>OU744306.1:5027500-7527500 GCA_916610205.1 Griposia aprilina
GTCTGACACACCGTTCCGCTTCGCCCAGAGCGGAAGAGGTCATTTGATGAGGTCCCACCACAAAACACAAAAGGTCGTAGGTTCGAACCCAGACAGGCGCTTTACTTTGTGTAAATTATTTCATCACCATTGCTCTCAAAACGGTGAAGGAAAACATCGTGAGTAAACCAAATAATACCACTAAATAATTCCAACCAAAAAACCAAATAATTCGATGACATGTGACATCTACCAACCCGCACTGTGCCCGAGTGGAGGATTACGGCCCACTCCCTCTCACCAAGAGGAGGCCCGTGTCCCGGCAGTGTAAACATTATAGGCTGATTATGCTTATGATTAAGAAAAAGGCTTCACGGGGATACTTCCTGTATGAATTATCATCACGTTACATGTTACGGCAATTTACTCACTACTAAGATAGTGAATAAATAATTTAGAAGTAGAAGCAGGCGGCTTCGATAGACGAAGGAAGCTGTCCACTAGTAGATTGGGTTTCGCAGAATTCCATTGTATAAGCGGAAGCTCCTTAAAGGATCTAGAAAGTTTTAGAGAAGAGGGGAGAACTTCGAAAACTACTTGAGAAGCGACTCTTCTTGACTCGGTACTGATTTCACACAGTGCAGTCTGATTCATTTATCCACTTCCACTGCTGGACATAAGCCTCCCCCAAGCATCGCCTCTTCGACTGGTTCTGTGCTTTTTGCATCCAGCGGATTCCTGCGGTACCTATTCACCAGGTCATCGGTCCATCTTGTAGCAAGCGTTCCGACGCTACGTCTTCCGGTACGCGTTCACCAGCTCAGAACCTTTCGACCCCATCGGTTAATTGTTTTGCGATTAATTTATGTAGAGATGAAATCACATATGTATATGACAAATACTATACTAATATATTAGGTCAGGGAAAAGTTCTTTCATATTTTATATAGAAATTCAAAACTGAGTTCGTGTGGCACCCAAATATCTAGCTTTTTTCCACCACGCGGGCATAATGCGGGTTTGGAAGATGACACAAATGTCTTCGAATTTTTGGTTCTAGGACTTAGGTTTCCTCACGGTTTTTCCTTCACCGTTTTGAGGGCAGTGGTGATGAAATTAAATACACAAAGCAAAGTTCCTGCCTGGGTTCTCTTAAGTCAGGGCCGATAACACTGGGCCACCACTACTCTCTCACGGCAGTTATTGAAGTTGACCTATTAGAGGTACTCTGACGGTCAGGTCAAGTCAAACCATCAGAGTAGTGGAAAAACTACAAATTTCCGCAACAACTGAAATTTCACTGCAGACATTTTGGATAATGTACCTACGTGTGAAAACGAATAAAAAAATATAATCACATGTCTACCAATGTGATTGTAGTAATGAATTAGCATAGTTATATCTAATACGAAATCAAATTATCATACAATTATGACTTTCACATTCAGATGCTATAATGGCTACCAAATTTTCTTGAGTATAAATTTTCAAGGACCTTTCTTGGGAACTCCAAACTCCCTCGCTATCATTAACGTATAAGACTTTTGCGCATAATACAATTTTTTACTATACTTATTAAGGACGAGTCTTCGGGATCCCCAAATAACAAGCCCCTTCTAACTGCCCATTCGTCCTTCACAATGCCGTAGTAAACAAAAATGCTCAAGCATACGAAATTCCAATGACATAAGCGCTGATGCAATCATGCAACGCAGCCGGCTTAGTGGTATGACCGGGCCGCGAATGTGGAACACCGCAAGTGAAAGTAGCACGACTTGTTGTGGAGCTTTTAAGTGCTATGCAGTTGTGATTTGGCGTGGGTATTTGTGAAGTAGTGGTGCCTGTTGAGTAACCAGGAAGTCTAATTGTTGGGTTTGGGGGTTAGGTCAGATGGCATTCCAGTCGGGAGTGCGCGCCAATGTGCGAGTATCTCCCGGACCTCCGACTCATGTTAGTGAAAGTAACCGTGGGGTTTTAGTAGGTAGGAGTCTAACATTACCCTCCGTTCTCCCCAGACGGCTATCCAGGTTATCCAGGAGGATGTCCGCCACAGAAAAAAAAGGTCAGATGGCAGTGCAGTAACGTGTGTTTTTACCAGGGCAGTAATGTGAGTTGCACATTGCAAGTATTTCGGTTATACCCCTCTTACGAAGCTAAATAATTGTGCCAGGAGTGGGTTCGCGTCAATAATGCAAAGAGTCGGGATCGAACTTACTTCCTCTCTTTCGTCACTCCGCGTATTAACAATTGGGCTATTGCTGCGCTATTTCACGCATATGTCCTCTGTGCATCCAAGCAATTTTTCTAAGGCAACTCTGCAACAATTTTTTTCCCAGTCATTGCTTGTTTCAGTCTGCTCTAGAGGAATAACGGAAAGGGGTTCAAAACAAAATCAAACATCAAGCCCAAAGGGCGTTTGATCTCCTGCACCCAGCTTGCTTGTCAATTTCTCAATGCCAGTTGTCAGATTTTCGTTTTACATTTCCATTTTTTAAACACGAGCGCATTGTCTATCAAGCGGTCTTTGCAGACGTAAAACAAATAAGCCATTACTTCCTTAAATAAATACAGATCTGTTTGTTGTAATACTGACGCTAAAGCAAGCCACACTGCAGTGTTTACAATGTGTGATATTGACCTCTCCGTTGTGTGTTTTGTGAATCATTGGGTATCGTTAGACTCTAGAAGAAATGTTGGTAAGAATAAAAGAACTGTAAAGTGGTAGAACAACAAAGGATCATTGACCTAATGTTGTCCAGACGATTTGTAAGTGTCGATGTCTAGAAAGGGGGTGATTACCGAGATGACGACTAATAGAGAAGTATGGATGAAAAAGACGTTGCGCCGACCACAAATAAATTAAGATAAGGGCAAGAGAATAATGATGATTTGTAGTAGTCTACTGGTGAACATTGGAGATTTGAAGTAGTCCACTGGTGAACATTGGAGATTTGTAGTAGTCCACTGGTGAACATTGGAGACTTGTAGTAGTTCACTGGTGAACATTGGAGATTTGTAGTTGTCCACTGGTGAACATTGGATATTTGTAGTTGTCCACTGGTGAACATTGGAGACTTGTAGTTGTCCACTGGTGAACATTGGAGATTTGTAGTAGTCCACTGGTGAACATTGGATCTTTGTAGTTGTCCACTGGTGAACATTGGAGATTTGTAGTGGTCCACTGGTGAACATTGGAGATTTCATAGCTGGGATAGAAATATATATTCAGAGAAAATAAAATGTCATAAGCTTTAAGCCTGCCCTTGACCAGATAATTGAAAATCTTTGAGGTCTTATTTGTCGGCCAAGTGCTTATGATTCAGGGAACAGCAGCTGCCCTGCATAGCTATTCACAACCGTTCGTTACGCTTACGTGCCAAATTTAACACCAATCAATGTTATCAAAAGAGTCCTCTAAAACTGTTCACAAATCCAAAAGCCCAAAAATATTAAATCAAATAGACGACCGCCATTATTCTGACAGCTATTTTCTGTGGGGGGCAAGGCAAATTAGTAATTAAAAGAAAATGTGTCATTTTCTATTAGAGAACCTGTCGAATGGTTGTAAATAATGATGAAATCAATCGCTCTAAGTTGTCTTTTAAGTTGAAAGCGGTGATTACTCTGACAAAGCGAGGAAATGGCATATGCCTGCTACCCGAGGTGCTCAGAAATGAGGGAAAAATTGCTATCATTACTAATAAATAAAATAAAAAAATACTAAATAAATGTTATTACAGTATAAATGAATAATTAATTGAAAAATCCATAGAACTGACATAATAATATAAATGAATAATAAAAATTTAGATTTCATTAATTTAATTAATAATTAATAGAATCTTTAATTTTACTTAGAATAAGTTTTTTTTTTGCATGTATAAATATGTCCTCTTCCTTCAAATTTCTATTTTGCTGTGCCCGACAGGGTCCACGATTGGTACCTACAACTAATGTTAACTTACCACCTAAGCACATTGTGGAATGCAATAAATGATTGAGTATTTAGTAAGTTAGTAAGTAATCCCATCTTTTATTACTACTAGGTAGAATACTGTTTCATAGTAGGAAAAACTCACACATTAGTTAGGTTGCCGGCAGTAATCGTTTTCTTAATATATGACATAGGAAATGAAATGAGCATTAGACTGTCACATGCATCGCCAAGTGATACTTCCTGGCAAACTAACAATTCACAGCTATGCTATAAATACAAGGCGAATATAACTGAAAATCTTGAAAACCTAAAAAGTGGCCATTGTACTCATTATAATGAAAATAAAATGTTTGCCGTTCCCTACACTTTGTCGAGTTATGCGAACAACTACGGAAATACTGTTGTATGCTGCAGCTGTTTTTTTTTTCTTCGCTATTTCGTATGTTGAGTACAATGACCCCTTTTCAGGTATTCAGTTATTTTAATTTCTATTGTTTAGATGCCTAGTGCCTATTTGCTTCTTGTAAATAAGCATCTTCTCTATATTAGATGATTATGAGGCCGCTTTTGAGAGGCCATGTCAGTATGTTGTTGATAGATAGGCGGGTGACTCTACTATGTCTGCAATATTAGGGATACTTGTTATTGAATTTTTAATCGCCATCTTGTTTTCAAATATTGACCATAACATTTACGTGTCTTCGAAGATTTGCTTACAAAAAATAAATATTATTTCTTTTAATAAAAGCCTTATCCTTTTAAACACATCGGCAGCGTCTTCAACTTATTTGGTGATGTTAGGGCAAACGTACAAATTTATACTTAAGGCGCTGCCCAAATGTAGGACACTGTAAAACGCTCAGTTTTTTGTACCACAGTTAGGCGTAATGGTACATATTACAAGCCAGAAAAATATTGAGTGTATTGTCAAATTTTCAAAGAAAAGGCTTCTTCAAAAATATTTAATTAAAATAAAATAGTTTCATGATAAAACAGAACTTAAAAAGAAAATCGTCGCATAGTTCTCAATTTTTTAAGCGTTACTTAACATATTTTATGTAATGATAATAAAGGGAATACAACAAATAAAGAAATACCAAAAAAATATTCCACTGCATCGTGCATTTATTTTTTTATTTAATTAAAACTGTGAAACTACTTTTATTTTGGTCAAACGCATCGCTGTTTTAGCATCGCACCTTATTTGTTGCCGCGTTGCGCTATTGTAAAATTTTATTCTTATCGCGCCTTAAGGCAACACCCCAAATAAAAGTATTTTTATGCAATGCAGATTTTTCGTGCACGCAAAATTCTTCAAGATATTCATGTTACAAAGCTTTCTTGCACGCAAAATTCTTCAAGATATTCATGTTACAAAGCAGATTTTTCATGCACGCAAAATTCTCCAAGATTTTCATGTTCATTTTCGATGCCCATCTGAGCCAACTGGGGACGGTATCTTAGATATTCAGATGCCTCAGTTTAATCCAATTACGGTGGGCCGATTGGCTAAGGTATAATTGAAGTCTTATTCAGTCCAAAATTATGCTAACTAGCGGTCGGTGCGTTTTATTGAGTCTTGGAAACTGAAGTAATTTAAATATTTAAAGGGATGTTGGAAATTAAAACGTTATTAGAGAAGAACCTTGCAATATTGATTTATGCAGGATCTGATCATCTTTTTATAATGTTTTCTGTGAATTTAGCATCCTTTGTACTTTTTAACCGACTTCACAAAAAGGAGGAGGTTCTCAATTCGTCTGTATGTTTTTTTTTTTTTATGTGCTCAGATCTTTTTCTGGGTGAACCGATTTGTATGATTCTTTTTTTATTTGATAAGTGGTGCTTCACATGTGGTCCCATTTAAATTTGATCAAGGTCTGACCAGTAGTTTTTGAGTTATCCTTAATACTGCATATTTTTTCCACTTAGTTTATATGGATGATGTGTTAATAATTTCCTGTCACTGTTATTTAAACACCAAGTAGTGGTATACGAATTTTTGTGGGGTAGGTACCGCAACTAAAAAGTGAAAAATAAAAACTTTTTGACAAAAAAACATTAAAGGACGTGAAAAATTACTTTAATTTCGGAAGTCGATGTCTTTTGTATTTTCGTTTTTGGCCACCGATTTCCAAAATTAAAGTTATTTTTCACGTCTTTTAGTGTTTTTTTGGAAGTCGGTTGTTTTTTGTAAAAAAGCTTTTATTTTTCACTTTTTAGTTGCGGTACCTACCCCACAAAAATTCGTATACCACTACTTGGTGTTTAAATGACAGTGACAGGAAATTATTAACACATCATCCATGTAAACTAAGTGGAAAAAATATGCAGTATTAAGGATAACTCAAAAACTACTGGTCAGACCTTGATCAAATTTAAATGGGACCACATGTGAAGCACCACTTATCAAATAAAAAAAGAATCATCCAAATCGGTTCACCCAGAAAAAGATGTGAGCACATAAAAAAAAAAAAATTAAAAGCTGGTTGAAAAAGGACCACATTTCAGATAACTTTGTAAGCCAGGTGCACTAAATCTACCTGTGTATTCTCTCTGAATAATCAAATAAGAACAGTATCCTAATTGCTTAACACACTATCAAGCACAATCTGAATCATTTTGAGGTCTATTGCTAATCTATTGCTTCATATTTTCGAAAAATTAGTCCGCGCAACAACGTAAATAACGCAATGGATGTTGTTGAACTGTCAAAATTAAAGCCATTCCTACTGTTAGTGTGTTATGCATTTACCCCGCTGATTATAAGTATAGAAGAATTATTTTTGACCCAGTTGTTTCATCATTCAGTACTATTATGTCAATTAGATAAGTACACAAGTAGAAGTTAAAATAATACAGTTGACCAGGCGATATGGTTGGATAACTAAAACAAAAATACGGTTGGGGGCTCGGACCATGTCAAGTCGCTTACCGCCTTTACATGCACGAAACGATAACAAAGCGCACTGACATAGTTTATTTTAATTCAATTGTCTGTTTAGTAAACAAACTTTCAAATCTTGAGAAAATGTGTCCGTAAATGGTTAATTAGAAATAGTTTTCGGCGAAAATTTGTCATTATCTAACTTAACGTGTTTGTTTACTTAAAAAGACACGTAAAGAATAATATACTGTTCTGCGTGCATTGCATGTGTAACACTGACATAATATTGTTTAAAATTCACGATATTTTGTTTGTTAGTAGATTACAAAGGAAATGTAGCCCAGGAAACGAGTTCGCATGTTTGAAACACGTTCGTGTTTGAAGGCGCAGAATTTGCAATATACATATCGTTTAGGGAAGGTCGCGACTTTTCCATTAAATACTAGTCTTCCAGTTTGCAGCAAAAACTTGCATATTCTTGGGTACTTTCTACGCTTGAGTCCTAAGGAATTATGAATAGAAGGTTCGCTTTTAAACAACAATGTTGGAAAACTACATCAAAACATGGGTGCTTAATTTGTCTTGTGGTATCTCAACGTTTAATTCTGAAGAATTTGTATCGTTTCTGAAACACAAACACGACTGATCAAACAAAACCGAATCAGGGTTCTGCAGTCAGTTCCTGATACCGTGTGCACTACCTATTGTTTTTTTTTAGTTTACTTATTAATATATAATAGGGGCACGTAGCTAAGTAATAACAGCCACACGGGTCGATCAATCAGGACAAGCAACGCTTGCCGCGGTCTGTCTGTGCATGCGTGACCATCTTTATATACTGAGACCCCTCCGTGGCTCGGAAAACACGTTAAGGGAACTACGGGACCTAAACGCAAGTTTTATAATGCATAAAAGTATATGATCCAAAGCAGTAAACAAAATCAGAAAAATATATGATATTCTTCTGGATATATAATAGTTAGATAGTGCGTTAAAAACATAATCCAATTAATTTGATACGATAGAAAAAATCACGAAGAGACCTCTAAAAAATTCTTTTTACGATTAAAAACCATACTAATATACATGCAATCATTCTGATTTTTCGTCAGATTATTCTATAAGTAACATACTAACGTAATAGTGTTTCAATTTTTTAGTCCGATCAGTAGATTTTTTTGTAAATAGATAATTGCTTCATATTTAACATTAAATTACCAGCATTGTATCATCGTGCTTCTCTTTCTTTTCTATGCAGTCCAACAGTGACCGCGCTTTAGCTGTTGTCAGCCTCTTAAGCCGTTGGTCCCGGCTGTCATTCGTAGATCTTTGACAGTCGTTACGGGTAGTCAGAAGCCCGATAGTCTGACAACCTGTCTTACCAAGAGGTATCGTGTTAGCTAGTAACTGGGTTGTGAAGGTCAGATAGGCAGTCGCTCCATGTAAAATACTGGTACTCACCTTCATCCGGTAAGATTGGAAGCCGACCCCAACATATTTTGGAAAGGTTTAGACAAAATATGACTTCTTAATATACTTGTGAAACCTGCCTTTCTCAGTGTACCTAGTCCATCTCATAATAGTCTCTACCTGTAATAGAAAGCATTGTAGTGTCTTTGTAAAGATTTTGATAATTTTTGCATGAAATCGTAGCGGTATCTACACCGCCACATGCGAGCTACACGTCATACTGACGTCACGCAAATCCTGCATCGCGCAAGCAGAGTTTACCGCGCGACTAGTATATATACAACGTCTCGACATCAACCGTCGGGCAGGTGCCCACCAGACACAACACTCGTCTGGTCGGAGGATCCTCCCTTTTCTATGGAGGTATGAGTGAGCTTTAACCCTGTTCCTCATACCTTTATACTGGTGACCCCGAAAATGAACGTCAGCGCAGCCTTCGTGCAAGTACATCAGCGTGACGTCATCATCACTTCCTTCAAGCTTAAATGTGAAGCCACAAAGTTAACTGTTCTATGGACCTTCTGTAATTAATTTCATTTTGTTGTTTTAGCTACTTTTCAAGTCTAGATGTAGGAAGCCATTCATTTTATTCGTTACATAGTTATATTGCGTTGCAGAATTAGTAGAGCTTCAAAGGTTGTAAACATATTTTTTCTAGTCGTTAAGACATTTCCTAACGCTAATTTAAACTAGGTAGGTATAATCGTAAATATCGCATAAGCCGTAATGCCAAACATTACTCTAGCTAGTGTGTGCCGATTAGAAAAAGAGAAATTAGGTCAGGAATGGGTAACTTTGTTTTAAGGGGGATGCGCCAAGGTAGCCCGCGAAATTCAAATTTTCTTATGTTTTTTGCAATTTGCAGGTCAGTATCAGGTTGTATGTTGATCTAAATATGATTAGCGGCCGTATCAAATATTCATGTATAGAATTATAATCATAAAAATCATCAATACATCTCTCTAAGTTCATATTACCCTATTGAATGACTATTTCATGAAATCATGACATTTGAGGCCAATTCTAACTTCAGGAGTTGTATTGCTGATTCTAATGATTATAATTCTATAAAGCCATATTTATTACGGCCGCGATTCATATTTTAAGCAACAAACAATCTGACAGGTACTTGCAAATTGCATAAACCGTAAGTATTTTTGAATTTCGCGGGCTATCTTAGCGCATTCCCCTTAAGAAAAGTTTACTTCCCACACTGACACGTAACCCATGGTCTTTTGGTATAAATTATCATATGAACGAGTTTCTTGACCTCAACAAACACAAATTTTCCAAAGTTAAAGTAATTTATTTGCCAGAAATACGATACATAGGATGTCCATACATTTAAGAATATATCTACATGTTTCAACATTAACTGCGGGGTAATTGCATAACACACTAACGGTAGGAATGGGCTTTCATTTTGACAGTTCAACAACATTCATTGCGTTATTTACGTTGTTGAGCAGACAAATTTTTCGAACATATGAAGCAATGGATTAGCAATATGCTTCAAAATGATTCAGATTGTGATAGATAGTGTGTTTCGCAATTAGGGTGCTGTTATACAAATTGGATTAAGTTCTCAATTAAGTATGTGATCGATTTTATTTTCAAACTAAAGTTAGTATCAAATCGACACCTGCAAGGAATAACATTGTAACTAATATAGAGGTATGAGGAACAGGGTGTAAACTTCACTCACACCTCCACAGAAAAGGGAGGATCCTCCGACCAGACGGGTGTTGTGTCTGGTGGGCAACTGCCCGACGGTTGATGTCGGGACGTTGTATATATGCTAGTCGCGCGGTAAACTCTGCTTGCGCGATGCAGGATTTGCGTGACGTCAGTATGACGAATAGCTCGCATGTGGCGATGTTGATACCGCTACACTAATATTTAGTAACTTTACAGGAGAGCGCGTCAAAGATTTTAAAAAAATCTTTCAGATTTTGGTTAAGTCTGATAGGATAGAAGTATGATAGGAAAATGTAGCTATTCCCTCGTTGACTCATATTTTCAAGGTTGGTTGGCATTAAGACTTAACCGAAATCTGACTTAAATATTAGTTACAATGTTATTCCTTGCAGGTGTCGAAATCATGTCACTTAGATTGTAAAAGAGATAGGCTATAAGTCTGATTGCACACGTGTGCTGCAATCTTGTGGTAGACATTGTAACAACAGTGGCTCAATACGTTGAAGTAAATGTTGTTTTCGGTGTTGCAGTATAAGGATCTCATGTGTGGGAAGCCTAATTGAAGGTGGTGTTATGTAAACGAGGTGCCAGTGATCTGGGACAGTCATATGCAGGTTAGGTAGTCTTTACGAAAGCCATATAGGTAAAGGTGGCCTATCACGAACGCGTGGAGTAACTGTAACATAAATTCGAACGATTTTTAAAATGAATAATTATCGTACAAGGATTTATGTATTTTGAAGGTGTAGATGATAAATTAGATCGAATTTATGTGACCCAATTTTCCGCTAAGCGCACTTATTTTCGGTAGCAATCAAAGTGTCTTCTCGGTGAAGGATTGAGGTGTTTGTTATCACTAAGGGAGACTAAGAATGATTATCTTTTAGATGGAAAAACAGGATGTAGGAAGCGGTATATTTTGGCAATTCTTGAGTAGGTGCAGATGGCGGGAAATTGTTATTATCTCGTAGGATCAATTTTTTTTTACTGACCCTGTGTTACAGAAAAATAGGTCCTAATTATTATGACAGTTAAAGAAGGCAATTCATTCTGTTCAAGGATAATTAATGAAATGCCAAAACATCTCAATGACAGAAATCCGCGGAAGTATTCCTTATCTCCTTTGCATGATTTGCGCCCGATAAGTACCTATATAAGATAATCTTCCCTGAAATAGCTGAGTGGTGTCGTAAACCTAATGCAATAGCTAAACATAAAAACGTGATTGTAAAGCTTGTTGCCAGCATGGGAACCACGTTCACTGCATTGATGTAATAGTAGGAGGTCCACGCGTACGTACGGTTTGTCAGAGACACGGCTGATTTTGTGAAGGCCGTTCGTGTATTAAATTTTTTAATGATACAGTTTCAAATTCCAATTTCGTTTGAAAAAAATGGTCATGTTGCCCCCAGTTTGCTGGGAACCTGGTAAAGTTTACTGGAAAATTATCTATCAGCCAATTGTATAATATAAATTATGTTTTGAAAACAGATTCACTAAGAGATTTCTTATATTATTGAGATTTTTAAAGACATACCCCTTTATTCATAAACTTTGCATAAGGTTAGGAGAGCTTAAACGTCAGAAATGTATGGTTAAACAGTCTCTAATCATTACTTAGCTTTAAGCAACGGTTATAAATAAACACCTTGGAGATTATGAGATATAGCTTCTTGAAAAAGATTCAGGCTTTGTATGATGTCTGCTATTTGGAAATATTTCAAAGAGGACAGGCAACATAATGTAAACAAGAAACCTGACGCTGAAAATCTGGCTAATTCCGAAACGAAGTTCTCGTGGAATATCCTGGATATGGATGGATAGGAATTGCCATAGAAATTATTTCCCAGTTTAAAAATATGCTCAGTCACTTTACAGTTATTGTTTATATCAGCAAAAACGAGTTTAGTCATTTTTTAATTTCCGCCAAATCTTGGTCTATGGTCTACTCGACTTAGTGACTGTCAAACTCGATTTTAGTTGTGTCAAAATTGTTTTTAAGTTTAATGAATCTTGTTTGCAGAATAGCATTTATGATTCCTCTTACCCAAAATAGTGCTATACATTTTTATTCGCATGGTCATTAGTATTAAACGAAGATTTTGCGTCAAAATTAGTCTTAACAAAATAATTTGTGAGACATTTAGCTAAGCCCAGGTGGCACGGGCGATATTATTTCGCGACGATTGTTTTTCGAGCACTGGATTTTCAACTCTCGGTAGGAAGTCCAGTATTGAGAATCCAACAGAGCGCATCCCAGCGCTTCAAGAAAACACTTTTGAATTTTCAACTTTTGGCGCCTAGCAGAGCGTCCAAAATCGAGTGCGCGAAAAAAAATCGCCTGTCCTACCTGGTCTAACGATTACATGTACTAATTGCTGTTATGTATTTAAAGTATAAAAAAACCTAACGCGTCGGAAAAAATGTAATTAGATAGTGAATGGAGCGCAAGCGCAATACCTACTATTGCGATAGTATTTCGCAATGTTGAATGAACTATTTAGAGTGTTTACCTGACAAATCACTCTCATTTAAACACGCAACGATAGTATTATTAGACGAAATTGAATGAAAATAAGCAGAACACTTTATATTAGTTATTTGGATAAAGTTCCATATATTACGAACATAAATACGTACAAATAGCTATTGTATAATTTATTACACACACAATCAGAACAATAAAACTCGTACAATGCAACACAATAAATCATATTTGTAATATTTTATCAATCCTTTGATGTCACGAAATCATGGTAACTTTATGTAACACTCTTTCGCAGCGGCGGTGGGAGGTTTCAAGCCGGCGCAAGCGACGAAGCGCGCGCAGCCTCAGGAAAAGATCAGGTCGGTATCAACAATACTTCCTACATCATTTGTTGTTTGGTACTCGTCACGGACGGACGTACGCGCGCTAAGCCCTTTATCTAATCAGTGTTTTTATAAAGTGGACTGTTTAGTGCTGTTTGTGTTAATTAGTGGACTTTAAAGTCGTAAGTCGACCTTTGGATGTGCTGAAAGTGAATCTGTGTAAGCGAATTTGGATTTGTTATGCAATTTTGTTGTGTTGTTGTTGACTCTTAAAGGGTTAGTATTCACTCTACCTCAATGTGGACAACCAGACCCACTTGTGTTATAATATGACCCACCCCAATTTTAATGAGGTCATCAGTGACAACAATATGTTCAGTATTTGCATAGTTCATTACCATATATGGCCTTAAAAAAACCTTCGACCTTTAAAACACCATCAAAGCTTCACAGTCACAATCGATCAAAATTCTTTACTATCAACAACTTTGACAATGACAAAGAAATTGAAAGTAAAGGATACAATGCAAAATCCTTGAAGTAATATGTTGGCAACGATTGAGGAAAATATAAGCACAGCTGCGCTATAATATGTACCGTTTATAATGTAAAACATATTTACTTTACATATATAGGCCAATGATTATTTATATATTTCGACGAACAATGACGCGAAGTCGTACATAAATATGCATACTCATTGCTCGCAAAGAGGGTCTTTGGGTAAATTGACAAAAATTTATACTGAGGTTTTTACCAATGACAAATAATAAGAGTAGGCGAAAAAACGTCATAGTTAAACCCATTTAATGTACAACATTAATGATGTAACTAATTAACAATATAATTTAAAAGACTGTCCATGGAATTTCTTGCCCGTTCTTCTCCGTTAGCAACCTACTACGCTTTGGAATTGGCAACTAGCTTCATCTTCTTGAATGACCGACTCCTTTGAAAATTCAAAAGTTCCTGTAAATGGTTTAATTGAAATAAATGTTTTGAGTTTGAGTAAAATCATTATTAAAAAGATAAGAGTCATACTTTTCATGCATGATTAATTGTAAGATTGGAAACACCATTGAGAATTAAATAAAACGCACAAAGTATATAATAAGTAGTAGTACCGAACGGCGTGAGAGAAAGATGTATATCTGTTTCTTATTCAACATTGTGTAATGTAATATATAAGGAATGCATGTAATGTTTTGATTCAGAAGTATAAATATACCTAGTTCGTATGACGATATTCTTTCGTTGGTTTTTAATCTTGCTTGACATATTTTTTCCCCTTATGCGGTAAGCCCCAACAAAACTTATATAAATTACTCAATCATAACATCACGCCTGTATTCCCCGAAGGGTTATGCAGAAGTGTACCTATAGTACACCCACATTTCGCCAGTTATGCTTAAGTCCCACGTAATAGGGAGCGAGCCTATTGGTATCAACCGAAAGTGAGAAATTCCAGATGGAAAACACACAATAACACTTTCCCCGACCCGGGAATCGAACCTAGGATTTCATGCTCAGCAGTAGCGCTTTCGTCCACTTTACCAATAAGGCAGTCCACACATCAGTCACAATCATTACTCAATAAACACCAATAATTTCATAACATAACCTTTTTGAGCTCACAACCTTTTTATCAGCATGTAAATCTAATAAAACGTATAAGTGATAAATCAAATGTTAATAAGTAACTTATACAATAGTGATGTACTTGACCGCTTTTTGTGGCGCACCTCTAACATTTATCGATGACATTTGCCCCTTCACTAGTCATTGTATTGAAATGAGAGGCATCAAAAATGGTTGTAGATTCGATGAAGAAATGAGTGATCGATTAGTCATTCGTAAATTATTTATTGAGTAATTGATGTTGTTAATGATTGTCTTATTAATAATTACAGTATTGTTGTTTGGATTGTTACGCTTTTTTTTATCAATCACTTCAGAAGTAGAATTTGTTTTGCAATTTTAGTCTCGTGAACCTGACCGATGTTATACTGATTTATTTATTCAGTTTTCCATCTTATCTGTTTTTTACAAGTGCCCATATGCTAACTCACTATAAACCAACTCTATTGAAGTCCTGTTGGCGATAGGTCTCTCCCAAGGTGTTCCATAATACTTCTCTACGCATCCAATCTTTCCCGCACAGAATTGGTCCAAAGACTGTTTAAGGATTGAATTTAGCCTGGTAAGCACCCTTTATAGACCTACCTATTGCAATTCTCCCAAGTTGCACAAAACAAGTCTTCCGTATCCTCATAAGATAACTTAAAGCCATATCGTAAATAGTAACGCAATACCTGTAGCTTCCAGGCAGTATTTCTAAAACTTAGCCATTACGAAAGCACTGTTAGCCAACTTGTGGACCAAAGCTAGAATGATAGACTTCCGCAATATCTAAGTGGCGCAGACAAGGCCTTTCTATTGGTGAGACTATATTACTAGCTAATAATAATCCGAAACGAGGTGATTCGCCAGAGAACCAAGGTAACCGAAATAGCCCAAAGACTCAGCAAGCTGAAGTGGCTGGTCACATTTCTCGCAGAACCGACAATCGTTGGGGAAAACGAGTTCTAGAGTGGAGACCGTGTTTAGGCAAACGTAGTGTGGGACGCCCGCCGCTCGGCCAGGAGGAGTGACGACTTGCGAAAGGCGACTGGCAGAGACTGGATGAGGAGAGCCGAAGATCGGGCTCAGTGGCGTTCACTAAGAGAGGCCTAGGTCTAGCGGTGGACGAATATAGGCTGATGATGATATTATTAGCTCAGGTTATTACTAACTTATGTCTAATGGTAAATATCTCCAATAAAAATTGAAAGCGTTCAGCACATTTATGCCGCGTTTAATGTTCCGTAACAATTATGACATTGACGGCTTTTGAACGCGGTTAAGATTTGCTGACCGCGTTCTGGTTTATTGGCCAAACTCGCTCTTACAACATAGATATGTTGAGGGAATTCTTGCTGGCGCTTGCATACTTTTTTTTAATGAGTTAAGGGTGGCAATTATGATAATGCTCGTCCATAGACACTTTCGTCCATGAAAATTAATTTTCGAACACCGTTTATCTCGACTTGGATAGAGGGTTGACCATAATGATCATGTCTTTACCCAAGAGTGTTACTGTGACTGTCCATGTGTCAACCTAGATCCTCACACTGCTGAGCAAAAGACATATGCTGTGACTCCCCTGGACTTCCAGTAACTTCGGTTTACAGCTAATGTGAAAATTTTTAGAAGCTTTTATTGATTTCATCTGTCAGTCTGTAATCAAATATTGCAAGTTAAATTTGACCCTCTTCCCGGTCTCCGATTGAGCTGAAATTTTGCATGCATATGTAAATCGAGCATGACATGGAGCTGATCTGATGATGGAGCCGGAATATGGCCATGGGAACTCTCTGATAAAACGCCGCAACCCTATCAAGTTTGTGCTCGTTTGATACGTTTTGACAAGGATTCTGGTCCTAGTTGGTATTCAGGGTCTTATGATGGCGCCAGAAGTTGCCCCCGTGGAAGACGGCTATGGGAACTGTAATAAAACGACACCAACCCCATCTAGTTTGGGCTCGTTTGATTCGTCTTGACAAGTACTCTGGTTAAAAAAAAAGTAAAGTTACTAAACTAGTTATTTATCTTCATAAATAATAATAAGTAAAAATAAATAAACGAAAAAAAGTTATTTTTTTTTAACCTGCTTTTGTTTATGGTTACTCTCTACTTTCTATCTTGCTGTTAAAATGTAACACGCTTTTATTTCAAAACTAAATTCCAATTCCAATCAGAATAAAATTATTTGTAACTTTTTACTTCTTTTAAAAATAAAAGCTTGTTTAAAAAAAAACGTTTTATTTTGTTGTTTTTATTCACGATTTCGCATCCGACCATTGAGAGTGCATTTAATATTTTTGTTTTTTTTTTTTTCAAAGATATTGAGATCACGTTGATTGTATCAGTATTTTATACAATTCATAATGAATGCAAATGTTTTTGAGATGAATAAATAGCCTTCATAGTGTGTGCACAAGCGAAGTCTATACATAACCACTTGAATCATCTCTGTCTGTAATCTTTGCAATTCAACCTTGGACAACTTGTACTCATTTCGCACATTTGTTGGCATTATGACTAACAAGCCTATTTACCATCTGGTACCCAGTTTTATTGCCAAATGAACAGCTTAACACCCAAAAGTTGTTAATGTAGTTTAGAATAAGCAACTGTTCTGATAAACCTGAATATAGGAAAAGGTTTGTCGTAGTAGGAAGTAAAAATGTTAAAGGCTGGACAGTCTCCATCCAAAAAGTATGTATTCCTTTCAACATCTAGATCTAATAGAACTTTGAATACGCCAAATCATCATCATTCCTTGCCCTTATTCCAATTAATTTGGGGGTCGGCATTGGGTTGTCTTTTTCTTCGATACTTCTCTATTAGTACATACATACATAAACTCACGCCTTCTTCCCATTGGGGTAGACAGAAACTACAGAAGGCCACCTGCTACGATCCTTACATACTCCTTTTCCCTCGTTAACGTTCATACATCTGGTCATACACGTACGCCGGTTGCGAGTACTACGCACCTGACCTTTCTGAAGAACATGACCAATAAGGTCACTATATGTCTTCCTAGGACGTCCCCTTTCGTCGTTTCCACTCACATCTGCCTTGTAAATACCTTTTGTTAGTTGCTCTATTAGTCGTCATCTTAAATCCATCAAATGCTCTTCACATACCCAAAGCTCAATTAAAAACAAAACATAATCAAAATGATACCGCTAACGATGTTACAAAATACGATTACCAAACTAGGTCCAGACAAAGAGCTAGTGATGTCAACAACATCAACATTCAATTGCACAAACCAGCGGCGAGTGGCCGAAAACGGTTGAAAGTGTGCCACAGAGTGAGAGGGGCACGGTGTTCGACTGGCGATCGCTGGCCTTGCCCCACTTGGAGTTACGTGACTGCGGTAATAGCAGCCGTACAATGAACGTGACAAGTGTGGCTGTGATTATTGATGATGATGATAATGAAGATGATGGAATAGGGATTTAGGACTATGAGACGGCTGTTGTTTTTGATGCGGATCGATGTTGAGCAGATGATGTATATTGCTTAATAATAATGTAGGTTTAAGTTATTGTAATGTAATAGCTGGGGTTTCCCTCGTAATGTTCAATTTTTGGGGTTTTCCCCTCAATGTTGTTAGCTTGTCAAGTGTTATCATTCAATGTATTGTCCCCAGATCTGGTTCAACGAAACCTCGGCGCCCAGATCGCGCTGTGTACGTACCGCGCGCCCTGCGAACCGCGGACAGTACTCAGCCTGAGGACGGCAAGGAAACCAACCACCAGCGCAGAACTAGTCACAGTGCGGAAGGAGCCAAGTGTCCCAAGTCACCCGCGCCCAAAGACAAATCACAACACTCCACCCCCAGGAAATCCATAGACAAGACCTACTGCAATGTTTACACACCACCGCATCTCAGGAATCAAAGATCTCACACGGCCCCAAGCATAGACGAGCCCACATCGAGCGATACAAAGGAATCCGTGCCTTCAGGCTTCCAAGTGCCAAATAGTGATAGTGCAATATCTTTTAGTGATAATAGTTTTATTAACGACGAAGAAGTAGAAGTAGGCGAGAATTTTTATATAGGAGATTATTTCGCTAACGGACAGTTAGGTTTCTACAGCCCGAACTACTATAGTGAATACACGGAGAACAGTCGCGAGAACGTGACGGATAATAGCGACTGGAGATCCAATGATTCCGACGAAAATATGGCGGTGAACGAATCGAATCAAAGCAATAATATTATCGATAACGATTACCTGTATGCTAAGGACGAAGATGTTGAGACGAATGAGTTGAAACGAGCGTCCCAAGAAATTAATAGAAGTAGCAAAAGAATTATAAAACAGAGCTTCCATTCTGACGTGCTAGTTATATCAGATGCTGTTGAGAGTGAGACGGAGAAGAGTGAGCATGAACCGGTGTTGGAGGAGCAAGAACCTGAGCTGAAGAATACCAAACCTAAGTTAGAAGCAAAAGTGTCTTTGAAACGGGAAGAGAATGATTGGGATGCAGTTTTCGACGACAGTGGAGAATGCCTTGATCCTTCTCTTCTCGAAGAGCTTACTACAACCGTCGGCAAGGTTCATATAAGTAAGCCTAAAAACTGTTACGACCAATACCAAACGCGGGGTCAGCAGCTCTTCAACGGCCCTTATGACGAAACATTCGGCCATGTGGTAGAAGTGTATGACTTTCCCAGTGAGTTCAAAACGAACGATTTGTTCTCGTTGTTTAGTGAATATAAAGACACGGGTTTTGAAATAAAGTGGGTGGACGATACTCATGCGTTGATCGTGTTCAGCAGCGCTAAAATTGGTGAGTTGAATTTTGTATTGTATTTCTTTTAGGATATGGTTGTTGATGCTCTGTTTGTGATTTGTCCTTGCTGACCTTATAAGGCAGTTTGGACGATTATTGTAATAGTCGACCGAGGCCATGGATCCTGATCGATTATAACGAGACTCTTTGCAATACTCGTATCTAAATGCCATTTATGCATTGCAGTACGCAAAGAATGGCTCACCATTGCCGACCAAACATGGTAATTCTGACAATAAAATCGCTGATGACTGAATCGCTGTAACGTAACATAATCGAAACGTGTTCGACCGGATCGACACCAATAACATTAGAACATCGAACGCGACCCCAATGACGTCGTAATACAAATGATGCGCAAAACAAAAATATTTTCATCACTTTTCGAGATAGTCTGATAAGTATTTGTTTTGTTCTTTTTTATCTTTTACGGAAGTCGTGCGACGACTTGTAATTATCGTAATGTTGTTTTTCTGCCTTTTATCTATGTTTTATAATATCTTTATCGTCCTATATCTGCCTGATTTGCTGATTCCCAAAAGTTTTCAATTCGTCCGTACTTTAAACCATATAATAGAAAAAAAATATTATCTGTTCTGTGGTTTCGTTGTACGTTTGTTTTTTTTCGGTTATTTGGCAGACAAATTCGTGCTGTCGTACAAAGGTGACTGACTCTTCCCAGCCTCCTAATCTTTAATCGCCTCTTCATGTTTTTACTAAAGAGGAAGATAAACTAGTAGGAGCTATAAGTAACAAATAATAAATAATACTTACTCAGCACAGTAATAATTCATGACCAGTCTCATGCTATAGTATGAAATCCTAACTAATATTATAAATGCGAAAGTAAGTTTGTTTGTTTGTTACCTTTTCATGCCTAAACCACTGAACCGATCATCCTGAAATTTTGCATATACATTGACAGGTGTACAGAAACGGACATAGGGTACGTTTCATCCCGAAATAGGTACTGTTCCCGAGGAAAACAATAATAACGTTCTTATGATAATAGATGGCTCCACTTGTCTTTCGAATCATGATTGAATTATAACCCGAAATGATTGTCAAAATCTAAATGAACGCGAGCGAATCCGCG
Source organism: Griposia aprilina (assembly GCA_916610205.1). Lineage (NCBI taxonomy): Eukaryota > Metazoa > Arthropoda > Insecta > Lepidoptera > Noctuidae > Griposia > Griposia aprilina. Next base: position 5,047,793 of record OU744306.1, read on the forward strand.
GGCTTAAGCTAGTTGTTAATAAAACCAGTAGCACGACAACTGGCTTGACTTCCTTTAAGCAACTTGTTTTCCTAGGTCAACATTAACAACCATAGCGATAAACAATATTGCTGTTAGTTGCTTAGTTGTGACAATATTTATTGCAATTAATCATGTGTGGTGGCTAGGAAACGATTTATCGGGGCGCTTGTATTTACAACTACGTAACCGCAATCGGCGTGCGTGTATGACTTGATGTATTGACGTCAACGAAACAAGGAGTCTACTCTCTAAGTCCGTCAACGAAGATACGGCCCGGTCCGAAAGTAGTTCGAAACTTCAAAGTTAACCCTACACCCGATTATATTTTTCGGACGGGTAAAAACGTATCGAGAATAGTGACAACTGTCAAATCTTGGTGTCATTAATTCATAGGTCGGGCACCAAACTAATCTTATGTGTTATATATGTTTATGTTGTGATACGGAGTAGGAAACGTCCGTAACGACTGCCGAAATCCATAATCAACTTCAATCGACTTTTGGAGGTCAACTTCTTAGTAGACCTCCAAAAGTAGTATGTAAGGATCGTAGCAGGTACCGTTCTGGAGTTTCTGCCTACCCCTATGGGAAGAAGGCCTGAGTTTATGTATGTTGTATTTACAGTTTCTATCGGTTCAATTTTTATCGCTTCACGGGAGAACTTTTCTTGCGATTCATTAATTAGCATAAGACCATAGGTGACTTATAACGAGGGTATTAGGAGTTAATAATTTGCTTATTTTCGTTTAGGAAAGTATTACTTCTAAACATCTATATGTATATAAACGAGGCAAAAGGAGGATGTAAGGATCATAGCAGGTGGCGTTCTGTAGTTTCTGCCTGCCCCCATGGGAAGAAGGCGTGAGTTTATGTATGTGTGTATCTATCCTACTAAACAATATGTTGTTGTCTTGTGTACTAAGTTTGTGAGGATGGATGGATGTTTGTTAGTCTTTCACGCAAAAACTACGGAACGGATTTGGATGAAATTTGGAACACAGATAGTTTTTATCCTGGATTAACATGTAGGATACTTTTTATCCCGGTAGTACGTTCCCGTGGGATAATTTCCGACCTCCACGCGGGCGAAGCCGCTGGCAAAAGCTAGTATATATATAGATATACTAGCTGCGCCCCGCAGTTTCACCCGCAGCGGTATGAAATATACTTTATGACCTATTCTCAGACCTACCAAATATACACAAAAAAAAAAACATAAAAATCGGTCAAGCCGTTTCTGAGGAGTAAGGTAACTAACATTGTGACACAAGAATTTTATATATAAGATATGTATATTACATGTTTTATATTAAAGTCACTTTTCGTGTCATTCAGTATGACCGCGTTGTTCATCCAAACTAGGCAACGGATTTTGAAGCGGTTCATCATCATTTAGAAAAGTTATCCCGAAAGGTTATAATGTAATAAAACATTCATATTAAACTTACATTAAAGAAATCTCGATGTTTTGTCAAGCCATAAAAAAAAGCCAAAAAAGACCTTCGTACTTTTAATTCAAGTCATGAACGCCAACCGTCTATAAAAAGCGGCGTCTTAAAATCGATACAATGCAATTAGAAGCATTAAGGCGCAGATATACGACTTTTAATGATTTCAAATTGAACATCACGTCTAAACGAATAGTCTTATTTGTTTGAAAAAAATATATGATTCACTAGACTATTTTTTTACTAATTTGATATGTGAATATATGAAATAATATTTTTATAACATAGTGTAATTAATTTATAAAGTAATGTCTAACGCGAACACAAAAACGATAATCACGCAAAAACTATCGGGCGTATTTTCATGAAATCTGCACCATCTAAAAGACAATTTAATTACCCAAATTTTTGTATACGGCTTTTATTTGTATTGTGTTTGATAAATCAAGGAGGGTTGTTTTTACGAATAAACTTGATGCGCGTTGAAGCGGGGTCTCTTGCGGGCGACGGGCGGAAGTGCATCGCTGACCAATGTCCGGGTAGCCGCTAACGCTCTGTGCAATTTTATTCGCTTAAAAGTTTCGCATGCTCCTCCAACTCGCTCAAGGTCGCTGGCACATAGTGTCACCTTAAGTTACTCCTCACATTTGCTGTAAACCTGAAGCAAAGATTCAGTACAAAATCCGCAAGAATGTGTGAATCTATTTTCAAGTGCAAGATTTATCAGTGCTTGTCAGCTATCGATACTGTTGACTTTAGATAACAAGTGTTTACTCCTTGATAAAAATACGAGCTGTTACTACAGTTGGTATGTAATAATTTTAATACATGTTGAAGATCACTAATTACATCCAGGTTTGGCAAAAGGTCTCTGATTTAAAAGGATCTGCTTTTGGCATCGTTGAGTTTTTTTTAACCCGGCCACGGTGCATGAGAATATTCATCGTTCAACATAATTTAAACCAGGACATGAACATTAAAATCCAAAAGTTGTACTGAAAACCCGGATTTATTTCCCGATTCGTGCGGTGATAAGGACAAAAAGGTTTTAACAGTTTATTTTTCCGACGGGGCCGAGAGTCTGGGTAATACACAATTACGCAGTTCCCGGACGAGCACAGAATTAGGACAATTTCGGGGAAATCCCGCTAGAAACAACTAGTTTATTACCAGGCATCTACGTTAGATGTTACGTTAGGCTGATACTGGTGCTTCGTGCATTTCTTAATTTTGGATTCCTATTTATACAAGCATAGGGAATTTTTTCTTCTATGTATACCAGGGATGTTATGGAGCTCCGTAACCGAAAATATCGGATATCCGAAATAAAAATATATCCGTTTCACAAGTTTCGGATAGTTTCGTATAAGGGCGGAGTCTAACTAATTATTATAACATTTCTTAATAATAACTTACCTATATGACTGATTATAGTACCAAATGATAGCCTAGATTAGATAAAACCTATAAATAAAACCAAATTATACTTGCAATCTAATATCTGTAACCGAAACTATCCGAAACTAACGGATAATCCGAAATAATTACATACCCGTATCCGAAACCGATATAATTTTACTCCTATATGCATACCTTAAAAGGGGTCATTGGATATGCTCATAATTATGAACGTTACTACTTCATCATCATTACTGTGGGACGGAACCGGAAGTTGTGAAAAAAAAAATCTTCTGCTCCATACGTTATGTCGAGTTATGCGAACATAAATTTATTGATCAGCAGATTTTTTTTCACGATTTCAGTTTTTGTCCCATAATAAAAGTTGTTCAGAATGATGAGTACAATGACCCCTTTTAAGGATTAAAACGATCAAAATATAAAGGTGTATTTATAGCATCCTAGTAATCAAATTCGGCGAATAAGGGTACATAGCATAACATAACATCACGCCTGTATTCTCTGAAGGGTTAGGCAGAGGTGTACCTACAGTGCACCCACATTTAGCCAGTTATGTTTAAGTCCCATGTAATGGGGGGCGAGCCTATTGCCATCAACCGGGCACAAATCCAGACTCCGGGCTGCTACCGAGAAATTCCAGATGGAAAAACCCAATAACACTGCCCGACCCGGGAATCGAACCCAGGACCTCATGCTGAGCAGTAGCGCTTGCGACCACTAGACCAACGAGGCAGTCAGGGTACATAGATTATGAGAATTCGGGAAAATATCTGATCGAATCGTATAGAATTCAACATACTGATTACGTAGGCAAACATTGACCGCGTATGGGCTTGCCCTCAATGCATATAAAATTCAACAATATCAATGGCCAGTAAAATCACTACATAACACCATGAAAAATAAATCACCATAATCGATCATTTCCGAATGATATCGAAAGATTGGAAAACCCCACTTTCGCGTAACCTTTTTGTAAGTAAAGTTGTATAACGGGTGTGTGAAAAGACGCTTAAGGAAGCCGAGAGTTACTTGTTCTTTCCGACATTGTGATTATTTTTACTGGACCATACCTACTGGGAACCTTCTGGTTACGTTGGTTCATGTTCGTGAACGGGCGCCGTCAGTTGAGACTGGTCATCTCTTAACTGCCACGGCTTATTTTTATTATTCTTATATTTTGATTTATTTTTTAATATACTTTTTTTTTACACTGTTCTCACATATAGAAGCAACAAGAATTAATGTACCAACGATTTCGTAATATTTTGATTTAAAAAGAGTGTCCTTGGAGTATCTTGCCCGTTCTTCTCCATAGAGATCTACGTTTTGGAATGGGCAACTAGTTTCAACTTTCTGACTAACTGACCGACTCTTTGACAATTCAAAAGTGCCTGTAAATGGTTTAAGTGAAATAAATGCTTTGAGTTTGAGTTACGGAGATATTGCAGATCATAATTCCATTTTTTGTTTTCTACAACTCCTGTACCGTAGCATGCACCCATGATCACAATGTATTGCGTGCGTTACATTGCGGGCTGTCGTAAGCAAAGATTTTTCCGCACCAAAAATAAAAGTCCTTTCCCAGAAAAATTAAATAAAAAACTCAATTTTAACTTAGTTTGATGTACAGAACGCGTAGATGTATCGGCTTTGTGATGGCTCTTGTTACACCCTATATACACCATTGTTTAAACAAACATAATATGAACAAGTACGTAAACTCATTATTGTAGTTAATTGACCGAAATGGTAATGGCTACTGCGCCCGCGCAGTGTGGGCGAATTACGCGCCTGATTAGTCCGGTTTCTATTGGCTGTTCGTTATGTGGCTATTATAGCATGAACTTGTTATGTTGCGTGTGTATCTATGTAATAATTTTTTAATCGTAGAACATCATAATACTGGTAAATAGGTGGATGACATTCAGATCGCGGCTAAAGGCTCCTACAATTCAACAATTCCTATGAAGTTTTCATAGAAATGGTTCTACTAGAGTCGCGTCGCGCCTGTTTGTGGTGGGAGCCTTAAGCCCGGCGGGGTAATTGCGTATTAACACACTAACAGTAAGAATGGCTTTCATTTTGACGGTTCAACAACATTCATTGCGTTATTTACGTTGTTGAGCAAACAAATTTTTTGAACATATGATGCAATGGATTAGCAATAAGCTTCAAAATGATTCAGTTTGTGATTGATAGTGGGTTAATTAATTAGGGTGCTGGATGAGACTCGCATGGAACAGGGAATCATGGCACAAACGGGAGGAGGCCTGTACTTAGCAGTGGTTGGAACAGGGCTGCCAATCATGATGATAATACTGGCCCGGCAACCAAATCAGATAAATAGTTGCATCATCAATAAGTTCAACTGGTCATGTATATTGTATCGGGAATACGATTATCGTTTGACCGCAAAAACCACTACAGTATTTTGATATAACCGGCCAGCAAAGCAAATTCGATCTGCATGTAATGGTTACATCAAAGGTTTCACAATATTTTACATATCGTTAAATTGTATTGCAATACATTTAGCTCTATTGACTTCAAATTTGTTCGGTATGGTAGACTAAAGTAAACATGATAGTTGCTTTCTTCAACTATAATAGGGCTATCGGGACCTCTGTCCCGAATATATGTTGCTTGTAGAATAATCTGACAAAAAATCAGAATGTTTGCATGTATATTAGTATGGTTTTTAATCGTTAAAAACAAATTTAAAGCTTTTTTCGTGATTTTTTTCTATCATATCAAGTTAATTGTATTATGTTTTTAACACACTATCTAACTAGCATATATCCAGAAGAATATCATATATTTTTCTGATGTTGGTCACTGCAGTGGATCATATATTTTTAGGCATTGTAAATTTGCGTTTAGGTCATGTAGTCCCCTTAAGATAAATTCAGCGTGTTTTTTTACAATAATTTGTTTGATAGGTTTCGTTTAGTTATTGAATATTGCAAATGTGCAAACCCTTATAAATCATATTTTTTTTTGCACGATTCTTAGAAAAAATACATCGTATAATTATGGGTGCCAGGGACATCGATGCGCAGATTGTAACCATGAACTCAGCACATGATTCTAGACCCCATAACGTAGAAATCTAATCAAAATATTTTATTTCATATAAACTAACATGGGCACTAATGAAACGTCAGAAGCTAGGTGCACGGTTCCAATTGGTTGTTTCCTATGGAGAAGAGCCGGCAAGAAACTCCACGGTTACTCTTTTAAATAAAAATAAGGTGCTTTTACAATGTTTCAAATTACAGTGTCGATAGATATGGGAGGAAATATTTCGTAGGTAATCAAAAAAAAAAAAAAACTACTCTTTCATAGAAAAGTGCAATAGCTACGCAGTCAAAATGTATGGAACAGCTAAATTTAAAAAAAAATAACCGACTCCAAATTTCAAAGCTAAGGTCTTTTAGAATCAAGTGCTGAATTCATGGTTGCAGTTTGTTTAAGGGGGATGCGCCAAGGTAACCCGTGAAATTCAAATTTTCTTATGGTTTTTGACCTGCAAACGTCAGTATCAGGTTGTATGCTGATCTAAATATGATTCGCGACCGTATCAAATATGGCTTTACAGAATTATAGTCATTAGAATCAGCAATACAACCCCTTAAGTTAGAATTGCCTTCAAATGTCATGATTGCATGAAATAGTCATTCAATAGGGTAATATGAACTTATAGAGATGTATTGCTGATTCTAATGATTATAATTCTGTAAAGCCATATTTGTTACGGTCGCGAATCATATTTTAATCATAATACAACCTGACAGTGACCTGCAAACTGTAAAAAACCGTATGAAAATTTGAATTTCGCGGGTTACCCTGGAGGTTCCGCCTTAATTTATAGTTGTACTCAAAACACAGTAAAATACATATAAGTAGAGATGCTACATAATAATGTAGCATCTCTACTTATATGTATTTTACTGTGTGTACATAAATAGTAAATTAAATATATGCGGTGATTATATGTGCTGCTACACGATTAGATAAAACAATAGAATCACAGCTTATACATAGCATCTCGGTTCGTGACTTAACGATATAATCGCAATGTTTGTGTAAGAATTAATCATTATTTATTATGTACTCGAGAGGTGTGAATTGATCGCCGCTGCCGTGGAGTAACATACTGATTTGTTTCGCAAACTATTTGCTATTACCTCATGTAGATATAGGTGTGAGCTATAAAGTTTTGCCAGGATCTTTAAATGCTACTGAATATTAGTTTTTTCGGTAGAGCGAGAGTTTTTGATGTTTGAGTTTAGGTTAGAATGATCACCCATCACAAAGTTCAGCACCTAATTGCGATTGCTAATCCATTGCTTCAAATTATGAAGCAATGGATTAGCAATCGCAATTAGGGTGCTCCATGAAGTTTAATCAGTGTAAGTGCACTAATAAAATCTAGCCAAGTTAAGGATCATGGCAATAGCTTGGAACGCGAGGATCAGAAATGTGTGGTCATATTTAAGGGTGTGGTACAGACCATCAAACTAAACAACAATCTCCATGGCACCAACATCGTAATCGCGAAAAAATAAAAACTTTTTTACAAAAAAACAACCGACTTCCAAAAAAAACAAATTTTTCACGTCTTTTAATGTTTTTTTTTGGAAGTCGGTTGCTTTTTTGTAAAAAAGTTTTTATTTTTCACTTTTTAGTTGCGGTACCTACCCCTCACAAATTCGTATACCACTACTTTGTGTGTAAATAACAGTGACAGGAAATTATTAACACATCATCCATATAAACTAAGTGGAAAAATACGCAGTGTTAAGGGTAACTAAAAACTACTGGTCAGACCGTAATCAAATTTAAATGGGACCACATGTGAAGCACCACCTATCAAATAAAAAATAATCATCCAAATCGGTTCACCCAGAAAAAAGTTCTGAGGTAACACACATAAAAAAAAAACATACAGACGAATTGAGAACCTCCTCCTTTTTGTGAAGTCGGTTAAAAAACATACAAATCTTTAATAACTACTCAACTCAAATTTATGGGACTGCTGATTTTTTTTCGCAATTCCGATGTTGGTCCCATGGAGAAAGTTGTTTAGTTTGATGGTCTGTACCACATCCTTAAAATATATGACATATATTATAATCGAAAAATTTGTCCGCTCAACAAAGTAAATAACGCAATGAATGTTGTGGAACTGTCGAAATGAAAGACATTCCTACTGTTAGTGTGTTACGTAACTATCCCGCAGCCATAAATGTCAAAATTTCAGCACAATCGGTCACCACTACGTTCCACCCAAGATGCTGTACATAGTCACTGTATTCCATTTTCATATACCCCGCCTTACCGCAAATCCTTATTCACAAGGATGATTTATTTTCAGACTTCTCGAGTGTTTTTATGACAATTTGCAATAATGAGTACTTAGCATAATACTTTCAATTAGCTGTCCAAGGGAACTCTACGCGGTGTGTGTACTTGGCACGATTTCCTTAATATGGAAATAATATCTTTGCCATTGCACATACATATGGTATAAGGAGTCCATTACCCAAATACTGCACAAAAAAATTACAAGTATTAGTTGCATTCGATCCTAATTAAATTAACAATATTACTCCTGTATTAAAGGACTGGCCCGCAATGGCAATGGACAGACGTGTGTGGAAAAGAGTAAGAGAGTTCTTTGCCCAGAAGTGGGACATTGACTAAATATATACATAGATAGACTCGCTTATTCTCCGAAAAGTTTAGCAGTCATGCCCATTTATTGGTAGTTATTTTTCAAAATCATGCCCCATATGGGCCAGCTTATTGCCGCTAACCGAGGTCCAAATCCGGACTCCAGGCTGCTATTGAGAAGTTCCTATTGCTTTACTATCGACAGTCTCATTAGATCATAATGTACTAAAGTCATTCTTGGATCTTTGACAGTCGTTACGGATCGTCAGAAGCCCGAACGTCCAACCAGTCTTACAAGGGGTACCGTATTACCCAGTAACTGGGTTGTGGAGGTCAGATAGGCAGTCGCTCCATGTAAAATACTGATGTTCAGCTGCATCTGGCTAGACAGGAAACCGACCCCAATATAGTTGGGACATGGCTAGGTATATAATGTACTAAAGCAGTTAAACAACACACTGTGTGTTTACAACCTCATTACACAAAACACCGCACCTGTGCAGTGAATACACCGCTTATCAGCTGAACGTTATCACCTGGTGTGACGTAACAGAACGTATCGCGTGTTATGAGTAGTGACGTAAGCATATTATAGTGCGCGCAAAATAAGTCTGCGCGCGGCCGAAATCGGAAATAATCGTTTTCCGCCATTTTGACGATTATACCAGGTGTCAAGAGAGTGCTGTGTTCCGTGTTTTCCAAAGTAAATAATCGCAATCATTATGCCGAAAATGATTAAAAGTGCGGCCAGGGATACAGTCTCGATGATCAAACACGCGTACAGACTTATTTTGCGCGCACTCTACTATGATGTGTTGTTGTTTATGTATGATGTTAGTACCGTGAGTAATGGAAGCAACTGGTGCTTGTATGTTCGTTTCTTACCATCAGTTTTTGTCTGATCTGAATGATCTAAACGCTTCTTGGAATCTGGTCTGATATCGATCTCCCTATAGGCGACAGGGTGATACAAATTGAACATGAATCAAGTATGAACCTTCGATCAAGAAGAAAGGCCAACCTAAGATCTTAAATCTCAAGATAGTCACAAGACTGTAATTCTGATCCATAGATTTTATATTTCTATGTTCGTATCCCAACTTGGACCAAAGTGTTACAACCTGCTTTCTGAGTTCCTGTAGGGACTTATCGATGTAACAGTTAGACAGTCTCTACCAAAAAGCATACGTCTTACAGAACCATACAGATAGATCGATTCAAAACGAGCATACTTATTATATCCTTCCCAATACTTCAGATAGAACTTATATCAATATAATATTTTATAGACACAAATTAACATCATCACGTTATGTAATCATTAAACACATTAAGGTTGAAAAACAACATGTAGGTACAACATCTTTAACCACTCTAATTTCCGTTCAATGACTATCTAATGATATCCAAGAATGTATCTTTTACTCCAAAATCTTTACTAAAATGTCGTAATCAAAATCTGTGTCGAGGAGACAAAAATTAGAATGCCCGTTACTTGCAGAACAATATCAAAGGAAATATATATGAAATACATCTATTGTTTCGTATTGAGTAAGCCTTTTAGTTTCTCTATTGTAATATTCTGCATCGGTTTGTATACCTTTGTGGGTTTAAAGATTGTGGAGTTCCACCGCTGTATTTAGGAAGGAAACATCATCCATACACACATGACGTTGTATTTGTACACCATAATGTTGTGGACTTGTGGCAGAATGTACAGAACTTAAAAACCCCCGACGTAAAAATAGGGGTGTTATAAGTTTGACCGCTATGTGCGTGTGTCTGTCTGTGGCACCGTATCTCTTAAACGTATAAACCGATTTGGATGCGGTTTTTTTTATTTGAAAGCAGGTTTTCTAGCGGTGGTTCTTAGACATGTTTTATCAAACTCGGTTCAGCCGTTTCAAGGTCATCAGCTCCTTTTTGTTTCGGGCTTTTTTTTAAATTTTACCTATTACCAAATTATTAACATCATACTATGTAAAACTACTTACTTTCTGACAAACAAATTTTGATTCTGAAAATAATTAATTGGAACAGTGATTCAGGGGCAATAATGACTTGATTGTGTGTAGTTCAACGCATATTTTATATATAATTATCTATGGGTACTTTAGAGTAGTAAAATTTGTTTGTTAGTTTGTAAGTAGGGGATAATCTCTGGAACTACCGGTCGGATTTGAAAAATTCTTTTTGCATTTGATAGTCCAATTCTTGAGGAAGGCTACAGGCTATTTAACATCACGCTATGACCCTTAGGAGCCGAAAAAAAAAGTCAGAAAGAACGCTAGTGAAAACGAAGCGATAGCGCGGGCAGGTGATTTATTCATTTTATTTTAGATGGGTTTGCTCTTGCCTCTAGTCGACTTCAGAGATGACAGAGTTGCGTTACGACGGGGTGGGTCGGGGGAACAAGACATTTCACGCGGACGAAGTCGAGGGCAGAAACTACATATTTATAAATGAAGATGAAGGCGGCTGTGGGTACTTTCTAGTACTATCTTCCATCTGGTAGTGTCCTTGTGAAGAGAGAAAATAGTCTAACTTAAATAAAAAATGCCACCTGATCAAATTCATAAGATCCTTTACAAAAAAAAAAAAACTTAACAATTGGCTGGCTGAGATCTAGAAATAAGTCCTTAGAATAATCGATTGACTTATATAGTTCTACCCCAAAAATATTCAATTGCAAACAGGCAATTTCTGGAACGACAAAAACATTTCCAGTCACGGACAAATATGAAACTTAAGTCCTCTTCGGACCTTCTCTGAAAAATTCCTGATATTATTGCTACATGTATATTCACAAAAAAATAGTCTCTCAGTGTTGCCACATGAAACGATCTCGTATGACCTCTTCAGGCCCCTTCCGCCGCTAAATAGCTTGGCCACACGCAAGCTATTACGACCAATGACATTTAGGCCAGCTTAGGTAATGCTCACTTTTGGTATTTTGACGGTATTCTGAACGAAATTATGGTCATTTAGGATGTTTAGATAATTTTGTATGTTGTAAAGAAGATTATTAGACATTTATGGAACTTCATTTGTTAAAATTCGGATGGTGTAGTGTAGGCGCTATAGCTAATTTGAAACATGATGTAATAATAGTATCGACAATTTGTTTCTCTAATAAAAACTTTTTTACAAAAAAAACAACCGACTTCCAAAAAAAAAAAAACACTAAAAAACTACCAAATAAAAAATCATCCAAATCGGTTCACCCAGAAAAAAGTTCTGAACACACATAAAAAGAAAACTGATGCATTAAGAACTCCTCCTTCTTTTGAAGTCGGTTAAAAATGATGACCACTCATTAGGTCGGCCAGACCACTAAGATTTTTTCCCTAAACAAGATCCTAAGCCAGGTCCAGACGTGTGTAATGTAATGTATCCTATCGTGTAATGTAATGCGCATAGCGTGGACGGCATATAAACTCAACGCGAATCCTATGTGTTCGCCACCCCGAGCGTTACATGCAATGCTCGTAGTGCCGTCCACACGCAGAATTCGCGTGTCATTACCCATTAGACACGTCTGGACCCGGCTTTATTTGTAACCATAAAACCGGAAATCAAATAAAAATCTGCGCAAACAACTTCACTCGTTAAAGCCTACCAACAAATATATTTTCAGCCAGCCTTAAGTCTGCCCTTTTTTTGTTTATCGTTCTCATTTCGAAATGAAACTGTCACAGTCGGTTTGCTAAACTAATCTTCTCTTGAGTAAATACTCTTTGGAGCTTCGTGCAACTTCCCAGAGTTAAGTAAGAGGTTGCATCAAATCTGCAACTGGCTGCAACGACTCACGAATAGCTTTGAGCAGGGTTACGTAAATATTTTAGTTGGAGATCAAGATCGGATGGCGTAAATGGTTTTGCAACTACATCTTGCAAGTCACGTCGTTTTGGTGCAAGAGATACGAGAAAGCGGCTTAGCTTATAGTAGCTTTAAAGTATTTGACAAATTCATAAGGTAAATAATTGTGTTAGCCGAAATGAGGCTGTGCTATTTCATTTATAGGATCGAGCACGGAATAGGGTCAGACACTTCATAAGAACCTATGGTTTAACTTTTTAAATAATAACCCAGTTTATATGGTCGCATTGCAAAACTATTTAAGTCTTGCTCTAAATAAAACCAACATTTTTAAACATCTGCTCTTTATAATCTCTATTACTGCATTGTGTTCAGCATCTGCTTCAGTAGTCCATTTGTTTAGCTTTTTGCACCATACACCACTTTCGGTTTCGTTAGCATGTCCCACTTTATAATACATTGATTTTTTATTCAGAACGCATTCCATTGCCGCCTTGAACTTGAGCTTGTTCTGACACATGCTTTCAAAACGGCACTATGTATTGTGAAATAAGAAGAAAACAGATTACGTGTCGCTCGTAGTACAAGTAAATGTATTTAATGGGCTGACCACGCAGCAATTCTAGGTCGATCGTGGAATGTTTTAATGATATTGGATTTGCATCTTAACATTTTTTAGATTTGAAGGCTTCCTCTTCCTTATTACTTAGAACTCTGAATAGTTTTGAAAGTTACATTTGTCATCATTTAGCTAGCCTATACAGGTTTACAGGGGCGCACAAACTAACCATAAATTCAGCACATAATTCCAGAACCCCTAGCGTAGAATTATTCGTTAGTTATCAAAAAAAAAAAAACTGCAATTTCATATAAAGGTGCAATGTATGGAAGAGCATTTTTTTTTTTTAAATAATTGGCGATGGATTTCAACTCACGGGGGTTCAGAGTCATGTACTGAATCCATCTGGTTACAGGTTGCGCGTCGATGTAAGTCTCACTTTTGGATATAGGCTTTACGCATGGTGTCATTCTAGGTCCAGTAACATTTTGTTGAGGCTTATAAGGGTGGATGCTGTAACCAATATTTTGTAACGATTTTTGGTTTAAGGGGACTACATGACCTAAACGCAAATTTATAATGCCTAAAAATATATGATCCACTGCAGTAACCAAAATCAGAAAAATATATGATATTCTTCTGGATATATGCTAGTTAGATAGTGTGTTGAAAACATAATACAATTAACTTGATATGATAGAAAAAAAACACGAATATACCTCTAAAAAAATATTGTAACGATTAAAAGCCATACTAATATACATGCAAAAATTCAGATTTTTTTGTCAGATTATTCTACAAGTAATATACTATCGTAATAGGGTTTTAATTTTTTAGTCCAGTGAATAGATTTTTTGTAAATCCATAATTGCTTCATATTTTGCAATAAATTACTAGCGTTGTGTCATCGCGCGTCTCTTTCTTTTCTATGCAATCCGACAGTGACCGCGCTTTAGCTCTTGTAAGCCTCTTAAAAGAGTGTCCATGGAATTTCTTGCCAATTCCTCCTCTCCATAGGAACGTACTACGCTTTAGAATGGGCAAATAGCTTGGTTTCAGACTAAACTATTCCTTGTCAATTCAAAAGTGCCTGTAAATTTTTTAATTGAAATAAATGCTTTGTGTTTGATTTTCAGTGTTCTTTTTGCTGAGCCCAAGTTATCGTAGTGCTAGATTAATTCTTTTGTAACTGACAGATCCTACTAAATCGAAGCTTTCCTTAACCTTCCCGCCTTGCAAATTTTTATAATATAAATAGTGTTTAAAATCTCCCACACCGGGAAATATACTAAGTCAATTGCGCGAATTATTCATCTCAGTGTGGGGGAGATCCTCTGACGATTCTATTTAAAGCTCAGTACTAATAAAATTATGTTTGATTTAATTTGAGAAAGAACGTTATTACAAAGGAAGCAATGAATATTTTTAATATTATAATTTAGTTATCATAATGCGAACCAGTTGATGAAAGTAATTAGTAGAAATCAATACCGTTAATCGTGAGAATTGTTAAGCATCTATGTATGCTTCTGCTTCATTAGAATTACGCAATGTACTTTTACTAATCAATCGTACAAATTAATGAGTAACCAGGCTTTTAATCAACGAGCATATCAAATCGTTTTTCTACGTTAATCTGGGAAGATTTCAACTTCAGTCAGATTGGCAAATTATCGTCTTAGAATAGAATAGAATACTTTTTATTATGTACACCATAAAAATTACAGATATAAATGTAGTAGATTTTACATACGGTGACACAATGGGCGGTCTTATCGCTAAAAGCGATCTTTTACAGAGAACCTTTGGATGGATTAAAGGTAGAAGGAGAGACAATAATGCAGGTAGTCAGTGGTGTACCATTTACATACTTTTTTTTTTTGTTAGTTTAGCAATGCATAGCTAGGCTTCTTTAGGCGCACTTTGCGGTCTTTTTGAACAGTGAACAAAACTGTACCGTCACGCTCGGGTCGGTGACGCTGAATCGCGTATGAACTCGGCACAAGTGTATTTTAAAATTAGAAAATCATATATGTTTCACTTCTATCGTGTGATCGCATCCTCTTTTTGATTTGGGATGCTGTACCTATTCTAAAAGCGGCAGTAAAAACAGTATGGCGAATGAAATCTTCTCCTAGACTTTCTTAGTGATAGAGAGATATAGATTCGTTTATTTGCCTGAAATATGGTATTATACAGATTTTATCAAACATACACAACAGTTCTTCATATTCCGCCTACTAAATTGGGCATGCAAATTTTGTAACAATAATAATGATTCTAATTTATGCAATTCAAACAAAATAATTAAATTTCAAAAAAGAAGAAGAGTACTAATTCAAGACTTGTCTACATATCAAATTATAAATGTCAAAGAAAAATAGTTAAATTACAAATTGTCTAAATATCAACTTTCAGATGACAGCCAAAGAAATTAAATTACAAATATCAATAGCTTAAACTAAAAATGTCAGATTTAATTTTCATGTCATGCAACTTTCCTATTTGTCCTATAATTCATAAATTCTTTATTAGTATAAAAACAATTTTCGTTAAGCCACGCACTGAGATGCTTTTGAAATAAGCTGGTTCGCAGTTCTCTAATAATCTTCGGTATATTATTAAATTTGCTGTCCACTTAAGTTTTAACTCACTTCCTTAATACAGCTATACTCTTCCCAGTAGTGTCCAGAAATGCAGTAAAGGCTCCCGCAGGCAGGCGCGACGCGAGTCTTTTAGAACAATTTCCATGAAAATTTCATAGAAACTGTTCTACTAGAGTCGCGTAGCGCCTGTTTGTGGGAGCCTTAATTGAAACTTCGCAATGATTACAGTGCCGTGAAAGTCTATACTTACGTCTAAATCTAAAAAGGTAACTGTTGGTTGTTAGACAATTATGTTACGTTTCTTGCTTCATCTGTTAGAGGTAACGCAGACGACCGGCAATAAGCAGTTCAGTATTTTATTTTATTGAGATGGAACAATAAACAGCTAAAATAAAAAAAACATGAAATATGGAATACACAAAACAAATATACAATATTGCAGCCCACAACGCTGTTCACAGATTAACTATGGGATAAAAATAATAAAATAATAATCGCTAGGTTTACAACTATTATGTATTTTTTTTACTAACTTATTAACTACCGCGTTTAAGTTTTATTTTATTTTTTTATTGTTTATTAATCAAAACGACAAAGTTTATAGCATATTTTTAAATTATAAACATACCACACAAACCATCGCGGGTTTAACAGTGGTATGGCCAGACACGGCAACTCGGTGCCACTACATATTATAAATAGTATTTCTGAAAGGAATGATACGAAAAAAAAAATTCAAGAGGGCTCTTTAGGTATTAGATTTTTGAACTTATTATCATATATTTATTTATTACTTCAACGCATAGATCGGCCTATAAAGTTTTCCATTCTCGGGACACAGTCTCCTCGCTGTGATAGGGAATGGGCCGTAAGGCGTAATCCACCACACGGGCGCCCACCCAGTGCGGGTTAGTCAATGTCTTCGAATTTTTGCTTTTAGTACATGCCTCGTTTCCTCACTTTCCTTCACCGTTTTGTGAGCTGGCCTAAATGATAAATCATTTTATTTCTGTAAGTAGGTTTGTACAAACACTTTTACACGTCGATCATATTTTAAAAACTAGATGAGGTCGGCGTTTCCTATCTGACTACTCTATGAAGAAAGGCCGAAACAAATTCAGAAATCACAGTCTCTTTTAAAGTCCAGACATAATCTTGGTCAGATCATGTGAAGACCATGTAGATTCGTGTCTGAAATGGTCTTTTGAGGAAAAGGCACACAGATTGAGTGGACCTGTCCAGTCAGTGCACGCATTTGTCAGTAATCGTGCAGTTCAACTCAACGTGTACTTTTTACAAGTGTGACCTATTTTATTCTAGTCTTGCGTTTTGTTGTTGATATTGGTATGTCAGGGATGGACATGTTTTTGTCGGCGACAGATTCTCACCGTCTAAAGTCTTCCGTTGTCGAACGGCCGTCTGTGTTCGGCCTAACTTGAGCTGGTACTGATGATACAATACAAAACATCGTATTTCCTTCTTCATAATTGTTTTAACAATTATAATTGAGATGCTTTCTGTTGTGTGCACGAGCTTACTTATTGAATGTTAGAGTCTGTCATTAAATGTTGGTTATGTTTAGAAAATCTTCCGTAGTTTTTGATGGTCGGTGTTGTAAGCCCTTGAGATATCTTCATTTCCTGTGAATTTGATGTTATAAAATGTACCGCACCCAACTCCCAACAACTCCTAAGGCAGCGGGTATATTTAAGTGTTTAGTGGAATCAACATGAGATAGTCCACAGAGTAAGGCGGGACGCAACTCTTGTAGAACAATTTCCATGAAGTCTTCATAAAACTTGTTCTACTAGAGTCGCGTTGCGCCTGTTTGTGGGAGCCTTAAGGGTAATGCGGTAAGGTAGCCCGCAAAATTCAAATTTTATAAGTTTATAATTTTATAAGTTTTATTGCAATTTGCAGGTCAGTATCAGGTTGTATGTCGATCTAAATATGATTCGGGACCGTGAGTTATAATCACAAAAATCATCAATAATAATAATAATAAATAAATAAATATTTATTCAAAAATACAAGTTGGTAAAATACAGTAGGTATAAATCTTAGAAATAATATAGGTATTATAAAGTATGATGCCTGTACTAGGATAAACCTGTATCACAGGCGGCATGAGGTCTTACAATTACTATTAGGACAACTGATTTCTTAACAATATTTAACATAAGTTTTAAGATTAGTGACATAGTTAATTTATTATGTTATAATTTACTTAAACACTAATAGTTAATTAAGGTCTTAAACATGTAGATAATTTCTATATTATTTACGGAAAATAGTTTTTAGCACTTAGTTACACGAATATGATTGAGTCAGCAGTATTATTAACTAGGTTGAAAGAAATATTGCATTTAAATCGCCTTCAAGGCTACATTAAATTTTTAAAGCGATCGGCATTTATGTGCTTAGACAGCAGCAAATCGATGGTAAGTAGGACAGCTCAGTGGTCAGGTATATTGTTGAGTCCGCAACAAGCAATACGGAAGTCTGGCCTTGAGTATGATGCACTATGTGCCCTCATAATCAATCGAGTTAATGTACCTGTATTCTGCTATTTTCCTAGCAGGGCAATCGGCATCTCCCGTTTTGTGATCACTGGGCTTTTTAAAGCGTGAGCAAGTTGCACATTTCGGAATGTCGGCTTTCTTCACGCAATCAGAAATCGAATGGCCAGCATCACCACAGTGACCACATGTAGAAACGAACTCACGGCAAGTTTTTGATGCATGGCCATATTGTTGGCATTTGTAACACCTTGTTACCAATGTAAAATCCCTGACAGGACAGGAAGTCCAATTTATAAAAAGCCTTGATTGAGGGATTATGGCTTTACGTATTTCAGCTGAAACTTCAACAACGTAGTTACAGGTCGTAGCATCTCTCTTCCCCGATTTGTGGCTTAATTTTATTAAGGTCAAGAAGGATTCCAATGACATCGCTGGTAACTTGTCGGCTACGTTTTGTTCGAAAATGCACCTGAACACCTCATTTTCAGCCAAGGAAGTCGGCACTCCAACAACTACGATACGAGGTTTGCGCTTGCTGGGTTCGTCGGCGGTAAGTCCAGATGTAGAGAGCTGGACTGCGTGCTTTAGTTTATCAGCGTCGTGTTTCGTCTCGGTACTGACAATTACGCCTCCATTTTTAGTTTTCCGGACACCACGAACATGCAGCTTCATTTGCTCGGGCCGTATGATTTTTTGCACGAGTTCTTTCGTTTCGTCACTGGATTTAAATTTATCATTGGGATAAATGGCAACAGAGCTTAGATTATTCGGTCGAACGAAATCATTTGATCCCTTTTTCACCATATCGGCAAAAGAAGCATTTCCTGCAGAACCAGAGTCCTTTATCGCCTGCTTGAGCTCCGAAATATGATCCGTCAGGTCACGCTTTTCTTGAAGGGCATCAACCGCGTTATACGCGTGAATGGCTTTCTGCTTGAGCGACTGATACAGGACTGCCATTTGTGAGGTCCCAGATCCTACTTTACGGCATAGGGTAGAAATTTTCATTTTCTGCTCCGAATTGAGTTTGCCATCCGCGGCAATAGAGCAAACTTCATTTAAGTGCTGTTCGATGGCTGACATCCATTTTTGAATCTCGGGCGTCGAAATAACATCAACCGTGACTGACTCGAGGGCTGGGTTTTGCGTCGTCGTCTTCGATGATGAGGCGGAGGGTTGCACTGGGCACCTCGGATTAAAGGGGCTGTTATCCATTTTGTTTTATTAAAGTTCACTATTTCATGTCCATCATTAACAAAACTACACACTACGCAAAAATTTTACACAAGCATTACAACAGTAATGCACTAAAGGAGGTCACTATTATTAAATAAATTATTTATCGAATATTGCTGACGAACACGTCTGACCGCTGCAAGTGTGCACGAGAAGGCAATGCAAAGCAAGCGTTGCAAATGTTTCCAATCAATACATCTCTATAAGTTCATATTACCCTATTGAACGGCTATTTCATGAAAACTTGACATTTGACGCCAATTCTAACTTAAGGAGTTGTATTGCTGATTCTAATGATTATAATTCTGTAAAGCCATATTTGTTACGGCCGCGAATCATATTTTAATCAAAATATAACCTGACAGTGACCTGCAAATTGCAAAAAACGTAACAAAATTTGAATTTCGCGGGCTATCCTGGCGCGTCCACCTTAAAGCCTTTTACAGAAGATCAGTTGATACCCTTCATTTTTGTTAAAAAAATACAAGTAAACTAGTTCTAATGAGACATACATATGCCTGGTTCGTGAGTGTAATTAAATTCAATAGGTTTTTATTCAAAGGATATGCAGCAGTAAAAAACTAGTTGTGTAGCATCTGCTACTTGATAAGCAATAAAGTCATCTATCTAAATGCCAACCCCCGAGTGGAAGCTTGATTAAGTCCTCGATCAGATACCCACGGTTTCTGAACCGCTATTCAACATCAGCGGGGTAGTTGCGTAACACACTAACAGTAGGAATAGCTTCATTTTGACAGTTCAATATCATTCATTGCGTTATTTACGTTGTTGAGCAGACTTTTCCGAACTTATGAAGCAGTGGATTAGCAATAGGCTTCATAATTCAGATTGTGATAGATAGTGTTTTATGCATTTAGGGTACTTTGTCAAATTTCATGACAAGAACTCTGAGAGGTCGATGTTATTTTTAACCCCCGACGCAAAAAGAGGGGTGTAATAAGTTTTACCGCTATGTGTGTGTGTCTGTCTGTGGCACCGTGGGTCTTAAACGGGTGAACCGATTTGGAAGCGATTTTTTTTATTTGAAAACACGTTTTCTAGCGGTGGTTCTTAGACATGTTTTTATCAAAATCGGTTCAGCCGTTTCAAAGTCTTCGGCTCTTTTTTGTGTCGGGGTTTTTAATTTCAACCTATCATGACTTGACTGCCGATTTGCTGTTCTGCTGCATCAGGCTTTCAGTAATAGGAGTAAGGCACCTGTGGAAGCAACTAGCTATCAACGATTTTCTCGCTCAAGAAACGTACAAAAGATTGTAGGTCTCGTGTACGTAAAAGAGATACAATATATAAATACCTAGTTGATCGCTGACTGTTCACATCGCCGGGGAGTATTCGTTTGTCGCAGTGATAAGAGCTATCAAAGAGAGTACTCGCTCAGCGACACTCGCCTAGCGGGCGGAACACTCTCCAAGAGACTCACGCTAGATACATACCTACGCATACCAGCGAGTAATCGCTCGTCGTCGTGGCGCACTCGCTTCTCTTTAATCGCCGGCGGTGGGATAGGTGCCGAAATCGTCAAATCTTTTTTCAGCGGCTATGATATACTTACGTTTATCAAGGCCTATGTCAACAGATTTTCACGAGCATTGGTATGTATGTATATTATCAATAAACTTTAATTCGTATGTCATGGTATTGCTTCGGGCCAATACATTACCGCTAGTCTGAGTAGCTTCGAGTTCACTGCTTTAAATATTCGTATCAGCAATGATATAATGAGGTTTTAAAATAGTGATCACCACATTTTTCGTGTTGTTTTCTGCAGTGAGGACTTGAGGAAACCTTTCCCGGACTGTCTTCCTTTGTCACTTTTTTGAGATGTCATGACGATGTAGCAATAGCAATGTCCACCTTGACTAAGTAAGCTTAACCTAAATTAAATAAGCTCATTTTCAAGATCTGCACCCTAATTGTGTTATACTCTATCAATAACAATCTGAATCATTTTGAAACCTATTGCTCCATCCATCTCTTCTTAAGTTCGAAAAATTTGTCTGCTCAACAACGTAAATAACGCAATGAATGTTGTTGAACTGTCAAAACGAAAGCAATTCCTACTGTTAGCGTGTTACCATGGTATAATAATATACTTCGCCAGGTATAGCATTCCGGTCACGGGGTTGACACAAGCCTACGTCATCACCGCAGTGTTACCAGTCGTGTGTAATAATAACTCCCCAATCGCCTTCATTACCTGTGCGAATCATATAAAACAAAGAGGTTATTAACTAACATTTACGTTGGTATATGTTTAACTTGAATTATTTCGTTTGAATAGAAAAATGAAACGATAATTAAAATGGTTTATATATATTTTTTAACAGAATGGTGACTGAGTTGTTTCCATAATTCGTGTTTTGTTGCAATAAAGTGGCAACTGTATGCATGTGTCACTCCCGGAATGCCAGACCTTTTTTTTTTAGACCATGTGTATTACCTATTTTTATTACGAGATGTAGTAATGATTATGGATTTTTGTTCGATGGAAATGTTGCTGGTCTATGTGATGGTTGCTAATAATTGCCATAATTTTTATCCAAGCCTTTTTTTTCTATCTGCTGTACAGAGGGTTAGGGACATCGACGCACAGCCAGTTACCATGCATTTATTACATGATTCTGAACCCCTGCGTTAAAAACTTTCGTCGGTTATTTTTTTTAAATTCGCTGTTCCATAAAGTTTGACCGCGTAGGTATTCCACTTTTCTATTAAACAGCTGTCATTTTTTTTTGATAATGACGTAAAGTTTCTACGCTAGGAGGTAGAATCATGTGCAGATTTCATGGTTACAGTTTGCGCGTCGATGGGGGTGCCACCCTGTATGTTACGTATAATATGTGAATTAGCGAAAAATGTATGCTACATTTGAAAGGATTCTATTTTTAACCGACTTCTCAATTATACTGAATTTTTTTATGTGTCTCAGAACTTTTTTCTAGGTGAACCGATTTGGATGATTCTTTTTTTATTAGAAAGCTGGTGCTTCTCATCTGGTCCCATTTAAATTTGATCAAGTTCTGACCAGTAGTTTTTGAGTTATCCTTAATACTGCGTATTTTTTCCACTTAATTTATATTGATGATGTTTTAATAATTTCCAGTCACTGTTACTTACATTTATCAAGTAGTGGTATACAAATTTGTGTGGGGTAGGTACCACAACTAAAATGTGAAAAAAATAACTTTTTTCCAAAAAAATCAACCGACTTCCAAAAAAAACACAAAAAAAGTGAAAAATAACTTTAATTTCGGAAGTCGGTGTCTTTCGTTTAGTATTTTCGTTTTTTGCCACCCGACTTTCGAAATTAAAGTTATTTTTCACAATTTTTGTGTTTTATTTTGGAAGTCGAAAGTTTTTCCGGATACCTTAGCGTGTTTTTATGATTTTAATTTAAAATTAGCTGAGTTTTAGTGTTATTTTAAGCAGTTGTGGTCACGGGCGGTGGATTGAAACAACGTCCAAATTGACATTTCAGGCCATCCGTGACCACAAGGTGCATAGATTATGTCGTAAAAGATATTTTAGTCTAGTCTAGTCGGGTAACGAGGATGCCTTCTTTTTTTTCTGTTTTTTTTTTTACTAAGATGATTATTTATTGAACGGTTCTTTGTATCGATGATTTGAAAGGTCCAATCCCAGTTCAGAAGAAACCATTATAGGGTTTTATGAGGCTGAATAAAAAAAAAACCTACTTAACAACACTTAGCATTTCAGACACAAATTACATGGTCTTCACATGATCTGACCAGGATTATGTCTGGACTTTAAAGAAGAGACTGTGTGGCCTCTGAGTTTGTTTCGGCCATTCTTCTCACAGTAGTCAGATAGGAAACGCCGACCTCATCTATTTTTTTTTAAAATATGATTGACGTGTAAAAGTGTTTGTACAAACATGCTTACAGAAATAAAATCATTTATCTTTTATCATTACAAACTACAAAAATCCAAGCAGAAGCGGCTCTAAGTATCACAATTAAACGTTTTTAGGTAATATCATTGTCCCATTGTCTTAATTATCTCCGGAATAGATCTACTCTAGTTTCCAGTCTTTCTGAAGCACATTTATGACATCAATTCTTTTTTTCTTAATACAAACCTCTTTTAAGTTGTCTAGCGAGTGACCACAGATGTTCACTTACGCAATACAGACTTCATGGTTGAAAGAACTTCCTACGTAATTTTTTGGCGCGAACTGGGTTGTGTGTCTTTAATTTATAAAATTAAATTCTTGCATGTATATTATACGCCTCGTTGAATACTTTAATGAGGCTATTATACAGTTTTATTTATTTGAATTTTAATGAGTATGGACAGTAGTCAGATAGGGAAGAACCATAGAACCATATCCTTGATATTTTTACTTATATCCAGAATGGCAGGCATTACCTTTGTCAATGCCAGACTGCATAACCAAGAAAAAAATTGGAGAGCCTAGCAATTGTTAAGCTCTCCAAAGCCTTTACAAACCAACATGTCGAGTCAAGTCAAGTCTGGCATTGACAAAGATAATGCCTGCCATTCGGGATATAAAAATATCAAGGATATGGTTTGTCAATGCTCTTCTATCTGGCCTAGTCTCACTCATCCATCATATGCCCATTCCAAGACAAATCGTTTGGCTTGAAGAGACAGTGGCGCCATTGACAGAAAAGGTTAAACCATTTTGTTACTGGCGCCAGTGGCTCTTGCGCAGAAGATATCTGATCAGAGAATTATGGAAGTTTGGAATGCGAGACCATGAACCATCGACTGTTTCTTTATGAACAAACTCACTTCCCCAAAGTCTGGTTGTAAACAAATGCCGTCAACCTCGCAAGCGGCTGTTGCTGCACTATTTATTCTTTTAAATTCCAGATTCTTTGATTAATGACTCATTCGAAGTTAGTTTTCCGTAGTAATTAAATACTTATAGTCGCGTTTCTAGTACACGCGGTAATCATATTGCATATATGCAGTGGTTTTTACGTTTTGCTGTTGTCGTTTGCATGTACTTTGGTATGTATTGGTAACGACAACTTTCATATTACTCATATGTAATGCACCCGGTTTTACCTTTAGCAGGGCGAACCGGAAATTCTGTATTTGGCTTGGCACGAATTACTTATTTATGTCCTTAGTCATTGGATGCAGTCGCTTATGTTTTCGTCTGACAGTTGACTCCCAAGGTCCCATGAAATAAAGTTAAAAAGGTTACTCAAACCATAGAAAGAATGGGTGGAAACACAAGGTTCTAAAAGTAAGTTGGAGCCTCGTTAAGCCACAGATCAATATACTGAAACATGCTCATTTTGTTCAAAGCGAACTATTAAGGTGTATCTTCAGCTGTAGCCCGCTAAACTCAATTATCCTTTGGTTTTTTGCAAATTGCGGCTCTGTTTTACGTCTTATGTTGACCAAAATGCTATTCGCTTCGCGACTGTAGAAATTATATATTTACTGAATAATAAATCATCAATTTCATATCAATCATCAAACTTTGGAAATTTGTTCCACCTAATAATTTTCGTTTGAAATATTATGAAAATTTCTTAGGTGGAACTAATTTCCAAAGTTGAAGTAAAAAAACAAGAATGTATTTACAGAATTTTAATAATTAAAATCATCAATACAACTATCTAAGTTCATATAATCCCAATTGAATGACTATTTCATGAATAAGCCAATACAATACATACTTGCTACGGTCGCGAATCATATTTTGTTCACCTTACATCCTGACACTGACCTGCAATTTGCAAAATAACGAAAATTTTTATTTTGCGGGCTACCCTGACGCTTCTCCCTCAACATACTCTTGTAATATAACTGATACTGGCTACACTTATACGGTTTACGACTGCCTGGCGCTAATTCATCATCATTATCATAATTTCTGCTGAAAGACATCAGTTGCTAGGCATAGGCTTCCACAAAGAATTGCACAACGACCGGACCTCTACTTCCTAGATTCAGCACAAACGCACGACCCTCACCAGGTCACCGGCCTCATCAGCCACCCATTCTGCGATCTTAGTTCCCATGCCCCTCGCCTACTACCCTAATTGCGCTAATTAGCATATCTTGAAACACTTCTCCTGTTATTTATACAGTATTGAGGAGCATGTCCTAAATAGTACTCAGAAGATTCTAAATCCATTTTCTTTCTCAACCACAAAGAGCTGCTTATTACAGCGCAATGTGGCGCGGGCGTCGTTCCACTTGCTCGGCAAACCGTTGCGTCACGCGGGTCATCGAACCTCCTTGCGAGGTTGCGCGCCAAAATGTAGGTTGTACGTCAGAGCCGTCAAACGATTATGGCGCTCAATTTTTATTGCAATAATTATTTAATTGTTGCGTTCTAAATATAACATTATCGTTGTATTATTGTTTTTTATTTCTTTTTGACAATGACCTTGTTTTTTTTTTAAGGTATTTCGTTTCTTTTCTATAGGCCTTGAAATTATAATCCGATTTTTAATTATTATGTTTCTACTAAATTACTGTACCACTGTCATCTATTATGTTGTATTGTATTAATTTGTACTGCTATATTATGAATAAAAACATTCATAACGTTCTGTTTTATGATAACATTTAATGTAAACAATAAATCCAGATATTTCTGCAGATACAAATTCCTTGAAACTTAAAAACGCTGATGATATTAAATAAAAATCCATTCACTGGAAAAGAAGAAGATTGATATCGATATTTTTCATTCGATATATTTTTGTTATGCGATATCAACACAAAAAAAAAAAACGTCGAGAGTCGATACAAAATAAATCGGTACTTTTTGTCGCTTCCGACAACCCTAGCCGCGATCGTAGCGCCACCGTTGTGCGATTATCGCGGAATGGCTGCAGAATTTCCGTGCACATAGCCGTCGCTCAAGTTAAAATCTTTCTAATAAACTTGATCTTTGCAATTTAGAACACTTTAACAAATCAAATGAAAAAAAAAAACGTTGATTTTCGTAGGGTGTATGGAAAAAATCGTTATATGAGATAACTCTCGGGCTCCCTCGGAAATCGGTGATTTTATTCCGCAGGGTTTAGGAAAAGCTCGAGAAAGTCTGTGTGGAATTAGTTTACTGCTAGCATCTTGTCTAGTGTTCTGTTTAATTAGATAGATAGCATAATTCTGCGATATTTTTAACCGACTTCAAAAAGGAGGAGGTTATCAATTCGGATGTTTATATATATATATTTTTTATGTATGTTCGGGCATAACTCCATCATATATAGACGGATTTGCAAAATTCTTTTTTTTGTTAGATAGGGTATATTCTCGAGGTGGTCCCATTGTTACCAAGTTAGAATCTGATGAGGGGATCCCATGGAAATCGAGGGAAATCCTCAAATTTTATAGGCATACCTATAGCGATTTGGGTATTTTTTATAGTAACTCGGGCATTTGCTCTCGGAAAGCACCATTCGGTGAAGTGGATGATGAAGGCCATTGGTGGCAACCGGAACTTCTCCATATTTCAAGGGTTGCGATTCGATTACTTCAATATGTTTGCGAAGCAATTTATGTTCGTCACAATGTATATGTTGAAATGGAGCTGATGTTGGCTTCACCATCAGCTCCAGTTCTTTTGGTTCTTACCAGGAGAACTCCTCAACGATTAACGTCCCTGCATCGGGAAAAGGAATATTTTGTAAAAGGTGATGGGCAGTTGACATTAAGCTATTGTAACTTAGATAAATTAATTACTGACTCACTAAAAAGTGAAAAATAGAAATCGGTGGCAAAAATCTAAAATACAGATCCAAAGACACCGACTTCCGAAATTAAAGTTATTTTTCATTTTTTTGTGTTTTTTTTGAAGTCTGTTTTTTTTTGTAGAAAGGTTTTAAAGATATAATAATGATGATGATGATAGTATATCTATACATTGATATCTTTTAAACAAGCTTAATCGCGGCCCCAATCATTACCTACTGCAATTACCGCCCGAACTCGAATTAAAACCACTTTTAGCCAGTCAAACTGCTTACCCTTTTCCAACTGTGTTGGGGTCGGCTTCGAGTCTTAACTGGATACGGCTGAATGCCAGTATTTTACATGAACCGACTGCCTATCTGACCTCCACAATCCAGTTACTGGGTAACACGATACCCCTTGGCAGGACTGGTTGTCAGACTTTTGGGCTTCTGATTACCCGGAACCACGAATGAGAGCCGGGACCAACG
The DNA here is from genome assembly GCA_916610205.1 of Griposia aprilina. Classification (NCBI taxonomy): domain Eukaryota; kingdom Metazoa; phylum Arthropoda; class Insecta; order Lepidoptera; family Noctuidae; genus Griposia; species Griposia aprilina. The sequence goes on from OU744306.1 coordinate 5,075,302, forward strand.
GCTTAATATACTTTCCGAGGCACGGAGGGGTCTCAATATGTAATGGATGGAAACCACCTTTAGCCATCAGTATATCTAATTCTAATCATATTTTTTTTCGATTACCTTTGCACGTTAATGTAGGTAATCTAAACATTGACGAGTATTACTCACGTTAATACATTTTTAGTTCGCATAAATATTTATTACATTTTCGTGTTTATGCTTGGGCTGCGGCCAACGGATTTTTTTGTTTTAAAAATGTCGACCATTTTCCTGAATAATTTGTGTATTAAGATAAATGCGTGGTAATTTATACATCTATACAGATAAATAAAATTGGAGTGTCTGTTTGTAATATTAATATAATATGGATGTATACACACGGTACATATACCAAAATAACATTTTTTACAATTTTGTCTGTCTGTCTGTTTGTTCCGGCTAATCTCCGAAACGGCTGGACCGATTTTGACGGGACTTTCACTGGCAGATAGCTGATGCTATAAGGAGTAACATGGGATAATTTCCGACATTAGCAGCAGCTAGTACATCATAAAATCTCGCCTACTTTCCATGAGAGTAGGCATAAACTACAGACCGTTACCTTCATCAGCTCCTTCTGTTAGCTAACATATTCCTTTTGCTTCGTTTACGATTATACATCTCGTCATACACGCACGCCTGTTGCGAGTACTCCGCACATGATCTTTCTGAAGAACATTACTAATAGAAAAAGTGTCAATATATGACAATGTTGTCTCTAAAACCAAAAGCTAATTGGACTATTCTGATAATTAAAATGTAAGAATAATGGTATAACATCGAGCAATTTGACAATTATAATCGACAGAAGTTTAAAATCATTAAATTTTTGGCCATATCGAATTAATTACTATTTGCATTCACTCATATAATCATAAGACTTGTATCTTACATGAATATTATTATTTAATTCTTTAAATTGAATGTAAGTTTTATATATTACAAGCTGACCCGATAGACGTTGTCCTGTCTTAACTATGAATGTCATATGTCGTTTAGTTTTAGTTTTGACTATTGACTAAAACTATCGACTCATTTATCGACCGATCCATCTGTGTTAAACGATATTTGCAGCGCGCATTCTGTCAATCGCTGACAGGTATTTCAAACAACTGACAGTTATGTAATATTAATTGGCGTTAAGTTTTCTTAAATTTTGTAATGTTCCGATCAACTTCCTTATTTTTTTATTTCATAAGATCCTTCTCCTGACAATAACGAACACAACAAAAAAAATATAGTGAAATCGGTCCAGCCGTTCACGCGTGATGGCGTGACCTAGGGAAATAGGGATTCATTTTTATATATATAGATATCCGTAATTAAATAATATCTATAATTATAACGTTTACTAGTTCAAATTCTTTTGTCTATTATGGCATTATAATAATTAAATTCAAAACTTATTCTTTATAACTTATTCAATAATTACGTTGTATAATGCTTTAGTTGTTTTTTTTTTTATTTGTAGATTTGAGATTCAAACAGATCACGTGTTCACATTTACTTAAAATCTCGTTCCTTAGCTTGATTTACGTATAATTTCCACATGTAATGGAGTAAACAAACAAAAAAAAAAATGTCCTACCCTTCGATCCCTCTAACTGCATTGAAAATAAAAAGTACCTAAGCCATAAAGACTTTACAAATATCAAGTTCCCTTATATGATAAAGATAACATCCCCTTATTGTTAAGTTAATAAATGCCAATACTATTGCAAATCCTCAAAATCTAAATATAGATGACTTTTAATTTGACCATTCTTTAACTATACAGACGAATATTCTTGATCAAAAATAAAAACTAATAAATTATCTTTATTATTCCAGCTGGCGAGGTACTATCGGCGCAGCGTCCCCTGGTGCGATGTCGGCCGCTCCACGCCGCCACTCTCGAGTCCAGAAACAAAGCGAAGAAATGTGCAGAGTTCCTGCAGCCTTACAGGTACTGGAGTATATTGACTATAGTTTTGTTAATTAAATGCTGGATGCCAGCCTGTAAACTTAAGAAGTTGATACATGGGACATGCGTAGTTGATTGCAGAATCCGAAAAGAGGACTTTGACTATAAACATGTTTTTAATCATAGTTTATTTGCTGCTAAAATGTTACCCCAAGGTAAAGGTTTTTATTGGCCTCTCATTTTTTTTTGTGGAAAGAAATTGCTATTCCGTATAATTTAAAGTACCTAGTCTAAAGACACATTATTGATTTTTTAGAACATAAACGTTTTTGACGTGACTTAGCTAATTACGTTACCCTGCGGTTAGGCCAGCATTGTAACTGTTCGCAACCTTGTATTGTGGTTGTAACCCAGTTCTAATTCATTTATATGAATTTCAGACAACGACCAGAAACATGCACAGCGCTTGCAAGACGGCTGGTATCGGGCGCGCTTGGTGTCAAACTGAGCACAGCGAGACAAGAACGGGCTGAGGAGAGGAGACTCATTACCCTCGCACGAGGTGGGTTCATATTGTAACACAGAAACATGCACACCGGTTGCAAGAGGGCTGGTATCGGGCGCGCTTGGTGTCAAACTGAGCACAGCGAGACAAGAACGGGTAGAGGAGAGGAGACTCATTACCCTCGCACGAGGTGGGTTCTTATTGTAACACAGAAACATGCACACCGGATGCAGAGGGCTGGTATCGGGCGCGCTTGGTATCTAACTGAGCACAGCGAGACAAGAACGGGTAGAGGAGAGGAGACTCATTACCCTCGCACGAGGTGGGTTCATATTGTAACACAGAAACATGCAAGGCGGCTGGTATGGGGTGCGCTTGATGTCAAACTGAGCACAGCGAGACAAGAACGGGCTGAGAAGAGGAGACTCATTACCCTCGCACGAGGTGGGTTCATATTGTAACACAGAAACATGCAAGGCGGCTGGTATGGGGTGCGCTTGACGTCAAACTGAGCACAGTGAGACAAGAACGGGCTGAGGAGAGGAGACTCATTACCCTCGCACGAGGTGGGTTCTTATTGTAACACAGAAACATGCACACCGGTTGCAAGAGGGCTGGTATCGGGCGCGCTTGGTGTCAAACTGAGCACAGCGAGACAAGAACGGGTAGAGGAGAGGAGACTCATTACCCTCGCACGAGGTGGGTTCTTATTGTAACACAGAAACATGCACACCGGATGCAGAGGGCTGGTATCGGGCGCGCTTGGTATCTAACTGAGCACAGCGAGACAAGAACGGGTAGAGGAGAGGAGACTCATTACCCTCGCACGAGGTGGGTTCATATTGTAACACAGAAACATGCAAGGCGGCTGGTATGGGGTGCGCTTGATGTCAAACTGAGCACAGCGAGACAAGAACGGGCTGAGAAGAGGAGACTCATTACCCTCGCACGAGGTGGGTTCATATTGTAACACAGAAACATGCAAGGCGGCTGGTATGGGGTGCGCTTGACGTCAAACTGAGCACAGTGAGACAAGAACGGGCTGAGGAGAGGAGACTCATTACCCTCGCACGAGGTGGGTTCGTATTGTAACACAGAAACATGCAAGGCGCTTGCAAGGCAGCTGGTATCGGGTGCGCTTGGCGTCAAACTGAGCAAGCACAACGAGACAGGAACGGGCTGAGGAGAGGAGACTCATTACTATCGCACGGCGTGGGTTCATATTGTAACACAGAAACATGCAAGGCGGCTGGTATGGGGTGCGCTTGACGTCAAACTGAGCACAGCGAGACAAGAACGGACTGAAGAGAGGAGACTCATTACCCTCGCACGAGGTGGGTTCATATTGTAACACAGAAACATGCAAGGCGGCTGGTATGGGGTGCGCTTGGCGTCAAACTGAGCACACCGAGACAAGAACGGACTGAAGAGAGGAGACTCATTACCCTCGCACGAGGTGGGTTCATATTGTAACACAGAAACATGCAAGGCGCTTGCAAGGCAGCTGGTATCGGGTGCGCTTGGCGTCAAACTGAGCAAGCACAACGAGACAGGAACGGGCTGAGGAGAGGAGACTCATTACTATCGCACGACGTGAGTTCATATTGTAACACAAAAACATGCAAGGCGGCTGGTATGGGGTGCGCTTGACGTCAAACTGAGCACAGCGAGACAAGAACGGACTGAAGAGAGGAGACTCATTACCCTCGCACGAGTTGGGTTCATATTGTAACACAGAAACATGCAAGGCGGCTGGTATGGGGTGCGCTTGACGTCAAACTGAGCACAGCGAGACAAGAACGGACTGAAGAGAGGAGACTCATTACCCTCGCACGAGGTGGGTTCATATTGTAACACAGAAACATGCAAGGCGGCTGGTATGGGGTGCGCTTGGCGTCAAACTGAGCACACCGAGACAAGAACGGACTGAAGAGAGGAGACTCATTTCCCTCGCACGAGGTGGGTTCATATTGTAACACAGAAACATGCAAGGCGCTTGCAAGGCAGCTGGTATCGGGTGCGCTTGGCGTCAAACTGAGCAAGCACAACGAGACAGGAACGGGCTGAGGAGAGGAGACTCATTACTATCGCACGATGTGGGTTCATATTGTAACACAGAAACATGCAAGGCGGCTGGTATGGGGTGCGCTTGACGTCAAACTGAGCACAGCGAGACAAGAACGGACTGAAGAGAGGAGACTCATTACCCTCGCACGAGGTGGGTTCATATTGTAACACAGAAACATGCAAGGCGGCTGGTATGGGGTGCGCTTGGCGTCAAACTGAGCACAGCGAGACAAGAACGGACTGAAGAGAGGAGACTCATTACCCTCGCACGAGGTGGGTTCATATTGTAACACAGAAACATGCAAGGCGGCTGGTATGGGGTGCGCTTGGCGTCAAACTGAGCACAGCGAGACAAGAACGGACTGAAGAGAGGAGACTCATTACCCTCGCACGAGGTGGGTTCATATTGTAACACAGAAACATGCAAGGCGGCTGGTATGGGGTGCGCTTGACGTCAAACTGAGCACACCGAGACAAGAACGGACTGAAGAGAGGAGACTCATTACCCTCGCACGAGGTGGGTTCATATTGTAACACAGAAACATGCAAGGCGCTTGCAAGGCAGCTGGTATCGGGTGCGCTTGGCGTCAAACTGAGCAAGCACAACGAGACAGGAACGGGCTGAGGAGAGGAGACTCATTACTATCGCACGACGTGGGTTCATATTGTAACACAGAAACATGCAAGGCGCTTGCAAGGCGGCTGGTATCGGGTGCGCTTGGCATCAAACTGAGCAAGCACAACGAGACAGGAACGAAAAGTATAGTCCCTGAAATAAACTTGAACCTCTTCACACTAGTCCAAAAAAATGTGCCAGTTTCATGGAACCTATTTGGCTCATCATTGCCGGCTGACTTGGTTGTGGTCAGATAGGCAGACGCTCCATGTTAAATACTGGTATTCAGCGGCATCTGGTTAGCCTGGAAGCCGAACCCGACATAGTTAGGAAAAGGTTCGGCAAATGATGAAAATTGCCGGAAAATTCATGTTTGTCAGTCTCCTGCAAAATGGCAAACTGAAGTGGCAATGGGATGACATACTAGCTGTAGAACCGATGACCGTTAAGGTGAATCCTCAGCTGTAGTCCGCCAAAATCAAATTTTCTTTGGTTTTTTGCAAATTGCAGCTCTATTTTACGTCGTATGTTGATCAAAATGCGATTCGCGACTGTAGAAATTATATGTTTACTGAATAATAATCATCAATTTGGAAATAAGTTCCTCCGAAGAATTTTTCAGAATATTTCATATGAAAATTCTAAGGTGGAACAAATTTCCAAGGTTTGATGATTTATTATTCAGTAAATATATCATTCTTACGGTCGCGAATCGCAGTTAGATCGTAAATTGCAAAAAAAAAACAAAGAAAATTTGAATTTGGCGGACTACAGCTGAGGATCCACCTTAAGGTAGACGTGTTCTTGAATAATGACCGCCAAACGGTAAACGCAATGTAATGACGGCCTCGATACGAGCTCTTTGCTTGGCTGGTAGCAGCTCAATGAGAGTAGCCGAGGTTCTAGTGGAATGTCAACCTATTGAAGAGACCTATGTCCAGCAGTAGACTGCTACAGGTTTAAGACGACAATACACACGCCAGTATCAATAATTTAATTGATTTAAATCCATACCTACTTAAACCGCCACACAAAAAACCTTCTAAAACATTTACTGACACATTATTGTTCCTCTAATTTCAGAAAAGAAACGTCAGGCGGCTATGCACAAGGAGGCGGCCTGGGACGGCTCACTCGCTAACCAGTCTGTCGACACGTGAGGTAACAGTGCACGAACATAATATTGCTTCATAATTAGAACGATGCTTAAGAGCGCTTACACAGGTCCACTAGCACCATTCCTTTAAAAAAATATTATTTCGTGACTGAGAAGGAATTTTGAATAACGGCTCAATAAGCGACCTCGGTAAGTGTGTCTAGAATTTTTTAATACCATTTATAAACTTTCATATTGAGACACGAAGCAACAAAATACGATCTAAATGAATGTGTCCGATTTTGTTTAGATCGAATTTTGTTGCTTCGTGTCTCAATATGAAAGTTTATAAGAGGTATTAGAAAAATCTTGACACACTTACCGAGGTCGCTTATTGAGCCGTTTTTCAAAATTCCTTCTCAGTCACGAGATAATATTTTTTTAAAGGAGTGGCGCTAGTGGACCCGTGTACGCGCTCTTAAGGTGAATCCTACGCTGTAGCCCGCCGAATTCAAACTCATCTCAATTACATTCCTCGAAGTGGTAGGCAGAAAGGTATCTTTAGTACACCCACACTTCGCATATTATATCTAAGTCCCATATAATACGGGGAAAGTCATTTTGGGCAATCCTGGGATTTCTGTCAACCCTTGGGCGATCCTCAGCTGTAGCCCGCCAAATTCAAATTTTCTTTTGTTTTTTGCTAAATGCAGCTCTGTTTTACGTCGTATGTTGATCAAAATGCGATCCGCGATTGTAGGAATGATATATTTATTGAATAATAATCATCAATTTCATATCAAGCGTCAAACTTTGGAAATTTGTTCCACCTAAGAACTTTCATATTCTGAAATTTGAATTTGGCGGGCTACAACTGAGAATTCACCTTATGCGTGGATATCGATTAAACTAGATTAAAGAAAAGAATACTGGCTCGTTGGTCCAGTGGTCGCAAGCGCTCTGCTGAGCATAAGGTCCTGAGTTGGATTCCCAGGTCGGGCAGTGTTATTGGGAATTTCTCAGTAGCGGCCCCGAGTCTAGATATGTGCCCGGTTGATGGCAATAGGCTCGCCCCGTATTATACGAGACTGAAACATAATTGGCGAAATGTAGGAGTACTATAACGAGGTACATTTCCGCCTCACCCTCCTGGGATTACAGGCTTGATGTTATGTGATGTACATAAGCAGTTTTCAATCGGTATTATAATCGAAGAGTCAGAACTTAGAGTTATATTATTTAGGCAGTATGACACGATTCGTAATTAGATGTAGTATGTAGATCTCAACGCATTAGTAGTAATACAACTGGTATCAAATAGCGAGCATTTCATCGTTTCTTAAACCATTAGTAATCGAACGCAAATTTCGCAATTACAGATAAGTCTTCGGTAGTATAGTGGTAAGTATCCCCGCCTGTCACGCGGGAGACCGGGGTTCGATTCCCCGCCGGAGAGAATCTTTTAGTTTTGTGCATATTTTATTAAAATTCATTCGCTGACCTTGTTTAATTTATTGTATGTAATTATGATAATTTTTTTATCAATATACGTGTGAAATATTCGCTAACTGATTCGAAGAGTCTTATTAGCTAGTTTTTTTTTTTTTTAATTATTCGCTTAATGAATTACGAGGTTTTTATAGTAAAGCAAGAGAATCGAATGCATTTGGGAAAAAGGTTGTTTGTGCCATATATTTTAAAACCACAAAACATAAAAACAACTTAATTTTATACACAGCTGGTAAAAAAAATTGAAGGTTACCTCTACTAGCTTCAGACACAATATACTTAACGTGGCAGTTATTATACTGATTATTTTCATTGAAATCTCTCAAACAGTATGTTTTTTTATAAAATTAAAAAGAAAAAAACAATGCAAGTTGTCTGCACAATTTTAAACCGAAAGTTAATTTCGCCATGATAGTCAAGTCTTCGGTAGTATAGTGGTAAGTATCCCCGCCTGTCACGCGGGAGACCGGGGTTCGATTCCCCGCCGGAGAGAATCTTTTTGTATTTTAAAAATATTTTTTATGGATTTGTTGAACTGTTTCTACAATAACTTATCATTTGAATAGCTATTTAAGCACATAAATACATATTTTGAGATAATGCAATATGAAGTTTTGGTGTGATTTCTGGCTTTTATGACATAAATGCCCTGATAATCATTGTTGTTTTAATAAATAATTAGGATCAACAAGATACCAGCAGAATCATTAAAAATAATTCATTTTAATACACTAAGGGTTTATTTTACTAATTAATCAGTTAATTAATTAATCAGTTCAGCCGTTTCGGAGATTAGCTCAAACAGACAGGTAGACATTTAAAAAAAAATGGTATTTTGTTGATAAGTACCGTATATACTTTCTTAGGCATTCAGTAAAAAGCTGTTATTTTGACATTACAAACAGACACTGCAACTTTATTTATTTGTATAGATTATCCTAAATCTTATGTTACTTTCAGATTACCGACGCGGGCCGGATTACATTCGACAAGAGTACTTCCACGTTCGAGCTCTCACAGAAAATGCTCGTTTTACTAAAGTTAATGTAGTTATAGTACTATAGATATTTTTCTATGCGAAATATTAGATTATGCGACGCCTAAGAGGTTTTGGTCCTTTAAGTAAGTATGGTTAATGCTTAGAGCTTTAATATTATTTTTATGTCGCTTATTCAAATTTTATGTTCGATTTGACTGGCTTGTGTTTCCTATTTAAGATATTATTTTTGAAGTGAAACTTTTTACGCGGCTATTCGATACTTGGACGAAAATTGAGAGTGAAATTTCAAGGACGCGTCACGTTTAGGCTCAGTTCGTTACACGGGAGAGAAGAAAGATATAACTCTCTCTCTCTCTCTCTCTCTCTCTCACACTAAATCTCTTAGTCTTAATTTTTTTTTAAGTTTCACTTCTATCACGTATATGGCGGGTGCCGCAGCGCATTTTTTTTATTTTGTTTAAAAAAATGCTTCTGAGTCGTGTACTTATTATTGTCTTCCTGTATGCGATTTGAGTGATTACTTAAATAAAATTTAAATAATTTTAACTTTAATCTCACGTCACAAATATTTTAGTTCTACACGTGAAGATATTTTTAAATCTGTGACTATGTGTTTGTGTGACAGAAATGTGTGGTGATGTTTTAGTATCAAAATATCGATATTTACACAGTCGCATACTATAAAATCGTTCACTGCTTCCTGACTAATATTATTCTAATCGTTCACTGCATAATATTATTTTCTCTAAGTGATATGTATTGTAACATCTGTAGTATTCATAAAAACCAAATATTAGTATTTATTTAGCTGCCTCTTATAGTTTTATTTTATATAATAGTATAAAAGTCTGTTAAACGTTCTTCGTTGTTTCTGCTTGCGACCAAAGTGTGTCAGAGCATGAGTAATGCATGTTGCTTAAATGAAATTCTGTTTATATTTGAGAGTGAAAACAGTTGATCTTGTGAATGCCAAATATTGACTTTGCATTTGAGTGTGATGTAGATTCAAGTGTCAAGATTATTTGCCCACATAACTTTTATTTGATATGATGTTGACATTTGAAAATTACTTACCTTACCCGTCCGTAAAATATGGTAGATCTTAAAAAACTCAGATAAGTAGATCGCGGGGTGGGGTGAGTAGTCATACCTATGAGTGACAGGAACCGCTATACGCGTAAATGAGGAAAAAAATTGGGCCAAGTATGCTTCCTTGGAGTACTCCTGATTTGGTTTTGCTATGGTCAGAACTATGTCATGTAGACTCGTTATTTGCGTTTATTGTGTTTATTTCTACTTTTTTTGACGGTCGAATAAATAGCTAGTAATCCAATCTGTGTGAGCTGTGCGAGAGTTTCTTTTTCAGTCCCTTTGTACACACGAGTTTTTCATGCCGTGAAAAACTACGGTTTATTCGCCGTGTGTAGGCACGCTCGTCAGTATTCTCTACACGTTTTTCTACGGCGTGGTTTATACGCCGTAAAGAAACCGTTCCGTGTACAAAGGGCATTACTTTGCTTGTGGTTTTAATAAAGTGATGTTTGGTATTCAAAAGTTTGCAGTAATATATTTTTAATTCGTTGCGAGTTAGTGCCTTTATTGTCTAGTCTGGTTGTATGTAAACACGTGGACTTCAAAACCTCTTTGCGTTGATCTTTATTAAACGAAAAGTAGGTTTAAATATTAGCAAAATAATAGTTTTTAATAATACGTCTTATGATAATTATAGTAATAAATGGTTTTGGCGTTCCGTTCGGATCGAGGGAAGGTAGTTTAGCATGAACTACTTACTATAAGTACGAAGATAGACACGGATTGTGAAAATGGAATGGAACGCGATTATTTGAATATAGAAAATGTTTTTAAAAATTGAACTTGATTATATGGCGACGGGACGAACCCGTTGTCGTTGTTAAATAAAGGTTGGAACATACTTCTATCACGTTACGCGATGAAAGCGTGTCTATGTCCGCGTATTGCCCTTCATCGCGTTTACACGAATACTGAAATAATTGTTTTGTGGTATTTTAACTGTGAAATGTAAAGCAATGTGTTTTTATTATATTGTAACAGTGCCTCGAATTAAGTCGGCAGCTAGTGCTTAGCGTTTTAACGTTGGTAGTGACAAAAGTGAGTAAAGAATAAACAATAAATTCTTTAATATTAATCTAATTTTTTTAACAAGAAAAAATCTGAAACGACTTCTAGCTTATTTTTTTTGGGAATTGTCTATAAGGACTTATTGGGCATACTCTATACTATAATTTAATATCCTTTTCTCACTTTTGCGACCTACCAACCTAGACTCAATTACTAGGACAAGAAATGTTAATATATTGAATATTTCAAAAACAATAAATCAATAATTTATTATTGATGTCTAAGAAAACGGTTGTTTCAAGAAATTGACGTTAAAAGGAATATATTTTGTTACCAGTATCATACAGCCAAAGATATGATTTTTAATTCGGGACTCATAAATAATCGATTTGGAATCAAAGGACTGGCTCAATTAATTATATTTTAACATGTGAAAATTATTTTGAGGTTGTTATCCAAAACATGAGATGCAAGAACATGCAAGATTTAATTACTTATTATAATACCAATAATAATAATAATTAATTAATATGCCGTATCTGTATTTATTCTACTGTGTGTACATAAATAATAAAATAAATAAATAATAATTAAAAAATATGGTAAAAATAATATATTTCATGGAACCTGGAACAAACCAGACTTTGCCTATAAGTAGTCTTGCATGCAAGAACGTTTTATAATATTTCATGGGCAACAAGCGGCTGCCCTGACATCTTGATCGCATGCGCATAGCCATCCCAAAGACAACAAAGTTAGATTGCATGCATCTTTTTTTAAGAAACATTTCGTTGCTAGGATTCTTGCATGTCTTGCATTTCATACAGTCACCATGACAAGAAAACTGCCTTCCTTGTAGCATTTATTATTGTAAACTCAAAGAATAATGCTACAATATTGTATACAAATGTTTTGTAACATTGCGAACATTTTAATTTCGAATTATGATGTCGTATACGTTCTCGACAGCGATATTCAAACTTTCGGTCCTTTGATTGTATACGGCCTGTTTGTTTTTTGGTGCGGCCCGTTGGTATTTGGTGCGGCCCGTTGGGATCTGGTGCGGCCCGTTGGTATTTGGTACGGCCCATTGGTATTTGTTGCGGCCTCTGAATCTTGTTTTATCAATATCATAAAGCATATAAATAATGCATGTATTATTAATTAATTGGGCAGTCCACGTTTTGGTTATATGGAGGCAATCTTGAAGTAACTGCTGAGCAAATAATATCGGGTATCCAGCCCAATAAAGTTTGAGTATCGCTGCCTTCACCAGATCTTAGCACATTTAATTCTCTCAAACTATGTACTACATACCTATAGAATGAGATTTTATACCTACTAGCAGAGATATCAAACACGACAAAACATCTCACAGAATAACAGTACCCAGGCGTCAATATCTATTGCACAACGAATTATAGAAAAACGTCGGATTTGTAGAGCGTCGCCTCTGTCCTGTGTGACAGTATGTTTTCAAAGCTTTTAATCAGCCTATCTCACTGCTGGGACACAAGCCTCCTCTCTAGAGGGCCGTAAAGCATCACGCGGGCACAGTGCGGGTTAGTAGATGTCACATGTCTTCGATTTTTTTCGGTTCTAGTACATGCCGGTTTCTTGACGATGTTATCCTCCACCGTTTTTGAGAGCAGTGGTGTTGAAATAATTTACACAAAGTAAAGCCTCAGGGTACAAACCTACGACTTACAACTCGGTAAGTTGCGGCCGTTACCACTGGGCCACCACAGCTCTCATACTTGAGTGAAAGTTCCTTTTTAAAGCTCGATGAGTCATATTTACGCCCTGGTACCTACTGTAAATATTCTGTGAAATAAAGGCTCCCGCTGACAGGTACGACGTGACTCTGGTGGAACAGTTTCTATGAAAAGTACTTGGAAATTATTCTACCGAAGTCGCGTCGCGCCTGTCTGCTGGGAGCATTAATATGACTTTTTAAAGTCGTGCTTACCTGATTATAAATATATAATTATAATTATATTTATAATAGTTATAATTATATTTATAATAGTTATAATTATATTTATAATAGTTATAATTATATTTATAATAGTTATAATTATATTTATAATAGTTATAATTATATTTATAATATTTATAATTATACTTACCTGATTATACTATACGTAAATGTATGTACTACTTTTGATTTTATATAAAATCATGTGAAAGCGTTCTCTCAATAATATAATGTTTTTTTTAATATTAAAAACTGTGCAATAACATGTACATATTCTACGAAGTCAGTTTCACATTGAACCGTCCATATACACAATAATGTATCATTACATTCATTACAGTAAATAAATATTCTCATATGTCATTTTGTTAAGTTTTTTTTTTTTCATTTTACCTTTGTTCAATACGGACGATAAAAAATGGCTGGTCCAAACAACGAAGCAGGCTGCACAAACATTTTTTCTAGGAACCAAATGGTGTGATGAGGCGAGTGTGAGTGAGAGTAAATGCGCGAAACTTCCTATAGCCTATTTTCAGACCGACCATAATTTATCGGCCGTATAGTACATACGGTGAAAGAGCTAAGTGTGCAGGCTAACAACAAAATGATATAAACAAAAAATTCAAACAAGGTATATACTTTATAATAATATGCCTTTCACGTAAAGTTGCCTGTATACTTAATTCTTAAAAAAACCGTACATAAAATAAGGCATTAGATACATTGGTACAGTTACGGTTTCCTTGAAGAGCCACGGCTGTCATGAAAATGATGGCACAGGGTTTGACTTACGGTGTCAAAAAATGCTCTCTAGGAAAACACATCAACTTTGATAATTAACGTTTCAGTGACGGTAAAGCAGTCGCTATGTGGCGGTCATCGCTTTTCTAGGAAACCGTAGCTTTAGATACTAGAATTCATAGGTTCCCAACGGGGGCGGTACCGCCCCCTAGTGGGCCCTGAAGCTTTTCGTGGAAGCGGTAGGTAGAGAGAGAGAGTATTAATGTTTAATTTGTGATTATTAATAGATAATAGACAGACGTACAAAATTGGTATAACTAACTATTACGTAAAGGGATTTTTTCTTCTTGTAAAGGGCCGGTAGTCCATAAAAGGTTGGGAACCTATGTCACTAGAAGAATGTTACGATTTTAACGGCTTAAATACCTACATAGTTTTTATAATAGATCACAAAATGGTTTACTGAAAGAAATTTCATTACCGTTTTAAATCTAAAGATTTTTGGTTAGTCTTCATTTTTTTTTTAAATAACTTAGGAAATCATTATTTTACTCTGGATTACAATGCATTTATACATGAGCTTAAGCAACATAGGTACTTAATTAGATATACAGCATGTGTCAGAAAGAAAGCTGTTCAGTTTGTTGGTCTGTACCACAACCTTAAATTTTACCTGCTTTCTGAAACACGCTGTATATTGCATGTTATAATTTCAAATATTGATTTTTAAATAGTACATACGGCTACATATCAAGCTATACATTTTTAATATAAGCTGACCTCTCATTGTACGGAAATCCTATACAATGCGAGATCAGCTGATACTGGAAATTTATAGCTTGATATGTAGCCGTGTGTACAATAAAATAGACAACCAGGCTTCTTAAGATTAACTAGCTAAGTAAAAATAACACTGAGGCCGTTTTACAAAGTATTAATTAAAATACCATCATGATAGCAGTCCGAAAAAAGGATAGTGCTATTGGTCAAGTATAGGTCCGTCTCTTTCTCACACTGAAATCATGATGGCATTAAAACGTCATAATAAGACTAATAGGTATCAACAAAAAATTAAGGAGCCTGATTATCTCCTTTAAATAATGTTAACTTGTTACACCCTAAGTTAATTTTATACGACAACACACGAAAATGCAAGATGGAATTCCAAATTCAAATAAGTCTTGCACCACGAAATGTATATTCCTGTACGGTTTTTTTTTTACTTTTTGGACATTGTCCGCATTGAATTTATTACCAACATTGTACACACGACGACATATCAAGGTATACATTTCCAGTTTTAGCTGACCTCGCGTTGTATAGGCTTATCGTACAAGTAGAATATACTGGAAATGTATAGCTTGATATGTAATCGTGCGTACTCCTGACTTTACCCTTAACGAACGAAAACGGTTCATGAGGCTTGATCTGTACAAAATAAAAGTAGTGAATATTATTTTTGTAATAATGAAGGTTATTCTAAAATTGATATACAAATACTTAAATAAAATTGATTGACTAATCCGTTGTTTTATTTTGTAAGCTCAGGCATAATTTAAAAACCTTTACACACACACGACCAGGGTATGGGGCCAAATCACTTCAAAAACTGAGTTTTTACGTCAAGATAGAGATAGGAGCCAGTATTAGAACTCTGGTACAGTCAGGTCAGGTATCAGGTCAAGCTACACGAAACTGTCAAATTTCTCCAAACGACTGTTCTAAAAAAATTAAAATAAAATGTTCGTGGTTAAGTTCAAAATCGAATGACAAAATCTGACACTTTGTGGTAACTTGATGTGCTGGCGACTGTAAGTACATTGACTATTTAGTCATAGCTATGTATCAGAGTTTTGTATTTACAAAACTGTCATAAGATACAGGAAGACAGTTCATAAAAATGTAATATAACTACAAGGTCTAATAAAAATTATTTGGTGAAACTACGGTCGTGTTGGGTATCGATATCGCACACAGCGGGTCTACTCTAGGCACGAAATCCGTAGTTTCGGCCGAAGTTATGGGGGTTTGCGACTCTGTGCCACTTATGGACCTAAGATGAGTTCGGAGCCCGAACTAAGAATGAATGACAACACGATTTGACAGTTGTCTTTACTTCTGCGGGGTAATTTCGTAACACACTACCAGTAGGAATGGTTATCATTTTGACAGTTCAACGACATTCATTGCGTTATTTACGTTGTTGAGCAGACATATTTGTCGAACATATGAAGCAATGGATTAGCAATAAGTTTCAAAATGATTCAGATTGTGATTGATAGTGTGTTTCACAATTAGGGTGCTGAAATGTGTTTTTGCCCGTCCAAAAAACGCTGTAGGGTTCATTACGAAGTATCTTAACTACTTTCGGACGGGCCCGTATTTTCCTTAACGGACTTACAAGGCCTGCTGCTGATTACGGGTCAAACGAACGCTGGTAGTGTAGTGTACGTAGTTTTTTTTATTTTTTTATTTATCATTTTTAGAGATGTACTCCATCACGTATGTATGTGACGTGGTGGAGTTTCCCCAATTAGTTTAAGTAAACTAATTGGTAAAAAATTAAGATTGGTTAAAATTAACCCGTCAATTTTTTTTACTAGGTACATTTTGGTTTCACAAAAGTAGCTCTGCTCTAGGATATTTACCCTTTAACGTTTACAAACTTTACAGCTGATGCAAATCTCACACACATAAACACCTAGACCCGGACCAACAGCCTTCTAGCCTAACTAAAAAATATTACCCGACACCGCGGCAGCAAAGACAGGGCTATGTTTGTCATGCGTATCTATTTATCTTTGTATGTATGATTCTTTATAACCTCGAAGCATCATAACGGCTGGATGGATTTTAATACTTACATGAGGTGTCTATCGACTCGTCTGGGTCGCCCAATGGTTATAGTCTAGGCTTCTTCGATAAAATCATAAAAAAAACCGTATCCGAATCGGTTCACCCGTTTAAGAGCCACGGTACCCATGACCATGTGGTGTATCAAAATGGAGGACTCGAGGAAACGATTCCAAAAATATAACACGCTAAAATAAAAAATAAAAAAACCCGACTGTAACCAAAACGTTCTAAAGAAGCTCACTTTTCAAGAAGTCTGCCACGAGCTGGATCAGACTACTTGACAAGTGAGGAATGGTACCATTGACACATAGCGCAGAAGCCAATAACCACTAAATCAACCGTGGTTTGACACAGAAAATCTAGACCAATGCAATACGGCTAACTAGGCACTTATTTCCTTTCCTGCCGGTCGCCGATCAAACAATAGAATTGCCACAGACGCAGGCTACGCGCTCCAGGCGACATTGCGACTAATCGCATGCCGCTGCGACCAAGACTAATCGAAGGTCACACCTCCGTTGTTTGTAGTAAACGGAGTGAGACCAATTGCGATAGCTCATTTAATTGCATTTTTTTCTATAGCTAGGTATTAATTGAACAGATGTAACGAATTTTATAGAGAGTATTCCTTTTTTGTTGCATAGTTTTGGCTCTTTTTCATCAGTCTCAGGGTACTTATTATAGGTTTAATTGGGCCAAGATTGCAGGGAGTGACCATGTACCACAATAACTATTTACACACACAGAAATCTGGGTTCACCTTTGCCTAACCCTTCGGAGGTTACCTACAGGCGTAATGTTATGTTTATACAAATACTAGCTTATGCCCGCGACTTCGTCCGCGTGAAATTTCTAGAACCCCCGACCCACCGCGTCGCATCGCATCGCCTGCCCACGCTATTACTTCGTTTTCGCTTAGCGTTTTTTCGTATTTTTTTAACCTTAGTGCGATTTTAAATAGCCTTTAGCCTTCTTCAAGAATCGGGCTATCAAATGCATTTTTTTTCTTTGAAATCCGACTGGTAGTTAGAGAGATCCCTGCATACAAACTTATAAACAAACAAACGAATTTTACTTCTTTAGAATATTTATTATAAAAAAACTCACTCAACTGATAAGTCTTATATAAAGTTAGGTACCGACTCTGCTTTTTCTTTAGGTAAGCTAAAAATTTTTTTAAAGTCATGCAAATATTTAATGGTAGTAGGATCGTACCTCACCACCATCAGAAAGTCACTAAAATAGGTACCTAAGTGAAAATTTCTCGCGCTTTTAGTCCTGCATAGAGCCCTGAGTGCCGAAAGCGGATGGAATATCAGTCAGTTGGGCCTAATTCTTTGTTTACCTACCTTCTTTTTCATCAAAACGAGAGTCGATTTCACAATGCCCGTATTAAACTTTTGCCCGTACCGAGAATCATATTATATCTCGAAGTCCGCAAGCAAATTAGAACGAGTGACGAGACCAATAATGCGATTCATTAAAAACTGTAATTGAATTTTTAATACTAACTAAATTTGCATAATCAATGTCAAACGAAAGTAACATGAGCGTTTGAAATAAGTTCTGTAAAGTCTAATTTTATTTTCAAATCGAGCTTGTTTTTTGATTTATTTTGGCTGCCCGCTGCTGCCCGCAGGTCTCAAATCAAATTAAATCAAAATATTTTATTTCACATAAACCAACATGGGCACTTATGGTACGTCAGAAGCTAGGTGCACGGTTCCAATTGGTTGTTTCCTATGGAGAAGAGCCGGCAAGAGTAACCGTGGAGAACCACGGTTACTCTTTTAAAAATAAGGGGCTTTTACAATGTTTCAAATTACAGTGTTTATAGGCATGGGAGGACAGTGTCTACTGTGTCTGGTTCTACTGGTTGAAGGTAGAAATAATAAATAGCGACCCATACCATTCTCCTGCAAAGGATGATATAAGAAGAGAACATCCTGACAACATCTTCAGATAACAGAAGCACCTCCGATCCTACATCATCACGAAACGGAGCCGAAACCTAAAGTTTGAAGATATTGTAACTGTAACGCGGGAGAAATACAGGTATTTATTGAATTTTTATTTTTACTTCTTACATTTCCGTAACTCATGAGACCTTCCTCAGTGCCGGGTTCCTGGTCTATGGCGTAACAGGAAAGCGCGGTGGATAGTCTGTAGAGTAAAAATATACTCTATAGAAAGAAAAATAACAAAAAAAACTACTTACTCTATTTTTTTTTTCTTTTTCTTTATTTCTTTTTCTAATTGAAAAAATTCTACTAAATAGTAGAATTTTGTGTTTATGTTTTGTTCATCTCAAGCCTGAATATAAATAAAAAAAAATGCAAGTCTACCGGCAAAGAATGCCTAAATGAATTAAGTTCAACATCTGCCACCATTGTGCATAAAAGTAAAGTAAATAAATAAACTATAAATTGCAATAAAAACAATGCATTCATATAGATTGTAAAAATACCAAACTAGGCGAATGGAAACTAGTAAGCGTAATTCGTCACCCATTTATCATTGTAGACACCGGAAATATTTCTCAATGGCCGTATGACCCGACACCATCTATTGTCACAAGAACAATGTTGTTGACTGCGGAGAAAACAAACAACTCATATAGTCGCGATTAGGTACAACCGTTTCCAGTGAATTTTGCAGAGAGCACCTGAAAACACGTAGATGTAGCTGATATGAGTCGCCTTGCAATAATATTATGTTTTATACCGCGTGTGATCTCCGGAACATACACCACAGTTCGGCACGAATCGTATTCGGAACACATTTCAAGACAATCAAGATCCAATTCACCCACGCAGCAAGACGGATATGTTTATAGACAGTTTGATAAACCTGGAGTGGGATCAGCGACTGGACAGCCCACTGTGGATCCATATGCAGTGAACAATCATTTCGAATCGAAATCGTTTGGAAATGGTAGAAGCGAAACGCCAACAGGATACGAAGACCTAATTAGACCCTATACGACACCTTCAACATTGAGAAGTAATGTAGATTATGCACTAGCAAAATCTGCAGCTGATGCTAAGTACGAGTTCTCAAAGAGCTCATCAGATACTATGCTCGATAAACTGAAATCACTAATGCATTATCACCCGCCTCCAGACATGAACAACGAAAATAATATTATGGCGGGATATGACGGTACCAACGACTACCATATGGACGATGACGACATAAGGAGCAGTTCTAGAAATTTGTATGATAATTGGCCCTATTTCTACCATAGCCCTTATGAATATGAACACAATAAAGATATATTTGATACTCAGAAAGCGAAAGATAAACGTTACGTGGCAGACGGACGTCAAAGTATAATTCCAGTTCATGAAATTATAGAGAACGATCATCCACAAAGCGATTTAACGAACGATTACCATCAAGCGCACGATGGGACACCCAAATTTCTGAGTGAAGCTACTGATAACCCTGTAGGAGGAGATGGGCCGTTCTTTTCATTTGTACTAAACGATTATTTTGAAAGAAGTGACGAAGAGGACCCAGTACTATTCAAAGGATTAGATTTTGGCAGCGAGTTTGACCACGACACCTACGTGCGCGAAACAGATGAAAACAGAATAAATCGTCGATCAGGGCACAATTATTACTCAACAATAAGTCCAGTAACAGAAAATTATGATGCCTATAAAAAATTCGCGGATTCAGAAATTTTAACAGATAAAAATAGAAGGCGAGAACATGCATTTGACAAAAATGAAAATGGCGCAAAGAAGAATGCTGAACATAAAACTGGATTTCAAAATCAAGCAAATAAATATAATGGATTTAGAGATTTTCTTGATAATTTCGCAAATAAATTCGGATCCGAGGATATGAAGCAAAATTTAAATTATATTCGTGCCACGAATAAGGATAGTGGTGAAAATAAAAAAGGTTTTCGCAGAGTTTATCATAAAGACGAGTATCAGGAAGATAAGGAATTCTTCGATAATAATAACAGTAGTGCAAAAGGAATAGAAAAAGGCGGCTATAACGCACATGTTGGTGGATCTGAAGCATATTTACGTTCACAGGCGGCAGCAGCAGTAGGAAATCAAGAGAATGCTATTAGCAATGCTGGAAATACAACCGATGCAAAATTTGAAAATAGTCACAAAGGACATGACAGATTGAATACGTTAGAAAATTCGTTACACAAATACAGAAACGTGGCGAAGAACGCAGCTGAGAGCAATGATGCTGACTATGCAGACAATTACAGGGACCATTACAACAAATAACTAAACAAGAAACATCTGAGTCAACTTTAATAAAAAAAAATACTATAAACTGTTGTTGCGGGACTAAAGTGAATTGCTTAGGTACAGTGAAATAGTGCACACTGTAGGGTTGCGTGGTCTGGATCACCAGTTTTTTTTTTGTTGCTTCCTTCCATTGCATAGAATTTCACATACTTGGACAAAAAGTGAGGACAATAGGGGATTTTCCTATTCATAGGGGGTGCTATACCAATATATCTATGTCTATTTTTTTTATTAGATTCTAGCTTTTAACAAATATTTAAGTAAAGGCCCCTCAAAATTAAGGGCAATGGGCAGAAATACATAAAGAGGGAAAAAAACCACTGTTGCATACAAAAGTGCAATAACTACACGGTCAAAATGTTTGGAACAGCAGTTTTTTTTTAATAGCTGACAAATCATTTCTACGTTGGGGGCCTAGAATCAGGTGCTGAAACTGTGCGTCGATGTCCCTTACATCGTGTGTACTTGTAATCTTACATACCTCAAACAAACTGGGAATGCAGATTGCCCGAATTGGGCTATCCTCATTAACTGTCGTCATTTGGCACCGGTCATACAAGGGTAACCCATCAGCCCCTGCAGTCTCGACATTAGACAGGTACAAAAATCGGTCGCTAAGTCATATCGTTGTCAAATTCCTTTAATAGATTTTCAACTTTATTTCGAAAGTATAAGGTTGAAAATCTATTAAAGAAATTTTACATCGATTAGATTTAACGACCGATTTTTGTCGTTAAATTTGTCGAGACTGCAGGGCCTGGCCATCATCTGGCCCTTAACGTGAGACGCACCTCTGAGCGTTTGCGCACTGCGTCCAATCCGTATACAAGAAAAGAGTAGTCATTTGTACGAGGGGCTGCGCACTAACTCTGTAGGCCAATTCCCAGATTTAAAAATGTTTCAAATTTAGTCGCGAACTCATCTAGAAAGAGAAAAAGAATAATAAACGCTGCAAATAAAATACGTTTATTTGCGGCGTTAACTTCAACGACAATCGATGTCAAAAGTGTTTTGAGTGAGATTGAGATTAAAATGCAACTGTTCTTAACATTACCGGTATTGCAATGTCCTTCTGAGGTCCGTACATCCGAATTTGAAAATTTACAATTCGGATAGAACTCGGATTCTGATCGCATGCGGTGCGCAAACGCTCTTAAGATAACATATTTATATTTAATTCAGAGAAAGAAATTAAAGAAAATTGTTTTTCTTGTTTCAGATAATTTACAATGCAAATTTAAGTAATAAGTTAAGCTAGTTATAAGCAAAACACATAACATGATACCTTTAAGTTTTGTATTTTTTGCGTTTAATAAAATTTACAAAAGCGTTGTCGATTTGTTTGCTATTGAAAAAAAGACAAGCAGTCTTACCAAGGGGGGGGGGGGGGGTTGGTTTGTTATCCAGTAACTGGGTTGTAGAGGTCAGATAGTTAGTCGATCCATGCGAAATACAATATATTTATATTTCAGCTGCATCCAGTTAGTCTGGAAGCCAACCGAAGATAGGCAGATGATAAAGATAAAAAAGACATATCTGACCTTTATGTTTTATTACAGAAATACACACAATCAAACATTTTTCTTATACTAAGTACAAAAATTACCCCGATGCCGCTTTTGAATTAAATATAAGTCTAGTCAATTCGATCCAGCCATACTACTAATGTACAGTCGCCAGCAGGTCAAGCTACACGAAACTGTCATATTTCACCAAACGATTTTAAACCTTAAAATTTTGACGATAAAGTCCAAAATCGAATGAGAAAATCTGACAGTTTGTGGTAACTTGATGTGCGGGCGACTGTACTAAGTATTCGGTTTTTTTTTAGTAAAATATTAAAAGCAAAAACCACTCGATAAAATTTAAACATTGGGAATTAAATGTAATCTTGTTCCATCCTAAGACTTGGCTTGCCAAGGGTCCATCGATGGGTCGACAATTTGTTGATCTGGGTTTTTGTTGGGCACTTGAGGAAACATTGGTAAAATACTTAGTACTTTGGACATAACATAAGAACCTTTCTCTCCAAATTTATCCACATAATTTAATTTCCAAGGTGACCGTATCGTTCTCACAGATGAACTTTTGCTTTCGAACTCCTTACTTTCTTCGTTGTCATCATTAAATTCGTCATCCAAATCACGCGCCTTTTCTTTTTCAGGAGCTTTTTGACTAGTAGTGGTATCATCATAGTAGTCTTCTTTCTCTCCTGCTTTCTTGGGTGGATCTGGTATTGCACGTTCTTTTTTGTTCGAGACGGGCCGATGTGACGCCGGCGACGCATGTGCTTTACTTTGAGTTTTCCCTTCTGGATGGGGTGCAAACTTTGTTTCTTGTTTTGGGGATGGGTGATTCGAGCGTTCGTGATTCATTTTATGTTTCGTCCTCGGTTCTAACGGCTTACCTCTGCCGATGAATTCATCATGGTTAACATCAAAATCGTAGTCTTCGAGATTAAAATCTTCGTCTTCGTGTTCGCCGGAGTCTACGACCCTCACCGGCGATCGGCTTATCTTCATTTGGAAGTCGTCATCGTAGTCCATTTCGTTGTATTTCGGAATTGGTTTCTTCACGAGACTGGATTTTTGCTTTGTTGTTGCATAGAGAGATACGTTGGTGTTCTTCTTGGATTTGTCTACCTTTTCGTGGGATTCTCTTGGCGCACGGATGAGAGATGACGGTTCGTCTTTCTTCGCTTTGGATCTGGTGAAGAGTCTCACTTTCTTGCTGTAGGGTCGCACTTGCTCTTCGCTCCCTACGTGGTATTCCTTGGAGGATCCAGTGCCCAAATCTTCTTCGAACGCTTGTCTCGTAAGGCGTACGGGTGGCGATGGACCTGTCGTTTTCGTTTCGGTAGTCAATGTTCGATCGGTTATTTTTTCTATCAGCCGTGCGTTAATGGTTCTACAGCTGAGAGCTATCAGGACGAGTAATATCAATTTCATTGTAATGTGCTTAACGTCGGGATGTCGGAGCGGCGACTAGCGACATGATTGTGAATCAACTAATAATGCTACGAGATGTTTTTAAATGATGTTGACATAGATGAACAATGTATGATGTGAAAAATAGCTGACTATTAGGGAGATTATATTTTGATAACAATCGAATGATTGTATTATTGTTTCAGTAAATGATAGGGTTCCAACGCTTGTGAATGATTTCATACTTTGTATCAATTCAACATGATGTTCATTGTAACTTTTGTTAGCTTAGGGTTTACTGCGAAATATCCAAACAGCTATATTATTTATAGTTACAATACAATGGAAAGTGCACGAAAGCATCGGGGGTTATGTATCATGCGATTGATTCCGCCATCGCAAAACATTAAAAAATGTTTTTTTTTAACCTCTCCGTCTAATCTTTCCCTGTTGCAATATTTACTCGTTTCATCTGATCGCCAGACAATCAGTGAGAATCGATTCTATAGCTGTTCTCAAAACATTTTAACAACATTTTTTGTACACATCACATACAATTTTGCCATTGTTAAAGTGAAACAGTGAAGTGTGCATGTCGTTGTTCCCCATTGTACTCGTATGTAAGTTATAGTGATTAAGTAAGTAAGTTAGGTACACTTCTGTTGACCATTCGAACATTACTCGTTTCCTTCTCTTAATCTCTGGTTTCCTAGGAAAGTGGTGAACGGTCATAGATACTTTAACAGCCTCATAACAGCTGTCAAAATACAGATCTTATTGTGTCAGATACTAGTGAAATTGACAGATTTTCATGACGGTCGTTTTATTGTTACGAAACCGGTTTCCTAGGAAACCGTAGGAAACCAATTATAAATCACTAGCTTTTGCCCGCGGCTTAGCTCGCGTTAATTTAGAGTTTGACAATCAATTCGGGTTATAATTCAATCAAGATTCAAAAGACACGTGGCGCCATCTATTATCATAAGAACGTTATTGTTGTTTTCCTCGGGAACAATACTTTTTTTCGGGATGAAATGTACCGTATGTCCGTTTCTGTACACCTGACAACGTATATGCAAAATTTCAGGATGATTGGTTCAGTGGTTTAGGCATGAAAAGGTAACAAACAAACAAACTTACTTTCGCATTTATAATATTAGTTAGGATGTTATTTATTGTCTTTCTGATCGTTCCAAAACCGCCGGAGTACCCTTAATATATAGGGTTTTGTTAAATGAGTTTTATAAAAAAAAAAAAAAAGTGTAATAAAAAGCATATTATTATCTATCATAACATTGCTCTGTCCTGCCAATAAAATGCTTCATCATATTCAAAGCCTTTTGTTGTCTTTTACTAAAACTCGCTTCAGCCCGCGACTTCGTCCGCGTGAAATTTCTTGTTTTCCTGACCCACCTCGTCGCATCGCATCACCTACCCGCGCTATTCGTTTTCGCTTAGCGTTCTTTCTGACCTTTTTTCTTTTTGCTCGGCTCCTAAGGGGCCTAGCGTGATGTTAAATAGCCTTCCTCAAGAATTGAGCTATCAAATACAAAAATAATTTTTCAAATTCGACCAGTAGTTCCAGAGATTAGCGTGTTCAAACAAACAAACTCTTCAGTTTTATTATTAGTATATAACATATACAGGGTCAATTTAGCTAGCGAAACTCCGCAGACGTGATGGGTATCTTAACATGATAAAACATATTTTTTTAACTCATACTTCATGTTACAACACTACCTTTTTTTATCTTATCGTGTTTAGATCCCATTCCCCATCACGTCTGCGGAATTTCGCTAGCTAATTTAATTTGACCCTATATAAATAGATAGACCCTGTATAGATATTATGTAGATAGATAGATAGATTAAGCTTTTCAGAGTTTTAATCCCGAGTTTTATCCTAGTTTTCATACTATAGCTAGAATATATGTTACTTGAACTCCAGTAGAACTTAACAAACGCGTAGATTCAGTCAACTTCACAGAAGTTTTGTGATAACAATTTCACATTGACAGCGCCTTTATCTCGTGGCAGTGAGGTTTTCGTATTGCAAGTGTTAACACTTCTATGCGTTTGACTGTAGTCAGTCTCAATCAATATCTAAAATCTATATCCTATTTTCATCCTGATTTTATTACAAGATTTTTACGAGAGAATCTACACATTTTTGGACCATGTTTATAGGTAGAAAATGGGACCCTGTATAGACTAGACGCCCCACCGTATGTCTGTGTGTCTGTCACTAGAAGCCTGTATAATTTTGACTGTAGCTTGTAGGTGACAGGCGGCCAAATGGTTCCTTCATAATACGTGTTACTATATCTCCTCTAAGGTACCTAAACTAAAGTATCCTCAATGCGCGAGTCTCGCACTGGACCGTTTTTTTTAACACTTTGCTTTGGGTGGGAATCGAACTCGTGAGCTCTCTCTCGTCATAACTTTTTGCAATGAAGTGAAGCCCACTTCTTGTAAAGCGGTCGTTTTTGATAAAAGGCGATTCTCACACGACGCCGCACACCGACGCGGAAGGCGGTGAAGCGGATCTCACGTCGCGTTTGCTTGCCTGTAATCCGTTGATGCCTAACACACGTACACCACCCGACCGTACCGACGAGCGGCGCTCGCGCCTCCTCTACTCCTCCTCGGCGGCGCTTGGCACATGAGACACCGCATTACAGCGCGGATAACTCCATTCTTTTCAACGTCTGTGATCGGACTGCACGACTGATCGAAACCAACCCGCGCAAACAGACGTGCTCGCCGTCTCTTCGCGCCGCGCACCGTCACAAAATCCGCTTTGCCGTCGTCGCGCTCCAAGGCGGTGAGCGGCATCGTCGTGTGAAAACCACCTATCCAACAACCACAATTACAGGGGATCAAGCCTTAGAACGGAAGTTGTCCTTAGTGGCAGTATTTTTAAGTACAGATGCGCTTAGATACGATTCTGTCTAATCATCTGCAGATTTAGATGTAATTTCTAAACACGATAAAGACATGGAAAAGTTGCTTAGCCCAATCAAATCTACACTGTTTTAATTTTGAGACGATGCGCCGACCCTAAATAAGTAGGGAAACGTTTTGGAAAACCTCGATAATCTTTTTCTAAATAATACAAATTTTCGACAGTAACCTCGCTTTTGTAATTCCCGTTTTCCGTTTTTTAACCGACTTCACAAAAAGGAGGAGGTTCTCAATTCGTCTGTATGTTTTTTTTTTATTTTTTTTTTTATGTGTGTTAGTTCAGAACATTTTTCTGGGTGAACCGATTTGGATGATTCTTTTTTTATTTGATAGGTGATGCTTCACATGTGGTCCCATTTAAATTTGATCAAGGTCTGACCAGTAGTTTATGAGTTATCCTTAATAATGCATATTTTTTCCACTTAGTTTATATGGATGATGTGTTAATAATTTCCTGTCACTGTTATTTACACACCAAGTAGTGGTATACGAATTTGTGTGGGGTAGGTACCGCAACTAAAAAGTGAAAAATAAAAACTTTTTTACAAAAAAACAACCGACTTCCAAAAAAAACACTAAAAGACGTGAAAAATAACTTTAATTTCGGAAGTCGGTGGCCAAAAACGAAAATACAAAACCAAAGACACCGACTTCCGAAATTAAAGTTATTTTTCACGTCTTTTAGTGTTTTTTTTGGAAGTCGGTTGTTTTTTTGTAAAAAAGTTTTTTAAGGTGTATTTTTGTTGCTGCAATGCCAATAAACGCATTTTTCTTTCTTTCTTTTCTTTCTTTTTTATAGCCGTCGACAAAACAGGCTACTGTTAACCCTACAATTATGTCGTCATCGAATATCTTCTGGATCAACAAGTAAGTTGATTTGTTTTCAACTCGTTCACATAAATAAACAACAGTAATATGAGCACAAAAAAATTATAAGAACAGTTCATTAGTTATCCGTCCGCAGTTACTTTGTGAACGATCAAGATGAAGATACTCTTCAAGATAATGAGTGCATTTCTCTACTTCAACTCTGTGTCCCCTGTTCTAATGTACTACATATACGACGATAATCCAAACATAGGCTTCGTGGCTGTCGAAAACAGTGTCGGGACATACATGAAATCTGGATTCAATGCAGGCAAAGCAGCCAAGAAACAGTTCACAGGAGCATACAGTAACCCAAAATTTCCGAAGACAAACAGTGAAAATGTGGTTGACTCTCATTTCAAAGTTAGGAAAACTCCGTCGAAGTTCACCATACCCGTTGTGGTCGACACCGGGAGGCTTAGAACCCAGGAAGCCGGCAAAAATAAAGCACAGAGAATAGTTGAAGAATATAGGAACACTGAAGCGCCAAAACAGTGGCAGCAGAAACCTCAACATCAACAGATGGTAAGCGCTGGCCAAAAAGACAAGCAAATAACAAAGAGTCCCACAAAGACACCTATTAGAGGTGATTACGGCGGTAAACCAAAAGAAGAAGCTTCACACACTCAGCCTTTAAATAATCAACAAATTCCACCTATAAGGCCTAAACCCGTCAACGCGGATTACAGCAACTCAATGAAGCAACGAAATCAGGATGCTGGAAGTAGCCATAAAGTTCAACAAGCAGGACGCGGCCAAAGAATTCAGGATGTCGTACGCAGCCAAAGACAGAAAGAAGTAGGACGCAGCCAAACACAGGATGGTAAACCTACCTATGTAAACGCACCAATGAATATGAGGAAAGCACAGATATCGGCCAACCCTCAGAAAAAAGTACTGTTGAACAACAACCGTCAGATGTCCTCTATGACAGTACTTACAGGGCAGGATAAAAGACAGAGGATGCCAATATCCATGATGATGGACAAAACACTGCACAAGGCAAATGGAATCGCACACGATCATAACATGCAGGTAATGTCACGAGTTCTAGATGATATGACGAAAAAAATTTCAGACAGAAGATCTACAAAAGGCGAATATGTTAATAATAGAGAAAAACAGTTAGATACAATATACGAAAAAAGCAAACGGAGTGTCGTAGCCGATAACAGGAGAAAGTATATAGGAAAAGACAAAATAGGAAAAGATTTCCGTAATCACAGCAAACAAAATACGGCGAGGATTGGTAGTCATGAAGAAAGTTTAGAATTGGATGATACGCCTTACGCGGTGTTCTATAGAATGAACCCTGAGACTTTGGACCGGCAAGAAGATTTTATGATAATGGGGTCCATGGAAGACAATGGAAGTAGTGAAATCGCTAGTAAGGAGAATCGCCCTCATACTGCTTTTGAGGTAGACACTGAAAAAATGAGGAATAAACAAAAATCTATAAAGAATGGTAACACCCTTCAGCGTAAGAAGCTAAAGAATTTCTCTAATTACAGGAGCCAATGATTCTGTATATTCATATCTTTATGAATACTACTGATGTATGTAACTTGTCATGCTAATTAATACAATGCAGTGTGAAATAAGTACCATTTCACAGGCAAACCGCAATTTGTTTTATAAGTACTATGTTTTGTTTTTTTTGGCCTGCTATTCAATTCAATGTAGAAGGTGTTTAAATAAATATTATGATTATCGTTTTCATAAACTCTTATTCGATGTTTGTTTTGATTTGTATACAAGGGATGTTAGTTATTGGCATAGCCCGCACGTGGGGTGGTAACCGTGTGCTCTCCTGCCAATTTCAGGTAGCATAGTCTAGTTCGGTAACATACCTCTACATTTAGTTTTGTAGTTTCATTTAAACAATAAGTAGAAATCGTGCCGCTGTTTCGTTAATTTAAAGTGAGGCTATAACAATAGTCACGTGTCGGTGGTCAGTCACCACTTCACCAGTGTGCATTCGCCGATACAATGTCGTTTTTATACTCTGCGTCTGAACGAACGCGGAGCAATGCACCGTATAAATTAATACAGGGTTTTTCATTATCATTGACACAGAAGACCATTGCCCAATCTAGAGAGCGCTCTCGAGTCGGCCCAGTTATGAATGTCAATGATCTATACAGTATTATGTTCACTATATAAATGCTAGTCTTGACCTTTGTCGTCATTATTATACTGGACTTGATAGCGCAAAGCATGGCGCAAAAGATCGCCACGCTGTTTTTATTTTTTGCTTACGGCTCCTGCATGGAGATGCGGGAGACCGTCGAACGGACGGTCATGGTCCGGACCACCGGGTCTGACCTCCAGCCCGCGGCCACCGGCTATATATACAAAAAAGAAAGCGATGGTCCCGCCAGCGTCGTTAAGATGGGTGAGAGTGAAGTGATTGAACATTTTACTAAAATGTATAGCAAGCCTGAGGCTTATAAGGCGCCTGTTCCCGCCGCTGCAGGACCATTCCATGGCACACAGGAAGATGAAGACAAAGCTGCTTCACATGCCTCGGCGAAACATGTGAAACCTGTTGAAGAAAAGGTAGACGAACACGATGACCCTATTGACGGGATAGTGGCCGAGGACTACGACAAGATGTTCGAAGATTACGCGAAAAAATACGGGTCAGGTTACAAAGATGACTTTTCAGATTACTTGCATGGACTAGGACATTTCGATCACGGGATTTATCACGATTACGGGGGTGGAAAGGACCACGGATCGAAAGGATATCATGGTTATGGAGACAAAGGGCACGAAGTTCACGGGAAAAAACTCAATTACGAGAAAGGAGATGCAGGGAATTACCGCTCAGAGAAACACGAAGGTTATGCAGTATCTAAAGAGGGAGGTGACAAGAACCACTATGACGAAGCCGACGCTCACAGAAAGCATTTTGCTCTCGGACACCAATACAAAGGCGATGACCATGGACACAAAGCTGACCACAGCAAAGGAGAAGCGATCGATGGATTTCACAAAGTCTTCGACAAGAATGAATTCAAAAAAGACCATGACTTTTTTGATGCAGAAGGTGTCAAAGGAGACCATCACAAGTACGCAGGCGGACATGAAAGTCACGGATCAGAGGCCGGAGGACACAAGAAAGGAGGTTTTCACGATTCAGGACATCAAGAGAAAGGTTTCGGAAAAGGAGGATTCGTTGCCAACGAGTCTGGAGACGAGCATGACGCTGCGCAGTCCTCAGAGGAAGATGGCGAGTCCCACCACTACCGTGACGGGAAATTCGGCACTAAAGGGGAACAATATGCGAGCAAGAGCTACGGTTACCAAGTCAAGCACTGATCTTACACTGGCGATCCTTGTTATATTTTTGTTGATTTTTTGGTAATATTTTATTTTTTGTAAATATTTGTAGGTATCTGTAGATATAAAGATAAGCCATACCCTTTAATTTTTTGTTTTGTTTGAATTGCCCTATTTAACTGGTAAACTGACTATTGGACGATCCTTGAAACATAATAATTTATCGCAATTTTAACGTTAATTTTCCAATTACATTACCTGTACGCCTGGCCTCACAAATATGTTATCAGCTATTCTATGATTTAGGAAAATATTATTATTATGTAAAGGAAAAATGCAAAAATAAATCACATTATAATATATAATCGAATCTGTTAAATTAATTTATATTAATTAAGTTAGAGTACGGACGGAGGAAACCAAAGTTTTTGTTACTAGGTATCTAGTTATTTAGGAAAAATTTATAAAATTATTCTTTAAAAATATAATTAGTGGTTTAAATAAAAAATAAATAAATAAAACTTTTTATTTCAGTCATACTTGGCCCATAATATTGTTAGTACTCGTAGAACGACCTAAAAACTATGGTAAGTGTCATGTTTTGTTGGAGATCCTAGTTTTGTCTTGTTGTTTTTTTCCTTTAAATCACTACAAATTGGATTAAGTATGAGAACTGTAGATTCCTCTTAGAAAACCACCCTCTACCAGCTAAACTATGAAATTCTCAGTGCAAACAGTATTAAACAGCGCTAAAGATCGTCCTTGCAATTTAAATATAATAAAAATACTGGAACAATTTATTGAGACTGAGATCAGCACTTTTCGTTGGTTTTGGTTCGTAGCAGGTGGCGTTCTGTAGTTTCTGCCTACCCCCATGGGATAAGTAGGATAAAGGCGTGAGTTGTACAGGTTTTTTTTTTTGATGTGGGTAATCATCGAATGACGTCTCCCGCTCTGGGCGGAGCGGGAGGGCGTGTCAGGCTCTTACTGATTAAAACCCACCCGTGTTCCTTCAGTTGTCTGTGCGCCAGGGCCACGGTAACTCTTTCGAACAATCCAACATTTCAACAATCGTGTATGTGTGTGTGTATGGTTTTCAAAGGTAGCCCCAAAACCTTAACAGATTTCTAGCAGTTTTAGTCACAATTTAGAGTTGGCATGAAAAGGCGGTGCGACAAATTTCTCATCGCTCATTTTAGTCTGTCCGAGTAAACGAGTCTTAGGTCGTTGTTTTTATGATAGTCTTTCGATTTATTAGGTACTTAGCTAATAGTTGCTCTTACGATTGCCATAGGCACAAATATATTTTATCCATCACCAATATTATTAAAACAAGTCGTATTGAAGTTTTCCATCTGCAAAAGTTACGAACTTTCAGACAAACTTGCATTCCCTATGTAACCCCTTTAGGGGACGAATTTTCAAAAATCCTTAATGCTCACTTTAATTTGTCAAGCTTCTAGATCAAGTAAATTTACCTACAAACCTTTACCGTATTATTTTTTGGGTACTTTATTATAGGTATCACGGGAGCATAAGTAGGTACCTAGGAATATGGACCTTACTGATTTTTCTCCTCCAGCCAATTATTTCAGTTAAAGGAGTTTCTAGTTTGCCATGAGGTCCAGAACCACACTATATTGCTCGTTTTAAATCTGACTGTACTTAATTGATGCACTGCAGGTCAAAGCCTCCTTGCAGCTAACCTACCCGGGGTGAGAATGAATTCGAATAAGCAAGCTTGTTTAAGGATACTCTAAAGTTAAGTTGGACTCCTCCCGATTAAAACCCTATGAAAAAATCTGCAGAAAACTTCAATTGCTATTCAAATAATACCAGGTACCGAGTCTTTGTGATGTGTGTTTTCATTTTAATAGCAGGCGCCCTTTTAACAAAATTATGTGTTTTATGGAATACATACATACATAAACTCACGCCTTCTTCCCATGGGGGTAGGCAGAAACTACAGAACGCCACCTGCTACGATCCTTACATACTCCTTTTGCCGCGTTTACGATCTCATCCAATGCGTGCTCCAATACCGTGTACGTCTATAGTATCTGGCCTCATACCAAAGCGAGATTCATCAGAAATACATTCAAAACACCACTCTTCTTCTGCCTAATTTCTGTGTTCACGAGCCCACTGTAAACGAGCTCTGTAATTGCGGGGCTCAATAGGAGGTACACGTAGCGGCCTTCAGGAACGGAGATTGACTTCATGCAAGCGATGGTTGGTCGCTTGTGATCCCTGAAGAAATATGAAACCTCGTAACCGACATCATAGCGGTCATTGTACGATTTCGTCGAGCAGTAATTTGTACGTCTGCGTGTGGTGATGCGAGCTCGTCCTCCATGTCACTCTGCCACGCTGCCAGTGATGCGGTAACGTGTCCAAAGTCAACTTATAACTCACTGCGTAGTGCCCAGAGCGATTGCCACAGCACATTGCCGAGAACCAACTTCCAACATTCCCACGGTTCTGACCGTTTCTTCTCAGCTCAAATGACGTCTTCTCTACAAAATAACGATCTTTGTATTGTTTCCAATAGAATAGAATAGAACAGAATACTCTTTATTATGTACACCATAAAAATTACAAATATAAAAGTAGAAATTTTACATAGGGTGACACAATGGGCGGTCTTATCGCTAAAAGCGATCTTTTACAGACAACCTTTGGATGGATTCAAGGTAGAAGGAGAGACAATAATGCAGGTAGTCAGTGGTGTACCATTTACATATACAACAAATACATACATACATAAAACATATACCTATCTACATAATATAATATATACAATAATAAACATGAAACAAGAGTAAGGAAACTAAATGTAATGAAAATGTTTAAGGAGAGAGGAAGTGTTTTTTAACCAGAATTTTAAAAGTGGACAACGATTGTGCACGCCTTATCGACATGGGCAAGGCATTCCATAACCGTACTGCTTGAACTGTAAAAGACTTGTCATAAAAACTGGTGGAATGCCTCGGCATCTCTAGTCTTAAGTTTTCCGATGACCTCAGGTATCTATTATGTGTGTCATGAAGGAACTTGAAACGTTCTTTAAGATAAGAGGGGGTTTTAGGGTTGAACAGAATACTGTAGAGCTGAAACAAGATATGAGAATTCCGGCGAAGACGTATGGGAAGCCACTTGAGCTTTGTACGAAATTCAGAAATGTGATCATACTTGCGCAGGCCAAATATAAATCTTATGCATAAGTTTTCCAATCAGAAGTATGGCAGAAATTTTACTGATTTGGCCTCAAACCCGTTGCAGGATTATATAGGAATACGACTTGACAGAAGATATTTGCCTTTTGACCGTAATTCATAAACTATTATTCCCTTTTCAAATGACGAAATTTACTAAAAAAACGTATCCCTAAGAGTTACTAAAAATATAATTTAAAGTCTGATTTTTTATAACTAGCAAAAGCATGCTTGATCCCTAGACACTTTTGATGAGCGTATATATCTAAGTATATGATAAGTACTTAGATCACCAGCCACCTCTAGAAAAGTTAAATAGCGATAATAGTGCAACGGGTGAAGTGCGGGCTGGCTAGCATGAGATATTGAGTTCGAATTTTCTAACATCCCCTTTACACAATTTTCATGAATCTTTTCCTGCAACAGTTTAATTTAAAAAACAACCAACTTCCAAAACAAACACTACAAAGTGAAAAATAACTTTAATTTCGGAAGTCGGTGGCAAAAAACTAAAATACAGATCCAAAGACACATTTCACCATATGCATTGTGATTGTGACAAGCATAAATTTCTTAGCAACCATAGTAAAGTAATCGAATCGCAACCCGTGAAATGATATTATTGAGTAGTTCCGGTGGCCACCTCTGGTCTTCATCATCAGTTCCACTTCACCGAATGGTGTTTTCCGAGAGCAAATGCACGAGTTACTATAAAAAATACCCAATGGGGACATTGGGTATTTTATAAAATTTGAGGATTTCTCTCGATTTCCATGGGATCCCCTCATCAGATTCTGACTTGATGACAATGGGACCAGCTCGAAAGCATACCCTTTCAAACAAAAAAGAATTTTCAATATCGGTCCACAATTGACGGGCATATCGGTGAACATACATAAACAAAAAAAAACATACGTACAGCCGAACATATAACCTCCTCCTTTTTGGAAGTCGTTTAATAACTTTGTTTGAAGACTTTATAAGACGGGATGGTAAAGTGCAAAATAAGGCAAATTATGTGTTCAAACATTGCACGCATGGTCAGTTATCGCTAACATCATATTAGTACCTACGAGTCTGTGCTACACATAGCGACTTTTAGCAGTAATACGCTGCATATCTACTAGATATTAAAATGCCACCCAAATAAAATTGCTAACAAAAAAAATGTACCAGAGCTTCATTCATTGTCAAAACTAAATTATTACATTAGTGATATAACATTGTAGGTCAATGCTACCTTTACCGAGTGAAGCGGTTCGCGCAGATTCTTCTATAAAAAAAAAAGCATTTCACGACTATTACCAGTGCGGTCGGCTTACCCAAATATTGCACAATAGACAATTTTTTCATTAACAACGTCTTTGTCACCTATAACCTCGTCTGATAAGCAATTTGTTACATGGCTACAATAAAGGTAACAAATACACTCACGGACCTTTGTCTTGAGACTAGTTATAAATATTGAGCAACGGGCTTATTAAATTATAACAGTACGAGTTGTAGTACGATACACATCTCAACATGGCAAGCACAGCTTTATACGTTCTGCTGGCTGCGACCGCTGTGGCAGCGGTGCAGGTGGGCTTCGTGCCTCCAGCAGCCACCAGCTACATCTACAGGAGTGACAACAACGGGCCGGCCAGCTTCATCCAGCTGGGGGCTCCCGCGCCGTACCATGGACAACACAACGCCTTCGCTGCGCCTCTACCGCTCGCACAGCCGAAACTCGGAGCCCTAGAGGCTTATAATCTCGCACCCCTTCCTCTACCATACGTGGCTGCCAAACCCATCATTGTTGAGGACGCTGAGGAAGATGACGATGAAGACAGCGAAGAATCTGACGAATACATCGATGGAGGAGACGTGGTAGGACATGACCACGGACACGACTTCGCTAAAGGCGAGGGCAGTGACTTCGGCGAGGAGCATCACTCCGCTCATGGCGAGAAGGGCAGCAAGGGCTTCCAATCCAAGGGCCACCAAGCTAAGGGTGAAGCTGGGCACTACGGCAAGGAGCATGGCGAAGGCTACTATAAGGAAGCTGAAGGCGGCGAGAAAGGACACCACGATGAGGCCGCAGTCCATGGCAAGCACCACGAAGCTGGCGAGAGCTACAAGGGAGGCGACCACGGACACAAGAAGCACCACAGCAAGGGAGAGGAAGTAACCGGCTACCACAAAGTGTTTAACAAGGACGAGTTCAAGAAGGACCATGACTTCTACGACGTAGCTGACAACAGCGGACACTTCAACAAGCACGGTTACCAGAAGGGACATCACGGCTCCGAAAAAGGTGAACACAAAAAAGGTGGTCATCACGACTCAGCTTTTGACAAGGGTGGATTCGGCAAGGCTGGCTTCCACGCTAAGGGTCATGTTGATGATGCCGACGCCGGTCATTCTGCTGAGCAAGGACATGAGAGCCATTACCATGACGAAGCTGATTACGGCAAGAAGGGAGGCAGTGCCCATGGTAAGGAATTCGCCTACGCTGATGATGATGGTGATGACGATGATGATGATAGTCATTATGATGATAAGGAATAAGCTCACTGTACCCTGCGGTTATTGTAAATATCTGTTGACTATTTAATTTTCTCACTAATTTTGTTATGTTTGATATTCTCGATGACGACGCTGTAAATATTTTTTTATCACAGGCGAATAAATGACTTAGAAAAAACATATATTTTTATTATTCTAGCTATTTACTATTCTTAGAAATAACCATACAAAACTAAATCTCTTGCCCATGCCATCATTATTCGGTTTTTATTTTCAATTAAATTATTACAGTCATTTTAACTAAGTGCCCAGGCAAAAATACAATCATACCATTCCTAGCTCTGGGAATGCTTCAAGCATATACCAACCAGCCCACATAATTGTATGGTCACAAGTACTTAGAGTGCCTGTCCGTTGATATCATTAACGACACAATTTACGTATGTAACAAAAATCTGTGTTTGAATTTGGCACTAGGATTTTAATCATACATAGGTACTTACTACAGTACTCAGCTGAAAATAACTACCAAAGTCATTATTAACCCCAATTTATACAATCAAATCCAGTCGCTACCTTGATAATAGTCAGTTACCGTAATAACTATGAAAATCAATTAGTAGTTACACTAGGATTAATTAAACATTTATTTGATAATGTCCGTTTAATTAAGTAAATGTAATTGGTTAAATTAAACGGTGAAGGAAAACTTCGTAAGGAAACCGGCATGTCCCAGAACCAAAAATTCTAAAGCTGTGTCTACGCTAGGCGAGCTGAGCACGACTTCACATGGCGAGGCGTGCTCGTTCGAGACTCCTAAAAAAAAAAAAAAAAATTAAAAAGCTTTTATTCGTTGTTACATCCGTACTACAAAATATTTTACTCCTGCCAAACTGTAAAACAGTTTGTTGGCAGATGTAGCTCCCATATACAATTTTAATATTGATGTAAACTATTTGTTAGTATTATATCAATCTTTTACCTAAAACTAAACACACTTATTTTAAACAAAGGCTGACTATAAGCGTAAAGTTAAAACATTTTAAGTTGCGCAACAGAATTTAAATTCACAACGGTGAAGCCGCAAAAATCAGATAGTATGACATAAATTTAAATTTAAACAACAACAAACAATCATAAACGGAATCTACACATCTCCAGTCATGAAGTTTTGACAAAAGGTGCTAAAAAGAAACTTCCCCATTTTGTTTTTAAAAGATACTTTCGTGGTACAGCTATTTTCTAAATCGGACTCGAATTCGTGCTCTGTCCATATCTTGGCTCGCTTAGCGTAGACGCAGCTTAAGACATGTGACGTCCACAAACCCGCACTGGGACCGCGTGGTGAGTTACGTATGGCGCCCACTCCCTCTCACAGAGATGAGAGCTGTCACCCAGCAGTGGGAACATTGTAGGCTAAACATTATGTGTTCTGTAACTTTTGTCTCCTTGGTCTAGTGGTCGCAAGTGCTTAGAGCATGAGGTCCTGGTTTCGATTCCCGGTTCGGGCAAAGTGTTATTTGGGTTTTCCATATGGAATTTCTCAGTAGCAGCCCGGAGCCTAGATTTGTGCCCGGTTGAGGGTCGCCTCATATTGCATGGGACTTGAACATAACTGGGGAAATGAGGGTGTACTACAGGTGCACGCCTCTGCTTAACCCCTTCGGGGAATATAAGCGAGGTGTTATGTTAGGTGTTATAATATAACTTTTAAATGTTATAATTAAAAACTACATCACTTAAAGTAGTTGTTTTAGTTCTTACGTCGGCTTTCTGTCTCTAAAGACTAGCTTTTATCTGCTTTTCCTGCATATAACTACGTACAGCACCCAAATTACGTAACGCACTAGGTATCAATCAGAATCTGAATCATTATGCTAATCCATTGCTTCATATGTTCAAAAAAAAAACTGCTCAACAAGGTTAATACCGCAATGAATGTTGTTGAACTGTCGAAATGAAAGCCATTCCTACTTTTTTTTCTCAACTTTTATCAATTATATTTTCAGGATATCAATTAAACATAGATTATAATATACAAGCTAAAACTAAAATATATATACATACTACACTCGAGAGCAATGAATCCGGGTCACTTAAAGAATCCTAAAAATCTCGGAAACTAAAAATGCTAGGTTAATGCAATAAATTGTATTTAATAGACAATGTAATACTCCTTAAATGAAGGTATTAAAACTTCTTAGTTATTGTAAAGTTATATCATAAAAAAATCAAATTTGAAAAAGGGCCACTTTCGAAGATGGAACTACGAAATTACAGCATTTGGTTTTGCTTTTGTTTGTAATCTGTCATTTATGTGGGTACATAAACCATGTTGATAGTGCTCTATATTCATTATTCAAGCTGAAATTATGTCGCTTACGCCTGAAGAATGCACCAGAATACTTACAATGCTGGAAACCGGCCGGAGTCAGCGCGATACAGCCAGGACTGTCGGTGTGTCGCTGTCAACAGTACAAAGAGTTCTCCGACGTTACGAAGAAACTGGTTCTAACCTACGCAGACCAGGAACGGGCAGAACCAGGTGTACCACAGCACGAGAAGACCGATACTTGGTGAACACCATGCTTCGAAATCGCTTTCTCACAGGAACTGAACTCACAAATCAGTTTCGACGCCTCGGAGGAAGTAACCCAAGTGCATGGACAGTAAGACGTCGGCTTGCTGAATCTAACTTAAAACCCCTTAGACCTGCAAACGGCCCTAAACTGGAGCGTGGGCATCGTATTTCAAGACTAAGATATGCCCAGAGCCACGTAAATTGGAGTATTGAAGATTGGTCAAAAGTTATATTCTCCGACGAATCAAAATTTATGCTCTACAAGCACGATGGAAGACACAGAGTGTATCGAAGACCAGGGGAAAGATTCAAGCAAGCATGCATCGAAGAAAAAGTAGCCTACGGTGTACTTGTGTGGGCCGGAATTTCTTCTGAAAGTCGCACAGAGCTGGTGATCATAGAAAACGGCTCTTTAACTAGCATAAGATATGTGGAAGAAATCCTCAATGATCACGTTGGTCCATTTATGGTCAATTTAGGTGAGGATGCTATATTTATGCATGACAATGCCCGACCTCATACAGGTAGGATTGTGAATGACTACCTTCAAGAGATGAACATTACTCGTATGGAGTGGCCAGCGCGCAGCCCGGATATCAACCCGATCGAGCATGCTTGGGACGAGCTAGGCAGATGCGTAAAACAACGAAACCCTCCCCCAATCACGCTTCGTGAGCTCAAAATTGCTCTCACAGAGGAATGGGAGAATATTCCCCAAAATCGTATAAGGAACTTGGTGTACAGCATGCCAAACCGCGTAAACGCAGTAATGGAAGCACGAGGAGGCAATACGAAGTATTAAAATTCAAGAAAATCGTAATAAAGTTCAAAAATTTCATGTTTCCTATTTTTGTTTTAAGGAGAGATCAGCAGTTTTTTTCTTTATGTAATTTTGTGTTAATAAAATGTATGGTGACTCATATTTTTTTTACTTTCATTTAAGGAGTATTACATTGTCTATTAAATACAATTTATTGCATTAACCTATCATTTTTAGTTTCCGAGATTTTTAACATTCTTTAAGTGACCCGGATTCATTGCTCTCGAGTGTATTTACAAGTGTATAATGAAGGAAGAACTCATTGGGCATCAAAAAATTCATCGCATCGCTGTCAATGGGATAAGTGCCCAAAAGGCTGGCGGCATTGCCACGTTGGATGGCAATGCTGATTCTTTGGGCTAAAAATAGGCCAGCCCTCTGGTCGTGTGAAGAGTCGACCAACCGCTTGGCGATGTCCCGAAATACTTGATGAGCACTATGACCCCAAGGCCCTAGTGTTTCAACCCCAAACGGCTCAAACATATAGTTTCCAATAAGGTTGTTATACTTGCGCCGTTTGAGGTTTTCTGCTCCAACATCAGCCGCCCCAGCACAGCCCGCCGTGCTAGGAAGATGGGATGGCGCGAGGGTGTCGAGACGAGTTGCATCCTACACCAATGGCCTACTTTTAGTGTGGTACGCAATTATCCGCAGGAAGTATAGACTACTGATGACAAGAGATTAAAAAAAAAAAAAACTTATGATATAATTACACGTTTTCAATTGTCAACGTGACCATTTATAAATGCTTTCGTTTTTATCTCCATTATAGAAAATCCCATATTAGGTATAGGTAGGTAATACTAATAGATATGTTTTTATTCAGTATATCTGAATGTATCTGTATGTGTGTATCTGTATGTATGTGTGTGTGTGTGTGTGTGTATTTCAGCATATTATAATGAACCTATAGAAGTTAAGTATTATAAATATTCTATTGTTTTTAAATACCCATTGATTCTTATAATACAATAGTCATCTTTCAGTTATTATTCCTCGTCCAATTTTTATCGATTCCGATTTATTCGGTTCCGATTTTATTCCAAATCAGGACTTTACAGATATAATACAACGCCTGTGCTGGCCAAAGGGTAAGCAGGTAATGGTAATGCATGAATGATCCCATAAATAAATGAAACAGGACGACTGACGAGCCTATAATTAGGACCGAGGGACAAATCCAGATGCCGGAGGCCTAACTCATATACTGAAAATTTCAACGATCGGACAAAATATTTGGGAACAACCCAATTATACTTTGTCCGATACCAGAAACGAACCAAAGACTTCAGTTCAGCTTGCAACCATTGCACCAACGAAGTTGACAATTTTTTTTTTTTAAAGAAATCTTACAGGCTAGTAACAATCTTGAATATCCTGCATAAGTTTTGACATTTGCTAAATACAAGCTTCC
This sequence comes from Griposia aprilina, assembly GCA_916610205.1. Lineage (NCBI taxonomy): Eukaryota > Metazoa > Arthropoda > Insecta > Lepidoptera > Noctuidae > Griposia > Griposia aprilina. The sequence goes on from OU744306.1 coordinate 5,116,560, forward strand.
ACGTGTAATATTACATAATTAAATCCTCTAATTGTTCAAATGCACTGATATTTTAATTGTATCAACGGCAGCGATATTTGAGTAAAATAAAACTTTTGTATAATTTCAGAGGTCAGTGATATATATAATTATTACAAATGAATGAACTCTGAGTGGCTACAAAAAATAACGTTCCAGTTATAAAGCTATTTAATGCGGACGTTTTTATTCAAATCATGATGTTGAAACGATGATAACAAATTGAAAAAAATTCTATCTACCTGGTACTGCGAAGCGGGCCTTCTTTTCCATTGGCCGCTCTAGGCAAGTGCCCAGGGCCTCTCGATTCATGGGGCCCCCTATTCATGCTAGCGTCGGAGCCGGGGGCTGTCAGAGGCAGGGTGCAAAAAATATCGAGCTCACTACGCTCGCTCTTACATCCTAGATTCTCCATAGGGCCCCAGTATCCTAAAGAGCCTAGGGCCTCTAATAGAACGACCTTGACCACGAAATCGTGGTGTGCAGTTGATTTATGCACTGCTTTATTCAGGTGTTGTTAGCATCCATACGTTCACATTCTTGTTATTTATATCTACGATTTATGGTCATTTATTAAAAAAGGAAGAGGAACCATCTGCGCCGACGCACGACGTAACGTACAAAAAATCGGCCAAGTGCGAATCGGATTCGCGCACCAAGGTTTTCGAACCACCAAAACGATTGTAGTTTACCTTTTTTTTATTTGCAATGGGAGAGGCATAGTTACATTCTGTGAAAAACTGGCTTCATATTTCACAGTAAAAGAGAAGCAGCCCTGTGATAGACAGACCGTCGGTACCTACGCTTAGAAATGAGGTCCCGTTGGGCAGCGTTTGGGTGTGAAACGAATACGATATATTATAATACAATCATTTGATAGGTAGTTAGCTATAAGTTTATTATGCTTAAATGTATTTAAAAGTCACAAATCATTGTCCACGGCTGAACAAAGGGTTCTCAACAAACAAGTTTGTTGCTTATTCCACCTAGTTAAAAATAAAACAATGAACTTGCCTACACGGAAACTTTTACCAAACAATAAGAAAAAGATAGGTACCTTTAAAGAAAGAAAGAAAGAAAAAGTATTTAATGGGACTCGCACAGAATTAAATGCTTTTTTGTTACCTATTGTTTTGGATTTAATTACTTACGCTCCTATTAAGAGAGAGAAAGGAAGGTTATTATTCTAGGTACATAAGTTAAAAAAAGCAAATAAAATATATTGGACCAATTTATTGACTGGACTGTACGGGCGATTGTGATTAGGGCTGGAGTGGCAATAAGTTTTCTAACGAGCATAATTCCAAATTCTGTGCTTTTCTTTTCTGTCACTTAAATCCAGGAGCTAACGCTTCAAGGACGAAAATGACGTCACTGGTCTAATGGAGATATTTTAATTTTAGTCTAAGTCTAGTCGACATTGGGCCTTGTCTGTCTGATAATTCAACAAGGCATTTTGTAGAAATAACAACATTGAAAACGAAAAATGTTTTAGCAGGTAGGTCCTTAAGTAATTCGTGTAAACTGTAAAATACATAGAGCCCTTGACCGATCCAAATCGTTGCACCGATTACGAATCTAATCGAGTGAAGCTAGAAACGACTGGTGACCACTCACCTCTTCAGAAAAAAAAACATCCTTGTCCATCGATTGTAAACAAAAGACTATATAAGCTTAACCGCCTCCATGTATGTCAGTGTCGCAACCTACTTCGATTGCGCAAGAGTGGAGAAAAAATTAGGTCAAAATGCAAAAGAAAACATTTTTTCTCGTTATGACATTGACCGTCGTGTATTTTGCTGAGTCATCCCCTATCAATGTCGGTACTCTTGAATTCGACAATCTCGACGTTGATTATCCGGACTTAGGATACGAACGTGATGAGCCGAATTCGTGGGCCGTCTTCTCAAAACTATTATTAGGCGAAATGACCAAGAAACCTTCAAAAGATGCCAAAGCTAGCAAGGAAACTGAGAAAAAGAATGTGAGAACGTCAGGATTAAAAAAGAAGAACCAGTCAATGAAAGGTGTGCACAGCACACACAGCACTGGTGATCTTAACCAGTTCTTCAAGAAAGTCAACTTGCATGATCATGGTGATTATGATGATGCTGACGAGTCTGCTCGAGCTAACGCCATAGCTGCAACGGCTGCCGTCACCAAAGGCAAAGAAACAAGAACTTACGCAAGAGGAAGTAAGACTACCGGCTTCCACCGAGTCCATCACAAAGATGAATACAAGAAAGATCAAGAGTTCTACGACAATGATGAAACGAAAGGAACGATTAACAGAGCTGGCGCAAAGGCATCAGGAACAGCAGTTATGGCTGGTGCAGGTTTTAAGAAGAGTAATTTCAAACATGATCGCCAGAAAGGCATTCACGGTAAGGAAGGAAATTTAAATAACGCATTCTTAGATAAACAATTTAATGAATTTGAGGATTCCGAAGACATAGACGCCGAATTTTCTAATGAACTTGATATGTAGGTAACAATCTAAATTCAATAGAATTGTCAATTTAATTGTGACTCTACGAAAATCAGATCTTCGTAATAAAGAACCCAAATCCATACAAGTAGTTTCACTGCCTTAAGTACTTTATTTTCATAAAATACCTATATAAGTTCACTTTTAGAGACGATCCCCAAGTATGTTTTTTAATAATAAATTGCCATTACTTCTAAGCTGATAAAGTATGGTAAGTAAATAAAACGCATAAAAATAATATTAAAACTTAAATCATTTGAAATTCGCGGATCGCTCCGAATACATCAAATTACTACATAGCCACAGAGTATACGTTGCAGAGGAGAACATTGCTAAGGGGGATGCGCAAAGGTAGCCCGCGAAATTCAAATTTACTTAGTTTTTTTGCAATTTGCAGGTCAGTATCAGGTTGTATGGTGATCTAAATATGATTCGCGACCGTAACAAATATGGCTATATAGAATTATAATCATTAGAATCAGCAATACAACTCTTTAAGTTAGAATTGCCCTCAAATGTCATGATTTCATGAAATAGTCATTCAATAGGGTAATATGAACTTATATAGAGATGTATTGCTGATTCTAATGATTATAATTCTATAAAGCCATATTCGTAACGGTCGCGAATCATATTTTAATCAAAATACAACCTGACAGTGACCTGCAAACTGCAAAAAAACGTAAGGAAATTTTAGTTTCGCGGGCTACCCTGAAGGTTTCGCCCTAAGTTAGAAACACGAATACCTTTTTTTTTTGTGGTGGGATTTCATCAAATGACCTCTCCCGCTGTGGGCGGAGCAGAAGGGCGTGTCAGACTCTTACTGACTAACACGAATACCCTGGACTTTGATTAATTTTCTAAGAATTAATTTTGATCTCTTAGAACTTGAAAATAATGCATTGATCGTAATCAAACGTTAGGTCCTTAATTTTAAAACCGGTATTAACCATTTAGTAACAAATATTTTAGAACAACACTATCGAAAAAGACGTCTTGTCTATGACTTACAGCTTGTCAATTTCAGCTGTCATCGCTCTGGTCTATTGTCTTTGCACCATCGCTGAATGAATGAAGATAAGTGTTTGTGTTAAATGGTTGTGAAACAAAGAGATTTATACGAAATAAATGAGGCTCGGTAGAGATTTACAGTTTATCATTACTCATGAGTACGGAAGAGACTCTGTTGAATCTCGATTTCGACAAACCGAACACAACAATTACGCCGCCCGATGACGGTGTGGTATCTTTGTCGAGTAGTTCGGAGGAGATTTGTTTAGTGCCAGAGGTCGGGTTCGAGGGCAACGTGGATTCGCCAGGGGTGAACCGTGAGTCGCAGCCGCTGCTGGGCGGCCGCGGCGACTTCGAAGTTTCTTTCAATCACTTCCCAGGTGAGACGAAATATTGACCCTTGTAACGTCGCACTGACTCATGTTACCTTTTAAATTAACTTTATCAGACTTATTAGCTCGTGTTAAAACACGGGTAACAGAATGTTTAGTGCAGTAGGATAAAAGAAAACGCTTGTGAGACTTCTCATGAATTCATGATGTGTTGTACGACTTCCATGAACATCGTTAATCTTTTCGCAAATAACAGATGTTCAGAAGCACGTATTGTTTACCTTGAAGTTGTAATTGCTCACTGATCACGCATGATTAGAAATTTGTATTATGTTAATGTTACTACCTACGAAATTGCATGTTTTTGTGAGTACCTACCATGTTATTGATTGAACTAACTTCAGTGTGTAGTAAATTCAAAAACGTATACACACACAAATGTATGAATATAGCAACAGACTATTTTCAGTGAAGTGTAACGGCCGTGCTGTAGTTTCAGTGCCAATGTTTTCTTTTGTTTATTAAAAATGGAAGGTCCTTTTGAGTGCAGTGAGTGTTTTAAATACAATATTGTAATATATTATTGGATATTTGGTAGAAATGCTTCTGAAAAATGTTTAGTAACACTTGGAACTGATAAGCCATATGGCTGGTTACAGTTACAGATGTTACGGTACTGTTTAACTTTATCGTTACATATTTTTATGAGTCTGTAGTCAAAATTATGTAAAAAGGTTGGTTGGCTCAAGGCTAAGACCTGTTTTTTGTGCATATAACATATTTTTATGCTGAAATATGTTCATTTTGGAATAGCTATGTGGCACTGAAATGTAGTGATGAAACAATTCTTTGTATTGCACTTTGTAGTAACAATGAATTAACAAGATTGTGTTTTTGATAAACAACCAATTTGAAGATGGTATCTTTTGTAGCATAGCATTGCATTGGTAACAAACAGAAATTTATTTAGTTTCTTTTTTATTAATTTAAAACATATTAAACTTTTATAAGTCCTTTAAGATTAGGCAGTAAGCAAGATTGAGTTCTTAGTAGTCTTAGTGTAAACATTCTTGATTTCATAATAAAAGTCATTATAATCAATCCTTCCTTCCTTCCAAACTTAGCACAGACAACTTTCACATTCACAAGTTTGTATTCTCTGAAGGTGTTAACAGAAATGTAAACACACATTTCACAACATTATTTAATAAATAAGTCACACTGATACTATTAATTAACTTTATTAATGATACCAATTTTTTTACTAATTAACACAAATGACTTTTGTTGTGCAAGAATTAACCAAAAAAATAGAGTATTAAGCATAGTTAGCTTGGTATGCTAAGCATATAGATAGGTTGATAACAAAACAGGTTGCTACGTTAATGTGGCCATAGTACTACTCAAGGTAGGACCACATTTTTGTCACTCAATATGCTAATTATTATCTACTGATACCCAATAACCCAATGTTTAAAAAAAATGTCTTACTTGTTAATAGAACTTTTGAGATTTAGCAGAAATTAAGTAGGAATAATCGCTTCAATTAAATATTAGTCACCTGCTGATTACAATTTAAAAGAAAGATGTGAATCACTGTTTTTGTGAAGTAGGTAGTAAATTGCATTACAATAAAAATAGGGAAATTATTGCTTATTTTGATTGGTAAGGCCAGCAGAAGTACTCAGAGTCAGCAGTAGTTAGCTCTCCAGATAATTGTAACAAAATAAATACAAACATTTATTAAAATACCCACCAAAAAATGGTCACAAAAACATTTCTGAAGAAAAGTTTTGTATTCTACCCGCAGCCTACACATATGCAAATTGTGCGCCCACATATCTATGTGTCACGTACCCCACTTATTGGCGACATAGTTAGGTAAACAAACATGCTGGTATCATGCAAATTGATATTGATTGTCTTGTTAGTATCTTTAGTGTTTGTATCTATCTGTTGATTTCTACTTGCAAAATATAGGTTGCTTGAATCTGTTTGAATTGAGTATGAACTGAAGTGAAAACTGTTTTTTATAAAAAGTCATTGATAAATTTACCATATTCAAGAAAACAGCAGTTTTAAACGTTCATTCCCAGTCGCCCCCGCGGGGATTGCCGCCGGAGGCAAATGGGAAAACAAATTCCCAGTCGCCACCGGCGGTGACTGGGAAGTCATTGCCCCCACTTCGGTTTCGCTGGGAATGAAGCGTTTTAAAGGCTCTTTCGCACTAAATATCGCGCCTCTATTTGCCCAGAAAGGGCAGGCAGAGGTGTCTGGTACTCACTTTGCCAGCTATGTTTGAGTCCCAAGTGAGAAATTCCAAATTGAGACCCCAAAAACAACAACTTGAGAATCAAACCTAAGACCCCATTCTTGGCAGTTGTACTTACTTGCGACTACGCCTTTTACGGTGTAATTAAACCCTCCTAACGAATAATTAATAAAAAGTGTATAGTGGCTGGTTTAATTTTCATATCTTAGTACTCTACATAATTGAAAGTTACCTATCTAAAACTAATTCCATAAAGTGACTTTTAGCTAAATTAATTCTAAAAGCCATAGTGTCCAACCTTGCACAGTAGCAGAAGGGTAGTTTTCAGTAATAAGGCAATGTATTTATGTACCAAGAAGTACATAATAGGTTGACGTTTATGTACCTAACGCAGTGTTAGCAAAGCTAGTTCAAGCGTTTTTTCAGTCCGGGAATTTGCAGTTCGCTCCGGTCGCCCTGTTACGGATGAAGTGCAGCAAGATTTTGTAGTAGATATTAGTAGTTACGACATAGCTGAAGAGTTAGGGGTTGACCAAAAAACAATTGAAAAAGTCTGGATTTACAAAAAAGCTCGATATTTGCGAGCTACACGAGCTCTTAGTCTTGAATTTGTATATAAAATATGAAAGATTTTTTTCCCCGACCTAATAGGTACGTACATAATTGCATGACGCATCTTTTAAATCCAGAATTGATTCCCGCAGTTTCCAGTACATTTTATGATCTGCTTGAGCAATAAAATCAGTTAAAAACATATTTATCAGACTCTCAGACACCCTCACACAATATTATTGATAAAAAATTATTAATTCACAATGTACCCAACGCATAATTGAATATTGATACATATTGTTTAGGTTGCATGCGTCATTGAGAACGACCCACGTCACGATTACGCGAGATTTGAGTTGGGAAATAGCTTCAGCTTTCGGATTTTACTTGCATGATTTGTATACAAAAATGTATTTAAGAGCGTTCACAGACGGCATAAAATCGGTGTCAGATTTTTTGTCGGAATTAAATACAACAGTAGAGATCCGACGCACACGTCCTACTTTTCGTAGGGTGAAATAATCTGACCGATTGTAGGACATACAAAAAGTATCCAGTGTGCGAGCGCGCCTAATGTTTTTTTTAATATCTATAATAAACAAGGTTGCTTGGACGGAATCACAGTTCGTGATAAAGGCTCCTACAAACAGGCGCGACACGCGACGCGAATCGCACGCGACACAAAGACACCGCGTGTCGCGCGACGATCGGTGCCTTTGTGCCTCGCGCGTTTCCCGCTGCGTGTCGCGCCTGTCTGTAAGAACCTTACGGCTGCACATTGTACCTATGTTTTTCTCATATTTTTCAGTAATTTTAAATTTTTGGGAACGAAACAAAAGAAAAATACTTTTCAGCTTTGTCTCGAAGAAGGCAACGCATCGCTGCACCAATGACCGCTTTTATAATTTCTGACGTCACCATATTATCGTAGACGTCCCCGTCCCAGTGGTGGTCCAGTGGTAACGGCCCTGACTTACGAGTTGTAGGTCGTGGGTTCGAACCCAGGCAGGCGCTTTACTTTGTGTAAATATTAACATCACTATTCTCAAAACTGTGAAGGGGAAACATCGTGGAGAAACCGGCATGTCCTAGAACCAAAAATGTTAAGACATGTGACATCTACCAACCCGCACTGTGCCCGCGTGGTTAGCGTTCCCATTTCGAAATAGGTATGAAAAGTCCTAACAAAAAGTCGAACATTTGCAAAGAACTCCGGATATTTTACTTTTTAACATTTCTATTTCAGTATTAATTATTACTTTATAATTCCTAATAAAAATCCCCTTAACTCAAAAAGTCCGGACAAAGTCGGTCCGTGGCCTCATAAAGCCCGACATCCCCGGATAAATCCGGACGAATGGTAACCCTACGCGTGGTGGATTACGGCCTACTCCCTCTCACAGAGAGAAGGCCTGTGTTCCAGCAGTGGGAACATTATAGGCTGATTATAGAATTTATAAAACCGCATATTGGCTTCTCTTCTGGTATTGCCAACATAAAGAAACTTCATGGTTGGCTTTCATATAGCATCTAAGCAATAAGTATAGTTTTCGTCACGTGGCTTCATACTGATGCCTAGTTTCCTCACCAAGACGTGATCTCATCCACGTGACTTCAGTTCAGCCTGAAACTGAACTCTAACGCAATTCCAATCAAAATTGCGTTAGAGTTTACCTACTGGATATTACGTAAACCAGACCAGAGTCAAATTTATTGGTTACAAACTTACGTTATGCTGGAGCAGTGTTGGTCCAGTGGTAACGGCTCCCATTTACGAGTTTTAGGTCGTGGATTCGAACCCAGGCAGGCGCTTTACTCTGTGTAAATAATTTCATCACCACTGCTCTCAAAATGGTGAAGGAAAATATCTTGAGGAAACCGGCATGTCCTAGAAAATTTGAAGGCATGTGACAACCCGCACTGGGCTTGCATGGTAGATTGTAGCACACTCCTTCTCAAAGAGAGGAGTCCTGTGTCCCAGCAGTGGGAACTTTATAGGCTGATTATGCTTATGCTTTGCTAATAAACAGATTTGGACTTATCTTCAAAGTGCAATCAATTTGAAATTGACGTAGTTGTAAGTAAATGTTCCTTTCAATCTGGCTTCTGTAAAATAATAAGCAAACTTAACGTAGTTAAAACCTATTTATTGGAGCTTATCCTGCTTATCGACCTATAGAAGCCTTTCATTTGATGCCCCCAGAAAAGGGCAAAGAGCAGTGATCCTCTATCTTGGTGAAACTAAATGCTCAAAACAAAATCCGACTCTTTATTGAATAAACAAGCAAGTCATCGAAATAAATATCTGTTCAATAATAAACATGCCACTTGTTCGGGCGAGGCTGCAGGTGCTCCATTTTCAGCAATTTATTGTATGATGCTTTTAATTTTATTCTTTCTCACATTGCTGCTTAGGCAAGTGGCGCCGTTTATTAGCTAAAAGTAAGGTTTTTTTTTAATAAATATTAAGCTAGTGAATTGTATGTGTTGTAATGTAGATGTGTGTTGCTTTTCTGTGATGGTCTATCCACACATAATCGGGGGCACAGCCTTCGGAGCTCAGTGTTTCGTTTCGTCAGTGACAGCAATTTAGTATGAATTTATTCACCATGTCCGGGCTTCAGACCGTCTAGGACCTCCGTTTTCTAGAGCATGCTCTAACGCCGGTACTATCACTGAGCTTGGAAAGCCCGGAACTCGCCAGGCCCTAACCCGGAACAGTGTGGACAGAGCTTAAAATATTTGTTTGTCTCATAATGTTTAGCCCTTCTTTCCCTGAACTGAATAATAACTGAAGTCAGACAATATCCGTTGTTCATAAAACCTGTCCTATGTCATAAGTTGATTATGTGGTTATCAATGAAGATACGTCATACGATTCATTAGGTATTCATGGCGCTTATTTACATTTTTATTATGGTATCGGAATGACGTAATTACTGTGCCTTCCTTTGTTTTTCTCGATGATCGGGAATGCGCTGGTCAACATGCACTATGAATACTTATAATACCTAATGGCCCTAAAGGAGCATAAGTTTATCTTAGACATCAATGACATTTGTGAAGGAAAACATCGTGCGGAAACCTAGACATCGTAGAGTCGTAGAGTCTAAAATTGCCAATCCGTATTGAGTAAGTGTGGTAAATTGGTGATTAATGCTCGGGCCTCTTCTCATACTGATATGAGAAGAGGCCTTAGCTCAATGGGACAGTCACAGGCTGGTATTATAGAATTATTCATAAATTTAATTATAAGCCAACGTCTGTTCCAACTTCAAACTAATATATCAAAATAAAATGGATTTCGGATCAGACGTAGCACAAAGACGTTCAAGGCATTCCTTGTCCGTAATAATAACGGATCCATACGAAAGATTGAATGTTCTTCTTTCCTTTATCTTGCGTCCACTGACTGCAAAGCAGGTTTAGTCATACCTGAGACAGCACAGACGTCAGACCTTTTGTCCTATCAAGTCTGCGGCGCACAAAAACTCCGCGGCGCGTGCATACATTTTGCATGTTTTGTGTGTTAGGTACGTCATTCTTTAAGGACAAGAAATAGCAACACGGATTTTTGTATTCTACAAAATGCTTTAGGTAGATATCGAAAACGAACGTCTTCTAGCAGTTCTAGCACAAACTAGAATAGTGCCTGCTTTAGATAAGGTAAAGAATTAGCCTATTAGTCAATCAGCAATTAAGTTTGTTCAGGATTCGCCAGACGTATATTTTTAATTATCACCACCAATAATGACACTCCAGTAAAAACAAAGCATGCGTAATAATATACGTACTACTGTAGGTCAAACAATCGACAATTGGTCACAAATGTGACTCATTAAAACCAATATAGACAATGCAGTTCACATTTCATGAGTGATGAGGTACTTTCTGCTATAGATACGGTGTATTCTAATAGAAGTCGGGCTAAGTCAAGTAATTATCAAGTCAAGCGAAACATTGTAACTTTGTTGTTATGTAAAAGGCTGATAATGAATGGCTTCCAACCACAAGGGTTTCTCCACAATGACCGCTACAAATATCGATATTTGGTTCACAATTTCTTGCAATTTCTCCTGTATTGTGGATGCGTTCACGAACAAACACTTTGATTCGAAAACGATGATATGTGACGTGTGACAATAAAAGCGTACCGTTTTCTTGAGCGCAGAAATCCAGCACGATTTTACACCAGTCGTGAAAAACCCAAGCAATAAACTAGCAACATGTAGCTAGAAGTCGGTACTTATCCCCTTATTTTACACCCTCAAAACTCTTTTACTCCATTTGATAGCCGTCTGAAGCAAGGTGACCTTTTCACTCAAATGTTGGCTGATGAAATTCTTACCATTCTTTGATCAGGTACCCTCTAATAGTGCCTAATACTTTTGTCCGAAAAGGTCACTTCGGCCGATTCGTTTAGCTTTATTCGTCTGTAGCTAGACAATGAAATAGGATGCCTTAAAAGATATAAAATTTTACTTAAATTTAGACATTTCTATACAGGGAGGCAGGGACATCGACGCGCGAACTGTTACTACGAATTCAGCACATGATTCTAGACCCCCCACCCTAGGAATTATTCGTGGATTATTTCGTGAGCGGGTTTAAAAAAAAAAAACTTTTCTATAGGTTTTGACCATGTAGCTATTGCGCTTGGGTTATTCCTTTTGTCCACCCTAAAACAGCCACCCTAGGTGGATACTCGGAAACGCGTGTTCATCTGTACACCGTATATTATTTTGCTTCCGCTGTTCTCCCTTGGCTGCGTACAGTCATCATGATAGAAACTGGCCCAAGATAGATAAAAATACATACATAGTTCTTCTTTGAAATGTCAAAGCTGAAATCGTTTTTAATTACCTATCATTCAATGTGACATAATTTCAATTATAGTTTTATTGGAGTAGGTATTGAAATGAATCACAAAACGGTATAAACTTAAAAAAAAAATCTTTTATTGAGCCTGAATCTAATAACAGTAAAGATAATATAGTTATTTTGACAAAAGGTTAGGGTCGAGTAGCTCTTTATAATGCTTATCAGTATGACCGATAGCAAAAAAAAACACGGATTGCATATTATTTAATTTAGTCAAATCACATATTCTTGCATGGAATCCAGTAAAATTCACGCTCGACTACGAAAAGCTACAATGGGAGCAATGCAAAGTGTATTTCCAAATGTATTGCTTCATGGATGCTACTTCCATTATTTGAAGTGCATTCAAAAACGGGCAGATAAACTAGGTATAAAGAAATACCCGAATACGAGGAGAGTAGTGCTACTTACAGCGAGATTGCCACTACCACCTTCCAACTTGATTAATGAAGGCTGGCTGTTTGTGAAATCTTTTTTTGAATAATGAAACTAATATGATGGCATTTGTGAATTACTGTAGAACGACAAAGCTTAAGGACGAAAATTATGTGGCTGTTTGGAATTCATTCAGAGTGCTCACAGGACTACAAATTCATTAGAATCTTGGCATAAAACAGTTTTAAATGATGTCAAGGACATACATCCAAACTTAGTAAAGTTTTTGGAATACTTGCAGAAAAACGCCCAGTTTTTCGCTGTATTTAAGAACTTCAGGAAACGATTGCAAATGTACATTTTATGAGACGAATTTATCCAGGATACACAATTACGTCTACTCCATAATTAAATTAGTGTTGGTCATTTCCTGGACATATTGCAGAATATTTATAAATTGTTTATTAATATTGTTTAAAACGAGGAAGTTTAATTTGATTTAAATGCAAACGTAATATGTTTTTTGTTTCAGTTTGTGATTAGTAAAAAATAATTAATAATTTACTAAATAGTATGAGTAAGAGTATATTTTACTGTTGTATTGTTGATGATGACTGTCCTTGGGGGTAAAAAGTTGGAAGAACCATCAAAAGTGAATTCCGATTATCCAACCCGTCTGGGGTGTACAGATGAACACGCGTTTTCGAGTATCCACCCTAGAGTGGCTGTTTTAGGGTGGCCAATCGGGATAAGCCGGAGATCCCAACGGATATACGGCTTGTAAATTAGAAAAATGAAACAGACTCACTGCACTCAGCAAAAATTGGGAAAAATAAAAATACAGAGAATATCATTTGAGTCACGGAGTCATGGCTGATTAGCTTATCACAACATGATACGCAGTAATCTTTAAAGTACGGAAAACACACATAATTACAACGTTTATATGAGGTTAATTCAGTACATACCGAACTAATTATAAACGAAGTAATATTAGTTTTATCTGTTTTCGCGATAAAGTAGTCTGGGGAATTTAAGTGCAATTACAAAATCGTTTATGCAATTATAATTTTATCTCGCTATGCAGTGGCAAATATCAAATCCTGATCCATTTTCTAAAAATAATTTTAATGGCGCTCTGTTTAAATTTAGTTCTGCTTATAACTCAGATCTAAACTATAAATAAGCAGTTACATATCATCCTCAATGTTTACTCATATTTTAGTGCTGAATTCCCGGAATTATAGAACGTAACAAACGCGTCGCGTTTAGCTAGAAACGATCAAAGAAATCCTAGAAGTGATGTAAACGTATTTTACTTATCGTTATTATAAGCTAAGCTTCAGGGTATATCCTTCTCATTGACTGTCAAAGCATTATTATAAGCAAATCACAATATCATTTGACGCATGTTTAAAAGAGGCTAAGTCCTTGTTCTTGTCGGCATGATTTGGATCAGCCGGGCTGCAAAATCAAATATACATTTTGCTTTCCGGCTGTGCCGAATCGTGCCGGATTAATCGACCCGAACAAGTGTCTAGCTCGCCCAAAAGGGCTAAGACTACCTACCATTTCCAGAAACTTGACAGTAATCTAAAATATTCAACCAAAGACACCTGTCCTTTACCGTGTCTCCGTCTTTAGCAGGAGTAGCAAAACCTTATTCGCAGGAAACAGTTCTCATATTAATCTACAACTTCTTGTCCAGATGACCCGCAATTCAGCGAGTTGGTATGGCAGGCGGAGGTGGCCATCGACAACGGTATCTACCCGGAGAGGATATACCAGGGATCCAGCGGGTCTTACTTCGTCAAGAATCCTGGAGGGGTGAGTTTAATATTTTCATGTAGTTCTACCAAACAGGGGGTCTAAAATGGACGCTTTGGCAGAATCATAATATGATCTGCGTACAATTCGTATATCCCGCAATTCATCTGTTTGACAGCTGCTATTTGACATTAGACTTCATTAGAGCAATGCATAATTTGTGGACCATTATAGGAAACTTCATACAAAACTGTCAAACAGATGAATTGCGGGATATTAATTGTACGCAGATCATATTATGATTCTGCCAAAGCGTCCATTTTAGGCCCACAGTTATCTAGTTTCTAAATATCAATAAATAACAACATATTTTAGTTGTCATTTTATTCTCGTGTTTTTATCTTCATTCACGTGCATGTTCGACTCGCGACTTTTGATTCTGATTAAATCATGATATCGTTATTTCAGGGATTTCTTAGTCACCTGAATAGATCCTATGAGACTTACGAAGAAAACAATATACCCTGTAATATTCATACTTTTCTTCATATAACCCTTATTAAATACGCAGTTGCATTTGGGAAGACTGGAAACCGTTCATAAAATTGCTGGATAAAGGCAGATAATGTCCCAAAACAGGCCCAGCATTTCATTTATCACAAAAACTGTGTGCAGATTTCTACTGAAAACGGTCTATTCTTCTGAAAATCCCTTAGTCCCTTTTGCGGCACCTTAAATAGAAAGAATATTCTCCATTCTTCGTCGCGAACTACTCCATGTTATTTAGTCTTCACTAATACATATAAATGTGTGGACTTAGGAAGACCTAGAAGGACGAGTCAATGAACCGTCTAATTTGGACTTACGACCTTTTACATTGAGACGTCTCGCGTCCGTCTGAGGGACATGTTTATTAGATTGCCACAAAATTGCAGTCTTCGCCTGTCTTGGAACTAGTTTAAATATGAGACGTTAGAGCTTCATGCGGTTTCATGCGGTGTTGAATTATAGCTGGTTTTGAGATGCTTTATTAAGTAAATGTCTGATGATAGAGATATAAAATGAGGCAATATTTCGTAAATATGTTGTTGTTGATGACCGAACATATCTATGGTTAATTGACTTATTGATTTTTAATTAAATGTAGGTAGGTACGCTAAGGCCCTCTTGCACCGCAAATCGTTTAATGAGTTTAGCGTTAAACCTATTTAAAACCTCGTTAGAAGAAGAGAGACTATGATAGTTTAAAGATGTTTAGCGTTAAAAGTATTTAGTGATGTGAGGTGCAAACGGGCTTCAAAGTTATTGAAAAATAGAACAGCTGCATGTAATTCTCGAAAGCGTAGACAAATGTGTATTGTACACTACGCATTGCCGTCATAAAAGTCCCTAATTAAAAGAAGAAAAAAAAAATGTACAGTTGTGCTTAGAGCCATATTATTTCGCCTGTAGTTTTTTTTTAAATCCCTGTAACGTAGGGGAGGGGTTACTGGGATTTAAAAAAAAACTATACAGGATACAGGGGTATCCGGGCACAAATACAGAGTTTCGGCTGCTGCTGAGAATTTTTAAATTGCTAACCCCATATAACAAGAAATATATTAATCGCTCGATAGAAACAACTTACCCGCTAACTTAATATAGTTTTCGGGGAACGACATGAAGCGTACATTAACACTTGTCATTTAACGGGGAAGAGAGGGCTGTAAGCTTAGCTCCCACTTTTGGTATGACAAGTACATTCAAGATTTATAAATAATTACGGGTTATTGGGATTTTCCATCAAGAATTTCTCAGTAACAACCAGTAGCTCAATAGTACTGGAGGTGCTGCTAGGTGGCAATAGGCTCGCCTTTTGTTAGATGGCAAAATGTGGGTTAATTATACTCCACAGCAGACTTCTAGGAATAGAATAGAATAGAATACACCATAAAAAATACAGATAAAAATGTAGAAATTTTACATAGGGTAACACGATGGGCGGTACAGACCTGGGGGCTAAGTCTACTAATTTAAAAACGTCACAATGGTCTCTGCATTGTTAGTTTTTGATAGATTTTGTATGGCAAATCTGTCAAAAACTCACAATGCAGAGACCATTGTGACGTTTGTAAATTAGTAGACTTGGCCCCCTGATGTTATGTGTAGACAGTGTAGAAAATTAGAAATATTAGCATTATATCATAATTTTGTATGTTGGTTACACCTTATTTAGATGGAGGCATATTCTTAAGAAGTTGGCAGAATCATCCCAGCGCTGATTTGCTGGATTCGTTTTCTCCTCTACCTGTCGTTATTTTCTCTTGACAAAGTTTATTTTCGTTGTATGTAATGTATGTGTCTATGTATTAGTATTTATTACTTTTTGAGCTATCTATCCCTTATGTTACACCTGCCATGTTTTGTCTCTGCATCACCCTAAGGTTGACTGGTAGAAAATGCCTCAGGCATTAAGTACGTCTTTGTAATTTTTTTTTTTTACTTGTGTGTAAAGTTTAGATAATAAATAAGACTTCCGAAGATAAAATATATTGAAGTTATCTTACACGCAAGTGGTGGAAAAAGTAAAATAGGTAAATTAATAAATAATATCGTGTTTGCTGATAGAGGATGAAACATGGATAAACAATGCGTGGCTCAAGTATGGTGACTCATAGTCATTATTTATAACAAATACCATAGGTATTCAGATTAAACAGATTTGCAGTGCTATTGTTAAAATAAAATATTTTCTCTATTATACAAAGGTTTTGAGTAAGAAAGAGACGTAGGTATTTTTATTATCACACTACGTCAATAACAATCCAACAACACTTTTTGTGTTTACGGCTCTATCGTATTTAGCCAAACATTAACAATCCAACAAACAGCAGTTCTGAAGCAGAAAGTCAAGGAAATTAGTGACGTCAGTAACAGTCCGACAAAAACTAATTTCTGGGGCAGATATTCAAGGAAATCCGTGGCAAGATGCATTTGGCAGGAAATTCATGAATTACGAATCTACATTCTGAGTATAGATACAATAATTATGAGTATAGAACAAAGAGATTCCCGACTTATTTATTTGGCAGGTATTCAGCCATGCCCGCATCATGCCCGTTTATATTTTGGCAAGTCATTGTTTATACTATGAAAGTTTTTTTTTTTTAACCAATCGCTGGTTACGGACCTGTACACGTGTCATCTCGCTTACATTCCTCGCAGGGTTAGGCAGAGACGTATCTTTAGTACACCCACACTACGCATGTTATGTTTAAGTCCCATGTAATACAGGGAAAGCCTAGGTCATTTTGGGCAATCCTGGGATCTCTGTCATCCCTAGAGGGGAATCCTTAGCTGTAGCCCACCAAATTCAAATTTTATTTGGTTTTTTGAAAATTGCAGCTCTGTTTTACGTTGTATGTTGAAACTTTGGAAATGTATGATTATTATTCAGTAAATATATCATTCCTACGGTCGCAAATCGCATTTTGATCAACATACGACGTAAAGCAGAGCTGCAATTTGCAAAAAACCAAAGAAATTTTGAATTTCGCGGGCTACACCTGAGGATTCACCGAAAGTGTTTTTTTCAGCGTAGGTATTTCAGAATATAACACTTTTCTAGTGCATTAGTATACAATGTTGCACCGACAGATACTTTATCGTACAAACATTAGCTTAACGTTGATAAATATTGATTTATTAGATAAGTATTACGTTACAAGGTGTTACAACCGCCACATTGTGAACGTTTTATGTCAAAACGATAAACCGGTCGAACATCAACAAATTTCCCGTCCTTTATATTAGTACGATGAGGCTTCGTCCGCGTGTTAGATTAAATATAATAATTAGTGTCTAAGGGGCCTCTGCGAGTTGGCTTAGGCCCCTGTTACGCCTTCCAAAGGACCGGGACCCCATGGTCCCGAGATATGTAAACAAAATAGTTTTTCACAATTATTATGATTAGTGTCCTTCTGTGGATCCCTTTTTTGTCGAATTGTCAGTCACTTCTGACCGAAAAAGTGACCGCACTTTTCCGCCGATTGCTTATAATTATGTAAATAATTATCATCGAAATCGTTGTCATATTACCTGTAAAATCCGGAGATATTGACTTTAGTACCTATAAATATTATTTGTGATAATTAATCACGATACAAGGTGCAATGCTATACCGTGACATTGTAAAAGATTGCTA
The DNA here is from genome assembly GCA_916610205.1 of Griposia aprilina. Classification (NCBI taxonomy): domain Eukaryota; kingdom Metazoa; phylum Arthropoda; class Insecta; order Lepidoptera; family Noctuidae; genus Griposia; species Griposia aprilina. The sequence continues at coordinate 5,134,439 of OU744306.1, forward strand.
TCACACAGATAAAACGGTTTACCATTGAAAACGAATACCAACAAGCCTGTGTCCTTTAGATATTTATATTTTCCGTGCGTTCCTGTGTAGAGTTATAGATAAAGTAGAGCGGCCAGAGGGCCTAGACAAAGTAACATTCGATTAGCGATGACGCTAGTAGAAACGTCAAAAAATTTATGGGGTTGACATAAGGTATCGAAATGTCACGTGACCATAGGTCAACGAATAGAAATTAGCTAGACAATGTTAACATCATTCGATTCTATGATACGAATCGACAGCGTCGAACGATTACTTCCATAAAGATGCGTAGCCAAGTGGCACTTTTTGACAAGCGTTATCGCTAGTTTTCGATAAGTATGATGGAAACATTAGCGAAAGTGATAGCGATTGTAGAAGAAGCGAATGCTATTTGTCTAGGCCCTCTGTTTCCCTTACGTACGTGTCCCACCTCCCGCCGGCGATTAACTAGAAACGAGTAGAGCGTGCAACTTTACTAAAACGAGTTGACTAGCACCGGGTGCGCGATGGCGACGAGCGATTCCTCGCTGGTATGCCTATGTACCAAGCGTGAGTCTCTCAGTGAGTGTTATGCCCGCCAAGCGAGCGTCCCTAAGCGAGTACTTTCTTTGATAGGTCTTGTCGCTGCAACAAACAAGTGGAGTAAGAGTTCTCGCCGGCGAGAACTCGGCGGTGTGAACAGTCAGCGATCAACTATTAATATATGTATCTCTTTTACTTACACGGGACCTCCAATCTTTTTTGTACGTTTCTTGAGCGAGAAAATCGTTGAAAGCTAGTCGCTTCCTCGCCTTCGGTGGGACAGGTGCCTTAGGTGGAGGGAACTGATTATTCCGTAAGCCTCCTTGGACTACGGGATTTTAATCCTAACTTAGAAACGGGCAGGAGTATTATCCCTGCTTACAACGATCACAGAATCGTTTGCCAAGCGTTTGATTATGGCGCGACTTTAATACCAACCATATATTTTATGGTCCTGTACTGAAGTAGATTTTACTATCTGATGGCAATGAATATGATTGATAAACTAAATGGAGACCTTTACCACATAAAAGGACAAAATTCCAAACTCGTACCTCTCGCGTATTTTGTCTCCGTGCGGTGAAAACCTCGTGATTGCTATAAACGTTATTTTTTTACAGGGGAAGATAAAAAATGGCTGTCAATGACGTTCTCCGAAGTTCTCATTATCATCAATAGCAGGCATTAGAAGCATCTTAGAGCTATGCACGTTTGTTCTAAATATACATTGCGAGATTCCCTATACAACAAATATAAAATAATAACAATAACATTTTCTTTATGAGGTACACTGCACGGCAACGATATGTTTTAATAACCCAGTCAATCAGTCCATCGCTTCTATCTATTTTAATTGCCTTAATTCTATTCCCGTGTCTAATTTCGTCTTTTCCCTTTTCCAGAAAATCATAGGCGTGTTTAAGCCTAAAGACGAGGAGCCGTACGGCCGCCTCAACCCAAAGTGGACGAAATGGATGCACAAGTTATGCTGTCCGTGTTGCTTCGGGCGCTCGTGCCTCATCCCCAACCAGGGGTACCTTAGCGAGGCGGGCGCCAGCCTCGTCGACTCCAAGATAGGCCTCAAGATTGTGCCAAAGACCAGGGTGAGTTGAAACAATTTTATAGGATACTGATCCTACTGCGCCCCATACACCGGAAACAAAGTTGTGCAACATTGTTTTTTTAGCAACATGTTTCGGTGGTGCGGGAAAAAATGTTGCCGACCACATAATTATAATGTTGCAGTGTTGCTTGCTTATGTTCCTCATCCATGGTAAACAAAGGCACATCTCGTAACATCAAATGTTGCGGGCAACAATGTGGCGCGATTGTTGCCGATATTTACGAGGATTAACACAAATTTTAGATCAATTGGTAAAAACTACCCTAACTGAACTGAACCTAGGCTGATGCCTAAGGTAATTTAGCAACATTCACATGTTGTATTATATCCATTGGGCGGACGCGGTAGTGCAGCGATCAGTTACCGTGCTATTATATATAAGATCTCTAGATTACGCATTTACGATTATTCGCAGGCTAAATCCGTGCGTAGACCTAGACAAAGCTGTTTTGTCTAAGTCTAGAAATTACCCAATGTAGAAATGTAATGCAATACGGTTAACAGTGGCATCTTTACTTTCCATGAGCAAATTTACCCATAATATAATATTTCTCGATTAATAAAAATCTGTTGCCGCCACAGCGATATAAAAAATAAAAGTAGAAAAATCAACTATTTGTAACAGACTAAAAAATTCCCTCTTGTCAACTGTCAGGCAATCATTCACTTCCTTTTCTTTCATTGATATGAAAGAAAAGGAAGTGAATGATACGATGACGATGATGATGACGTTGGATAGATTGTGTGAGGAATGATTTCCTCATACAATCTATCCAACGTTTCTTTAGCCTTCTCTCTCTGTCCAACCATCGTACTTATCTAAGTACAGTGCTAATGGGTAAAGTTGCTCATGGAAAGTAAAGATGTCACAGTTGACGGCCTGTTTTGATAATGATAGACAAACCGGCTGTGTTTTGTCAAGGTCTGCGGTAAGCCTAACGTTTGGTAGGATTATTGAATCTGCACCTTAATTACGTAACTCATTAACCGACTTCACAAAAAGGAGGAGGTTCTCAATTCGTCTGTTTTTTTTTTAATGTTTGTTAGCTCATAACTTTTTTCTGGGTGCACCGATTTGGATGATTCTTTTTTTATTTGATAGCTGGTGCTTCACAATCATGTGGTGCTATTTAAATTTGATCAGGGTCTGACCAGTAGTTTTTGAGTTATCCTTAATACTGCATATTTTTTCCACTTAGTAATATTGATGATGTGTTGATAATTTGCTGTCACTGTTATTTACATACCAATTAGTGGAATACGAATTTGTGTGGGGTAGGTACCGCAACTAAAAAGTGAAAAATAAAAACTTTTTTTAACGTTTGAAAGGGTATACAGAGTGGGCCCCTTCTGATGAGTGGTTTTTTTTGTGGTTTTGGTGGTGGTATTTTTTCCACTTAGTGTATGTTGATGATGTTATAATAACTTCCTGTCACTGATAATTACAGAGCAGGTGAAATTGTACGAATTTGTGTGGGGTTGCTACCACAACTAAAAAAAAAAAAAAAAACCTTATTACAAAAAAAACACTACGAAGTGAAAAATAACTTTAACTTTTTTTTTAAGTAATTGTTTGTAGTTGTTTTTCAAGGATGGAGAGCGAAAGGAAGGCGAAAGAAAAGATGGATAGATTGTGTGATGAGTGCACAGTTGATAAAAACCTCAAAAAACGGACATCGCTTTTTTATTTTTCTAATCGATAGTGTACATTCTTTTGAATTCTAGAGTAGAACTCCCAGAAACCAATTCAGCTTAGAACCGGACCTATAATTTTTTACATACAATTACAATTCTGGTTATCCATAGAAATCAAAAGAATTGCTTTAACTTATTAAGTATGCAACGTTTTTATGTTTTAATTATAGTATGCGATACAGCCACTTTATCTGCTATTTTTAGAAATAAAAAATATTTTTTAGATGTAATTTAAAGCAAGTTACGTAATTTTTTCTGTAATCTTGAATTTATTTTTTTGCGCGGGTTTTATAGGGTAGTAGCATTTTATTTTCACACACATTATTGTTCAGTGTTATGTTAACCAGCATGTAAAATACCAGATGCTTAACACGAAGGATATTGGATTTACGAGTTAAGATATTTTTTTGTTAGGGTTTTCACTAATCATTTTTTTTTTAAATTCTTTAATTGAAGTAGGTATTACTCATTATATAAGCAGTAGGTATAGAGGTACCCATAGTTAATTTAATCGGATAAAAAAAAATCTTGACATAAAATTAATTTTGAGAAATTCAAAAATTGCTCTTAGTGGCTGTTTGTAGGTATAGTTGCAATTTTATTATGTTTAACGTTTGTTTGTATATTCTATTCTAATATAAAACCGTTTAATATAAAAAAATATTTTTTTACATTTATTTTATATTTTTTCTGATGAAGAAGTAAAATGTGGTATATTGAAGAGCTCCGCCCTCGTCAGGTTTAATGAAACTAACACCTTCTATTATTAAGAACCCCTTACATGTAAATTTACGTACTCACAAATTGTACTCACACTTTTTATATAGTAAAAAAAAGATTTAGATATAGTTTAGATAAGTACTACACCCTGGTGCCGGGATCCGCGTAACAATATGAAATTAATTGTCTCAACAGAAATTATTAATTGCAATTTTTGTGTTCTGAGAGTGACAACCCTATAATCAGAGAAAAAATTGAAAACCATAGAATCATCATATCTGCGATGTCCTGATAGGTTTGCATCTGATTTTTATTGTTAATAGTACAGTTCTAAAGAATATGTTACGATAAATATTAGGTGCTACTAACCAAAGATGTTCGAGGGAAAAAATAAAAAGGAATAAAGATAAAATCAGGCATATTTATTTTTCTATTATAGCGAAATCTTTTCTGTTTCACCCATAAAATTCCTTGTATATAATGTCAAAAAACTTCAAAAAAACAAATGTTCAAATATTTTCATCACATCGTTTATAAATTTTTGAGTTTTTCTGAAAATCCAAAAAAAACTAATAAAAATTATAACTCTGTTTTAAAGTATATTTAAGATCCGGGAGTTCTACTCTCGCATTAACAATAGTTCATACTGTCGATTAATAGAATAAAAAAGTGATGCCCGTTTTTTGACGCATTTAAAATACTGTGGAATGATATGAATTTGTAGTGAATGTGAGTGAATGATGGCGTGACAGTTGACAAGGGAGAGTGGGAGAAGAAAACGTATTGCGCCTACCCCAAGCAACATGGGGCACGGGCGGGAAGATGATTATGATGACAACTGTTCTTAAATGACGCCTGAATACTGCCCATGTCTGAGTACTGCTTACATGCAGCGAGCGCAAACGTGCTAAGCATGTCAACTAGGGTTTAAGGAAAAAAATAGTCTTAAAGTTGATCATGACCCAAAGGAATTGAGTAACGCTGTGACCTAACACCAGCTGTCAATTTCCTTCAAAATCTTTAGTATTGTAATTGAAAAAAAAACTTTTTTACAAAAAAACAACCGACTTCCAACAAAAACACTAAAAGACGTGAAAAATAACTTTTATTTCGGAAGTCGGTGCCTTTGGTTTTGTATTTTCGTTTTTGGCCACCGACTTCCGAAATAAAAGTTATTTTTCACGTCTTTTAGTGTTTTTGTTGGAAGTCGGTTGTTTTTTTGTAAAAAAGTTTTTTTTTCAATTACAATACTAAAGATTTTGAAGGAAATTGACAGCTGGTGTTAGGTCACAGCGTTACTCAATTCCTTTGGGTCATGATCAACTTTAAGACTATTTTTTTCCTTAAACCCTAGTTGACATGCTTAGCACGTTTGCGCTCGCTGCATGTAAGCAGTACTCAGACATGGGCAGTATTCAGGCGTCATTTAAGAACAGTTGTCATCATAATCATCTTCCCGCCCGTGCCCCAGGTTGCTTGGGGTAGGCGCAATACGTTTTCTTCTCCCACTCTCCCTTGTCAACTGTCACGCCATCATTCACTCCCTTTTCTTTACAAATTCATATCATTCCACAGTATTTTAAATGCCTCAAAAAACGGGCATCACTTTTTTATTCTATTAATCGACAGTATGAACTATTGTTAATGCGAGAGTAGAACTCCCGGATCTTAAATATACTTTAAAACAGAGTTATAATTTTTATTAGTTTTTTTTTGGATTTTCAGAAAAACAAACAGCCACTAAGAGCAATTTTTGAATTTCTCAAAATTAATTTTATGTCAAGATTTTTTTTTATCCGATTAAATTAACTATGGGTACCTCTATACCTACTGCTTATATTATGAGTAATACCTACTTCAATTAAAGAATTTAAAAAAAAATGATTAGTGAAAACCCTAACAAAAAAATATCTTAACTCGTAAATCCAATATCCTTCGTGTTAAGCATCTGGTATTTTATATGCTGGTTAACATAACACTGAACAATAATGTGTGTGAAAATAAAATGCTACTACCCTATAAAACCCGCGCAAAAAAATAAATTCAAGATTACAGAAAAAATTACGTAACTTGCTTTAAATTACATCTAAAAAATATTTTTTATTTCTAAAAATAGCAGATAAAGTGGCTGTATCGCATACTATAATTAAAACATAAAAACGTTGCATACTTAATAAGTTAAAGCAATTCTTTTGATTTCTATGGATAACCAGAATTGTAATTGTATGTAAAAAATTATAGGTCCGGTTCTAAGCTGAATTGGTTTCTGGGAGTTCTACTCTAGAATTCAAAAGAATGTACACTATCGATTAGAAAAATAAATAAAGCTATGTCCGTTTTTTGAGGCATTTATCATACTGTGCACTCATCACACAATCTATCCATCTTTTCTTTGGCCTTCCTTTCGCTCTCCATCCTTGAAAAACAACTACAAAAAGTAATTACTTAAAAAAGAAAGTTAAAGTTATTTTTCACTTCGTAGTGTTTTTTTTTTTGTAATAAAGATTTTATTTTGAATTTTTGTTGTGTGGTAGCAACCCCACACAAATTCGTACAACTTTACTTGCGCAGTAAATAACAGTGACAGGAAGTTATTATAACATCATCAACCTACACTAAGTGGAAAAAATACGTATTATTGAAGCTAATTCAAAAACCACTCATCAGAAGGGGACTACCCTTTATGTATACCCTTTCAAACAAAAGAAGACTTTCATCAAATCGGTTTATAAATGAGGGAGATCTGAGGCAACAAACATTAAAAAATAAATTTAAAAAATACAACCGAATTGAGAACCTCCTCCTTTTATGAAGTCGTTTAAAAATCAGGAGTACAATAACTGAATAGTAGGCTCTTCGACAGCGCTCGTCAACTTTTATCATCCGTACATGGCCTTAGGCCCGTTTGCACCGCAAATCAATAAATGCATAACATAACATCAGGACTTTTTTTTTCCTCGAAGGGGTAGGCAGAGGTGCACCTATAGTACACCCTCATTTCGCCAGTTATGTTTAAGTCCCATGTAATACGGGGCAAGCTTATTGCCATCAACCGGCCACAAATCCCGACTCCAGGACTCTACAGATAAATTCCTGATGGAAAAACCCAATAACACTTTCTCCGACCCTGGAATCGAACCCGACCAACGACGTAGTCTCACTAAAGGCGTTTAACATTAAACGTATTTAAAAGATGGTTCTGTTTATGTAAATTATTTTGTGATTTGAGGTGCAAGTGAGCTTTAAACTTGTTGCCTCGTCATTGTGCCAGTGTTCAGTGGTTATAGTGTTTCCTGAAGTTTCACTTTGTCGATTCAAATAGATCTTCACAAGAAGTCTTTGAACAAATCTAAATTATGGACATTATAAACGGGTAAAATTGTTTGTTTGTTTCTTTGTTTGTAAGAGGTAATTGAAAGTACTGATCCTATTTCAAAAAATATTGCTCTGATAAAAGCTACGCTAATGCTGAGGGCCATACGATATGTTTTATGGTATAGATGACTTCCTCGCGGACGGAAGTCAGGGACAGATGATGCCGAAATGTTATGTTAATTACTGCCTGATCTTTCAATAAAAATGAACGTGACCATAACACACAAGTTTTTTTTTTTTTACATAAAACACTTGTACGATTTATGTTTATTTTTGTAGCTACAAATCGTTTTACAATACTTATTAATGTTTTTGCTGACGTACACATGCGTTATCGATTTATATTTTAGGTCCTAAGTTGGTATTATAAATATAACTCTAGATGACGTAGGTATACAAAACATGTAATACATAACGTTCAAATTTTATGTATAGGTATTTATTAACGGTATATTTTTTTGTCTAGTATTTAATTATATAAAATTATACATAATGGGGTTTATTTATAAACGGTGCTTCCAGTTAAGAACTTTTTATTTACAGTGGAATATGACTTTTTTATCCACCTATAATAAGTTCCAACCAATAAATTGATACTAAAAGTATAAATGCGAAACTAACTATTCTGTCTGTTACCTTTCACGCCTAAACCACTGAGCTGATCTTGATGAAATTTGGCAGATAGGTAGGGTAGGACCTGGAGAAGGACATACATCCTGGATACTTTAAAAAATATATATACAGAAACACGCACACGAAATCGCGGGCAACTGCTAGTAAAATAATATAGGTGATTAATTATATCAAATTGAAAAGTAGAAATGTTATTAATTGTTTATTTATTAACTATTTGATGGAAACAACTGGTTTAATCGTCTTTTAAGTGGAAAAGTAATATTTAAAAATAGCATTAAGTATTCATCATTCATATTTTTAGTAGTATTAAATAAAATATTTCTGCTACGTACATTTTTTTACGGAAAATGTTATACTGTCTAAATTTTTAACCAGTGCGCAAACTGTAACCATGGATTCAGCATCCCTAGCGTAGAAATTTTTCGTCAGTTATATTTTTTTAATTAGTTTTTCCATACATTTTGACCGCGTTGTATTGCACTTTTCTATGAAACAGCATATATTTTTTTCCGATAACCGACGAGAAATTTCTGTGCTAGAGGGTCTAATCATGACGCTAAATTCATGATTACAAATTGCGCACTGTTTAAAAAATTATCCCGTATATCCGACTCACGTTCTATTTCACTAAATGTGAGTCGGATATACAATATTTTTGGACTGTGTGAATGATGATATGGCTAGAAAGGGGGCGACATGGTGACTAATAGAGATGTATGGAAGCAAGGAAAATGTTGTCCTGACCACAAAAAAAATGGAATAAGGGTAGGAGAATGATTCTATTTCACTAAACTCCATTTGAAATAAGATTAGAAATTTAAATAAACCTTTTTAATAACTCAAACTCAAAGCATTTATTTTAAATAAACCAATTACAGGCACTTTTGAATTGTCAAGGGGTCAGTCAATCAGAAACATGAAGCTAGTTGCCCATTCCAAAGCGTAGTAGGTACCTATGGAGAAGAACGGGCAAGAAACTACATGGACACTTTTTTAAATGAACATATAGTTACAAAAAAAAATGGTTACATTATTAATGTTGAAATTATCCATGTGAGAACGATGTAGAAAGACGTGCACGTTAAAAGCGTCCGTAATAAAAAAGTAAAAACAAAAAAATAACAATTCAAAAATTTAAATTAAAATAAGCCGTGGCAGCCAAGAGATGACCAGTCCCTACTGACGGAAATAGGTAGGTCCATTCAACCGATTTTGACTACCATCGCTTAGGCATAAGGATGGCATTAAAAGCAAAAATGTGGTTACAATACCAACTGTTTACTGCAGCTGCCATTTGTCATGCCACCCACGCAATAGTAGTCAAAATTGGTTGAACGGACTGTAAAAAAGGTTTATTTAAATTTCTTATCTTATTTCAAATGGATTATAAATAAGTAGAAATTAATTAGCAAAAATTACCATAGTTCTATCAACATGTATCACACATTTTTCTCTACCACTTAAGTTAATAATACAATATTAATATGATCGTAAATATACGCTAAGTAATTCAGTACTCACGCACCCAACTGACCTCGCCGTCGATCGAACTTAACTTAATGTAATCTCACATGATTATGTATTCATTTATACTTCAATGACCTCGATTATAGTTTAATGAAAATGTCGGCCATTGGTTCGTGTAAGAGGTTGTAACATTTTGGCTCGTGACTTTCGATGTACACATGTTATAAAAGTAAACATGTTTTGTAAATAAAATAGACACCTTAGGATTTCGATTTTGCTTGTATGTCTCTGTTATTGTTCTAGTATGTTACTATAATGCATCATATTAATATACAGGCAGTGTGCCTGATGGGATGTCCCTTCGGCAAAAAATACAACTTCAAAAATCCTTGCTTAGTGCTCTACCTTCGTTATCTAAGGAATTCTTGTGCAAAATATCATGCTTCTACAGCGAGCGGTTTAGGCTGTACATTGTCTGCAATGTGCATGAAGTGAGTGAATGAATGAATTTAAGAATTTTATGTTGAAGAAGATATTCACATTGTACCACAGCATATTAAAGGCGAGTGTCCCATTTGGATGTAACTTTACGCTCTATAGATTAAAAAGCTGCCAAGGCAAGAGACTGAAATTAAACCAAAAACGTTTTCTTAATTTCTGCTTTATTATTATTTAATCAAACTTCTCGGTTGTTGTCAGGCCGAGTAAAGTCAAGGTCAAATACAAGTTGCACTTGATTTAATTACTTTATCGATTTAACTAGACACGGAATGAATATTAAGAGGTACAGACATTAAACAAGTTTTAAATTAAGGTTAAATTAAGATGCATAAGTTGAAATTAATTTGAATCTATCTAAAAACTTAATCTGTTAACAATAGAATAGAGAATTATTTATTATAAAAAATTACAGATATAAATGTAGAAATTTTACAAAGGGTGACATAGTGGGCGTTCTTATCGCTAAAATCTCAGCTAATCAGCTTAGAAAATCGGATCAACTCTCTTGATCGTATTTAATAAGATATCTTTATTTCATAATGTTAAACGCCTACTAATTTATTTCTATAATATGTAAATCCTACCTACCTAATCTAATTAGGTTAGGTAGGTCCAACTTCGAGAGAGAGGTCAATCGTCGAATTCGACTTGGCTGGGCAGTGTTCGGGAAGCTACGCAATATCTTCTCGTCCCACATACCGCAGTGTCTCAAGACGAAAGTCTTTGACCAGTGCGTGTTGCCAGTGATGATCAATGGCACTGAAACGTGTTCGCTCACCATGGGCCTTATTAGAAGGCTAAATGTCACCGAAAGGGCAGTGGAAAGGGCTATACTTGAAGTTTTTCTACGTGATCGAATCCTTACTAATATAATTTATAATTTTTGTATTATTTATTATTAATATTATAATTTATGCGAAAGTAACTGTCTATCGCGTTTTCACACCAAAACTACTGAACCGATTTAAATGAAATTCGGTACACAGATAGTCTAGAGCCTGAGAAAGGACATAGGCTACTTTTTAATGCGAAAAAAGGGTTGTAAGGGGGGATGAAAAGTTGTATGGAAGTATCGTAATTTTCAAATCTAGGAGCTTGAAACTTAGTTTTTAGGCTGTTGATTCGATATAAATAAATATGACATTCAAAGTTGGTAAAAGTTTTACCCTCTAGGGTGTAAAATAACAATAAGGAATAGGGGATGAAAGTTTGTATGGAAATATGTAAGGCTTCAGTGAATGTTTTATAAGTTTGCGACAAGAGACAAAATAGAGCTATTCTGAGGTAACATTTACGGAGTCATTACAAAATGTGAAACTGACGTTAACGCGAGTAAGAAACTTGCCAAGCACCGCGCCGTACACAATGAGCGCTGTGCTGCCGCGTGGGGGGGGGGGGGCGGGGGGGGGGGCTATTCCACGTGGATGTTGTCGCGGGCACAGCTAGACATACGTAAAGATATCCGCAGGAGAACCAAGGTAACCGACATATCCCGAAGAATTGTCAAACTTAAGTGGCAGTGGGTAGGGTACATTGCTCACAGAACAGATGGCCGATGAGGCCGAAAGGTTCTGAAGTGGCGACTGCGTACCGGAAGACGTAGCATCGGAAGGCTTCCCACAAGGTGGACCGAGAAGCACAGAACCTGTCGAAATGGCGGTGCTTGTTTGTCCACCAGTGGACGACTTTCGGCTGAAATTATGTATGGAAATATATTTTTTAGTTGGACTGGGCAACTAGCTTAATTTTTCTGACTGACTGATCCCTTGACAATTCAAAAGTGCCTGTAATTTGTTTTTTTTAAATAAATGGTTTGAGTTTGACTCCCGGTTATAAAAGGATTTTTTCACTTGGTGACGGCACACAGACCGTCATTCAGATATGTCTAATAATAACTTTATTTAAATGTGTTTTAATCGTTTTGTTTTTTCCTTTTTATTTTGGATCTCTGATCTGAAATTAAAGATTTATTATTATTATAAAGAGTTTAATAAACTAGTAAGTACCCGGTTTTAGAATGCCTCATCAAAACAAAATATTAGATTACACTTACATATATACATAAACTCACGCCTTTTTCCCAAGGGGGTAGGCAGATACTACAGAACGCCACCTGCTTTGATCCTTACATAGCCTTTTGCTTCGTCATACAAACCTTGTCCTGACAATTACAAATACAACAAAAAAAGAATAAGCCAAATAGGTGCAACCGCTTTGAAGTGATGCGCAGGCAAACATTTTTAACAATTGTTTTTTTTTATATAGAAGATTACTTGTTATCAAAGATCAAAATAGCCAACACTTTTGACAAATGTCGAGTTGATATCAACCTAAAACCTTTTTAATGGCCTGACTATTTCATGTTTCTTTTAAAGAACCATGGCAGCTTCCCATACATTGTTTTATTTTAAATTAAATTATTACGTCTATAAATGAAAAATACATTATAAAACTCAGCGTCATTTTCTGAGCTAGTTTGTGTAAGATTTTTCGTTAGAGAAGGCGGAGATTAATAGATATTCAGTATTGACCTTTTGAACAACATATGACAGCGCAAGCTTCTGGTCAAAGAGTTGTAAACTGTCAATGGTTGTCAATGTCAACAACCAAGCTATATTTTTTCCTTTTGACTTTAAATAAGTAGTAGACTTTTTAGTTCAGAATTGCCATAACATTTGATATTTTTCCCACTTTACTGCAATATGCTTATCTAAGTAAGAACACTGAATAAACTAAGATATAGGTACAACAAAATAAATGTGTTACTAATTCATTTACTTCATGTTAATATAATAACAAACTAAAAATGATAACAGCACCACGACAATTACGCTGTACCTACTATTTAGGAAAATAAATATAGAATGGTAATACTAAACCAATCCAACCATCAATTTCTTAATCTTTTAGAACGAACTAGTCAAATAACTTTGCATTAAACATTATTTTTTACTCGGCCTTATCTAGATAATATGATAGTTGAAAAACGCGTGGATAAATAATTAAATTTCATTCGTATAGGTGTCACTTTTAGACGTTCAATTTTATTTCAAATAAGAATTCGCCATTGTTCATTGTCTGAGTTTGTTAGTGTCTCATATTTTTATTTAAACCGACAAATAAAGAAGATAGCTTAATATCATTGCAATATCTGTAAAACAGATTCTATAGTGTCGTGAGCAGACAAAAGTAGCCCTCAAGGTGACGAATATATTTTGGCTGTAACTGTACAATGCCTTAATTGATCCTGCAAGTAGAATTAAATCCATACTAATATTATAAAGAGGTAAAATTTGTTTGTTTGTAAGTTTCTATGTAGGAGGTAATCTCTGGAACCACCGGCCGGATTTGAAAAATTCATTTTGTATTTTATAGCCCAATTCTTGAGGACAGCTATAGGCTATTTAACATCACGCTATGACCCTTAGGAGCCGAGCAAAAAGAAAAAGGTAGAAAGATCGCTGAGCGAAAACGAAGTGATAGCGCGGGCAGGTGATGCGATGCGACGGGGTGGTCCGTGCGAACAAGAAATTGAACAGGAGCTAGTGTTCTATACTTTAATATGTTTTCTTTAATTGTCTCCAGGTGGTGAAGCTGGTATCGGAGACGTTCAACTACCTGCGGATAGACCGCGAGCGCTCGCGGCTCAAGCGCGCCATCACCGAGCAGTTCCCCAATCTGCGGTTCAATAGAATGGGACTACCGCCTAAGGTAAGAGTTAAACTATTGCAGTCTAGTTCTAGCATTAGACCGAACAAGGACACAAGTATTGGTCTGGCAGGGTTCGTTTCTGAAAAATCTCGCCTTCTTCCCATGGGGGTAAGCAAAAACTTCAGAACGCCACTTGCTACGATCCTTACATACTCCATTTGCTTCGTTTACGTTCATACATCTTGTCATACACGGACGCCGGTTGTGAGTACTACGCACCTGACCTTTCTGAAGAACATCACCAATAAGGTCTACTATAATAATGTCCTCCTAGGGCGTCCTGGCGTTTAAATAAGATGTGGGGCAAAAGTCATCATCCTATTGGAATTTGCTATAACTTTTGCAAATGGCGGCAAATGTCAATTCTGTTTTGACATTTGTGAAGTAAACAAATGCAGAATACACATCAATAAGCCATGGAATGCTATACTCCTCAAGAACGCGGAATAATTGTAATAATAAGCATTTCCGCGTCGTCTAATCTCTCGCTTTGGCGATTTGCACTGGCCGGCCAGATCACCTGATTTGACCGCTCCAGACTTTTTTTTGTGGGGTTACTTGAAGTCCTGGGTTTATGTAAACAAGCCTCAGACTCTTGAAGCCCTTAAAGCGAATATCCGACAGGAATGCGAGAACCTATCGCCGGAAATTCTGACACAAGTGATGGAAAATACCATAAAACGAGCCCGTATGGTCATCAATTTTGACGGCGGCCACTTGACCGATATCATTTTCTCGACTTGATGGACATAATTCTAATTCCTTAAATAAACATAATCCACAAGTAGAACTAACATTTTTCATTGCTAAAAAACATCACAGTAAAACAACTTCGGGTGATTACTTTTGTCCCACCTTGTAGATACGTTTTGTGAAATAGTGCTAGCGTGGTGAGTTTGGATTGCAAATTGTATTTTATTATGCTAAAATAGGCAAAAGTCCTCCAATAATGAGTATTTTATATAATACGCACCGATAAACCTGTTAGATAATTGTGATAAATATTGCCGCCTTAAGATACTTTCAACAAAAAAAAAAATCGGAGAAGTAGTGCCTACCGAAGTTAAAAATCCTGTCTGTCTGGTCTGTCGAAGCTACAGTCTGGCTATCATTTGATCGCCTGCCATTGCTCCTCAAATTGGAACACAACCATCCTTTTTGGTTCCTTTTAGAAAACGGAAAGAAAGGGATATGTTTCGTTTCCCTTATGATAGCTTTACATTTCAGTATTTTTCTGACTTTCTAATGCATTTGTTTCTAGGGTTGAGGCGTATTTATCGTAACTTATAGAAATAACAAATATTTAAAAATAACAAAAAACAATTGTTCCTTCCAATATAACTTATCTGTTACTTAAAATAACGGACCCTCAAAGATTGTTACCACGGCTGTTACTGTTATTTCACTATATCAGTTCCCATACATACTGTTACCGCGGCTGTTACTTACATACACACTCACACAAAGGAAGGAATATAGCAAGGTTATTCTTTCTCTCTCCCTCATTAATTAGTAAAAAAAGTTAATAAATAAACCTAATTCTATAATGTCACATTACCCCGTCATTACTATTCAATACGATTTACAGCTTTAAACGAAAAGAAATAAAGAAGATATTTAATTAAATACGTATTTATCATCCGTACAAAAATAACAGGCTGTTATTTAATAACAGATATTTGGATCTGTTATTTTTGTGTAACAGTAACAGTGATAACAGATATCGTGTTTAACCTGTTACAAGCCTTCTCTATTTGTTTGCAGGCGGGTTCATTCCAGTTGTTCGTGGAGGGTTACAAGGACGCAGACTATTGGCTGCGACGGTTCGAGCAAGATCCGCCGCCGCCACATGTTATGAGAAAGTGAGTGCTTTCATTTTATTTACTGTCGCGCATGGTATAATAATATACTTCGCCAGGTATAGCACCCGTCAAGTGGAAGACACAAGCCTACGTCATCACCGCTGTGTTACCAGTAGTGTGTAATAATAACTCCCCAATCGCCTTTATTACCTGTGCGAATCGGATAAAACAAAGAGGTTTTAATTAAGTAACAATTACGTTGGTATATGTTTAAATTGAATTGTTTCGTTTGATTAGAAAAGTGAAACGACAATTCAAATACTTTATATATATTTTTTTAACAGAATGGTGACTGAAAGTGTTTCCATAATTCGTGTTTTGTTGCAATAAAGTGGCAACTGGATAGTGACGTAAGCATGTGTCACTCCCGGAATGCCAGACTACCATTATTTTTCACTTTGTAGTGATTTTTTTAGAAGCCGGTTGTTTTTTTTTTGTAAAAATGATTTTTGTGTCCTGTTTCAGATTCCAGCTTCAATTCGAGCGTCTAGTGGTGTTAGACTACATAATTCGCAACACAGACCGCGGTAACGACAACTGGCTGATCAAGTATGACTCGCCGAGCCAACAGCCGCCCCCGCACGCCGATATAGACCTTCGGGACCCCTCCGTGAGTTCATATTGCTGTGCACTTTATGTATAGTTTGTAATGTAATGACGGCTGGATAATAAAGTACAACTCGACGCGCTGATATAGACCTTGTCGACCCCTGCGTGAGTTCATATTACTTTACACTTTATATTAAAGTACGACTCGCGAAGCTGATATAGACCTCGGGGATGATCTCCGTAAGTTCATATTACTTTGTACTTATTATAGTCTGTAAGTTAACGACAGCTGGATGATAAAGAGCGAATCATCGAGCTGATAAAGACCTTCGGGTCCCCTCCGTGAGTTCATATTGCTTTGTACTGTGTACTGCAGTATGACTGGAACATGAATGACGAAGTATCGTTCCTTACAAACACTGGTTTTATTGGAATTCGACCGCAATTAATCACAATCCTGATGTCTTGTAACGCGCTATAGATAAGACCGTAGCCAAAATACCTGATAGACTATTTGGAAATAATAATTTATTCGTAGCATGATGCTGAGCGATGGCCATTTTGCGTAGATGTGACGAATATTTTCTTCCCAACTTGATCTTTTTTGTGTTCCGTGTTCATTCTTTGCGTTATGTGCACCGCAAATGAACGTATTTTCTTTCTTCTTGTAAATAAAAACTCGTAAATTGTATTTGTTGAAGAGTTTCTCGAGGATTAATGCATAAACAGACACAGAGAGCCGTTGCGTTTTATCGAACTTAAAGGTATATATCTAAGTATAATTTGTGCCTTTTCTATTTCAGGAGTGGACGGGAGCAGAGGTCCGTATAGCGGCCATAGACAACGGACTAGCATTCCCGTTCAAACACCCGGACTCATGGCGAGCCTACCCGTACCACTGGGCTTGGCTACCTCAAGCTAAGCAGCCATTTAGTCACGAGACTAAGTAAGTAGCCTATCAAGTCAGACTGGACGAAATATCGCAAAAACAAAAACTGTTCCTCAATAAATAATCCTTATACGTCACCTTTTAATTGATATTTCAATGAAATAGTCATTCAATAGGGTTATATGAAATTAGAGGGCTGTATTGATGATTTTAATGATTATAATTCTGTAAATACATACTTGTTACGGTCGCGAATCATATTTTGTTCAACATACAACCTGACACTGACCTGCAAATTGCAAAAAAAAACCGAAAGCAAATTCGAATTTCGCCGGCAACCTGACGCTCCGCCTTCGATGAAGCCCGCGAAATTCAAAATTTCTCTCATTTATTCAATTTACGGGTGTTGTTTTACGTTGTATATTGAACAAAATTAATTACGCGGTAATTAGGATAAATTAATTACTAAATCTTCATATTTTCACGAAATAGTATTATTTGCAGCAAATATATTAATGAAATCAGGTTGAAAAGAACAAGATATCTAGTAATTTTTTTAATCTACAAACCAATGCGTCCCTTAGCTAACAACACCACATATTAAGTAATTTTTACCAACTTTACAGGAGACGAAAAAACTGTCTATTTTAAACAAAGCCAACCGACTTGCGCGCTGTCACTACTTTTCGAATTACGGCGTTTGATTGGCTGAAATCTATATCATGTGACCAATCGTTAGACGCGCAATGAGCAGCTCCATCTAAAGGCATTAAAATGTGAAAACTATAAATTTTCGACTTGAGCGGTGTTGGAAACCTAAGGGACGATTGGCATTCTATTTACTGCTTACGCTGATGGCGCCATCTATGCACCTCGTTTCACGTACATTGTCACATAGGTACTGATGTAAACTTTTTAATTGCTTCCAGGGAATTAGTGCTTCCATTGTTATCGGATATGAACTTCGTTCAAGAGCTGTGTGATGAGCTTCATTTATTATTCAAAGTAAGTTGCTGCATTATTGTCCTATAAATAAATACGTAGTTTTATTAGTAGGACAATAATATTCCAGAATTCCAATTGACTTGTTGCCTTGCTGGATTGCCATAATGTTATGAAAAAATATTTTTTAATTGAGTTTTAAGGGGGGACTACATGACCTAAACGCAAATTTATAATGCCTAAAAATATATGATCCACTGCAGTAAGCAAAATCAAAAAAAAAATATGACATTCTTTTGGATATATCCTAGTTAGATAGTGTGTTGAAAACATAATACAATTAACTTGATATGATTGAAAAAAATCACGAAGATACCTCTAAAAAAATATTTTAACGATTAAAAGCAATACTAATATACATGCAAACATTCAGATTTTTTGTCAGATTATTCTACAAGTAACATACTAACGTAATAGTGTTTTAATTTTTTAGTCCAATGAATAGATTTTTTGTAAATCCATAATTGCTTCATATTTTGCAATAAATTACCAGCGTTGTGTCATCGCGCGTCTCTTTCTTTTCTATGCAATCCGACAGTGACC
This sequence comes from Griposia aprilina, assembly GCA_916610205.1. Lineage (NCBI taxonomy): Eukaryota > Metazoa > Arthropoda > Insecta > Lepidoptera > Noctuidae > Griposia > Griposia aprilina. The sequence goes on from OU744306.1 coordinate 5,153,055, forward strand.
GCGCTTTAGGTCATGTAAGCCTCATAAAAAGGTCCTGTTTTTCAACACGTTGTTTGTGACACTATTACCTGTGTAGCTCGATGTGTCATATTAACGCTCGGATACCATAGAACAGTTACATTTTAGATTCGAACGATAGCACCTCATTTGTAACTGACAATTTTTATGATTTTATTGTAATTTTAGGAAATTCTATGAAATCCACCGATTTTCTATTCATAATTGCATTCTGTATCCATACTTTCACGTTTACATTACATTATTACATACAGTTAAATTAGAAAAGGTATGCTCTTCAGTAATATTCGTGTTCCCGAATTAGCACGAGCGTCGCGCCGCAGAGTAACTCCCCACAGAGGGACAGCAATAAACTAGTTCTAGTGCAACTAATTTTGTACGCCATAAATGGCAGAACATGTAGCCACCTCATATTAATTATAAGACCTTCAAACTGTACTCATGTTTTACAAAATAAATATAATCTTATCTTCTAAGTTTTGTACTGCCGCGTTTTGTTATAGTGCACCTATAATTGTTCGTTTGTATGAAGTAATCTCTCTGTCGAGTTATCTACCCCGGTGGCACTTCGTCTTCTGTCACTCAAAAGTTTTGAAAAGATTTTTTAGAAATGCATAGAGTTGTTAATATATTTAAAAAAAAAACTTCCATGGTTATAACAGCTCTATATTAAATGTCATCATCACGCGTTCGTGTTTCCGAAGATAGACGATGATTGCCGAAGCGCGTACTTCTCTTGGGAAAACTGTACATTACATTTAAAACATTAGTAACTAGATTGCATGACCATACAATTATGTTCACAAAACAAAAATGACCATTGTCACAGCAGGATAAGGGCTTCGACAAGAGTTTGTTCGAGCGACAGATGTCCGTGATGAGGGGACAGGTGCTCAACCTGACGCAGGCGCTCAAGGACAACAAGAGCCCCGTGCAGCTGGTGCAGATGCCTGCAGTCATCGTAGAGAGGTATGTTGTGCTAGCCCACGCCCACTACTGGACATCATTCACTTAACGTTGTTTAAACTCGTTTTTAAGAATCTCCTCGAAAACTGTTTTGACAGGTGTCAAAACAGTTTTCGAGGAGATTCTTCTTCTTCTTTTTCCTCCTTTCAGGTTAGAGGCCTATATAAAAAGGTTTTACTCTTTTCTCATCAATGACAAGTTTATGCAATCACATATTTGATGTCTGGTCGAAATTGTTTAGTGGGATCACTTTGTGCATCCTCTTTTATTTCCACACGCTACCTACATTTACGAACTTATGGCACTCGTCGGCATCAGATTGTAGTACCAAGACAAGTGTCACCATCTGATATTATGTAGAGCTAATTCTGATTTGTTTTTAACCGACTTCAAAAAAAGGAGGAGGTTCTCAATTCGACTGTGTTTTTTTTTTATGTGTGTTAGCTCAGAACGTTTTTCTGGGTGAACCGATTTCGATGATTCTTTTTTTATTTCATAGCTGGTGCTTCACATGTGGTCCCATTTAAATTTGATGAAGTTCTCACCAGTAGTTTTTCAGTTATCCTTAATACTGCATATTTTTTCCACTTAGTTTATATTGATGATGTTTTAATAATTTTTTGTCACTGTTATTTACATATCAAGTAGTGGTATACGAATTTGTGTGGGATAGGTAACACAACTGAAATGTGTTTTTTTTTTGGAAGTCGGTAGGTTTTACGTAAAAAATTTTTTTTTTTTTAACTTTATCAATGAGGCACGGCATTCACCAATTTTTTTTTATTCAGTTTCTAATCTAATACTTTGTGTGCAGGTCTAAGAGTGGCTCCACATCGTCGCGCTTCTTCGACTCGTTCCAGCAGCGGTTCCAGCACAAGTCACCCTTCTTCTCTTGGTGGTGAGGCTACGGCCGAGCCGCTAGATAGGTGAGCATTTCAAATTACGTAGCTACTCTTAACGAAGTCATTTACGATTTGTTTTAGCTATCTAGATAGTTTGTGTCGTTGCACTAAGCGTAGTCGCTAATAACAAGTAGACGTGATTGTATAGAAGTCGAAATTAGGGTTGTAACGGAGGACTTCTTAGCGGAGATCCGAAGCTCATCAGCTTCACCTCCTAAATATTAATTGCCACCTCGTAAATACTAAAATAGTAATTCATGATTTAATGAAGTAATAAAAAGTAAAAAAAAACTATATTTCAATTAAAACAATAACGGTTTAATTAGAATTACATTTCAAATACTACAAATACGTACGACCGAGCAATTTGACAAGCTGATTCCTGTCGTGTATCATTTGACCGCCCCCCTGCTCACGTGACAAACCCCCCTCCCCCCCCCCCCCCCTGCACCGCACACTCGCGACCGCGTCGTGGAGCGTCGCTGCTCGCACGTTGTATTACGACTTATATATAAACCTTCGTTTCAACTCCGCAAGCATGTTGCGGAGGCGAAGTTCCGTTACAGCCCTATTAGAAACTACGTCTCGCTCACGCTGGACTAACGACAAATGAAAAGTTGCCCTTAGGTCTTGCGCCCACTGGCGGCATGGCAAGGGATTTTTATGCGACGAATAGGAATTGTGGTATGACAATAAAATTGAAATTTCAATGATGATGCCCAAGGACTACGCGGTATGCCTACGGATACCGCGGCATCGTTGCGCGCGCATAGAGTGATACCTGCCGTGCTAAGGCACCAGTGAGCGCAGGCCCTTAATCAATGTAGAAAAAATTTCAAGCAGCTGTCGAAAGAGCACTGATATTTCTCAAAAGTTTTCTTGTGTTTTATGCCAAGTCTGTTTTTTTTTCAAACATCGATTATGTCACTTCGCCCCACTATTTTGCCAATCCGAACCAGTGCTTAAAAAGAGGACGTGATGTGGCTACAATGGCGGCACTGTAAGCTGTATTTTAATAATTTAGTAGCTGCTGCCCGCGGCTTCGCCCGCGTGGTCGTCGGAAATTATCCTACAGGAACGTGCTACCGGGATAAACTATGTTACTCCTTATAACATCAGCTATCTGCCAGTGAAAGTCCCGTCAAAATCGGTCCAGCCGTTTCGGAGATTAGCCGGAACAGACAGACAAAAAAAAATATTTTGCTATATGTACCGTGTATACGCATATGCATTTAGTAAAAAGCGGTTATTTTAATATTATAAACAGACACTCCAATTTTATTTATCTGTATAGATAAGATATCACAGACGCCATATTACACTGCCGTTATGTAAGTTTGATTCTGCTCAAACACTAAATATTAAACAGTAAACATTCAGTGTTGCCTACAGTTCTTGAATAATCACCTCGTTAGTCAATCTAACCATCCTTTTTTTCTCCCCCAGACGTGTATCAAAATATGGTGAGAAGTTCCACACTGAAGCTGATAACATATAGATGTAAAGGTAAACACAATTGTATGTATATGTATGTATAATGTAACGTAGATTAAAACTATTGTAAACTAGCGAAAGCTCGAGGTAGATCCAATACGCGACAACGTGCGATGTGTCATAGTAAATCTAATATTAGTTTGTTATTTCCATAGGTTATTTGAATTTCTCTTCTTTTATAACTCCTCGAACTATTTCCCGAAAAGATAGGGGCAGATGTGTTAAGAAGTCTTAAATATTGCCAGTTTATTTATAAGTCATAATAATATGAGTAATGGTGAATATTATAGCTATGTATTACATTATTGTTTTTTTAATTATTAAAACATGTTCATTACATTCTTTTATAAATAGTTTCCATTATTTAATTCAAGCTAGTTTTATTTAATAATTCTATTTCTACCATTCTTCTATACTTTAAAACTATGACGTATCGTACGTAGGCTAGCGTTATATTTATTATAATTTTTATCAACGACATTGCCTACAATCCTTGGCTAAAAATGATTATTTTTGTATAATTTTATTCGTGATTTATGCTTCGTTAGGGAAATGAGAGCCCAGCTCTTAGATTTAGTTCTGATTATTTTGTATAAAGATGTTATGGAATCCCGCTAGATGGCAGTTTAGGCGACTGGGGAAATTCACTTAAAAAGTAGATAAAGGGTTGATAAGTTTTATCAGTAATTGTTATTTTCAATAGCTTAAGAAATAGTAGAAATTAAAATCGAAAGTATGCCAACAAAATAATGGCATAGACTCTTCGTGCCCGTTACAATCTCTGGGACCGTATAGCGAAGTGTTAAAGTCATCATTTTTCCAGTGCGAAATAGAGACGAAGCTATACAGGACGTGTAGCGCCATCCCTTTCTCACTGTGACAATGACTAACACTGCTCTATACGGCTCGTGAGATTGTATGATATACGGCCCCTGCTAATGACTACTCTATAAATGTTTACTATGACTTCTTTTAACTTGTCAATCAGTCAAGGCGCGGTAACTTTTCTGTATGGAACTAAACAGGGCTTAAAATAACAAACACCAGTAGCCATTAACGCCACGCTAGCGGTGGTGTAATTATAAATAAATAATGTACTGTGACATTTGATAGCTAATGTTCAGGGCGCCGTCGGGCCACTAGTCGAACACTCTGAGATACGATCAGATAAACATTTCTAACGCACGGTCGGCTTTACAGAATATTTTGACAATGCACTTACACCTAGACGAATTAGTTTTTCTTTTAATAATTATTTGAGAGCCGCGACTATCATATGTAAAGAAAAGAGTTAGATCTATAAAAGAACTACGTTCTCTGAGATTTTCGAGGGAAAAAATTTGAAAGCAAGCATATTTTGCGTTTCGATTTTTTAATGTGCGAAGCTCTCGAAGTTCGAGTCTTATTATAATTTACGGTTATGTTTATTTTCTCAGTATATTTAAAAGATTGTGCAGCTACTTATTACAACCAAAAAAGTTTGGTATTGTTGGAATTATCTGTAAACGTCGGTACTAATGCTACCCAATGTTGCCATGTCGCAAGTTCATAAAATACGTTATTTTTTATTAGAATTCCATTAGAAAAAAATGTGAAACTTGATGTGCGAACTCCAATATTGGGTAACTATAGTATTATTTTGCTATTATAAATATTTCATTACATATTGATTGTCTAATATAACAGAATTCGAAATAGTTTGATACTAACAAAATCTGTTTCTTGCAATTGTAAATACATTAAAATAATAGGAGTTTGTTTTAGGCAATTATATGTAATGTCCATGTTATGTAGTTAATATTTTCCAATTCTTACATTATAATATATACAGTCATATCTTGCTATTTTCAATATATCAAATTTTGACACAAATATAAAATGACTATATTTGAAGGTAATTTTTTAATGAATATAACATGTAGATTTTATGAAACACAGTCAATTTAATTTGGGTTATTCTTCTAATAAAAACCATTTTTTAAAAGTAACTTTTATTGAACGTTAAATAATAACAGTTTTGTTGAATATTTTAAAACTTGTAGCTAAATAAATGCAGTGACAACTTTGATACTTAGACAGACGGTCAAATCAAATTGTTTGTGATCTTTTTGTTGATTTAAATTGTTAATGTATATTTATATCAGTTAATGGAGTAGACAATTTTGAAGAGTTCTCATACAAGCATGAATTTCTTGTGTCAAATAAATGTGGCAGTTTCCCTGCATGCTACAAAAATACCGCGCATCACATAACGGTGACTATTCAACGCTACGCTAAGCTGAGCTGAGCTGTTCCCAAATTAGCAAGCAAACAAAACGTGCTGCGCTGCGCCTGCGCATTGTTTCAACTCATCACGTGCTAACTTAGCTCAGCACAGCACAGCTTAAAGTGGAGTAATCACCTTAAGGAGCGGATCTTATTCGCAATTGGGCGTGGCCCTGTACAGGAAGAAATTTGAACCAGTCCCCAAACTAATCGCTAATTCAGCAAATGAATCTTGACCCCCCCCCCCCCCTCTTAGCGTAGAAATTTTTCGTCGGTAATTAAAATAAGAAAAAAGTTGTTTCATACATTTTGACCGTGTAGGTATTGCACTTTTCTATGAAACAGCAGAGGTTTTTTTTTTTGGTAACCGACCTAAAATTTCTACCGACTTTCAATTCATGGTTACAGTTTGCGCACTGGTTAAAATTTCTACCCGTATAATGGACTCGCATCTCGGATCTCTTTCCTTCAACTTACTTTTCCTTTAAAAACCTCACTTGAGCGTACATAACACAAATCATTTTCAAACAACGCCAAGTGCCTCTTTTTGTATAAATAAGTTTTGCCACGAGCCTTGCAACACAGGCGTATTAAAACATAGTACAATTTCTAACTTATTCCGTATTCGTACAAGTAACAATTTATAGTTTAATTATGAAAACCGTACGATTTGTAACGATCAAGTAGATGAAAATATTTTAACAGATAATAATGTTACATGTATGTATTTATGTAAGTAACTGAGAATGTAAGATGAATGAGTGTGTTTATAGATTTTTAATTATTTATGGGAAGATATTTCTGGCGTGTATTTTTATTCATTCGATGGTTAATACTTTTGGCCTTTTCTTAAAGGTTTTGTGATATTTGTTATTAAAACCAATCAAAGACGTTATTATAAGACACACTTTAGAAAAGGGTCAAATATGGTATTAACCACGTTCTATGTATCGCTGCGATGTAAATTATGTTTTCATCACAACTTAGTTAATTAGTGAATGATAAAATATTAGTTGTTTTATACCTGCTGTAATATTTAATTAAATAACTACTTTATACTTTATCTTTAACTTAAAGATAAACCTAGAAAGTCTTCCTATAAACGGTTAAACGTTACAATTCCATGTTGTACATACTTTTAACAACTTGTGTTTGATAGTTATTACAATGTTTATTACGCATTATTATTTAATATTTGAGAAAAATATAATCACCATTGCATTTTATTACTTGTGTTTTATTTATCCAATTTTCAATAATGATAATTAGCCTTTTAAAGTACAAACCTAGAAAAATAAATAAAAATCAGATATCCTTTCATATTTTATTTCAACAGCAAATTCAGGCATTTATTACATAACCAATAAATCATAACAATTATGTATTTGTGCAAACAAATAAAACGTATGTTTATTATGTTTTTAAGGAACCAAAGCACTTAATTCACTGGTTTTTCTAAGGAATGTTTATAAAAATATATTGCACTGGTGAATTCTATAATAAACATTAATAATTATTATCGGGCTGTAGGCCTACTCTCGTTCAAAACGCTCGTAGTTGCGAGCTCGAAGCAAATTTAAACATTAAAAAAAAACAATGGCAGCGTTAGCATTACCGAAGTCTAGGCACCTGTCCCGACGCCGACGAGGAAGCGACTAGCTATCAACGATTTTCTCGCTCAAGAAACGTACAAAAGATTGGAGAAGATAAAGAGATAAGTACATATATTAATAGTTGTTCGCTGACTTTTCACACCGCCGGCGAGTGTTTGTTTATCGCAGCGACAAGAGCTATTCAAAGAGAGTACTCGCTCAGCGACGCTCGCTTGGCGGGTAGAACATACCAGCGAGTAATCGCTCGTCGCCGCTCGCCAACTCGTTTTAAGTTGCTAGCTCTACTTGCTTCTAGTTAATCGCTAGCGGTGGGACAGGTGCCTAATTGTCGTATTGAGTAGGCCTATGTCCGTTTCAGACTAGAATCTAATGACAAGTCGAACACACAGTGGAAAATATAGACATATTTAAACTTTGTATATTATCATTACATAATTATTTAGTATAATATTAGTAAATAAACGAGTGAAAAACAAAATATATAGGTATTTTATTTTTTATGTCGTATTTCGGGCTTTTACAAGCGTGGATAAATATGATACTTAATTAAAATCTGCTTTAAATCAAGTAATTTGTGTATAGTCCAAAGTGAAATCTTGTTCTTTTTATGAAGGAGCTTCTTTATGAGACGATTAAAAAAAAAAGTTGATTCTATCAATCTCTCACGTACCGTCACCCAAAGAGATAAGTAACCAGGGTTGTCGGATACAGTTGAATTTTAGTAAGAAACCGATGGATGTTTTTGATTGAAATTTAATTTGATAAATTAACTGTTTGTTTCCTATTAATTCAATTAATTTTATTCGAAAACGTCCATAGGTTTTCTTACTAAACTTCAACTATATCCAACGACCCTGGTTACTTATCACTTTTGGTGACCGTACACATACTACACATTATCTATCAAGCTATACGATTCGAGTGTAACGTAGGTGCGCTTGCCAAATCTAATTGTGCATTTGAAGAACTTTTCACAACAACAAAAAATACCAGTTTTTTCGTAATTTATTATCTTCTGAAAAACTGAAAAAACAACAAAATATTTTTTTTTTTGTTTCTTTTTCACAACAACAATAAAAACAGTTTTTTTTTTGTTGTGAAAAGTTATTCAAGTTCACATAATCATCAGATTTGGCAAGCGCACCGATGATAAGCTGATCTCGCATTTTATAGGATTTCCGTACAATTAGAGGTAAGCTTATCCTGGAAATGTATAGCTGGATATGCAGCCGTGTGTACACATTTCATGCACCTTTGGACTTAAACTACAAAATTATTAGGTTTTTTAAGACTTGTGTATTAAGTCGATGACGCGTCATTTTTGATGTTGCCATTAGTATCACGTATAATATAACAAGGTTCTAACCAAGCATGGTCCAGGTTATCATAGGACTGACTATTTGTGGGAAAATAAACGTTTATTATTACTGTGGATCAAAGGGCCAAACTGGAAAACAATCAACACAATTTCTAGGCATTATGATCGAAAGAAGAAAGTTCAACAAAAATCCATTATGTTATGTGTAATTAATCGAAATATTGTTGGACACCTTACAATTATGGTAATGCTCAACTAACCATTTACAAATTAGACACAATAAAGGCATGCAACTATTAGTGTAACATTATTGATGAAAACGTATGTGTTATGGTAATAAAATTAGGTACTAGGATAACTACAATTCGAAAAGAAATTCAGTCTGTAGACATGATAATAACATAACATTAATTTGGTATGTTACATTGAGCAGTTGTGGCCCACTGCCTGACGAGTTGTAGGAGGTTCGAACCCATACAGGCACTGTACTTTGTATAAATTAAGTCATCACCACTGCCCTCAAAACGGTGAAACTAAACATTGTGAGGAAACCGGCATGACCTAGAATCAAAAATTTGAAGACGTGTCATCCACCAACCCGCATTGGGCCCGTGTGGTGGATTACGGCCCACTCCCTCTCACCAAGAGGCCTGTGTCCCAGCACTGAGAACATTATAGGCTGATTAAAGCTGTGTAATATTATTAATAAATAAAATGCACCTCTATATTTTAAATGTTTGGCGTAGTTCTTACCTGCATATTCGATCATGTCTTGGATAATAGAATACTAGCAACACGTCCCTGCTTCGTACGGTTTTTACAACTTGACACAACCTCGTTTCTTTATCTTTTTGTTCCATACTTGTCTATGTATATATAAAAATGAATCCCTATTTCCCTTGGTCACGCCATCACGCGTGAACGGCTGGACCGATTTCACTATTTTTTTTTGTTGTGTTCGTTAATGTCAGGAGAATGATCTTATGAAATAAAAAAATAAGGAAGTTGATTGGAACGTTACAAAATTTAAGAAAACTTAACGCCAATATTAATTTTACATAACTGTCAGTTGTTTGAAATAACTGTCAGCGATTGACAGAATGCGCGCTGAAAATATCGTTTAACACAGATGGAACGGTAGATAAATGAGTCGATAGTTTTAGTTTTAGTCAATAGTCAAAACTAAAACTAAACAACATAATTATGACATTCATAGTTAAGACAGGACAACGTCTGTCGGGTCAGCTTGTTATATTATATAAGTTTATTAGATGGTGAAAACCGCATTCAAATCCGTAGCGGGGTTTAGAAGAACAACGCGGTCAGACAGACACAAAAGGAGACTTAAATTTATATGGTATAGATTGTGCCTAATATCATTGGATACTGAAGTATTTTTCTTTGTATATATGGCAAATAAAATAGCCAATGTTTGCACAGATACGTCTACAAACAAAAAAAAAACTTAATAAAAATACATAATTCTTTGATATTTAAATTCTAAAGCCTTCACATTCGTTAATAGCAATTGACTGATCCTAGAAAATATTACAAAATAAATTAAATTATATAATTTAAAACAGTCAAACTGAAATAGCTAATTGGCTTTAAAATGCATAAAATTCCCTCTTTGTACTCTAACTAAATGTTATATAAATAACGTAATACTTTAGCGACCTGTTACACAGCATATTAATATTATTATGTATATTATATGACTTGCAAGCATAAAATACTTGCTGCAATTAGTCTGCAAGTTACTTGCAGTATGTGTAGTCCCATTGTGAGTGATGAACAGTGATCGGAGTAGGTAGATTGAACTGGGGTCATTGATCCGAAACGTATATATTACTATGGACATTCCTCCGGAATTGGTGGATTATTAAAAAAAAACCGGAACTTATGTAGGAATTGTATTCTGCCAGAGTGGAAGGAGTCATTTGATGATTTGCCATCCTCAAAAAAAAGGTAGGAATTGTAATAAAATGAGCAATTTTATTCTTTATTATTCTTCCTATTTTTTTTTTTGTCACGATTTGACAAAACCCAACGACCAATCAGAACAAAGGATCATGGGTGGTACAATAACCGGTTATCAGAACAATGCGTACGCCCGCCGGAAATACTAAATCCGGAAATACCGGAATTACTTTCCGGAAAAATGGCTTATCCATGTTATTCTTTCTGTGTGCATTTATGATACAAGTACTAAAAATCAATCTACCTACTCCGATCACTGGTGATGAAAGATTTAAACATAATATTGCAAGTCGCAAGTGAATCATTGATGCTTTCGTTATCTTATTTGAGATATGAACTGTAATAATTTAATTGGACTCTTTTGATCCACGGGCGTCATTCGTATGTTGACGTATTTATTGTCCAGTTATTTGGATGTTACAAGATGACGCTTACATAAAAATTAAGGTATATTGAGTCTCGCCCAAATAATGCAAATATTTGAACAATTAATATGCCAAATGACGTGCCGTAATTCCAGAAACTTTGGAGTAAAATATTTTACCCACCACAATCAGAGCTACACAAACATAATTTTCCATATATCTCACGATATACATTTACAAAGCATCTTATCTCTGCATGTGTAAAGTGTGTTGGTACTTGACGAACGCTATAGCTGCCAGCTCTTTGCAGAATTCTTCCAGGACTATCAGACTTTCTACTAACTGGTTGTGGTCGGCACTGGAAAGTATACATAAGAAGGTTTAGTTACAATTCGTTTAGTTCTAATGTTGGTATTTTAAAAACCATTCCACAAAATTAATATGACATATTGTCATACGCGCGTAATCTGATGTGATTGGTTGAATGAATTATCAACAGCCAATCGCAGCAGTTTACGCGCGCTTGACAATTTGCCACATAAATTTTTCGATCATTTTCGTTCGAGAAACTGGCCTTAGGTATACAGGGTGAATTTATGAAATGGGGCAGTAAGGGCAGGTACTTTAACCGTTGTAGCTACAGGAAAACGATCTTAAGAGACTGTTCCTAACTTTATAAGAAAATTAAGTTTTTTTTTTTTTTGTTTATTTTATTTATACTTAAGTGTAGAGTTCCGTTTATTAATCACTCCATTACTCGGCTGATAACGTAAACCCAAGCCGTAACTTAAGTACACAAATTATTATGTTTATTAATACGGTCATGATCTCAAGGTTGTTATCAAGTGCGACCTCTTGGACTGAGGAACGTTTATTAATACGGGCCTTAGATCTGCATTCACAGATTTAGAAAAAAAATAGTCTGCAAGAAAATGGGCATTTTTTTTATGCCAGTATTTTCTTCTTAAAAGGATAAAAAAAACTCTATGGGACCAACTAGAGTTTGAGTACTACAAAAGTCAGAAATCCCGAAAAACTTCTCCAATACATTTCGAAAGAAATTAGACTCAACTTACTTTTTTATGATACCCTATCCCGTCTCAAAACCACCTTGTATACCTTACACTTGCGCAAGATTCAAAGTATTGATAGATATTTTGTCACGTTTGCGTAACTGTAAGGTTTTGTGCTCGTGACCGTCTATGTTAGGTTTTGTCAAGGATTTCCTGGATTGTGTCATTACGATTACAGTTCTGTCCTAAAGTGGACAGACATAACTAACTTATGGGGGAAGCGCCAAGGTAGCCCGCAAAATAAAAAAAATCATACGTTTTTTTGCAATTTGCAGGTCAGTGTCAAGATGGATGTTGAACAAAATATGATTCGCGACATTAAAATCATTAATACAACCCTTTAAGTTCATATAATCCTACTGAATGGCTATTTCATGAAATAGTAAAAACGTAAGAAAATTTTAATTTCGCGGGCTATCTTGACGCCACTCCCTTAATGTGGACTTTTTAAGAACTACTAACAAATGACCAAATGCATTTGGATTTCATCAAATTCAGTTCGATAATTTGGATATAAATAATTACCAAACAAACAGATTGGAGGAAGAGAGGTCATTTTCGCATTTATATGTATTTAGACAAAATTGTGTAATTAATGACATGCTTACTTTTCATCATAAGTAGGATCCTCACTCATGAGCCAAAGCCGCGTATTCTCAATGATCTTCTTAAAATTCCGTAACCTTGGTATTTCCATAGTCAACCTCTTCGCTACCTCCTGCAGAATTTTGAACAACGTCGGCGTTTTCTTAGCCGTTGGCAGCATAGGGTTAAGCAAATACTCGTGCAAATTCGGATGGGGGAGCAAAGCTAACTGGGATATAATCGAAGTTAAGTGTAGATTGACTTGATAAGGCTGATTAGGCATGTTGGCAAGAAGTTTGAATAGCATCTTAAAAAACGGTCCTTCGTCAAATTCTTCTTCTGAAGTTTGGGACGTAAGGTCTCGACTCCTTAGGACCAGTTTTTGTGAGAAGTGTTTTGAGTCGTTTTTTAACAGGTTGTCGGGTTTTAGAGGTTCGAAGGCATCGTCGAGGTGTAAGTCGGCTTCTGGTCGGCTGTCGTAGCTGTGAGTCGAGCTGGCGGTCGTGTCCACCCAGTTGTGGTCGGATGGCCAGTGGAACGTTGATGTGGCGTCTAGCCAGTACTGTAATCATTTTTAGACGGTTGGTATTTTTTTTTTACGATACATTCAATATCCAAGACGTTTACCTCTTATGAAAATGGCAGTTGAAGTTCCCCAAAAGTTTTTATTATTTGGCAATATACAATTATTCATTAAACCAATTAAGGTTCATAAGCTCTATGAACTGTCAACTCCTCTGGTGGTTCTATGCCAGAATTTCATTCGTCCGTTTGTAAATACACCTAATGTACTTAGCAATATGACTCACTTCCCTTTATTGAAACGATCCTGTCTTTACTTTGTGTAAATTAATTGAAATGTTATTGTCTGTCAGACAAACAAACAACCCCCAAATGCTAAGTGGTCACCACCACTATTGGACATCTGCAATACTAGAAGCATCAAACTCAAAGCATTTATCCATACTAATATTATAAATTCGAAAGTAACTCTGTCTGTATGTTATATTTCACACCTAAACCACTGAAGAGATCTCGATAATATTTGACAAGGAGATAGTTGGCATCCTGGGGAAGGACATAGGCTACTTTTTGTCCCGGCAGCACGTTCCCGTGGGATAATGTCCGACACCCACGCGAGCAGTTTCAAATAAATCAATTACAGGCACTTTTGAATTGTCATGGGGCCGTTCGGTCAGAAAGATGAAGCTAGTTGCCCATTCCAAAGCGTAGTAGGTACCTATGGAGAAGAACGAGCAAGAACTCCCGTTCATTCGCGTTCCCAGAATGCCATCACGGGTGCGTTGGCATTCTAGGAACTACGCTAAAATGCCTTGTCATAATACAAAACACAATCTACCTTTAGCCCGAGCCTAAACCTTCGAGCCAGTTTTTGTATTTCGACCTTTATGCCGACTTTATTAACACATCATAATATCAGGCCTGTAACTTCGACTTATTTTTTGTCTCTTTGTCGACTTTATTATAAAGTTCTTAATACAAAATTGACAACCTAAGACCGGACGAACAGGAACTGTATTTCGATTTCGGTTAGGTTCTTATTTCAAAAACAGGCTCGATGATTTGTTAAGAACTTTACCAGGCATTCTGACCAGTCAGTGTTATTTCTCAGTAGCAGTCCGGAGTCTGGATCCACCCAGTTGATAGCAATAGGCTCGCCCCTATTACATGTGCCTTAAACATAGCTGGCGAAATATAGGTGTACTATACACCTTTGTCCAGCTCTTCGGGGTAGGTAGGCGTGTTTGTAATAAATATAGCATGTTAAGGTGAATTCTCAGCTGTAGCCCACCAAATTCAAAATTTCTTTGTTTTTTTTTTGCAAATTGCAGCTCTGTTTTACGTTGTATGTTGATCAAAATGCGATTCGCGACTGTAGGAATGATATATTTACTGAATAATAGTCATCAATTTCATATCAATCGTCAAACTTTGGAAATTTGTTGCACCTAAGAATTTTCATATGAAAAGTTTTTAGATGGAATAAATTTTCTTTTTTTTTTAAACCTTGGTGTAATTTGCAAAAAACCATAGAAAGTTTGAATTAGGCGGGCAGAACTGAGGATTTACCTTAACTAGATTGGACAGATTTGCCTATTAAGAAAAAGCATACTATTTTCTTTTACATCTTCTACAATCAAAATCTTTGCACCTATTTTTGTTCTATATTAATTTATCTTATTATTTTTCAGTAGCAGCCCGAAGTCTGGATTTTAGTCCGGTTGATTGCAATAGGCTTTCCCCCTAGTACATTGGACTTAAACATAACTGGCAACACCTCTGCCCAGCCTTTCGGGGAATATAGGAATAATGTTGTGTTTTTTTGCAAAGATATACTTCTTTCTACGTATATTTACCTGGTACCGCCTATGCGCATCGTGTATATAATGCTCGTAGTCGGCGCCCACGGGGTCGGACAGTATGGCCCGCGGCAGAAGCAGCAAGAAACTGCAACGAAGGGGGACAATGAAACACACACTCGCTTTCAACGCATTTAATCTCATATGTACAGATATGTAGAACATTCAAAAAGCATACAAAATCACAGATCTTATCGTGCTACCAGATATTTGTTTATAACAATTATATGTTAGGTTTTATTAAAAAATCACTCACAGAATCGCTCAGAATATGGTATCTGTCACAGTCAAGACTCTTAATCGGTCAAAAGTACTTTTAACTGAAAAAATCAGGCAAAAGTAATTTTGACTGAACACGTTGGTCAAAAGTAGTTTTGTCTGAAAATCTGTAGTTATTAGTGATTTTAACTGACAAAATGTGGTTAAAAGTAGTTTTGACTGACGCTCTTAGTCAAAACTACTTTTAACGACTAGAGCATCAGTCAAAATCACTTTTAACCAGCTGTTAGTATGTAATAAAAGATTTTATGTTGTAAATTTGTTTAATAAGAAGGTTTAAAAATAATGTTTCACACTTTAAAATTAATTGAATGAACTAAAAATAATGGTTTCCACTATAAGAGCCAGCGAAGTGAGCTCGGGACTTGGGGCACCTCGACTCAGACAGGTTAGGTTAGAAGGGGATGGCGGGGTCTGGAAGACCCCGCCATCACCTTCGTGGTTATTTTTTTTAAAACCACCCGGAGGTAGGAGCCCCGCAACGCGGGGCTCCGTCGGCTACGCCTTATTCGTCACAGTTATAGTGCAAACCTTTATTTTCGTAGGTATTTTAAGTATGTTGATTATAAAATTATTACTTTATAGTGTTTAATTATCTGATAGAACCTATCAAAACTACTTTTAACGAAATTAATTAGTCGAAACTACTTTTAACCAGGTCCATTGGGCAAAACTAGTTTTGACTATAATTTCAGTCAAAAGTACTATTGACGAGAGCTTATAGTCAAAAGTACTTTTGACTGATTTTGCTAGTTAAAAGTACTTTTGACTGGTTATGAGTTTTGCCTGCAACATATAGAAGTTTGGTAGTAGCATGTCATTCATCTCACTATCTGCCCAGTCATTTGCCAACAATGTTGGGGTCGGCTTCCAGTCATACCGAATGCACCGGAAGATCATATTTTCCATGAAACGACTGCCTTTCTAACCTCCACAACACAGTTACAGAGAAACACGATATTTCTTACCAAGTGTGGTTGTCAGATTTTGAGGCTTCTGACTACCTGTAGCGACATGTTTGTCAAACTACAAGTTAATTATTCTAAAAAGCAACTGAAAAATCATGGTTCCTAAAATAATGATCTTGGTTGAGCGAATGTGTAAGAGTGATTTATTAATATAGACTATTTATAGTATTTTTAATTCAAGACCGTAGCCAGAAAGATAACAGACATCACAAGAAAAAAATAGGAACAAATCCTTTTATCAACATATCATGTGATCATACCCACTGGTAAATAGTACTCACTTATTGTTAAAAAAATGTCCTGAAATATTTTTTCTAGCTACGGCCCTGCATTCGTTTACCCCACTTGCTTATACAAAAAAATAAAAAAAAACCATATAAAATATCAAATTAATAAATTCTATAAAAAGTTTCAATTTGACCAGATTCTTAAATTCAGTTCCTTTGGAAGGAGGGTTTGAATTATAATGTATCATTATAATTATACGTATATATTAAAATATTATACATTATTATGGCATCATAATAAATAATATACATAATTATCTTTCAAAAACGATTTTTACAAAATTGTTTGAACTATTTATTGCAAGTCGTCCAATTAAAGTAGGTATTAAAATTAATGTTTATATTTTTTATATTTTCATAGCTTTTAAACACATATTTAATATTTACAGTATGAGCAACCATTCTTAAGTAAACGGAAGATTTCGCGTTATATTATTTGAATGCATTTACCGGAATTTTGTTTAATAGCAACACTGGCTAAAAAAATAGGCACTTAATGGTCTAATTATTCCGTTATAATGAATTATTAATTATAAAAAAAAAAACTGGCTGACATTGCGATTTTATTAGAAGTATTGGATGACTTAAATATAACTGGCGAAATTTGGGTGTACCTACTATAGGCACTCCTCTGCTCTACCCTTCTGGGACACAAGCCGTTATGTTATGTACAGGAAGACTAATGTCACAATCGAGCGATGAGTTTTTTTCATAAAATATATTTCACTCTCAACAAGAATAAACGCGAAATTAACCGCAAATACGATAATCAATAAATTACCTGCATCAATATTTTTTACATTTTAAACTATTTACAACTTAAAAAACTTATAATAAATGAGATTATGGCAAGTGTTTTTGTACATGAGATGATTATGACAGCCGTAGAAATATCTTACCTAGTTTTAAATTAAATTTAGTAGCCCCAAACCTTTTTCCAACTAAACTAAACGAAAACTATTGCCTTCCTTCACTAACACAAAGCGAGAAAGAGACGCAAAAAGAAAAGAGCTACCAAAGAAGTTTCAGCTAGAAATAATAAATGAGTTTAGATGTTATTTCAGAATATAGCAAGTAAGTAAGTAATAGTATAAGCATAAACAACTTATAATGATCCCCCCACTGCTGGGACACCGGCCTTCTCTCTGTGAGAGGGAATATGAATGTGCCACCTAAAAACTCTGTCTCTTTTGTGCTCTAGCTATTAGAATAGGACAAAAATAGGTTTAGTTAGTTCAATCTGTGCTCAACTAAATTAGCGCCTTTAGTTAATTTTATGTGATTTGTGCTTCAGAATCCCTAACATTTCAAACTTAAACTCCAAGCATTTATTTCAATAAAACCAATAACAGACACTTGAATTGTCAAGGGGTCGCTCGGTCAGAAATATGAAGCTAGTTGCCCATTCCAAAGTGCAGTAGGTACCTATGGAGAAGAACGGACAAGAAACTCCACGGACACTCTTTTAAATCAAAATATTGGTTGCATCATTCCAGTTGAAATTATACATGTGAGAACAATGTTGAAAGACGTACACAATAAAACCGTCCATTAAAATAAAACAATATACAGGATAAATTTTTAACCAGTGCGCAAGCTGTAACCATGAATTAGGAACACGTTTCTAAACCCTCTACCGTAGAAATTTCTGGTCGGTTGTCAAAAAAAAAATGCTGTTTTATAGAAAAGTGCAATACCTACGCGTAAAAAGTGTATGGAACAACAATTTTTTTTTTTGTAACTGACGAAAAATTTCTACGCTGGGGGTATAGAATCATAATTATGCTGAATTCATGGCTGCAGTTTGCGCACTTGTAGGCTTAGCATGACGCTGACTATTTTTTTGAAGAATAGACACGGCTATTTCCATACAAAGTGACATTTCGTTTCTCCATTTTTGACACCGCACCGTAAAAATCCTTCTCAAATCTGTCATTTTGTCTTTTTTTTCTACCGATCGTTGTCTAGGCCCTTTTTAATGTAGACTATTTCAGAAGACAGTTGTCTAAGGTAGTGAAGACAATTTGAATTTTTTATCGCCATGCTAAAGACAGTAGAAAACTTTATACTCGATGGCCACAAAGTATAATAATGGAATGGAAACGTGGAATGTTTCACTTTTTGTATGGGAAATGTGAAAAATTATTACCTACATATTGAGTTTTAGGGGTGTAAGAGTTTCAAAAAGAGGGTCGAAATTTTCATTATTTTTGCAATACGTCACACCATTTTCGAGATATAAGCAAAATAGAAGAAATACGTGAATAAATTACTGAATTTCGTAAAAAGTGCAGTTGACTCTTTCTACTTTTCTGCCGTCGTACTGTCTTCACGTAACGTCGGTTTTGTCTATTCTTCCGTCGACAAAACGGTGCTTGTGCTAAGCCTGCTGGTTAAAAATTAATCCTGTACAAGTGTCCTTCCTATCCTTTATCCTAGGGTGGCTTAGTCACCCTAATTCTTATTAAAAAAGAGACTAACGAAATTAATACTTTAATTAAAATCAATATCCGATGCGTAATAGGCTCGCCCCTTATTACATGGCACTTTAACATTACTGGGTCAAGGAAGGCCTACCCCCCCCCTGCATGGCCTTGGCCTGGGGTGGGTGGGGAGGGTTTCGACCTCTGCATAACCTTTCGGGAAATACAAGGGTGTTATGTTATGTTAGATGTAGCTTGCAGCCGAACCTTACGATGTTAAATATCGATAAGTATTAAATTAGTATAAATATAAACTAATATTAATAAAATTAATCATTATTTATCTATAACACTGGCAGTATTTTCGGTGGGTATGAGTGATTCCTTATTCATAATATCTTCGATGATCGCTTTGAGTCGTTTTAGCCGGCTAGAAATTTAAGCTCTGGTTAAAATCGAGAAGCTTTTGCAATATAATAATAATTCTTATTAAAGTGTTTATAAAGCTGTTTATTCGTTGCAAAGCGATAACCAACCACCGATAGCTATTCTGTGATTTGTTTTTAATTTTTGGGGAATCATCAAAGCGCATGTTATGCTGTCTGTCAAAATATGTATGTGATCAGTAAAATATTTTTAATTTGTTGTTAATGATCATGTTGTATCATTGAAAAGAAAGTTCCACAGAAGCTTTTTTACGTTCATAATACAAATACATAACGTGTAAACTAAAAATATCAAACTTTGAACTGCTAATATTAGAATTATCATCAAAACTTTAATTTACGAAAGCCTTCTTTTACGAATGGGTCTAGATTCGTACTCTACACGACCATTTAAACCTGAATAACTCACTCATTTCTGTGAACGTCACCATTTATATAGATATACACGGTCAAATAAATTAGCTAGCAAAACTCCGCAGACGTGTTGGGTATCGAAATCTCATGAAGATAAAACAAAAAAAAAATTGTTAACTTCAAGGAACTACAGCTGACCTGGTTAACGGGTGTTAGTAGTGGTGAGTTTTTTTTTTTGTTTATATCATTATCATCAAATATCGATACTTACCCATCAGATCTATGGAGTTTCGCTAGCTTATTTAATTTGACCATGTAGATATACCAAAATGACCAATATTTTGAAAAGTTCTGAGCTAACAAACAAAAAAAACCGACGAATTGAGCACCTCCTTTTTTTTTTTGAAGTCGGTTAAAAAAGACATCAATACCAGAATGACATACAAATTTCAACAGAGAGCATAACATTGACTAGAATTTTCACAGTGAAGCAGAGTACTAACCTGTTGATGACTCTGTGTATGTTCTCCGAGCCTTCGTCGTGGTGTTTCGGGTCTAACCCTTCGTGTGACAGTATGTCAGTAATCTGTTCGTTCACGTGGTCTTCGTGTTGCAATTGTTTCATCGCCTCTCTGCGGAAAATGAGAAGTACTTTAGTTTTCTGTTATGTTGTTGTAAGCAGGGTTACTAATCGCGAGAACTTGAATTCTATTGTCAGTTTAGTTTTGACCTTAATAAACTTAAGGGGGATGCGCCAAGCTAGCCCGCAAAATTTGCACTGTCAGGTTGTATGTTGATTAAAATATGATTCGCGGCCGTAACAAATATGGCTTTAGAGTTATAATCATTAGAATCAGCAATACAACTCCTTATGTTAGAATTGGCGTCAAATGTCATGATTTCATGAAATAGTCATTCAATACGGTAATATTAACTTAGAGAGATGTATTGATGATTTTTATGATTATAATTTTATAAATAAATATTTGATACGGCCGCGAATCGTATTTAGTTCAACATACAACCTGATACACAAATTGAAAACCGAAATCGAATCGGATCGGATCGAATTGAAATTGTAAAACTTTTAATTTTTGGGTACGAGGCTTTTGGCTACATTGTATGTATGTATTTTTATTAATGCCATTTTTTTGTAATGTGCGTTTTGTTTGTGGAGAATAAACTATTTCTCTTTTCTTTTTCATACTGACCTGCAAATTGCTAAAATCCTAAGAAAATTTGAACTTCGCGGTATATCTTGGCGCATCCCCCTTTACACCAGCACCCAATTCCGTAATACTTTCAATAACAATCCGTAAGATTTGAAGGAACTTGCTTATCCATTACTGCACATGTTTTAAAAATTCAACAGCTCAACAATGTAAATAAAGCAATTAATGTTTTTAAAAATGAAAGCCATTGTCATTGTACGTGTGTTACGCAATTACCCCGCCGGTCACAAATACAACAGATTCTAATATTGGTTCTTTAAAGATCACTGATAAAGTGTTAATTGGTAAATGTTTTGTTTTTATTATTTAAAAAAAAAAAACACTTCTACACGTCAGAAAGAAATAGCAGGTCAAGAGATTTCATGGTATTATTTAAAATATTTTTTTTTTGTTTCAATCTACAACCTCTCGATTGTATAAGTAAGGATTTTATGACAAAAGCAATCGGTCAGCAAACGTTAACCCTAGATTTACTATACTATCCTGCATATGACGTTTTATTAAATATTCGTAAAAAAAAATACAACAGATTATTAAAGGCCGCATGAATCGTTGTCCGGAATGTTACCATTTTATAAATATTATGTTTTTATATAAACATTTAGAACTAGGTATTGTGTATTTATTTTATTTCTTATTTTTTGTTATTTTTATCTTTTGGCACCGGTTGACGTCATCGGGTCAGCGCCACAAAAACCACCGCTGGGGCTCTGTCTAGCATATTCTGAGCGATTGCCGTTTTGCGTGGATGTGACGCATATTGTCCCCCAATTTGTATTTTTTTTGTGTTTGTGTGTTTTTCTCTGCGTCATGTTTACCGCAAATAAACGTTTTTCTTTCTTTCCTACTTACATGGAAATAAACCAGAATAAATTGAAGAGTCATAAACTTTAATTATTTAAGAAGTTACCGTTACATTCTTTGATTTAAGAGATCACATAATAATGAAAGGAGTATATATTTTTTTACACTACAAGGTTCTTAAGGAACTTAAGGTTCTTTTGGATTTTCATGCAAGTTTGTTGTCATTATTCTTGACTTAGACAGGCACAAGGAACATAATATTACTAGCTATAACTCAATACACTATTGACACCCGACCACAATACCTGCGCGTGGTTCACTGACGGAACTAATTATGAAGGTACAATGAAGCGGGGGGCGCGGGAAAGACGCGATCCTTATTTTTTTTAAGGAATTTTAATTTTGCCGTCTTAATTTTTACGATAGTTTAAAAGTCAGTATATGTGGTAGCCGCAGTCACAGGCCGCGGGAGCGAGATGGCACCAGACTTCGTATAGTTTATATTCACCGTGCTACTCACACGTATTAAGACCGCGACTACCTCGAGTCAAATGTTATATACTTATACTGCTTCACACGGTTTTTAGGACTTGACAAAAAAAAAATTTTTCTTTATTTTATGAAATTTTAATATACACAAAGACCTTTCGGAATAAATTCACTAAATGATGGTGAAAACCGCGTTCCGAAGAACAACTTGGTCACACAGACAGACACGAAAAGCGACTTTAATTTATAATGTGTCGGAAATACGTTAAATCAATCGTTTGACTTGACTAATCAGGACGCCGGTGCCACCAGGTGGCGCTGGACAGAGTCTATAACGCTAGCACTTCACCAGAGTTAAAGCAGAGTTTATTGTGGACGGGTAAGCAGTGAACACGTTTAGAAACTGTCGCGCGTTCCGTATAGTTGTGTCGTGTACCTACAGTGTATTCGCTAGTGTGATTAATTTGTTCGTAAATTATAATTTGATTTTAACTGCAAACGGTTTTTCTATTGCGCAATAACCAACACTACCCATAGTCCGCCCACAGTACTTAAAATATGGCTGATAATAACGAGAGAGACATACCTTCTCCGTCATATATATTCACCTGTTATACTCCCGCTCTCGTCCGAGAGAGAGATCGTTGAGTCTGTCTCGCTCATCGTCTTCCATCAGCGGCTGCGGCGCGAAGTACCCGCGTGACGTCACTCGCGCTAGCACCACGCGGTGTATACTGTGCTCGGTGCCTTTTTCTATTATTGTCTGTTGGGGTACAAAGGAGGATTTGAGCATGTAATTTAAGGGGCTTACAACAGCTAAAGCGCGGTCACTGTCGGATTGCATAGAAAAGAAAGAGACGCGCAATGACACAACGCTGGTAATTTATTGCAAAATATGAAGCAATTATGGATTTACAAAAAAACTATTCATTGGACTAAAAAATGAAAACACTATTACGTTAGTATGTTGCTTGTAGAATAATCTGACAAAAAATCTGAATGTTTGCAAGTATATTAGTATGGTTTTTAATCGTTAAAAAAAAATCAGAGGTATCTCCGTGTTTTTTTTTCTATCATATCAAGTTAATTGTATAATGTTTTCAACACACTATCTAACTAGTATATATCCTGCACAATATCATATATTTTTCTGATTTTGGTTACTGCAGTGGATCATATATTTTTAGGCATTATAAATTTGCGTTTAGGTCTTGTAGTCCCCTTAAGTAAAACTGTTGTATGAAGAAGAATGGGAATTGGAATTCCAGTTAGATTAGCATGAAGGCGGTTGACAGAAAAATCCGGGTACGATCAAAGAAGGATGAAATAAAATGATGGCGTTCATTCGATGAAAAACTCGGACACGAATTGGGCAACTTTAACCTAAACGACAAATTGGCTTTTTATGTCGGGTACTAAGAACTCACCAACAGTGTGTTTTTATTTAGGTATTCATTTAAATGTCGTGTCGTAGTGTTAGTGGAAACAGGCATAAGGTTTCTAAAGATTAGAAGTCTGTGTATTAAAAGAAAGAAGAACA
Organism: Griposia aprilina; assembly: GCA_916610205.1. Classification (NCBI taxonomy): domain Eukaryota; kingdom Metazoa; phylum Arthropoda; class Insecta; order Lepidoptera; family Noctuidae; genus Griposia; species Griposia aprilina. Next base: position 5,176,837 of record OU744306.1, read on the forward strand.
GGTTTTGCTGAGACAATTTCTTGTAGTTTTCTTATTCTATTTTTTTTTTTTGTTTGTTTTTGTAACTATATTTGATACAAAGTAAGTTTGTACTAGTTTATTCATTTATTTATAAGTACAAAAAATAGGTATTAGGTATGTTGAAACTGTTTGTACTCCCCGTCACTTGTCCCTAGAGGTTCATTAGAAAACCAGCGTCAGACAGCATCTGTCTCATTAATGCTGAAATTAACCTTTTTGGCGCAGCCGTGAGGCACACACTGTTGTTGTTAACACTTTTTTTTTTGTTATTTGTATTTTGTGTTTCACGAACTGTGTCTAAATAAACTTTATTCTTTCAGCCTATAATGTTCCCAATGCTGGGACACAGACCTCCTCTCTTCCAGAGGGGGTGGGGTGTAATCTACCAAGCAGACCCAGTGCGGGTTGGTAGATGTCACATGTTTTCGAATTTTCTGGTTCTAGGACATGCCGGTTTCCTCACGATGTTTTCCTTTACTGTTTTAAGCGCATTGGTGATGAAATTATTTACACAAAGTAAATTGCCTGCCTGAGATCGACCACGGCCACGACCTACGTCTCGTAAGTCGGGGCCGATACCACTGGGCCACTACCCCTCTTACTGTGCGTTAATCGCATAATATTTTTCTACACATTTCGTGTGTTGTTGTATTTTGGCAGACTCGAAACTTTGAAATAAATAAATAAGAAAGAGAGTAGAATAGAGAGGGGGGGGGGGGGGTAGAGTGTTTTATTCTATTCTATCATTATTATTGTTGCTTGTCAAGTTGTACGATTACACTTTGGTTTATAATTGTGATTGTAACTTGTTTAGTTGCCTTATGAATTAATAAATGAATGCAACTCACCTCAAAGAACCGCAGTGTTTCGAGCGTGAGTTCATAGTTGTCGGTGAGACAGTTGTTGATGAGTGTGTGCAACAGTGGCCACTCCGACACCTCGCCGTCACCCACCAACCAGTTTGAAAACTCTAAAAATGATTGATGACTATTATAAATACGAAACTATGTCCGCCTATATGTTACCTTTTCACGCCTAAACCACTGAACAGATTTCGACAAAATTTTGGCGAGGAGATAAATGTAATACTAGGGAAAGACATAGGCTACTTTTTGTCCCGGTAGCACGTTCCCGTGGGATAATTTCCGACATCCACGCGGGCGAAGCTAGTAATTCATAAAATATCTAATCCTGTCAATAACCTTATAACCCAATAATGCTCGTCACTTTTGTAGCTAGAAATAAGAAGCGGCAAATTCTCCAACACTGCATTTCTCTCGACTTTTTCATATCACCAAAAAAAATTATCAATTAAAACTTGAAAAAAAAAATTACACGCGGCACGTCTTCATGGTCTAATAAGGCCAATGAAGCTTAGGCCCAAGTTGTCACACATCAAATTTATCTACGCCAGTCATTACGAACAATCAGAACCCAGAAAGCCTAGCTATTTAGTCGAGTAAATAATAATTGTATGGTCTGTTACAAAAGTATCTAATAAAAATGTAAACAAATGGACCAAAATACGTACCTGTGGATGCCAATATGTAGTGCAACTTACAAATTGAGTGCTATGTTTTTTTTTATAAACCCGAAATTTTAAATTTAAACCACCCTAAAGAAGTTTTTCATTTGATATTTGAGGTTAACATTATTATTTAAATTTACGTCGATGATTTCTCAATAACAATGTAATAATATTATTCAAAAAATTATTATCGAAAAAAGGGAAGAATTATAAAGTTGAAACTTTCTAAATATAGATGAATGTGTTACTAATTCCCTTGAATGACTGATTGTGTAAGAATTTAACCTGAACAGGGCTTGTTTACTCTTTCATGAGATACTTTTGAAACTGACATTAATACTCAATATTTTTATTGCTTTACCATAATATGTACTTAGGTGGTAACTAATATAATTGAGATCATTATGGACCCTGTTGGGCACAGCAAAAGGGTAGCATAGAGGAAGCCCCGTTTTAGGAGATCATTAAATTGTTATATAATCAGTCAAGAGATCGCGAATAAGATAGTAACATTTCGCTTACATAAGTATTATTTTATCTGCAAATGTATTATAATTCTGTTTATTCATTTGTATAAATTGATTGAAATGAAATTAGTAAAGTTGCATACCGTTTATAAGGTCAGGTGAGTCCACAACTTTGAGACATTTAGCTAATATGGCAGTAACAATGACAGCGTGGTGTAGATCCGTGATGCCATTCTCTGCGACGCCTTCTAGGAAGTTCTGACGGAACGTTCGGGAGAGGTGAGCCGCTATCGTTGGGTGGCATTCCTAGATCAAACGAAAAAATATGATAAATAGGTAAGTAACTAACAAAAGACTACAAGACAGTTGTGAGTGGAAACGCCTGGAGGGGACCCCCTAGAACATAGGTTCCCCAATGGGGCGGTACCGCCCCCTAGTGGGCGTTGGAGCTTTTCGTGGGGGCGGTAGGTAGAGAGAGAGAGAGAGAGAAATAATTTTTAATTTGTGATTATCAATAGGTAATAGACAGACATAATATTTGTAAGACCTACAAATAGTTGTTCCGGGTCTGGCTATTTGTGTATGTGAGTTTTAAATGTTTGTAAACACACCCAACAATAAAGGAGAAATTCCTAGTGTGGGGCAAAGTTTCTTCTTTTTTATATAAAAATGGTTAAATTAACTATTATGTAAAAGGAGGTGTTGGATGTTTTTTTTTTCTTGTAAAGGGGGCGGTAGTCCATAAAAGTTTGAGAACCTATGACCTAGAAGGACATACAGGGTGACAGGGACAACGACGCGCACCCTGTTACCATGGATTCAGTAAATGATTCTGGACCCCACTGCATTATAATTTATCTTCGGTTATTCAAAAAAAAAAATGCTTTTTCATACATTTTGACGGCGTAGGAAACAGCTGATTAAAAAAATAACTGACGTAAAATTTCAAGGGGTTTCAGAAAAATGTACTGAAACCATGGTACAGTAGTACCCAACTGATATGGCTTACCGATGTACCTGCGCAGAAGATGAATTTTCAAAGCGCGGGTAATGCTATCGACCAATCGGCACGCTCCACGCACCGCACTTCTCTATTCTGTACCGCTATTGGTCGGCAGCTGCCGCCATGTTAGCGCGCGCCGCGTGCCATGTTAGTCGTTCTGATCGGAGGGGCGCGACTTGCGAGTGAGACAGAACTAACAGCTGCAGTGTATTATGGACCTTATAGTAGTGAGCTAATGTTGATTGTACGTTTAAGCATTCTTTCGTTAATCTTCGGGGCCATACTTTCTTTTCTGTGCGAACGAAGATTCACGACGCGCCTTATCAGTAGGGTAACACTTGTATCAGGTTGTGCGTTGTGCTTCAATATCCATGCGACCCTGAATAGTGGTGATGTTCTTCAGAAAGGTCAGGTGCGTAGTACTCGCAACCGGCGTGCGTGTATGACCAGATGTATGAACGTAAACGAGGCAAAACGAGTATGTAAGGATCGTAGCAGGTGGCGTTCTTTAGTTTCTGCCTACCCCCATGGGAAAAAGCGTGAATTTATGTATGTATGTATGTGTAGGTAAAAGATAACTAACAGGGCCCTAATTCACTATGACAACTTAACGATTCCTTACTTCGAAACCACGTCAATTCCTTAAGAGGCTTACAAGAGCTAAAGCGCGGTCACTGTCTGATTGTATAGAAAAGAAAGAGACGCGCAATGACACAACGCTGGTAATTTATTGCAAAATATGAAGCAATTATGGATTAACAAAAAATCTATTTGTACGAGCTACGCTGTACATGCAACTAATTTGCCCTACTTACAGTGAAACGTTGCAGTATTTAATCCAACATTAAGTGTACATTATTAACCTTATAACATGTTAATTTTAGTAGCATTAAAACCTTTCTACCGATCGGTTGTTTACTCATTCAACATAACATAACATCCCAATACACAACATCAACATAACATTTCACTGTTGGGAGTTACGCCCCAACATATGGTCCTTCGAGCAATTTAGTGTTGTGTGATTTATATCTTTTACGGTCGCGAATCGGTTGGACTGGTCTCTCACAAGCGAGTCGCCCCAGTAACCAATTGAGAAGGCGCATATAGTAGAAGAGAAAGGTTGCACAATACCAAGAACCAGAAGTGTGGAGCGACAGTCGACGCTCGGAACAGAAGAGTTCGTCTTGAAATCAACAATAACAAACAACATGTCGTCAGCTGATTTATACCAGAATCAGAACGAACTGTACGACAACATAAAACAGATCGGAATAAATATCAAGAAAGATGGTTGGGACAGAAAAAACGCCGACTATTTCAAACGCCGTATGGCTATGTTGGAAAAATTGTGGTCAGAATACCAATTCAATCATGACCGCCTGTCTACGGAACAAAGTGTAAGTCATCCCTACTTTACGAAGGACTGCTATAATATAGCACTGCAGTCCTACAATGAAGTAAAGGAACTTATTCTTCAACAACACCAACAACTCACGACACTCGCTCGGTCTCCAAGGGAGCAATCGTTACGAACAAAAACATTGGGAGGTGCCAACCAACAAACAGGGGAAGGTACCTCAAAACAGGAACAAGAAGCCTTTAAGAGTGAGGTAGTAGAACAGGCTAGGGATGCCAATCAAGATGATCAAAACAGAGAACCATCACCTCCTCCTACTCGGCAAGAACAACAAAACACTGCGAAAAAGGATACGGGATCCAACAGCAAGCTGGACGACATGGTGCGCAAACAGACGGCAAACTTTAAAGCATTCATGAGAGCTGTTGCGAACATACACGTAGAGTTTATATCTGAAAAATGGGAATTTCAAGACGCTCTGCAAACACTACAAACGCGCTGGTCAGCAATTGACAACCTTCACTGGGAGATAGAGTGTGAAACCAACGGAGAGAAGATGATAGTGTACGAAGAACGCTACACCAGGTATGAAAACCAGTTCCATGAACTGAAAAAGGCGTTGAATACCAAAATGTGGTCCGGCGCTCATCGTGAGAAAACTACACGGAAATTAGAGATACCAGTCTTCCACGGTAACTACAACCAGTGGATTCCATTTAAAGACCTTTTCTCGGAAGCAATACACAACAACAATTCCCTTTCACCTGCTCAGAAGATGCAGTTCCTGAAGAGTAAGGTGCAAGGAGAAGCGGAACGCTTGATTCAACACCTACAGATAAGTTCGGATAACTACCTCGTGTGTTGGGAAATCCTCAATCACCGATATAATAATGAAAAGCTTATCTTCACATCACACATCAACATGCTTTTCAACCTACCAAACATGCAACAACAGTCAGTGGCCCAAATAAAGAAAATCCATGATGTCAGCACAGAATGCTTACATGCGATAAAGAATTTAGGAGTGGATGTCGACACTTGGGATCCGATTCTTGTACATATATTATCGCAGAAATTAGACGCTGACACACATTCAGAGTACAATAACTCGCTCAAGAATTGCCGAAAGCTGCCGATACTGAAAGATCTGTTAGATTTCCTAGAAGCGAAGTTTACATCGTTGGAAACGTCGCGCCGCAAACAAGAAAACAATGAAAAACCAAATACGTCATCGAGTCAACATCAAAATTCTTTGTACTCTAAAAAACAATACAGCAGTAATCAAGCAACTAGTAACAAGAAAATTACGAAATCAGCCCATGCGTCAACATTTCGATGCCCTCTTTGCGATGACGAACATGGCATGTACAATTGTGCAAAGTTTTTAGAAATGCCAAATCACTTAAAACTTAGCACAGTAAATAAAATGAACCTGTGCGTAAATTGCCTGTTCAGCCATAACGGAAAAATATGTACGTCAGCTTACCGATGTCGCAAGTGTGCGGGTCAACATAATACATTGATACACGATGCATGTATTAAGAACAAAACAGAAAAACAAACAAATTCTTCCCATGTATCAAAGGATGATGATACTTCGGAGATACTATTAGCGACCGCTGTAGTAAACATAGAAACAGCTGATGGGACTCAAATCAAGTTGCGAGCCCTCATCGATCAAGGATCTCAGATATCTTTGATCACGGAACATGCCGCTCAACTTCTTGGTGGCAAGCGCGAGAGATGCAAAGGAGTCATCTTTGGAGTTGGACAAAAGGAAAACCACTGCAAGGGAATGACAACAATTACTTGCAGTTCTGTCTACAACGACTTCAAGTTCCAAACGTCTGTCTTAATTATGAACAACTTGATTAAGAACCTGCCAAACAAGACCTTTGCAAAACCATCTTGGTCCCACATACAGAACATCCATCTAGCAGATCCAGACTTCCATAACAGTCGTCAGGTGGACTTACTATTTGGAGCAGACATTTATTCGCAAATCATGCTAGGAGGAATAATAAAAGGCGATGACGTCACGCAACCTATCGCACAACAAACCTACCTAGGTTGGCTTTTATGCGGCAATGTCAAAACTTTTCACTGCAATGTGGTCATAAACAATCTGGAAGATATGAAACAGTTCTGGGAAACCGAAGACATCACGGATCAATCCAACCTATCGGTGGAGAATGAAACATGTATTGAATACTACAACAACACTACGCAACGCTTGGAGAGTGGGAAATATGAAGTCAGACTGCCGATGAAGAATGAACTTGACAGCAGACTGGGATCGTCCAAGCCAATGGCTATCGCCCAATTCAAAACTTTAGAAAGAAAGTTGGAAAAACAAACACATTTGGCAAAGGCCTATAAAGACTTCATGGCTGAATATATTAATCTAGGTCATATGAAGCAATCAACAGTCAGTAACAAAACCGTCGAGTGTTACTTACCTCACCACGGCGTGCAACGCGCTGAATCAACAACAACAAAGTACAGAGTGGTGTTCAATGCGTCAGCAAAAACATCAACAGGATGCAGTTTGAACGACCTCATGTACAAAGGCCCAAATCTTCAACAGGACCTACAAACATTATTGATGAAATGGAGGCAATACAAATATGCGTTTACGGCGGACATTGAGAAGATGTTTCGTGCTATTTGGGTGGCCCCCGCAGACCAACAACTGCAACAAATTGTATGGCGGGAATCGCTGGAACAACCCATCCGCTCATACCAACTAACAACCGTAACATACGGTACCAAAGCAGCGCCGTTCTTAGCCATGATGACACTCAGGAGATTGGCGACAGATGAACGTGAACAGTTCCCAGAGGCTTCAAAGGTCCTGGAAGAATCATTCTACATGGATGACCTCGTTCATGGGACACATACAATCGAACAAGGAAAGAAATTGATCGCTGATCTGAAACAATTATTAAAAAATGGAGGGTTTAACCTTCGAAAATGGTCAGCAAACAATCAAGAACTTTTGGAAGACATCACCGAACAACACAACAACGATAAGATTGTCTTTAACTTCAGAACAGAAAATACACTAAAAACGTTGGGCTTGTGCTGGAACTCAAGAGAGGATAAATTCACCTTTCAATGCACAATTTCTGACGTCATTAAGAAACAGACCAAACGCAGCCTACTAGCCGAAATATCAAAACTATTTGACCCACTCGGCTGGCTAGCTCCCGTGTCAACAAAACTGAAATTATTATTTCAAAAACTGTGGGATGGAAACTTAAAATGGGACGACGAAGTGTCAGACAACATACATGTGGAGTGGTGCAAGATACAAGCGGACGTAAGGGCGATAAACTCTTGCGAAATACCTAGATGGCTAAACTGTGGCGAAAACCAGACAATGGAGCTACATGGGTTCAGTGACGCCTCCCTGGATGCCTATGGCTGTGTTATCTACGCACGGGTTCACTCATCAACAATACTTGTAGCCGCGAAGTCAAAGATTGTACCACACCGTAAAACAACAACATTGCCTAGACTAGAATTGAATGGAGCGCACCTTCTATCTCAACTAATGCGCAAAGTCAAACAGTCACTAAATCAATATAAAGTACACGTCTACGGCTGGACTGATTCCATGGTGGTCCTGGGTTGGTTACAAGGAGATCCATCCCGCTGGACCACATACGTGGGAAACAGAGTACGAAGTATTACTGACGTCATACCACGATCGTCGTGGAATTATGTCAAAACAAAGGAAAATCCCGCTGACGCAGCAAGTAGAGGCCAATACGCTAGTCAGCTGAAAGAAAATCAACTGTGGTGGCAAGGGCCTACATGGCTACCATCGCTTAAAACAACAAATATAGAAAAATATAATTATAGCACAGAACAAGAACAAAAAACAGACCATGTAAGAAAACAAGTCAATGTATCCCAACATACCATAGAAAATCCGAGCATTGTGGAAAAATTATTGCAAAATCACAGCTCTATCGAACACATCATTCGCATTGTCGCATGGATACTCAGGCCATTGAACCCGAAACGGCGACAACTACCGAGATATCTGACGTTGCACGAATTGGATAACGCAACGAAGGTGCTCGTAAAACAAACACAACAAAAATCATTTGACACAGATATTTGCTATTTACAAAAACATAACACAGTGCAGTGTAACAGTAAATTAAAAGCGCTCACTCCGTTCATTGACCATCAAGACATCCTACGAGTAGGAGGAAGATTAAAAAACGCCTTGCTTACCGAAAACATGAAACATCCGATGATCATTCCACACGACAGTCGATTAACACATCTCCTCATCGACCAAGCTCATCGGATGACGTTTCACGGCGGCCCGAGACTCACCCTATCACACTTACGTGAGAAATATTGGATCGTCGGCGGAAACCGAGCAACGAAGATGCAACTCAGAAAATGTGTGACGTGCCGCAAAAACCACCCAATAAAAGAACACCAGCTGATGGGTAACCTACCGAGCGCAAGAGCAAATCAAGCTCCGCCATTTTACCATACAGGGGTGGACTACACTGGATTTGTGGACGTCAAAATGAACAAAGGCAGAGGAGCAAGAACAACGAAGGGCTACATAGCAGTCTTTATATGTATGGTGACCAAAGCTGTGCATATTGAACTGGTATCAGATCTCACCAGTTCAGCATTTCTGGCAGCCCTAAACAGGATGGCAGCAAGAAGAGGTGCCCCTTGTCACTTATACAGTGACAACGGAACAAACTTTGTCGGCGCAAACCGCCAACTCGTGGAGCAATACGAGGAAATCGAACATACATACAGAAGCGATCAACTACAAAGAGAAATCGCGGAGATGAAGATTGAATGGCATTTTAATGCCCCTGCTTGGCCATCAGCGGGAGGATTGTGGGAACGAGCAGTCAGAAGCCTAAAACACCACTTAAAACGAGTAGTAGGAGAACAAAAATTAACATTTGAGGACTTTACCACAATCCTAACAAAACTGGAGGCCTGTTTGAATTCCAGACCTCTGTGTCCACTAAGTGAAAACACAGACGATCTAGACTGTCTGACGCCAGCACACTTTTTATCGGGTAGACCGGGGCTGACAGTCATCGAAACAAGGGAAGATGCAAGAACAAGATGGGAACTAACAAGAAAGATCTTCGTAGAAATCTGGAAGAGATGGAGGAACGAATACTTGTGCCAATTATTAACCAGATCAAAGTGGCAGGAACCACAGACAAATCTGAAGATAGGTGATCTGGTCGTTATTCATGAGGATCATATACCAGCCGGAAAATGGCTCATGGGGAGAATAACAGAGCTTCACCCTGGGAACGATGGATATGTTCGGGTCGTTAGCCTAAAAACAAGAAATGGACATATGAAAAGACCCGTTACAAAACTATCCGTCTTACCAATCAACGGTGAAGAAACTGCCGAACAGCAAAATATTTCAAAAGCAAACGAAAATGAGTCATACCGACAGACAAACAGTGAGTCGCAAAGTTCACGACGATGCAAAACAACAAACAGAAAAATGAACTTCATTGGACTGGTCATGGCACTGCTGTATTTGCTAAATCCTGTCGCGGCTGCTAACACAACAAACATTGTCGAGCTTCAACAAGGTCTATACTTTGATAAAGTTACCAATATACAACTAATACGCGGCGAGTGGAAGATTATCGTGTACTATGACGTCAAGTCCTACTGGCACGGTATAGCAGTATCCAGTAAATTCACCGATCATCTAGAAAATATCTGTGAGAAAATAAAATAGAAAACACAATGTAACGTAATTTTAACACAACTACAACACTCGACCGACGAAATAGGACACTACAACCATATGTTGCTGAATCCGCAAGGTCGAGTGAATACGAGAAGCAAACGTGGACTTATCAACGGTGTCGGTTCCATCGCGCGCTCCCTGTTCGGAGTATTAGATGACGAATTCGCAAAACAATATCAAGAAGACATTGACCTGGTCAAGGCAAACGAGAAACACCTGACACTGTTGTTAAGAAATCAGACATCCGTGATCGAAGCAGAATATAATTTACTGAAGAGGTCGGAAGATGCAGTTGAAACACAGTACAAACTGTTTAACCAACATCTACTAAGCCTTGAGAAGTTTACGAACAATCTCAAAAAGGAACTGGACTCTCAAGAACTATCCATCGAATTTATGATGTCCGCTATCATGGCAAATAGCCTGATTGAGCATCTCCGAAACGTCCAGGAGACCCTGATAGATACTATAACAGACATCTATAACGGCAAGATCAACTTACATCTCATCGCACCGGAACAGCTTCGGGATGAATTGAACATAATCTCGGGTCAATTATCCAAGGATTTAGTCCTACCCATCACCAACATGCAAACAGAGTTGTTTCGCCTTTATCACCTTCTACAAATAAAGGCGAAAATGACTGAACGATACCTTATAATCGAGGTAAAGGTACCCTTAATCAGCAGAGATAACTTCGAGATGTACCGAACAATACCAATACCGAAAAACAATGACGTGGATATGGTCACCCTAATACCTATTGCTGAAATGTTAGCAATAAACATTCAAAAGGATTCGTACATACCAATGACAGAATCCGAAATACATCAATGCGTGCAAAATGACGCGACAACTCGATTGTGTCCACTACAGAAACCCGTATACCGCATGAAGTCTGACGAGAGCCTCTGCATGAAGAACAAGGAATCTCTTCACTGCGAAACCAAACATGAAACATGCCGAGACAAGTGGTTGGAATTAAACAATGTAAATAATTACCTATATTTTTGCTGTCAACAATGCAAAATACGTATTATTTGTGGGCATCAAGTTTCAACGCAGCTACTACACAAGGCCGGTGTCATAACAATCAATGACGATTGCATAATTAGTAGTGAAACTTTTGCTGTTTATCCTCTAAAGCAACAAATGAACAAAATCCGAGCCCAAGTCGACGCAGGTCCTGCAGAAATTCCTTCAATCAACAATATCATAAACCTACCTGTACCGGTTTTAAAATATCTTCACGAGAATGAGACGGTAACAGAGCAGAGAACATTACTACAAGAGCTTGGCAAACAAGTAGAACAAATAAAAGCCGCAACATCAGAAGACATCCTGTCAGATCATGCAACATACCACGATGTCCACCAATACGTTGTCATCTACCTGTTAGCTGTCGCAGCAGCATTTGCGGGCGTAATATACGCTTACAACCGCCTACGCAAACATTGGGCAAGTCGACGGACACCAGAAGCTCCATCTGTTCCCAACCCGATGCCCCGAAGGAGGTCAACCGCGAGCATCGTGGACAACGCCTTATTTGACGTCACAGACGACAGTAGCGCAGCGCACTTATCGAGTGCACGCGCACTCAATAAAGCAACGTCGCCTATTGCGCGTTGTAAATTACCATAATTAATAACTTAGTATTTAACTGTTTACATTTTAACTTTGTTTTGTAACAATTGCCGATGTACATTTAAGTTATCTTTGTGAGTGGGCAATATGTACGAGCTACGCTGTACATGCAACTAATTTGCCCTACTTACAGTGAAACGTTGCAGTATTTAATCCAACATTAAGTGTACATTATTAACCTTATAACATGTTAATTTTAGTAGCATTAAAACCTTTCTACCGATCGGTTGTTTACTCATTCAACATAACATAACATCCCAATACACAACATCAACATAACATTTCACTGTTGGGAGTTACGCCCCAACACTATTCATTGGACTAAAAGTTAAAACACTATTACGTTAGTATGTTACTTGTAGAATAATCTGACAAAAAATCTGAATGTTTGCATGTATATTAGTATGGTTTTTAATAGTTAAAAAAAATTTTTTGAGTGTTCATCGTGATTTTTTTCTATCATATCAAGTTAATTGTATTATGTTTTCAAAACACTATCTAACTAGCATATATCCGGTAGAATATCATATATTTTCTTGATTTTGGTTAGTGCAGTGGATCATATATTTTTAGGCATTATAAATTTGCATTTAGGTCATGTAGTCCCCTTAACTAACCAGGACATCTGCTAATAACGTATTGTCTATGATACAATGAACGAAACCGTTTCTACAAGACACGATATTGACGTGGTTTCCACGTGGTAAGATTATGCGGGGAATAATAATTACTATACAGAATTGGAGCCCAGTTCGGCAAGGGATGATCGCTGTTCGGAAAAAATACTATATTTCGGAATCCTGGTTGGTACATTGAAGAAAATAAGTTTTTAATTAGAAAATCTGTAGTGATTAGTTGGGCAAAATACAATCAAGGAATGGTGTGTGAATTCATGGGTTCGCTCTTGTTTTTAAAACATCGTAAATAGCTTGCGATTTAAATAAGAAAAATGTGAAACTTTCACGGTCTTGTTACAAAATAAGGTTTTTCTTTAGAAATGGTTTAAACCATCAAGCCTGTTTTTGAAATAAGAACCTAAAATTTTTAATTACGAGGGCGGGTCAATAAGTCCGTGACTTTTTGAATTTCTGACCTCTTTACTGAAACAGCAACACTGCTCATGTCAACAGGCATCTGTCAGTTGACTCCTGTCAAAATTTAAACTTGCTGCGTCAGTTAGTTTGTGTTTGACAGCTATTTTTATCAGAATACTCACTAATTTGAGGAGAAAATGGAAAAAAGTAATTTCGTGTGCTTATTAAGCATTATTTCTTGCGAAAAAAAACCATTACCGAGACCAAGGCTAAGCTTGATAAATACTATGGGGACTCTGCACCAACGATTTCAATGGTAAAAAAGTGGTTTACTGAATTTCGTTGTGGCCGTACAAGCACTGAAGATGCCGAACGTCCTGGACGCCCAGTTGAGGTCTCTACACCCGAAACAATCAAAAAATTCACGATATGGTGTTGGCCGACCGAAGATTGAAAGTGCGAGAGATTGTGGAAGCCGTAGGGATCTCGCATGGCTCAGTGGTTTCAATTTTGAATGATCACTTGGGCATGAGAAAGCTTTCCGCAAGATGGGTGCCGCGTTTGCTCACAGTCGACCACAAACGCAATCGTGTAACAACTTCACAGGAAGGTTTGGCGTTGTTTAATCGCAATATGGAGGAGTTTTTGCGCCGTTTTGTAACCGTGGACGAAACATGGATCCATCACAACACACCAGAGACCAAACAACAGTCAAAACAGTGGGTTTCTAAGGGTGAATCGGCGCCGAAGAAGGCCAAGGTGGGTTTGTCAGCCAATAAAGTTATGGCGACTGTTTTTTGGGATGCACGCGGGATAATCCACATTGACTACCTTCAAAAGGGAAGAACAATCAATGGGGAATATTATGCCAACTTATTGGACCGATTCAATGACGATTTGAAAAAAAACCGACCTCATTTGGCCAAGAAAAAAGTTCTTTTCCACCAAGACAATGCAAGGGTGCACACATGTGCAGTAGCCATGGCAAAAATCCATGAATTGGGCTATGAATTGCTCCCTCATCCGCCCTATTCTCCAGATTTGGCTCCGAGCGACTACTTCTTGTTCCCAAACCTGAAGAAATGGCTTGGTGGAAAAATATTTGACTCCAATGATGAAGTCATCTCGCAAACAAAGGCCTATTTTGAGGACCTCGACAAATCATTTTTTTTGGAAGGGATAAAAAAATTGGAGAAGCGTTGGACAAAGTGTATAGAGCTCAAGGGAGACTACGTTGAAAAATAAAATTATTTTTTTATCAAAAAATCTGTGTTTTATTCCAAAAGTCACGGACTTATTGACCCGCCCTCGTATAATAATTTTTATAATTCCTTTTTGTTTTATAAAAAATATATTATTTTGGATGGTTCAAACAATATTATTTTTATTAGAAATCAAAACACAGTTACTTTTATAAAATTGACAACTTAGTCCGGTCTTAGGTTGTCCATTTTGTATTAAGAGGGAAGTTTGCGAGCGTGAGAACTTCTTTTAGAACGCACACATTGATATTTTCCACTTACACTGCAACAACGCGCAGTATAAATTACGTATGGTGTACACCTAACTAGAAACAAATAACAAACCATACGGCGCGACGGAAATATTATAATTTCAATGCGTGTTCGCCCCTAAAGGATTTATAAGTATGTGTCAGAAAACACGCAATGTATTAGCAATTATCTCGCCGCATCGCGAGGCTTGCGTTCCAGTATTACGTATTAGTCGTCACCAAAGGGTGGGGTTACAGTGTTCATCAGGTCGATTGATAAAATTAATTATGTTGTTATTATTTTATTAACTTTATTTATGTTGTTTAATTTAACTAATAACTTTATTATTTAGAATTTTGTATTATTGATTGCTTTTAACTATTTTTGAATAAATTGATACCTACTAAATATTGTTCATAGATATTTTAAGGTAAGTATGTGAAAGACGTAAGAGAGGCAAAGGACTAATTAAAAAAAAAACAAGTAATTGTACATACTATTTAAATTATTTAATGGATAAATGAATTATCTATAACTTATTAAGTTTAATAATAAGTATATATTTAACATCACATTAGTAAGTAGGTAGGTAATTAATAAATAAATAATAAATTATTTATTTAGCCATTATACAACATTTTGAAAAGAAAGAAAGAAAAATAGGTTTATTTGTCACAGAATGACGTGCATACAAAAAAAAAATTGCTCAGGTAACAACACAGGCTCAGGTTTTGCTACTTGTTATCTAAACTTATCTATTAGAATCGTCAAAATTTGGAAATTTGTTCCATCTAAGAATGTTTAAGAATATTTCATATGAAAATTCTTAGGTAGAACAAATTGTTTGACGATTGATATGAAATTGAAGATTATTATTCAGTAAATTTATATCATTCCTACAGTAGCGAATCGTACAATTGATCAACATACGACGTAAAGCAGGCTGCAATTTACGCAAAACCGAAGTAAATTTGAATTTTGCGAGCTGCAGCTGAGGATTCACCTTAATAAGCCAGGCAGATGTGGACTTGTGTGTAAGTGTGCGTATGTGTGTGTGAGTATGTATGTGTGTGTTTGTGTGTGTGTGGCTGCGCACGTGCGTACGTGTGCGGGCGCATATGCATGTATCTCTCTGTGTGTGTGCGGATTTATGTAAATTATTTGTAAATGTGTCTGGGTGACTATCTAATTCTACGGTTGTATGGGCTAGATCAGTTGCCACAATTTAGTTTGCAGTTACAGCTTTTTTTATATTTTTTTTGCGTTTGCTATAATTAATAACAGTTTCGCTTTTCCGTTTTTTTGTTTCTCTTTCTGCTTCACTTTTTTTAATTGCCTCTATCAAATAATTGGGCTCCCTTATGTCCATTTTCCTGTCTAATCTAGAATCTATTATTTCCGGGAGCATACAATCAATATAAAACTTTTTTAATTTATGTTCCATATTATTTCGCCAGAAGTCATCATCTCTTTTTATTATTTCAATCTTTGAGTCTATACTAGTCCAAACCATAAAAATGCATTCATTTTTTTGTGTAATGTGAAGCTGTCCTTGAACCTGATAATACCAGTCATGATTCTTATTTATTATCAGGTCTCCTGTTTGGCTAAATTTCCAGAAACGAATCTTTTTCATTTTAACGCCATCGTCTATTTTTGCACAAGAATATGGACACTTAATTTCTACGATTTTATCAGTTTCCAATAGTCCATCTGGACTTGCTCCTAAATATCCTAACACTGGGTCAACAAAAAGGCCACATCTTTTTATAACGCAGGGAGAGCCATCAACACTTCTTAGAACTGCCAATTGTTCTAGCGCAATATGCTCGTGATCTTTACCGTACTGTAGCGATTTTACATGGTCTAAGTTTGCTCCACGAAGCAAACTTTTCACGAGAGGTCCGCATTTAATAAGGCCTCTTTTGCAAATTTTGCCAAAACCAGATGCAGTCAAGCGTTGTCTTTTGAAAATTATCGGTTACGCCGTGACACTAGCACCCCACCCTTAGGCCTTGTGTCTAAGTGTGCGTAAACTATTTTCGAGCTCGGTGCAGATCAAAAATTGACGTGCTCTCACCTTGGGTTCTAGGGCGGCACTGAATAGTTTTCGGCGCGTGCTCGAATATAAATCAAATTGCGGAAGAGAGTACGCTCCATACTAAAATGTATGGGAAATGGAAAATCATTTGCGTAAAAAAGTATAGAATGTTTAGACGTAAATTACTATCGTATGGGTTTATTTAATTAGAAATTAAAACAGGGAACTTCATAATCATACATTTGTGTCACGATTTAACGAAAAATATTTTCAAACATTGTTTTAAAATAAGATAAAATGTGTAAATAGAATGTGTCGATTTCGATGTGAATATGAAATTTTAACATTGGTTTTAGCAGGATTTTTTGGATAATTTTGGAAATATCTCGCAATGGAACTGATGACAGGTCTATTAACTTTCCTACTTATTTTTTTGGTATTATTTGATGCGGTGAATGTTTAGATATCTTGAAAACAGTAAACCCCTATTCAGGCGTTTCGTAAGGACTCTCCTCTTAAGAACTTTACTAAAGACGACATAAAGTTCGAAATACAAAAACTGGCTCGAAGGGTTAGGCTTGGGCTAAAGTGAGATGGTGTTTTGTAATAGGAAGGTCAGAGTTGTTATTTGTAGTCTACCTGACCCGACAGACGTAGCCCTGACCAAATTTCATTAATTCTAAAAAAATCCCATTGTAAAAAAACACTTTCAGTTTTTCCCGATTTTTTCCAATTTTTAGAGCATCTTTTATTTTTTTTCTTTCCAAGAACCTTATTCGAACTATAATAAGGAATATATAAAAAATAAACAAATAACTTCACAAGTTATGCGCTTACTAACTAACAAAACTTATTCTTTATTTGCATAGATATATATATTGTATAAGCACATACCTTCATTAAAGTATCACAGTAGTCCAACCAAGAGAAGAAACTAGTTAATTCTTTATATCCGTGGAATTTGCTGTATGATTTATCGCCGAAATCGTGTGCAACATATCTGAAATTAAACAAAATCTTAATTTAAAATCTGAAGTATGCAATTACCTTTCACTGAGAATATGAGTAAAGTCGCGAGCAACAGCTGGTATTCATTTATTTCGTTTTTTTTTTTAATCCACACCTCCATGCTAATAAACTTTTTTAACGTTTTACCTTATATTTTTGAATAAAATTTTATTATATTTTTATTATTATAATACAGTTCGCGCAAAACTTTGTGAGCCTTCTGAACATAGGCCCGAGAATGAAACCGCGCATGGTACAGTTGAGTGAGAGTGAGAAAGTTCCCTCAGACACCTATATTATGCATACTGCGCAGCCACTCGCATGCAACTTCCGACTCTTCCGAGATCTCATACAGTTTTGCGCGAACTGTATTATAAATGCGAAAGTAATGTCTGTCGGCTGAACGTATTTTGATATTTGGCACACAAATAGACCATGACCTAGGTTGGAACATAAGATACTTTTGATCCCGGTAGTACTTTCGCGGGGGATAATTGCCATCTTCTACGCAGGTGATGTCGAGGGCAAAAGTTAGTAAAATTACAACTGTCAAAGTCAAATCATTTATTTCAAGTAGGACATTAAAAGGCATATTTGGACGTCAAAATTTTATAAGAAATTAGAATTGATTCTAGTTCCCCTTCCAAAAGGTAGTTTCGTATGGAGATGAATGGGCAAGAAATTCCATAGCAGTTACTCGTTTAAAGTTTTACAATACTTTGTATACATTAATTGACCGGCTGTTCTCTCCTAGAGGTCGTAATTCTCAACAGAATCTCGTGAAATTTTATGAGCAGGTTGTATAATTATATGGAATTTTCTAGTCGATACAGTTTTTCGAAGTTTTTCAAAAAGACAGTAATATGGGGTTTGAAAACGTAAAAAAGAAAAAAAATCAGGCATTTCGCGCTTTTTGTTTTAAGGTAAACATTTATTCCGTTTTAAGCTATGCAAAGACAGACTCGTTATAATTATATGTGAAGACGATGAACCTAGAATAAAAAACCTATTATACGGCACAACAGTACCCAGGACAACCATTCCAAATAAAAAATACTTAAAAAGGTGTTTTGCATGTTCAGGGTCACACTCACGCCCACGTAATATTGAGATGGTCCACATCGCTCGCGACGACGTTGGCCGGCACACACTTGTACTTAGCGGCGAGCTTGTCCACGATAGTCTCACAAGCGGGGCTGCAGCTGGTCACTAGGTTAGCGATGTCGTCTTCTGGGAGGGAGGATACTATCATTATACCTTCGCAAGCTCGAAGGACCACTTGGTTGTCCTGGAAATTATTAATAAATGTTGCTGTAAACTTCTGTTTTCTTTGATAAACTAAGTGTGGTTAAGATCTCGTCTCTTTTTACACGGATTTAGTCTTCTCTGGCGGGATTAATTATTCTACTGGACGACAGTCGACTCTTAACCAAAGCGTTGTATGACAATCAAGTACCACCATCACAAGTAACATCATTTTGTCACAATTTCCAAATTAATAGAAAAAGGACATGATTTTTTTTCATAATTTAGCTACATCATAATTGATTATATACATAGAGCACGTATACCAAAATTTAAAAAAAAATGGTTAGTCTTTGGGGACTGCCGATAGAAGTTAAAACTAAGTAAATTGTGAATTGTATCGTCAGAGCGTGCGGTGACGATGACGCCAGTTCCATGATTTTTGTTCACCCAAAAAGTGCTCAACGCGCCTAAAGTTTTCTCTTCAAAAATTACGTCTGATGATTGATTTGTATAACGCTACGACCGCGTAGCAGACGTAGCCGTGACGTCATCGCCTCAGCTACGACGTAGCAACAGTATAATCAACAATTTCATACTCACAGCGCTGTTCAAATAAGACAACAACAGATCAATAAGTAGGAACTTGTCGTTATCATCGTACACCGTCTTATGACTCTTACACGACGCGTTGTCATCTGCAGAACTACTGGATGTGGCGTTACAGTTGTCTTCCTTCCCGGTTCTTATTATAGACACGTTTCTTAAGGGATTTGGCGGTAGTTCTACCTCGAATAGAGGATTTTTCTTTGGTGTTTGGATCTGAAAAGTAATATATATATATATATATATATATTCTTTATTTCGGACTACAAGTACTCACAATCCATATAGTACATATCGCACACCTAGATAAACAGTAGCACAAATCAAAATACCTCTTTTTTCAGGAATAGCAAAAAACATTTTATATATATTATTTATATTATATCGAGTTATTGCGATTATCGGAATCTTTATGATGTTGTATATTATTTTACTAAGATATTAATTGAGCAAATGAATATCTTAGTAAAATAATATACAACATCATAAAGATTCCGATAATCGCAATAACTCGATTTTGGATTATTTTGAGTTTTTATCTAGGTGTGCGATATTAGTAACAGTGACTAACAGTCACAAACTAAAACAACTAAAGATGGACTACCCACTTTATCTAATAAAGTTTTTAGGATGCTTTTGGAGCCTCCGCAGGAACAACAATACATGATATTAATTCATTATAAAAAAAATACCCACTTTACTAGTCACATTAAATATTTAAATTTTTCTAAATGTTATGATGATAGAGAGAAGTCGCTAGTTTAATCAAAGGTTCAGAAATGGAGACAAAAATAATTTAAAGTCTTTGACCAAACGGCTGAAAATCTCCAACTGACTCGGGGAAGAGGTAATTAATCAAGATATCTTGCATTTAAGATTTAACAATAAATTTTTCCAAAAGTCTTAGAAACTTAAAATCTTATATTTCAGACACTGCATGCTATTTAGTTTATTAATTTAGTTATATTTGTTAGTTTTTATTTCGTGAAATAGACGATGATTTTTAACGAAAACGAGCGTATTTTATGAACAGACCTTTGGGCGTATAGATATTATGAAAAAATAACGGGATGTATTTATTCAAAATAATTTTATTTGAAGTCATGAATAAATTATCTATACCTGTACGGTAACAATTTTGCCATTTTCATTCTCCGGGAGTTATTTACGCCCAAAGATGCTTTGAAATATGGAAATTTCGACGCTCATAACTTGCATACCATATTTTTTTTTTGTATTTATCGGGCTAGATAATGACGAGACAAGTAGATATAATTTTTAATGTACAGTGTCAAACAGTGGAGTAAACTCTATACGACGTTAGTATGGAAGAATTACTGACTAGTATAACCTTAAGTGGTCCTAAGTTAATGGAGTCCAAACTCTCTTAAAGATGAAAGTTCGTTATGTCTTACCTTACTCCTAATCGGTATCAATTTCTGTATGTCCTCGGGTATACTGAGTAACGTGGACTTGTCTTCAACGAAGGGAGTCGTGAATATGTTCGCAAGACCTGGTTCCTGCCGCACCAAGCCACAGAGAGTGAGCAGGAGTTCCACTTCTTCCTTCTCTGTCGGTGACGCTGGACTTTCGTTGCATTGTATTAGCATTCGCTAGAAAATAAGGGTGAATTTTGCTTGTTATTTTTGCTTGCCGAGGATGTGCAGATGGTCAGGTTTTAAGGTCTAAAATGAGTTGTTTCGATTGTCTTTTGGTTAACCGTAAACACAAAAATAAATACAAAGGTCCCCAATGGTATATCTAATATATAAAAATCTCGTGTCACAGTGTTTGTTAGCGAACTCCTCCGAAACGGCTTGACCGATTTTTATGTTTTTTTTTTTGTGTATATTTGGTAGGTCTGAGAATAGCTCGTAAAGTATATTTCATACCGCTGCGGGTGAAACCGCGGGGCGCAGTTAGTATGCTATAATATTCGACGAGTTGATTTACCATTGCCTAAATTGAAATGCTGCACATGAGCGCGTGTTTTGGGTTCGATTCCCGGGTCGGGCAAAGTGTTATCGGGTTTTTACATCTGGAATTTCTCGGTAGCAGCTCGGAGTCTGGATTGGTGCCCGGTTGATGGCAATAGGCTCGCCCCCTATTACATGGGACTTAAACATAACTGGCGAAGTGTGGGTGTGCTATAGGTACACCTCTGCCTAACCCTTCGGGGAATACAGGCGTGATGTTATGTGTTATGTGTGAAATGGTTCATTTCTTTATTTCTTTCTTGCTTAGTTTCTTTTTTTTATGGTTTAATAAAGGGTATTCTATTCTAGAATGTTCTTTCTTTTATCGAACCGGCGATAGTAAATTAGTGGATTGTTTCGTGTTTATCGAAAACAGATCAACTGTGTGTGCTAGAAATGCTAAAAAGCGATGTGAAAATATTATAAAGTAATTAAATGCCGACACGGTTAGTGCAGTGCCTGAGCGATCTCCTGATTATGCGTCTCACGTCTTCGATTCTCGCACGGAACTAATATTTGTATGGCCTATAGACAGATATTACGAATCTATTATATACTCCATTAGAAAAATAACAGCCAATTAACAACAATAGAATAATTGTACTAGTTGTGTACTATATTCTTGAAATTACTGCATTTTAGAGTTTTTTTTTTAATGCATAACCAGCCTATAATATGTCCACTACTGGGACACAGGCCCCCTCTCTATAAGTGGGAGTGGGGCCATAATCCACCATGCGGGCCCAATGCGGTTTGGTGGATGTCACGTCTTCGATTTTTTTTTGTTCTAAGGCATGCCTGTTTCCTCACGATGTTTTCCTTCACCGTTTTGAGAGCAGTGGTGATGAAATTAAATACACAAAGTAAAGTGCCTGCCTGGGTTCGAACTCGTGACCTACAACTCGTAAGTCGGGGCCGATACCACTGGGCTATCACTGCTCTCTCTATCTTTATCTTCTCTATTTTTTTCATGTAAATGGTGAATAGATTACATCGCATTATATTTATATATATATATATACAACGTTTTAATAAATGGAGTACAGGTGTTACAGTAAAAAATCATAGACGAAAAGTTAGAAAAAAATCGTGGTATTCGCAGACCCGATCAGAAGCAACGGATTTAATATTACTTGCTAAGTAAATTGGGCCCAATAGTATTCCGTTATGTTGTTCCGCAAGTCCGTGTTGCGTGATCACTACGCATTTGTCGAACTGGCAGGAAGATGGGTAAGATAACAAACGTATAGAATTATGTGCATACTTCAATCCATACTAATATTATAAATTCGAAAGTAACTCTGTCTGTATGTTGCCATTTCACGCCTAAACCACTGAACGGATTTCGATAAAATTTGGAAGGTCATAGACTACTATTTGTCCCGGTAGCACGTTCCCGTGGGATAATTTCCGACATCCACGCGGGCGACAACGTGAGCAATTAAAATCATCAATACAACCCTCTCAACTTCATATAATCCTGTTGAATGACAATTTCATAAAATATCAATCAATAGGATTATATGAACATAGAGGGTTGTATTGATGATTTTAATGATTATTATTCTGTAATCACATACTTTTTACGGTCGCGAAACATAATTTTGTTCAACATACAAACTGACCCTGACCTGCAAATTGCAAAATTGTAAAAAAATAAGAGTTTCGCGGGCAACCTGGCGCTTCCCCCTTAATTCCTACATCCCCCTTTGATTGTCTCAGGCAACTTAAGATTCAAACATCACATCAAAATAGTTTAAAGCCTGAGAGTAGCTTTTAACAATGCTTGAATCAGGTTCTGTAATACCGGCCTCAAAGGACCAGGTTTTTCGCCAAAGGACCATAATAAAAATATTACAAGTCAATGTTACCTGCAAAGGTCTATAAACATGTGCACTATTAACACAGGGCTGCCGTGTCCGCCTCAGTAGTGCAGTACCAGTTGTAAGGGCCAGTGCTCTCGCGCCCGGCGGTCGTTCAGCCGCCGCAAGCGCACATAACGCGTCTAACAGACAGATAGAACGCTGTACTATTGCTTCCATACATGGTCCTACTGTACCGCCTTGTTGCTCTTTCTCTTCGTCGACTATTAACTGAAAGAATAAAAAATTGTTGAAAATAATTTCTTTAAGGTTTAATGGACCGCCTTTCCATTCTCGTAGCCAAATTTTATATTGGGCTGACTCAATTCAGATTGTCACCGACAAGCTAAAATGTCACCATAATATTTTATGGGTATCATAAATATTTGTCAAGATTTATTTTATTTATGTTTTAATTAAGTATCAAATTACAAATATCCAAGGTATACTCGTAAAGCCAGATTTATTATTCGCCAGTTGCAAATCGAGACACTGAGTTCTAGAGGTATGAGGAGCAGAGTGTAAAGTTCACCCATACCTCCATAAAATAGGGAGGATCCTCCGACCAGACGGGTGTCGTGTCTGGTAGGCATCTGCCCGACGGTTAATGTAGGGACGTTGTCTATATGCTAGTTGTGCGGTCAACTCTGCTTGCGCGATGCAGGATTTTGCATGACGTCAGTGCGACGCGTAGCTCGCATGTGGCGTTGTAGAAGCCGCTACAACTTAATAAGCGACTCACATACATTGCCTGAAGAGCGCGTTACAAATCCCATTAGTTTCGATACAACCAACCCATAGCCGATAGCTGATTTCCACTAATTAGCCAAATTGGATATTGAATGGTTTACGTCTCTGTAAATTGTCCCCGAAACGATCAATTGCAATTGTCAATGTTTTCGTGATACACATTGATACGCAAAATGTTTGTCTACAAAATGCAATTGAAACGATTGACAATATTACTACGAGATTGACAGCAAATGACAAAAAAATTGATTGATGGCAATTGACGCACCATGTATTGATGTTCGATGACAGCAAATGACAATCGTTATTTTAACATCGTCCGCGCCAGCCACCATACATAAAGGACGTTTTTCTGTCACATCTCAGTTTATACTATGTTTCATACCAAACGTCTATCTTTTCTTATTTTCTGAATTGAAACCGCAAGAGTTATTATTAAGAAATGCCTTATCTTATTTGCGTTAGAAATTCTTTATTAGTAAGGCTGTTAGCAGCCTTACTAATAAAGATTTACACTTCGTATACCGGAGTTATAACGCTTACTCTACCAATAAAAGATATTTGTCAGTTCAGTTGTATACATCTGGTATAGCGGGAGTTTTTATTGTATGAGAAGTTATACAACTGTTATTCAGTCCTCAACCCTTGTTTAGTGAGCGTGTAACAGTAGTAACCGGACATCTGGCCGGCAATTTTACTAACTTTTAGGACAAAAATCGTTTCGATCCTTTTACTTTCCGAGATACAGACTTTTGTATGAAATTTAGATTCAGTAAAATAAATATATAGACGTAAAATACATAGTTTAGTTAGTTAGAAGTGATGTCGAACTGCAAGCTCGTGGTGGCGGGCTGGCTGTAGAACTTCAAGTTTGTTTTGCTCTCAAGACTTGGGCTAGGCAAGAAGTTCAAGATGACGCAACAGACATTCATGGAATTAGCTATCAGACCATTACGAATGTATTGCGAAGAATGGCTCTCGCTTTGGCAAATAAAGCGGCACAATGTATACGCATGCCTGAGACTCTTGAAGAGCAAGAGCAAGTAGTTTCTGGATTTAGAAACATTTGTGGTTTCAGAAATGTGATTGGTGCTATAAAAAAACACACAACACACACACACACAATTGATTGCACACATATTAAAATTGGGACAATAGTTTGACATTTGAAAGGTGCGTTCTTAAATGACGAACTTAGAAAGTATGTTTCATTCTTTGTTTCGTTTTACCGTAAAAAAAATACAATTATTTTTAAATACATTTTGAAACAACATTTTGGGCACAATTTGTATTATTTATTAAAAATAAACATTTTTTATGCTGTTTACAAGGTTTTCTAAATGTCTCTACAACTTGGTAATTTAGTTTCAAAACGTTTCCGAAGAATGTTGCCAGTGACTTTTGTTATAACGAATTTATAACTATACAATGCTTACACACCCATTATTGGTAAAGGGAGTGTGTAACTCTTATCCATAGCTTATACAATGTATAACTATACAGTTGTTAAGCGAGTGTGTAAAATATTTTTATGTTAAGAGTGACGCGACTTTACTCAGCACAGTTCAGAAATCGAATGAGGCAGCGCAAATGATACACGTACACCTTCAAGTGGAGCTTCATTCGTCTATAATTTGAAATCTTCACTTACGTAAACATTGACAATCGCAATTGATCGTTTCGGGGACTCTTAATGTGATTAAATGAATGAGTTTGCTATTTATCTGCAGCACATTTAATTTTTGCCAGGATTGGGGACGTCTTTAGGCTGAAATATGATGTGATGATGATTCAGCTACACTAGGATTACGAGCTACTATCATTTTTTTTTAAATATTTCAGCATTTATTAAGTTCGCCCTCAAAAATAAAACCTAAAAAATAGACCGTCCTTCACAAAACTAAACTTCATGCACAATACCACTTTGCCATAAAAACGCTATTCATTGAAACAACAAATATATACACTAAAATAATACTAAAATCAAGGTCAATGGTACAGTTAAAACTCGCGATACCGTGAAATTCGACTGTGTTGCATTGCATTCATTTTAATAAATGCCTAGAGAAAGTGATAATATAATTAAATATAGCTTTATTGTAAGATGAAAGTGTTGTTTATGGTTTTTGGTACTTAGCAAAGAATTTTAAAAATAAAACTGTTGTCCCCAATATAATCGTATTATGTTAGTATAGGACTACTTTATTTAAAACTAGCTGTACCCGGCCTGGCTTCGCACAGGGAGCACTAAGTATCTAACACCTACCTTACCTACCTACCCTACCTACCTTACCTACCTACCTACCTTACCTACCTACCTACCTACCCAACCCTACCTACCTACCCTACCCTACCCTTTCTAGCTTCCTACCCTACCCTACCCTACCCTTTCTAGCTTCCTACCCTACCCTACCCTACCTGCCTACCTACTTCTTCTGTCTCATTCAATCACTTTTTTTTTTAAATTTCTTATATACAAACCTTGTCCTAACAATAACGAACACAAAAAAAAAGAATTATCCAATTTAGTGCAGTCGTTCGGAAGTTACTCGTATGCGCGTACATACATTTCGGCGATTCATTTTTATTTATATAGAAGATAAGGTTTTTCCTGTAGGATAAACCGATGATGTAATATGTTTCAATCGAGAACCTGTCCACATACCGTGAACAAATTGTCAAGACAATGGTTGGTGTGGCTTGTCATGGCCTGAGTTAATTGTGTTTTTTTCAGCAGTCATGGCCAACTGACGAGGGGCGTTCAATGTATTATCGGTATCGGCATGATAAAAAACTTAAATTCAATTAAAATTATTTTTATCTTTCAAAGTAATCCCCCATTACCTCAACGCATTTATTACATCTCGAAATTAACTTTTCAATACCCTGTAAAAAATAACATTCCTCTTTCTCTATAAATTTCTTTTTTTTTGGTTGGGAAATCATCAAATAACTTCGCCCGCTCCGGAGCGGGAGGGCGTGTCAGACTTTTACTGACTAAAACCCATCCGTGTTCCTTGTTGCCTGTGAGCCAGGGCTACGGTAACCCTTTCGGACAAACCCGAGACCCTGGCAGGCATCGGCCCTAACGGACCCCGTCATTGTGTGATTTATTGCCGCCTTGAGCTCTTCATCGTTGGAAAATCGTTACCCACGATGGTCTTTTTTCAAATTAGGGAACAAATAATAATCTCTTGGGGCTAAGTCCCGGCTATAGGGTGGGTGGTTAATTTCTTCAAACCACAATCTCGCACAGCTGCCTTGGAAACACGCGCCGTGTGGACAACGTTCCGGACGTTATCGTGAAGAAGCAACACACCGGTGGTCAGTTTACCCCGTCTTTCTTCTCTTCTCTAATTCTTCTCTTCTTTAATTGCTTTCCGTTAATTTTGTAAACTGGATGCGTAGGATGCTGCGTTTATGGTTTCACCTTTTTTTGTGTACTCAATCAGCAAAATTGCTTTTGAGTCCCAAAACTCTGTGGCCATGATGTTTCCGGCAGACGAAACGACTTTGAATTTCTTAGGAGGCGCAGTACCCTTCTTGTGCCACTGCATGGACTCCTGCTTACTTTCAGGGTTAATGAAGAACCCACGTTTCATCTCCAGTAAAAATTTGATCGAAAATACTTGATGCAACTTCACCACAGAGCTCTAAAAGCTGTCTACAACACTCGGTTCGCACTTGTTTTTGAAGCGCCGCGCCGTGAACATTCGGGGCACCCATCTTGCATTGACTTTTGAAAAGTAAAGAAGGTCATAAATAATAGTGTGCACGGTACCAACGGAGAGGTGGGTCATTGCTACTATCATTTTCATCTTCATTCGGGCATCCTCCAGTATAAGCTTCTCAACTTTTTTCACGTATTCTTCCGTAGAGGCAGTAACCCGGCCGCCCGAGCGAGTATCATCTTCAATAGTCTCTCTGCCCCTTTTAAATTCACTGGACCACTTTTGAACCGCAGATAACGAAGGTGCAGAATCTTGGTAAACAGCCACCATCTCTTCTTGAATAGTTTTTTGACTTTTTCCTTGTTTGGCAAGGTATTTAATAACAGCGTGGTGCTCAGTTTTCTTCAACATTGTCACTTAGCCATTCCAGTTGTCGTTGACTAAAGATAAATAGCAAACTAATGATCAGAACTAAATATATGAAATTTTACCTCTAAACCCTTAGATAATGTCATTAATTAATTAATTAGTCAAATTACCCACATCATTCGTAAACCACCCTCATACCAAAAATACATTGAACGCCCCTCGTAGATTGATTTCATTGTGAACCTCCTGTGACTCCCACAGGAGTCACAGGAGGTTCACAATGAAAACCCACAGGATTTATGTTTTTTTTAAACATAATTAAATAAAGATAAGTTTTTTGAATATTGGTATTCCTAGTGCAGACACCAGTCTCTCTTAAATAATATTATGATGTCATTGTTTGTGAAGAGAAAAATTAAATATTTGAATTTGAATGTTTGATTTTAAGCACAATTTATTTTTATTTTTATTTGGATATATCTGCAAAATCCCTGACATCAATGAACGGATTATAAATCTTGTCCATTACTCACTTTCCTTTTAAAGAGACAAAGTAGAAAACTGATATGGTCTCTAGGTCAGTTCTTTAGAACGGAATATTATACTGAGTCCACTACTTGTTATCATTGTTGTTACTGTAGCAAGGTTAAGGTCATCCAAGGTAATAGAGATTATTATGTAAACACATTCATTTACATTGATGGCTAATCTATTATGAGTAGAGGAACAAATAAAACTAGTATAGTATTTCTGTATAGTTAATGGTAACAGACTCGTCCCCTATTATATGGGACTTAAACATAGCTGGCAAAATACTGGTGTACAGTAAAACTATTTTCTTAATGTCCCTCGGGAATCAACGGATTTCCGAATACAAACAAATGCTAATTTCCATGTCCGTCAATTATTAGATTTATCGTGTATAATAATTTGAATTCAGAACTAAATGTCAACTATACAAAACTCATAAACAAGAAACAATAAAGTACTTAGTTCTGAATTCGAATTATTATACACGATAAATATAATAATTGATGTAATTTTTGGATATGGAAATTAGCATTTTTTTGTATTCGGAAATCCGATGATTCCTGAGGGACATTAAGACAATAGTTTTACTGTACTACATGTACAAATCTGCCTACCCTTTGGGAAATACAGGCATTATGTGATGTGATATTATAATTTACGCAAAAATAAATAGGTGCATTGAGGTTGAGCCTACTATATTGTTGTGCCTGACAAGGTCCATAATGATCTCATTCAATTTCAATTTACCACAAAAGTATACATTATGGAATACAATAAATGATTAGAGTATTGAGTATAAGAAGTCTGTGTGCCTGTGTAATAGCAAATTTTTGGTGTGTATGAAAAGACTGAATCTACAAGTAACAATGAAAAGGTGAGATGGAGAGGCCAATATGATCAGTGCAGATATAATAATAATACCAGCCTATTATTGCCCCAAAGGGCAAAGGCCTCTTCTCATACAGAGACCGCATGAGCCTACTCACTAACATTATTTTGGAACGCCACAAGTCCAACATTATTTTATGTAGGATGTCGGGACATCTTTATCTGTCACCTTCGCTTAAAACTTCCTTTTTCTAAGCAGCCATTTACTTACTATCATACCTGTGTGCTCTCATGCTTTCATCTAATAGTGTAAAGTGTGTTCTCTGTTCCGTCTGTTCAATAATTACATTAAAGTGATACCTAATATTAAATAAATATAATTATAAATTCCGTTTCAAATTGTAAATTGGTCTTTCATTGTGATCACCCACCGAGTCAAACCTTGTATCCAACACACTACCACACTACACACACTCACTCTATGCTCACTATTTGTAAATAAATATATCAAGCTGTTCAGAAATGTTATCTAATTTAATCAGTGGCTATATCCTATGTTTACATATACAAACATTTCAATATGTTAATGATTTGACTGTATAATAGATAAGACCAATTAGAATTCTGCACACAACTTCAGACTGTTACAAAACTACTAGGCAGAGAGGATTAACAGCGGCCATAATGTTTGGTTGCTTTCCTATTACCTAACACAACTGATAGACTTGACAAATTGAATTGTGTTGTTCCAACTGTTATCAGAAATCAGCACATAGATTAATTAACTCTCATGTAGGAAATAGGAATGGTACCTTTATCAGTTAACGGACACATATTCTTGAATGCCTTGTTTTTTTTTTGAGTATTGTATTGAAAATAATTTTATGACCTATTTAATCAAGCAATAATATTGCTCTCAATTATATTGTACAATCTCCTGAAGTCCTGATGATGGTAAATTAATCTGAATGAATGCGGTTTTTATTAATTATTGAGATTGTTTTTTGCTTAATTACTGAACAAT
The DNA here is from genome assembly GCA_916610205.1 of Griposia aprilina. NCBI lineage: Eukaryota > Metazoa > Arthropoda > Insecta > Lepidoptera > Noctuidae > Griposia > Griposia aprilina. The sequence goes on from OU744306.1 coordinate 5,207,074, forward strand.
AAGAAATAAGAAAAATAAGATAATAAGATGCTGATGCTGATTGGTTTAAGCAATTACTTTGTATCTCATTGTAAGTGAACCTATTTATTGTTCTTATGAGAATAAATTCTTTAAACCTAACATAATTATTTTTATACTAAGTACCAAACGGTGCAGTATGATTTTGACATTAATTGAAACTGCTTATCTGCTATAAAATTTGTATTTTTACATTTATATTTTGTTATGGTTTTTTTTATGTCAGTTTTTTTGTATTTACTTCATCATTTCATCTTTTTTTTTTTTTTCTTCATTTTTGTCATGGCAGAGGACTTTTGGCCGCAAGGTGTAATGTTCCGTCGCTTCCGCGGACAAGTGCCACACGATCGCACAAAGACAGTGCTCGAGTGAAGTGTGTTTTACTAACTTAGTTTTAAGTTTATATACTAACACACTTTGTACTATTATGATATATATGTTAGTCTGTAAGGTATTTATCTATGGGCCAAAGTAGCCTGAAAATAAAGGATTTATTATTATTATTATTATTATAATCCCAGCAATGGGAAACTTCAGCCTGTAATTAATAATATAAATGTATATTATTATAAACATTGAACAATGCTAAGACAGTAAATTGTAAGCGGTGCTCACTTGCTTATCAGCTATTCAAATATGTGATGTTATGTAAGGAATTAAATACTACAATATACAGCTGAGTTCATACTAGTGTTCAAAAATATAATTAGGTAATAATTTACTTATTTAATTAATATTTGTAATCAATACATTTATAATAATAATCTATAAAGACATGTTGCAAGACTTGTTTTGAGTGTGTTTTTTTTAAGATTGAGCTTCAAAATTATTAGTCAGTATGTGTTGGTCCTAGGTTGCTTATAAACTTTTAAATTAATTAAATTACGACTGTGATCACAACCGTAATTTAATTAATTTGACTATGAGAGATTTAATTATGAGGACTCTAACATCCTGGAATAAATATTGCTTTTATATGAATCATTTATTTGCACAAGCCAATAAATTCAGCAAAATACGAAGCGACATAGTAATTTTTCGTTTTTAATTAGTAATTACTGTAATTATTAGTCACAAACCTGTAACATTTGATGCAGGTGATGCGGTATCCTTGTCTCCTCGATATGCAGTTTGTTATTCTCGTCATAATTCTGGTAAAAATTGAGTATCATCTTCCAGTGATACTCGAAATCCTCCAACCGCGTAGCCGGAGGTGCCAGCTAAAATAATTAAATCTCATTAATTAGTGCACTACACGCACATTCGCCGATATTATTAATTGTTTTGCTCTTACAACGTCCGCCGCAGTTTGTAGCACGTCCGAAAAACGACTCAACATTTTAACGCTAAATAATTTTACATGTAATCACACATAACACAAGCCTTGATTATATGAAAAACAAGCGATCCGAGATTGTAAATAAAGCATCAAATCATTTTATAAATTTAATTTGTTTAGCACAACACAGTAATATCCCGAATAAATACAGAGAAGTATGATAAATATCAATGTCAAAAGAGAATTACTGATTGACGTTTGGGAACAGATAATTATTAGAGGAGAGACGTTTGGGACGAATCGGTCTTTAAAAAAAAAAGGAAATAAATGTTTCTTCGTTCTTTCCTTTCTTTCTACGCCATTGAGTAAAAGTTTGATAAAATACGTGGACATCATCTTCTACTGTGGCCATTTCCCAACTATGTTGGAGTCGGCTTTCAGTCTTACCGGATGCAGTTGAATCAACCAATCTGCCTAGCCTTATTTATTTAATTAATTGGTACATACAAAAAATTTAAACAGAACATTAACGTAATAAAAGTACTGCTATGTATGCCTATTATAGGTATACACCTAGCCTTTTCCCAATAGCAGCATTAAACATGGAGTGACTGGCGGCTGAGAGACTCTCACATTCAAGTCAGTGAAAGACGAACCTAGTAAATGGTAGCTTTATAGTAGGTACAGAGTGCTCACACATGCTATGCAATGTCATGCTCACTCAAATGTCTCACTGGTGGTGGGTGGCATGTGTGTTGGATCATTAGGTTCCCTTCAAAATGGTTGAGCTGAATGGTGCTGATCCATACGCCATGATCGTGAACGGGCCCCGTCAGTAGAGACTGGTCATCTCTTAGCTGCCACGGATTATTAATTTCCGAATTGTTTACGTTTTTTTGTTTTTATCTTTTACGTTTAACGTGCACGTCTCTCTACATCGTTATCACATGTATAATTTCAACAGAAATGAAGTAAACAATTTTTTGTAACAATATTTTGGTTTAAAAGAGTGTCCTAGTGTAGGTACCTATGAAAGGCAAGAAACTCCACGTTTCTTGCCTTTCATAGGTACCTACCTATTACGATACGTAGTATCTCTATGTGGTAGTCTGTGCTACTACGCTTTGGACCTATTTAGCTTCATCTTTCTGACTGACCGATCCCTTGACAATTCAAAAGTGCCTGTAATTGGTTTATTTGAAATAAATGTTTTTAGTTTGAGTTGAGTTTGAGCCAGATTGTACGTCTAAGGTTTCCCTAATGTCCCCAAAGCTAACACAGAAAACTTGCACGCATTTCCCGTTTCTAAAAATGGAACGCTGCTCATACGTCACTTGTCAAACTGATTTATGTACGTCAAAAGAAATAAATCTCATTTTCATTCATGAATTCATCACTTGGCGAAGCAAATCGCGATTTTCCTGTAGCGAGCACGACATGCTTAGAGCAATTTAATTAAAATTAAACACACTGATAAACAGACAACTTATCAGTGCTAGTGATTGCGTGTGGTATATACAAAATGTCTTCGTTTGTGAATCGCCGCGAGGACAGCACAGTGGCAGTGGAGGACACTTCAACAAAAGATAATGTTACATATTACAAAATAACTGTTAAAGTGGGGCTAGTGCGTTGGAACGTGTTGCATCGGTACAGTGACTTTGTGGAGCTGCACGAGAAGTTGGTTTCGGACCATGGGGTCGCGAAAGAGCTGCTACCGCCTAAGAAGGTTATTCGCAACAAAACTCCAAAGTTTGTGGAGCAAAGACGAGAGGGCCTTAGCGAATACTTGAATAGTGTTTTTAACTATTTAAAGCTCACAATGCCGTCCGAGTTCGCTCACTTCCTAGACTTCCATTTGTATGATATATTCTTTTTGCTACAAGATTTAGCAAAGACACTGTTTTTGGAAGGTGATAAGTTATTGCAGGATGAAAGGTCACATCACTTTACACCTCTCGAGGTATATTGCACCAAATCTATTACTAAAAGTACTCAAATTCAGTCTTGAATCAATGTTTTAATTTTTTATTAAAAACAGGATTTCATCAACATTGTTGGAGTAATTATATAACTATTAGTAGAGAAAATTACATCAGTAATAAAGTTTTCCTATGAAATCAAATATGGATATTACTCTATGTACGTCAGCAAGAGATAAGTAGGTATCCAGGGTTGCCGGATATAATGAAGTTTAGTAAACCACTGATGATTGTTTTCGAATGTTATTTAATTTTATTTGAAAACATTCATAGGTTTCTTACTAAACTTGAACTACTTAAATCTGGTGACCCTGGATACTTATCTCTTTTGCTGACTGTACATTGTTAAAATAATTTTCCCATTACTTTTAAACATAAATTTCACTAATTAGTCATTCAAAAGACATTACCTATTTTGTATTCAAACCACTTTCACCTTTCTTATCCTCAAATGGCCATTTCTTCAATACCCTTTATATTTCAGTTGCATGCAATAAGTGAACGCTTAAAAATGGCGTGTCCACCAACTGAGAAACAAGATCAGATGTACGACTTTAGTCATGTCCTGGACTTCTGCTCCCAACTGCGGTCCCTGAACATTGAAGGAAGTTACGAGAAGCTGGGTACGAGTAACATAGTGCCGAATGATCTGCACTTTGATCTGATACCATTTAAGTCACTGGTGGAATTGAAGATACTCGGTGTGCCAATGGCTTGTATACAGAGTCTTGGTGAGTGTTAATTTGTTAACTAAGCTTGCGTTTGACTAGATAAGTAGCTGAGGCTGTACTATGACGTGTTAAAGCCATCATCGTGCCAGCGTGAAAGAGAGACGGAGCTATACATATATGATGATAGCACTATCCCTTTTTCTCAATGGAACCATAACAATTTAATAAGTTAAGTTTTAAGGCATTTAAATAAATAAATGAATAAAAATAATTTGAGATGGTCATTCATCATCTGCATAGTCTTTTCCCATTTATTTTGGGGTCAGCTTCCAGTCTAACCGGATGCAGCTGACTACTAGTATTTTACATGGAGCTTATCAGTTTTAATAATATTAAAGGCTGTGTGACTGTGGTAATGTAATGTTTTTAATGGTTTCATGAGAGATACAGAGATTTAATGGTTTCATGAGAGATTCAGAGATTTAATGGTTTCATGAGAGATACAGAGATTTAATGGTTTCATGAGAGATACAGAGATTTAATGGTTTCATGAGAGATACAGAGATTTATTGGTTTCATGAGATGCAGTGATTTAATGGTTTCATGAGAGTTACAGAGATTTAATGGTTTCATGAGAGATACAGTGATTTAATGGTTTCATGAGAGATACAGAGATTTAATAGTTTTGTGAGAGATACAGAGGGCCTAGACAAAGTAACATTCCATTAGCGATGACGCTAGTAGAAAATCCAAAAAAATTATGGAGTTGACAAGCTATCGACATGTCACGTGATCATAGGTCAACGAATAGAAATTAGCTAGACAATGTTACATCATCCGATTCTATGAAACTATCGACAGCGTCGAACGATTACTTCAATAGAGACGCGTAGCCAAGTGGCACTTTTTGACACGCGTTATCGCTAGTTGTCGATTCGTATGATGGAAACATTAGCGAAAGCGATAGCGATTGTGGAAATAGGTTCGCTCCGAATGGAATGCCATTTGTCTAGACCTTCAGAGATTTAATGGTTTCATGAGAGATACAGAGATTTGATGGTTTCATGAGAGATACAGAGATTTGGTGGTTTCTTAAGAGATACAGAGATTTAATGGTTTCATGAGAGATACAGAGATTTGATGGTTTCTTAAGAGATACAGAGATTTAATGGTTTCATGAGAGATACAGAGATTTGATGGTTTCTTAAGAGATACAGAGATTTAATGGTTTCATGAGAGATACAGAGATTTAAAGTCAGTCACACAATTTTCGCAAAATATTAATGACTATTATTGCTTATTATTTTATTCTCTTCTTCTTCGTGTCGCTGGCCCGACTTTACTCAAATTTTGTTGGCCCAAAACTTTGCCACTTCCACGGCGTCGTCGGTGGCAGCATAGAGGTCACTTTGACTGCAAGTTTTGGGACACAGAGGGCAAGATAGAAGGTGGAGCATAGTTAGTAGTGGTTAGTTATTTTATTTATTATACATGCAGCAATGCAACATATCTAGATAAAAAGCTACATACTCAAAATTATTATGCTTGTACTTCCAACATACTTTAACAGACTTAGTCAACAAATGTCTACAACTGTCAATATAAACAAACTGATATAGTAAACCCAAATATTACTCCACAACATTCTTGTTGACACAACAAGAATGTTAGTATGCAAGTGATAATCAGAAACATGTCAATTATTTGTTATCAATTATCATTGAATGAACCATGTCTTAGTCTCAATACGTATTATTATATGTCTGTCTGCTAGAAGTCTTAAAATAAAACCATACTAGAATGTTAGACCTACTTTGTATTTGTCTTTGAAAGCGACCTTTAGTTCAATGCAATAGAGTTCGATGGAAGACAATTTTTCAAAGCTTTAATTAGAGAAATACCCATGTAGAGGTTCAGCTCGCTTTAACTGAATCACTGAATTGTCTAAAGAGACGCAACCTACGATGACGGACCGATTAGAAAGAGTTAATCCCCGTGGGGAACTGACTCTGCATGACACTCAATCTGGCAAAACATCTGCTTATAGTCAATGGACTGATTGTATGATAAGACAAGAAAAATTAAGATTTTTTTTTGCATGTAAACTTTTTTTTTTTTTTTTTTTCTTTTTGGCAACTGAGCCGATGTCGACTATTCTGCCAGCGTCATGTAGTGACGGCAGCACAACAAGATGCGCCTTCGAACTTTGCACTTTGTGGTAGTTGATTAATAGTTTTAGTAGCTGAAAGGACAAGACAAGTTTTGTTAAATAACATGTTTTCTTTTTAAAAAATGTTTCTTAATAGATTGATTACTCTATTAAAAAACGACACAGACATTCACAAAGTTATAATTATTATTTATTACACATCAGACTACATTTTAATATCATTGTCATTTAAAAATTTTGACAGGATTTGGATTAGTTTAGGCGAAAAGTTAGTCAAGAGGGAATGGAAGTTAGTAGGAAGGGTGATATTAATTTTGGGAAGCTTATGGTACAAATCAAAAGATTGGGAATTTGAAGGACATGAAAAAAAGATATGATCCAGAGTACCTTCGTCAAGACCGCATTCGCACAGGGAATTGTCACGAACATGAATCTTATTCAGGAATACTGGACTGCAGCAGTGACCGAGTCTTAGCCTACACAAGGATGAAACAGTTCTTTTGGATAACTTAGTGCATTTAAAAAACCAAGGTTTCCGCTGGATGTCGGGTTGGATACTGGCGTAGTATGCCCCCTTGAGCTTTGAAGTTACCTGCCACACTGTTGACCAGGCGTTATGCATTTTAGGTTTTGTATCAGCCCGTAAATCATAGCTATGGACGACATAATGTTTTTGGTCAACAGGGTTGCATGTAGCATATTTAGCCAACGAGTCGGCGCATTCGTTGCCACCTATATCCGAGTGACTAGGAACCCAAGCTATTTCAATGCTTAAACCGTTTTTAGAGCAAGTGAAGAGTAAATTTTGAATGTCTATAATAATTTTGCTATGAATTTTTGATTTTAATTGATTTTGACTTAAAGCCTGAATGCTACTGCGGGAATCTGAAAAAATTACCGAATTTTGAATATTATGCGTTTTTATAAAATTAATTGCTTCTAAAATGCCAATACATTCCCCTGTAAATACCGAAACCTCCGGAGGGCACTGAAAGAGAAGGGCAATTCTGGAGTTCTGAAAATATGTTGCAATTCCTGTGCATCCTGTTGAAGTTAATTTAGACGCATCAGTGTAAAATAGATTCCAACCCCTCCAGTACCTCTCAATAGCCCGATCAAAGTCACCTTTTACGTCCTCGGAAGTCTTTGAAATACCAAGCTCCAAAACGACGTTTGGCCTAAAGTGGACCGCCTCGTATGCGGAAGAAAATACTGGTAGGGTGGGATACTGACAAACAGGTGAGGAGAGGTTTTTAAGCTCTCTGTACCTATTCATCAAAGGGGGAAACGATTTATGTTTCCAATATGGGGATATTTCTAAAGAGAGGTGTATTTGTTCTAAAATGGGAAGTAAGGGATGGGATGAAAGAGAGAAAACTTTTGACAGGAAACGATCTGCTAAGTATTGCCTTCGTATGTTAAGGGGAGGCTCTGCACATTCTACCTGGAGGGCATTTATAGGAGAGGATTTCATTGCTCCTACGACAATCCTAAGGCATTTGGCTTGAATGGCGTCAAGTTTGCGAAGCGCTTCTTTATTACAGGGCTCAAGTAAGAAGCAGCAATAGTCCATCACACTTCTGACCAGAGCATTGTACACTAATTTTAGAGTGTATGGGTGAGCTCCCCACCAGACTCCAGATAAAGCTTTTAGGACTGATACTGAGCGCTCACTTTTTTTAACAACATTGTTGATGTGATCCACACCCGACATTTTGGAGTCCAGAGTAACTCCCAGAAACCTGGCCTTTTCCTTGATCGGGATAGCTTGACCATCTATATTAATGTCAACCTGGGGGACAAGACGTCTGCGAGTGAAAATAACAGCTGTACTCTTAGGAGCGCTCAAAGACAACCCGTGATCGAGAAGCCATTGGTTTAATGAGGGTAAAGAGACATTCAAAGAAAGAGCGGCATCCTCTATGGAACTGCCAGAGACCAATAATGCGATATCGTCAGCATACTGAAGAATTTTACAATTATAATTTAAACATGAAGGGAGATCGGAAGTGTAGATATTATAAAGTATGGGGCTAATTACGGATCCCTGAGGTAAACCTCGCCAGGTCACCCTCTGCTCGGAGGTATCCCCTGGAATCCTTAGCTGAAGAGTGCGGTTTGAAAAAATAATGCAGATGATCTGAATAATCCTAGCCGGTATTCTCAGCTCATGCAACTTTTGCCTGAGAATTGGGAGGAGGACAGAATCATAAGCAGCTGATATGTCTAGAAAAACGGCTACCACAGACTCATCTCTACTAAGGGTCAGCCGGATCTCTGATGTGAGGATACCCACACTATCAGTAGTACCCAGACTTTTCCTAAAGCCAAATTGAGTCGTTGGAAGTAGTTTTCTATTTTCAACAAACCATTCCAGGCGGTTTTTAATTAGATGTTCAAGAAGTTTAATAAGAATAGACGATAAAGCAATTGGTCGATAAGAGCAATGATCACTAGGATCTTTGCCGGGTTTTAATAGAGGAATAACCACTTGAACCTTCCAAGCTGGAGGAATATACCCAGAGATGAAACAGAAATTGACTAAGTCCAGGTAATATTGGTGACATTTTACACCCGCTTTTGCAATGAAAGAGTAAGGGAATCCATCCACGCCAGGAGCGGAATCCTTGACATAAGTGAGAACAGTTTTAAGTTCGTCAAGGGAAAATGGGTTATCAAGAGGATCGTTCGAAGTTACAGAAACATCAAAGTTTATTTCGTCTATACCAGGAACATAGACTGGGGCGACTTTAGAGAAAAACTGGTACCCCAAATCTTCAGACAAGTTGTTCGTGGGAGATGGTTTTAAACTGTTTCTAAAACTTTTCACTCTTTGCCACACCACCGACGCTGGGGTAGATGGACTCAGAGAACTACAAAACGATACCCAGCCTGCTCTTTTCTTTTTTCTATTTAATTTCCTGGACTTTGCCAATATTCTATTGAAGGCGAGAAGATTATCCAGGTTCATTTCAAGGTTAAAAGTCTCTTCCGCCTCATTTCTGGCCCTGATCATGGTAGTGCATTCCCTATCCCACCAAGGCGGAGAAGGGATTTTGCCTGTAGGTGATTTTTTTGAAGGGAAGCAATCATTAGCTGTAGCGGATATGGTGTTGGAAAAAGACGTAAAACATTCTTGAGCATTTTCAACATTGATGGGTGGGAGGGAGGAGATACGAAGGTCTAAAATTTTTGAATAAAGATCCCAATCCACAGAGTTCAGTTGGTACTTTAGTAAGGGAGGGGAGGTTTTATCAGGAAGAGATTTAGAAGGAATTTCAACTGTGATGGGATAGTGATCACTTCCGTAGGTCATATCTAAACGACTCCAAACAAAAAGGCTGGCTATGCTGGATGAGCAAAATGTCAGATCAACACAACTATTACTTTGTCCTAATCCAGACCTACGTGTGGCACTGCCATCATTAATAATACATAGGTCAAGATCGTCCAATATATCCACCAGGCCAACACCAGTACTATTACAAGAATCCGATCCCCACCGGTAGTGATGACAATTAAAATCTCCCATGACAAGTAATGGGCCGTTTACACTACGTAGCAGATTTTTAATTAAAACAAGATCCTCAAAATGTGGATGTGCAATATAAAAAGAAAAAATATTTATACCCTCAACCTTAACAGCAACAACATTGATGTTGTCGCCAACGAAGGGTAAAGGGATCTGGGAGAATGATACTTTGTTATTGATGAACAAAGCACATCCTCCATATCCATCTGATCTGTCATGACGAACACCACCGAAACATGGGATTCTGAAATTGCTTTCAGAACGAAGCCACGTCTCAGCGATGCCGCAGACCGATGGTTTAAATTTATTAATTAAAAAGAGTAGGTCAGGTTTTCTGGGAGAAATACTCCTCACGTTCCATTGCAGGAATGTCAGGGGATGGAATGTTATTAATATAATGGACAATTGAATTCAGTTTATTGGCAACGTGGTCAGGTAAAGATTGTGCAGGGTTAGCTAATACAGTTATTAGCATATTGGCTATAATATTAAGTATGTTTTCAGACTTATCAGGACTACTAGCACCTTCCATAGGGAAGGCACAACCGTTTTGGGAAGGAGAGAAGGAGTAATCCTGAGTAAGGGCTTGATGAGCCTGCCTATCGTAACTAGGTGAAAGAGGGGCGTGAGATTTAGGTTTGAGAAAGACCGTTTTACGGTATGATTTTGGTGTTTGGGGAGCTGGACTGGGGTATTGAGGAAAATTGGTTGTTGGTTTGGATTTTTGAGAAGCTCTTGACACTTCAGCATATGATCTTGACACTGGTGGAAAGACCTGACTTGCTTCCGCATAAGAAACAGATTTCTCGGCCATGAGAGCTTTAATACCCTTCTGCCGACCCAATTCAGGACAAGCTTTATCATTGGCATAATGATTGCCAGAACAAGATATGCAAATGGTACAGTCAGTAGTAACTTGGCATCCATCACCTGGGTGGTCTTGACCACATTTGAAACAGCGGGGTTGCGAGCGACATACAGTGCGAGTGTGACCGAAACGACAACAGTTAAAACATTGAATAGTTGGGTACATATACCTTTCGACTGAAAGGGCAGAATAAAAACAATAAACTCGCTTAGGTAAGACTTGCCCATCAAAAGTGAGAACTACAGTTTGAGTGGGTTTCCACTCTGTAACACCCAGAGAAGTCACCTTACGGCTCATTCTCCTTGCCTTTATAACGGGGCCGCATCCAGCAGGAACCTTAATATTCTCTATGACCTCATCTTCTGTCCACTCACTTGGTACGTCTCTGACGAGACCCAAACGAGTAATATTAAATTGAGGAATAGTTGCAACAAAGTTATTTTGGGCTAATGTACGACTAATTAAGAAACTATTCGCATCCTGGTGAGACTTAAACTCAACAGACACACGGTTCCTTCCCAGGCGTTTGACACTACCTAGGAGAATGTTGCTGTAGTTATTTTTTGTTAAAAACATTCCAAATTTAACCGGGTGCAGAACAGTACCTGGGGTCTGGCCATCCTTCAAAGAAACGTGTACAATATAGGGTGGGTTGTCCCTTAACGTGTACGCTTGTCTACCAAATTCTTTTTTTTGTAGCTTTGGAGGGTTTGTTATAGTAGCCGGGGGAGATGTAGCTACTCTTTTTCTACTTGTCGATTCGGAGTCCATTGTATTTTCTAGCACATTGTCGTCGGGGAGAGAAACAGTTAACACCGGAGTGTATTCAAAGGGATCAGGAGGGTCAGGGGGCTTTTTGGTATCCATTGTGGATACTGGGTAAAATCTTTAAAAAAAAAAAATAAGTTAGAGTTAAAACAAACCTTACACTTCAACACAAACACAAAGAATAGTCTCGATAGAAGGTAAAATACACTAAAATCGAAAAAATTCGTAACACAAACAAAAGCACGTGTTAAACCTTCACCACTACCAACGAAAGTCGCATGTAAACTTATCTTGCCCTTTCAGCTACCTACTAAAATTAACAAATAACAACTACCACAAAGTGCAAAGTTCGACGGCTCTCCTTGCCTTGCTGTGCTGCCGTCACTACATGACGCTGGCAGAGTAGTCGACATCAGCTCAGTTGCAAAAAAGGAAAAAAAAATGCTGTTGTTTGACTTAACCTTTGGCCGCGTCCTCACCAAAACGATCGTCGCGTTCATTTTGTTCGGCGAATCCGAACGTGGTCGCGCTGACATAGGGCATTCATTCCCAGTCGCCCCCGCGGGGATTGCCACCAGAGGCAAATGGGAATAAAAATTCCCAGTCGCCACCGGCGGTGACTGGGAAGTCATTGCCCCCATTACGGTTTCGCTATACATTGCTTTATTTCTTGCGAATAATTAAAAAAAAGGGACGTCGACCGGCTAGGGTTAGGGTTAATAATCAGGTCAACGGAGCCCCACTTAGCGGGGCTCCTATTTCTGTCTAAAGGGTTTAAAGGAACCTAACCAACCCAACCTCAGGGTGCGCCTGATGTCGACCGTCTAGGGTTAGGATTTGTCATTATTCCTAGTGCTAATCCACGCCGCAATGTACAGCGATTTGAAGTGGAGGCAATAAGTTCTAATAAAATTCCCAGTCGCCACCGGGTGGCGGCTGGTGGTGGTTTATTCCCATTTGCTTCCGGTAGCAATCCCCGCGGGGGCGACAGGGAATGAAGCGACATAGGGTGCCTTCCGTTTTGACGAACAAAAAGTGACATGAACTATATGACCGATCATTTGCGTTGACAAGGCTACGCCATAAAAAATATGTCAATGGTTACCGGCAAGAGTGACTGCTGAGTGTCTAATTTGTACTGTGTGTGACCAACTGTTCGCCGTGTGGTCCAGGAAAACATACTTCCGGGGCCTCGGCCATATTGAGGAAAGATTGGTTCCAGTCACGCCTGGCAGCCTTCATTCAGCTACCCTCGGCGTCGCGTCGACTCCTAGCGCTATAGCAATCTAACTGAGCCAGGAACTAACAAATTATAATTATTGTAAAACAATGGAATAATTAACTCAAGTTAAATGATGCATTTACTGTCTCACGGCTAGTCTAGTATTAACACAATCTCACCCTCTCACTGTCGTGGGAATATGTTCATTAAAAACGGAAATGTAAATAAGAAAATCTATTATTTGTTTACAATTTTTCTCTCCTTCAGGTGGACTCCGTGATACTCTAGTGAGTCTATCAGTGTCAACAGCGAGTGTCGTGTCAATGAATGAGTTCCTGCTTGTCGATATCCTGCATAAGGATCCCTCTAGCATCGCTGATACTGTTGTAAGTAAAAAGAAACCTTATTTCGGCAGTAATAGAATTAATTTTAGAATTATGTAAGGTTCTGGTGAGTCGATTTGTTGCATGGCATTGAAAATTCAATCAGGATTTGAAGGTGATAAAGTCGTAAACTGGTTTAATAATAATGTGTTGATTTAATAATGTTATGTAAATAAGTATAAAAGATGTTCTCATTTTTTATTGATGAACCCAAAGTTAACTTTTTATAAAGTTTAATAATAACTTAATTAACTAAAAAACGATTAAATTAAAAATATGATAACCTAACTAAAACTATTAACAAACTAAAATATAGCATCGAAAAATTCCTGCGCATCGCTGTCGACTGGTAATGTACCAAAGAGACTGGCGGCATTCCCACGTTGTATGGCAATGCTTAGCCTCTGGCCAAGGTAAAATCCAGTCCTTGGGTCACGGGAAGTGTCATCCAGCCGTTTGGGGATTTTCTTGAACAAACCATGAGCAGTCTGACACCAAAATATAAGCTAACCCACAGTTGGATTTGCTACTTCAGAATCATAATTTTGGTTTGTGGTTTCCTCATAGTAAATATTACGAGGAAACCACAGATCCAATGAATTTGATAAAATTCTAAGGCGCGTGGTTGATGACCTAACATATTGCTAGTTTTTTCCTGTTTAAGATTAACCTCCTTACTAATAAACGTTGTATAGCGTCTGTGTAGTTACACACCGATTTCTCTCTTTCAGTCGTCAGTAATTTGACGTTCGAAAGAAGAAGCCAAAGCGTTGTGTAACTATTCGGACGCTATACACCGTTTATTAGTAAGGAGGTTAGAGTTTACAAATTCGGAAGGAAAGAAAAAAAAATACGATGATTATCTATGCATAGTACTAAATGTCCTTCATAACGTCCTAATTTTAGCGAAAGATAGCTAAAATGCAAATTATCGCAAATAGATATGATAACAAAATGACGACGTTCTTTGACGTCAATATATTGTATAAAACGTAAAACAAAGACGTGCGTCATTAATTTTACAAAGAAAAATAAATCAATACTGAGAACATTTCGTATTCACTTAAGTATTCAACCGTGCTATGGCTTTTGTCATACACGGTGGCAGGAACATTGCCGCGCAAATTTAAACCTTGAATTCAGCACATGAGACCCCTAGAATCTATATAATTTTTTCAAATATCCAAGTCACTCGCAAATTTTCACCGGAATATGGGTTCATTGTTTCCTCTAAGATGCCTCTGTACTGATACTGATCCATTAGCCCTTCAATCTTTCTTACGGGACCAACCCCATACCCCGAAAAACATCCTCACACTGACCTTTCCACCGCCGTGCTTAACTGACTTTTGGTTTATTCAAAGCCTCGTTAATTGGTCGTTGTACATATTGTTTTCCGTTGGAATTTATCAAATTTATTTTGGTTTCACCCGGAAATAAAACTTTTTCCATTGATGAACAGTCCAACTGCTATATTTTCTATCGAAGGCTTGACAATTTTTTCTATGTTGCCGGGTAAGAAATGGTTCTTTCTTATTAGCAACTCTTCCAAACAATTTCCCTTCAACCAACCGCCTACGGACCCGTTTCGAGGGTCGATTTGTGAAAATACTTCTTTTTGGATAACATTAGAACCTTTGAAGGAGTCCGTCGTAGAAAACGAAACTAAGCCTGTCTTCTTGAATTGTGGTTTTCTTTGGCCGAACTTTTCTAGGTATAGTCGCCAGCAAGTCAAGCTACACGAAACTGTCAAATGTCTCCAAACAATTTTAAACCTTAAAAGGTTGACTGTTAAGTTCAAAATTGAATGAGGAAATCTGACAATTTGTGGTAAATTTGTGCTGGCGACTGTACATTATCCGATGTTCCATGCTCTTTGTAATGTGTAATTGCGTTAAATACCATGTTGACGGAACACTAAGTGAGCGATTATTTTTCTTTAAGCCCATTGTCGTTTGAAACAAAAATACACAAAAAAAAATCTTGTTGCTGCATCACAGCTCTTGTTTTTACCTATTTTTAATAATAATTAAATCACTTAGAATGTAACCTAACTAAATTAATAAGAATAAGGCGGCAAACTGCCTGCCTAATGTCATGACAATAAGAAAGATGTATTGGCAGTTCCAAAATTCAATTTTAGAACGTAAGTTACAGTTTGTTCGCAATTAGCTGTCCGACTGCCAGTACTAAAGATACTGTTTTATCCCCCAAGTATTTTTTTTATAAATTGTTTTTTTTTAAACTAGCGTTACGAGTGTACATTTGAATGTGGTAAATTAATCTTTTACCTCCAAATAATTGGAAAAATAACATAAAAAGTTATTAACACTACCATGTGACTGTGTTTCTAATTAATGGGCATTTTCACAAAAATGTGTAGGTCTTAGAAAAGTAATGATATATTTTCAACTTCATTTTTTGTATGATACTTTATTTTTATACAACGCTCTAAACTATATATTTTACGAATCTCGGCTTTATATCTATAATTTATTAATAAGCACCTAAAAATAAAAGAAAATTTGGGGTAGTTCAAGAAAATGTCGTCAGTTTTGTTACTTGTATAAAATTTGATCATAAATTAAACAACGAATACAATCAAATTTTCTTTAATACACAAATTAACAACACAGTTTGTGTTAAACAAATCACTCTGAAAAAATACGATATCTTAAAATGGCACCAAGAAAAACGCACTCGGTTACAATTTTGTTACTAGTGGTGACAAACTACACACAAATTTTGTTTTTGAGGCTATGATACCAAGTTGCTTTCAATATGACTATAATATTTATATTGTAGTTATAATTTTCTATATAATTAACATCGTAATAAGTTATTAGTGCTTTAGTATAAAAAAAGAAAAAGGATTTTAATTTGAAAATTAGTGGGACAGTAACAAATCTCACAGTAACAAAATTGTAAAGTGCCATTTACATCTGTCTGTTCATCGTATACTAAAAACTACTCTGTTGGTGTAAATAAAAAATAAACTCTTCATTTTTAAAACGAACACAATTAAAGATTTTTATTAGGTTAGGTATCATGTGCAAGACACTGAAAATAAAACTTTTTTATAAATAATTAAATAAAAATCTATTTTAATTATAAAATTGGCGAATCTACTTACCTATCAATACTTCCCATTAAGAAATAAAACGTTAAATCTAAAATACATAAATACTTACTCATTTTTTATCTCTTTGTATCGTACAAAAAGCATTACTTACCTACTTTTGTCAAAGTTGGTATCATGTGAGAAATCTTCTTTACAGTCAGTTTTGTTACTTTGCATGTCAGGCCTGTATGTTACCACACAAAACTGACGTAACGTTACCTCACCTTTGTGGATTTTATATATTTTAAAATAAGTATGATTGCAGTGGGATGTCAATAACTATTTAAAAATGATGCAAGATGTTGAACGATTCAGAAACAACCAGAATAATATTATTTATATATCAACATATATAATAGTTTTGATAACTTACCTTGACAAAAAGTTTGCTACCTAGCAATGAATGAGTCACGCACTACATCACACGGTGAAATGGCACTTGCAAGTGACGAATTTTACAAAATGACGATGTCTTAATGCTGTCAGTATTGCTATAGATAAACTTTTTCTATCAAAATATTGGTAAGTATTGGAAAAAATGCAGTAACAAACCTGACTCGTCAGGGTTTTTCAAATCTCAGTAATATAATTAAATTATCATAATTTAATAGAGTAAAGCCGTAATATTTTAATTTTGTTGTAAAATGGTTACCACAGTCTCCTCAAAAATAAAATACGATATCGACAGTAAATTCTAAAGATAAAACGAGAATAATGTACACTTAAATATCTCTCGACTGTCGAGGGACAACGCAAACTGACAGCTCTCTATTACTTATTTATTATTTAATTTAAAATATATATATATCTGGGGTAGTAATTCATTCATAAAATAATAGCTGGATGTCTTATAAACCTTACGTAATATTTTTTTCATGATACGGGTAGTATTTTAAAAATAAAAACAATAATCTTTTGAGGGACAGGTCTAAACTCACAACTACACATTTTTGTGAAAATGCCCTTCTGACTACCCGTAACGACTGTCAAAGATCTACGAATGACAGCCGGGACCAACGGCTTAACGTGCTTTCCGAGGCATGGAAGGGTCTCCATATGTAAGGGATGCTCACCCATCTACGAACCGACCGCGGCAAGCGTAGTTTTGTGCGGCCGTTATTATTTAACCACGATGACCATCACTATCAAATCCCAATGCAGAATCAGTACCTACTAAAATTCAGTGCAAACCAGGATTCTTTAAAATCAACACATTTGTAGGTCGTCAGTAAGTTTTACTTATCGTAAATGCCGTGTCCTATATCGCGATGTGTCCATATTAGCCGTAAAGGTACTTCAGATAATCGCATCAACGGCGAGTACAAACCTTTATTGATTTTATAATCAGTTCAGCCCGCACGGTGCACGAACGATAAAGAGCTATATTATCATTTTAATCCTCCCCTTGTTGTGTTGTTGCAATACCCAGACATCTACTGCAGTCCGTGGTGATACTTTGACCTTGAGCAAGTCTAAAAGTCGTTTTATAATCCCAGATGGTAAACCTGATATTTCTAGTTTTTTATGTTTGCTTTTTCGTATATGAGTTTGACATTACACCTGTCAAATAACTATCTGGGTTTGAAAAACGAACTTTACTAGCTAGCGTTGTATGGAGTTTTATTGAAATAATAACCTGTTTACAAAAAAAACAACTGACTTCCAAAAAAACACTAAAAGACGTGAAAAATAACTTCAATTTCGGAAGTCGGTGGCCAAAAACGAAAATACAAACACCAAAGACACCGACTTCGAAATTAAAGTTATTTTTCACGTCTTTTAGTGTTTTTTTGGAAGTAAGTTGTTTTTTTTTGTAAACAAGTTATTATTTCAATAAAACTCCATACAACGCTAGCTAGTAAAGTCAATTGTTTTGTTTGTAAACAAGTTTTTATTTTTCACTTTTTAGTTGCGGTATCTATCCCATACAAATTCGTATCCCACTACTTGGTATGCAAATAACAGTGACAGGAAATTATTAACACATCATCCAATATAAACTAAGTGGAAAAAATATGCAGTATTAAGTATAACTCAAAAACTACTGGTCAGACCTTGACCAAATTTAAATAGCACCACATGATTGTGAAGCACCAGCTATCAAATAAAAAAGAATCATCCAAATCAGCTCATCCAGCAAAAAGTTCTGACCTAACACATAAAAATATGAAAAAATAAAAACGTACAGTCGAATTGAGAACCTCCCCCTTTTTTGAAGTCGGTTAAAAAAAAGAGGCCAGCTTACACTGGTTGACTAGTTTCGTTACTACTGACGTGCGGTGACTGCACCTACTTCGATGTTCGCATCAACTTTGATACAACTACAGTCTCAGACCGACTAACCTTATAAACGTCTAAGCTTATTATAATGTAGCTCATTTCATGTCTAGGTCTCCTGCATATTGTAGGCTTCAATTAGAATAGCCGCTATGCAAATCTAACTTCAAAAAGGTAGTAATTTACAGTTGATTTTATAATTAACCGCGCGAGCGCGAAGCGTCGGCTTGGGAAAAATGCTTTCGTATATCCGGATGTCCGGCTGTTCTCCTCTACAGGTCGTATTTCTGAAATGATTCTCGTGAAATTTTGTGAGCAAGTTCGATAATTATATGTTTTTTTTTTGTTGATTCAGTTTTTTCGAAATTTTTCAATATGGTGGAGATATGGGGTTAGAAAACGTAAAAAAAAAACAAATATGGCGGTCTTTTTGTTTTAAGGTGCGGTGAACATTTATTCAGTTTTAAGCTATGCAAAGACAGACTCGAGCTCACAGAGCCACTGGTGAGTAGGTAATAGGGTATGACATCATGCATATTTTTCTATACCATAGGTTCCCAAACTTTTATGGACTACCGCCCCCTTTACAAGAAAAAACAATTCCAACGCCCCCCTTTACCGGCCCCGTCTTTTTGGCCCGGTAGACCAAAAAGAAATAGTTAATATAATAAGGTCAACTAAAAATAAACATAGCTGCGGTATTGATGACATTCCACCAATTTTATTAAAGCATTGCGCAATAGAACGTTCCATTCCTCTAATGTTTTTAATCAATCAAAGCTTCCAAGACGGCCAATTTCCAGACGCACTTAAAGTAGCTTTAGTAAAACCAATACATAAAAAAGGTGACAAGCATATCCCAAGCAATTATAGACCCATAGCTCTGCTACCAACCTTTTCCAAAATATTTGAAAAAGCTATGTGCAATCAGCTATATATGTTCTTAGAAAAGTTTAATATTCTTGACGACGCACAAAATGGATTTAGAAAATGTAGATCAACAACATTAGCAGTTTATAAATAATAGGTCTTTACCTATGAAATTGCCGTTTTGTATGAAAAAATTTAAACGATTTTTTTTCATGAATTTTTTATTTGTTTTAATCGAAGTAATCACCCATGCAATCAATGCATCTTTGCCATCGCAGTGGCAGTTTATTGATGCCCTTCTTAAAGAAATCAGCTGGACGGGAGGCAACAAATTCTTCAAAGGCATTTTGTACTGCCTCTCGGGTATTAAATTTTTTTCCCGCCAAGAAGTTATCCAAATTCTGGAAAAAGTAGTAGTCTGTAGGCGCAAGGTCTGGTGAGTAGGGCGGATGACGGAGAGCTTCCAACCCCAGTTCTTGCAACTTGGAGACCGTCTGCTGTGCAGTATGAGGTCGCGCGTTGTCGTGCAGGAGCAGCGGAGACGAGCGATTGACCAATGCTGGTTGGAGATGCGCCAGCTTCTCCATCATTGTGTTTAGTTCTTCACAGTACACATCTGCAGTAATGCTCACCCCGTTTGGTAAGAAGCTGTGATGAATCACACCGGCGCTAGACCACCAAACAGTGACCATCACTTTTCTAGGGGTAAGTTTTCGTTTAGGGCATTGTTTAGGTGCTGAACCAGGATCCAACCAACTTGCTGAGCGCTTACGGTTATCAAACAGAATCCATTTTTCATCGCAGGTAACAATGCGGTTCAAAATTCCTTCATTTGTGTGTCTGTTGAGCAGTGCAAGGCACGTCTCGACGCGTACTTCGCGCTGGCGATCATTGAGTTCGTGGGGCACCCATTTGTCAAGCTTTTTTACCTTGCCAATTTGACGCAATTGGACCAATATTGTTTTGACGCTAACGTCGAAAGCTGCTGCTAATTCAGCCGTAGATTGTGTATCATCAGCTTCCACAATCGCCTTTAATTCGTCATTGTCGACCAAAGTCTTCGGACGACCGCGAGGTTCATTTTTCAGGTCGAAATTTCCAGAACGGAAGCGAGCAAACCAATAACAGGTGGTGCGTTGGTTTGTAGTGTTAGCTCCGTAAACGTCGTTGATGTTGCGTGCCGCTTGTGCCGCGTTGCTGCCACGACGGTACTCATATTCCATAATTACTCGAATTTTTAACGTATCCATGATGACGAAAAAGATTGAAATGCGATGAAAATGTAACACTAATCAATAAAGAAATGACTACTTTTAGAAAAAAAAATCCATGTTTTTAAAATAAAATTAATTTGAAATTAGAATTCTTAGCCAAACAAAAATTATTTTGATTTGAAATGGCCAGTACTGCAGAACGGCAATTTCATAGGTAAAGACCTAATATGTTCAACAAGCGCTACAACATATAAACGACAAACAATATGTAATTGGGCTACTACTAGACATGACAAAAGCATACGACAAGGTTCTTTATGACATCTTACTCACTAAACTATATGGTTGCGGCGTACGAAGACCAGCTTATGCGTGGTTCAAATCATATTTACATAATAGGACACAAATAGTACAAATTGAAAATTACGACCATGATAAAAATTACATCAAAACCATTAGATCACAAGAAAAACAAATTACTTGCTCTATCCCACAAGGAAGTGTGTTAGGATGCCCACTATTTTTAATCTATATTAATGACCTTCCCAAAATATTAGATAAAGAAAACGCTTTACCAGTATTATTTGCAGACGATATCTCGATATTAATCAAGTGTGGAAATGTAAATAACCCTAGTCTGCAAATACAAGATACCCTCCAAACTGTAGATACTTGGCTCCAGATCCACAACTTGGAAATTAATAGCAATAAAACTAAAATAATACAATTTAGATCATACAAAAAACCACCTCTTAATTTAAAAACAACATTCAGAAACACGCAAATAGAAGAAGTTAATTCATTTAGCCTACTTGGCATAAATATAGACACACACATTAACTGGAAGTCACACATAGAATATATAAAAACAAAACTCTCTAGATTCTCTTATGCTCTTTTTCAAATTAAACAAAGCACTAACACACAAACAGCTATGGCTGCTTACTACGCATACGCATACTCATGGCTGCGATATGGCATCATGCTATGGGGAAATAGTGTTAACGTAGATGAACTATTTAGAATGCAAAAGAAGTGTATAAGAATTCTGGCCCAAATAGATAATACGGAGAGCTGGAAACCATTCTTTATAAAATATCATATTCTGACTCTGCCGTCAATATACATACTTGACATTTGCGTATTTGTTTTTAAAAATATCGATAAATTCACTAAAGTAGAAGATACGCATAACGTCAACACTCGCCATAAAAAGAGGTTATGCGCTCCATCCTCAAGAATAAAAATGTTAAGTGATAGCCCGTATTATATGGCAATAAAAATATATAATAAGCTGCCCAACATGTTTAAAACTGAAAAATCAGTAATAATATTCCAGAAAAGGCTAAAATTATACCTAATCCAAAAATGTTTCTACTCAGTAAAAGAATATCTAGAGTCTTGCTCAAGATAACGATTTTCTCTCATGTACAAAAGTGGCGATCTGTCCTATACAAACAATAAGATTTAGTCTATCCTATTTAATTTCATATAAAATTATAATTATAATTTGTAATGCCTGAAAAGGATGACATTAATATTGCTGAATAACTGTATTAAATTAATTATTATTGACATTTAATTTTGACGTAACTAAAATTTCTCAATTTTATTGTATAATTTTATTAAGTTTAAAAATGTTAAATGCATGCTAATTTAGAATGATAAGGGCAGGCGAATGATAATTGCAATGCTTGTAAAAGGCTGCTAAGTCATAAGTACTAACATAAGATAACACCAACATTGTAACACTTAGTTCGCAATAAACGTTTTGACTTTGACTTTGACTTCCATAATAGTTAATTATACCAATTTTATATGTCTGTCTATTATCTATTAATAATCTCAAATTAAGAATTAATTGTCTCTCTCTACCTACCGCCCCCACGAAAAGCTCCAGCGCCCACTAGGGGGCGGTGCCGCCCCCTTTGGGAACCTATGTTCTATACAATCATATTATTACAGTGTTTGTTTATGTTATGGAAAACAACCAGTCTAGTAGTAAAAAAATAAAACTCGATAATTTTGTTGTACTTTGTAGTTTAGTAAATAAATATTGGTCAAGTGGTTGCAGACTCAACTGCTGTGCTGACTCAAGTATTAGGTTTTCCATTAGGAAATTCAATCGCAACTGGGATTTTAGACTTTTAGCCAGTTGATGGTAATAGATTCGCCTAATCCTACGGGGAATACCAGGCTTGATTAAGGCTCCGCCAGACAGGCACAACGCAACGGTGCGACGCGATTCTGGTAGAACAAATTCCATGAAGTTTTCAAATAAATTGTTCTACAAGTCTGCGGGAGCCTTAATTATTATCAGATAGTATGACGATTGTGCCTTGCTACCTATACCTACCTATGTTTGAGGCTGCCATATCTTATACTAAGATACAGGCTGAAAAGTGATGTATTGTCAGTGCTACCTTCTAGAATTTACAGCAGTTACCTTTTGTTGGGTTTACTTCATACGGTTCAATATGCCAAAATGTACATTTCGTAAAACAAAAAATACCTATTAAGGGGATTACATCGCTCAAATCCCAAAAACACCGTATGTTTAAGGCTCGTATACACTGGCGCGACGCGACAGCCCGACACAAAGGCGCCGCCCGGGCGGCGCCTTTGTGTCGGGCTGTCGCGTCGCGCCAGTGTGCACGAGCCTTTATGGAAGTTTGTTGATTAATCCTTTTGAGCGTTTTCCATGTAAAAAATATATGTTATACTCGTAGATTGTATTGTTTAAAATTTTAATAAGCATTCCCAAATTTTGGAAAAAAAATGTAGTAACGATGTCCTTTTTCAACCTAAATTGTAAATGTTCTCTGTAACGGCTAAATAGTTCGGCATGAATTTTGTGACAAAAAAAAATATAATGATGTACGTGTGTTTTACATAGGACAACCACTACCTACTAGTCATGCTGATGCGTCATTTTGAGACTGAATTTAAGTTGCGTAATCGCGTCATCTCTAACAATGCTCTTTCGTTGTGTGGCCTACTCAATAATTTGTTTCACTTAGTTTATATTGATGATGTTTTAATAATTTCCTGGTACTGTTATTTACATATCAAGTAGTGGTATACGAATTTGTGTGGGGTGAATGTATATTCCACTAAAAATTTATCAAATCGCTATAGCATTATCATAGTGGTGCGACCTCGGCGCACGTGGTCAGTGAGTCAATAGGTTTATCAGTACGTAATAATTATAATTACCAGCACCAAATAGGTCGCACATGTCTAATGCGGGCTGATAATAACGCAGTTCATGCTTAGGATCGAATTGATATTAAATAAAAATAACATCTGAGTGCCTAATATGAACGCGCGAAGTAAACGTTACGTAAATTCGAACGATTTTTATTTTTCGTTTTGGTTATTTTTTTTGCGGTAAGCACAATAAATTAGTATCACACATAGATATGAATAGTCTTAAAAATAAATAAATGTTATAATATTAGAAACGAGTATTCATTTTAAATTAATCCGAATTTATGTTACGATTACATCCGTGCTAGGATCACAGACCGTGGTATATTGTTAGGTATAACAACACCTATAAAATTACTGAAAGAGGTGCAGTCAAGGGCAAAAACATGTTTACATGTGTTTAAGCTTAGGTTTTGATTGAAAAGTTTTTTTTTGTAGTTATATTTAGTTAGTTTAAAACATACACAATAAAGCAAACATAATACCGAACAGTAATAAAAATAAAATAAAATACTACATATTACTAAAAACATACTTTTAGGAACAACATGTATAATTCGAAAACATTCCTCCACCACTTTTGTTGTAAGGACGGACGGTCTGATTGGTCACCGATGTTCGCTCGTTGGTATTAGATAATATTTTGCGTAAATACCCGTTATAATGTTATATGTTGTTTCTTATTTTAATAGGTACCTTCTTAAATGGTTTTTTATGCTCTAAATTATGTAATCTATGACTTCGGTGCACGGTAAAACTCTAATGAGTTTATGTTGTTGGCACCAACTTAAATATACCTATAATGTAGGTGTACTTCTGATACTGAATAAATAAATAATAATTAGCTAAATTCAAATGCGATATTTACTAAGTGTGACTAATATATTGAAATATGATTATGAATCCATACTAATATAAAAAAATCGAAAGTAACTTTGTCAGTCTGTCTGTATGTTACCTTTTCACGCCTAAACCACTGAATGGTTTCGATAAAATTTGGCAAGGAGATAGATGGTATCCAGGGGAAGGACATTGGTTACTTTTTATCTGAAAAATAGTCCTAAAAGGGGGTGATATAATGTAGGGGATGAATGTTTGTATGGGAAACTTTGCATTTCTTAAGTTAGAGATATGAAAAATTATGCTTTTAGTAAAAAAAAAAATGTTTTAGCGTTTTTGTAAAAACACCCCCCAAGGGGGTATAATAGGGGATGAGTTTTATTTAAAATTCACATTATTATTGAAAATTTTGTATACTTACCTCTTTTTAAGAGATTTAAGGAATTGGAAATATAGTCAGAACCCGTATCTTGAGGTATTATTTATTTTAGTGTTTCTTTCATTTAAATCGGTCCACCCGCTTCAAAGTTATTACAATATGAAGCTATAAAATAACTTAGCAAATATTTAGGTAATACGTGTACAGTGGCAGCGCTAGTGTTTCAAATTAATGATGATAATAATAAAATGAATCATTCTTATTTTTAAGTTAGACATTTAGAATCACAAAAACCGGTTTAATAAAAATCTAAATAAAACATTTGCATTTATTATCTGTGTATCTTTTCACGCTTTAACGGCTGGATTTGGATGACAGGATACTATTTATCCCGGTAGCACGTTCCTGTGGGATAATTTCCGACATCCACGCGGGCGAAACCGCGGGCAGAAGCTAGTATCAACATACATTTGAAATGACTGGGAATTTTATTAGTTGATAGTACGTCACAGTTGACCTAAATCTAATTAAATATTAATGTCAATTTTTAAATCATAACTGATTATCTTATTATTCGCTTTCCTGTGTGTTTAACACAACTGTGTTTCCACACACGTGTGCATCATGCCATCACCTTTCGCGTGCATCATAAACACGCGAAAGGTGTAGCGAGATCACTCCAGTTGGGGTTCAGTGAAACATAACACATAACATAACATTACGCCCGTATTCCCTGAAGGGTTAAGCAGAGGTGTAGGTACCTATAGTACATAAAGAGTAGTAAAACTATACATACAGGATGGCAGGGACATTGTACGGTTCGTACCAAAGAGTAGTATAAGTAATATAGGTTAAGGAATAAAACAAGCTAGTCCTGAAGTTATTTTAGCGTCTTTTCTCGTGAATTAGATACCCGGCGTACTTAGATTATTTTTATCTAAGCCGGCGTAATACAATTTCTTCACACGGCAGCAAAAAATTAAGTACTGATTTTCAGGAAGTAGTCTACGTATCAGGACAGAGGAGTAATTTCCACTCCACGTATAGAAAACACTTGGAAAACCATTAATTACACACAAAATAAATGAGGAAGCAAAAACAAGCGCAGACGCACCGACACACGTTCCGGCAGCCATATTTATTGTATGTGTATACTCTGTGGTGTACAGATATAAATACCCTACGTGTACAAACTACAACTAGCACAGTTAATAATAATATTATTTAGTAATTTAAAATGTACTATATTTTTAAAGTAATTAAGTAAATTTGTTTGTTTATTTAAAAAAATATATTTTATTGTGATAGTAGTGACATCTATCGGCACTTTTTGATACTTCTGAAGACATGTTTCCCAGTTCAGTATTACAGATGGCCCTAAGTTCTTCACAAGGTGCTTAATGTTCTGGGTCCACCCACTGGGTCGTACACTTGCAGAGTTGTTGTTGTTGTTAAGGTTGAATCACGTAGAGAAAAGATCACTTAGTTACACGTAAACTAGTTGACGATTCCTTTCTCTAATGTTGGTCACCGCGTAGTAGTAATCGCACTCACTGATTTATTGTAATGTATGTACATTTATAGCAATATAATGACGTACGCCTGGTGCAAGCCATCGCGTCAGCAAAATATGTTCATTGTAAGACTGTACAGACATAGACGCGAAAATTGTAATCATGAATTCAACACATGATCCTAGACCGGGAAGCGTAAAATATTTTAGTAGGTAATAAAAATAAAAAAATGCTGTTTCATATAAAAGTGCAATACCTACGCGGTCAAAATGTATGGAACAGCATTTTTTTCTTTTATAACCGACGAAAATTTTCAACGCAAAGGGCTCCTGAATCTTGAATTGAATCCATGGTAACAGGTTGCACGTCAATGTCTCTGCCAACCTGTATACCTCTACTCTGTTGACTCTTATACATCACCGCGTCTAACGATTCATAATAAAACTCCTTATTAATTTTGTCAACAGAAATGGAAGAAGCTGTCTCTAATAAACTTCGCAAGCAACAACATACAGAACGTGGACTGGGCGATAAGACTGGTCCCGAGGCTTCAACATCTAAGCTTATCATCCAACAGATTAAGAGAGTTATGCGACATCTCCTGCCTTCACGACCTAAGGGTACTAAATCTGTCTATGAACAGCTTCGCAGCCTGCGAAAACTGGCACGCAAAGATAGGCAACATAGTCAGAATAGATCTATCACAAAACAGAGTAGAAAGTCTGCAAGGATTCTCGCGTTTATACTCTTTGGAGAGCCTTGATTTGAGCTGCAATGTCATAACCGACGTCGAAGAAGTTCAGCATATATGCAAACTTCCTTGCTTAGAAAATCTATGGTTAACAGCCAATCCCGTAGCCTCGTCCATAGACTACAGGATCAAAGTTCTAGAACAGTTCAACGCTCGAATGACCGAGCTTTGCCTTGACAACGAAAAGGCGTCAGAAAAAGAGTTGGATACAGCAAGAGTGTTGCAAGCCTTAAGAATTGTGAAAGAGGGTAAGACTCCAAGTTTTCTACAAAATAATAATACGAGTCACAGTTTTAATAAGAGTTAACAGGGAATTTAAATTAAGAACTAAGGTGTTAATAACGTTTTTATAAAATTTGAATGAAATATTATTCGAATTTTAAATCTTTTTTTAGAAATATAAGGTGGACGTTTCGAAATGAATATTAGTAAAAAAGATCTTTATTTTATAAATGTGATTAAGTAATTATTTTGTTATTGTAGTGTTTGTTTTAGATTTAAAATCGCACTGCTCAGTTGAACTGTCTTTTAAATAAAATTGTGTGCATAACTCGACTAAAGGCCTCTAAGTTTCACTTGTGATAATTAAGTTAGGTCCTATGCCTTCTAGCTATCTCAAAATTTAATTGTTTCCTAAGCTTGTCTCCAGTAAGACTGCATTCAAACTGCAGACCAATGACAAAATACGGTTTGACTAAGCTTTCGCAACAGTCAAGACTAAAATGTAATTATAATCAAACCAGTGGTGGTTGACACATAACTTAAAAAAAACTTTCTTTTTTCATAAAAAAAATTCTAATGAAGCAATGTGCTTAAATTAAATAAATGTTTTAGAAATCATATAAGCAGGTGTATGCCCAGCAATGGGAAGATACTGGCAAGGATAGTAACGGAAGGCAGAATGGTAACAAGTGATACTATATCAAATGCAGCAATTTATCTCAAATTAATTGTCTTTGCTTCAAAGGTGGAACATAGTTTTCCTGTATAGTTCTATACTTACAGGGATGTGTCTGATATAACTTGTTTAATAATATTATCTCGTTTACAAATGTGATATTTGATAATCGTATAGCTTTATATGTATGTATATGTATTATAATACTATTGTACTGGAAAATGACCAATACTAAATTAAGTTTAGATTATAGGTAGTGATAATTTCAATATGTTTATTTAATTACTTAACAAAACATTACGCCTGTGTCCCCGGTATTAGGTTTAGTACATCCAGTTTCACCAAGTCGCGTATTTTAATTTTATTATGGAATAAAATCTTGAATATTTAAGATTGTGTGTGTATATATTTGTTTTTTTTTGCTTCTTTCGTTATAAGTTTTGAAGTAGGTAGATGCATTTTTGAATTTATATTAATATTGGAGTATGAAATTCGAGTTTCGCGAAGTGTCCTTTTCAAATGTACAGGAGTAGAATTATGTATTTAGTATATTTTAATTTTTATCTCCGTCATCTGAATGAATACCTCATTTAACTAGAGAAGATGCAAAGACAATAATCCACGAAGACCTTAATACATAAAATGTTAATAATTAATTAAAGACACTAATCATGAATTGCTCTATTATTCAATGAAAGCGGAACATGAAATTCAGGTTATCCTAAAATATGTTATTCGAAATTCAAATTGACTGATGAAAATTGGGATCCCGGTCTCTGATGTATCAGATACTTGGTTAACTCTGAAAAAAGCATTTCAGTTAATTTGTATGTTAACTTTTTGTGTCATGTGAGATTATGTCTTATTTATATCATGTTGAAGGGCGGTTTTTGATAACTACTATATTGCAATACCTTTTATGATCAGTGTAACTCCTCATCAATAACAAAATCAAGTTTTACGTTCACCACTAGATATTTTTATATTTTATTTCAACTAACATGTTTCATATTTAATATAAAAAGGATAGAAACTCAATATCGTCGTTAATAGTGTTATTATATGCTGACCTTGAAAAATACTATCTGTATTCTGAATTTAAATATCTTTTAACTGGTTGAATGCCGTAATTACCGACAGTTAAAAAGCCATTGTGTCTCGCGTGGATCTGCGTTCGAATCTACGTGCGATGATACGAAGGGTTAATGAAGTCAAAAGTGCTGGCAACATAATTTTGTAATTACTATTTTTTTCTATAACATACCATCACGCTTGTATTTATGCAAGGCGTATGTAAAGTCAGGGAAATTATTATTTTTATTAAATTGCCTGACAATTTAAATTGTCTGCAAATTCAAATCACAACTATCATTCTTTGGCAGCACAACTATCATTATTTGTATTAAATGGCGATAAGACGGTAAACTGACGTAGCGTGTCAATTTGATAAGTAATTTCCTTGGCTGTAGACACCTACGTAATTCGAAAGAAACTAGGATTACAAAGCAAATCGATCAAGATCTTGGCTTAGTATATGATTGTCGGCAACCTTAAAAGTGCATTATTTTATGCGTGCAATTAATTTATGTATTTGTGCAGGTACAGTAACAGATATTTAGTTTTATTTCGAATTGTTTTTCATGTTCTTTATTGTTTTGTTGTATGAAATCATGATTCTAAACATTTAAGATCTGAATTTTTAAATAAGTATTTTTGTTGGGACCACTTTTAAATTTTCAAATTATCCAGTGATGCCTTGTAAATACTAGATGCCTTTTATTTACGAAAAATAATTAGATATGGCGGCTCGTCTCGGCTATTTACCTCTCGCTCGTACATACTTCGTGAGTTCGAGGCAAATAATAAGCAAGATCCGTGTCTATTTTTGTCGTATGCCTGTTAATTTTATAATGATTAAATGTTTATTATGCTAAAAACACATTTACTTTATTAATAGTATTAACTGAAGTATTATGTATGTGATCGAAATATAAATGTATAGAAATGTTTTATTTTTAATTGGTGACGATTAATTTATAATTAAATATAAGTTATGGTTTAACCGATTTTGTGGTTTATTTTAATACCTACTAGCGACCCAACCCTGCTTCGCACGGACTTTACGACTGACATCGAGATCGACATTTCTTTATTAAATGTAAGTTTAATATGTATTTATATGTAATTTTGTTACGTAGATGTAGTACCAATCATTAAACCTGACTTGGTTTCCGTACGTCCTTTTTGGGTAACCGCTGAAAACCAGCGCTGTGCTGTGGGTCCCCCATAGCACAGCATCATGCTGAGTGGAAGCCTTCTTGTCACAGTCATGACGTGCAGCTATCGACTATTTCTGTAGTCCTCGTGATTATAGCTCAATTTTGTTTGTTTTTATTTTACATTGTTACCAGAGCTAGAGCTAGAGCAGTTGTTTGGTATGCACGTGTTTCTGTGACAAATAAACCTATTTTTCTTTCTTTCTTATATTAATGTAAATACATACATAAACTCACGCCTTCTTCCCATGGGGGTAGTCAGAAAAATACAGAACGCCACCTGCTACGATCCTTACAAACTCCTTTTGCCTCGTTAACGTTCACACATCTGGTCATACACGCACGCCGGTTGCGAGTACTACGCACTTGGCCTTTCTAAATAACATCACCAATAAGGTCACTATATGTGTATTATGCACATAAACTTTCCGGAATAAATTCTCTAGATAATGATGAAAACAGCATCAAAATCCGTTGCGCAGTTTAAAAGAACAACGCGGTCACACAGTCAGACACGAAAAGCGACTTCGAATTATAATATGTAATAATTGTTTAAAGATTTGTGAAACGTTTTTTACTGTAAATCCTAACTAATATTATAAATGCGAAAGTAAGTTTGTTTATTACCTTTTCACGCCTAAACCACTGAACCGATCATCCTGAAATTTTGCATATACGTGGTCAGGTGTACAGAAACGGACATAGGGTACCTTTCATCCCGAAAAAAGTACTGTACCCGAGGAAAACAACAATAATGTTATAATGATAATAGATGGCGCCACGTGTCTATCAGTATCGAATCATGATTGAATTATAACCCGGATTGATTAACGCCTAAATTAACGCGAGCGAAGCTGCGGGCGAAAGCTAGTGAAAAATAAAAGAGAGGAACGGTTGCCCAGTGGAAGAGGCCCCGACTAATGAGTCTTGGATTCGAGCCCAGACAGGGATGCACTTTAATTTTTGAATTTTATTTCATCGCGACTGCTCTTAAAACGGTGAGAAAAAATATTGTGAGGAAACCGGCATATCTTAGAACACGAGAATCAATGAAATGTGACATCCAGCAGCCCGCACTGTCCCCGCGTGGTGGATTACGCCACACAACAGGCACAAAATTATAAATTGATTGAATAAATAAAAATAAAAACCATTATCATTCGTTTATTGTTTATCTTAACTAATATATTACAATAGGAATGTGATTAAATCACACAAATTACAAATCTTTTAACAATGTTTCACAAAAAAAAGTTCGAAACTATAGTCTTGCTAAATTATTAGAACAATTTGAGTACACAGCAGTGTTAATATTTAACCCTTTATTAATAAACGTGGACTTATGATCCACTAATTGAATTATTGATAAAATCCACGCTGTTATATTTTCAACGCTAGGCTCAAGCGCCGAAAGATTAAAAACCAACAGAACGCGAAAAATTTATGGTTAATCTGAGTCGTAACTTTACTTCGTGTTTTTTAATAAGGGGTTAGACGCAAGGCTGGCCAATACATTTTCCAGGTGAGCAAAATTTCTTAGACTGTGGCGGCGCTGGGCCACCACTATACTAAGTAATTATATATTTATACACAAAAATATGCTTTTGCACATAAAGTGCTCTGTGCTGATTAGTAATCCAATGCACCCAAACATTCAAGGGGTACGTAGAAATAGCGACAATACCCGAACGACCCGGATCGGTTGCATTCGGGCGGGAAGACCAATTAGGTGAAAGCGGTGAGTCTGTGATTCTGCGCGCCGGATAGGCGGCCGACCGAAGTGCTGGCGGGCAAATTCAGGGCTGGGTTTGGCCGGCCTTGGGTCCACGCAACTGCCCGAAACTACAAAGTCACCAGTTCAGAAAACCCTAGAAAGTCCGAACGCACGAAACTCACCACTTGAAAATGACAGCGGGTCGCGCGTTCCGCGTGAGTGCAACCACTTTTACAGTTACATTGTTTTTTGTTACCTTCAAACGGGATTTTTACTCTGAAAACTGTTTTACTTTTTTACTGAAATAATATAGTTTGTTGCCAACAAGGGCACTTAATCGTTAATTATAATACAGTAAACACATTTATTTGTTCACCCCGTTTGACGATATATTTTATAGTTTCTACTACATACAGTAATAGTTTTTCCTGTTTCAATATATTGTTTGTAACTTACTTATCGGTACATATTTATACAGTACCATGTAACGAAGCCAACTACAAAATAATCTATAGTTGCAACCTCAAAAATTATCCAAATACAATATGAACTTGTATCATTTTAAACATTTTTCTTTTGCATAATTTTATGTACTCAATTGTAACATTTTATCATTTAATATTATTATATTATAAAATACAGAAACATTCCGAGAATACCCAGCTCCAGTCTTACGTTCATTAATACAATTAATTACATTATAAATAATTATTATACCTTAATTATTGCTCTTAATAATCAATCATTTTCAATAAGCACAGAAGAATACATTCAACATTTTAATTGTTACAAAACAAAATCTGAGTTGGATTCATATTTTATGAAAGAAAAGTAACATGCACTGAGAAGTACTTTATAGAATGTTATCGACATAAAAGGTAGCCAAAACGTGTAAAAAATAATTTTGAAGAGCAATGGCCTGTTTCAGTCTTCAGATAGGCACTATCTGTAGGATAAATGTAAAAATAGAACAGAAGTTGTATGATATCATCTGCTAGATAAATTAATCGGCACTTATTTGGAGGTGGTAAAACTCGTAACTTCCTTAGACACACCAAAATTCTCAGATGACTAAAATTGGTTGTCTGTAAAGTCGGTATACGGACGATAATTTTACGTGATAACGTCATCGGCTCAGGCGGAACGTGACAATGAGTCATGCTTTTACGTGCGTGCAGCCGAAATTTAAATATTTATATAAATATATATATATATATATATATTTTGAATTTTAGCCGTTCATCGATTTATAAGACGTTATCATGTCAAAAAATCAAAGTTGAATTTGAAGATTCCATCTCGTTGAAAATGATTAATTTCAACTAATTTACAGTGAAAACTAGATTTATCACTGGAAAATTTACAAACTAACATTAAAAAAGCTACGTCTCATAGTTTTTTTTTATTTTTAAGAACAGTAATGTTTTCATTTAGCTGGATAGTGATAGTAACAGCAAATAATAAAAAGTAAATGCTTTAGAATACGTTAAAGGTGGCTTAGATAAAGAGAAAATTAGAAAAACATAAGAATAAATATTAAGTATTAAGCCTTTCTAGTAAGGGCAGTACACTGGGTTACAAAAAACTGAAGGCTTGACTCTCAACGCCAAATGAAAATCCCTTATCCGTCACATTCGCTCATACTAATATGAATATTATACGCTTAGGAATTAGGTTCATACTCGTATGAAACACTAACATACCGAAGTAAAGTATGCGTCTCATACGAATGTGAACTTTATAACTATACATTTAAAGTTCACATTCATAGGAAACGATTACTGAGTAAAGTTAAAGTGCTGTTTGTGAATCTTGCTCTAAGAGCCGAAGGGTAAAACCATCCTAGGACCTAAAAGTAATACCTAGGTTCTAAGGGGGTAAAATATCAAGACCCTGAAAATCTCTAACAGGGTTAAACAATATCAAAACTTTTTAAAGGCACAAGCGATATTTTTATATTGTATGTCTATAATTATATTATGTAATGTCATCACAAAAAGTCTTTGTAAGCATTTCATAGTATCTTTGAATAACAACTTATGGGCAAAACTAGCATCTTTAAACTCTATCTTATCCAGATATATTTAAAGGTAATTTTTGACTGGTTACTTCAACAGCATTATCACGATCAATTTTACTATTTTATCACCTTTACAATAATTTTCGAAACATAATTTTTTCATAACTATAACGCTTTCATATTTTTTTTTCTAATTATATTTACGGATCCATTTATCAGCTATACCAAATTAACATAGCTAATAGTGTCCCTTTGCCGCGCGAATACGTGATCTTCGCGGTTATGTATCACTCATTTGTTCGGAAAACCGGAAGACGCCCTCTGTCGGCGAAACCTTGCGTTCGGATACACCGAAGCGACGATCGCTTCATTTTGGCAACATAATGTTGCAGCATCAATATTTCTTACTTCTCATACCTTAAATAAAAGATTTTAAAGCGGTATCTACGCAGCAGCCATCGCGGGCAGTATAAAGTGATGATCAGGGTTCGTGAGTTGGAACAACGGCGCGCGAGCTCGCACGCCGGTCGCTGTGGGTCGCTTCGACGGGTCTTCACTTAGCATCATTTTTAGGACTTCCGTCTGTAAACAGTAAAAATAATAGTAGTATCCGATTTCAGAAGTAAGTTTTACTTTGTATCCAAACATTATTTGATTTGGAAGCTTTATATTTTCTTTGTTGAGTATCCAAACTTGAGGGATTTGATCATCTTCTCCTGTCCAGATTTTTTTCTTCCAATACAATGAAGCGACCCTTACATTAAACAGAGACGAATAGAATTCAAAAATACTTGCTAAATTTTAAGTAATTTATGGACAGCTCGCACGTGTACATTATACTGTATATTTTTGTATTATTAAGATTGTATTTAAGATTTCTTAATAAGCATATAAATAAATGTACTTCCTTTGGGCCAAAAAATTAAGTAAGCAACTAAATAAAAAATTAAAATAGTTAATGTTCCTTAAGATAGTTTCCCCGTATCTCTTATGGATACAGATGTCCCACTGGCGCAGTTTAAAAAAAAAAAAAAAAAACACTATATTGATTTTGCCGCCTTGTGCCCAATCATGCCATCCTGAACAAGTGTATACCCCCTAACGTAATCTGTAATCTACTAACCTCTTGCGGATAATGCAACATAAACTGCTCAGGGTACTTGGACTGTCGCAAGCGCAACAAACAGGTGACGCGTTCCGACTCAGTGCCGAACGGTTGTAGCAGCTCGAAGAGTATGAGACCCAGCGAGTATATGTCCACTTTGTAGCTGTATGGATTACCCAGCAGCTGTTCCGGGGACATGTAGAGGTGGGTTCCTGGTAACAATTATTATATTTATTAACATACTGTAAAATATAGAAGAAATATCGCCGCAACAGCATAGCGGTTTAGAGTCGGGCTGATGAACATGTTTTTCAGTCACACTGGTCAAAATCCTGACTTATTTAAACCGTTTTGCGTTCTAAAAGCATTCAAACTTGCGTCAGCAGCTTCGGGGCGTATCATGCGCCCAGTCACGCTTCTTTAATAAATACCAGCGGAAACCTGGCGTGTGCTACTACGCTTATAAAAAACAGTGAATACAAAAAGTGGTCTAAAACCATGTTCGCATTATTGCCTTTCTAATGATACCGGTTTGGGGCACATAGGTTGGATGGTGTCAGTCTATAAAAAAGAAAAACAACCGACTTCCAAAAAAACACTAAAAGACGTGAAAAATAACTTTAATTTCGGAAGTCGGTGGCCAAACACGAAAATACAAAAAATAAAAACGTTTTTTTCACGTCTTTTAGTGTTTTTTTGGAAGTCGGTTGTTATTTTGTAAAAAAGATTTTATTTTTCACTTTTTAGTGGCGGTACCTATCCCACACAAATTCTTATACCACTACTTTGTGTGTAAATAACAGTGAAGGGAAATTATTAACACATCATCCATATAAAGTAAGTGGAAAAAATATGCAGTCTTAAGGATAACTCAAAAACTACTGGTCAGACCTTGATCAAATTTAAATGGGACCACATGTGAAGCACCACCTATCAAATAAAAAAAGAATCATCCAAATCGGTTCACCCAGAAAAAAGTTATGAGCTAACACACATAAAAAAAAAAAAAAAAAAAAACATACAGGCGAATTGAGAACCTCCTCCTTTTTGTGAAGTCGGTTAAAAAATAGTTTATTCTGCACAAACAAAACTCACATTACGACTAAATTAAATTAAAATACACACATACAAAATAGCCAAATCCTCGAATTCAATCCATAAAAAACTGTCAAATATTTTCTGTCTTTTTTTTGTTTTTTGTTTTATATAATATTGATTGATTGATTATATCTTTTTCTATGACTATTATTCTTTTCATAGGCCTATTTTCTTGTCACCAGCCTACAGCAGTCCACTGCTGGACCTAGGCCTCTCCAATTGCACGCCATTCAGCTTGATTCTTGGTAGCTCCCGACCAGCCACTTTGCCAAGATCGTCGCTCCACCTAGCCTGAGGGCGTCCTACCCTTACCTTTGCCAATTCGTGGTCTTCTCTAAAGCACATATCAGCCCCAACGGTCGTCAGTTCTACGGCTTTCATAGACATAAATGTCAGAATTTGGGGGCACGTACCAATTTATGTTTTGTTTTTCACAATCATAAAGTTGCTGGATTTGTTACTACTTATCTATGTACTTACCAACTCTATACGTATGCCTGTGATGCGCATCAACAAGCTCAGTCTTCTCTCCTCCGTCCTGTGACGTATCGCTCATGGCGGTGACCAGTCCGAAGTCGCCCACTTTGACCCGGCCGTCGGGCGCGAATAATATGTTGCTGGGTTTTAGATCTCGGTGAATAAGGCCGGCTAAGTGGACGTATTCAACGGCTGATACTATCTGGCTGAAGAGGACTTTTACCTGAAAAGAAAAATGAGTAGGTTCTATACTTAATATTATAAAGAGGTAAATTTTGTTTTTTTTTGTAGTTTGTATGTCGGGGTAATCTCTGGAACTACCGGTCGGATTTGAAAAAATATTTTTGCTTTAGCGAGCCCAATTATTGAGGAAGGATATAAGCTATTTAACATCACGCTATGAATCTAAGTACCCAATCAAAAAAAAAAAAGGAGCAGAATATACGCTAAGTGAAAAAGAAGTGACAGCGTGGGCAGGTGATGCATTGCGACGTGGTGGGTCGGGGGAACAAGAAATTTCACGCGGACGAAGTCGTGTGCAGAAGCTAGTTATTTATAAAAAGTCTGCAGCAATGTTATACTTAAAACTACGCCCTAAAAAACCTTTTTCACGGTTTGTCTAAGGGAACAGTATTTCTCTCAGAATTGATGTAAACTGAGTAGGTATAATTGGTAGCAAACCATGGCGAACAAAAGAAACAAATCGACATTCAGAAGTACATCATATTAAATACAAAAACCGACAATTAACCTATTTTAAAATGTGTGATGTGAATGAGAGTTAATAAAGAAACAAATATATTGGCGTTTTTAGTGTGGTTTAATAATATTAGCTGTTTACTGGCATCGCTAGAATCTAAAAATCCAACGTTTTCTAAGTAGGAAGAAGAAATTATTAATAAAAAAAAACGCGTTATTAAAAAAGTGGACGAAATCTAAATCTCAAAAAAGAAATCTCTGCTTCGTCTCTGCGTCTGATTGCCGGGCGGGATCTCGACACCAGACTTGGCAAGCGAGATCTCGAGTTGCCAATTTCGACTCGATGTTGCCTTCCCTAATTGTATCCTGTGGCATAGGCCGTAAAAAGTACTATCTTACCTTATCGGCCCTCGCCTCACAACACCTGTTTTCTCTAAGCCAATCATGCAGACTGTCTTGTCGACACAGCTGCATCTGTATGTACAGGTACATCTGTTTGGATGGGCCGGGCGGGTTCGTGGGGCTCGCGGGGTCTGTGCCGCGCACTACCATGTCTAGCGACCAGTGTCGCGTATGGCCTTTCTGTGGGGATAGAATAAAAGTTTTATTCGTAGACTATTTGTGACGTAAACATCTATGAATAACTCGTACATCGGATACGTAGTTCTCGATTTTTAAGGCCAGATAGACTCTTTGTGATCTACATAGATGGATTAACCTTCCTTGCTACTTAGCGGTATCAAATAGTGTTTAAGGGTGTTAAACAGTTGACTACAGACCAACTTGTACCGCCAATCACTAAACACGTTTAGCGCTAAACGAGTTTTAGACATCATTTTGTCGCTGTCATCTTCAAACATTTGACAGAAACAGAATTATGTTTTAAACTCGTTTAGCGCTAAACGTGTTTAGTGATTGTCGGTTCAAATGGGCCTTAATTGATTGCGTTATTGTTATTTAACTATCATACCGATATCGACACTTATAAGTACAACATATTTTAGAAAGAGTGTCAGAACTTTGTTCATATTTGTTTGCGTGCAAACACAATATTGTGGTCCCGCACACTAATTCCGTAACATACTATTAATCACAATCTGAACAATTTTGAAGGATATTGCTAATCCATTGCTTCATATGTTCGAAAAATTTGTCTGCTCAACAACGTAAATAACGCAATCAATGTTGTTGAACTGTCCAAATGAAAGCCATTCCTAATGTTAGTGTGTTACGCAATTACCCCGCTACCCTAAAAATACTATACGAACCGACATTGTCTATAGAAAAAAAAAGTAAAAAAAAAAACAATCTAATTATTTTTTCTTGTTACAGACACCAGAATTAATAACACACAAAAACATCGACCTCTGAGTTTGTTTCGGCCTTTCTTCTCAGAGTAGTCAGATAGGAAACGCCGACCTCATCTAGTTTTAAAAATATGATTGACGTGTAAAAGTGTTTGTATAATCCTACTTACAGAACTAAAATCATTTATCATTTATCATCAAAAACCTTACCTTCTTCTTTTTCTTCGCGCACGAACTTTCAGTCTTATAATCACACTCCTTCACTCTCTCCAATCTCTTATCAAACGAGGAGTTCATCTCCGTTCCCTCATTAGAGTGAGCGAACACTATGAACGAATCGTCGTCGCTGATTGGCTTAGCCAGGGAAGAATGCTCGTCACTGATTGGCTTAGCGAGCGAGTTGTGAGAGACGTCAGAGGGTTTCGACGAATGGGGGGCGTTCTCATCGAAAACTATGCTGAAAGAATCGTTGCAGCTTAGTGATCTGAGAACAAAGGTTTTATTTTAAATTTCAAACTAGCGCCCCGCCCCTTCTTCGCACGGTTTTTACGACTTAACAAAACATGGATATCTCTTCATAGTATAAAACGAGGTCGCTTCTCGCCGTCTTGCGTCTGTACGCTTAGATCATTTAAGCTTCGCAACGGATTTTAATGCGGTATTCATCAATAAACAGAGTGATTTAAGAGTTAGGTGTATATGTATAATACATGCACTAATTATAATAGGGAAAAGTCGAGAATTTCAAGGATTTGTAATCTGATGTCGTAAAAAACATATTTTTGTGCGCTTACATTGCAAACGATGGCTAAACCTTACGAGATAGATCAAAATAATGTACTACGGAATTGTATATCTTAAAAAGATCTACAAAAGATCCCTTAATGGCATATGTCTATCTCCTAAGGATAACCCACAGTAACTATTTTAATCTTTTACATATTACAAAAAATAATGGGTTATTTACGAAGGTATTTTAAACAATACAGTATTCATCCTTATCCAATTAAATACGTAAAATGCGTTGTACACTTACTGTAGATCAAAATTACCCTTTACAGCATATCATTAAAATGAATATGTTAGAAGATATCACAGATTTAAAATCCTAGCCGCGGCCGGCGCGTGCGTATAAATCAATCCAATATGTTACTTAGGGAGCGTTCAAGTATTACGTAACGTAATTTTTAGAGATTTTTGACCCCCCCCCCCCCCCAGTTAAACGTTACGTAACCACCAAGTAACCATTTTTACCTAAAAGTCACAATTTTGTGGCGTAAAGTACAAGAAAATCGCTAAAATACCTTTGTTATTGTTAACCGTTCTGAAGGGTTAAAAAATACAATGTTACGTAACGCGTAGTTCAAACTCCGCCTTCCGCCCCTGTAACGCATCGTAACGTTTTACAAGACCCCCTCCCCCAAATTCGTTTCATAATACTTGAACGCCCTGCCCCCTCCCTTATTAGTAACATAATATTATTAATCACTCCACACTGACACCACATTAATATCTACATTGCACCCGTGCAAAGCCGGGGTAGGTCGCCAGTTTTTAATATCTATGAATATAGATATTGAAAATTCAAATCCTTATTGGTCGCACTCAATACGATGACAGATCGATTTTTAACGTCAAGGAAATAAGTAACTAAAATATATATTGAAAAATTAATTGTAACATCAATAACACCCGAGCTTAAAAATATACCTCATCAATAAACCACAGACAATTTTGGGCGGCCATTTTTGTTTACATAATTGGAAGAAGTTACGCGGATCATCATTTCAGCTGAAAAACGTCCACTGTTGGACATAGGCTTCCTCCAAGCACCGCCACTTCGACCACTTCTGTGCTTGTCGCATCCAGCGGATTCCTGCGGACTTCACCAGCTCGTCATCGGTCCACCTTGTGAGAGTCCTTGTTACGCGAATAATCTTTACGAAACACACACGGATGAAAATGTTTTTATGACTATGAATACCTGAGTCTCTTCTGTCACGGCAACTGAAACGCCATTTAGAGCCTTATTACGTTGAGTATAAGTACCTGAGTCTCTTGCTAGGTTCTCCTAGTTTCTTCTCATAGTCGAGCGCGTCGAAGCTGTCTGTACACTTGTGTAGGTTGAGCATGACGTCATTAGGCGGTTTGATGGCCGGCGGTGGAGATGTTGCCGTGTATTCTTCTGTCATGGCCACTGAGACTCCGTCTAGTTCCCTAAGAAATGAAAAATTATAGTTGGAAAGATGTTGGATTATAATTCGTAGACTTAAAATTAACAGTTTAGAATCGCGAATATTAAAGGAATGGTCAGAGGAGTTTATACAGGACATAAAATAACCAACAAAAAAAACTGCAACAACAACACACAGACTACGTAATAACACAACTCCATACATTGGATGAACGCAAGCGTTTTCCCAGAGCAATCACGTTGTCGCAAGGAGAGGATGCATATTGTGTACCAAACTGGAATATGGCAGTTTGGGATATAATTTTAAGAGCTTTCACTTTTCGATGTCGAATGTCATTGAAATAAGAGTAGTTTCATTTGCTTCTTCGTGGAATTAAGTAGTTTTGTGGGTGCTGTTGTGGGAAAATCAAAATCCAAGATGGCTTTATAGTTTTCGATATCGTACAGTCATATCCAAAATAGGTGCGATACTTTAAGGTCTACTTTTGTCTGTTCATTGCACGTTAGAATCTGCTATAACGATTCAACTTTATTTATTATGTCGTAATTTCTAAAACTAATAATTAAAAATGTGACTAAAAACGTTAATGTCAATTAGACATTAGCCAAAGGTGTATGCAATTTTGATCTTTGTTATGAAGTAATTAGATATAGTTTTCTATGCAATACTATATTCTAGGTAAATGATATGGTGATGATTCAGTGCCGTAGGTTTAAAAGGTAACCTGACTTGATAAAGGAAAGGATTTGAAAACTGACGAAGATATAAAAGACTTGGCTATACAACAAGTGCTACATAAAATCCCCCGACCCTTGCTCGACGAAGCGTCAGCCCGCGCCGCAGCTGTAGCTTGTAGCTTAAAATTCCCCGCATAATAATAATAATATTCTAAATTCGATCCAGCCTGTCCCACCTTGCTGTCCTCCCCTCAGTGACGCCCTAAGCCGAGGTTCGTACTCCACAGGGGGTGCCCTTGTAGCAGTATCAACATCGCGACATACTGCAACTGGACACTGCATACTGCTGCTTACTGCTGCTGGTTACTGATGAGGCTGAGGGTGATGACCAGGTATGCGCGGTCGCTGCATGCTGATGGTCAGGATACCCGTTGGAGCCGTGGGTGCTGGCTGGCTGTGTGACTCGCCGCTCTAAAGCTTGCGGAAGTGATGCTGATGTGATGATGACGTCACGCTGTAGCAGTTGCACGAAGGCTGCGCTGACGTTCATGTTCGGGGTCACCAATATAGAGGTATGACGAACAGAGTGTAAAGCTCACTGATACTCTATGGAAAAGGGAGGATCCTTCGACCAGACACAACACCCATCTGGTCGGAGGATCCTCCCTTTTCCATAGATTATGAGTTAGCTTTACACCCTGTTCCTCATACCTCTATACCCTTAGCGTGCGGTCAGCTAGTGTTTTAAGAAACTCTCCCCAGGCTGGAGGTTTTGTGTTAGCTTAAGGCAGCCCCAGGATAGTCCAGTTAAGTAGCCAAGACCTCTCAGGGTCACAACTGCGAGATGCCATTCCCCATTTGCCATTGCGACTGCCGAAAAGAAACGACGTTAGACAATGCACGGCCTTCAAGCCACACCTCCGTGCCCGTCGGAGTGGGGAGCGTGAGGTTTTTTTTCGTTACGGAATTTCTGGCTCCGGTCCCCGCGCTCAAAGCCCGCGATAGAAGCTATGCAATAGCTTAAAAACTAGTGCTACCTACCTCATCCACACAGCGTCTCGTTGTTGTTGCCACAGCGGAGGCGGTTCCTCGACCCACGCGTTAAAGTATCGCACGATATGTTCGTGTTCTAACTTCGCGAGTGCTCGCACTTCTCGTAAAACACGCTCGCGTTTTGATTCCCTGTAAAATAAATGTAAAAACTTTAGATTTTTTAATATCATACCCACGGATTTCTTTAAAAAAAAATATTTGGGATGGGTTTGCTTTTGACTATAGTCTAGGTCAGAGATGACAGAGACAAAGTCGAGGATGGAGTGAGGTTACCCAGAAGAAGCCTGTTCACTCTCACTTTGAAGAGATTTGGGTTATATGCGTTCGGCAACACAGACGCAGTTAGAGAGGTCTACTCTTTTACTGTACGCATTATAAAAGACATTGGAAACACTTAGTGCGAATTGGTGGAATAGCAACTAGGCAGGGATGGTAACTTGCAGTGCGCCTAGATGTCCGATGGTAGAAGGGGGACGGTGGAATGAGGTCGTGGAGTTCTTGGGCAAATTCATCGAAGTACAATCTGTAGAAGACCGAAAAACAGTCAATTTGATAGAGTTAGTGCCTTATCTCGTAGCATTAGTACTTTTCGTATTTCAAGTGTTACTACTACTACTAGAACCCGCACGATACAGCGACATTCCAAGGTCAGATCAAGACGCCGTAACAGTCAACACGATACGAATTTTGGATAAATCTCACGGATCTGATAGCAG
The DNA here is from genome assembly GCA_916610205.1 of Griposia aprilina. NCBI lineage: Eukaryota > Metazoa > Arthropoda > Insecta > Lepidoptera > Noctuidae > Griposia > Griposia aprilina. Next base: position 5,250,378 of record OU744306.1, read on the forward strand.
GACCGACCATGTATGGTAGCTCTAATACATCCTAGGTAAAATTCCATGTTAATAAAGTCTTAACTCACCTCCTAGGCAGCGTAATCCTCTTAACAGCATAGGAACAGTCATCGATATTGTTCTTCGCCTCAAACACGACTCCGAAGCCGCCGCGCCCGAGGCAGCGCAGCGGCGTGAAGTCATTCTCGTAGCGCCCCGAATATTCCGGAATGTTCGGACGGACGGGAGCCGGGTGGTCTACGGGCCAGGATACTTGTACTACCACCTGAAGAACGATATAAAATATTAGGTCTTTACCTATGAAATTGCCGTTCTGCAGTACTGGCCATTTCAAATCAAAATAATTTTTGTTTGGCTAAGAATTCTAATTTCAAATTAATTTTATTTTAAAAACATGGATTTTTTTTTCTAAAAGTAGTCATTTCTTTATTGATTAGTGTTACATTTTCATCGCATTTCAATCTTTTTCGTCATCATGGATACGTTAAAAATTCGAGTAATTATGGAATATGAGTACCGTCGTGGCAGCAACGCGGCACAAGCGGCACGCAACATCAACGACGTTTACGGAGCTAACACTACAAACCAACGCACCACCTGTTATTGGTTTGCTCGCTTCCGTTCTGGAAATTTCGACCTGAAAAATGAACCTCGCGGTCGTCCGAAGACTTTGGTCGACAATGACGAATTAAAGGCGATTGTGGAAGCTGATGATACACAATCTACGGCTGAATTAGCAGCAGCTTTCGACGTTAGCGTCAAAACAATATTGGTCCATTTGCGTCAAATTGGCAAGGTAAAAAAGCTTGACAAATGGGTGCCCCACGAACTCAATGATCGCCAGCGCGAAGTACGCGTCGAGACGTGCCTTGCACTGCTCAACAGACACACAAATGAAGGAATTTTGAACCGCATTGTTACCTGCGATGAAAAATGGATTCTGTTTGATAACCGTAAGCGCTCAGCAAGTTGGTTGGATCCTGGTTCAGCACCTAAACAATGCCCTAAACGAAAACTTACCCCTAGAAAAGTGATGGTCACTGTTTGGTGGTCTAGCGCCGGTGTGATTCATCACAGCTTCTTACCAAACGGGGTGAGCATTACTGCAGATGTGTACTGTGAAGAACTGAACACAATGATGGAGAAGCTGGCGCATCTCCAACCAGCATTGGTCAATCGCTCGTCTCCGCTGCTCCTGCACGACAACGCGCGACCTCATACTGCACAGCAGACGGTCTCCAAGTTGCAAGAACTGGGGTTGGAAGCTCTCCGTCATCCGCCCTACTCACCAGACCTTGCGCCTACAGACTACTACTTTTTCCAGAATTTGGATAACTTCTTGGCGGGAAAAAAATTTAATACCCGAGAGGCAGTACAAAATGCCTTTGAAGAATTTGTTGCCTCCCGTCCAGCTGATTTCTTTAAGAAGGGCATCAATAAACTGCCACTGCGATGGCAAAGATGCATTGATTGCATGGGTGATTACTTCGATTAATACAAATAAAAAATTCATGAAAAAAATTCGTTTAAATTTTTTCATACAAAACGGCAATTTCATAGGTAAAGACCTATTATAAATATAACACACAACATCACGCCTGAATCCCCGAAGAGTTAAGCAGGTGTATCCATAGTACATCCACGTTTTGCCAGTTATCTTTAAGTCCCAGGGGGCCAGAGTGTGGGGTATAAAATATATAGGTACCGATTTAAAAAAAAAACTATAATTCCAAATTATAGATTTTATCATTTAAATGAATTGCCACTAGCTCAACTATATACTTTAGATTTATGTTGTTTAAGTTCATTTTTGAGTGACCATAAAAAAATGGTTTCCAATGGAATTTGAACTACTACTATGACATTGAGTAGGTTGTTTTAAAACTTGGTAATTAAGTATTTTCTAAATTCGAGATAGTTTTTTAATACGTTTGCCATAAGAAAGAGAATGCCGTCTGAATACATTGTTTATCAATTAAAGTCGTTACGTCAGGTAGGTCCGAATCTGCCAGGGTCGCGGGATTGTCCGAAAGGGTTACCTTGGCCTTGGCGCATAGGCAACTGAAGGAACACGGGTGGGTTTTAGTCAGTAAAAGTCTGACACGCTCTCCCGCACCGCCCAGAGCGGGAGAAGTTATAATAATATGATGATTTCCCATGCAAAAAAAAAAGGTAGGACCGAATAAAGAAAGTAAGAAATAACTCGATTCTTTCGCTAAATCGACGCCCACAAACGATGATAACTCATTTTATCTTGCAATATTGTGGTCTGACCAGTTGGGTCCAATTAACTGCTAACTAAAATCTGACAGACATCCAGGAAAAATTACGAAAAAAAGGATATATTTTTTGTGGTTTTCTTTAAGGATTTAAACGATGATCAACCATAGAAACCTGGACATCACCAACATTCTGCGCTTTTCTACTTACAAGCAGAGTAGTCATCTGTCCAGACTTTTTCTAGAAAGGTTTCTAAGCTAAACAGATGCGGCTGGATATCAGAAGTTGTTCAGATCACTTTCGCTATTTTCAAAGTTTGCTGTGACCAGCGAATTCAAGCGTTTGATAACCATTCAATCAAAATTGCAAGGCATAGCTATTTGGCACTAAACCTTTGAATATTTAACCGACTTCAAAAAAGGAGGGGGTAATGCATTTGCCAAGTTTTTTATTCGCAGTTTTTTATGACCACCACGATGAGTCAACAGCCACTTGAAAAAACTCAAATTCGGAACTAAAACTTAGACAATTTTCGTAGTTTCTTGAGGACCCTTTTCAATAAGTCGACGGACCTATCAACCCTCAAGCTTTGAGGGGCCCAGAGGGCCTACAAAGTAACATTCGATTAGCGATGACGCTAGTAGAAAAGGCAAAAAATGTATGGAGTTGACACACCTAAGCTATTGAAATGTCACGTGATCATAGATCAACGAATAGAAATTAGCTAGACAATGTTAACATCATTCGATTCTATGAAACGAATCGACAGCGTCGAATGATTACTTCAACAGAAATGCGTAGCCTAGTGGCACTTTTTGTCAAGCGTTATCGCTAGTTTTCGATTCGTATGATGGAAACATTAGCGAAAGCGATAGCGATTGTAGAAATAGACTCACTCCGAAGCGAATGCCATTTGTCTAGGCCCTCCAGTCCTGAAGGCGATGGAAAATGGACTGTATGAATTAATGGTTGGTGGAATAAAATAAAACTAAACCTTACCGTGATAGAAGGATTTTAGTTGAAAATATAACATAATATTGCAAACATAACCACACCTTTTGACAGATACAAGAAGAAACAAAAAATATAAAAGTCTTCTAAAAAGTTTATCACAGCCAAGGAGTTTGCAACAAGTCCTATGTAGCTATAAGAATACTAGCTCTCACCTGTTCCTTGGAACTCGGTAAAGGTGACATTGTGCTGATCTTCGGCGCGAAGAACCGCGGCCAGATCATGAGGTTCATGAGCAGGGCCGACGACACCGCGATGAGGAGCACCTCCTTCCACCAGTACCTGTAGAGTCAATTGTAGTAATATAATTTATGGTTGCGCTATTCGGCCTTTTTTCATACAAAACTCGTGGGGTGATTACTCCATTAAATAAATAACGTTTATTTTGACTAACAAGGGATCAAAGTACAGTGGTACCCAACTGATAAGCCGCGTCGTGAATCTTCGTTCGCACAGAAAAAAAAGTATGGCCTCGAAGATTAATGAAAGAATGCTTAAACTTACAATCAACCTTAGATCACTACTATAAGGTCCATAATACACTGCAGCTGTTAGTTCTGTCTCACTCGCAAGTCGCGCCCCTCCGATCAGAACGTCTAACATGGCACGCGGCGCGCGCTAACATGGCGGCAGCTGCCGACCAATAGCGGTACAGAAAAGAGAAGTGCGGTGCGTGGAGCGTGCCGATTGGTCAATAGCATTTCCCGCGCTTTGAAAATTCATCTTCTGCGCAGGTACATCGGTAAGCCATATCAGTTGGGTACTACTGTACAAAAATTAAAAACTGCGCGTGCAACACCGTTCACGTGATAGAAGAGAAACTTCTTAAAAAAAGAAAGAATAAGAGAGATTTAGTGTGAGAGACAGAGAGAGAGTTATATCTTTCTTCTCTTTCATGTAACGAAATATGCTTAAATATGACGCGTCCTTGAAATTTCACTAATTCTCGTCCAATTATCGAATCGCCGCGAAAGAAGTTTCACTTCAAAAACATACAATTAAACATAAACATAATACAATAGCCATGGTTCAGGTACTGAAAATCGATTCGTTGCGAAAATGCCCTCAGATGCACTGTTTGACAAAGCTAAGCATGATATCGATTTTTTCGTCTTTATCGATGCCTATAGCTAACTAAAAAGTAATTTGAAAGTAATGAGCCTCGAAATATATGTATTTCAACACTAATTTAACGCAACTTTGGGCGTAATTAAATAACAGGAGTATGAAATATCCAAAACAACATTCGAACATAGCTCAATTATTCAAGAGTATTCAAATAACAAAATATTTTGAATTCATACATTCAGTAGTTTTTTCACAATAAAGCCCACACCCAAAGGTCTGTTCATAACGTGTTTCGGTTTAAATCATCGTGCTTCTCGCTTACTCACACGATTTTAGACGTGACGGCATGCGTTTTAGCCACGCCCACGAACGAGTTCGAGCCGTCGACTAGCACAGCATTAATTATAAGTTTGCTTGTTGAATGAAGTAACCGAAACATCACAATCATTTAATTATTACAGCGTAAAGAAAAAAAAAAAATATTTTAAAATGTCTTTGACATATCTCGGGACCTTCGGATCCCGGAAGTTTGGAGGGCGTACGAGGGGTCGAAGCTATCTCGCAGAGGCCCCTCTGACAATTTTAAATGATAAGTGGGCACCAACCGACAATTATCCTTGTAGGCACTATTCGAGTGTAGCCAAGGACAACCCCCGGTTGGTGCAGGACTATTGAAGGATATGAAAAAAAAAGAAGATATTGAACTATTATTATTACCACAGCGAGGAGATGTGCACGTGGATGTGATGCTGTTCTGTGTGGTCATCGCTAATGTTCGGGAGGCTGTCGAAGTAGTCTTCGGAGACTTGGACTGATTGATCGCAGGTTTCTTGTAGGTAAACAAAGTAGCCGTGATCGCCTGTAGGATGAAACACGATATAGTAGTATTAGATTAGATAGAAAAAAACCCAGACCAGAAATCGAACTGATTGATTAAGGAAAAAAAACACACCGCATTATTGCACCATCCGTTAGTGTCCCTAAAAAGAATCAAATTCAGGGAAGTAATGAAAAAAAAAAGTACGGCAAACTGAAGGAAATTATTGATTTTTGATAAACTGATTAATAATATCTTCAAGAATTCAAATACGACGTCATTATCTCTTCAATTATATTTATTTTGTTAAAAAATCTTTTCACGCAGTTTTAATTCATATCAAAAATCGGTCGTGAGATTTCTTTGAGTATTTTATGGTTTCACTGTTTCTTATAGTTTCGGATTTAGCGAATACGCCCATTTGGAAAATGCACCCTGTATACATACCAAAGTCAAAGTCAAATCATTTATTTCAAATAGGCACATAAAAGGCACTTTTGAACGTCAAAATTTACAAGAAAATAGAATTTATTCTAGTCGCCCCTTCCAAAAGGTAGTTTCGTATGGAGAAGAATGGGCAAGAAACTCCACCGTAACTCTTTTAAAATGTTTTACAAATATTATGTATACATTAATTATATAATTATATGTGAAAACGATGCACCTAGAATAAAATTACTATACCACAATAGGGAAAAATAATTAAATATAAAGCAATGACAGGTAAATTAATTATGTGATAAATACATGGTGCTCACATATTTACAAATATTGAAAAGTAGATGATTATTCCAAAATTTTAACAGGTAATAATTTAGTGTGTGAGTTAAAGTGTTTATATAAACATTGACATTGTTGAATTTTATATACACTTGTAAAGTATTATGTTATTTTAATTATTGTGAATGTGAGGACTATGTTGGTCATTGCTTTTTTTCTCAGTTAATTTTAATCATGATCTGGCAGTTTGAGTAATTTATGCGGCCTACCCAAATGTCCTTTCTTTGGTATTGTTCGTCGAATCGTTGTGCTCCTTAAGTCCTGACTTCCTGAGTTGAGCTGCACGATTACTGACAAATGCGTGCACTGACTGGACAGGTCCACTCAATCTGTGTGGGTCTTTCCTCAAAAGACCATTTCAGATACCAACCTACGTGGTCTTCACATGATCTGACCAAGATTATGTCTGGACTTTAAAAGAGACTGTGACCTCTGAGTTTGTTTCAGCCTTTCTTCTCAGAGTAGTCAGATAGGAAACGCCGACCTCATCTAGTTTAAAAAATATGATTGACGTGTAAAAGTGTTTGTACAAACCTACTTACAGAAATAAAATCATTTATCATTTATAAAGTAGTTACCAAAATTATTCCCAGCTTGTCCATACAAGGTGATCAGCGACAATGCATTCGGGTCAGCATCGTGTACAGACAAAGCCGTCTGTTCGTCTGTCTTTTCTGCTTCTATCTGAGGCCGAGCTGTTACTAGTTTCCATGGCAACGGCTTCGCGGCCACTGCTGTTTCCAGTTTACGAGAGTAGAATTGACTTTCTTGGATGTAGAGCTGCAAGAGAAGATTGTAAAGGTACCGACAATTTTGAGAGCCTTTTGTCTAATGTTTTTTGCAGTAAAATCTCTTGATTGGATAACCAAAATAACCAACAAACGATTTAAATTGATTAGGTTTTCAGAATCTGGAAGTCATTCGCTTTTGATATTAAAAGTGGTTTGTTCACTACTCTGAATTTAAGAATTTGAGAGTTAGGCAAGTCAGGAAGGCAGGAATCATCCAGCTGACCAGAGATGATATGGATATGATATTTCGGATCTGGATATAGAAATAAAATTATATCGGTTTCGGATACGGTTACGAATATGTAATTATTTCGGATTATCCGTTAGTTTCGGATACTTTCGGTTACGGATATTAGATTGTGTGTGAGTAAAATATAAACACAAATAGTATGTAATCATTTGGTTTTAAATAGGTTTTATCTAGTCTAGGTTATCATTTGGTATTATAATCAGTCATATAGGTAAGTAGTTATTTAGAGATGTTATAATAATTAGTTAGACTCCGCCCTTATACGAAACTATCCAAAACTTGTGAAACGGATACGGTTACGGTTACGCAGCTCCATAACATCGCTACTGCTGACCCAGTTATTGCGATCCTGACCATCTAACTCCTGCCACACTTTTTCAATACCCTTTCCTAAATACCATTTCCTACAGTTCCTACTTATGTCCGTGTGTGTTCTGTGGCAAATAAACGACATTTATTTCTGTTCTTTTTAAAATTGGAACAAAACAACAACAAAAAAAGTCCTTTTATAGACGGTTTAAATAACCTAACCATAGTGATATACCAACCTGTCTATCATGACTTCCAATATAGAGCGATGGGTGTTGTGTGACGCCGCCCTGTATGAGAGTTTGTGTCGCCTCCCAAAGCACGTCAATGTTCTGCAGAGTGCCCGCAGCTAAACGCCACATACCAGCAACTGGTGCGTCTAACTGTGGTACACAATAATACAAAATTAAGTTGCAGGATTTTTAAGTATTGCAGAGTAGATTTTTCATACCAAAGGCGTGAATCCTACTATCCTACTAATATTATAAATGAGAAAGTTTGTGAGGATGGATGGATAGATGGATGGATGGATGTTTGTTACTCTTTCATGCAAAAACTACTGAACGGATTTGGATGGAATTCGGAACACAGATAGTTTATAACCTGGATTAACACGTAGGATACTTTTGATCCCGGTTATACGTTCCCGTGGAATAATTTCCGACCTCCACGCGGGCGAAGCCCCGGGGAAACGATAGATCACCATTGAAAAAAAAAAATGTCCCTCAAAAAGAACATCCTTCAAACAATGTATTCACGCATAAGCAATTATTATAACTGGGTTAGATCTGTCGACGAAATGCTTCCGAGTCTTATGAGAAGACAAAAAGTTTTGATTCCCCAGGTGAGAAATTGAGGTCCTAACAATCGTAAAATACATAAAGTATTTTTTTACAAACCATCTGTATTCAGCACTAGCTGCGCCCCGCGGTTTCGCCCGCATGTCCTAATCCAGGTCATGGTCTAACCATGTGCCAAATTTCATCTAAATCCGTTTAGCCGTTTTAGCGTGAAAGCGTACCAAACAAACATACACAAAATCACATCTTTTCTCTTTATAATATTAGTTTAGATACGAAAATTACGTCTTGCGGGACAATTCCAATAGTTAAAAAAATAGCAATTAAGTTTTAAATGCCATACAAAATAATAAGATGAGATACGAAAATTACTCCTTAATAAAGTCAACTCAAAGCGATCAGTCCTACCGGCAAAACCACATTCACGGCGACCGGCACCGAACCGGTGGAGCGTCCACACATTCTCTTCTTCTAAGGGTTACACGATGCTCTGCTACGCTGAAGTTCCATCTAAAAGAAGAAAGCCTTAAGAAAATTAGCCTACCTTCTGCTGCCACAGTAGATTAGTTCCCGAGGTATCCCTCACAGCGACCACTCCTTCCGGCAATGCGACGGCCACAGCGACCGGCACCGAACCGGTCGGAGCATCCGCGCATTCTCTTCTACTGAGGGCTACACGATGCTCTGCTACGCTGAAGTTCCATCTGTAAGAAAAAATAGAGTTTCAAGCGCATGATTTGTTGAGGAAACTTAGATAATGTGACAAAAAACTTTTTTACAAAAAAAACAACCGACTTCCAAAAAAAAACACTAATAGACGTGAAAAATAACTTTAATTTCGGAAGTCGGTGTCTTTGGTTTTGTATTTTCGTTTTTGGCCACCGACTTCCGAAATTAAAGTTATTTTTCACGTCTTTTAGTGTTTTTTTTGGAAGTCGGTTGTTTTTTTGTAAAAAAGTTTTTATTTTTCACTTTTTAGTTGCGGTACCTACCCCACACAAATTCGTATACCACTACTTGGTGTGTAAATAACAGTGACAGGAAATTGTTAACACATCATCAATATAAACTAAGTGGAAAATATGAAGTATTAAAGATAACTCAAAAACTACTGGTCAGACCTTGATCAAATTCTCTACGAGACGCGAGACTAAGCGGACGTGTGTTTTGTATTTATTAAGTATAATGAAATAAACAATTTACGACAAATAAATATAATAATTTGCGCCGTCAGTAAAAAGTAAAGTGTGTCGCGTGTGACTTATAGGTTTTTTACCGACTTTCAACAGTGTTTTTACCGAAGTTGCAAAATGATCTAAATAATTTTTATAAACAATAAATCAAGTGTTTAGTAGTAGGATGTCCCATTTAGGATCGAGCCCGTTTGGTCGTAGCCAATTACTACGGCGAAGTCCTCCACCGACGCCTACTGAACCATTATCCCCGAGTGACCCAAACCCACCAGCACCCGAAGAGAATAAATTGCCGAGTGAAGTCATCAGTACGCCGGAGATCCAGAAATGGTTAGGATCTATTGACACAATTTTAAACGAAGTCTGCACTATTGTTGGTGATGGGAAAATGAACTCAGATCAGAAGCTTCGTGTCTCCACTCTCTGCCGGAAGGTCTCAAGTGGGACCTCTCAGATGGCTGTCCTATACCAATCATTGAAGCAGAAAACAATCCAGGCCCATACCACAATTCAGCACCTACAGGTTACCCAGAACGTTAGTAACTCTCTCCAGCAATTCAAAGAGGTCGTAGAAGCAAAGCTAAATCCCTCGGAAAATACTTCATATGCTAGTATGGTGAAGAAAGGTTCCGATAACTTCGTCCGTCCTGCTAATTTAAGATCAGTCGCCATCTATCCCAGCAATAAGACCCAAACAAGTGACGACACCAAGTCGCTTGTTCAAAAGATTATCTCCCCCGAACAACTTAAGCTTCATGTCCGTGGCCTGAGAAAAGTAAAAAATGGGGGCGTTTTGATTAGCACCGAAAACAAAGGCGATATTGAGAAGCTAAAGAATTCGGAAAAATTAGTATCATCAGGCCTTACAATAGAAGAACCTTCTAAACGCCGCCCTAGGGTCGCCGTCATTGGTGTTCCCGTAACCCTTACAGAGAAGGAGGTATTTGATTGTATTTACGAGCAGAACCTGTCAGATAAGTTGCCGAATATAACTCGTGAGTCCTTCCTTGCGAGCATCAAATTGAGCCATAAATCGGGTAAGAAAGACCTCCCTACTTGCAACTACATCCTGGAACTACCTGCTAGCATAAGAAAAATTATCATCAATCAAAGCCGACTTTTTATAAACTGGACATCATGCCCTGTGAGAGATTTCACGATAGTCACCAGGTGCTTCAATTGCCAGCAGTTCGGACATGCAGCCAAGTTTTGCCGGGAAACTAGTCCTACTTGTAACCACTGTGGAGAGACTGGACACTCCTTCAAGGAATGTAGCAGCAAATCTTCTCCTGCTCAATGTGCGACGTGCAAGCGGTTCAAGAGGAAATGTGACCATCCAACTGGTGATGTAAGTTGCCCAGCGCGCAGATATGCAGAGATCAATTACATCAACTCAATAGACTATGACGGCGTCTAAGAGCGCCACCGAATAGTTTATTCAGTTAGCACACTAACAGTTAGCTTATCGTCTATTTATATTTCCAGTTAGTTTGTAACTAACATGACAAATCAACTTATTTGTGATCTAGATAGTTTCTCTGTGTCTGAATCTAAAACCTGTAATGTTGAGGACTGTAAGCACCTTCTTCTTTCTGGTGAAAAAACGTTAACCCTGCTCACACAGAATATTCGCAGCTTAAATCGAAACATGAACGGATTTGAAGTGTTATTACAGAATCTCGACATAAGCTGTGATATTATCGTCCTGACAGAGTGTTGGTTGTCTAAGCAGTCAGTCACTTTACCATCACTTGACGGATATTATTCCTACAAAACTGACAGAAACATAAACCAAAACGATGGATTAGTAGTTTATATAAAAAGTAATATACGAACTATCAAAGAAGAACCTATATCCCAAGATAGTAACTGCTTAATAATTAAAATTATTCCCGATACGGTAGTCATGGCTATTTATAGGCCCCCTTCTCAAAGTATGGACGGATTTTTAGAGTCGCTTGACAGAAACTTAAAAAATATAGCATCTTTTAAAAACATAGTACTCTTGGGCGATATTAACATTAACATTGTTTCCGGGAAAACCGATACCCATGCACATAATTATCTGAATATTTGCTCATTTCATGGACTTTTACCAGCTCACTATCACCCCACGCATCAGAGTGGCTCATGCTTAGACCATATCATTCTAAAATCAAAAAATCCATCCAAAACATTGGTTACTAATTCTTCGCTTACCGATCATCAAGCTGTTTTACTAACATTACAAATATCTTCACCTAGAAATAACTGCATGCGTAGCTACACTAAAGTCAATATGTCAAACCTGGAAAATGACTTACGCGGTATTAATTTTGACCCAGTTTATAATTCAACCGATGCAAATATTACGTTAAAGTATTTCATAGATTCCCTACAATATGCAATAAGGAAAAACACATTCACTAAGACAATGCCTAGAAAGTATAGTTGTATTAAACCTTGGATTACACCCGGTCTCGTTCGTTGTATAAGACATAGAGACAAACTTCATCTTAAACTGAAACTCGCACCTGATAACGAAATACTTTCTCTGACATATAAAAGGTATCGAAACTTCTGCAATAATCTTTTGAAAAAACAAAAAAATCTGTATGATAAAAATGAATTACAGAAGGCAGGAACAAATAGTAAACTTGTATGGAAATTTATAAAAACAAACACATTTCGATCAAAAAATCCCGATCCTCCGCTTGATTTACTATCAACAGAGATAAACCCATCCGAAGCAATGAATAAAGTAAACAAATTTTTTGCTGACGTTGGTAAAAACCTGGCTGCTAAATCTTTAAATTCGAGTAATTTTTCCCGCCCTAACCCTATTACGACTTCCTCTACACTAAATTCATTTGTTTTATTAGATACCGACGTTTACGAAGTAGTAAGAATAATAAACGGGTTAAAGGATGTTTGTGCCACTGGGTGGGATGACATACCAAATAATATACTTAAACAATTTAAAAACCTACTTGCCCCTCCTCTAACACATATTTTTCAGCTATCTTTATCTAAAGGTATATTCCCTAAAATGCTTAAAAAAGCTGTGGTCACACCTGTATTCAAGTCTGGAGACAAAACCTGTGTTAATAACTACAGACCCATTTCAGTGTTAACAGGCCTTTCAAAAATTTTAGAAAAAATAATAAACAGTAGATTGATAAAATATCTGGAAGTTAACAAACTACTTTCCGATAGTCAATTTGGTTTTAGGCCCAAAAGATCAACTAGCCAAGCAGTACACAAATTGACTAACCATGTTACTACCAATCTAGATAATGGTATGCACACAATTGGGATCTTTCTAGACCTTGCCAAGGCCTTCGACACTATTTCATGTACTTTACTTTTGCACAAGCTCGAAACACTTGGGATAAGAGGAGCACAACTTCAACTATTTTCTGATTATCTTAGCGATCGTCAGCAATGTGTAAAAATTGATCAGTATACAAGTTCCGAACTCAAAAACAGTGGTTTTGGAATTCCTCAAGGCAGCATTTTGGGCCCTACATTATTTTTAATATACATAAATGAACTGTGCCGCCTGTCACTCCAAAATGGTATCATAATGTCTTATGCAGATGACACCGCTCTATTGTTCTCAGCTAAATCAAGAGTTGAGGTCTACGAACATGCTCAGAATGGTTTTAACATTGTGTGTAATTGGCTTCATAATAATCTATTAACGTTAAACACAGATAAAACAAAATACATTTTATTTACAATGAGAAATACTAACATACCGCTTACTAATCTAAACATTTACGCACATAATTGTAGCACGTACGCTGACACTGCATGTTCCTGCCCCACTTTAGCTAAAGCTGACCATTTAAAATATCTGGGTGTCACTATTGACTCCAATCTAAATTTCCGTAAACATATCGATTTACTATGTACTCGAGTGCGCAAATTAATATATGTATTTAAGTATTTACGGAATATAGCAGACTATAAATTAATTAAACAGGTTTATTTAGCTTTGTGTCAATCCGTTCTTACCTATTGCATAACTTCTTGGGGTGGTGCTGCAAAAACAATTTTGCTTCCTCTAGAGCGTACTCAAAGAGCAATTCTAAAGGTTGCTACCTTTCGGCCTTTTAGATTTCCTACACACCAGCTCTATATAGAATGTAATATACTAACAGTAAGGCAATTATTTATACTAAGTATAATATTACACCAGCACACTGCACTTCCTTTTGATCCAGTACCATCCGACAAGAGAAGGAAGGACTTGGTTTGCATAAAGCCTCAAACTAGACATGCGTTTGCAAATAGATTTTATGTGTTTTTAGGACCTTTTCTGTATAATAGGCTCAACAAGTTACTAAGCTTCTATAGTATAAGTTATAAAAAATGTAGTAAAATGTTATCAGAGCATTTAGCGCTACTCAACTACACAGACACAGAAAAACTTCTAGAAATTTTATCATGAGGATAATTTAGTCCCTCGTAAATATTTACTTTTGTATATTTACATAGGTTTAGTTTTAGATAATAATGTACCAATATGCTTTTTCTCATAGTTGTTAATACATTTTATATCAATTTTACTTTAAATTTGAGTGTTCCAATTTAATTGAATTGTAAAGTGATGGCCTGAAACACAGGTTTGAATTAACCTAGATCGGGTAGGTCGCTACCTTACATTGTAATTCCGAACAATCATTACTTGCACCTGTTCTAAACATATTTTAGCTTTAGTTTATTTTTAAGCATTATTAATTATTGTTTGACAAATCTTACTATTGACTAAGTGTACCCTTTTTGTAACGTTTTTTTATTCAATAAATATTCTATTCTAAATATTCTATTCTATTCTAAATTTAAATGGGACCACATGTACCACATGTGAAGCACCGCCTATCAAATAAAAAAAGAATCATCCAAATCGGTTTACCCAGAAAAAAGTTCTGAGCTAACACACATAAATTTAAAAAAAAACATACAGACGAATTGAAGACCCCCTCCTTTTTGTAAAGTCGGTTAAAAATAACAAGAAAGAAAACGAATGAACCAATACATGCAGAGTCAAATTAAATTAGCTAGGGAAACTCCGCAGCCGTGATGGGTATCGATATCTAAACGTGATAAAACGAAAACGAAATTAATTCGATGATTTTTTGTGAGGTCATCGACCGCTGTTAGTGTATTCACATAAAATATCAGTTCAAAAAATCTTTTTTTAAGCTATTGCATAGCTTTTATCGCGGGATGTGAGCGCGGCGACCGAATCAATAAATTCCGTAATGAAAATAAAACCTAACACCCCCCACTCCGCCTGCCGGAACATCGCTCACTATTTTATTTACTCTGAACTTTTTGAACAGAGCTACAGCTATCATACTTGTACCGTCGGAAAGCCCAAGAAATTCCCTAAATTTTAGATAGATGTCGTGGTGTTAAATCAGACATAACAAATATTAAATCTGTGGTAAAAAATGAGAAAAATAGTTTGTTGAACTGTCAGTTCAGTTAGTGTCAGTGAGTGTTCAGTGAAATTGTGTTGCAAGAAATACCCCTGGTAAGTAATGTTTTTTACGTGAGATTATATACCATTTTGATCGTGTTTTTACGTACTTTCGAATGATATATAATACATGTGAATTCCAAGTAGTAAAATAAAAGCTACAAGGTAAAAATATGCTTCATTGCTGTCATAAAAAATAAATAATATTATAATTGCTTAAGTTGATAAAAAATGCTATGCATTAGCTTTACCGCGGCAGTCCCCGAGTGCCACAGGTTTTTTTTTTTGTTTTCTTCACAGACGTGATTGGTTTCGTAGTATCGTATTATCTAAATACGATATAAAATATTTTCTCAACTCATACTTGAAGTAACAACACTATCAGCAGTAGTTGACACCTTAAAAAAAACATCAAATATTTTTTTTATCGTGTTAGGAAAACGATACCCATCACGTCTGCGGAGTTTCGCTAGCTAATTTAATTTGAGCTTATATTGAGAATTACCCAATTTCAAATAGGATTTCGAAAGGATAATGTGGGTGGGTAAATCCAACCGTGGAAAACATTCTGTCCAATACAATAAAAGAAAAAATAAACTTACTTCTCACTACCAGTCCTAGGGTCAAGCGCTCTCACGGTATTAGAGTGCCTCCTTAGTACTATGACGTCACGGCCCGCGTTAGCCGTCTGCTCTTCACTGCTGCAGCCTCCCGAACCGCATTCGTAGATAACGCCACCCGTGTGAGCGTCCAGACCAAACCAGAGAGTTTCGCGGGCACCTGAGGATAAATGGATACGGAAATGATAAGTAAAAAAAAATTCAACCTCAAACTACATTATGAAGATAGCGTTGGTCCCAAACTAGGGACAGCCAGTATCATTTAACACACACAACAACAAGTCCATTATTTTTTTTTTATTTATTAAAATTTAATGCACAAGTAAAAAAAATATACTCTACAAAGGCGGACTTAATGCCTGAGGCATTATCTACCAGTCATTAACTTTTTTTTTTAAATAAGATTTGAATTTGGCGGCAGTTAATCTAGTTGCGTAGGTACTGTAATAATCTCGGCTTAGATGATATTCTAAAATTCATCAATCTATTCTTTTGATGAATTGATTGATTGATCCGAGGACCACCGCGTCGCGTTCTAGCGTGTTCCTCGGATCAAAAAAATACAGTAAAATCGGGACCTAATTTGCAATCAACGTTTGTTAAGTCCAAAGCCTTCTTTGGGAAAAGTATTAGAAATAGAGATTCTTACTTCTGATTACTTCTTGTAAAAGAATTCTCCTACTTTACTTTTCATTAGCCGGGATACGTCCCATCACTAAAATATAGACTAGAAAGTCGCGAGAGTATATGAAAGGAATCACAGAAAAATCACACAAAAACCGACGTTTCAATTTTACGTTATCTAAACGAAAAGAAAATGATTCAACATTCTAAATATACATCCGAATGATAAGGCTGTATTACAGGCCACCTTTATCTGAATTGAACTTCAAATTCTAATCAATCAGTAAACAGATTGAAGATAGCTCAAATATCTTTCTTCCTGTCTTCTATCGCATGACCTACATCTCAATACGTAGTTCCGACGTAAAATGGACGATGAAACACATCGTTATCTGCTGATGACGTCAGTAATCAGGGTAAATGAGATGAAATTGTATTTCACGGTTCAATACTCGCTAAGTCGCAAATTGTCCAAAGCTATTTTATACGAATGATGGTTAGTTTAGAAGTGAAAGGGAACCGTGAAATATGAGCGCCGTTCATGTCGTGTGTCAAATATTTGGTTGGCCTTGGGCCACAGGTTGGGTTATGTTTTGATTGTGGAGGGTTAAACGAAGCAAGGAGTTGATTCTGATAGAAGGTAATAAATGGCTTTTGTAGACAGGATTTTAATTCAGATTTGTTACAGTTGTAATGGCAATCATGTCATCTGGTTTAAATAGGTTTTTATTTTTATTATTTTATTTATCTTTTATATAAATTCTCCTATATTTTGTGAATGTGAGAACTTTGTAGGCCTAACTTGTAGAAATGTAGACTGTAGATTTGTAGAGCTCTTTCTATTTTGTTGAGTACCTGTTACTTGTTGACAGGCCTACACTGTCCTCCCATACCTATTATAACTGTAATTTGAAAATATTGTTAAATTTTTAAAAGAGTAACCATGGAGTTTTTTGGCGGCTCTTCTCCATAGGAAACGTCCAATTGGAATTATTGTGCACCTAGCTTCTGACGTTTCATAAGTGGCTATGTAGGTTTATGTGAAATAAAATATTTTGATTTTTGATTGAAATTCATGTCGAGATAAAATGCACCTACTTATTAAAAATATTAAATTCATTCATTCATTAATTCACTTACATACAACGTAGAGCCTAAACCGCTAGGTCTAGAAGCATGAAATTATGCGCAAGAGTTCTTTATATACCGAAAGTGGAAGGATTTTAGCAAAATCACACCTTAAAGGAGATAAATAGGATGAAACTTTGTATGGAAGTTCATCACTTTTGAACATTGAAATAAAGAAGTTGGTACCTGGCCTAAAGGAAATAGCACACATATTTAATCGGAAAGGGATGGACACCGTTTCAACTCGAGTCATTCAGTATTCTTTTTAGGTAACTCCCTACTGCAACGCACACTTATCGAAATCGTAACGTACTCTCCTCGCTTCAGGGTCGGTGAGCCGTACGCGCATCGTCGCCTAGCCGTAGCCGAGTCGACGTATCGGAGCTGGTAATCCGCTTTGGTTACGTGCTTACGTTAGGTTGACGCCTGTTTGACGGCGAGGCGAAAGGCATTACGGTGACGATCCCTTTCCGTGTTGATAAGTGTGCTTTGATCTTTCTTAGTAAAATCAGCTGTTTATAAGTAAAAGTTAGTTGTATCATCGTTTTTTGGAAACTCATCTCCTAAGGCTCCTGCGAAGTTGTCGATGGGATCCCACGGGCACACGGCTAGTACAGTCCGCGCAAAACATTATGAGCCCTCTGAACGTAGGCCCGAGCACGAAGCCGCGCATGGTACAGTTGAGTGAGAGTGAGAAAGTTCCCTCGGACACCTATATTAAGCATGCTGCGCAGCCACTCGCGTGCAACTTCCGAGAGCTCATAAAGTTTGGCGCGAACTGCATTCAATAACATTTCCTCTAAGAGTTCCATGTGGGTGTGACTTAATCCTACAGAAAAGAAAAGGCCCCTCTTCCTGATCCGCTCCACCTTTCCTGTTTCCGTGTAGAGTAAATTCGTAAGTGACGTCAATTTACTTCAAGAAAATAAGTAGTAACGACTTCCTGTCTAAGTTATTACTATAAACTGCGAACGCTATTTCGTTGGTCAAGCGTGGCCATTTAACTGTACTAGTAGCGGTAATTAAAAGCTAGTCTTCGGTAATAGATGATCACGGGTTGATTTGAGAAAAGATATTCATCGGCACTGTTTTGTAGGGTCTCGTAAATGAATTTTATGTGAAGAGTCACGACAAAAACATTTAAAACAGTGTTTATAAAGCATAAAGATAACGCTAGTACCTATTTGTCTGCTTAACGGAGGCATCCGATGCATTATGAGCGTTTTGGCCTAATATAATAATGATGGCTTATTCATTGATTCTTAATTAAGAGTTTTACTATAAGGTGATCAAATATAAAGACTGTCGTTTGACGCAATAAGTTATTAAACTAATCAAGCGGAACAATAAGCGTGTATGAGTTAGTAAACCAACCTAGACGAAGTGAAAGGAATTTAGGCTTGGATTCGGTGTGTTTCTGCACAATATTCGGAAAGTAAAAAAACTTTTTTACAAAAAAACAACCGACTTCCAAAAAAAACACTAAAAGACGTGAAAAATAACTTTAATTTCGGAAGTCGGTGCCTTTGGTTTTGTATTTTCGTGTTTGGCCACCGACTTCCGAAATTAAAGTTATTTTTCACGTCTTTTAGTGTTTTTTTTGGAAGTCGGTTGTTTTTTTGTAAAAAAGTTTTTATTTTTCACTTTTTAGTTGCGGTACCTACACCACATAAATTCGTATACCACTACTTGGTGTGTAAATAACAGTGACAGGAAATTATTAACACATCATCCATATAAACTAAGTGGAAAAAATCTGCAGTATTAAGGATAACTCAAAAACTACTGGTCAGACCTTGATCAAATTTAAATGGGACCACATGTGAAGCACCACCTATCAAATAAAAAAAGAATCATCCAAATCGGTTCACCCAGAAAAAAGTTATGAGCTAACACACATAAAAAAAAAAAAAAAAAAAAAAAAAAAAAACATACAGACGAATTGAGAACCTCCTCCTTTTTGTGAAGTCGGTTAAAAAGCATTAGTCTAAGATTAAAGAATACTTAGTATTTTTATGAAAAGCGCTCCGCAGTGAATCATGGATAACGTATTTATATCTACAGGCTGCTAAAAGGCCCATCACATAGCCGTCAACTACGCATTCTGTACATCAAACTAAGTAACATTGCACTAAAATAATTGCTGGGAAACTACCTTTTATTTTGTGTGAAAATTTTGTGTTTGCGGTAGTGCACATAACATAACATCACGCCCATATTGCCCGAAGGGTTAGGCAGAGGTGGACCTAGTACACCCACATTTCGCCAGTTATATTTAAGTCCCATGAAATAGGGGTCGAGCCTATTACCACCAACCGGGACGTCAACATCAGTAAAAGTTGGTATTTTGACCTTCAATATCTCCGTAACCGGAAAGTTCCCAAGTATGGTCCAGTACAAAAAAAAATATTACAATGACGAGGAGTAGAATTGACTCTCGGTTTCGATAAGTGTCTTTTTACATACATTATAACTATCCGACAGACGTCCTGTCCAAAGGTCCTGAGTTCATACAAAATACCCACAAAAAAGGACTTCCAGGTTTACCCGAATTTAAAAAAAAACCGAGTAACTTTTCCAATATTTCTTTGCGTATAACAAAAAAGTGCCAAATCGGTCAAGCCGTTCTCATTTTTGTTACATAGATAATAGGTCTTTACCTATGAAATTGCCGTTCTGCAGTACTGGCCATTTCAAATCAAAATAATTTTTGTTTGGCTAAGAATTCTAATTTCAAATTAATTTTATTTTAAAAACATGGATTTTTTTTCCTAAAAGTAGTCATTTCTTTATTGATTAGTGTTACATTTTCATCGCATTTCAATCTTTTTCGTCATCATGGATACGTTAAAAATTCGAGTAATTATGGAATATGAGTACCGTCGTGGCAGCAACGCGGCACAAGCGGCACGCAACATCAACGACGTTTACGGAGCTAACACTACAAACCAACGCACCACCTGTTATTGGTTTGCTCGCTTCCGTTCTGGAAATTTCGACCTGAAAAATGAACCTCGCGGTCGTCCGAAGACTTTGGTCGACAATGACGAATTAAAGGCGATTGTGGAAGCTGATGATACACAATCTACGGCTGAATTAGCAGCAGCTTTCGACGTTAGCGTCAAAACAATATTGGTCCATTTGCGTCAAATTGGCAAGGTAAAAAAGCTTGACAAATGGGTGCCCCACGAACTCAATGATCGCCAGCGCGAAGTACGCGTCGAGACGTGCCTTGCACTGCTCAACAGACACACATATATTGTTTGTATGAACGTAAACGAGGCAAAAAGAGAGGTATGTAAGGATCGTAGCTGTAGCGATCTCTCGCGTCCGGCCCTGGTTCAGGCCATAGTACGGAGCGAGAGAGAATGACCACGAAACCCTAATCTTGAAACTTGAGCATTACGGAATTGGAAAACTTGCTCTCAGTTTAGTAGAATCTTATTTAAATGATAGACAACAGCAAGTTCAAATAAATGGTGTCAATTCACTCGGTTTAAAAGTAAAAATGGGTGTACCACAAGGCTCGATATTGGGTCCTTTCCTCTTTTTAGTATATATTAATGATCTACCCCATTTGTTAAAAACCCTACCACAAATGGTGTTATTTGCTGACGATACTTCTTTAATTTTTAAAATTAATAGACGTGCATCAAATCTTGACGACGTAAATAACGCCCTACTGCAGATCCAAAATTGGTTCACTGCTAATAATTTAGTATTAAATGGGAATAAAACTAAGTGTATTAGATTTTCCTTACCAAATGTCAAAAGTACAAATTGTGAGATAGTATTAAATCAAGAGAAACTAGAATTCGTCGATAAAACTGTTTTCCTGGGCATCACGCTTGACTCAAGGCTTCAATGGGGTCCTCATTTAACATCCCTTGCAGGACGGCTAAGTTCAGCAGCATATGCTGTGAGAAAAATCCGTCAATTTACTGATGTAGGTACCGCGAGGCTAGTCTATTTTAGTTACTTCCATAGTATTATGTCGTACGGTATTTTACTATGGGGACGGGCTGCAGACGTCGAGTCTATTTTTATTCTGCAGAAAAGAGCCATCCGAGCCATATATGGCCTCCGCAGGCGCGACTCTCTAAGGAAACGGTTTAAATATATTAACATCATGACGGTACCTTGTCAATATATCTATGAAAACATCATGTACGTAAGGAAAAATCTACATCTTTTTAGTAAAAGAGGTGAAAGACACAATTATATCACTAGAAATAGGGATCAATTTGTTCAACCAGGTTTCAGGCTGGCTAAAGTAGACTCATCTTTCATGGGGTACTGTTTAAAATGTTTCAATAAAATACCTCCCCATATTCTTCAACTGAATGAAACTAAATTCAAATCTTGTATAAAACGCACACTATGCAGCCAGGCATATTATAAGTTGGGGGATTACATCGCTGATAAAAATGCTTGGCTCAACGCTGGTCCTGCTCCACAAGGGCGCATAAAATAATTGATTAGCATTTGAAACTACTGTTGGAGCTGCTGAAGATTTTAAAAACTTATCTTTGCATTGTATAAATTCAATGTTTTAGTATTGTATAATTGCATAGCACAGGTGTGAGTACTATGCACCTACTATAAAGCTACCATTTAATAGGTTTTTCTTTCATTGACTTGAATGTGCCCTGGCGGCTGAGAGTTTGTCATGCTCACTCTAATGTCTCGCTGGTGGTGGCGTGTGTGTTGGATCATTAAGTTCCCTTCAAAATGGTTGAGCTGAATATATCATGCGTCATGTTCGTGAACGGGCGCCGTCAGTGGGGACTGGTCATTTCTTGGCTGCCACGGCTTATTTTAATTTAATTTAATATTTGAATTGCTTTTGTCTTTTTATTACGGACGCTTTTAACGTTCTGCATCGTTCTCACATGCATAATTTCAACATGAACGATGTAATCAATATTTTGTAACCATTTTTTGATTTAAAAGAGTGTCCATGGAGTTTCTTGCCCGTTCTTCTCCATAGGTACCTACTACGCTTTGGAATGGGTAACTAGCTTCATCTTTCTGACTGACCGACCCCTTGACAATTCAAAAGTGCCTGTAATTAGTTTATTTGAAATAAATGCTTTGAGTTTGAGTTTGAGTTTGAATGGGAAGCAGTCACCTCCTTCTGCGAAGCAGTAATGCTCGCGAAGGAGGAGGCGGAGCGCGTGAGGGAGAGGCAATCATTGCGCCCTCACGCCCCTAGTCGCCGCAGGAGGAGACACCCTGGGCGTCGGGAGTCGATAGCCGACTCCCGGCCACCGTAGGCGCGGGCTTGCGGACGGCGAGCAATGGGCAGCTCGCCGTCCGATAAGGACCAGGACCGGGTCGACGGCGCGTTGTGTTCCACGCGCGCCTCAAAGAGTTGTCAGCATAATTGACGGGGTCCGATAGGGCCGATGCCTGCCGGGGTCGCGGATTGTTCGAAAGAATTACCGTGGCCCTGGCGCACAGGCAAATGAAGGAACACGGGTGGGTTTTAGTCAGTAAGAGTCTGACACGCCCTTCCGCTCCGCCCAGAGCGGGAGAGGTCATTTGATGATTTCCCACCCAAAAAAAAAAAAAAAAAGTTGGCGTTCTGTAGTTTCTGCCTACCCCCATGGGAAGAAGGCGTGAGTTTATGCATGTATATATGTGTATAAATATCCTTTATTTTAGATTGTTATATAAACGTTGAATTAAACGTAAGCACGACCACTAATGCAAAAACTCATAACACCTAAAACTACTGCGCTGGCGCTGCTGTCCTGGATTAGTTCCTCAAAGTATTGTATCAGAGTGTCCTTGGATTTCCCCATTTCGAATTTCTTATTAGCAGTCCGAAGTTTTTATTTGTGCCCAGTTGATGGCATATGCTCCAATTAAATAGGACTTGAACATAGCTGGCGAAATAGGGGTATGAACCTGCTATAAACGGTTGCTTACTCATACGGAAAAAACAGGCGTTATGTGATGTAAAATATTCATCCCAGTTACGTAATTAAAAGCGCACCTGGCATAGCCAGTGGGTTAAAAGTTTACTGTGGCTGGCAATTGGCCAAATTGTGCCTCACACCAATGATAAAAACACTCAAACTAACACAAACGTGGTCTGATAATCGGTTGTTTAATTTTGTTTCATCCTCCTACATACCAGACGGACTGGTTCTCCTACCCCTTCACCTGTAACTCCGTTCTTTCATACAATTTTTTGGTAACTCTGCAGGGATTAACATATTAAGTTAAAAATTATTATTAGGGTGGGCTAGGTACCTATATTAACTAATAATATTAAAAATCCTACTAATCATACTAATATTATAAATATGGAAGTTTGTGCTCTTTCACGCAAAAACTCCTGAACGGATTTGCATGAAATTCGGCACACAGATAGACCATGACCTACAACCCAATTACGTAAAGGCTCGTGCACACTGGCGCGACGCGACAGCGTAAACAAAGGCACCGCGTGCCGCGCGACGGGCGGCGCCTTTGTGTCGGGCTGCCGCGTCGCGCCTGTTTGCGGGAGCCTTCACACATTATTGATCACAATCTGAATCATTTTGAAGCCTATTGCTAATCCATTGCTTCCTATGTTCGAAAACTTGGTCTGCTCAACAACGGAAAAAACGCAATGAATGTTGTTGAACTGTCAAAATGAAACCCATTCATATTGTATTACGTAATTAACACGCTGGGTAAGAACATAGGCTACTTTTTATCCTGGATCGCATACGAAGTCGCGGGCAACAGCTAGTAATTAATAATTTTATTTTTATCAAACTAAAATTGAATAGGGGTGCTGGCTAAAATCTGCTTGCTGGAGACAGATCTTGAATCTATAGACTAATTATTACAAAACTATTTTTAAGCTGACTTATCTACTAGCTTATCGTCGCAAAACTGCGACTTATGCCTTCGGACTCCTCGTAAAAAATCGATGATGAATAAAACAGCAGAATTGTTGAATTCTACGTTTTCAAGTCCTAAAACGATTTAAGATACCCACAGGAAGAAAACATAATGCTATTTGTATCGAAGAACCAGACCACCCGTCTACAATTGAATCTCTATAAATATCTGACGCATATTACGATAACTTCGCCCACGTAGATCGCGGTCTTAATGACAATGCGTGGTGACTCGACATTGGTCAGTTACGGCTAGACACGTAATCAAAGCTATTACGTTTAATACCGTTATCTAACCGGCCATGTACGTCGTGTTTATTTACATATAGGTATCTGTTAGGTACTTACATACATGTGTATGATTATGTTAATCAGATTTGGCGACGATTTTTGAGTTATTGTAGATACCGATTAGGCAAGTATTTGGCCGGTAGAGTACCTAATGTTTTTTTTTTAATATAAACTTATTAATCAAATTCATAAAGGCACAACGTTTCCATGCATTGTTGGTTTTATGTTAAAAGGGTATTGGGTAATAGCATTACTTTAAAGCATAGGTTCTCAACCTTATTTTGCCCTCCGCCCACATAGAGATGTTATTTTTCTACAACCCCCAATTTCTTTTACTTATCATCTGTCGCGAATTTTGCCGTGATTATATTTAAACGTGTAATAGTATATGGTCGTAGAATCCCATCTCAACGCGCAATTGTCTCTGGGTCTTCTACTGCTCCCCTGAAATTTTCAAACACCCAGGACGGGGCGGTATCGCCCACGATGAGAACCTATGTTTTAAAGTGATAACTTCTTAGTTACTCTTACCATAATGTTCGATTTTACGATGGCTAACATCCAAATTTCGTCATACAATGAAAGAAGGTCACACAGGAACTGGTTTAAAACTTTCTACCAACAGTTTTTATTTTCACATAGTTGTATGTTTAGCTAGTAAATAGAGTGTAGTGCCGATCATATTAATAAAGCCTTTCAATCTTCAAGAACATTGGTAATACATAGATCATCGTGTGCATGATTGCCACTCGTGCTAGGCATGCGATTTGGTGGTCATAATAGACTTTCTTATCACATAAAAGAAAGATGATATGCATGGCAGTGACATCGACGCGCAAGCTGTTACCCTAGCGTAGAAATTTATAGTCGGTTATGTAAAAAAAAAAACTGTTTCATAGAAAAGTGCAATACCTACGCGGGCAAAGTGTATGGAACGGCAGATTTATTTTTAATAACCGATGATAAAAATCTACGCTAGGGCGTCCAGAATCATGTCTGAATCCATGATAACAGGTTGCACGTCGATGTCCCGTCCTACCTGTATTATATCCCGTAGAATTTCTTCGACGCCTTTTACGACACCCACCATTAGGAGAGATTGATTGGTATCATTTTTGCAAGGAACAGAGAAAAAAATTATATATATTTGACCCAGATAAGGCGCGCATTAAGAACAGCGAAAGCGTAGTTCCAGGCTTCCAGTTTGCAGTACGTCAATTCATGAAGAGATCTGTAGGAGAACCAAGGTAACCGGCATAGCGCGAAGAATTCTCAAACTTAAGTTGCAGTGGACAGGGCACATTGCTTGCAGAACAGGTGGCCGATGGGGCCGAAAGGTACTGGACGTAGCGTTGGAAGGCCTCCCACAAGGTGGACCGCTGACCTTCGCGCAGGCCGCAGGAATCCGCTGGTTGCGAAAAGCACAGAACCGGTCGAAGTGGCGATGCTTGGGGGAGGCGTATATGTCCACCAGAGGACGTCTTTCTGCTGAAATGATGATGATGGACAATTTAACGATTATTGTATCACTTACCAGCTATAACCAGGTCATCGGAATACTTGAACGAAGACGAGAGAAGTTGTTCCGCGTCAAAGGGCAGGGGCTCAATAGTGTCCCCACTGACACTGTACAAGGTTCCAGTGAGGGACGGCACCAGGCGGACCCATTTGCCTCCTGATGTGAGCTGTGGATGAATTGGTGATTTATAGTATGACTAGCGACTCGCCCGTGCTTCGCACGGTTATACGACTTGACAAAACGTTGAGATTAACTTAACATACCATCACGCCTGTATTCCCCGAAGGGTTATGCAGAGGTGTACCTATAGCACACCCACATTTCACCAGTTATGTTTACGTCCCATGTAATAGGGGGCGAGCCTAATGCCATCAACCGGGCACAAATCCAGACTCCGGGCTGCTACCGAGAAATTCCAGATGGAAAAACCCGATAACACTTTGCCCGACCCGGGAATCGAACCCAGGACCTCATGCTCAGCAGTAGCGCTTGCGACCACTAGACCAACGAGGCATCGATATTATTCTAAGTTTAATTATAAATTGATTATACAGATAAACCTTCCGGAATAAATTCTCTAAATTATGGTGAAACCCTACACATCAAAATCCGTTGCGTAGTTTAGAAGAACAACGCGGTCTCGCAGACAGACACGGAAAGCGACTTTAAGGGTGGTTGCACATCTGACGGAAGCTCATGCGTCGGGCGTAACTTTGTTAGCATGCTGAATGTTGAGCTGAATGGTTTATTTATCTACTTGTCCGTTCTGGAGTTACGCGACCGACAATACGCGACGCATCTTCCGTCAGATGTGTGACCACCCTTATATATCTATACCATAGGTTCTCAATGTGGGCGATAACGCCCCCTCGTGGGCGTTTGAGACTTTCAGGGGGCAGTATAAGTCTTTGAGAAAATTAGGGAGCGTAGAGATGGGATCTTACGACTATACGCGTTCACGTTCTTACGTTAAAATATAATCGTGGCAATAGCTGTTTCAGAATCGTAACAGACGGTAAGTAAAAAAAATTGGAGGGCTCTAGAATAAAAATATTCTCAAAGTCAGTGGGCAAAATAAGGTTGACAACCTATAATTATACTAATATAGTAAAGCGGAAAACTTTCCTTGTTTTTTTGCTTGAATGCGCTAATCTCTGGAACTACCAGTCGGATTAGAAATTCTTTTTGCATTTGATAGCTCAATTCTTGAGGAAAGTTATAGACTATTTAACATCACGCTACAACCCTTAGAAGCCGAGAAAAAATAAAAGAGTGAGAAAGAACGCTAAGCGAAAACGAAGTACCAGCGCGGGCGGGCGATACGACGCGACGCGGAGGGTCGGGAACGGCGCGGCGAGTGAAACCGCGGGGCGCAGCTAGTAATATGTATATAGATGATATGAAGTAGTTCTTCAGGTCAAGCCATTGGTAGTCATAGTAGATATCTAATCGGCCTACAATGTTTCCACTGCTAAAACATATTTGTTCTTTTTTGGGAGTTTCTTTTATGGGAAAGATGAGGTGTGACTGGATGAAGGCTATTATCCACCACGCGGGCCCAGTGCAGGTAGATGACACATGTCTTCGAATTTTTGTATCATGCTCGTTTTCTATGACTGTTTTACAGCACTGGTTATTAAAATAAATAATTCGAAAACCCCACTGCCAAAAGGCCACTGCTGAAATAAATACTTAGTCTAAATGGAATACGCCGGAGAGAGGACGTCGTTGTCGAGGTAACCACGGCGAAGATGGTGTGACGATCTCATAACGTTTTCAGGGCCATCATGGCCAGAGATCGCACAAGACATGAAGGTTTGGAAGCAAAAAGGGGAGGCTTTATTTAGCCCAGCAGTTGGACACAAAGCAGATTAACAAAAAAAAAAAGGCCCAGCTGTGGGAAAACCCAGGCTAATAATAAATGCAATATTGTATGATAACATATCTCGGGACCTTATGGTCCCGGACCTTTGGAAGGCTTACGAGGGACCGAAGCTAAATCGCAAAGGCCCCTTAGAAAATTTTAAATGGAATAAGGCACCATACGACCGACGATTATCCATGTATGCACTGTGCAAGTGCACCCAAGGACAACCCCCGGTTGGTGTCGGACTATTGCAGGATATGGAAACAAAGTTAGTGGACTACTGATTTGGGTAGCTTAAGTGGACCGATTATCTAGGACTATGGAAAAACTATGGCCCCTGCCCGACCAATGTTTTATATAAAATACACAGATAAAATAATTGCAATATTGCTTTGTTAACATTTTCGCAACAAGAAAAACAATTGAATTTGGAAACCCCAATTACCTTCATAAAATGTTAATTTGGCTATAAAATGGTTCAAATGGGTCAACAATAGTTTGTAAAATTCCCAGTTTTAACATAGTCCTTGATTTGTCATGTTTTGTTTTGAAGAATTACACAATCCAATCGAATAATATTCTTGAGTATTTCCTTATAACGGGTGTAAAAAGACACTAAACGAAGCCGAGAGTTACTTGTACTCCGCGTCATTGTAATATTCTTTTTGTACTGGACCATATCTGGGAACCTTCTGGTTACGGAGACATTGAAGGTCAAAATGCCAACTTTTGCTGACTTTTTTTTACTTACAAAAACAAGTTTTTAATGGTTTAACACAATTTTAAATACCCCCACGACCCCTGTACCGTGAAGCCATGCCATCCTTAGATGGCAAGCTTACCAAACGTTTATTACGTCTGGACAGAAACGATCTGCGCCTGGTGACGGGGACCATCACAGGTCACTGCTCGCTAAACAAACACTTTCACACAATAGGCGTAACGGACAGTCCTCTGTGCAGGGCCTGCATGGAGGCTGAGGAAACCGTTGCGCATGTGCTCTTTGAATGCACAGGCGTCACCCAAATTAGGTCACAAACCCTCGGGGCACCCATATCCTACACAGATGCTCTCAGCAGACCAGGAGATATCATCGACTTCTGGAGGGAGGTGGGCTGGTTGGAATAACCACCGACGGCCGCCATGGCCCACGCACAATGGTCCACATAAAGGACTAAGTGCGGAAACCATAACCCAAAAGAAGAAGAAGAAGAAGACCCCTGTACCGTTGCATGCACCCATAAGCACAATGTTTTGCATGTGTTACATTGCGCATTATATAAACAGCAAAACGTCAAAAAAAAAAAAAGTTGTTTCACAGCAATTATTTTTGTGCAATGGTACTTAGGTCTATTTACATCCTGTATTTAGGGAATCAAAATTAATTACTGATCAAAGTCACAGTAACTTGAAACTTCACAAAGGCTGATATCTCAGCCACATTGGTCTTTAAGGCAAAAATAGATCTTGTTGTTTTATGACATATTTTTTTCCTTCTTTTATACAGTACTAGCTCCTGCCGCGGCTTCGCCCGCGCGGATCTCGGAAATTATCCCACGGGAACGTGCTACCGGGACAAAAAGTAGCCTATGTCCCTCCACAGGATGCCATCTATATCCTTGCCAAATATCAAAATCCGTTTAGTGGTTTAAACGTGAAAAGGTAAGATACAGACAGTTCCTTTGGAATTTATAATATTAGTATGGATAGTATGCTGGATCACATTTATTTACATTAGCATCTAGTCTTTAAGCTAAAAAGCAAGTAAATCAATGTTTAAAAAGTTAAAAGTTTTATGACATGCGGTGACATTTAACCTGAGGGTGATACAGCAATTTCGATGTCAACTATACAAGAACACAACAAAATCCTATGCAGAATACTCCCCAGAATACTCCATTTTAAATTGGAAAAGTTTAATGAATAAAATATTTATGGGGCATAATTCAACTCTAAACACTGTATGATATGATAAGAGATAAGTTACCAATTAATGAATCAGTACTACACTTCTACTATAAAAATCGCCGGTATATTAGGTTGAATTGAAGGCCCACCACACCTTACTGAAGTGTTAAAGTTCTTCTAATTAATTCCTGATAGTCTGTTCCTTTAAAATCTCAAAATGAAAACTTTGGTGAAGTGAACAGGTGAACTTGACGTAGGCTGTCATCCCACCTGATGTTAGGGATTGACACTATTGACAGTTCACTTCACCTGAGTTTTCACCGTGAGATGTAACAGAATAGATCAGCAAATGGCCTACTTTATTATAAATGATTTTATTTCTGTTAGTAAGTTTGTACAAACACTTTTACACATCAATCATATTTTTTAAACTAGATGAGGTTGGCATTTCCTATCGGACTATTCCTATCTATTAAATTACACATCCAGAAAGTCTAGCTATTATATTTAGTATAACCAACCATACCAAATGGTCTGACTATTTGACCAACTGTTCAGACCGAAAATGAAACAAAATGGTCTAACGTTTTGGTCAACTGTTCAGACAGAAATTAAAAAGGTGTTTTAGCATGTCTGACTTTTTGTCAGGACTTTTCAAATTCCAATTTAATCCCTGTGTTAAGTTTAGGGTAACTTTTATTTATTTATTTATTTTAAATAAGGTAGCTTCACAGCTGACAGTAAGTATAACATAATTATTATTCTAAACATTACCCAAATAACGAAGTACGCAGAAAAATAGGAAATACAGAGTGACATAATTATTAATATTTTATATTGTGTGTGTGCGTGTATAGGTATGGTGGAGGTGCTAGGTGCTGTACATGTGAGTGATGATGTGTGTATGTCTATGAAGGTATGACTAAACTGGCACTACTTAGTAAGCTGAGTATCAGGTGTTAAGTAAACTGCATAATTACCTCAACATGGTGTAGATTGGACGAGAGTAGCGGCTGTGTCTCCAAGTCCCATGCTTTGATGCCATTCTGTGTTGAGAAGGCTGTTAATCTTCCATCTAATGTGCTTACTATCACTAAGCTGTAACAAAGAGACTAGTTATAGGTACACTGAAGATTAGTTTTATAAACAAAATATAATAAAAGTTGACTGCTTCGTTGGTCTAGTGGTCGCAAGCGCTACTGCTGAGCGCAGGTCTCGGGTTCGATTCCCAGGTCGGGCAAAGTGTTATTGGGTTTTTCCATCTGGAATTTCTCAGTAGCAGCCCGGAGTCTGGATTTGTGCCCGGTTGATGGCAATAGGCTCGCCCCCTATTACATGAAACTTAAACATAACTGGCGAAATGTGGGTGTACTGTAGGTACACCTCTGCCTAACCCTTCGGGGAATACAGGCGTGATTTTATGTTTATGTATAATAAAAATAAACAAAGCAAAAGGAGTATGTAAGGATCATAGCAGGTGGCACTCTGTAGTTTCTGCCTACACCCATGGGAAGAAAGTGTGAGTTTACTGTTTGTTGTAGTGATTCCAGGAGGAATAAATATGTCCATCATTGAATAATTTTAATACAAAATTATTATAAATATTTTTTATTTAATTATTGAATAAAAATGACTTTTATCTTATTAAATAGTAAAATTGTCACCAGTTCTATATTTTTAACGCAGGGATATTAAAAAGATACAAGACATAATCACAAAACAACTATAAATAATTAGGTAAGGTAAAGATAAGTTATCAAGGCCAAAGTAATTGGATTTAACCATTGTTTTGAGAAATTATGTTTACCTTTCTTTATTATTACAGAGCTTTTCTAGCACTTTAAAGAAACAGGTAGTTACAGGCAGTTCCATGCACATTCTAGAACAAACTATTTCGATATGCACAGCATGTCATGACATGTCTAAGAAAGTTGAAAAAGTTTGGTAAAAGTATAATAATATTGTAAATATTACATAATTTAAACAGTAGACATTTCGTCATTAAAATAACACACTGTATGCTCTAAGAAACCTGTTTCAGTATTAGCAGCAGATTTATGGCCCCAGTTGTTTTGTAAACAAACCTTTCGCCAGTCAATAAAACTCTCAAGTAGTTTGTCTGGTAAATTACATTTTTTTTTTTAAGAATACTTATATAAGCTGAATGAAAAATATCCTAATAAACTTACTCGTTGATAGCTGAACCATCCTTTTCAATAGTGGGATTGCAGAACGGTAACTTTTGCACATTATCATCCGCACGTACATGACAGACGATAAAAGTTAACGCAAAGGCTGCCTTCAAAGCAATTACCCGCCAATACCATTCCGACATTGTTTTACAGCTGAATTATTTTTGGACATTTCAAACCGTAAACCGGCAAATTATTTGTATTATTGAAATTCTTAAAATAAATTACGAGACGAGCGCAGCTGACTGTAAGAACTATTGACCACAGACTGCACACATTCTCCACGTAATTTCTGTCAAACTTGACGGAATGCGTTTCGTCCGTTATTTGTTTTTTTTTGTTTCCATTGTAAATTCTAGTTGGTGAAATGGTGACTCATACAAAAACTTGTTTTAACAGTTTTATGATATGTACATACGTTATATAGTATGAGTCATTAAGAATAGATGGGTCAGAACACAGAGCATGTAATTAAGAGACGGAACTTAGAACATTCAGTTTGTGAGAAGTTCATAACCTTCTTTAGCCAACCACATAAAAAAAACATAGCTACCAACATGAAAATTCTAAGTAGCACTGACAGTTGTCGGTACCTACTACTCAGAATGTCAATGTCATGATTGTCAGTGTCAGTGACAATGACAATCATGACCTTGAAGGGCAGAACTGTCATAGGATAGGGATGCGCAACGTATACAAATCAATAAACTTATCGATATTGAGAGTTCATCGATATCGATGAAATGCATTCTATGCAGATAATAACGGGGCTCCAAAACTGATTAGTTTTGTAAATTGGGTAAAATAAAACACTGATTTATATGATTTCAGCATTTATTATCAAACAAGATTGGTATTTTTTGGTTTTATTTTGTGTTTATTTACTGCGGTACCTATCAATGTAGAAAATAGATGCTAATTAAGCATCATATGAAAAAAAACTTAACTTTTGCTGTTTTTTTGATAATTAAAACCACATGTATCTAACATCTATTTTACATTGGGTAAGGGTAGGATGATGATGATCTGTATTTAACATTGGTACAATATGTTTTTGTGTATAAAAACTCAACAACAAGGATTTGCAACAAATACGTGGTTGACTGCCTCGTTGGTCTAGTGGTCGCAAGCGCTACTGCTGAGCATGAGGTCCTGGGTTCGATTCCCGGGTCGGGCAATGTTACTGGGTTTTTCCATTTGTAATTTCTCGGTAGCAGCCCGGAGTCTGGATTTGTGCCCGGTTGATGGCAATAGGCTCGCCCCCTATTACATGGGACTTAAACATAACTGGCGAAATGTAGGTGTACTATAGGTGCACCTCTGCCTAACCCTTCGGGGAATACAGGCGTGATGTTATGTTATGTGTATGTGTGTAATGTGGTTGACTCTAGGTTCTGTCAGTAACCTTGTTCCTAGAAACTCTAAAAATATGCTCAATATAGTAGTAGGAAGTATCTATATTCTCTTGGTGACCTCTTAAATATAGCCAAGACTAATATTTTGTTATTTGTTGTCCAAGGTCGACCCTTAGGCTTCCTTTTTTGATTTTCTTGCGCCGACGCGACGTCACAATTTCTTTAAGCACGCCTGACTCCAATTTTTTCCAAGAGATTGGCGCTGCGTCTTAGTGATGCCAAGCTGTATTTCGTTTTTTTTATTTATTTCTCCATCAACTGCTATTCCCTTGTTGTTAAATCTGTAAAGTTAATTAAATATAAGCAAAATATTTGATGAGACAAGATAGAGCATATATTAACTCTAAACAATTTTGAGAATTTCTTTCTGTTTGTCTATTTGTTTGTAACATCATCACATGAGAAAAGTTTAATGGATTATAATGAAACTACTTCATTTGTGAAGGTATTAGTCTAAGCTATGTAGCATATCAGTTGCATTCATTTTTGCGAATTCCAATTGTTGAGAAGTGGAATGGTGACTGAAGATATATGATTAAAGATAGCAATACAATACCTATAGATAGAGACAAACATTAAACACACTGACATACTTTAAATTGGGTATGGGTGGTGTGGGTTTCTAAAGATATTGTTACTAGATATGGTGCAGTGATTCAGTACTAGAAGGCAAGGTGATGCTGTTGCTCATTTTCTTTAATGACGTCTTTAGATGGAGAAGGGTTGGCTTGTTCTTTGCCGGGAACTACATGCAACAGTTTCTATTTACATTTAAGAAATAAAATAACATGAATTTTATGAGTCTTAAGACAACCCCTGAGGCGGTGTAACAGACTATTGTACTTTGTATGGTAAAGTCGTCGCGTAGGAGGTCGTGGACGTATAGTATGTATAGTGTATCATAATGATAAAGTACTTACTGGGTTTTGCCTCTGATACGTTTTCCAAATGTAGCTTTATTTTCAGATCTCTTTTGAAACTGGGTATGTATTCCTTCTGAAAAGTAAATGGAAAGAGGTATTAGTAAAGTACTATCAACATTTTCCTTTGTCATGAATTATCATAACACTGGCAGTCAAAAAAATCGAACATATGCCTTAGTGACAAATACCCTCAATCTCAACGCATAGTGTTATTAACACATTTCTTTAGGATATTGAGACAATACGTAATTCAAATAATTTGATAATTTTATTTAAAATACTTACCATTTTGAGACCACTCCATATGGATTTGTCTCGATTGCTGGCTCGTGGTATCGCTTCAGGCAAAAGATCTGAAATGATAGATATGATTTGAAACTAGTTTGGGAACCACCAGATATTCTAGGTTCACTAATTGTTTTATTTTAAATAATAGAATTTATTTTTCTTTACTACTACTACTTTTATTCTTTCAAATAAAATTTGAAAAATATTTTAAACGAAAGGCTTCGCTTGTGTGGGGGTTGGAAATTACCCCACATTCCATGTATCCCAGTATAATTTTCCGACTTCAGACCCCCTCAGCAGCTCACCCTGTATTTGTCTTATACAATATATATTATAATTATATAATATGTATTGATACACTAATATGTATTGATTCACATACCAGATTGCTCTTGCTGGATATTTGCATTCTATTCACTAGCTGGTGGACAAGGTTCTAGATTCTAGAATAAGAAAAAAAAAAGAAAAAAAAAGTTGTTGTCTTGAACACTCGATCATCACAACAAATGTTTTGAGGGTGTGTCACAAATTATTTGCTGCAGGGAAAACAAGAATTAAACTATGCTTAACCTTTTTAAAGTGAAAATTTCTTTAGGCATGTTGGGCACTTTTGGGATGGGAATAAAGCATTGAACTAGCTTGA
This sequence comes from Griposia aprilina, assembly GCA_916610205.1. Lineage (NCBI taxonomy): Eukaryota > Metazoa > Arthropoda > Insecta > Lepidoptera > Noctuidae > Griposia > Griposia aprilina. Next base: position 5,285,404 of record OU744306.1, read on the forward strand.
CCGTCATGCTGAGATACACATTCATACAGATAATGTGCAGTCCTACAACTGACTTTTTTTTTCTAATTAACTTTGATTGTCAGTTAAGTGGATGTTACAAGTACCTTATAGTATTTAATATGAAACTTAAACAAAAGGTTGCATCTTTTTTTTTAATAATTTGATGGATGACATAAAAGGACTACTATAGGTATATTATCATCAATAGAGATCAATAATGGTGTTTATTCTAGTTACCTTTTCACTCTGAATGCCGATAAATATGTTGTGGAAATTCTGCCAAATTCAAAGTTGGGATTGCATGTCTTTTCAGACGATTTCCTTTTTTGTTGAAATCCTTTTTGCCTAAGTGGTTAGCACAAACATTTCGCCGCTCATGCAGTTTTTCTATTGTTAGATGCACCAGTTCTTCATTCCTACCAACTGCTTTAGCCACTCTCGACAGCTGGAAGATAAAAAATATAAAAGGTTACTTATAACTGACTGCGAATTGATTAAGTGTGGTTTAAAGTTAAGAAAACACCCCATCTTACTGTCAGTGAAACTAAATGGAATAGAAAACTTGGAATATGAAATTATAGATTTATTCCATATTCCCAGTATTTATCACATTTAGATAATATAATGTCTTAAGACTCTCTGACCCATGTATTTAGCAGTCAACCTATTTAGACTGAATTAGATTACAATTTAAATTAGACAAATATTACTGTATGTAGGTACAATTGTTATAGACCATTTTTCCAAATTTCAGCTAATCTTGATTAATGCCCCGAGGGTCGTATTACAGAATTTGAATTATGCTATTAGATTACAATTAGATAGTGCTATGTGAGCACAAGATCACATTCGCAATAGGTAGCGGTACTCACCGGTTTGGATCCAGTGGAAACTTGGAAAAAAGTAACTTATTTCCAGTATGCTCGGCCTCCTTGGTACCGCAAATTTCACATCTGCTGTGTCCCTTACCCCTTGATGGTTCACAAACTTAAGAGTCACTGCCTCGTTATTAAGTAGTAATAACAATCTATGAGTCGATTATCTCGTAAGCGTCAATATTTCATCAAGAGTCAATATGTTGATAAAACTATGTCTGTGATGAAACTGAGGAACAGGTGCTCGACTCAACGTTATACATACAATCACAGAAATGATTCTGATAAGTTATATACCTAAACCTTACAGAAAAAGGAAAACAAGAAACAGAAAAATCGCAACTCGAACTTAATCACGCGAAGGCAGACATGTTTGTGTGGTGTGACCATAAATATTTACAGATTCCTTCCATATTTCGAGAAATAGTTGAGTAGAATTTTACAAACGTGTCTTAAAATGAAATATCCTAGATTAGAACACATAGTTTGTTTAAATATTTGGAGGGTAATATAAAAAAAAATAGTTTTGACGAAATCTGAAGACAAAAGACTGGAAATAGTTTCTACTACACTTAAAATAGATGTTAAGTGGCAGCACTTCGTAGTGTAATGTTGGTCATGCTGGCGTGTGTTTCTGAATGTTGGCTGAAGAAGGTTAGGAATTCCATACAAAAATTATTTGTTCGGAGTTTCACAGGACTGGGTCAGAATGATGCTTGGATTGAAAACTTCTATTGAATAATTATGAATTGTGCATTACCGATGGTCATGAAGAAGTTGTGCGTTCACTGGGCGACTAAGGAGGGGTAGCAGGGCGGTCCGCCTCGAGGGGGATGACAGGGGTGGTCCGGCTCGGGCTCGCAGCCCAGGGTGGCAAATCTAATTAGGACCCAGCCACCCATACCCTCGACAGGCTTAGTCCGCCACTGCGAGCGCTCAAGTTTGTTCAACATAAACAATCATTGCATCAGTCAGCAAGTTTACAAAGATAACACTAATTCTAATTTTGTAAGACTTTTCAGACTGAAAGGGGTATCCTCAGTCTTCTCTGTTCGAACGACTGTGCGAAGAGTACTATGAATTATTGTAAGTAAGAAGAACACTCAGACCAATCACGCTACAAGAGTTGTAGCAGTGCGGTAGGGACTGAGCTAGGAACGTCTGGAGCCGCTACCACCCTGCCTTGGGAACGATTTAGGAATTGCCCCTGTTGCCTACACACATCATAATCTCATAATTTAAATTAAAACACCGCCACCCTTACAACTTATATTGTTGATCCTTGTAGCAGACGCTTGAGTTTCTTCCGATTTTCAAGATCTTTGAATACGTTCGGATACATATTAAAACGTATCATCGACAAAATGGAATTTTCTTTTTAATCTGTACAGTGTTTGGTTTGACAACGACAAGTTGACAAATCTTTTATTTTCCATGCTCCCTTTTCTGCGATTTTCTAATAATTCATTCGTGTTTTTGGAGTATTAACGGACGATAGTCATCTAACAGTTTGTTTTTAAGTGATTTTCACCTACCTACATAAAATTTCTGCACAGTTATCTCGAATATTCCATCATGACTTTGGGAACTTACAATAGACATCAGGCGCAAAAGAAAAAGTAAACCATTTCTTCCCTCCGTTTTATGTGTTTATTGTAATGGGTTTCGCTTGTTATTGATATTGTTTTCTTTTTCTAGGCAAGCTGCGTTGGCGGCGGCGTTTCCCCAAGGGATCCGTTGCCAGAAATGCCTGGAATATGGCCACTGGAGCTACGAATGTACGGGCAAGCGCAAGATCTTGGTGCGTCCTTCACGCACACAGGTTTTCAAGAAGAATCTAAAGTCGCGGGAAGAGGGATCATGCAGGTATGTTCAGATTTTATCATGAAATCTTTGATCTCTGCAAAAGGTATAGATTTTTCTAGAAAATATGTACATCTTTTACATTTAGCCTTCAATAAATTTCATGCAGGTTTAATATTTTAGAATAATCTTGTTTTATTATTCATTGCATCAAGTGATGTTGGTTTTCCTTTGAAAACATTTAGTTATTTCATCATAAAATGAAATAAATATTACGTATTTTTTTCTCTACCAGTTATGTATTATAAATTCAGAGTACCCACCACTTAGAAAAAAAAGGTCTTAGCAACAAAACTTGACACCTTCCTAATTTTATAACTTGTTCCAGCAATGGCAGTTGCAAGATACCAAACAAAAAGAAACGCACTGAGGACTGCGCTGACTGCTCAGACAACAGTTCCTCGGGCAGCTCATCTGGATCAGATTCTGGCAGCTCGGACGAGTCAGAAAGCGGAAGCAGCAGTGACTCTGAGAGTGACAGCGAAAGCAGCAGCGGCTCCGAATCTTGTTCGGATTGTTAGAGAGATTGTCGGTATTCACTGGTATTTTACGACTGGTATTACACAAATTAGCATTTTTAATTTTTGGTCCTCACCTTGGGCAGTGCCTGTACATATTGCTGACTAAAATTTAAGAATAAGGTCTTAGTGAACAGATATTATTTTTAAATGTTAATTTAGTCTATACTATAAAGGAATTTGTAGTTCTTAAAATAAATTTCCATTTAAGATTTCATACTTCTCTATTAACATTCTTTTGACCCCCCAATTTTTTTAAATTAACATTTCTTAGTATACCTTACTAACAAATGTTAATGGAAGTCATTACTCCAGCATATTATTTTTGTATTCAATTGTGAAGAGGTTTCTAGCTAATATCAGCCGTAACATACCCCCTATTGAATAATTACGAATTGAATGTAGGCTAAACTATCACCAGTTTGATTCATAATGCTGGACATTAAAAATAAGGTTTTAGTATAAATGACACTGTTTTTAAGATATTTTTAACCTGCAGACAATGTTTATAATCTATTTATTTTTTTAATTTGTGTAAGTAGTGGCACTTATCTCATTCAGCCTTTGTATAATCAATAGCAGATTATTAATGGAACACTGGTTTACGTAGATTCTTAAAATAGTAATATTTGAAAAGAATTTGATATTAGAAAAGAGCTAAATGGGTTTTGCGCCATTCTTCCTAGTTTTAATGCTGTGAAATTGTTGAAAGTTCGTAGTTTAAATGATTCTATGAGATGCTAAGAGTAATTTTATGTGTGTGTGAATGAGTTACTGAGGGTCTGTAGAGATTTGATAACTTTTAATGTTAGGCTTAATTTCCACTGACAACATTAGGAAACAAAGCGCATGATGAGTTAATTAAAAGAAGCCAGTTTGTCGATGTTATAATACTCTATGGTTAAACTATAAAATTGTCTAACAAACTTAAAGTTAGTGGAAATTTTGTCATTTTGTGTTTCAAATGTGTTTGTGCTTTGTGAAACTGCTGTGTTAATATAGCGTAGAATTAAAGTTAATTATCGATTACATATTTACATGTCATAGACGTAATATTTTCTAAGACTGTATAGTAAAATGTCTCTTCAATTACATAGTCTCATGATTTTAATAGAAAAATGTAAGAATTTTGATATAAAGCGAAATATAATTTAAATGGGATTATTTCTTTTTTTATTTACTAGTATATAGTTTAATTTCCTTTAGGATAAGTGATTTCATCCTCTGGAAGCCCTGTATGAGCATTTTAGCTTCTTCGTTTTGAATGGAAAAGCTTGCTAATATCTCATTCGAACACCTTAGTGGCAAAACCGTGGTCGCGCTGCCAGCAAAATATACACGGCTTTATGGTGGGTATGTCACCAGGTGTACCGAGCGGTTGTGCAACCAAGCATACATTTTTTTGCAGTGCAGCATGGTTGCACCGCCACACTGGTGTCCTTAGTGTCACATCGAGATGGCACAATGATTGCAGCGCCTAGTTGTCGTCAAACTTCACTTGTTTTAACAGTCGTCTCATGAAGATTGCGAACATTTTGAAACTGCTCGCCGCTGTTGTACTGTCTTAGTGTGAATATTGAATGTCCGTGACTACCGCAGGACCACCAACGCCAATCGCTTCCATATTTCGCTCATTTGGAGAAACTTCGACATAAGTGTATTTTTTTCCAAAATATGAGTTGTGAGCTTAGGTTTGGAGGATAAATTATTGAATTAGAATGATGACAAAATAAAACCAAATGTTTTGATTATAGTAATTGTTTATTAAAAATTGAAATCGTTGATAATACACATAATTATTACAAAACAACATACAATACGTCTCAATTTTGGTTTTGTACTGTTTAAGGTACTTACGACTTTAAGTAATATTATTCAAATAACAAGAAAGTCCTTCGAACAAGAAGTGATCCATGATTACAAAAATGCACTTTACCAAACAAATAAATTTCGATTTACCCTCAACAGACATAGTTTCGTCCACAATTCAAGGCTCCCGCAGACAGACGCGACGCGACTAGTACTCGTGAACAATTTCCATGAAGTTTTTATAGAAAGTGTTCTAATAGAGCCGCGACTTTTTTTTTGTGTGGGAAATTTTCAATGCTTATTATTATTATTAATGTTTTTGTTGGTAGGTATATTGGAGTGTGCTAGCTGATAATTGATCGAGCGAACGCGAAGCGTCTCCGTTTTGGGCAAAAATGCTTTCGAATGTCCGGATGTTCTCCTCTACAAGTCGCATTTCTCAATATAATCGATTCTCGTGAAATTTTGTGAGCTGGTTTGATAATTGTTTTTTATTTTTTGTTGGTTCAGATATTTCGATTTTTTCTCAAAATGGCGAAGATAAGGGGTTGAAACGTAAAAAAAAACCAATAATTTTGCGCTCTTTTTGTTTTAAAGTGAACATTTGTTCAGTTTTAAGCTATGCAAAGAGTAACTCGCAAGATCTACGGCTCACAGAGCCACTATTTTAATGTTTTGTGTTTCGTAAAGTTCATTACTTACTATTGTATAGAATCCAGTTCTTGTAACTGAACAGACAGCTGTGTTGCTTCAGTTTGTAGCGTCACTCCCCCTACAGCACTAAGGAGTGGGGAAGGGCGGGCGTGCCGGGGACTGACTTATGTCATTTTGACATTCAAAAAGTGCTGATTCTTAAAGTTGCTAAACTTGATACTTAGATAAAGTCGCCAGCAAATCAAGTTACCAACAACTGTCAGATTTTCTCGTTCGATTTTGAACTTAATCATCAACATTTTAAGGTTTAAAATCTTTTGGAGAAATTTGCCAGTTTGATCTGCTGGCGGCGACTGTACATGATTTCTGGGGCCGTTACAGAATTGTCCTACGGAACAATCGAAAAATAAAAACTTATTCATAACACTTATAACTAGAGTAAAGAATAGTTTTCACACAATGTTAAAGCTTTATTATAGTGTAGTGATATTTTAAAGGTGGGAATCGGTAAATATGACACTATGTGGATTGGTAAGGTGGTTGAAAATGCGGTAGCCAAGTAGGAGGTTCTTAGTTCAATTTCTAGTCCGGAAAGTGGTTTATTGATAGAAAGTTCTCTTTTGCATTCCAATAAACCTGATTGGATTTTAGATTTCTTAATTCTTAAAGCACAACATACGATTTAGGAGCATTAAGAATAAAATGAATAGCCTGTTAAGGCTAGCAAAGAATGGCACGAGCCACGTCGTAACGCAACGCATAGCAAAAATCCTCTTTCGTCGCTATTCACTTTCGTAAATTTTCTATCAGGCGTGTGTAACTCTTTACGGAACCGACTCACTGATCCGGATCATTGAAGTGATTCAAAAGATTGTTTCAGTAACAACGTTTCAAACAGATCATTTGGATCTGAAACATTATTTTGCTCTGTACTCTTTCCGCACGACGCGTCGCTTGCAAGACGACTGAGCAGGGAGCGAGAGAGGCAAACTGAGACACTGACACACTGAGTTACTACTGACTCGCGAGTCGCGAGTGACATTACAATCTATAGAAGTCAAAAGTGAGATGTGTATCACTCTCGAGTGTTTCATTGTCGTTTACCATGTACGTTAAAATTACGACTAAGGCGTTTACATATAAAATTTAATACTAGTAGTTTTTTTCCTTAAAATGCTTGCAATAACAAGTTATCGTTCCTATGTGTATACGTCACATTCTGTATTTTATATCCTTTGAGCCGATGAGCCACATGATCCAAATGAAACATATCAGTGTTTCGGATCATTTCAGTGATTCAGATGCAAATGTTCCAATCACAAAAATGATACACTTTGCCCCCGTCTATTTTCTATCAATATACATTTACGTTAAGGCGCTTCCCTGACCAAACGACCTTGAGCGTTCAGTCCTTCTCTATCCCGTCACTGAGTCTCGCTCTGTCTCGCTCCCTGCGCACGCTCATTTAGCATAAAACTCACAATAAAAATTGAAATTATTTTAATAAAAAAGACAAGCGATGTTTTGAATTAAAATAAAATAAAACGTGGATTATTTAGATTTTTAAATTATCTATCCATTAGTGTAATACTCAAATGAATAGAACGTCACCTTTAGCAAAAGATGCATGCAATCAATAATTTTAGTCACTTTTTTACAAGGAGATTTTAGATGTATTTATAACACATAAAAACAAATAAGAACGTGCAACGTGATGATAGGCTATCGAACATTAATAATGTGTTAGATGTAGTTTATTACTCATAGTGAATGAGTTAATAACCTCTGAATAACGCACTATGGCAAGGTTTTGGTCGGGGTACCGCCTTAACATACATGTACATTTTCTATCAAAACGTGTTGCGCTGCGGCCCGTTGCGGCTGTAATATGCGCTTGGCTCTATAGTTCCGTACTGTTTAACGTGTGATTGTAAGAGCAGGAAATCAAAGAATTTAGATTAGTTTATTTGCCTCAAAAAGCACGTTAAGCCGGTGGTCCTGGCTGTCATTCGTAGATCTTTGACAGTCGTTACGGGTAGTCAGAAGCCCAAAAGTCTGATAACCAGTCTTACCAAGAGGTATCGTGTTACCAAGTAACTGGGTTGTGGAGGTCAGATAGGCAGTCGCTCCATGTAAAAAACTTTTTTACAAAAAAAAAAACACTTTTCACTTTTTAGTTGCGGTACCTACCCCTCATAAATTCGTATACCACTACTTGATATGTAAATAACAGTGACAAGAAATTATCAAAACATCATCAATGTAAACTAAGTAGAAAAAATATGCAGTATTAGGGATAACTCAAAAACTACTGGTCAGAACTTGATCAAATTTAAATGGGACCACATGTGAAGCACCAGCTATCAAATAAAGGAATCATCCAAATCGGTTCACCCAGAAAAAAGTTCTGAGCTAACACTCGTAAAAAAAAAACCTTACAGTCGAATTGAGAACCTCCTCCTTTTTTGAAGTCGGTTAAAATAAGGCTGGCAGATTGGAGAGGACATTCGTTTATTTGAGATTCATTTCTGTTACTGAAGAATAAATGAAAACCCAATCCACACAGTGCCACTAATCCTCAAAAAAATCGGAAACAAAACACAACAGAAAAAAAATTACGAAGATGACGAACTACTGGATGGTGCATCCGGCAAGATATGAATAATAACTTTCCTCTTAGAGTCATAGCTGAAACTGTTTATCTTAAATATTCTACTATCATAGAAAGGCTTCAAGTCTGTGATGTTGATCTGTCTTGCACGTTCTAGCAAGTCTCGTTCGGATATCTCTATGGTGGAATGGGAATGGTTGTGTAAGCCCCTCATGTATGCCAGTTGGTCCATTGTCAGTTGACGTAGAATGTAGTACAGGAGCTCGCTGTGATCTTTCTTGAAAGATAGGTATTTTTGGAATGTCTGTAATTGAAAAAGATGGGTTAGTAATATTATAAATATCAAGCTTATTTAATACTAGCTTTTGCCCGCGGCCACGCCCGCGTCGATGTCGGCAACTACCGGGACAAAAACGAACCCATGGTATAATAATATACTTCGCCAGGTATAGCATTCCGGTCACGGGGGTGACACAAGCCTACGTCATCACCGCTGTGTTACCAGTAGTGTGTAATAATAACTCCCCAATCGCCTTTATTACCTGTGCGAATCCGATAAAACAAAGAGGTTTTAATCAACAATTACGTTGGTATATGTTTAAATTAATTTGTTTCGTTTGATTAGAAAAATGAAACGACAATTTAAACGGTTTATATATATTTTTTAACAGAATGGTGACTAAAAATGTTTCCTTAATTCGTGTTTTGTTGCAATAAAGTGGCAACTGGATAGTGACGTAAGCATGTGTCGTTGTGTTGTTGTTGTTTGTTTGTTTTTTTAGACTATGAACTAACCTATGTCCTTCCCCAGAATGCCATCTGTCTCCTTGCCAAATTTTATCGAAATCCGTTCAGTGGTTTAGGCGTGAAAAGGTAACATATAGATAGAGTTACTTTTGAATTTATAATATTAGTATGAATTGGGGTAGGCAGAAACTACTGATGGCCACGTGATTCGAGTGCAACATTGTGTTTCGGCGTTTTAAAACTTAGTGATAGTTGATTTGTTGTTTGATTTACTAAGAGATAGTGTTGTATCAATAATTAACTTCGTAATTTTCATGATGTCGAATCGCTCCAAAACGATTACAAATGAAAACGGTAAGATAAGGACTTATAGCCGAGGGGTCAGACTGAAGCAATACGAGAAAATATAATTTACACTTTCATGATAAAGGAAATATTTAATTGATCATACATGAAACACGATTGAGGCGGCACGGGCACGAAAACTTTTGTCGTATTAATCCGACTGGGGCGGTCAGTAGGTTAAATAACTAATAATAATAATTAATCCTCTGGGATGTGTCTTACAGGCATGTCGAGCGTTACGCGCTGGATCACGGTTTGCTCTATAACGCAAAGAAGAGTGAATGCATGGTCCTGCGGGCCAGGGGTCGGAGCTGCCCGTATTTTGTTCCACCTAGTAGATTGAACGGTGTCCAGTTAAACAGAGTTCAACAATTTAAATATCTCGGGCATATCGTGACCTCTGACCTGAGGGACGATGCGGACATCGATAGGGAGCGGAGGGCGTTGTCTGTGAGGGCCAATATGATCGCCCGCAGGTTTGCTCGTTGCTCGGGGGCCGTTAAAATAACTCTTTTCAGAGCGTTTTGTACGTCCCTGTACACAGCCAGCCTGTGGGGTTCATATACCCAGAAGCAGTACAACGCTCTCCGTGTTTAGTATAATAATGCGTTCAGGGTGTTGTTGGGGCTGCCCCGGCACTGTAGCGCGTCGGGGATGTTCGCCGACGCCCGTGTCGACTGTTTCTACACGACGATACGAAAGCGGTGCACATCTCTGGGGCACAGGCTCCGGACCACCTCCACCACTATCCTGAGCGTATTTGCGAACAGGTTTGATTGTCAGTACATTAACCATGGTTATATGATTAATGTAATGACAAACAAGCAAATGACTCAGAGGCAGACGAATTAGTACCTATTTTTTTTTTAATTTGAGTTTATTACTTTAATTCTATTTGTATTATTTCATTAATTATTTTTATATGCGATTATTTATTATGATTAAAATTTTAATTTTATTTGAATGTTCAACATAATTAACATATGATCTTTTAATTGGATTGAAATAAATGATTTTGAATTTGAAAATTTGAATTTTGTATTGCACGGGGGGGGGTTCCGAAATTGTTCTTTTAAGAGAAACCGGGACCCCCCTATGTGCAGACGGTGATCACCGCGGTGGTTTTAGTGAGGTCAAAATCCCACACTCCCCGACCTCCGTCCCTAGAGGTCGGGTGCCTTTAACACACATCAATCAGATTCTGAAAGATTTTGAAGGATATTGCTAATCCATTGCTTCATATGTTCGCAAAATTTGTCTGCTCAACAACGTAAATAACGCAATGAATGTTGTTGAACTGTCAAAATGAAAGCCATTCCTACTGTTAGTGAGTTACGCAATTACCCTACGGGATAAAAAAAAGTTTCTTTCGCATTAATAATATTAGTATGGATATTACCTGTCGCATAGCTCTCATGACGCTGTACTTCTGTGTGTCTACGAAGCTCTCCAGCATGGTGCGAATAGCCATGTTCACGTCTTCTTCAGCAACTTGGGGCCGAAGGTGCATGCGAGCGTGAGCTTCGCTCATACGGATTACTGGGTAAAAATAATGAAAGTTGAAATAATGTAAAAAAAAAAATTGCATTGGGTGTTTAATGATTTTACTTATGACATGAATAGAATGTAATTTAAATATATCATTAAGTTAACCCACGTATGGACATAGCGGCCAAAAAAAAAAAAAACTTCCGCCCGCGTGGTACGTCGATAAAAAGTAGCCTATGGCCTTCCCTAGGGTTCTCAATACTCAATTCTTTATTGCGTACCATAATGTATATAGTTGGTAGGGAAATAATTATACTAGTCACAATTATGGACCCTGTCGGGCACAGCATAGATCAGGTAGGAGAGAGTAGGAAGAACACTGGCGGTTTGATATGATACATTTCCTTTATTTCATTATTTACATATAAATTACATTTTTAAATATTAGAATATAAAAAATATAAAAACATTTAAAAATATAAAAAATAGTAGCCCACCGGTATCGGGAACAGGGTCCAAGCTACCGGCGGTCAGGGCTCCAGAGAGAGGAACCTCCTAACAATGCGAGCCGTGTCCAGAAGTACCGCTTTCTGAATCAAGCCCTTGATCCAGCTGCCCAACGAGAGCCTCCTCAGGTGTTGGTCGAGGCTCTTGGCTATTAAGCCATTGGCTGTCACGACTATCGGCACAATGATCGCTGAGTCCACATCCCACATGTCGACAACCTCGCGAGCCAAGTCTAGATACTTGATTTGTTTGATACATTTTATTATTAGTTGAGTAGTTAGTAAGTTATATTGTTTTATAAATTATATACATTTATTTATTAATTATTATTATAATTATTCATTATTGTTTTATTTACTTATTTTTATTTTTTTATTACGTAATTAATAATTATTATCGTTAGAGTAAGTTATTTATTTGACGCATCAGAATTTATTAAAAAAAAAAGTATTATTAGTACAGGCGTATCTTTAATAGTGAGTATTTTGTAGATACAAGTACATAGGTACGAAGTTCCTTACAATTTATCATTTAAGTATTCGCTTATACTATAGTAGCATTTGCTTTCAAGAAAAAGCTTCAATTTATTGATAAAGATGTTATATGTATTTAAATTCTTTATTATTTCGGGTAACTTATTATAAATTTTTATGGACATGACAAAGGTACTATTGGAGTGCATTTTTAGTCGCAATATTGGTAAGTTTAGTCTATTTTTATGTCTTAAAATAATTTTCGTTTGTATGTCCCCTCTTTTTGTAAAGAATTCTGGGTACTTACGCACGGGTTCAAAGTATCCCCATAACAAATTTCAACAAAACTGATCCAGCCATTTCGGAGATTAGCCGGAACAAACAAACAAACAGACTGACAAAAATAAAATGCTTTTTTTTGTTATAAGTACCGTATCCATATACTTTCGTATGCATTTAGTAAAATGCTGTTATTTTGACATTACAAACAGACACTTCAATTTTATTTATTTGTATGTATGTATAGATTGAATCATCGTAAGCTTTTACAAGCGACAATAGATAGTCATAAGAACTTTGCAAAAAATAACCATTCTGGTAATTTATTCCATTAAAACAAATGAGATACTCTCGTCTGTGCCAACATCAGAGAACAACTAGAATCTTCAAATTACTGCTTGAAATATTATATTTTTCCTTTGCTTTAATAACCGGTTGAATGCCGTAATTACAGAAACAATTAAAAAGCTCGCATGGATACGTGTCTTCCTTCTTTTGAAGTCGGTTAAAAAGGTAAACTTACCTGATTCAATATGACGAACTGTGATAGGCAAGCTGCCAGTTGCCAGAGATTCTTGTCGGAGCTGACTGTACATCTTAGCAACCTTGTCTTGATCCATGTTCTGTAAAAAAAATGTATAATTTATTACAAAGTAGGGGACTGTCTGGATTAATTGTCTAGTGGTCACAACCATCTGAATGGTGCTGGGATCGATTCCCACATTGATAAATTGACTGATTGGGAAATTTGTTGCGCCACTAAAGCACTGAGAAGTGGTGAAGGACGGGCATTTTGGGGACTGTCTTAGGATTTTTTTTTTCTTTTTTAAACGTTGCCCCACACTAGGAATTTCTCCTGTATTGTGGGTATATACAAATATTTGTTCCGTGCGGGAATCGAACCCGCGACACGCAGCGCAGCAGTCAATCGGTTAACCACTGCGCCAACCGTGCCGAAAAAAGATGATGAAGATGTTCAGAAAGTGCTGATTCTCAGCCTGATTTAAATAAATTACTTTTGATTTTCGGTTTAAAGATTCTTTATTTATTCTTAGCGAATAAATACATAACTAAGGTACGAGTAAGTGTAGTCCAGTAGCTAATAGTTTTTTTTTTAAATTTAAGTAGGTACGGTGTCGCATTTTATGTGCATGACTAGCTTATTAGTTCTGTGTTGTTAGTGACATCCTGCTTAAGTTTGGCTTTAAATATTTTAAAAGAGGATGTGCTCCTGATATCTACTGGTATATTGTTATAAAGTTGTACACCTTCGTATTTTATATTTTTCTGTCTGTATTTGGTTGTGGTTTCTTTGGCTGTATTTGGATGTTTTTATGTTAAAGGATAATTGTGTGTATGGTTTTGTTAAGAGCTTTTCTAATGATATGCAGGAATTGAAAGTGTAAAGTTGATGAATGCTCATTAGTTTGGTGTGGTTGTATAGTTCGGATGTAGGTGTGTGATAATCGTAGTTGAATAGAAGTTTAATTATTTTTACTTTTGATTTTGATCAGTGTTATTGGGTTTTGAACTATACTTGGACTTTTAATTGTATTCAGTACGTTGACAGTTGGAAGGATAACAAATTGTCACAAACTAAAGGTAGTGCAGTGAGATAAGAATGAAAATGAATGAACTTTTTAATGTACTTTATGTGCACAATTTTCATTGAATTTAATGCCTTGAGGTAAAACACGTTTTATTGCAACATTATTTTGCTTCGAACTGTCAAGTTACTCAAGACAATACGGATTTCTCAGTAGGAGCATAGAGTTCGAATTTGTGCTTGATTAATGGCTCACACCCTGCTACAGGACACGTTTGCCAAATTCAATTGGTCAACCAATAAAAATAGCGGGCATGAGATTAGACAGCACATTTACTGAGAAGGGCCCGTACCAAAATCAGGGCAGAGCAAGCCAAGGTTATAGTTATAAGCTGCACTGCACATGGTTCAAAATCGCTTGACATGCTTACTTTTTGTAAAATTTTGTCCTGCTTTAAGGTTGCACTAGTCATATTTTTTCCATACTGATTTCGGGAGAGTATTACCCTCCACTGTTTGACATTGTGCATTCAAAATTAAAAATGATACTTATCTTCTTGTGTCATTATTAATTTTGTCTGTGCGGAAACAAAATACATAGTAGAATAAAAAGTTATGAGCCAAAAAAGATTCGTTTTTCTTGCTAATTTCAACGCAACTTTGGGCGTTAATAAGTAATAAAAGATTCGTGTAAACTCTCCAAAACAAAGTCGGCACCGATACAGCTCAATTATAGCAGAGTTCAATAAAAAAAAAATATGTAATTGATTTATGCAGTGATCTTTTCATAAAACTCGACTTTCCAAAGAACTTTTTTGTTAGGAATTAAAATAACGGTGTTCGTGTCCGTGCAAACTAGACGTTGTGCGTGTAGACTAGCGTCTAACTGCTCATCACTGATACTATCTCTGTCGGACACGATGTCAGGTGACACAACGTGCTTGTTGGCCACGCCCACCAGTGAGTTCGAGCCCGCGACTAGTTCAACCTTAAGAGCGCATGATAACCCCTCCAGTAATTTGATCAAGACCTTTTTGAAAACATAGGTTATTAATACAGTTATTATAAATACCTGTAGCTTCGGATGCACATTCTCTCTAGAATAAACGATGTATTTCTTTAGCAGATCCTGTGGTAAGACAAACTCGGGGTCGGGAGCGTTGCTATCTTCTAGTGCGGTGCCGCGCTGAGTCGGGTGGTGCCGTATGTGGGATGATACTACGAATCTGTGATAAAAATAAATGCTTAGTTAGTTATTTGTTTTAAAAGTTCCTTAGCCTGTGTGTAACAGGTTTTTATGCGATTTTCATCATCATTTTGAGATTTTTGATGTTGGGTGTAATGTTCTCTCATCCTCCATAGAAAAAGGAAGATCCTCCGACGGAAGGGTGTCGTTTCTGGTGGACAACTGCCCGACGGTTGAGGTTTTTTTTTTTTTTCCTTTTTTTTTTTTTTTTTCCTAATGGAGCTTGTAGTTATGACCACTAAGGTCCTGGCTACTTAACCGGGCAAACCTGTGGGTGCCTTAAGCTACTAACTTAAAGCCTCCAGCCAGGGGCGAAAAATACTTAAAAATTAGGTGACCGCACGCTAAGGGCACCCCCTGTGGGGTACGAACCTCGGCTTAGGGCGTCACTGAGGGGAGGGCAGCAAGATGGGACAGGCTGGATCTACTGCTCTCCTGGAGGAGGGTTATGGGGTCATCGGGGTCGGACAGGGCATGCCTTGGACGGCGGGTACGACTAATGCGGGAGGGGGCATATCTGGCAGCCTCGACAACCAGAGGGTTGCGATGTGAGGCCGCGGAGTCGAAGAAGCGCTTGGAAATGCGCTTCATGAACTGACGGATAGTGGGGATTTTAAGGTCGAGATGGAGGATCTCGTTCCGAACGAACCAAGGGGAGCCGGTTGCCCTACGGAGGAACCGGTTTTGGAGGGTCTGCATCCTATGGATGTGGTGGGGTTTCCAGTGTGCGAAAACCACGCTCGCGTAAGTCATGATTGGTCGAATGCACGCTGTGTAAATGCGCAATTTGCACTTGAGTGACAATTTGCTGCGTGCATTCAATAGGGAGTGGGACGGTTGATGTCGGGACATTGTATATATATACTAGTCGCGCGGTAAACTTTGCTTGCACGATGTAGGATTTGCGAAACGCGTAGCTCTCTTATGGCGTTGTAGATGCCGCTACAAGTGTATGTGTATAATACATAAAAATTAAACATAATATAATAAAGAAATCTCGATGTTTTGTCAAGTCGTAAAATACGTGCGAAGCAGGGGTCGATAGTTGTTTCATGACGAAGGCGCTTTATCTTGAAGAAGCTCTTACGGTACGCACGTTAAGCCGTCGGCATTTGTAGATATTTGACCATGGTTACGGATAGTCAACAGCCCAAAAGTTTGACGACCAGTTTTGCCAAATACGGCCACGACAAAGGCCAGTGGTCGCACAGACCAAGTTAACTATAGAAACCGAATGCGCATCCCAAAATTTGTGTACAGTATGAACGTTCGCATCTTGGTCGAAGCTTCAGCGGCCAAGGTTGCTGTCACGACCTGTTTTTGTGTACGACGCCAGGTCCCTTTCAGAGTTGTGGAAGCCGCTTTATGTAAAATATTGGTATTCAGCTGCATCTGGTTAGATTGGAAGCTGACCAACAAAGTTGGGAAATGGCGACGCAGAAGATGATGATATTATTTTTTTATGTACTTTCTCGTTGATCCCGAGGTCGCAAGCACTACAGTTGGGCATGAGGTCCTGGGTACGATTTCCGGGTTGGGCAAGGTGTTACTGGGTTTTTCCATCTGCAATTTCTCAGTAGCAGCCCGGAGTCTGGATTTGTGCCCGGTTGATGACAATAACCTCGCCTTTATTACATGGGTCTCAAAGTCAAAGCATTTATTTCAAATAAACCAATTAAACGCACTTTTGAATTGTCAAGGGGTCGGTCGGTCAAGATAAAGCTAGTTGCCCATTCCAAAGCGTAGTATAGGTACTTAAGGAGAAGAACGGGTAAGATACTCCACGGACACTCTTTTAAATCAAAATATGGTTACAAAATATTGGTTACATCATTCATGTTGACGTCATGCATGTGAGAACGATGCAGAAAGTTAAAAGCGTCCGTAATAAAAAGACAAAAACAATTCAAATTTTAAATTGAATTAAAATAAGCCGTGGCAGCTAAGAGATGACCAGTCCCCACTAACGGGGCCCGTTCACGAACATGATGTATGGATCAACACCATTCAGCTCAACCAGCTTGAAGGGAACTTACGGCACCACCAGCGAGACATTCGTTCGAGATTCATTCAGCGAGACTCATACATAACTGACCAAATGTGGGTGTACTATAGGTGCACTTCTGCTAAACCCTTCGGGGAACACAAGCATGATGTTATGCGTATGCAAGTGTGTTTCTACTTACTTAGCCAGATGCGCGTCTTGCATGGGATCAGCCTCGTCCCTCACGACACACAGCACGTCAAAACGTGACAGGATCGGTTCCGACAAGTTGACGTTTTCGGAAAACGTTAGCGACGCGTCGTAACGACCGCCGATTGGATTGGAAGCTGCTATAATAGAACACCTGTGGAACACAATAAAACATTTGAATTATCTATAGTAAAAATCATGATTGGAAATCTTAATACAGAGTGTACTTTTAAAAACCATGAACCTCTTATGAGGTCATTGTCGACGTAGAAATGTGGGGGTGGACGGGGTCCGATAGAGCCGATGCCTGCCGGGGTCGCGGATTGTTCGAAACAGTTACCGTGGCCCTGGCGCACAGGCAATTGAAGGAACACGGGTGGGTTTTAGTCAGTAAAGGTCAGACACGCCCTCCCGCTCCGCCCAGAGCGGGAGAAGTTCTTTGATTACTCCCACGCAAAAAAAAGGGGTCATTGTACTCATCATTATGTACAATTTTTACTATGGGACCAAACATAAAATCGCGAAAAAAAAGCAGCTGTTTCCTACATTTATGTTCGCATAACTCGTCAAAATGTAGGGAACAGATCTATACACCATTTGAGATAAGATTAGAAATTTAAATAAACTTTTTTTACAGTCCGTTCAACCGATTTTGATTTCTATTGCGTTGGTGGCATGACAAATGACAGCTGCAGTAAACAGTTGGTATTGTAACTACGTTTTTGCTTTTAATGCCATCCTTGTGCCTATGGCATAGAAGTCAAAATCGGTCGAACGGACTGTAAAAAATGTATATTTAAATTTGTAATCTCATTTCAAATGGAAGTATTTATTAAAGGTACTTTTCCACTATTTCCACGTAGCATATTTACTTACCTAGCGTGCAGTGACGTCACGATGCCCGCTTTAGATATTGATATTGACTGTTGCTCCATAGCCTCGTGTATGGAGGTGCGGTCTGCGTCGTTCATTTTGTCGAACTCGTCTATAAGGCATACGCCGCGGTCGGCTAGGACCAATGCGCCGGCTTCCAGGGTCCATTCTCTGTGGAATAGAAAGTGGTTAGTATCTGATGCTATTACAAGTGCTATTAAAGTACGAATTATTATGATAATCTTCAGAGATTCGGAAGATCGGATCTTCAGAGAGATCGGATATTCAGATGCATATTTACCTAAAGTTAATGTTTAGCTATGAAAGTATGGAAACTGCTTCTTAAAATATTATTTATTTACTAGCTGCTGCCCGCGTGGACGTCGGAAATTATCCTACAGGAACGTGCTACCGGAATAAAAAGTTACTCCTTATAACATCAGCTATCTGCCAGTGAAAGTCCCGTCAAAATCGGTCCAGCCGTTTCGGAGATTAGCCGGAACAGACAGACAAAAATTGTAAAAAAAAAAATGGTATACGTACCGTGTATAAATACATCCATATGCATTTAGTAAAAAGCGGTTATTTTAATATTACAAACAGACACTCCAATTTTATTTATCTGTATAGATAAAAAGAAACCCCGGGATTCTTGGATAGGCATAGAGAGGAGAGGCATATTTATTTATCAAATTAATGTTGAACCCCGAAGCAAATATGTGTATTTAGGTTGGAAGCAGAGGGGTGCTCTGTGTTACTTAAAACTAAAAAGAAACACATTTTTGATACAAAAGCGCATTCTATATTAGTCAATGTCCCAACTTTAGGTAAATATACATCCGAATATGCGATCTCTGGTTCTTATCTTGGGGATAGCAATCGATAATAGACCTTACCTTCATATTTTTGCTGATGTCTTAGTTTATAGTTGTAGAAACTATAAACTAAGCCATGTACCTGATTGGATGTCCAATGGGCAAAAGTGATGAACTTCTATACAAACTTTCATCCCCTTTAGGGGATGTATTATAACTTTCGTTATACAGGGTCAAATTGAATTAGCTAGCGAAACTTCGCAGACGTGAGTGGTATGGATATCTAAATGTGATCAACCAAAACATAGATTAATTTGACGACTTTTTTTGGTGTCATCAACCACAGGTAGTGTAGTTACTTAAAATATCAGTTTTCTTTGTGTAAACTTCGCAGACGTAATGGGTATTGATACCTAAACACAATAACAAAAAAATAAACAGATTTTCTCAATTCATACTTTAAGTAACAATACAAACAGCGGTCTTTGACCCCAAAAACAAATCATCAATGTTTTATTATGTCGTGCTTAGATACCGATACCCACCACGTCGGCGGAGTTTCGCTAGCTAATTTAATTTGACCCTGTATACTCTTTCGTTATAATTATAAAGAACTTTTGTACAAATTTCATGATTTCGGCTAAGCGTTGTCTGTGAATGAATTTCAAATTTTTTAATAGCTCATACTAAAGTTGGTTTGTTACCTGGTAGTAGGACTCCTCCTCACGTAGGCAGTGAGACCAACGGCACTGGCACCCTGACCCGTTGTGAAGATAGCTCTGGGCGCGATCTGTGACAAAATTAATTATTAATTAAACCGAAATATGCGCTCGTTTATATGAATATGGTATACTCGAGCGATCAATCAAGTCGCGTATGTACGTCATTATTCAGGAAAACGCGTATCCGCGCGATAGTCGCTATCGATTTGGCCGCACGGTAAGATCGTTATAAGATTCGATATTGTACTATAAGGTTTACCTCCAACTACAGTAGTATACTCAATATCTTTATACTATATATAATTGAGATCATTATGGACCCTGTAGGGCACAGCAAAAGGATAGGAGGGGAAGCCTCTTAAGAATCTTAAGCAGCATAATGCTAAGAAAAATATAATACATCTCTCGAGGCTCTCGTTAGCTTTTTGGATCAAAGGCCAGATTCAGAAGGCAGTACTCATCGATACGGCTCGCATCGTGAGGACGTTCCTGTCACAGGAGCCCTAACCACCGGTAGCTTGGACCCTGGTCCCGATACCAGCGGACGACTATTTTATGTATTTTTTATAAAAAATATTTAAAAATGTATTTAATAAGTATGAAAATAAATAAACGAGAAAAATATAAAAAGTTTATATTAAAATAATCTAATAAACAAATGTTTTTTGTTTCAGTTACCTTCTCAGTGTACTTCAAGAATTGTGATTTAGCGGTACCTGGATCACCGCATATGAGGACATTGATGTCCCCTCTCAATTTGTGCTTGTCACCTAAAACCAGATAGAAGTATTTTAAACAAGAACTAGCATCGGCCCGCGACATCCTCCGCGTAAAATTTCTTGCTTCCCCGTCGCATCGCATGATCTGCCCGCGCTATCATTTCCTTTTCGCTTAACGTTCTTTCTTACGTTTATATTTTTTGCTCGACACGGAAGTGTCCTAGCATGATGTTAAATAGCCTATAGCCTTCGTCAAGAATTGGGCTAACAAATGCAATAACATTTTTTCAAATCCCGGGATTCCGGGAACGTCCAAATTAATACAACGTATCGCAAGTGCAAAAAATAGTTCCACCTACTCCGATCACTGCGCATAACTTTTATTCTACATACCTGGGTTCTTAGGCTCCCCTCCAAACAGCGCCAAAGCCAAGCCCCTCTTAATATAGTCATATCCGAAAATAGAGGGTGCTATACTCTGGACAATACGCTCTCCAATACGCGGGTCTTTTGACAGCTTGATTATGGTCGCCACGTCTTCATCTGTCAGAGAGTCCACGATGTGCTTGCAGTCTTTTACGACAATGTAGTTGGCTATTATTACCGTTGCGAATACTGGGAAGCCCTGGTAGAGAAAGAAGGGAATATAATATTACTAGTTTCTGTCCACGGCTTCGCTTGCGTGGATGTCTGATATGTGAACGGCTTGCTACCGGGACAAAAAGTAGCCTATGTCCTTCCCCAGGATGCCATCATTGCCAAATTTTTATCGAAAGTCGATCAGTGTTTTAGACGTGAAAAGGTAACATACCGACAGAGTTACTTTCGAATTTATAATATTAGTATGGATTTAATCGAAATAAAAAAATGTATTTTGTTTAATGGGAATAGGCTCGTTCCCTGGTCAAATGAGGGTGTACTATAGGTGCACCTCTGCGTAACCATACGAGGAATACGTGCGTGAGGTTATGTGTATGTGTAAAAAAAGTATCTCTACAACATACCTCTAGGGTATACAATAAAAAGAAAATTGTAACATGAATAAACAGTAAACTAAACTAAATAAAAGAGTGTGCTGTTAGTGTTTTTTTCCCGATAAAAAAAAGAAGAAAAAGGAAGAAAATACGTTTATTTGCGGTAAACATGACGCAAAGAAAAAACACAAATACAAAAAGAAAGAGTTGGGTGAAAATATGCGTCACATCCACGCAAAACGGCAATCGCTCAGCATAATGCTACGACCCTATGCGAAACAGAGCCCCAGCGCTGGTTTTCACTGGAATACTCGAGGCTCATTGGTCTAGTTTTCGGAAATCTGAGTGCTGAGAGATCGGTCCTGGGTAAGGTTAGAGGGTCGCGTAAAGGTTGATTTTAGGAGGATGGTTGTTATTTGGAGTTTCTCAGTAGCAGACAGTCTAGATTTTTGCCTAAAGGTTTCAAAGCTAAGAATTATAAAAGCCCGCTTAATAGAGGTAATTACAGATGTCCATTGGCGACGTCGACCACTTACCAGGTGGAACAAGTCGCCCATCAGTTCTATTTTGATGAGGCGCGACACGTTTGATCGGGTCAGCATGATTGGAAATTATGATCGGGAAAAAGCCACTAGGCTTAGCTCAAATGGTACGCAGCCGATCCGAACATGATTCAGCAAGAGTAGATCCCGAACGAAGTTTGCCGATCGGCACGAGACGTATGAAAGCCGAATTTGTTTAGTAACTGCTTCGGGTCGACTTTTTTGTTCGATTTTTTTTTTCTTTTTATTTGATATAGATTTGCACTTGACTCGAGTCTAGGTCAGAGATGACACAGACAAAGTCGAGGATGGAGTGAGCTTACCCAGAAGAAGCCTGTGCTCTCTCACTTTGACGAGATTTGGGTTGTATGCGGTCCGAAACACAGACGCAGGTAGAGAGTTCCACTCTTTTGCTGTGCGCATTATAAAAGATATTTAGAAACGCTTAGTGCGAATTGTTGGAATAGCAACTAGGTAGGGATGGTAACTTGCCGTGGTCTAGATGTCCGATGGTAGAAGGGGGCGGTGGAATGAGGTCGTGGGGTTCTTGGGCACAAAATCCTGAAAATATCTTACCTGTTCAGTATTAAGCGAGCCATCGTAATTATTGGTGTAAACCCCAGTGAGGTCCACCTCATCTCCTGGCTTGCAGCGGTCACACAGGTCTGCCAACAGTATGCACTCCTTGCTGCGAGGGATACGGCCCGCGGGGATGCGACCTGGCGACTCTTGGATTGTTACCTTCTGGTAGTTGCGGTACACTGTTTGTTCCATGTTAACCTGGGAAAGTAAGGTTAGGTAATGAAAGAGGTGATCAGGGGCCGTATTATGAAGTTTTAATGCCATAACTTTGCCAGCGCGAGAGTGAGACGGAACTCTATGTGACCGATAGCACCATCCCCTTTTCGCCTCAGGAATCACGGTGGCAAGTAATACTTCATAAATACGGTTCTAGAACAGCTGCTACTATTGGGGCTTGATAAATCCTTGAAAGTATCTTGCTATATTTTGTGCAAACGACGAGCGCCATATTATGTAATTATGACTGAAATAAGATTTAAATTACAACTCCTGAAACAACAAAAAATTACATACACATAAACTCACGCCTTCTTCCCATGGGGGTAGGCAGAAACTACAGAACGCCACCTGCTAAGAAACTAAAATTTCGAATAGTTGAGAATATTATGGCAAAATATGTCAGTGCACTAACTTTTGTACCATCTTCTGTAACTACCACATTGAGAGCAAATAAATGACTTTCGAGTTTATAGTTTGACATCAACTTGGAGCTAAATAGATAGAAAACTGCAAACTTAGTTTATCCGCTCACATGATTTTGGTATGAAAAGCACACCAGACTTTATTAACATCGACGTGAACTCATGCGCTCGGGAATTTCCACTTAAATGTACACGTCATCTGGCGCGCTGGCTCGCGCGCCGGCTGTTTGTAAACAAACCCGATAAGCGGCGTCATTTCTTGGTATTCTGCGACCGTTGTATTTTTCTCAGCGGTTATAGAAAAATGGTTTCATGGGTATCAACCTTATTTCGAATTTCTCTCTTTACAGTTCAATATAAGTTAAAAATTAAATCAAAACTCACCATAAAAGGTCCAGCAGTCTGACACTCAGGACATGACCCCGGCTTGACCTCCGAATTTTGTGTCTGCACAAACGGTCCCAGGATATACCCGCACCTATTACAGTCATATTTGACCACAGACAGCTGAGGAAGTACTCCTGTAGTAGCCGTAATAACTCCCACAGTTCTTACAAGCTGGTTCAAGTGAAGCTTCCGGAATGTTCTCAACTCTTCTATGAGCGGTAAGTCGGATATTCGTACGTGGATCTCGGAGGTGACTCGCTCGTAACTCGGGAATATTTGGAGGACTATTTCTTTGGCTACCTGGAAGGGAATTGAAGAGTTTTTTAATACACAGTGTATGTGTAAGGTACCTGTATATGATAAAACTGATAAGAGTTCAACTTTTGTTCAAAGACTGATTATTGTTATTAGTATTAGAATCGTGTTCTGAATCCATGGAAACACGTTACGCGTCGATGTCCCTAAAACCCTTTTTTTATTTTGGGTGGGAAATCATCCAATGACCTCTCCCGCTCTGGGCGGAGCGGAAGGGCGTGTCAGACTCTTACTGACTAAAACCCACCCGTGTTCCTTCATTTGCCTGTGCGCCAGGGCCACGGTAACTCTTTCGAACAATCCGCGACCCCGGCAGGCATCGGCTCTATCGGACTCCGTCAAGTATGCTGACATCTCTTTCGGGCCTGGTCCTTACCGGACGGCGAGCTGCCCATTGCTCGCCGTCCGCAGGCCCGCGCCTACGGTGGCCGGGAGTCGGCTATCGACTCCCGACGCCCAGGGTGTCTCCTCCTGCGGCGACTAAGGGCGTTAGAGCGCAATGATTGCCTCTCCCTCACGCGCCCCGCCTCCTCCTTCGCGAGCATTACTGCTTCGCAGAAGGAGGTGACTGCTTCCCATTCCCTCTCGCTCCGTACCATGGCCTGGACCAAGGCCGGACGTGAGAGATCGCCGCCACGAGGACACGGCGGTGCTCCGCCCAAGCCGGGCAGACCTCCAACGTATGGCCCACCGTGTCCTCCGGGTCCCTAAAACCCTGCATACTTGTAAACCGAAAAGAACATAACTAAAAAATACTACAAAACATACAATGGGTGGCCTAATCGCTTTCTGAGATCTCTTACAGGCAACCTTGGACTGGACAGTGATTGCGTGGACATAAAATGAGGTGGTCATTAGTGCAAAATAATAAGTGTATATACACACACACATACATAACATCACGCCTGTATTCCCCGAAAGGCTAGGCAGAGGTGTACCTATGGCACACCTACATTTCGCCAGTTATGTTTAAGTCCCATGTAATAGGGGGCGAGCCTATTGCCATCAACCGGGCACAAATCCAGAGTCCGGGCTGCTACCGAGAAATTCCAGATGGAAAAACCCGATAACACTTTGCCCGAACCGGGAATCGAACCCAGGACCTCATGCTCAGCAGTAGCGCGTGCGACCACTAGACCAACGAGGCAGTATATAACTATATAGTGTTTACTAACACCTACTGTGGACCTAAACAGTTGTCTAATCAATACCATCAATCAATTTCATATCAATCGTCAAACTTTGGATTTTTGTTCTACCTAAGATTTTTTTTGAATATTTCATATGAAAATTCATAGGTGGAACCAATTTTTCCAAAGTTTGACAATTGATATGAAATTGATGATTATTATTCAGTAAATATATCATTCCTACAGTCGCGAATCGCATTTTGAGGAGTTCTCCTGTTAAGAACCAAAACCACTGGAGCTGATGGTGAAGCCACCATATGCATTGTGACGAGCATAAATTGCTTAGCAACCAGATTAAAATCGAATCGCAATCCGTGTAGTACTTATTATTGAGAAGTTCCGGTGGCCACCTCTGGTCTTCATCATCAGTTCCCACTTCACCGAATGGTGCTTTCCAAGAGCAAATGCACGAGTTACTATAAAAAATACCCAATTCGCTATATAATTTTTAAAAATATAAAAATTGATAATAAAAATTTGAGGTATAAACTCCCCTTTTTTGGAAGTCGGTTAAAAACAGAGCTGCAATTTGCAAAGGAAACCGATGAAAATTTTAATTTGGCGGGCTACAGCTGAGAATTCATCTTGACATACCTCATCGAAAATCTGCAACATCTGGAAGGGTGCTTCAGGCAGAAAGTACGCCAACACCTGTTCCCTCCTCGCCAGTACATCGAACTCCACATGAAATGACGCCTGGTTGTGTTCACACATACGACGGATTCGCTCCTTGTACACAAACTGGTTTTTACTGTTCGTGAATGTACGGAGGAAGTTCTTGAACCTGGAATAATTGTTATATTGTTTGACGAACGTGTTTTACAAATAAATAATATCTCTTAACTACCTGGTTAGTTAAGCCGCAAGCAATACTGCTGAGCATGAGGTCCTGGATTCGATTCCCAGGTCGAGTAAAGTGTTGCTGGTTGGTTCCATGAGGTATTGCTCAGTCGCAGTCCGGGAGTCTGGATTTGTGGCCGGTTTATGGCAATAGACTCGCGCCCTATTACATGAAACTTAAACATAACAGGCGAAATGTGGGAGTACTATAGGTACACCTCTGCATAACCCTTTGGGGAATGCAGGCCTGATGTTATTTTTATGTTTTTTTTCTTCTCAATTAGTTTTAATCATGATCTGGCAGTTTGAGTACTTTATGCGGCCTACCCAAATGTCCTTTCTTTGGTATTGTTCGTCGAATCGTTGAGCTCGTTGTGGTCGTTGAGTTGTGAGTTGAGCTGCACAATTACTGACAAATGCGTGCACTGACTGGACAGGTCCACTCATTCTGTATGGTTTTCCAGTTTCGTTGATTCGTCAGACAAAGTACAGTCGGTAGAAAACTGTATAATATACACAACTGCTAATTCAATTAACATTTTTTTTAATAGGGTCTTTTACAACCGCAATGCATATGACAGCCCCATCATACCCTAAATAAATATTAATAAAATACACACTGCTATGGATTACATTTGGGCCATGAACCTGAACAGGCTCTTCACATCATCACCATTTGGTTGAGACAGAATTCTATGAAATGCGTTCAACCTCGAGATCCCAAACACATAATTTCTATAGTCTCATATCGAACACAGTCCATCAATAAGTGATGAAGTCTTCCACAATTCCACACTCTGCTTAATTAACTTAAACACCATTGTTGAGATGAGTGTGTACTCTATACACCGCTACCTTACTGTCCAACAAGCCTTTCGAAAAACAGGCGCATATCTTTTTATTTTTCTTTTAACCTGTTAGCAATCTCAGTCCTGGAGCCCAACATGGACACCTACTCCTTGGTGATATATCCCTTGGTACCCTCCAAGTTTTCACTATACTCTTCTGCCTACCCCTTCCAGAAATAACGGCGTGATTTGATATTATGTCATGTTACATTTAATACCAACCTTTATGCAATCTCAGTCCTGGGCCCCAACATAGGCACCCACTCCTTAGTGGTATATCCCTTGGTATCCTCCAAGTGTTCAATATATTTTTCTGCCAAACTCTTCCATAGACAACGGTGTGATATGATGTACATAATCAGCCTATAATGTTCCCACTGCTGGGACACAGGCCTCCTCTCTTTGAGAGGGAATGGGCTGTAATCTACCACGCGGGCCCAGTGCGGGTTGGTAGATGTCACATGTCTTCGAGTTCATGCCGGTTTACTCACGATGTTTTCCTTCACCATTTTGAAAGCAGTGGTGATGAAATTATTTACACAAAGTAAAGCGCCTGCCTGGGTTCGAATCCACGACCTACAACTCGTAAGTCGGGGCCGATACCACTGGGCCACCACTGCTCCACTGATATGATGTAATGTAATGTAACTTTGAATACTAACCTGTTAGCAATCTCAGTCCTGGGCCCCAACATAGACACCCACTCCTTGGTGGTATATCCCTTGGTATCCTCCAAGTTCTCGATACTTTCGATCCCTTCCTCCACTTGTTCTTCACTCCCCATGGCAGCTTTCTCTGCAGCACGGCGGCGCTTCGCCCGCGGTGCGCCTGTGCTCTCCTCGTCAGATTCATCTGGGAAAGTGGTATTTTTATTATGATTTACTTCAAAAACTGCATCTTCATATGTGGCTAGGAATCAGCACTTTTAGAACGTCAAGAGTGTTAAAAGACAGCCACTAAAATGCCTAGTCTAGATTGTGAGTATAAAACAATGTTTTACTTTTTCTTTTTATACTTAAATGGGGTGGTAATATAGAGGTATGAGGAACAGGGTGTAAAGTTCACTCATACTCTATGGAAAAGGGAGGATCCTCCGACCAGACGGGTGTTGTGTCTGGTGGGCAACTGCCCGACGGTTGATGTCGGGACGTTGTATATATGCTAGTCGCGCGGTAAACTCTGATTGCGCGATGCAGGATTTGCGTGACGTCAGTATGACGTGTAGCTCGCATGTGGCGATGTTGATACCGCTATAGTAAATGGCTTAAAAGCTAACTCTTAATACTATTGCAGCAGCAACAGCGTATGACATGCTACGTACCTACATAGGTTTTACTTAGGTCAAATGTCCAAGACAATAAATTTTGGACATGCATCCAAAGTGATACTATGTTAATGTATCAGTTTGGTGCTTATAGAAAGTTGTAAGTGTTAGCAATTTAGACTTGAACAGTGGTCTGTAATAGGTTGAGTTGCTTAATGGCAAGTCTAACCATAAATATGATTAGTGTGAGTCTTCATAATGTGTACATATCAAAATGAGGGAAACTAAACTTAATTTTATTGACGGAAAAAATATTAAAAAAAAAACAAAAAAAAAAAACTCATAAAATGTGACTGTACCTGCCAACTAAACAATTATTGTAAATTCTGAAATATAACAATTGTTGTAAAAAATATCTGACTCTTGTTTAATAAAATCCCTTAATTCTCAATTGAAAGCGATTTTTTTTCTTTAGTTTATTTTATGAGGACGCCCTGTTACTTCCACTCATTACTGAGTTTCCTTCATCTTGATAGATCATTTAGTTTAAAAGTTATACCGATTTGTTTACACATGCACAGGGGTAACAGCAGCGAACGAGAATTTAATAAATGCCATAAAAGTTTTTTTTTTTTTTTTGTTTCTTTTTTTAATTTTTGCCTTCAGTATAATTAAGCTTAGTTTCCTTGATTTCGATATGTGCACATTATGAAGATTCACTACAAAAGATACACAACAAAAGAAGTATGTAAGGATTAGTAGTAGGTGGCGTTCTGTCGTTGCTGCCTACCACCATGGGAAGAAGGCGTGATTTTATGTATTTTTGCAACAATTTGAGTGAATTCAAAACAGTTCTTCTAAATGTAGTAAGTTATGTATAAAGTCAACATGTAAAGTTTTTTTAGGATCATACTGACTCATCACCTGGCTAGCCTTCTCCCAACTGTGTCGGGGTCGGCTTCCAGTCTAACCGGATGCAGCTGAATACCAGTATTTTACATGGAGCGATTGCCTATCTGACCTCCACAACCCAGTTACTGGGTAATACGATACCCCTTGATAAGACTGGTTGTCAGACTTTCGTGCTTCTGACGACCCGTTACGACTGTCAAAGATCCACGAATTACAGCCGGGACCAACAGCTTAAGGCCCCCGCAGGCATACGAGACACAACTCTTTTACAACCATTTCCAAGAAGTTTTAAGGGGACTATATGACCTAAACGCAAATATATAATGCCTAAAAATATATGATCCACTGCAGTAACCAAAATCAGAAAAATATATGATATTCTCCTGGATATATGCTAGTTAGATAGTGTGTTAAAAGCATAATACAATTAACTTGATATGATAGAAAAAAAATTACGGATAATATTTTACGAATTTTCACGTCGCGTCTGGGGGCCCCCGTACCATTGATACGGCTGATACTGCGGTAGCTACACCCCTGGTCTAAGATCTGTAAAGATAGTGGTATAACAATTTGCTATAAGAGAAACTAAATATCTAACCATACAACAAGTCGCGATCATCCCTCCTGATGCGCCCCTCGTCTCTATCTCTTCTCCTCAACTCCTGCTCAGCGGCCACGCGGTCTTGTGCTGACATGGGGTCATAGTCATCGTCGTCCAAGTCTTCAGCATCGTAGCGATCTAGGGCTGGCATGGGGCGGTAGTCACTGTGGAACAATATTGTGTATTATAGTTAAAATATTAAACAAGGACTTGTGATTTTTTTGGAGGATATTATTCAAGGGTGTTAGACAGTTGTGTAGGGTCACCATGGCTGTTCAACTTGTACATGGACAGTTGTCTGACAGATTTGAAAGAGGCTGAGTATGGATTGATGATGAATGAGTTGCCTGTCAAATGCCTTCTCTACGCAGATGATCAAGTTCTACTTGCATCGTCAGCGAAAGGGTTGCAAGACATGGTGACTGTGATGGATGAATCATTTAAAATGAAAAGGATGAATATAAATGTGAATAAGACGAAGGTCATGGTGTTTGAAAGAGAAGAGGATGTATTGGTATGTGATGTGAAATTAAATGATAAGTGTGTGGAGCAAGTAAGTGAGTTCGTATATTTGGGGAGTCTATTTACAAGGGATGGAAAGATTGATGGAGATGTGGAAAGAAGGGTAAATGCGGGATAAAAATGAATGGTGCTACACATGCAATTGTGACCAACCAGTTGATGTCCAAAAAAGCACGACTGGCTGTTCACAATGGTGTGCTGGTGCCTACGCTTATTTATGGAAGGGAGTGTTGGGTGTGGCAAAAGAAGCATGAAAGTAGAATACATGCTGTGGAAATGCGTTCCTTGCGAAGCATGTGTGGTGTAACTATGAATGATAGACTGACGAATGATGTGATAAGGCAACGGTGCGGTTTAAATGAAGATATAGTGACAAAAATTGAAAAGAGTATGCTAAGATGGTTTGGTCATGTTGAGAGGATGAATGAAGGTCGATTAACAAAAGGTATTTACAAGGCATATGTGATTGGAAAAGCCGGGAGGGGACGCCCTAGGAAGACATATAGTGACCTTATTGGTGATGTTCTTCAGAAAGGTCAGGTGCGTAGTACTCATAACCGGCGTGCGTGTATGACCAGATGTATGAATGTAAACGAGGCAAAAGGAGTATGTAAGGATCTTAGCAGGTGGCGTTCTGTAGTTTCTGCCTATCCCCATGGGAAGAAGGCGTGAGTTTATGTATGTATGATATTATTCAAAATTTATTCAAGTTTTCTTGAAACTTTTCGAGTTTTTTTCTGAGATTTACTGCTTTGCTATTGCCAAGAAGGTATTCAGGTCCATTCAGTTGCCTTTTGCCAACCTACAATTAATCTATTGTACCACTGGTGGCCAATGCTCACTCCATACTCTTTCGCACCTCTCCTTGTGATGTTATGTGAATGCAGGTGTTTCCTATTTCATAAACTTACGCCTCCATATTATCATTGAACAATTCCTCTCCATCGCCCTCCTCCTCCTCAGGGTTGTCTCCGAGGATGGCGCCCTCATCGTCAAACATTTCATAGTCACGTGCCGGTGATGTCAACCGTGACCGCGCTCCGTCTCGCTCTGGCGGTGTTTCAGGGGCTGGGGAGCTCTGGAAGTAAAATCAATGAATTAAATAACTTCTAGTTTATGATCATAGTCTTCTTCATGAATAGATTTTTCAATATTGAAAATTGTGACATATTTTCGTTATTATGTTAATACTGGAAACTCAATTACTTAAATATTATATTCACAATGACATAAATATTTATTTTATGAAGTAGGTATTACAATTAACCAATTGACAGAAATAATTTAAGTACATAAGATAAGCTGCCATTTAGCAAATTCTTTTAGCATATTGGAAAAAAAAAACACTGTCTAAGCATTTCAATATGAGCATTATTGTTTGGTAGTAATTGCCTGAAAAAATTATCTCCCCACATTTTAGGTCCCCAGTCAGTCTCAACCAAATGGTGATGATACAAAGAGTCTGTTCAGGTTCATGGCCCAAATGTCATTTGTAGCAGTGTGTATGTGGGATGGTTATATGCATTGAGATTACAAGTCCCTATAAAAACAAAAACATTGGTGATATTTGCATTACCTATATCCAATGCATGCTTATGGGCTAATAGACCATTAGAATAGAATAGAATAGAATACTCTGTATTATGCACACCATAAAAATTACAGATATAAATGCATAAATTTTACATAGGGTGACACAATGGGCGGTCTTATCTCTAAAAGCGATCTTTTACAGACAACCTTTGGATGGATTCAAAGGGGAAGGCGGGACAGTAATGCAGGTAGTCAGTGGTGTACCATTTACAACAAGTACAAAAAAAGAAAAGTACAGCAGAGCAAATACATAGTAAGATGATATAATTGACTGTTAGTTAAAGCCAAAGACGATTATGAACATAAGAATCTCAAGAGTGGCCTGTCGTATGAGAATAAAATTATACCAAAACTATGTCAAGACTTTAACTGAGACTTACACCTCTGAGTTAGTTTTGATCTCTCTCTTCCCAAAGAAGTAATTTAGAAAACACCAAACCAATCTATTAAATAAAAAAATGTTTTAAATGTATAAAAGTGTTTTCTTTGAACCAATTTAAAACAGTTCCTCTTCCCCTCTCCTACTTGATCTACACTGTGCCCAGGCATGTATACAGAGGGGGGGATAGTTGGGATCCCCCCTGAAAACAGATGTTACATAAAATAAACACACCCCCCCCCCCCCCCGAACCAAAAGTTTGGATATGTTTCTGGCTATGCCTGACAGGGTAGATAATTGTGACTAATATGATTATTTCCCTACCAACTATATATATTATAGTATGCAAAAAAGAATTGACAATTGAAAATTTACAGAAATAATTATGATTTATCAAATTGTTTACTAGCTGGTATAACTTTCTATCAAAGTAAGTAAGCCCGTATTACAGAACTTCACACAAGAAGTCAAGACTCAAGCATTAAAACAAGTTTGAACCAATCAAATGTCTATTAGCTAGATTTAGGTAATGCTAAAAATCTTGAGTGGGATTCTGTATTACAGGACTAAAATTCTGATCTTTTGATCCAATTATTTAGTGTTCTGTGGTTAAGGTTGAGGAATGAATCATTAACATTTGGGTTTTACTGAGTTTCATAGACATACAAAGCCACTTTAAGGTTAAAACAACTTTTAGGTGACTGTTACTAATAAACTAGCAAATAATGATAATTGGTGTCTTATTTTGCGGTATTACTTGATTTCCCATTGTTTTATAACGTTTCTAAAAGTATTAGGAACAGTAAATTAAAGTTTTGTCTTATATCAAACCACCTAACGACTATGCCGAACGGTCCTAAAAGTTAAGCAGTAAACATCCGTAAATACTGCAACAAGTAGTCAAACCTTTACTAACCATTGTTTTTTTAAACTTATTAATCTAATAATACACAAAACTACACTGAACTACACACTAAATAATGTTTTATTCACAAATATACGATTAAACTCGTCGTTACAAAAAAACAAACAGGTTAACTTTACGAATGTCAAAAAAACGCGCGAACCGCGAGTCAAGAAGAAACTGTCAAGCATGTTCGATAACAATTTTCGACTTTAAGGGGGATGCGCCAAGGTAGCCCGCGAAATTCAAATTTTCTTAAGGTTTTTGCAATTTGCAGGTCAGTATCAGGTTGTTTGGTGATCTAAATACTCGTATGATTCCCGACCGTATAAAATATGGCTTTACAGAATTATAATCATTAGAATCAGCAATACAACTCCATAAGTTAGAATTGCCCTCAAATGTCATGATTTCATGAAATAGTCATTCAATAGGGTATTATGAACTTATAGAGATGTATTGCTGATTCTAATGATTATAATTCTATAAAGCCATATTTTTTACTGTCGCGAATCATATTTTAATTAAAATTCAACCTGACAGTGACCTGCAAATTGCAAAAAACTTTACAAAATTTGAATTTCGCGGGCTACCTTGAAGGTTCCGCCTTAAGTCAATCGACTAATGCTTAATCGATTCAGTCACTACAATGCCATCTAGGTATTTGATTTTTTTTTTTTTTTTTTTTGGTTTATGGCTTCGCACGGTTTGTGCATTTAGCCAATGTCACGTTTAGTTAGTATGAATAAAACAAAGTTAGGGAAACGAAAATATCATTATTAAAAATTATAACGGGATTTAGGATAGGACGGATACATCTATAGGATCAGTATTATTTAAATACAGTGATATAATAAAGGATAATGAGCTAAATACAATGACGAAAAATTACAACTTAATATTATTTAAAGTAATGAATGAGACTATGCATTTATATACAGGAAAACTATTTGTGCAAAGTAAAGAAAGTATTGAGGTAGGAAAAGGAGTACGGAGAGACAAGAGGTTACTGAGAAAGGATGAACGGTCATATAAAGGACAGGAGAAAAAAATGTGATCTAAGTCGCCTACGTCTGCGCCACACAGGCAAATGGGGTCGTTGATAATATGAAGTTTGGCAAGATGGGCGGGAGAGCAGACATGACCCAGTCTCATCAGTATTAGAATGGAGGTCTCCATCTTGCCAAACTTTGCCCTGCTAAACCACGGTTTTTCCGGAACGTCGGGTTGAATAAGTGAGAAATAACGACCCTTCGATTTGCTTCCGATATCCCAAGCCACCTTCCAGGTGTCCCGAAGAAAAGTCTTTGGTAACGTCACGAGGTCACAGCAAAAATTAGTATACGGAACTAAGTCCCCACACTGCACCGCATCACCGGCGAGTGTATCAGCCACTTCATTGCCATGGATTCCAGCATGAGCCGGGATCCACCCAAATTGTAGTGAATTACCCTCTGAGATGGTTCTGTACGCAAATTCTCTTATTAAATAAATTATAGGCAACTGCGATTTGTGTTCGAATGGGGATTTATTGATGGCTAGAAGAGCACTTTGGGAATCAGTAAAAATAATAGTTTTTTTGAGCTTTAAAACACGGATATATTCTATGGCCTTTAAAATGCCGAAACATTCCCCCGTAAAAACAGAAGTCTCTGGAGGCAGTTTTATTTTTTGTACGATGTTGTATTGGGAATGGTAAGTACCTATTCCAACACAACCCGTCGGAGAACGCTTGGCAGCGTCCGTAAATATATGGTGGTACTCTAAGTGTTCAGCTAAAAAATTATTAAAACTTAAATGGCAATCGGCATCTGATTTACTTACACAGTTATATTTTATGATGGGACTGAATTGTAAACTCTCATAGCTACTATTAAATAGGGGAAGTTTATTGGAGCGGTGAATAGGGGAAGAAAGAGAAAGGAATTTTTTATAGCTTACAACTAAACAAGGAGCACGTTTATGGGACCAGTAATTTGAAGATTCAATTTGCAACACTAAAGAGTCCAATTTGGGAATGAGAGGATGGGTTGAGATCTGAAGAATCCGGAACAAATATTTGTCAGATAAGAATTGTCTTCTAAGATATAAAGGAGCTTCCCCGCATTCAACTTGGAGTGCATTAATGGGACTAGACTTCATGGCACCCGAAATAATGCGTAATGCCTTAGACTGGATGCGATCCAATTTTTTAAAAGCCATAACACTAGCAGGTTCTAAAACGAACAAACCATAATCCAGAGTGCTTCTGATGATTGCGTTGTAAACGAGTTTCAAAGAAAAGGGATGGGCACCCCACCACACACCAGAGAGGCATCTAAGCATGTTAAGGTGATTTTCACATTTGTTGACAATATAATCACAATGAGGAACACCACTTAATTTAGAATCGATTATTAAACCCAGGTATCTGAATTTATCTTTTACTGGAATAGGTATTTCCTTATAAAAGAGATTTACTTCGGGAATATTTCTCTTCCGGGTGAATAAAACAGCTGCGCTTTTAGACGTGGATAAATCCAAACCGTTTAGATGTAACCATGACTCTAAAGTAGTTAAAGCAGAATTGATAACAAAGGTAGCTTGTTCAACAGATTGGCTTGAAGAATACAATAACAAATCGTCGGCATATTGAAGGACCTTAACATGGTTAGTCAAGGAGGAGTCCAAATCAAATGTATAAATATTGTATAGAAGGGGACTCAGCACAGAACCCTGTGGGAGACCTCTCCACACAAGACGAGATACCTCATGATCTCCTATTAACATGTTAACAGAGCGTTCACTCAGGATATTAATAATGAAATTGGACAAATTTAATGGGACTTGTAAGGCTATTAATTTATTTTGTAAAACTGATAAGACAACATTATCATAAGCTGCATTAATATCAAGGAAAACTGCAACGGTAGAATGGTTGTTAGAGAAGGATAACCGAATATCGGACGTGAAAATACTTAAACAGTCAGTTGTACTTTTACCTTTTCTAAAACCATATTGTGATTCTGCCAAAAGACCCTTACTTTCAACATACCATTCTAAGCGATTTTTAATTACGTGTTCCGCTAGTTTCATTAGAATTGAAGACAAAACTATGGGACGGTATGAAGAAACATCAGATGAAATTTTATTTGGTTTAAGGAATGGCAACACCATTTGACGTTTCCATTCAACAGGGATGTTACCTGTATTCATAATAGAATTAATAAGCTGTAGATAATATCTGAGGATGTCATCATTTAAATTAGCAAAAAAGGAATACGGTATGCCATCAATGCCTGGCGCAGAATCCTTAGTTTTATGAATAACACCCTTTAATTCAGTGAGAGTGAATGGAAGACCTAGCGTCGTATGGGTGTCTTGGATATTGGATACGAGAGACAGGTTAAGGTTAATACCCTCAGGAACAAAAGGAGGAGCTAATTTATCTAAAAATTTACTGGCTAAAGAATCGGGTATAGGAGAAGGGTTGTTATAAATGGACCTAAATCTACGAATATTGCGCCAGACAATCGTAGGGTGAGTATTCGGTGAAATTGATGAGCAAAATGTACGCCAAGATTCGAATTTTTTCTTCTTAAAAACTTTATAAGTTTCATTTATTAAGTTAGTAACTATATCAAAATTAACATCAGACATATGAAGGTTATAATTGTATTCAGCCTCTTTACGTTTGTTAATCAATTCTGTGCACTCTGAGTCCCACCACGGAGGCGAAGGGATTGCAGTAATATTGTTATTTTTTACAGGAAATACTTCATCTGCCGCTGCAATTAAAATGAGTGCTAAAGCTTCAGCACAACTATTTTCATTGCCATCAGAAATAACAGGCAAGGAGCAAAGTTTTCCGTCTACAATGTTTCTAAATTTGTCCCAGTCATTACAATTTCTATTAGGAAGTTTATGTTTTAAGCTTGATCTCCTTAATGGTGTATTTGATTTGGGAAGAGGATAAGAAATAACTATTGGAAAATGATCACTACCATACGTAGAGGTTAGAGTATGCCAAGTTAATGAAGAGGCTAAGTTTGGAGAACAGATAGAAAGGTCGATTGCGCTTCGGTTCTGATTGGGATCTGAACGACGTGTGGCAGCTCCTGAGTTCAAGATGCATAAGTTATGTAAGTCTATTATATCTAGTAATTCATCGCCATAACAATTAGAAGTTGAACAACCCCATGATTGGTGATGGCAATTAAAGTCTCCCAATATTAAGAATGGCTTTGGAAGAAAGGAAAAAAGATTATTAATTTCTTGAAGAACAGAAGAAGAAGGGTGAGGAATGTAAATAGAAACAAGACAAGTATGATGCACTTTAATAGCTACAATTGAAATTTCCTCACTATGAGGAGGCAAGGTAATAATAGAGAAAGGGATAGAATTCTTAATAAGTATAGCTACTCCACCATACCCATCAGATCTATCCTCTCTAATGGTTAAATAACCGTTAATTTTAAAAATATGACTAGGTTTGAGCCAAGTCTCTGCTAAAGCAAAGGCAAATGGCTCATGTTTATTTAAAAGATATATAACATCACTCTTTTTGCTTATGAGACTGCGGCAGTTCCACTGGATTATTTTGGATGTGTTGTCCATTATGGGTGGAGTGAGAAACATTAAAAGAAGGGGCAACGTTGGACGGTGAAATGTTGAACTGAGACAGAAGATTGTGTAATGCGCAAAGAAAATCGTTTATGGAAAAATTTGTGTCTTTTGTTTCATTAATATGATTATTAGAAAAACCACAACCATTTGATGGTTGAGGAATGTCAAAATCTTTAATAATGGCATTGTGAGCCACCTTATTATAACCTTGTACAGATTTGGGGGGAGAGCGTGGTTTGAGAAAGACAGTCTTTTTATAGCTACTTGAAGCGGGCATTCTATTAGCTGAAGAGATTGACGGAGAATCTGCAAATTTTTTGGAAGGTGAAGATAAAAGTGTATCAGCATATGATTTAGTTACAGGTGCATATACTTTAGCTGCTTCAGCATAAGATACTGAACTTTGTGCCATGTATGATTTAATTAATTTTTGCCTAGAAAATTCTGGGCAAGACTTATTAGTAGCATAGTGATAACCCGAGCAAAGGCAGCAAGATGCACTTTCTTGTTCTCTTTCGCAACTGTCCCCAGTGTGGCCTTGGCCACATTTATAACAACGAGGTTTCGACCTGCACTGAATTTTAGTGTGACCAAAACGACAGCAACTGAAGCACTGTACAGTAGGGAAAATATATAAATCTACAGGTAATGCATTATAACACATAAAAATCCTTTTTGGTAGAACCTGCCCATCAAAGGTAACAACTATGGATTGGGATGGTTTCCAAAGAGTTGTACCATCAACAATGGTTTTAAAATTGAGGCGTCGAGCTTTTAAAATTGGACCGCAACCAATTGGTACTGTTATATTATCAATAACTTCCTCCGGAGACCATTCCGCAGGAACACCACGCACTAAACCCATTCTAGTAACATTAAAAGTAGGTATAAAAGCTTTATAATTATATGTCTCAAGACTATTGTTCGCAATAAAGGAATTTGCGTCCAGGAAATTTGAAAAAGATAGGGATATTTTATTGCGCCCTATTTTTTTGACGCTACCATTTATTACATTTTGAAAGGCATTGTGTTTTAAGAACTTGCCAAATGTGATTGGGTGCAATGTCGTTCCATCATCTGGTGAAATGGTTTTTTTTTGAACATGAATTACAAACGGTGAGCTGTCAGTTTTATCATAAGTTTTTCGACCTATCTGGGTGGGAACAATTATGGACGGAGCAGGAACATCAGATATTGTATTATTAGGCACATCGGTGGAAACAATAATTTCGGTGCAGTTAGGCTGTAATGTAGTAATTGGTGTTGAGTCCGTGCAACCACAACCCGAAGACTCAGAACCGTGGTTTTTACGGGTACGGCGGCGTTTATTGCAGTGTTTGCAAACATGCACACGACTTCTTTTTAAGTGACGAGCCGAAGACGACCCATCGGTATCCATGCCCGATTCATTAGAAATAGTAACATAATTGCCTGCCGGGGGCACAAAGACCCCCGGGTCAGGCGGCTCGTTCATTTTCCCGCTAAATAACAAAAAAGAAACTTACCACTATCGAAGAAACTAAATAAAACTAGAATGAAAATACAAGTAAAAGAAAATAGAACACTAAAAACTACAACTACTGATCTTATAAAACAGGTTTTTTTAAATTTTAAAATTAATCTCAAAAAGGACGCGTCCACCAAGTTGAAGTTTCCCGCGCTTTCAGGTATTTGATTTGGAACTGTACAATGATTGGATTTTTTTTTCCTTTTGTTCATAGATCCTTTTGGAACAGGCTAGGGTCAGAGACCATGCTGCCTAGTCATCAGTTAGTTCGTATTGTTTTGTAAATTCGGTTAAATTCATCAGATTTACAATGCTTGGTTGTGGTGAGTCCACTTGCAAAATAACAATAAAAGTGGATGCGTTCATAGTCCCAACGTTCAAAATTCGAACTTTCCTTAGCACACTGTCATGAACGCAATATAACCTCAAAGTTTTAAGTTTTTAACATTGACATGACCATTTAGACCTGACATTTATTTTGCTAGTAATGTCAGTAGTTATTGCACCAATAGTAGCGAAAATATGGCTAAATACG
This sequence comes from Griposia aprilina, assembly GCA_916610205.1. NCBI lineage: Eukaryota > Metazoa > Arthropoda > Insecta > Lepidoptera > Noctuidae > Griposia > Griposia aprilina. Next base: position 5,324,832 of record OU744306.1, read on the forward strand.
TAGCTCAAATTATAGTTCTTGGTGCCCAAGTAGTGGGACGAGCTTTTGCGAGAGCCCTCAAGCAGGAAATAGCTGCATCTCAAGAGGCAGCGAAGCGAGCTGGTGGTGGACCTGAGGGCACCCGAAGAGCGGCAGCAAATGCTTCCACAGGTCTCACGTTAGAAGAAGCAATGCAGATATTAAATTTAGAGAAATTGGAAAAGGAAAAAGTGGTCAAAAACTACGAACATCTTTTCCAAGCTAATGATAAGGCAAAAGGTGGATCCTTCTATTTACAATCAAAAATTGTGAGAGCAAAAGAAAGAATAGATGAAGAATTTAAACAAGTGAACCAAGAAGAGAGTAAACAAAAGGGTGCACAAAGTCAACAAAAGGATACATCATGAAACTAAGTTAATTAATTTGGACTAGAGCTGTTATTTTTATTGTTGTAGATATTGTTTTAGTTTAAAACAGTGTTCAGTTTTGTAAAATATTTATTGTGTAGAAAATGGATACCACAATAGTGACTAGAATACATCAGTCTTCATAACATACATTGTTGATTATGCATTACAAAATTACAAAAAAAAAACATTGTAAAACCATACATTAAATCCACTAATGCTGAAGCTAATTCTGAAATAATTAGAAATCAATAAATATTTGTTATGCATTATACTAATTTTTACTGCTAATCCTAATTTTAAAACCTGATTATATATTATGGAGCGCTATTATAAATATCTATTGTGCTTGAAAGCCTGAAACATTGAATTTGTGCTCAGCAACATGTAACACTATTTCAGTCATAATAATTAAATTTAACTTATGATAATGAAGAAGTAACGGGACCAAAATTATGTAATTTTGCATTCAGAACATAGTCTTGCTTGATATTACATCATAATATGAGATCTTTGGGTTTCCATTACTTCTGCAACAAACTACATCTGTAACTTAGAGGATATGTAAAATTTTAATCTAATTACATCTATGATTACAATTTTATTCCTAACAATAACAAGTATGCAACCAAACAGGTTAAAAATGACTAGAAATAATTGCTTAGTATGGAATGACACAATGGAAGAAATTGAGCAAAACGATTCTATCTGGATACGCATCAATGTTATTAAAAGAGATCTAAAATGTATACCATCACTTGTTCCCACTCCATGTATAAATATCACTTTTCGAAAATCGATCTTTTAACCTAATACTCTACCAAATATGGATTTTGAAAAATCTTACATCTAACATTTAAACTTACATTTTTCTAAGTTAACAATTTCATGAAAGGTTATTTTGGACTTATACTAAGAAATTAGGCTCATACAGAATTTGAAGATTTCTTTCTCCAACTTTGGTTGTAAGTATATTGTAAATACCATTCATTCTCTTGCTGTCAGAGACTCATTTGAAAGTTTGCAGGAAAATAAATAAAGACAATAGACATCTATGGCAGTGTTAGTGTCAGGCAGTGTTGTTGACAAGATCTGTTTCATCTATGGTTTAACATCCATTAGAACAACAACTTCATATGGGCTACACTCCGACATACCCAATGTATTGCAGAGCCAACCGTAAAACCCCTTCTCAAAATCACAAACATCCTTCCACCAATTGGCAGCACTGAAAGTAAGCTGGACTATACCCGCATACAGCCCCAGCCCAATAGTAAAAAGTACTATCATAAATGGGTATGACAAAACCACAACTGGGGCCAGTAAAACCTTTTTAATGCAGCTGAAATGCTCCGTGACATGAGAGAATACATTATACCAAGCCATTGTGCCTATGTAGAATGAGTACAAGGCTGAAATCAATGCAACAAATGGTATGCAAATTAGGCTAAAGAGAAAAATGTGTGGACCATTGTATAGAGAACATTTGGATATGTCCATCTTGTTGTACTCTTCAGCTACAATGGCTGCCTCAATAATCTCAAGCTCCTCCCTCGATATGTTGAGTTTAACATCAACATTCTGGCCCTTCTTCTTTCCTCTTTTGATGGTTCCTGTCATAGTTAAATATCCATCCTTAGAAGTATCTGTCAAAGAGCAGTCAGGTGACATTGATCCTTCAGATTCAATGCGCAAAGCAGTTATTTCAGTATCAGTGTTATCACCCTCCATGATTCCAGCGACAATGTTGACTCGTTTTTTCCTTTTAGCACTGTTTTTAAGGCTGTCAGTAAGATTGCCCATTTCAAAGCTGTTTTCTGACTGGGTTTGAGACAAGCTGTTTGGAGTGGCTGATGAGCTTTCATTTTGATCAGTGTTTAAGATCTTGCAGCTTTTCTGTATGTCACTATCATTAGCATCTCTCAGATCACCGTGACTGGAGCAAGCATCAGATGAGTTTTCATATATCGGTGACAGATCTATTATCTCCCGGCTGCTGTTGAGAGTAATAGACAGAGACAAAGCTTGATATCCATTCTTCTGGATATTTTGCTTCTGAAATTCTGAGTCTCCATTAAAATCATTCAGTTCTTCATCATTGACATCACTGATTATTGGAAGATTGATTTTCATGTTGGACTTTAGACCTTCCATGGTTGAGTGGATTATACCATTCACCACATGCTCTGAAACTGGTGACAATCCATTCTTGTATTTTGTTTGGGCATCATCTGCAACTCCCTGTAAAATTAAAAATATACTATTATTATTATTATTTAAAGTGTCTCTGTTTCGCACAATGGTCCACATGAAGGACTAAGTGCGGAAACCATAACCCTAAATAAGAAGAAGTGTCTCTAAAATTTCACGTGACCCTGGGGTCCCAGACCTTTGGAAGGCGTAAGAGGGGCCTAAGCTAATTCGCAGAGGCCCGTTTTTATTACTATTATACTATTTCCCTAAAAATGTACCTATTAGGATAACTACTTGACCTACTTTCTAACTGATAACACTTACCATTGATATTGGAAGGAAGCTGGTGTAAATGGCTAATCAAGATGTAATATTAATTCAGACGACTTAATCAGCAATTATGTATTAATTACTTTTTCAAATTAAAAATATGGGAGGACAAAGAAGCAAACAGATGACAAAATGAATAAATATTACGTGAAATCTACAATCTATTTCGAATGTCAAATACTCCTAAATGAGAAAAGTGATCTTGCGTAAAAGCCGGCTCGATAAAATATTTAGCAAAAGCAATCACAATAGAACTCTGTACACCAACACCGCTTTTGACGAAATACAACAATAATTTCACTGCCTTATTACAATAACCGTACACTAGAAACTTCTGCAATGTTATCCCAAGGCATTCAGACATAAATCACTGATGAAAATGCTGCAATTAGAACGTAAAATATTATATTTACCTGTACAGTAATTATGTGGTCTACATGGCTGGCTATTGTGTTCTGTTTCTTCCCATTTCGTTTCTTCGGCAGTATAAATATAGGCTGTTCCACTTCAGCCATAGCTGCTTACAATTCGGAGAGCGTAAATATGCAGTTAAAACACAATTAAGTTAAATATTTGCCGAATAATAAAAACAACAAACAGCGCCGGCCATTACTAAAATACGACTAATTCTGAAAGTTTTTAAATGTTGGAGAGGACATTTTGTAAAATGCAAGAGATGATTGACACCTCAATTTTGTTGCATTTTAAAATATGTTACTTTCTGTGATAGGATTATTTAAGATTTTTTCTATCTTGAACAGCAGGCTCTGGCTAGTTGTAACTCACAACAACAATCAACAAGAGTATAAGATTATTTTGTAGAATGTTCACGTTCGTCCAACATGTAGTACACACAGTTTCACATACATGCAGCAATTATTAGTGCATGCAACATTTAGAATAGAATTTTCTAACTGGAAGCGAACCCGGAACGCGCGCATTTTTTTGACACAATTTGATATTTTCTATATTTTGTTGAAAAAATCGCCAGGATATCTTCAATAAAATTGTGTTTATGTACCAGATACGCATCTAAAGAACAAGAATGTTAAAAGTAAGCTTGCAAATGGTAAATTTAATGGTTGCAGAAGCAACCATTGTGATTTTCATTCATAAATTTGTTATTGTAAACATAACCTCAAATATAACCTATTTCAGGGAATGGTAAGTTTGGTAACTGGCGGAGCTTCGGGCCTAGGAAAAGCCACAGTAGAGAGATTTGTGAAAAATGGCGGAAAAGTGGTTATTCTCGATGTGCAAGGCACAAGAGCTACGCAGGTAGCTCAAGAACTAGGCGAGAACGTAGCTGTGGCCACCGGTTGTGTAAGTTTTTATTACTTTTATTTGCTATTTATTGATTTCTTATAGATTAATCTTCGGAAGTTTGTGAAAATCTTAATTATTGTGGTCCTTGTTTCGGGTTTAAATTGAGTTTGTAAAAACCGGCTAAATGCAACTCTCTCTCGCGCTCAACGAGTACTCGATAGGTACATATCGAATACCTGTAATAAACAAAATGTTGTTTTTTTTTTAAATAATGTAAGCAAAAGGTTTCTTATATGGGGTGGGGATATTCATTTGCAATTTGTTGAACTGATAAATTCTCTGAACCCTTCTGATCCCTTTCCCTTTGCATCGTTTTTCCCCTTTTACACCCATAAACCCATAACTGAGTCAGGCATGTGCTCATGTTAGATTTAAGTTTTCTTTGAAGAGAAGGCAGTTCCTTTAAGTTATAAACCTACTTTCAATAAATAACAACACAGTAATTGCTGTAGACATAATTATGCAGTTAAAAGCTTGCTGCAGTGTCAGTAATCATAGGCTCTAAGTCTAGTTTATGTTTCCTTTAACATAATATTTCCTATGGGTGACTTTTAAAGCCTGCCTTTACTGGATTAGTAGTACCTATACATTGATTTTTGGCTTCTCTTTCAAGATAAGATATTGATTCTTTCATAAGCAAGTAATAAGTTCAATAAATCTTTAAGAAAACAGGTCTTAAGTACCGTCAAATGGGGAGAATAGAGATGCAGGGATGAATCGGAACAAAACTTTAAAAGGGATTTTAACATTGAAATAGTGTAGTTTGTTGCCAGCAAGAGCGCTTATTCGTTAATTATAATACAAAAAACACATTGGAGTACTTTTTAGCAACAAACTATATTATTTCAATATTTAAATTCCTTTTAAAGTTTTGTTCCGATTCACCCCTGTATCTCTATTCACCCCATGTGAAGGAACTTACGTTCAGTTGTAATTCTTACAAAAAAATCACGGGACGCCTGGCAGTTGTGAAACATACCATCGTATAACGTGGCGAAAAGTCGTCCCGGCATGCTTCGCCTCGCCAATAATCGGTTTTACCCGCGGCTATAGATGTTTCACATCAAAAATGGTCACCCATCCAAAGACTGACTTTGGCAAGTGCTGCTTAACCTGGCGGCTACACTTTTGAGAATGAATCTAGGTAAAACACGATATAATCAAAATGGTCACTCGTCCAAACACTGATCTTGGCAAGCGCTGCTAGTTACACATCAAAAAATCATGTTTCATTTTGGCATAGTATGACTAAAAAGTTGTATGGAAATCAGTTGTCATGGTATAGGCATGTGATGTAAGGGAATGAGGAAAATGTCAGGAAAGTTTTGAGTATGAATGTGGATGGCTACACAAGTAGGTGATGACCAAAGAAACAATGGATGAACTGTGTGAAAGATGATATTATGGCTAGAAAAGAAGTGACTGCAGAGATGATGACTAAATAGAGAAGTATGAAAAAAAAATACATGTTGCACCAACCCCAAATAGATTAAGATAACAGCAGGCAAAGGCGGATCCAGGATTTATTTCTGGGTAGGGCACATGGGCCAGACAGTCAAGAAGTGTTTCCCACATCTAGTATTGCACTATGTTGTTTTTGGGATTCATTCTTTTTCTATAACATAGAATAACTACAAACAAAAATGCAATTTTTGCACCCCGCCTCGGATAGGATTGATTTTATTTTGACCATAGATACAGAAATAAGAGTAGCTTTAGCGACATAGCTAGTAAAGTTTAAAAAAATTAAGAGACCCTGGGCTGCAAGAGCCAGCGAAGCAAGCTCAGTAATTTTAGCACCCCACTTCGAATAGTTTTTCTTCTGACCAATTCCCAGTATTAGCGACATATTTTATATGAGTTGAAGAAGGCTGTATACCTAATCTTTTGACGCGCGAGGCCCCTCAGACCGCGCTATCTTTTTAGCATTATATGTTATCCTGAAATCCTCTCACCGACTAGGCCGGTGCATTGTTGGCATAGCAGACCTCTGTGTCCGAGCACGAACTGACATACCTCTTTGAACTTTAGTAATTACGCCAAAGCTGCTGAAGATACAGTAGGTACTTCTTCAGCGTTCATCATTGAAGCAGTGTCATGATGGATATGCATTCAGGCCAGTCCATCCAAACGATTCGATTATATTTCACTTAAACCGTTTGGAGGGGGGCACGTGCCCCTGTGCCCCCCCCTTGAATCCGCCCTTGACAGCAGGAGAATGATGATGATTTTAGCATGGCATGTAAGGAAAACAGACTTATTGTGTAGTTTCATGTAGATAGGCTTGATATTCAATTTCAGTAATCTTTGAGCTCCTTAAGTTCTGAGTAGAGCTGCACAATTACTGACAAATGCGTGCACTGACTGGACAGCTCCACTCAATCTGTGTGGTTCTTTCCTTAAAAGACCATTTCAGATACCAATCTACATGGTCTTCACATGATCTGGCCAAGATTATGTCTGGACTTTAAAAGAGACTGTGATCTCTGAGTTTGTTTCGGCCTTTCTTCTCAGAGTATTCAGATAGGAAACGCCGACCTCATCTAGTTTAAAAAATATGATTGACATGTAAAAGTTTTTGTACAAACCTACTTACAGAAATAAAATCGTTTATCAGAAAAGAATATGATAGGTTTCATGCTCTTCTTAACAATGAACTCAGCCCATAGCAATCCATTGCTGAACATGGTCCCGGTTGACTTAAAATTATTGGTAACACTTCCACTGCGAAAATCACGCTTAATGCTATGGCATTTATAGAAGCTGTCAATGTCAAAAAAGTACCGTCAAATGGGATAAATAGGTATGCAGGGCTGGGTGAATCGGGGCAAAACTTAATAAGGGATTTTAACATTGAAATAATATAGTTGGTTGCTTAAAAGGACTCTTAATGTGTTTACTGTTTTATAATCCCTTCAATCAAGTTTCGTCCCGATTCACCCCGTTTGTATGTACCACTGATGTGCGGTTGACTGCACAAAAGCTATTAGGACAAGACTTGCTACAGTAAATTATCATTATTGGGAACCAGCGGGGTACGTAATTACGTAACACACTAACAGTAGGAATGGGTTTCATTTTGACAGTTCAACAATATTCATTGCGTTATTTACGTTGTTGAGCAGACAAATTTTTCGAACATATGAAGCAATGGATTAGCAATCGGCTTCAAAATGATTCAGATTGTGATAGTGTGTTACGTAATTAGGGTCCCGGTCTAATTTGATAATTTGAGGGCAACTTTTTTCTTTAAGGATTATTCTGGAAAAGTTTTTTTTAAGGTATACAAGTCAGAGTACAAGTATTCCAAGTTTTATTCATTGCAGGTAACATCAGAAGCGGATGTAAAGAAAGCACTAGACATAGTAAGAGATAAGTTTGGGCGGCTCGACACCCTTGTCAACTGTGCGGGACAGTCAGTCACTCATCAAGTGTACAACTTCCACAAAGACAAGTCCTGTGATATGGACTGGTTTGTCCGGTGTGTAAATGTAAGTACCGCATATTTTGTTATCTTAAAGCAAAAGGTTTTTCAGGTTAAACATACTTTATAAGCAATTTTTTGGGTGCCTTCGCATCTGCCGAGGTTGGTTTACGTCGCATAGGCACTTTTTAGCGTCTCATAGACGTCAACACGTCAACGTGATATTTGTTGCGATACAAGCAAGTAACGTCGCGTTTACGTGTTTGTATCGCAACTAAGGCCGTTTGTCTACCGCCACGTGAACTGGACGTCAACGAGAACGAGATGACGGCTTCGAAGTAGCGATACATACCTTTACTATAACTTCACTCTAAGTTCGAATAATCTCGTTTCTCGGTGTAACATTGCGTTGACGTGGTGTTACTGCAGTTCGAAGAACGCCTATGCAGTTCCTGGAAAGAAAATAATCGCAAAATGAATGTGGCAGATTGTCAAGAGCGCGAAAACTGTTGCGATTGGCTGTTGATAAATCTAGAACCAATTGCAGCCGTTTTCGAGAAACTGGCCCGTAATCACCTACGCTAGTTGTGAAGAGTCAAGGGCGTCTTCTCTGTCAATAACTTGATACACGTAGTTGTGCGACCCGACTGCCCCAAACAGTTGCTACAGGACATACGTGTATGCCTCTACTTCAGAGCAGTCAGACAGATTGGCGAGTCCACGATTAACGCGCATAGAGATATTAGGAGCTAATACGTTCCGTCCACTCGGGCTTCTTGCTTCGTCCAGTATACGTGCGTAAAACGTCGCATTAGAGGCAAGCTCAAAGTTGCAACTTGTTGCACCATTACGACCAAGGCCTTCTCTATTCCATTGGCCACTCTGGACAAGTGCCCAGGGCCCCTCGATTCATAGGGCCCCCTATTTCAGGCCAGCGAGCGTCGGAACTAGGGGCTATCAGAGGCAGGGTGCTACAAATTTCGTTAAAATTTCGTTTTTCGGTTAAAAACGGCCCTAATTATGACGTCGCGAGCCTCGAAAAGCGTCGTAGCTTTGCGTGGGTTTGTAGGTACATTCAGCTCAAAAAGATGTATGTACCAATATGTAGCAAGCTACACTTAGTCACCCAATGTATAATATGAATGAATTGTTGTCGATGTATATGTATACATCTTTTTTAGGCTGACTATACGTTATTCGCTTAGCAGCTGACTTGACGAAATAAGGGGCTCAACCGTGAGATAGGCTGTTTTGACGCGCTCAGGTTGCTTGGTGTCCCGTTGGTGAAGTTTATATTAGGTACCTAAGTATGTTTCAGCTGCTAAAGTGTACATTCCCGGCGCCGATTCTCCGGCAGTCAGACAAGTAAAAAAGTGATTATTCCCGATGTCCACCACTTGTCTGGCCACCACTGGGGGACAGCGAGACAACTTTAAAACATTATTCTCGTTGTCCACCACTGGGGGACAGCGTCACAACTTTGTAAATTATTTCCATTCGCCACCACTGGTGGACAGCGACACGGATTTTTTAACATTCCCTATGGCCGTCGTTGGGGGACAATGGCACAACTCTTTTGATCCGATTCCCACTGGCCATCAATTTAAATTGTTTAATCTATACTTTCAAATAAAATAAACTAAATTTCCAAAAAAAAAACACTAATCTTCCGAAAAAAATTACTAAGTTGCCGAAAACATATAATTATGTTTCCGAAAATCCTAACCCTAAACGGTCGACGTCAGGGGCACCCCGAGGTTCGGTTGGTTAGGTTCCTTTAAACCCTTTAGACAGAAATAGGAGCCCCGCGAAGCGGGGCTCCGTCGACCTGCTTCTTAACCTTAACCCTAGCCGGCGACGTCAGGGGCACCCCGAGGTTTGGTATGTTAGGTGTAAAGTTGATTCTAAATTTATAAGCTGGTGGAAAAATATTACGTCAGCAAATATTACATTCATTCATTTTTAGTGGGAATCGGATCAAAAGAGTTGTGCCATTGTCCCCCAACGGCGGCCATAGGGAATGTTAAAAAATCCGTGTCGCTGTCCACCAGTGGTGGCGAATGGAAATAATTTACAAAGTTGTGACGCTGTCCCCCAGTGGTGGACAACGAGAATAATGTTTTAAAGTTGTCTCGCTGTCCCCCAGTGGTGGCCAGACAAGTGGTACATCGGGAATGATCGGTAAAAAAGCACTATATGTTTACAACGACAATGTAGTTGTTTCAGTATTAAATTGAAAGTAAATCTTCATAATAACGACACTTGCAGGCAAGTTAACCACTGCAATATGAAGTTATTAGCGGGCAGTAGGTACTTAAGATTTACGGCTCATCTTTGCGGTCTATCAGTTATTAGCTAGGCGTAAATTATAGCAGTTTACTAACTTACAGCTTTCTTAGGTGAAATAAATTTTCTGGAACACATTCTAGTCTAGTTTATTTTATTAATCCGTTACATAAAATAACATCATGCCGGTTTTACTCAAAGGGTTAAGGTAGAGATAATGTGACGGCAAAATTTAACGGTTCGTACCCGATAATTTACAAATTACCTAGTTAATGCGCAAATATTAACGTATTCCGTATTCTAACGGTAACATATGTATCTTGTCTAGTTTTTTTTTTATGTGCGACTTGTTTGTGCAGATACACTTCTTTTTTTTTTTAAAGCGAGGTTATCTTTCTAAAACCTATATTAAATTCTAGGTAAACACAATAGGCACATTCAACACAATACGGTTAGCAGCAGGTCTGATAGGCAAGAACAACCCAGACGACAATGGACAAAGAGGCGTGATTGTGAACACAGCATCCACAATCGCGTATGAAGGGGATATAGGACAGGCGGCGTATGCGGCGTCTTCTGCTGCGATTATTGGCATGACGCTGCCGATAGCAAGGGATCTGGCTTCACAAGGAATTAGAGTTATGACTGTTGCTCCAGGTAAGGAAGCTGGTCCTTTATTCCTTTTCTCAATTATCTTTAGCCCACTTTAGCTCTATTATTGACTGTTCCTTGACGAGGCCTCCTTTATTCGCTTTCTGGGAAACCCTGTCAGGGTGAAAGTGATTTCCTGAAAAAGGAGGGTTATTTTTAACCGACGAAAAAAAAGGAGGAGGTTCTCAAGTCGACCCGTATATTTTATTTTTTATTTTTTTTATGTATGACCACGCATAACTTTTTACCGAGTAGTCCGATTTTGATAATTCTTTTTTTTTTACATTTTGTTCTGAATTCAAAAGGCGTAAGGTTATTTTATTATCATCAGTGGCTTCCGCTGCACTAATGCAGATAGGAATGCCTTTGACGGAATACTTCAATTAATACTATTGATTAATGTTTACGGTTTTACTGAAGTTGGTATTTGTTTCGGATATGCCTAATTCGTTTCGGTCTCGAATGGAAGTGTTATTTGTGAAGTAACTTTCGAGATCAAAACTATTCGGGCAAACCATAAATAAATAGAGGTGTGTAAGACCGCAAACGTCAATGAATATACAGTTATTTATTTGCTAAAGCACCAAGTCCCAATAAACAAATCAGAAATACATAAAATTCATTAAAATAATTACATTATAAAAAAAAAAGTGAATAGATATTAAAATTAATTTAATTAAATTGTCACTAACAAAAAATAATATACCTATTGTTCTGCTTTTCTCAGGTGTATTCGACACGCCCCTTACAAGCTACCTACCAGAGAAGATGCTGGACTTCATAAAGCGCATGACACCATTCCCCTCTCGTCTTGGCAAGCCAGAAGAATTTGCACACTTAGTCACCAGTATAGTAGAAAACCCAATGCTGAACGGGGAGGTCATACGATTGGATGGGGCGCAACGATGGTTCCCGTTGTAGAATAGTATAGATTTTAAGACTGTTAATAAATGTGTAGGTATGTAGATAAGCTTGTTTTTTTTATGCTGGCTGGTTACACATTCCCGCCTTCTTCCTGGGTGTTGGCGATTTTTCAGAATTAGAAAGTGTCGTAAGTTTGTCCAGGTTGGTTTTAAGAGAGATGTTATACCCTGCCAATCTTCCTTCGTACAATTCCTCTGCGAAAAGGTTTGCGTTTTAGAACTCTATGGAGTTAGATGTGGAAATTAGCGTCGGTTTTATGTTGAGGGGTTAGCCTCTTGTGTTTATCAGGCAGTCCTGCGCCTCAGCTGTAATTCGAATTGTTTTGTTTTCTTCTGATCCGAAGCTTGAACCTATTTTGAAAACAAAAGAAAAATTATTAAAAAAAATCAAAATCAATATCGGCATTCACGAAACGGACTTGTGAGCTTCCGTTACATTCAAAAGGGCTTTCGACTGCGAAACGGACTATTCGTTATCGCCTCCAAACAAAACAGGCTTAACCGGACAATACCACGAACGGCAATAACTTAATAAATGATTACATATTATTTATTTCAATCGCTCGGTTTGTTTTCTGAACGGACCCGGTTGTTTATCATCACGTTTATTGCTTTATACGCTGTCAAAGTGACAGTTGGCGTGGCGCGACGCGCATGCGCGGTGGGGCGTCGACGCGCGGGAAATGCATGTGCGTAGGGATGTGGCCCTTGTCGATTGATCGGGACATTGGTAGTAGCTCGACTGAGTTATGGTTGGTCGTTAAAATTAAAAGTATGGCAAGGAATGTGAACGGAATGGTTGGTATATTTCTTTTTTAAAGATTATTTTGTATTCTTATTGATATGGTTGCACTAAGTATTCTCTTTTCTATAAATCTTTTGGCTGACCAAGATTTTATATTTTTGTTATGTCTATATAATTATATATATAAAATCTTGTTCAGTTTCAGCGCTGTTGCAATTAAAACCTTGTGTCGTTGAAAAAGTATTATCTTGACGTGGTCGTTTCAAAAGGCAAAGGGCAAACCGAACCGCGTGAAAATAAATTAACTATATTTTGGTCCAGAGTGTCCAGTGGATATTGCGAAGGTCCAAACGAAACTCAGCTCATATTACGTCGTCATCGATTTCAGAACTTTCATTCTAGCTAGAGATTAGTTTTGTCCAGTTCTTATCGCCATTCACTCTGTGGCCAGTCGCACGGTCGTCTATGGCCACGTCCTAACCTAATGCGATTGTCGCACTCGTTTATATGAATGATGATATACTCTCGCAATCAATCAAGTCGCGTATGTTCCTCATTATTTAGCTAAACGATCGCATAATCGCGTATTCGCGCGATAATTGCTTTCGGTTAGGATCCAGGGTGTGTGTGGCCAGTCTTCTCGCACTTAACTTTTCAGTACATGCCAATAATCTCTACTAAAACCAACTGGCATCAATGTTTCCACGTAAACAACGTATAAATTGTTAGGGCCAGAATATCTAGGAGACATTTCCACTAAAAGATCCTAGCTTAAATCATTTCAACCGGGAAGTGTTAGTAAAGCATCCACCAACACTTCCCAGTTTAAATGCCTTAGGATAGGTTAATAAATAAAACCTAAGTCCCTCCTTATTACGGAAGAAAATTATGCAAATAGTTATGAAAACTGTATCCTTATTACAAGTCGTAGATATGCTTAATGCAAACCACATGCAAGTAGGTTTAAAATATGTGGAGGGATAATTTTAAAATAAATGTGCTATAAAAAGTTAACCATGTTACCTGTCTCCATTTCTGAAATAAAAAAAATTTAGAAGGCGTAACACTTTTATGGTTAAATGTGTTCGTTTTAGAGCATCACACGGGGTTTGTAAAATACTAGTCATCATAGAAATTAGCTAACATTGCAATTCCTGTAAAAAAACTTTCGTAACCCTGCTAACTGCTTTTTCTGTGATACGATAGTTTTTTTAGAGGAAATGCGACATGTTGTCAAACTCATGTGAACTGCTGTGATTGGCTGCTCGAAATAACAACTGCCAATTTGTCTGTTAAGCTTCGTTTACACGATGCAAGTTTCATGCATGTGGCATACAATAAAATTGAAGCAACAAATTACTGGCACCGTCTAAACACTGTTTAGACAATGCAACTTTTATTGATGCTTCAATCGTACCGTGTAAATCAGGCTGTAGACTATTTTATGTTGATAAGACTTTCACAAATCAGTTGTCACGATCATCGAAATCACGAACTGCGTCATCGTAGTGTAACTCCATTATAATATACCGAGAAGGTGGTTCAGCCTTTTCCCTGTTATCTGTCTGGAACCCAGGAGCAACTGTAAAATTAAAAATGCTCTTAAAATTGGACAATACTCGTTCTTGGCGCCCGCAAGTGTTATGATAAATCATTGACATGTGGCTCTTCAATTGGCTGTCATATTAAGATGAAACTGTGCACACCTTCACTTGTTACTATTATTGGACTTGCCTTCGGGAAAAACAGGGAGCCTACTCTCCATGTCCGTCAATGAAGATACGGGCCCGTCCGAAAGTAGTTCGATACTTAGAAGTGAACCCTACTCCTTATCGGACGGGCAACGACACATCGGAGAACGGACAATTGTAAAATCGTTTTGTCATTAATTTTTAGGTCAGGCCCCGGACTAATGTTATGTCCGAAGGTGAAACGGAGTAGGAAACGAAACATCCATAACTTTGGCCAAGACTGCGGACTTAGGGAATAGGCCCCCAGACGTGGTGTTATGTATTTTTTTATTTTTCAAACACCTGTCCAGCGTTGTTATAGAAGTTTATTGAAGCATCATGTGTCAATACACAGCGTAGTAAAAAGTCCTCATCAAAGTCTGATCTAAAAATCAAAACAAGTGCCTGTCGCTCGTAAGTCACGTTCGCCCACTAGAACGGCACAGGGTAATAAAAAGAAATTCAAGACAATAATAACATTTTATAGTCCTTGCTTAATTTATGTAATCATAACCGCTACTATTGTTCAGGGGCATATAAATTTAACAAGGAATTCAAATACAGTCGTTACCAAATCGTATCTGTTTACAGACTTAAGGTCTGTGTTCACTGAGACGTAACTTATCTTGTCTGTGATGTTACGAAGAGTCTCTTGTCAATCCTGAGCCAGAGAGCCAGATTAGTTGGGTCTAGAAAAAGCTAACTCAGAGTAAACATTGATGTTTTGTATGAAGCTATGATGAAAGTGTGCAACATTGTAATGTGGTAGGTAGGTATTATGCGCAACTGAAAATTTAGAAAAAATATCGCAAAAATTCTAGACAAAAAACTTTTAGCACTCGCCAGCCCATTCTAAGTGCAATAAAAATAGCATTCCTACAGTAACTTAGGTACCTAAAGTCAGTACGACAACCACCTCAGTGGTCAAAAACTTAACCAGCAAGCTTACAGAAAGGGAAGAAAGAAACTACCGCCCATAGAAATACCTTTACAAATATCACAGCTTTGGAACAAACATCAATAAAATGTATGTAAAACACAAACGGCCTAAGATCGTAAAGACACAGAACAGGTGGGTTCAGAAGGTCAACATTACGCTAAAACAAAATATTATGTTTCATTAGTAGGTATAAAAAAAAAAAAAAACATAAACCAACATGGGCACTTATGAAACGTCAGAAGCTATACTCCGAGACGCAGATGGGTTGGCCCTATAATTTACGGACCGTTATTGGTTGAAATTAAGACTCTTGTATCTTCACCAACAATGAAGCAAATACCTCATAGCTTTGCATAGTAGATCCTCCCATATGGAAGCAGCTATCACATGTAAAATTAACTTACAAATCTATTTATATGCCCAGTTTGGCAATAAAAAATGCTATCATTGGTAAGCAAAACGACTCGTTTTTGTTTATAGGAATCGAGCATAAACCCAATTTACACGGCGCGATTTATTTGCCTGTGGTATACAAAAAGTTGAAGCAACTATAAGAGTTGCAAATTCTAAACAGTGTCTAGACGATGCCAGTCATTTGTTGCTTCAATTTCATTGTATGCCACATGCAAGAATCTTGCATCGTGTAAATCGGGCTTATACCGTTTAGGCTCGAGGAGGACTCAAACAAACACAAACTTTGTCTGTTCGTTTGCGACCTCATTTGTGACCACATTTTTTTTTTTTTGGGTAGGAAATCATCAATTGACCTCTCCCGCTCTGGGCGGAGCGGAAGGGCGTGTCAGACTCTTACTGACTAAAACCCACCCGTGTTCCTTCAGTTGCCTGTGCGCCAGGGCCACGGTAACTCTTTCGAACAATCCGCGACCCCGGCAGGCATCGGCCCTATCGGACCCCGTCACTTATGCTGACATCTCTTTGAGGCACGCGTGGAACACAACGCGCCGTCGACCCGGGCCTGGTCCTTACCGGACGGCGATCTGCCCATTGCTCGCCGTCCGCAAGCCCGCACCTACGGTGGCCGGGAGTCGGCAATTGACTCCCGACGCCCAGGGTGTCTCCTCCTGCGGCGACTAGGGGCGTGAGGGCGCAACGATTGCCGCACCCTCACGCGCTCCGCCTCCTCTTTCGCGTGCATTACTGCTTCACAGAAGGAGGTGACGGCTTCCCATTCCCTCTCGCTCCGTACCATGGCCTGTACCAGGGCCGGACGCGAGAATTCGCCGCCGCCGATCGCCGCCACGAGGACACGGCGGTGCTCCGCCCAAGCTGGGCAGACCTCCACCGTATGCTCCACCGTGTCCTCCGGTCGATCCACACAATGCCAACACCCGGGGTTTCCTCCCGCCTTATCCGAAACAGGAACCTCCCGAAACAGCCATGTCCGGTGAGGACCTGCGTCAGGCGGAAGGTGAGGACGCCGTGGCGCCTCTCAAGCCACTCCTCAAAGAGGGGACTTACCGCCGCAATTGTGGCGTGCCCAGCGCTGGGTTGCGACAGTCGCACTCTCCATGCCGCCATGAGATCCCGCCGGAGCTCTGTCCGCTGTGCCGCGATTTCTCGCGACAGCGGAGTAACGCCCCGGCGTTTCGCCTCCCCGCGCCACTCCCAAATTTGCGCGAGGACTTTTGCCTCCAGATCCCATGGCGGCAATCCGGCAAGGAGGCTCGCCGCCTCACAGGAGACCGTGCGGTATCCCCGGACCAGCCGAATGGCCATGACCCTTTGGGACGCGTTGAACCGGCGTGCTGGTCGGAGCCTCAATGAACGCGCCCACACCGGTGCCCCGTAAAGGGCCATGGACCGCACGACCCCGCGTAGAGCCTCCGGCAGGAGGCGTTTGGACCCCCTAGATTGGGCAGGAGCCGCTTCAAGGCAGCCCAGGCCCGGTCCAGTCTGGGAGCCAAATGTCGGAAATGCTCGACGAAGTTCCACCGACTGTCGAGGACGAGTCCCAGGTACTTCATCGTCGACTCGACGCTGATGTGAACCCCTCCCGCCATTATTTGGGAACCCGAGAGTGGCGCGTTCCGAGGACCATGAAAACACATGGCCTCGGATTTGTGCAGGGCCACCTCGAGTCCCAATTGTCGGATCCTCTCAATGACTGTCGCAACCCCGCGTGTCATTATTTCGGCCGCCGCCTGGTGCGACCTCCCCTGCGCCAGGACCAGCGTGTCGTCAGCGTAACAAACGACGCTGACGCCGCTAGGGAGGTCGGCACGCAGCACCCAGTCCTACCCGATGTCCCACAGATGCGGCCCCAGGACCGATCCCTGTGGGACACCGCACGATATCTCTCGCCGGTTCCATTCCCCCTGGTGACCGTGGTAGATGACGGCCCTGTCCGTCAGATAGGCCTCGACTATGCGACAGAGGTAGGTCGGCATCCGGTGATACCGGAGTGCCTCCCTGATGCAACTCCAGGGCAGGGTATTGAAGGCATTGGCGATGTCTAGAGACACCGCCGAGACGACCCCACCCCGGGCCACAGCATCTCCCGTCGTGAGGGCTCGCACGCGCATGATGGCGTCCACTGTAGAGCGCCCCCTGCGGAAACCAAACTGGCTCTCCGCCAAATCCGGCCCCACCCGCACCAGCCGCCCGACGAGGCGGTCTGCAATGACTCTTTCAAAGAGCTTGCCCACCTCGTCGAGCAGCACGATGGTCCGGCAAGCGGACGGAGAGTCCGCAGGGCGCCCCGTCTTCTTAATGAGGACCAGTTTCCCCGTCTTCCAACGAAGTAGGAACTGGCCCCCCTCCAAGCATGCGCTTAGGAGTCTTCTTAGTCCAGGCCCGAGAGCCTCCAAGGCCAGGACCCAGGCTTTTCCAGGTAGGCCGTCGGGTCCTGCGGCGGTATTTTTGGCACTCAGCCTACGTACCGCCGCTCTCAACTATACCTCGGTCACCTCAGGAGCATCGTCGTTGTCGTCGGTTATGTGGTCTACAGTGGGCACCGCAGGAGGCGGAGCCATGGGCGGGGGTGTGTGCTCCCCTCGCGAAAGGAACAGCGCTCACCACGCCCTCCACGAGCTGAGGCCGGTGACTCTGCGTCAGGGGGGGAGCCCATGGGCGGAGTTTCTCCCGCACCATTTTGTATGGGCGTCCCCAAGGGTCCCTGTTCAGAGTCCCCAGCGATTCCTCACGGGCCAGTACCCTGGCCCGCAGTATCTCCGCTCGGAGGGCGGTCTTCGCCGCTCTGTAACTCTCGTACAGCTCCGCCTGAATGGTTTCCGTATCCGGAAAGCGGATACGGAGCCTGCGGTGCCTGGTGTACAGGCGTCGCGCAGAAACGCACGCCTCGCGCAGAGACGTTAGCTCCGGCGACCACCAGTACACCTGGCGCCAGGCGCGTCCAGGCTGGACCCGGGGCATTGCCACGTCACATACTTCGGACATGGTCTCCCGGAACCACTCCGCCTCGTCGTTAATATCAGCAGGCCTGTCCGGTGATGACACCCAGGCCTGCACGATCGAGGCTTCCAGGAGGAGCTCCCGGTCCAGCCGCTTCAGCGCTCACCGCGGACCACTGGGGGCCTGTCGGACCAGCGCGCTCGAGGTCTGGGCGGATTTGTGACCCGCTGGGGCCAATGGTTGGAATGTCCAACAGTGCTCAGTAATGTTCACCATCCATATCAATTAACATCATATTTTTGGCCAGTCGGGTCATAAAACGTATTGCGTGTAGGCATGGCAACTGCCAAAAAAAAAAAAAAAACTAAGACATGTGACATCTACCTACCCGCATCGGGCCCGCGTGGTAGATTACAGCCCATTCCCTCTCGAAGGGAGGAGGCCTGTGTCCCAGCAGTGGGAACATTATAGGCTGATTATGATTATGAAGGCAGCTGCCTTCTCATATTTATCCAGCTGGATAGGTATGAGCTCGTACCACCATCCGAGAACAGTGGAATGAATCTTTTGCACGTATCTACATAGTGGCAAAGTGTTCTTAAGAATTAGATTTTATTTTCTCCTTTATTATTCTTGAGGCGTATTTTATTTACTGCCAGTGCTAACATGACGCGTTTTGGCTTATGCCTCAAGTTCGGCCTGTATTTTAGTGAATGTATTTTTTAAATGGTCGCTCGTTAGGGGTTTAATATGAGAAATTTCTTGCGGTGTTCGACGCAGTTGGCAAAACAAAAATTTCAAACGTGCTGATACCGGTTCGATATGGATACTTAAAAGTATTTTTTGTGGGCAGACAAAGGTCATGGTGAATGAAACTAATTCGAAGGTCAAAACTAAGGGCTCATTATTTAAAGTATTTTCTTTTAGATAGCTTGGTTCAGAATAAAACTTGACTGTATTACAGATTTACAAGTCTAATCAAATATAGTTAGCCTGTAATGTCCCACTGCAGGTCAAAGATCTCTATCTGCCTTTTCCACACAATTCTGTTTTGCTAGTGCCGACCAAGATTTACAAGTATTGATGATCTATGATGTGTGTTCTCTAAAAGCGTTATCATAAAATGAGAATAATAGTAAGGTATGTAGCGTCTTCTACATCGCCACTTGCCAGCTACGCGACACAGTAACGTCACGCAAAATCCTGCATCGCGCAAGTAGAGTTTACCGCGCAACTAGCATATGAACAACGCGCAACGTCCCGACATCAAGCATCGGGCAGTTGCCCACCAGACACGACACCAGTCTGGTCGGAGGATCTTCACTTTTCTGTGGAGGATGAGTGAACTATACGAACTATACACCTTGTTCCTCATATCTTTAGGTATGATGGATTTCGGAAATTGCGTAGACGCTATAAATCGTTAAAGTATTTGTCCTACAAACTGGGTAGTTTTCTTACTTCGAAAATATTTATGTATTCAGAAAATAAGTACTTTATTATAATATTAAATCGCAATATTATGGTGTATTGTTGTGGTTGCAGAAGTTTTATTGTTTGATGGTGTAATACGGGTGGTTTTATGGTTTATTCACAATTGAGAATTTTTATACGGGTGTTGTGGCCAATATTCTTGCAATCGTTTTTATTTTGTAGCGTTTACCTTTCAACTTCCTTCCTTTCCTTTTTTGCCAATTATGAAGGTTTCATCTTGAATTCACACGCATGTTCATAATCTCGTCCGTTTTCCTTGTCGTTGTTCTAAATCCTGAAAAAAAAAAACAAATTTACATTTATTAGTTTTTGTCTAAATCGTCAGTTGGTCTGTCAGTCGAGTGTAGAGAATTTGCACTTTGGATACTTCACATGAAGTATCGAAAGTGCAAATTGCTAATTTTAGAAGCATTGCCCTTTGGTTCCTTTCTCTAAGGATAGTCGATTTATCACATTAACATCTTTTACTTACTTAGAATGTGTTACTTTTGAAGTCTCAAATTAGTGTACCTACCCTTACTCCGCGTCCTAACCAAAAGCGATCGCCGCGCGAGGACGCGATCGACACCATCTTTTTTATGAATGTTGATTTTATAAACGTTACTTGATCGATCGCGCGACTATGTCATCCACGTCTATACTAGATAATATTATAAAGAGGTAAAATTTGTTTGTTTGTAAGTTTATTTGTAGGGGGTAATCTCTGGAACTATCGGCCGGATTTCAAAAAAACTTTTTGCAATTGTTAGCCCAATTTTCGAGGAAGGCTATAGACTATTTAACATGACGCTAGGACCCTTAGGAGCCGAGCAAAAAGAAAGAACGTTAAGCGAAAATAGCGCGGGCAGGCGATGCGATACGACGGAGTGGGAAGAAATTTCACGCGGATGAAGTCTCGGGCAAAAGCTAGTAATATTATAGATTCTATAGTAATTCTCACTGTCGGTCTGTCTGTATGTATGTTACCTTTTCACGCTTAAGAGTCCCTATCAATTTCGGCGCGCTACTAGATTAGGTAACTATCGGAGCGCAGCGTGTCTGTGTGCGTTCGAACTATTGCTAACAATTGCAGTGTGCGTTGTCGTACGGTTAAGCGGGAACAAAATAATGTTGATTCGTAACCTCTATTATTAGCACTCCATAGTTTATACTTAGTACTGGGTTCCATATTACTGGATGGATTTTATTGTGATTATGACGTGTTATGTTTTGGTACCCCATAAAGATATCGTTACCTAGTACGGCATTCACTATAATAAAAGCAAGCTATAATAATTATAACGTGTGACCGACGTATATTATAAGGTACGTCTGAAACTAATTACACGTGTCATTGTATTCCTGTATTATTTACCTACTACAGAACGCCGGGGAGGTTTTTAGATAACGGTACGGTTCGAGATTCCTGTTTATCTTTATTTCCCTCGCTATGAGACCGCAGACCATGAGAGTATAGTAATAGTATAGCGAGCCAACTTGTCGTATTATAAAGCTAACAAATTTATATTATGTATACAAGGTGGAAAAAACGAGCGGGACATGGAGGAAAAGTACTTTCGTTTGAGTAAAAATTTTTCTCAAACGAAACATTCTTTTGTTTTTAGCCCAGCCTAATCTAATTAATGTTTATAATTTCCTATAATTATATTTTTCATTGCAGGTGTAGCAACAGCGTGAAAATAAATACAAGTTTATTACACGTATCTACATACGGATTTTATACTAGAGTTTAATACGAGGTGTTTCCGATATCCATAGAACGTGCTTTTCTGGAGACAACAATTTCGGGTAGTAAACATGTCATATAAAATTTACATAGAAGAAATTTATATTTACATAGAACTAGGTACAGAAAGATATACAATTATAATATGGGTACCGGGTATCCTATAAAAAACATCATGTACTGTGTGTTTGCACAATAATTAATAGGTGTCACACAATGCATAAATAAAAAAAAATACTTAAAGTCTAAAACTGGTTCGACCTAGTATAAAATTACGTGCGATTCGCGAGTTACGTCCGTCCGTCGTCGAGAAGCTCTTGGGCGCGACTGATTGCCTCGATTTTTTTTTTTTTCCTAATTGGCAGCTCGTAGTTTTGACCACTAAGGTCTTGGCTACTTAACCGGGCAAGCCTGTGGGTGCCTTAAGCTACTAACTTAAAGCCTCCAGCCAGGGGCGAAAATTCTTAAAAACTAGGTGACCGCACGCTAAGGGCCCCCCTGTGGGGTACGAACCTCGGCTTAGGGCGTCACTGAGGGGAGGGCAGCAAGGTGGGACAGGCTGGATCGAAATTATATTATTATTATCAGGGGAATTTAAAGCTACAGGCTCAGCTACGGCGCGGGCTGGCGCGTCGTCGAGCAAGGGTCGGGGGGGGGGTGATTGCCTCGAGCAAGCGCAACGGTTTATAAGGCATTATTTAGATATTTTATTACAATTATATAAGTAGTCAAAAATAAAATATAAAAATTAAGTTTGGTAGATAAACACCTTAAATTTTAAAATATTTAAGACGTTTTCTTATTTTCAATAAATTCTTACGCGTAGACGACGATTTTGCACATGATTTTATTGCGTTTTTGCAGCGCGGTTCACATTTTTTTTTAGTGTACTAATTCATTAAACTTTACAAAAATAAATCGTCTACTTACTAATATACTATATGCCCAGTATTAAGGATTTTTCTCAGATTGTTATTTGCTACCAGTAAGCTAAAAAAGCAATTGAAAAATCTGGTGTTTCGTGCTTACGTAAAAACGTGTGTTAGATTTTTATTTTTAGTAATTTATATTGAGTAGCTATCAAAATTTAAATTCGTCCACATACTAGATAAATAGGTGATGAATAACAGACCATTAAAACAAAAACAGATATCTTAAGGTTATTGAGAAATTTGCACTGAAAAAACTTGACTTTTCTGTTTTTAGACCGCGAAATTGATAGGGACTCTTAAACCATTGAACGGATTTCGATAAAATTTGTCAAGGAAATACATGTCACCTTGGGGAAGGATAAAGGCTACTTTATGTCTCAAAAATAATCCTAAAAGGGGTGATATAGGGGATGAAAGTTTGTAAATTATCCCAAATTATTTACCCCCTTGGAACCCTTCCAAGGGGGTAAATAATTTGGGATAATTTCCGACATTTACGCAAGCGAAGCCACGGGTAAAAGCTAGTACTCATATAAACCAGTGCGACGATCGCTTTTGGTTAGGATGCGGCCATACTCTTTAGCAAGAGGCACTTTGCAGCAGCGGGGTCGCTTTCATTATGACAGTTCAACAACATTCATTGCGTTATTTACGTTGTTGAGCAGACAATTTTTTCGAACATTGCAGCAATGGATTAGCTATATCCTTCAAAATTATTCAAATTGTGATTGATAGTGTGTTACGTAATTAGAGTGCTGGTCTATTCTGGGCTGTCAAAATCCACTATTGACATGCCGCTGAGTCGATCGAACTATGATATACAGCCATGATTATATATTGATACAACCTCTTTTAATATGATGTACTCGTAATGTTCTTTCATGTCGGATTAGGATCAAAGAAAATAGAAAAAAATAATTAAATACTTACCACCGGGCGAAAGCTAGTCGGTAACAAAGTGGATCGCTTTCGGTAACATAAAGACATCTTATCTAAATCTGTATCGAAGAGGACACGTCAAAATTTAAAGAAATATATTCTTGACCAACCTCATACTGCGTTACCACGTTATCCTTGCACATTCGTCCTCCTCTATGTCTATTCATACAAGGTATATTTTTCTTTAGGGTTGTCATAAATGGGTATGGTAATGTAGCATTTAGAGGGGTCATCAATCATATGGGACATAGGATGTTATCCTTTAGGACGGGCGAGCAAACACATTTGATTTGGATCGAATGCATTGCTGCTTTGTATCTAGAGATATATTTTAGATTTTATCTCTTTTTTACGAGTTTGTTATGCACGATTGGGTCTGTGGTGGACCTTTGGCATGTCGAAGTATGTTGGTGTTTTTTATCTAGTCGGTATTGTTTTGTTTTGTGAATGACGGTGAAGCATGCCAATGATGGGTTACTGGTGCGTTAGGACTGGGATCCGAACAGATTTTTTTTTTAAAAAAACCTCTTCGAATTCATAAGCTCCTCCTTTTTTTGATGTCAGTTAAAAAAAGCAAACGATTTCTAAAAAAAAAACACTAATAAACTTGAAATGAACTTTAATTTCAGAAGTCGGTGTCTTTGGTTTTGTAATTTCGTTATTGGCCACCAACTTTCGAAATTAAAGTTATTTTTGACGTTTTTTTGTTTTTTTTTAAAAGGCGGTTTTTTTTTGTAAAAAAGTTTATATTTTTCATTTTTTTTGTTGCGGTACCTATCCCACACAAATTCGTATACCACTACTTGATATGTAAATAACAGTAACAGGAAATTATTAAAACATCATCAATATAAACTAAGTGGAAAAAATATGCAGTATTAAGGATAACTCAAAAACTCCTGGTCATAACTTGATGAAATTTAAGTGGGACCACATGTGAAGCACCAGCTATGAACACAAACAGCGTGATATCGTCCTCATCGCTTACGCAGCCTTCAAGATCACCAATGAAACGTGGAATGCACACATATCCTGCACTGCACTGCATTTAGCACAAACCTAGCAATGGTATCCGAACATTAAGAATGCAGCCGCACAACGTACTGTGAGCATAACCTGCATGGCATAAAGTTATTAGTCGTACCTACCGCACACGGCGCCACTTCTAAGACACTCATTTGCCACTAATTGTAACTAATCGCTGTACGCTCAATTATAAGGATTTCTTACATGTCATTCTGGCTGCACACTCAAATATTTGTAAGGGTACGTGATTATATGAATTCTATGGACGGTTGAGTTGAGTTTGTTTAGTTGAATAGCAAGAGATATTTTGAAATTGAAATTGAATGTTGAGTGATTTGTAAGTAACCAAATAGCCACAACGTTTTTAAAAATCATTTGGGCTTTCGCTTATAAAAGGCTCTAATCCCTGTTTTCAATTACACTAAATGTAATGCCTAAATATGCACTTTGGAATTTCAACTCTCGGCGCTGAGTCGAGCGTTGTAAATCTAACAGTGCGCTTTTGTTTAGGCATTACATTTTGGTGTTGCCTAGTATTAGTGAAAACGAGTGCATTTGTGAATGCTGTAAGTCTAGGGTTTTATCAAGGCACAACTTTTTACGCTGCATGAGATAAAATAAATGCTTCGGGCATTAAGTACGCCTTTGTACAGTATTTTTTACTTGTGCATAAAGTTTATGTTAATAATCAATATATAAATAGGATAGTTCATGCGGTAGTAAGAAGCCAGACAGTATGGCGAATCTCACACTACCACGCGTCACGCCCCGTTACATGCGAAACGCGCCACGCCCCGGTGCGCGCGAAACGTGCCACCCTTCGGTGCATGCGAATCGCGCCACGCCACGGTGCTTACGTAACGCGCCTTTTTTTACTTGTGCATAAAGCTTTAATAATCAATAAATAAATAAGAAGTTCATACGGTAGTAAGAAGCCAAACAGTATGGCGAATCTCACACTACCACGCACCACGCACCACGCCCCGTTGCATGCGAAACGCGCCACGCCCCGGTGCGTGCGAAACGCGCCACGCCTCGGTACATGCGAAGCGTGCCACGCCACGGTGCGTACGAAACACGTTTTTTTTACTTGTGCATAAAGTTTTAATAATCAATAAATAAATAAGAAGTTCATGCGGTAGTAAGAACCCAGACAGTATGGCGAATCTCACATTACCACGCGCCACGCCCCGGTGCGTGCGAAACGCGCCCCCGCGCGTGGTTTTCTACATACAAATTCAATAAAAACGCGCTTCCGTTTGGGTCATTTGGGATGTGCCATCCGCCTAAGATTGTTAACGGGGCTGGCTAGCCAGGGCGTAGGTACCGGACGTATAGTAAGTATCATTCATGAAAGTTCTAATGCACCTTGAAAATTGCTGGAAAATGGCCAGACCATTATGGCCAAGCGCTTAAGCTATATAACGGTACACAATTACACATAGACAATAGTCAATATCAATTGTTGTTTCGTCTACCGTTTCTACTTAAATCACTCCCAACGGTTAATGAAGAAGAATAATATATTTGCTTTGTTTCGTTTGCGTAACACTTAACCTAACTAAAAACACGTTTTCATTACCTAAGTATTTTAAACGTGCGACTGTTCGCAAAAAATAAATAAATGTAATAATAAATGTTCAGAATATCTGTATATTCTGAACATTTTTTCAGAACATCAAAACTTTTTTTTACAAAAAAACAACCGTTTTCCAAAAAAAAAAACATAAAATAAAACGTGAAAAATAACTTTAATTTCGGAAGTCGGTGTCTTTGGATGTGTATTTTAGTTTTTGGCCACCGACTTCCGAAATTAAAGTTATTTTTCACGTTTTTTTTTTGTGTTTTTTTTGGAAGTCTGTTGTTTTTTTGGAAAAAATGATTTTATTTTTCACTTTTTAGTTGCGGTACCTACCCCACATAAATTCTTATACCACTACTTGATAGGTATGTAAATAAATGTGACAGGAAATTATTAAAATATCTTCAATAAAAACTAAGTTAAAAAAATATTCAGTATTAAGGATAACTCAAAAAACTACTGGTCAGAACTTGATCAAATTTAAATGGGACCACATGTGAAGCACCAGCTATCAAATAAAAATAAAAAACATTCAAATCGGTTCATCCAGAAAAAAGTTTTTAGAGTTAGCCAGGAACCGAGTGTAGCATAACTATTCACAACCGTTCGACACGCTTCCGTTCCGAATCGAACATCAATCAATGTTTATCAAAAGAGTCGTCTAAAGGCGGTTCACAAATCCAAAACCCGAAAATTTTGTCAGTTCTAATCAAATAGACGTACACCGTTCCTTCGACAGCTATTTGCTATCGGGGGCAAGGCAAATTAGTAATTGAAAATGTGTCATTTTCGTTTCGATAACCAGTTGAATGGTTGTACAACAACTAAGTCCTATACAGAAAAGTAAAAGCGCAACTTTACACGATCAAGGAATCAGAGAATCAAAGCCGCCATTTACGTACATTAAAATCTTCTTACAAAACAGCCTGCCCTCAAATAAGATCTTAAAGCCATATCAGGCAAATTGAATAAGTATGTGCTTAATAATGTTGTAGTGTCCATTGTTGGCTGTGAACCGTTGGTAACTGTTGGTAAACATAACAATGTGAAATATCTGCCACGCGATATAAATAACTCTCTCAGTGGGTCACTGCATGGCGCCGTACGCGGCTAGGCGGGGCATACGGTGTAATGGAAGTCGGAGCTTTTTGTTGTTGTAGTGCAAAAGGATATCTTGGAGAACCTAAAATGCAGGGTCAACATAAATTAGCTAGTGAAACTCCGCAGACGTGATGGGTATCGATATCTAAACACGATAAGACAAACAAAGATAAAGCAAAAGATAAAGAGAATTAAGATAAGAAAAAAGAAGAAAATATGAAAAATAATGAAGAAGAAGATGAGAGAAGATAAGATAAAGAGTATTCTATTCTATCATATTTTTTAAACTAGATGAGGTCGGCGTTTCCTATCTGACTATTGTCGGTGTGTATACATCTTCTTACCTACTGGATAAGCAAATCCATGGTAGCTTACGCACGCAAGCAAATTTCAAATATTGACGCAATACATATAAAAACACCATTGTAATTGGTCAGTTGCCGGTTAGACTCCAACATTTGCACAGGATTTGTTTTCCAACTAGTCATAATTGTCTCGAACGCGCGAGAGAGCGGATATAGAGATATGAGGAAAAGGGTGTAAAGCTCACTCATACTCTATTGAAAACGGAGGATCCTCCGACCAGACGGCTGTTGTGTCTGGTGGGCAACTGTCCGACGGTTGATGTCGGGACGTTGTATATATGCTAGTCGCGCGGTAAACTCTACTTGCGCGATGCAGGATTTGCGTGACGTCAGTATGACGTGTAGCTCGCATGTGGTGATGTTGATACCGCTACATCACTCCCCCCCGGAGACCGGAGGTCGATAGTGGGCTGAGTCTTGTATCTTGCGATGCTTGCCAGGGCCAGTTGAGGTTCAAGTGAGTCGGAACCGGGTGTCGTATAGTTCGCGGTGGGTCGGAACTGTCTGCGAAGGTTATTCCCCAGTGAGTCGGGGTGGCGCAGCGTTATGCTCCAGTGCGTCGGATGGGGTACAGCGCCGGGTTAAGGCTGACTGCTGGCGTCGACCAGGAGAGGGTTTGAAGGCTCTGCTTGTGGACTGGCCGAGAGTGCAGTGTGCTGTGCCAAGGTTGCTGATGAGGCTGAAGGTGATGACCAGGTATGCGCGGTCACTGCATGCTGGTGGTCAGGATATCCGTTGATGCCGTGGGTGCTGGCTGGCTGTGTGACTCGCCGCTCTAAAGCTTGCGGAAGTGATGTTGACGTCACGCTGAAGTAGTTGCACGAATGCGGCGCTGACGTTCATGTTCGGGGTCACCAGTATAGAGGTATGAGGAACAGGGTGTAAAGCTTACTCATACTCTATGGAAAAGGGAGGAATCTCAGACCAGACGGGTGTTGTGTCTGGTGGGCAACTGCCCGACGGTTGATGTCGGGACGATGTATATATGCTAGTCGCGCAGTAAACTCTACTTGCGCGATGCAGGATTTGCGTGACGTCAGTATGACGTGTAGCTCGCATGTGGCGATGTTGATACCGCTACACGGACATTTTGTTCCATACAATGAGCCAGCGCAGTACTCCATACAGAGTGCGTTGTCGGATTTATCACACGACTAGTCGACCGCAGTGTTCGCATACAGATCTTCTGTTCACGGAACAGTCGACGCTCCCACACACATGAAGTGTCGTTATTAATATTTGCACTCATACATCTAAATCAACCTGTTAAGTAGTGGGGCGCGTCATTTCAGAGTGGACAAGATCTACCTAACTCTTTGTGTTGTCTGTATTAATTCCCCGTGTGTATAGTTCCAGTTGTTGCATTGTTACAGCCTAACTCGACCAGTTATGCAACTAAACAATTGCATAAAACAAAAGCGCGCAGGGCGGCATGCGGCACTAACATGTTTGTATGTCTATTGAGAAAGTAAAATCTAAACGCTGGGGACAGGACGACCTACCTCTGTAGCTGGGGGCCTACTCTCCAAGTCTGTCAACGAAGATACAGGCCCGTGCGAAAGTAGTAAGCCACAAAAGAAATGAATTAAAGGTATGCAGTTAATGCATCTGAGATGAGAACGCTAAGTGGGATGTGCGGTTTTAATGGGAATGGATAGAATTAGATATGACTAATGTTTTGGGTATATTGATGGATCGATTGTATGAAAGATGATATGGCCAGAAAAAGGGTGACCCATGAGATGATGGCTAATAGAGATTTATGGAAGACTGGAGAAGACACTTGACCGGCGGTATGTAGTGCTAACCAGGGCACCTACTCTCTGAGACCGTCAAAGAAAATACGGGCCCATCCGAAAGTAGCTTGAAACTTTGGAGTGAACCCTACACCCGATTAACTATTTTGGACAGTTAAAAACACATCGGGAGTAGGCACAAATGTCACATCGTGGTTCATTCATTCTTAGGTCGGGCCTCAAACTAATCTTATGTTCGTAGGTGATAGGGAGTAGGAAACGCCCGAAACATCTGCCGAAACTACGGATTTCGTGCTTAGAGAGTAGACCCCCTGTTATATTTAGCCCTCGTATCGAATCAACGGGCGATTCTTTTCGCGCATTTGATTTTCAACGCTCCGCGCACTGCTTAGCGCTGAGAGTTGATAATCCAACAGTGTGTGTTTTTGACGCGCTGAGATGATGCACTCTGTTTTTGGTTTTCAATGTTCGGCTCAACACCGAGAGTTGAAAATCCATTGCCTTAAAAATCGCCCGTGCGAACCGGGGCTAAGTCTGCGGCTTTTTGGCTGCAAATTTGCCACTGCATATTGAGTTTTAAAAGCAAGGGTTAAGATTGCAAGTATATTCTATCCATCCATCTTTCGATTTCCAGAGTTGCAGGCAAATAGAGATATTATTAAAACATTGTTTATATAGCGTCTTGCCATGGCGGGCTTTCGTTTACCAGTCCTTTGTGCAAAACACAAAAAGTATTGTTTGGTTAGGACTTTAATTGTCACCCTTATTTTGAGGGCTAACTCACACACATCACATAATAATTCAAATTATAGCCAAGTTTTGTAACAAGTTTTAGAAAAGAAAATTTGAATTTGGCAGGCTACAACTAAGTGTCCCCCTTAATCCTCGAATTCATTCATCCAGCGATAAAATTCAACCTCGGTATGCAGCTATACTTTACTTTACCTCCTGAAAATCTCAAGATTTTACCTAAACTGGAATAATACTGCGTCGTTAGTCTAGTGGTCGCAAGGGTTACCGTCGAGCATGAGGTCGTGGATTCGATTCCCAGGTCGGGCAAAGTATTATTTTCCTTCTAGAATTTCTCAGTAGCAGGCCGGAGTCTGTATTTGCGTCCGGTAGAGTACAATAAGCTCGACCACTATTTCATAGGATTTGAACATACCTAGCGAAATGTGGGTATAAGTACTATATGTATACTTCTGCCTAATCCTTTCGGGAATACAGGCGTTACGTAACTTATGTATGTTAGAATAAAACTCATAACCCCATGCCAAGCAATCGCCCCAGACGTCTGAACTCTAAACCAATGCCGCAACTCAAGCACGATAATTATAAATCTCCACCATTAACTTTTTTTGTGGATCATTAATGTAAATGCCGAAGCACGGTGGTGCGAACATAAGGCATGTGACATTTGAAGACATAACTCTAAGATTGGATATTGCAAAAGTGCAGTAACGTCGCGCCTCGGTAACAAATGATATGCGCCCACGCTTCACATTAAACGTATTCAGAATTGATTCAATCGACTTTAACGACTAGCGTGGGCAGAAATACACACATTCTTTTGTTTCGCTTAATTTAACATTTGCGTTCAAAGTTGTTAGGGTGAATCTTGTTTTTTACCCGACTGCTGTGAAGCCAAAATGGAGGGTAATGTTTTATAACACTTAACTGGGTTAATTTGATTAAATTTAACTTTATTGTTAAACAAGCTGACCCGACAGACGTTGTCCTGTCTTAACTATGAATGTCATATGTAGTTTAGTTTTAGTTTTGACTATTGACTGAAACTAAAACTATCGACTCATTTATCAACCGATCCATCTGTGTTAAACGATATTTCGAGCGCGCATTCTGTCAATCACTGACAGTTATTTCAAACTACTGCCAGTTATGTAAAATTAATATTGGCGTTAAGTTTTCTTAAATTTTGTAACGTTCCGATCAACTTCCTTATTTTTTTTATTTCATAAGATCCTTCTCCTCACAATAACGAATAAAACAAAAAACAAAAAATGTGAAATCGGTCCAGCCGTTTACGCGTGATGCTGTGACCAAGGGAAATAGGCGTTCCTTTTTATTCGGCCTTTCTTCTCAGAGTAGTCAGATAGGAAACGCCGACCTCATCTAGTTTAAAAATATGATTGACGTGTAAAAGTGTTTGTACAAACCTACTTACAGAAATAAAATCATTTATCATTTATCATTTATCATATATATAGATGACGATTTTTGTTTATCTTTGTTCTTAAGGAATTTTCTAATACTTAACCTTTGAGGCATACCGTTCAATCTGCTACTGTCTACTTATCTGAATTTAAATTTCCTTTTATTTCCTGGTTTTTCCTCAAAATACCATTTTTCAGACACAAATCTACATGGTCTTCACATGATCTGACCAAGATTATATCTGGACTTTCAAAGAGACTGTGACCTCTGAGTTTGTTTCAGCCTTTCTTCTCAGAGTGGTCAGATAGGAAACGCCGACCTCATCTAGTTTTTAAAATATGATTGACGTGTAAAAGTGTTTGTACAAACCTACTTACAGAAATAAAATCATTTATCATAAATATAAAGACAAAACAATTTTTTTTTTCATACACTTACGTGCATAAACTCATTCCTTATTCTCATGAGGGTAGGCAGTAATACAGAACACCACAGCAATTTTTTTTTAATCATCAGTTGTCATATCATAATTATGATAGACCACACTTATTTGAATCTTTATTAACCAGTAAGTTAACAATACTTCGTTACTTCATACTTAATCGTAAGTTGACTTTTTAATATAAAATAAATATTACCTACCCATTGTATGTGTGAGAACTAGTTTAATACGCTCCATATAAAAGACATAAACGCGCTCGCACCTTTTAATTCAGATAAAATCTAAATGTTTGATAATAATACAGTCAGCACGTCACTTTTTATATGCTACCAGTTTAAATATTTTATGTAAATATATTATTTATTTTATTATTTTTAGGTTATTTTAAAAGCAATTTTGTGTAAATGCAAATCAATATTTTTATATTCAAGTATAAAATACCCAATATGTTCCTATTTAGTTAATTAATTATCCTAACTATATAATCTAAACATGGTAAAATGAATTTATAGTTTTATGACTTATGTAGTTAAATTTTATTTCGTAGAATCACGTAATCTACCACATTTTACGCCTTAAAGACAAGATTTTAATCTTGAATTGATTGCGTCGCCCAAATAACAAGCCTTAATAGTTTAGAAATAATAATAATACCAGCCTATTACTGTTCCACTGCAGGGTAAAGGCCTCTTCTCATACAGAGAAGGCACGAGCATTGATCACCACACTTGCTCAAAACGAGTTGGCGATTTCAGACTTATATTAACTATAAGTCCAAGATACCTCACGAGGTTTTAAGAGTTGAAAACATTCCAAAATTAATATTATAACATAATATTATGTTATAATAATTATATTATAAGATAATATTAATTACACAGGATGCCTTTCTGTAGTTCATAATTATTTTAAACGAGGGCTTAAAAACAATTAAGTCAATACCAAAGAGTTTCATAACTCACAAAATGATTCGACGATGAAAGAAAAAACCGGTCAAGTACATGCCATACTTTCGCAATTAGTGTTCCGTATTATATATATTCCGTATTAAACGTAAAACAATGTTTTTTTTATTGAACGAAAAGTTAAAAGCTCAAAGAGCACCATTGAGTGAAATAAAAGAGCTTCCAGAAACGATATGATTTTTGCTTTGTGGTCTGTGTGACTACATGGAGGATTTAAAGAGACCAAATCAGTGTGGATTTGTTTGTCGCTCAATGAGCAGTTTTTCTGGGTAGTCAGTTCTGCTATCAATTTGCTAACTCATTACCCTTCTTACTATAACATAGCTGATCCGTTCACGAAAGACGACAAATAGTTAAGTTCCGCCTATTTCACCACAAAACTCCAAACCATAATATATCAGCAATAACTTCAGTACACACAGGTATTCAGTCACTTATCTCCAAATAAACTATGTAACATACGGTTATATAAAAAGCACATAATGCATGTATCGGTGCAGCCAGATAATCGAACCTGGAGAATGTTTTAATTAGGTTAACGATTGGGAGCGGGTGGACGAGCCTCGTGACGTCATCCGCTAATGAACGGTCGGGGGCGGCTCCACAGATAACATGAGGTACTGATACTATACTTCATACAGCTGATGAAGGCGCACGCACACATGTGAAGGTTTAGTTTTTATGGAATTTTGCGGGGAGTAAAGGGTAAGGTGTCTCGTGATTATAGTTGTATATATCGTTTCATAGTCTACTGCTGGTAAGGAATACATAACATAATCAGCCTATAATGTTCCCATTGCTGGGACACAGGCTTCCTCTATTCAAGAGGGAGTGGGCTGTAATCTACCACGCGGGCCCAGTGCGGGTTGGTAGATGTCACATGTCTTCGAATTTTTGGTTCTAGAACATGCCGGTTTCCTCACGATGTTGTCCTTCACCGTTTTTGAGAGCAGTGGTGGTACCAAAAACGGTAAGGAATGAAATTACTTAATTATCATTATTAAAAATGTATGAACTTTCTGTTCTGCAAAGGTAGCCATGCAGCATCGTTTTCATTATGAAATGGTTGTTGTGTACTGTGCTTTTATTGGGATCACTGCCAGTCGACATCTTCAAAATCTGTACCCCTTATGAAGTGAATGTCTGCTTCGTCGGTTGTCGCTAGTTGCTAGTTAACACAGTCGTTTCTTTGAAGGATAAAATCAGAAACGAAGTTATCCGGAAAATAACCGGAGTTACCGACATAGCTTGCAGAGCAAGTAAGCTGAAGTAGCATTGGCCTGGCCATGCTTGTCGAAGGGCTGATGGCCAGTGGAGCAGACGAATCCTGGAGTGGAGACCGCGTATTGGCAAGCTTAGTGTGGGATGCCCCTCAGCTAGATGGACCGATGACCTCAAAAAGATGGCTGGGATAGACAGGACGCAGAAGGCGGAGTGAAGTGTCCCCCCCATTCCAAATAAATGGTTGCTTTTGGATATGTGAAAAAAATCAGGTCAGTAGTTTATTATATAACGAAATTAAAAGGAAAACTATCTCAGCTAAGTAGGCATTACAAGTTTACGAGTAATAGTCGACCAACTTAAATTTGCAGTTGGAATGTATGGGAGAACATGTTTATCAACTACAATTTTATGTTTGTTCTTGGGATAAATTCATCCCAACTACGCAACCCTTCATTGTGCCTAGTCCGACACGAACTTGGCCAGTTTTTATAACATGGGCATGGTGCGCTTACTCTTTACCAGATGCCAGCTGGTCTATCCTGTAAAAAAAACACCGTAATAATTTAGGGGAAGCGAGCTTGATGTGAACTGTCATGCAACCTGATGCTAGGGATTGTAGCGGTATCTACATCGCCACATGTGAGCTACACGTCATACTGACGTCACGCAAATCCTGCATCGCACAAGCAGAGTTTACCGCGCGACTAGTATATATACAACGTCCCGACATCAACCGTCAACTAATGACAGCTGACTTCTCCTAATTCTTCACGGTGAGATTATTACAGCATCGATCATCTGGTGTCTTCCACGTCCACTCAAAATTCTGTTTAAACAAACATTCCCATGTGTGCGGGAGCTTAGAACAAAATGTATGCAGTAAAGTTTCTATATACTAAGCATTCTGTGCCCCAGGCGGGTACCGTTCCCTATCGATACGCATTTCGATTCAATCGATGTTGAAGATTATCGATAAACGTTGATTTATTTTGACCGAGTTTTTTGTTATTTATCGATTGCGGATCGTTATTTTGCTGTGTAACTGTGGGTATGTCCATAAATTAGATGTGAGTGGCGCAGTGGCGGAATGTAATAATGGTTTTCTGTTTAATTACCTGAAAAAAATTAAGCACTTTTAATTTAAAGCCGAATAGAGAATCTGGTTCTCTTTTTGTTTGTGATGTATGGTATGAGAGGATATTATAATTATGTGTTCGACTGTTAATTAATTGGGCAAAATACGAGAAAAAACGTTGGTACAACATCCGAAATTGTTTCACTTGCCACAGAAAACAGTGCAGCATTAAAACAAATTGCTCAATACCTCTTCCGTTCCTTTCTTGCTCTGCTTGTTAGAGAAAGACAGCCACAACCTGAGCTAAGCTTAGTTGGCGCACAACAAAATGGACGCCTCTACGTTTTACGAGATTCCTACGATAATATTGTAATATTCCTTACCTACAATATATTTACTGGCTACTTAAATAGATACCAACAATACTTACAGCGATATAAAATAATTTTAGAAAGGCCATAAATGTCTTCGGAATATATGTTCATACGACCTAAATACTCAGTTGTATGGGCAACATTTTACTTGGAACATGTCAGAAATTATAAACAATTTTTGTTTGGAAATTCTATTGTTCCTGCTTGGTTTACGTGCATTGCTAGAAATGGTGTAAGAACCATAAAAGTTTTTGATAGCTACGGGCTACATGCAGGGCATACTTACTGGTTGGGGGTTTTCGTAATACAGGTTGGCAGGGACGCGTACCTTGTTACCATGGATTCAGAACATAATTCTGAAAACCCCTGCGTAGAAATTATACATCGAATATTTAAAAAAAAAAAAGCCGTGCCATACATCCTGTATAGTGCTGAAGAAGTTTTTATCTTTGTCGTACTAACAAGATGTTAGGTATATCTTTTTGCTATAGAGAGAGCTATGCTTGGAGTCTCTGAAGGATAAAATCCGAAACGAGGTTATCCGCCAGAGAACCAAGGTAACCGACATAGCCCAAAGACTAAGCAAGCTGAAGTGGCAATGGGCTGGTCACATCTCTCGCAGAACCGACAATCGTTGGGGAAAACGAGTTCTAGAGTGGAGACCGCGTTTAGGCAAACATAGTGTGGGACGCCCGCCGTCCAGGTGGAGTGACGACTTGCGAAAGGCGGCTGGCAGAGACTGGATGAAGAGAGCCGAGGATCGGGCTCAGTGGCGTTCACTAGGAGAGGCCTACGTCCAGCAGTGGACGAATATAGGCTGATGATGATGATGATATCATTTTACAGCTGCAGGAGTCCTCTATATCTATTAAACGGAAGATAATTTTAGTAGATAGCATAATATATAACATAATAAGGCCTCAAGGCGAGCAGTGGTGGCCCAGTGGTATCGGCCCCAACTTACGAGTTGTAGGTCGTGGGTTCGAACCCAGGCACGCGCTTTACTTTGTGTAAATAATTTCATCACCACTGCTCTCAAAACAGTGAAGGAAAACATCGTGAGGAAACCGGCATGTCCTAGAACCAAAAATTCCAAGACATGTGACATCTACCAACCCGCACTGGGCCCGCGTGGTAGATTACAGCCCACTCCCTCTCAAAGAGAGGAGGCCTGTGTCCCAGCAGTGGGAACATTATAGGCTGGTTATAATTATAAGGCCTCATTACTAATACTTACTGTTCAGTGACTCCATAACGACTGAACTAAACACTGAATTTGGAAAAATGATTTTTTTAAAGATTTTAGAGATGCACTAAGAAAGGATTTTGCGAAATAAAATAACAAACGGTTGAAACAAGGGATACCTACATTAAGTAAGAACGTATATGAAATCACCAGCAACAGCTAGTTTAAAGACTACCTCAAACAGGCGCGACGCGACTCTTGTAGAACAATTTCTATGAAATATTCATGTAAATTGTACTACCAGAATCGCATCGCACCGTCGCATCGCACCTGTCTTGAGGAGCATTAATCATAGGTAGCGACTTATATCGCCGGCGACTCGCTGGCGATTTTAAAATCTCACGTCACTCCAACTCACGCTAGCGAGTCGCCAGCCACTAAAGTCGCTGCGTGTGTACCTACCATTAATAAAAGTTTGTGTCTACCTTTCATTTCACCTTTCCAGCACTTTAATCACAAGAAAATAATCAATGTTTTTATCACCAGCAACATTTACTACCTTAGTCAGATGCAGTAAATGTCTAACCTAGTGTGGTTACATTAAGCGCTAAACACTATAAAGTCCGTAGGAACGTGTTTCTTTCCGTTATGGTGTCTCTCTGTTTCACTTTAGAATTTATCGCCTGTGAATGTGACGTGGAGATTGTCCACCAGTGTTGCATCTGCAAACTTTACTCCTCCAGCATAGTGGCAACTTATTGATATCTCAAGTGTTGTCTACGGAATCAAATCAAAATCAAAATATTTTATTTCACATAAACCAACATGGGCACTTATGAAACGTCAGAAGCTAGGTACACGGTTCCAATTGGTTGTTTCCTATGGAGAAGAGCCGGCAAGAAACTCCACGGTTTTTAAAAATAAGGGGCTTTTACAATGTTTCCAATTACAGTGTTGATAGAAATGGGAGGACAGTGTAGGTCTGTCAACAAGTAACATGTACTCAACAAAATATAAAGAGGTCCACAAATCTAGTCTACAAGTTAGGTCTATAACGTTCTAACATTCACAAAATTTAAAAGGATCTATATAAAAATATAAACCTATTTAGACTAAATGACATGATTGCCATTACTACTGTAACAAATCGGAATCAAAATCCTATCCACAAAAGCGATGAATAGCGATGAACCTCAACCTACCACAACGCACAATGTCCGTCGGGGTGGTTATCACTTGCCATCATGAACTTTGTGATGGACAGACGTTCCCCCAATACCAGAGGGAACTGATAAAAACATGGTGCTTGCTTACACTCACCTTTAAGCAGATTCATCTGCTAGGTTCCTGACGAATCCAAGCGAAAACTATTGAAAATTAACTTTCGTGATCGACTTCACTCGTAATTATTTCGTATAGTCTGGTCCAAAACTATGTTTTGAAAATATAAACAAAAGTCACTAACCCAGTTCAGGTTAAATTCTCATGCAATCACTCACTAAAGGGAATTAGTAACACATTCATCTGTATTTAGAAGTGTTCAACTTGAAATTCACCTCTTTTTACCACAATAAAAAAAAAAAAAAAAATGGTAAATTGAATACAAATTGAGAAATCATCGACGGAAATTGAGGTTATAAAAATAACCTCAATTGTCAAATGAAAAACATCTTTAAGGTGTTTTAAAATAAGAATTGCGTGTTTATGTATTTAAATCAAGGGACTCAATTTATAAGTGGCACTAGAAATTGGCATCCACGTTTTCAGATCCAATTGTTTACATTTTCTTCAGATACTTTTGCAACCGACTATAGTAACTACTATATTTTTATAGCCCATCGTACAATGACCTCAATAGGCAGTCAGGCAATGTAATTGGGTCCACATGTTAAAAAAAAAGTTATAGTCTGGAATTGGCTGATAAATGGCGCTAGGCTGACACCCTATCACTTTGTGTGTTAATATCGTCACGAGGTAGCCGTGGGCGTACAATTGTATATTTCTAGCCTTTTTTGTTTCGGGAATTGGCACGACAATTATTTCTAAACAGTATTTTGTGGATGACCGCGTTGGTTGTCCGTTTTTACCCGACTGCGTCAGAAGGAGGGTTATGTTTTTCGAGAGTATGTATGTATTGTATGTATGTATAATTGTTTGGCACGCTCTGCAGTCTGAACTGCTTGATGGATTTTAGCTTGAGAGGTGTCGTTAGATTCGTATTTACTGTGAGAGTGACAGAGGGTATATAAAAAAAAAGCAGTAATTTAAAAAACTACAAAACCCGACTGCGTTTCTGTGTAATTTGGAAATGTAAAAATGTTCCAAATTGCACAGAAACGCAGTCGGGTTTTTTAGTTTTTTAAATTACTGTTATTTGTGTTTAAAGTAATTAGTTAATTTCCATAACTATCGGGGTTTTCAGACCGCTTTTGTATCGTAGGTTAAGTACTCGTAGTATGTAGGAAATATTTGACTATCATTTGGTTCCCTGTTTAAGTTACAATCAAAAGACAAGGTTTTTATGTGACAAGAGTCACACACCTGATCATTTAGTTTAACCCACATAGTATAAGAATTTAAACTTAGAAACTAATTTGGATATTTAGTTTAAATTAAAATTAACTATTGCAGTGTATATTTTAATAAATTACATGTTTAACAACCCCACTTCAATATTTATGCCTCCATTAGACAATTAAATGAAAACGCAAGTAGATACTTCATTCAAGTAGACAGAAAATTACAATTTCAAAATGAGTGTTATGAAACAAATTAACTTAGTCATTTATTCAAATGAAGTAAAGGATTATGTTTCATTAATATTTATAGGAATTAAGATAGTCTTCACAATCGATTTCTTGTACTGGATCAGCAGGACTGACAAGTGTCATAGACAGGGAAGTGAATGAATGGAATAATTTATATGTATTGAATTCTTGTCAGTGTGAATAATACTCTCAATCAATTTAAATCTTCATTAGATTTCCTTGGATGTAACCTTTAAGGCACTTTTTTTTTTAATTTAGCCGTCATGGGGCGCCTGTGAGATGTGAAACATATCATCGTCGTATAGCGTGGCGACGCGTCGCCACGCTAACAATCGGTTTTACCCGCGGCTATAGATGTTTCACATCAAAAAATGTGTGTAAGTAAGTGGTGGCGCTTAAAAATGTGGATGACGATGACGCAGAGTTGACAAGAGCTACAGATGTATAAAGAAGAATAAGAAATCCAAGAAGTTTTCCTTTCAACTAAGTGTAGAAGTGTTTGCCATTATGTGTTAATCAATCGATCAATCTGCGTAGCCTTTTCTCAACTATTTCGGGGTCGGCTTCCCGTCTAACTGAATGCAGCTAAATACCTTAT
Source organism: Griposia aprilina (assembly GCA_916610205.1). Classification (NCBI taxonomy): domain Eukaryota; kingdom Metazoa; phylum Arthropoda; class Insecta; order Lepidoptera; family Noctuidae; genus Griposia; species Griposia aprilina. The sequence continues at coordinate 5,364,867 of OU744306.1, forward strand.
TTTACATGGAGCCCAGACCCAGTAACTGGGTTGTGGAGATCAAATAGGCAGTCATATGACCTTCACACCTAGTTACTGGGTAACACGATACCCCTTGGTAAGACTGGTTGTCAGACTTTTGAGTTTCTGACTACACCCACATTACATGCAATGCTAAATGTGTGATATTACTAATCTCTTCGGATGTGGCGTTCGTACTCGTATAATTAAGATAGAACTTCACTCACAGGTGAGTTCGTTTAATCATTAATTATTATCAATCAATAGAGCTACATACTTGTGAAAGTGATCTTCCAGAGAAGATCGACCTCCTCTTCTGCTCCTGGACCCGATATTTTTAAGGGTATGGGTAACTAACTACTTTCTATGTTGCATTGCCTCTGAGGTCGGTAATGTAAGACAATAGAAAGTACTCAGAGTTAATAGCTTGTATCAAAATAATTATATTAGGAGAAGATTTTCTTTTAGAGTGACAGACAAGAATAATACTTGAAAAAAGTACATCACAGCATATACGTTTTAAATTCAAATTCACTTCATAAGCCCGTCATATACACAAACTTTGTATATCCAATAGGCAACGCATCGAAAAGCCTTTGGGTGTGACAATAGTCTAGCCAAATGTCATACCCTCGACTACTTTGCTGGTCTAACGCGTCACAATATTAACCCCTTTGTCTTCACCACAATCAACCTGGGAGAGATCATACAGATTATCTTTCCAGTAAATCGAAAGCTGTGGGCTGCGATAATATCAACCGCCATATGATCGTAGCAAATCTTGATCAACTCCTCCCTGCAATCTCCCACATCACAAACTTCTCCCTTTACACCGATGTTTTCTCTTTCCTGTGGCGTAAAACTCTTGTTCGGCCTACGCCTAAGCTACCCAATCTGTCTCTTCCTACTCACTTTCGCCCAATTTCCATCCTTCCCTTTCTATCTAGAATGCTCGTTCACCGCAACTCCCTTATCAGTCCATTTCAATCTGGTTTCAAGCCCGGGCAAAGTACCGTTTCAGCTCTTCTTGAAGTGACTGAAAATATCAGGCGGGAATAGAAGACACTTAAGTTAGTGTTAATTGACTTCTCTAAAGCATTTAATACCGTCAGTCTCAAAGTCCTTTTATCCAACCTTTCCTATCTTATGGTCTCTCGAGAGGTATCGGAATGTATTTCCTCTTATCTACAGGGGCGTCAGCAGTCTTCGTCTTCGTGCTGGAGACTCTTCTTAGAGTTTATTTATTTATTTATATCTACTTAGATCTACCATTACAGGTTAACTCCAATGCGATAAATGCGCTTTAGTTGGTGTGATCTTGCAGCTGGCGTCCCTTGAGGCGGTATATTATCTCCTCTTTTGATCTCCATTTTTATTAATCTCATTACCACCAAGCTTCGTACTACGTATTATATTTATGCTGACGATTTGCAGCTTTACTGCCAGGCAAGTGTGGACAACATATCCGATGCGATTGAGGAACTAAACCGCGATTTAAGCGTGGTTAAAAACTGGTGTAATCGATGTGGGGTGGCGGTTAACCCTACCAAGTGTCAGGCTATCATTGGAGGGAGCCCCCACAGTATCATCTTTCAAAGTAAAGGTACGTGAACATATTCGTAAGAAGTTGGCAGAACCATCCCAGCGCTGATTTGCTGGATTCGTTTCTGAATGGCTTAACTGTGCCACCTGTAATGTTTGTCAACTCAGTCATTTCGTTTAGTTCCGATGTTAAGGATCTTGGTCTGCATGCAAGAACCTGACTCAGAATCTAACGATCTGCATGTTAATATAGACATTCATTCTGCTAGCTCGGTGAACCTGAGTACAGTGAGCGTGTGTCCGGAGACCGTACTCAAGCTACTTAAAGGTTTGGACCCATCTAAATCTGGTGGGCCAGATTTAATACCCCCCATTTTTATAATTATTTGTGCAAAGAGTCTGGTGGCGCCAGTCTGTGTGCTGTTTGAGCGGTCGTTGAGAGAGGGTATCGTCACGAAGATGTGGAAATCAGCATTTATTACACCGATTTTTAAAAAGGGGGATAAATCTAAAATAGAAAACTACCGCCCCATATCTAAATTGTCTCTTTTTTCTAAAGTTCTTGAACGAGTAGTACACACTGACGTTTAATAAGTTATGCAATGCCATTTCGGCTACGAACAACATGGTTTCCTCAGAAAACGGTCAACTGCCTCCAACTTGATACTATCCAATGAAATTATAACCACTGGGATGGAAGAACGGTGCCAGGTCGATGCGATATACTCGGACTACAGTAAATGTTTTAACCGTATAGATCATCGGGTGCTTCTTCAGAAGTTACTTTACGCAGGAATTCACGGTGATCTATTCCGGTGGTTTTCGTCATACATAGATAATCGAACGCAGGCCGTGGGTACAACATGCCCCAGGGCTCAATCCTAGGAACGTTATTGTCCACAATATTTATTTTGGACATAAAAAACTGCTTTAGAAACTCACATATCCTACTATACGCTGATGACATGAAGGTCCTAAAGTCCATACGCACATTATCTGATACTGAGCTACTTCAGTCAGACCTTGACAGATTCGTACAATATTGCAAAATCAACAAACTACAACTAAATGTATCCAAATGTTTTCACGTAATATTCACTCGCCGGAAATCTATCATTGGCCCAGGGTATACACTGGATGGCACCAGTATTAGGGATCTTGGTGTGGTACACGATAGCAAGCTGCTTTTTGATGATCATTGTAGAAATAGTTGTCAACAAGGCGTTCAAAGCCTTGGGCTTCATTATTAGAGCTTGTTCTAGCTTTCGTTCTCTAAAACCATTAAAAGTTATTTACTGTTCTCTAGTGCGTAGCCACCTTGAGTACGTCTCTCAAGTATGGAACCCTCAATATGAGATCTACAAATCTCGCATTGAGTCTGTTCAAAGGAATTTTTTGCGGTACTTGGACTTCAAGGCTAGGCAATTATCAGTAGATTATGAGCACCTTTATAAGCGATATCATTTTTTACCGTTGGAAGTAAGACGTAATATCAGTGATATCTGTTTTTTAGTGAACATCGCAAACGGCTCCGTCGATTGTCCCGAATTACTCAGCAAAATACTTCTTCGCACTAATTTAAACAACCTAAGAAAACGGCCGCTACTCCATGTACCATTCGCATCGACCAAGTACAGGCGCAACGCCTTCTGTATACGTAGTGTAATAGCTTTCAATAGTCTACCATCACACCTGGAAATTGATTTATTTTGCACGAGCGCACATACAATTAAAAAGATTTTAAGCAAGGAGTATTTTGGAGACATACATAAATAACTTTTAATTCCGATTTTGATATTGCACGACTTGACATACCTAATGTATTATCTCGACACACCTAATATGTTTATATTGTATTCCGTTACTTAGTCAAATCGCTGTAACTGGTCAACGCAAATAACGCGTAATTATGTAGATGTATGTATACATGTGGAAGCTTGTAATTAGCAAATGTCAAAACTTATGCACGATATTCAAGATTGTTATTAGTCTGTAAGCTTTTTTTAAAAATAAATAAATAAATGTCGACACATGTCTTGACTGGCGAAAACAGGTCACGACTGTAAGTAAAAAAGTCACCGAAACGTGGTCGCTGTATCGGTTGAAAATCCTTCTCGCATCACACATAAAGGCAATGCTTGAACAGTCCCTAATCTTTCTCGTAATAGACCATGGTGATGTGTGTTACTATGACCTGGATGCAGATCTCCTCAATAAACTTGACTACCTTCTAAATAACTGCATTCGATTTCAATCTTCTTGAGCATGATCTAGTGTCTGCGCAACGATTGGTTTTAGAATGGTTTCCCATACATCAGCGCAGAGAGTTGAGGGCTTTGTCTATGTTGTATTCTATATGTACTCAATAAACCTACTTCCCCTTCTCACCTGACTTCCCATGTCCAATACTTGCTCTGCCCATAGTAAAAATCTTCGTTCCACCAACAATCATCTTCTACGATTGTATAAAACAAGAGCGGTGAGAAGGACAAGGACGTTGTTTTATTCACTCTTCTTTCTTTGTCCAGGCAGTATTTCTTTAGAATGCGCTCTCTCTGAACATGAGGATGTCGTCCAGTCGGTTATCTTTCAAAGTGAAGGTACGTGAACATATTCGTAAGAAGTTGGCAGAACCATCCCAGCGCTGATTTGCTGGATTCGTTTTCTCCTCTACCTATCGTTATTTCTCCTGACAAAGTTTATTCTGTATATATGTATCAGTATTTTATTGCTTTTCAAGTTATCTATCCCTTATGTTGTACCTGCCATGTTTTGTCTCTACACCACCCTAAGGTTAACTGGTAGAAAATGCCTCGGCATTAAGTCCGCCTTTATAAAGTATTTTTTTTCTTATGCATAAAATTGTAATTAAAAAAAAAACTCAATAATCGGGCAAAGTTCCAACCTGGGAATCGAGCTCAAGACCTCATGCTTAGTATCGCTTGCGACCACTAGAGCAACGATATTTTCAAATTCTAGATTAATTTAGTAGACGATTAGTTTTGGTTCAAAACTCCTGTCTTATGTTCCCACAATATATTTCTAGCTATGCAAACTACGTGTATAAAATCTACATACATCCTACAATGATTGAGGTGGTACATAAATTAAGAAAACCTTAACTAATCATCTGAACATGTTATGGTCAAATTATGACTTATGACCACTTCGTATAAAATGCGCGCCGTACTTTTTGCATTCCAAATGCATAACCTCTCTACCATCACAATCTATGGGAAAGTTATTCCTGGAATGAACGATAAGGGAGTACTTCCTTCGGTATTGCCGCTTCGCTCTAACCTTGTGGTGGACGTGTGTGCGAAAGAGACGGCGCTGTTTAAGGAATGTCACACAGCATTTTATTATTATTCATCGAAAGTATCATCAAGAGAGGACGGTTATAAAATTGTATTTTGTATTAATCTTTGGATTTAGTTGATGAACTCTTGTAATAGTTTGACTCGTTTTAGAAGACTTTTAGTTGTCTATAGTTTCAAGGAAAGAAATAGCCACTGTCTTACCCTGGGTTTCTTATGTGATTATGAGATTGTGTAGATGAGATCTGGGACTTACGCCTTCTGTTTGTCAAGCATGGTGGAGAGATTGATTTGTATCTTACCACTCAAGAAGATTCGTAGGTACAGAAATTCGCAAAGCAGGAATGTTTAGCAGTAAACGTTTAGAGTCGGGTAATTATGTTTTATGTATGTACAAACCTATAAATAAATGTCGGTCTTTACATGTACAGTTTCGGTCAATTTGAGGCCTATTCTATTGAGTAAAATTAGCCTTATCCTGAATGTATTCCCGTTTCCGCTGTATTGCTCACCTGACTGCGCCTGGGCCTGTCTGGTAGTGTAATCTCATTGGTACACCGCACGGCTCATGAATGTGACGTCATGTGCCGTCTGGTGAGTCTGATTGTGATTATATTTAAATATGGAATAACATTGGCTGTTCGCAAATAACGTTGATTTAATAAACTTATTTTCTTTTCTTCCTATTTTCAGTAAAACCCCTGAATTGTCATGAGCTCCTTACTAGCATGTTTTTGAGGGTGATTTTGAGGCCTGAGGAGATTGTTTGATGATGTGTCTTAAAAGAAAGAAGTTACTGTGAACAAAAGGGTGGATTATTCGTAACTTGTGCTCAATATAGTATTCAAGATTATAAAAAAAGCAAAGATCCAAAACTGTAGACTACCTACACTTGTTATTCTTTTGGTGACGCCCATTTGAACAATAACTTGATTTAATTGACCGCTATATTCTTTATCAATATTTTTAAGTACCTCCTAATCATAGGATGGGAAATTTTAAAATCTTAATTACAGCGAAACAGCACGTTCAATAATATTATCTAGCAGACCCCTTAGGCGGGCGATTCTAGCTAAACTGATAACTGCATTTACACAAAAAAACCTAGCATTAAAGTGCTCATTATGTATTTATTATCTAATAGCAGATCTCGTTAAATGCGAACTTGTTGAAAAAATAAACAGTTATAAATATTAAGTTACGTAAGTTGTTTTTATCTAAATCGTCGGTTAACAAATTACTGAGTTGTTGTGGGTTGACCACGTATTGGGATGATGGCTATTATGTTAGCTGACGACTTGCAATGCGGCGCGAGCGCAGGCTGGAGGGACGATTTTGTTTTGTTATTGGAAGATAGAGGGTGTTTGAGTCAGCTGATCGAATATTGGCAAGGGACGTTTTATGATGTGAATGCTTCAGATGTGTTAGGACCTATATCATGTTGTACTATATTTTTAAAGGGCTGATTAGAGACAATAAAGACGTTGCTGTTAAATTCAAAGTTTTGAAAAAGTTATACTTACGCATTTGGTGAAAAGTTTGCAAAGCGCGTTTCAAATCACTATGAATATTTTTTTATTTAAATTTTGTTATTTTGACATATATAATATTTAATAAGTAGGTACACTGTCATGTCACTTTATTACAACAACAAAATACATATACATAATTTAATGTAAAAGTATTTTATTTTAATAAAATGACCACGACAAAAGTCTATACAACATACAATTGACTACCATATCTACATACCAATTCATAATTAGATTATCTAACAAAAAATTGTCTTGAACTGATCGAAACTGTTCAATAGACTTATATTCGAACCAATCAGCCCGCTATCCATATAAACTAGCCAAGAATAATATCGCCAATGCGACCAGCAAAAGAAGTAACTCATCATCAAAGAAACTCGGTATTCAAATGCACTTTTAATATAAGCCGGGTTATATCTAAACGACCGTAACTCTTACCATCAATATTATCGTAGTAAGACCGCTTCAAGTTTTGCAAAATTATAGCGCGTCTTAAGACGTATGTTTGTCTCTTTCTAATGTATGGTTAATGTAAAGTGCAAGAGAGAAGGGTGACGAAGCTCGAGTCTCACTAGCGGGACATCGACCAGCAGCTTTCAGAAAAACTTTGACGCAGTACCGCAGCGTTGCAACTTGGAAACCTTGGTTCGTTGTTATAGAACTTTTTATGAATAGTTTTGTAATAAAATTGTATTAATTTTTAATGAATCTAGAATAACACAAATTATGAAATTTCGAAATAAATAAAGAACACGTAGATGAAAAGTATTGCCAGTTGTTTATAAAAATGTGTTATTAAATCAGTTGCATTTGTCTTTGGCGAGTTAAATAAAGTATAATAACTCTATACTTACTACAAACTCGTATTTAAGCATGTTTTCTTATATACACTGTAACTTAACGCTTAATTTTATGACAAAGAGATCCTCACGTCAGAAAACTTGTCACTAATATTACCCATATTTAGAAAATCCATAAAAATACCTTTGGCGATTCTCGAGCTGCAACGCTATTCTACTAAGGTTACTTGCCCCGTGGACATCGACAAAAACCGTGCAGCCTGCGTTTGTATGTGTGCGTGTTGTCGTGTTCCTATGTACTCACACACAGACATACCCGCATACCGAGCTGCGCGCGCGCTGGAGAAACCGTGCGCTTTGCATTCAACACTCAGTTGTAAAGCAACTTTAGAGGTCATCAAACGCTTTATAGGGACCCCTTATAACTTCACACGTCAAATTATTTTGACATATTTATTAAAAACTATCAAAAATTACTACCTTAAAAAGTTCCATCTTGCCGTACAACAAGTTAAAGTGTCTTAACAGTTAAGTGCTACTTAAAAGTTGTCATAGTGCTATGAACATTGTCATCCCGGTTCGACGTGTTAAGTTTCGGTTAAGTTGGTTCAAGTTGAGGTTTAATTAAGTTTGTGTTAAGTGAAACTATGAGTGGTTGTGAGTTTAGTGATTGATACCCGCTCTCATGTTGGATATGGAAGGATTTGACTCTAGTTGAAAATGTGGGAAAACATTTTCTACGTCAAATCTGTGAGGAAAAAGGGGACCAGTGTATAGGTAAGTCTCATTTGCATGACTTAGTCGTATTTTAAGTTATATTTAACTTAGGAGTACACTTTCTAAACAACTTTGAGTCGACGTTATGTTACCAACTTCAAACCTGTGTGTGGGACATTTCGAGTTGACTCTAAGTTCTTTACTGGCAAACAGTAATAACTTGATGTACCTTCTTATGAATCTTCTATTGCATGTTGTCCATACATGATTTGTAAGACTATTTTGGTGTTAATTTGGCATCTGAACGTCCAGTCTTATTATATATATAATTATAAGTAGTGACTTACATGCATGTAAGACTGAAATGATGCTGCCTATTGATTAAAATTATACCCAAAATCAAATCAGAAGTTATTCCTTTCAAGACTCATCATTATTGTAAAAAATATTTCGCAATATGACATAATATCCTAATGAGAGGCAGCTTATGAATTCACGGTCGAATTAGAAATGACAAAAATATGAACAAGAAATATAATCTCAATAAAAATAATCAAATAATAATTGAATATAATATACCTAATCAATATGAATATCTTTGAAAATAGAAGAAATACATTTACCCACACTTGTACTTGCGGTACGCTGGTTTTAGTTGTGCTTTAGAAAGATGAGGATGAAGAATATTCAAAATCTGAATTCTTTGAATGGTTTGGCACCTAAAGAGATTGACTCCAGCATGCATAGCATGGCCACGGAAGAAACGGAAGACACAATGACACATTGTAGAAAGATTTCTACTGCGCGATGTCAAAATTAAAGGAAAGAATGACTTATTTTTAAGAAAGTGATTTGTCTTCTCTCCGAAGAGTAGAGATTTAAGTGGTCATGCTACATGCAGAGAGGATTATCTCTACCACTAAGCGCCAATGTCGGGGTTGATCTATGGGTTAATTCCTGCATTTTTCAAAATGCACTCTAATCGGTCTCAATTTGGCAAAAATACAACGAATTTACTTACATTTTTGAAAAGTTTTAGACATTTCGAAAGATTTTTCTAAGTAATTACGAGAATTGGCTTTCTGGTTTTGCCAAGAAAGGAAGAAAGAAGAAAAAGAACCCCGATCTAAGACTATACAAGCAGAAGAGATGTTTTGGAAAATAGGCTCGCCCCTTATTACATGGGCGTAAACATAACTGGCAAAATGTGGGTGTACTATAGGTACACCTCTGCCTAACCCTTGGAGATTACATGCGTGATGTTATGAAGATAATAGACGACCGATGAATGAAAAACACTATACCCAAGATAAGGATCGATCCTACATTACAATGGGCAACCCTTGGTGCTATTAGAACACTGGATATGGTTTCCTATCGGCAGTTGATACTTGTTATGCTGGGGCCACACCAACGCTCAACGTCAATGCCATCATCGTCATAAACCACGCGCTAATTATTCTGATAACTAACGCGATAAATTGAGTGGCCACATTTGGGACGATCAATTTCAATGCTCATAAAATTGGCGCTAATGTTCCTTCTTTAAATTTCCTTGATTTCGTTGTCATGAATTTTGAATTCCCTTTTCAAATTATCGCGATAATTGCTAGCTACACCTACGGTTTACGTCCATTATGGCGATAATCAACGGCGTTTCCCATTGGTGTGGCTCCAACATTAACGAAAACAGTTCAGTGGTGAAAATATTATCTAGTCAGCATAGTTGATTTCGGGGCTGACTGTTAAGGATGCCCTAGGCGAGTTTGTCGCATAGAGGGTATCGTCACTCGTGCAATCTCAGTTAATGCATCCTGAATCAATTTTTTTTTTTTTACTTAGCCCGTGTACCTACTATACCGATGCTCAAACAATAACATCGATCGAAAAAAAAAAAACTGTATTAGAAATCTGAAAGATTGAATAGCAATCCATATTTGAGTATCATTCGAAGGGCTTTAGAAATTGAATCCAGTACCAGCGCTTGCGTTTGTTTCCTCAAGACCAAAAGCACTAACAAATAAATAAGATATATAATATCTTCTATACACAACCGAATGTCCTTTATCTCGCTTTACTGTTGCTGTACAAATCTAGTTTAACACGCCACTTTATTTGGTACTTAACTTGCGCAAGAGTGCATTAAACGTTTAAAATATAGTTTTGTAACTAGGTCTCCTGTACTGTACAGCAAATTGAATATATAAATATGAACTATATATAAACTTCACTATATATGGCTGGTCTAAGCCGACTTACAATTACTATCACAATCTTGCATTTATAATTTGGACTTTATTTTTCGAACGACAAAGCTTAAGATTGCTTGGAGTTTTGAAGGATAGAGTTGTCCCCCGTTAAGAGCTTAGGTTCTGCTTATTAAAATCCAATTAAGAACTTCAATAGGTTCGCATATTAATCTGGGAATAAAATGAACACATTAAGATCAAGAATTAGTCATTTATCATTCCTTTCTTGCCTGCCTCGACTTAGGCATAATAATGCAAAAAATAGCCAATAATTGTTCCGCAGCTTGACAGACCACCACGGCTTAAAGATACTTAGACATAAACGTAGTCTTTTATAATATTGACAATAGTTGTAATTTACAGCTTAGCCTTTAACATCATTATCTTCCTGCCCTTATTGCAACTTATTTGGGTTATCGGCGCCAGCATGTCTTTTTTAATATTGACAATAGTTGTAATTTGCAGCTCAGCTTTTAACATCATTATCTTCCTGCCCTTATTGCAATTTATTTGGGTTATCGGCGCCAGCATGTCTTTTTTAATATTGACAATAGTTGTAATTTGCAGCTCAGCCTTTAACATCATTATCTTCCTGCCCTTATTGCAATTTATTTGGGTTATCGGCGCCAGCATGTCTTTTTTAATATTGACAATAGTTGTAATTTGCAGCTCAGCCTTTAACATCATTATCTTCCTGCCCTTATTGCAACTTATTTGGGTTATCGGCGCCAGCATGTCTTTTTTAATATTGACAATAGTTGTAATTTGCAGCTCAGCCTTTAACATCATTATCTTCCTGTCCTTATTGCAATTTATTTGGGTTATCGGCGCCAGCATGTCTTTTTTAATATTGACAATAGTTGTAATTTGCAGCTCAGCCTTTAACATCATTATCTTCCTGCCCTTATTGCAACTTATTTGGGTTATCGGCGCCAGCATGTCTTTTTTAATATTGACAATAGTTGTAATTTGCAGCTCAGCCTTTAACATCATTATCTTCCTGCCCTTATTGCAATTTATTTGGGTTATCGGCGCCAGCATGTCTTTTTTAATATTGACAATAGTTGTAATTTGCAGCTCAGCCTTTAACATCATTATCTTCCTGCCCTTATTGCAATTTATTTGGGTTATCGGCGCCAGCATGTCTTTTTTAATATTGACAATAGTTGTAATTTGCAGCTCAGCCTTTAACATCATTATCATCCTGCCCTTATTGCAATTTATTTGGGTTATCGGCGCCAGCATGTCTTTTTTAATATTGACAATAGTTGTAATTTGCAGCTCAGCCTTTAACATCATTATCTTCCTGCCCTTATTGCAATTTATTTGGGTTATCGGCGCCAGCATGTCTTTTTTAATATTGACAATAGTTGTAATTTGCAGCTCAGCCTTTAACATCATTATCTTCCTGCCCTTATTGCAATTTATTTGGGGTATCGGCGCTAGCATGTCTTTTTTAATATTGACAATAGTTGTAATTTGCAGCTCAGCCTTTAACATCATTATCATCCTGCCCTTATTGCAATTTATTTGGGGTATCGGCGCCAGAATGTATTTTTCTTCCACACATCTTTGTCAGTCGTCACCCCCTTCTGGCCATATCGTCCATTTATTTGCAACCTAGTATTATTCTTAACCAAATTCTGACCAGCTATAATGCAGTCTTACCAGATGCCACTGAATATACACATCAACTGCCCTGTGATTTCGACGATGGCTCGATTGGTACATACGCTGACAGATTGGCTTTGAGATCATTCTGGACTACAATGTTGAATTTACAAAATGTTTAATGCACAAAATGTTGAATCTCAAAATGTTGAGTCCTGTTGATGCGAGAGGCGCAGGACCGGTCGCAGTGGAGATATTTGGGGGAGGCCTATGTCCAGCAGTGTACGTATTTTGGCAAATATTATAATGAGCACACTTCTACTTCACGGGAAAATATCTGGCACTGCGGTGGTACCCACATATATGGTCCTACACAGGAGCCTACCTCTTGGTAAAATTAGTATACATACTTATATTTATTTACGTACCTAACTAAAACTCTCGCTTTATTGTAATATAGAATGGTATTAAGTGAAACCTCTGTGCAGTGTTGTCACACCTGATTTTTGAAAATCGGTAGATGGCATGTCAAAAATAGGTAAAAATAGGTAGATTTTAAATGAAAAATTGGTAGATCTCACCCTAATTTAAGGGGATACTAACGATTGGTCGACAAACGTTTGGTCGACGTAACGATTGGTTGACAACCGATTGACCGACAGTAACGATTGACCGACACAACCATTAATCGACATATACGATTGGTCGACTCAACTATTGATCGACCATAACAATTGGTCGACATCTACACAATCGGGGGTAGGATGCAAGAGCGAGCGAAGCGAGCTCGGGGCCTGGGGCACCCCGACTCGGACAGGTTAGGTTAGAAGGGGATGGCGGGGTCTGAAAGACCCCGCCGTCCCCTTCGTGGTTATTTTTTTTTAAACCGCCCAGAAGTAGGAGCCCCGCCAAGCGGGGCTTCGTCGGCTACGCCTTATTATGCAAATCAGATAAAACCCAGGATAAACCAGGATTTATTTTTTGTCCAAAAATAAAAATTATAAAAAAATTGTCGGGTAATCGTAATGTCGACCAATTGTTATTGTCGATCAATAGTTGAGTCGACCAATCGTATATGTCGATTAATGGTTGTGTCGGTCAATCGTTCAAGATTCAACATTTTGCGAATTCAACATCTTGCGAATTCAACATTGTAGTCTAGAATGTTTGAGATTTGTGTGGTCTACAGGTAGTTGTTCATTTCTGGGTGTGAAGTAGGTGCGTAAGATTTGTCTATTAAGGCACAAATGATGCCGGAGAAATCAAATTCGGGATAAGGATTTTGTTAAAAAATTTGAATAACCTTTTGAAGAGTCGGCTTTCCCTTTTTGAAGCCGTATCTAAAATTGCCACATTCAAATTTAAACTTTATGAGTTGACTGTAAATGGGCACTGATCCTAGGGTTAGCAAAGGTGTGCTTTTGAACACCCACAGATAGCAAATAACGGTATTGTAGGTCCCGAAGCAAGCTTGTCGCAATTTATCGCTCAGAATTATAAACTCCAGGCTGTAAATTTTCTGACAGGAAACTCGAATTACAAGTTCACTGAGCTGGGATTCGAATTTAGGACATACATTTTGTAGTATGTTCTAGTCGAAAAGCACAGAATCCAGGAAGAATCGTGTCCAGAAGTCGCAATAGAATCATTTAGATCGATTTTGTAAAAACGAAAACTGTTGTTTTAGTTTTTTTCCAGGATAGAGTTTATGTCTGAAGTCACATGAAATAAATTCAGTAAAATAATTATAATACTGTATTTTCAAAGACAAAAGTAGTACATGCCATGCATTGGCATATCAAAAGGTAGGGCGAAACCTTATTTCATTGAGAGAAAAGACGAACATTGATCATCTCCCTTGCTTATTACGGGTTGATGATTGCACACAGTCAGTCAGATACATAAGTACGTATTTATTTACCTAGAAATTACTGTTTATACCGCTATTATAAGAAGTGAACGCATAAATTCAAAATTAGACGAAACCTAGAGCATAAGACGCTTAAGTGATAGTCAGAGCGTTATACATTATTATTCACAATGTAGTTTGATATACCATCAAGTTAGTATACTCCTCAATTTGTCTAAGCCCTGTCTATATATACTTATCTCCCAAAATAGTATTCAAATATTTAAATACATCGTAAATAGTCTGGTCTGCGATATAAATCAGCCAGAGGAAACAATTCAAGGTCATGAGAATTTACTAGACAAATTAAAACACAACACGATTCTTAAGACACTTAAGACATGCTGGCCTGGCACTGATTCTCTATGACATTTCGCGGGTAATGCGACCTCGTTTAGAATCATCTTTGTGTTGCCAAGGATTGTACTTCATGTTATTTTAAAATACGTCTAATAAAATTACGTAAATGTGACGGAATGTCGTCATAACCTTACAGCAGTTTTTGGTGGGAATATTTTAATGTGCGGCGAAGGATGGAAGTTTTCTTATAGGCAATTTAAAAAAAAAAAAACTTTGCCCCACTCTAGGAATTTCTCCTGTATTGTGGGTGCGTTTACAAACATTTAATCTCACATACACAAACAGCCAGACCCGGAACAACTACTTGTAGGCCATACTAATATTTGTTCCGTGCGGGAATCGAACTCGCAACACGCAGCGTAGCAGTCAACCGTTTAACCACTGTACCAACCGTGCCGTCGGTTGGTTCAAAACTGTGTGCAAAATTAATACAAACTGTTATTTTTTACAAAGGAAAACTAAGGGAATCATTTTAACTCTTATTCACTGACAAGTTCTATCTAGCAGCAACTAGATACATATTGTGGCCGGTTGAATTATCGTAACTCTATATTAATATCGCTCATATCGGCAAACTTAAGGTGGGACGCGGTAGGCTAGGTGGAATGACGATCTTCGCAGGGTGGCTGCTGGCAGCTGGATGAGAGTTGCCGAGAATCGAGTTTAATGACGTGCAATAGGAGAGGCCTACGTCCAACAGTGGACTGCTGTAGACTGATAATAATGAATTATCAGTAAAATCTCGCCTTCTGAAAACAATTCACAACGTTTTAACTCAAACGGGTTTGTAGAAATGACAGCCCTAAGCGACAATATTTGATTTCACCAATCATTTAACTGTAGTTAGCGAAGAGTTATGGCGGCGGAAATCGAAGTGCTAACTAATCTATGATCACTTAGTCCTCAGTAACACGTAACCGGGTTTAATTACTTGTGATCACCTGTCATTTTATGTCCACGTCTAGTTAACCCCTTTCGCTTGCCAAGTTATGGCTGATCTCAGAGATTAAAGTTGTGTGAATGAAAGGAGAAACTTTCTGATGAGCGTGAATTAAATCTTAGTTACTATTAGCTGTTGCCGTTCGCAAATAGTCATTAAGCAAGTTAGAACCGCTTTGAAAAGCTATCCCTCTGCAACTGTCCGACAATCACATATCTGTGTATCTATTTTAGTGTATTGTATGGGTAATTATTATTTGCACCAACGACAGCTCCATTTTATGTCCAGGCAAAACACTGTCCGTTCCTGGAAGGTTGCCTGGAAGGGATCGCAGAAAGCGAAAGGGCCGCCCATTGTATTTTTTGTAGTGTTTGTTTTTTTTTTTGTTATGTATTTTGTGGTGTACAATACAGAATATATAAATAAATATCCTCAATTGTAGGCTTCTTCATCAGTGACTTTTATATGCTGTGTCTAGTTCATAAGTATGGAAGATGTTTTCTAATTGAAGTCAAAGTCAAAGTCAAATCATTTATTTCAAATAGGCACATAAAACGCACTTTTGAACGTCAAAATTTACAAAAAAATAGAATTGATTCTAGTTGCCCCTTCTAAAAGGTAGTTTCGTATGGAGAAGAATGGGCAAGAAACTCCACCGTTACTCTTTTAAAAGTGTTTTATGATGTTATGTATAGATTAATTATATTTGAAGACGATGCACCTAGAATAAAATTACTATACCACAATAGGTAAAAATTATTAAATATAACGCATGACAGGTAAATTAATTATAAGGTAGATACAATGGTGCTCACATATTTACAAATATTGAAAAGTAAATGACTTTTTCAAAATTTCACAAGTAATAATTTAGTGTGTGAGTTAAAGTAGTTACATAATGTGAAAAACAATGTCATAAAAATTATAAATTATACAATTAAATTAGCAACCAGTTTGATTTTGTCTAGATTGATAAATCTATTAAATCTATGAGAATAATCTGCCTGCCTTTTACCCTAACTATGTTGGGGTCGGCTACCAGTCTAATCGAATGCAGCCGAATACCAGTATTTTACATGGAGCGATTGCCTATCTGACTTCCACAACCCAGTAACACGATACCTCTTAGTCAGACTGGTTATAACACTTTTGGGCTTCTGACTATCCGTATCGACTGTCAAAGATCTTTAGGCATAAATTTCAAACACAAACTCAAACTCAAAGCATTTATTTCAATTAAACCAATTACAGGCACGTTGGAATTGTCAAAGGTTCGGTCAGTCAGAAAGATGAAGCTAGTTGCCCATTCCAAAGCGTAGGAGAAGAACGGGCAAGAAACTCCATGGACACTCTTTTAAATCAAAATATAATTACATCGTTCATGTTGAAATTATGCATGTGCACTCAGCCGCCAGGGTACATTCAAGTCAATGAAAGACAAACCTAGTAAATGGTAGCTTTATAGTAGGTATATAGTACAGAACAAGACACACTTTCTCAAGGAAAGTGCAGACAATCAGTTAATGATCTACGCATGCGCGGCCTCTATTTTAATTGAAGGAAGCTGTCTATGGCAGCTGTAATTGATACGATTTTAAGGATGGTCTAATGTAACTTCGTGCAAGAATATTACTAAGAAAGTGATTTGATGTATGAAATTTGAGTAAAAGGAATTTGAGTATGAAAAATGCGGATAGTTGTGGTTGTAGAGCAATTTAGGTTAAGGGTTAAGGTTATGCGCTAAGGTAGCCCGCGAAATGAAAATTTACTTACGTTTTTTGTAATTTGCAGGTCAGTATCATGTTGTATATTAATTAAAATAATATACGCGACCTTAACAAATATGGATTTACAGAATTATAATATTAGACTCATCAATACAACTCCTTAAGTTAGAATTGGCCTCAAATATCATTATTTCCTGAAATAGTCATTCATTATGGTAATATGAACTTAGAGAGATGTATTGAAGATATAATTAAATATTTGTTACGGCCGCGAATCATATTTAGATCTTCTTAAACGATAAATTTTGACATTTAAAATTTGTGACAATTTCATGGTACTATTTAATTATAATTTATTTTTTTTATAATTATAATGACTAGGTATTTGAAAACCTGTAAGATTTGTACGCCTTCTATGGTATAGCATGTAGCACGTCCTTGTATTTAACACCATTGCATGCATCTATGTATTGTAATCTACTCATGTTAAACAAATAAATTGATCTTTATCTTTATCTTTATCATACAACCTGATACTGACTTGCAAATTGCAAAAAAAACATAAGAAAATTTTGCTGGCAACCCTGAAGCTTTTGCCTTAAGCAGTTGTATTGGTCTAGTATTTGCATAAAACAACAGCAACAACAAACAGCTGTTGAAAGGTCCTTGGTCAGAGGTTATTAGATGGGAAAAAAACCTCGAAGGCCGAATAGCCTATTCAAACTAGTCTCGTCTCATGGTAAATTACTTGTTCAAACTAGTCTCGTCTCATGGTAAATTACTTGTTCAAACTAGTCTCGTCTCATGGTAAATTGCCTGTTCAAACTAGTCTCTAAATTGCCTGTTCAAACTAGTCTCGTCTCATGGTAAATTACCTGTTCAAACTAGTCTAGTCTCATGGTAAATTGCCTGTTCAAACTAGTCTCGTCTCATGGTAATTTGCCTGTTCAAACTAGTCTCGTCTCATGGTAAATTACCTGTTCAAACTAGTCTCGTCTCATGGTAAATTGCCTGTTCAAACTAGTCTCGTCTCATGGTAAATTACCTGTTCAAACTAGTCTCGTCTCATGGTAAATTGCCTGTTCAAACTAGTCTCTTCTCATGGTAAATTGCCTGTTCAATCTAGTCTCGTCTCATGGTAACTTGCCTGTTCAAACTAGTTTCGTCTCATGGTAAATTGCCTGTTCAAACTAGTCTCTTCTCATGGTAAATTGCCTGTTCAAACTAGTCTCGTCTCATGGTAAATTACCTGTTCAAACTAGTCTCGTCTCATGGTAAATTGCCTGTTCAAACTAGTCTCTTCTCATGGTAAATTGCCTGTTCAATCTAGTCTCGTCTCATGGTAACTTGCCTGTTCAAACTAGTTTCGTCTCATGGTAAATTGCCTGTTCAAACTAGTCTCTTCTCATGGTAAATTGCCTGTTCAATCTAGTCTCGTCTCATGGTAACTTGCCTGTTCAAACTAGTTTCGTCTCATGGTAAATTGCCTGTTCAAACTAATCTCGTCTCATGGTATATGTGTACCTAGACGCCATAGTTATTTATTCTTAACTAGTGACCCGTCTGAATCGCATGGTTTTTATGACTTGACAAAACACCGAGATTTCTTTATTATATGCTAGTTTAATATGAATAACATAACACACACACATAACATCACGCCTGTATTCCCAGAAGGGTTAGGCAGAGGTGTACCTATAGCACACCCAAATTTCGCCAGTTATGTTTAAGTCCCATGAAAATATGAATAATAATAATGTATGTGTGTGTGTGTGTAATGTATGTATACGTGTGTGTGTATGTATGTTAATATGAATGTATTATATAATTATATAAACCCTCCGGAATTAATTCTATATGTTCATTCAGGTTCGATTCGCAATCGGATTGTGGATTGTGAACATTGCTGGCGAAAAAAAAAAAAAAAGATTTCATTTGTTAACATTTTCCAGTAAATTGAATACCTAATACTTTATGAATAATTCCACATTAAAAAAAAAATGAATTATGTTACAAAAAAAGAGATGCGTTAAACCATTCTTGAAAAATTTGCGTGCACCAACCATAGATTAACAATCAATTATTAAGCTAGTGTCGCAAGCAATGAATTAAAGTTTCGATACAAAATACAGATGAAATAAGTTATTGAACTCAAAACTTACAGCTAAAAATTATTAAAAATATACAAAAACAACATCTTAATTTGAGTTAACACTATAAATGATAGTGAAAACGTAAGTAAAAAAGTAGTTTAGAACTTGGTATAATAATATACTTCGCCAGGTATAGCACTCCGGTCACGGGGGTGACAGAAGCCTACGTCATCACCGCTGTGTTACCAGTAGTGTGTAATAATAACTCCCCAATGGCCTTTATGATCTGTGCGAATCCGATAAAACAAAGAGGTTTAAACTAACAATTACGTTGGTATATGTCTAAATTGAATTGTTTCGTTTGATTAGAAAAATGAAAAGACAATTTAAATGGTTTATATATATTTTTTAATAGAATGGTGACTAAAAATGTTTCCATAATTCGTGTTTTGTTGAAATAAAGTGGCAACTGGATAGTGACGTAAGCATTTAGTGTCACTCCCGGAATGCCAGACCTTGTTTTTTTAGACTATGGTTAAGAAGAACAACGCGATCACACAGCAGACACTATAAATTATAATATGTATAGATTCACAATAGTGGTAGATAGATACAGAGGATAAGATAAGTCCCTCTATGATCAGTGTAGGTCACCGTAGGTACTACAATGACTTGCCTTCTCCTGCTTATTCTACAAGTCAACAACCGCCTTTATTTACAAGCAAACAAAGCCACGACAAATCCCTCTCTATCCATCTAATCTGCAATATTCGTGACGTGTGTCAGATGCCAACAATAAGCAGATAAATCAGGAGGCTAATCAATACTAAGGGATCGGACGCTCGCGGCGTTCCCACGAAATCGATACGATGCCGATGGTACGGAGTGATTTGCGGAATGATAGCGACCGAATGTAGGGTGAAGCGTTCTGTTGGTAAAATTTAGAGAATAGATGGCGAAGGTATTGTTGGATATTAAATACAGTTATGCTGACCGAAACCTCCTTTTTAGGGTTCTATAACCAACAAGGAACCCGTGTAGTTTCGCCTTGTCTGTCTGTCCGTCTGTCCGCAGCTTAGCTCAGAGACTCTTAGTACTAGAAAGCTATAATTTGGCACGAATATGCATATTAATGACGTTGACAAAGTGGAAAAGTTTTTTTTCTCGTCTATCCCATGATGTGGGGTATCGTTGGATAGGCCATTCAAAAATATCACGGTTCTGTGAAAACTATTTTTTGATTCAGGGATCCGTTTGCGTAATATTAAGCTTTAAATTGCAAATTTTTGTTACAGTCAAGTGTCCCGCTCCCTGCCAGCTAGATGTTTGCTTTTGGATGTGTGAAAAAATCAAGGCAGTAGTATATGTAACGAAAAAGGAAATCTATCAAGCTATGTAGGCTTTACAAGTTTACGAGTATTAGTCGACCAACTTGCATTTGCAGTTGGAACGTATGGGAGAACATGTTTATCAACTACAATGCTAAGTTTGTTCTTGGGATAAATTCATTCCAACTACGCAACCCTTCATTGTGCCTAGTCCGACACGAACTTGGCCGGTTTTTAAGTAAAAAAATAAGGGTAAATACGATTTGTAAATTTTGGGGAGTTGTGTGCTATGGGGCTGCTTAGTTTTTTTAGCGACACCTAAATGACTACATAACAGATAGGTACTTGTGAAAACAGCGAGCAACAACTTTCACACTTGTTGCTCGCTAGTTTTCATCTGCCTACCCTGATCTGAAAATGATTTTCTTAACACTCTTTCGTGTCAGACGTCACCTTATCATTTACTAGCTTTTGCTCGCGGCTTCGCCCGCGTGATGGTCGGAAAATATCCTATGGGAACGTACTACCGGGATAAAAAGTATCCTACATGTTAATCCAGGTTACAAACTATCTGTGTTCCAAAATTCTTTCAAATCCGTTCAATAGTTTTTGCGTGAAAGAGTAACAAACATCCATCCAACCATCCTCACAAACTTTCAGATTTATAATATTAGTAGGATATAAATCCCACCACTACGTCCTTCTTCTCAACTTTCTGTAAGAAAAGATACGAACCGTAGTTCTTGGACTTCATCATTCAATCATTTCATGATCAGCATACAAATAAACGTATAACGGTATAACGTAATTCCTAATAAAATCTGACTTCAAAGCGCTCAGGTAAATGGTTCTCTCACGCTGCCACATTTTAGCACGCGATCCATGCTAGTAAAGTTTTTAATAATATAATATGCAGCTCCTATAAATATTCATCCAAGAGTAATGTTGGAACATGAAGGTGTGTTTATACTGGATTGGTGCAAGGCAAGGAAGACTTCTTGCCTTGGTCTTTAACCTGAAGCAAAATACTCCCACAAAGACCGAAAAAGCTAGCGTTGTAGGGAACCTATTTGGTTGTCTGTGGCCTGTGGCTGGTACATTAGGTAAACAGTAATAGCCAAATGCAGATAATATACGTACTAGAACTATACTCAATCATGAAAATCTATTTACAACTGTCTGATTTCGTAGAAATCTCGACTTAAACATCGATAGACTCATAATTGAGCAACGTTCAAGAATACAAGCCGTCCATTGCCTTCCATGCCATTATCCATTAATGGTGGCACTTGAAAAGGGTTGTAATTTCCTCATATTTTCTCTAACTTGTCTTGTTTCGCTTCGCCACTTGTAAGGGACAAGTGGCAACGGGCCTTTATAATGAGTAAATCCACATGGGCTTTAGAGGAAGTCGTAAAAATATTATAATTTTTATGTTTATTGAAATTGCCAGTATATTTTTGTTACACAACATAAACTAAGAACATAACTCGTAGATTTTAGTGCTTCTTTTTATTTGACTGAATGGATTATTGAAGATTTTGACATTTAAATATTTTTAGTACATTTTTATGTGGAATTTAAATATGAATTTTGTAAGCTCTTGTGCAGCTGTTGCTAGTTAAATTATGCATAAGCTAGCTAAGGTTGCGTACACAGTGATCGACTAATTTATTTAATGTTTGAAGATTAACTGTTGTCTTAGATTGTAAGTGCAATAGTTCAACAACTAAAGACGATCATATGATGTGTTGGCACTTCAACTGCTGTACAATTAAAGTGAATTTTCTCCAGCCCTTAAGTAAAGACATTTTTAGAAAAACTTACTGGTTTTATGAGCAAAAAAAAATTACAGCCGATCCAATGAATGGAAAAAACGGTATTTACTTTACTCAATGTTAGTTTAGCGGCAAAAGCTAACCTATCCTATCTTTTTCAATACCAAGGAAATTGATGCCATTCTTAGCTAGGAATTACGATACCTGTTTTGAATGCAAATTGTAAGGATTGATAGAGGGTAATAAGTATCTATGGGTTTTATGGACACTCAATAGATTAGTTCAGTAAGTCCACTTCCTTTAAGGCGCAGATATACGACTTTTAATGATTTCAAATTGAAAATCCCGTCTAAACGATTAGTCTTACTTGTTTGAAAAAAAATGATGATAAACTGGACTATTTTCTTCGTAATTTGATATGTGAATATTTGAAATTATAGTTTTATAACATAGTGTAATTAATGTCTAACGCGAACACAAAAACGATAATCACGCAAAAACTATCGGGCGTATTTTCATGAAATCTGCACCATCTAAAAGACAATTTAACTACCCAAATTTTTGTATACGGCTTTTATTTGTATTGTGTTTGATAAATCAAGGTGGGTTCTTTTTGCGAATAAACTTGATGCGCGTTGAAGCGGGGGCTCTTGCGGGCGACGGGCGGTAGTGCATCGCTGACCAATGTCCGGGTAGCCGCTAACGCTCTGTGCAATTTTATTCGCTTAAAAGTTTCGCATGCTCCTCCCACTCGCTCAAGGTCGCTGGCACTTATTTTCGCCTTAAGAGGTTTACAAGACCTAAAGCGCGGTCACTGTCGGATCGCATAGAAAAGAAAGAGACGCGCGATGACACAACGCAGGTAATTTATTGCAAAATATGAAGCAATTATGGATTTACAAAAAATCAATGCATTGGACTAAAAAGTTAAAACACTATTACGTTAGTATGTTACTTGTAGAATAATCTGACAAAAAATCTGAATGTTTGCATGTATATTAGTATGGTTATTAATCGTTAAAAAAAAATTGAGGTATCTTCGTGATATTTTCTATCATATCAAGTTAATTGTAATAAGTTTTCAACACACTATCTAACTAGCATATATCCAGAAGAATATCATATATTTTTTTGATTTTGTTTACTGCAGTGGATCATATATTTTTAGGCATTATAAATTTGCGTTTAGGTCATGTAGTCCCCTTAATAAATGAAAGGTAAAGTGGCACTATATTGCAGTCATACACTACTAAGTCACTATCATCATCTGCGTAGCCTTTTCCCTACTATTTTGGGGTCGGCTGCCAGTCTGACTGGATGCAGCAGAATACTAGTATTTTACATCGAACGACTGCCTATCTGACCTACACAACCCAGTAACTGGGTAATATGATACCCATTGGTAAGACTGGTTGTCAGACCTTCGGGCTTCAGGTGCAATGATGGTCAGCCTTCCTCAGACCAACCGCGGGGAAACGTAGCTTAAACTGAACGAGCTACCTGGGGGCCAAGTCTACTAATTTACAAACGTCACAATGGTCTCTGCATTGTGAGTTTTTGACAGATTTGCCATACAAAATCTGTCAAAAACTAACAATGCAGAAACCACTGTGACGTTTGTAAATTAGTAGACTTCTGTCAAAAACTCACAATGCAGAGACCATTGTGACGTTTGTAAATTAGTAGACTTCTGTCAAAAACTAACAATGCAGAGACCATTGTGACGTTTGTAAATTAGTAGACTTCTGTCAAAAACTAACAATGCAGAGACCATTGTGACGTTTGTAAATTAGTAGACTTCTGTCAAAAACTAACAATGCAGAGACCATTGTGACGTTTGTAAATTAGTAGACTTCTGTCAAAAACTAACAATGCAGAGACCATTGTGACGTTTGTAAATTAGTAGACTTGGCCCCCTGTGGAGTTGTTATTGCTTAGCCAACGTCACTAACCGAACTAAACTAAAATATTTCTGTTTTCTATTTATAGATACTTTTTAGAAAGTGTTCAATTAGGTAAAATTCAACAAAACGTACCAGCTGTGTATAATAATGCTGAAAAGCTGCATATATATTAATAGTAGACAGTTCTTAAGAGATTCTCTGCGTCCTTCACGTTCAAAGTGTTAGTAAGTAGACAGCAATAGTTTTATGATAGCCAATGCCAAACAGAATCAATTTCTATAGAAGATTCTCTTCAAAACCGATAGTGTGTTTAATGTGTATGTTGTACTTAAACCTGGCTAAGGTTATAAAAATCCGCGAGTTGCTGTTGGAACAATTTTTAAAGACGCTGAATTTTTTATAAATGGACTGGTTGGAGGTGGTGCGGGACAAGATTTCCTTTAGCCAAGCATTGAGACAGTATGGGGTGACTAATAAAAAATTGGATTATTTTGTTTTGAGTTGTCCTTCTGCACCTTTTTTGTTTAGCGTAGACGATAGTCTAGGAACCTGTCAGTCCATGCAATTAGTGCTTTATTGCACTCTTCAATCTGACTCGTTACAGTAACGAGAGGGTTTCTACACCTTGACGACATTTTGATATTATCTGAAATTAATAAATAGCTTCATTTACATAGAAAAAAAAAAATCGCTGTATGAAGTGGTTTCCAAGAGATTAATCTTGAGATACTGAATTCAATCATTGTCGAGCCGGCATGACGTTCATAAGTCGTTAGTTTGTTATTAATAATTCGGTCTGTCTTATTGCGTAAAGGCTCTTGCAAACAGGCGCGGCATGCGCCGTCGCGCGACGAGCGGCGGCTTTGTGTCGCGCTGTCGCATCGCGCCCGTCTGCGGGAGCCTTAATACGTGTACATACTCATACAGTTTTACATAATTATTTTAGTTAAATTGTTGAAAAATATACAATAACATACCCATTGACATTAAGAACCTACACCCAATTGGTATGTTTAAAAGGAAGCTAAAAGACTTCCCGATTAAAATGGCATATTACTCGGTATAAGAATTCCTCGAAGGAAAATAATTATTTAATATTAAAATGATTGTGATACTTATAATGTGATATAAATTATAATATTAAAATGGTATAATATAAAATGTATGAATGATGAATAAATATAATATTTATAATCGAAATTGTATAACTGTAATAGGTGTAGAGTATGTATTTAAATTGCAATGCTTTAACAGGCAACTATGTTCTAAGAACCTACCTATTGTAAAAATCTCGCATTCAACTCAAAATTCTGTACCTACCTACACTTAATTCGCAATAAATAATTTGAATTTGAAATTTGAACATGAACGGAAAAATGAACGGATTTTGAAAAGGAACAGTAGTAAAAAAGCTTTGTATAAGAGTCTAAAATGTTGAGGTATTTAAAAATAGAACGTGGTAGAGTCTGTCACTAGAATTTTGTGACAAAAAAAGTCTAATCCAACATGGACTTTATCGGTTTCACATTACTACGACACCATTAAAACAAAAAAAGCGAATAAAAAAAAAAGTTAAAACGTGACAAGCAGGCAATAACATAAAAATAACACGAACCAGCATTATCTTATTACTATTATACAGGCTGATCATAAAAGCTATTCGTCTTAACGACGTAATTCAATATTTTACGACGGCTTAAGTTAATACTGTCAAATATCGACAACCAGTCGATAGATAAATGGATGACGTAAGATTCGAGAATAGTAATGCGCTTTTTAATATCATTATTTATTGGATGTTGTGGGAAATTATATTGAGGTTAAGTTCCGTGCGATCTTAGAGAAAAATAAAGGTGCAAGGTGGAATTTATTTTTGTTGTCGTTTTATGCAAATAAGAAATCAACCGTAGAAAAGGTCATAGGTGATTACTTCTTGTAAATTGGTGATATACTTCATTATACTTTAATCATATCACATTAATTCCAAGAAATAGTGAAAAACGGTCTTTTGAGATAGAACATTTTTACCCGATTGCCCCAGAAGGAGGGTAATGTTTTTCGAGTGTATATACATATAATTACATCCATCTAAGTACATTTCTTTGGCACGCCCTATTGACTCAACTGCTAAATGGATTTTATCAAATTAGATGTAACTAGCTTTTGCCCGCGGCTTCGCTTGCATTAATTTAGACAATCAATCAACAACACACAATCAACAACACAACAACAACCAACAATAACACAACACACAACACAACCAATTCGACAATCAATTCGGGTTATAATTCAATTATGATTCGAAAGACATGTGGCGCCATCTATTATCATAACAGCGTTATTGTTGTTTTCCTCGGGAACAGTACTTTTTTATTCGGGATAAATGGTACCCTATGTCCGTTTCTGTACACCTGACAACGTATATGCAAAATTTCAGGATGATCGGTTCAGTGGTTTAGGCGTGATAAGGTAACAAATAAACAAAGAAACAAACTTACTTTCGCATTTATAATATTAGTTAGGATTAGATTCATCTTGACACCCTCCTTGAGCGATACTGGCTAAGTGGATTCGATTAGTAACAAATGGGTCAGTCTTCATTTCTGCCCAACGAAACAAAGTTCTCATCAAGTATTTCGCAAGGCTTCGTAGGGCGATAGCGTAGGTTTACCTAATGAGATAATCTAAAGTTGATAAATTTCATACTCCTTACGGTTGAGTCATGGCTGACCTTTCGTTTGTAATTTACTTGATATTGTCATTTTGAATCGGCAAAGTTGTTTTGTTTTGTAGGCTTATACAGTTTACGAGTTTGTAGACGATCGTGGCAATCCTCTTAGCCTATTGTCGTCTATTGATGATGATTGTGAGATATAAACGTTGTCCAATTAGCCTGAAGCTACCGGTTCTATTAACTTCAAAGAAAACTCCTGAAAAATTGATATGAGAATCGAATGAAAACATGAGGGAATTGTGAAACACGCTGTATGCGAAACAAAGGCCTATATCATCAATAACTCGCGAGACTCCTTTGTTAAATGCCTTATTTCTGTTTCAAACTCAAACTCAAAGCATTGATTTCAAATAAACCAATTACAGGCACTTTTGAATTGTCAAGGGGTTGGTCAGTCAGAAAGATGAAGCTAGTTGCCCATTCCAAAGCGTAGTAGGTACCTATGGAGAAGGACGTTCGTAGTGAGACAAGATAACACCATCACCTAACCTATGTTAGAGAAATGAGCCAATTACTCAATAAGTTATCAAAATAGATGCTGAAGCTATAACTAACACTAACAAAGTTCTAAATAATTTAGTCACAAGTCTATGTATTGACTTGATTGCTTTGATAACATTCCAACAATACATTGAAATTGTAGCCTCAATCCTCGCCGTCTAAGTGTCTGGAACATTGACGCTGAAGCGTTAAAGGAAGGGTTTAATACATTTAGAAGTTTGAATAGGACCCACCCAATTACAAGACAGTCGGGTAACTATTCAGCTCTAACAAAAGATGTCAGTTTGCAAGGAGCTGTTTTGTTTTCCTGCTATTATTTCCTGCGATTTAGTTCGAAATTCACAGAACTAAAACATTGGTTTCGTCTCAAAGTGGGGATTCAACTCTGTAGAGTTATGCAAGGCAAACAAGACGAACCAACCCTGACAGAAAGTCGGCCAAATGTAAATGAATGAATTGAGGATACAAAGTATAAGAATGTGTGCCAAAAGATAGAAATGGTGACGTACCGTGCCAATACTTATGTATTACATGATGACCACGACAATTTTGTCAACTATTTTCTGGGACCAGAAGGTGAATAGCTTTAGGTTTTCTGGGACCATTAGGCGAATAGTTTGGTTTTCTGGGACCATTAGGTGAATAGCTTTTCAGTTGAAAATGTTTTAGGTAAACGTCTTTCCAATTCCAATTTCATATAGTTGAAGACTTACCTGGAACCAACAAACGAACCGTTTGACCTCAAAGACACTTGCAAGCAGTAAAATATTTAGTCGCAATATAATAAGATATAAAGTTCTAAAGTGCAGCTAAACTCTATATGAAATTTATGTAAACATGACAAAAACACGATTGTAAGCATAAAGATAAGGTTTATATTTGTATGATAATACTCGCACTCGCATCGCATCGCTTCGCTAACTTACTTATACAATCCCTTACTTAGCAAATTAAAGTCAAAGTACGGTCTTTGAATCTTTCTATGAAAGTGTCGTCTGAAAGTTTTCGTTCAACCCAACTAGGCTTATTTTCTTTTTTCTGTGTCTTTTAAAATTGTTTTATCAGCGAAGGAAATAACAGATTTGGGGCCTTTGCACATATAAATTATGAATCGTCAAACTATAAGGTTGAGTCTACACTAAAACTAAAGTTACGAGTAACGTGGCGTTTTATAGAAAATATGTCTGCAGTTATAAAAAAGAGCTGGTAATCTTTAAACGGCTGAACCGAATTTCTTGGATCATAGCTAAAAACACTCTCGATCAAATCACCATTCAAACAAAAAAAACGATCAAAATCGGTTCAGCAGTTTGGGAGCTACGATGTCACAAACAGACATACAGATACACAGACACACAGATACACACGTTAAAGCAGTAGTAGAGTTAGTACTTATAACACCCCCTTATTTTCGACGCGGATTAAAAACTCTTTGGCACTGTCACATAAGTTCGTCTTAGTTTCCCATTTTCCGAATAATAATAGATTTATTTTGCATCTAGGGAATCCGATTATCTCACGTTCAAGTAGGAAACTAGAAACTTCAGTCGACACTGATTTAAGGTTTCTTCGCCTCCAGCAAAAGACTTTTCGAGTCGAAGTTCTCTTCTCAGTAGTAAAAGTATTTATCTCTTTTGATGAGTGTCACTGATTTCAGATGATGCTGAGTGGAAGCCTTCTTGTCACAGTCATGACGTGCAGCTGTCGACTATTTCTGTTTTGTGCTCGTGATTATAGATCAATTGCTTTTTATTTATTATTAGAGCTAAATATCTTTTTTTACTAAAAACTATAGGTCTACCTAACTATTAACTAACTGCTACTACTATTTACTACTACTACCTCCTACCTACTTTACTTTTTTTTTTTACTATTTCACTATAGTGCAGGCTCTGCCTAACCCTACGGGGAATACAGGCGTGATGTTATGATGTTATGTGTGTATTATCTTTTTTGTATGTACGTGTTTCTGTGACGAAGAAAAATATTTTTGTTTCAGTCAAGTTTTTTGAGGAAAATTCTTAGAACATGGATGTTAGTGCTAGTTATTCCGAGCTTTCTCCACTCAAAAACAGCGTCCATATAATATATGCGAGTCTGTGTAAAATATTCGTGGTCTGCTGTTTACGATCAGCAGTTTCACATCACCATACACTTTGGGGCCGCGGCATGTGGTTAGGTGTCATTCACAGGGAAAGCGTGTAGCGTCTTATTTTTGTTCGCACATTCAACCGCATGTCAAATATGTCAATGGTGACACTGACAGCACCTTTATACCAGAAGCAGTAAGGGCGGGTTTCGTATTTCAAGTGTCTCTAGGCGGCTTCTGAGAAATTCCTAAACGAAAAAACACAATAATACTTTGCCCGGCCTGGGAATCGTACCGAGGACCCACAGTCAGGAGTTTTGAGAACGAGAAGAACGGAGCAGTTACGATACATAACTTTTTTACAAAAAATCAACTGACATCAAAAAAAAAACAAAAAATGTGAAAAACAAACTTTTATTTCGGAAGTCGGTATCTTTGGTTTTGTATTTCCGTTTTTTGCCACCGACGTCCGAAATTAAAGTTATTTTTCACTTATTTGTGTTAGTCAGTTGATTATTTGTAAAAAAAGTTTTTATTTCTCACTTTTTAGTTTTTTTCAAATCAAATCAAAATATTTTATTTCACTTAAACCAACATGGGCACTTATGAAACGTCAGAGGCTAGGTGCACGGTTCCAATTGGCTGTAGTTGTGGTACTACCCCATATAAATTTGTATACAACAACTTGATATGTAAATAACAGTGGCAAGAAATTATTAAAACATCATCAATATAAACTAAGTGGAAAAAATACGCAGTATTAAGGATAACTCAAAAACTACTGGTCATACCTTGATCAAATTTATATGAGACCACATGAGTAGCACCAGCTTTCAAATAAAAAATGAATCATCCAAATTGGTTCACCTAGGATAAAGGCTCGTCTTTCATTGACTTGAATGTGCCCTGGCGGCTGAGAGTATGTCATGCTCACTCAAATGTTTCGCTGGTGGTGGCGTGTGTGTTGGGTCATTAAGTTCCCTTCAAAATGGTTGAGCTGAATGGTGCTGATCCATGCGTCATGTTCGTGAACGGGCGCCGTCAGTAGGGACTGGTCAGCTCTTGGCTGCCACGGCTTATTTTAATTTAAATTTTTGAATTGTTTTTTTATCTTTTTTATTACGGATACTTTAAACGTGCACGTCTTTCTACATCGTTCTCACATTTTTAATTTGAACATGAATGATGTAAACAATTTGTTTTTTGTAACTATATATTGATTTAAAAGAGTGTCCATGGAGTTTCTTGCCCGTTCTTCTCCATAGGTACCTACTACGCTTTGGAATGGGCAACTAGCTTCATTTTTCTGACTGACTGACCCTTTGACAATTCAAAAGTGCCTGTAATTGGTTTATTTGAAATAAATGCTTTGAGTTTGAGTTTGAGTTGAGTTCTGAGCTAAAACAACAAAAAAAAAAACAGTCGAATTGAGAACCTCCTCATTTTTTTTGAAGTCGGTTAAAAGATGTATTGGTATGAACTCCACTTGAACTAAAAATAGCTAAGATACGTAGAGAAAGTATTTCAACGATATTACCCGGTTCCCATCTTGATAATAGCTAACTTTATTACTTTCTATGGCAGGAAATTATTACTGCACTAATTGACATACAAGTTCTTATATGAAGGAAGTCTTATAAGTAATATTTCCTACGTATAGAGGTACGAGTACATAAGTTTTTGTACAATGCTGTTTGTTTCTAACCCCTGACGCAAAAACAGGGGCGTTATAAGATTGACAGCTATACGTGTGTGTCTGTCTGTGGCACCGTAGCTCTTAAACGGGTGAACCGATTTGGATGCGGTTTTTTTATTTGAAAACAGGTTTTCTAGCGGTGGTTCTTAGACATGCTTTATCAAAATCAGTTCAGCCGTTTCAAGGTAATCAGGTCTTTTTTGTGTCGGGGGTTTTTAATTTTACCCATTATATGAGTTTTGGGCTTCCATAAGGGGTTATTCCCAAAGTACTCCAAAAAGAGTTCCCAAACTACTCCATGAAAAATATAATATTTTTAATTAGGTTTCATTCTCCTCGATGATAATATTAAAATGTTCTCAAAGTACTCCATTTAATTTTAATCAAAAAGCTAATTTAAATATGTATCGGATTACTATAAAAGGGTAGCTGACGTACAGTCAGGCTCAAAAGCTTTGCAAATATATTTTTAAGTATAAAGATTTTTTTAAATAAAAGACTATAATATAACTCAACAATCATTTGTCTTATATTTTTTTTATTCAAAAATCAACTGACCAAATTAAAAAGTGGGGCTCTGGATTCAGAAGTCTAAAAAACATGAAAAACAAATAATAAAAAATCTAAAATGATATTTGGCAATTAAGCCTAATATAAAATATTAAAAAAAAACAACCAATATAATCATTTAATTTATTTTTAAATTTACATTTTAATTATGCATTGACGGTTTAACAAAATGCTTAACTTAATTCTTTCTTTTAAGATTTTCTATGACTGACTGTAATGAAATTTAAATATGTATTTTATAGGTAATTATGTAGATGGAGCAGTTTGAGAATTGATAACGAATAATCGGTGGAGTACTTTGAGAATAATTCCAGATACCTATGGAGCAGAATGGGAACAAAATAATAAGTATTTTAAAATAATAATAATTCCTTGGAGTTACTCGGAAATTAATGTATGAGATTCTTATCTTTTTAGAACAAAAGAATGGAGTACTTTGGTAATAACCCTCCTTAAGAGCGCTTACACGGGTCCACTAGCGCCACTCCTTTAAAAAAGTATTATCTCGTGACTGAGAAGGAATTTCAAAATTCCAATATATTTACTTGATAATACTTTTTTAAAGGAGTGGCGCCAGTGGACCCGTGTGCGCCCTCTTAAGATGACAATATGTTTTTAGTGTTGTACATTGTGTATCACTTATCATCATCATCTGCGTAGATTTTTCCCAACTATACTGGAGTAAGCTTCTAGTCTAACCGGATGCAGCTGAATACCGGTATTTAACATGGAGCGACTGCCTATATGACCTCGACAACCCAGTTATTGGGTAATAAATTACCTCTAGACATAGCCCAAAGACTAAGCAAGCTGAAGTGGCAATGGGCAGGTCACATTTCTCGCGGAACCGACAATCGTTGGGGAAAACGAGTAGTGGAGGCCGCGTTTAGGCAAACGTAGCGTGGGACGTCCGCGGCGCCGGCCAGGTGCCGTGACGACTTGTGAAAGGCGGCTGGCAGAGACTGGATGAGGAGAGCCGAAGATCGGGCTCAGTGGCGTTCTAATGAACGCCACGGAGCCCAGACCACACCAAGGCCAGGGCCAGGGCCAGGTCGTAATGGAGAGACCTAGGTCCAGCAGTGGACAAATATAGGCTGATGATGATGTTGAAGTTACCTCTTGATAAGACTGGTTGTCAGACTTTCAGGCTTCTGAAGACCCGTAACGACTGTCAAAGATTCAAGAATGATAGCCGGGACCAACGGATTAATGTGCTTTCCGAGGCACGCTGTCTTGGTGTGTAAAGATGGTCACCCATCCACGAGCCAACCGCGGCAAGCGTAACTTAACCGGATCGATCGACCCTTGCGGCTGTTTATACTTATAAAAAAAAAATATAACCTCGTCGGTTTTCCCCGAGGTAGTCGGTAGAGGATTGTAATATTTACCCACATTTCGCCAGTTATGTCAAGAAGTCACAAATCCCGTGTAATAAGGGGCTACCTGACCGTATTGCCCATTAACCGGGCACAAATCTAGACGAATTGAAGGAATAGGTAATTACAGTACAAATACATATTTTCTTAATGTCCCTCGGGAATCATCGTATTTCCGAATACAAACGAATGCAAATTTCCATGTCCATCAATTATTACATTTATCGTGTATAATAATTTGATTTATTTATTTATTTTTGCATAATGTATGTAGTTACAGGCTAGGCCAAAACTTAAAATTACATGACCCCGTTGGGGCGCAACAATAATACTTATTACATTTAGAACTTCTAACCAGGTCCTAATTTAAAAGTTAACATTATATTGCATGCCTACTAGATATCAATATCCAAACATTCATTATTACTACCAATACATAAACTGTATTGGTAGCAACCCGGAGTCTGGATTTGTGCCCGGTTGATGGCAATAGGCTCGCCCCCTATTATATGGGACTTAAACATAACTGGCGAAATGTGGGTGTGCTATAGGTACGCCTCTGCCTAACCCTTCGGGGAATACAGGCGTGATGTTATGTATGTTTTTTATTTTACATGAACTGTTTCTCACATAATATATTTAACTCAGAACTAAATACTTTAATTGGTGTTACGTGAAAACAAAATACCACTAAAGTATTTAGTTTTGAATTCAAATTATTATACAAGATAAATCTAATAATTGATGGACATGGAAATTAGCATTCGTTTGTATTCGGAAATGCGATGATTCCCGAGGGAGATTAAGAAAATAGTTGTACTGTACCTTAGTTTCCACCTTGTCGTAAAAGTGTTATATGCCTGGCTAGATATTCTAAATGAGTTAGGGTGTGTCTCTAAATAAAATAATATGTAGAAACTCTAGACTCCAATATTCAACCATTAATTTCAGTCACACAGCAATTTATTTTACATACTTATAAAATGATAGGTCAGTATATAAAATTATATATTCAAGTACTTATAAAATCTTTCTATAGATCCTACGTCGTTTGCCATGCTAATCCAAGCTGAGCAATTCATGCATTCACCGTAATTTTATCATACAAGCCCTATACAAGATTCCGTTTGAGAATTTATAACATTATGTAATGGTGTTCGAGTACCTATCATAATTTAATGGGGGCCTGAAAATTATTGCCGGACTATATAATTACTTCATTGCGGTAAATGGGTAAAATATATATAAATATAAAGCTTAGGGCTACTTGCATTGTGGGTTTTTGAATTTTCACAAGGTTCTGTGAGTTTAAAAAAACTTTTTTACAAAAAAAACAACCGACTTCCAAAAAAAACACTAAAAGACGTGAAAAATAACATTAATTTCGGAAGTCGGTGTCTTTGGTGTTATATTTTCGATTTTGGCCACCGACTTCCGAAATTAATGTTATTTTTCACGTCTTTTAGTGTTTTTTTTGGAAGTCGGTTGTTTTTTTTGTAAAAAAGTTTTTATTTTTCACTTTTCAGTTGCGGTACCTACCCCACGCAAATTCGTATACCACTTCTTGGTGTGTAAATAACAATGACAGGAAATTATTAACACATGATCATCCATATAAACTACGTGGAAAAATATGCAGTATTAAGGATAACTCAAAAACTACTGGTCAGACCCTGATCAAATTTAAATGGGACCACATGTAAAGCACCACCTATCAAATAAAAAAAGAATCATCCAAATCGGTTCATCCAGAAAAAAGTTATGAGCTAACACACATAAAAAAAAAAAAAAAAAAAAAAAAAAAAAAAAAACATACAGACGAATTGAGAACCTCCTCCTTTTTGTGAAGTCGGTTAAAAAGAAGATAGAATTTTATGAATATTGTTTTGTTCCATTGATTGTCTCTGGTCTCGAAGTCGTAAGTGCGGTGTCTAGGTTTGATCCCTGAGACGGACAGGTCAAAGTGTTATTGTCTTTTTCCATTAACAAATTGTTAGTAGTTGCCAGGAACATGAAGTTTTTAATAAATGTACGGTCACCAAAAGTGATAAGTAGCCAAGGCCGTCGGATATAGTTGAAGTTTAGTAAGAAACCTATGGATGTTTTCGAATAAAATTTAATATAGAATAGAAAACAAACAGTTAATTTATCAAATTAAATTTCATTCGAAAACACGCATCGGTTTCTTACTAAACTTCCACTATATCCGACGACCCTGATTACTTATCTCTTTTGGTGACTGTACCTCTAGAATTTGTTTGTGCTTCTAACGGTTTACGCTTTTTAAGTGTGCTTCTTTTAACCTTATGGCCTGTTCTCAAATTCGGTCGCAGTAACGAAGTTAGGGCAACCCGACCAAATCAGTTAGGTTAGGTTTTTATTATTTGTGTACCACTAGAAACTTTTTGTGCTTCTAATGGTTTAAGCTTTTTAAGTGTGCGTCATTTAACCTTATGGCCCTGTTCTCAAATTCGATCGCAGTAACGAAGTTAGGGCAACCCGACCAAATCAGTTAGTTAGCTTAGGTTTTTATTATTTGATTCGCTTGTTTCCTTTAAGTTTTATATTTTTAGTTTTAATATTTTGCGACAGTATTTTGAGATTTGATACAGTTACAATTTTTTTATTTGTTTGTTTCGCGAGTATGGTGTGCAAATTATAAAGTATTAGGTATTTGAATTAATAAATAAATATAATGAGTATGGTGGTAAAGATTTGTTATGTGCCGTTGAAATTTCAGAAATATTTGACGTAGGCGTTGAAAAGTTCTCTCTTCTTTCGCGTTTGCAGCCCAATGTCATACGCCGTCATATCAAATCTCTTAGAGATTGCATCACATTGCATGCGGTCCATCGCAAATCTGGAGCAACCCCTGAGGAGATAGTCAAGTGTTTTAGTAGTGTTGTCGTGGCAGGGACAATTGTCATCGGCATTTATTTTAAATCTGTGGATGTACTTTTTGTGGAAGCCGTGCTCTGTCAATAAGGGGTTAAATAAAAAAATAGCTGTGACCTTTTGTGGAGTTTGTGTATTTGTTGAAGAAGACTTGGAAAAATTGTTTTAGTATGTTCTCCTTGCTCACTTGACTCGTACCTGGCTTGCCACTTTGCCGAGTTGGTTTCACTTTCATAACAAAAAGTCATTCTTCTTTTGAATTTTGACATTGCACCGTAGAATTCTTTCTACAATATGTCATTTTGTCTTCCGTTTCTTCTGTTTCTATAGTGGTTATGCTACGCATGCTGGAATATAAAAGAAGTAGACACGTTTTTCTTTTGTTTTATACTCACACAGAGCATAACCATAGTGTCACTTTAACAGTAGTTTTACAGTATTTCTACTGAATACGAAAACGTGTGTAAATAAAAGAAAATTAAACAATAAGCCAAGTAGAACAGCGAACAGATTCCTGGTATTTGTACCGTGGGACTGGTGACCGTGTCAACCAGAAAACGCAAAATTTAACGACCGCCAAGAGTCAGTCGGGACAATCAACTGGGTTCCGTTAAGGTTTAATAATGTTTTAATGACTGAATATTTGACATTTAGTGCTTTTAATTATTGCGGACATGGTGGTACTTAAATGTTTTTAAAGTCATTCTACAGATCGCCATTTATTGCAATATTTATTTGATTAGGTACAAGTAACCTATAGGCGAGCTCAGGTAAAAACGATCAAGTGAAAATAAATTAAGCGAAATGAAAATATGTTATGTAACTAAATTTGTTATTTACGCTATCATAAGTTATTAGCATTAAACCAGTAATAGTTATGGAGCAGTGAACAGGGTTCCAGTATCATTAATACAGCTTGTCGTAAAATTGACGACGCCAATTAGCAAAGGACTTGTCGGAAATGTCAGTTGTCACCGTCAATTTTCTAGGTCAGTTACTCGATGAGCATAATATTCTAAGTGTTTTGTCTAATTTATAGGGATACTTACGATCCGTTTTCAGTACAATAATCTAATACTTTCAATTATTTGTGTCAATATTATTGCCGGCTCTAGGATAAATAAGTTTTTGTTTTATTAACCTATAATGGCCCACCGCTGGGCAAACGTATCCAGTTTTCTTTGTTTTGCCATCTCTGACCAATCTGGGAGGAACGAGTCTAAATCGTCACGCCAGCGTTTCCTAGGCCTGACTCGGCGGCGATTCTAAATATAAATCAAAATTATTTCAAACAAAACTTAACTATCCGCAAAATTTCTTGCCCATTCGTCTCCTTACGAAACTACCTTTTGGAAGGGGCAACTAGAATCAATTCTATTTTTTTGTAAACTTTGACGTTCAAAAGTGCCTTTTATGTGCCTATTTGAAATAAATGATTTGACTTTGACTTTGAAAACGCAGTTTAGCAATCATCAGTTTAGCAATACTCCATACTAATATTATAAATTCGAAAGTAACTCTGTCTGTATGATACTTTTTCCCGCCTAAACCACTGAACGGATTTCGATAAAATTTAGCAAGGAGATAGATGGCAAGGACTTAGGATACTTTTTGTCCTGGTAGTACGTTCCCATAGGATAATTTCCGACATCCACGCGGGCGAAGCCGCGGGCAGTAGCTAGTCGTGAATATGGGATATTTCCTATTGGGATTTATTAAACTTAAAATGAAGACTTTCTACCTAGGTCAGGAATTCAGTGACTACGTAATTGCGTTAACTAGCGAGAAATAATCAAAAATGTTCGCAATTTCGGTTCTCTAAACCACGGAACCCGAAAAACGAGTTATAAATCACAGAGCGGACGTATAAAAATGTCCACTCTATTGCTTTTACGGAACTGGATAGGTGAAGGAACTCGTTGATACACTGGCGGACACAATTTGTGGCCAATACGCAACCATTATTTTTACATTGATTAAGTGGCTAACACCTGTGCTGACCTCAAAAGGGTTAAGACCCTAAGACCCTGACCCTCGTTAGGTCACCGCAGGTGTTTCTAATGTATTTCCAGGGGTCAGAAAAATCGGAAAAAAAAATCATTTGAAAAATATCCAATCAAGCTTATTATGGCTATTGATATTTTATAATGTAATCGCGTCGCTAATTGTAAAGTAGTCTTAAAGAAAATGTTTTTAGAAAACAGAAAGAAAAAAAATACGTTTATTTGCGGTAACCATGACGCGGAGAAAAACACACAAATACAAAAAAGAACGAGTTGGGGGAAAATATGCGTCACATCCACGCAAAACGGCAAACGCTCAGCATAATGCTACGACCCCTTGCGAGATAGCCCCAGCGCTGGTTTTCAGCGACAGACGGCGTTGATGTGATGACGTGAACCAGTGCAGCATACGAAAATTGAATACATATAAAGTGGTAACATTCCGGGCTACTATTTAAGTTTCATCCTTGGTCTTTAAACCTGCCTTTTACTGTACTATGTTCTATGACCGGAGTTTACACACAAAGTGGACATTAAAAATTTATGGTAGAGATTTATCATCGGCTAAAGTTTTGTCTTAGTTACTAGCACCGAAGGTATTATGACTTTAACTTTTAAGATAAGTAGAGGTTATACTTTTCATTCGTGGATATTTGACAGACGTTACGGGTCGTCAGAAGACCGAAAGTCTGACAACCAGTCTTATCAGGGGGTATCGTGTTACCCAGTAACTGGGTTGTGGAGGTCAGATAGGCAGTCCCTCCATGTTAAATACTGGTATTCAGCTGCATCCAGTTAGCCTGGAAGCCAACCCCAAAAAAGTTGGAAAAAGGCTAGGCAGATGAGATGTTATTTAATAATAAATTTATAATCATTTATTTATTTTTAAAAAGTGTGGTACAGTCTTTAACAATAAATATAATTTTACAGTTTAGGGATAAATCCTAAAGAGAGTAACAATTAACAGAATTGAATCTGGCGTCCTAGCTAGGTTACATGGTACCAAGTGGTATCGTGTTACCCAGTAACTGGGTTGTGGAGTTCAGATAGGCAGGTCCTCCATGTTAAATACTGGTGTTCAGCTGCATTCAGTTAGCCTGAAAGCCGACCCCAAAATAGTTGGAAAAAGGCAGGCAGATGAGATGTTATTTAATAATAATAATAATAATTTATTTATTTCAAAAAATTGTGTTACAATAAATATAATTTTACAGATTAGGTTAATCCTGAAGAAAGTAACAATTAACAGATTTCAATCTGGTGTCCTAACTAGGTTACATGGTAACCTGTATTAAGGTTCGCCAGACCAGGTTCCTACAGAAGGAGTTTTTTTTTAATAGAGTATATATAAGACTATAAGGTGCAAAATTGCAAACGTATGTTAACTAAGTGTGTGAAGTGTTAGTGTGTGTGTGTTTTGTTATTATTTTGCTCCCCGTGAAAAAATGATATGATGACGAGAGACAAATACGATGTGAAATAGAAACGAATATAGCAGCTCACAGCTCTGGAATCAAAACGCTGTTCAGATTATTTCAGTTGCCGTCCAATGGAACACTGTGACTCTACTGAAATACATATTAATTCGGTAGAGTACCAAATCGGGCATTCAATACGTATTGACGATAGGCGATAGGTTATTCTATTCTGGTTTTAATCGGTATCGTAGGTAGTCCTATTTTTATATGCAGCCACAAAACGCTGGTGACAAGTTACGCTACCGTTTGCTCGTTCATCGAATCTTGTTTGGTCTTCTCTTTGGTATTTATTTTACCATCCAAATAGGTTCTCTGGAAGCTAAAACGAGTTTTGTTGACCCGGTGCCTTATTTCAGACTCTGTCAAATAAATGTTTTTAACACACAGACGTAAATGTTTTTTTTTTGTTAATTAGCTCTATGTGATTTAAAAATATATCAAAATCATTTTGTTAACCATATGATTATGTCTACGGAATACATTTAAAATGCCTGTGTGTGTAATAAATAAATAAAACAAGTTTATTTCAAGTAACAAGACTCATAATTATACAAACAGATGTATAAAAGGATATAGACAGGATAACAAGCACAGCCAAAAACGAACACCAACAAGGTAACAATATGTCTGCTGCAGAATTGCCGGATATAAGGGCAATCCAGACTGTTGGCGATCATCGCCAGGACATCATTGGCGAGACTCGCACCGCTTGCGCATCGTCGCGTGAAAGCAGTCGGCGCACGCTTCCGCGAATATAGGTCTTAGTCTTGCTCTGATTCTATTTGCTATATGCCATACCTCAAAACACTCCATGTTTTAAGTTGTATCTGTTGTCCTACTTAAGACCTAGATAACAACCTACCACAATTTTATCAATATGCTTGTTAAATAGGCGAATGACTGTCAACTTGTCACCAATGCTACATGCACTAGTTCTGGTAATTTACTAACTAAGGTTCCATGTTTCTGCCAAAGGTGTTGTCTAATTCTAACAATCAGTATTGTAAGCAGCTTTGTTTAACTTGTTAACAATCTAAATCGTGTGGTCTCAGTCAAACTTTAGACCAGCCCATGGTATAATAATATACTTCACCAGGTATAGCATTTCGGTCACGGGGGTGATACAAGCCTACGTCATCACTGCTGTGTTACCAGTAGTGTGTAATAATAACTCCCCAATTGCCTTTATTACCTGTGCGAATCCGATAAAACAAAGAGGTTTTAAGTAACAATTACGTTGGTATTGTTTAAATTTAATTGTTTCGTTTGATTAGAAAAATGAAACGACAATTTAAATGGTTATTATATATTTTTTAACAGAATGGTGACTGAAAATGTTTCCTTATTTCGTGTTTTGTTGGAATAAAGTGGCAACTGGATAGTGACGTAAGCATGTGTCACTCCCGGAATGCCAGACCTTGTTTTTTTAGACCATGGACCAGCCCTAGGTCTAATTTATTATAACGGGAAAGCCGACTACGTATTGCACTGTTCTCTTGTCAGTCAATATCACAATACTGCAATCACCAATTGAAGAATTTGTTGAGAGGAATCCCCTAAGACTGATCATGGTGCTTATGGTAGCTATAAGATGAGCCATGAGCTAAGGATAGTATAATAATGATTTTCTTTTGTAAAAGACGAGATGTTTGCCAGTAATGGGTTTGCTAAAAGGAACTTTTGCGTTCCAAACCCCTATTATATTGTTTTTAGACTAATCGATTGCGACTAATAGGTCTCCACGTCTCCACGTCAATGCGCGTATCTTGCGTAGCTTCTCGAGGAAGGCCAGCAACGCCTTGGTGTTACTGACAATATCACGTAGGGTACCTGGGTATCCGAAGTACTTTGCCCTGTACGTGGCGACTACCGGGCAGTTTAGAAGCACATGAGCTGCTATTTCGTCGTCCTCCATGCAGGCCTTGCACAGCGCTTAAACACAATTACTGAGCCGCTTTCTTCCAACTTACAACTTAACCCGGAGTCATGACAACTACACAATAAAAGGTCTACTCTTCAGCCTACCCTACAGAGATACATGTCCGCAATGACGCAGAGTACGCGGACATTAGTCAAGCGGCCCCTTTGTAGGAATGCGACCCGTGGGTCAACTGGTACCATTCTGGTTAATTTACTAGCATGTGGCACGGTAGCCCGTTGTCTTACTGCCTTTTTGGTTCTGTGGCTCAACATTGTAATTGTGTGATTACTTCCTAGTTTAGGATGAAAGGGTTACTTATATGAAGGTTTACAATTGGATAGATGGGAAGATTAAACAAATTAGAGGACATCGGCGGAATTGTTATTAAGGAAGAAAGTTTCTCAACATTTTTTCAGCAATATATTATAGCAACACAAAATTATTTTGCTGCGACAATATTGTGTAACTTTTGTTAACCATGAGTAGGGGTCTTCAGGAAGTCTTATTTCTTCTCTAGTGTGGGTTGTGGCAAGGAAGGGACCATAAAAGTGGTCCAACAAACTCGTTGGGGTTCTTAATTAGTGTCCGACTGAAGGTTCGGTTTCGGTTTTGGGCAGTTTGGGCCAAAAATCTGGTTTCGGCCGCAGTCTCGGTTTCGGCTAAAAGGTGGCTGATTCTTCGCCCCGACCGAAACTGATTAAACTGTCGGTTTTGATAGAATACGAACGACTGACAGAGCGTAGATTTAATAATGGGGTCCCGTTTTCATTCTTTTTGTAATGTTTACATATGAATAGAAGTCATTTAGGTTCCTAGCAAACATGCTGGTTTTAGTATCAGCGAGTGGGGTTCATTCGCTTTGCGGAAGATTGATACAAGCTCTACTGGCAACAGCAGATGCATCTCAGTGACTGCGTTCGCTACTTCGGTCACAATAGAAAATCACACGTTTCAACGACTACTTCGACGCTACGTCGCGTTTTGATGACTCGTCCCGTTTGAGCAGGGTTTATAAATTGCGTTTTCTAAGGATGCTGAATTGTTTGGCGAAAAGATAAAGCGTTGTCGCCAGGTATATCGAGCTTCCGAAAAGTGATTAAAAATTGCTGATGCTTTATGCAGTGTTTAGGAGTCGAATCGAGCATCAAAAAAATTACTAAATCGCAAAAGGTGAAAGTAGCATATCTGCTAAGGCTCTTGGTTAAGTTAAGGCTCATTTTTTTATTTTTTTTGTTAAGTAACAAAAATCTGGTAATTGCAAGAACAGACTCCAATCACATTATTTGTTACAAGCCTACGAATAACGACGGGTCTCAGAAAATAATATCAATTTAACTAACTTTAAAAAAAAAAAAAATCTTTAGTTCAGATCTAACTTAGTCATTAGTTTCTTAACTTCACAATATTCGGTTACAGTTTCGGTTTCGGCTGAAATCGTGTTTCGGACGGACACTATTCTTAAAACACTTTGAATGAAATCGCTTTTTAAAAACATTCGCGGCGTGCGTGTATGACCAGATGTATGAACGTAAACTAGGCAAAAGGAGTATGTAAGCATCGTAGCAGGTGGCCTTCTGTAGTTTCTGCCTACCCCCATGGGAAGAAGGCGTGAGTTTAAGTTGTCATAATGTTTCCTATATTAGGTTTATAGATCTGATATACAGAACTAATCCATATTATGAATTTATACAGCCGTCCAGTTATAAATGTTATAATCCTTAACGGGTCTAATTTGTGCATAGGCACGACTTGGCACATCGCTGGGCATAACTTTACTATGGCTAGTTAACTGTTACTAAAATTTCACTATACTAGTGATGCCTGCATAGCGGGTGTGAAAAGAAACTTAACGAAGCTTAGAGTCACTTGTACTCCACGTCATTGTAATAATTTTTTTTCTACTGGACCATGCCTGGGAATCTTCTGGTTACGGAGATATTGAAGGTCAAAATTCCAACTTTTACTGAAGTTTTTTGTTTACCAAAAATAAGTTATTAATTTTAAAACACAACTTTAAATACCCCCACGACCCTGTACAGTTGCATGCACCCATAAGCACAATGTTTTGCGTGTGTTACATTGCGCACTACCGCAAACAGCAAATTTACACATCAAGAATAAAACTCGTTTCCAGAAATTATTTTTATGCAATGTTACTTAGTTTGATGTACAGAATGCGTAGTTGAAGGTGTAGCGGTATCTGTAGATACCGCACCGCGTGACGTCACGCAATTCCTGCATCGCGCAAGCAGAGTTTACCGCGCGACTAGCATTTATACAACGTCCCGACATCAACCGTCGGGCAGTTGCCCACCAGACACAACACCCGTCTGGTCGGAGGATCCTCCCTTTTCTATAGAGTATGAGTGAACTTTACACCCTGTTCCTCATATCTCTATAAAGGCTATGTGATGGGTCTTTTTACACCCTGTATTAATACCTATAAAGATAATGTTACAAGCGCCTGCGACCACCGGAAATGTGCTTAGGGTTATAAACGTTGGTAATAATTTCCTTACAAAATTAAATCGCTTATAAATGCCTGTTTTTACTAATGCTAGTTGACACCTAAATGAATGCCTAAATAAAAACGAGCTGTTGGAATTTCCACGCTCAGCTCAACGCCGAATGTAGAAAATCCAACAGCTCGTTTTTTCTTAGACATTCATTGTGGTGTCTATTAGTGTTAGTAAAAACGGGTTTTAGAATTATTCTTCTTCGTTGTATCGATGATTCCATTTCCATATTTTTATATATTATGCTTCGACCGCGGGGTCTACTCTAAACGTCCGTCAACGAAGATACGGGCTCCACCGTAAGTAGTACGGTACTTTAGAAATAACCGTACTCCCGATTAATTAACCTTATTGGTCGGGTAAAAAAACATTGGGCGTAAAGACAATTGTCAAATGGTGTTGTCATTCATTTCTAGTTCGGGCCTCGAAGTAATCTTATGTACGTAGGTGATACGGTCGATACGGAGTGGCGAACGCCCCGTAATTTCGGCCGAAACTACGGATGTCATGCTTAGAGATTAGACTTCCAGATTACAGTCACGTCAACAGCCGCGTTAGTATTGGCTTCGCAAAAGGTCTTTTATACATAACATAATATAACATCACGCCTGTATTCCCCGAAGGGTTAGGCAGAGGTGCACCTATAGTACACCCACATTTCGCCAGTTACGTTTAAGTCCCATGTAATAGGGGGCGAGCCTATTGCCAGCAACCGGGCACAAATCCAGACTCCGGGCTGCTACCGAGAAATTCCAGATGGAAAAACCCAATAACACTTTGTCCGCCCCGGGAACCGAACCCAGGACCTCATGCTCAGCAGTAGCGCTTGCGACCACTAGACCAACGAGGCAACGAGGCGGTCTTTTATAGTGCAAGTGTTATTGCATAGAGAGCACGACAGAAGATGGAGCATCACTTGAGATGCTCCCGAAATTCCAAATTAATGAATAAGTAGTCGTAATCTTAAAAAAATATTAAACTAGTGGCTCTGTGAGCTGTACTTTGACCTCGCGAGTCTGTAGTTGCATAGCTTGAAACTGAA
Organism: Griposia aprilina; assembly: GCA_916610205.1. NCBI lineage: Eukaryota > Metazoa > Arthropoda > Insecta > Lepidoptera > Noctuidae > Griposia > Griposia aprilina. Next base: position 5,409,498 of record OU744306.1, read on the forward strand.
TAAATGATCAAAAAACAAAAACTAAAAAACAAAATCCTTAAGGCGCTTCCCTGACCAAACGACCTTGAGCGTTCGGTCCTTCTCTGTCCCGTCGCTGAGTCTCACTCTGTCTCGCTCCCTCCGTCTCGCTCCCTCCGCACGCTCATTTATCATAAAATTCACAAAAATTATGAAATTATTTGAATAAAAAAAGACAAGTGAAGTTTTAAAATAAAATAAAACGTGTATTATTTAGATTTTTAAATTATCTATCCATTAGTGTGATCCTCAAATGAATAGAACGTCACCTTTAGCAAAAGATGCATACAATCAATAATTTTAGTCACTTTTTTACAAGGAGATTTTAGATGTATTTATAACACATAAAAACAAATCAGAACGTGCAATATGATGATAGGATATCGAACATTAATAATGTGCTTTTAGATGTAGTTTATTACCCATAGTGAATGAGTTAATAGCCTCTGAATAACGCACTATGGCAAGGTTTTGGTCGGGGTACCGCCTTAAAACAAAAAGCGCGCAAAGAGCGCGAATGGCTGAATTATGTTGATTTTTTTCGTTTTCAACCCCTTAAATTTAACCATAAAAAACATTTCAAAAACTGGATTGACAAAATAAAAACATATAATTATCGTACCTTCTCATAAAATTTCACGAGAATCGGTTGAGAAATGCGACCTGTAGAGGAGAACAGCCGCACATCTGCCGGACATCCGGACATACGAAAGCATTCTTGTCCAAGCTGAAACGGATTCGCTTAGCGCTCGCTCGGTCAATAATAATGTAGCCCCGCAAAGTTCCTACCAAACAGTTACATAAAGGTTTAGGCTCACAAAATGACATCATGTATTACCTGACTGCCTGCCTACCTGCTAGTTTCATCAATCGCAGTACCGCTGTACTTGAGAAAAAGTCAAAGTGAAGAAATAATTAAATAAACATAAACAAAGCAACAACAAACACATTTTTCTTTCTTTTTTTCCGTTCCAAGTGATCAGTTCAATGATCTTCTGAGATAATAATGTCTTACAAGATTATTTATTTGTTTGCAAAATACAAAGAGCCAAAGCGAAGTAATGTTAAACATACAAATTCAATAAAAAATAATCTGAGGATAAAATGTCACAATTTTAGGGAAAAAATATAGAGAAAACGCTTCGAATGTACAGTTATAATTTTATGAATAAGACTATCATATTTATTATTTTGTTTTGTAAACGTAGGAAGGAACTCCATTTATTTAGTTTTTAACCGACTTCACAAAAAGGAGGAGGTTCTCAATTCGTCTGTATGTTTTTTTTTTTTTTTTTTTTTTTTTTTTTTTTTATGTGTGTTAGCTCATAACTTTTTTCTGGGTGAACCGATTTGGATGATTCTTTTTTTATTTGATAGGTGGTGCTTTACATGTGGTCCCATTTAAATTTGATCCGGGTCTGACCAGTAGTTTTTGAGTTATCCTTAATAATGCATATTTTTCCACGTAGTTTATATGGATGATGTGTTAATAATTTCCTGTCATTGTTATTTACACACCAAGAAGTGGTATACGAATTTGTGTGGGGTAAGTACCGCAACTAAAAAGTGAAAAATAAAAACTTTTTTACAAAAAAACAACCGACTTCCAAAAAAAACTTTTTTGCAAAAAAACAACCGACTTCCAAAAAAAACACTAAAAGACGTGAAAAATAACTTTAATTTCGGAAGTCGGTGCCTTTGGTTTTGTATTTTCGTGTTTGGCCACCGACTTCCGAAATTAAAGTTATTTTTCACGTCTTTTAGTGTTTTTTTTGGAAGTCGGTTGTTTTTTTGCAAAAAAGTTTTTGGGTAACCAAGTTCCGAGTCTACACTAGCGGGCCCCCGACATATAATAAAAAAAAAAAAAAAAACTGACAACAAAGATCCATAATGTTAGTAATTCCTTAAAGCTAGTGTTCGTAGTAATATTCTTATTATAAATTGAGTTTGAGATTAAAGCATTTTGCACAGAAGATGACCAAGTAAGGTACAAGTTTCTCACCTGGCCATCCTCTTCACAAAATGCCTCACAATGGGAGAATAGACACTATCTGCCACTGTTTTCAGAATGCTGTTGCTACTGGCCCGAGTTCTAGTTACTAATGATGCCTCTTTCCTGGACACAGTAAAACGGCTAACACCTTCGGGCTATGACTTATTCGATAAAGACAATCGTTAATTGTGTTTTGGGGTCGGCTGTATCACTTCTCCCAATTAGGATATAAACCCAGGGTCCCACGCTTGAAAATCGCACTTATAATTTTATGCGGCATTATTATTTTTCCGAAAATAACAGTTGAGGTGGTCCTATTTAGGACCGGCAAAATTGAATGATACTAGCCATAAAACATTAACAAAAACCAAGCATTTGATAAAAACTTTGCGACAAGGACAGGTGTACAATTACTACTCGAAAGAAAAAGACAGAAGACCGAGTAGCTAGTAATAAGCGAGCATTAGGGTGGGGTACACTAAGCCCTGCCTATTGCTTCTGGCAACGATAAAACTTGCCAATATTAAAATTATATTTTTGCACGATATTTTGCTCCGGTTACGCCTCAGGAAAATTGTCGATTGAAGTACATACGAGCCGCTAAAATGATGCCTTAATATCGATACTAAATTATGGTGTTCGTATAAAAATGTCGATACGAAGGGAAAATATTGGGTTTTTGGACAAAACCTGTAATATTCCCGGAAATATGTATGCGAATGGGGTCTTCTGAAAATATAACTCCATAAAATAAGCCACCTATAAATTATAAAAAGAGTGTATGGTTTCATAGTTACAATAAAATCATAATTGTCCTTCCTTTTTTTGTTATTCGCATTTGTAGCTGTTTAGACCTGTGTCCGGTGAATGAAGATAAGTTTAATTGGTTCAATGTCTATTTCACGGCTTTAAGCTGTCATCAGCTTACAGAAGGTGTAAGCCCGAAGTGCCTCTACCTAATCCCTGGAGTTAGAGAATTGTAGTCATAATTGTTTTGCATTCTCGTCGCCAATATGTTATATCTTCTAATAAGGTAATTAATTAATACCACTGTCAGACTTTAGATATTGTTTATAATAATAAAAAACCGGCCAAGTGCGAGTATGACTCGCGCACGAAGGGTTCCGTACCATTATCTATAAAAACGGCAAAAAAATCACGTTTGTTGTATGGGAGCCTCCTTAAATATTTTTTTGTATTGGTAGTTATAACAGCAAAAGAAATACATCATCTGTGAAAATTTCAACTGTCTAACTATTACAGTACATGAGATACAGCCTAGTGACAGAGGGACAGACAGATGGACGGACGGACAGCGGAGACTTAGTAATAGGGTCCCGTTTTACCCTTTGGGTACGGAACCCTAAAAAACAACGTGTGTACAGTAATACTAATAATTCTGTATCAAAATCAACATGGCGGCGTTTGTGCTGTCCTATTTTCGATAATTAGTGCTGGCCACATTTCCAATACTATGACAGTAATGTTGGTACCTAGGTTGTTAATATTTTCTATAACTTCTATATCTATAGGGTGACTTGTAATTTGACGTATTCCTTCCAGGACGTGATAGTGTGACCCATTTGCAACAACTAAGCACCCCATAAAGCCTAGGCTTGATGACAGAGTAAAATTTTGAGATAACTGGTGTGGTGTAGTAACTGGTGGTGGTTCATGTAGTACGTAGATGATTTTTGAAAATGGTTAATAAACTACTTCCTTTAACTTATATAACCGTTTACTTAATGTATTAAGTAGCCAATGGAATATCAATGAAAGCCATTCAATTTGAGAGTTTAGAGAAAAGTGATGTTTAGTGACAGATTCTGGGAAATTTTCAAAAATACATAAAAAATGGGTTTTTTTCGAATCTCATGAATTATCGCCTAGACTTCATGGGGTGCTTAATTGTTGCAAATGGATCGCACTATCACGTTCTGGAAGGAATACGTCAAATTACAAGTCAACCTGTATACATATAATAAAATAGGAACTAAGTCAAAACTGTAAGTACATTGGATATTTTTGAAAAAGAGTAATTAGTACGTGTGGGAACGAGTCTCATGCCGAAAATATGGTTTTCAGAATTTCTGTCCGATTGTCGGTTTGTCTAGATGTATGTTCTAGATTAGCGCAAAAACTGCTAAACAGATTTGGATGAAATTGGGCACACCAGTAGTAGAGCAGTGGTGGCCCAGTGGTATCGGCCCCGACTTACGAGTTGTAGGTTGTGGGTTCGAACCCAGGCAGGCGCTTTACTTTGTGTAAATAATTTCATCACCACTGCTCTCAAAACGGTGAAGGAAAACATCGTGAGGAAACCGGCATGTCCTAGAACCAAAAATTCGAAGACATGTGACATCTACCAACACGCAATGGGCCCGCGTGGTAGATTACTGCCCATTCCCTCTCAAAAAGAGAGGAGGCCTGTGTCCCAGCAGTGGGAACATTATAGGCTGATTATGCTGGGCACACAGATAGTTTATAACCTAAATTAACACAAAGGGTACTTTTAATCCCGGTAATGCGTTCCCGTGGGATATTTTCCGACATTCACGCAGGCGGAGACGCGGGCATAAGCTAGTAGGTTAACTACCCACCAACGCACTTCATAAGCGCGATATCACATAAGTAATAAAATATTCATAGCATTCTCAATACTAGAATCCTCTAAGCTTTTGCAGAAACTAAGATAAACTAAAAAGAGGAATTTTGTTAAATCCTTCAACATTGTAACACGTTTTACTATAAATGCTATGTTATATTTTTTTATTTAACTCCCTACGCCTATCAATAATACATTTGTTGTACAAATTCAAAATGAGCGAACAACGTTTTTTCTTGATTTTATTTACATTTTTATCTGGGAAAGTATGAAAAACATGCCAACATTGTAACAACGTCATAAACTTACATAAATTGTAGGCTTTAGTATTCCGCTCCACTGAATGTATTAAAGTTCTATGCTTAGGAATAAGTTGAAACTACAGAAAATTAAAATCTTACGTAGTTCTTTTGATTATTCCATTAACATACGACATTTCATACATACTTGCATTTTGTAAGTATGAAATCAAAATCAAACGTCATTTATTCAAACTACACTGAGAATCAGCTCTTTTTAAACGTCAAAATTACATAAGACAGTCCCCTCAAAACGCCCGCGCTTCACCACTTCTTATTGTTTTAGCTGGGATGAAGAAGTGGTGCAACAACCGCCCCTGGCTGGGGAGGTTGTTGCGCCACTTGTTCTTCGAGCTGTCTGTCCAGTTTGAAGAACTGGATTCTATACAATAGTATGCAGAAAACATTGCATTAACAATATCGAATTAATGTTCTTACAAGATGTCTCTTCTCAGCATTTTTATTTATTCCTGCCCTAGTCAGGCCCTAGGTGGCCCGCTAGAGGGCCATTACAATAGAGAATCAATTGTGTCTCATTGGCAATGAGTTAAAAATCACCTATCACCTATTACATCTCAATACACCGCATAGTTCGTTAAAAAAACTCAAATAATCTTTACTACTAAACGTTTCAACTCGAACTACTTATCTATTCAACAATCGTACCAACTATTTAACCCTATTCCGCTAAAATAAAAACTACTAGCTACTCCACATACTTCAGAACAATCGGATTCTCAACATAATTAAGTCGTTGAGCGCCATTTTAGTCGCCGCGGTCGCAGGCGATTAAGGGGGATCACGATTTCACCTTTTTTGCGTATGCACCATGTTTATTTGCGTCCTTTGAATGTTGTTATTAACAATAAGGACCGTGTAATGGAGGCACATTTAAGTGCAGTACCTACCTAATATGGAGAGGGACTGGATTAAATTGTAGGTTAGAAAAAGTATGTGTTATATTTTGGGAAATTATATGTGCGGCAACAAAAGTTTTCTTTAGCACCTGCAACCTAGCGTCTTTTTTTATATGTAGGCAACGAGTTAATAGAACAGCTTCAATTATATTAATTCATCATCTTTACTATTCCAACAGAATATCAAAAAACCAGCGTCAATTTACGAGCGTAAATTAATATGACTCAGAGCTACCGATAAATATATTTACTTCTGAATTGATAACTCAAGTGACTAATGTTGTAAGTGAGCTACTAAGCGAGCTCGGGACTTAGGGCACCCCGACTCGGACAGGTTAGGTTAGAAGGGAATGGCGGGGTCTAAAAGACCCCGCCATCCCCTTCGTGGTTATTTTTTTTAAACCACCCAGAAGTAGGAGCCCCGCAAAGCGGGGCTCCGTCGACTACGCTTGTCATTATTCATAATGCGCGGGCATTATGAATAATGCCCCTATTTATTACTTGGTCCATAACGTTGCTTAACAATTATCACCATGCTGCGTCATATTAACAGTAGCTCGTTTTACAATATATATTCGCTTGAAAACCATTTATTAGACGCTAAAAGTTTGTCGCTTACCTATTAATTATTTAGACAACTAAATATATTTGAAGACGAGAATGACATTTTAAAGAAGCTGCCTTAATTAGCACCCTTATATTTTCTTTTATTCTTCAAGTTTCTGAATGCAAAAGACACAATTCGAGGTCTGTTTGGGGCTTTGTAGGCTGAGTCTTTGCGTTTCATTATCTTCGTAGCAGTCTGTGGATAGCAACAGTGAATAGGGTCAGCTACACAGTTGCTTTGCAATCCCAAGGACTGTAGTCAGTTTCCTAAAATGGTTCGGTAATGAAGCCATTTTACGCCTTTTGCCCAAACCACAGTTTCGTAGAATTGACGACTGGGGTTTTAAGGAAATTGCTTTATTTCCCTTAGGACGTGCCAAAGGTTTAGCAAAAGGCGTCTGGTCCGTTCCACAAGGGGCCTAAGAGCCAATTTTATGTGCAGAAATTACTCGGCGCCTCGGTTTTACGAAATGAATCCTGTTCCCGTTCATTTTAAATGTGAATACAATTACCGAGTTTTTTTTTTTTACAAAAAAACAAACGACTTTCCGAAGTTGATGTCTTTGTTTTGTATTTTCGTTTTTGGCCACCGACTTCCGAAATTAAAGTTTTTTTTACGTCTTTTAGTGTGTTTTTCGGAAGTCGGTTGTTTTTTTGTAAAAAAGATTTTATTTTTCACTTTATAGTTGCGGTACCTACCCCACACAAATTCGTATACCACTACTTGGTATGTAAATAAGAGTGACAGGAAATTATTAACGCATCATCAATATAAACTAAGTGGAAAAAATATGCAGTATTAAGGATAACTCAAAAACTACTGGTCAGACCTTGATCAAATTTAAATGGAATCACATGTGAAGCACCAGCTATCAAATAAAAACAGATTCATCCAAATCGGTTCACCCAGAAAATAGTTCTGAGCCAACACACATAAAAAAATAAATTAAAAAAAAACCATACAGATGAATTGAGAACCTCCTCCTTTTTTTGAAGTCGGTTAAAAAGAAAGTAAATACGTTAATTTGCGGTAAACAACAAGGTTATAGGATTTTATATACTGATATTGTCCCGGGGTGGTGGATTGTAATCAGCGACTATCTATCTAGATGTTCCATATACGAAGCCATATTGAAGGAGACCTTAATCCAGGTGTTTGCTATATATTCCAGTGTGTGGCTGATCGGAATTGTCTTGGCCCTAAACATGGACAAAGTTTCATCCCTAGCAAATGCTAAGTTAGGAAGCATTCTTTCTCTTCGTCTACAGACCCCTTCAAATAGTTGATAGCCCCACCATATCCTTCCCGAAATCCAAGTTGGAGACAGTCCTTAAAAGGTAAAGTCAAATCATTTATTTCAAATAGGCACATAAAAGGCACTTAAGAACGTCAAATATAATAGAATTGATTCTAGTTGGACAACTTCCAAAAGGTAGTTTCGTATGGAGAAGAATGGGCAAGAAACTCCACCGTTACTCTTTTAAAATGTCTTGATCTGAAACCAGTCATCCAAAATAAACCGTAGAGCCTGTAATACGACTGGAACTCATTATTCGGTTGATTCATGGCAAGTTGCTTTGGAATATGTACATATAATTATGTTGTTGATATGATCATGATTTTGTTGATAAAGTTTATGAGTTCACTTAGTAAAACATGAATGTTTGGACCTTCAGGGGCCGAGCCACAGGGAAATTTCGTCAGAAGGTTCTGTTTGGATTGTTAATGTCTTGGCGGTCAAGACGCAAGCGTCTCAGTGAACTCAAATTCAGCGGATGACATAACGATTTAGGCAATTTTTAGGTTTGGTTACTTGTACATTTTAACGGACATTAAAAGGGTCAGAAATTCAGGAGGATTGATAGAAAAACAATGATTGCAATAGCAATAAGATGTTACTATCATTAGTAGGTATTATTTTTAGTAGACTCCAACGTATCTCTATATCTTCTTCAGACATAGGTCTTCTCTCATATCAACATGAACAAGAAAAGTTCATGCGCAAAAATAATACCTAGTCAGCAACGAGGTAGCGCTACTTATGGAAGCTATTGTAATAAACCCAAAAAAAATAAGCTTTTAAAACTCCTTAATAAAAATAAAAAGTTCTTTATTCTACTGAGTAACACTAATTAATTAAGGACGACGGGCATAGACCTCTAGTAATTTCCAGTTTTATTTGTTTTTTTGCTCTGATCAACCATAATTTACCAACTAATTCTTCTATCTCCTTTAATGAACCCCTAGACAGGGGTTATTCTTTAAGATATCCGTCAAATAGATTTGTTCTTGGAGAGGAACAACAAAAAAAAATGTAGTATCCAAGATTGGCGAAGCTGGAGTCGTATCCTTTCACATAAAAAGTGCAAAAACCACCTGCAGAAGTTCTACATTTTCTCGTTCTTAAAGACGTAAAGTACAGTCAATTACGGTAATTTGTTTCAACAGCGTCGTTGGTGCGACAAATGCCATGCAAATGACCTATGCAGCCCAGCCTCGACATTCGAAGGTATGCTATTCGAAGCATTCTTTAGCGAATGCGTGTCAATTAGTACTTTTAACCCATTTCAACAGGACTACGGGAGATTGTGTCAGGTAATATATTGACCGTGTGATCATGTTGAGTGTGTTTGTGTGTGTAAGAAATTTTACGGATGTCTGGGTACTATCGTTATTATACTCAAATACATAGCAAACTATAGTTTTGTATAATTTAGTAGCATTTTTTTCAATTTTGTTAATGTGAGTACCATGGATTCGTTTAATATATCATTATTATGTATGTTGACTTGAAAGCATGGCAGTTGAGATTATGTCATGCTCCACTGTTGGTGGCGCGTGTGTTGGATCATTCGGTTCCCTACAAAATGGTTGAGCTGGATGGTGCTGATCCACGCGTCATGTTCGTGAACGGGCGCCGATAGTTGAGACTGGTCATCTCTTAACTGCCACGGCTTATTTTTATTATTCTTATATTTGATTTATTTTTATATATATGTCGGAGTTGGTTATCAATTACAATTGTGGGTAGTCAACAGAGTTTGTTATATTCTGTTTTTCTTATTATTTAAGTGATTTTTACTATCAATTATTGTCTAATAAATCTGAACATAATTTATTAAGTACTCGGTGTACACATTAATTGCTTTATAGCAACTTATTTCGATAATTGTATCCGATGGTTTTGTTTAAAACAATTGATGACATGTTACTTCAATTTTAAAATGATTTACTTTGTGAATTCACTATTGTTTGTTTACAACAATTATTCTTGCATTATTTGATTACTTTATAATGAAAGTCTTATTAGATTTAGCACATTTTAATGTTTTGTATCAAGTAAACACGTGACGTACTTCCGTGCGTCATCGGACAGAGTTGTTGTGGAGGGATTGCAAGGTGGAGGCATAGTCTTATAAAAGAGCGTGCCCTCTGTGTGCGAGTCAGTCGATCTTCGGATTCGACTCGATAAAGAGCCCCTGTTCCCGACAAAACTGTCGGTTTACCTGGTACAGCGCTGCTGTATATTCACATAGTTGTATTGGCTCGCTGATACACTTTGTTTTTGGGTAGCTTGGCCATTATACGAATTGAGACCTTATAAAGTCTGTTCTATTAACTAATTGTTTTTGTTATTACTCCATCTTGTTATAATTACCTTTTGTAATTTGTTATTTTATTGTGTAACTATTACCTACTATAATAAAAACCCTGTAATTATTTATACACTCTTGTTTATCCCAATAAAATGGGAACTCCAAATCCTGACGATATGCCGCTTGGCAATCCTGATCCTACATATATAAAAATATATACAAGCTGACCCGACAGACGTTGTCCTTTTTTTTTTTTGATCCGTTGTGTAAAATCCTCATGGATGTCCTCCGCCCTGGGAGGGCGGAGGGGTCTGTCAGACTCTTACTGACTAAATACCACCCCGGTGTTCCATCTCACACCTGTGCCGGGGGTCGCGGGAACGTACGAATCTTCCGCAACCCCCGACTGGTGCCGGCCCGCCTCTGCGGGCCCCGTCCGGTCGAGCGGGGGGAGTGAGGTGTTTGACTCCCCCCGCGACGTCTAAGAGGGGGCGCGCGTGGAACACTACGCGCCGCCGCCTCGGGTCCTGATGTATGGGGGGCGACGGACGTCCCCAAGTCCGTCGTCCCTGGACCCATTTAGGGGGGCTGGAAGAGGGCGTTGTCCGCCCTCCGCCGACGCCCGGGTCGCCTGCTGCGGGCCGGGTGAGAGGATGAGATCCCTCGCTCCCTTTCCGCAGCCTCCTTCTGCGAGATAACTGTCGCGCAGAAGGATACCACCGCGTCCCAGGACTCGTCGCCACCGACCATAGCATTCACTACGGCCGGCAGCGACAGGTCACTGCCTACTCCTGAGATGAGGGTACGGCGCGGCTCTTCCCAAGCGGCACACTCTGCCAGCGTATGCCGTGCCGTGTCCTCCCGACAGTCGACGCAGTGGTGACACCGGGCGTCCGGCTCCCTGTTTATGCGACACAGGTACTTCCCAAAGCAACCATGCCCCGAGAGCACCTGCGTCACCCGAAACGACAGGGAGCCGTGCCTCCTCCCGAGCCAGAGGTCGAGCACCGGCCGGACCGCCTCGATGGTGACGAGGCCGGCGGTAGGGCGTGAGAGCCTGTCCCGCCATTCCGCCACCAGGACCTCGCGGAGCTGCGACCGACGCTGCTCCATATGTCGCTGCATCGGTCGCTCGCCCCACGCCCGCCATTCCTCGCGCCACCGGTGCAGTGACGCGAGCACCTTCGCCTCCAGGTCCCAGGGCGGGGATCCGGCCAGTGCACAAGCCGCCTCGTAGGAGATCGTGCGGTACCCCCTTATGAATCTGACGGCCATCGCTCTCTGCGGCTTTCGCAGAACAGCAATGCTGCCGGCCGTCAGGTCAACCGCCCAGATCGGGGCCCCGTAAAGGGCCATCGATCGCACGATCCCTACGTAGAGCCGCCTACAAGCGGCGCTCGGGCCCCCCAGATTGGGAAGCAGCGTTGACAGCGCCCCAGCCGCGCCCAACAACTTGGGCGCCAGCCGCCAGAAGTGGGGGCCGAAATCCCATCGACTGTCGAGCACCAAGCCCAGGTACTTCATGGTGGGCTCGACAGCGATTCGTACCCCCCCCCACCACAATGTGGGATCCGGACGGTGGCGCCCGCCGGGGACCATGAAACACCATGGCCTCCGACTTGTTGAGGGCCACCTCCAGGCCGAGGCGCCGTATGCGGCTCACCGTCTGTGAAACCGCAGCCGTCGCCAGCAACGCTGCCTCCCTGTGCGAACTCCCCCGGGCCGTGACCAGCGTGTCGTCCGCGTAGCGCGTAGCTGACAGTTATTTCAAACAACTGACAGTTGTGTAAAATTAATATTGGAGTTAAGTTTTCTTAAATTTTGTAACGTTCCGATTAACTTCCTTATTTTTTTATTTCATAAGATCCTTTTCCTGACAATAACGAACACAACAAAATAAAATTTTGTGAAATTGATCCAGCCGTTCACGCGTGATGGCGTGACCAAGGGAAATAGGGATTTATTTTTATATTTACATTGTTCTCACTTAAAGATGCAACAAGAATAATGTACCAAGGATTTTGTAATATCTTGATTCAAAAAGAGTGTCCTTGGAGTTTCTTGCCCGTCTTCTGCATAGAGATCTACGTTTTGGAATGGGCTACTAGCTTCAGCTTTCTGACTAACTGACCGACTCTTTGACAATTCAAAAGTGCCTGTACATGATTTAATTGAAATAAATGCTTTGAGAATTAGGTATATTAAAGATGAAGTTTTTACTCTGGTGTGACTATAATGACAATTATCAATATCATGATAATTCACTTTTGATACTGTAACCGATTGTCTCGTAGATATTGGAATGTTTAAATATGATTCAATTGTTGGAAGATACTAAATAATGTGTTAAGCTCGAACAAATTAGTTTGTTGAGCTAAGAAACGCGTAGTTTTTTAAAACACTTACAAAACCGCCCTGTGGCACACATCCAACGAAAGGCCACATAGCAAAAATCCTGTTGTGGCGTTCTTGATATTTGATCACAACCGCTGTGGCAATGAAGAACGCCACGGCACTTACGCTTTTTTGGATCATTAGTTATTAAATGTGTGGTTTTTATTTGATCCTCGAAACTTTTTACTAATTAATAAAAATCATCTGTACAACTCTCCAAACAAAGAAAACGGATTTTTGAATTCCCGGTGTTCTGTTCTGTATTGAACCAATTTTTCCGTGTCTCCAATTTTTTAGTGTAGACTTCTTAATTATAACCTTGGACATCATCTGTTTTACAAAAGAAACAGATTATTAAATAACCGGTGTTGTCTGTTCCGTATTGAACCAAAAAAACGAGAGACACGTACCTTCTCCGTCATATATTTTGTTAGATACGGCAAGGTATACGGTATCCCTTCTATTTAAAGAATACCTCCCCCCCGTCCCTAGAGATTTGATAGCTCGTGACTTTCTGTGCAAGCATTTCCGTTCAACTGAGATCTATTTTCTATTTCCGAGATTATCATTATATCTTTGATTCATAAAGTAATTACAGAATCTTGTTAAGCTATATAGTACTCCCTGCGGTTTCAACAGCCAAGTAGTAAGTTAGTACTAGAGAGTTGTAGTTTATTACTCTTCTTTGACTATAAAATTGAAACTAATCACAGCTGACTATTTTCATAGTGACTATTTTTGGAAAGGCGCTTTCAGTGAGCTATATCCAGTATCTCTTTGGATACGCATTTTTATTTATTTCCGGCGTACACCTCCGTCAAAGTTATTTCACACATATCACTATTTTTGATCTTTTGAAGTTAGTTCTTGTTTGTTATTTTCTAGTCACGATATATTATTTGTAGAATAGATTGGTTGCCAGAATTTCGAGCTTGTGGCTGCCTGTGAAGTGTCATAACTAGAGATCGGATATTCGGGTGCATATTCACCTAAAGTTGAGATGTTGTCTATTAAGGAATGCACTTTTGTACCTACCGAATAAATCCCACTAATGTCAGATTTCAGTGACCAAACCGGACCAAATCATAGCGATCGAAAGGTAGTGATTAAAGTTGCTGTGGTCGGGGTAATATTTACGCCCAATCAGGATATAAGTGCTTAATTTAATCAAAAAAATGGTTTTCTGTAAAGTTGGTTTGCGGACGATAATTTTACGTGATAACGTCATCGACTCAGGCGGAACGTGACAATGAGTCATGTTTTTTCGTGCGGGCTGCCGGCGTTCATCGATTTATAAGACGTTATCACGTCAATAATTATTTTAATATATGTTTTTTGTTTTTGTTTTGACTAACACTCATCACCTCTCCTCTTACACCCTACATATACATGTTTGCATCGGGGTTTAAACATTAATTTTAAATAAATATGCATTTGTTTTTTTTTACAAAATATATACTAAGAAGCCGCGTCCATACTTTCATAGCTAAAAATTAACTTTAGGTAAATATGCATCCGAATATTCGATCCGTATGAAAATCGGGACCGGTTTGATATGCTTCAAAGTAAAATCTCCGAGGGGTATCAATATGACTCACCAATCCTACTTTTGAGGTTGGCAACGTTGCTTCACCTTGCAGATAGACAGGTAGCCATTAAGGCGCTTCCCTGACGAAACGACCTTGAGCGTTCGGTCCTTCACTGTCCCGTCGCTGAGTCTCGCTGTCTTGCTCCCTCCGCACGCTCATTTATCATAAAATTCACAAAAATAATCAACTTATTTGAATAAAAAAAGACAAGTGAAGTTTTAAAATAAAATAAAACGTGCATTATTTAGATTTTTAAATTATCAATCCATTAGTGTAATCCTCAAATGAATAGAACGTCACCTTTAGCAAAAGATGCATGCAATCAATAATTTTAGTCACTTTTTTACAAGGAGATTTTAGATGTATTTATAACACATAAAACCAAATAAGAACGTGCAATGTGATGATAGGATATCGAACATTAATAATGTGCTTTTAGATGTAGTTTATTACCCATAGTGAATGAGTTAATAGCCTCTAAATAACGCACTATGACAAGGTTTTGGTCGGGGTATCGCCTTAAACCACGAGCACTTTTGGTTTCATAAACATTTGATAATCTCTATTTTATGTCTTGACCAAGCAGCGTCGTCTTTTATTTCCCTGTTTCCGAGGCTTTTAGCATGTATTTACGATAACTTGGGTTGAGAATTATTTTATCATCTTGCACACTTTATGACACAAGAATGCAATCGGCTCAAGGCTCTAAACACTTGGTCTTTTGATACACTTTTTCGTCTCTTTGCCTAGTTTAAAAATAATATGCTTTAATATTTCAAAAGTTTTTTTATTAGTTTTGAGGTTTCTAACATTTCATTCGCAATTTCTAAAACATATTTTTTGGTGTCTGGAAACTAGCGGACTCAACTAAATCGCTTCTCTTACTCTTATACTATATATAAAGTAGTAGCGTAATAAAAAACAAGAACCTAGAAAAACATACTCGTAAAAGTACTTGAAGTGACATTTCTGAAGTCTAACACCTTACGATCTAATGGGCTATAAGTCTGTAATCTCTACATATGTTGGATATGATGCGGTTAGCACATTACTTCATAACAGGCTCTATATAAAAATAGTTGCATGCAAATCCGCCTCAATATTACTTCGCGCTCTATTCAAATAAAAACATTATTCCGGCCATACACTTTTAATGCGTCAATTTCTATACATGATACTCTTATTGCTGTATAAGAATATGTTATTCTTGACTTAATTCTAGACGATTGGTACGGATTTAATTCTAGACGATTGGTACGGATTTAATTCTAGACGATTTGTACGGATTTAGAGATGGGTATGTGAGGGTTTAAGAATAATTATTATTTGATAGTTTATTGCACGAGTTTGTGTAGGATGTTTACTATGTAGTACATTTCGCCCGCGGTTTTACCCGTGCGGACAAACATTCTTCGTTATTATTTTATTATAATTACGAGTATGTATAGATGTAGATGACTGTATGTACTAACTCGTAACTTTGACTGCGTCACGTTTTATCGAAGTTCACTTGTCCGAAGAACGTTTGCCCGAAATATGGTTTGACTACAGTGTTGCCAGATGACCGTCTCGCGTTCTCCCCAAACCTTCCCCAAAATCCCCCAAAATTTAGGTTTTGAAGAAAAAAATCCCCCACAAATGGCAAAATATTAATTTATGAATGAAATACAATTTTATAGTATTTCAGCAACAGTTTACTCCTCAAACTTTCCCCGAAATCCCCCAAAATTCAGGTTTTGAAGAAAAAATCCCCCGCTAAATATTTATTATTTTATGAAATACAATTTTATATATTTCAGCATTAGCTTCCATTACTTACTGTGTATTTTTATTAAAGCTTTCGAATATTTATTTATGAAATACAATTTTATAATATTTCAGCAATAGCTTCCATTACTGTGTATTTTTGTTAAAGCTTTTAGAACATTTATTTATTTAATTGGATGCCTGAAGATTTTAGTAACTTGTGTTTTACCAACACAAGTTACTTTTTTTCAAGTCATTTTCTTTCGTTTCATGGATCAAAATCATAAATTAGAAACAGCCGGAAGCTGTAAAAATGTAATTGATATCGCTGCGAAAAATGTCTTTTGAAACTACCGATTTTATCATCACGTCTGGCCGTGGCTTTTCCCGGACTACAGTTTTGGAAATAAAAATCCCCTAATTCCCTCCAAACCCAAATTTTTCCCTCCAAATATCGCCCCAAAAATATTGTCCCCCCCATAACTATAAAATACCCCCAAATTTAGGAGGATTCCCCCCAGTCTGGCATCATTGTTTGACTAACTGCCTCGTAATATCTGTTTTGTTTGTTTTCATATTATTCAATGTCGTTAACTTTTGTTTACAACACAATGAAATTGATGGATTTCTTGCAATTTTCCTGCTAACGTTGAGTTTAAGGATTCTATGAGGTTTGTAGTACGGTGTCTCTGACTGTAGCAGCACCAAATATCCACCATATCTTCATTTTCCAACTATTGTTATACTAAATAATTATTGAATTTATTTATGTTCTTGTAAAGAGAGAAAACCTGTCAAGTGACCATAAAGTGTTAAAAAGAGATCACATGCTTTAATTAATATAATAATCAGCTTATTGATTGTACATACATACATAACATCACGCGTGTATTCCCCGAAGGGTTAGGTAGAGGTGTACCTATAGCACACCCACATTTCGCCAGTTATGTTTAAGTCCCATGTAATAGGAGGCGAGCCTATTGCCATCAACCGGGCACAAATCCAGACTCCGAGCTGCTACCGAGAAATTCCAGATGGAAAAACCCGATAACACTTTGCCTGACCTTGCCGGGAATCGAGCCCAGGACCTCATGCTCAGCAGTAGCGCTTACGACCACTAGACCAACGAGGCAGTCCTCCTAGGCTTATTGATTGTTACTAGTACATACTGCAGTTTTATCTACATATTTAATGTAAATAAAACTGAATATTTTGTTTTTGGTTTTGACATATTTATTTCCTTTGATAAACCATCCTTTCATGTATATTTTCTATACAAAATAGTTTCGATCAGCCAGGCATCACGCGGCTGCTTATTTTTTAACCGACTTCACAAAAAGGAGGAGGTTCTCAATTCGTCTGTATGTTTTTTTTTTTTTATGTGTGTTAGCTCATAACTTTTTTCTGGGTGAACCGATTTGGATGATTCTTTTGTTATTTGATAGCTGGTGTTTCACATGTGGTCCCATTTAAATTTGATCAAGGTCTGGCCAGTACTTTTTGAGTTATCCTTAATACTGCATATTTTTTCCCACTTAGTTTATATGGATGATGTGTTAATAATTTTCTGTCACTGTTATTTACACACCAAGTAGTGGTATACGAATTTGTGTGGGGTAGATACCGCAACTAAAAAGTGAAAAATAAAAACTTTTTTACAAAAAAACAACCGACTTCCAAAAAATTACACTAAAAGACGTGAAAAATAACTTTAATTTCGGAAGTCGGTGGCCAAAAACGAAAATACAAAACCAAAGACTACTTCCGAAATTAAAGTTATTTTTCACGTCTTTCAGTGTATTTTTTTTGGAAGTCGGTTGTTTTTTTGTAAAAAAGTTTTTTTTTAAGGTATTTTGTAAGTACTTAGCCGTATTGCTTACTAATGAAATGCTTCATCATAAGCTAACATGAAGACCGTGTTCATTTTAACGTTAAATACGACAGGAATCGAAGACAAGACTTTATTTATTTGACTTGACACAGGATCTTTAAAGAATTTATCCAGTTTTTCGTAATTATTTGTTATATATAAACGTTCATCCCTCCATCCTATATTCAATTATAAAGAGCAAATAATCATACAATGAAATATGCAACAGAGAAACTAGTTGTTCCAGTGTCCCCGGCGAAACATTTGCATTTAAATTGATTATAATTGCAACGCAGTGAATATCGGGTAAAAATGGATCGGTTGACACTCGCTAATATTTTATGATCGGAGGATCACTTTTTATGGCCGGTGAATTTCGCTTGAGGTGGTCGACAAAGACAGGACTATCTATATAATTATTTGTACATTGTTTTTATTCCTAACAAGCTAACCCGACAGACGTTGTCCTGTCCGGATTTTAATAGTACATACTAAAATCCAATAGAAAAAAAGAACATCAAGATTTTTCCGAATTCAACTTTTTTTCGGGAAACTTTTTAATTTTTCTTTCTATAAAAACTGTAAGCACGCGATTGGGACTATTACGAACATTTTAAAACAAAAATATCCAATTCGGCACAGTCATCTCAAGTGATGCGCCCTTACCAATGAACACACCATTTAATTTTTATTTCTCGTAGTTCTTCCTTAGTCAACAGCCACACGGGTTGATCATAGGCGGTGTCGGTTCGTGGATGGCTGACCATCCTTTACATATCGAGACCCCTTCGTGCCTCGGTAAGCACGTCAAGCCTTTGGTCCCGCCTATCATTCGTAGATCTTTGACAGTCGTTACGTAAACAGAAACCCAAAAGTCTGACACTCAGTCTTACCAAGGGGTATCGTGTTACCCAGTAACTGGGTTGTGGAGGTCAGATAGGCAGTCGCTCGATGTAAGATATAATATCGTATTTCTATTTGACTTGAATTTACAAAGGCTGTGTTATTAGCAGTGATCGGAGTAGGTAGATTGAACTGGGGTCATTGATCCGAAACGTATATATTACTATGGACATTCCTCCGGAATTGGTGGATTATTAAAAAAAAACCGGAACTTATGTAGGAATTGTATTCTGCCAGAGTGGAAGGAGTCATTTGATGATTTGCCATCCTCAAAAAAAAGGTAGGAATTGTAATAAAATGAGCAATTAATAAAAAAAAATATATTAAAGCTTCGATCGGAATTCGATTGTTTTTATTATTCAACAGATAAATAATGAATTAATTTAGTTTTGATACCTTCCTTTAAATTTTGAATTGAGTAGTAATAATATCACTACCAACATTAACAATATTTAATTGAATCCGGAAATACCGGAATTACTTTCCGGAAAAATGGCTTATCCATGTTATTCTTTCTGTGTGCATTTATGATACAAGTACTAAAAATCAATCTACCTACTC
This sequence comes from Griposia aprilina, assembly GCA_916610205.1. Lineage (NCBI taxonomy): Eukaryota > Metazoa > Arthropoda > Insecta > Lepidoptera > Noctuidae > Griposia > Griposia aprilina. The sequence continues at coordinate 5,428,596 of OU744306.1, forward strand.
CGATCACTGGTTATTAGTAATATTATATCCCAATGATGTATCCTTGTAAATAGGCGGCATTTTGCCAATATGTTCAATATCATGTTTTGTTCTATAATCTATGAAATATTCTTTGTAGAATTAGGTTACGACAGTAAAATTTATAGGCATAATGTTATTTGCAAAATGAAATTACGCTTAAGATGTATTATTTAAATAAATATTGGTTTACTTGTTTAATCTTAATAATTATAATGTTGTTGTACCTATGGAACATGATATCTGAATTAAAGTTTTTTTTATATTTATTTATTTACAAATAAATCAATTTGACAGATGACATCTTAATATTTGTTACAAGCATTGTGTATATTTTTCTCTCTTTTTTCTTTTCCCTATTGGAATACTGGAATTTCTGTACAGCAGGCTTAGCATGACGCTTTCTATTTCTACGAAGAATATTTTATCAGCTATTTCTATACAAATTGACATTTCGTTTCTTCATTTTTGACATCGCACCGTAGAAATCCTTCTACAATCTGTCATTTTGTCTTTCGTTTCTTCTAATCGTTGTTTAGGTCCTTTTTATGTAGACTATTTCAGAAGAAATGTTTCTATCCCAAACTGTCAAAATTACACTAACAACTGACATTTGTCTAAGGTAGTGAAGACAATTTGATTTTGTAATCGCCATGCTAAAGACAGTAGAAAACTTTTTACTCGACGGCCAAAAATGGAGTTTTTCACTTTTTGTATGGAAATGTGAAAAATTATTACCTACATGTTGAGTTTTCGGGGTTTAAGGGCTTTATAAAGGGGGTCCAAATCTTCCTTATTTTTGCGATAAGATATTTAATTTTCGAGATATAAGCAAAATAAAAGAAAAACAGAAATATATAAAATTGTGGTGCTTTTTAGTTTAGTTTGTGACAAGAGAATCGGCTCCATTACCAAGGCAATAGTTAAGGCCAATATTACTGTAATATTTTTTGTTCCAAAATACGGTACTTCGACACTTTGAAAAAAATCGTTGTAGTTGTCTAAACATACATAACTTAATATCAGTAAAAATTGAGAATCAAACAGAAAAAACCTATGTCAAAACAAACAAAGAAAGAAAGAAAGTAAGTAAGAAAGAAAGAAAAATATTTCATTTGGGACACGCACACGAAATACAAAAAGTAAAAACAAAAAGGAGCAGAATTCTGAGTCGAATTATGTAAAAGAGTAAATTTCGTAAAAAGTGCAGTTGTCTCTTTCTGCTTTGCTGCCGTCGTACTGTCTACACGGAATGTCATTTTTGTCTACTCTTCCGTCGACAAAGCGGTGCTCGTGTTAAGCCTGCAGAAAAAGATTTCCTTTTTTATTTTCATTTGGGTCGAGTAGGAATTGAAGTTTTGTATGGGACAGTTTATGTTGGTCCCACGGAGAAAGTAGATCAGTTTGATGGTCTGTACCATAACTATAAATATGACCACACCTTTCTGATACATTCTATAGTGGATGGCAAAAACATCGACGAGCAACCTGCTACCGTGGACTCAGTACATGATTCTGAAGCCCCTTTTTTATGGGGTGGGAAATAATCAAATGACCTCTCCCGCTCTGGGCGGAGTGGAAGGGCGTGTCAGACTCTTACTGACTAAAACCCAACCGTGTTCTTTCAGTTGCCTGAGCGCCAGGGCCACGGTAACTCTTTCGAACAATCCGCGACCCAGCAGGCATCGGCCCTATCGGACCCCGTCAATTATGCTGACATGTCTTTGAGGCGCGCGTAGAATACAACGCGCCGGCGACCCGGGCCTGGTCCTTACTGGACGGCGAGCTGCCCATTGCTTGCCGTCCGCAAGCCCGCGCCTACGGTGGCCGGGAGTCGGCTATCGACTCTCGCCCCCACATGGGGTCTCGTCCTGCGGTGACTTGGGGCGTGAGGGTGCAACGATTGCCTCTCCCTCACGCGCTCCGCCTCCTCCTTCGCGAGCATTACTGCTTCGCAGAAGAAGGTGACTACTTCCCACTCCCTCTCGCTCCGTACCATGGCCTGAACCAAGGCCGGACGCGAGAGTTAGCCGTCACCGATCGCCGCCACGAGGTCACGGCGGTGCTCCGCCCAAGCGGGGCAAACCTCTATAGTATGCTCCACCGTGTCCTCAGGTCGATCCACACAATGACAACACCCGGGCGTTATTCTGAAGCCCCCTGCGATAAATTTTTCGTCGGTTATTAAAAAACCAAATTGCTGTTCCATACATTTTGACCGCGTAGGTATTGCACTTTTCTATGAAGCAGCTATTTTTTTTAATAATTGAAGAACATTTTCTACCCTAGGGGGTCTAGAGTCGTGTGCTGAATTCATGGTTAGAGTTTGCGCATCGATCTCCCTGGCACCCTGTATACAATTGGCCGTTGTTTTTTTTATGAAATATATTAATTTTTCACCAATTTTAAAACGCGCGGTAAGTGTTTTTTTGCAAATGGTAGTTGATTTCCTCGATTATTGTGATAGGCTTAGCTAAGAACAGCGTACTCCAACTGACACCTAATTAAGATCTTATAAACAAAAACTTAGGAACAAGAAAGTAAAGGGCCTTTAAAAATCGCAAGGAGATGTGCTGACAAAACCATGTCATAAACTTATAATTGAATTCTTAAAACTTTACTTTTAATGGTCAAAAGTGTTTAAGCAATAATTAATTCACAGCTTAACCCGTTTATAGATAACGAGATACCCTTAATAAAGATGTACTTATACATTTCGCAAAAAAAAAGAGCAATAAGCTGTAAGTGCCTAAGAACGGCCTTGATCATCAACGTATTTCTTTATAAATACAAGTGCTGTCAAAATGAAAAAATAGCACAATACTCGATTGATGGGTTGGCATTCCTGATCGGCGCACCTTTTCATTTATAATATCTTATGGATGCATTGCCCGTAGCATGATGCACGCAAAGGTATAACATGGAAATTTAGTGCATGACTTTTTATGTTTTTTTGTTGCAAGATGGCCTTGAGATATTAAAAGTTCTTGACTTGAAAATAAAAAGAATACTGAGCATTACTGAGCATTTTTCATTTCTTATAGAGTGTTGACCGTTTTGTTAACGTTATTATGTCGAAGTGACATTCATTGGTGATACATTTTTAGAATAGAATAAAATTTATTGTTCCACCAGGTAGTGTAGAAAACGAAGCTTGTCGAAATTTAAAAAAAGAAAATATAATTTGTAACATACCCCTATGATGTACAATATTACATACTAATATTATAAATTCGAAAGTTACTAGTTTCTGTCTGTCTGTCTGTACGTGAGCTTTTCACGCCTAAACCACTGAACGGATTTCGATAAAATTTGGCAAGGAGATAGATGGAATCCTGGGGAAGAATGCTACTTTTTGGCTCAAAAATAATCTTAAATCCTAAAGGGGGTGATATAGTGGATGAAAGTTTGTATGGGAAACCCAGCATTTCTCAAGTTTATTGAAATTAATATTTATGCTTTTGGTAAGAAATAAAGAATTACGCGTTTCAGCGTTTTTGTAAAATCACCCCCCAAGGGGGTTCATAGGAAATGATTTTAAAATTAACATGTAATATTGATTTTTTGTATACTTCTATTCAAGAGATTTAAGGGATTGGAAATACAGTCATAATCAATATCTTGAAGTCCATTTATAAATAAATAAATATAAGGTGAAGTTTAAAAAAAATAAAAAATTACGTGTTTTCTAAATATCCATTAACCAAACCAACGTAGTTGTTTTTTAAATACAAGATAAATCTTAGTTGTCTTAATTTAATTCACACAGAACTGTAAGTAGAAAGAAGCCTGAAGCATGGCATTTCGGTGTTGACCAGGAGAATTGTAGGAATTTCCATTCTCATTATACGATACTACGCAGAATTAATCCCAATTACTTGTTACGTATTCCACAACTTCAGCCCCAATTTGATTTGTCTATGGTGTAAACACACCCAAGTACTTTTAATTCACACGGTTTAAATAGCTATCAGGACGTGATGGGTACCGGAAAATCTCTTTCTTAAAAATCCCTCGTTTTGATAAGATAGGATAAGAAACAAAATAAAATAGCTACCTTGATTTGTTTCCATAAAATTGTTTCCAATTACCATGTGTTGCAATTGGTGTGTACAGACGGCTAAATATCAAGCATTCATACCATAGATTATTTCATTTCCAGTATAAGCTGATCTCTCATTGTAAGTAAATCCTAGATATGTAGCCGTGTCAAAGTCAAAGTCAAATCATTTATTTCAAATAGGCACTTATAAGGCACTTTTGAACGTCAAAAATTACAAAAAAAATAGAATTGATTCTAGTTGCCCCTTCCAAAAGGTAGTTTCGTATGGAGAAGAATGGGCAAGAAACTCCACCGTTACTCTTTTAAAAATGTTTTACAATATTATGTATACATTAATTATATGTGAAGACGATGCACCTAGAATAAAATTACTATACCACAATAGGTAAAAATAATTAAATATAACGCATGACAGGTAAATTAATTATGAGATAGATACATGGTGCTCACATATTTACAAATATTGAAAAGTAAATGATTTTTCCAAAATTTCACAAGTAATAATTTAGTGTGTACAACAGAGCATCTTTGTGTACTCTAAAATGATACGAGACTGCCCTTTGTTTATCCAAAAGGTGGACGTTAAAGAGCTTCTTAGGTGTTAAGAATAAAATACTTAATTTTCACACGCAAAAGAAACACTAATTTGCAGTACCTACTCGTACATAGAAACATTACTATAATTTCTCGGAGCGTGCATTCCATTGCATTGAGTGGAACCTAATTAACATAGGAAATTTTAGTGTGAACCATCCAGTAATTTATATTGCACTCAATGTCCCTTTGTAAAAGCATCCATTAAAGTTTTATAGTTTGTGCAGTAAATCATTATAATAGGTGAACGAGAATTAACTGTTTCCTTGTCTTTTCGCATTTTCTGTAAATTAGCGAGTTTTAGTTTTGAAAGCTTTAATAGATAGCGCTGTTTTGCTTTTAAAAGAAGAGACAAGGGCTTAAGAGGGCGCAAACGGGTCAATTAGCGCCACTCCTTTAAAAAAAAGTAGTATCTCGTGACTGAGAAGGAATTTTGAAAAACGGCTCAATAAGCGACCTCGGTAAGTGTGTCTAGAATCTTCTAATACCTTTTATAAACTTTCATATTGAGACACGAAGCAACAAAATTCGATCTAAACAAAAGCGGCCACATTAGTTTAGATCGTATTTTGTTGCTTCATGTCTCAATATGAAAGTTTATAAAAGGTATTAGAAGATTCTAGACACACTTACCGAGGTCGCTTATTGAGCCGTTTTTCAAAATTCCTTCTCAGTCACGAGATAATATTTTCTTAAAGGATTGGCGCTAGTGGGCCCGTGTAAGCGCTCTTAAACAAGTTAAAGTATTCTTAAGTTTCAAGTAAGTGTTAACTAGACAATTTTCTTATAAGCTTTTGTCCTGCGAATTTTTGCAATGTGTGTGTGTGTGTGTGTGGTTTGTGTAGGCCAAACGACAGACGCTTTTTTGTACTGGCCTATGACCCCAGATGAGCAGATGAATTGTTAACTACCAATAAAAGAAAAATAGGCCACGAAAGTGATAAAATTTTACGATAGACCTTAAGAAAATCAAAATATTAACATTCCGTTCAATTTGTCTGATTTCCTGTAAAACCAACAATTTGCCAATAACTTAGCCGTCAAAATGATATAAACGCTAAACGGTATCAGATTTATATCCATTAGCGGCATACCTTGAATGCCTTCGCCATAAATAAACCAGCAAATGGCTTGCAGCTCTTAGGTTTAAGTACATATCAAATCGACCGCAGACCGACCGCGAGTGAGCAAGAACGTAATTAGGGCAAGAACGTCATGTCGCCATGGTATAGTCACCAAAAGAGATAAGCAACTAGGGTCGTCGGATATAGTTGAAGTTTAGCAAGAAACCGATGGATGTTTTCGAATTAAATTTTATTTCATAAATTAACTGTTTGTTTTCTATCAAATAAATTATTTTTTATTCGAAAACATCCATCGGTTTCTTACTAAACTTCAACTATATCCGACGACCCTGGTTACTTATCACGTTTGGTGACTGTACAAGCTTACAATGTTTTACATTGGTATTAGATATCATAGATGGCCTTTCTACATGGAGGCTTTCCGTTTTGGGACCTTAATCTGGTAACTTGAGTGGTAGATTAGCATAGTCTTATTTATTTAGAACATTATTGTAATAATTGGACGTAGCTACACCTAAAAAGTTCTTTTATTTTATTTATTAGGGAAAGCAAACAGCGACACACTACATTTTGCAGGAAGAAATACAAGAAAGATTTGCCAAATGTGTTACCAGCCTTATTTTCCAAAGAATATACATAAAAAATAATCTAAACAAACTATGCTATTTAAACTAAAACCAACCAACTACGGTAATTTAAATTAGGAAAACATTTTTGCTAAGCTGCTGTGTATGTGCTAAATAAAATAAAAATGTTAATTTAGAATATAAAGAAAACTCATCAAGACATGCAAATATTAACTAGTGGCTCTGTGAGCTTGTAGAATTCGCGAGTCTGTCTTTGCATAGCTTAATACTGTATAAATATTCAACAAAATTCTTAAAATAAAAAGCGCGCGCAAAGAGCGCGAAATGGCTGAAATATGTTTTTTTTATGTATTCAACCCTCATATCTCAGCCATTTTGAAAAATTTCGGTAAACTGAATCGACAAAAAAATCCATATAATTATCGAACCTACTCACAAAATTTCACGAGAATCGGTTGAGAAATGCAACCTGTAGAGGAGAACAGCCATCCGCCGGATATCCCAAGTTGACACGGAGATGCTTCGCTCGCTCTTCGTCCTCGCTCGGTCAATTAGAATTTACTAGTGACTAAGTGTTTTGGATACAATATTTTTTAAATCACCAGCAGAAAGACCAAACATAGCAATTAGTCATTATCAGTCAAAGATCTATGTCCTCAAAACTTGGGGATTCAAACAAAATAAAAAAAACCTAGATACTGTTTGCTATCAATCGATTCTACAAATGACAGAGTTGATGCTGATCATTCCGAAAACCACAATATCCTGATGAATAAGCCTTACAATGGCCGATTTATTGCTGGAAGATGATGATTTTTAGATGTATCAAACTCAAACTCAAAGCATTTATTTCAAATAAACCAATTACAGGCACTTTTCAATTGTCAAGGGGTCGGTCAGTCAGAAAGATGAAGCTAGTTGCCTATTGCAAAGCGCAGTAGGTACCTATGGAGAAGAACGGGCATGAAACTCCATGGACACTCTTTTAAATCAAAATATGGTTACAAAATATTGGTTACATCGTTCATGTTTGTAATTATGCATGTGAGAATCGTTAGATGAACCGGAATAATCAGATAAAGCATCAGCATCGCCAGTTTTTATACAACTTGTTGCTGCACTGAAGGATGGCTAATGACTGCAATGCAATGGTCGGCTTGCAGTCGAGTGATGAAACAAACCTCCTAGCCAAATTAATTTCGTAGCATAACGATACAAAAGCTCATGTAGACAATAGGTCGAATCATGATATTCAAGACCTCAGCGGGCCTATTACGAACTTTTAAAAAAACCAGGCAAGTTTCAGGCAATTCATTTCACTGGCTGGTTAAATTTATTATTATGACATTCCTAATCCTGACCGACTTCACGCTGGGTAGTTTGTCTATGGCTGGTTTGTAATTCTCTGCCGTAACGTTCAGAAACACAATTAAATATTTATCGGTAGGTTACGGTTTTATTATATCACGTATTTTATGATAAAAATAATAGATAATATATTAAACTAGTATAAAAGTATGTGAAAATATGAACGCAATGTATAATGTGCTATTTAATTAATTCATAATAGATAGTTTTCCGTTTGTAAATTGTAACGCGAGATTAAGATTCCGAACGTACTCCACTTGATGTTCAGCGAGCGGGGAATTCCGAAATCGACCACTTCAATTCATTACCGTATTGTTTGTTTAAATTTCCATTCGTAAGATTTTCGGAGTATCTCTAAACAAAAATATGGCGTGTGTTATTGAGTGGTTTTTAATTCATATTCAGTTTTTAACATGATTTAATATTAATACAATTGTAATTATTATAGTTCAGTGGATGAGAGTTCTCGCCCTCGTCGGCGCGTAACTTATGTTCAGCTAGAAACATTGTGGGAGTTTTTACATTCCGAACGCATTAAATTGATCATGAAGTCGTCATCTTTTGTTCCTTGATTTAATATTTTGATGCGAAAAATCACTTTCCATGAACTCAAACAGTTCATATTCGTCACACATGATATTTTCCTTTTTTACCTAAATAACACTCGAATAATTTCGCCAAATAAACCCAAAACAATTCAATAAAAGCTCATCTGAAGCAGCGTAAATTTAATGGATTGTGAGGTCAGTTTTAATAAGAGAAGAAATGTCAAACGAACGTTCGTAATACGGTATTACCGGGCAATATTCGGGCAGAAGTCAGCCAGGGTGTCTCGTGACCGCTGACTGGCTTGTTTGACGAGTTCATAATACGAAATTGCAAGGCAGTTCTGTTTACGCCGTAAACTGCCTGGAAATAAGAGTTCATAATAGGGGATAGTTTGAACAATCGACAACATAGTGTAGCAAAATAACTGAACAGTAACAAATTAATATCAGTTTCTCCATTAGCTGCAAAATTGTTTTGTTAATTGTCACCGTAGGCACTAATCTGACAGATTGTTCTGACGATAGAATTTTGGTCAGTGATTCAGGTTTAAGTTATGTAGTCACGTCGAGGTGCAGTTGCTATTCAAAGTGCGATGTCGTCAGTATTGCTTATATGATAAATGGAAAATGCGTGTTACTTAATATCTGTAATAAATTATGCCGTGATAGTGTTTTGCAATAATTCGTTTGTTCGTGATCATATTATTGAGTCGATTTTGCTAACATCTGGAGATGTTACTCCGAAATCAAGTTTAATGGTTTCATGTCAAAAGATTTGTATTTATAATGCTCATTTGTAACAATGACCAATCATCATAGCTGGTAATATTAATTAAAAATTACACGGGCAGAAATGCTATGAATCATTTGAACTCGAAATTCCTAAAGATAAACATTGCCGTCGACTATTTGCCAAGGTTTAGTAAAACGTTGTCAAACTCTTCCTTACCAATAGTATAAAACATGGTGAATTCGTAAGAATGCAGCCAATGCTTGCACTGATGTATAGAACTGAGTGACTGGCAAATGGGGCCATAAAGTTCTCTAGAATTTGTGGAAAGACAGATGGTCGATGTAAAGTACTATTTATGGGTTAAAGTGGGAGAGAATGTTGGCAGCTAGCTATGTTATGGTTTAAATTACTGTCTCAGTTCGGACAATAATTTGGGAATGCTGTTATAGTAAAATAATTACGAAACAGCAAATTGTATTAGCTACATAAAACAATTGTGTGTGTTTACTACTGGCTTCGATCGCTTGAGAGGTCGCGAGTTCCAACTCCCACTCATTGATATTTTATGCTATGCGCCAGCGCAATATAGTCCGTAACAGTAATCATAATCATAATCATCATTTATTGCATTCATGTAGTTTACAAGTTGTTACAAGTATATAGGTTTCATACATGAACCCTGCTACGGCACAGCAATATAAATAGTTTAATGTGCTACGGTGTCACAATAATAAAACCACTGTGCTTAAATAAAAATACAAATTTTGACATGCTTAACAGACGTCCATCATTCATTATTTAAATAAGTAACTGTCATTATATAAAATATGAGGATATGGATAATAGGGTAAGAACAATTATTTGGTCATAATTTCCATTCATAAATTAGAATAAGATAATAAATTAAATTAAACAAATAGCGATAACAATAATACTCATTAGACAACATATCATAACATAGGTAAAAAAATAAAAGTTTGTGAAAAATTGTGGGTGATGTGTATAGTGTCAATTTAAAACATAATAATAATAATAAAAATGCAATGTCAAGATTTACTTAACGTCAAAGAATTCCTTTAGAGTGTAATACGATTTTAATATAAGATATTTTTGGAGACTGTTTTTAAATTTATTTTCGTACTCTATGTCCTTAATTAAATTTGGAAGCTTATTATATATTTTTACGCACATGGCTAAAGGTCCTGAATGGAATATAGTTAATTTTGAGCTTGGTAAGGCTAATTCATTTTTGTTTTGGCGTCTAACACTGCGATGTTGCGGGCGAAGGTGCCTAGTGAGTGGGAATAGTGACCGGTGTTTTCTTACAAATTTGCCAACTTCTAAAATGTAGATACTAGTTAGTGTAAGGACCTTGTATTTTACAAAGAATGGCTTGCAGCTTTCTGTGTTATCTATATTGGTAAGAATTCGTATACATTTCTTTTGTAGAATAAAAAGTCTGTCTTTGTCTACGCCATTTCCCCACACCACGATTCCATAATTTAGCCAGGAGTATGCATAGGCATAGTATGCTGTTAGAGCAGTTCTAAAATCGGTAGCTCTTTTAAGCTCCCCCAAGGCATATATAGTATTGTTTGTCTTAGTTGAAGGAACTAATAAAAATTTGAAAACTTCAGAATCGATGTCTTTTTCGAGAATCTAAACGAGATAAGCTCATCTAAACATGAGTTAACATAATGTCAACCCTTTTGATAGTTTTTCACCTCCGGCAAAATCAATCAAGCAACTTGAAACCGACTTGAAACCGTTTCATAAATTAATATTTTATGGACCTAGCGGTCTGTCCCTCAGGGAAGCATATTATGATATTCAACAACTGACACTTAAAATAAATTGATAAATTAAATATATTCTAAGCCATTTAGTCGGTTTGTGCCGTAAATACTGTGTATTTATGTACTTAACGATACCCTACGCTCGCACTGACTAATTACTTGCCATTATCTTTACGAGTACTATTAACTTTACTATTTCCATTAATTGACTCTTTATGACTGACAAGGGGCATACGTAATAGTTTATTTCGATTAGAAAAAAATGGCAACGTAAATAGACTATTATTTATTTTATGATGGTCTTATTAGGCATCATTCTCTTGCCATTATACCGTCAAACGGGGTGAATAGGTATGCAGGGGTGAATCGTAACGAAACTTTAAAAGGGATTTTAACATTGAAATAATATAGTTTGTTGCCAACTTAATCGTTAATTATAATACAGTAAACGAGTCCTTTTTGGCAGCAAACTAAATGTTATTCCAATTTTAAAATCCCTTTTAAAGTTTCGTTACTATTCAGCCCTACAACCCTATTCACTCCGTTTGACGGTACTCATTTATTTGGGGTCCATGCAGCATGTTTTCTTCCATACCTACTTGTCTGTTAGTCGTCATATCGGTCGTCACCTCCTTTAAAGCCATATCATGGTCTTCATCATCATTATCATTGGTAGCCTTGTTCCACCCACTGGTGAGTACAGGCCTCCTGCTTTTTGTGCCATGCTTCCCTGGTCCATGCGAGTCTCATCCAGGTCTTCCCCGCGATCTTCTGTAGGTCGTCCACCCACCTGGCCACTGGTCTGCCAACGCTCCTTCTACAGTTTCTCGGCCACCATTCCATTGAGGCTCTGCTCCACCTGCCATCACCACTTCTAGCCATGTGTCCTGCCCACCTCCATTTCAGAGACGCTACCCGTAGTCCTACGTCTGAACCATAGTCATGGTTTTAGTAGACAATAATACGAAAACTACAATGTGATGTAAAACAACTATTATTATTGTTATATTACAATAGTATTGCTGTAATCTTTCGATATACTCTTTGCATTTTATGTTGGCAAGAAATTGCACCTCATCAATCACCAATTAACTCAGGATCACAGACCAATGCGGGTCATAAACTCTTTTACAATTGTACCTAACATATCCTTATATGCCTATTGCCTAAGTCTAATTACTGCTCGGTCGGGTTTCTTTTGTTTTATATATTGCATGTCTAGATCTGCCAATCATGCCAATAGAGCTAGTTCTGAAATGCAAGACGTTAGAATGCATAGTACATTTGTTTTTAAAGCAGTAGATGCAGACTATGGCTCTTTACCTCACAATCTTATGATATGATAAGATATATTTAATTGCTCAAATATGTTTACACATACAAGAATACAATGCATGCAGGATAACATAAAGAATTACAGCTGGTTTTTTGAAAGTCTTTCAGAAAGTGGTATCAGTATTTCAATACAACCTAAACTTAACCTGGCAGAACCTTCAAACAAGAATATTCCTTTAGAAGTATCACACGAAATCTGCAAACGGCTGGTTGCCACTTCCCGTGAACCAAGGGCTGGCTTTTACCTTGGCCAGACGCTAAGCATTGCCATACAACGTGACAATGCCGCCAGTCTCTTGGGTACATTACCAGTCGACAACGATGCGGAGGAATTATTCGACGCCATATTTTATTTTATTAATAAACGGTTAAGTTAGGATATTTTATTTTTATTTGATTAATTAGTTAGGTTTAAGTGCTCATATACACGAGTAGCACGCGCCAACGGCAGAGGCAACTACAGTCGTCGACTGTCGGCTGCAGTTGCCTCTGCCGCCATCGACGCGTTGACAGCTGCCGCCGACGTGTATCGACGGCTGCAGTTACCACTGCCGTTGGCGCGTGCCGCTCGTGTATATACGCACTAAGTTGTTTATGTATATCACTTAAAAGTCGGCCATATTTCTTACCGTCGTCGATCGCTAATTCAATGGCCCAACCTTATCCCCGAAGCTAGGCGCCTGCCCGTCGCTCCAGCCTTCTAGCCTGAACAATACATCTTTCGAAGCTAGAATAATTTTAGAACTTTATTACACTAAATAATCGTTTGGTGCTTAGCACGATGCTCTGTCGTAATATTACATGCATGGCATTTGCAGTTTATGTTTTGTTTTATGTTAATTAGGAATTATGTAATTATTGTTTTGTTATTGTTGTACCTGCTTTCGAATCGTTTAGTTGGAGAAAGGGATTGTGATGCTTGTGGGTTTGGCCTTATTGATTCACTTTTGAAGTGAAACTTCTTAGGCCGCGATTTAATAATTGCACGAGAATTTAGTGTTTCAAGGACGCGTCACGTTTAGCCACATTTCGCTACATGAGAGAGAAGAAAGAAGTAACTCCCTCTATCTTTGCCTGTCACATTAAATCTCTCTTATTCTTTATTTTTTAAGATATTTCACTTCTGTCACGTGTACGGTGCGCACGCGCATTATTTTTGTCGTTGCAAGGTATATAGTTAGAATATGCTTTATTGTGCTGCAAAATTAGACACTAATATCATTTTCCAGGTACAACGGCGATTTTACTGCTAAGCTCCTATAACTTCTTTAATTTTCAGATTATCTTAAGCTTACTTAATAAGTTACACTTAGTTAAACTGGTTTGTAGCGAGTTTAATGTTTAGTAAAATAATCACTTTAATCAATCAGATACGAATTAAATGACACATGGGTAAAGTCTTCGCTCGTAATATAAATTATGTAAAGAGATCACATCTTGATTACAAAATAGATCGTAGGAATCAGAATGAATATGTAATCAAAACAAATAAATTACTTCTCGAACTAATTAAATTAAACTCGTTTAAGCTACGGTAATAACTAATTAGTGATTATGAATAATCCTCATCGTGACTCAACTTCTTGTTTCAGACTTAAATACTTCTAAACTTGAGGTTATGGACATAATTTTCATCCATTTATTATCTTTTTTAACGACACTTTTATAAACTTTAGTCTTTACTTTTAAGAGCGCGTACACGGGTCCACTTGCGCTACTCTTTAAAAAAATATTATCTCGTGACTGAGAAGGAATTTTGAAAAAAGGCTCAGTAAGCGACATCGGTAAGTGTGTCAAGATTTTTCTAATACCTTTTATAAACTTTCATATTGAGACACGAAGCAACAAAATACGATCTAAATTAATGTGGCCGCTTTTGTTTAGATCGAATTTTGTTGCTTAAGGTATTAGAAAATGGCATTTTTAATCATTGGTACTATCAAGAAGTTATGAACTTCTATTTTTATTAAATAACAGCAAACTGTATTCCTAATACTCCAAATTATTATTCTAAAACTATGTTTCACCACATCCGTAAAAGCACCAGTAAACTTATCTGACAAATAATTTCTTACGAATTTAGTTCTACTTTTTAATTTATCTGGTTGATAGTGCCTATCAGTACATTGTGAAACACGGCCTTAGTAAATGAAAACTTATTAATATAGCCAATTTCATCCCAAAGGGCCATTGTGGTCTAGAAGTTAATAAGATAACAATGAGAAAATATTTTTGTGCCAAATGTTGGAATCGGTACAAAAATCCACATCTCGGGTTTACTTACATAGGCTTAGTCCCGACTTAGCCTCTGGAGTATAACCCGGACATTTAGAGAAAAGAAAATTTCCTTTTTACTAATACTCTTTTCTGAAAATGCCTTTAGAATTTATTTCTAGAATTTCTTATGAAATGGTAATGTTACGTAGTTTTTTTTTGTCTAAAGATTCCATTGTATCGTTTCAATCTTACTAAACTTACATTTAAATAAAAAGTATTTAAAGTTGCGCTACTTTTATGTTAATATATACATCTGTGTACTTAAAGTGCTGCTTTCGTTTAATTCTAAATTACCCAATGTTTTGCATAAATGACAAATGATTTTATTTCAGTAAGTAGGTTTGTACAAACACTTTTACACGTCAATCATATTTTTTAAACTAGATGAGGGCGGCGTTTCCTATCTGACTACTCTGAGAAGAAAGGCCAAAACAAACTCAGAGGTCACAGTCTCTTTTAAAGTCCAGACATAATCTTGTTCATATTTCAACTACTTTTTTTTTCTTTGTTCACAGGTAATAACAAAAAGAAACAAGAGGATTTACTTCGGTTGTCATGACACCATGGCCCTATATTTTAACTACTTAGGTAAATCCATAAAAAATTGGGACATCAGACTTAAACAGTTATTGTTTCCCAGACGAGCGGTTCCGTCATATTATAACGGCCAAAACTCAAACTCAAACTCAAAGCATTTATTTCAAATAAGCCAATTTATTTTATTTTATTTTATTCGGGAAACTTACAGCTAACTTATACCGTATTCCTAAATAATATGCAATTTAAGGCCATTTACAAGTTTCCACTGATAAACACTAGAATTAGAAAACCAAAAAAGAGAAAAGGTTGGTACAAAATGCCTATAACATAAATTAGGATATAAATATTACACGATTGACTAATACAAAATAAGAATAATTTAGATGCAAACACACAACACACAATTACAACAATTACTTACAGGCACTTTTGAATTGTCAAGGGGTCAGTCAGAAATATGAAGCTAGTTGCCCATTCCAAAGCGTAGTAGGCACCTATGGAGAAGAACGGGCAAGAAACTTTATGGACACTCTTTAAATTATAAGATAGTTACAAAATATTGGTTACATCATCCATGTTGAAATTATGCATCTGAGAACGATGCAGAACGTTAAAAGCGTCCGTAATAAAAATACAACAATAATTAAAATATTAATTAGATTAAATTAAAATAAGCCGTGGCAGCTAAGAGATGACCAGTCCCCACTGACGGCGCGCGGCGCCCGTCCACGAACATGACGCATGGATTAGCACCATTCAGCTCAACCATTTTGAAGGGAACTAAATGATCCAACACACACGCCATCACCACGAAACCCACCATCATGAAAAATCAGTCATTTGCATCAGGGGGCCTACTCCCTATGCATTACGTCCGTAATTTCGGCCGATCTTACGGAAGCATGTAAGCTCGTCCGCAAAATTGAATTCGACACTTGTTTCGATGGACCATTTACTTTCGGCCCGTATCTTCTATTCTATTTTTCTCTATGGCAATGGTGCCGATGTCGACAATTCTGCCAATGTCAGATGTGCTATGAGAAAACGTGCGAAATGAATAATAAAAAAAAGTAAAAAAAAACAATAATCCAAAATCCTTATTGAATTTAATGTGAAACTTGTTGACGAGAATTAGTACACTGAAACAAACAGACAAAAATATTGTTAGGTATATTATTAAATGTACATAAATAATCACAAACCACACAAAAATCATCACAATTTAATGTCGTTGACGCGGAAGAAAAAGATTAAAGCCTCAAAGAGCTTTGGGGAAGAATGTGTTAGAAACGATGAAGAGTTAGTTTGGACAGGAATAATCTTGTAATTAATTTAAATAAAACAAAAGTTATTCATTTCCACCAGCGCCGTAAGTATCCAGCAGTTAACATTGCTTATAATAACTCAATAGTAGAAGAAGTTACAAATGCAAAATTCGTGGGTATAACTATGTATAGATAATAAACTAACCTGGAAACCTCACGTAGAGGAAATCTGCAAGCGTCTGAGTAAATCTGCATATTTATTATTCCAATTATCCAAGAAAGTAAATACTGACACATTATTAACAGCCTATCATGGACTGGTCGCTTCTATTTTAAGATATGGTGTTGTTTTTTGGGGACAGTTAACTAATAGAGAAGTTATATTCAGGATCCAAAAAAGATGTATACGATCAATGTGTGGTCTAAGAACAACGGATAGTTGTGCTCCTTACTTTAAAGAATTGAAAATACTAACTTTACCATCTTTGTACATATTAGAAACAGCATTGTTTGTAAAAGCGAATGAACAATTATTTCAAAAATATTCAGCAGTTACGAGAACCCCAATTCGTGCCCAATATAAGAATTTGTTATGCCTAAAAAAATGCAAAACTGCTTTATTGCAAAAGAGTTTCTTTGGTATTGCTCCAAATATTTATAATAAAATACCTGATAATATTAAATGTATGCCTATAAACAAATTTAAAAAGTTACTTCAGGGGTTACTACTAGAGAAGTGCTATTACAGCGTAGATGAATTCTTAATTGATATTTCTCTTGTATAGAATTCATAACTTAGATTTTAATTTAGAAATTAATTTAAATTTTGACTATGCAATTCTTAATCAAATTTAGACATTATAATTTAATTTAAATTTTGACATTGTAATTTCATTACTTTTTTATTTGTTTGTCTTTTGGTGTAATGTTTGTCTAGTGCGACTAATTTTGTACGCCATAAATGGCAAAACATGTAGCTACCTCATACTAATTATAAGTCTATAAACTGTACTCATGTTTTTACAAAATAAATATATCTTGTATCTTGTATCTTGTATCTTAATTTAGGAAGATGACTATACAAGTCATGGGCTGGGCTATTATTGGAGCAGTTAAAAAAAATCTGGTCCAAAGTACCTTCATCCAACCCACATTCGCAGAGCGATGTGTCTCTGACCCGAATTTTGTGTAGACCGTGTGAAACCGTTATTGTGTGACTGTTCGCCGCTTCCTTAGGAAATCAAAACTTAAGGGAGAGAGGGTGTGCATGACAACCTGAGCACTTATTAACGGTTGAGATAATATAATATGTAGGTTTTATATTGTAAAATGGAACACATTATTATCATCCTTTGTTATGCCTAACAAGAAAACAAACAATTCAAATGCCACAAGATCGTAAATCTATAACTACATGCTTTATTTTATCGCTAATTCCCGCATAGCTTGAGGTGGAGTGCAGTCCTACTCGCATAACAAAACGTGGGTTGTCGATCTGTACATCTATTGAGATTTTAGTACCTCACTGGTATTCATGATGATTTAAATAAATTACACCAGTATTAATACAACTACAATTATATGGATAAATTAGCTGTCACGTATATTATGAGTTTCTAAAATATTTCAAGGGAAAGTGAATTTTAAATAGCGGAATAGCGGGAAAACGATTGTCTTTTGTTCTAGTGTGTTCCTTTGTAATGTTGTCATTTTTATATTATAATTATGGTAGTTTTGAACTGTCAAAAGAGTTGAACAGTTACTCAGAATGTAAGCTACCCGTTCTGCGGGGTAATTGCGTAACAGTAGGAAGTGCTTTCATTTTGACAGTTCAACTATATTCATTGCGTTGTTGAGCAGACAAATTTTTCGAACATATGAAGCAATGTATTAGCAATAAACTTCAAAATGATTCAGATTGTGATCGATAGTATGTTACCCAATTAGGGTTCAGTAGTTTAAACTTCTACAGGGAAAAGCTGTCAAGGAACTCCATATTTAGTTACTCATATCATCGTTAAGTTATTTCAATGTACACATATCAAAAGTGTACCTATAGCGAGTAAAGTAATTAAAAAAATATTTTATTGACCAATTTAAATAAATAAAAATGTGTATTTAGATTGATTAAGTAAAATATTTTCGTATGTGTAGGTCGACGAAGGAGGTACTCTCTGCTTTTGCTTTAATAAAGACATTTCGCGATTTTTGCTTATGCTAGATTTTCACCTTAATTAATCCTGACAAGTTTTTTATAACGTAAAATAAACAATTATAGACTGTATTTTTTATAGCGTAAAATAAACAATTATAGACTATTTTTATAGCGTAAAATAAACAATTATAGACTGTGTTTTTTATAGCATAAAATAAACAATTATAGACTGTATTTTTTATAGCGTAAAATAAACAATTAGTAGTCTGTATTTCCGCCGTTAACGTGGCGTCTTGGGGTGGAAAATGACTACACAGACGTGGGGGTGGATCGTTACTACCTATATAAAAAAAAAAAAAATACCAAAGATATTTAAATATTTTGAAGATAAATTATTAATTATTTAAGGTTTATTTTTTATGCTTTATTAATTAAAACAAGAATTTTTACTACAGAAAATTGTAGTTATGTCTTCAAAGCTTTAAAAAAAAACAACGAAATTAGTGTTGCTTAACCTTATCTCACATTTCTTAGCATTAATTGATAGTTTTTATTTTTTTATGGCAATTATATAAACTTAACTACGACATCTTTAGAAAAAACACACAGAAAACTGATCAGAATCATCGTTGTAAATGCAATCACTGCAGAAAGGTACGACATGTTCACGGAAAATATATTTGTGGCAAACATGACAAGTGTGAGTTGTGTTGCGGTCTTTCTTCGCAGGACATCTTGACATCTTTTACGAGCATTGACTCTTTTAGCTGAAGTCTCGAAGAACTTTCTGGCTCCAGTAATGGTTGCTACTGCTACGGAGATTAATAGCAGCATGATAGAACCAGCAGCCAATTCGGTCCGTAAAGGAATGACAACATTTGATACAATCGTTTCAGCGTAAATCTGTGCATCTGATCTGATTGTCTCTGATCCAAATCAGTTCGGTTCTTCCGCCGATCCAAATACCCGCACATATCATGATTGTTCCACCATTGTATGCATGGACTTCCTGCCATGATTTTAAACGTTCATTGTGTTCAGGGGTCTTCCAATACCGCTTACGTTTAGTAACTGGCCTCATTCCAGGCGAAATTCGTCAGAAAAACACAAAACGCCACTCTTTTTCTGCCCAATTTTTGTGTTCACGGGCCCATTGTAAACGGGCTCTGCGATTGCGGGGCTCAATAGGTGGTACACGTAGCGGTCTTCGGGAACGGAGATTGTCTTCATGCAAGCGATTTCTTATCGTTTGATCGCTTATTAATATCCCTGAAGAGCTATGAAGGCCTCGTATTCAACATCATCGCGCTCATTGTACGATTCCGTCAAGCAGTAATTTGTATGTAACGATCTTGTCTGCGTGTGGTGATGCGAGCTCGTCCTCCATGTCGCTCTGGAGTGATGCGGTCACATGTCCAAAGTCGACTTATAACACTGCGTAGTATCCAGAGCGGTTGCCACAGCACGTTGCTGAGAACCACCTTCCAATATTCCCGCGGCTCTGATAATTTCTTCTCAACTCAAATGACGTCTTTTCTCCATAATAACGTTCTTTTGTATTGATTGCAATCAGAAGTATGGCAGAAATGTTACTGATTTGGTCTCAAACCCGTTGTAGGATTATGTAGGTATACGACTTGACGGAAGATTTTCATCTTTTGACCGAAATTAAAAAACTGTTCCCTTTTCAAATGGCGAAATTTACTACAAAGTATCCATAGGTACTATAAAGTATACAAGACATATAAAAAAAACAGATTTTTAGTAACAAGCAAAAACTTGGTTGATCCCTAGACACTTTATGTGTGTATTGTTAAACGGTTGATGGTTCTGTATATTATTTTTAAGAGAACGTAGGTATCGTGCGTGTTTGACGTGAGTTTCATTTCCTCTGACATGTAAACGAAGATATATTGACATTTTTAAATACGAGATAGCCATTAAAATAAATAAAGTAATACGCGGTCGGCAACGAACGTGGCGTTCGCATGTTTGAGGGTGAACATAAAACTCATTGATATCTTTACTAAGTTTTTATTCCAAGATGTTTATAGGGTTGCGTTAAAAGGGACAAGTACAAAGTTATTTCACATGTTGATGGGCAGGAAAGGAAATAAATAAAAATTGTTGTTATAGGTACCTAGGTTCAGAAGTTATGCACGTATTAAGAATATTATGACAGCTAAACTGGAGACTCTGATAAGGCACCGCAGTTTTTATGTTTACAAATGGAGGAGTAGGCATAAACTCAAACCCAAACTCAAAGCATTTATTTCAAATAAACCAACTACAGGCAATTTTGAATTCGGGGAGATTGTTGTGGTAGGGGTATACTTCTCCCCGAACCGAACTCTCGCTGAGTTCCACAACTCCCTTGCGGAGTTGAGAGTCGTTGTCGTCGGGTATCATTCCCTCCCCGTGCTCGTGCTCGGGGACTTCAATGCCAAGAACACGGCTTGGGGTTCCCGGTATACGGACACGCGGGGCAGGATGGTGGAGGACTGGGCTCTGGAGACAGGCCTGGTCGTCCTAAACCGGGGTTCTGTCCCCACGTGTGTGCGGATGCGCGGTGAGTTACTGGTGGACATCTCGTTCGCCAGCCCCGCTCTGTCGCCGCGTGTCATTGACTGGCGCGTCATGGAGCGGGTGGAGACGTATTCCGACCACCGGTACATCCGGTTTGACGTCTCCGCCCAGACCTCGAGCGCGCTGGTCCGACAGGCCCC
Organism: Griposia aprilina; assembly: GCA_916610205.1. Classification (NCBI taxonomy): domain Eukaryota; kingdom Metazoa; phylum Arthropoda; class Insecta; order Lepidoptera; family Noctuidae; genus Griposia; species Griposia aprilina. The sequence continues at coordinate 5,449,686 of OU744306.1, forward strand.
GAGTGCTTTGCGGTGAAAAATGTGTGTGTAAAATGGTGCGGGAGAAACTCCGCTAATGGGCTCCCCCGCTGACGCCGGCCCCAGCTCGTGAAGGGCGTGGTAGGTGCTCTGTTCCCTTTGCGAGGGGAGCATACTCCCCCGCCCATGGCTCCGCATCCTGCGGTGCCCACTGTGGACCACATGACCGAAGACGACGACGATGCTCCTGAGGTGACCGAGGTAGAATTGAGAGTGGCGGTACGTAGGCTGAGTGCCAAAAATACCGCCCCAGGACCCGACGGCCTACCTGGAAAAGCCTGGGTCGTGGCCTTGGAGGCTCTCGGGCCTCGACTTAGAGGGCTCCTAAGCGCATGCTTGGAGGGGGGCCAGTTCCCACTTCGTTGGAAGACGGGGAAACTGGTCCTCATTAAGAAGCCGGGTGCCCTGCTGACTCTGCTGCTGCTCGACGAGGTGGGCAAGTTCTTTGAAAGAGTCAATGCAGACCGCCTCGTCGGGCAGCTGGTGCGGGTGGGGCCGGATTTGGCGGAGAGCCAGTGACGGGGTCCGATAGGGCCGATGCCTGCCGGGGTCGCGGATAGTTCGAAAGAGTTACCAGGGCCCTGGCGCACAGGCAACTGAAGGAACACGGGTGGATTTTAGTCAGTAAGAGTCTGACACGCCCTTCCGCTCCGCCCAGAGCGGGAGAGGTCATTTGATGATTTCCCACCCAAAAAAAAAAGGCATTTTTGATTTGTCAAGGGTTCAGTCAGTCAGAAAGATGAAGCTAGTTGCCCATTCCAAAGCGTAGTAGTTAGGTACCTATGGAGAAGAACGGGCAAGAAACTCCACGGACACTCTTTTAAATCAAAATATCATAATCATAATCGAAAATTGGTTATTTCCAAGACAACGATGAATCATAAATGAACTGTGTTAGACCCGAAAAGCTGAACTCAAATTATTTGTTTAAATGCAACATTAGCTCAGTCGAAAATCATTTTATGTAGGTAATTGCAATTTCATCATCTCTTTTTTTAAAAGCTTCCGATGTCTAACTGCTGGGCGAAGGCCTCCTTACTCTCCTTCCTCCTCTCTGTCCAGAGCTGCCAACCATGGACCAATCGTAATTAAAGGAGTCCAGCTCATTTCATCGTCTATGGAACTAAAAAACCTGTGTGTACCTCACGGACCACAATCTAATCATTACTTATATAGTTATTTATAGACATAAACAACTCCAGTCATTACTTCCCGACATTTCTCATAAATAAATTATTGTTCAACACGCGATTACACACAAACTTCGATAAGGATGTGATCGTCAGATAGCAGTCAGCACGTCACAAGCTTGCGTGCGCTTTCTTGATTTATTCTCTAGATGGCGCTCGCTCGCTTATCTTTGAAGTACCTATTACGACACATGTTTGGCTAGTAGGACCATATTAACGACACGCTACGCCATGATACCTGCACTCGTCAATTAAAGCAATGTGGTGTAAATTGCGGTTGGTTCCAGGAAAAATCGCGAAGAAGTAGTCGTAATTGGCGTCTAGGGACTGCATTAGTCGTAATTGGCGTCTAGGGACTGCATTATGTCAAGAGACGTCCATACGAAAAGCGGCGTCCTCTTGTCTAGGGGTCTATTTTCTAAAGACAAAATCCATAGCATCGGCCGAAGTTACGGGCGATTCCTACTCCGTATTACCTACGGACATAAGATTACTTTGTGGCCCAACCTAAGAAAGAATGACACCACGATGTGACAGTTGTCTTACTCCCGATGTGTTTTTACCTGTCCGAAAAAACTTAATTAATCGGGTGTAGGGTTAGCTCCAAAGTTTCAAACTACTTTCGGACGAGCCCGTGTTTTCTTTGACGGACATCCACACAGCCACAACATCTTTCACACAATCCATCCATCAATATACCCAAAACATTAGTCATATCTAATTCTGTCAATTCCCATTAGACCGCACATCCCACTTAGTACTCTCATGTCAGCTGCATTAATTGCATGCCTTAAATTTTGTTCATCTCTTTTGTGGCCCAATATTCATACTATGTAAGTGGCGTAATTAATAATCCAAACTAATATTATAAATTCGAAAGTAACTCTGTATGTATGTTACAGTTTCACCCTTAAACCACTGAACGGATTTCGTTAAAATTTGGCAAGGAGATAGATGGCATCCTGGGGAAGGACTTAGGCGTTTTTTGTCCCGGTAGCACGTTTCCATGGAATAATTTCCGGCATCCACGCGGCCGAAGATGCGGGCAGAAGCTAGTCTTCCTATACAGCTAGTATGTATAGGAAGTAACTAGTATCTATGTAGGTATATGAAGTGTCACTTTAGTCACGTTTCATAAAATAACCAATGATGGCTACCATACCATCGCGTATCGAAAGTATGTTTTCAACAAAAATAAAACGGGTTATAGATGTGATTGGTAGAAAAAGAAAGTGTTGTTGTTAACAGTGTGCCCACCTTAGGGGATTTTCCCCTAGATTTAGAGGATTTTTGTACGTTTAGGGGATTTTTTAGGGTAATATTAAGGGGAAAAAAATATTTAGGGGATTTTTTAGGGAAAGTTTGAATTTAGGTTCGCAAAACAATTTAATGCGTGACTGCGTGTATCCGAACGTAACTTGGTGTGCTGATGTTATGATGTACCGTTCTCCATAATATATTTTTCTCTTTCGCGTTGATAGATTTGTGTATGCGGAAGGGAGATGTCGAATACGAATAATAATAATTATTATTTTATTTTCAGGCAACTGAGGCCTATAGATAAAATACACAAATTACAAAATAATACATAATAAAACTACTATAATGCTACGGGTACGGACGTAGATGTGTCTACTTTAATGAATAAGAATAATTCACCAAAATTTGTGTTTTATTCGTAGAATAAATTTTAGGGGAAAAAAATGAAAAGTGCCTTATTGGAAATTTCAAGAGGAGCCCGGGGAAAATCAAAATCGGATGGTGGCAACACTGGTTGTTAAGTTAGGCAACCAAGTTACATTTGTGGGAGCGTATTTTAGGGTTCCATATCTACCGCAAGGGAATGGAATGCCATTGTTGCTGCAATGTTGCTTGTCTGGTAGAAGCGCCTGGTACTAGGTACTGAACGAAATAATTCATAGGCTTGGAATTAACATGTCCTGTGTAGGCAGTGGGTTTGGCATACCTAATGTTTATGCCCGTAAAAATATTAAATACCAAGAAATTGGTGCCGATTCTCTTGTACACCGAATTAAACTAACTAAACTATCACTAAAATTCCTTACTTTTGGCTATGAGAATCATACAGCTATTCTGCAAAAAAATATCTCTAAATTTAAAAATAATTTTGACGTAACTAAAATTTAATTTGACAATCGCGACTCCACGTGGTAGGTACTTGTTTGCCCGTGATTTGTTTTAGAGCCGGAGGCACGCATAGGGGGGGCAGCCTCGACGTGTTTTATATGGATTATTTTATTTTTTGTATGGAAAATATGAAAAAATAAATACCAACGTGTAGAGTTTTAGGTGTTTAAGGGTCTTATAAAGGGGGTCGACATTTTCATTATTTATGCGATAGGACACACCATTTTCGAGATATAAGCAAAATAAAATAAAAAAAAGATACGGTACTGTTTTTGCACCTGAAGTCGAGGTGTTGTGGTGAATTTTAGTTCATGGCAACTAATTTTATTCCACACCTTTTTAATCGCGATTAAAAATAGCTAGATTTAGTTAGTCAACCAAAATTTTAGGTGAACATCGTCAAATTCAGAATAGCAAAATTGGCATTTTCACTAAACTAATAATTCAATGCCATCTTAGCGCTGTCAAACTAAAATATAGTTAAGTTGTGTCACTTTAGTCTATTTCAAAATGAGAAATCGTCGTTTGACAGGAATAAACTAAATTTTAGTGATTTTTAGTCTAGTTTAGAGAATTTTGTGAAAAGAGAATCGGCACCACTGCCTCCATATTAACTATTATTAGCTTCTGCCCGCGACTTCGTCAGCGTGAAATTTCTCGTTCCCCCGACCCACCCCGTCGCATCGCATCGCCCGCCCGCGCTATTACTTCGTTTTCGCTTAGCGTTATTTCTGCCTTTTTACCTTTTGCTTGGCTCCTAAGGGTCGTAGCGTGATAGCCTATAACCTTCCTCAAGAATTGGGCTATCCAATGCAAAAAGATTTTTTTCAAATCCGACGAATTCAATTCCAGAGAGCAAATTAAAACAAAAAAATAACAATCTCTTTAGATTTATTATATTAGTTTACATGTAGATTTAGATAAATAAGTATTCGGGCCGATTTTTAAGTTAATAGATCAGTGGAATACTACGACAGGGCTGCTTGTTTTATGTAAGAGTTTGGTTAGTTTCCATTATACTATTATTTTCGGGTTAATTGAAGCAAGCAGTAAATTCTAACGTTATTACCCTTTTCCACCCCGTTAGGAGTTGATTTTTGGAAAACCCTGAATTACGTACTTTTTGATTTTTAAATATTATTAACTAGGTACCGAGTTTCTAGTTAATCTGAAAGCGCTTCTACTTACTAACTAATTGACACCATCTAAATCTTCTGTGAGGTGCCGTTTTAAAAATCGAATCCGAATCTTTATTATTTACTGAGGAAAATATTGTCTAATATTATATCTTCGTGTTTTTTTTTATCGTATCAAATAGTTGTATTCTTCTTTCAACACACCATTTAACTAGCATATATCCTGAAGAATATCGTATATTTTTTTCTGATTTGGTTTACTGCAGTAGATCATACACTTTAAGGGGCTTACAAGAGCTAAAGCGCGGTCACTGTCGGATTGCATAGAAAAGAAAGAGACGCGCGATGACACAACGCTGGTAATTTATTGCAAAATATGAAGCTATTATGGATTTACAAAAAATCTATTCATTGGACTAAAAAAAAAAGACACTATTACGTTAGCATGTTGCTTGTAGAATAATCTGACAAAAAAATCTGAATGTTTGCATGTATATTAGTATGGTTTTTAATAGTTAAAAATGTTTTTTAGAGGTATCTTCGTGATTTTTTTCTATCATATCAAGTTAATTGTTTTATATTTTCAACACACTATCTAACTAGCATATATCCTGCAGAATAACATATATTTTTCTGATTTTGGTTACTGCAGTGGATCATATATTTTTAGGCATTATAAATTTGCGTTTAGGTCATGTAGTCCCCTTAAGACATTATAAAACTTGCGTTTAGGTCCTGTGCTGTTTAGTTTTTTTTTTATGTTCACAATCATGTACATAATTTTTGTTCTTATAATTTTACTCGCCATACTTTATAGTTTGATGGCGAGAAGCGCCCGATATTAAATACAAAATTTTAAAAAAATATAGTAAAAAACTGACCTTAAAACTACTTACCAACAATGTTAATAATACAATGTGATACTGGACGGTGTGAATTTATTTCTCAGTACAGGCTGAGTCCTTGCAATCGAGAAATAAACTCCTTAATTTAGATTTCAACATACCTTTACTTAACTAAGGATTTTGTCTTAAATGTCAATTTTATTCAATAGCTTTGGTACTACATGTCTTGAAATTCTTTCCCCATAATAATTTATTATTTTCGGTTGAACTAGTCTTTTCTCGCTTACACTTCTTGTATTATATTTATTTTCAACAAGTACTTTATACTCATCACTAAAATAGTGTTCGACTGTTAGAGGATATGATGCTACTGTTAGAGGATTGAGGCCGGTGAAATAACTGGAAACTTTTTTGAGAAATAACTGGTGTATTGGTAAAATTACAGGTTTCGAGTTTACCCAATTTTTTGAACGAGCACCTTCAGTTGCAACTTGGTTACAATTTTTTATACGTCACTTTCCTTGCGTCTACTCACAGACCACAAACACAAACTTTTACTGCCTTCTGATTGGCCGACTAGCCGTCGCGTCATCGCAGCCTAGCCAATTGCAGCGGTCGATTAGTGATTTTCGTTTAGTTTCCCGTAGACACCGTAGTGAGTGTAGTGACGTGAAATTAGTAAAATAATGCGGCAACATCCCGTAGTCCCCTCAACAACAGCCGGTTTATTTTTAACCGACTTCCAAAAAGGAGGAGGTTATATGTTCGGCTGTATGTATTTTTTTTATGTATGTTCACCGATTTCTCCGTCAATTGTGAACCGATTTTGAAAATTCTTTTTTTTGTTTGAAAGGGTATGCTCTCAAGGTGGCCGTATTGTCACCAAGTCAGAATCTGATGAGGGGATCCCATGGAAAACGAGGAAAATCCTCAAATTTTATAGGCACACCTATAGCGATTTGGGTATTTTTTATTATAGTAACTAGTGCATTTGCTCTCGGAAAGCACCATTTGGTGACGTGGAACTGATGATGAAGTCCAGAAGTGGCCACCGGAAGTACTCATTGTGGTTGCGATTCGATTACTTTATTATGGTTTCTAAGCAAGTTAAGCTCATCACTCGCACAATTTCTAAATTAAACATAAATAAACTTGAAGAAGATTTACGCGTCATCAACTTTGATCCAGTTTACAATTCTGCTGATCCGCAGTTTTGTATGTTGTATGTAATAGAAAACATACGACATGCAATTCAAAAAAATACAGTCATATCAAGATTGAGCCGCAAAAATTGTAACATAAAACCCTGGATCACGACAGGTCTTATTCGTTGTATGAAACATAGGGATAAACTGCACATGAAGGCTAAATCTCAGCCAGATAATCCAATATTGCAACTGTCGTATAAAAGGTATCGTAATTTCTGTAATGATCTCCTGAAAAAGGTTAAAAGCAACTACGATAAAACTGCACTGGAAAAGGCTGGAACAAATAGTAAACAGATCTGGAAACACATTAAAAACATAACATATACCTCGAAAGAAAATGAGTCATCTTTAGGTTTATTAAAAGCGCATTCGACACCGCTGACATCTGCTAACTTAGCAAATAATTTCTTTGTTAACGTCGGAAAGAATCTGGCAGAAAGAAATCGGGTTCAATCACACTATCTAACAAGCACGCATTTTCCATGCAACCACACCTTAACATCCTTCGCCCTGCTAGATACTGACGAAACTGAGGTAGAAAGAATAATCATGACTTTGAAAGACGACTGTGCAGTTGGTTGGGATAATATATCGAATAAAATCATCAAACAATTCAAGAATATTTTAGTACCACCACTGACTTATATTTTCCGAATGTGCCTGTCTTTGGGTCTTTTTCCCGAGTGCCTCAAAAAAGCAGTTATTATCCCTGTATACAAAACAGGCAGTAAACAGCAAGTAACAAATTATAGACCAATTTCTTTACTGCCTGCTATGTCTAAAATTTTGGAAAAAATCATAAATAAAAGAATGTTTAAATATCTGGAGGATAAATCAATTTTGTCGGAGCGCCAATATGGATTTAGACCTAAAGTTTCAACTGCCGATGCCGTACATCATCTGACTGACTATCTAGCCCAGGAACTTGACAAGGGTAACCACACAGTAGGGGTTTTCCTGGACCTCGCCAAGGCTTTTGACACAGTCTCCATTCCTATTCTGTTGCGCAAGCTTGAGACGGTAGGCATGCGAGGCATTCAATTGAAACTTCTTAAAAGTTACTTAGAAGACCGAACGCAGTGCGTAAGGATTGGCAATGTTCTCAGTGCAGACGAAAAAAACACGTCCTTTGGTGTGCCCCAAGGAAGTATTTTAGGGCCTACTCTATTCTTGATATACATAAATGACCTTTGTAATCTAAACCTAGAGCACGGCACTATAATATCCTACGCTGACGACACTGCCCTCCTTTTTTCTGCTGATTCGGAACATGAAGTCTACAAGTTTGCGCAACACGGTTTTAATATTGTAAATAAGTGGCTTCAACATAACTCACTAACACTAAATGCGGCTAAGACAAATTATATTAAGTTTTCCATGCGTAAGCCAACATCTGTATTGCCCTCAACGATGTATGCTCACTGTTGTATGGTCCCCGAAGATTGCTTGCTCACATGCCCTAATATTAATATAACTAATCAAATAAAATATCTGGGAATTATAATAGATGAAACTCTATCTTTTAAACAGCACATAGAAGCTTTAAATAATAGAATGCGTAAGCTAATATTCGTTTTCAAAAAACTACGCTATATTGCAGACCCAAACTTAATAAGGCGAGTTTACTTTGCTCTCTGCCAGTCAATTTTGACTTACTGCATTACCTCTTGGGGTGGAGCAGGTAAAAGTTTGCTACTTCCTATCGAGAGAGCTCAAAGAGCGATTCTCAAGGTGTCTACTTGCCGCCCTTTCCTTTTTCCCACTAACCTACTCTATGAATCCTGCCAAGTACTAACAGCTCGACAGTTATTCATAATGAGCATTGTACTAAAGCAACACGCAGCCCTCCCCTACAGCACTGAATTAACTGAAAAGAGACGGAAAGACATAGTTTGCCCTACAAAACGTACTAAACATGCTTTCGCAGCCAAATTTTTTGTCTTCCTAGGACCATTACTTTATAACAGACTAAATGCGAGAGCCAAAATTTATTCACTTAATTATAATAATTGTAAAAAAACTCTCAAAGAAGCTCTTCAAAGTATGTCCTATGAAGATACAGAGGAATTATTAGTTGTACTCAAATAAAAATTGTATTTGTAATAATTAAGTTTAAGTTAGGTTATGTAAATACTAAGATTTTAGCAAGTAGGGTATGTTGTATATTTATTTTTTTTTTTTTTTGTGTATTTACACCTTTTACATATGTACCTATTAGATGACTAGATTTTTATAATTAAGTAGATATGTGATTATTTAGAAATACTATGCCTTGCCTCGCCTGAAAAACAGGATGACCTAGTTCAGGCACATAAAACAATAGAATTTTTCGTATATTTAAGCTTTGTACTTAGTGTTTTACCTTTTTACCTCAATAAACTTTTTATTATTATTATTATTAATACATATGGTGAAATGGAGCTAATGGTGGCTTCACCATCAGCTCCAGTTCTTCTCGTTTTTATCAGGAGAACTCCTCAACAATTAACGTCCCTGCATCGGGAAAAGCAATATTTTGTAAAAGGTGATGAGCAGTTAAAATAAGGCTATTGTAACTTAGATAAATAACTGACCCATTAAAAAGTGAAAAATAAAAAACGTTTTTTACAAAAAAAGACAACCGACTTATAAAAATACACCACACCGTGAAAAATAACTTTAATTTCGGAAGTCGGTGGTAAAAAACTAAAATACAGATCCAAAGATACCGACTTCCGAAATTAAAGTTATTTTTCACTTTGTAGGTAGGTACTGTCTTTTTTAGAAGTCGGTTGTTTTTTTTTTGTAAAGACGTTTTTTATTTATATCTCACCGTGGAAACTTATTTGAAGTGAGCCATTCCACCATAGCTAGGGATTAATACTATTGATAACTCACTTCAAGCTTACCTATACGTCACCTAAGTGTTCATGCTATTTTTTTTACATAATTGATTGGCTGGTGTTCAAACCAGCCTATCAAATAAATAGTTATAAAAAGTGTGAAATCTGCCTGCGTCTAATATTTATTATGGGGCTCCATTTTCCTTATCTCCACGTCATCAAGGTCACCTTCTTTACCAGCGATATTGAAAGTGATCACAAGTGGCCATGGTCTAGGATCACGATAAGGCGGGTGCGTCAAGGGCGAGCGTGGGACAGTGAATGTTGGCGCCGCATTGCTTTAGATAAAGCTCAGAACTCAATTAATGGAAACTATTTGAATGCTGGAATTAGTCGTGCTGGACTAGAAGTTTATAGATCCGGCGGTCTCGAGCACTTTCCATGTTAATCTAAGATATGATCACAACAATGAATCACGGTGAAGGTAAACATCGTAAAGAAACCTGGAGTTAATTGTTTGATAATATCGTGAGCAGCGTGGTGTTCTAATGATACACTCGTTATTTTTGGGCAATAGGCTCTGAAGTAGGTACGCATATTTTGCCGGAGATTCTGGAGCTCTTCTTTGCTCTGAACGGCCACGAATTGGTCGGGAGAAGATACATTCTTAGGAAGGTTTGTGAAATGTTAGTAAAATCAAATTCATGTCAAGATATTGACATGGATATGATTTTACCCATCGTAAAATCAAACCCAAGGCAAAAGCAGTATATAAGAATTGTAGCAGATGGTGTTCTATAGTTTCTGCCTACCACCATGGGAAGGAGGCGTGAGTTTATCTATGTATGTAAAATCAAATCAAATATTAACATTTATTGTAAAATTGCGTACCTAATGTCATCTTGTTGTCTCAGTTTATTAGTAGTAAGAAATTAGCTATATCATTAAATTAAAAAAGGTAAAAAGAGTGCCTTTAGTAACTTAAAAGTTGCCATGCCTGAGCTCATTATTCAAGACTTACCAACAATCAAAAAAAAATATCCTTCGCTCCTTGAAAAAAGTGAGGTTTTTTGTATAAAAGATCTCCTTTAAGATTATCGCCGTAGAACGACATTCTAGTTCTTTTTATATTTTTTAAAATTTTGTACAAATGCTTTGTACATTGTTTGCAACATCTTTTTACACGCATCTAGTATACTCCGCAACATTGTATGAATCAAGCTTTAGGTACTCCACGATATATGCGTAGGCGGGCGGATCTGGCGCTAGGCGCCAGCACAATTTATAATGCAGTAGGTACATACCGTATAAGTGCGGTTAAGGCCTAATGGTGCATGAGGGAGTAGTTCCATCTGGACATGACTTGCCTTGGCTTACCTGGAAATCTGGCCGAAGCAAAGAAAACCTGCTTAGGTGGAGATTCACAGATGACTCCACCCTGCAGTGTAAATATGGTGCTGTCCCACAAACAATGGGGTACTTAATATTGTGTCCAGTGTGTCATGTTATATAACAGGCATCACTCAGTCACACTGACGGAGGATCCTCCCTTTTCTATAGAGTATGAGTGAACTTTACACCCTGTTCCTCATACCTCTGTAGCGCTATGCTCGTAGCCAAATTCTGGGCTGACTGTATATAGATTGCCATCGACACGCTAAGAAGAAGGGAGTAGATAGTGCTGAATAGACTGCCCTCTGTTCCTCTATCACAGCCTCATCCCCAGAATGGAAACTAGAGTGATCGTTTCATAAATAGGAATCCAATGCCTTATAAAGGTATGATTTTGGAAGGTTTTTTCTAGCGCTGATTTAAAATAACTCAGCCTAGTTGAATGAAAGTAAGCCTTAACGACTGAACTGGTCTAACCGTTATTCATAATGAAGCTTAATGTACTTCAGGAAAGTTTTCCAGATCTGGGCGCATGCAATGTGCTCATAAGATTCTAATGTCACCCAGTAAAAACAAGGATTGTGTAAGAGTGGCTATTATGATTCTGTTCCGAAGAGTATTACGGGAGTAAGCCTTCTGTACGTAAACTTTTAATGGTACAAGTTTATTTCGTAAAGCTTATATGCGAAGGTCCTCGCTTCGTTAGGGAATGGTTGTTTGTAAGTTAGACAAGCTTATTACGTACAAACATTGAAATATTTGTTTGTTCCATATTCTACCATCGTACATGTTCGTGTAATTTTAATATCTTATTCTTTTATTTGTTTCTAATTTCCCTAACTGTATTTGAGGAAAAAGACGTACCGAAAAATAGGAAGACCGAGAAGCAATTAACTATGCCAACTGAAGGAAAAAGAAAACGTAGTGTTCGAAGCATCTTTAGTCACATATATAACTCTTTCGCGATAGTTATTTGTATTTCTTAGATCATCATGAGTAAGTTCTCTGGTCGAGAAGAGAAAACGGCCAGAACGAAACCCCAAATTATTACAAATATAGTTAAATACCTAGATTATATCATAGGGAAAAACTTATTGGTAATCTTGTCAGATAATGACGTGCTTAGCACTGTATATTGGTATCTGAATATAGAAAATGACCCCGAAGCTGACTACGAGCGAGCCACCATCAGACACACAGAACTCCGACGCAGGGCAGCAGCGATGGAAGGAGTTCCATCGCTTCTGCCCTGCGTCGGAGTTCTGTGTGGTTATTTGTTTTACATAACCCATCATTGTACTAAGCGCTATATAAGCAGAGATCTGACAGCTCTTGGGGTTTATTGATCCCCTTTCACCTGAGGAATGGTGGCTTGCGCGTAGTCAGCTTCGGGGTCATTTTCTATATTCAGAAACCAATATATGATTCGTGAACGTCGGATATTTTGCGACGCGAGGCCGGAGAGCCTCGCGTCGTAAACATCCCAGACTATATCGAGGATGGTTTGGTCTCTTTGGACTCCCTTGTGAATTTAAAACAGGCTGTGTACTCAAGTACGGACAAGAAAGACCTCTTCTTGACCAAATACCTAGAGACAAGCCTAAACACTAGCAGGGTTCCGCAAACCAAAAAACCCTCCACAGTCAATTAGAACTGGACTACGATATTGATTTTATGAAATCTGTGCAGAATATGCATGATTTTATTATGTCCAGCAATCCGGCACTCCTGTTACCAAACATAAGAAAAGATGCTCGTGCATTCCAAGAAGTCTGTGCTCGCATTTTGTTAGAAGACGGTACGGCATTCCCATTATGTAGGCTTGAGGACAATAGTAGGCACCCGGAGCTCAATTATGTTAAGTATACGCCTATGACCTATCACTATGGACCTATACGCAGTCACCCTACAGTGAGCGGGGAAGACAAGGCGCGTCCAGAAGAACTATTTAGGAAGCTCTTATAACGTCGGGGTCACCAATTTAGGATTTCCTAAGGACCCAATAAATGAAACAGTCTCGATACGGTATACAATATATTTTATACAGTACTTATTTCTATTACATTCGAGCGCGTTATCGGACTGATTTTTTTTACTTACAGTAACAAGAAAGCTTGACACAACTGTTTGATTGTGTGTCCCTACAAAGCTAAAAGAATTAGCAATAAATGGAGAAGAATAAAAATTGCTACACTGACAAGTGCCAGCACTTAAGTTTTGATGGATGGATATTTATAGAGAAGAATAAAAATTGCTACCCTGACAAGTGCCAGCACTTATGTTTAGATGGATGCATATTTATAGAGAAGAATAAAAATTGCTGCACTGACAAGTGCCAGCACTTAAGTTTTGATGGATGGATATTTATAGAGAAGAATAAAAATTGCTACCCTGACAAGTGCCAGCACTTATGTTTAGATGGATGCATATTTATAGAGAAGAATAAAAATTGCTGCACTGACAAGTGCCAGCACTTAAGTTTAGATGGATGCATATTTATAGAGAAGAATAAAAATTGCTACACTGACAAGTGCCAGCATTTAAGTTTAGATGGATGGATATTTATAGAGAAGAATAAAAATTGCTACACTGACAAGTGCCAGCACTTAAGTTTAGATGGATGCATATTTATAGAGAAGAATAAAAATTGCTACACTGACAAGTGCCAGCACTTAACTTTAGATCGATGCATATTTATAGAGAAGAATAAAAAGTGCTACACTGACAAGTGCAAGCACTTAAGTTTAGAGGGATGCATATTTATAGAGAAGAATAAAAATTGCTACACTGACAAGTGCCAGCACTTAAGTTTAGATGGATGGATATTTATAGAGAAGAATAAAAATTGCTACACTGACAAGTGCCAGCACTTAAGTTTAGAGGGATGGATATTTTTTGTAAATAAAATAAGTATGCTCATTTTGACTAATATAATCATATTTGTGGCATTCCCGACTCTTATTAAGCTTGGGTTTCCTAGGAAAGTGGTTCCGTCATATTATAACGGCCATTTTCACCAGTACCTATTTGTCATTAAGATGTCAAAAAACGCTCTGTATTTGGACAGCCGCTATTGTGTGACTGTTCCGTTCCAACGATTTAGCATCGAGTTTCACTTACACAGTTCAAAACCCATATTGTCGTTTGAAAACCCCTATTTGTTGTTGCCACTCTCATATAACTTGATATACCTTTTATTGTAGTAAATACATTACTATGTCTCGGGACCCAAAGTACCCTAGTAGATAAAAACATGCGAATATCTCAAGTAAGGCGTACTTAGTTGAGTGTATTTTATTGACTCTAAAGCTGAGATATACAAGGTGGAGACGACGATACGACAGTAAATTAAACTGTGTATATCTAATGCCGTTCCCAGTATACGTACGAAAATTCAATCAAATGTATCCAATAGTTCAGTCACTTTATCTGGGTAAAGTTTGGCAAAACTCATAGTCGGCACATCACTACTATTTAGTTTTTTTGAAAAAAAAAACTATTTTTATATTTCGGTGTTAGGATTTATTTGATAGTTTCAAAATACTCTTAAGCATTAGTATTGTCAGTGTTTCCGTTTATTGTCGTATCATTATCTCCACATTGTATAAACGTTACTTAGCAATAGCTTGGAGTTATGCATGATCTTGCACTTGTAATTTGACATTTGTGTGACGAGGATAGGAATAACGTTTAGCCAAAGTAAAGAAAGAAACAAAGTAGAAAGAAAATACGTTTATTTGCGGTAAACATGACGCAGAGAAAAACACACAAATACAAAAAAGAACGAGTTGGGGGAAAATACGCGTCACATCCACGCAAAACGGCAATCGCTCAGCATATTGCTACGACCCTATGCGAGACAGAGCCCCAGCGCTGGTTTTCAGCGACACCCGGCCGGCGTTGACGTTATGACGTCAACTAGTTCAGCATACGAAAATATAAAAATAACAAAAAAATAAGAAATAAAATAAATACACTATAAGTACCTAGATCTAAATGTTTATAAAAACATAATATTTATAAAATGGTAACATTCCAGGCAAAGACGCAAGTACTTACGTGCTAAGTAACGTTTATAGATTTCGGCTTTAGACGATTTTTGAACAAAATGGCGAGGGTGGTTTGAAAATGAACAGTTTGGCAATAAAAATCAAGACAATTAGATCAGTTCTTTTTTACGTCGTGGATGAATTACCATTGTACTTATACTCGTGTATGTCTCCGTATGTATACTTTAATTTTCGTGTGGAAATCCTCATGAAAGAAAAGTCGAGGTTTATGTTTTCGCGTAGGTAATGTTGTATCATGCAAAAAAGTTAATACAATTTTTTTTTACAAAAAGAAATAACTGTTTTCCAAAAAAACCACTACAAAGTGAAAAGTAACGTTAATTTCGGAAGTCGGTGTCTTTGGTTTTGTATTTTCGTTTTTTGCCACCGACTTCTGAAATTAAAGTTATTTTTCACTTTGTAGTGTTTTTGTTGAAATCGGTTGATTTTTTTGTAAAAAAGTTTTCTCACTCCTCTTGCTCAAAAAGTCCGTCATTATACCGCACCAGAGCGGGGATAAAATAGCACATTTTCCTCTAGGGTTTTTTTTGCCTGTTAATAACGAGCTTACATAAAAACTTTTTTAACAAAAAAACAACCGACTTCCAAAAAAAACACTAAAAGACGTGAAAAATAACTTTTTTTGGAAGTCGGTTGTTTTTTTGTAAAAAAGTTTTTATTTTTCACTTTTTAGTTGTGGTACCTACCCCACACAAATTCGTATACCACTACTTGGTGTGTAAATAACAGTGACAGGAAATTATTAACACATCATCCATATAAACTAAGTGGAAAAAATCTGCAGTATTAAGGATAACTGAAAAACTACTGGTCAGGCCTTGATCAAATTTAAATGGGACTACATGTGAAGCACCACCTATCAAATAAAAAAAGAATCATCCAAATCAGTTCACCCAGAAAAAAGTTATGAGCTAACACACATAAAAAAAATAACTGTCGAATTGAGAACCTCCTCCTTTTTTTAAGTCGGTTAAAAAGGCTGTCAATGAGCTGGTTTATTTCTCGAATAATTTATTAACTTAGATTCTCCGAAGCATTAACCAAAACCTGTACCATTTTAATTAGTACTCAAAAACACAGAAACATAAATCTAGCTCGATAGAATAATTGCGTGAGTGATAAAAGTGATGGTTTATGTTGTTTATAGTCTCACAGCCTGTCAGTGGATTAAAAGGCTATAATAATGTCAATTTGTCTTTTTTGTTAGTCTGTTATTGGTAATTAAGTTCTGTCTCGAGTCTTGCCGAAAGAGCTTTAGTACTAAAACAATCCTTACTAATATTATAAATGCGAAAGTAACTCTGTCTGTCTGTTCATGTCTTAACGACTGGGCAGCTTTTGATAAAATTTAATTAGGACTTAGGTGGTATCCCCGTAGTATGTTTCCCTGGGATAATTTCCGTCTTCCACACGGGTAAAGTCGCGGGCAAAACGTAGTCATATATCTAAACTAATATTATAAACAGAAAATATTAGAGTTTTTGTTTGTTACGCATTCACGCTAAAACGGCTGAACAGATTTGGATGGAATTTGGCACATGGATAGATCATGTCCTGGCTTAGGACATAGGATAGAAATTTTTATCCCGGTATTCCCACGGGATCGAGACTAATGCTAGTGAAGCCGCGGAGCGCAGCTAGTAACTTCTTATAAAATTATAAAAACCACCCTATCGGTAGTAGAATTTAAGTCACTCAAACTCAAACTCAAAGCATTTATTTCAAATAAACCAATTACAGGCACTTTTGAATTGTCAAGGGGTCGGTCAGTCAGAAAGATGAAGCTAGTTACCCATTCTAAAGCGTAGTAGGTACCTATGGAGAAGAACGGGCAAGAAACTCCATGGACACTCTTTTAAATCAAAAAATGGTTACAAAATATTGATTACATCGTTCATGTTGAAATTATGCATGTGAGAACGATGCAGAACGTTAAAAGCGTCCGTAATAAAAAGACAAAAGCAATTCAAATATTAAATTAAATTAAAATAAGCCGTGGCAGCCAAGAAATGACCAGTCCCCACTGACGGCGCCCGTTCACGAACATGACGCATAGATCAGCACCATTCAGCTCAACCATTTTGAAGGGAACTTAATGATCCAACACACACGCCACCACCAGCGAGACATTAGAGTGAGCATGACAAACTCTCAGCCGCCAGGGCACATTCAAGTCAATGAAAGAAAAACCTATTAAATGGTAGCTTTATAGTAGGTGCATAGTACTCACACCTGTGCTATGCAATTATACAATACTAAAACATTGAATTTATACAATGCAAAGATAAGTTTTTAAAATCTTCAGCAGCTCCAACAGTAGTTTCAAATGCTAATCAATTATTTTATGCGCCCTTGTGGAGCAGGACCAGCGTTGAGCCAAGCATTTTTATCAGCGATGTAATCCCCCAACTTATAATATGCCTGGCTGCATAGTGTGCGTTTTATACAAGATCTGAATTTAGTTTCATTCAGTTGAAGAATATGGGGAGGTATTTTATTGAAACATTTTAAACAGTACCCCATGAAAGATGAGTCTACTTTAGCCAGCCTGAAACCTGGTTGAACTAATTGATCCCTATTTCTAGTGATATAATTGTGTCTTTCACCTCTTTTACTAAAAAGATGTAGAAGTACTAACATAGCAAATAAGTTAAATTGTTTACTAACATCTAGAATGATTACAATAATATTTTTGAAATTGGACCCAGTTGTCTGTTGAATAAATAAATTATTATCATTATTAATTAGTATTTAGTCTGCTTAGGGCCACGGATAATAAAAGTTTTCCGGGTGGTAAACATAATAACAACGATTGACGAAGAAGTCGGTGATCGAAGTAGGTACGCAAAACAGGAGACAGGAAATTATGTGCTAGATACGTTACTCGAAACGAAATTATCTGGAAGTGATAAAACACATCTTTTTTTTATTGCGAAATGGGCCTGCACTTGACCTCAAACTCGCCCGATGGAAAGCGATGAATGAGGTCTACGATGCCTGTTGACTGCTTCTTTGAAGACTAACAGGTTTTATGTGGAAAGGAACACAGACGCTGGCAGAGAGTTCCACACTTTGGCCGTGTCCATAATAAATGTGGAGGAGAAGCGCTGAATACGCCTAGTCGGAATATCAACCAAGTGCGGATGGTACCCTGCAGTACGTAATCGCCGTTTTAAGTACCTTTGCTCAGATCGTATCTCTTAGAAATTGTCTTCTATGAATAAATTCATATTGCAGAAATGTTGCTAAAGTGTTTAGCCCAAAAGTTTCATCATTCCAGACATTCTGAGGTGGGTAATGAATAACGAGTTTCCTAACATTATTGAAAGAGGAAGCGAGTGTTCGACGAGTTGTCCCAATGATGTTTTCGACCGAGCGAGCGCGAAGCATCTCCGTTTCAGCTTGGGCAAAAATGCTTTCGGATGTCCGGCTGTTCTCCTCTATAGGTTGCTTTCTCAAGCGATTCTCGTTTTCCTTGACGATTCCATTTTTCGAAAATTATCAAAATGGCGGAGACATGTGGGTTGAAAACGTAAAAAAAAACATATTTCAGCCATTTCGCGCTCTTTGCGCGCGCATTTTGTTTTAAGCTGCGCGGTGAACTTTTATTCAGTTTTAAGCTATGCAAAGACAGACTCGCGGTCTACAGCTGACAGAGCCGCTAGTTATAAAATTCCTATATTATACAGGTTGATTGACTTTAGTGCTAAGACTTCTAGTTACTGTAAGAACAACCGCAGACAGACACACACCCTGTGGTCTGTGGCATATAAATAACATATAATATATATAGCATCAAACCATTTAGTCATGAATATTTTTCAAAAGCCATTATTTATTCAACTTACGACGTACCATCTAAACGGATTAAGAATATTTTCGGCGACTGAAAATCGCATTTAAACGGTTTAAGCAAATTTTTTCATGACGTCTCAAACTTTGTAAATCCGATTTTCGTCTTAAAATAACTTGTGTAACTGAAAAATGATAATCTATAGAAATACATATCAAAGGCGACTAACAAGGCAGATGTGAGTGGAAACTTCGGGAGGGGTCGCCCTAGGATGACATAATATAGTGACCTTATTGGTGATGTTCTTCAGAAAGGTCAGGTGCGTAGTACTCGCAACCGGCGTGCATGTATGACCAGATGTATGAACGTAACCGAGGCAAAAGGAGTATGTAAGGATCGTAGCAGGTGGCGTTCTGTACTGTCTGCCTACCCCCATGGGAAAAAGGCTTGAGTTTATGTATGTAAGTATGTAAATATGAAATGCTATTCGTTGGTAAGCGAATCACTTGAGAACTGCTGGACCGAATCAGCATTTTTTTGTTTAAAATGTTTGTAATATTAATTCAGGTTTAAGGGAAAGAAAAAATTAAAAAATTCTCGAATATTTTCATATTCAGGAAAAACTGAACCTTCCTTCTCGTCCTTTTATCTATTGGGTTTTTGTATGAACGTTTGGGTTTTTGACAGGAAAACGTCTGTCGAGTCGGATAGTCTTACATTAGGCTACAAATTAGATATTTTTTCATCAATATCAAGCTTCTGATTATATTTACTACCTGTATATAAATATATGTGTAACCGATCTCCAAAAGATTAAATCATTAATTTTAATGAATTTAAAACGATACAATCGTATAATAAGCTTGATTTTTTTTATAAACTTGGATATTACAGAAACATTTTTTTTTGCCCAATTAGTATTGAATCTTAATTAATAAGTTTGTTGAATAAAATTAATTCAAGATGAATGTTATAATTTATTGGTCCTAAGATACGAATGAAGACTTAAACGCTATTCATAGCTAAAAGACGTTTATGAATAAGGGATTTAATAAAGTAATACCTAATGTTTAAAGAAAAAGGTATTATTTAATTTTCTTTTTAGGTCGACAGACACAAAAGAATTTACCTAAAATTCTACAAAGCTAAATCGCTCTCATATTTTGGAGTGGAGAGTTAAATATACAAATTTTTAACAAATATTATTTTCTTATAAATTCAATTCTAATCTGTCTAAGTGTCTAGATCATATTTTTAAGGTAATGAACAGACTAACACCCATATTCTAAGTCAAAACCTCATGATTTCCTCGACTTGACTCAATCACACTTAGGTGGTTTGTTAATCATAGTTGTAATTTTACTCCTCATCTCAGTTTCTTCAGGCTAGGTGAGTTTAAGTTGAGGGACCAACTGTCAAATATAAGGTACGTCGGTACCTTAAGGCTTCCTTGAGGTAGTCAACAAGGAACATTTAAGCAAAACACGCGTATTTTATCCTATTCTCAAAATGTCTTTTGAAGAGTTTATTAATTATTTATACGATAATCCTTACGATTACATATCGCGACGCAATTTACGAAATGCAGAAAATCCATTTGAGTTTTTAAAATTAGATTTCACTTTACTAAACATATTGTGATGAGTGTCCTGCTACCGCTATTGTTTCAAGATATTATTCCTAACAGACGTGGATTGCTAACTCCATTTATAATCCAAGTGTTAGCCGCTTTACGATTTTATGCAACAGGAAACTTTTGAGTAATTTGTCTAATTTTTTCGCACACATCAGTTATCGAACTTATTAGTTAAAATAAATTATTTATTACAGTACTTGAATTTGTTTTAATGGTATTGTATTCCTCCATTAGGCGAGCCAATGTAGCTTTTCTAATGGTGAACTCCCCATACTCGTTGCCACCGAATTTAGATCAACTTTTGAAGACAAATCTTTTCACTTTCATTAAAAAACTGTCTTCTGGTTCCAGCCATTTCGAGCAAGTTAACACAACATGCTATCAGGGTTTGTTTATTTGGCAATATTTGCGCCCTCACGCCGATAGTCGCCGCAGGAGACGCCCTGGGCGTCGGGAATCAATAGCCGATTCCCGGCCACTGTGGGCGCGGGCTTGCGGACGGCGAGCAATGGGCAGCTCGCCGTCTGGGGATAACCCGGGTCGATGGTGCGTTGTGTTCCACGCGCGCCTCAAAGAGATGTCTGCGCACATTGTCGGGGTCCGTTAGGGCAGATCCCTGCCAGACGCGGGTTTCTCCGAAAGGGTTACCGTGACCCTGGCACACAGGCAACTGAAGGAACACGGGTGGGTTTTAAAAAGTAAAAGGCTGACACGCCCTCCTGCTCTGCCCAGAGCGGGAGTAGTTATTGTATGATTTCCCACCCAAAAACAAAAAAAGGGTTCGTTTATTTATATTCTACTTTCATTTGACAAATGTTGACACTTGAAGTTGCAAACCACAGATATCGCGCTCACAGACAGCTCTCAAAATAAGCTTAGCCAATATAACAAACGGAATGTTCTTCCAAATAATGACGTGTTCGTGACTTATCAGCTCGACTCACACTCATTCGAGGTTCCTTAATGTGACGACTATGAATACCGATTTTTAGGGTTGTCCAAAGCACGCCTTGGGTTCTTCGAGTGAGTCGAGTAGCTTATTTCGAAGTTACGACTTAGAATATGGGTGTTAAGTCAAGACGGGCTAGCCGCCCGCGGCGATTCTAGAAACATTAAAATTACTTGTTTCACGCCACCTGGTTATGAAAGGTACACCTTTGAAGACTATAAAAAAATAAGTCGATTTTATTTAAAAGCGTACTTAAGTTTTAGTTAAATAATTTAAAAAGCTCAAGTATTTTCTACTCTCATTTCTCAATATATATTTAAGTATCTATGTCGCAAGTTAGACTGCTTCGTTTTCTGGTCGCAAACGCTACTGTTAACCATGAGGTCCTGGGTTCGATTCCCAGGTTGGGCCAAGTGTTATTGGGTTTTTCCATGAAAAATTTTTCAGTAGCAGCCTGGTGTCTGGATTCGTGCCCGGTTGATGGCAATAGGCTCGCCCCCTGTTACATGAGCCTTAAACATAACTGGCGAAATGTGGGTGTACTATAGGTACATGTACACCTCTGCTTAATACTTCGGGGACAGGCGTGGTGTTGTATTACGTCGCATGTTTGCATGTTTGGATTTTGTTGATGATACCTACCTATAAAATATTAAGCACTAAGCAAAATTTTAATTTTGATACTTATCGAGTAATTTTCCCTCGTATAATATTAAAAGCATTCACGAAAATCTACTTCAATAAGGGCCCGTTGTTTGATCAGTAGTCAAACATACTAATAGTTAAAATGCGTTAGTTAAACTAACAATTTGTTAAAAATTACATAGGTATGTTGTTTGACAAATAGTTAAGCTAACTATAGTTAAAAAAAATGACAATTTGCTATGAAAGTTAACCATGCGCAGACAGAGTAGTTAAAGATTGACAGCTATAAACTATTGTCAAATGACTAATTGTTAAATTGACTATTGGTCATGTTTAACTATATATCAAACAACGGGCCCTTAGGGCCAGTTTCACCATACTGTGTTTATTCTAAATGTCCCGTTATGCCATTTGACGTATTGTCTAACTACGAAAAATAGTCTGTCAAAAATGCTTAACATGGCATTTAGTAACAGCAGAGATTGGTGAAATTTGTGCTAAAGCTACTTTACAAGTTGTTTCTTGTTCACCATAACATAAAATTCTGTACAAAAACATGTTTTAACACAAATCTTTCTTTTAAATAAGAAAATGCCCAGTAGCGTAATAGTCGCTTAGTGCTCACCTCGCCACGCAAAGTAAACATAATTATTGGAAGTACTTCTCAAGTGCAGTCAATGGGTATTGAAATAACACCACGGCTAAGCAAATAGTGTTTGTGTATGTTAATGGACTGGGAGCGGAGAAAGACTTGTAGGGTTGTCTAAGGCCCACATGCACCGCCAATCAGTAAATACGTTTAACGATAAACGAGTTTAAACCATAATTTTGTTTCTGTCAAATGTTTGAAGATGACAGCGACAGAATGATGTTTAAAACTCGTTTAGCGCTAAACGTGCTTTTACATAGAAAAAAAAAATACACAATAATTATGTCTAAAATGTTTCTGAGTGTTTAATGTTTACGTAAAGAAAAAAAAGATTAACATTAATTTGGCATTAGTTCATGAAACACAAAATACAAATTATAAAAAAAAAAACAATGAAATGTTTTAACAAAAACAGTGTGTGCCTCACGGCTGCTCTAAAAAGGTCCATTTCAGAATTGATGTTGATTTGTGATGTATTTACATGTGCCAATGTTTTTCATGCATGAGGCAAGTAAATATCTTTGAAACCTTCTAAATTAATTTTATAAAGAGAAAAGATTTGATTTTTTGTATGTTTGTTTGTTACGCTTTCACGCTAAAACAACTAAACGGATTTGGATAAAATTTGGCACATACGTAGACAAGGACTAGGACATAGAATACTTTTTATCCCGACTTTCCCACGGAATCGAGGTGCAGCTAGTTAGGTATAAAAGGCAACATCAATTTATGTTGCGTCCTTAGATAATCAACATTATTTAATCAGGAGACAATTTCCCAGCGTTGAATTAGGTACCTGCTTAGTATTCATATTCATTTATTAACTTTACACAATGTAGGTAATAAAGGCTTAAAGCTAAGAACAAATTAAGGACCCTGTACAGCAACATATTGTATTAAAAATATATGTATATTTTTCACTAGCTCTATCGTTTTGTCAATTAATGTGTGACTTTTCCAAAACTATCCATTTACTGAACACAGTTCCTCTTAAATTACAAGGTAATACTGCGTTTTCCTTGTCCTGACAATACTCAAGGCTGTAGCGCCATCTACATCGCCAAATGCAAGCTACGCGTCACACTGACGTCACGCAAAATCCTGCATCGCGCAAGCAGAGTTTACCGCGCAACTAGCATATATACAACGTCCCGATATCAAACGTCGGGCAGTTGCCAATCAGGCATGACACCCGTCTGGTCGAAGGATCCTCCTTTTTCTATGGAGGTATGAGTGAACTATACACCTTGTTCCTCATACGTCTATATATATGGCCAGGCTGTTTTTAAGCTTATCATAATACACACGTGTAAATCGCCAGCGTACTGTCTCGTTGCTCTAGTGTTCACAAACGCTACTGCTGGGTTCGATTCCCAGGTCGGGCAGTGTTATTGGGTTTTCCTTCAGGAATTTTTCAGCAGAGGTCCGGTTTCTGGATTTGTGCCCGGTGGATGGCAATAGGCTCGTCCCCTATTACATGGGACTTAAGCATAACTGGTGAAATCTGGGTGTACTATAGGTCCACCTCTGCCTAACCGTTCGGGGATTACAAGCGTGATGATATGTTATGTGATATGCTGTGTAAGAGGATTCATGGTGGTCAAAATTTATGTACTACAACTACGAGTAAATGTCATTTCTTGAAAGCCTTATATCTCCTCGATGCGGAACTGCAAGCCATATGAGCGTCTGATGAGCGGTTAGCCATCTTTCTAGTATCCACAGTTACAGTAATAAAGCTCTAACGTTGTGACACTTTGTAATTTAACTGTCTTAGATAATGGACTGTGGTTATGGGGTATGTTATGAGAGCATTGAAAAAGTTATTTGTAACAATAAATTAGTTCAGAAAAGAAAACTGATAATAATCTGCCTCACAAACATTTATGTTTCCTATTGTGTGGATGCAGAATTTCTAAGTTTAAAATATAAATTTTGTATACATTCTCGAAGCCAACAATCGGTTAGTAGTACAGATAAAATAAAATTTTCCCCATTGCCAATTTTGCCTACTGTAGCTAGCTAATAATCATTTGCAAAAATATAATGTTTTTATTTATTTAAAACGAATTCTCTCCGGGTATGAAGATTTTCAAACAAAAAATGCCATTCAAATTTACGACATTGCCAGTGGATTTTCCAAAAAAAAAACTTTCAATCAAACCTTGTCCTGCCAATTACGAACACAAAAAAACCAGCCAAATCGGTTGACCCGTTCTCAAGTGATGATCTTTCATACATGGGGCAATCCATTTATATAAAAATAAAAAAAATGCTGTCGAATTGAAAACCTCCTCCTTTATTTGAAGTCGGTTAATAAATATATGACCATCACAAATCTACTGACAGCCCTACTCCCTCTCTATACTGCGAAGCCACTGATCAGCGGTCAGCCATCTCTATAGGGCCTGTACAGTTAGAATTTTAAATATGTTGCTATAAGCGTGACACTTTTGATACGATGGCGTTTTATTTGTTAGAAATGAGGTTAAATACTTCGAATGTTTCCGTTATCTTCATTATGAATAACAAAGTGATACTGTATGGAAATTCTAATAGAATCTGAGATTTAGCAATCATTAATTTTTGTGTCATGGTCTGCAGTCGACATGAAACAAATGCAACTTCAAGTATGTTACATCTGTATATTATCTTATTCCATTCCACAAAATATTCACCTACTGTTAAGTGCAGGTCTCCTCCAATTATTTCTGTAACTGGGCCATTCGTATCCAATTGATACTAACCGTATAATTTTAACAGAATGATAGCACCTTCTTCCAGCATACTACAATCACCAATCCATCAGACAACAATGGTGATTGGATATACAGCAGTTGGATTCTCATAATATAGACAATTGAGAGCTACTGACTTCTACATTATTGATTCCCAACTTGTTCTTTTTTGTATCTGCGTCATTTTTACCGTAAATAAATGTAGTAACTTTTTTATTTCTCTTTGATATCGGGCTATCAATAATGTATCTCAATTCCAATCTTGATCTGCGGTCTTTGACCACTGCTTGTGTTTCGCCCTCCCAAAGACTCAGATTGTCAAACTCGGTCGTTGATTGGCTACAGACAAAGATCGGGATCAATATTCGGATTGAGATACATTATTGATATCGGGCGTTAGGCAGTAGAAGCTTTCTTACAAATTAGGATTCATGGCTGAATCCTTCAGTCGATGCATGCGGGTATTCCACGTCTCAATTAACACATTCAGTGCGCTTAATCCAATTAGGTCGAACGTCAAAAACTTAGAAGAATCTCTTGACATTATTATCGTTACATATGTGTACACTGTATCCACTGATTCATAAGTAGTCGAGATCATTTTGAAGCAGTTCATCCGCGGAAGAACTTCCACCGGCATACTTATTTTTGCCACTAAGCAGCATTTGAGCTTTAGCAGACCAATAGCCAGGTGGGTGGACGACCTACAGAAGATCGCGGAGAAGATCTGGATGAGACTCGCATAGATTAGGGAAGCATGGTACAAAAAGGAGGAGGCTTATACTCAGCAGTGTGTGGCTCAAGGCTGCCAATGATGCTGATGATGAAGCAGAATTTGCGGTTTGAAAAGTATGAAGTGCTGGTGTAATCAGGTATATCAGACACGACGCTTTCGGAGACGACACGCGTAATCTACCTCTGGTATAGCAAATTTTCATGGACGGCATTGAGCAGTTGCCATCTAATGGGCCGCCTGATTTATTGGTACTCAAAATCATTGTCAATACAGCTTTATCATAACTACAACTACATATAATACAACACAACAACAACTAACAGAACTAGCGCATCAATACTAATAAGAGAAAACTATCATGTATAACATAGTAACGTCAGTAGACATATTAATTTAATACCAGTTCCGTTATTTACAAATAATAGGATTATTTTATCGAACGCCTTATAGAAAGCGAAGTTTTATTGAATAGCTTTGAGGAAGTGTTGACTTTACTAAGCTGATATTGTTTTGTGATTTTGGTTCATTGTGAGCCGTTATTAATGCGATAAAGCTTGGCGCTTAGTATATTTGGTGCAGATTACGTGGAGTTACTTTTCATTATATCTGGAGTCTGCTACACAAAAGCAACAAGTCTTCAGTTCAGTCAAATACATTTGTATCTGGATTTGGTTGTACAAATTTTCTGTTGGTTCCCATCTTTGATGTAAGCATAGGTTTTTTTACTTGCTGGACATATTTATATGATGCTATTCTCACAAATTCCATTAGGAGATCTGGCAACTATCGAATATTTATGAATCAGCATCAGACCACACTTTCTTAGTCTTTAACGCAGCTATATCTCAACAGATTTCTTCACTGCATACCCTAAAGTTCTGCCAAGTTTCATAGCTGGGGTTTTTGAAATTTTACCATTCATTATCGTAGATATGGTAGTGCCTCCATGTGTTTTGCATCAGCTCACTTCAAAAGCTCTTTATGCTCTTTTCTCTATGTTTGCTTTTGTACTGCTATCTTGTTTATTCCTCAATCACTTTTATTAGAGCATCTGATCGACTGGACCTGCTTATGTCCATGGATTTTTTAGGCATTCTTCGGATACATGTATGGGGAGTGCCACCCTTAATATTTTTTTCTCAATTTTTACTAGGTACCAACACCATTGTTTGCGGTGCAGAGATTTCTTATTTTTTCCTTCAGATTTACTCCTTTCCAATTTTCATCGATATAGTGCTAAAAGTCTGTGACATCCGGACAGACTGGCGGACATGACGCAATTATAAGGGTTCCGTTTTGGCCATTTATAGAACCCTAAAATGGAATTTAAAAACACTTTATGATTTTTTTAATATTTGATTTATGCTCTCATCATCATTAAAATAGGAGATTCAGATAGGAATATAACTACCACGAAGAATAATCGTATTATCCATTTACATTCGATCAGCCCTTAGGCCTAAATGCTATTAAACAAGCCAATGATCTTACTGACAATTTAAAATTAAGTCGGCTAACCAATAACAAGTTTAATCGAAATGAGCATTGCTCATAAATGTGCATGAGTGGCTCAGATGACAAACTCGTTTGATTTATACCTCCATTGTAAAGATACGCGTTTAATTGTGAAATAAGGTCGGCGAGTATTGAGGTACTATGATCAGAGAGTACAGAAGTACCATTCCTAGATAATAGACCTCTGAGTTTGATCAGTCGGCTAGGAAATGCCAGTGACATTTCGTTTTAAAATATTGACCAAAAAATTAACGTGTAAACGTATCTTAAAAGATCTACCTAGAGAAATAAAATAATTTCGTAATTTACAAGTTGATTGACGCCAAGGTAACTAATATACAGGGTGTCTCAAACATAGTGTTCCAAATGCAAATGAGGTAAAACGCAGGTGGCCTCTAATTTAAAAAAAAAAAAAAGTTGGTATATTCTCAACAATGTTATTTTAAAGTTTCGGTAAAGTTTATAAAAACATAGTAAAGCCAAATAAAAAAAATCTGATGCGTTGCCGAGCCATATTGAACGTAAATGAATATCTACACTGTCAAGGCAACTTTTATCCAGATCCAGACTCGCTACGTTGAAAATTTTGTTCACATGGTCGATAAATCCAAATGAAAGTGTAAAATGTCTTGAAAATTATTAAAAACTGTTAAGAATATCTCAACTTTTAAATGTTTAAATGATAGCCACTCCGCTTTACCCCATTTGCCTTCGGACCACTACGTTTGAGACACCCTGTATAGTAAGTGCAGGTTGTCGCAATTCTTCAAAACTGGTCAAAAAACAACCATAGTGGACATAGGCCGCTATGCTCAAGACCGGTTATAGTGGTCATCATTAGGCTATTTTTGATGATCTTATCTCAAACTTTGCTTCCGACGGTTGTGAGGTTCTGGGTTCTGTGTACGTACATACCAAAGCTTTAGTTTTGTACACTGAATTATGGATTCTAAAGTAGATATCTTCGATAGTTCGATAGTATCTATTTCTTTGTTATTCGGAATGGTACTTACAAGTTGTGGCCCGTCTGCCTTCCATTCTATGTCAACGGGAACCAGTATGTGATGTACAGCGTACATCAAAGACGGCCTGAAAAGCGATGAAGATACATGTTAGCGAATATTGAAGGTTACCCTTTTGTTTATGAAGGACTGTTAAAGTTGGCTACAATGCTCTTTGATATGTGCTCACGGATGTTTCAGTTTACTGTCTAAAGCCTTCGCGAAAATGGTGCTATAAAGTTGTTGCCATTTTGTGGTATCGTACGATTCAAACTTAATGGCGGCTCGGAACATGAGGCGAGTCGCTGCGCAGTAACCAATTCACGTGTCAGTGGGGGTGAGGGGTGAGGTACTGCGCAGCAAATAGCGCACTTCAAAGCCGCCATTAAGTTTCAATCGTACTGTAGTTAACGAGAATGTTAACCGCCGTGTTCTGCTTCAGGTTTTGTTTGCTCGTTGGACTATATTCATAACTTCCTGAAAGATTATTCGGTAAAATATTTTTGTAGTTTATGTTAGTTTTCATTTCTTACCATATTATACAACTAATTAATAGTTTTCAAATACATTTAGCGCATACCTACTGGAATTATGTCTTAAATTCAAGAACGCATACAATTCGCAATCAAACCTCCACAAGTGCGAATAACATGATAATTTGTTTATTAATTATACAATTGACAGCTTCACAAACAGTAATTATCACCCATACTGATGTCTTTTTGTAAGCTAATGTATCTGCAACTCTGCACGTTATAAATTGTTTGATCAGACAGTACAGGGAATTTTGGTATTTATGTTTATTATGTGTTTGAGATTGAATAGTGCCTTGTGATTAAGTTTAGCAATGAAACATCCCACTCTGCAGTATATAGCAATATTTAGTATTTTTTGTATGGGAATAAAAATATATAATAAGTTACCCATATACATTAAGAACTCAATTCAATTGGTATTTTTAAAAGGAAGCTAAAAGTCTTCCTGATTAAAAAGGCATATTACTCTGTAAAACAATTCTTTGAAGAAAAATAATTATTTAGTATAAAATGGTCGTGATACTTAATATAATGTGATATAAATTATAAGAATAGTATTATATAATATAAAATGTATGAATAATGATAATTAATATAATATAATGTAGTAAAATAAAATGTAAACTGTATAAATGATAAATGATTTTATTTCTGTAAGTAGGTTTGTACAAACACTTTAACACGTCAATCATATTTCTAAAACTAGAAGAGGTCGGCGTTTACTATCTGACTATTCCTATTCTAGGCTAGGCTATTCTTATTTCCTATAAGACTATAACTGTAATATTGAGTATGTCATATTTAAATTGCAATGCCTTAACAAGCAACTAAGTTCTAAGAACCTTCCTATTGTTAACATCTTCAAAATTCTGTACACTTGGTTCGCAATAAAGGCTGTGAATATAGATTTATTATTGTTGGGAGTTTTCTGTGATAAAGCTCAAATACGATAAGGTTCAGCAAATCTTTTTTTTAATAACTCGTGGGAAAAGAGTTCATGGAAGGATTTGGGGAAGGCTTTTGCCCAGAAGCGTGACAGAGCAATAAAAATTTTTTTTTTTGGAACAAGACAACAATCAAAGAAAACTATGTTAAATGATGAAAGCTGGTAAAGTTGAAATTGTGGCGCAGCTACCAGACTGAAGAACTGCAATAGTGATTCCTGTTGTATGTTGTAAGATGTCAAATCTTTGCTAACCAGAGTTCGGATATTCGGATGAATATTTACCTAAAGTTAATTTTTAGCTAAGAAAAGTATGGAAGCGGCTTCTTAAAATATTTTTTGTAAAAAAAAAAAAAACCCGCGAACACCGGGAATGCATAACTAGTCGGATGTATAGTAAGAAAGCGACTTCTAATAAAATATTTAATAAAAAAGAACCCCGGGATTCTTGGATAAAATATTTATTTAAAATTAATTTTTAACCCCGATGCAAATATGTGTATGTAGGGTGTAAGAGGTGGTGTGTGTTAGTTAAAGTTAAGATTTTTTCGATACAAAAACGCATTCCATATTAGTTGGCTAATATGGAATGCGCTTTTGTATCGAAAAATTCCCTAAATCTAAAACCTAAAGTTGAGATGTTGGCATCTCAACTTTAGGTGATTATGCATCCGAATATCCGAACTCTATTGATAACGTTCGTCTATGTTTATAGTTTGTTTATTGTACCAGAATAAATTGCCAACCCATGCAATCGACGGTGTTGAGCGAGCATTGAGAATCCAACAAGCAGCACGCCAGCGCGTCAAAAAAATACACTATTGGATTTTCAACTCTCGGCGCTAAGGAGTGCGTTGAAAATCCAGTGCACGATAAAAAATTGCCCGTGGGTACGAGCAATTTTGTCTCTAAGCTGGCAATACATTAGCAATTCCTCAGTGTTGTATGTAGTTATCTACTGTGACAACTTTCAACATTACGAACGAAACTGACGTCTCAAATTAGGTTAATCCTTTTTTTCAAATTCGCTACTCAATAAAATGTCTCAAGATTGAGATAATTTGTTCAGACATACTCGTAGAAAGCAAAAGTAGGTCTGTATCGTTATGTCCATAATTAACATTTATAGATACTTGTCGTCGTTAACGATTTATTGTAACAATTTGTTACGATTAACATTCTAAGTAGAAACAGCTTCGTTAATGTTTGCAATCAAATTAATTAATATTTTCTATCTTGACGTAATGATTTCTGCTACTATCTAAACTTCTAACTGCCTGTGGTCATCCATCGACAAATCGCCCGGACTTTTTTGGATCGATTAAAATAATTGAAGCATTCACGAAAATTAATTATCTACATTAATTCAAACGTGTATTATTATTATTATTATTATTATTATTATTTATTTATTTGTCAGAAAACAATGATCCATAATGGTTAGCAACAATTGAAACTTATAAACTATAACTATATCAGTATTGCCCATTTTATCAATAACTAATGAATTCACTTCTCGTTCCTCTTGAAATCTTCTACCGTGAATTTTATCAAACTCGGCGATTATTCCAATTTAAACCATACATTACCGAGATAAGAGTTATGGTTTTACGTCGATCGTTATTTTTCTACCTTACTTTACGAGTACTTAGATTTAAGGGGACTACATGACCTAAACGCTAATTTATAATGCCTAAAATATTTGATCCACTGCAGTAACCAAAATCAGACAAAATATATGATATTCTTCTGGATATATGCTAGTTAGATAGTGTGTTGAAAACATAATACAATTAACTTGGTAGGATAGAAAAAAATCAAGAAGATACCTCTAAAAAAATTTTTAACGATTAAAAGCCATACTAATATACATGCAAACATTCACGTTTTTTTGTCAGATTATTCTACAAGTAACATACTAACGTAATAGTGTTTTATTTTTTTAGTCAAATGAATAGATTTTTTGTAAATCCATAATTGCTTCATATTTTGCAATAAATTACCAGCGTTGTGTCATCGCGCGTCTCTCTCTTTTCTATGCAATCCGACAACTAGACATGACACACGACGACGGCTCTTGTAAGCCTCTTAACGAACACCAAAACTACAAGATATTAATTTCTAAATACCTTCTTTCCAGGGTCTCGCCATGTCAAGTGGGAGTTGTTCAGGGCCGGGAGTTTGCGGGGGCGTGCGGCGGCGACCGCCTCCTCCACCCGAGCCCGCGTTGTCCCTCGCCGCAGACCTCAGCGAGCTCAGTCTAGACCAGGGGTACCATACCCTTGCTGACTGCGGCCCCCCGAGGAGAAGAAGGGATAATACCTTAAACGATGCGCTGTGGTTGAAGATTTTATCTTACCTTGAGGTTGGTGAAAAAGTATAGTGTTGCCTGTTCAAATTCAAAAAGTTATTGCTGTCATGTGGTAAAAAAAAATACAGTTTGAAGGGTCCAGCACCGATATGAACCCTGTATGGGCACAGCAATTTTTACAATTTTAAATGTAAATTAATATACATTTGAAATATAGCTATAATCTTTTTATTAAATACATTAGTAGTTATTTCTAAACGGGGGTAACTAGTTATAACGGATGTAAAAAGACGCTTACCGAGGCCGAGAGTCACTTGTTGTTCCCATCATTGTTATATTTTTTTGTACTGGACCATACCTGAGAACCTTCACTCTGTATACTATTTAAGAATGGCAAGAATCCATGTTATCTCGGTATCGCATTTAGACTTCGAATGCATTCGTAAAAACACTCTCAAAAGATAGAACTCGGTCAAATTAAGATAAAAGGTAATTATAGCATAATTGTTAATATTGGGTTTCGCCAGAAAAACCTTGTTTAAAGATGGACGGTTACCGCAAAGGGTACGGTAACCGTTAGGACGCGAAGTGCTTGCGCGGTCACGCGGAGACATGCATGCGGACACAACCTCACAAACACGCTGCTCGACACAGAATAGACAAGACGCCCCGAAGCGGCGGGCGGTGGCGGCACACGGAGCGAGCCCCGCGCCCGCGCCACCGCCCTGGCCGCGTCGGACGGGTCATGCATAGAATAGGGAGTAAAGGTTTTATGTAAAATGTCTCAAGCAGTTTTAAAATGATAATAATTACGTAAAATAAAAAAAACATTTAGAAAAAAAACTCTAAGGTTCTGTACCAGCTATAGGTGAATCTCTTAAAATATTTCGTGTATGAATAGATACACCTTATGTAGTGGATTCATGTTATACTGTCATTTACGATAAGTTTCATAAATTAGTTATTTATTTATGACCTACATAAAATAAAACATGTTGCAAATACAATTAGGCACTGGCACCAAAGCTGAGTTAATGTAATGTTCTTGTGTTCCAAAGGCCAGGAGTCTTCTTCTCCATGATGTCTTAGATTTGATTAAACAGAACTCAGCTATCACAGCAGTCATTAAAGTCTTGTCCTGTAATATTCCTCTAAAAAAACGAGTTAGCAAGTCACTTAATATTTTAAACGATTAAACCACTACCACTAAAATCCTGGTAATTATCATATACAGGTTCAAATTAAATTAGCTAGCGAAACTCCACAGACGTGAAGGATATCGATATCTAAACACGATAAAATAAAAAAATAATTTATGTTTTTTGAGGGGTCACTGACCGCTGGTAGTGTTGTTAGATGAAGTATGAGTTGAATAAATATGTTTTTTTCGTGTTTAGGTATCGATATCAACCACGTCTGTGAAGTTTAAAAAAAAAAAGATTTTTTAAACTGATATTTCAAGTGAATACGCTAACTGCGGTTGATAACCCCACCAAAACAAATCATATAATAATATGATTTTTTTACTTTTGTTTTGTCATGTTTAGATAGCGATAGCCATCACATTTGCGGAGTTTCGCTAGTTAATTTAATTTGAACCTGTATATTATCGAATTAGAAATGCCGACCATTCTGTTATATTGTATAACTACTAGTTTGACTAGATGGACTGACCCTTCTGGTGAATATGGTAACTCCACTGCTAACGTCCTAGGTTGTGCGTTTAGATATTCAGATTTGATAAAATATTTGTTTCTTCTTTTGTTTTCTTTGTGCAGCTTAATAAAAAAGGTAATGCATACAAAGTAAAGCTCTGTAATTGTTTCATATAATTCACATACTTTCGCTTCTGAAATTAAGCTACACTAGAATTGCCACTCTTCGTGTCTTTCATTATTAAGCATCTCTTTTGCATCCTAAATACAAGCTCCTATCAGTAGACTGCCCTGAAAAAGTAACACCATACCGCAAAACTGAGGCCACTAGTCCGTGGTATGTAGCTAAGAGAGCCTGACTGTTGACTTTCTTTGAAAGTTGAAAGAGGGCACAGGCGGATGTACTCGGTTTTTTACACAATTCTTCAACATGAGGTTTCCATGTGACTTTGTTATGTCCTTAATATCACAGCCTTGGTAGGTAATACTAACATTTGGGTTTTCGCAGCGTTGATGAAAGTGCATAAGTTTTGTCTTACCTAGATTTTTCACAAAATTATTATTATGTAGCCAATTTATTATGTCACTTAAACAAATATTGATGTTATTCTCATAATTATTTTTATTTGTACACTTTATTACAGCTGTACTGTCATCTGCAAAGAGAACCATTTCGTTTGATGTTACTTTCGGGAGATCGTTACTATATAACTTTATCTTCGAAAAACTCTGCTGGCATTCAATTTTCTAGCACCTGTTTCCAAGTGTACATTGTTTTTGTGTGCTTGTTAAAATACACCCTTTGCTTTCACCAGAATTGGACAGAAAAACTGGTCGAAATTGTACTGGAGAGAAAAATAGTCAACAATAACTGAAAACACTTATGTTTCCAGGTTTCAGACCTCTGCCGAATGTCTCGAGTGTGTCGGCGATGGGCGAGATTAACCACGCGACTGATCACGAGGCCCGAAGCCTGGAAGAAGGTCAGAACAGCGGGACCCTTGGACATCGCTGCAAGATGTGCAGGAGCAAGGGCAGGACCTTGCGTCAGCTCCGTCAAGGAATGGCGGTCAAAGAACTGTGCTGTAAGTTAAGAATAGAATAGAATAGAATAGAATAGAATACTCTTTATTATGTACACCATAAAAACTACAGATATAAAAGTAGAAATTTTACATGGGGTGACACAATGGGCGGTCTTATCGCTAAAAGCGATCTTTTACAGACAACCTTTGGATGGATTCGAGGTAGGTTAAGGTCTTGTTGTTTCCGTATAGTTCATTATGAACTGGAAAATTGAAAAATAAAGAAGAACTAGTAGAAACTGAAATACAGTACAACTATTTTCTTAATATCCTTCGGGAATCATCGCATTTCCGAATACAAACGAATGCTAATTTCCATATCCATATATAATTAGATTTATCGTGTATAATAATTTGAATTCAGAACTAAGTACTTTACTGTGTAGTTACGTCAAAACAAAACAACAAAGTAACACCTGATTCCATAACTTAACTTGTATGAAATTATTAGCCAGATAAGGTTACAGGATTTTGTCCGGAGGTAGTCAAACAGGCCCTTACTAACACAGTTTGTATGGTAACCGAGCCATTGATGGACGATTCCTTTGTGCTATAGACCAGATTGAACAGTCAAAGTAAAATATCACGCACCAACGGTTCCAATTAGAACGATGATTGGGCGTTCGATTTACTGCTTGCCTACAAGTTGTAGGTGGGATAATAAATATTTGTGTGAACGACGACATAGCATGCCGGTTGTAAACGTTTTCGCATTCATGTGTTATCTATGAATGTATAGGTGAACCAGAAAAAATATGCGCTTCGGTAATATTTGTAGCACGAACGTCGCGCCACAGTGTAACCCCTCACAGAGAAATTGCTTCTAAGTTTTAAAATACTGTACTTTGTCGTAGTGCACCTATCATTGGGCGTTTGTAATGAAGTTTTCTGCCCATCGGGCTACCTACTCCGGTCACAGATCACCATTTGTCCCTCAAAAGTTTTGGAAAGTTTTTTGGATTTGCATAGAGTTATGAATCCATAATTTCATGAATATGGTAATACACAATATACAAGTACTGGCCTGGTTGTAAAAGCGATCATCGAGCGTTCGTATTTCCGAAGATAGACGATGATTCCCGAAGCGCATACTTTTCTTTGGAAAGCTGTAGAAACTAGGCAGCTGTCTTCAACTATCATCAACTTCAACTCGATGTGAATCAAGTGACTTGACTTGCTTGTAACCTATAGTCGCCGGAAAAAAAAAACAGTCACCGTAGCTGAAATCGCCATAAGGTGTATAATGTACTAGCTTTTGCCCGCGGCTTCGCCCGCGTGGAGGTCGAAAATTATCCCACGGGAACGTTCCACCGAGATGAAAATAATCCTACGTGTTAATCCAGCGGGGTAATTACGTAACACACTAACGGTAGGAATGGGTTTCATTTTGACAGTTCAACAACATTCATTGCGTTATTTATGTTGTTGAGCAGACAAATTTTTCGAACATATGAAGCAATGGATTAGCAATAGGATTTAAAATTATTCAGATTGTGATAGATATTGTGTTACGTAATTAGGGTGCAGGTTATAAACAATTTGTGTTCCAAATTCAATCCAAATCGGTATCATAGTTTTTGCGTGAAAGAGTAAGAAACATCCATCCATCCATCCATCCTCACAAACTTTCACATTTATAATATTAGCAGGATGTATTAATCACTTGCTTATTAAACTTTTGTTTTATTCAACAGGTCACAGTAGCAAGTGCCCAGCTGCTGGTGGCTACGTTCAGGAACCTGACGCATCTGGCTGTCACGGGCTCCAGCAGTATGGATGCCAGAGCTATGGCGCCTCTCATCACCGACCTGACGGATTTGAGGCATATAGACCTTACAGGTTACTATTACATATTTATTTTATGAGACCAGCCGGTATATTCGGTAGAATCACACCGTAAAAACTTACGTGAACTGATCTGTCGTTACACCTGATGCTAGGGATTGACACTTTTGAAATGTCAAAACTTACGTGAACTGATCTGTTATTATACCTGATGCTAGGCATTGACACTTTTGAAATGTCAAAACTTACGTGAATTGATCTGTCATTACACCTGATGCTAGGGATTGACACTTTTGAAATGTCAAAACTTACGTGAACTGATCTGTCATTACACCTGATGCTAGGGATTGACACTTTTGAAATGTCAAATGGTGATAACTTCACCTAAGTTATCACATAGATCGGCAGCAGTCTATTTTCAAACACACAGTATCCAATGAACATGCTTAATGAAAGAAAGAAAAGAAAAGAAAGAAAGAAAAACTATTTATTGGGACTCGCACAGGATTATCAGAAACTAAACTAAACACACTCAAAAAACAAAAAATATAAAATAATAAAATAAAAACAAAAGTAAAATGAAAATAACAACAGAAAGACAAGAAAGACAGATGAGTAAGTAGAAGTACTCGTAATGAATTTTGTGTATACAATCACAACGTATCAGAATAATAAAATTGGAGATTGCAGTATACTCTACTCTCTTTAGCTAGATGGAGAAATTGGCCCTATTTTCTTGAAATTACTCGCACACGGGAAGACCTTAGAAAGACTTTCCAAGACTCTTGACTTGGAAACAGTGCACGTCTCTGCAATGTTTTAATCCGCTATGAATCGCGACAATTATAGCTATTTAATGACCGGCAAATACAGTGGGCGATAATGATATAGGTTTATAATAAATTGCACGAATAACTAACTTATTAAAATTATTAAATTTTTATTTAATAATCATCGACGAAAATGTCAGGTAATCGCAGTAATCGCAGCCGGCGTGCGTGTATGACCAGATGTATGAACGTAAACTAGGCAAAATGAGTATGTAAGGATCGTAGCAGGTGGCATTCTGTCATTTCTGCCTTCCCGCATGGGAAGAATGGCGTGAGTTTATGTACGTATGTATCGACGAAAGAGTTGGCTATAAAATCAACTCCAAATGCCAAATGAAAAACATCTTTAAGAGGCTTACAAGAGCTAAAGCGCTGTCACTGTCGGAAAAGAAAGAGATGCGCGATGATACAACGCTGGTAATTTATTGCAAAATATGAAGCAATTATGGATTTACAAAAAATCTATTCATTGGACTGAAAAATTAAAACACCATTACGTTAGCATGTTACTTGTAGAATAATCGGACAAAAAATCTGAATGTTTGCATGTATATTAGTATGGTTTTTAATCGTTAAAATACTTTTTTAGAGGTATCGTCGTGATTTTTTTTCTATCATATCAAGTTAATTGTATTATGCTTTCAACACTCTATCTAACTAGCATATATCCAGAAGAATATCATATATTTTTCTGATTTTGGTTACTGCAGTGGATCATATATTTTTAGGCATTATAAATTTGCGTTTAGGTCATGTAGTCCCCTTAAGGAGATTTAAAATTAGAATTTTGGGTTTAAATATCCAATAATTAAATCACAGCACTCAATTTGTGACTGGCACTGCAAATTGGCATCTACTGGTGCGTAAAGCTGATACTGAGAAAGCAAATTGTTGATTGCCAATATCATGATACTCCGCTTATATTTTCAACCACCTCGCTCTAATCCTTGGGGAAATTAGGTTTTGCTGTCAAGGTATGCAGCTGTATCGATATTTATTACGCTTCCCATAATTCCTCGTACCTGGCAACTTCGGCTGAAGCCTACTCGGTAAAGTTACAGACTTAGAATCTTGCAGAAGTTTTGAAATATTGCTCGCAAACTATGAAGTTAGGAGGCTCGTTACTTTGAGAGTAAATAGTGATTTACATTTACGTTAATTTAAATTTAAGAGAATAGTAAATTACACTTATATCCAAAGTATGGTAGATGTAGATACCCGCTCGCAGATGTGGTAATTTTATTCCTTTGATATAATTTCTTTTCTTTTATCGTTTGTAAGTTTAATTATAACCTTAAAACCTGATACGTCTCTATACAAGGCAAACGTCATTTGCGAACATAAGACGGCAACTTTTCTGCATATAAGTCAGATTTTAATCAAGGAATCATTATTTTCTGGTTTTCTATCAGCACGATACTCGTATGTAGCTATTTGTATAGTTGCGTGAACAACCCTGGAATTATTATAGCAAATGAAATCATTTATTTGCTTATAATGTAGGTGATATACGGATAAAATGGAATTTTTATAAATAGTCCGATACATTTTACCTTACGGCATACAAAATGTTCAAAGAATAGAATTTATAATAAACAAACTGTGTGCCCGATGGGATTTCCCATCTGCAAAATGTTGAACTTCCATACAAACTTTCATCTCCTATTTAACTTCTTTAGGGGATGAATTTTGTCACCTTCGTCATAAAAGGAACTCTTGCGCAAAATTTCGCATGCTTCTAAACCCAGCAGTTTAAATTGTGTGCTGTCTATCAATGAATGAATTTAAGGTGGAATCCTTAGCTGTAGCCCGCCAAATTCAAATTTTCTTTGGTTTGTTTGCAAATTGCAGCTCTGTTTTACGTCGTATGTTAATAAAATGCGATTCGCGACCGTAGGAATGATATATTTACTGAATAATAATCAATTGTCAAACTTTGGAAATTTGTTCCAACTAAGAATTTTCTTATGAAATATTCTATTTTTTTTTTAGGTGGAACTAATTTGGTGTGCTACAGCTAAGGATTCACCTTAAGATGTTTATTACGTAGATAATAGAATTGAATTAATATTTTTATTGCAATGGAATATTTTTGGTCCCCAGGTTGTCCAAACGTGGACTGGCCCGACTGGGCCTGGTTGGAGACGCGGCTGGAGACCCGCCGACCCCCCGTGGAGTACATAGACCTGACGGACTGCGGGTCCGTGACGGACGCCGGACTCTGCGCGTTGCTCCACACCTGCCCCTCTCTGCAGTATTTGTACCTTAGGAGATGTACTCTAGTCACAGGTGAGCAATCTATTGGAATGAACATGTCTATCTTGTTTAGTCTCTTCGTAAACTGCATCATAACCATCTTCCTGCCTTTGTGCAATGTAACTTGGTCAGCGCAATACGTTCTATTCTTCCATTCTCCCCTGTCAGCCGTCACGCTATCATTTACTCCCTTTTCTTTTATATGATTCCTCAGACAATCTAATAAATTTGGCTATCCGGTCAGTGGGTCGTCTTAGGGGCGGAGTAATAGGAGTTGCAGTATACGCTTAGGGGTACTATGAGCAGCAAAGATAACGGAAAAGAAAATATTTTTTGGGCCTAAATATTTTTTTCGGAAAACTAGGCTCCTACTTCTGAATTGTTTAAAAAAATAGCCATGAAGGGAATGGCGGGGTCATTGTTCGCGTGCTTCGCTAGCTCACTAGACCCCGCCATCCCCTTCGAACCTAACCTGTCGGAATTGTGGTGCCCCAAGTCCCGAGCTCGCTTCGAAGGCCTATTTCTCGGAAACGGTGCGTCGTAGGACCATGCTTCTCAAAAGCTAAATGGTTTCTATAGACAAGATTAACCCGATACTAGGCTACACCCCAACCGGCTATCCTTTTCATCTCCATCCATCAACATTTATATTCATCACTCTTTTATTCTACGACTGGCATCACCCAAAAATCGTCTGGCAGAAAATGCCAATGCCGTTAAGTCTGCCTCTGTGAAATATTGGTGTGCTTTTTAAGGGGACTACATAACCTAAACGCAAATTTATAATGCCTAAAAATATATGATCCACTGCAGTAACCAAAATAATAAAAATATATGATATTCTTCTGGATATATGCTAATTAGATAGTGTATTGAAAACATAATACAATTAAAAAAAAAACACGAAGATAACTCTAAAAAAAAAATTTTACGATTAAAAACCATACTAATATACATGCAAACATTCATATTTTTTGTCAGATTCTACTACAAGCAACATACTAACGTAATAGGGTTTTAATTTTTTAGTCCAATGAATCGATTTTTTGTAAATCCATAATTGCTTCATATTTTGCAATAAATTACCAGCGTTGTGTCATCGCGCGTTTCTTTCTTTTCTATGCAATCCGACAGTGACCGCGCTTTAGCTCTTGTAAGCCTCTTAAATCTGCCTCTGTGAAATATTTGTGTGCATTTTTAAGTAGGCAAATAGCTTATACACTGACAAACTTACTTCTGCGTTTCTAGTGGCGCTGATTATTAACGAAGTTGTCAAAAATCTCAACAGTTTTCCGCCAATAGCAGCACGCACCACGCGTCGGTATACCAAACAGAGTATTCGCACAAGCAGCGTAGAGAAACATACCTTCGTGGAGCAATACACTCGGGCACATGTTCACAAATCCACCAAAAACTTCAACTTCGTCGTTCGTAGCCCGCGCGCCCCGTCCTTGCAAGTTGCCGAGAAAATAAAATTCCATTTTAGTTCTCTATTTTACCACACGCAATGATAAGTCGGTCATTATTATCAGTTCATAAATTATTATTGAGTCATTGCTGAACATTTATTTTTCCAATGACCGCCACAATGAAAAAACAAAAATGGAAATTCATAAAATCATCGCGTTTGATACGTCTGATATAAAAAAGGACTGATATTTTAAGGTCCCATCAAAAAAGACTCTCGAACTTCGAGACATCGTTCCGTGTGTCTATTCAAAGTTGTCTAAAGAAAAGTAATAAAGTAATTTGAGACTTTATTAATATATTCTTTATCGTAAACCTACAAAAAACTAATGAAACACTATAAAATATACAATGGCAATTACACAACTTAATGACAATTTATGAGCTTTATTATTTCAGGTAGTCACTTGAATCACGTGTTATTTTACTTAAAACATCTTTAGCTAGGCGCAAGTATCTAAAAATAAGGACCTATGTTGATCGAATTTTATATAACTTAATCCTAAACTGCTTTTTGGTGAGAATAATATAAACAATTTACATAAAACAGCTAACATAAATAACTTTATTTTCGTGGTAGTCAGCAAGGACAGTAAATAAATAAATCCAAGTATTTTTTTTATGATGTCCTATTCATATTTCATGATAATAAATTATATTCAGTGGTTTCTATCAATAATATTTGTATTTTTTTTTTAAAATATATTTTCGCAAACAGAATCTTTTTTATCTTTTATAGACTTGCTGGCTCGCAAACGCTTCCAATCTCTATTTGAATAGCCCAGAAAATATTTCAACGTGAAGTTTGAAGCTAAGTGCGTAGTACTCGTACTTACTACATTCGGCTTTGCACTTCGAAAGTTACCATCTTCTTCCCGCTCTGGTACTGAAATGATGTGCTATGTAAATGTGTGGTAACACACACTTC
Organism: Griposia aprilina; assembly: GCA_916610205.1. Lineage (NCBI taxonomy): Eukaryota > Metazoa > Arthropoda > Insecta > Lepidoptera > Noctuidae > Griposia > Griposia aprilina. The sequence continues at coordinate 5,491,973 of OU744306.1, forward strand.
CACGCTCTTCAAATCAAATAAAAATATTTTATTTCACATAAACCTACACGGGCACTTATGAAACGTTAGAAACTAGGTGCATGGTTCCAATTGGTTGTTTCCTATGGAGAAGAGCCGGCAAGCACCTCCACGGTTACTTTTTTTTAAATTAGGGGCTTTTAAAATGTTCTTGTTCTTTAAAGAAGACTTTTTCCTTCATGTTCTTATCTTCAGCGGTTTGGGCTTTGAATTATCTGTCAATGAGTCAGTCATTCATAGTTTTTTTTTTTTATCTATGTAGAGGTGAACCATTTTTATTTGTTTCTGCTAGGTGATGCCTTCTAGTATGAGCAGATATATACTCATATGGCATGCAAGATGTAACATTATAAATTAAATGGAATCACAATCATGCTTTGCCTTAATGGTGTTATCATTTGTTCTCATCCAACCCCTTTTGACTAGGTCAGGAGTCGAGTAAAGAAAAATCGTGCACCACACTACATCTTAGGAATATTCTCATAACTCTATCTTCAGTCATGTCTCTGTATGTCGCTTTATAACTCCAGTTTTCTCTTCCAAGATAACGTAATTTTTCTTCCCCTTATTAATGTCTGCTTGCCTATGTTTTTATGTGAGATTTATCTAAAGTAAGTATAGTGTTTGCTTACAGTTTAGCGCTTAGCAATTTACAAGGTAATTGAGGATACTATGTTTCAACCTAGAAATTCTATCCAATACGGATTTTCTAATTAAAATTATGATTGGTTATGGGCAATAATTTTCTCAACGTATGTTAAATGTAAATTGAAAGACTGGATTAGTAAAAGTAATGGTTAAACACGATTTTGTGGTCTGAAAGTCTTTGTAACAGTTAGATTTTCATTCGTCCATCTGCAGCGCAGTGTCTCCATTTTCCTTACCACACCTAAGTGGTCTGGCTTCCTCTCTTTTATATCTTGGTGTATGTTCTGCGTCAATTGCCCCCTTTAGTTGCGAACTAAGTTCCATCTATAGGTTTCATTCTATACATATGGCTTGGAATTCTTCCTTCCTCCCATTAGTTTAGAAAAAGAAATAGATTGAAATAATTTTAACTGTTTCTCTTTTAAGGAAAAACCTTTTCTAGTGTGGCATCACTTATGGGCACCTTAAATACGTGACGCCGCGTAACATAAGTTTACGCGCATTTGTGCACTCGTAATTAACTGGCGACACTCAACTAAGTTCGAGGGGTCGCACCTGGTTTAAGTATAGATTTGTAAACTTGTGTACTCTATTTTAGACCTTTACATTTATTGTGTTCCATTCTAGGGTGTACGCGAGTTTGAACTTTTACTCCTCAACTCGTCACCTTACCTCACCAACAAGACGCAAAAGAAACAGGGGACAGGGTCAATGAATACCTTACGCACGCCTAACTCCCCAAACTAGCAATCAATTTATTGAATGCTTCCGCGTGCCTGGCCAATACCGTTGTTCTACAAAGATAGCCATACTTAAAGTGTTCCCGTTATTTCTAATACATTATACGGTCAGCAGCGAACAGTAATCGCATTATTATTCAGAAAAACATCTATTTAATGGCCATAATCCACGACTAACGTCTCTATTAGATCGGTCGCCCCTCTAGTCGACTTGTCTAGCTTGTTCGTTCAGTTTTTCGAAAGCAAGGAATTGCTTGTACTAGATTTTCACACAAGATTTTCTTGTTCGTTGAATCACACTCAAACTCAAAGTATTTGTTTCAAATAAACCAAATGACAGGCACCTTTGAATTGTCAAGGGGTCGGTCGGTCAGAAAGATGAAGCTAGTTGCCCTTTCTAAGCGTAGTATGTACCTATGAAGAAGAACGGGCAAGAAACTCCATGGACACTCTTTTAAATCAAAATATAGTCACAAAATATTGGTTACCTACATCATTCATGTTGAAATTGTGCATGTGAGAATGATAAAAGTGTCCGTATTAAAAATATAAAAACAATTCAAATATTAAATTAAATTAAAATAAGCCGTGGCAGCTAAGAGATGACCAGTCCCTACTGACGGCGCCCGTTCACGAACATTAACATAGAAGATGTTGTAAGGTTTGTTTTCGATGTTCTTCCTAATATTCAGAGTTTTTTGCTCTATTTAAATGTACTACGGAATATTCTCTCTTACAAACCGCCATTATATTGCTCCTTATGCTATTCTCTTGATATCAATAGTCTTCAGTTGAAAATGGGCCACAGCATCCATTTGGTTTTAATTTCAACGAAGCCAACGGCCTTGCGATTCTTAAATTGGGATATCGCACACGATATACCAATTTATTTAATACAAAAGAAATGTTTTTATGTGCACACAAAGATTTTTTTTTACTATTAAAATAATAAATGTGACGAACTAATTTAGTCCGAGGCTATTGTTACCTATAGTATTGAAATATACAGAAGGTATTGGTGTACGTATACAACGTTATTGGTAATATGTCGGCAATCCATTAAGGGGGTGTAGGGGATGTTATTTGCAACCAAATGACCCCGCAAATGTCAAACATTTTCGGGTAATTTGACATTTCATAGTTTTTGTTAGATATCTGGTATGATAATGTATCTGATTGGACAGCTGAGAAGTTGTACATGTTATTGGATGCTCTGCTGATAAAGTACTTCCGTGTTTTTTTTTGCAGAAATCGATTATTTTAGTCAAATATCCTGCTCAAAATGATGAAAATTTATTTACAAAAAAAAGATGCCTGATTTTGTTACAATATTATTATCTGCTTTTACTTCAATACATAATAATCAACCATCATAATAAGTAGTTTTTAAAACAGAAACTATTAAAGTTAATTGTCACTTTATGGTTGATTATTATGTATTGAAGTAAAAGCTGATAATAATAATGTAAAAAAATTAGGCATCTTTTTATTGTAAATAATTTTTTAAAGTTATTTACCGCCAAAAAATATAAAATGTGAAATTACTCGAAAATGGTTTACATTTGCATAGAGGTCATAAGGGGTCTTTTGGTTGCAAATGACCTCCCCTACATCCCCTTAATGGATTGCTGACATATTACCAATAACCCTGTATATATAAATAATAATAAAAAATAAAAATAAATTAAACATACAACATCAAAAGGATCTGGTTTTGCTATATGCAATTTATATTTATAGCTGGGGCCTAAGTCTACTAATTTATAAACGGTGCAATTGTTTCGTGATTGTTACTATTTGACAGATTTTGTATGACAAATCTGACAAAAACTCACAATGCAGAGACCATTGCGACGTTTGTAAATTAGTAGACTTGGCCCCCAGGTTACACAACATCACGAAGTTGTTGGTATGTTAAAATGCCACGCTGTCTAAAATGCTTGAAAAATGTTTCGTGCTAAATTAATTAATTGATGTCGTGCAAGTGTTTAAAATTGGTCTTCTGCCTGCTCTCGTCCCGTGTTGCCCTCTTCCATTCTCCCCTGTCAATCGTCTCGTTATCGTTAAATCCCTTTTGCATTTCACCCCGTCTCATCACATGCCTATATCAAGACAGACGATCCCCTGTTAGCTATCAATGAGCAGCGGGGTAGTTGCGTAACACACTAACAGTAGGAATAACTTTCATTTTGACAGTTCAACAGCATTCATTGCGTTGTTTACGTTGGTGAGCAGACAATTTTTTCGAAAATATGAAGCAATGGATTAGCAATAGGCTTCAAAATGATTCAGATTGTGATAGATAGTGTGTTACCGTAATTAGGGTGCAGGTGTGTCTAAATTCATACTTAGACACACCTGCTTAAAATGATATAATTTTATTGAGTTTCAGAAACAATTTGGTATTTCATTAAAATTATATAATTTTTGGTTTCTAAACTTTAATGGCCCGAAGCAAATTCTGCGTAGGACAAAGGTACGCATATTTTAGACAATTTAGATACTGTTTCACAAAGAACCTACTTACCTACTGATAAAACTCCGGTAATTATCATGTTAACTTGTTAGAAAGCAAAGGATTTGAAGGAATTCGTTAGAAAGGGTTTGTTACATTATTATTATAAACCAACATCATTTTTGTATATTTTTGTAAGTATTTTGTGCTACGTCTGCCTTCATTTAAAGGTAACTGGAGAATTTAGTCTCAGATGTTAAATATTGTGAGTCTTTATGCCCAGAACTAGTAATTATGGCGTTATGTATGGCTGGTTGATGCTTCTTAATTGAGGAGCTGGCGAACCAATCCGGATTTCTCCTGTAATTGATTTTTTAGAGTAGAGATCAAAAACCAAAATAAGTTAAAGTTAATTAGGTAGAATTTTAAGCATTAGTAAAAAAAAAAAAAAAAAATGTAAGCCCAGATCTGGCTTAAGTTTAATAAAAACCCTAAGCCCCTTTTCATTTTTTTTTTCGGACATATATTCGTCCAACTTGACAAGGACGAGTCCCTTTCTGATTAAAAACACAGTTTTTAACAATTTATTTTGAGGCATTTAGAGTCAGTTTTGATTATTGAAAATAGTAAATATAAGAGTGCACAAAGAGCGCAAAAAAAATGGCGGATGTGGACAAGTCCGGATTTGTTCGCCAGTTCGTCAATTTATTCCAGAGCAAATTCGATTCGTCTACCTTTGAATAAGCAAATATAAAGGCTTATCGTATCATTGCTCTAAAGGTATGAATAGGGTAAGATATTTGAGTCGAGTAATTTAAGACAATTACTAAGGATCCTGTTAAACATGGTAGTTAGTTAATTAAGACATGTTCATCTTTGTTGAACTTGCTTATAAATCTTCTTATTTGGAACGATGAGAGGAATTTACAAAAGGTATTTACAAGGCAGATGTGAGTGGAAACGCCGGGAGGGGTCGCCCTAGGAGGACATATAGTGACTTTATTGGTGATGTTCTTCAGAAAGGTCAGGTGCGTAGTACTCGCAAGCAGCGTGCGATGTATGAACGTAAACGAGGCAAAAGGAGTATGTAAGGGTCGTAGCAGGTGGCGTGCTGTAGTTTCTGCCTACCCCCATGGGGAAAAGATGCGAGTTTATGTATGTATGTATGAGCGTGATTTCTTTGTCTCATTCTGGGGAAAACATCGTAACGTAAAATGGCTCACAGATTTAGGTATGCGTTGCCTCATACTGCAACTACCTATATTGTAGCACAGTAGATAACAAACGAAGGAAAATGGGTGTATTAGGACTGTAGCGGGTGGCGTTCTGTAGTTACTGCCTACCCCCATGGGAAGAAGGCGTGAGTTTAGGGTAAGTATGTATGTATGCAAATGAAAAAATTATAACCAAGCCTCCCGCAGACAGGCGCGATGCGACTCTTGTAGAACAATTTCCATGAAGTTTTCATAGAAATTGTTCTACGAGAGCCTGTTTGCAGGAACCTTAAATCAATTGCCTCGTACTATGGTATCGCATGAATTTTCGTAACAGCGCGGCAACGCTATGAAGAGGTTTCGCTTTAACATTATTTTAAACTCAATCAATTTCATAAATTCATGACAAAAATTACTCATTTCATGAAGCTGAAAATCGACACTTTCCGAAAGTAAAAAAAACATCAGAACGGTTATGATGTTTTTATATATGACGGAGAAGGTACGTGTCTCTCTCGTTATCATCGGCCATATTTAAAATTGTTTGCAGTTCAAATCAAATTATAATTTACAATCAAATTAATCACACTAGCGAATCACACACTGTAGGTACACGACACAACTATACGGAACGCGCGACAGTTTCTAAACGTGTTCACTGCTAACCCGTCAACAACAAACTGCTTTTACTCTCGTCCTGCGTTATGTTATAGACTCTGTCGAGCGCCACCTGGTGGCGCTGGCGTCCCAATTAGTCAATGTCAAACGATTGATTTAACGTATTTCCGACATAGATTATACTTAAGCTTGGTAGAAAACCGGCGTTTACTTTCTTCTCAGCGATTCCATAAAACCCATGACTTGGGTATTATTTGTTTGATCTCCCTTTTTTACTTCTGTTATCCAGCTGTTCACAAACCAATGATATTTTTGTTCCAGATGCAGGAGTGCGGTGGATCCCATCGTACTGCGCGCTCAAAGAACTAAGTGTGTCCGACTGTACCGGTGTCACGGACTTCGGGCTGTACGAGCTGGCGAAACTAGGGCCGGCGCTACGGTACCTTTCTGTTGCTAAGTGTACACAGGTGAGAATACTGGTGAAATATTATGACCAGTGATCGGAGTAGGTAGATTGAACTGGGGTCATTGATCCGAAACGTATATATTACTATGGACATTCCTCCGGAATTGGTGGATTATTAAAAAAAAACCGGAACTTATGTAGGAATTGTATTCTGCCAGAGTGGAAGGAGTCATTTGATGATTTGCCATCCTCAAAAAAAAGGTAGGAATTGTAATAAAATAAGCAATTTTATTCTTTATTATTCTTCCTATTTTTTTTTTGTCACGATTTGACAAAACCCAACGACCAATCAGAACAAAGGATCATGGGTGGTACAATAACCGGTTATCAGAACAATGCGTACGCCCGCCGGAAATACTAAATCCGGAAATACCGGAATTACTTTCCGGAAAAATGGCTTATCCATGTTATTCTTTCTGTGTGCATTTATGATACAAGTACTAAAAATCAATCTACCTACTCCGATCACTGATTATGACACTCTCATGACAAATGTCTCTTACACGGGCTTTTCACGTGTGGATTTCCGGTTAATTTTTAGCTGTACATCAAAAATCAACCGTGTAAAATATTAATACTTTGACCAAGCCGCTGTTAGTCTATTTTGTGAGGTTAAATTGACCCGTGAAAGATAAATAAAAGGTGATAATCAGGGTACGCTCGGCAGATGTGGAACATGGGTGGAGGGGAAAGATGGCATAAGAAAGCGCCATGATGCCGTTTGTCGTCATACGAGTCGGTTTTACCCCCAAGGTGCGCCAATAGAGGATTCACATCAAAATAAAAAACTGATTTTCTAAACTCATAATTTCGAGTAACTACTAGAGTACCTAGTTACTTAAAAAATATGAGTTGTTTTTTTTTGTTTTATCTTCATTACATATTACTCATCACATCTGTGAAGTTTCGCTATCTCATTTAATTTGACAATAGAAACTAGCGATCAATATAGTACATAAACTTTTTTTTTTTTTTCATAAATTTTGCTTATATACAAAGTAGTAGTAAGTAGACTATAAACATTATTCTGCGCTCAAACTGTACTTCAGCATTAAATTACGTTAGAAAATTCCTTCAAAGTAGCCCGCTAAATTCAAAATGTCTGAATTACAAAGGAACCATTTTGAATAATGCTAAAGAAGAGTTTGGTAAATTCTCAACTTCAAATTCTCAATACAGAAACTGGGTGCTAGACATTAAATTATGTCTACCCCCAAAGCTTACTTATCCGAAAGATACAAACACTTGATTTAGGTACTAAGTTACTTCAAGTGACTCCCCAAATTTCTTACAGTTTATAGTTTGGATGACTTGATCCATATTTTAACTAAAATATTCCCTTTATGCGAAATAGGCCTAGTTACTTCGCTTGGCAGGATTGTAAAATATTAAATGATCGTCTACTTGACGCTCGATTTACGTATTCTCTGTAGCCCAAAAATATGGAAAATTCTTTTCGGATCATGAATACTTTACTGATACAAACGTTTTATTTGAATGGACTCTTTATTGAATTCCATTTTTACAGGAATTCGAACGGAAATGAGGGGCGAACTGAATTGAATCGTCATTTCACATTGACTAGGGAATATTCTGGAAAATTCTCGGTTCACATACGAAAATATCATACTTGATAAACTTTGTTTGTACTCAAACTCAAAGCATTTACTCGTATTTTAATTAAACCATTTACAGCACTTTTGAATTGTTAAAGAAGGTCGCCAACTTGTTTATCAGAAAGATGAAGCTAGTTCTAATACCAAATTAGGAAGACAAACTAACTTAAAGTATGTACCAATGGGAACGTCAGAGACTAGAATCTAAGTTACGTCTAGACCGATGTCTGAAAAGTTAAGGACGTGGCTATTTGTTATGTAAAATACTTGCAATATTCATTCATACATTTTTCGTGTAGTCTTGCAGTCTCCAAATTTTCAATTGAGTCATGGTTCGATGGACGTGTTCTATTGTTGGTAGATGCACTAAATATAAAGTATAACACATTTTAGGGGAAGATATTGATATTATATATTGACCTTATTGGTGAAGTTCTTCAGAAAGGTCAGGTGAGTAGTAAACGAAGCAAAAGGGCAATGTAAGGATCGTAGCAGGTGGCGTTCTGTAGTTTCTGCCTACCCGCATCACATTTTGGATTAATCATTTTTAACAGGTTCAATTGTTACTTATCTTTCTAGGGAAGGCATTTTACTTACAAAAGCCCGGATGGTTGGTTACTTTCCAAATTATCTGATTGTAGGACACCAGCATATTCACTCCTGACTTCATCTCATCTAGTCGGGAATAACTGTCGCGACCTCTATTTCAAAACTAGGTCAAATGTAGAGAAATCCGGATGGATGGCAGCCCTACAGCAATAAAACTAGCTTATTAAAAAAATACTATTTATTAGGTACTAGCTTCCGCTCGCGACTTTGTTCGCGTGGAAGTCGGAAGACACTACAATATACTAAAATAACAGCTACATTTTTATAAAACTTTCTTGTATGCTACGTTTGTAGTTTGGTCTCAGCAGCCAAAATATGAAGAGAATTAGGACTGGTGACGCGGTAGCAAGCGACGTACAGTTGACCGTGTGAGAAGCAGCTCGTCTTAAGGTCGACACCAGCAGCCTTCAGTAGTAATTTCCCATTGCTTGCGAAGTTTTTAGTAAATTAATGAACGCCTGCGTGCGTATACTACATAATGGCACAACACTGATAGTCTGACTGATGCATTCTTACAGAGTATTCATGACGAACAGCTATCACTAAAATAATATTATAACCACACGAGCTTTCTCATTAAGAGTCACCTAACCATAGATATTTATTATTACCAAAGAGATTTAATATACTATATATAGAGAGACTATGCGAAGAAATGTCATAGAAAAACTGTGATCTCATGTCTCAGTGACGCCATCTAGCATAATATAACAAAATTAGAGCGGCATACCACGCTAGACTGAGCGACTTTTGCCCACTAGGACAAATGTATCGGATTACGATTTTGTTCGTTAAATGATAAATGATAAATGATTTTATTTCTGTAAGTAGGTTTGTACAAACACTTTTACACGTCAATCATATTTTTAAACTAGATGAGGTCGGCGTTTCCTATCTGACTACTCTGAGAAGAAAGGCCGAAACAAACTCAGAGGTCACAGTCTCTTTTAAAGTCCAGACATAATCTTGGTCAGATCATGTGAAGACCATGTAGATTGGTATCTGAAATGGTCTTTTGAGGAAAGAACCACACAGATTGAGTGGACCTGTCCAGTCAGTGCACGCATTTGTCAGTAATCGTGCAGCTCAACTCAGGAAGTCAGAACTTAAGGAGCTCAACGATTCGACGAACAATACCAAAGAAAGGACATTTGGGTAGGCCACATAAATTACTCAATCTGCCAGATCATGATCAAAATTAACTGCGAAAAAAAAGCAATGACCCACATAATCCTCACATTCACAATAATTAAAATAACATACTACTTTACAAGTAAATACTCATGTCATTGTGTATATAAAATTCAACAATGTCAATGTGTATATAAAAAAATCGGACATAATGTTTGAGAACCATGTAGATTGGTGTCTGAAATGGTCTTTTGAGGAAAGAACCACACAGATTAAGTGGACCTGTCCAGTCAGTGCACGCATTTGTCAGTAACCGTGCAGCTCAACTCAGAACTTAAGGAGCTCAACGATTCGACGAACAATACCAAAGAAAGGACATTTGGGTAGGCCGCATAAACTACTTAAACTGCCAGATCAAGAATATAACTGAAAGAATGACCCACATAGTCCTCATATTCTCAATAATGAAAATAATATAATACTTTTTACAGTAAATATTCATGTCTAAAATAGCTAGCAAATTAAAATCAACATTCACCGTGTAAATTTATTGGAGCAGCTCAATCCCAAGCCTTTTTGTCCTCAATATAGTCTTTCACAGTATAATAGGCTTTCTGGCATAGTTTCCGTTTTATAAAAGATTTGAATTTATTAAAGCTTAGATCTTGAATGTGGCTAGGAAGTTTATTATAAAAACGTATACATTGGCATCTAAACGAGCCACCTATTTTCTTGAGCCTGGTTGTAGGAACAATAAATTTGTGTTTGTTTCTAGTATTTATATTGTGGATATCACTGTATTTTTTAAACAGATTAATATTTTTATGTGCATACAAAAGATTTTCATAAATATACTGAGAAGGCACAGTAATTATATTAATCTCTTTAAATTTATCTCTGAGGGAGTGTCTGGGACTTAATTTATAGATAGAACGAATTGCCCTTTTTTGTAAAACGAAAATTGTCTGGATATCGGCGGCATTTCCCCACAACAGAATACCGTACGACATCACACTATGAAAATAACTAAAGTATACTAAACGGGCTGTCTCTAAATCAGTTAAACCACGAATTTTTCTAACGGCGTATGCTGCAGAGCTAAGCTTTTTTGACAATTTATCTATGTGGGGGCCCCATTGAAGCTTGGTATCCAAAGTTATGCCTAAGAAAACTGTGGTATTTTCGGGTTTCAGCACTTCACCCTTTATGAGAACACTAGTTTCTACTTGTCTAACATGAGGTATCGTAAACTTAATACATTTAGTTTTTTTCTCGTTAAGAAGTAGGTTATTAACATTAAACCAGTTAACTACTATTGCAAGGGCGCTATTTACATTGTCAGTAATCAGCTGCTGACGTTTCAGTTTAAATAAAAGTGAAGTGTCGTCTGCAAATAACACTATATCATGTTTATCCTTTATGAGGTAAGGCAAGTCATTTATATAAATAAGAAATAAAAATGGCCCAAGAATTGAGCCCTGGGGGACCCCATTCTTACTACCGATCCGGGTGATCTTTTTCCATTAACATCAACTCTCTGAATCCTATCACTTAAGTAAGAAGTAAGAAGATCCAGAGAGGCGTTTCGGATTCCGTAGTGGTGCAGTTTCCTGATCAATGTTTCATGAAGAACACAATCGAATGCCTTGGACAAATCGCAAAAGATTCCCAAAGCATCGCATTTGTCCTCCCATGCATCATAAACAAGTCCTAAAAGTTCGTTATGTCCCGTCTATTGTTGAGTAAATAATTTAATGTCTTAGATTATTACCAAAGATGACAGAAGAGACCAAAACTTAATGTATTTCTGTGTACAGTCGCGAGCAGGTCAAGCTACGCGAAACTGTCAAATTTCTCCAAACGATTTTAAACCTTAAAATGTTCAAGGTTAAGTTCAAAATCGAATGAGAAAATCTGACAGTTTGTGGTAACTTGCTGGCGATTGTACGTTCTACGAGCTATCATATAATTATTTAACAAAATATAAAAAAGAAGCATAAAAAGTATCAATTGTTGGGAATCGAACATAGGTTCGCAAGGCAGTGGTCGAGCTTTTAAGCTATTTCTTTTGTGAAAGTTGACTCAAATAGCCGTTCTTATACAGGGTGGTAGGGATATCGACGCACAAACTGTTACCATGGATTCAGCTCATGATTCTAGACAACACCCTTCTTTTTTTTTTGGGTGGTTATCATCAAATAACTTCTCCCGCTCTGCGCGGAGCGGGAGGGCGTGTCAGACTTTTACTGACTAAACCCCACCCATATTCCTTCAGTTGCCTGTGCGCCAGGGCCACGGTAACTCTTTCGAACAATCCGCGACCCCGGCAGGCATCGGCCCTATCGGACCCCGTCAATTATGCTGACGTCTCTTTGAGGCGCGCGTGGAACACAACACGCCGTCGACCCGAGCTTGGTCCTTACCGGACGGCGAGCTGCCTATTGCTCGCCGTCCGCAGGCCCGCGCCTACGGTGGCCGGGAGTCGGCTATCGACTCCCGACGCCCAGGGTGTCTCCTCCTGCGGCGACTAGGGGCGTGAGGGCGCAATAATTGCCTCTCCCTCTCGCGCTCCGCCTCCTCCTTCGCGAGCATTACTGCTACGCAGAAGGAGATGACTGCTTCCCATTCCCTCTCGCTCCGTACCATGGCCTGAATCAGGGCAGGACGGGAGAGATCGCCGCCGCCTATCGCCGCCACGAGGACACGGCGGTGCTCCGCCCAAGCCGGGCAGACTTCCACCGTGTCCTCTGGTCGATCCACACAATGACAACACCCGGGCGTTTCCTCCCGCCTTATCCGAAACAGCCATGTCCGGTGAGGACCAGCGTCAGGCAGAAGGTGAGGACGCCGTGGCGCCTCTCAAGCCACTCCTCAGCACTTCTCTCATCTCAGTCTCATTTCCTACGTTTATGGGAAGTTTTTTTGCAATTTCTAATTTTTCTAGTACACAAGCCTCAGTCGGTCCGCTAGAGTTTTTTGATTCTTATAAGAAACAGGATAGATAGGCATCAAATTATTATTTTTTGTGATAAATTCCCATAATCTTGCTGACCGTATTTTTTTTCAAAATCTGTGACCGCAGATAAAAAAGTTAAGAAGTCTCCTAAGACCGTTTTCTTGTAGCGATAACGATTAAGGTACCTGCCCTTATTGGTCCATCTCAAAAATTCACCCTACATATATTATTTCATGATTGACTGCTTAGCTTCGTAAAGGTGATGATAATCATTTAAAAGGTTAAATTTGTAACTACCTGCAATACTTTGGCTCGTCTTTTTAAAATTTGCGGTAAACTATATAGAGGAATACGAACAAATTGCAATATTGCTCATCCCCATAGCAAATAGCGTGATAATTTATAGCATACATACTGACCTGACTTATAGGGAATATTTATGCAAAATTTGAACAAAATCTATCCGGTAGTTTTTGCGTGATGCTGAAACATACATTCAGACAAACAGACAAAAATACAAAAAAAAAATATTTTCGGCTGTAGCGGCATTTACAACGCCACATACAAGCTACGCGTCACACTGACGTCACGAAAAATCCTGCATCGCGCAAGCAGAGTTTACCTCGCAACTAGCATGTATACAACGTACGAACATCAAACGTCGGGCAGTTGGCCACCAGACACATCACTCGTCTGGTCGGAGGATCCTGCTTTTCCTAAGGAGGTATGAGTGAACTTTACACCCTGTTCCGCATACCTCTATACGGCATTAGAATCGTTGTCCGACCTCGCAAACAATACTTAAAAAAAAAAGACAGTGAACGGTTATCACTTCGCTACGATTTTATTATATATGTATAAAGATATGTTGTAGCTTGACAAATGTATGGTTTCCCATTAAAAGAAACCTAACCAAAATTTGTCATTGCCAATTACACGAAGTATGAACTCAATGAACTCGTGTTTCATAAAGTTCTAACACACTTTTAATTAGTTGTCTTGAAAAAACATCGTGTCTTGTGCCTTAAATTTTCGAGGCTACCGAGGAATTTGAAACTTGTGGTTCTTCTTTAATTTTGTATTCTCACTGTCCTTTGAAAAGTACTTATAAATGATGTTAGTTCTGTAAGTAGGTTTGTACAAACACTTATACAATACACATCAATCATATTTTTTAAACTAGATGAGGTCGGCGTTTCCTATCTGACTACTCTGAGAAGAAAGGCTGAAACAAACTCAGAGGTCACAGCCTCTTTTAAAGTCCAGAACAAAAAGCAATGACCCACATAGTCCTCACATTCACAATAATTAAAAAAATATAATACTTTACAAAGTAAATACTCATGTCATTGTATATATAGAATTCATCATAATGTTTGTCTATACATAATAGTGTGTTGTCTAAAGTGGACTTGCATTGATGTTTTTTCCTTTGCGTGTCCACGTGCTAAACGAGAATTTGTCATGGGGACCAGAATTGGTCAGTATTGCAAAAAACACATAGGTACTTGGGACTAACAGACCTGGTGGCCAAGTCTAGTAATTTACAAACGTCACAATGGTCTCTGTATTGTGAGTTTTTGACAGATTTGCCATACAAAATCTGTCAAAAACTAACAATGCAGAGACCATTGTGACGTTTGTAAATTAGTAGACTTGGCCCCCTGATGCCCTGGCATGAACATCCGAAGTAAACGTAATGTAAATTTGAACGATTTTTGAATTGAAAATGCAACTATACTATAGCATTTTGGTTTCACAAGCGCAATAAGTATCACCCATTGATATGAATAGTCTTAAATCTAAGTACAGTTCGCGCTAAACTTTATGAGCTCTCGGAAGTTGCACGCGAGTGGCTGCGCAGTATGCATAATATAGGTGTCCGAGGGAGCTCTCTCACTCTCTCACTCTCTCTTATTTGGCACAGCCGCGAGGAACACTTTCCTGCTAATTTCTCACAACGCATTTTACACTTTTTATTTGTATTATTTATTTTTTTACTTGTAGGTATATGTTGTGTTGTGTGCTTTGTAGTCTGTGCTAAATAAATGTATTTTCTTTCTTTCTTTTCTTTCTCACTCACTTGTACCATGCGCGGTTTCGTTCTCGGGCCTACGTTCAGAGGGCTCATAAAGTTTTGCGCGAACTGTAAGGGTTCTGTGGTTTTCAACTCTAAAATCACTCGAATTTACTTTACGTTTACTCCGCAGGTTCATGCTAGGCCCACAGGTTGCGCTGGAGTTACTATAGTACCGTCACTTGTGGGTGCTCTTTATTTGCTCTTTTTTAATTGTTGTTATACACGAGGTTAATCTAATGACCAAATACTTACCTAATGTTAGTCTGCAGTCTATCTAGCAGAGACCCAAGGCTGTGATACCGTAACTCATGGTTCCTGTAAAAGGTGAAGGAAAATTCGGCTAGTGTTAGCATAGACCATGTCACTGAAAATGTTAATATACCTACTTGAAGAAATAACTCGCTAGTGCGATCATAAATCCAATCTAAATGTAGACGATGGCAATCTAGGCGTTCGTATTAGTCCCTACTTAGTCTGCTCATCACTTCGTCAATTTTCTGTTCTACGTCGTGTTTCAGATCTTCATTCGATACGATTAATCTGAACCTGAATTATATTGGGATTCAGTTAACGGTTTTTACCCGGCCTTTATGGCACGTTGACTTTTAGGAATAGTTCGGATTTGTAGATCGTCGTCTTTATCCCTCATTCCTGTGTAACTGTCATTTTGTAAAGCTGTGTCATGTTTACGTTCGAGTACTGTAAAAGAAGTTGAGAGTAAGGGTTCGCACTTCAACAAAAATTGAGTTTGAGGGCCTGGATACATCACCACGGCGCGGCGCCGCCACCGTGAAACGGCACGACGTCGTACCGCGCCACGGCGCCGTGTACGGTGCGCCGCGCCGGCTCACGGCGCACCCGCTCGGCAGTGGTCTCGCTGTCACAAAGTTCGTACGTCATTAGTGGAGGCAGGTCCCGTTCTCTGGGACATGACAAGGGCGCCGTGGCTCGGTACGACATCGTGCCGTTTCACGGTGGCGGCGCCGGGCCGTGGTGATGTGTCCAGGCCCTTATTTTGAGTCGCTATCACAACATAGATTTCTAAGCTTAGATTAATACCAGTGCCCAGGAATGTGTCAATTATTCAATCACTTGAAACTGCGGGCTGTTGGGTTTTCAATGCTCAGCTTACCGCTGAAAGTTGAAAACCCAACAGCGCTGTTTTATTTCGGCATTCATGTAGGTTTCGTCTAGTATTAATAAAAACTGACAAAATATGTAATATCGCCATCTCTGCAGCAATTTAGCGTTGTCAAAACTCATACTAATCTTTCCTATCTTCTCAGGTCTCCGACTCAGGTGTCCGAACCCTGGCACGAAGGTGTTACAAGTTGCGGTACCTGAACGCCCGAGGGTGTGGGGCGCTTGGAGATGATGGAGTGGAAGCCATAGCCAGGGGCTGTTCCAGGCTAAGGGCGCTTGATCTTGGGGCTACTGATGTCTCCGAGCCTGGATTACAGGTAAATATTAGATATTATTAGTCGAGTCTGTAACTGTTCCTCTACGAAGCGTTATAATCATTAGGATCATTAATACAACTCGTTCAAATTACCCTATTGAATGACATGCCAAAAAACGTAGATTTCGCGAGCTTCCCTGGCGTTTTTGCCTTAATACAAAACCGTTTCAACGTCTATTTCTATTCCAGATCCTAGCCCGATGCTGTCCGAACCTCAAAAAGCTAGCTCTTCGGGGCTGTGAGTTAATCGGGGACGATGGTCTAGAAGCCGTCGCTTACTACTGTCGAGGCCTGACCCAGCTCAACATACAGGATACTCCGGTCACGTTAAGGGGATACAGGGCCGTCAAGAAGTATTGCAAAAGATGTGTCATAGAACATACTAATCCTGGATTTTGTTGAAGAGACAAGACCAGATGTATCGGTTTTGAAATGGATTTGTTCAAGAACACATACAAAGAGGATTCAATGTTAGCAGATGCAGTCGGAGGAACGCGTTCAGGTCAATTTTACTTGCACCGTTCATGAGACTTACTATTCGGTATTTGGAATGCAAATGACAGTTCGAAAAGGTGACACGTGCTCGTTACGCAGAAAGACTTGCACTTGTAAATTGCTTAACCTTTCCGTTTTGCTTCTATACGTATGAAGAAATGATTAGATTGTAAAGTTTATTTTTAAGTAATAAACTTTTTGCGTGTTCTAAGAAAGCAGCCCGATCTTAGTTTTTGGTGACTTTAAACAGATCAGCTAGAGCTCAGCTCAATTTGTTCATTTGACCACGTGCCCAATACATGTGCCTTACTGGGCTGGGCTTCGAGTCTTTGGAACATTAATATATCTTATGCTGGCTAGAGAATACTTAGGTAATTCGCCAGTAATGTAAACTTTTTCATAAAGTTGATGTCGATGAATAAAACAAGGCTTTAACTTGAAGCGATTATCAAGTTTCTGTTAAAAACTTTCCTATTTTCATGTGTATATAGTAAAGAGATTTTAGTATACTAACATAGTTTCTATATAAATGTAAATGCTTTAAATATAAATATAACCGAGTAAGATAATTTTTTTAAATGTATTTTTGTAGGGTTGTATTTATGTACAGGGTACAAAATCTATAGGGTCTGTTACATCGTTGGGGATAGACAGCAGGGAACTATCATGCTTGGGGAATTAATTACAGTTGAAAACGGTCCTAAAGAGAATCTATATGAATATCCTAAATCGCTCTTATATTGCCTCTTTTTCTACCTAACACCCGTTTAAATATTCAGTTTGACGAAGCCCTAAATATTTTTATAGTGATTCATTCCTTTTCCAGATACTTCGATTAGCTATACTGCCGTTCGAAATTTAAATTTTTGTGTTTCATGAACGATGGACATTAGTCTGTCAAAGCTAAAATGTTAGATATCGTGCTTCAGTTAAAATTGCTGGTGCGATTTTTATTTTAGTTCAGTACCCCAATGCGTAACACACTGTCACTATCAATCAAAATCTGAATTATTTTGAAGACTATTGCTAATCCATTGCTTCATATGTTCGAAAAATTTGTCTGCTCAACAACGTAAATAACACAATGATTTTAAAAGTAAGATGATTTAAAAGTAGAGTAAAAGAACACTATCTTTCCACTTTGTCATAGTTGCTTATGTATTTATTATTTAAATTACATTATATTTTTATATATTTTAGTGATATTTATTTTAGAAGTATGTATGTGTATTAGTATATTCTCTTATTGTATGTTTATATTTAAATTAGAAAATTATTTTAGATTTTATGTATTTTGTTTTCCCTTCTACTCTTACACACGTTGTCTTCATCTCTTTAATATACTCTCCTATCGCAGGTATGCTGGAAGAGATTTCTTTAGAAATAAGCATCACCTTTGTACCCATTTTTCTGTGCCTTTCTTCTTCTCTGTTTATATATGTGTGAACATAAATGGTTAAATAAATAAATGATTGCTGTTGAACTGTCAAAATGAAAGCCATTCCTACTGTTAATGTGTTACGCAATTACCCCGCAGGTATCCAATTTCGCTGAATTGTTTTCTTTTTCAGTTGAAACTCAACATTATATTAATTCGTGGAACATACAATTTCGTTATATGTAATAAAAATCAAAATTGCGATGTATGTATATGTATAAAGAGTGGTTGTTAAAAACCCCGATTGCTAGAGTGGAGTGATTAAACCTTTTGTTTCTGATTTAAAATGTCTGATATCGAAATAAAATAAAATTAATCATCCATATCTTCATCTTTCACGGCAAATTTTTCGAGTCTAGGAAAAAGTCGCGCTATTTTTTCTCACCAGTCTTAGAAAAGAGCCCTAACTATTTATTGTTAATCATTTCCAAATGAATGGGAATAAATACATCCTCTATAACGGGTCCATTACAAAAAAAAAAAATAGATTCAAATGCTATCCAACAATAAGTTCAAGTAGGTACTTAGTGGTTCAAAATAATATTTTACAAATTAATTTATAATTCGGACAAATAATGTGCCATAGTGTTTCGTTCTAAAATTAGACTAAAATTGTCATCAAACGGTATAAGTTTGTACTTTATAATACAAGAAAAGCTGTGTATCCACAAGCGAAAACGACTTTTGACGTAATACGACACTAGTAACCCTTTTTGTGACATTTGAACTCGTAAGTCAAATTTCTCTACCACAACAAACATTGAAAGTAGCTTTCGCCGTTGGTACCGCAGCTTAAAACTTATAAATATGTAATTAAAGCTAATATCTTCAAAAGATATGGCGCCCTAGTATAAAATTATTTCCATATTAACTGAATTGCCATTGTTGATTTAGTTTTTATTATTAAATTATATTTTTTAACAAATATTTCTATGTTTTCATTACTTAGAACAGTAAAAAACAACGTCAGTTGTCTCAATCAAACGACATTGTTTTTTAGTTCAGAAATAGTCACGATTTCCAGAAGTTCTAAGGAATACTCAGGTATTCTTAAGAACTTTCCAGAAGTTCTAAGAAATACTCAGGTATTCTTAAGAACTTTCCAGAAGTTCTAAGGAATACTCAGGTATTCTGTAGACCTTTGCAGAAATTCTAAAAAATACTCAGGTATTCTTAAGAACTTTCCAGAAGTTCTAAGAAATACTCAGGTATTCTTAAGAACTTTCCAGAAGTTCTAAGAAATACTCAGGTATTCTTTAGACCTTTGCAGAAGTTCTAAGGAATAATCAGGTATGTATTATTTAGAACTTCTGAACTATTTGATGAATTATGATGCGGTTTTGACTATAATTAGAATTTCTTCAAAAAGGTTAAGAGAACCTGCACACAACAACACTCCAGCTTCTTATGGGTGAAAATCTTAATGTGGTTTCTATGGTTTTCGTGTTTTTTTACACACACGTAAAGAAAAACGTTTCCCTTTCAACCTTTGACTCTGTCGCCGCAAAGCAACAAAGACACGAGAGTAAAGCTGGCATAAAGTTAATTAAATCTTTAATGCCCTCATTAATGTTCGTTACGAGAATGTTCCACACATATTAAGTCCTCATATTGCCGTCATGGAGGACTTCCTCAGTACAATGTTATGGCTAACACCTTATGAGCTGGTTTTCATTAAGTGTGTTATCATTATTGTCTTAGTTAGCTTAGGGTTATGGATTATTATCGCAATTAAAATAATAATGAGAAGGTAGCATGAAGGGAATGTTTATACTAAGACTAAAATAGCTTTAAGCAGCGGAGCGATGTTGAACGATATGATTTTGGGTAAAATGGGTATTGTAGAAGGTTGGAAGATAGTCAATAATACTGCTTTAATGCTGCGTTTAAGGTAAAATAAATGGATTTAACAGACCAAAGGTTATAATATAAAGGAGCGAGAAAGCACACGCGATGACCGCGAATTGTGTACTAATTGCTAAGGTAATATTAATTAATGAAGTTGCGAAAAAATGGTTAGTCGTCGTAAGTATATGGTTACACCGTACAGGTATAATAAAAAATAATCATACTTACATGGTAGCAGTCGATTGATTCTGCATAACGCCATCATTCACTTCTTTACCTTTCAAGAGATGGTTCACTCAGTGGGTTATTTATAAACGTGGCTTAAGGTTAAGAGGCGTTTAAACGTCAAAAAATTATGGTTAAATAGTTGCTAATCATTACTTAACTTTAAGCAACGTTTATAAATAAAGCGGTAAGTCGGTGAGCCTAGTTCAAGTAATCGTAAACTTTCTGGAAACGGAGACTCAATTCAAATTATAAGGTACCTATAAGAAACACGAGACCAGAAAGGTGTATTGTTAACTAAATTGGATGAACTTGAGAGACAGTTCCCTTAGGGTTGGCATGTGGATGCTAATATTCTTGTTTATATCAGGGTCTTTTTTCCTTGTTGCGGCGAAAGGAAATTGTGATACAAAATAACAGTTACGAAATGGTAAGCGGGTTTGAAACAACTTCTTTTTCATATGTTTATATTTAAACCGCGTCGTCGAGGCGGCTTCTCATTTTGTCCCATAACAATCTGGTAGAATTAAGAGCCAAAAATCAAGGATTTTGTAGTCCTTTGTCGTGCAGTCGAGCTTAAGTAGCAAAAGCAGGAAAAAAAAACTTTTTTCGCCAAACTAGAGTGAAACTCGTTCAGCTCTTCTGGTAAATATAAATTCCGCAGATGATTCATGACTCTAATTTTCACAATGGAAAGCAATAAGCTAAAACAGTCCATATCGAATCAATTCCTTAACATTCCGGGGCGAGGGTGTGGTTGAAAATCGAAAAGACATAATTACCCTAAGTTCAAAATCTTACATGTTTCACTATGTTTTACTACGTACCGTCAAACGGGGTGAATAACGATGCAGGGGTGAATCGGAACGAAACTTTAAAAGGGATTTTAACATTGAAATAATATAGTTTGTTGCCAACAAGGGCACTTAATCGTTAATTACAATACAGTAAAGACATTAGAGTCCTTTTTGGCAATAAACTATATTATTTCAATGTTAAAATCCCTTTTATAGTTTCGTCTCAATTCACCCCTGAATCCCTATTCACCCCGTTTGACGGTACCTATAGTCTGTTTCAAAAGCACTTGATTAAACATACATACAATGACAAACATACATACATAAACTCACGCCTTCTTCCCATGGGGGTAGGCAGAAACTACAGAACGCCACCTGCTACGATCCATACATACTCCTTTTGCCTTGTTTACGTTCATACATCTGGTCATACACGCACGCTGGTTGCGAGTACTACGCACCTGACCTTTCTGAAGAACATCACCAATAAGGTCACTATATGTCTTCCTAGGGTATCCCCTCCCGGCGTTTCCACTCACATCTGCCTTGTAAATACCTTTTGTTAGTCGCCCTTTATTCATCCTCTCAACATGACCAAACCATCTTAGCATACTCTTTTACATTTTTGTCACTACATGTTCTTTTAAACCGCACCGTTGCCTTATCACATTATTCTTCAGACTATCACACATGCTTCGCAAGGAACGAACCCCGAAAGTCTAATTTTCAATAACCTTCAGGATGTTTTTCATTTGACAATTCAGGTATATTTTGTTTAGTTTATTAGCGAGGTTACAGTTCAGTTGTTGACGAATAAGTCAAGAGTGTGTCCAACTAAAGCTTTACGATGCCCAGGCTGGAGCTATTAGCCGCTTTACTAGCTATGAATGATAAATGATGAATGATTTTATTTCTGTAAGTAGGTTTGTACAGACACTTTTACACGCCAATCATATTTTAAGAACTAGATGAGGTCAGCGTTTCCTACCTGACTACTCTGAGAAGAAAGGTCGAAACAAACTCGGACGTCACAGTCTCTTTTGAAGTTCAGACATATTCTTGGTCAGATCATGTGAAGATTATGTAGATTGGTGTCTGAAATGGTCTTTTGAGGAAAAACCACAGATTGAGTGGACCTGTCCAGTCAGTGCACGCATTTATCAGGAAACATGCAGCTCAACTCAGAATTTTAAGGCTACTAAGCTACTAGAGTAGCCGCTGATATAAGACAGAATCTAAACTTAAACTGTCCGGTATTCTACTGGACCGATTCGGCATGGCTTGACAGAAAGGTAAACTTGAATGTATTTGTAAATAATAGAATTAAAAAAACACAGAAGAGCAGGATATTTATCAGCAGAGGAGTACACAGAAGCTGAAAATAACTTACTCGTTGTACTTCAAAGAGAATGTTTAGTTGATTTTTCTAAAAACAATAAGAAGTCCTGTTTAGCGCAAATAAACGTATTTTTTTCTTTTATTTTCGTTCTAAATTACAAACCTTTTTTGACGATAAAGGACTCGTTTGTTTTAATACTCGTTTAACAATGAGCAACGACAGCGACGATTTCATGTGACCTATATTGAGAAAATTGTACAATATACGTAAAATACCTTCACGCGAGATCACAAACGTTCATAAGTAAAATTCGTGAAAGAATTATAAGCATACGTCGTCTTGCTAAAAAGGTAGTGCGGCAAGGTGTCGTTTGCAAGCGTTTTAGTAGCAAGAGTTGTACAGTACTCTTAGCACCGTTACCTACAGACAGGATACAATGTGGCAGTCCATTTGAAGCAACCGATATAGGCTTCACTAGACCACTGTATTTAAAGACGGGAGAAAAGCGCTGGATCGTTTTATTCACATGCGCTGACTTGTGTTTTTCACTGTCTACAGAAGACTTTAAGTTAACGTTCCGCCAGCTTGTGGCAAGAAGAGGTCCCGTAAGGATAAAAAATACAGATAATGGAAAAAAAATCGTGAAGCAAGTTCGATACTTAAAAACATCAAGTGGAATGAAATAGCACAGAAGACCTCAACACAAGGGATTGAATGGCACTTTATATCTCCGTCAGCGCCATGGTGAGGAGGATTATAGGAAAGGATGGTACAGACGGTCAAAGAAATGCTGAGGAGGGTGCTTGGTAAGGCAGCATTTAAATATTATAACTGTTGACTGTGTTGTGTGAAACCGAAGCGATGATGACGAATTCTCGGCCGCTAACCTATATAGCCTCGTTCCATGTAGGAAAAGAAGAAAAAATATCCTAGATATGGGTCATTTTGATGGTCAGCTCTTGACTGGACGTTAGCATTATATTAAAGAATTATGAGACGATCTGAAGCGGCGAATACCTGGCTCTACTTACTCAGAAATCAACGGCTAATACTAATCCAGTTGAAATCGGGGACATAATGTTGATAGGGTCTGATCATGTAAAGATGTTTAAATGGCCATTAGGTATTACTGTTGAGACGTTGCAAGGGGTGGGTGGTCATAGGAGTGTAGCGCGGGTTAGAACCGCCAGAGGCAAATTAATCCTTAAGTTCTGAGTTGAGCTGCACGATTACTGACAAATAAGTGCACTGACTGGACAGATCCATTCAATGTGTGTGGTTTGGGTGGTGGACACAAATCTACATGGTCTTCACATGATCTGACCAAGATTATGTCTGGACTTTGAAAGAGACTGTGATCTCTGAGTTTGTTTCGGCCTTTCTTCTCAGAGTACTCGTAGTCAGATAGTAAACGCCGACGTCATCTAGTTTTTAAAATATGGTTGACGAGTAAAAGTGTTTGTGCAAATCTACTTACAGAAATAAAATTAGGTAAACAGACTTCCACAGCGCCTCTTTCCTTTAGAGGTTCGTCATATGGATGTGCCAACCACAGCACCTGGACAGCAGCTGCCCACTAAAATGCATGTCACTCGTTCCCGTCGGCTGGTGCAAATGCCCACAAAGTATACATAAAATTAAAGACTTTTATTTTAATTTATCATTCCCGAACAGTGTTTTAGTTTTAGGTATATAGATTTTTTCAGGTTTCTCGCAGGGCCGGGGGATGTTGTAAAATTGTCATTGATACTTATTAAAATGAAGTTGTTTTATATTGTTATAAAACAGTCAATATAAAAATAAATACAGGGAAAAATATATGAAGGTCTACATTTTTTCTGCGATCCTTTTATTTTCCAAGTAAATCGCTGCACCTAACAGAGTAATTCTCGACACAATCTGTACCTAATAAAAAAAAAACGGAATACGTATAGTTCAGTTAAAGTGAGAGACCATTACATCAAAAAGCGGTGTCCTGTTGTGGAACAAGCATTGTATGGCTTAGTGTGGGTTTTTAGAGCGGAAGAAACTTAGAACTAGAAAGATAGGATTCAGGAACAAATGAGATAAGCTAGCCCTGTAAGTACCCTTTCCTGTAATCGAATGTCTGTAATATGTGTTTAGGAATTTGTGCTGGAGGAGTTGTACCTATATGGTTAGGGCTCCCATTTTCGTATATTAGATTGGCCTTTCAAAAACCGAGTGCAAAGCTTTTGAAACATGTGAAATTCAACTTAAATTAACTTTGTAGCTGTCGGAAACAACGTCAGTTCTTGCTACTAACACTGTTGGGTCAAAGATTTCAAGATTCCCAGAATTTAAGATAAAGAAAGACTCAAAGTAGAAGTTTTCACGTGTTTTGTTTGCCGTCTCGAAAACTCTATTTAAAGACGCAAAAAACTACGAAGATTGGAAAGAAGTTGAGGTAGATATTCCTGCCCATCGAGAGAGATCACGAAGCAAAATCAAGAGTTACTTAACTTTCTTTTATTTCATAAATTTTCTGGCTGCCATCCTTATTTATATTAGCATATTAACATTTGATAAAATACCTTTAGGCGTAATCGGATTTATACGACGTTCATGAAATATCCAATAAGATCGTGTTCCCAAACTTCAGGCATATGAGATACGGGGAATGTTGACTTATTGCTTGTATGTTATTATATTGTTCTGATTTTTAGACAGATTAATAAAACAACAGTGTACAGATGTGTGGAGCGAATGCTTTAACCAGAGGTCAAGAGAAAAGGGAATTTGGTACAAGACCATCCAACCACAGGTTCCAGTGTATAGTTGGACTGATCAAAATCTGCTTAGCAAAAGTGATTTAGTTATGGCACTAAGACTTCGTTCCGGTCACATTCCATCAAAGAAGTTTGGTTTTCTGATGAAAAAGGTTACGTCACCCAACTGTGAAGAATGTGGAGTAGTCGAAGATGTGCAACATGTTTTGATGGAGTGTGTACGGAATGAAGTTTTGCAATTTAGCTTACTTGGTCCGACAAATAAATACCATATTGGAGAGTGTAATGCTATCCTGGCTTGTCCACTATCAGAACAAGCTAGGATATTGTACAAACTGGTATTTTTTTAGTTTAAAGTAAGTGTTTACTGTTTTTAGTTCTAGTTGATTGTGCTGATGTTACAGGGTGACTTTATCGCTCAGCGATAAAGGCCTTAAAAATTAAAAAAATAACTAACTTGCGTTCTAGCATGGTACTAGCGGTCATTGCTTTTTCACTAATATATATATCTTTTTAGGAACCCGAACTAACTATCGTTATTCATTAGTAAATGTTCGCTGATGACACGACATTAATTATTAAAAGTGACAATAACAATAATTTGAAAAACGAAAATTTTAATGCTTTCGACGATGCAATCAATTAGCTGGATAAAAAATACTTAAAAATAAACATGACGGAAACAAACATAATACAATATCAGACATTTAACACACATAGATAATTCCCAGTTAATTACTGTAAATGAATATGTATTCTTAGGTATAACCGTAGACAAAAACTGCAGTTGGAAACCACACAGATAAAATCCTCCTAAAAATAGATAGTTTTCTATATGTCCTGAAAAGAATCAGACAAACTGTTAAATTCGATACTGCGATGGTTGCTTACCATGCTTGCGTATCCTCTGTACTTAGATACGGTATTATAATTTGGGGCAACTCAGTGGACGTCGACAGATTTTTCAAAGCACAAAAAAAATGTGTCCGAGCAATATGTAGAGCTCACTTTTTAGGTAACTGTAAGTCACTGTTTCAAAGACTTAAAATATTACCATTACCATAATTTGGTAACTAGTATTTTTGTAAAAAAAAACTATAATTAATTCGAAAATATAGGTGACAAGCTAAATATATAAAGACAGACTACGGTTGCCGCCAATAAAATTAAAATTATTTAAGAGAAATGTCTACTGTATGTCTATTATAATATATAACCATTTACCAAATTCCCTTCAACATTTACTATCTACATTGCTTCACAAAAAAAATGTTTAAACTTTTACTGCATAAAACATATTACACAATATCATATAATAATAATCATAATGACTTTGTAACTGACATGAAATGTATTTGCACGCTATACATGATTTATGTTGAAACTAAATTTACGGTAATATCTATTGTACCATATTCTAGCAAATAAATATTTTTGATTTGATTTGATTTAAAAAACAATGAGGATATGAAGGGGCTTTATTTCCTTTTTTTTAATAAAGAATGTCAAAAAATATAGATGGGTCAATGACTGCTATTAACAAGCTAAGGCGCGAAAACTATGTTATCTCAAGATCCCTAGTGGAAGTTTATAAGCCGACATGATATTGTTTGAAACATTGATTAGTGTTCGCTTCGATAGACAGCCTTAGTAAATTCAAAACGTTTGCTAAATTGCTGTGTCAGGATTTAGATATAGTAGTAGGTATAGTTTTTTAAGAAGTTTGTTATATACGTACACCGCGTTTCTGAATTGAGAGTTTGAAATTCAAAACTTTGCAAGAACCGTAAGAAATTTTGTATTTCGTGAGCTACATTGATGGAATCACCTTAAGTACCTAATTAATGCTAAAGTACAGTTTTACAAACTCTCAACTTCAAAATATCATTTAAAAAACCAGGTGTTAAAATCAATCCTTTTACCTTATAATTATTAACAACTAAGAAATCAATTGAGTTTTGGAATATCCCCAACTTCGCTCCAATTTTGACTGCAACATAGTATAGTCACCAACCGTGACGTCATCTATAAATCTTGCAGTTTTAACAATTTGTGTGGTGTAGTTAACGGTTTTGTCATATTAATAGTGATCGCTTACATTATTTTGTCACCCTGATTTCTACCCAAAGTTTGTCCGAAAATGTCTGGAACCATTTAGATTAAATGGCGTTTCAAATCACGACTCATAGGTTGTAACGTATCGGACACTCGAACGTTATCAGGTTTTATATTAAACCGTTATCTTGGGAAATATTAATTTACTTATTTTATTAATTGAGTCACTACAGTATCTTATCGAGTGCGATACGCGAGTCCTTAAATACAAACTTCTGGGTCGATATTAATAAATCGGGGTTCGTGTTGATTCCTTAATCAATTTCGGAAAAAGGTGCGGCTACGTCAGATCATAATAAATAGACGATTGAGTTGATTAAAACATTATAATTATGCTTGGTGGATACCCATTAGAATTTTATTGGTTTAATTTAACTTTATTGGAAATCTCAAATCGACTAATCAGATAGCTCCCACACCCCTTTGAATCGGATACTAGCCCTTATATGAAAAACTTCTACTTTTGTAATATATCGTTAGCAAGAAAATTAAAATATTAATATGAAAGGATTTCAATCCTTTCCACCACACTTTACTTTCTTCTATGCAACCAATATGTCTGCATGGTTTAGTGTAGATAAATACGTGAAATATTTATCGTCGTACCTCGACGGACCCTCGTGGTGCATCGTACTATAGCACCATATTACGATGTCATAGCAAATACACGTGTTTATCTTCGTGTCTCCAATGTACGTCTGTTATCCTACGGCGATGCCGAATGCAGGATTATCAACGTCGAAGGTAACTCAAAGGCTGTAGATGTAGAATGTGTAAACGCTAAGCTCGAGCGTAGTGTTTACATGATTCCATTCAAGGAGAATCATACATCCTTCTGGATAGCGCTCTGATTTCCATTGGACTTTGTTTAACAAAATTGAAGTCAAATGTGAGAGATTCCGTAATATTTTAAACTAAGTACTTAACCGTAACAACACGTTCGCCATCTTTTATTTTCAAAATGTAAGCGAGTACGCACTTATTACTTAGTGGAATGTCCATGTCAAGAATTTATGTATAAGGGAATAAGTATTTCACTCAAATTGGCGAAATACAACAATAAGGTAATTCCAGGAGTATAATAAAAAATGTTCCAAGAGTAGGTACATATTTGCTATTACAAAAGCTACGCTCAACCGAATAGCGAAATAGAAACAATAAGGTAATTCCAGGAGTATAATAAAAAACTGGCCAAGTGCGTGTCGGACCACGCACAATGAAGCGTTCCCTAGTTGGGATGAATTTATCCCAAGAACAAACATAAAATTGTAATTAAAAAACATGTTCTCCCATACGTTCCAACTGCAAATGTAAGTTGGTCGACTATTACTCGTAAACTTGTAAAGCCTACTTAGCTGTCAAACTTTTCCTTTTAATTTCGTTATCTAAACTACTGCCGTGATTTTTTTCACATATCCAAAAGCTACTATTTAGCTGGCAGGGAGGGGGGGGGGGGGGAGGCACTTGACTCTAACAAATAAAAAATTAGCAATTTAAAGCAGACCCGTAATATTTTTGAATGAGCTATCCGACGATACCCCACACCATGGGATAGACGAGAAAAAAAGATATACCCACTTTACGTGTATAGGAGGTACGCAATTTATTTTTTACTTATTATTTTGTTTTACCACTTTGTCGGCGTGCTAAATATGTATATCCATGCCAAATTATAGCTTTCTAGTACTAAGAGTCTTTGATTTAAGCTGCGGACGGACATGGCGAAACTATAAGGGTTCCCTGTTGACTACGGAACCCTAAAAATGTCCCAAGAGTAGGTACAATTATTTGCTATTACAAAAGCTACGCTCAACCGAATAGAAGTCAAAAGAATTGTCAATTAAGAGAGATACTTGCTGCTGTCGTATTTAAGGAGCTCATTCCCTCAACTACTGTTCTCATTATGTCATTGTAGCAATTATTTTGAATGAAAAAACCTACAGTAAAGTTGTCATTTATTTATTGTTACAAGCCGTGTTCCTAATGGGATTTCCTATCAGCAAAAATGACGAACTTCCACTTGATTAACCTCTTTAAAGGATGAATTTTTGAAAATCCGTTTTAAGTGCTCACCTTCGTTATACATGGTGTTTGGAAGCTGGGTGCTAAGCCTTAAGGGGGTGAAAGTTGACACCATTTAGAGCATTAGAGCCATACATTTCTTAGACGAAGTAGGTTTTATTTTTGACTGCTATTTCTAGGTTCTTATAGTAGTTAAAAATAAAAATAAAATAGATTTCGTCCTAGATATGTATGGCTCAAAATTATCTAAAGGTGTCAATTATTACCCTCTTAAAGCTTTGCACCCAGCTTCCAAACACCCTATATAAGGAACCCTTGTAAAATGTCATGCTTTTAGCTAGACCCAGCGGATTATGCTCAGTCAGCTCAGTCATTGACTGAACGAATGAATTTAAGATTTAGCGAAGAGGCTTACAAGAGCTAAAGCGCGGTCACTGTCGGATTGCATAGAAAAGAAAGAGACGCGCGATGACACAACGCTGGTAATTTATTGCAAAATATGAAGCAATTATGGATTTACAAAAAAACTATTCATTGGACTAAAAAAATTAGTATTTTACTTGTAGAATAATCTGACAAAAAATCTGAATGTTTGCATGTATATTAGTATGGTTTTTAATCGTTGAAATATTTTTTTAAAGGTATCTTCGTGATTTGTTTCTATCATATCAAGTTAATTTTATTATGTTTTCAACACACGATCTAACTAGCATATATCCAGAAGAATGTCATATATTTTTCTGATTTTGATTACTGCAGTGGATCATATATTTTTAGGCATTATAAATTTGCGTTTAGGTCATGTAGTCCCCTTAAGGCCTTCTTGCGCCGCCAATCACTAAAGGCGTTTAGCGCTAAACGAGTTTTAAACATCATTCTGTCTCTGTCATCTTCAAACATTTGACAGAAACAGAATTAAGTATGTTTTAAATTCGTTTAGCGCTAAACGCGTTTAGTAACTGGCGGTGTAAGTAGGCCTAATACTTCTTGGTCTAGGACGCTAGCTAGGTTGCGAGTGCCACTGCTTAGCGTAGGTTAGATACCCGGGTGGGGTAAAGTATTATTGGGTTTTTCATTAGGACATTCCAAAATGACCTTAATAACTCACTAAAACAGATTCCATCAATTAAGGTTTCGTAGTAACCATAATTAATCAATGGACAAGGATTCCAGAATATTTTAGCCTTTCAATGCAGGCTGGAAAGCCCTCTAATGTGCAAAGCTCGTCTACATATTCATAATTATCATTTTATTACATTCATGTACCCTTGTAACCTTGTTTATTCTAGGCATGGTCGGATACAATGAGCTAAGGGTTAGGAGGGATCTTGGACTCACGTCTTATATATTTAAGTTATTGAGAGGGAAGGTTCATAATGCAGTTATTTTAGGGCAGGTGAGTCTGTTCCGGACAGGTACGTATGGCGACGACCGCAGCCGCCACTGCTAGTGGAACCGCGCGCTCGGACCAACCTTTTAAGGGAGGCGCCGCTGACGCGTGCACTCCGCACGCTCAACCTCATAGCGAGTGAGACGGACTTATTCTGTTGTTCTCTGAGTGAATTCACAAGGAATGCATTGTTTATAATTAGTTATAGATGTTAGTTTATATTAACTTAGTTTAAGCGCATTTATCGCATTGGGGTTAACCTGTAATGGTAGATGTAAGTAGATATAAATAAATAAATAAATGTAGTTTACAAGTTGTTACAAGTATATAGGTTTCATACATGAACCCTGCTACGGCACAGCAATATAAATAGTTTGACGTGCTACGGTGTCACAATAATAGAAACACTGTGCTTAAACAAAAATACTAATTTTAACATGCTTATGAGATGTCCATTATTAATTATTTAAATAAGTATCTGTCATGATATAATAATTGATAGGGTAAGAACAATTATTTGGTCATCATTTCCATTCATAAAATAAAATAAGATAAAAAATTAAATTAGACAAATAGCGATAACAATAATAATTATTAAACAACATACCATAACATAGGGCCGAAGCGACGCAAGCGGTCAGCTGTGAGAATGTCAAGAAAGTGCAAGCCTTACAGACATCTATCGCTGGCTCAAGTATTCCTAAACAATTAATGCAGGAGAACAATAATAATAATGCAGCTCAAAATAATGTTTCTCAACAACTTGAGCCCAACGGATACATAAATAACGAAAAGGATGATAATCCTTGGCAAACAGTAAATAGAAATAAAAGGAGGCAAAAGTATAGGTATTTGGGTGAAAGAGGTATAGCAGAAGCGACAATATCATCTTTCAAAGCTGCTGTTAGGAAAATACCTATTTTTATAACGAATGTGCATAAAGATACATTAGAGACTGACATAGTTGATTACATAAAAATTAAAACACAGGAGACGGTGTTCTTAGAAAAGATTAATACGAAAAAAGTATTAGATCACAAAGCCTACAAGTTCTTTGTATCCGAGTCTAAAGTATCTATGTTTTTAGACGAAAAAATATGGCCTGATGGGATTATCTTTAGACGCTTCGTGCATTATGTACATCGAAAAGTGGACGCAGAATCCGCTCACAACGGTCCATTGCCTTCTAACTATGGATAGTACAACCTATAAGTTTGCCAGTTATAATTGTAAAAACGTGAAGAGCGCCGTGAGCGATATTCGACGTATGTGTGATGAGTGTGTTTTGATAGCACTGCAGGAAACCTGGCTGCTTCCGGAAGAATTGGCGTATCTAAATAGCATAGATAGCGGATTTAGCTGCAAGGGGACATCAGCTGTGGACACGACGGCTGGTCTACTGCGTGGCAGGCCGTACGGCGGTACCGCGCTTCTATGGAATACCCGTGTGTTTCCTAGTGTTACTGTGATAAATTGCGATAATCCGCGAGTGTGTGCTATTCGCATTAATACGGCCGCTAGTCCGTTTATAGTGGTGTGTGTTTATATGCCGACAAACAAATCGGAGAACTTGACGATGTTTACTGACTGTATGGGAACTGTAAGTGCTATTAGTAATGATTATGAAAATGAACCTATCTTTGTTTTATGGGATTTTAATGCACATCCTGGGGAATTATTTTTCAATGAATTGATTATTTTATGTGATGAGTTCTAATGGGTGCTTATTGACGTGGGTGAGTTAGGATTAACTTCTGATACATTTACCTACATAGATCAAGCGTATGGGTCTAAGCGTTGGTTAGACCATTGTGTTGTGTCGCAATCGGCCGCTGTCTCAGTGTGCAATGTGTATGTTGATTATGACGTATTGTGGTCAGATCATTTTCCTGTTATATGTGAATGTAAGTTGGAGTGTTTGACTCCAGTTAAAATAATTCCGAGTGTATCTGATAACGGGATTGTGTGGGGGGAGAAAACCAATGATCATATTGCACAATATAGAATTGAATGTCATAAACGTCTTAAACTTATTGATTTTCCTACTGAGTTTCAAAAGTGTAGTGACCGGTATTGTAATGACCCTACTCACAGCTTAGTTATTGATAAACTTTACTCCGACATTGTCCTTGCATTATCCCAGGCATCTGTGGGGTGTGGGGGGGGCGGGCGTAAGCAGAGTAAACGTAGACCTAAAATCATTGTTGGTTGGAATAAACTAGTTAGCGACAGTCATAGGGTGGCCCGGGTGAGTTTTCGGGAATGGCTATTATGCGGTAGTCCTACCACTGGTGATATGTATACTAAAATGTGCGAGAGCAGAAAAATATTTAAATCGCGTTTAAAATGGTGTCAAAACCATCAAGACCAACTGAAAATGGACGTACTCGCTGCTAAGCATAGCGTGAAAGATTTCAGTGGTTTTTGGAAAAATACCAATTGTTTGGGGACTCGGCCGGGTCTTCCTGTGAGTGTTGATGGTTCGAATGATTTTAAAAGCATTGCTGATAAATTTAAAAATAACTTTACCGTTAAGTCACCGTTGCGACCATTTTCTTCATCACGAAGTGAGGGTGGAATGAGTGGGGTATGTGTTGATACCAGGATTTCGGCCAGGGATGTATCAAGGGCGGTGAAATCTATTTCAAAAGGCAAATCGCCAGGCTATGACGGATTAAGTGTGGAACATGTGCAGCACGCTGGGCCTCATATGTGCAGAGTGCTGGCCATGTTGTACAACTTTTGCATATCACACTCGTACCTACCTAGCGATATGATGAGG
Source organism: Griposia aprilina (assembly GCA_916610205.1). Classification (NCBI taxonomy): domain Eukaryota; kingdom Metazoa; phylum Arthropoda; class Insecta; order Lepidoptera; family Noctuidae; genus Griposia; species Griposia aprilina. The sequence goes on from OU744306.1 coordinate 5,525,181, forward strand.
ACTATCGTAGTACCGGTGGTAAAAAACAAGGCGGGAGATTTGTCAGACTTATCCAACTATAGACCTATTTCCTAGGCAACAATAGGTGCGAAAGTATTTGACAGCATTCTGAATACACAATTAAACAAATACTTAAAATTGCATGATAATCAGTTCGGATTTCGACCGGGACTGTCCACTGAAACCGCGATATTGTGTCTGAAGAGTGCTGTCAGATATTACACTGAGAGGAAAACATCTGTGTACGCCTGCTTCCTCGACCTTTCCAAGGCCTTCGACCTGGTCTGTTATGATATCCTGTGGGATAAAATGAAAGCAGCTCACATACCGAACGAACTTATTACCATCTTTAAGTACTGGTACGGGAACCAGGTGACCCATGTCAAGTGGGCGGGCACATTGTCGGACCCGTATAGGTTGGAATGTGGAGTGAGGCAGGGGGGTTTGAGCTCTCCTTCCATTTTTAATTTGTACATTAATGGGCTGATCGAGGCACTCAGCGAGCAACGTATTGGTTGTCATATAGATGGCGTCTGTTTCAATAACATCAGCTACGCGGACGATATGGTGCTGTTGAGTGCCTCGGTCTGCGGACTCAGAAAGCTGATGAGTATCTGTGAGGGTTATGCAACTGATCACGGACTATTGTATAATGTGAAAAAGAGTCAGTGTATGGTCTTTCAGGGAGGGCAGAGAAAAATTATTGAGATGCCAGCTATAAAGCTGAATGGCATACCCTTAGAAAGAGTAGATAGTTTTAAGTACTTAGGCCACTTAGTTACTCCCGACTTGAAAGATGATGCAGATATTGAACGGGAGCGAAGGGCGCTGTCGGTCAGAGCGAATATGGTGATCCGTAGGTTCGCGCGATGCTCAGTAAAAGTTAAAATCACTCTCTTTAGAGCCTACTGCACTACCTTATACACATGCAGCCTATGGACTAACTATACGCAAAGGTCGTACAGTGCCCTTCGAGTCCAGTTTAACAATGCGTTCAGGATGTTGTTGGGTCTCCCCCGTTACTGCAGCGCTTCGACAATGTTTGCGGAGGCGCGCGTAGATTGTTTTTACACAACAATGCGCAAGAGAGGCACCTCGCTGGTTCGGCGAGTGCGGGGGAGCTCCAACAGCATGTTGGCCACGCTAGCGGACAGGGTTGATTGCGCCTACGTTAATCACTGCTGTAGGTTACACATTGAACTCAGGTAATGTGCAACATGTTGTTTGTTTGTTGTGTGTGAATATTTTTGTTTTTTGTTTTAATTTAATTTATTTCATTATTTTATTTTGTATTTGTAATTGATTATTTAATGTGACTGAGTGTGTATAACTATTTAGAATTATGAGTCTGTGAAACTTGAAATAAAATGATTATTATTATATTATAACATAGGTAGGTAGTAAGTTAAAATTGTGGGTGCTGTGTGTATTGTCAATAAAAATAAAATAAAAAAACAGGATTTATTTATCGTCAAGGAATTCCTTTAAGGTATTTTTGGAGACTGGTTTTTAAATTTATTTTCGTACTCTATGTCCTTAATTAAAATTGGAAGCCTATTATACATTTTCACACATGGCCATAGGTCCTTTTTTTTTTTTGTTGGCATATCATCAAATGACCTCTCCCGCTCTGGGCGGAGCGGACGGGCGTGTCAGACTCTTACTGACTAAAACACACCCGTGTTCCTTCAGTTGCCTGTGCGCCAGGGCCACGGTAACTCTTTCGAACAATCCGCGACCCCGGCAGGCATCGGCCCTACCGGGCCCCGTCAGTTATGCTGACATCTCTTTGAGCCTTGTTTTGGCGTCTAACACTACATTATTATATTGGCTACAATGCCTACAAATTAAGGTTACTCTTAAATAATACCTGCCTATAATTAGAACTATTGCAGAAATAAAGGGCAGTTCACGAGCACAGATAAAAGAAAAAAAATATCACTACGTTTGTTTGTTAGTGGCATCCAAGTTGAACTTAAGAAGTATTAACTTACCTTTTCTCTAAATGCTTAAACTCTAATAGTAAGTACTGAAGATACATTTAAGGTCAATCCTCAGCTGTAGCGCCGCAAATTCAAATTTTCTTTAGATTTTTACAAATTTCAGCACTTCAATCTTTGGAAATGTATTCCACCTAAGAATTTTTCAGAATATTTCAAAAAAATAATTCGATTCGAATCGATCGATAGGTTTTTTTTTTTTTTTTTTTAACTTCTTAGGTGGAACAAATTTCCAAAGTTTTACGATTGATATGAAATTGATGATTATTATTCCTACAGTCGTGAATCGCATTTTGATCAACATACGACTTAAAACAGAGCTGCAATTTGCAAAAAACCAAAGAAAATTTGATTTGGTGGGCTACAGCTGAGGATTCATCTTAACATTCTGAAATAGAAAACTTCATACATACATACTATCAAACATACATACACACAATCAAAGATAAGCCAAAATATTGTACAATTTTTTTTTTTTTTTTCTGTTCCGAAGAAGCCTACATCTTAAATTATCACTCATTTGTTTACTTTACGGGGCATAGCAATTAGGAATAATACCCCACTGAAATACAGTATCAACTAGTACGGGAGGTATTATGACTGCTATTGGCGGTCTTATGTATATATTCTTATGTAACTTAAAGTAATAAATTGTGCATAAATATAACCTTACTCAGAAGGTACAGCAACCCAAAATGTGTCTTCATCTTTGGTACCGTCCACTGCTTAGATCGTTTTTCGGTGAGTTTTAACCAGTCTGTGATTTGAGCCTCCGAAGGACTCAAACCTTTTTTTTTTTTTTTTTGGGTGGGAAATCATCAAATGACCTCTCCCGCTCTGGGCGGAGCGGAAGGGCGTGTCAGACTCTTACTGACTAAAACCCACCCGTGTTCCTTCAGTTGCCTGTGCGCCAGGGCCACGGTAACTCAAGGACTCAAACCTGGAACATAAATAAATAAAATTAATATTTTAGACATTAGGGCTCGCTTGCACTACAAATCACTAATTGTTTTAGCGTTAAACCTATTTAAAACATCGTCCTGTTTCTCTCTTCTTCAAGAGATTGACAGAAACATAACGATTTTTTAAATACATACGTTAGCGCTAAAGGTATAAAATCATTTAATAATTTGCGTATCTATTTATTGATTTGCGGAGCAAGCGGGCCTAAGCGGTAAATCTATAACTAATCATGCATACTGAAATTCTATCGAAGCATTTCTATATGTTTATATGGTTGCACTTCACGCAAAAACAATTAGATATATTAAAAAAACAAAATTGTACATAAAAGCAACCGACTTCCAAGAAAAACACAAAAAAACGTGAAAAATAACTTTTATTTCGGAAGTTGGTGTCTTTGGTTTTGCATTTTCGTTTTTAAATGCAAAACCACATTTTGTTGTGGTACCTACCCCACACAAATTCGTATACCACTACTTGCTATGTAAATAACAGTGACAGGAAATTATTAAAACATCATCAATATAAACTAAGTAGAAAAAATACGCAGTATTAAGGATAACTCAAAAACTGCTAGTCAGAACTTAATCAAATTTATATGGGACCACATGTGAAGCACCAACTTTCAAATAAAAAAAGAATCATCCAAATCGATTCATCTAGAAAAAAAATCTGAGCTAATAAAAACATTTAAAAAAAACATACACTCGAATTGATAACGTCTTCCTTTTTTTGAAGTCTGGCACAGAGCTTAAAGACGCCCCGGAGAAAAACAGAATATTTTTTTGTCTAAGATTTTAGTGAAATCGCGCAATACAAAACAACAAAATTTCACACATTCACGATCAAAGAATGACGTAAAACCAATAGTAATTTATTGCAAAGTAACTCTTTAAATTAGAATGATTGCTGTGAGTTTGATAAAACTCTCGGCAATCATTTTAATTCATACCTTCCCTTATCGAGATAGGAGCCTGCATGACTACTTTTATGTCAATCGTGAATGCCCTACTTTTCCAGGAACGTGTGATAAACGGTAACAAGGAGAAACGAAACAGTTTGAAGAAATATGTAATACATAGGATACACTTACGGGCACGCACACTTGTTACAAAACCATCCTTGTTAGATACGTGTCAGGTGCGTGCAAAAATTACTTTATTAAATATGTATGAACCTCTAAACCAAATACGATAATGTTCTTCGAGTCTTTGACTGAGACGAATCGTAACAAAATGAGGAAGCAATTTTTCAATAGGTATTTTTTATAAAGGAATGTTTATTTATAGGTATAAGTAGTGTAAGTACACAAGGGCGGATTCAGGAGGGCGGGAGGCACAGGGGCACGTGCCCCCCCCAAACGGTTTAAGTGAAATATAATCGAATTGTTTGGATGGACTGGCCTGAATGCATATCCATCATGACATTGCTTCAATGATGAACGCTGAACAAGTACCTACTATACCTTCAGCAGCTGTGGCGTAACTACTAAGGTTCAAAATGGTGCAGTCAGTTCGTACTCGGGTACTGAGGTCTGCTAAGTATCTACTGTACCTTCAGCAGCTGTGGCGTAACTACTAAGGTTCAAAATGGTGCAGTCAGTTCGTAATCGGGTACTGAGGTCTGCTAAGTATCTACTGTGCCTTCAGCAGCTGTGGCGTAACTACTAAGGTTCAAAATGGTGCAGTCGGTTCGTACTCGGGTACTGAGGTCTGCTAAGTACCTACTATACCTTCAGCAGCTGTGGCGTAACTACTAAGGTTCAAAATGGTGCAGTCAGTTCGCACTCGGGTACTGAGGTCTGCTAAGTACCTACTATACCTTCAGCAGCTGGGGCGTAACTACTAAGGTTCAAAATGGTGCAGACAGTTCGTACTCGGGTACTGAGGTCTGCTAAGTACCTACTATACCTTCAGCAGCTGTGGCGTAACTACTAAGGTTCAAAATGGTGCAGTCAGTTCGTACTCGGGTACTGAGGTCTGCTAAGTATCTACTGTACCTTCAGCAGCTGTGGCGTAACTACTAAGGTTCAAAATGGTGCAGTCAGTTCGTACTCGGGTACTGAGGTCTGCTAAGTACCTACTATACCTTCAGCAGCTGTGGCGTAACTACTAAGGTTCAAAATGGTGCAGACAGTTCGTACTCGGGTACTGAGGTCTGCTAAGTACCTACTATACCTTCAGCAGCTGTGGCGTAACTACTAAGGTTCAAAATGGTGCAGTCAGTTCGTACTCGGGCACTGAGGTCTGCTAAGTACCTACTATACCTTCAGCAGCTGTGGCGTAACTACTAAGGTTCAAAATGGTGTAGTCAGTTCGTACTCGGGTACTGAGGTCTGCTAAGCCAACAATGCATCGGCCTAGAATCGGCGATAGGATTTTAGGATAACATATAATGCTAAAAAGATAGCGCGGTCTGAGGGGCCTCGCTCGTCAAAAGATTATACAGCTTTCTTCAACTCATGTAAAATATATAGCTAATAAATACTGTGAATGGTCAAAAGAAAAACTAACCAAACCAATTCGAGGTGGGGTACTGAAATTATTGAGCTTGCATTTGATCCCACGGTCTGTTAATTTTAAGCTTTACTACCTATGTCGAGAAAGTTACTCTTTTTTCTGTATCTATGGTCAAAAGAAAATCCATCCTATCTAAGGAGGGGTGCGAAAATTTAATTTTTGTTTGTAGTTATTCTTAAATGTTATTAAAAAAGAATGAATCCCAAAAACAAAATAGTGCAATACTAGATGTGGGAGACACTTCTGGACTGTGCCCCTCCCAGAAATAAATCCTGGATCCGCCCTTGTAAGTACATAATAAAGAGTGTTGTATTCTTTAATAGGACGGGGAAAATGATTTTTCATATTTTATAGACCTGTGAAGTTGTAGTAAAATCTCTTTGGCTGTACTGTTTGTATCTGGCTGGTTTTGATACCAAAAATAGATGACATTTTAAAAACGAAATTTAAAAAGTAAAAACGATTTCCCGCCATTTTTCAATAGTTTTTTTGTCCGCCAAAATGAGTGAATCTAACGAAGAAATTCGATACATTGTGAAGTATAATTACAAGCTGCGAAACAAATACGTGACGTATAAGGACCGAATGCAGTGTCAGTAAGAGTAGCACAAAGTTGGACATAGCTGAAGAGTAAGGGGTTAACCCAAAACAGTTTTGACCCATTTGGAAAAGTCTGGGTACACAAAAAAGCTCGATATTTGGGTGCCACACCAGCTCTTAGTTTTGAATTTGTATATATAAAATACGAAATAACTTTTCCCCGAACTAATATTTTTTCGAATGTTATATGAACCAATTCACCACTTGTGTACCTTCCTGGTGATAATCATCATAACATAGAACGAATATGAGAATTTTCACCTATTATGATTCAGATGAGGACAACTTAAGCTGTTTGAAATAATAAATAAGTTTAACGGGTTTGGAACACGCCTAGTTCGCACTAGGCACGCGTGGAAATCTGTAACGCTGCGAGTTTATGTATATATGCTTGTGTATTTCTAAGTTTTTCATAACACAAACTAACAAGTTCAGTAATCATACAAGTTCTAAAAGCGACCTGAAAGCTTATGAAGTTCGAAAATAGTCCGATTTGTTACTCGAAAGCAAAGCGCAGCAAACGTTGATTCCAATAATTTACCAGATTGAAAACGAGTGTAAAGCCCACATTACAGTAAAGTAAAATTATCATTTGCTTTAAAACTTTGAATCGGAAAATAATTAAATAGGTACTTATTTATGTGAAGTTACAGTATATACAATTAATATTAAAATATTATAACATAACCTGACTGAAACTATTAACAAACTAAAATATGGCGTCGAAAAATTCCGCCGCATCGCTGTCCACTGGTAATGTACCCAAGAGACTGGCGGCATTACCACGTTGTATGGCAATACTTAGCCTCTGGCCAAGGTAAAATCCAGCCCTTGGTTCACGGGAAGTGTCAAATAGGCGTTTGGAGATTTCGTTGAGCAAAAGTAGTTTGATTCAATCCATAAAATTTATCTCAGCCTTTTTTCTGTGAAGCCATATTTTCTCGGGAATATATGAATTTAGGCAAAGATATACGAATGTTATTAGCAAAGAAATGTTGAATTCTCACCTATGCAAACAGTCTGCATCTGGACTACAACCTTGTAGTTAGGATACGGTTTATGTGCAGTTGACATAGCAGACATACTGACATATATTCCCGACCTAAGCCTGCCTGTCCGGTTGAGCGGAGCGAGTAAGCGGAAAAAAGAGCAAACTCGCAGTGCAGTTTAGTGTATCGGAGTGTTCGTCAACTGAAGCGAGAAATTACTTGAATTCAGTGGAATTGTGTTAGTAAATGTTTTTCTAGCGTTGCTCTTCTCCGCTCCTCTCTGCTTAAATGGACTGGCAGCTTTACACTAACGGTTAAAGAGTAAAAAGAAAGCTATCACCCGGTTTCGGGCACGAGATTAATTAGCTAATAAATTGTTCCACTCATATCAACTGTAGTGCTTGCTTGACTGAATTATCAACAGCCAATCAGAGCACTTGACATGAGTTCTATTAACCGACTTCAAAAAGGAGGAGTTTATCAATTCGGATGTTTATATATATGTATATATATATATATTATGTATGTTCGGGCATAATTCCGTCATATATAGACGGATTTGCAAAATTATTGTTTGTTCGGAAGGGTATGCTCTCGAGGTGGTCTCGTTATCACGAAGTCAGAATTTGATGAGGGGATCCTATGGAAATCGAGGGAAATCCTCAAATTTTATAGGCACACGTATAGCCATTTGGGTATTTTTTGTAGTAACTCGTGCATTTGCTCTCGGAAAGCATCATTCGGTGAAGTGGAACTGATGATGAAGGCCATTGGTGGCAACCGGAACTACTCAATAATAAGTATTTCACGGTTTGCGATTCGATTACTTTAATATGTTTGCTAAGCAATTCATGCTCGTCACAATGTATAATTGTATATGTTGAAATGTTCTTTTGGTACTTACCAGGAGAACTCCTCAAAAATTAACGTCCCTGCATCGGGGAAAGGAATATTTCGTAATAGGTGATGAGCAGTTGACTTTAGGCTATTGTAACTTAGATAAATTAATAATGGACTCACTAAAAAGTGAAAAATAAAAAACTTTTTACAAAAAAAAAAACAACCGACTTCAAAAAAAGCATACTACATAGTTACAAGTAATTTTAATTTCGGAAGTCTGTGACAAAAACTAAAATACAGATCCAAAGACACCGACTTACGAAATTAAAGTTATTTTTCACTATGTAGTGTGTTTTTTTTGAAGTCGGTTGTTCTTTTTAAAGTTTTTTTTTTGTAAAAAAGTTTTTTTATTGACACGTTTTGATTTTCGTTTCAGACACCGGGTGTAAGCTAATCACTGATTCAAAATTGTACGACAGTTATCCTTATGATCAAATATTATCAAACATCATCATCTGCCCAGCCTTTTCCTAACTATGTGAGGTCAGCTTCTAGTCTAACTGCAGCTGAATACCAGTATTTTTCATGGAACGACTGCCTATCTGACCTTCATAATCCAACAATTGGGTAATTCGCTACCCTTTAGTAAGACTGGTTGTTAGATTTTCGGGCTTCTGACGGTCCGTAACGACTGTCAAAGATCCAAAATATTACAGCCTGGACCAACGGCTTAACGTGCTTTCCGAGGTACGGAGGGATCTCGGTATGTATAACACCCATCCATGGACCAACCGTGGCAAGCATAGCTTAACCTGATCGATCGATCCATACGGCTGTTATAACTCAGCCACAGGTCCCTCATAATTATTAAGATATCGATCGTCTCCTCATATGTTATAACATCCCTAGCTATTCATGCGTCTCATATAAGTTTCCCCACTCATAATTACTTCCCATAAGTTTTGTGGGAAAATTAGCGGCTGTAACAATTCCCATGTATTTCTTCCGTAACCCAAATTAAGTATTCTTAGAAAGGTCCTAATTTTCCTTGTTCGTTCAAAGATTGAGCCTCCGTCTCTTTTGTGTTGTTTAGTAGATTAATTTGATTGAAAAAGGTTCGTTCAGTTACGAAAATGCTTTCTGTCTATTTAATTTTGTTTCTGCTTGCAATTTTCGGGTTCTTCATTAAGTTAAATCATGTCTATTCATCAAACTTTATTGTGAAGTTAATCGATTCTTACAGTTTCTGTAATGTTTGAAGTCATCAAATGTTTTGTTTATGTTAATACGCTTGAAACTGTTGATGTCAAATTTTGAGCTTTAATATGGAAATTATGACTTGGTATTTTCTTCAAACAACTCTTGGGTCTATTGGTCGTTTGAATGCTGAGCGTGGGATACCTATTGATAAGTTTTATTTCGGGTCGGGCAAAGTTTTATCGGTTTTTTTTCCAAGAAATTCTTATTAGCAGCACGGAGTTTGGTATTGCCTCTTTAATGGTAATAGGCTCACCCCATATAACGTGGGACCTTAAGGTGACTATAGGACCTAAACGCAGATTTTATAATGCCTAAAAGTACATGATCCACTGCAGTAAACAAAATCAGAAAAATATATGATATTCTTCAGGATATATGCTAGTTAGATAGTGTGTTGAAATCATAATACAACTAATTTGATACGATAGAAGAAAAAAAACGAAGATACCTCTAAAAAATATATTTTAACGATTAAAACCACACTAATATACATGCAATAATTCAGAATTTTTTTTGTCAGATTATTCTATAAACAACATATTAACGTGAAGGCGCGTCCCTGGCGCCATCTAGTAGTACAGATTGAAAACCCTATTTTGACATTGATTGTATGATTTATCGAATGAACATTGTGCGGACGAGAGTGACAGCACAGTTGTCACTCTGGCGGAACGTCATAAACGTCAAACAACCACCGTACTCGTGCAGTTTGGTATCGAACGATAGCGTGGACTAGACGGTTACGACGGATCGCTTACGTCCTAAATTTAAATCCATTTTCATCTGTGTTAACTTGAGTGATTATTGTAATTTAAATTGAGAACCGTGATTATAAGGCTGCTGTTCGAAGACGTGTCTACTTATTTCCAAAATACCTCGTGCGATTACCCACTTTAAGATGAATGATTCTGATATAGGTACCCACGTGCCTTTAAACGTATTACCCCTTTATTTACAAACGTTACTTAAAGTTAAGTAATGATTCAATCAACTCAGCCTATCGCAGTCCACTGCTGGACATAGGCCTCTCCCATGCTGCGCCACAACACCCTGTCCTCCGTCTTCCGCATCCAGTCTGTCCCAGCCACTTTTTTGAGGTCGTCGGTCCATCTAGCTGGGGGGCGTCCCACACTACGCTTGCTGATACGCGGTCACCACTCCAGGACTTGTCTGCTCCACCGGCCATCGGTCCTCCGACAAACATGGCCAGCCCACTGCCACTTTAGCTTGCTTACTCTGCAAGCTATGTCGGTAGCTCTGGTTCTTTTCCGGATAACTTCGTTTCTGATTTTATCCTTCAAAGAAACCCCGAGCATAGCCCGCTCCATAGCGCGTTTATCGACCTTAAATTTGTGAACCAGCCCGACTGTCAGTGTCCACGTCTCAGCACCGTATGTCATAACGGGCAGGACGCACTGGTTGAAGACCTTAGTCTTCAAACATTGCGGGATTGGCGACGAGAAAACTTGACGCAGTTTTCCAAACGCTGCCCAACCCAACCGGATCCTTCTGTCGGCTTCTTTCTCAAAGTTGTGTCTACCGAGCTGGATGACTTGCCCTAGGTAGACATACTCCTTCACAACTTCGAGAAGCGACCCTTCGATGTGGATTGGACTCGGCAAGACGTGCGAATTGTACATGATTTTCGTCTTGTCCAAATTCATGCCGAGGCCAACCCGCCGAGAGGCTCCATTTAGGCTATGCAGCATCTGGTCTAACTGTTCCAGCGTCTCTGCTATTATGACGATGTCATCGGCAAAGCGAAGGTGTGAGATGTACTCGCCGTTTACGTTTATACCCTATCCAGTCCAGTCCAGTAATGATTGTAGTAATGAAGTAATGATTAGCGACTGTTTAACCATACATTTTTGATGTTTAATCGTCTCTTAACTTTAATCATCGTTTATAAATAAACCCCTTAGTGTTTAATTTTTTTTGTCCAGTCAATAGATTTCTTGTAAATGGATGATTCATATTTTGCAATAAATTACCAGCGTTGTGTCATCGTGCTTCTCATTATTTTTTAAGGGGTGCTAAATAAGACAGCTTCTTTAAAATGTCATTCTCGTCTTCAAATATATTTAGTTGTCTAATGAATGAATAGGTCAGCGACTAGCATCTAATAAATGGTTTTCAAGCGACCGTATATTGTAAAACGAGCTACTGTTAATATGACGCAGCATGGTGATAATTCTTAAGTAAGGTTATGGACTATGTAATAAATAGGGGCATCATTCATAATGCCCGCGCATAATGACTAATGACAAGCGTAGTCGACGGAGCCCCGCCAGGCGAGGCTTCTGCTTCAGGGTGGGTAAAAAAAAAAAACACAATGCGGATGTCGGGGTGTTTCAGACCCCACCATCCCCTTCGAACCTAACCTGTGCGAGTCGGGGTGCCCTAAGTCCCGAGCTCGCTTAGTAGCTAACTTACAACATTAGTCGCCGAGTTATCAATTCAGAAGTAAATATATTTATCGGTAGCTCCGAGTCATATTAATTTACGTTCAAACTCAAAGCATTTATTTCAAATAAACTAATTACAGGCACTTTTGAATTGTCAAGGAGTCGGTCAGTCAGAAAGATGAAGCTAGTTGCCTATTCCAAAGCGTAGTAGGTACCTTTGGAGAGCCTGGTTCCCCGGGTCGAGAAGGCAGTGGGTGCTTTGCATAGACTGCTGCCCAATCTTGGGGGACCACGGGAGGAAGTTCGCCATCTCTACGCGGGTGTCGTGCAATCGATGGTCCTTTACGGGGCGCCTGTTTGGACAGGTAGACTGTCAGGCGTCCGACGCTGCAGAACTAAAGTCAATAGACTGCAGCGGAAAATGGCCATACGTATCGCACGAGGATACCGAACGATATCCTTTGAGGCGGCAACTCTCCTGGCGCGCTTTCCGCCGCTGGACATCCTGGCGGATATGGACGCAAAAGTCTACTACCAGACTAGCGATATCCGCCAAAGCGGGAATAGTGTGCCAGGAAGCGCATTCGTGAGGCTGAGGCGGCGGGAACGGCGACACGCGCTCGAGCGGTGGCGTGAGCGGCTACAGCAGCCGCAATATTCGCGCAAGCGCGTTGTCGAAGCCGTTCTGCCGCACTTCGAAGCCTGGCTGAATAGAGGGGAGCGCATCTCCTTCAGGCTCTCCCAGGTACTCACCGGACATGGTTGCTTCGGTGAGTACCTGAACAGAATTGGACGAGAGGCCGCGGCAAATTGCCACCACTGCGGAGGCAGCCTGGAATCCGCACAACACACGCTCGAGGAATGCCCTGCGTGGGCCTCCGAGCGGCGGGTCCTGGTTACCAGGGTCGGTCGAGACCTGTCACTGCCGGCAGTAGTGAGGGCTATGCTGGCAGAGACAGAATTGGAAGGAAGTAGCCTCCATCTGTGAGACCGTGATGGTCAAGAAGTAGGCCGCTAAGCGGGATCGGTAGAAAGCTGATACCGCTCGGAGAAGGAGGCATCGGGGAGGCAACCGCCTTCGCGCCTAATACGCCGAAATCCACCTACCGAACAAGGTAAGTGGTCCTTTGGGGTCGCAGGCGCACAGAGTGGGGACTCTGTCTGCCCACCGAGTGACCCCAGGGAAGACGGTGGCACAGTGGTCACGTGCTGCCGTACACAGCGAGGCTCAGGGGAGGCCCCTTTACAGTCTCCCCAGAGATGTGCCATACAGGCGTTGCACAGGGGGGGTTACGGAATTGGTATTTTAAGAGGAACCGGGACCCCCCGCTATGTGCTGATGGTGATCACCGGGGTGGTATTAGTGAGGTAAAAATCCCACACTCCCCGACCTCCGTCCCCAGAGGTCTGGTGCCTTTTGAAGGTTTCACCCCGAAAACAAAAAAAAACCAAAAATGTGGTACCTATGGAGAAGAACGGGCAAGAAACTCCATGGACACTCTTTTAAATCAAAATATTGATTACATCGTTCATGTTGAAATTATACATTATGTAAATTGACGCTGGTTTTTTGATAATTCTGTTGAAATAGTAAAGATGATGAATTAATATAATTGAAACTGTTCTATTAACTCGTTGCCTACATATAAAAAAGACGTTAAGTTGCAGGTGCTAAAGAAAACTTTTGTTGCTACACTCATAATTTCCCTTTTAAGCACTCCGACAAAAATATATATATATAATAATATATCATATTTTAACCAGCATACAACCTGACACTGACCTGCAAATTGCAAAAAAAGTAATTAAATTTGAATTTCGGGGGCTACCTTAGCGCATCCCCCTTAACATAATCAGGCTATAATGTTCCCACTGCTGGGACACAGGCCTCCTCTCGTTGAGTGAGAGTGGGCCGTAATCCACCACGCGGGCCCAGTGCGGGTTGGTAGATGTCACATGTCTTCGAATTTTCGGTTCAAGGTTCGGTTTCCTCGCGCTGTTTTCCTTCACCGTTTTTGAGAGCTGTGGTGATGAAGTAATTTAGACAAAGTAATAACGACTAACTTATAAAAAACTGCAGCAGTTTAAAATTATTTTATATGGTTCTTTTACAGGAACTTATAATGATAACTATGAAAGTCACATTATCCTGTCAAAAAATTCGCCCCCTTATTTATAAACTCTATACTAATTTTATAAAGCGGTTAACTTAACCAAACTAAAACTATTAAAAAACTAAAATATGGCGTCGAAGAATTCCTCCGCATAGCTGTCGACTGGTAATGTACCCAAGAAACTGGCGGCACTGGTGAGTTTTTATGTAGGGGGTAATCTTTGGAACTACGGATCCGATTTCGAAAAAATCTTTCACTAATGGGAAGCTACAATATTGCCAAGTGCCATGGGATATATTTTATGTTAAAATAAGAAATAAAAAAAGGCGGATGAAGTCACGGGCATAAGCTATCTATACACATAAACATAATTATAAAGATGTAAAATTTATAAGTTTGTCTGAGGGGGTAATCTTCGGAACTACAGATCCGATTCAAAAAATTCTTTCACTTATACAAAGCTATAATATTGCTGAGTACTATACGATATGTTTTTTGCTAAAACAAGGAACTTAACGCGGATGAAGTCGCGGGCAGAAGCTAGTCCCGTAGTATCTTCAGATTTAACCATACATTTAACGATACATTTAACCATACTTTTCTTGAGGTTTTGGTTTAACCTTACTCCGCGATTATTAGTAAGTAAGGGGGTAGATACGAGTATCACAGATTTGACTTTTACTTTCTTGGTGAAGTATAGAAGATACACACTGGTATTAACGAAATTGTAACAGGGTTTTTGCGTTCTGAAAATGTTCATTGTTAAATTTTGATTCCTTAAAATGCTCGGATCCTTCATTAAGTTTATTTGAGTTTGTTTATCAAACTTCATTGTAATATTACTCGTAATTGATTCTTAGGTATCATTTCCCCAGTCTCGCATCATACGCGACACGTAGCGGACGAGTTTGCGATGCCGCTGTAACCGGGGCGGTGACTAATCGAAAATAATGTCGTCTCATACTGTGAAGTGCGCTAATTGCAATGTTGTCATCAACGAACTGTTAGCATTTCTACGGAATGTATTGGATGTTATGGATGAAGAGAGTGTTCATCAAGTGTGTTGTTCCTCTTTCTCTGCTGAGGACATTGTGCAGGCAAAGTCTCTGCTGTTTCAGTCTATCCCCAGTGGAAAGAAGATGCCAGTGCGTCGAAAGGAAGGAAAAAAGAAAATGTCACGGGATCTAGACGATATGATTTGTCTCATGAAGGGTACCAGTACTGAATTATTCCCGATATTTGTGGCGAAGGAGCTGAATAAACTCCCTCCGGTAACTTTTGACCATGTAGATGTAACGTGTCTCCTAAAGGATATTATAAAACTGAAAAACCAGATCAGCGTTTTAGAAGACAATACCGTGTCAAAGGAGCAGTTTCTATCGCTTCAAATAGAAGTGACTAGTCTAAAGCAGGCATCGTTGATACACGATAATCCTACTGTTAAGCGCGGTAATGTTAATGCGAGAAGAGGAGCATGTTTACAAAACAGCTTTACACTAGACAGTGGACCTATAGGATTACAATATTTACCTATAAAATACTCAGCTGATGGCAAGTTGAACGACCTCTCGGCAAAAGGTGCGTCATCTACACTGGTCAGCGGCGGTAATGATTGCTTCTCTGTCTTGCAACGACATAACGCAGCGACAGAGCATTGCGGGCATGTGGAGGCCCAAACAGCGACTGCGGTTCCGAAGGAACCGAGCGAGACGGACTGCATGATGTGCAAATTTGATGAGAGCGGTCTATATGGGAGCGAGACAGAGCGACAATTGGAGCGCGTGGAGGCCACTGCAAGCACCGCGGTTTCGTACAGCTCGGCCTGTGCGCGTACGCCCGTCAATTCCCCCACCGCTGGAAAGCAGGTGACCATCGCCAGTGCGTCAGCCGCTACGGATGCGAAGGTGTCGAATGTGCTCCAGCAATCAACAGTGCAATGTGCAAATATACCGTCGATAGATAATTGTGATAAGGTTGTCTCTAAAATAGTGGTGAGTCAACCGAAAACGAATGAGTGGAAATTAGTGCAACATAATCGTTCGCGTTCGAATTCCATTACTTTTGCAAGCCAAAAAGGCCGTGCATCTATTGTACCGGACAGTAAATTCCGTGCGGCTGATATTAAAGTACCGCTATTAATATCGAACGTGAATACGGAGGCCTGTGATGCTGACATTATTAATTATATAAAGAGTAAGACTAATGAAAGTGTATCTTTAATAAAGCTAAACATCAAGTCGTATAAAAAGTATAGCGCTTACAAGTTATATGTATCTAAACACAAGGTGGACATGTTTTTGAATAATGAGTTGTGGCCCGATGGTATTGTTTTTAGGCGTTTTGTACATTTTATGTACCGGACAAATAGACAGGCCCATACAGTTACTTAGATTAAAATTCAGTATGGATTGTCAAAATAACGGTCATGTAAAAATAACTAGTTTTAATTGTAAATCTGCGAAAAGATCAGTAGATAATATTAGAACAATATGTGATTGGTCAGATTTGATTTGCCTGCAGGAGACTTGGCTGCTGCCTCATGATATCTCAATGTTAGGATCGATAAGTCAGGAATTTGAATTCGCTGGGAGGTCTGCGGTAGACACATCAGAAGGGCTCCTAAGGGGGCGGCCGTACGGAGGGGTGGCTATACTCTGGAGAAAGGGTGTTTTTGAGTCTGTCTCGGTAATATCCTGTAATAGCTCTCGGTTAGTGGCCATTAAAGCTGTCTCTGGTGGTCGCTCTGTTATTGTATTTTCGGTTTATATGCCTACAAACTCACCGGAAAACCTGCCTTTGTTTACCGAGGTCTTAAGTGAGGTAAGTGCAATAATTGCGACACATGATGTTGAAAACATATATATTATGGGCGATTTTAATGCACATCCGCAAGAATTATTTTATGTCGAGCTATTAAGTTTTTGTAACGATCAATCCTGGGTCTGCGCGGATACAAAGAAGTTAGGATACGATCTAAGCTACTATACCTTCATTAGCGAGGCTCATGGTTGCAGGAGATGGTTAGACCATTGTGTGGTCTCTTCGTCTGCCTGGCAGACAATTGTTAGTGTAGGTATTGATGAAGATGTGTATGTGTCTGATCACTTACCTATATTTATTGTGTGTAACTTAGATATAGTTAGGCCAAAGTTGACGACCGGGGCTGCACCCCGCAGTACTGTTATCTGGGGCGTCAGAAATAAAAAAGAGATCGAGAATTATCATCGTTTGTGTTCTGATAAACTGCGAGAGATAGACTTCCC
Organism: Griposia aprilina; assembly: GCA_916610205.1. NCBI lineage: Eukaryota > Metazoa > Arthropoda > Insecta > Lepidoptera > Noctuidae > Griposia > Griposia aprilina. The sequence goes on from OU744306.1 coordinate 5,542,134, forward strand.
ACAGGAGTTTGCGGTGTGCAGTCATGGGTCATGCAACTTGGATGATCACAAACTGGTCCTTGATAAGATGTACAATAATATTGTAGATGTCCTTTGTGAGGCAGCGAGGGGATCTAATGAAGTACACCAGAGACCTAAGCGGGGTAATCCGTTATGTGGGTGGAACAAACATGTTCGAGACGCTCACCGAGAGGCCAGGCTTAGTTTCCAAGACTGGGTTTTAGCTGATCGACCAACCTCTGGTACTGTTTATGATCAGATGTATGAGGCACGTAGAATTTTCAAAAGTCGCCTAAAGTATTGTCAAAATAGGCAAGATCAAATTAAGATGGACATATTAGCAGAACAACGAGCAAATAATAATTTCTGTGCTTTTTGGAAGTCCACAGGTAAGTTGGAGGCTAAGCCTGGTCTCGCGGCGGACGTGGGAGGGGTTACTGAGCTTGGGGACATTGCTAATCTATTCAGGGAGCATTTCACAGTAAGGTCTCCACTTGGCCCCTCTGTGTCAGGAATCGGCTCTGTGTCTCATGACCGAGGGGAGGAGCCGCTACTGCGCTTCACCACGAAGCAAGTAAGGTCGGTGATAAGTAGTATGAGTAGGGGAAAATCCCCCGGACATGATGGGCTTAGCATAGAACATCTTAAATATGCGGGCATGCATATGCCGAGGGTCCTGTCCTTGTTCTATACGATGTGTCTCAGCCATTCGTATTTACCGGCAGACTTAATCAAGACCATTGTTGTACCCATCGCCAAGAATAGGACAGGAGACATCTCGGACATAGGCAATTATCGCCCGATCTCTCTTGCAACTGTTGCGGCTAAGGTGTTGGACAGTGTGCTTGACTCTTATTTGGCAAAATATATACAGCTTCACGATGCACAGTTTGGGTTTTGTCCTGGGCTGTCTACCGAAAGTGCTATCCTAGGTGTCAAGCATGCTGTCAAATACTACACTGACCGTAAGACGCCGGTGTACGCCTGCTTCCTTGATCTCTCCAAGGCTTTCGAGCTCGTTTCCTATGATATGCTTTGGAGTAAATTGAGGAGTAGGGGTATACCGGTAGGACTGCTCAGTGTATTGCAGTTTTGGTATCGTAGCCAGACGAATCGTGTTAGGTGGTCTAATGCGCTCTCGGAGTCATATGGGTTGGAGTGCGGGGTGAGGCAGGGTGGTTTGTCGTCTCCCCGGCTCTTCAATCTATATGTAAACGACCTCATTGCCGAGCTCAGCAGCATGCGTGTCGGATGCAGGGTAAATGGTGTAAGTTGTAACAACATCAGTTATGCGGACGACATGGTGCTGCTGGGACCGTCGCCGGGAGCAATCGTGGAGTTGCTCAAAGTATGTGAGACCTACGCTGCTGCACATGGAATGGTCTATAATGCCAAAAAATGTGAATACATGGTCTTTGGGGTCGCGGGTAAGCGCAGGGAGCATGTCCTCGATCTTTTCATAAACGGTACGCCAATACGTAGAGTCACAAAGTTTAAATATCTTGGGCATTTTCTTACCGAAGACCTCAGGGACCATTGTGACATTGAGAGGGAGCGCAGGGCTCTAGCGGTCAGGGGTAATATGTTGGCACGAAGATTTGCTCGGTGTACAGACCAAGTTAAGATAACGCTTTTTAAAGCTTATTGTCAGAATCTGTACACCGGGAGTCTTTGGGTCAACTACTCGAAAAGATCGCTGGATGTCCTGCGGGTCCAATATAATAATGTTTTTAGGATGCTGTTGCGACTGCCTCGTTTTTGCATTGCCTCAGAGATGTTTGCGGTAAATCATACCGATGGATTCCATGCCATCATCCGCAAAAAAACAGCCTCACTCCTGAGCAGAATAAGAGGCAATAGTATTCTGATGGCTGTGGCGACAGACATTTCCTCCGCCGTAATAAGGCAATTTGTGCGAAGGCTTATTCCATAGTCTCTGGGGGTGTAGTTGTTGGGTGGTCTTCGCATGAATTCGTCTTTAGTTAAGTCACTAACAATAGTATTTTAAGTGTATAACTGTTACTAACAATCTATGGACCATATAGTTGCCCGAAATAAAAAGATTTATTATTATTATTATTTATTATTATTATTTCAAGTTTTCTGATGTTATCGAAATTAATATTGCCGCGAATTTAACTTTTGGTTTTATTAATAGGCACGATAAATGATTCTTGATTATTTTTGACCGAGAGAGCCCGAAGCCTCTCCGTTTCAGCTTGGGAAAAAATGCTTTCGTATGTCCGGACGTTCGGATGGCTGTTCTCCTCTGCAGGTCGCATTTCTCAACCGATTCTCGTGAAATTTTGTGAGCAGGTTCGCTAATTATATGGACTTTTTTGTCGATTCAGCTTTGCGAAATTTTTCAAAATGGCGGAGTTATGGGGGTTGAAAGCGGTAAAAAAACATATTTCAGCCATTTCGCGCTCTGCGCGCGCGTTTTGTTTTAAGGTGCGCGGTAAACATTTATTTAGTTTTAAGCCATGTAAAGACAGACTCAGGTCTATAGGTCACAGAGCTACTAGTATTCACCGATTCTGTTTTCATATTGGAAATCTCCTGTAGTGTCTACACCTCGTAAGTAATAAACAATGTCTGACGGTCTGACCGTCTGACCCATATACCGATATGATGCGGTTTCACAGACGTCACGCATCATAAAACAGTAATCACAGTATAACCTTTATACCCGTTCCGTGTCCGCAGGTAAAAGTTACATGTATCATATCATCACCTCTGAACTCCCTAAAGGTCAGGCAGAAGTGTACCTATAGCACACCCACATTTCGCCAGTTATGTTAAAGTCCCATGTAATAGGGGGCGAGGCTATTGCCATCACTGTGAGCAGTGGCGGCCCGCGGTATCGGCCCCAACTTACGAGTCGAGGTCGTGAGTTCGAACTCAGACAGGCACTTTACATTGTATAATTTATTTCATCACCACTGCTCGCAAAACGCTGAAGAAAAATATCGTGAGGAAACCGGAATGAGCTAGAACCAAAAATTCGAAAACATGTGGCATCTACCAACCCGCACTGGGCTGGCGTGGTCGATTACGGACCACTCCCTCTCACAGAGAGGAGGCCTGTGTCCCAGCAGTGGGAACATTATAGGGTGATTATGCTATTGTCATAAACCGGGCACAAATTCAGACTCCGGGCTGCTACTGAGAAAATTTACATTCATTGAATACTTTATTTAGTAATTAGTTGATAAATTATGTTTTTTTAATTTGTAGGTAGGTGATTAGAATAGAGACTTAGGCCCGAGTTCACCAACTACAACATAATCATTGATTAAGTAACCGTTCTGTTAGCACTTAACAGTTGTTTAAACAAACGACGTTTTTTTCGAGTTCACCATTTATATTTCTAACCAACGGTTAAATAACCAAACGTTTTTGAATGAGTGAGTCGAAAAGCAGGTAGTTCCAAATTAGGGTCATCAAGAGGGCATTCTTCTCGCTTTGTTTGAAGGATATTGTGAAAGACAGCTGTGGCAACGATTATTGGAAGACGATTATTAGGGGTTTTTTAAATGCACATGCATTGTTTGCGTGCGTAATTCCAAATCAATCAAATCAAATCAATTTATTTGTTAGAATATTGTTGTTACAAGATGTTACACATAATAAGACATCCATAATATTTTGCTGTTTCCAGCGTACAAATATCTCAAGGAATTAAAATCAAATGCTTTAGAACAATAAATCAAAACTACACAATACTACTCGTATATCAAGGATAAGGAAACTTAACTATTAACAAATACAATGTCAAGGATTTATTAAATATAATGTTAAGAATGATTAAATATACTGTCAAGATTGATTAAATGCAATTAAAGAATTAGTCAATATAATGTCATAGATATTAAATTTCATTCAATCATTAGGAAAATAAAGGCGAGTCGTCGTCTAATTTAAATTTTGAATTATTTTTTCTTTTAAAAACTCATTTGTTGAGTAGTATCACTTACGCAATAAAAAGTTAAATAATTTATTTTTAAATGTCATGAAGTTGAGATTTTTGAAAACATTAGGTAATTTATTGTAGACACAAATTGCCATACAGTAAACATTATTGGAAAATAATTTAATTCTTTGTTGGGGTACACATAATCTGTGGATATCTCGACTTTTTCTTATTACAACTTCATTGTGTACTTGAAATAAGGCTATGTTTTTATGTACAAAGATACACAGTTCAAAGATATATATATAATGATGGGAGTGGTAATTTTTTTTTTTTAAAGATTGGCACACAGCTTTCTAGTGGCTGGGCTTTAGTTATTTGTCAAATACATTTTTTTTGGGCTCGGAATGCTTTAATAATTTCAACAGAATTGCCCCATATTATAATACCGTAGCGGAGAATTGATGCTACGTAACCATGATAGGCATGAAGTGCTGCATTGATATCAGCTACGCGAGTTATTCTATATAAAACAAATACAAATCTTTGCAGTTTAGTGCAAAAGGATGATGGGCAAAATGTATGGAATCTGGTACCCGCTCCAATAGAAACATGTTATACATCATTGAAAAGGTATTTTTGTGTAGAATAATGTAAACTTGAGCGCTTGTCTCAAATATTAGTATTTAAGGAGTTAGAGCGATTTTTGTGTCATGCGTTTTTGCTTTAACATGCGGGTGTGAGTAGTCACTAAGAATAAAAATACACGTTTATTTTTTTAAATCAGGCACGTATGACAAAAACGCATGACTCAAAGTCATTTTAGGCTCAAGTTAGTTATTTATTTGAGTAAAAAAATACAAGTATAAATCAGAAACAACTTTATTTTTTATTGTTTTACAATTATAGACTGTTTTCGTTGTCTACAATGACATCATTGAGAAATGCTGCTGGAGCAAGGAACCCTTCGCGTCTGGCATATCCTAAGTACCATATAATAGAAATAATATGCGCGCACGTGCCCATTGTACGTCGCCCAGTTAGGCATGTGCAATAATAATGTAATATATTGTTGTTTTGACCTAGGTTACATTTTATCATAATATAACAATAATAAGTCCTAGAACGTACATGACGCGACTGTATTCGTCCGCGTAATAGCCAGACGGCATCATTTATACCATAGTCTGATAAGTCATCAAGGTTATGTTGTTGATATATTTCTATTAGATAGAGTCCATTTGTTAAATGTTCGTTGCAATAAGAACGGGCGAGTTTCAATTGATAAGTACCCAACGAAAGTAAAATAACTTCCTCTTCAGTTAATTCTGGGAAGTTTTGAATATCATTAGCTTCTATTCTTTCAAAGTTAGCTCTACGCGCATTCAATCGTTTTCTTTCGACATAAGTATATAAAATATTTGGTGTATCTATTTTAGTCTCGATTATGTTGAGAAAGGATTCTACATGTATGTTGTCGGTAATAGGAATATGAAAATGATTTAACATAGCTGCAGCAATTCTAAAGTCAACAAACATGTTTGGAAGCGTTTTATTAAAGTATTTTTGTCTTAAAAGTTTGAAATCGCGCTTAAAGCGCCCGTTAACCACCTCGACAACCCATCTGCAAATCGTAACTGAGCGCGACTCATTTGCTTGCTCAGTGGTTAATTGTGTCTCGTTTCTATTTTTTGTTGGTGGCATGTGGGGATCATAGTCATTGGCTTCAATGTCACCTACGCTGTCCCTGAATCCCCTGTCCAAAATAAATACGTCTTCTGGATGTAACAAAATATGTATGGGATTCTCCCCATCATTCATTAGATTAGACATAATATTCGCGTCCGTTTTTGTTGCAGCATATGGGCCAAGTACTTCTACAATGTATCCATCTGAACATACGATTAAAAATGGTTTAAGTAAGTTTTGGAACTTATGTAAACTGTAAGATTGTCTTTGAAATAAAAAATTCGAACTTTTATTAATATAAACATAAGTTCCATCAAATATTAAAATGACCTTATCGTTATTCTCATTACCGAACAAAGCTTTTGGAATTGAGAGATTCCTCTCTAATATATTATTTCTAGTTATGTGGTCAAAACCTAGGTGTCTTGAAACATATTCGAGACTAAGGCATTCTCGAATTATTTTCAAAATTCGCTCTAACTTTCTGCGGGACATATTAAATAATGTGGATAACCTGTTATTTGAATCCCCTGTTCTTAATTTTGTCAAATAGATACCTAGCGCATTTCTGGGTTCCTTGCATCTCACACTAAGAGAAGGTGTTTCGTCTAGTATAGCGTCAAACTGGTCTGGTTTCCGCCCTGTCCAAAAGTGCATCTCCTCTTCAGATAGTGCACCTCTTACATTGAAATCTAACTTTATTCCATTTTGTACAGCTGTTCGCAACATGTCACATATGTCAGTAAATTGCTGCGCATTAAAACTGTGAGAAACATTGCACAATTGAGGCAAATCATCCCAAGCATTGCCCTGAAGGTGTTCTGCACAGACTCGAGCACTATCAGGAATGTATAACGAATACGCACAAAAAATATATGTCTTGATAGAAGCTGGTATTCGGCATCGGGTTGCATGAACACAGCTGTTGAAGATACAATGTCTTGGTGTATTTGGTGCTCGCATATAACCTGGGACCTGAATCTCCCCATCATTTGGTCTTCTTTCGGGTGCAGCAGGTCTTCTTAAATCGTTTTCGATTCTCTGCCAACAACGGTGACACATACGCTGCGTATTGTTAAATGCCACCTGAAACCAACATGTAATACCTAATATTAATTAGTTTTATATAAATACTTATAGGTCTGGGAAGCGATTCCACTATTTGGTCATTACGTTTACAATGTTCATTCATTCATTGTAGCTACCTACATAAAGGCGTAAGCTTATTAAATAATATCAATATTAAGTGAATGCATTAGTTAATCTAATAAAATATACAAATACGCGCAAAGACTACGCCAGCTCCTAGCGCTAGAGGGATAGATAATTATATTACGTGTGTACAATTCATATCGGTCCTTAGATGCTTCTATACGAATGGCTTTGATAGAAAGAGATGGAAAGCAACAGAAAAATAGTTTTAATGTTGAAGTTGGATGGTAAGAGGAAAAGTATAACAGACCTAAAAAGTGTTTAACAATACAAAACATTTCTTAGAAATGCAGTTTATTGAGCGCTTTCATGGGCCTTACAACAAAATATCTTTCCAGGTACTACCCGTGCGCGATAAGTTGGGACCTTCTAGGAATGCGACTCCCCCGCCCGCTTCCCCCGCACTTCCCCGATGGCGCCTGTTTTGTACCGTTTGCATCGTACACGCCATTGTGACGTCACCGCGCTCAGGTCCCAACATATCGCGCACGGGTAGTATCTGTTATAAATACCACTCCTATTGTTACCGCCTCAAGTAAAATCCTGCCATTTCATTCGAAATGAACTATCCGCCGTGTGTCTAATATTAATAAGTGAGAATGATTTAACTATTTATGATGTAATATCACTGATTAATGGTACCCATTCATAAACTAATAAACAAAGAACTCTATATTAAGACATAATGTCCTCGTATTAAACAAAAGTAAGAAATACAACTTTTACATACCTCTAAAACAGCATTTTCTTGAATATAAGCGGCTAAATCAGGACGCAAGCTAGGTAAGTCGTCACGTAAAATATGTTCCTGATATCTTTCATGATATAAACCTCGCCGACACATCACACAATTGTGATTTCCTTCCATTTTGGTAGAAAATCAAGTCCATAAAACAAGCCGAAGTCAACGATTTTAGCGGGTAACGGAGTCCAAAAGAAAAGCACGGGTCAATATGAAAGATAAAATAAAGTAGTAGAAAGTAGCGTAACGTAGTCTCACGAACGGAACGAACGAGCGACTGACTGACTGATAGATGGAGATGTATCAGCCGATCACGCGCACTGCACCCCCCACTCCGCTCCCGATATATCCCGTGGTGCCTCCTAGGTTGGTTGGTATCAGTAAATCAAGTTTTCAGTTGTATCGCTTAAGTTTTTAATATGATACTTATATTGTTATGTTGAACAAAGAAACATATTCATATATCAATATCTCTGAAGATACTAACATTCAGGTTTCGTCGCCATACAATTTTTTTCTCCTATAGGTTAGACCAATTCAATAATACAATAATTATTGTTATTGGACCGGGTACCAAAATGTCTCATCATCCTTTGTCAATGTGTTCCTTCCAGTTGCAATATTTATCTAATTTTATCCCCAAAAATGTAGCACTATCAACCTCTTCTATAACGTCATTTGCATATCTTATTTCTAATGGGTGACGTTTGCTATTGTAAGCTTGGTACTGCATAAGTTTGGTTTTACTAGTATTGACCTGTAAATTGTAGTCTTTTAACCATTCCAGTATTTTGTTTAACGTGTCATTAATCTCTTTTTCGTATTTGGTGATATTGGTATCGGTGAGTTCAAAACTAAGGGTTGTATCGTCGGCGTACAGAATGCATGAATATGGAGTTACGTTGGGCAAATCATTGATGTACAGCAGAAACAAAAAGGGTCCTAATATAGTGCCCTGGGGAACACCACAGGAGGTTTGACGATAGGCGGATTAATATATTTTCTTTTCTGATAATGTACGCCTAGATATCTCTACGCATTGTTGGCGATTATTTAGATAAGTTTCTAACCAGTGTAACGCGTTTCCCCTTATACCATAAGGATTCAGTTTGAAGAGAAGCAGTTTGTGATCTACGAAGTCAAATGCTTTTGACATATCGAGAAATATTGATTATATTGGCCTTTTATTATTAAGACTAGAGGTAATAATTTTCAGAAGGGAAAAACATGCAAGAGTTGTTGATTTATTTTTCCTGAAACCAAACTGTTCCTCTTTTAAAATTGTATGTTTTATGATAAAGGAGTGCAGTTTATAATACATATTTTTTTCAAAAAACTTAGAAATTACGGGTATTAGAGTAATCGTACAATAGTTATTCATGTCATTTTTATCTCCTTTTTGTATAATGGTTTGACTATAGAAAATTTTAGTCTCGTGGGGAATACTCCTTGAAAAAATGATGAGATGAGATGTGGGCGAGTGGAGGAGATATATATTTAGAACAACGTTTTAGAATTTTTGTATTAATGTCGTCATACCCGGTTGAGTTAGTTGAATTTAAAGAATTAATAATTTTATCCACAGTATCTTCAGCAGTTGGAGTTAAAAAAATGCTATCCGATATGTCGGCGGTGGTGTGTTTGTAATCAATGTGTATTTTAGAATTAGGGATTTCTGTTTTTTTGGCAAGTTAATAAAAAAGTCATTAAATTTGTTGGCAATTATATCGGCATCAGTGTATGTGCACTGATTAGTCTGGATAGAAAAAAATTCAGCGCTGTTATCGATATCTCTACTATTCTTTTTAATAATGTCCCAGGCGGCTTTACATTTATTATTCGATTGAAGTATATAACGAGTATTATCAATTCTGAGCGTGCAATACATTTACCTGGTCTCAATACTCTTGTGTAATTTTGGTAGTTCTTTAGAAAGTCCCCAAAAAATAATGCCGTATCTGATAATGGGCTCTGCTATGCCGTAAAAGGCGGTTAATAGCCCTATTAATCGCCAGTATTTAGTATCCGCGATAGTTTATATAGCGCGAATGAACTGTTACTTAGTTTTTTGCTAATGACCTCTATGTGAGCCTTCCAATTTAAATTACGATCTATGGTTAATCCTAAAAACTTAGTGGAATTTACTGCGTCAATTACATTACTATTATATTGAATTTTTGGCTAAATTGCATTGTTTATTTTTGTTAGAATTCAATAGTCTATATTTTAGGTACATAGTTCTTTTCTTGACACTACATCTTTTTATTCCTTTTGTTATCCATTTAGTTTTTACCGGTTTGTTTGTAATTTTTACTCTGAGGATGGGAAAACAGAGATTATAAAAAAGGGACAGTGTATCATAAAAGTGATTGAATGCTATGTTAGTATCATCTGATTCGTATATTTCTGAAAAGGAAAGAGACGACAGGCATGTTATAAATTTTTGTATGTTGTTTTGACTTAAATCCAACCCCCCCTCCTCCTCCTCTTTTGAAACCAAAATTGTTTTCTGCATTTTGCAGTATCTACAGACGAATAGAAACAAATAGACTGACCAGTCTCGTGATCAGATAATGCTAGGATATGTATTTGAGGCTGAGCATTAGGTATGTTGCTTGCAATGAGATCTATACATGATGATTTTCTTGTGGGTTGTTACGTGATGATTTTCATGATGGTTAGAAATATTATAGTTATGCAAGATATATTCCAATTCCTCACAATTATTATTACGCTTTAACGCGTTAATATTCCAATCTCCGCACAGTATTACGTTATTTTTATTTAGTTTTGTTATTTTCCTTAAAATATCCTCTAGGTTTTTTAAACACAAACTTAAATTTGAATTCGGAGTACGGTAAATACAGATAACAAAGACTTTAAGAGTGATACTTTCTATTGCGCAATATTTGAAATCATATAATAGAGGCGTAACTAAGTTAAGGACAGGTTTACATTCAAGGTCCTTTTTAACCATTATACATGTTCCACCTCGCCGTTGGTGAGGTCTTGAGAAAGACGAGACTAGCTTGTAACTTTTTAGTATTAAGGTTCTTTCTGATCCCCTTTTTATGAATCTTCAGAAAAACATAGAATATCAATATTTGTCCCTTTTGCATGCAGTTCCTGTAAAGTTATTTCTAATAAATCTGTTTTGTTTAAGATAAATAGATGATGATAGATGTGTTGTGTGGTGTGTGTTTTGTCTGTGTTGTTTGTTGTGCAATATTTTGGTGAAATAGTGTACATTTGCGTTTGGCTTCGAAAAAAAACGGATTTACTAGCTTCATTAGGGTTCAAAGTAGTTGTAGTAGCCTCATTATCATTTAATGGCAGCTGGAGGTTCTTTTTCTTTATCCTAAAATAATACGGGATTGTTCCTTTTTTTTTGTTTTTTGTCCGAAGCACTACGTTTCTATAAACGAAATCTTGTACCAAATACTTTCTCATTCTCGTATTCCTAGAAATAGTTGTGCCGTGTTTGGAATAAACAGTGCACAAAAATATTTCTATACTTAGATACTTATTATTACATTATCCTCTTCAAAGATATACGTTTAACTGATATGACTAAGGCGTTCGATTACGTTAGCCATGACGTCCTTTATATAAACTACGCCGCTATGGCATTAGGGGTAATGTCCTGGACCTTATAACCTCTTACCTCAGTGGTCGATATCAGGTAACAGAAATATCTAGAACATCTCTTGAAACGAAACGTGAGCTTAAATATGCATCAGACGGTAGAGTAGTCAAATATGGTGTTCCACAGGGTAGCGTTCTTGGGCCACCTCTATTTCTGCTCTATATCAATGATTTGCCACGTCAAATCCAACATCCTATGGTGCTATTTGCGGATGATAGTACTGTGATAGTAAAATGTAATGACATTAAAGATTATGAAGATGATATCAATACAGCATTGGAAAACATTATTGACTGGCTTGACATAAATAACTTAGTCATCAATCTTAAAAAAACAAAAATAATGCATTTTTATCAAAGGACTTGCCCTCTTAATGTTAACGTTGGTCATAATGGACAATATGTTGAAACAACAAATATTGCTAAATTCCTGGGTATCTTAATTGACAGCAATCTTACTTGGAAACCTCATGCTGAAGACGTTTGTTGTAAACTTAGCAAGTCAGCCTATGTGCTGCATAATCTATCGCATAAAGTAAGCAATAATATACTCGTATTAGCTTACCACGGTCTAGTGGCGCCAATTTTAAGATTCGGAGTAATATTCTGGGGCAATTGCAGTGAGAGGGAGCAAATTTTTAGAGCCCAAAAACGTTGCATAAGATCTATGTTAAATCTGAAAACTACAGACAGCTGTGTACCTGTGTTTAAGTCGCTGAAAGTACTGACCTTCCCATCACTGTACATTTTAGAGGTCGCAATTTTTGTTAGAACTAATTTAGATTTATTTCCATCACTAGCCGATATTAGAATGCGGTCAGGTCCAAGGAGACTACAATATAAAAACCTATTACATACAGGCAATTACAGAACAGCACTACTAAGGAAAAATATTATGTCGATGGGACCTATCTTATACAATAAAATTCCGCACAGTTTCAAAGAACACCCTATTCGAATATTTAAATCTAAGCTCACTGCATTATTATTGGATAAATGTTATTATTGTATCAATGACTTTTTAAATGATAAAGAAATTTGACAATAAAATTTGTAAATGACATTATGTTTGTAAAATAATATTTCACTTAATTATAATTCCAAGATAATGAAATTCATTTTGTTGACAAGATTTATTTATGTGCAATTGACTATTTGATGATTATTATTATTTCCTTTTTTTATGTTTGTTAGTGTTAATTAGAATGACATGTTAGTTGTTAATTTATAATAATATTGTATGTAATCTATTAGTTTCTATGAATTTGCATGCCGTAAGGTAGAATGTAGCGGTAACCTTCAGCTATTTGTATCATCTTAAACTTGTACCTACATTGATGGCAAATAAATAAATCTGAATCTGAATCTGAATCTGAATCGTAATTCAAAGCGACTTGAATTTTTATTTTGTGACTAAAAGTGATGCACAATGCAAAACTTCACGTCAAGAAGCCAACCAACCACCAATGGTTAAACTGGCTTGGCTAGTTCGTTTAACTTAATCATTCGATTACAGTGCTTAATCATTGGTTAGTGCTTGGTGAACAGCAAAATATGGTTAAACAGCCGTTTATGGTTTAAACAGGTGTTTAAAATTTAACCATCTGTTGGTGAACTCGGGTCTTTAGTATACCTAGTTTCTAAACCGGAGTTTATCTGTTCGATTCTCGACAAAATCAAACTGGTTCCTAATTTAATTGTATAATTTATAATATTTATGACACTGATTTTACATTCTGTATTTACTTTAACTCACACACAAAATTATTAATTATTAAATATTATATTTAATTCTTTTTAGCTATTGTGGTATAGTTATTTTATTCTAGGTGCACCGTCTTCACATATAATTATATAATTAATGTATACAAAAAAATGTAAACCATTTTAAAAGAGTAACGGTGGAGTTCCTTTGCCATTCTTCTCCATACGAAACTGTCTTTTGGAAGGGGTAAATATGTAGAATCATTTTTTCTTTCTGTAAATGTTGACGTTCAATAGTGCCTTTTATGTGCCTATTCTAACTAATATTATAAATGCGAAACTATGTTTGTTTGATTGTTTCTTACCTTTTGATGCCTAAACCACTGAACCGATCATCCTGAAATTTTGCATATACGTTGTCAGGTGTACAGAAACGGACATAGCGTACCTTTCATCCTGAAAAAAGGACTGTTCCCGAGGAAAACAACAATAACGTTCTTATGACAATAGATGGCGGCACGTGTCATTAGAACCATGATTGAATTATATTATTGAGGTCCTGGGTTCGATTCCCGGGTCGGCTAAAGTGTTATCGGGTTTTCCCATCTGGAATTACTCGGTAGCAGCCCGGAGTTTGGATTCGTGCCCGGTTGATGGCAATAGGCTCGCCCCCTATGGCGAAATGTGGGTGTGCTACAGGTACACCTCTGCCTAACCCTTCGGGGAATACAGGCGTGATGTTATGTTATGGTATAAACTTTTGTAGTATGTTAAAAGATTTATTTTATTTTTAATTTAAGTACCTAATACATTTTGCGAGTCAAGAGTGTCGATAGACCGGTTTTTCATCCTCCTAACTATAATTCCCTGAACAACCCGAATTGATTGTCAAATTCTAAATTAACGCGATCGAAGCCGCGGGCAAAAGCTAGTTTAAAATAAATGATTTGACTTTGATATTGGTTCAATATTACGTATCTGAACACTCAGCTAAAGCAAAACTTTCGCTGAAATAGATACTTCAACGAATCAATATGTATTGAGAGTCTACCTCAGAAGCATTTTAGAATCAGTCAATTTTATCCTCAGTAATTAGTCGTTAGTTTAATAATTAGGTAAGCTTCTTAAGAGGCTGACAAGAGCTAAAGCGCGGTCACTGTCGGACTGCATAGAAAAGAGAGAGAAGCGCGATGACACAACCATGGTAATTTATAGCAAAATAGGAAGAAATTATCTCTTTACAAAAAATCTATTGATTGGACTAAACAATTAAAACAGTAACGTTAACATGTTGCTTGTAGAATAATCTGAAAAAAAATAGAATGACCGCATGAATGGGGTATAATCATTAAAATATTTTTTTAGATGTATCTTCATGATATTGTTCTTTCGTATCAAATTAGTTGTATTATGTTTTCAACACACTATTTAACTAGCATATATACTCATCGTTTTTTCAATTTTTTTCTGTAAAAATCTCACTGTGATACCTCAGTGATGTGAGCTTTAAGTGAGCTGTCAATAGTGTCAATCCATAGCAACTGTTGGAATGACAGCTCACTCCAAGCTCACTTCACTTAAGTGATCAAGGTGAGATTTTTAAAGAACAGCACTACTGCTTCTACTAGCCCAAGGATAAATTTTCGGCACACCTTGGATCGATCAAAACTTTATACACAAACCAACAAGCTAAAAGCTAATGAGTAGAATATGCAAACAGTACTTGTTGTACCAAACCTTTTAATTACTTTTTAATTTCCCGGAAAGATAATCTGGAAAAGTTCAGAAGTACTGTTTATAAGAAGGCATTGTCCACAAATTAGTACTCTAGAATTTGGTTGAACTATGATAAATATGTTTTGTGGTAATAGGAGTTATCTTTGCCTATGTTTTCGATGATTTCAGCTCAGTACGGTTTGCGCACACGGCGAGGGAGGTCGCGCCGCGCTCGCGAAAATTTCGTGAAACATCGCGAAAACTTATAATGTACTAAGTTCTTCGTATTGAATGTTTCTTGGGATGATTTCAAGTGTTTTGTTTTGTGAATTTGTGTGCATAGTGAGTGTGTGCTGTTAAAAGTGGATTATTGTTTCGATAAACGTAAGTTATTGTATTTGTTATGATATTATCTGTACTTATGTTTTTGTAATTGCTTTTACATATAATTTCGATTGTTTACGTTCCAATTGTCTAATTCATTAATAATCTACGTGAGAAGAAATTATGAGAAATATCAATAAAATGAGGGTAAAAAAAGTCTTCAGTACTTTTGAACGTTTTTCGTTCATAATTTTCCGATTCTTTGATCCGAAAAAAAATACAGATAACTTCAACGTAGTATTTTCCGTAAATAGAAAACTTTTTGCACATGAAGAATAGAAAATTGTGGAAGAAACTACCTACTTGTGATGATATAAATAGAATATTTGCGTGTCGATTTGATAATGAGCACAATAATACTCGTAGCGAAGAATAGCGGATTGTGATCATACGTAATAATTGGACAGAAGCAGGAAAACAAGGAGGATAAAAATAAGAAAGGATGTAAAAATGCACACATGTTGACGGACAGTATTTCCCTCACTGGCTGAAGGTGTTTGGTCACCACAAAATTTCGAGTTCCTACGCCCACCCTCCTCCTCCGTGCTCACTCTTTTGCAGAATGTTTTTTTTAACGTAACGATATGACAGTAAAAGGTTTAAAATTCTATCTGTGGTGACACTACAAAATGCCCTTCCTTGTATTAGTATACAAAATAAAACGCCACAAGGCGTACCTACTGATGTTATACAAGTCAAAACTTTGACTTCGACAGGCGTACTGTCATATTTTTTTTTTTGCAGAGACAACGTCGAGAGGCGTTCGGTCCGTCAACGTGTTAACAAAAGCCTGTTTTAATTAAAATGTTTAAGGTCAAGTTTACATTCTTTCAAAACTAGACCTAGTCCTACAACATAGGCTTATTGGGTCGTCGCAAGTGGTATTCTGTAGTTTCTGCCTACCCCCGTGGCAAAAACGCGTGAGTTTATGTATGAGTGTGTATGTGAAGTATGACGAGCTACTGTAAGGTGCGAATGACGATTCAGGTAAGGTGTATAATTTGACTGCTGCTAATTCTTGATTAAGAAATACCTTATTTTTAGTATTGGCCATTAATGTCCCACTTCGGGCAAAGGCCTTCTTACTCTCTTTCCACCTGTCTCTGTCCAGAGCAGCCAAGGACCATTCAAACCTATCTATAGAACTTAGTCCAAAATCCATGACATGACTAAAATAAAATTCAGTGCTAAGATACTCTAAAACATAATTCTGTTTCTGTCAAATGTTTGAAGATGACAAGTGACAAAATGATGTTTAAAACTTGTTTAGCGCTAAACGTGTTTAGTGATTGGTGGTGCAAGTGGGTCTTAGTATTTTACAAATTGACAAATCACCATGAAATAAATACTAAGAATAATGATTTACAGGCGTTTATAATCAGTTGTGTTATCTTGAGAAATCCAACGCGTCAGGTAAATATAATAAATCGGGGATAATAGACGATACTATTGATAATAAACGTTATTATTGATATTGCAGGATTGTTTTAAGATACTCTACTTAAAAGTATTATACGTTGACTGGTTTTCAGCTAAGAATAGTCAATCGTATCTTTAAAACTGAATGTCGTAAGAGGCTAACACGATATTATCAATTGAATAAGTAACATTATCTGCATGTTCGTTGATAGCATTATCGTCATCAATATTATTTATCAGTTTTTAGGGCAGATTTCACCAATGAAACTTAACGCGATTAGAACGACTAAACCGCGTTCAAGAGCTGTCAATGTCGTCATTGTTGTGGAATATTGACACCGGCAGCTGTTGAACGCAGTTTGGACGTGCTGATCGCGTTGTTTCATTGGTGAAATTGGCACTCAGACAATCAGACATCCACAGCTGAACATAGGTCACCACAAAGATAGCATTGTGCCGAGCGTAGACGGCCGCTTTTTGTGGGTGATTGATTAGTTATACTACCATCCGACTGTACCTACTCGAGGGGAATTTGTCACCAGATAAAAAGCGGCTGAATAAAGGCTCTTATAAACAGGCGAGACACGCGACACAAAGGAACCGCGTATCGGGCGACGAGCGGTGCCTTTGTGCCGCGCGAAAAGCACGGCTCTTATAAACAGGCGCGAGATTCGTGTCACGTGTCGCACCTGTTTGTAGGAGCCTTAATGATACCTATCCTACCTTTAATATACCACTGATAGAAATCAGATTGGACAATCGAGAATTGGTCGTACGTCTTGTTCCGATTTCTGCAGAATCGATTTTTTGTAGGACGATTACGTTGAAGTACCTACCTATTGTAAAAGCCACTTATTTGGAGTTTCTTGCCGGCTCTTCTCCATACAAAAGGACCAATTGGAACCGCTTCTGACGTTTCATAAGTGCCCATGTAGGTTTATGTGAAATAAAATATTTTGATTTTGATTGAATGTTCACGATTTGTTTTCGACCACTTTCGTTGGACAGATTATTTATTGTCGGTCATAGTCTAAAAAAACAAGGCCTGGCATTCCGGGAGTGACACATGCTTTCGACACTATCCAGTTGCCATTTTCTTGCAACAAAACACGAATTATGGAAACATTTTCAGTCACCATTCTGTTAAAATTTTTATATAAACCATTTAAATTGTCGTTTCATTTTTCTAATCAAACGAAACAATTCAATTTAAACATATACCAACGTAATTGCTAGTTAAAACGTCTTTGTTTTATCGGATTCGCACAGGTAATAAAGGCGATTGGGGAGTTATTATTACACATTACTGGTAACACAGTGGTGGTGACGTAGGCTTGTGTCACCCCCGTGACCGGAATGCTATACCTGGCGAAGTATATTATTATATATTATATATGTTGTCGGTCATCTGCAACATTCATACACAAATTATCAAAAACAGTCTGTATGTATCACCGCGTTGTTCTTCTAAACTTATATTTTTGTTTTGATACGGTTTTCACCATCATTTAGAGAATTTATTCCGGAAGATTTAAGTACAATACATTAATGTTAAACTTGAATTTAATAAAGTAATCTTGATGTTTTATCTATTCGTAAAAACCGTGCGAAGCAGGGATGCTAGTTTCATAATAAATTGACGTCAAAGTCAAAGCATTTATTTCAAATATGCACATAAAAGGCACTTTTGTACGTCAAAATTTACATAAAAATAGAATTGATTCTAGCTGCCCTTTCCAAAAGGTAGTTTCGTATCGAGAAGAATGGGGAGAAAACCACCATTACTCTTTTAAAATGTTTGAAAATATTAGGTCTTTACCTATGAAATTGCCGTTCTGCAGTACTGGCCATTTCAAATCAAAATAATTTTTGTTTGGCTAAGAATTCTAATTTCAAATTAATTTAATTTTAAAAACATGGATTTTTTTTTCTAAAAGTAGTCATTTCTTTATTGATTAGTGTTACATTTTCATCGCATTTCAATCTTTTTCGTCATCATGGATACGTTAAAAATTCGAGTAATTATGGAATATGAGTACCGTCGTGGCAGCAACGCGGCACAAGCGGCACGCAACATCAACGACGTTTACGGAGCTAACACTACAAACCAACGCACCACCTGTTATTGGTTTGCTCGCTTCCGTTCTGGAAATTTCGACCTGAAAAATGAACCTCGCGGTCGTCCGAAGACTTTGGTCGACAATGACGAATTAAAGGCGATTGTGGAAGCTGATGATACACAATCTACGGCTGAATTAGCAGCAGCTTTCGACGTTAGCGTCAAAACAATATTGGTCCATTTGCGTCAAATTGGCAAGGTAAAAAAGCTTGACAAATGGGTGCCCCACGAACTCAATGATCGCCAGCGCGAAGTACGCGTCGAGACGTGCCTTGCACTGCTCAACAGACACACAAATGAAGGAATTTTGAACCGCATTGTTACCTGCGATGAAAAATGGATTCTGTTTGATAACCGTAAGCGCTCAGCAAGTTGGTTGGATCCTGGTTCAGCACCTAAACAATGCCCTAAACGAAAACTTACCCCTAGAAAAGTGATGGTCACTGTTTGGTGGTCTAGCGCCGGTGTGATTCATCACAGCTTCTTACCAAACGGGGTGAGCATTACTGCAGATGTGTACTGTGAAGAACTGAACACAATGATGGAGAAGCTGGCGCATCTCCAACCAGCATTGGTCAATCGCTCGTCTCCGCTGCTCCTGCACGACAACGCGCGACCTCATACTGCACAGCAGACGGTCTCCAAGTTGCAAAAACTGGGGTTGGAAGCTCTCCGTCATCCGCCCTACTCACCAGACCTTGCGCCTACAGACTACTACTTTTTCCAGAATTTGGATAACTTCTTGGCGGGAAAAAAATTTAATACCCGAGAGGCAGTACAAAATGCCTTTGAAGAATTTGTTGCCTCCCGTCCAGCTGATTTCTTTAAGAAGGGTATCAATAAACTGCCACTGCGATGGCAAAGATGCATTGATTGCATGGGTGATTACTTCGATTAATACAAATAAAAAATTCATGAAAAAAATTCGTTTAAATTTTTTCATACAAAAGGGCAATTTCATAGGTAAAGACCTATTATTTTGCATACTTGAATTATTTATTTATATGTGAAGACAATGTACCTAGAATAAATTTACAACAACATTAGGTAAAAATAATTAAAAATAAAGCAATGATCGATAAATTAATTATGTGATAGATACTTGGTGCTCACATAATTTATATAAACCTTGTAATAGTATGCGATACGATACGATGCGAGTGAATACTGCTATAATTACCTAATATACTTTGCGAAACCTCTGGAAAGAAATGATCAAGAAAAGCAAGGCATTGTTATATTGTTTTTTCTAAGGTTTATTTTATATAACATCGTGTCAACTTTTCTCGAGAAATGCTTTAGATCCTTTGAATAATATGCATAGAGACATAATATCGCTGACAAAAAGGCTTGGCTCAACGCTGGTCTCCTGGGGGCTTACTCCCAAAGTACGAAGTCCGTAGTTTCGGCGGAAGTTACCGATGTTTCCTAATCCATATCACTTTCGGACATAACATTAGTTCGGGGCCCGAACTAAAAAGTAATGACAAATCGATTTGACAATTGTCCTTACTCCCGACATGTTTTTGCCTGTCCGAAAAAGTTAATTAATCAGGAGTAGGGTTCATTTATAAGTATCGAACTACTGTCGAGCGGGCCCGGATCTTTATAGAATAGAATAAAATAGAAAACTTTTATTTCAGACTGGGAGTCCATAGTGTTAGTAACAATTTTACTTAACTGCTAGTGTTAGTAGGTTACAGACACAAATCAACATCCTACAATTAAAAATCAGCGTGGAGCTGCATCCACCTCCGCAACATCGGGGAATCCCACCAATCTGTGAATACACTGAGAATACTGTTGGTGCTGCCGCGAACACGCGTCATCAGGGATGCACACCTATTCCTAATAATGGCGGCAAAACCATTAATATTATTATCTGCAAACATCCCTGACGCACTAGAACGCCACGGCAGCCGCAGCAGCACTCTCAGTGCATTATTATATTGAACGCGTAGGTCGCTGTATGCCCGCTGAGTGAAGTTGACCCACAGGCTGCACGTGTAGAAGGATTGACAGTAAGCTTTGAAAAGCGTTACTTTAACTGGCTTCGTACATCGTGCAAACCTGCGGGCCAGCATGTTACAACGGACAGCCAGCGACCTACGTTCCCTTTCAATGTCACAATTATCTCTTAGATCTTCAGAAACCCAGTGGCCCAGATATTTAAACTTATCCACCCTCCTCAGACGGTGGACGGTCTATAATTACGGACTTAGAAAGTAGGCCCCTGCTTCACAAGAGCGCATAAACTAATTGATTAGCATTCGAAAATATTGTTGGGGAGGTGCTGAAGATTGTAAAAATTATCTTTGCTTATTATAGATTCAATCTCGTAGTATTGTATATTTGCATAGCACATGTATGTGAGCACTATGTACCTATACTATAAAGCTACCATTTATTGGGTAGGTTTGTCTTTCATTGATTTGAATGTGCCCTGGCGGCTGAGAGTTTGTCATGCTCACTCAAATGTCTCGCTGGTGGTGGCGTATGTTCCCTTCAAAATGGTTGAGCTGAATGGTGCTGATCCATATGTCATGTTCGTGAATGGGCGCTGTCTGTAGGGACTGGTCATGTCTTAGATGCCATGGCTTATTTTTTTTGTTTTCCTCTTTTTATTACGGACGCTTTTAACGTGCATGTCTGTCTACATCCTTCTCACATGTATAATTCCAACATTAATGATGTAACCAATATTTTGTAATAATATTTTGATTTAAAAGAGTGTCCGTGGAGTTTCTTGCCCGTTCTTCTCCATAGGAACCTACTGCGCTTTGGAATGGGCTACTAGCTTCACCTTTCTGAATGACCGACCCCTTGACAATTTAAAAGTGCCTATTTGAAATAAATGCTTAGACTTTTAATAAAGCAAATATTTGTATCGCGTATACATTATATATGTCACCGTATAATTATGAACATCGTTAGTTAATAATCTATCTCACGAGATTATAAGTAGGTAATCAAAAAATTGGCCTTAGGGGCACTATGAAGAGAGAACTTTTTTTTATTTCGAACATTTTCCAATTTTATTGCAATATCGGGTTGACCTTGACCATAGAAACCATCTAGGTTGTGAGAAGTATGGCCCTACGACGCACCGTTTCCGAGTTAGGAGTTTTTGTTTATATTTTTTATTTTTATAAAACGCTCTATATTTCCAAAATGGTAGCTCGGATAAAAATCTTTTGTGGAAAGATATTGTTGCTCTGGACGAAAACCATGATGATGTAAAATACCCGTAAAATATTGAAAAAAAATATACGAAAAAAATTGTCGGCCGATCTTTCAGCTTGCGTATCCTTAGACTCAGAGGCAGAGGACTAAGTCAAAATTTCGTAGGTTTTTTTTTCGGATATTTACAACTTTTTTGCAGTATCGGGTTAACCTTGTCTTTAGAAACCATTTAGCTTTTGACAACTTAGGATGCAAGAGCGAAGCGAAACGAGCTCGGGACTTGGGGCACCCCGTCTCGGGACGTTTTTTTTTAAACCATTCAGAAGTAGGAGCCCTGCGTGGCGGGGCTCCGTCGATTACGCCTACGTGCATTGTACGGCCATGCTTCTCCGAACCTATATGGTTTCTATGGTAAAGGTTAATCCGATACTGCAATAAAATTGGTAATTTCCGAAAGATTATTTTTCTGAAATTGTTACTGTACCAAGAAAAAAAACTTTTTGTTTTTTGTTTTCTTTGTTGTTGATAGTGCCTCTAAGCGTATACTGCAACGCCTACTACTCCACCCCTAAGACGACCCACTGACCCAGCAGTATATAGTAATAGTAGTAAGTAGTAGTAAAAGTATTAGTAGTAGTCCCGATTGATTTAACGTATTTCCACCATACATATTATTAAGAGCGAAGCTTTATAAAGTTTTGTAGAACTTATTAAAGGTTTTGCTTCCTGACAAATGAATATAAATGTCACACTGACAAAAGAATGCGACCCTCTAAGAAATTTTCTCGTTCAGTCCCTTGGAGCTTGAAAAATCGAATTGGTACGTTTATGTGTGTACATATATTGGCCTGTGAATGCAATGTTTTTAGCTTTCTAAGTTCATGTCCATCCAATGGTTTTCAAACGTTATTTTAGTAGTAAGAACGCTAATTGTAGAGTTGAATTTTGTATTTAAAAAAAATCTTTGTTGTTCCTCTTAAGGATTAAAAAAAGATTACCTACCCTACCTTTAATCTTGCACAATTATCTTTTATAAGTTTCAATAAAAGTTGGACTGAAATTCAACGCCAAAACCATCAAGAGCTTACTGAGCCTGCTGTGCAAAGATTGTCGAAACCATTGCGGCCGTCTGCAACTCTCCTAATCTGCTGAATCAGGAGGAAAAACGTATTTCTGATGAGTGTATTTTATATAACGAGTCTATTAGATATATCACCTTTCTTTATGAAGGCATAAAATCAGACATCGCCGATGTTAAAAGTATGTCTGCTTAAGCATCAAGTCTACATTAAGTTCGCAAAGTTAATAGGTCAAGGCTAAGAAATGTTTATGGGGTGACATTGTTTGCCTTCACGCTTAAGCTATTATTAAATGAACTGGAAACTTTTCTGTAATGGTTTACACAACGGTATGGAGACAGTTTCATAGTTCTGTAAGTCTTTTGTTGCTCTGATGTTCTGAAACTGGTTTTTAGTCACTGTTGTGTATATTAATAAACTACATATTTTTATGAGTGTACAGGGTGTAAAAAGACCCATCACATAGCCGTCAACTACGCATTCTGTACATCAAACTTAGTAACATTGCACAAAAATAATTGCTGGGAAACGACTTTTATTTTAACCGATTTTATAAAAAGGAGGAGGTTCTCAATTCAACTGTTTTTTTTTATGTGTGTTAGTTCAGAACTTCGTTTTTTTTTTTTTTGAAAGCTGATGCTTCACATGTAGTCCCGTATAAATTTGATTAAGTTCTGACCAGCAGTTTTGAGTTATCCGTAATACTGCGTATACTCGTATTTTCCACTCAGTTTATATTGATGATGTGTTAATAATTTCCTGTCACTGTCATTTAGGTACATATCAAGTAGTGGTATACGAACTTCTGTGGGGTAGGTAGGTACCATACCTAAAAAAAGAAACATAGAAACGTTTTTTACAAAAATACTAAATTATTAAGTAAATTTCGGAAGTCGGTGTTTTTGGTTTTGTATTTTCGCTTTTGGCCACCGACTTTCGAAATTAAAGTTATTTTTCAAGTTTTTTAGAGTTTTTCTTGAAAGTCGGTTGTTTTTTTGTTCTTGTGTAAATTTGCTGTTTGCGGTAAGTACAATGTAACACACGCAAAACATTGTGCTTATGGGTGCATGCAACGGTACAGGGTCGTGCGGGTGTTTAAAGTTGAGTTATTACTTATAACATTAAAAACTTGTTTTCGTAAAAAAACGTCAAAAAAGATAGAATTTCGACCTTCAATATCTCCGTAACCAGGAGGTTACCAGGTATCATCATCTTAATCAGCGTATAACGTTCCCACTGCTAGGACACAGGCCTCCTCTCTGTGAGAGGGAGTGGGCCGTAATCCAGTACGCGAGCCCAGTGCGGGTTGGTAGATGTCCCATGTCTTCGCATTTTTCGTTCTAGGACATGAAGGTTTCCTAACGATGTTTTCCTTCACCGTTTTGAGAGCAGTGGTCATTAAACTATATATCACTGGACCACCACTGCTCCCCAGAATGGTACAGTAAAAAAAAAAATACAATGACGGGGATACAAGTGACTCTCGGGTTCGTTAAGTGTCTTTTTATACCCGTTATAAGGCTGGCCGCACATGCACGGCTTTACATTCGGTTTTCGGATACGAATATATATTCTGAATTCTGTGATCACAGCGCAGACGTTCTTTTTTCATTTGAATTTTTTACCATCAGTACCTACAAACGAACGTCACGAATTGTTTTCGTATGAAAAATACAAGAACGAATGCGCCATGTAGAACAATTTGTATGAATTGCGTGCATTCGGGTGCTCGAATAAGTAAATACAATCAGACTGTGAATGTATGTTTTTTTTTTTAATTGAAGGGACTTTAGGCAGTAAGAAAATTTGTCACAGGTACCTAATAAAAACTACCAAAAACATATTTTCAGACAAACTTTACGTGCTAATCAGCTACTTTGTGCCTACAAACGCTTGATTTATTTTCTTTTATATTAGAACAGAAGTTATTTTTGTACCTTACAATCTATTGAGTCTAAAGTGTATAGGTACCAACAAACTTGTTCCAGCAAAGGAATTCGAACTTAAGAGGGCGCACACGGGTCCACTAGCGCCACTCCTTTAAAAACATATTTTCTCGTGACTGAGAAGGAATTTTGAATATCGGCTCAATAAGCACCCTCGGTAAGTGTGTCTAGAATTTTCTAATACCTTTTATGAACTTTCATATTGAGACACGAAGCAACAAAATACGATTTAGAGGAATGAGGTCGCTTTTCTGTAGATCGAATTTTGTTGCTTCGTGTCTCAATATATTTATTTATTTATTTATTTATTAAAACTTCTCGCACACAATAGTATACAAAGGCGGACTTAATGCCTAAAATAAAAAAAAGCCGTTATTCAAATTTCCTTCTCAGTCACGAGATAATATTATTTTAAAGGAGTGGCGCTAGTGGACACGTGTGCGTTTTAATGTTTCACGCAGAAACATGGGATGATAATAATACATAATTATAATTATATAGGTCTACCTATATAATTATAATTATGCAGATTTTCATTGCTGTTCGTTTGCAACATTTTACATAATCCGATTAAATCGAGCTTAAATTAGTAACTGAATACTGCAATTAAATCTGTGTATAATTATAATCGAATGAGAACAATCGTTGAGTTGTGAGTGGAGCTGTACGATTACTGACAAATGCTTGCACTGGTTCACTTCATTTGTGAGGTTCTTTCCTCAAAATACCATTTCAGACAATCCACATGGTCTTCACATGATCTGATCAAGATTATGTCTGGATTTTAAAAGAGACTGTGACCGCTGAGTTTGTTTCAGCCTTTCTTCTCAGAGTAGTCAGATAGGAAACGCCGACCTCATCTAGTTTTAAAGTATGATTGACGTTCGTACAAACCTACGAGTACTTACAGAAACAAAATATATCATTTATTATTATGGACCAGCTTTAAATACCATTATTGTAAATTAAATAGATTCAGTGGTGTACTGGTATGGTATTTATAAATACCAACATTCATTCCATGGATGTAAGAAGCTTGAATTGACATAACGTAAGCTCCTCAACTGCCTAAAGGGCATTCGTCATATCGAATATCGATAAAAATAAAGAGAAAAGTGAATTTAAATGAGAATAATGATGTACCTATACATATTTTATGGTATGTGTCTTCAGCAACTTGTAGAAATTATGTTTTTATTTCATTATAATTATACTTATAAATATTAGTATATAAAAAATAGTAGCCCACCGGTATTGGGAGCAGGGTCCAAACTGGTGTTTAGAGCTCCAGAGACAGGAACTCCTTACGATGCGACCCGTATCGAGGAGTACTGCCATCTGAATCAGGCTCTTGATCCAACCGCCTAACGAGAGCCTCGAGATATCTTTTCAACCATCAGGCCATTAGCCGACAACAACGACGACAATCGGTTATTGTTTATTATTTTATTATTATGGTATTATTTTTTTGGTTAATTTGAATGAGTGGTTATGTAGGTATAAATTAATCTCGCTCCGTCTTTCTGGATTTGTGCCCGGTTGATGGCAAATATGGCAATAAGCTCGGCCCTGTTACATGGGACTTAAACATTACTGGCGAAATGTGGGTGAACTATAGGTTCACCTCTGCCTTCCCCTTCGGGAAATACAGGCGTGATGTTTTGTTATGTTAAATAAATATTTTATATTAAAATTAAAATATTTTGATTGTAGGCTCCATAAGCGAATATTTGTTTTTTTTTTAGTTATGTTGATTATTTTTTCTCTCAGGATACGTTTATTATATGCTATAAATGAATACCTACACCCAATTTACACGAGTAAACAGATCACGTTAAAAACTTGATACACCGCAATTATACTTTTGTTGTAATACCTTTATTATTTTATGTATGAATTCAAATAATATCAGCAATATTTTATATGTATTATGTAGTTTTAAT
Organism: Griposia aprilina; assembly: GCA_916610205.1. Taxonomy (NCBI): domain Eukaryota; kingdom Metazoa; phylum Arthropoda; class Insecta; order Lepidoptera; family Noctuidae; genus Griposia; species Griposia aprilina. The sequence goes on from OU744306.1 coordinate 5,568,828, forward strand.
TATAGCACGGTCATTCATTACTTCTAAAACTAAGTTAACTAAAATCAATTAAATGGTTGAAGTAATATTTTTCAGGAATAGCGTTTATTTCGTTTCGCATTGTAGGTGCAATCTCTGTCCCTTTTTAAAAGCTCATTGCAGAACTTCTTGCATTCTATTTAGTCTTGAAACTTCATAATGTTTCTCTAGGACAAATTCTGCTAGCTTAAGCGAATTAACCACATGCTGTACTGTTGATTCTGTGTCTAATCAGACTGGTTATCCAGTCGCTCTGCCCACGTTATGGATGTAGTGATATGGAGGTCTATTTACAGCTTAGACGTGATTCGCAGCGCCTTCGGAGTTGCCCCTTTAAATAGATATGTTAAAGCTCCCACAGACAGGCGCGACGCGACAGCGCGATGCGACTCTAAAAGAACAATTTCTATGAAAACTTCTTGGAAATTGTTCTATCAGAATCGCGTCGCAACGTCGCGTCGCTATGACAGACCGCAGCGACACGACTGGTTTCTATGTAAGTCAAGAAAATGGTACATGAAAACGGCAAGAGGCAGCAATGGCGCCATCTACGGAAGCGTCTCAATAGAGTTATATAGAAACCTATCGTGTCGCTGCGGTCTGTCATTGCATTGGGCTTTGCCGGTGCGGTTCACGGTCGTGGTCGCCTTCGGAATTGGACCTTACCTGTGATTTGTATACGACGAAGTAGAATATCTTAAAGAGTCGCTCTTTGTGAAATTAGTCCTCGATGGACGAGACGCTTTGGTATTTTAAAAGAGATGATCAAATAAATAAACATTACCAAAACAAAAAGTAAAAGTCGACTTGAAAAAATACATTTAAGAGACTGAAATCGGTCTCTTATATATGTACGATGTGTGTGTGTGGTGTACGGTGTGTGTGTGATGTGTGTGTCTGTGTATGTGTGTGTGGGTGTGTGTGTGGTGTTGTGTGTGTGTGTGTGTCTTTGTGTATATTTTAAGTCATATTTTAGGTTACTATCTGACTGCAATATACCATTAAGGCTCCCTCAAATAGGCGCGGCGAGACGCTAATCGCGCGCGACATAGGGGCGTCGCGCGACTTGCGGTGCCTTTGTGTCGCGTGCGATTCGCCTCGCGTGTCGTGCCTGTTTGAAGGAGTCTTTAAAATTAAAGGTTTGCATTATTTCTTGAACTATAATTTCATAGATATTAAGTCTGTAATTTTTATGAAGACTAACATAAAAATACTTTGAGACTAATTTGCTGATGGATGAGTCATTAAGAAATACCTTCTCACGTTATGTTCTAAAACGGTTTTTATTTAGGTTTCCGTAAGTAAAGGTTGCGTACTGCAAACCGTACCTAGACTCGTTACAACTATCTGTGGTCCCAAAAAAATTGCACTGTAGGTACATTTAACCTCCAAAACCACTTTGTACAAAAGGGTGCTTAGCAGTCTTTCGGACCAAATATTTGTTTATTTCAAAATTGGTTGCCGGCTTAGATGAACATAAAAGCAATTTGACAAGTATTTCTCCACGCCCATCAGTGTCATGATTGTGATAGCTACATCTTAGATACAGTTCTTATCTAAATACAGTAAAGTCACTATCTGCGGTTGCTATTTTTTTTTTAAGAAATAGATTTAGTGATCTGATATATTGGAACAGGCTTTTCCTTATTTTCTCGTCTTTCGATAAGATTTTTTCATTGATAAAAAAAAAACAGTCAAAAACAATTCACATTTCTTGTGACTTTCTCTGCACGTTATTTTTGAATAACTCTCCTATTCATAAGCCTTCGCTTTTATGTGCCCCTTTTACGAATGTTTTGTTCATGTCGCAGCCTATTTTTGGGTTCATGCCAAAATATATTTTTAATGTTTTTTTTTACGGTTCAAACTCAAACTCAAACTCAAAGCATTTATTTCAAATAAACCAATTACAGGCACTTTTGAATTGTCAAAGGGTCAGTCAGTCAGAAAAATTAAGCTAGTTGCCCATTCCAAAGCGTAGTAGGTACCTATGGAGAAGAACGGGCAAGAAACTCCATGGACACTGTTAAATCAACATATAGTTACAAAAAACAAATTGTTTACATCATTCGTGTTCGAATTAAAAATGTGAGAACGATGTAGAAAGACGTGCACGTTTAAAGTATCCGTAATAAAAAAGATAAAAAACAATTCAAAAATTTAAATTTAAAATAAGCCGTGGCAGCCAAGAGTTGACCAGTCCCTACTGACGGCGCCCGTTGACGAACATGACGTATGGATCAGCACCATTCAGCTCAACCATTTTGAAGGGAACTTAATGATCAAACACACACGCCACCACCAGCGAGACATTTGAGTAAGCATGACATACTCTCAGCCGCCAGGGCACATTCAAGTCAATGAAAGACGAGCCTAGTAAATGGTGGCTTTATAGTAGGTACATAGTGCTCACACATGTGCTATGCAATTATACATTGTTAAGAGATTGAATTTATACAATGCAAAGATGTTGTTGTTTTTACAATCTTCAGCAGCTCCAACAATATTTTCGAATGCTAATCAATTAATTTATGCGCCCCTGTGGCGCAGGACCAGCGTTGAGCCAAGCATCTTCGTCAGCGATGTAATCCCCCAACTTATAATATGCTTGGCTGCATAGTGTGCGTTTTATACAAGATTTAAATTTTGTTTCATTAAGTTGGAGTATGTGGGCAGGTATTTTATTGTAACATTTTAAACAGTACCCCATGAAGGATGAGTCTACTTTAGCCAGTCTGAAACCTGGTTGAACTAATTGGTCCCTATTTCTAGTCATATAGTTATGTCTTTCACCTCTTTTACTGAAAAGATTTAATTTTTTTTCTTACGTATATGATGTTTTCATATATATATTGACAAGGTACCGTCATGATGTTAATATCTTTAAACAGTTCCCTTAGAGAATTGAGCCTGCGGAGGCAATATATTGTTAAATACTATAGCCAAATTTAAAAACGTACTGCGAATTAATCTACGTCAATCTACGTCATTTCGCCGGTTCCAGTCAGTCCGGGTCTAGACCCTAGGGTCCCAGTGAGTCCGGTCTAAGGCTCCAGTCGTTAGGAAGGGTATGTAGCGACATCTACAACGCCACATGCGAGCTACGCGTCACACTGACGTCACGCAAAATCCTGCATCGCGCAAGCGGAGTTTACCGCGCAACTAGTATATATACAACGTCCCGACATCAAAAGTCGGGCTCTGACCTAGACTGGAGTCAAGAGTAAACCCATCTCAAATAAAAAAATATAAATTAAAAAAAGAGTTGCCCACCAGACACCCGTCTGGTCGGAGGATCCTCCCTTTTCTATGGAGGTATGAGTGAACTTTTAACCCTATTCCTCTTACTTCTATAGGTTTATCATAATATTTTTGTATGGAGTCCAAAGAAACTAACGTATCAGAGGTGGGGTGCTGAAATTGACGTCTAATCTACATACGTCCACATTCGGCGCCTAACCTAGCTGATTTTTTACCAGCATGAGCCGTTCTCGTAGGTTGAACCGAATAATGTGTCTTTGGATCTGTATTTTAGTTTTTTGACACCGTGTCCAAATAGATTAGCGTTTTGTGTGTCGTGAGCCTACTATACGTCTAAGTAGTAGCTATCTGTACATGTATTTACAGTCCACTATATTCTAGTTTAGTTGCGAATAAACCTTCATAATAACCACACGGTGATTTCTTAAAAAAAAAACACGGCTAACCAAAATATGCCTTATGCATTGACCACACCGACTTCCAAAATTAAAGTTATTTTTCACTTTGTAGTGTTTTTTTGGAAGTCGGTTGTTTTTTTTTAAATCCCTTTTAAAGTTTCGTTGCGATTCACCCTTGCGTTGCTATTCACCCCGTTTTACGGTACTTACTGCTTAATTATTTATTTAACTACCCATTTCAATTTTTTTTATGATTCAATTTTATTTAGTTTACTGCACAGTTTTTACTGCCGAACTTGTTAATAAACATGCATTTTGTCGTTTTCTGGATTAATAAAATGTTACATAGCCTTCAATGGGCAAGTATGATTAGTTTGTTATAATAATGTATAATTTACTAGGAGGATAAAATAATGAACGTAACGAGACATATTTTACATTATAAGAGATTCCTGTATACACTGAACAGTGACAAGAATGAATTGTTTGTGAGGACACAGTGAGATGAGATTCCGTCCTTCAATCGATCTTAGTCGAAAGAAATTTGTTCATCGCATATTATGGTAGGACAAAGATGTAATATTGCAGAACACTGTGTTTACTTTGTCCTTGTATTAATGAATTGGCAATAAAGAATTATAATATGAACAAGGTCGCTGAAAAAAAGTAAAAACGGTGTCGGGTTGTGAGAATTTTTGGATAAAAAAGGAACATCATATTTTTTCCGGGGATCTACATATGCTACATCTAGAGTTGCCAATATATAATATAACATAGTATCCTACTATATTAAAGGCCTAACTACAATATTTAAAAAAAAAAAAATAGTAGGCAAAACTTGTATAGTTTCGATGAAAATTTAAATAACATTATTTACTGTATTAAAATAAGTGTAAAACGAAACGCAGTGGTTATCTGTTTTTGAAATTTGTATTCAGAAATAAATCAGTTTAATAAATTTCTGGCTATTGCTCTTTCTGACCAAAAATGAGTTGCTAAATCAGTGTTGCTCAGTGATTCTGATATGTCTTATATTTTCAAAATCGGATCTTTTCTTCTTTCTATACCAGCAACTTCAGCTTTTACTGAGTACATATTTTCAGCGATGAATACAAAATGGCAAAATGAGCGCAAACAGGGCCAGTATTAATCTCGTAAAAGGTGCATTAAAGATATTTTGTAACCATCATTTATTTTAGAGTTTTAAAAATAGTTATGAGACAAAAAAAAAAGCTGTTGATAAAGGCCCAAAGCAGCAAAAACTAAAAAAAATTGTTTTAAACATATTTTTATATATATTTTAATATTTTCGCCATCTACTATGTTTTTACAGATAATGGCTTCGAAAATACTATATTGAATATAAAATAAGTTGGCAACCTTATCTAACAAAAAAAATTTTTTTTTTTTTTGATTTGTTGTTTTAATTTTCGTGCTTATTGGAGATGTCAGCACTCACTGACGGGGTCCGCTAGAGCCGATGCCTGCCAGGGTCACGGGATTGTCCGAAAGGGTTGCCGTGACCCTAGCACACAGGCAACTGAAGGAACACGGGAGGGTGTTAGTCAGTAAAAGTCTGAAATCCCGCTCCGCCCAGAGCGGAGGGAGTTATTTGATTATTTTCCAAGCAAAAAAAAAAAGGGTCAAACCCGGCAAAGAAATGTTTTCTGGTTTTCATTCCTTTCGTCACTGATGGGATCACGTTAACAGAAACAACAATGCACCATTTAATAATCATATGTCACGTAAAATATAGAATAGAATAGAATACTCTTTATTATGTACACCATAAAAATTACAGAGAGAAATTTTACATAGGGTGACACAATGGGCGGTCTTATCGCTAAAAGCGATCTTTTACAGACAACCTTTGGATGGATTCAAGGGAGAAGGAGAGACAATAATGCAGGTAGCCAGTGGTGGTGGTGGTGGTGGTGGTTAATATTCCTAAGTTTAACCTTAACCTTCCCACTTTAGCTCGGGTCAACAATACCTTCCCCCGAAATTACGATTATTGCGCGGGTCTAATGTCAACGACGCGACGTTAGGATTCTTTATGTACGCTCTCTGAACTTTTTGGGCCAGTTTTATTGCTAGCAATATTGGAAAGATTTATCTGTCAGACTTGAAATCAGTTTTCGAAGTTGTTGGATGTTTACTGAGATTTGTTTTCAGAAAATATTTTGCTGTGCGCGCGGAATACGCGCTCAACGAGAACCTACTAGGCACAAGAAACCTAAACTTTGTTCTCTAAAGTAGTAACGCGTTGGAAAACACCCCTTTGGTATTGCGGATGTCAATGTGTTTTTTTTTTCTTGTGGAAACCTTCGAAAGAGGACTATGGGGCGGGCTTTTGGGATAAGAATAGAATACTCTATTATGTACACCGAAACCGGTTCTTGGGGAATTAGGGATTTTTATCTCACTAAAACCGTCCGGTGGTCACCATCTACACATGAAAGGGGGCACCGTTACCTCTCAAAATACCGATCGGAGACCGCGTCCGTACAATTCCTGTTAGGGCACGTCCCTGGGGAAACTGTAAAGGACGATGTCGTAGACGTAGTCCGTCTATGTACCTTGCAAATTGGTAAATTTGCATCAGGTGGACGTCGGTCAGTTTCCCGATCATAAAAACACCGTAATGTTTTACATAAAGTTATAAACGCTATCACTGAAATGTTTGTACTACGCTCACTTCAGAGGATCAACAAGAGTAGATATTGAATGGAGACCTAGCTTGTGGGGTAACCACTAATTGAAGAGATCTGTACGCACCCCGAGTGATTTCCGAAAACGGCGTACAAGTACAGTCAGCCTCAAAAAGTTCAATACATCGACAAGAGTTCATTTAATTGTATACAAACTTTGTTCCATAATATTGTAGCAATGTGTAGTCACAAAACATATGAAGGCTCCATCAAACAGGCGCGACACGCGACGCGCATCGCACGCGACAAAAAGGCAATGCTTATCGCACGATGAGCGGTGCCTTTGAGTCGCGTTGCGAGTGGCGCCTGTTTGAAGGAGCCTTTAATCATTGGGTACTTAATTTTATTGTCCTAACCTATGCTGAAGTCTAGCAGTGCTCCTTTCGCAGTGTGATTGTATGAAGTTTGGTCTCTGTTGGTTTACGTACTCGTGTGGCGGTACACTTTGGGGGTCACAATACCGTAACGACTTTACTACACTGTAATCGTAGTACATATTTTGTTTTGCCGCTTATCACATAATATGATGTTCGGCTAGGTAATCAGATTACTGACGTCAATCCCCGTCGAATACGGACGAATTTTACGTCAAATGACAATACATTTTCTTGCGAACATTGGCGGTCGATCAGGTAGTAACGGTGGAGTTTCTTGCCCATTATTCTCCATACGAAACTACCTGTTGGAAGGGGCAACTAGAATCAATTCTATTTTCTTGTAAGTTTTGACGTTCAAACGTGCCTTATAAGTGCCTATTTAAAATAAATTATTTGACTTTGACTTTGCTAATTTAACTACTTTTATCCTATCCATATTAACGTTCCTGAAAACTTCCATTGCTGATCATGGGGCCATTTCTAATACCTGTTTCCCCGTTAATCATTATTACAATCAACAATCAATCAACTCAGCCTATCGCAGTCCACTGCTGGACATAGGCCTCTCCCATGCTGCGCCACAACACCCTGTCCTCGCCTTCCGCATCCAGTCTGTCCCAGCCACCTTTTTGAGGTCGTCGGTCAATCATTATTTAACTACATTTAATTAAATAAACCATAATATGTTTTTTCAGTTACAAACACGTTCAACAAATTAATCCTATTACATTTATTTAACCATAATTCATAATAATCAATCGATAATATTTGCCTAATTTTGTGTATTACCCATTCATTTTCAATGTCGGTACGGTCGGCATTAATTTGAATTTATAAACGTTTACATAACAAGCTTAAATCAACATAACGATTAACATTCTTAATAAAGTATTTGTTTGTTTATGTCACCTTTCAAGTGAGAAATCGGTGGAGTTGATAAATGGCTGTTCGACGCGTTGCCCGGTTTCTGCGACAACGTGCAGGGAGTTATATCCATCACTTGACTAGAGGGCAAAGGTCCAAGAAAGGAATGAATTATGCAGTGGCTTTGTTAAGCCAAGCTTAATAATATGTTATCCTGATATTAAATTAAACGTCATCGATGCAATAAAAGTAGTTCTGATATTTCTTTCGTTTCGTCAAATAGGCAGATATCTAATCAGCTATATCATACTTTAACGGCATCAAAATATTTGATCTGTTTTAATATTCTCTCCTCAAAGTAACGCCTGTATGAAGACAAATATTAATATTAATGATACGTTGGTACTTATATGGGAGGATTACGCGGATGTTAATTCCGCATACGGAATTGACTAGTGTTTGGTATGTGTTTGCGGATACCGCAGTACTGATACTAAATACAATATTTTGTATTTTAAATGATTAAAAAAACTTAAGTTCTTTTCAAAATGGGTGATCTGAATGGTGCTAATCCATGCGTCATGTTCGTGAACGGGCGCCGTCAGTGGGGACTGGCCATTTCTTAGCTGCCACGCCTTATTTTAATTTAATTTAATATTTGAATTGTTTTTGTCTTTTTATTACGGACGCTTTTAACGTTCTGCATCGTTCTCACATGCATAATTTCAACATGAACGATGTAACCAATATTTTGTAACCACATTTTGATATAAAAGAGTGTCCATGGAGTTTCTTGCCCGTTCTTCTCCATTGGTACCTACTACGCTTTTGAATGGGCTACTAGCTTCATCTCTCTGACTGATTGACCCCTTGACCATTCAAAAGTGCCTGTAATTGGTTTATTTGACATAAATGCTTTGAGTTTGAGTTTGACTTAACCGAAAATAAATATGAATGCGTCATACCTGCTAAAAAGGGATTGACAGAGAAATCCTATAGTTGATACATTGCTATTTCGCTGATAAAAGATAAAGGTTGATAAAAGATACGGTACCTATTTGTAAAAACATTCAAATAACTCAAGTGGAAATATGGAAATGCATATACGCGTTTTCGATCAGAGTTAGAATGTGATAAATACTTAAAAACAATGGAGGAACTAATCATGCTGTTGCAATAATGTTTTAAAATGGTTTAATCTAATAATGGATCACACCTATGGGAACCTTCTCTCTCTTCTTTTTTACAAGTGAGATAAGCTCGTTGTGTTTGTGACTAAACACGCAAACACCCCCACCTTACCTACTTTCGTTATTCTTTTTCTAAATGGAGTATACGAGACAATGCATCTGCGAGACAGGTAATAAATTAGCTATCAAGGTAGATACAGTATTTAGGCAAAATGAGGTACCCCTGGCCAAACTTAATCCAGTCTTTAGGAATCAAATATCCTGACGTCTTAAGGGGGATGCGCCAAGGTAGCCTGCGAAATTCAAATTTTCTTATTTTTGCAATTTGCAGGTCAGTATCAGGTTGTATGGTAATCTAAATATAATTTGCGACCGTATCAAATATGGCTTTACGGAATTATAATCATTAGAATCAGCAATAAAACTCCTTAAGTTAGAATTGCCCTCAAATGTCATGATTTCATGACATAGTTATTCAATAGGGCTGTAAAGCCATATTTGTTACGGTCGCGAATCATATTTTAATCAAAATACAACCTGACAGTGACCTGCAAATTGCAAAAAACGTAATAAAATTTGAATTTAGCGGGCTACCCTGAAGGTTCCGCCTTAATGCTTAATGGGCGTACAACGGTACACTAGGGCCACTTCTTAAAAAAATATTATCTCGTGACAGAGAAGGAATTATGAATAACAGCTCAATAAGGATCCTCAGTAAGGGTGTCTAGAATTTTCTAATACCTTTTATAAAGTTTCATATTGAGACAATAAGCAACAAAATTCGATCTAAAGAAAAGCGGCCACATTCCTCTAGATCATTTTTTGTTGCTTCGTGTCTACAGGCTAAAAAATTGACTAGACTAAACTAGCGTTACTTACAGTGATAGTCAATTAATCAATTATGTATCTACCTACGTACATTGATTGAGTGATTGATTGACACGGCGCACATGCACGTACCCCCAGAACGAAAAGTTTGAAACACGTGCAGACCGAATAATTACTTTTTGTTCAAAATTCGAAGCTCGGACTGAATTTTCCTACAACTAGTTTTACTCCCAAACCAATTTGGGCACTGAAATAGACTCGGCCGTACTAACTCTAAACTACACAAAATAGAGTTCGAAATCCAACGTCAGATTTGTAACAATTTGCATCACAAACGCTGATTAAATAATACAACTAGCGATTTGAATAACAAGATTTACCTAAAATCCAGGGTTTTAAAGTCGCCACCAAATCGACAACTAATCCCAAGTAAATTGTTATGGAAAAGTAATGGGGCCTGACAGGAGAGAAATAGAGAGAAAGAGAGAGAGGGAACCCATTTTTTCTCAGAAGAAGTCGTACGGTACCGTTAAGAGGGATGCGGTTAGGTAGCCCGTGAAATGCAAGTTTTCTTACGTTTTTTGCAATTTACAGGTCATCAAAATATGATTCGCGACTGTAACAAATATGAATTTACAGCATTATAATCATTTGAATTATCACTATGTCTGTTTATGTTAGAATTGGCCTCACATGTCATGACTTCATGAAATAGTCATTGAATAGGGTAGTTTGATCAACATATAACCTAACCTGCAAATTACAAAAAAATCAAGACAATTTGAATTTCGCGGGCTTTCCTGGCGTTGTCGCCTTAAGCCGATAATTATAACTATGGTGTCTTGATTTAGGTTAGGTTAGGTATGTACAATAAAACACTGTTTCTAATATTACTTCGTAAGGTGTGCTGTCGCTGCGGCTGCTCGGACAAGACTGCGTGCGAGTGCGGCGCATCGCCCCGTACTCCCTCCACCGCGCAATCCCCACCACAGTACGCATAACATATTTATTAAACGTCACAACAACCATGATTATACGAGATTTAAGTTGCATTAATCGAAAATGTGTTGTCAGTTTAATTTTTATCATCTGGAACTGTAAAACGCATAGGAAATTGAGATAGGGAAGAAGGTGTAGGGCAGAAGGGATTATTAGATGAGTGGCTATAAAAGAGTTTACAAAGGGAAGAGGAAAAAACAGTAAAAACTGTTGCGTTGTGTTCCGCTGCGAACTTTCAGAACTTAGTGGATTACCAACTCAATTGTGGCGACTTTCGAGTTTTTATTCAAGTTAAAAGGAAACTGGAAGACACGATTACCAGATGCAATTTTTTTTTTGCTCTGGCTCTTTCATTTAACTGGTAAACAAAGTGCTTTTAGTGAAAGACGAAGTGATGAGGGTATAAAAAGTCCAAATATTATGTTATTTTATTTATTAATAATTATGTCTGGCCCATTTCATGATCCTTCCAGACGGATATTATTAGCAGATGATTTAACGTTGCAAGAAGATGAGTTGCTGTCATGGAGCGTACATAAATTCAAAGAAAATGTATGAAATATTTCACTCACACCTCGCACCAATCAGTCAGTAGTCGCTAGGCTGTGGCTGAAGTAACTAAACATAAGTAATGACATACATTTAGTTACTCAAGTCTGTACGAATTTTGGTAATGAGGAATCCCCACGATTCAAAAGATAAGCACAAAACACCGCTGATATCCCTTAATCCTGCAATTAAGCTCGACTTTGTGTTCCCAGAAAGGGATTACAGTTTTTTTTCAGGCAACCCTGAAGTTTTTGCTGCGGGAAATTATCACAATGCGGCGTCAAAAATGTTTATGTAATATTAAAATATGAAAGGAATATTCTCATACGTAATAATCGGCTCTTCTCCAAAGGAAACAACTAATTGGAACCGTGCACCTAGCTTCTGACTTTTCATAAGTGCCCATATTTTGATTTTGATTTTATGATAACATCACGCCTTGTTTCCCCGAAGGGTAGGGCAGAGGTGTACTGTGGGAGTGCTACGTGTATTTAATAATTAACGCAGTACTCCTTAGAACGTAAATATATTTTATCAAGGAATTGTACATCGGCAGGCCCTAGCTCTGCCTGTCTACCTATTCAACAATCTACCATCACTTTTTCTATAAATCTTATTTTAAACTCACTTGACTGTTCGAGGCAAACCAACGATAATATATATCCAGCCAGTCAACATAAGGTTGACACATGCAGACAACCTCTACATGAGCTACGCCCACCCTTAAATAAAAGGATCGACGCAGTCGTGTTTTCAAACAAGACTTTTATTTACAACCTCGAACAATCAGACACTTCCTGCCTATACCTATAAGAATAATTACCTAACGCCAGAAATATATTATACAATGTGAAGTCCAACTCTTACAAGAGAAGGCTTAAGGACAGGACGAACGATTTGCGAATCTGACTAAGATATGTGTCAGGTAAGAAAAACATTACTTTATGTTACCACATACATGAATAAATTAACATTCGCCATGCTTAAACCTCGTCGCGCCAAAACTGGCAAAAAGATGCGACGTGGCTTCCTAAAAACAAATAAATTGAAGTGACAAATTCACAACAACCCTGAAGGAGTTTAATGAAAAGAATGAAACTTAACATCGTAAACTTCGACCCCATCGGACGGTATGAGTCGGAGGGAGAAAAGGCTAAGAAGTCGGAGCTCATCAACAAACCTTTTTCAAGCACATACTCCAGAGGAAAAATCTCAAAACCCTATTCGATCTCACCATTTCAAACTTCATTAAGCATCAGCCAGTGCTGATTAAACTGTGGGTTCTCAACAACATTAAGTTTAACCATTGATGTTGACTCAACATCCTTTGCAAGAGCTACGCTCCTTTAGCAAAGTTGGTTACAACTCAGAGAGTATTCAATCCAAATTCGAACTGATGGTGTCAACACAACACCCTTTGCAAGAGCTATGCTCCGTAAGCAAAGTTGGTTCGAGTTTAGACTGAGTATCACCCCCCCCCCCCCTCTAAAAAGAACCACAGTTTCCAAAAAAATAAAAAAATATATCTCTTCGCTCGCATTACTATGATCTGGAGTATAGCTATGCTATCACAGCCTAGCGAAATCCAACTATTATTGAAGACGAAGATGCCTTCTCCCTCAGACTTCTTGGTGTGGTGAGGTGTGACACCTCACACGCACCCAGCTGCGTCCGAAGATTGCTCCCCATATATGAAAAACATAAATGAAAACGCATTAATACATTGCATCATATTATCCAAACTAAAATAATGAATTTATCTAAATGATGTTTACATCTAATTGACATCTATATGACAATAAATGACAATACAAAAAGACAATAAATTATTATAAACTGACATGAAAAGGTTTTAATCTACATACATAAACAATATCCCTGAATCTCCTATGATTTAATTTTTTAAACTTATATTTTAAAAAGGAAAAAGTCTTTATAAAATAATTATTCATTTCTCTAGACTTTCTTTTAAATTTGTTCACTTTTGGAAAGAAGTCTTTTATTTTAGTTTTTCTAACATATGAGACCTTTTTCTTTACCAGAACTTTTCTTATTGTATTGTTAACAATACGCTGATGATATGATGGGACATTACGAAATCTTTTGCTGTGGTAAGAATGAATTATAAAATGACCACCTACAGATTTGACTATTTTACGAGTCAATGCATTTTTGACCAGATCAACCACTATTTTTATTTTATTATCATTATTTCCGACAATGTGTGACACCGCGTCATCCTCGACTATCTCATTGTCACCATCTAACTCTGAACCAAACTTTAATTTACAAATTTGCTCTTGAGTCACAGATAACTGCATATCCTCCTTTACTGTGGTTATCAACGACATATTATCAATTTCCTTTACATTGGAAAGTAAAATAAAATTATCCTCGTTAGATTGATCAACACCGTCGTTATATTTGTGTGAGTCTTCGACGTGATCAATATCTTCGTTTAATAAGGACACATTCTGCTGTTCTGAAACATGGCTATACAATTTAATATAAGGATTAGTCTGACCCGATTCATCAAATTCGTCCTCGTGTTCATTCTCGAACACTTCGACTGGTCGTTCCTCATCATTCGCAGGTCTGCACTCTTGGCAGCTGCGCTCGTCATCAACATCATGGTCATCACTGCCTGCTTGGCAGCTTTGCTCATCAAATAATGGGTCATTATGTTTTTTGCTAGAAAATATAACAGTATCATTATCTAAATTAAAACAACTTTCTTGCTCGTCTTCATTGGTCATATCATGTGCAAATTCCTCTTCTTGCACTCTATGCCCTATTTTGGAAATGCATCTGCATGGGAACTCAGCTTTAAGCTGGTCACAGATCGCTACAAAACTCATACCTTCCCGGTATATAAATTTGTGAAAAGCTAGGGCAGCACCCTGAAAATATGCGCTCACTATTAGCGCCCAATCGCTTTCTCGCCATCCGTAGCTGGTGGCAAAATCCACAAAACCGTCAAAAAAAATTTCAATACAATCGTGGCTTGAGCCCGTGAAAAAGTCTTGAGCCATCTCGCTTTTTTAAATCATAAAATTGATAAAACCACTTAGCTTTAAATTCCGGCGACTTCACTTTTGTTTCACCTTTTTATATTATATGAACTTCGCACAATATTAAGCTTTGTGCACGCAACACGAGAAACGAACTTGTGCAATATTTTATTTGGCTCTGCACACGCCTTAAAAATAATGGGAGCTTGCGTACTTTTGCGCTTCGGCGCCTCCACCAATTGTGGGAGTGCTACGTGTATTTAATAATTAACGCAGTACTCCTTAGAACGTAAATATATTTTATCAAGGAATTGTACATCGGCAGGCCCTAGCTCTGCCTGTCTACCTATTCAACAATCTACCATCACTTTTTCTATAAATCTTATTTTAAACTCACTTGACTGTTCGAGGCAAACCAACGATAATATATATCCAGCCAGTCAACATAAGGTTGACACATGCAGACAACCTCTACAGTACCTACCTATAAAATAGGGGCGAAGCTATTGCCATAAACCGAGCACAAATCCAGACTCCGGACTGCTACTGAGAAGTTCCAGATAGAAAAACTCAATAACACTTTGCCCGACCTTGGAATCTAACCCAGAACCTCATGCTCAGCAGTAGGCCTTGCGTGGGCACTAGACCAACAACGCAGTCTAAGAGGAAAATTCTCATTCATAGTAATAGGTGGTAATAAATTCCTCGTCATTTTTCTCGCCGCGCACATACCTAACGCGCGGTACAGCGGTATCGGTCAAGCTATAAAGCTGTTCCTTTCTTCCTTTCATACTTATTTGGAGATAACAATTTTCATATTGGTTGAACTAAACCCTTTTTAATACTGTTCTCTTAGTTAGGGTTACGATTTTTTTAAGCCATTCGTAAACCTATTAAAATCGTAATCCTTACGGTACGAAGAAAGTATTATAAAGAAGAGAAATCTTAATAATAATAAAACATAGTGGAATTATAAAAATAATGTAACAATAATAAAATTACTGGAAAATAAATAATATGACCGGGTACTTTCAAAACAGGACAAACTTTATGGATTGAAGCGGCTTGACCTCATCGAAATATCCGATGAGTTAGTGAAAATGTTTTAATTCATATGTATAACAAGAGCAAAGTTCTAGGAGATCGTGGGAATGGTTAAATTAAAAACTAAAAGTATATTATATTGGATGAAAGCATAACTAATGAAAACTTTACGGGAAGCTTCCAGTCACTATTTTATGATGTAATAAATGATGATGTGATGTGAATGTGATGTGTTTTAGTATGTAATAAAACAATGATGTCCATAACTTAAGCTGACGCTTTGTAAAGGCTTGTGCACACTGGCGCGAAACGACAACGTGACACAAAGACACCATGTGCCGTGCGGCGAGCGGCGCCTTTGTGTCGTGCTGTCGCGTCGCGCCTGTTTGCGGGAGCCTTAAAGCGTATTGTCAGTCCTTCCACACGCGTAGTCTATGGGTCAACTACATGCAGCGAGTGTACGGGACTTTGCGTGTACAATACAACAATGCGTTTAGGGTGTTGTTTGGGCTGCCTCGTTTTTGCGACGCATCGACTATGTTTGCTGAGGCGCACACTGATTGCTTATATGCAATCATTCGTAAGCGAAGCGCTTCGCTGCTCAGACACGTGCGTGGCATTGCAAACGGCATCCTGGACGCCTTGGCTAACAAGTGGGATTCTCCACTGTTAAGGCGGTACCCCGACCAAAACCTTGCCATAGTGCGTTATTCAGATGCTATTAACTCATTCAATATGGGTATGGACACCTTGGCTAACAAGTGGGATTCTCCACTGTTAAGAAAATTTGAATTTCACGGACTACCGAAGCGCATCCCTCTTCAGGCGGTACCCCGACCAAAACCTTGCCAAAGTGCGTTATTCAGAGGCTATTAACGCATTCACTATGGGTAATTAACTACATCTAAAAGCACTACTATTAATAATTTTAATTTCAGTAGCGAATCTATATTATTTCTTTTTTTTAAAGTTAATCTGTGTCTTATTTATTTATGTGTGTTTTTGCACTTAAATTCAAATATTACACAGACCTTACCACCATGCCAACTCTGCAACCACAAAACAGACTGGGATAAGTTCAAATGCCTTGTGGCTGAAAAAAATATTTTATACTTACCGTTTTCAAGTGACCAAGACATTGAAGAAGGTGTGGAACACTTTAATAACATTATACAGCAAAGTGCATGGGAAGATACCCCAGTGAACAAGTGGCAAAAGCGGTCCGATTGGGTCCAGGAACTGCTGGCTGAGAATCGCAAATCGTGAATAGGTATCCCAGTGTAAAGAAAAAACTGAATGCACACCTAAAAAAGCTAAAGCAGGCTCTGGAAGACATTAGAAACGCAGGAGTCGCAGAGACACCCGGAAAAACTTAATGGGCCTGCAACTTGAAAGCCACCCAAAACCTTAAAAGACCTCAACTGCACCAACCTCCAATCAGAAGGCTTGATAGTATATGGACCAACAGTGACGCTGAAAGGCTGAAGTTTTTGCTTACCATCTTGACAGTGTCTTTACTCCCCACCCCGACGAAGGCCTCAAGTAAACTGAACGATGTCAATGACATACAATCATCTGTTCACCAACTAGACCCACCACTGGAAAAACGTTCTCCCAGCGATGATAAATATGCCATCAATAAATTAAGAATCCACAAGGTTTCAGGTTACGACCTAATAACCGCGTCCGTTATAAAGCAGTTACCGAAATACGCTATAACATTTCTTACTTACCTTTTTAATGCTATACTTCAGCGCACCTATGTCCCAAAACTGTGGAAGGTCGTGCAGATCATCATGACTTTAAAGCCAGGGAAGTCTGAAAATTACGTCTAATCTTATCGTCCTATCAGCCTATTTATTGCCTATTGCTTCGAAGTTGCTGAAAACACTATTTTTAAAGTGATTCATGCCGCTCCTGGTGGAAAGAAACCTTATTCCTGAACACCAATTTGGATTCAAGAAGGGCCACGGTACTATAGAAGAGGTACATAGACTGGTGAAAGAGTCAACACCACATGTAAAAATAACGAGTACTGTTCTGCAGTCTTTCTAGACATTTCGCAGTCTTTTGATCGTGTATGGCTCCAGGGTCTACTGACCAAAATAAAAATGTCTCTCCCAACAAATTTTTTGCTGTTTTTGCGCGTCTACCTCAGCAAGAGATTCTCCCTAGTGAAGCATCCCGGGAATAAGGTCACAAATCTACGTGTGATTCAGACCGGAGTACCTCAGGGCAGTGTTCTGGGTCCCAACTTGTACCTATTATTTAAATGTCCTAACAGGCACTTTTTCCGAAGATACGGCTATACTGGCTACTGATGTCTACGCGAGAGAGGCCTCTTTAAAACTGCAAAACAGTCTCAAGCTGATCTCTGAATGGCTTAAAGATTGGAAGATAAAAGCCAACGAAACAAAGCCAGTCTAGGTGACTTTCACCACACGCAATGAAACATAAAAACAACACCTGTGACCTTAAATAATATAGAAGTATCTCAAGCACAGGTCACACGATACCTTGGAATATACCTTGACTGACGCCTTACGTGGAGACACCACATAAGGCGAAGCCCTACAGCAAAAAACTCCGTAGCTTACTACTTCTATACAAATGCTTTCTGATGCCGATCTGGTGACAGTTGTTACGGGTCGTCAGAAGCCTGAAAGTCAGACAACCAGTCCTTTCAAGGGGTATCTTATTACCCAGTAATTGGGTTGTGTAGGTCAGATAGGCAGTCGCCCCATGTAAAATACTGGTATACAGCAGCATCCGGTTAGACTGGAAGCTGACTGACTTTCGATATAATTATATGTGAGCACAATGTACGCGCGTCCAGAGTACAGCAAAAAGAATCAAATAAAACATTTTAAAAATAAATAACAATGTACCTTTATTGTAGGTACTGAAAATGTCAAAAGGCTAAAAGCTATTTAGATTTCCATTTCAAAGAAGCGGATTCTAGTCTTTTCACAAGCGCTTTTTTCACAAGCAGGAATCTAATAAACCGCCTTTCATGGAGAGCATAAATATTTTCCTTGCCGTACCGCATTGGAGGCAATTAACCTTTCTTGCTTCGCTCACCTTTATGGGTATTTTTTTTTATTGTTCGCTTGCATACTCATTTGACACAATTTTGGGATCAAAATCGAAATAAAAAATATTGTGGATCTTTAATGCGTAATTGAGATTGTATTGTATTGTATTGATTTAAGATTGTAGAGGTTTCTGAGGTTCGATTTCGGTTTGGAGAGTGACATTGCGCTTGTTTGGAGAGAAGGGCCTAATGAGATGCGTAAAAGAATTGAACAGCGTGACAAGAAAAAAGTGTAACCCTTTTGTTACCTTAATTAACACCAGACGACGTTAAAAATAAGGCTTGATTAATGTTTTATTTTTTATTGCTTTGAGTCAAAACAGACGAAAGATGGCCACTTTAAAAATTCATGGAAATAATGTTTATTTTGGGGTGAGACTTTCACGACTCAAAATGTTTATTAAAGTTTTATTTCAACTACCTAATCTAAAAATAAATTGGTTGCATATTTTTGTCACGATCTGAAAAGAAGAATTTAAGTGATCAAGGACTCGTAACAACAGCAAAAACTCGTTATGCGGTGTTGGTTGTGTTTGAGACACAGAAGTTATCTAAAATAAATTAATTCAAAATAATTTTCATCAGTTTTTATAGAGATTAGATACCTATTTTAGCCTTTGATAATAGTAACTGTTGAATCAATAATTTAGGCCCTCCCTCATCCTCGAAAGTGGGAAAACTACCACCACGGAATGATTAATTAGGGGCCCTGACTATAAAGTGCCAACAGAACTTCGTTGTTGTTGCGACAGGCGATTAAAAGAAATATTATTATTCCCTTTGTCCACATTCTAAAAGGACCAATATTTTTACTACTATTGGGCACTTTCAACAAAGGGAACTGAGAAAACATTATGGCGACGAAAACAGCCCGAAAACGTTTTTCATCACCAACTGTTTATTTACACAGCACGTAAATACGCTGGTTAATATTTATGCGAGGAAATATCTCGGCTTCGGATATATGATTGACATATGCGATCGCTATACACAAAAATAACGTATTTTATTTGACTTTTTGAATGCGAATGTTACTCGTATTATCAGTATCTGTTTTATTGTTAACTGAAATGGATTTTCTATCTATTTATAGAATGGATTTACTATTCTGGATTTTTTTATTTTTTGTGTCAGCTTTTATTGTCCGCTGGGAGTCCTTCGGGTCGTGAAGGTTAAAACCATGTTTCTATTTTTTTTGTGATAGAAATAATGTCTTTCCTCATCCCAATAGTTTTAGACTGGATTAAATACTGAAATGTGACGACACATCAGTAGATCAAAAAACTAAACTTAGTTTAATAAAGACTAATTTCGTCTTATTTAGGTATTTTCAGATTTGATTAGGTATAAGGTTTTTATCCTTCACAGATAACATAACTAAGTTTTACATAATTGTTTACTAATAACATAATTGTTTACCCATATTTGAAAATTAACGATTATGAATTTGAAATCTAGTTTAACGCTTGCTATTTGATTCAAACTCATAATGTATTCAAACAGACGAGCAGAATGTCTATTGGAGTTGGATTATTACTAAATATCTAAAATGGCTGAACTAAAATTAAGAGAGCTCATTCCAATAATGGTCGGTCAGTGGTTTTAGTTTCATTTTTGAGTCACGTTGTTAAAATTCTGATAAGGGTACGTGATATATTTCAGAAAACCATTGTTTTTCGGATGAGAAACGTATGCATATTTATAAACAAAAAGTAAAAAAATTACCGTGTTACTCCATATTTTAAATGTGTTCGTTCTACACCTAGGTATTTGTGCGATTTCATTGAAAATATCAACAACATTTAAAGGTCTTTTTTCAGGCGCGGCGCGACCCTGCGACACTATTCTTGTAGAACAACTTCCTCGCGCTGTCGCGTGGTTCCTGTCTCGGGAGCCTTTAACAGTCAGGAAAATTATTCTGAATATTTTTCTAAGATAATTCGGTTGTTTTCTGTGATAGTATCGATTAATTCAAAAAAGGAATTTACTGACTTTCTTCTATGAACCATTGTTTGATTGCGCGACTTTTACTTGGGTTTCGTTTGCTTGCACTGGGAGTGAGCTCCTTAAGTTCCGAGTTGAGCTGCACGATTACTGACAAATGGCTACACTGACTGGACAGGTTCACTCAATCTGTGTAGTTCTTTCTTCAAAAGAACATTTCAGACACTAATCTACATGGTCTTCACAATGATCTGACCAAGATTGATGTCTGAACTTTAAAAGAGACTGACCTCTGAGTTTGTTTCGGCCTTTCTTCTCAGAGTAGTCAGATAGGAAACGCCGACCTCATCTAGTTAAAAAAATATGATTGACCTAATTCAATCAGTAGAACTTTATTATTATGTCTTTTATTTGTTTTCATAATTATATATACGGTATACATTTTTTAATATTTTTATAAAAACATTGAAAAAACATTTAAAAGTAAAAAAAAATGTGGTCCGCCGGTATCGGGAGCAGGGTCGAAGCTGCCGGTGTTAGGGCTTCAGAGACAGGAACCTTCTCATGATGCGAGCCGTATCGAGGAGTACTGCCTTCTGAATCAGGCCCTTGACCCAACCGCCTAACGAGAGCCTCGAGAGATGTTGATCGAGGCTTTCGGCCATCAGGCCATTCGCCGATACGACAATCGGCACAATGACAGCCGAGCTCACATTCCACATGTCAACAACCTCGTGTGCTAAGTCGAGATATTTAATTTGTTTCTCTTTCTCAGCTTTCACGAGGTTCTCGTCATGCGGAATGGTAATATCGATAATCATTGTGCGGCGCGCTAATCGATCTATCACCACTATATCAGGCTTATTGGCGACAATAGTCCTGTCAGTAATGATAGACCGATTCCAGTACAACGTAATATGGTCATTTTCGAGAACTGGGTCGGGCACATACTTGTAATACGGTACCTCAGAATCCACTAGTTTGTATTTCAAAGCAAGTTGTTGGTGAATTATCCTGGCTACTTGATTATGCCTGTGCAAGTACTCGCCGTTAGCCAGACGAGAACAACCAGAGACAATATGTCTGATGGACTCACCCGGACGATGGCATGCCCGACACACGTCAACCGTCCCGTCTTTCATAATATGTCTCCGGTAGTTATTCGTCAAGATAACTTCGTCCATAATTGCACAGACGAAACCTTCGGTTTCCCTGAAAAGGTCACCAAAACGTAGCCAGGATACGGACGCTAAGAAATCTACACCGGGCTCGTGAAGAGCCCGATAAAAGCGTCCCTGTAGCTCCTTGCTTTGCCATACCTCCTTACGGTCATCGGTAGTAAGTACCACAGGTTTGCGCCAGTTCTCTTTAGCCATGGAGAGCGGGGTGAGGCCCTTGTCCACTGCTACCACATCACAGTGCATACCCACTTCAGCTTTTAAAAAATATTCCCTGAGACTGCACACTTCGCGGTTGTGGAGGGTCTTTGCATTTAAAAAGCCTCGACCCCCGCACTTCCGTGGTATGTACAGTCTCATCACCGATGAACGTGGGTGATGCATCCGGTTTGCGGTCAGCAGTGTACGGACCCTCCTATCCAGGGCGTCGAGTTCGGTCTGAGTCCATTTGAGTACGCTGAAAGAGTACATCAATACCGGCATGACCCAACCGTTGAACGCGCGAACCTTGTTTCCGCCTGAAAGAAGACTAATTAATACCTTCCTCAGGCGACCAAAGAATCGCTCCTTCAGCGATTGCTTCATGTCAGCAACATTGATGCCTAACGTTTCCGACATACCCAAATACTTATAGCTTTCGGATGAGGAGAGGGATCTAAGGAGTACGGAATCCGAAAGTTGAATTCCTTCGGATTCCATAATCTCACCTTGCTTTACATGCATGACTGCACATTTGTCCACACCAAATTCCATCCTGATGGCGCTACTGAAAGTTTCAGTTACCTTCAGTTGTTCCATCAGTTGCAATTTGTTGCGGGCAAAGAGTTTCAAGTCATCCATGTAGAGGAGGTGAGATATGAGCTGACCACCTCTCCTCAACCGATAACCTAGACCTGAATCCTCCAGTAGTGTACTTAGAGGATTCAGGGCTAAGCAGAACCAAAGTGGACTCAAACTGTCGCCCTGAAATATTCCCCGTTTAATCCATACAGGCTCATCATTCCCCTGGATCTGTTGACACCCTGGATAGCGAAGAACCGTCCTACATTGCCTCATACACGACCCAAGGAAGGTGCGTAGAGTTGTATCTATCTTGTACAACTCCAGCACCCTCATGAGTCACGTATGTGGCACTGAGTCGTAGGCCTTCTTATAATCAATCCAGCATGTCGACAAATCCTTGCAGGATCGACGAACCTGTTGGCTAATGGCCATATCGATGAGGAGTAGCTCCTTAGTACCACGGGATCCGTTCCTACATCCATTTTAAGAGGCTGACATAATCGAGTTATTATCAATGTGCGTGTTAATTTTCGCTCTCAAAATGGATGTAAGAAGTTTATAGATCGTTGATAAACACGTAATCGGTCTATAATTCTTGGGATCCGTGGAACTACCTGACTTATGGAGCAGATGAGTAACGCCTGTTGTTAGAAACTGCGGAAGCGACCCGGACTCTAAGGATGCTTGGAACTGAGATGCCAGGCAGGTGTGTGAACTAATTAGCCATTTCAACCAAAAGTTGTGCAATCCGTCCGGTCCCGGTGATTTCCAATCCGGTAACGGACGGACTGCTTTGGTGACGTCTAAAGGCGTAATCAGTACCACTTCCATTTCTGGTACAGTTTCACACACCTGCTCGATATCCCGTATCCAGTCAGCCTCAACGTGACAGACGGGCACTGACCAGATGTTGCGCCAGAATATAATCGTGGCGGCATCATCCGGGCGGCACTCATCTGTCACATTTTTTTCAGGTCGCTCCCAAGCCCTATATACCCATCTCTCATCGCTCTGGAACATGCGATTCTGTGTGTACCGATCAACCCGCCGCTTATACCGCGGAATACGGCTCGCCCATGCACAAACTTTCTGCTTCAGGAAGTCGATGCGCTCTGTGACTCGGGACATATATTCCTGAGGGCTGATTTCAGTCCCCGAGAATGCCCGCCTCACAAAGTGCATCACTCGTGGTCGTGTATTGCCCTCCCTGAAGCAGTATAGTTTGCCGATGAGTACCCTGGCCTCATCGATACGACGCTCGATCCTGCACTGCCAGGCTGGTACGGCAGGTTTTTGTCGAGTAGCCCCGTCACAGTTTGGGAACTTGACGTTCGCTAAACGACATGCCGCAACAGCCGCGCAATACAGGATCGAATGTGTATCAACGAGATTCTCGCTGCTCTCAAACACATTCTTAAGATGCGAGTCCAGGGCACACACCAGCGCCCTATTTTTTTTGTGCATAGGCAGGCGTGGTAATCGGGGTCTAATTTCGGTTGGAGTGAATCTGTACTCACGGAATGCATCCTCCAGTGCACTCCTCAATCGGGCGTTGCACTGGCTACTTATTGAAGTAACCCTATCATCTTCCAGTTCTACACCATGATTAGACCGCGGCTGTATTTCATCAATGGTCGATGCTTGTACCGCGGTTTGTGCCGGTCTCGAGACGATATGGTTGCTCAGTTCTGAGCGCAGCCTATCAAGTACAGCATCGTCCAACCTATGGCTGCGTTGGATGACCCGCACCTGATCCGACAGTCGTTGGGCCGAGACGTTGAAGGTTGGTTCCAGTTCCTAAAACAGAGACAGCATCCTATCACGGTACGCAGTGAGGTTAGTTCCCCCCTCTGTAGACCTGTAATATGCGCGCATGACGTTCTTTTTCATAGACTGAGTCCATTTCATGCGCTGCACACAACCACCGGCAGCGGGGACCCGGCTCGGGGCCGGATGGCCCCTAAGTCCCAAGCTCTTCGGTGGCCGGCCTCTCCCCTGCCGACGTCCAGGTGTTGGCGACGTTGGCGGAGAGAAATACTCGTCGCTCGAGCTCGACGCAACTGCCGCTGCCGGTGTCGTCACAGCGCTCACGGTGGGGCTGGATACCGGCGCCGGCGAGGCGGAGCTGAGCGAAGAGTCCGGAGGTGATGGGCGTGCTCGTCTCGTAGCAGATCTTGTCAACATACTTTAATATTCATTCGTATTTTTTTGTTGTTGTTTGTTTTATCGGAGGTGGCATGACAGATGTCACCTCCGAATCGGCAGTTTTTGATGGAAATGTTTGAAATCCTCGTTCATTTTACTTTTTTAAAAATATTTTAGTATTTATTTGGATTTTGCGATTGTCCGTATTCATATAAAATATATAAACTGTGTCTAAAACTAATAAAACTGTGAGAAAATTACTATGAATAAAAAATTTGTGACTTGTTGACGTTGGTGTTGCCTGCTTTTTTTATTTTTATTATTATTATTGGTTACAGAAATAAAATCATTTATCATTGGATTATAATATTTTTCTTGATGAATTTTTTGTCTGGAACATAAACTGGAAAATGAAACACATCTAGCGATTTCTCTAGAGATCATCTAGATATATTAGACGAAGAAAACGAAAAATAGCAACGAAAATAATAACATAAAATATACTGGTAAGACCTGACTTTCTTCGCAATGAGCTTTCGCCCGCAATGAGGTACAAATAGGTTTTCTTAAGAAATCTACTTCTTTTCAGGACCTGCTTTAAAAAAAGAAAGCTATCTTTTGTAATATTTGGTTCAAAAATTTATTTTTGATGCTAATTATCGTAGTTATCATTGGTTTTTATTTGGAAAAGTTACGAAAAGTTTATAAGTAATATTTATTTATGTACAAGTAGTAGTACTTAAAACTAGCTTAAGGCGGTACCCCGACCAAAACCTTGCCATAGTGCGTTATTCAGAGGCTATTAACTTATTCATTATGGGTAATAAACTACATCTAAAAGCACAATATTAATGTTCGATATCCTATCACCACATTGCACGTTCTTAATTGTTTTTATGTGTTATAAATGCATTTAAAATCTCCTTGTAAAAAAGTGACTAAAATTATTGATTGCATGCATCTTCTGCTAAAGGTGACGTTCTATTAATTTGAAAATTACACTAATGGATAGATAATTTAAAAATCTAAATAGTTTATTTTATTTCAAAACATCGCTTGTCTTTTTTTATTAAAATAATTACATTGTTTTTTGTGAATTTTATGGTAAACGAGCGTGCGCAGGGAGCGAGACAGACCGAGACTCAGTGACGGGACAGAGTAGGACCGAACGCTCAAGGTCGTTTGGTCAGGGAAGCGCCTTAAGGATAAGTTTACCTTTGTGAGAGACCGGTGCTTTGAAATAGGCATTGCAAGCCGCGCCTGTAGTACAAGTCATCAGGGCCCCACGATGCTTCACATGTACAAGCTTACATTACTTTCATTTAGGCGATTAGGTTTTATTCTGCGCAATGCTAAAGATTTTAGCAACATCAGCGCTATTAAATCTATTTTTAATGTACTTGTTCGTAGCAAACTGGAGTCCAGTGCATGCGTCTGGAACCCGCACGAAAAGAAGTATACTTTACTTTTAGAAAAGGTACAAAAGGCTTATCTTAGGTATCTTTATAAACGCTTGAATGGATATTATCCGTTTATGTACCCTTCGAACTTTCTTTTAGGCTGTTTAGGCTACAATTCTCTCGAGGTTAGAAGAAAAAATGACCAAATCATTAATATGTGTAAAATCCTTCACGGAAAAACAGATGCTCCTGAATTGCATGACGAACTGTCCCATCTGTTTGCTCCGATTAACTATAACCGTGGCAGAAGGCATAGATTGTTCGCCGTACCTTGGAGTCGAACCGTCGCTCGAACCCAGTCTCCTGTCCCTCGCACACTCTCTGCGCTCAACGCTCTCTTGGACGCTATGCCTCACTGTGATGTGTTTGCGGATGAATGGAAGAAGATATTGTCAACATGTCTGGAGTATTGTGAGATGAGCGTATGACTGTCGAGTAGCTGTATACTTTTGCTTTCTTTTTTTCTTTTTATACTTAAACGTGTTGTATCTTTAACTAATGTAATTGGCCTTTGGCCGTTTTATGTTAAAGTAAAAATAAATAAATAAATTGGATGCTTTTTTTTATATATTTAAACTTCTCGCACATAACAAGGTACAAAGGCGGACTTAATGCCTTAGCCATTCAAACGCCGCCCGCCGCGCCAGGCAGACGCAGGCGTCCCAGCCTTGAACGCCGAGCCGATTATTGGAATTTCTCCGCGCAAGCGCCCCGTGACATTTTCA
Source organism: Griposia aprilina (assembly GCA_916610205.1). Taxonomy (NCBI): domain Eukaryota; kingdom Metazoa; phylum Arthropoda; class Insecta; order Lepidoptera; family Noctuidae; genus Griposia; species Griposia aprilina. The sequence goes on from OU744306.1 coordinate 5,595,407, forward strand.
ACATTAAACATATTATCAAGCAAACTACTGCAGCTATATCAACAAAAATATATACGTGTATATAGCTGAAACTATGTCTACAGAGGCGGTATTTAAAACAGAGCCATCTAGTATAACTTTTGGAAGCTTTCATAGAGTTACCATGGTATTATAACGTTTTTTATGGAATAAGTCAGCGAGGCACTCTACTTGCCGCGGCGTTCAACCGGAAAATAATTTGGGCAACCGCGGACACCGCGGCGTTTGAGTGGATAAGCATTATCTTCCAGTCTACCAAGGGTAATGTACAGATAACATGGCAGGTGCTCTGTTTAATAGGAGTTAATAAAAATAATAAAGAAGATGACATAAATAATTATAAATAAAATAGGTATACAAGTAAATAATTAGGTTATAAACTGCTTTTATGAGACTGAAGAGAATTAACAATATAAAAAAGAAAAACTAAGATAAGAAACAACGTAACGTAATTAAAATAACAAAACGATTATGGAAACTTTCAGGAGTGAAGTTGACTGTCTGTTGTGTGTGTTAGTAAGTGTAATTGAGTTGATTTGTGAGTTAATGTGTAAGTAAGAAATGTCAAGATAAAGGAATCAATAATTTTTCTGTTGTTTCATAATCCATAGTTTTCAGCCATTATAAAGAGGTGTGTAAGTAAATACACCATTATTTAACCATTTATGTTATAAGTCCTGCGAAAAAGGGGGCGAGCCTATTATTTATATAACCGGGCACAGTAAATTTCAGACTTCGGATTGCTACTGAGAATTTACGACAGAAAAGCCTTGTAAAAAAATTCTAAACCGGGGATGGACCCTACGGTTAGCAGTCGAATTTAACAGACGCTCTTAACATACGTAGGTACACACGACGACTTATCAAGCTACACATTTCCAGTATAAGCTGTCTTCTGACTGTACGAAAAGCTTTTGCTACTTAAAGGCCTTCCGCAGACAAGCGCGACGCGACGCTTGTAGAACAATTTCCATGCATTTTTCATAAAAAAATGTTCTACTAGAGTCGCGTTGCGCCTGTTTGCGGAAGCCTTAAAATCCTCACAACGTATGTACGTCTTTGTTATTATTCTATACAATTAGAGCAACATTCTTAAGAGCAAGGCGCTTTACTAAGAACAATGCCAACGCCAGCCCACTTAAGATAATCGTACACGCACTACTACTTACACTATCTTTGACTTCTGAGGAAAACTGCGAGTGGCGGGAAAGTACCGACGTATGTACTGAGCTCCACTCCCTTTTTTTTTTGGGTGGTTATTCATCAAATAACTTCTGCTGTTCTGGGCGGAGCGGGAGGGCGTGTTAGACTTTTATTGACTAAAACCCACCCGTGTTCCTTCAGTTGCCTTTGTGCCAGGGCCACGGCAACCCTTTCGGACAAACCCGCGACCCCGGCAGGCGTCGGTCCTAGCGGACCCCGTCAGTGTGTATTGACATCTCTTTGAAGCGCGCGTGGAACACAACGCGCCGACGACCTGGGTCTGGTCCTTACCGGATGGCGAGCTGCCCATTGCTCGCCGTCCGCAAGCCCGCGCCTATGGTGGCCGGGAATCGTCTATTGGTTCCCGACGCCCAGGGCGTCTCCTGCGGCGACTAGGGGCGTGAGGGCGCAAAGATTGCCTCGCCCTCAAGTGTTTCGCCTCCTCCTTCGCGAGCATTACTGCTTCGCAAAAGGAGGTGACGGCTTCCCATGCACTCTCCTAGTTCTTATGGTTCTAAAATGGAAAGTGTTGGACCTTCTAGTCTAAGTTTTGGTCCTTAAAAATTTTGAAAGTAATTAAAGCTCTTAATAGTTTTAGCACAAAAAGCACCTTCACTAATATTTCAATAGGTGGCAAAACTAATGTGTTTACAAAGTTTCTATGTAAGAAACGAAAAGGTTTGGTCCTTTTTTGGCTACGAGCCTTGTCACGGCGTCGATTCTGTAATGGACGCTGGAGGCAAACAAAAATATTTTTTTGATAGAACATTTATGACTCAGTAGCAGCCCGGAGTCTGGATTTATGCCTGATTGATGGTAACAGGCTCGCCCCCTATTACATGAGACTTAAACATGGTTGGCAAAATTTGGATGTACTATAGGTATACATTCGCATCGCGAATGAGACACAATTGATTATCTATTGTTATGGACCTCTAGCGGGCCACCTCGGGCCTGACTAGTGGAATACCACATTGAGCATATTTAAATACGTATTATTTCTGAATTGCGTTGTAAATGCTTAACTTCTACTATCTGTTGAAAACCCTTAACAATTGCATGTAGGGACGGTAAATCCTGAGCTGATGTGTCATTCTAATTGTGGAAATGAAATCGGTCAAGGCTATAAATACCAGATAAAAGTACCAGTGTAAGTACCAGTTATAAATATCTTCTATTAATAATCATATGAATGTTGTTGATTGTGTTGTAGTTGTATATAGTTTTCTACGTAGGTACAGAATGACAAAGAAATATAAATTACGTTTTCGAATAAGTATCTATTTGAGGTCAAGACAAAACTTTGAAATGATGTGAATGAAGCCTTAGCAAAAACTTATTAATTATGAAGAAGTTTAATTTATTAGTGTGACTACAAATGATTAAATTATATAATTTAACTTTCGAAAGCATTACGAAAATAAGTTACTGGCGAATGTTGGGGTTCATTGAAAGTTTTATTTGGTCCTCTTTGACAATTTTCCCGTAAAATTAATTAATAGCGCTGGCGATTCTCATTTCTTCGTAACATCACTTTGGGAAATTCAGCCCTTCCATATCATTTTCAAATATTTTCTGCCCAAGTTTCCACGTGATTTAAAACGAACATTTGTGAAATTCGGACGTTTTGTTTCCCTGGGAAGCTCTGTGCACGTGTGGCCTAAATATAATTATGTAGAAACCGAGATTGGCTTTGAACTATAAGCCAGTCAATCACAAGATACCCGCAAGTTTGCGGTTTCCGGTCGAGAATTCTTTTATGAATTTGTGATCAGTGTTACAGCTGTTCAAGGCCCGTCGTCCAGTTGTGTTAGAAACTTATTTGCAAGTCTTAGAACAGTTACAATGGAAGTTTTGATGTATCCCCTTGTTACTTTAATTCTATAGATTTTCTGTACAGAAATGGAGAACAAAACTATTTGAAATTTAAAAGATTTATAAAATATTATTGCTTATTGTGGGCACAGAATTAAAATAATAATCACTCTTTATTTCGGACTACGACCTAGAGTATTTAGTAGTAACAATGACTTAAAAAACTATGTCAGTAAACTTTTACAATCTAAAACAACTAAAAACCCCTGACCTGAATGAGACTTGCAAAGAAATTATAAATTTCACTGGCTATATTGAAGTACACTAAGAAGAGAATTAAATGAGGTAATAAAGTATAACTTGATAAGTTTTCTATCTCAAATTCTCGATTCAAAAACCGGCAGTCAATGTAGGTATTAATGTTGCTTAATCCTTAATCACAGAAAACGCCCAAAGGCTCTTCTCCTCATCAAATACACGGTCGCACTTGGCAACGATTCTCCAATATTGTTACAACCCGTTAATAGTTTTATCCATCCTCTCATGCTGGTATCGATCACGGCTCTTAGATATCGTAGAAGTGTAACGACCATATCTTATCTGCCCAATACAATATAACAATATAGATTTGCTTCTGTACTACATGTAGGTTTTATGTATTAAGGTATACCTGTGTGAGTTCATTCTGGAAGTGTTGTACAAAAAACTTGTGAACCGTGTATCTATTTTTGGGGACTGGCTTTAGACGTAATTCATTAAAGGGTTTCTATAGGTCGGCTGTAGTGTCAATTAGTAGAGTGTCACACGACTAGTATTGCAATGGCGGCTCGTACACGACGCAACGAATCACAAACTAGTTAATAACGCGTTAGTTAATCGCGAAATATTAGTGCTGCAACATTCTGGCTGCTCATTGATGATTTGAGTTTGTAAAGGCTCCGAAATATTAGTGTTGTAACATTCTGGCTGCATATTGATGATTTGAGTTTGTAAAGGCTCATACTAGTGCTATAACATTCTGGCTGCTCTTTGATGATTTGAGTTTGTAAAGGCTCATACTAGTGCTATAACATTCTGGCTGTTCATTGATGATTTGAGTTTATAAAGGCTCCGTAATACTAGTGCTGTAACATTCTGGCTGTTCATTGATGATTTGAGTTTATAAAGGCTCCGAAATAATAGTGCTGTAACATTCTGGCTGCTCATTGATGATTTGAGTTGTAAAGGCTCCGAAATATTAGTGCTGTAACATTCTGGCTGCCTATTGATGATTTGAGTTTGTAAAGGCTCATACTAGTGCTGTAACATTCTGGCTGCTCATTGATGATTTGAGTGTGTTAGTTAATCGCGAAATACTAGTGGGGTAATATTCTGGCTGCTCATTGATGATTTGAGTTTGTAAAGGATTCTGGCTGCTTATTGATGATTTGAGTGCGTTATTTAATCGCAAAATATTAATGCTGTAACATTCTGACTGCTCATTGATGATTTGAGTTTGTAAAGGCTCTTTTTGTGCCTATAAGCTTATTAATTAAATACCAGTGTTGACAACGACATTCGTGTTTAGAAAATACAGCCTATTTAAAGTAAATTATGTATTCCGATTATTATTTATTTATCTTTCACTTAAACTGAAGCCTCGCCGCTTATTCATTATGCAGAATAAACATTTTTTTCTTTCTTTCTTCCAGCATTCCTAGCATGACCACTTCTATATCTTCTCTACGAAGAGAAGACAAATCTCGTTCTAACCAAAAAGTCATTCTTTTCTAAAATTTTGACATCGCGCCGTAGAAATCTTTCTACAATCTGTCATTTTGTCTTCCGTTTCCATAGTGGCCATGCTACATATGCTGGTGTTTAAAAACGAATGAAAAATGCGGAACACGCTTTTGCTTCGCATTGCTGTTTAAAATAATTATATTTTATATAAAAGCACCGGGTAAAATCATGAAAGTTCTACCTAATATTTTAGGTTTAGCTTTCAAAATCTCACTAACAGATATTCTGAAACTAAAACTACTTAGTTTAGATTTACAAGTGCAAAGTTTTAAGTAAAATTATTTATCGAATTATGAATAATGGCTGGTTCACACAAGCACTATAATTTAAGCCTTACCCCTATTTTGATCCCACTTGTTAATTCTATGGTGTAATCATTTTCTTCTCAACACCATTTTCAGGAAGTAAAATAAAGACGGGGTAAAACGGACTGGTGTCCATAATTCTAAGTCGAAGCGCGTATTTTGAGTACGGGTAGCAGATGATACATATGTAAAAAAGAAATAGAAAAACAGAACAAAATTATTAAAAAAATCATGTAAAATTTTTCATGAATTTTTCATTTTGATCATGTTCCAAATCAAAATCATTTTACAGTACTGATTGTTTTGGAAAAATGGCCAATGTTTGAAGTGCTGTATCTCGAGTTCTTTAGGACCTACAGAGCTACGGTTGCACTCGTAACTGTATGAAACATTATATACTGAAAAATGCAGTGGTGGATTTATTCCATAAGATGCGCTTTTTAAAAGTTAAAGTCAAAAACTAAAAGAAGTCCCAAAATTTCGTGGTTTTTCGACTACCACTCAGTTAGCACAGGTCTTTCGAAGCTGCAAACTTTGTTTTACACTATTGGTATCAATCCTAACCACATCCCATGAGTGATTTTTGTATCTACGGTGACTGACCTTTACCCCCAGGTAAACAAGATGCCAAAAGCCTCGCAAAAAAACAGGAATTATGCAAACACAATTTTCCTCACCCATCGTCCGCACTGATATTTTTTAACACACGAGTGAAACATTTCGCCGAAATCCCTTATTCATATACATCCATTTACATCCTTTACATTTCATTTTATTTTAAAATTTATTTATTTTAGTAACACGGATTTTTAGTGCAAATTACGGGTAAAATATTAAATGAAGAAAAAACTTAACCTGACGCAATACTCTTTTCGTGTTGGTATACTTATATACTTTTTAATTTTTATTTTAGATTATTCTGCTCTTGACTCTAGTCTAGGCTAAATATGGCTGATAATAACGAGAGAGACATACCTTCTCCGTCATATATGTAGATAAGTATATGTTTTAGGTGTGTCTATATTTATTGTATATGTAAATGGTACACCACTGCCTACCTATAGTATTGTCTAAAGCCTTCTCCCTTTTATCTATCCAAAGGTTGTCTGTAAAAGACCGCTTTTAGCGATAAGACCGCCCATGGTATCTGTCATCTACGTAAAATGTCTACATTTATTTCTGTAATTTTAATGGTGTACATAATAAAGAGTATTCTGTTCTATTCTATTGATTGTTTATTGTTTTCTGTAACTTTATCTGTCATTTATTTACATTTTCCATTGCCGTGTTTTGTAGTTGAAAAAGATTAATGGACTGTTCTCCTGATGTTGATATTTTCTCAACGAGCATTGCTATAAAATGGCTGAAGCCTTTGAGTGGATATTTATGCAGTAAGGACAACGCGAGTCACGAGTCAAAGTCACAGCCTGTCTGGTAAAATGTGAGTAAGTACCTATGTGGTGGGTGAAATTACAAATAGATACTAAACACAAAGTTATGTAAGATTTTCTGTTTTTAATATTATTCTTCTTTGGAAATTTGTTCCACCTAAGAATTTTCATACGAAATATTTTGAAAAATTATTAGATGGTATATATTTCCAAAGTTTGACAATTGATATGAAATTGATGATTATTATTCAGTAAATATATCATTCGTACAGTCGAGAACCGCATTTTGATCAACATACGACTTATAACAGAGCTGCAGTTTGCAAAAAAACAAATTAAATTTGAATTTGGCGGGCTACTGCAGGGGATTCACCATAAAGTATTTCTAAATTTTTGGTTCAGTAATTTATTGCCAACCTTTCTTATGTACCCTAAACACGTCTTAACCCACGCGACCTTCTCTTTTGGTTCTTCCTGTTTTTCTTTACAAGAACCGGGATCATTGAATAATGTTTACAAATAGAATTATGTTTACAAACATATAAATGAAGAATAAGTAACGTTTGTATGTGTATATAACGTGTAAAAGATTATTCATTTCTCAAAAGGAAATAAAAGAGAGAGCTTAAGGCAAGGTATTTTATTACATTTTGTTTTTCTTTGCTCGGGGCGGCATGAGTTATACGAAAATGGGTCATGTTGTAGTAAAAAATGGCTTATGTAGTTAATCGAACCTATAAAACACCCATGATGCTATTCTAAAACTGTTATTTTAATCACTCTAATATTATGAATGCGCCTCTTTTTGTGAACCTATAATAATTATTATTTAGAGGTCCTAAAAATACTACTTAACCTTCCTATCCCGCGCATTGGTCTGTAAGACCGACTAAATACTCTTTAGTGTTTTTTTTTTTCATAAACGCTGGTATTTTGTATTTCCTGTTAGCTGCATGATTCGTTGCTACGTTTATTCCAGGGCGCAAAGTGCGCTCGTGGGAGAAGCACGTGTGGCCGTGTTTACCGACAATTGGTCTGTGGGACCGCCGCGGGTGTAGGATCCAGGGTTTATTTTCGGTGATTTTGTACTGTTTCGAACTGAGCTGAAATAATGACACTTCTGCCTTAAATGTATTGTATGATTAATATTCCTCACGAGGTTCCCTTTTAGATTTGTATGTTTGCTTTTGTCTGTTAGAAGAAAACATATATTTTTGCTAATATTTTGTAAACTCTTACGAAAATCTTACTATTTCAGACACTGAAATGAAGGACTCAGTAAATTAATGGTTTACTAATTCGGTTTATCTTGTTCATGATATTCCAAAGTTTAAAGTACTGAAATTGGGTTCCGAACTTTCAGTCTGTGAGACCGTGCGCGAGTATAAGTGTCACGGAATTTGACGCGGGTATAGGAAGGTAAATAGCCAAGTAACTGCGAACAACCAAACACCTAGTAGGTAACCTAACACGTTTGGTCGGGATATCCAAGCTTAGTTATTGTGACCAACTGTGACAAAAGGCCAGAAATTTAAAAAGAGGGTCATTTATTTTAAAAAAAGTGTGCAGTATTGGAAGGCCAAAAAAGAGGTTCATTAATTTTAAAAAGTGTTCGACATTAGAAAGTCAAAAAGATTTTAGAGGATCAGTTAAATATTTCCAGTAAACAATCCGTCGACTAGGATGGTGGAGGACTAGCCAGGGTGCACTTGAATCACTCGAAGTCGCTACCGTAACAACTGAAGATACTTTTGTTACTGAAAAAATTTACGAAAAAAATAATGTTTATTTTTTTACCGACTTCATAAAGGAGGCGTTTCTCAATTCATCTGTATGTTTTTTAGTGTTCCGTACCCAAAGGGTAAAACGGGACCCTATTACTAAGACTCCGCTGTCCGTCCGTCTGTCTGTCCGTTTGTCATCAGGCTGTACCTCATGAACCGTGATTGTTAGACACAGACGATGTATTTCTGTTGCCGCTTGTAAATTAAGTAGGTGGTAATCCGCGAAGTAAAACGAAAAGGTAGCTTACAACGTCTTATCTTTTTAAAAGACACGGAAAATTAACAAAAAGTTGAACTAACACGTACAAGCGCACCCGCTTGCAGTACCAGAAGCTAGGTGCACGGTTCCAATTGGTTGTTTCCTATAGAACCGGCAACATACTCCACGGTTACTCTTTTAAAAATAAAGGGCTTTTACAATGTTTCAAATTGTGTTAACAAGTAATAGGCACTCAATAAAATATAAAAAGGTCAACAAATCTACAGTCTACAAGTTAGGCCTACAACGTTCGCACATTCACAAAATATAGAAGAATCTATATAAAAATATAAGCCTATTTAAACCAAATGACATCATTGCTATTACAACTGTAACAAATCTGAATTAGAATCCTGTCTACAAAAACCATAAGTAAAGAGTTGAAATAAGAATTAGAGGTATATAATGTCAAATAATGAGAAGATCATGTCAAAGAAAAAAAGTTTTATTTTTATTTTTTTATAATTTTCCTATTTTGGGAGCAGTTAATAGACATAGTGATGCTGCTAATGAGGTATCAGGGAAGCCATATGTGCAGAAGGAATTATTGCCAAACTTCCGTGTCTTCAACGTAGTCTTTAATGTTACGAGGGGTGGCTGAAAAGTTTTGAGCCTAAGGTATTACAAATGCTGATAAAAATGTATAAAAAACAATTTTACAATGTAGTCTCCCTCTACTTCACACAATTACATTTATTAAATACACTTTTTACATTTATTTAATACACTTTTCACATTTATTAAAAAAGGACTATTAACCCGGTCAAAAAATATTCGCCGTCTTTACCTTCGAAATTTTCGTTTACCGCCGCCTTCATTTCATCGTCACTGGAAAATCTCCGTCCTCTAAGGTAAGGTTTCAAATTAGAAAAGAGGAAATAGTCGCTAGGAGCCAGATCTGGACTGTAGGGTGGGTGGTTCATTTGTTCAAATCCTGTCTACGCGAGGGCATGCCTTGCAACTCGCGCAGTGTGGACGGGCGCATTGTCCTGCAGAAACAGGACTCCTTTCGCCAGTTTGCACCTTCTTTTCTCGACAACTACTTGAAACACTTTTGTCAACAATACGGCATAATAGTCTCCGTTTATTGAAGTATTTTTGGGAAGGTAGTCGATGAACAAAATACCTTCACAATCCCAAAAAATAGTGGCCATGAGCTTGGATGCCGATCATTCCACTTTGAATTTCCGAGGCGGCTTTTCTCCCTTATCTATCCTTTTTTTTTTCTTTTTTTCCTTTTTCTTCTTTTTCCTTTTTTTGACTCCTGTTTTGACTCCGGGTCATACTGTCGGATTCATGTTTCGTCAACAGTGACAAGGCGAGAAAAAACATCATCAGGATTATCGCCACAGTCCAAAAACTAGTGCGAAGTTGTGACTCGACGCTGCTGGTCCAGTGGCACGCATCGCGCGCACACCTTTTCCATGCAAAACATAAATATCATTTTCGTACGTATATTAGTCCGAGAAAAACTTACTATTTCAAGACCGGCACAACGCTATTGCTGCTCAACACAAAGGTCTAAAAGTTCAACTGCACACCATTCGTCATGTGCATTATAGTCACCCAATATAAGCACAGACATAATTATGATAAGGCTTGAAACAATTAAGACAGAACCCCGGCTTTTCGTTACATCGGTTTCACAAAAAAAGTGAATGTCATCTTTTTCGCAGGATTCGCCCATCGGCACCTCTCAATGGCAGCTCTGCCGCTAAATTTTCATGACCAACGAGACTTTTAACTACGCTCAATTTAAATTTGTTGAAAGTAATTGGCATGCAGTGCGTCAAATAATAAAAATGCATTTACCATAAGCATAAATTATAATTATTACTTTCTTATACCACCTCAAGCTTTTATGCTTGCAAGTAGAGTATAACGCATATAAGCATTTGGTCATTGTGGTCAATCGGATTCATACATTTTGTGTACAAGCCTCTGTTTGGTTCCTTGCAATTATACCAAGATCATCTTTTTGCATTTGTTTTTTTTCATTTGGTATTTTTATTACAAGCCGTACTTTGATATTCATTTGTCTTCTAAGGTTTTTGACAGCAATCTAAAAAAAAATAAAAAAAAATTACTAACACTACTAAAAATAACCTTAAACTAAGGAACCTACACCCGCTTACTTACCCCGCGAAAAGCACCATTTTATTTTCGAAATCGTAAAACAGTGCTTATGTTCAATTATCGCTTATTCAAACGACGGCACGGTTGGCGCAGTGGTTAAGCGATTGACTGCTGCACTGCGTGTCGCGGGTTCGATTCTCGCACGGAACAAATATTTGTATGACCTACAAGTAGTTGTTCCGGGCCTGGCTGTTTGTGTATGTGAGTTTGAATGTTTGTGAACGCACCCACGATACAGGAGAAATTCCTAGTGTGGGGCAATGTTTTTTAAAGAAAAAAAGAAAAAAAAACGCACTGTGCCATGGGCCTTATCAAACAAGTTTTGTTCGCACCGCAGCGTAAGCGCGCACTCGCTATACACAATCTCCACTAACATTTTTATTAACATCTACCCTACTAAAAACGCTAATCGGCTATTTTATTTACTTATTATTGTATTTTCTCTGTAAGTGATTAATGTAATCTTTTGAGAAATAAATGTCTTAAACCGTAATCATCTCTGCATTACATTTGTTGGAAAGAGCCAGTATTGGCCGTTTATCTTTACTTGCAATTACACAAAGCCCATCCTTTTGCATGATGGCCAATTCTCCTTTCTTTAGTTTTGCATTTTTAATTTTGCACTGTTGTACATTTTCTTTTCAAATTTAATGTCCCAGTGCTGTCAGTCTATAAAGTTATCAACTTTTCGGCTTATTAAATGAAACCAAAAAACTAGTATCCAGCGAACTAGTGTTAAACTTGGCTTTGTTATTGAAGTTTCAATTTCAATATTGATGGTAAGTACTTATTTATTTAAATACTAGCTGACGCGACAGACGTTGGCCTGTCCAAATTTCAATAATTCATACAAACATTCCATACCAAAGTACGTTATATTTTCTCTGAAACTTCCTTCCTTCCCAATTTTCCTTTCCATAAAAACTAAATTCGGAACCTATTCTGAACATTTTAAAACAAAAAATAGGCAAATCGGTCCAGCCCTTCTCAAGTGATGCGCTTACCAACGAACAGCATTTTATATTTATTTATATATATAGATTAGCTACATTAATATGGCTGGTATTATTTATATATATAGATTAGCTACATTAATATAGCTGGTATTTTTTTTCACTTATACATACTGAGTATTGATAATGAATTAAAGAAGTTCGTTCGATCAGACTAAACGACTCCTGCAAAATGACTTGCTCTTTGTACTTCATTTTAATTTAATCCTTTACTTATAAAGATTTAATTTTCTGGCTACCGGTTATGTTGCGAGCCGTATTAAGTATTTCAATTTAAACACCAGCCGGCGGCATATTTCACCCGGTTTATCCATACATGCACTGCCGGGTACTCGTCTTTGATAAGCCTGCAGCCTGAACACTTGTAAAAGGCTCAGCGCACATTAAGAAGCCAAATACTACTTGAGTATGCTTGAACTTGTTCTATGTAGTCAAGCACACTGACAGTAAGGGCGAGATTTACGGACTACACGTTCTTTTACTTTGCCAAGTAAGCGTATACGAATATGAAAATGATTCATCTTAAATATAATCTTAAAATACATGTAAAAAGGTAATAAAAATCGGAAAAAAGTCGACAATCTTAAGAATGTTTTTCCAGCCTTGAAATATGGCTCCCACGTGAGTCCTTTACGTCTAGGAAGGGGTTGAAATCTATTAAAAATAAAAATGCTTAGACCTGAAAACCAACGCGTATGCTAATAAAATCTATTTTATTTAGCTTTACAAAATATCAATTTGCATAGAGCAGTGAACCTGAATCGAGGCCCCGAATGGACTTGAATGAATGGATTAAACAAATGGACTATTAGTGGCCGAGGATTGCGTAGCATTTAGGATAAAATGTTTATTAACTTCTGCTCGTAAATTAATGCCTAAATAAAAGCGCGCTGTTGGATTTTGAACGATCATATAAGTTGTAAGTATAAATACAAAAACGTTCTACTCTAGAAAATAGAAGGCTGAAGGCTTACCCAATATTACTTTGCAAGGCGAGGACAGATTGTTGCTGGTTATCCTTTAGTGAAGGTGGTGACTCCGACTCACAACTACCATCATCTATTCCTATTGAATTCATGTAAAAGAGTTCATTGAGTGCCCTGTGCAGATACTCCAAACGTTAGGTACAAGTACTGTATTCAGTTTTGTTTTTTTATTTACCCATTTTATAAATAATTTATCATATAAATGTCGTCACGAAATAATAATAGAATATACACAGTCTTAATACCTATTTAACACTAATTGTATTAAATAATAACTTGTACTTGTAAACACAGTTATTTAAATCGCGAAATACTGATAGCAACGATTTGCAAAAAAAAAATTTGATTCATCGTCGATAAGCCCCACCGCGCGACTGATTCATGAACGAACGAAAGTGAAGATATTCCTTTGATATTCAAAAGAAGGGATGACGATAATGTGTGTGTGCTCTGAATACCGGAATAACAACGTTCTTAAGTGCCCAAACGTATTGATATATTTTCTAAATAAAAGGTATTATTAAATCCAAAACTACTTCGTGTAACCTTTGATACGATTACTCTGTTTTGAAGTAAACTTCATTGAATAACTTTAACTCATAAGCCTTGATACGCAAAAAACATAAAAATACATAGATTTTCTATCTATTTTTTTTAGCAATAATTTTGTATCGTATATTCCTTTTGCATGCAATATACTCAAAATACATACAGCAAAAATGTTAAATCCCTATTCCATTAACTCAAAAAGGTATACGAACAAGCATAATTTATTCAATATATCAAACATCTTGAAGGTTGCGGTCGTAGGGTTAATTTCTTGGTTTCTAGGAACCGGTGTTTAGATTATTTTTTATGATAAGGCTGGCGTCGGATTGTAATTAAAACTCTACGAGTCTTTAAGGATATCAAATAATTTCACGCGGCAGTTAAAAAGTGAAAATTCTAATGCAAACGTTTAAGGGCTGATTTTCAATATCTGATAACTGACTGAGGAATAAATATTTATGGCGGTTTGGCAGCTTTTGCATAGAAAATATGTTAAACTGTCATATTTATTCTTCAACTTAAGTGTATCTGACTACTGAAAAATCAGCCTTACGTGAAATAAATGTGCAAAATAATTGAAAGGGACTGTTAGTGTCAAATGATACAAAAATTTTTTTTTTTACTTTAGTCAGATAAAACGCTGATTCGTTACATACCTACGTATGAACAATACGTTGTATTGTATTGTAGTAAGCTCTAGATTCTGTTCGTGAATTTCTACAATTTAAAATTCAAGTAGGAGATGGAAAATTAATTAACGAACTTCAACGAAGCAGTGCTCGCAACTGCAACGAGTGTCGGAAGTGACAGAAAAATCACACATCCTGTGCCTTCCAACCAAAACGCAGGGTAGGTTGAGAGTATGAAAAAAAAGCATTCATAAGGTTCGTATAATATCCTGGGCCCTAGCAACCTAGTTCTTGCACTGCGAGTGGTACTAAAAAAACTTAGTATTATAGTACGACAACGTACAGCGAGGTGATTTTACATGCCAAGCTAAGAAAATACTTTTGAATAAAGTACAAAAAAAGATTCTCTTCGGCGAAGAATCGAACCCCGATAACCCGTGTGGCAGTAAGATTATTACCACTATACTACCGAAGACTTCCTAATAGTAGCGAAGTTTAACATTCAGATTAAAATACCACTTAGTAGATTGCACAATCCGCCTGTGAGGTTTTGTGCAATTATCTAAAATACCTGATTTCAAATAACAATGATATTATCACACAGCATCCAGTTTTAGTAGACTACCAGTTTTGCGCAAAAAGATAACCGTCTGATGATGCATCAACCAGAATAACAGAAACGGATCGGGATCAAACTTAATGTAGATATGTAGGTTACTAAATTATACACAGAGATAAAGTAATGAACCTAACACGTTGTGATAAGCAGTTCATGAACGATTAATGATTTGTATTCCTTCCGCTTTCGAATCAACGCTGGTCTTGCTCTACAAGGGCGTATAAACTCATTGACCAGCATTTGAAAATACTGTTGGAGCTGCTGAAGATTTCAAAAAATATCTCTGCATTGTATAAGTTGAATCTTTTAATACATTTATTCTGCGCATGGTCACAAAGAATTGTTCCGATGAGGAAACATGCAATTTCCAAGGTCGACATATAAGTTCGTTTGTTCCGCATTCGCCCCACGAAGGTTCGACCCACATTTTATAAAAGGAAGGAAAATTAACGAAAAATACGGATTTCACTGGTAGCCGTGATTTAGGGATCGTAGAGTTTCCACTAGCTAGCGGTTGGTCTCCACCTGCATCCTGGTGAACAACTCCAGCATGGTGGATAGCAGTAGTTCGGTTTAGAGCGCTACGGCGGGTGTGCTGGACATCAAGCCAGGGGGTCTAGTCATATGACCGGTTATGTCTTGCCAACCACTTCGATTACAATAAGTGGAACCACCAACGTGGAGCTGCGAACAACCCAGTATTCACTGTGGTGGGCCAATTTTTACGTTATCCCAACCTCATTGCAAGAACCCACGAGGTTTTTGGTAAGAGTCTGATATATTATCTTGGAAGACCAGATAAACTGAAGGTGGTTTATGGACAAGTATTGAATAATGATGTTGATTTGTACTGTTGGCAAGGTCAACAGGGGGGCCCCGAGGGATTGCGCCAGAAGGGACGGAGTATAGTCAACCTTCTGGCCATTAATCGAGCCTCCAAAAGTAGCAATACAAGTACAAGTACAAGTACTTGCCCAAGGTGATAATCAACTGGTGTGCACCAATTATGTAACCGAAACATATCGAACCAATGCAGAGCTTGCGGAATCATTAAGGAGGATTTGGGATAATATTAACCATCTAATGGCAGAAATTGAAAGATGAGCATCTAAGGTGGGCTTGATCATCAACAAGGATGAGGCTTTGCAGTCTGCTCTGCTCTGCGTCTGCTGACTAGTCTATGGCAAAGATCCAGTATTCCGAGGGAACTTCCAATGTTTAGAAAGCAAGAGGTGGTCCAGAGTTACATGTGTGACCAATAATCTACTACCAACACTTGCTGATATAATGTCCACTGTAGGATCAAATGCGTCGACAATATCCCACTTCTCCAACAGTCCATTAGAGGCCATGACCCATTACAACTTCATAGGCAACTTTTGCCACAACATCATAGAATTCCACGATCCAGCCATCAAAGATGCTATAACGTACAAAACCACAGGATGTCATTTCACCCGATCCAAAGAATATAAATCAGTGATACTATATCTGGACCCGTCATTAGGGGAATATCTGGTATGTCTCTATCCAGGTTCCTTATTCGTGGGTTTCCTGATCTGGTTTACTGAAGGCTTATCATTCTGGAAATTAGCTGGTACTCAAAAGATAGATTGGATAAAAAATCTTGCAATCAAGATAGGATCTCCAAAGCTGGGAACAGACAATCAATCATTGCTGCGTCTGCTGGAACATCTAATGGCGCGTGGTTATTTTTAGTGAAGGACGATAGTTAAGGAAAACAGTTATTATCAGCACAGAACAATTTAGGGAAACTACAGATTCTTTAGCTGTATCACTGAGGTGCAACCTTTCACAAATTTTGGCGGGAGCGAACGAGAGCCGCGGAAGGACGAAAACGTTACGTGCGCTTGTCGGAGCGGGCACGCGATTGTTTCGCAAGCGTGAGGGCCGGCGAGGCCCGCCGCGGAAGGCGCGCGGGCATGGCCCATGCACGGCGCTGAGGCAATGCACCGTGTACCGTGCGTCAACCTAAAAATGAAATGCAAATTAATTGCATCTTTATGACTTGAAGAAGCGTATCCTGAGATTTCTTCTAGAGATGTTGCTAGTAAAGTGGGTGTTTCGCACTCACTCGTTTTGAAAATATATTCATCATAAAAAAGTAAGTTAGGGGCTCATTTCCTATGAAATGTATGGAAAAAGATTTCTAACTTTTCTGGTACCTCAGTTGGTCTGGTAGTTTTTGATCCTTATAAGAAACAGGATCAATTAGCATCAAAAACAGGTTTTGAAAAAAGTGTCCATTTTCTTGCTGTGTAAAATTTTCTCAAACCAAAAATATGATGTAAGAAAACATGACATTCCCATTTTTGGGCAGTCGTGATTACTGACTGTACTTGAAGAAACAAATAAATTATGGGACGAAGTAAGAAATAATTATGTTATTTAACGTGGGACTAATAACGACGTTTTGCGGAAAGAAGGACGAAAACGTGGGTCTCATACGGAACAAATCGGTATGAAAGTGCACTTAGGAAGGTTTTTTATTACTTGTTTAATGCCGTTTGGCCAACGTCACGTCAACGGGACGTTAACGGTACATCAACGATAACGAGATGACGGCGCCGAAGTAGCGATACTTAAACTTACTATGGCTACGTGTCCACCGCACTTCCGTTAACTGGACGTAACGATCGGTTCGAATTATACCGTTTCTCGTTGACGTTCTGTTGACGTGGCGGTGGATAAACCCCCTGAGGTTAGGATATTTACCCAATACAAACCACAAACCTGAGAGACATTTTAAACGTCATACCATGGCAATGAAATTAACTGGCCCTGCGCTTGTCTGCCCAACAGGGTAGGTACAATATAAAATAAACAATGGAATAAACACCGCTGACTGACTGACTGACTGCCTCGTTGGTCTAGTGGTCGCGAGCGCTACTGCTGAGCATGAAGTCCTGGGTTCGATTCCCGGCTCGGGCAAAGTGTTATTGGGTTTTTCCATCTGGAATTTCTCGGTAGCAGCCCGGAGTCTGGATCTGTGCCCGGTTGATGGCAATAGGCTCGCCCCCTATTACATGGGACTTAAACATAACTGGCGAAACGTGGGTGTGCTATAGGTACACCTCTGCCTAACCCTTCGGGGAATACAGGCGTGATGTTATGTTATGTGTTATGTGGAATAAACATTTGACATCGTTTAGAATTTGTACATTTTTCTAGCTAGTGCCTTTGAAATGACAATTTTTTAAAGTAGAATAATATCGAAGTCTATCCAGCTTTGTTTTCATCTATAAGTTACTACTAGGGCGAGTTAAAAATACTTTCCCGTCTTATTTTCCTTTACAAAACTGTATGAAAAGCCTCATGATCAAAGAGTAAGAATACTGTAGATGTGTAATGTATCTAATGAATGTGAGTGTGGGGGCAATTAGGCTTTCAAAGGATTGTCGCGACATAACAAATTGTGTCCAACGTCCACAGTGCAAGATCAAGCGGTATTGCCAATTATTAACATATAAAGTACCCGGAAAGTGTAAGGTTGGAATGGGGGAATAAAAATGCTATGAAAATAATGTGATCATTTTATGAAAAGTTTCACAACCAGAGATTTTTATTTATTTGGTACACCAACAGCAGTACATAGAAAAAAATAAAACAGAACAATAACATAATAAAAGTACTGGTATGTATGCTTATATAACCCACATAGCATTCACCACAAAACAACATCGTAATTACCAAAAAAAAAACTTATGAAAACATAAATTACAATTACAAATTAAAATTTAAAATAAGTGAATATAAAATGTCACCACGAGAGGTGAAAGGTGAAAGGGTATGAGTGTGAGTGATATATAAGAGTACTAGCTTTTGCCCGCGGCTTCGGTCGCGTTAATTTAGACTTTGACAATCAATCCGGGTTATAATTCAATCATGATTCGAAAGACACCATCTATTATCATAAGAAGGTTATTGTTGTTTTCCTCGGTAACAGTACTTCTTTTCGGGATGAAACGTACCCTATGTCTGTTTCTGTACACCTGACAATGTATATGCAAAATTTCAGGATGATCGGTTCAGTGGTTTAGGCGTGAAAAGGTAACAAACCAACTTACTATCGCATTTATAATATTATTTAGGATTAGAGTAATTAGGATTCAGTATATGCACTCCCGTACCTCAGAGACTGATCTTCTAAACTTATTAAGTGATACATCGTATAAGTCGGTTTCTGAAGATTTACAAAAACTGTTGGAATTTCTGCACATTCGGAGCAAGGGAGCGTTGAGATTAAGATTGGATTTGCGGAAAGGGATATGAAACAGCCTGGTGCTGGAATGTCTGGGAGGTTTTGATGGGATTGAATATTGGATACGCTCAACAAGATCGCTACATTTTACAAATCCGTTTGCAACTTTGTAGCGGAAAATTAAATCACGCGAATGGCGACGGTCTCGCAGTGTCTTTATATTGAAAAGTTATTGACAGGCATTACCGAAGAGAGTGTCATATTGTTCATGAAATCTTTAGTTTCACATTGATGGTAAGTTTGATCGGTAATTGTCTACTGAAGAACTTCTTGTTAGTATTTATTATCGACCTCGGAAGAAAGAAGCTCTAATCGAAGTGTATAGTTTCATAGTTAAACATCAAAAGCCGTATGATCAAAGAGAAACAAGATTAAATAGAAGAGTCAAAGTTTGGCACTGAAACTGTACGACGGAATCCATGAAGGTCATGCGACAATGTTACCAGGGGCTGTATTATAGAGTATTAATGTCATCATGATTCCAGTACGAAAAAGGAAAGGTGTCGGTCATGTATTCGTCTCTCTCTCGCACTGGAATCGTGATGGCATTAAAACGTATAGAATTATAGAATAGAACGTATTAAACAAAATAATTAGGTAAAATCGCGTGCACACTAAAGTTACGGTTTGCTATAAAAGCGGCGGCCACCAAATAGCGTCTGCAATTTACCGGTGAATGACGTCACTGAAACGTTATTTTTGAAAGTAAGTTTGTGTGTTTTCATAGAGGTCATTTTTGACACCCGTAAAGTCAAACCCCGCTGCCCAAAGATTTAAATCGCTAGATTTGGCCTCACCGTACTTAGTCACACGAAGTGCCCATGCTGAGAAGAGCGAGCTGACACTTAAATCAATAGCGTTTCCATGTCAATTAAGTCATGTCACTGTGACATTGTGTGACAAAGGTGTCAAAACAAAATCGAAACGCGTCTATCATTTGACGCGGTTGGGCGATTCTTGCGATTTAAATCTTTGCCACTGCGATCATTTTCAAGACAGCAGTTACATTGGCCGTTATGTGCGGCCACCGGTCTTATAGGAAACAGTAGCTTAAGACACGATTCATGTACAGCGATTACGAGCGCATTTGCAAGTGGCATTATTTTGAGGCAATTTGAGTTCTCCATACAGACGCGTCTATGTGTGGGTGCGCCTATTTTCGGTCGTTGTACGGAGCTGGCCTTCTGTACCTATCTATTTTGTGCCAGTACGGTACACCGGAAATTGAACGAATTGGGAGGCTAATGGGACCTTAATGGGAGTTGGAATGTTATTAAGCCATACTTTGAAGGTAGGATACGAAAACGCAATTTACACATAGCAAATAACATTCGATGTAAACAAGTCCTTAATTAGGCATTTTGGAATAGGCTAAACCATATGGATAGAGTACTAAGGACCGACCTATGATTCAAAGTGTACGGAATGTCGTTACCAGGTCGCTTACTATGAATTTATAAAAAAAACTAAAGTAAAAAATACTTAACAATAGCTTCCGCCTTGCTATGTTTAAAACGCAGTGCTAAAATGTTTTTGACGTTCCAATTTATCCCAACAAAATATAAAATATCTCACTGATCTCACACAGGAGTAGCAACAGTTAGTACCTATGTTCATTCATAGATAGCGTTATAGTAAAAAAAAACATACTAAAATCCTAGGAGAATAAAACATGTTTTGATCAGCTTCGGCAAGTACCCAACCCTTAGAACTTATTAATTGATAAACTAGAACATATAGCAATTATAAAAATATAACTATCTTTACTGAACATTGATTTTGACTAATTAGGCAATGGTCCATAGACCATACGAAACATTTCCTTTGTGCCTCTCATATCAAGTAGAATTTTGTTATGTGGGAACCTTTATTCTCGCCTTTCTAACTAATTCGTTGAAGCCTAATTGATAACGTAGACGTATAATAATAGTCCAGTAATGGATGCTATTTTTATAACACGCCTTGACTGATTTCATTCTGTCTGTAAATAAGGCTTTATTACATACATAGCTTGAAATGAGACTTGTAAATTACTTGGCTATAAGAACCCATTATTATACCCTTCATTGGTATTTATGCAGGGCCTATTTTCAAGGATGGATAAAATAGGCCTTACCCTCTCCTTTTGGCCGGCGAACAGTCATATCGGATTTCTTGAAGTCAGATTTTTGTAGTAGGTAGGTAAGTCGGCATTGTTTCAGATCGTCAGGAGAATTATTTATATAAAAGTATATTCACATAGAGTCCTAAGGTCCGCGATCATTGGAAGAGGCCATGCATTGTTGAATAGAAATAAAATTGGTACTGAATTTAGAGTGTCGGAAACATGACAATTCTATTGTTGCCCGGTGAACCCGAGAAAACCCATCTGTGCTATCCCGGAAGCTTAAAGATAATTATTTTATGTTTTCCTAGGTAAAGAAATTATAAAACGATATTCTACTTGCAGATGGTACTAAAACATTGTTATCAGGCGTGTTTTTGGTGGTTAACAGTTATTAAAATCAGTGACTGTTGAAAAAAACAAAACAATCGTCTATTTTCTTTCACTTCGAGCTCTTCTTAAACCATGAAAGTTGATCCTTCGAGCAGAAACGGCAACTTCGTCTAAAGAGTACTTTGAACGAACCTGCACTATGCTACCATTTTGAATTTTCTTCGTGTCTACACATATAACATAGCCATTCCATTCTGTTTACTTACAGTAATTGCTAATAACACACAATATAATTACAATAATATTTGTGTATTCCGTTATTCTCGATATCCGTCAGTACCCACTCCTACAATGTTGGCACGTTCGCCAAAGTTTGATTTGATCATTCTGTATTTGAAGTTCGTGCGATTCTAGGACTTGGTTGTTAAAAATAGGTTTAGGTATGAATATTGGCGTTTTGCTGCTGTCCAATCAAAAATAGAACAAAAAGATTTTCTTGCGAATTCAATTATGGGTGGCCTTGAATTCTGGTATACCGTGTTTGAGTCCAAGAAAATATATTTCTTCGTCAATTTCCATGTTTGTTGATGTGATGATTACTTTACAAAAGAAACAAGACTGATCTAAGAAGACTTCAACAATGTTAGGTACTTAGGTACCTGAGGTTAATTTAATTATTTTTCTTTCAGTGCCTCTCAAATTATTATTTTTTATTAAGAAAGATTACTTAGAAAAAAAAAATTGCAATTAAAGCTGTGTGTCATGACCAGTTTTTAATAATTAAGTCCAGAAATCCATAATTATGACTTATTGAACTAGGTGTCAATTAAAGCAAATTATGTCTACTGTCCGGCGTTTTAAAATACTCGTAAGTCAAAGAAATAAACAACAATGGCCGCTCGAAATTGGTTATGGTTTAGTGATGCAGTAGTATGAATTTTAAGTTTTCGTGGTATCGATGTTACGATTTTTTTTAGTAGTGTTTCAATAGTATTTTTTATATTGAGTAACTTTCAAATATCAAAATCAATTTTTATTCCAATTCTATTGAAGTATGTTCGTTAAACCGTGAAAACGAACAAGATATAATTACGCCTCCGCTTGACGAATCGAGTACCTAACGCACACAGTGTCAATATCCAACAAAAAATTATCCGAGCATCGTCAATTTCCCTTACGTAAAATAAAATGTAACAAAAATGGGGACAAAATGGAATAAATCATTGTAACAGTGTTGTGATTCGCGGTTTAAAAGCCCATGAATGTAACATATTGACTAAATAAACAAGCAAATGAATACTTTACCGCTCGTATATCTTCTGCGTTAATGGCGGATGTATTTGTTCATGGTATGTTCCTTTGTAACATAACAAAGCTTGTATTCTCTGAAGTGATAGGTAGAGTTGTATAGTACCAACCTATACCACCAGTTGTATTGAAGTACCTTGTAGATAATAAGGCCATCGACCGAGCCCAAATCCAAACTCCAGCCTGCTGCTGAGAATTTCCTAATGGAATACCGGTGTTGAACTCAGGACCCCATAATGCTCATTTATTCATCTCCAAGGCTACCATGCGACTTTTGATTGTGTGATAGTTATGGCTTTCAAGATTGATTAGTGGTAATAGTTTTAACTGAACCGCAGTTGGCAGCATGCTGAATGATTGTAAAAAAGAATCTCAACATAATGCATCAATCTTCTTTTTGCCCTCGCGTCTTCCCACGGGATCCGCTTTCTTAATCTTTCGGCGCCACTCAGTTCCCTGGTAAGCAACGTCATCTGTAAGGCCAAGCTTTTGCAAGTCCTTCAGGACATTTGTCAGCCAGGTAGTTTGCGGTCTATCTCTCGCTCTGTTCTTCTTAAAATAATGCACTAATGTCATGTTGAAATCTCTTAGAGGGAAGACAGATGCGTTTCGTATACAAAATTACAATAATGTTAGTTAGTCCCTTGTAATGTGTTTTATAATTTCTAACTTTTCTTTTTCTCTGTCTTTTTTCTTTTTTTTTTCTAATTTTGTGGATAGGATTTTGATTCCGATTTGTTACAGTAGTAATGGCAATCATGTCATTTAGTCTAAATACGCTTTTATTTTTATATAGATTCTTTTATATTTTGTGAATTTGAGAACGTTGTAGACCTAACTTGTAGACTAGATTTGTGGACCTTTTTATATTTTGTTGAGTACATGTTACTTGTTGACAGGCCTACACTGTCCTCCCATATTTATCAACATTGTAATTGGAAACATTGTATAAGCCCCTTATTTTTAAAAGAGTAACCGTGGAGTTCAAGCCGGCTCTTCTGTCTGTCTGGTTGGAAACAACCAATTGGAACCGTGCACCTAGCTTCTGACGTATCATAAGTGCCCATGTTGGTTTATGTGAAATAAAATATTTTGATTTTTGATTTTAACATGACGATATTATCGTGAACATCCACGTCCATAAACTGTATGGAAATACGTGCACATATATTTCCTCGTTACGTTAGAAATGATAAAAGCGTATATTAGAGAACAAATATGGACGACGTTAAGGTAAAAGTAGAAGTAACCAGTAGTCAGCGCTATTGCTTCCCGAGATGTGGGCGTACAGCGAAGTCTTACAACCATTATTATTTCAGAGCGAATAAGAGATGGCGCTTTTCGCCCTTCGGTCTATATCCATCTCTTTTTCTCACTGGAACAAATGACGATTTAACACTTTCCTAAACGGCCGCTAACAGCCCTTGGGTGGGCTAGATGTTGTAAAATATCATAAGAGGGTTTTGATATACCGAGATCCCATGTTCGGACTCATTTCAACGGAATTATGAAGCAATGAGCCGTCAAAATTACTCATAAAAATTATAACCGTTAGGGTAAACATTCTCGTTCTGATAAACCAGTGTGGGACGCCTTTCAAGGTAGACCGATGTTCTTCGGAAAATCTATGGCAGCAGCTGAATGAGATAGGTCGAGGATCGATCTTATTGTCGTGCAATTGGAGAAGCGTATACAGGGGTGGTGATAGCTTTGGTCAAGCCCTCCCAAAATAACAAAACATATTTTCCGCAAAATCTCTTATAGTTTTTAAAATTAATGTCTCCGAGACTATACTTATCGCACACAAGCAAACAAACACGTGCATGCACTATACTAGCACACACCAACACATTCACATAGTAGTTCTCTTCTCAATCGCTGCGCGCTGTTTGTGTTCCTCACAAAGGGAATAATCAGTACTTAGGAGGGTACCTCGGTGTCAAATTGGCCAGCTGTATTAACTTGTTTTTATGTAACTACCTACAATTTTGTTTTGTTTGCTATTTGTCTCATACGTTGTTGTTATAGTTTTACCTACTTATTCTACATCTGTATGCTTCGTCATTAGGCGACTATTATTTTAAGTTAAAAGTTAAATCTCATTTAAGTGAACTGTATCATGTTCTTATGAGAAATAAAGATTCTTTAAACCTAATGTAAAAAATATTTGCGGAATAAATCAAATAAAAGTGAATTTATGTTGAATTTGTAAGTTTTTATAGAGAATCAAAGGCAATTACGGATAGAGTAACTATTTAATAATATTTTCATGGAATAAGTTATTAATAAAAATATTTTATTTACACATGACAGTCAAAAGAATGAGGCATGGCGGATATTTTGTTATTTTTTTTGTCGAAATCTGTAAGATTTTGCGGAACATAATATGTTTTGTTATTTTGGGAGGGCTTGACCAAAGCTATCACCACCTTCAGTATGTTGGTCGATTTCTGGACCACCCTGTATATCCTGCAGTGGTCTGTGTAGGTTGACAATTAGTCTCGCACGCAGTTGGTAAAGTCTGTAACCAGAAAATGATAATAATAATTGTTTTCATTTAGGAATTTTAACAATACCGCTTGCGACCACTAATTAGGATGTTATTCAAACTTAAACTCAAAGCATTTATTTCAAAATAAACCAATTACAGGCACTTTTCAAATCAAATCAAATCTATTTATTTCAGGTTCTCCCATATTACAATCACAAGATACAAAACACGAAATAAATACAAATCACAATATAAAAATAAAAATAAATACACTGTCATCAAATCATAAATACAATGTCAAATAAAAATAAGCAACTCAATGTCAAATGAAAATAAAAATTAAAAATTAATTGGAAATTAATAATATAAAATACAAATAAAAATAAAAGTTTAAGGCAATATTTTTAGATAAAAATAATAACATACATTAATAAAACAGCAAATCTCACGTCAGTCGTTAACATGCCCTGGCTATATGCCTACTGCAACATTTCCTAATAAGGGCAGTCCAATCGTCCAGCAATCATCTCTAGGACAGCATTGGAGCTGACCCGCACCCTGCGCACCAAGGACGCGCACCGCTTGCGCATTGCGGTGTGAAAACAGTCGGTGCGCGCTTCCGCAAACATGCCCGAGGCACTGCAGAAACGGGGCAGCCCCAATGCTTTGAACTCGATTCGATCGATCCCGTTCTTCGATTTCGATTTCTTGATTGCTTTGATGCTTTGGGGCTTTTGAACTGTCAAGGGGTCGGTCAGTCAGAAAGATGGAGCTGGTTGGCCATTCTAAAGCATAGTAGGTACCTACGGAGAAGAACGGGCAAGAAACTCCACGGTCACTCTTTTAAATCAAAATATGATTACAAAATATTGGTTACATCATTCATGTTGAAATTAAGCATGTGAGTAATGTTTGTAAAGACCAATAAAAACCTTTTTCCCACGATGACGGAAACTAGAAAACGACCTGTTAGAAGTCAATACAAAAATTTATTACACATCGAGTCCTCTAACACAGCACTTATGCGGAAAAGTGTTATTTGTATGGGCCCTACTATATACAACAAATTGCCAGATGTAATGAAAAATGAAACAATTAAAAACTTTAAAAAGAAATTAGTGGCCTTCCTAACAGAAAAATGTTATTATTCGATTAATGATTTTTTAATGGACAAAACTTTTTAATCAGCAATATGTATAATAAAATTAAATATTATTAATATTATCTTGAACATATTATGTACCTACCACATTATTATTTTATTTTTTCATATTAACATTTTAATTTGACATTTTCGATATTAATTAATGTATAATTGCAATAATTCTAACTGTGACATCTTAATTAGTAACTATTTTTAGATGCTTAATTGTTTTTTTGTTTTTTTTTAATTTTTGCGTGCCTATTTTCAGGCAGAATGTACAAGGCTCACTCCTTTCTACTCCACCTGTATTTTAATGTAACCTACATTCATTGCAAATAAATGATTTGATTTGATTTGATTTGATTTGATTTGAGAACGAAGCAGAACGTTAAAAGCGTCCGTAATAAAAAGACAAAAACAATTCAAATATTAAATTAAATTAAAACAGGCCGTGGCAGCTAAAATATGACCAGTCCCTACTGACGGCGCCCATTCGCGAACATGACGCATGGATTAGCACCATTCAGCTCAACCATTTTGAAGGAAGCTAAATGATCTAACAAATGCGCCACCATCAGCGAGACATTAGAGTGAGCATGACATACTCTCAGCCGCCATATTCAAGTCAATGGAAGACGACATCATACCTGTATTTCCGAAAGGGTTAGCCAGAGGTACATCTATAGTACACCCACAGTTCGCCAGTAATGTTTAAGTCCCATGTAATTGGGGGCGAGCCTATTGCCTTCAACCGGGCACAAATCCAGACTCGCGAGCTTCTACTGAGAACTACTGGCTGTTATTAATAGTACTTTTATTTTATTTTTATAAATGATTGTTGCTACCGAATTTGATCACTGATCAGATCAAATCAATCTACAAATATAGGTACGGTTTGTTGATATCAACACGTTTTATGATTAAACCTGACAAGAAATCTTTGAGCACCTATATAACACGTCACACATATCTATTTAGTGCCTAATCAAAAGATTAATCTCAAATAATACGTTCACTTTATCGTGGCATTCTACGGCAGCTCTGATTGCAAAAGAAATATATCAGAAATGTGCCGAATACAAACCAATTTAATTTAGACATTCCGGGTACGTGAACAATTCGCGGTAGATCCAATTTTTTCTCTCTGATTAAGTTCTAAAAGTTCAGTATTCGCAACAGACCGAAAATCACTTGGTACCAAAAATTTACAACAGCATTCTAAAAGTTTCGGAAAACACTGCTTAACAGAAATTGAGTTGCGGAAAATTGCGACGATATCATAAAAAATTGGCAAAACCAGAGAGCGAGATGTACTTATAAAGTATGGGTTCCGTAGACATCATGAACTGTTCGAAAAGAAAGCTTACGTTTTCATGGATGAGCATTTTAAACAACATTTAAGCCTAACGATTACAGGCGGATTAACAAGGCGTATATTCCAAACGAGTTTGAGAGACATTATGTACGAAGAAACTTAAAAACCAAACCCAAAAACATACACAGAACAAAAAAGGGACCCTAATAAATGAGTGTTGCCCGGAATAACTGATAAAATTTTATGAATGTACCCTTTCTCATTAGATATTTGATAACCTTCATTGTTAATTTCTGAGCATTATTCAAATTTCCCTTTTTCTTTTTACGAACCAAGTATTATATGTGTAGCAAAATGAATTTTTACGTGATAACGTGTCTCCAATATTTTTTTTCGACGTTTTCTAAAGAGTTTCTGCTGAAGTTGAAATTTCTTTTCTGTTCCAGCGGAGTGTGGACTTCCTTTTCGATACCTTTTATTGTTATTGTGCATTATTTTCTATTTTAAAATTACTCTCGTACTGTTATAATAAGATGTACAACATGTTGTCGTTGCGTTTTTTCTCATTGTGAAAAAATCTTGTAAAATAATATGAAAATATAAGAAAATAAAATCTGGAGTGTAAACGCCGGTAGCGGACGCCCTATAAGAACATAAAGTGACCATATTGGTGAGGTTCTTCAGAAAGGTCAGGTCAACGTGCGTAATACTCGCAACCGGTGCGGTGCGCGCAAACCAGATGATGTAACGAAGCAAAAAACTTAAAAAAAAAACAACTGACTTCCAAAAAAAACACTACCAAGTGAAAAATAACTTTAATTTCGGAAATCGGTGTCTTTGGTTTTGTGTTTTCGTTTTTGCCACCGACTTCTGAAATTAAAGTAATTTTTCACATGGTAGTGTATTTTTTGGAAGTCGGTTGTTTTGTTTGTAAAAAGGTTTTTATTTTTCACATTTTAGTTGTGTTACCTACCGCACACGAATTCGTATACCACTACTTGCTATATAAATAACAGTGACAGGAAGTTATTACAACATCATCAATATACACTAAGTGGATACAATACGTATTATTTAAGCTAACTGAAACTACCGAAGAAAAGTAAATAAAATTTATCTGGGACCACCCCTGAGATATACCCTATCTATTAAACAAAGAATTTTCCAAATCGATTTACAATTGCCGGAGACATCGCGTAGCAAACATACAAAAAAAATACAGAAGAATTGAGAACCTTTTTGAAGTTGGTTAAAAAGGAGTAGGTATATAAGGATCGTAGCAGGTGGCGTTGCTTCTGCCTGCCCCCATGGGAAGAGGCCGTGACTTTAGGTGTTTATGATAAGGAAATAAAGTAACCTTTGAACGTAATGAAGCAAAAGGAGTATCTAAGGATCGTAGCCGGTAGCGTTCTGTTGTTTATGCCTACACCCCTGGGAAGAAGGCGTGAGTTTATGTATGTATATATAATCTGAAGTCAGTTATTATAATTTCAACGAACAGTTTCTTTTATTTATGTTTCTGCTCAATGTACTTACATACACCCTTATGGTTTATTTTTTTATCAAGAAGAAACAAAAATAAGTACTTGAATTCGTAATGGTGATTCTATTTTCGATCCTCTCCAGTCTGAGGTGGAACCCTCAGACTGGAGAACAAAATTACTGTTAAGTATTTAACGGCTTCCAAATAACTTAATGGGCTTTAGAACGATTAACATTATCTTGTTCTAACTTCCGGGACGTTAAGCTGACAGATTTCCTCTCTAATTGAATTTAAATGGCTTAACGCTTCGAAATGGCTTGTAAAGAGTTTTTCAATAAAAACTTTGTTTTTTAAAACATATTATAACAAATAATTTAGATGAAAATGTTTTTTTTTTATTGTATTAGAAAGGTTTGGCAATTATGAACGCAAAATTTTATCGGTCAAACTTTAAATTTTAAATCACGTTTTGGGAAAATGGAATTTCGCGATCGCATAATTCACGAAATCCAGCTGCTAAGTGGCCGGCCCGATTGATTTTTCGCGCCTTCTTTAGTTTTTTCACTGAAGCTACGATGTGACAAGTATTTTTTTTTTAAGAGACAGTGTTTTGCGATGAGGTTCCAATTGACATTATGTATAAGTGGACTGTGTCGATTTACCTTCAGAAGGAGAAAAGTTTTTAGTTTACTTTAGTTTTAAATTATGTATGATTATGTGAGAGTGCGAATGAATATGATTGTAGGTGTATAGGTGTTTGTGTGCGTGTGTGGATAAGTAGGTGATATGGTGTTGGTGTGTGAGCGGGGGAGTTATGTGTGCGAGTGTGCATGGATGCGAGGATAGAAGTGTTCGTGCAAGCATGGAGATGGGTATGTGCTTATTAGGCGATGAAGGTAAGTAAAGTCTCCGTTTCGGCATATTCCTGTTTAAGTAGCCATTCTGTCACTTTTAATTTTAGGTTGTGTTTGTTGAGGTTTAAGATATTCAGTTTTTTATTAATGTTTTTGTAAATATACGCGCTAATTACATAATACTGATACTGTGCGAACGTGGTCCTGCGTTCGGTGCCTCAGGGAAGGTTTGTACGCTTTTTTGGGAAGGCTGCTATGTTTCCTAAGGACAGATTGAAGTACAAAGAGCTGACGGACTGAAAAAATCTTGCAGTCTGCGTACAGCTGTGTTGTTCGGTGTCTATGGGGCTTCCTTATCGTTACTTTTAGTACGGCTCTCTGTGCTCTCTCTGCCCTCAGAATGCAACCTTCCGATGCAGCTCCCCATTCACAGATGCAATATCCTATGACCGATTGGCATAGTGCAAAATACACCATTTTCAATATATCGGCATTGACAGAGTTTCGGAGGGATTTAAATATATGTATGAGGCGCAAAGTTCTAGTCGTGACAGCGCCAAGTTGTTATTTCCATGTAAGTCCGTCATCTATGTGGACTCCAAAGTACTTTACGTTGTCACTTCTAGTTAATGATGAACAACGGCATGATGCTGATCGGTTAGAGCATGAATGGGCAGTAATTGAAAAACAGTGTGACGATGCGGTCTTTCGCCTAATTGAAAATGGGATGTACCAGGTTTTGTTTGTGTATTAGGTAAGAAGATTAAAATTGAACCATTTCATTATTTCCGCTGCTGCCGAGTCTGGTATAGATTTGACATTATTCCAAGTAAGTCCTTGAACTAAGATTGCGGTGTAAGAAATATTTATTTTAATGGGGAACCATTATTACCTATTAGTGACTTTCAATTTATCTCCCCGCAACGAGCGTCATTGCCGGCATAATAATATAAGTGTAATTGTTTTATTGTAGAATCATATAAGAATAGGCTTGATTTAATAAATCGCTGAGTGCGTAGGTACAGGCCAGCGTTCTTTTTTACGTGACGGGACCTGTAGTACCTACCTCCTTCCCAGACGAGTTCCTTCACAAAGAGTTAGCTTGCTACTTTTAAAGCTAACTATGGCAAAAACATGGTTACTTTTGAAGGAGCACAGCTTTATAATAGAATACCCTCTAGTATAAGAAATTAAACTCTTTCAATGCATTAAAAACTCAACTTAGTCAGTATATAATTGCGGATCGATCACTTCTGGAGAAATAAAGACATTGAATGTGTATCTAGTTTGTAACTGATGACGACGAACTTTGTGTTAATTATGTACCTATGTCGATTTTTGTTGTTTGTTCTCAAGTGAGTGGCATACCTGTCTTTATTGAGAACAAGCTGACCCGACAGACGTTGTCCTGTCTTAACTATGAATGTCATATGTCGTTTAGTTTTAGTTTTGACTATTGACTAAAACTAAAACTATCGACTCATTTATCCACCGATCCATCTGTATTAAACGATATTTGCAGCGCGCATTCTGTCAATCGCTGACAGTTATTTCAAACAACTGACAGTTATGTAAAATTAATATTGGCGTTAAGTTGTCTTAAATTTTGTAACGTTCCGATCAACTTCCTTATGTTTTTATTTCATAAGATCCTTCTCCTGACAATAACGAACACAACAAAAAAAAAAGTGAAATCGGTCCAGCCGTTCACGCGTGATGGCGTGACCAAGGGAAATAGGGATTCATTTTTATATATATAGATAAAGTTTCTTTAAACCGAAACTTATGAAATTCTAAGTACTACTAAATTGTGTAACAACCCTAAAAGTTTGAGGCATAAACTTACATTTTCTTACTACTCGTAACTTCCAGGTAGTTACATTAATTTGACTTCGTGAAATGTACCTTATATGGCAATAAATTCGACCTTTACATGTAAAATAAACATATTATCTACCTGTTTGAACTTACTACGAGAGCTTTCCTTGGCTTTGATTTTTAGTTAGCCTAGTTCTAACTTTTAACTAGCCTTTTCTCTAAGTCTAGGTGTAGTTTACAAGTTTGGCTGAACTAAAAGTCTACTTTAGTTTTATTTGTAAAAGTTCTTGATGTTAAACTAAGCTACTTACTTGACAGAGATTATTTTAAAAAGACGGCAACGTTATTAGTGAGTGGGTTGGAAATTGGAACTTTTCAAACTCATTTTAAGTCTGAAGAGCTACTTATAAACTGTAGATAGTTGCTTAATTAATAAGTAAGTACTAAGTTTAAGCTAGTTTTGAAAACTGACAATGTTTTTTTATCTGTTTAATACTTCTTTAACGAATAATGTTAGGCTATTAAAGGCGTTTTTGGTGTCATGGATAGATTGATTTAGGTATGCGCACGCGTAGAATGACCTCTCCTATCTCTATTCTACAAAGAAAAGATGTCTCTTTTGATATAAAGCATTTCCAAAGTTACCTGCCTTTTCTTAAATTTTTACATCGTGCTGAAGAAATCTTTCTACAATCTGTAATTTTGTCTTTCGATCTTCCTTTTCTACCATGGTCATGCTACGCGAGCATTTTAGGATTACCTAGGTCAATTTTCTAATGCACACATATAGTATGCGTCGATAAAATGGCAGCCTTTTTTTTATGGGTGGGATATCATCAAATGACCTCTCCCGCTCTGGGCGGAGCGGAAGGGCGTGTCAGACTCTTACTGACTAAAACCCACCCGTGTTCATTCAGTTGCCTGTGCGCCAGGGCCACGGTAACTCTTTCGAACAATCCGCGATCCCGGCAGGCATCGGCCCTATCGGACCACGTCAATTATGCTGACATCTCTCATCATCTTAGCCTCATTGTAAGTAAACTGTAAGACGCTGTACTACAAAAGTCTGTGACGTACTTAAGAGGCTTACAAGAGCTAAAGCGTAGTCACTGTCGGATTGCATAGAAAAGAAAGAGACGCGCGATGACACAACGCTGGTAATTTATTGAAAAATATGAAGCAATTATGGATATACAAAAAATCTATTCATTGGACTAAAAAATTAAAACACTATTACGTTAGTATGTTACTTGCAGAATAATCTGACAAAAAAACTGAATGTTTGCATGTATATAAGTATGGTTTTTAATCGTTAAAAAAAATTTTTAGAGGTCTCTTCGTGATTTTTTTCTATCATATCAAGTTAATTGTATTATGTTTTCAACACACTATCTAACTAGCATATATCCAGAAGAATATCATATATTTTTCTGATTTTGGTTACTGCAGTGAATCATATATTTTTAGGCATTATAAATTTGCGTTTAGGTCATATAGTCCCCTTAACAGTAAATAACAACAAGATAATCTTTGTATCGGCTGATAATCTTGCACAACGCTATTTCTTAACATCAGGGAAATATTGTGGAAATCCTTGTTCCTTAGCAACATGTCACATGTGGCAGTTGACTGATACGTTATTATTCTTCGTTAGGTATTTTATCGCTAAATCAAAGACAGAAATAAACACTTTATCGCACTTTTTCTCGTACTTATCGGTACCGATAAAAGTCTTGTGTTTATTTGAAATAACTTGTCGTACTATTGTAGTGAATGATTCGATTTTTAGTGAATAATTATGACAAAAATATAAGAGGTAAATACTATAGAAAAAAAATATGTTTATTCGTTGACTGTTAATTAATATTAGGTGAGATAGGTTGCAAGTGACATTTTCTAAAATTCTTTGTTGGAGGTGATACATATGAAAATGATAATGATATATAACTCCTTTGAATTCATTGAACATGTAAGTAATAAGTTTATGACATGTAACATTCACAAAAAAACCTCATTGTGAATTTTATGTGCTTACTGCTTGAATAAAATAAAAAAATAAAAATTACTTTTTACCACACAATTACATAATTATGTATGAAGTCACGTCGCGCTAGACCATGCTTGTGAAGAAATTTTGGTAACAAAACATGTTTTTGACAAGTATTGTTCAAGTAATGTTGAAAACAAGTATCACAAAATGTTTATGGGTGTAACCGAGGAGTTACGGATTAAAACATCATGGAGAAGTCTGCTATTCCACGCTAGGGGTCAAAGATTTGCTAGCACCACGCGCTCGATTCCAAAGATGCTTCTACACAACGGGTCATATTTTAACTATGGACGTTTTTATAATTTCTAACGTGACGTTAATAACGAGGACGTCCACGGTATCACGATAACACAGGGAAATAAACAGTATAAAAATATTATATGAACACGCTTTTAAATTTCCGTCCACTATAACGTTATAACGTGGACGTAACGTAGCACACCAAACTACTACAAAAACTTACTATTAAAACTTTGAACGAAAAAAATCAACTGTTCCTTACATTTTGTTACACGCAGCTCGACAAAATGTATTGGAATAGCTGTTTTTTTTTGTGAATGCATTTCATTCAAATTTTGTATATCTTCTAAGCAGTGGCGTTCCTTCCATACAAGCCGGAAAGCCCGGCTTTCAATTAAATGTTAACCTATCAACAAAAAACATAAACAAACTTCACGTCATGCATACTTGTAAATTAACTAAATCATTTTTTTTTTTAAATCTTTATTTATTTACAGGGTTTTTTTCTATAAAGAATATGTCACCCCGATTATTGAATACAATAATTATAAAAAACAAAACTAGTCTACCCGCAACCTTGTACCCATAACAATAATATGATAAAGTGTTCTGGCGTCATCTGACAATGGTGAGGCCAGAACGCTATTATAGAAGCCTACATTAAAATTACTGTCAAAAGCTTGGCGTCTTTGGTCTCCAATACGACTACATTCCGTCAAAATGTGATGCACATCTTCTATGACTCCACAGACAGCACAATTGGGTGAATCAACTTTGCGCATCATAAAGCCAAAACTATTGAGAGGAACGTGGCCGGATCGGAGTCTCAAAGCCATCACAACTTCTTGCCTATTCATCCTGCCCTCGCTGAACCAAACCATACGTGGAAGAGATGGCTGAATCGTCTTGTACCAAATGCCCTTCGTTAAAGATCTTTTATCAAAATATTCTGACCAAGATTGAATACATCTGTCTCTAACCAAGGGTAAACGCTCAGTATGCCATGGAAGACAAGCATAAAATTCCCCATCAGATGCGGCTTCATTTGCCAAACGATCAACCATCTCATTACCAACCAGTCCAACGTGAGAAGGAATCCATTGCAATACAATTGTTTTATGTTTGGTAACAAATTCAGTGATGGTTCTTATGATACTATATGCCAGTGGAAGCCCCCTGAATGGTGAAGTACTTGTACATCTCATCAGATGCAGAAGGGCACTTTTCGAGTCAGTGAAAATGACGAACCGATTACCGTCCAAAGATTTGACATAAGCCAAAGCTTTAGCGATAGCAATTAACTCCAAGTGCATTATTGAAACCTTTGATGAAATACGGAATTTGGAAAAGGTACCAAGGTACTTGCGAATCAAAAAAGGCTGCGCCACAGTAGTTCTCATGTCTAGAACCATCCGTATACACACAGTAAAAGCCAGAATATTGGGTATTTAGAGACTTACAACATATAGATCTTAAATTATGTATAAAATAACTATGTTTAGGTTTATCAACCGAATCTAAACTAGGCTTTACAATACGTGATAAGTCTATATTGCTGACCCAAGTATCCATGGAGAACATGCCAATTTTACTACTGCAGTACATAAGTTCTTGCTTTAGGACATCGTGTGACATAACTAACAGAGGTTTTTTCTTATTTCTCCAATAAGGGCTATTACTACAAAGACCATGAAGCTTATCCAATATGTCTATTAAAGGAAAATCGTAACACTTCGATTTTAAGTAAAACTTACCAGCTAAATACCGGCGGCGGATAAAAAGAGGAGGCAATATCAATTCAGATTCCATCACGTGAATCGGAGTACTTTTGATAAACCCACCGATTAACCTCAGGCAAATGTTTTGTAATCTATCCAGTTTGGTTAAATGTGTATCGGCGCTATTGTCCAATAAAAAGCTACCAAAGTCGATACGACTACGAATAAGAGAGATATATAACCGTCTTAAATGGTTGGGATGAACACCCCACCCTGGACCCACTAATACCTTAAACATATTAATCAGTTTAAGGATTCGCTCACGAACCTCATTTATATGTTTCTTCCATCGGAGACCCCTATCTAGCCATATTCCCAAATATTTCACATGGTCTACTAACTCTAACAAAGTACCGTTCAAACGGACATCTATAACTGGTCTACGAAAACCTCTACTAAACAAACAAACTTTACTTTTAGCGGGAGAAATTTCTAAACCTACGTGCGTTAACATGCTGTTGATTAGATCAAGAGCAGACTGGATCTTGCATTCGCCCTCACTAACAGAAGAACACTGCACATATATAGCGAAATCATCCGCATACTGGGATAATCTTTCTGCAAACGTTTACAAATATCCGACATTATTATATTAAATAATAGTGGAGATAACGGATCACCCTGAGCCAAACCACTACCTGAATATCTGCTAATAAAATCGTTACCAGACTTTATTTTAAGTACTCTTCTGTGAAGAAAATTCCATAAATATCGACAGAGTCGTGACCCTACTTGAAAGCTATCCAAAACATTTATTAAAACAGTATTATTCACATTATTATATGCATTATTAATATCTAAAAAACAACCCATAGTAGAACAACCCTCGGAAAAACCAGTTTGAATCGCGGAGATTAAGCAACTTAATCCATCTAAACACGACCTACCTCTTCGGAAGCCTACTGTGTTCGCAGAAAATGTGTTACTTTTTTCCAGAAACCATTCCAATCTTCGAAATAAAACGTAATGGAAAAGTTTGCATATGCACGACAACAAGGATATAGGACGGAGTGAAGAAACGTTACTAGGATCACGACCAGGTTTTGGAATAGGTACGATACAAATGTCGCGCCACTGAGAGGGAACAAAACTAAGATAAAAAAAGTTATTATATAACGTTAGTAAAACAGATTTACCCACATCAGGTAAATTCTTAATCATAGAATAAGATATATCATCGCATCCAGGAGATGTATCCTTAGATTTGATACATTTATCTAGCTCCTGTATAGAGATCTCACACTCTAATATAGGGTTACTATGGTGAACCGTAGGGGTCGATGGGGAAACATAATCTGGTGTTAAAGAATTTAAAAGATTTGTGGCACTTTGGGCGTCCACAAAATGTCTAGGCGAACGGTAACCTTTCAGCCATCTCATTTTGCGCCACATTTCACTAAACGATGTGGTATGATCAACTGTAGAACAAATATTTTGCCAGTTCACTCCCCTAGCCTGCCGGATTAACTTTTGCGATGTATTTATCCTATTGTTGAGAGTATCAAGATTTTGGGGAGTGGGATTACGCCTAAATATGGACAATGCTAACCTACGACGAGCCACATCGTGAGACAGTTCTGAAGTCCAGTACGGCTTTGGGGTAAAACCTGAAGAAGGGTTTTGGTTAAATTTAAATTTCGGGATGAATTTGTTAGCAGCGTCATTCAAAATATCTAAAAATAAATCATATGATTTTTGAGGGTCATTCGGTAAACACAAATGACTAAATGTTTGTTCCAGATATTTTTTATATGAAGTCCCGTCTGCTTTACTAAAATTCCTTTTAATAACTGAAGGGAGATATGACGTACACAATGTTGAGATTTTAATCATTAAATGGTCACTGCCAAGATTTTCATTTAAAACTGTCCAATTAATGTTAAGCGCAATATCTGTAGAAACCAGTGATATATCTGGGGAAGCCTGTTGCAAGTTGTTGTCAACTAAACGAACTCGCGTATGTGACCCATCGTTCAAAGAAAAAAAGTTGCTGTCTATAAGCGAGTCGTGAATAAGACTGCCTCTGTGGTCAGTTTTATAAGACCAACTGACGTGATGGGCGTTAAAATCACCTAGAATTAAAGTTTTGGACGGCCACAAAGATATCAGATTATCCCAATCCTGCTGAGATGTAACGACTCTAGTTGGACAATAGACAGCAACAATATTTTCGAACGGATCACAATTAAATAATTGAACGCATACTACCTCGATGCTGTTATTATTAACGTGGACGCGCCTCTGATGCGCTTTAACAGATTTGTGTACTATGATAGCTACACCGCCGTATGAGTCATGCCGGTCCGCGCGATAAACTTCGTAACCACTAACTTTAAAATTACTTTCTGGTTCGAGCCACGTCTCACTAAGGGCAGCAATATGTACTTTATCCTGGCATAAAACATCATGAAACGATGCTAACTTAGGCCTGATACTTTGGGCATTCCACTGTAAGATATTTAATTTAATTGATTTGTTAGCCATCACAAGGAATGAAAAAGTTAAACACTGCTTTTATCCACGGCCACTCTGAAACAAAACTCACTGACACTAAAGTTAACCATTCTAGGCACAATTGGTAGACACACTTTATCTTATAAATTAACCTACTCTTTTTGAGGTAAATAACTTCCTTTATTCTAGCCCACAACTCATTGAAAGATGGACATTCATCGTTACCCTCTGCATCATCAGGTGATTGATGAAAGTCTTTATCGTCTGCATCTGAATTCCAAAACATCCAGTCTTCTTTTGGTGGGTTATTTTTTGTAGACTTTACTTTGGGTTTAGGAGGGTTATTACTAACTAAAGTAGGAGTCTGCACTTTGTGTACAGTGGCCTCAGTGTGTATAATTTCGGAAAAAGTGTTATGGAAGGAGGCTCCCGAATTCGTTTCTCTAACTTGAGAAGGCTTACTTGCGTGAGGTGTAAAAAAGACACGATTTTCTGGGGCTACAGGACCTTGAGGGAGAACGACAATTTCGGGAGGAACATAACATTCTAGGGCTTTCCTGTATGTACAACCAAACTCAGACATAATCTCCCTTAGCCTTCTTTCCTTCTTGTACACTGGACAAGTCTTACTTAGAGATATGTGGTTACCATTGCAGTTGACACAGTTAAACAATAAAGTGTCGCAATTTTCATGATGTCCACCACACTTCGGACAAACCACGTTTTTCGAGGGGCACATTTTCCGCATATGGCCTAATCTCCAACATTGGGAACATTGGGACACTTGGTGTATGTAAGGCAAAACCTTTATGTTTATATCACATACACGAACTGATGCCGGTAGATGATCACCGTCAAAACAAAGTCGAAGGGTTTCGCTGGGGCACCAACCACCTTCGTCCCTGTTGCGACGGTCTAGCCTCTTGAATGATAAAAGCTTGGCGGGGGCAGGACATGAAATATTTCCGTAGATCTCCTCATCGGTGAAATCCACATCTACATCCTTAATAAGTCCATAGCAGACAGACAGCTGCGTGGCCTTCTGGAACTTCCATCCTTTCTCTAAAAATTTCTCGCACAACATAAGATTTTGCGCAGCCGATTCACATTCAAATTGAAGGCGTATTTTAAATGGACTTAAATATTTTACCTGGCTTATTTTTGTTATTTTATTTTCTTTTAAAATACGTGCCATTGCAAACTGTTTCGGAAGACGTTCCTTGGAGGAAACGTAGACCTCATATTTTTCTTCTT
Organism: Griposia aprilina; assembly: GCA_916610205.1. Lineage (NCBI taxonomy): Eukaryota > Metazoa > Arthropoda > Insecta > Lepidoptera > Noctuidae > Griposia > Griposia aprilina. The sequence goes on from OU744306.1 coordinate 5,634,804, forward strand.
TTACTGAGTTTTTGCTACCGTGACATATCTTTTTTTTAATCCCCTTAACTTCTGTCCAACCCTCTTCGTCTTCAGTACTGTCCTCTCTTTCTCGCTTTTCCGCTCTTAACTGCTCTTCTATATTTTTACCATCTGCATTATCATCTATAGTCTCCATGTCTGACGAATCATTCAACAAACTCTGTACATCATTCTTAAATACGGGCGTAACAAAGCGCGGTGCAGCGCTTATGTGATCAGCCATGGCGCGATCACGTAAGGCACACGGTTGGGCCGCGTAGCCGAGAGGTCCGGCGCACACCTATAGCGCGTGACAGTGCGTAAACAATAATTCCCGCAGTGGGGATAGCGAACCGATCCGCGACAAAAAACACAACCAGACCGCACGAGTGCCGTACGGTTATGAACTAAATTAAATCATGTCGCATGAATTGATAAGAATAATTCAATTCAATTCAATTCATTAATTATTTCGGAAAAATCATCCATATTGTGTTAGTATTAAAAACATAGAAAAATATGTTAGTAGCATAAAAATCATAAACAAATTATTATTCCAATCAAAACCAATAATTAAATTAAAAATCAATGTTAAAATCAAATATCAAAACAATATTTTTTTTTTTTTTGGTGGGTTTGCTCTTGACTCTTGTCTAGATCAGAGATGACAGAGACAAAGTCGACGATGGAGTGAGCTTACCCTGAAGAAGCCTGTTACAATAATAACAAATTAAAATTATAATCAAAGTCAAAATAAAATAAAATAAAAAATAAAAATAAAATAAAATAATGACATACCTGTTTTTTTTTTAATTTAGGTATATCAGCTTGCCCCATAGGCACGCCACTGCTTCTAAGTATACCATGTAGTTGTGGTATAATTTTAATGTGATAAGGTCCGCGCCACTTCGTATGTAGTGCGAAACGACAAGGCTTATTGTAATCATGTAAGGCATAACGTAATACAATCACAGAATATCAAGGTACCATGTTATATCAAAAAAATATTATCATACGAGTAAAATACAATTTGATCCTCTACAAAAATAGTCTAGTGACGTTTTTTTATAAAAAAATATGCAGATGTAAATAATGTACAAAATTGTTTTTACTTTTACATTTGTAATATCATTAAACTGCTTTGTATTATTAATATACACAAGGTTCGGCGTTGATTGAAGGAATAAATCACGAAAGACTTTTATTTCACGCCTCCTCAAACTGGCCGGCAAACAGATGTTAACATCAATAGAATTAAACAAATGCTGCATGATGACAGCGGTTAGTTTACAGAATTCACAAGGCCATGATCACGAATCACAAGACCTACTGTGGTAACAGCGGCGAGCAGTAACTTCCCTTTTTACCAAAAATATCTCTTAATAGTCACGGACTAGAAAAAAAAGAAGGACTCCGCGCCACGCGTATCGAAAGTGAAGCACTGTAAGTAGGACCGTTTGTACAACCATGCCTCACGCATACATTTACATCATAAGATGCCGACTACGTGTCACTACGGCGTCGTTGTAGGTACTGTTTACGTCAAGTAATAAAATAATGCCTTCTTGTGTTGTGAAATGGTGTCAAAATAATTTTGTATACCGGAAAAAGTGTCAAGGAATAACATATACTCGTATACGTCGGAGAAGGTCATTAGTTTGGACACTTAACGAAGCGCAACACGAGTTCGGGGAGGTGGCAGCACCGTCGCGATGACGTGCATCCTCGGCTAACTTCATGCTATGACAGAGCCTGGCTGATGGAGGAGCGCTGATGGGACGAGTGGACACTTACCATTCTGCCTTCGAGGAGATCAGTACCTCCACCCTAGGTACACCTTCCATATAATTATGTCGTGTACCTAAAGAGTGTGATTCGCTAGTGTGATTAATCTGTTCGTAAATTATAATTTCATTTGAACTGCAAACGGTTTTTCTAATGCGCCATAACCAACACTACCCACAGTACACCCACAGTAGTTAAAATATGGCTGATAATTACGAGCGAGACACGTAGCTTCTCCGTCATATAAATAGATCAGTACGGTGCTTCACTTTCGATATGCGTGACGTGGAGTCCTTTTTTTTCTAGTCCGTGTTAATAGTATTAAAAAAAATCGTGTCTGTGTATTTACTTTTCCGGTACCTACTAAAATGGTTCGAGTGCGGCGTGAAATCAATTAAATTATTCTTCGTTGTTTATAATATTTGTTTTTAAGCTCTCTGTAGGGAGATATTATACTACATAGTTGATTGCATCGAGTCCATTGCTTTTTTGGTCTCTCAAAACTTAAAATACATTTGCATGATTTTGTAGTTCGCTGATGATTATAAAAGTTTGCAGTGAAGTAAACATCTTCCTCCAGTTAGCATGAAAATGATAAGTTTTTCGAATTTATTTCCCCAATATTTTTTGAGCGAGTGGTTTCACTTAAGACCTTTACTTTGGATATTTATCTTTGAGAAGAAAGATAAATGAACTTCGAGATTGATATGAAGGAAAAAGGTTCACTTTCTACATAGTTCTCGGAAGCGTTTCATTGGAAAAAGGGACTTTTTGTTTAGCTTTGTTGTAGGTATTTATCTTTTTCAGTAAGTTGATTTTTGGCAAATTGTTATTGCTAGAAGAATCTTGTCGCAATCGTAATAAAATAGAAAAAAATAAGAAGAAAATATCTACCTACGTTTATTTACGGTAAATATGACGCAAAGAAAAACACACAAATAGGTACCTACAAAAAAGAACGAGTTGGGGGAAAATATACGTCACATACACGCAAAACGGCAATCGCTCAGCATGATTCTTGGCAAACTGTTACTGCTAGAAGAATTTTGTCGAAATTGTAAAAATAGAAAGAAATAAATAAAAAAAATACGTTTATTTGCGGTAAGCGTGACGCACAGAAAAACACACAAATATAAAAAGAACGAGTTGTGGGAAAATAAGCATCACATCCACGCAAAACGGCAATCGCTCAGCATAATGCTACGACCCTATGCGAGACAGAGCCCCAGCGCTAATGCGCAGATGTTTCATTCTACTAAGAATAATATACGATTGTATTGTGACCAGTTTTTTTAAGCTATTTATTTTTGTAACATAACATCACGCTTGTAATCCCCGAAGGTTTAGGCAAAGATGTGAGGGTGTGCTATTTTTGTATGTAGGTATAATAAAACGAACGGCATAGAAATCATCACCATGAATGTTGGTAACTGAACCATCATTTCCGTTTTTATACAATACCTACCCTAAATACCTTTGGCTTTTCTTATTTCGTAGCAATGTTGCTTTAAACGGACTTTTTTTGTAGGTATATAATTATAGAATTGAATCGGTAGGTAATTGAAGAGTTAAAGCCTCTTTGCACGGAATAGCTGCAATGACAAAGTAGAATGTATTATTATTTTCTTCGTTTTTAGGATTCCGTACCTGAAAAGGAAAAAACGGAACCCTTATAGGATCACTTCGTTGCCCGACCGTCCGTCTGTCAGTCTGTCAAGACCCTTTTTCTCAGGAACGCGTGGAGGTCTCAAGTTGAAATTAATATCAAATCGTCGTCTCTACGGTCGCCTGGAGCTCTAAGAAAATCAAGCTTCTAAGTCCATGCAATAAAAAATACGGCCATTTATGCGACATATTTTGACACTCGCAAATAAACCAGAATCTAGAATCATGAATTTTGTTAAGAAGCAAGGTCTCAAAGCACAAGAAGTAAAGGATAAAGTCTGAAAATCGTTAAGAAAAAATCGATTACAAAATTACATTTGCAGTTGGAAAATTGGCCGTGACGTATATCGCTGTATGGGAGAACATTGTTTCAACTAAAAAGTTAAGTTTGTTCTTGGGCGCGACATGCGACCCGACACAAAGGCACCGCCTGTCGCGCGACGGGCGGTGCCTATGTGTCGCGTGCGATTCGCGTCGCGGAGCCTATTTGAAGGAGCCTTCATTGTGCACGCATTTGGCCGGTTTTTGATGTGAAACATCTATAGCCGCGGGTAAAACTGATTGTAGGCGTGGCGACGCATGCCGTGGCGAGGCGTCGCCACGCGTTTCTATGGTATGTTTCACATCTTCCAGGCGTCCCGTGACGGTTCAATTTTATTTCATATGACGGTTGTCACCTATCTTCTCTTGTTCAATATAATTTATGTAAAGAAAATGGTTTTCTTTTTATTGAACCGCGTTCCGCGAGTTATTAATACTTTTTGCTCACACTAAAGAATTTCTTTATGGCAGGTAGTAGGTACGGATGTCAACTAAGATAGAAAATAATGTCAGGATAGCATGAATAAAAACAACATTAATTTTTAGTTCTTCAATATTTAGTTATATCAATTTTATTAGAACGAAAATCGACATGGGTGTAATAAAATACTTTAAAAGTCGTTTCTTTAATTTCAGGTATGTTTTAGTATATAGTAGTACATCATTTTAGTCTATACATATAAGTATATTTAATTTATAGTAAAACTTAGATGATAAATAAATTTCTTTAATTTCGGAACCAACACATTTGGGTTTTACTATTACGTCTACTAAGATACGATAAATGTCAATAACAGTACCTACTTTTTTCTAATGTTAATTTTGGAACCGAATATGCTCTTCTACGAGCTAGTTAGAGGCAAAAGCACTAGGGTAGCACGCGAAATTCAATTTTATTTTCCACAATAATTAAACTTCTTGAGAATTAGGTATTTATATAATTGGCCGTTTTGAGAATAAGCTCAAACTCAAAGCATTTATTTCAAATAAGCCTATTACAGGCACTTTTGAATTGTCAAGTGGTCGGTCAGTCAGAAAAATGAAGCTAGGCGTTTAAATAATTGCGAATTAGGCATTGTGTACGTAAACCATTTGATGGCTGAAAATAGCAGAGACCACATTGCCGCCACTACGAGCAGTAATTAGCACAGTGGAGATTGTTAAAAAAAAACCCGTCTCATCAAAAATCTTTGATCTTGTGAACATACTATAGTCGCTTTAACATAAACAAATCGACCTTAAAACAAAAGTAAGAATACATTCTACCGTCCATCATTACTTAGCAACAACAAAACTATTCAATGTGTGCAAAAGAATGTAAAATACTTTGAAAAAAACTTTGTTTTATTTGTAAAATACTTATTGTTGCTGCTAATTTATTTTACTTAACATTAAGAGGGGCGCACACGGGTCCACTGGCACCACTCTTTTAAAATAATATAATCTCTTGCCTGAGAAGGAATTTTGAATAACGGAGAAATAATAAGCACCCTCGGTATGTCTAGAATTTTCTAATACCTTTTATAAACTTTCATGTTGAGACACGAAGTAACAAAATTCGATCTAAAGAAAAGCGGCCACATTCCTCTAGATCAGGGATCCCCAAACTATTTTGGACAAGTGACCCCTTTTCCAAAATGAACTGTTACCTCAGACCCCCATGGCCAAATTACCTACTTTTAAGATCAACCCCCTTATTCATAATGGTCCGCTAACTTAAAACAGCTGCTACAGAGTGTTATTGCACGACTCATGATGCGAAGCATCAGAGAGTGCTTTCGATCGAAAAAAAAATTTCGCCTCATTTTGGCGGCTATTTTTATTATTATAGCCATGTTAGTTCTCGGAATCAAGATATTTTGCATACTATTGTCGAGATAATTTAATGGAGATTAATTTCATACTTTTTAAAAATTGATTTACTGCAAAAGAATTGGAAAAAAACACCAAAGTAGGTCAAAAAAAATTCCTGTCCGTCATGTGTGAAACCCGGAAACACTGTAACTTGTGAAAAAATCCATTATTTGAGTATTTTTTTTTTTTTTTAATTCTAATCGATAATTGTAGGTCACTGAATGCAAATGGCTAATTAATTCAGTGTCGTTTAATTACAATTAATAAAAAACGAAAACTACAAGACTACATCTATTTATATTTTTATTTTTTATAGAATTGAATGAGATTATGAGGCGTGCACTTTTGGATTTTCCAAATTTTTTTCATTCTGACTTAGGTCAATAGAAGAAGACAGAGTTAGAATTAGCAATGCTTTAAGTTAGCAGACTATTATGAATAAGGGGGCCTATCTTTAGTTTTTACCTATTGATACAAAATACCTAGGTACTAAGGTACCAATTGGAAAACTTTGCACTTGGTTAAGTGAGTAAAGTTGACTTCATTTTCTCATCAAAATTTAACAAAATAAAAAGACATAGAATTCAGTAAATATCAAATTTAATTAATAATGATTATTACAAATTAAGTACTTAAAGAATCTTAAGTAGGTAGGAAATTATATTTAAATAAGTATTAATTCGCAAAGAGAAAATAAAACATTCAGTGTGATGGATGAACCTGGTGACTATCTACCAATCTAGCTACATCCGGTTCAATATTGGTTAGTTGCAGCCTTAAATCTCCACGTTCGTTGATTTTCAAACGGTTTCTTTGTTTCGCCAAATGTTTGTTACCACACTGAAGCTTTTTTTAACTGGATATGATGATGGAAAAGCGATAAGGTATTTTTCAGCAATGGTCCACTATGTAGGATACTGTGTTTCAATGTTGCGTTGCAAACAGAACTTCTGATAGCCTTGGTTGAACTTCTGCTTAAGCTCTTCGTCTATGCTGATGGTAATCAACTCTTTTTGCATTATCACATTGGCTTCTTCTGTGGCTGTGGTATTGTACGGATTTATTATCCATTGAGGAATTTGTAAATTTAAAAGATCCTCAAACCTCTCCGTAAAATCCTTGTGTAATGCGTCCAAGTGAGTGACATATAATAAAATGTCATCTTCTTGAAGCATTTCTGGTAATTTTGACAAATGCGGAAACTGCGAATATTCTTTTCTGCCTAAATTTTGTTTATAAAGGATCAGTTTACCCACGAAGGCCGATATTATTGTTTTTGTTTTAATCAAGTTATGATCGTCACCCTGCAGCTGCAAATTAACTTTGTTGAACATTCCAAAGATATCAGTCAAGTAATAAATATCTGTTTTACAATTGTTCAGATTTTCTTTCAAATTCGGATCTTTTTCTTGTAAAAACTCCAACACAGATTCAAAAATGGCTGAAAATCTTTCTAAGCAACAGCCTCTTGATAGGCAGCGAACTTCAGTGTGCAGAAGTAATCGAGTAAAGACTTCGTCGTTTTCCTCACATAGCTGAGCAAATAACCGAGAGTTCAAAGAATTGCTTCGAATCTTGTTGATAGCATTTATTACATATTGTAAAGACTTATGCAATTTAGGACTCAGTTTTTTTGCTACTAAATGCTGCCTGTGAATCACGCAGTGAATGACCAGTACATCAGGCAGTTGTCGCTTTAAGTGAGCTATAAAACCACGATGACGACCAACCATAGACGGTGCACCATCAGTCGCAACAGAAACAATGTTCTTCCATGGAATAGCTTTGTCAGTAAAAAAATGTTCCACGGCCTGAAAAATCGATTCTCCTCTGGTATCAGTCTCTAAATATGTAGCAAAAAGCAGTTCTTGGCACATATTTTCATCTTTGATATATCGAACATATCCTAACAACACAGCTTCATTGCCGGGCAATGTAGACTCGTCCAACTGGAGAGAGAATCTGTTGGTCTGTAAGAACTTGCATAAAATGTTTTCCACATCGCGTCCCATCTCGTCTATGCGTCTCTGAACGGTGTTATTGCTCAAAGGTATTCTCTTTAAAATATCATGTGCGGGTTTGCGCAATACATTGTTAAGGACCTACGCAATGGCTGGTAAGATAAGCTGCTCTCCAATTGTGTGGGGTTTCTCCGACTTCACTATTAGTAAAGATATATTATAGGACACTCGTAAACCATCATCGTCTTTAATAGATGATGACGCAAACATCGATCTTATGGATGGCCTTTTGTCTAGTTTATCTTTAAGTGCTTGAAAAAATGACAAGGGCTTACTTTTTTTGTCAGCATGTACTCTTGATAAGTGGTCATCCATTTTTGACCATCGTGTCCGCCATCATAAAACTCTTAGTAATCCTGCAAATACAAAAATAAGAAACTACCTAAATAAAAAACAATAATAAACTGTTAAATTTACTGGTAAATTTTTACAATTGAAACAACTGAGGCAACTGCAAACTGTTGGTAACAATCTACAGATAGCTCAACTGATCACTATCACACAGTGGGGCAATGCTGATGCACTGTGCCGGATAAAAACTGTTTGGTACTTACCCTGTTAATTTTTCATAAACTGCAGATATTGTATGGTTACGCTATTAACTCGCGTAGGAAGCTCAGCATTTTGTAAATTCTTGTTCAGTCACTTAACTTCACTTAATTTAGCTGTGTACTAACTTTGTAATCTCTTGAAATAAATGAGTACTTATATGAGTTATTATCGTTCAAGCTCCAACGAATTTCGAAACGCAAATGAACTTTCAACCTAAGTGCAAGCTCGTTAAATAGTAAAATATCAGGAACATGTTTGGACTTGCAACTTGATCATGAATTCGTTCGTGTTAAATCGCGTAAGGGTCAAATAGAGAGCAAGTCAAAACGCGCCTGAAAGATGTACGCTCGAACTCATTATCTTGCACAAACTTGTCCACACTGACTTGCCGAGTTTTTCATCTTGTACGAACTTGAGACTTTACATTACTACAACAATGCTATTTCCTACAAAAATATTAATTATTCTTAGTACACGTAACACAACATAAACAATACAGTACCTACCTACCTATCTTGAAAGTTTTAAATAAGAACTTGTGTTAATTTAATAGGGGTCGATTTTTAGACCTCCTCGACCCCCACAATCAGTTTTCGTTTATGTCGACCCCTAGGAAACCGATATCGACCACTTTGGGAACCCCTGCTCTAGATCATATTATTTTATAAAAATAATTGAGTAATTCAATCCTAATGTAATTGTACATGCGGAGATCCTCCTGGGCATGCTGAGGATCAAGTTATCTAGCATTTTTTGCGGTGACCTGTCCCATTCTTTAATAGCGGCTTCCCTGATCTCTGACACTGTCTGGGGAGGTGGCTGCTGGTTTCAAATAGCTCGCTTAAGATCATCCCACGCGTGATCTATTAGGTTTAAGTCAGGCGAGCCGGCAGGCTAGTCTAACCTTGCGATGTCGTCTTCTCGAAGAACAGCATTGACTCGCTGAGCTCGATGTGCGAGCGCATTATCATCGACCAGAACGAATTGGTGCCCATGGTTTATTTAGAATGGTCTAACAATTCCATCAATAGCGACTGTATTGTTCCTATCTGCCGTCATGGAGCCTCGATACGGGATCAAAGGCGTTCTAGCTCCAATCATAATTCCACTCCAAAAGGACACCGACTTACCGCCTTGCTGAACGGTTCCAGTGGCAGTTCTTTGCCTTTCAGAGTGTCCAGATCTTCCCCAGATACGACACGTCGGTTATCTGGATGAGTCAGATTCGCGATTCGTCAACGAAGAGACAGTTTTGCCAAATGTTTTCCTCCTCATCTTCTTCATTTTGCTGGAACCTAGCCCATTGCAATCTCCGTCGCTGACGTTGCCGTGAATTCAAAGGTGCTCGCCAAGACCTCCGTGCTCATAGTCCAGCCTGGTGAAAGCAATTCCGAATGGTTTGAGTGCGTTCTTTAAGTCCAGAGGCGGCCCATACTACTGCTTTTATTTTACTGGCGTTGATTGTTGGGTCACGGGCTGCCAGCAATCTGATATAGCGCTTTTGAGCGCGGTCAGAATAGTTGGACGACCACTGCAGGGTCGGTCAGCTAAATTATCCATGCCGTGGTACCTCTGCAACGTGGCCACGTCACAGGATTGGGATACAGCAACTCTGCGTGCTATTTCTCCTGTAGAATATCCTTCTTCCCTCAAAGTTACAATTTTTGCTCGTAAAACTTCTGATAGTCCGCTTGGCATTTTATCAATAATACGAGTAACTTTCGTTGAAAATATATTATAAATCCCTTAAAATTGACTAAGTCAGATTTGCTTGGATTGAATTTATTTTTATATGGTAAAGCAATTGAATTTGTTTTTTTTATTATTTTATATTCTAGTTCTATATATTTAAGTAAATAATCTAATAAGAAACATAAATTATTATATAGTCTACCGTAACAAAAAAGATTTCAATTTTTCAAACTGTTCGCAAACTTTTTTTAATGTATGTATGACGATTTACGGGACATCGTTATCTCGCTCACGCTAATTCGGAACGGGTGTAAGCACGCTAAAAGCGATTACAGTGCAATTCGAAACGTACCCTACATGTTTATCATAATCACTCTAATGTGGCATGAAACGAGAATCGGCTCCAGATATTGCATCAAAAATCGCATAGGCGAGAATTAGGACCCAACTTACCGAAGAACCAGTTTGACGTAAATGAATGAATGAATTTTAGAGAGCTCAGTACAAAAGTGAACAAATTACGAAAAGATTCGAAATTCCAATAGATTTGATTTAAGGATACTTAACAACGATTGATTGAGTTCAACGGATTAATCTACAAAGACAAGTCTTAAATCGAAGACTTCTACTTTCGTTTTACAAATTATTTTCGATTAATGATTTTTGTTTGAAAATTCGGTCTCGGAAGACTTCCTATGGAAATAATCTCTGAATACCTTATGGAGGATTTACCCTAGGTTGATTTTCGCCGTGCGGCTGGTCGCTTACCAAATCACTTCACAAGCCGAATCGTCACCCCATTTACACAGGTCGATAAAAATCGCAGGTGACTAGTTAACTCTGCATCATAATGTTGACCTCACCAGGTGGATGGTCGCTTACCAAATCGCCTCACAAGCCAAATCGCCACTGACATACTCGTAGGTTGACAAAAATCGCAGGTGACTAGTTAATTTTGCATCAAAATGTCGACCTCACCGTGCAGCTTGTCACTTAACAAATCGCCTTACAAGCCGAATCGCCACCCCATTTACACAGGTCGATAAAAATCGCAGGTGACTAGTTCATTCTGCATCATAATGTTAACCTCACCAGGCGGATAGTCGCTTACCAAATCGCCTCACAAGCCGAATCGCCACTTACATAGGTTGATAAAAATCGCAGGTGACTAGTTAATTTTGCATCAAAATGTCGACCTCACCGTGCAGCTTGTCACTTACCAAATCGCCTTACAAGCCAAATCACCACCCCATTTACACAGGTTGATAAAAATCGCAGGTGACTAGTTCATTTTGCATCAAAATGTCGACCTCACTGTGCGGTTCGTCGCTTACTAAATCGCCTCACAAGCCGAATCGCCACTTACACAGGTCGGTAAAATCGCAAGTGACTAGTTCATTTTGCGTCAAAATATCGACCTCACCGCACAAGCCGAATTGACACAGAATTGACCAGTTACACAGGTCGATAAAAATCGCAAAATCGTCTTACCTACCTTGTATACCTACTGTCGGTTTATTTGATTTCTAGCTATTAATGACAAGCAATCTAAATTCAATGGATAGGCTATGAATATGTAGATACTGCTTAGATTCTGCTGCCTATTTCATAGCTGTCTTGGTAATATCGTGTGTCGTACATACGATCAGGTTCCTATTTTATTTCATTAAAAAACAGAATACAAGAATCTTAGCAAACCTAAATCAATAGAAAGATTCACAAAATTATGTTGAACAACAGCTATTTTGATTCAAGAAGAACATTACCTATTGTTAAAGTAAAAGAGCATAGTTTCGGTTGTCCGATAAAAACTTTTTAACAAGCCATCTTGATAAGTTTTCTTTATTCTTCCTTTGATACCTGATTAAACATGAATAAGTTGCTCAGACAATATTACTAAGTTTTCTGTTTAGAAATCACTGAATCCAAAAAAGAAGTTATGTTTAGAAGGCCAAGAGCATACTTTCGCTTGTTCGATAAAAACTTTTTAACAAGCCATCTTGATAACAGTTTTCAACGTTCGTTTCCTCATGATTACTTCTTTTGTTTCAGATTTGGTGCAAGTGTTGTGGAAAATGAAGTGATGTTAGTAATCATGTGAAGTGACCGGGTTAAAAATCGATATAAAAATCCGCGTTCAAAGTTCGAACTATGAAACCGTTAATTTTAAATCTAAAAGTCCAATTTTAAAAACGACTCGTTTATCGTTCTGTTTTCATTTTTAAACAATTATGGATGTGTTACACTTAAGAGTTTGTCGTTAAAGCCAAAATGCGGTGGTGTGTATTTATATTCCTAGGTTTAGTGAGTGTAGGAGTTTCCCAGAACTGTCGCGGTGAAAAGCCGAGACTTCGGGATTGTGATAAAGTGTGCGATGATAGTGGTACCTGTAAGATACGGGCGGCGTTACTATTACCGAAGAATACGACCTATGATGCCTGTTTGTCTGCTGTGAGTATAAAATCCTAACTAATCCTAACTAATATTATAAATGCGAAAGTAAGTTTGTTTGTTATTTTCTCACGCCTAAGCCAATGAACAGATCATCCTGAAAATTTGCATATACGTTGTCAGGTGTACAGAAATGGACATGCATAGGGTACCTTTCATCCCGAAAAAAAGTACTGTTCCCGAGGAAAACAACAATAACGTTTTTATGATAATAGATGGCGCCACGTGTCTTTCGAATCATGATTGAATTATATTATTGTAGAAACTTTAGTAGAGTGTTAAGAGTTTTTTTTATTTAAGTACTTAATACCCTTTGTGAGTCTAGAGTGTCGATAGACCGGTTTTTCATCCTCCTAACTATAATTCCCCGAACAATCCGAATTGATTGTCAAATTCTAAATTATGGCGTGCGAAGCCGCGGGCAAAAGCTAGTAGTAATTAAGTAAATGTTTTACAAATGCATCGATTTCTATAATAGAAAGAAAAAATATATTACCATACGGCGAAGTTTTCCGTGTATTTCAAAAAAAAAATACGAATTAGTTAGATTAGATTCAGTACAATCAAAATCATTTTGATGTATAAAAGTTGAAAAACTACGGAAGTTACAAGTTTAAACGGACGAAAAATAAAGGGTTACACGTTTCAGTACAGAACCCTTGAAGTACATTACCTTATCTTCAATGTCTATTTATAGCTAATGGAAATAAAAGTACGCACTATACGGTTTTAGATAAGGTCGGAGTAAATTGGATAAAATAGATAACAGTTCACATTCTATTATTAGAAGCACGTAAAACATGAAATCTTTTCATCAATTCGATTAGTCGGGAGTCGATAAAATGTTTATCGATAATGTCATGGCGATGGCGCCTCACTATCTATTTAGGGCGATGTTGCATTACAATAGAGTTACATAAAATAAGTATTAAAACTAATCCTTCTGTTTTTAGACACACTGCTATGAATAAATACCGCTTATAGCTTTATAATTTATTCTACTTCAGAACTCATTAAAAGTTGTTCAAAATAAGTCTTATAATTACTTGCTACACATAGGTACTATAAATGTACGCAATTAAAATGGTTATTACGGTATCAAAATCTAATTCAGTAAAGCCGAGAGGATTTTGTGTGGATCGTCACGTACAAGTACGTCTCCACACAAACGAGCGACCCTGTCGTATCGAGCCTTCGCTAGCATTGTATTCCTTCCTCAGTGACGTTACATGACAAGAACCTAAGGGAACCTATAAGAGCTAAAGGTGAAGAAAATATTAAATACTTACTGTTGCCAGTGGTTTTAATCGCATCCTAGGGAAACTACTATATAATATCTGGTGTAGCGAAATAATAAAATATAAAACAATCGCCACTTTTAAAACAATAGATATAATTTTACCATAAAATTTTATCACCGTAAAATTGTAAAATAGTCAAAAAATGATGGGTATTGCAGAAACCAAAATAATAATAAAAAACAAGAAAATGCACAGGTTAACTTACACGCACGTGAATTTAATATCTTTGAGTCTGACCTAAAAAGTTCAATTACAATCGGTTTTTTATGGACTCCACCCTAAAAATAAGTTTTCAGCCATAGTTCTAAGTAGATCCATGGTCATAGAACAGTCATAAAATTTTAATACGGTAACACATGAAAAAGATCTAAATGGTTAAATTGAACTGCAATAAATTAGAATAAGTTAAATCATAAATATCTTGAAATATCCTCAATCCAGTTGTTGGAATATCGGCTGGTGTGACGGGATCTCTGACGCTCCTAAGGAATAATACCTATTGTGTTCACCGGCTTAGACTTAAGCCCCGAGGGTGAACCCGAAATTTGGTTTGTTATATCACGGTATACACCTAAGACAAATTATAGAGGATTACCATAACCAAAGCAGAATTTTAATAATACAGAAGAAAATTGGGAGATTGAAGACATGAGAAAAAATTCATACCGTTAAAAGAAGACCAAACGCTCCTATGTCAGAGAAAACATAATAAAAGCACGGACAAAAAAGAAATCGATAGTTTGAAGGTATGAGAAAAAATACGAACCCGGCCAACAGTAGGATAAGAAATAGCACGATAGCTGAGAAGATATTTATTTACTCACAATATCTGAACTGAAGAAAATTTGGGCTTATTTTTCGAATCTTTAATAGTTAAAACATTAGCTCCAAAAGTTTTTTCTGCAAAGAAAATCTTGTTAAAAACCAAGAATTAAGAACCATTTTAATGGAATTTAGAACAAGAAGTTCTAAATTCCAATAAAATTAAGAAAAGCGATTATTATCGATCAGCTAAAACTTAAGTAAAACAGGTTGAATAAGTTCAGACACGAAAGAGGAATGTTTCTAAAATTATTATAGCGAGTCTGAAATACGAATTATTCCGATCTGTCAAGCTGCTTGGACATATCGGAATAAAAGTTTGATCTGTCCCCCAGTTAGCAACGAGGATACAGTTCCAACTTTATTCACTCCTATCTGTCCCCCTATCACTGATAGGGGAACAGCGGGGGGAGAGAGGGATCCATGGAAAACCGACAAATTCTGAACAGGCATAAAACTTGCATGCGACGGGGATCGCGCCTTGCGCTAAAACTAAATAGCCAAGTATGTGCCACCAATTTGGAAGTAGCGCTCGCTCGGTTCGCGCACTATTGGTCACAGTTCTAACCTAACCCATTTGATTTGGTCAGGGTGCTCTGTCTTAGTTATTGAGACCAATTCGGCTGCCGCCACAACGACAAATCAGGGACGGTTTACAATGACACGGGTGTTAAAATTGGATAGATTATGAACCCTGTCGGTAAGTGTAGGTTCTTTCACAATATGATGGTTTGACATGGATAGATTATAAAATATCGAAAATCAATACGTTATATTGTAAGCAGTTGGTACAGTTCGCAATTTATCAACAGTTTACAATCTCGCGACATACATTTTAAAGTAACGGTGTCTACAATCATACGGTGACATAATATGTACAATGCTGACTGCAGTGGGCGATCCCGCAAGACTGCGGTTGAACGATATATTCAGAGGAATTTATTCCATTCTAACCCGTATCTCAATGCGCATAAAATATGATAATATTAAAAAATAAACGAATTATTCTGCAGTAAATTGTGTCCCTAAGCTTGAGAATTTGTGTTGGTACTCTTATAATATTTGAAGAAGAAGCCAGGACAAATGAAAAGGATAAACGATTTATTCTGCAGTAAATTGTGTCCCTATTGTGAAAAAGCTTGAGAATTTGTGTGGGTACTCTAATAATATGTGAAGAAGAAGCGAGGACAAATGAAAAGGTTAAACCGACAAAATTAAATCACTACTTCAATAATAAGCAGTGCAAGATCTTTTATGTTATTCCCCAGGTTTGCATCTGATCCTTTAATTTAGATGGTTATGCATGATTTACTTGTATTTGCGTGAGGCAACCTTCAGAAGAATGAAGCTTACGGTATCGGCTAGATATTAAAGATACCCATGGAGTTTGACGTCGCAGGATTTTTACGCATAGAGGAAGAGGAGGCCTGTGTTCCAGCAGTGGGAGGGATATTAGAGGCTGATTATGCTTGTGCTATGCTTATGAGGGAAATAATAAATATAGGAAACTTAAAAATTTGATGATACTTGTATTTTTACGCATAGAGGGAGAGGAGGCCTGTGTCCCAGCAGTGGAAGGGGGGGGGGGCATAAGAAGCTGATGATGCTTATGCGATGCTTATGAGGGAAATAATAAATAATAATAATAATAAATATTGGAAGTTTGATGATACTTGTATGATAATAGGTGAACAACCACACTTACTGGACTTTGAACTTAATTTTTTTTTGTTAAAGTTTTTTATTTGATGTGTATTTAAGTTAGTTAATAAAAGATACGTTAAAGTAGCCCGAGAAACTTAAAATTTGTTACGTTTTTATAGAATAAGTAATAAGCGTCTATACTATAATTTGCAAAAAACGTAATAAGTAACGTTTTTTTTTATTTCTACGTTAGTACATCCCTCTTAACTAGGACATTCATTTATGTGTCTCATGCCCATCGCACATGTGAATTAACAAACCTTGGCCTTGGCTCCCTAAAAAAGTAATATGTCCTCTTCAGGTGGGGCCCGCTCTGGACCTTGCTATGGAAGACCCGGTCATCCAGAACGCCTTCCCGCCCTGGCTGACGGTGGAATGGATGAAGTATGACGTCACAGATTGTGATGCGGCGTACGCTGTGATATCAGCGATAGACGCTTACAACGACTGCGCTCATGTGTTTTTTGGACCTTCTTGCGATTTCGCACTGGGTGAGTGTTTCTACTTGTTTTTTTTTACGAAATTGAGAATAATTGTTTATACATACATACATACATAAACTCACGCCTTCTTGCCATGGGGGTAGGCAGAAACTACAAAACTCCACCTGCTACGATCCTTACATACTCCTTTTGCCTCGTTTACGTTCATACATCTGGTCATACACGCACGCCGGTTGCGAGCACTACGCACCTGACCTTTCTGAAAAAAATGACCAATAAGGTCACTATTATGTCTTCCTAGGGCATCCCCTCCCGGCGTTTCTACTCACATCTGCCTTGTAAATCAAATCAAATCAAAATAAAATCAAATCAAATCAAAATATTTTATTTCACGTAAATCAACATGGCCTTATGAAACGACAGAAGCTAGGTGCCTAGGTGCACGGTTCCAATTGGTTGATTTCTATGGAGAAGAGCCCGCAAGAAACTCCACGGTTACTCTTTTAAAAATAAGGGGCTTTTACAATGTTTCCAATTACAGTGTTGATAGATAAGGGAGGACAGTGTAGGCCTGTCAACAAGTAACAGGTACTCAACAAAATATAAAAGGTCCTCAAATCTACAGTGTACAATTTAGGCCCACAACGTTCTCACATTCACAAAATATAGAAGAACCTATATAAAAATTAAAGCCTATTTAGACCAAATGACATGATTGCCATTACAACTGTAACAAATCTGAATCAAAATCCTATTCACAAAAGCCATAAATAAGGAGCTGAAATAAGAATCTGAGGTATATAATGTCAAATAATGAGATTATGTCAAAGAAGTAAGTACTGCGAACCATTTCGAAAGAACCGCCAGACTATCGTTCACATGTAAGACATCAGTATCTTTTCTATCTATTTTAAAAATAAGAGAAGTGTCATCAGCGAATAAAATTATATCCGATAAGTTCGCCCTCATGTAAGGCAGGTCAAGGAAGGGGGGCCATTAATTGAACCTTGAGGTACGCCCATCTTAACTAAGGACCCCGAGGACTTCGCTCCGTTAAAGTTTACTTTTTGCTGTCTGCTTGATAGATAGGAAACAACAAGATCAGCAGCTTGTCCATGAATTCCGTAATGGTGTAATTCACAGATCAGTGTATTGTGGTCAACGCAGTCAAACGCTTTTGAGAGGTCACAGAAAATGCCAATCGCATTCTGGGACTTCTCCCAGGATTCCAATATGTGACTGATGAGTTTTACTCCCGCGTCAGTCGTCAACATACCTTTCGTGAAACCAAATTGGCGACTATGTAAAATTCCATTTGAGTTAAAATTTGACAACATCTGGTCTAGCATAATTTTTTCATAGATTTTACTCAATGCTGGTAGCACAGATATAGGTCTATAATTATAGGGATCAACCTTACTACTTGTTTTGAAATTGGTAGTAGTTTACTATGTTTCATTAAATCAGGAAACGTACCGCTGTCTAAACATTGATTAAATATGCCTGATAGGACAGGGGCAATTGTATCAATGATATCAACCTTAATGGAAATCCCCCATAAATCTTCAGTGTTTTTTTTAACACTTTTGAATGATTTTTTAATTGTGACAATAGAAATGGGCTTGAATTCAAAACTTGGAATGTCCTTACTGAAGTTTTCTTTGAGGAGTGATTCAGCTAATATAGATGATGAGGGGAGATATTTCGTAACCTCTAAAAAAAAATACCTTTTAAATACCTTTTGTTAGTCGCCCTTCATTCATCCTCTCAACATGATCAAACCATCTAAGCATACTCTTTTCAATTTGTGTATTTTATTTGTTTGTGGTTATCTGTATTAATACTTCAGTCAAAGTACGAGTATGGCGGAAGTAAACTACGGATACTAAAATGACGGAACACGAATTGACAAAATCGTAACGACGATCGGAAATCAGTTCCAAAGCAAATGACGTCGACGTTTGTTCCTTGGAATCAACTTTTGCGGATATCGTCTGATAAATATTTATGATAAGGAACTTACTTCAAGTTACACCCAGAATTTCAGGAAGTGCCGCAGTAACATGCAATTTGCGGCTCTTGACTGTCTTTATTTAAAGCTCCTTGTATGCTCCTTGGAATCAAATTTTGCGGATATCGTCTGATAAATATTAATGATAAGGAACTTACTTCAAGTTAGACACGGAATTTCAGGAAGAGCTGCTGTAACATGCAAATCGCGGCTCTTGATTGTCTTTACATAAAGCTCCTTGTAAGCGCTCAATATCGTGAGTTTATATAACCTACACCAGGAATTTCCAAAGTGGTCGATACCGGATTCCCAAAGTGGTCAATGTCGGTTTCCCAGGGGTCGACATAACGAAAACTGATTTTGGGGCTCAACGAGGGCTAAAATCGACCCGTATTTATTAACCCAAGTTCTTATTTAAAACTTTCAAGATATACTGTATACCTAAGTTGTGTTTACGTGTTACATCCATCACACTGATTTTCTTATTTTTTTATGTGTACGCTAGGATGTATTTAAAAAAAAATACCTACTTAAGTAGTTTTACGTAATTTTGTATTAATATTTATTTATTAATTACACTTGCTATTTACTAAATTTTATGTCTATTTACTTTGTTAAATTTTGATGATAAAATGACGTCAAGTTTACTCACATAATCAACCGCAAAGTTTTTAAATTGGTAAGTATTTTGTATCAATAGAAAATAAGTAGAGATAGGATTTTTAAAGTAGTTTGGCTATGAGGGTCTGAGGTATCAGTTCATTTTGGAAAAGGGGTCTCTTGCCCAAAATAGTTTGGGAATCCCTGACCTACACTTTATTAACACACTTAGACACTACGGTATTCCTCTCACAGTATTTTTTTTCTCCTTATTCCCATGCTTTTGATTAAGATACTAAACCTTCAGGAGACTTTTCACTCTAGCTAATGAAAGTTTTCATTTGATTCTTATCTTATTTTTAGTATCTCTATATTTATTTTTGCTATATTTTTCTATTTGTGTTTTTGCTTTTTAATTTAAAGTGCCCAGACTAATACAGATAGTAAGATAAATGGGCCATATTTAAAGGTACTTCATTAAGTGTTATCTAAATTGAAATCTCTAAAAAACGGTTTTCGTGTAAATGAATGGAACAGAACAAAAGATTCAGTCATGAAAAATAATTATACTATTAGTCAAAAGAGGGAACATATAAAATATTAACTAAAACATTTTTTTTATATAGTCAGCAGGACTCATTCTATTTTAGTTAGCTATACGGCCACTATACAAAAATCGTTTTCGTAGTTAAAATAACAATAGAAAGAAATCTTATTTTTTTGCATAAATAAGACGCACGTTATAAAATTAAAATAAAATACACACTAATAGAAAATAGCCCAAAGTTTAGTATTCGACAGAGGAAAATCATAAAAACAAAAAGAGAAATCAAAAAGTTAAAAGTTTTACAATATATCTAATGCTTGATGTGGGTTATTCCCAATTGGTAACACCCTGTCGTCAACACTGTTGACGATCGGGAATAAAAAGTTTCGACTAACACAGCTACAACAAACACATACAGCACAACAGCACACAGCTTAAGAAATAAGCAAGTACTCAAATGTTATAAAATGTCATATCCCTACTGTATTTTACTGTGCGTACATAAAAAAGAACAAAAAAATTAAAAGAAAAAAAACGTGCAATAAAAAAACTTCGTCGATCACTATTGACGCATAATTGGACTGTTTACTTCCAGACTGTCTGTAGCTTAAACATAACTGGCAAATTGTGGGTGTACTATACACTCGCCAGACTTCAAGAAGAACCAAATTGACGCATCTATATACAACTTGAAACAAAAATATTAGCTACACCAACGTTTCCCTGTGTACCGAAAACGTATAATTCCGAGGTCTCAAGTTTTAAAGAAGCAAGCGCAAAGCTATTCAGCAAACTCCCAAAATTTTGTAGCTTGAAGAGTTCACTATATATAGATTCAGAAATTCAGCAGCTCAATTGCCAAAAATACAATGTAAAACTGTAAAAGAAGTACAAGTACCACCTGATTTACAAGATTTTCTTTTGGCTGACTACATATACGGCAACACAAGAATGTTCGTGTTTTGTTCCGAAAGAGCAAGACATCTCATATGCCAATTAGAAGAATTTTACGCAGACGGAACTTTCAAAAGTTGTTTTCTCCCATTCGATCAGGTTTATACGATTCATGGGGATGTTAACAATAATAATAATTTTTCCAATTTTTTGTAATTTTAATAGAGAAAGTGATTTGGACCCAGCCTTACAACAGTATTTCATTTTATTACATATCAAACCTAAAACTTGAAACCATTTTAAAATCAAAAAAGAAACCAAAATGTAATCAATTTAATCAAAAACTGCCGAATCGGAGGTGACATGACAGATGTCACCTCCGATAATACAATAATGAAAACTAAATAGGAAAATGAAGATGAGAATAAAATGTTGACAAGATCAGCCGCACGCCAAGCACGCCCACCACCTCCGGACTCGTCGCTCAGCTCCGCCTCGCTGCCGCCGGTATCCAGCCCCACTGTGAGCGCTGTGACGACACCGGCCGCGGTAGTTGCGTCGAGCTCGAGCGACGAGTATTTCTCCCCGCCCACGACGCCACCACCTGCTCGTCGACGTGGAGGACACCGGCCGCCGGACGGTTTAGGACCTCGAGGCCCACTGGCCTCTGATAGGGTCCCAGCTCCCGGCAAAAGTGTGCAGCGCATGAGATGGACGCGATCCATCAACGAAAACGTCATGCGCTCATACTATGGGGCTACAGAGGGAGGAAACAATCTGACCGCGTACTGTGTTCGGATGCTCTCTGTTTTTCAGGTGCTTGAGCCAGCTGTCAACGTTACGGCACAACGACTATCGGATCAGGTGCGGGTCATCCAATGTAATCATATGTTGCAGACTGTTGTAGTACTACCACAGTCTAACACAAGTCAAGCAGACGAGGAGAGTGATGATAAAAGTTTCAGTTACTTTCAGTAGCGCCATCAGGATGGAATTGGTGTGCACAAATGTGCGGTCATGCATGTAAAGCGAGGGGAGATTGTGGAACCCGTCGGAACCCAACTCTCGGATTCCATAAACCTTAGAGCCCTCTCCGCATCCGAAACCTATAAGTATTTGGGTATGTCGGAAGCGTTGGGCATCAATGGTACTGACATGAAGCAGTCGTTAAAGGAACGCTTCTTTGGCCGCCTCAAAAAAGTATTTAATAGTCTTTTATCAGGTGGAAACAAGGTGCGCGCCTTTAACGGTTGGGTCATGCCGGTTTTGGTGTACTCTTTCGGCGTACTCAAATGGACTCAGACCGAACTCGACGCCCTGGATAGGAAGGTCCGTACACTGCTGACTGCAAATCGAATGCATCACCCACGATCATCGGTAATGAGGCTGTATATCCCGCGAAAGTGTGGAGGTCGAGGCTTTTTAAATGCTAAGACCCTCCACAATCGCGAGATATGCAGTCTCAGGGAATATTTCTTAGAAGCCGACGTGGGGATGCATCGAGATGTGGTCACAGTGGACAAGGGCCTCACCCCGCTCTCCTTAGCTAAAGAGAACTGGCGCAAACCAGTAGTGCTTGACACTAATGATCGCATGGAAGTATGACAGAGTAAGGAGCTTCACGGACGCTTTTTTCGGGTTTTACATGGGCCCGATGTAGACCAACTAGCGTCCGTAGCCTGGCTGCGTTTCGGTGACCTCTTTGGAGAAACCGAAGGTTTTGTCTGTGCAATTATGGACGAAGTTATGATGACAAACAATTACCGGAGATTTATTGTGAAAGACGGCACGGTTTACATCTGCCGGGCAAGCCACCGTCCAGGTGAATCAATCAGACATATTATCTCCGGATGTTCTCGTCTAGCTAATGAAGAGTACTTGCATAGACACAACCTTGTAGCCAGGATTATCCATCAGCAACTTGCTCTGAAATACAGCCTTGTAGAATCGGAAGTGCCGTACTACAGGTATGTGCCCGACCCAGTTCTCAAAAATGGACATATCACATTGTACTGGGATCGATCCATCATCACTGACAGGACTAATGTTGCCAATAAGCCTGATATAGTGGTGGTCGACCGATTAGAGCGGCGCGTAATGATTGTTGACATAACGGTCCCGCATGACGGGAACCTCGTGAAAGCCGAGAAAGATAAACAAATCAAGTATCTAGACTTGGCTCGCGAGGTTGTCGACATGTGGGATGTGGACTCAGCGATCATTGTGCCGATAGTCGTGACTGCCAATGGCTTAATAGCCAAGAGCCTCGACCAACACCTGAGGAGGCTCTCGTTGGGCAGCTGGATCAAGGGCTTGATTCAGAAAGCGGTACTTCTGGACACGGCTCGCATTGTTAGGAGGTTCCTCTCACTGGAGCCCTGACCGCCGGTAGCTTGGACCCTGTTCCCGATACCGGTGGTCTACTATTTTTTATATTTTTAAAGTTTTTATATTTTTTATATTCTAATAATTAAAAATGTAATTTATATGTAAATAATGAAATAAAGGAAATCATAATATTAACTACTCAAATTTAAAGCCACTGGTGTACGCTCTCATGAGTGTTGTATATTAATATTATATATTGAGGGTAACCACATAATAATGTTTTGTGCATACACCTTACAAATAAATAAATCAGTCACTATCAAGCAAGATCGTGTTTCTCTTCATGGTGACAGCGGTGGGATACGAACCCACGCCCTTTCGGACTGGTGCTTTTTTTTTTTGGGTGGGAAATCATCAGATGACCTCTCCCGCTCTGGGCGGAGCAGAAGGGCGCGTCAGACTCTTACTGACTAAAACCCACCCGTGTTCCTTCAGTTACGAGTGCGCCAGAGCCCCGGTAACTCTTTCGAAAAATCCGCGACCCCGGCAGGCATCGGCCCTATCGGACCCCGTCACTTATGCTGACATCTCTTTGAGGCACGCGTGGAACACAACGCGCCGTCGACCCGGGCCCGGTCCTTACCGGACAGCGAGCTGCCCATTGCTCGCCGTCCGCAAGCCCGCGCCTACGGTGGCCGGAAGTCGGGTCGGCTATCGACTCCCGACGCCCAGGGTGTCTCCTCCTGCGGCGACTAGGGGCGTGAGGGCGCAATGATTGCCTCTCCCTCACGCGCTCCGCCTCCCCCTTCGTGAGCATTACTGCTTCGCAGAAGGAGGTGACTGCTTCCCATTCCCTCTCGCTCAGTACCATGGCCTGAACCAGGGCCGGACGCGAGAGATCGCTGCCGCCAATCGCCGCCATGAGGACACGGCGGTGCCTCTCCCAAGCCGGGCAGACCTCCGTCGTATGCTCCACCGTGTCCTCCGGTCGATCCACACAATGATAACACCCGGGCGTTTCCTCCTGCCTTATCCGAAACAGGAACCTCCCGAAATAGCCATGTCCGGTGAGGACCGGCGTCAGGCGGAAGGTGAGGACGCCGTGGCGCCTCTCAAGCCACTCCTCAAAGAGGGGACTTACCGCCGCAATTGTGGCGTGCCCATTCGGACTGGTGCCTAATATTGGAATAAAATACCCACCACCAATTACACAATGTTATGAAAATACAAAGGTACGAAATTTGATCCGTACCGGCACAGCAATGAGCAGAACTATATATATGTATAGAGATACTCAGGCTAATTAGATAGAAGTATTAATTTACGTATTTGATTATCTTTCGATACAAAATTGTTTATATGCTGTTTGAAAAGAAGCATTTTTATGTTGATGTTAATTTTGTGCCTTGAAAGTCGTAATTAAAGCATAAAAAACATGTCATCTTTAATTGAATGCACTCTTGAACTATGCATCGGTAGGAATGATCGGGAATTCACAGTGTGAACGAACGGAACTATTTATGTCGACAGGGTGTTACCGATCGCGAATAACCCCTTTGATGTCAGGGTAGGTCACAATAATTATAATGGTCAAGACCATAGACAACACACGTTGCATGACAATGCAACACTGACAACAAACAAAATGCGATTGCAGAGTGGAAAATATTATAAATTATGAAAATGTAGGTAAAAATAAAAATTGCGTCGTCACATGCGCGTCGCAATCTTGCAAGATCATTTTGATGCCTATTACTAATCCATTGCTTCATATGTTCGAAAAAATTGTCTGCTCAGCAACGCAAATAACGCAATGAATGTTGTTGAACTGTCAAAATGAAAGCCATTCCTACTGTTAGGGTGTTACGCAATTACCCCGCTGGTCGTTGCTTAGCAAAATGCAGTATGTTAAACACATCTAAATTACGAGCAGAAAGCAGATTTTTAATTTAAGAGTCCTTAAAGATGTTCTAATAGACAATACTGTTTGACAGTCAGCTCAAAATATAATGAGTAATGCGAGTTAATATTTAAAATTCTTCGAACGCGTTTGTTTAGAAAACGAACCATCGAAAGATTTATGACGCTGCCAGTATTAAGATTTTCATAATTTACAAAAGTCATTAATTTGAATGTTCATAATTTTCGTTCGCAATTTATGAGAAGAAAATTGGATCATAATGTTTAGTTTGATTTACTGTGTGTATCTTGGGAGTTAAGTTATGAGTGGCATACCTACTATTCATTCCGTATATACTTAGTCTGGCCATAAATTCTGTCCCTATAAAAATCGAATATTTCATAAATTGAGTGACTTATGATGCTCATTTGTTTTATTATATAAATAGGCTTTGGTCTTCTATAAAAACCTTACTTGGTCTCATGAAACCCAGCAAAAATATATGGAGTGGGGTGTCAAAAAGAATCGTGTCGCAGTAGTAGCGCTACACAAGTGTAACAAAACGCCAGTCGAGATTTTCAACTTGTTAAAGTCGCTCGGTTTAGCAAGCAAGTTCGTCTATCGTAATATCAAAAGATTCACCGAGATGTCTTCTGTCGATAACAGACCTAGGAGCGGCCGCCCACGTGATTAAAGGACGCCAGCAGCGATCAAAGCCGTTGGTGAGCAAATTCGCCGAAATCCTCTCCGCAAACAGAAAATCATGGCCAGAGAAATGAAAATTCCAGCTAGGACTATGTCTCGCATCATTAAACAAGACCTAAAGCTTGGCGCTTAACGACGAAGTAATGGACATCACGTAACGGCTGCTTTACGCAGCATCAGAGTCACCAGAGCAAAAAAGTTGTGGCAGCGGCACGCAAAAAACGGATATCGACAAATCCTTTTTACGGATGAGAAAATCTTCACCGTAGAGGTAAAATTCAACCGCCAAAATGACAGGATCACACAGGAGCACACAGCTCTCCAGAAGCTTCTGAAAAATTCAAAATTCAAACTCAAACTCAAAATATTTATTTCAATTAAACCATTTACAGGCACTTTTGTATTGTCAAAGAGTCTGCTAGTTAGTCAGAAAGTTGAAGCTAGTTGCCCATTCCAAAACGTACATCTATGGAGAAGAACGGGCAAGAAATACTAAGGATTATTTTAAATCAAGATATTACAAAATCCTTGGTACCTACATTATTCTTGTTGCTTCTTTATGTGAGAAAAATGTAAAAAATAAATAAAAAATATGTATATTAAAAAAGAAATCAAAATATAAGAGTAATAAAAATAAGCCGTGGCAGGTAAGAGACGACCAGTCTCAACTGACGGCGCCCGTTCACGAACATGACGCGTGGATCAGCACCATCCAGCTCAACCATTTTGTAGGGAACCGAATGATCCAATACACGCGCCACCAACGGTGAGACATTTAAGTGAGCATGACATAGTCTCAACTGCCATGCTTTCAGGTCAACATACATAATAATGATATAATAAACGAATCCATGGTACTGACTTTTACAAAATTGAAAAAAATGCTTCTAAATTATACAAAACTATAGTTTGCCATGTATTTGAGCGATGAATAAAATTTTACTACCAAAAAGAAAAGACAATCGTTAAATGCATGTTTTAAATTTCTTCTCATTTAGTTGAAGAATATCGAGTGGTATTTTATTATAACATTTTACACAGTACCCCATAAAAGAAGTATGTAAGTATGTACTTTAGCCAACCTGAAACGTGGTTGAAATTATGCCTGTCACTTATCTTGAAAATATTGCTAAGGTAGAAAGAGGCCATCACCCGGCCTCAGTCATGGTTTGGTGGGGGCATGTCTTACGAGGGAGTCAGTAAAGCTTCATTTTTGTCAACAAGGAGTATAAACCAAAGCAGCCAACTACCAGACTGATATTTTGGAGCCTGTGGTTAAGCCTGTAGCCTGTAGCCTGTAGTATCTACACCGCCACATGCGAGCTACACGTCATACTGACGTCACGCAAATCCTGCATCGCGCAAGCAGAGTTTACCGCGCAACTAGCATATATACAACGTCCCGACATCAACCGTCGGGCAGTTGCCCACCAGACACAACACCCATCTGGTCCGAGGATCCTCCCTTTTCTATGGAGGTGTGAGTGAACTTTACACCCTGTTCCTCATACCTCTATATACCATTGACCCAAACGCTATTTTCCAATAAGCATTGGATATTTTAACAGGACTCGGCACCAGCACACAAAGCGCGAACCACGCAGCGTTGGCTAAAGGACAATTTACCTGATTTTATTGCCTTCGATGATTGGCCCTCTGGAAGTCCCAACTTCAACCCATTGGACTACCGACTATGGGAAGTTTTAGAGGAGAAACCCTGATCGAAGCCTCACCATAATATTGAGTCATTGAAGCGTGATTTGGTGGCAGCAGCAGCATCGATACCTCTAGAAACAGTGCGTGCGGCGATAGAGGAGTGGCCGGATAGATTCAAGAAGTGTGTCAAATCAATGGGAGGACACTTTGAATGATTTTAACTATTATTTTATAAAATTGGCAATAAAGAATTTATATAATGTATTTTCGTAAAATATTTTCTTTTAAAATAATATTTAGAGACCATTTTACGAGGGACAGAATTTATGGCTAGACTAAGTATGTACTAACTTAGATCGTAAGCCGCATTGTTACTAAAATCCTAGGATATAAGTACTCGTACTAACGTAGGTTTTAAGATCTATTGTTAATAGGTAACGTCTTTTTTTATTTTTTATTATTTTAGATGGGTTTGCTCTTGACTCTAGTCTAGGTCAGAGCTGACAGAGACAAAGTCGACGATGGAGTGAGCTTACCCAGAAGAAGCCTGTTCACTCTCACTTTGAAGAGATTTGGGTTGTATGCGGTCGGAAACACAGGCGCAGGTAGAGAATTCCACTCTTTTGCTGTGCGCATTTTAAAAGAGGTTTGGAAGCGCTTAGTGCGAATTGGTTGAATAGCAACTAGGTAGGGATGGTAACTAGCGGTGCGCCTAGATGTCCGATGGTAGAAGGGGGCCGGTGGAATGAGATCGTGGAGTTCTTGGGCACACTCATCGAAGTACTCTCTTTTAAGTATTTTTGTTTGTGTTTTTGTCAGTGTGGACCTTTTGTTGTCTGTTAAATAAATAAATAATTATATACGCGCATCGAAGACGCGTAAGAAAACAGGACAAGTGCGTGTCGGACCACGCATAGTGAGGATTCCGTGGTTGGGACGAATAATTAATAATAATAATAATAATAATAAAAATAGCAACACCACCGTGTCAACAAAACGTCTCATTTTCAATATTTTTATTTAAAACAAGGAATGTGATTCTGACCCATTTTTACCATAGTTTTTCTTTATAAATCAAAACCTTATCATCTACATCATCGATACACCAAAGAAGAGACCATAATAATCAAAAATGAAATAAAATAAATCAAAAACTACCGATTTGGAGGTGACATGACAGTTGTCACCTCCAAATAACAATAAAAAAAATATTAAGAAAATGAAATGATGTTGACAAGATCAGCTAAAAGACGAGCACACCCACCACCTCCGGACTCTTCGCTCAGCTCCGCCTCGCCGCCGCCGGTATCCAGCCCCACTGTGAGCGCTGTGACGACACCGGCCGCGGTAGTTGCGTCGAGCTCGAGCGACGAGTATTTCTCCCCGCCCACGACGCCACCACCTGTTCGTCGACGTGGAGGACACCGGCCGCCGGACGGTTTAGGACCTCGAGGCCCACCGGCCTCTGATAGGGTCCCAGCTCCCGGCGGAAGTGTGCAGCGCATGAGATGGACGCGATCCATCAACGAAAACGTCATGCGCTCATACTATGGGGCTACAGAGGGGGGAAACAATCTGACCGCGTACCGTGTTCGGATGCTCTCTCTTTTTCAGGTGCTTGAGCCAGCTGTCAACGTGTCGGCACAACGACTGTCGGATCAGGTGCGGGTCATCCAACGTAATCATATGTTGGATGACACTGTACTTGATCGCCTGCGAAATGAAATGCAGAGTAGTCATGTCATCGCCCCCCCGTCGCAGACTGTGGTAGTACTACTACAGTCTAACACAAGTCAAGCAGACGAGGAGAGTGATGATAGGGCTACAAACGTAAGTACCCAGTGCAATGATGAATTGAGGAGTGCTTTGGAGGATGCGATTCGAGAATATCGGTTCATATCGCCCGAACTTAGACCACGGTTACCTCGTTTACCCATGCATAACAAAAATAGGGTGCTGGTGGCGGCACTGGATGCGCAGTTGTCAAATTATTTTGATGACTGCGTAGACCTCACCGATACACATTCGATCCTGTACTGCGCGGCTGTAGCGGCATGTCGTGTAGCTCACATCAAATTTGCTAATGATTCTAGACCTACACGACCGAAACCAGCCGTACCAGCTTGGCAGTGCAGAATTGAGCGCCGTATTGGTGGGGCCAGAGCACTCATCGGCAAACTAATCTGCTTCAGGGAGGGCAATACTCGCCCTAGAGTGATGCGCTTTGTGAGACGCGCGTTCGCAGGGACTAATATCAGCTCTTAGGACTACATGTCCTGTGTCACAGAGCGCATCGACTTCCTGAAGCAGAAAGTGTATGCATGGGCGAACCGTATTCGTCGGTATAAGCGGCGAGTGGAGCGATACACTCAGAATCGCACCTTCCAGCGCGATGAAAGGTGGGTTTATAGGGGTTGGGAGCGACCGGATCAAGGTGTGGCTGACACGTGCCTGCCGGATGATGATGCCATGTGTTCTTTCTGGCGCAATATCTGGTCGGTGCCTGTCAGTCACACCGAAGGTGATTGGGGTCGGGAAGTCGAGCGAGCCTGCGATCCAATACCAGAAATGTGGGCTATTTCCATCTGTCCCCAAGATGTAACTCGTGCAGTCCGTCCGCTGCCTAATTGGAAGTCTCCAGGGCCGGACGGACTGCAGAACTTCTGGATCAAATGGTTTGGTAGGTCGCACGCTCGCTTGGCGGCTCAGTACCAGGTTGCTATAGAATCTGGTTCGCTACCCCAGTTCCTAACAACAGGAGTTACCCACCTGCTCCATAAATCAGGTAGTACTGCGGAACCCAAAAATTATAGGCCGATCACGTGTTTACCGATGGTATATGAAGTTCTTACATCCATTTTGAGAGCTAAAATTAACAAACATATAGACACCAACTCCATCATGTCTCCTTCTCAAAATGGATGTAGGAACGGGTCCCGTGGTACTAAGGAGCTACTCCTCATTGATATGGCCATTAGCCAACAGGTTCGTCGTTCCCGAAAGGATCTGTCGACATGTTGGATAGATTACAAGAAGGCGTATGACTCGGTGCCACATACATGGCTTGTGAGGGTGCTGGAGTTGTATAAAGTAGATGCAACTCTGCGCACCTTCCTGAAGTCATGTATGGGGCAATGGAGAACGATCCTTCACTATCCAGAATGTCGAAATATCCAGAGAGATAACGAACCGATAAGGATCGAGCGAGGCATATTTCAGGGTGATAGTCTGAGTCCGCTTTGGTTCTGCTTAGTCTTGAATCCTCTAAGCACACTGTTGGAGGATTCAGGTCTAGGCTATCGGCTGAGGAGAGGTGGTCAGGTTATATCTCACCTCCTCTACATGGATGACCTAAAACTCTTTGCCCCCAACAATTTGCAACTGATGGAGCTACTGAAAGTAACTGAAACTTTCAGTAGCGCCATCAGGATGGAATTTGGTGTGGACAAATGTGCGGTCATGCATGTAAAGCGAGGGGAGATTGTGGAATCCGTCGGAACCCAACTCTCGTATTCCATAAACCTTAGAGCCCTCTCCGCATCCGACACCTATAAGTATTTGGGTATGTCGGAAGCGTTGGGCATCAATGGTACTGACATGAAGCAGTCGTTAAAGGAGCGCTTCTTTGGCCGCCTGAAAAAAGTATTTAATAGTCTTTTATCAGGCGGAAACAAGGTGCGCGCCTTTAACGGTTGGGTCATACCGGTTTTGATGTACTCTTTCGGCATACTCAAATGGACTCAGACCGAACTCGACGCCCTGGATAGGAAGGTCCGTACACTGCTCACTGCAAATCGAATGCATCACCCACGATCATCGGTAATGAGACTGTATATCCCGCGAAAGTGTGGAGGTCGAGGCTTTTTAAATGCTAAGACCCTCCACAATCGCGAGATATGCAGTCTTAGGGAATATTTCTTAGAAGCCGACTTGGGGATGCATACGGATGTGGTCAAAGTGGACAAGGGCCTCACCCCGCTCTCCTTAGCTAAAGAGAACTGGCGCAAACCAGTAGTGCTTGACACTAATGATCGCATGGAAGTATGGCAGAGTAAGGAGCTTCACGGACGCTTTTTTCGGGCCCTACATGGGCCTGATGTAGACCAACTAGCGTCCGTAGCCTGGCTGCGTTTCGGTGACCTCTTTGGAGAAACCGAAGGTTTTGTCTGTGCAATTATGGACGAAGTTATCTTAACGAATAACTACCGGAGACATATTATGAAGGACGGGACGGTTGACGTGTGTCGGGCATGCCATCGTCCGGGTGAGTCCATCAGACATATTATCTCCGGATGTTCTCGTCTAGCTAACGAAGAGTACTTGCATAGACACAACCTTGTAGCCAGGATTATCCATCAGCAACTTGCTCTGAAATACAGCCTTGTAGAATCGGAAGTGCCGTACTACAGGTATGTGCCCGACCCAGTTCTCGAAAATGGACATATCACATTGTACTGGGATCGATCCATCATCACTGACAGGACTATTGTAGCCAATAAGCCTGATATAGTGGTGGTGGATCGATTAGAGCGGCGCGCGATGATTGTTGACATAACGGTCCCGCATGACGGGAACCTCGTGAAAGCCGAGAAAGATAAACAAATCAAGTATCTAGACTTGGCTCGCGAGGTTGTCGACATGTGGGATGTGGACTCAGCGATCATTGTGCCGATAGTCGTGACAGCCAATGGCTTAATAGCCAAGAGCCTCGACCAACACCTGAGGAGGCTCTCGTTGGGCAGCTGGATCAAGGGCTTGATTCAGAAAGCGGTACTTCTGGACACGGCTCGCATTGTTAGGAGGTTCCTCTCACTGGAGCCCTGACCGCCGGTAGCTTGGACCCTGTTCCCGATACCGGTGGGCTACTATTTTTATATTTTTAAATATTTTTATGTTTTTTATATTCTAATATTTAAAAATGTAATTTATATGTAAATAATTAAATAAAGGAAATAATAATAATAATAAGCCCCCTAAACAACCACACTTCCTGATTGACCATCTAATCACGTGGGGGGCGGACACACGAATAAGAAATTACTGGCGTGGCTAACGTGGCTCTGGGAACCCACTCAAAATGGAGACACGTTCAAAAAGAAAACGTTTAGGACCGCTGCCCGGGGGCGATCGCCGGGGCGCACTCGGAGCTGACGCCGGGTGTCTCAGCATGCGACCCGTCAGCGGTGAGGAGTTGAACAGGCGGGCTCCCACCGACAAAGATGCTACAGCCGATATCATTGACGATGGTGACAGACTGACGGACAGGACAAACACCCCTGTAGAACCGTATAGTCCAAGCACAGTATCATATACACCTTCTAGGCCATCATCACCATCCATACCATCGTCACCTTCCATATCATCATCACCTCCCATTACTAGTATAAGTTCAGCTCAACCCACTCCTTCCTTGAATGTTGCGCGGGAGGTATCTACCTTTTTACCCGCGTCCACCAAGGCTGGAAAAGTCAGAGTTCGCATGAGATGGAGCAAAGAAGTTAACCTATTCATCATGCGAACTTACCTATACATCACTAAATTAGAGACTGACCTGACCACTTACAGAAAACAACTGCATGAACTTTTTACACGTCAATACCCAGAGATTACCGTTACAGAACAAAGG
Source organism: Griposia aprilina (assembly GCA_916610205.1). Lineage (NCBI taxonomy): Eukaryota > Metazoa > Arthropoda > Insecta > Lepidoptera > Noctuidae > Griposia > Griposia aprilina. The sequence continues at coordinate 5,667,682 of OU744306.1, forward strand.
ATTTCAGATCAAAGAAGAATAATAGTTAGGAACAAACTTTTGTCGGAAGACGTAATAGCCCAGTTAAAAGAAGAAGTTCGTACACAATTACAAACAGAATCAGAAAATACTGTGGGCGTAATCACTACCGCATTAACACAAAACACAACCGCGTATAATCAACAAGAACAACAATGCAGTCAATCAGAACCTATCATACAATTTCAAACTATCACACAATCTCAACCATATTCTCAATCACAAGCGAATTCACAAACCACGCGTACATCTACACAGACCGAAAGTATAACCATAATGTTAGAAAATGAAATTGAGGCCCTAGTCGACATCAATATAAATCAGTCCACAGATACGCGTATTCAAGAAATACATGATAAATTTAAAACAGCTCTCACTCAATATTCCGGTATGGACCCGGCAGCTCGACCAAAACTGCCCAAACTTAGATACACACCAAAACTTTCTCAGCTCGTCTATTTATTTAATCAAAATATTCTCCAACAATATATTAACGAAGAAATTCACCTAATAGACGTTCATACTCTAATATATTGCACTGCATTAGTCATTTCCGAAGAACTTAATTTTAAAATCACAGAATACACAGGTAATCCAAGACCAAGAAATATTAGGAAACCAGCATGGCAACAGAGGCTTGAAAAAGATATAGAAAAACTTAGAGCAGACTGCAGTAGACTAACTCATTATATTAATAACAATAGATCTAACAAAGTAGTTAAGCGAGTAGAAGCAATATTTAAAAACATGGCTACCCACACGAGACACGAAAATTACAATAGAAAACCGGAAGAATTCTTGGATACATTGAAACAGAAATTAGCCTTAAAAGTTCACAGGTTGAGAAGATATAAGAAAGCACAAGAACGAATAAAGGATAACTCGTTGTTTGCCACAAACGAAAAGAACTTTTACAGAAATTTACAGAAACCACAAACTGCCACTACTACACAAACGACCGAAAACAACGTAGAATTACCAACAGCGGAACAACTAGAAACATTTTGGTCTGGGATATGGGAAGAGCAATTACAACACAATGAAAAATCAGATTGGATAGCAGACGAAGAAACAAAATGGAGCTCATTAGAAGAAATGGAATTCATTGAGTTAACTGAGTCTGACATAACTAGTATAACAGCGAGACTACACAGTTGGAAATCCCCTGGTATTGATAACATTCATAATTATTGGTATAAAAAATTAGAGTCATTACACAAAGTCTTAGCTAAAAATTTAACACAAATCATCATAAGGAAACAAAATATTCCTGAATTTATTGCCACAGGAATAACCTACATGTTACCAAAAACCCAGTACTCTCCACAACCTTCTCAATACAGACCAATTACATGCCTACCCACAATATACAAGATCCTAACGTCGGCAATCACAACAAAAATCAATAAATACATAGAAAATCACAACATAATAGCAGAAGAACAAAAAGGATGCAGAAGGGGTCATATGGGCTGTAAGGAACAACTAGTTATAGATTCAATAATCCACAAACATGCCGCCACAAAAAATAGAAGTCTACATTGCACATACATAGATTATAAAAAAGCATTCGACAGCATTCCACACTCCTGGTTAATTCAAATACTACAAATCTATAAAATAAATTCAAAAATAATAGACTTCTTACAGGATATCATGCCCCATTGGAGAACTACACTCCAATTAAATTACTTAAACAACACTATCACAACTCGGCAGATATACATAAAGAAGGGTATTTATCAGGGTGATTCTCTGAGTCTATTATGGTTTTGCCTCGCTCTGAACCCTCTGTCCAACCTACTACAACGCAGCCAAGCCGGGTACTCCCTTAAACATACTACAGAAGAAACAGTAATCTCACATCTTATATAAATGGATGACATAAAACTATACGCAAAGTCTGAAACAGAAATGAAAAAATTAATAGATACCACGACAGAATTCAGTAAAGATATTAACATGCAATTCGGATTAGATAAATGCAAAACAGTTCATATAGTAAGAGGCAAAATAAAACCGGGTGACTATCCTATTAATAATACTGACTCAATCACAGCTATGGAAACAACGGATTTGTATAAATATTTAGGATACAGACAACTCAAAGGAATAGATCACACAGCAATAAAACACACCTTAAACACTGAATACAAAAGAAGAGTGATCGCAGTATGTAAAACTCAACTCTCCGGAAAACATTTAATAAAAGCATTGAACACCTACGCGATTCCAATATTAACATACTCGTTTGGAGTGATTAAATGGTCAAAAACTGACATCCAGCAAATAGAGAGAACAACACGCACCACACTCACTAAACACAATAACCTACACCCTAAATCTGCAATAGAAAGACTGACCATCAAACGACAACACGGTGGGAGAGGCCTTATAGACATCCATCATCTTTGGCAGAAACAGATAGCCAGACTAAGAACATTCTTTGACTCTAAATCACACACAAGCAACATTCATAAAGCCGTAGTTTTGAACGACATCAGCCACCCCACCCACTTAACCTACACGAACATGTAGGTACGCAACAGACTAGCAATGACGACCCACACAAGCAAAAGTTAGAAGACTGGAAAAAAAAAGTGTTGCATGGACGGCACCCCCATGATCTAGAACAATCTCATATAGATACAATAGCGTCAAATAAATGGCTTAAAATCGGTAACTTATTTCCGGAAACCGAGGGATTTATTATTGCAATACAGGATCAGATCATAAATACTAAAAACTACAGGAAATTCATTATAAAAGACCCCACAATAACAAACGATAAATGCCGCAAATGTCACAACCAACCAGAGACCATACAACACATAACAGGGGCATGCACAACACTCACACAAACAGACTATACACACAGACACAATCAGGTAGCAAACGTCATCCATCAAAAACTAGCAGTCAAATATAAACTCATACAAGATACAAACACTCCTTATTACAAGTACGTACCACAAACAGTCCTAGAAAATACCACACACAAACTGTACTACGATCGCGCCATTCTAACCGACAGAACCGTTCACTATAATAGACCAGATATAACCCTTCAAGATAAAGTTAATAAAGTCACATACCTCATAGATATTGCAGTCCCTAATACACACAATTTACAAAAAACAATAGGTGAAAAAATCAGTAAATATGCTGAACTGAAAGAAGAAGTGAGCAGAATTTGGAGGCAGGAAAAAGTCTTCGTAGTACCCATTGTGGTCTCCACGACGGGTGTTATACCCAATCACCTGCACCACAGCCTTAAACTAATAGACCTGAACGACTCAATTTATATAACACTCCAAAAAGCCGCAATTTTAAATACCTGCCGAATAGTTAGGAAGTTCATGCAAATGGAGGAAAATTAAATTACCCCTCTTAACATTAATTCTACTTGTTCACCACACATGCTATATTGACTTGGCTTGGGCCCGTTAATGTAGCTTAAACTAGCCAAAGAGCTAAGAAACAAAATTTGTTTACCAAAAATAATAATAATAAAGGTTTTATTGATTCATAAACGTGTGTTACAATACTTAGGTAAGACTCTGGATCCCGCACTAGGATACCCTGTGTCGCAGGATCCAGTCTCTTTCGACAGACAATAAGGAATATAAACTTTAGTAACAAATGCAACGGTTTACGTATAATTAATTAATTAAACTTAGGACTAAAAGGTAGCAAAATGTATGTGTGAATGTGATGGGTGTAAGTATGTATGTGATGAGTGAGTGTGATGAGTGTGTGTGTATGTGATGAGTGTAAGTATGTATGTGATGAGTGTGTGTGTATGTGATGAGTGTAAGTATGCATGTGATGGGTGTAAGTGTGTGTGTGCATGCATCGTATTGTTTATCGACCGCAAAAACTTCTATCAAAGGTATTTGTGCGATTTTAACCGAAAATATATCCACAAGCTATTAACTTAAATTGCAAAGTCAGTTCACATTATAATCTTTTTAATTATGGGACACAACGATACATGACGCGATAAAGGTTTTCAAGATTTTATTTCGCAAGTTTATAGGTTTCCGAGTTAAATAAACCGCGGACAGATACACAGATAGATGGCCTTGGCTAAAATTTTGAGGGTTCCTTGTTTTAGTACAAAACCCTAAAACGCTGTGTGCTAGAAATGGCTATGCACAAAATTTCGTACATCAAACCTAAATAGTGAACATGAATTTCGCGTCACCAACTGCAAGCCACGGCCTCGTCACTAAGTCTATTAAGGCGTGAATCAAATTACTACGAGCCGGGGCTACGTTATACCTACAATTTTCACCCGACACACAAAAATGATGTACCGAAATAATAGTGTGTGTGTGTTTTTGTGTAGTAGAAGCAGATCTGCTGGAAGAAATTACTTAAGAAATAAGCAGTACCTTTGTACTCAATACTAATATGCCGTATCTGTAGGTATCTATTTTCCTGTGTACATAAATAATAAAATAAATAATATTTTATCCTTTCGTAATTTATTCCAGACAAAATAATTCGTAGGTTTAGAAATTCGTTGTTTTTCTGTAAGGTGGTAGGCAAATTTTGTTTGACATAGAAGCAAATACTTAGTTTCGACATTAACTTGCTTGATATTTTGTGTTGCTTAGCAACTCTGTATTACAATTTTGATCTCATTCTGGTTAACATTTAACATTTCATCTTTTAACCGGTTGAATGCCTTAATTACAGAAACAATTAAAAAGCCATTGTGTCTCGCGTGGATCCACTTACATACGAAGGGATAAGCAGGTAGTAAAAGTAAGGTCGCGTCGTGAGGTTCGCACAACAAGCTTCCGCAATCTCACAAACCCTCCAAAAATGGGCCCCGATAAGCCCGAATTCAATCCGTAACTCGGGGTCTTCTCTCTAAGCACGCAATCCGTAGTGTTGGCCTAAGTTACGGGCGTTTATTACTCCGTCTCACTTACGTATGTATAGTTCGGGCTCCGAACTAATAATGAATGACAACAATATTTGACAGTTGTCCCTACTCCCGAAGTGGTTCTGCCCGTCCGAAAAATTTAATATGAGACTTTGTTTTGGCGTACCAACTACTTTTGGACGGGCCCGTATCTTCTTTGACGGACTTACAGAGTAGACCCCCTGATAGAAACATTTGAATTTTTCATGCATTTATCATGCCTGTTACTTGCCTCGAGATACTCGTTCCATCAGTTCCCGGTACAAGTGGGCCTAGTGAAAAAAATAATTTTATCAAACCTCTATTAATTCCCAATTGTAAGACGATTGCGCCTCTTTTTGTGATACTTAAATAATTCCTATTTTAGGGTTCTAAAAATACTAAGTAGCCAAGTAATTGTGACCTGCGACACCGCTCGTTACGCTCGCTCGGCTCGCGCGTTTTGGTCACATTTCTAACCTAACCCTTTTGGTCGGGGTGTCCTAGATTACTTATCCTAGCTAACTTCTTTGTGTAACATTCCCTTTGTCATATTACAGAAATTGTCTGTCTTACCGATCTTACAATGAAAGTCGGTGAAGAGAAGCCTGATTTACACGGTGACATTAAATTGCCGATGGCATGCAATACGTTAAAACAACAATACAAGTAGCACAGTCTAAACTGTGTTTAGACGACGCAAATAAATGATAAATGATTTTATTTCTGTAAGTAAGTTAACTAGATGACGTCGGCGTTTCCCATCTGAATACTCTGAGATGAAAGGCCGAAACAAACTCAGAGGTCACAGTATCTTTTATAGTCCAGACAATCTAGAACAGATCATGTGAAGACCGTCTAGATGAAATGGTCTTTTGTGGAAAGAACCATACAGATGAACTTGGGTAGGCCGCATAAATTACTCAAATTGCCAGATCATGATTCAAACGGAGAAAAAAAAAGGAATTACCCACATAGTGCTCACATTCACAATAATAAAAAAATATACTACTTTACAAAGTAAATACTCATGTCATCGTAAATTTTTGCTTCAATTTTATTGTATGTCACAGACAAGAAACTTGCGTCGTATAATTAGGGCTTTCAGATCTATAATACGAGTATTCTAGTAAGTATCTGGCATCGATTTATCCCTGAAAACAAGACTAATAATATACAAACAAAACTGTTTTTGGACATGGATATTTAATGTAGAACAGAGCGGACCTATTTTACCAACCGTATATTTATCTAGAGTTGGATACAAATGTTTTTTGATGGTTCGTTCGATTTTTCGTTCGTGTGCGCAAATCAATAGAGTAAGTTTAAAGCTTCGCTTCCAGAGAGGAACGTGTCTGAGTCCTTCTACCACTTAAATAAATGTAAGCAAAAGCTGTAAGTTTATGTGACACTAAGAAGGGAAAACGAATTTTCCAGGATAATTTCACAACAACAAAACAAAACCAAACAAATAAACTACCTAAAAACTTACCTTCTTTTAGACGACTTCAACACAGTTATTAGCTAATTGTTTTCATGAAAAGAATACAGTACCGTCAAACGGGGTGTACAGAGATGCAGGGGTGACTCGGGACGAAACTTTAAAAGGGATTTTAACATTGAAATATTATAGTTTGTTGCCAACAAGGGCACTTAATCGTTAATTATAATACAGTAAACACACTGGAGAACTTTTTGGCAACAAACTATTATTATTTCAATGTTACAATCCCTAAGTTCCGTCCCGATTCACCTCGTTTGTACAGTATTGGAAAATTTCGAACAGTATTTAACCAAAAAATGAATTCCGTATTCTTTGAACGGTGACATACATAAGCTGTGCCAATAATCATTATCGCACAAATAATTGTATAGGCAGTCACAAAACATCTGTTTGTGGAATTTCGCGCAACAGTGAGAGGTACGTGTTCAGTTATTGATTGTATGGGATGAATGTACGACGCATTGAAACGTTTATAAGTATTTAAATACAATTCGGAAACATCAAAGGTGTTTGTGTCATTTTTAACACAATAATCAATTCGAGTAAACTACATATTAATAGATTCCTTATAATGTAAGAAATAATCCTTCCTAGGGTACAATCCCCAAATCCATGGATAGGAGCTAATCTGGAAATGAACCATACTTTCATTCCATAAATGTAACATAATGTCATTATAAGTTCTTCAAAACTCGGTATTAAATTTTCCAAGATAGAGTTATGAACAACTGGTTGTCTGCTCTATAGACACATACCACATCAATATAGCAAGCTCATACAGCAGTGAATCACACAAAAGAAGCTGGACTATTTTCTATAGAAGTCGACAGACACCCAGATGGAGTAACATTAAACGACACTGAAGAAGAAACGACACTAATTATGTAGATGTCGAATCCACTCCAGACAACGTCCATTCAAAGACATATTACTGTTACATTTTTTATGAACGTGACAAAATCTCAATATTATTGCAGTTGCAATTGCAATACACGGTCGTCGCACATTAGAGACTGGAGACCTGGAATTACAAGCTTTTAGTAGTATAACATATTTTCTAGCCTGGGCCAGGCGCAGCGGAAAGCTGTCTCAGCCCGCTGAATTTTTAGACCATACACTGTATCATAAAGCAAACCACAACAGTTTGGAAAAGGCTAAGCAAGTCATGATTATAACAACTGTAGACAGGTACCTACATTCTGTTTGCATCTATTGTATTATTTTCGAGTTAATCGATTAGCGCAGTAAGATTGTTTAACTACTCCAACTTCTTTTTTTTTTGCATCTTGGAGGGCTAGTTTTGAAATAAATCATATTATTTCTTTAGCTTAGTATTTGTGCGCTCGTTTTAGAATCATGGAAAATTAAGACGAATTCGTGCAAGAAATACAAATTGGATTATTTTTGTGGTTTGCACAAAAAACCTGTGATTATTTTTTTCAAGTTGTCGTACATACCTATATTCTGTGGGTGAAAAAGATGTTAGAGATGAAAACAATTGGTTTGTAATAAAAGATCCGCAAAAAAAATATGAGCATACTCAAATTATGAAAGGAGATGTTTGATTTTGGGGTACCACTATGTACACTACACAGATAAATAGGAAAATAATAAGTGATTTTCATATAAATACTAACCGATTAATTTGAAGAAACTCTTCTTACAGGCGTACAAAAATGATCATTTGGGAAGCTTTTTAATATGATAACCTATGCTATGCTATGACAGTTGTGTATGACATGACGTTTGACGAATTTGACAGTTTTAAGTTTCGTGAAGAGACGTGTGTCTTTCTTTGCTTTGACTTTGAATTGGACGTGTTTCGGAGATTTTTGTGATTGTTTTTATTTTGCGACCCAGTTTACTACTAAGGACATTCATTGATTGCTCCTCTGTAGACCTCAGCTTTGTTATATGGTTTCCGATTCACCTGTGATTTGAGTTTCGTCGTGTATGTGGTATTCTACAATTACTAGTTGCACTATGGTTGCACTTATTTTATTATTGTTGCCGGAATCGAGTAGAATATCCTGTAGTCGAACTCGTGTGTTGTTCTTATAACGTAGATATTACATAGACACGTCAATCAAATGTCATTGTCAAAATGACATTTCGCATATTACTGATACACCATATTTGTGTTGTGTTGCTCTCCAAGACAAAGTTACTTTGAATGTACATTGAAACTAAGTAAAATAATTGAAAATTAACATAAAAAACAGTTACTATATTGTATAGCAATATTTACATATAGTGTACATAGTGCTAGCCCAGGCTCCATACATTTCTGGAACATCTCCTGCTTTAAATACTAACTTTCCGACAACTCATAAGCGAATACAAATAAAGAAACGACCGAATAAAATACTGAAAGTTCCGAAAAATTTATACAATATTTGCTGACGTAATATTTTTCCACCAGCTTAAATTGCGTTTTACCGAAATCTACTGGTAGTCATTTTTATCGTAACTTACCTATTAGAATCAACCTTACACCTAACCAACCAAACCTCGGGGTGCCCCTGACGTCGACAGGCTACGGTTAGGGTTAATAAGCAGGTCGACGGAGCCCCGCCTTGCGGGGCTCCTATTTCTGTCTAAAGGGTTTAAAGGAACCTAACCAACCGAACCTTGGGGTGCCCCTGACGTCGACCGTCTAGGGTTAGGATTTTCGGGAACATATATGTTTTTCGGAAACTTCGTATTTTTTTCGGAAGTTTAGTATTTTTTGGGAAATTTAGTTTATTATGTGAAAGTGTAGATTATTTTTCGTAGAATTATAATTAGAATAAGCTCATGTTTATTTGTTAAATACAACATTTTTTGTCGGTTAATTTTGTTTAATTTTTTGGTAATTTATTTTAACACAGCTTAGTTAGTATGACAGTCAACCACAGATCGCTGGAAGTTAATTTGTTTTTCGGAAGCTTTATTGAATTGAATTGAATTTAATATTTCCCAAAAAAATATCTCTTACATATTTTGTGAATAAAATACAATATTTGCAGCCCTTTTGTAAAATATAACCGTGAAAAGACGAGTTTCGGCAAAAATAGGGGTGTTTTTTGGTTCTACCGGCCAAGATGATAGGAAGATCGAGCAATCCTTGGGTATACGATTGCGCGTGTACCAGTAATTATATTATCTTGAAAGCTTCCAATAAATCTAGTTGACTTTAAGGAAAAAGTCAACCCAATAAAGCCAATATAGTCCGAAAAAAATACTATTGCTCGGTTATCATGACCAAATACGAATCGAGACATTTTGATGCCTAACTGGTCTTCAAACTAATAAAAGAGATATGAAGATTACCTGTTACAGAGTATACCAATTCCTCTGTCCTTACAGCTTAATGTGACAGTCTGTCAACAGGGCTGACATGTGAAACTTGACTTGCAAAAGGCCCTAATCAAGAGGGCTGACATGTGACACTTGACTTGCAAAATGCCCTAATATGTTGGCTGAGACCGTTGTATTGTGTAATGTATGGCTGAATTACAAACGATTTACCTTCAAAGAAAGCACCCACTCACGCGCCCGGATCAACGCGTGACGTCGACAAGACCGCCCTGGATTTTTTGTCGGCGCGCCATGGGGCGCCTTTACCACCATATACACGACTCATAAACAAAAGATTTCTATGAACCGATAGTAAACAAATGACTGTTTCCTTTTAAGGACAGACCAGGCGTAATTATGTAACATGTTTTAGAACAATATAAACTTTAATATTATTTACTTTTTTATCATAAAAAATAAACTCGTTTTATTAGACTATTCTATATTTTTTTTCGAAAGCATTGATCCTATTTTTTTATGCCTATAATTAAGTTCCACTCATTAATTAAACAATGAATCAATGAAAACCAATGAATTAATTACCAGGGTTCTTTCAAAGTTTTGAAATACATATAAAGAATTTGAAGTATTAATTTGACAGAACGCACGAACCGCGGCTCAGATTACAAACTGATTTTCAACCACAGATAACTTATTTCATAATTCCGATACACACGTACGGATTCTGGCAAAAATATGCTACATTTATCTACCTTTCAAAAGAACCTGGAACGCAATTTTATGCGTGGACCCACCACGCATAAAATTAAAAATAAAAAACTAAGAGGTGCCAACGCGGAGTCCGTTGTCATTTTGACGTGTTTTGACGTGTAGAGTTTGGTGCGTTCGGACATTTTTGGGTATTGCGAAGTGGTGACTTTGTAGTTTCGGGCATTCTAGTGGTTCCTGACCCACCCTAAACACATTTTCTATTAAATGCAAAGAAAGCAAGTGATAATAATATGAACCAATAAGAAGGAAAACAAAAACTTATTCTTGAACTCTAGGCGAGTCTAAGAATATTTTTTTGGGCATCCTAATATTGTCAGTAGAGACAATGGTGGTACAGACTCACAACTGCAAAGCATGTTTAATATGAACTTCACACTGTAAATATGAGGATTAAAAACTATACATCACGTGTAGAATTTCTCCAATTTCTGTAAAGATACGTGATGTGTTTAAGCACATACTAAATGATAAATGATAAATGATTTTATTTCTGTAAGTAGGTTTGTACAAACACTTTTACACGTCAATCATATTTTTAAACTAGATGAGGTCGGCGTTTCCTATCTGACTACTCTGAGAAGAACGGCCGAAACAAACTCAGAGGTCACAGTCTCTTTTAAAGTCCAGACAACACTAAAAACATATTATGGCAAAAATTAAAGCAGAATTAGATAAAATAGAAGAAAAAAGCCGACGTACATCTCTTTTTTTTTTGGTCTGGACATCATCAATTGACCTCTCCCGCTCTGGGCGGAGCGGAAGGGCGTGTCAGACTCTTACTGACTAAGTGCCAATTTCACCATTGAAAGTGAACACGATTATCACATCTAAACTGAGCTGAAAGAGCTGTCAGTGACAATATTCCACCACAATGATGACACTGACAGTTCTTAAACACGGTTTAGATGTACTGATCGCGTTCAGTTTCATTGGTGAAATCCGCCCTAAAACCCACCCGTGTTCCTTCAGTTGCCTGTGCGCCAGGGCCACGGTGGGTTCTAAATGAACTAATTTCCAAACTTTGCAACGGTCTCTCCATTTTGAGTTTTTGGGCGGATTGTGTTTGGTAAATCTTTCAAAAACCCACAATGGATCTCTCCATTACAATGTTTATATATTAGTAGACGTAACCCCTTGATGGTTACAATCCGTCGCAAATCCATCTTGTCACACAAAAACACTCTTTTTATAAAACCCATACATTTAACGTATCCGTTTTCAATATTATAAATCTATCATCATCTCTTAATTTTGATGTGTGATCATATTATTCCTGAAGCGTAAAAGTATGAACGTGACCGCGTACTAAGTAATATCTTATTTGGGAACAAGCCATCGCTTTCGCATCTCAGAAGATTGATCACAATCGAAAAGAAGTCTCTTCACGTTTCGAGAATATTTTTTCTTTATAATAATATTTCTGAAACCCTCAAGAGTTGGCTTAGTTTTTGTTTCACATTTTTATATAGGTATAATATCTGTTCGAAGAACAATACCTCATTTTCGTTTAAGCAGCAAAGCCTCATTTATCACAGGCTGGCGTGTGATTTAGCTATAGTAATATTTAAAAAAATCATCCTACTTCCCACAAAACACATATTTTTATCACAATACCTATATTTTATTTCAACAAAGACTTCATTGTAGTTCGCAAGATTCACGAACATAATATCTTTCGATACCTACCTAAAGCTATGCTGACGTGACTTTTCCGGGGACAATAAAAGAAAATTGAATAGAAAAACATTTCCATAGAGATTCGGAGAAGAAAAAATATTTTATCACAACGAAAACTTTATTTTACAGCTCGAGGCTGTAACATTAATTTGCGTAATGCCAGTTTCCGAAACGCCACTTTTTTCCATATTTTGCCTGCGAATTCTCTAAGGAGTGATAAAATACTAAGGCTTTTAAAACCGACAGGGCAAGAAATTTTTGCGATAAAAACTGACTTAACATTTTTACGTTCATTCCGAGGTACGAGCGCATCACTCAACACTTCCCAAGGGATGTAAAATTCCAAGAGAGTCGGACATGTAATACAAAACCTACCTACAGTGAAAAAATGTGGACTCAGTAGCCTGTCAAAAAAGATACCCCAACGGTCTCAGTTAACCATGACATGGAAGTGATAACAAGTACCTACCTGACTCACTGGTTTTTAAAATATTACCCGCACTGGGGCCGCTTGGTGGATTATCGAGCCCCAGCAGTGGGAAGATAATATTTTATTATAGGCTGATATTATATTTAATGAAACTTTACGAGTTCGTGCTTATATTATAACCCACCCAGTTGCGGTGAAATCCAAAAGCGGGTAATATTTTTCTTACAGATTATTGTGGTAAAAAAAACAAGTAACCTGATACTTTTGTAGTGGCTCAAATAGTGTATAACTTTCTGGGAAAAAGTTCTTTGTCCCACATGTGTTGGTAAGCCCTCCTCTGAGTTTTTTTTCGGACAAAAATGAACGAAAATATTGGTAATAAAAAGCCGGAATCAGGTAAAGATTTCACGTGCAATAAAAATGTGCTTATTCTTGGGGACTTCGTCGTTCGTTTTTCACGGTGATTTTTATTTTCTTTTTCTTTACTGCCTTATATTTTTTTACTCTTAACGTTATTCGCTATAAAAATGCTAAGGTTTTGGGTTGCCAGGTTAATCTCTTCAACTGCGCTCTGTATTTCGCGCCCTCCGGGAATATGTCAACTCGAATGTCGGCTCTTCTGGCAATGGAAGGGTTTTTTTTTACATTTTTATTAAACATTCAGTAAAACTGAATAGGACGGAAAAGCAAGTTGTATTTAGTTGGAATAATTGTGTTTGTATTTAATATAAGCCAATAGTCAGTTTTTAGAGTTCCGTAGCCAAATGGCACGCACTGGCTGGTTTTTTTCATATTCACGTTATACAGTAACCTGTCGAAAATACCTGTTGTGATTTTTTCTAGAGGATTTGTGCTTTTATGTTTTTTTTTATATAGATGACGTTGTTTTTTCATTAAATTTTTTTGGACAAATAAATAGATGTGTTAGTGACGTAGTAGTTTTAAACAGTGAATACTGTCCACGAACATTTTGCACTACAATGCTTGTATTTAAAATGAATGTTTTGTCATTGAAAGTGTGGCTAAATGCGATGTACAATAAAAATGTTATTAATAAACTTTTCATATTACACCGCATATGAACTCAATATCAAATCAATGATCACAAGTTCCACAACTCAAGAAAAAATCGTTTCATACAGTAAATTTGTTCGGTCTTGATAATATTACATTATCTTCCGATATTAAGAAACTTCTATTGACGTAGAAACAAACTACATGGTGGGTACTTTGCTACTGCAATCTTGCTAAGATGATCCGTTCTCATCTCCGGGTTTCGTAAATGTGAATACAATGTTTTTAAATATTTACACAAACAGCTTTACTTCGTCCTAAAAGGCATAAAATAATGTATTGGAGTGAACTTCGTAAAGAATACATGCAATGCACCTATAGTTGGCAGAGGTTGATGCACAAAATAGACCGGTTCATTAAAAATTCCAAACAGCAATTTACTTCCTGACGCTGGATATTTGAAACGTACCATTATTTTATATTTTTCTTTTACACCATTTGCTTATTGTTGAAATGTTTTGATTCAGTACAATACAACTTTATTTGTTACGGAGAATCACAAGACTCCTAAGACACGAGCACATACATCTAGTTTAAGAGTCAGAGTGTTAAAATAATTGTGACCTGGTTAAAAGCCTTATAATTATGCTCTTAGTCTTTGAATCAAAGTGTAATGTGATGATTGTTTTTGGTGAAATAAAGAATATTATTAAAAAAAAAATACTTTAGTATAATAAGCTGTAAATATCTAATATATAAAAAAACCCGTGTCACAGTGTTTGTAAACGGCTTGACCGATTTTTATGATTTTTTTTGTGTATATTTTTTGGTAGGTCTGAGAAATAGGTCGTAATTAGAGATGCGCCGAATATTCGTTTTATATTCGGTATTCGGCGTATTCAGCAAATTTTGAGGTATTCGTATTCGGCCGTATCATTCGGTTGAAATGCCGAATATATTTGGTTTAATTAATCATCAAAATAAATTAAACAAATCCCATAATCTAAATGAATGAACTACACTCGAGAGCAATGAATCCGGGTCACTTAAAGAATCCTAAAAATCTCGGAAACTAAAAATGCTAGGTTAATGCAATAAATTGTATTTAATAGACAATGTAATACTCCTTAAATGAAGGTATTAAAACTTCTTAGTTATTGTAAAGTTATATCATAAAAAAATCAAATTTGAAAAAGGGCCACTTTCGAAGATGGAACTACGAAATTACAGCATTTGGTTTTGCTTTTGTTTGTAATCTGTCATTTATGTGGGTACATAAACCATGTTGATAGTGCTCTATATTCATTATTCAAGCTGAAATTATGTCGCTTACGCCTGAAGAATGCACCAGAATACTTACAATGCTGGAAACCGGCCGGAGTCAGCGCGATACAGCCAGGACTGTCGGTGTGTCGCTGTCAGCAGTACAAAGAGTTCTCCGACGTTACGAAGAAACTGGTTCTAACCTACGCAGACCAGGAACGGGCAGAACCAGGTGTACCACAGCACGAGAAGACCGATACTTGGTGAACACCATGCTTCGAAATCGCTTTCTCACAGGAACTGAACTCACAAATCAGTTTCGACGCCTCGGAGGAAGTAGCCCAAGTGCATGGACAGTAAGACGTCGGCTTGCTGAATCTAACTTAAAACCCCTTAGACCTGCAAACGGCCCTAAACTGGAGCGTGGGCATCGTATTTCAAGACTAAGATATGCCCAGAGCCACGTAAATTGGAGTATTGAAGATTGGTCAAAAGTTATGTTCTCCGACGAATCAAAATTTATGCTCTACAAGCACGATGGAAGACACAGAGTGTATCGAAGACCAGGGGAAAGATTCAAGCAAGCATGCATCGAAGAAAAAGTAGCCTACGGTGGTGGGTCTGTACTTGTGTGGGCCGGAATTTCTTCTGAAAGTCGCACAGAGCTGGTGATCATAGAAAACGGCTCTTTAACTAGCGTAAGATATGTGGAAGAATTCCTCAATGATCACGTTGGTCCATTTATGGTCAATTTAGGTGAGGATGCTATATTTATGCATGACAATGCCCGACCTCATACAGGTAGGATTGTGAATGACTACCTTCAAGAGATGAACATTACTCGTATGGAGTAGCCAGCGCGCAGCCCGGATATCAACCCGATCGAGCATGCTTGGGACGAGCTAGGCAGATGCGTAAAACAACGAAACCCTCCCCCAATCACGCTTCGTGAGCTCAAAATTGCTCTCACAGAGGAATGGGAGAATATTCCCCAAAATCGTATAAGGAACTTGGTGTACAGCATGCCAAACCGCGTAAACGCAGTAATGGAAGCACGAGGAGGCAATACGAAGTATTAAAATTCAAGAAAATCGTAATAAAGTTCAAAAATTTCATGTTTCCTATTTTTGTTTTAAGGAGAGATCAGCAGTTTTTTTCTTTATGTAATTTTGTGTTAATAAAATGTATGGTGACTCATATTTTTTTTACTTTCATTTAAGGAGTATTACATTGTCTATTAAATACAATTTATTGCATTAACCTATCATTTTTAGTTTCCGAGATTTTTAACATTCTTTAAGTGACCCGGATTCATTGCTCTCGAGTGTATGTTGTTTTCTCAACTATGGCACTAATAAATTTAAACATAGATAAATCAAGAATATTTGTAATTAAAATTTAATATTTATAATCAAGCAGCGGTAGATTATGATGCAAGAAGACCAATCTTTCAGCTCTATCTGGCAAAAGCCTATTTCTTTTCTCCTCACACGCATTTTCTGCCTCATAAAATATGCATATTTAGTTTTATGTTTCGCCCACCAATCATAAGGGCTATTGGTTCTAGGCAGCAGATTTTCCTGTCATCTTCGATTTCTTTGAAGATCTCCCACACACACAACTTTTTCCGTCGACAAAATCATCACCCAAAAAACCAAACAAACAATCAAACATCATCTTTCAAAATACCCAAAACACCAAAATTTTAATCAAATAAGAAATGCACTAAAATCTGGCACTCGTATTGTGTTTTCTTACGCAATGACAGTGGCGGGATGCAGCAGGTAGCGGGAGGCGAGGTACCACTCACTCCGTACGGGCGCGGCGCTTTGGAAATCTAGCATGTATAAACTTGTTTGCACGGCAAAACTATAGAACGGCGAACCAAATTATCCGGCAGTACATATATTCGGTTCGGTAAGAACTTAACCGAATACTATTCGGTATTCGGTTATTCGGTGAAACCACTATTCGGCACATCTATAGTCGTAATGTATCTTTCATACCGCTGCGGGTGAAACCGCGGGGCTTAGCTAGTACTTTACATATGTAAAACTGAACAGTTTGTTTTCTGTTGTTTTGTTTGAATGTGCTAATCTCTTGAACTACCATTCGGATTTGAAAAAATATTTTTGCATTTGCTGGCCCAATTCTTGAGGGAGGTTCTAGTTTATTTAACAGCACGCCACGACTCTTAGGAGCCGAGCAAAGGGAAACAAGGCAGAAAGAACGCTAAGCGAAAACGAAGTAATAGCCCGGGCGGGCGATGCGATGCGACAGGGTGGGTCGGGGAAACAAGAAATTTCATGCGGGCGAAGTCGCGGGCAGAAGCTAATTAAGTATACAATCGAGGGAGAGTGCTTGAATTACTGATTAACACAATGAGCTGTTGAAGGCTCCAAAACAAATTGTCAATCAGTTTGTCCGTAAAAATAGGCCCATGCTTTTGAAACTCAATGTAAATTGTAATGTTAATTATTCCGTTTCCGAATGCGTAGCACAATAAAATTAGTCTTTGAAATGACCCTTAACTGTGGGTGATAGATTTAAACGCTTAAATCATTAGCTTTTACTAATTATTTAAGGGTTTTTCTTTGTCCGATGTCGGCAATTAACATACACCCTTGTGTACTAATGGGTTTTTCAACGGGAACTTTATTTTGTAAAACAAAATGAAACAAAGAATTTATATGAAAATTATTCATGCTCATTTATTTATGAAATATAAAAAAAAAAAAAAAAAAAAAACTTATGTCGTTCAAAATTAATTGCCGAAAAAACAGCTGTAGTAGGAAGAAGGTACTGCACAAGCGCCCCTGGTGGAATAAATGTACATAATATCCATAGATATATCACCATCCAAATGTTAATTTTCTATGGACAGTCTTGTAGTTTTCGTTTTTTATTAATTGCAATTAAACGACACTGAATTAATTAATCATTCGCATTCAGTGACCTACAATCGTCGAATAGAATTTAAAAAAAAAAATTAACTCAAATAATGGATTTTTTTCACAAGTTACAGTGTTTCCGGGTTTCACACATGACGGACAGGATTTTTTTTTGACCTATTTTGGTGTTTTTTCCAATTCTATTGCAGTAAATCAATTTTTAAAAAGTATGAAATTAATCTCCATTAAATTATCTCGACAATAGTATGCAAAATATCTTGATTCCGTGAACTAACAAGGCTATAATAATAAAAATAGCCGCCAAAATGAGGCGAAAAATTTTTTTCGATCGTAAAGCTCTCTCTGATGCTTCGCATCATGAGTCGTGCAATAATATCGGATAAATGTCCACCACTTCCACGCTCACAGATGTCCAAACTTTCATCAAAATTTTCAATCACTGGCCAAATGGCGGGTCTATTTCGTTAATCGCGTCACGGATTTTGAGTTCTAAGGCTACAATCGATTCGAGTTGCAAATGTTAAAGACAGAGTCTATGCGGAGCCACTCAGAGAGAGCACAGAGAGCTAATGATAAGTGCACTGTGGGCTCAGGTTATTAGACCAACCAACCTAAGATGGTTACACTATAGAATGCAACATAAGCTTCACAAAAGCTCTTCACCGAATTTTCAGCCACAAATGTATCTAGACCATTTCATTATTTGCGCCAAAAAGAAATATATGTTTTTATTGTTATATGTTAATTATATTATTATGTTGGTATCGTGATCGCCAGCGCTACTGCTGAGAATGAGGTACTGGGTTCGATTCCCAGGTCAGGCAAAGTGTTATTGAGGTTTTTCTATCTGGAATTTCTCAGTAGCAGCCCGGAGTCTGGTTTGTTGGCAATAGGCTCGTCCCCTGTTACATGGGACTTAAACATAACGTGGTAAAATGTGGTTGTACTATAGATGCAGCTCTGCCCAACCCTTCGGGGGAACAAGGCATAATGTTATGTAAATATACATCGTGTACAACGTGACATGTCCAAACTATGTAGTTAAATAAAACAATTTCACACACAGCAACTGCGGACATGGTGACTGAATGTGTATCTGTGTAAACTTCTGTCCAATATAATTAGACATATTATGGCGGCGCTGCATGCCAAGGAAACTGATAAAACCAGTACTTATATTTAAAAAATTGTTCTCAATTCCGCCACCTGAACTAGGTAACATTAGCTAATCTGCACCTTACATACGCTGTCACAAACATGCTTACAAGAAATTTACTTAGCTACGAAAGCTGCAAATTTACTTTTACTTGGTATATATTTCGAGCGGAGTAAACTTTATGAGAACAAACTTTTAATAAATTAGTTTACGTTGAGAGTCTTTTGATTGATGTACTCACATGGTGCTGTTAGGGGGCGTCATTACTGTATGTTGAATACGCCCGTGGCTCCGCCCGTTGTAATGTTTCCCTACCAATTATCATCCAAGTTAGTCAGGTAGTTTGGTTGTGAAAATGAATACAAATAGAGATAAAAAAAACATGTTGTAAGATTCACTATGAGAAACTCCGAAAATTACGGTCTATCATTAATAAAAAAGCGTCACGAAGAAACCATGACAGATAATGTTAACTTGATTGTAAATCAAATAAGAAGAGCTCAAATAGACAATCCATCAAGACATATCTAATCATCTGCCACCTATTGAACAAAAGTAACAAATAATATTGAACTTGTGAATAAAAACAAAAGTTAAAAGAATAAACACACGAAAAATGGCTATAACATCTTCTGCTATCTAAGTAGAACCAAATATCACCAAAGGAGAGATGAAGAAATTCAAATTCAATACGAGGGAGCCAAAACCACCACTTGTATAACCAGTTCAACAGAGTGTTAAAGATTTATAGTTTAACTTATAATAGGTGTAATTTACTAGTACAGGAATACTTGGCAAAACACAATTATGCAGACACGGAAAAACTACTAGAGATTTTAAAATAAATTTTCTATCTACCTAATATAAGTCTATTCTTTTACCTTATTAATCATAGTCTTCACTTTATCTACTTTAATATTATTCGTTAATTTATTTAAACATAATATATTTACATAATCTAGTTTTATAATAATATAATTAATTAGTTTCTTTTAGTTCTTTATTAACACTTTATGTCATTGAAAATATTATGTCTTCTTAAGCATCTAATAAATATATAGTTGTCTTCTTTTTAAATATTTGATGTGAATTAATGGCCTGAAACAGGTTTTATAAACCTAGGTCAGGCAGGTCTACATTACACTTAGAATTAAACATTTTCCTCGATTGTAATTAATGTAAATCATAATTTTATTTTATACTTGAATAAATTTTATTATTTATTTTTATTATTTTTATTTATTTATTTAAAACATATCCCAATACGGACTAATCAATCACCAAATTCCTCTACTTTTCTTGCGCCAGAACATAAAACAGGTGTAGTAAGACGTCTTCGTGTATTGGCTCAATCCATCTACACTCGAGAGCAATGAATCCGGGTCACTTAAAGAATGTTAAAAATCTCGGAAACTAAAAATGATAGGTTAATGCAATAAATTGTATTTAATAGACAATGTAATACTCCTTAAATGAAAGTAAAAAATATATGAGTCACCATACATTTTATTAACACAAAATTACATAAAGAAAAAAACTGCTGATCTCTCCTTAAAACAAAAATAGGAAACATGAAATTTTTGAACTTTATTACGATTTTCTTGAATTTTAATACTTCGTATTGCCTCCTCGTGCTTCCATTACTGCGTTTACGCGGTTTGGCATGCTGTACACCAAGTTCCTTATACGATTTTGGGGAATATTCTCCCATTCCTCTGTGAGAGCAATTTTGAGCTCACGAAGCGTGATTGGGGGAGGGTTTCGTTGTTTTACGCATCTGCCTAGCTCGTCCCAAGCATGCTCGATCGGGTTGATATCCGGGCTGCGCGCTGGCTACTCCATACGAGTAATGTTCATCTCTTGAAGGTAGTCATTCACAATCCTACCTGTATGAGGTCGGGCATTGTCATGCATAAATATAGCATCCTCACCTAAATTGACCATAAATGGACCAACGTGATCATTGAGGAATTCTTCCACATATCTTACGCTAGTTAAAGAGCCGTTTTCTATGATCACCAGCTCTGTGCGACTTTCAGAAGAAATTCCGGCCCACACAAGTACAGACCCACCACCGTAGGCTACTTTTTCTTCGATGCATGCTTGCTTGAATCTTTCCCCTGGTCTTCGATACACTCTGTGTCTTCCATCGTGCTTGTAGAGCATAAATTTTGATTCGTCGGAGAACATAACTTTTGACCAATCTTCAATACTCCAATTTACGTGGCTCTGGGCATATCTTAGTCTTGAAATACGATGCCCACGCTCCAGTTTAGGGCCGTTTGCAGGTCTAAGGGGTTTTAAGTTAGATTCAGCAAGCCGACGTCTTACTGTCCATGCACTTGGGTTACTTCCTCCGAGGCGTCGAAACTGATTTGTGAGTTCAGTTCCTGTGAGAAAGCGATTTCGAAGCATGGTGTTCACCAAGTATCGGTCTTCTCGTGCTGTGGTACACCTGGTTCTGCCCGTTCCTTGTCTGCGTAGGTTAGAACCAGTTTCTTCGTAACGTCGGAGAACTCTTTGTACTGTTGACAGCGACACACCGACAGTCCTGGCTGTATCGCGCTGACTCCGGCCGGTTTCCAGCATTGTAAGTATTCTGGTGCATTCTTCAGGCGTAAGCGACATAATTTCAGCTTGAATAATGAATATAGAGCACTATCAACATGGTTTATGTACCCACATAAATGACAGATTACAAACAAAAGCATAACCAAATGCTGTAATTTCGTAGTTCCATCTTCGAAAGTGGCCCTTTTTCAAATTTGATTTTTTTATGATATAACTTTACAATAACTAAGAAGTTTTAATACCTTCATTTAAGGAGTATTACATTGTCTATTAAATACAATTTATTGCATTAACCTAGCATTTTTAGTTTCCGAGATTTTTAGGATTCTTTAAGTGACCCGGATTCATTGCTCTCGAGTGTAGATTGTGATGGAGAAGAAGTACTATTTAAACTTTGAAGTGTGCTAAACAATAGCTTCCAAATGTTACCGATGGCTTCTGAAATAAGAAGGTGTCTTAAAGATGCATCCAATCATAGTAGTGTTGCAGGCGGATTGAAAGAATTAGTACTTATTTCTAACAGTTCTAACAATAGAAAGAGCCACACAGAAAAAAAAAATCCATGCTTGTTGGTTGTTTATGGTTGCGAAATTGATTCAATAGGGAAGTAAGTCAGTTTTGTGTTTAATAACATGTGCGATAAAAAAATACATACTGTCAAAGGCCCCGAAAGTCAGAATTTTTTAAATTTATTTTCGTTAATAATTGGTTTTACGTCCAATTATTTTAGAACAAGTTTCTTCCTTACTTAATTTGCATACCACGCAAAAGTTTTAGGGATTGAAATTGCCGGACAAGTTATTGTAGAGAAAATTAAAGTATGTAAGTAGTAAAATAGAGCTTAACTTTTTTGATGAAGTAAGAACAACTGCCACTAGATTTAAAGTTCGTAAATCTGTTCTGAAACGCAGCAATAAGAGGTGCTGAAAATATATCCCAATACGGGTTAATGAATCACCATATTCCTGTACTCTTGCGCCAGAACGTAGAACAAGTGTAGTAAGAACTCTTGGTCCATGGGCGCAATCCATCTTGACTGTTATGGCGCACAAGTACTATTTAAACTACAAAGTGTGTTAAACAATAGCCTCCAAATGTTACCGATGGCTTCTGAAATAATAAGCTGTCTTAAAGATGCATCTAATCATGGTAGTGTTGCAGGCGGATTGAAAGAATTAGGAGACATAGTAGTTACTGCTAACAGTTCTAACAATAGGAAGAGCCACACAGAAAAAGTATTTTCCATTGTTGTTTATGGTTGTCAAAATTATACACTACTAGGGAAGCAAACAAGTTTCGTTTAAGAATAAGAACTGGAGGAGATATGATGACCTCAGAAGTCATATTCCACGCAATGTTTGATACATACCTCGAATATTCTTGAGTAAATAACGAGAATCATTCATGAGGGCAAATGACACCAACCTAAAGATATGAATAGCATTTTTTATAAAGGGGTCTGAACAAAAGCCAAAACAGGTAACATATCACTTTTAAATATCTGTCAAATATGGCACAGGCGCTTCTTACAAAAAAATAAGGAAACATCCACATAGTAGCCACAAGTAGACCGACATTTTCAGTGTTCAAAATAATAAAAATAATAATGAAAATGATGATGGCAACACCGTGTCAGCAGAACTTCTAGTTTTCCAATTTTTTATAATATCAACATTGAAAGTAATTTTGACTCATTCATGCAATAGTTTTTCATTTTGAACCGGGCCTGGAACCTGAAAACCGCTTTTGAACCAAAAAAGAGACCATAACACACCAAAATCTAAGAAATTTGATCAAAAACTGCCGAATCGGAGGTGACACGGCAGGTGTCACCTCCGATAAAACAATCACAAGCACAAAATAGGAAAATGAAGACTATATTGACAAGATCAGCCGCACGTCGAGCACGCCCACCACCTCCGGGCTCTTTGCTCAGCCCCCTAGTGAGCGCTGTGACGACACCGGCTGCCGTAGTTGCATCGAGCTCGAGCGACGAATATTTTTCCCCGCCCACGACGCCACCACCTGCTCGTCGACGGGGAGGACACCGGCCGCCGGATGGCGAAGGCAGTAATCCTGGATACGGGTCGCATCGCGAGGAGGTTCCTGTCTCTGGAGCCTTAACCACCGGTAGCTTGGACCCTGCTCCCGATACTGGCGAACTACTATTTTTTATATTTTTTAAAAATATTTAAAAATGTATATAAATAAGTATGAAAATAAATAAACGACATAATAATAATAATGGTTTTATATTTTTTATATTCTAATATTTAAAAATATAATTTGGAAGTACATACATAATGAAATAAAGGAATAATAATAATAATTTTATTTCCAAAAAAACGCACCTTTACTCAAGAATTTCTGCCTTAAGTGACAACAGACAGAAATGTAATAAATTATAACAGTGTTCCGATGCAGTTACAACACGCTCTGAAAAAAGTCAAAGATTATTAAAAGTTTAGGAAACATCGACCCAGTAGCAACAAGTAGACCATCATTTTCAGGGTTAGAAAAACGCCCCGTAACTCAAGAATTGCTATCTTATCTAACAACAGGCAGAACTGCAGCTACAAAGTAAGGCAGTTCTAAGTATCTCATATCAATTTCAACTTGATATCCCCCACGCATTCCTGAGAAAAGGGGTCAGACAGATGGATAACAAAGTGATCCTTTATGTGTTTCGATTTTTACTTTTGAGGCACGGAACACTAAAAGCAAAGCACTTCCATCAAAGTCCTATACTACATACTCATGATACTACCTACATGATGATGAAAACAAACTCGTTATACGTGCTTTTTTGACGATAATAAAGCGAATAATTATAGTCACATCACTTATCTTCCGCTTTTTTACTTTGAGAAAATGAAATCAATTGAACAAAAAATCTTTTTAACAAAAAAAAACAACCGACTTCAAAAAAAAACACTACAAAGTGAAAAATAACTTTAATTTCGGAAGTCGGTGTCTTTGTATCTGTATTTTATTTTTTGCCAACGACTTCCGAAATGAAAGTTATTTTTCAGTTTGTAGTGTTTTTTTTGTAAAAAAGTTTTTATTTTTCGCTTTTTAGAGAGTCAGTTATTAATAAATCTAAGTTACAATAGCCTAATGTCAACTGCTCATCACCTTTTACAAAATATTCGTTTTCCCGACGCAGAGACGTTAATTGTTGAGGAGTTCTCCTGTTAAGAGCCAAAACCACTGGAGCTGATGATGAAGCCACCATCAGCTCCATTTCACCATGTGCATTGTGACGAGCATAAATTGCTTAGCAACCATATTAAAATCGAATAGCAACCCGTGAAATACTTATTATTGAGAAGTGCCGGTGGCCGCCTCTGGTCTTCATCATCAGTTCTACTTCACCGAATGGTGCTTTCCAAGAGCAAATGCACGAGTTACTATAAAAAATACCCAAATCGCTATACGTGTGCCTATAAAATTTGAGGATTTCCCTCGATTTCCATGGGATCCCCTCATCAGATTCTGACTTGGTGGCAATGGGACCACCTCGAAAACATACCCTTTCAAACAAAAAAAGAATTTTCAAAATCGGTCCACAATTGACGGAGAAATCGGTGAAAATACATAAAAAAAAAAACATACATACAGTCGAACATATAACCTCCTCCTTTTTGGAAGTCGGTTAAAAATAGCAATCATCTAAGGAAATTTGTTGGACTGCTATGAAAAGCAACCCTATTCCTCGAATGGTTTTTCAATTACAATATTTAAACGAAATATGATCATTGTTCAGTCCCTTTATTTTCAATGAAATTCTTCAGTAGGAAAAACATCTGTTTATTTTGCCTATACTATAACGCTAAGCTTGAATTCAGAATCTTAGATCATAGTCATGTTGGAACTAGAAACTCAATGCTGACATGACAAAGTTCAAATTCCAATGTAACCAAATTTTACTAAGAACTCACGACGTCTTCGTGGAAAGGAAAACAGTGAAACCAAGTAAAAAAATATAATGGTATATCGTGGATATTGCTTTGCAGGATCGTGCAAAGTCAATTAGTAACCGTATTAACAAGTAAAAAATAATAATGGTATTGTGGATTTTGCACTGTATTATGGAACGTCAAATGGCATGTATCATGAAAACCGTGAAAACCTATCCTGTGCGGAGCGCGAGTAGAAAAAAGTCCTCGCCTAAAACATTTGTGAAAAATAGGCCAATTTCGGAACAAACACGACATTAGTGGGCTTTACCGACAAAATAATTGGCATAATTATATACTTATACATATAAATGCGTGCGTCTTTTGTAACTGTTAAAACTTTACCTTTGAAAAGCAAACCGACAATCCCAAACATTGTGATCCGACACAACCGTTACTCATCCCCACCATAAAAAGGGATCTAGTCACGAGAACAATATCCGTATGAAAAATGTCATATCTCGTGCACACCGTTTCATACTTTTGCCCGCAATAAACCCATTACCTATTTTAGTTTTCCGATTTATTTAATTTGTTAACTGCACTGATATTACTATACCAATAACCTACCTATATGTTAAATTTCGAGTTTCAACTTGATTCGGGGGTTGGTCGAAAGTTGCTCGAAATGGTTCTTCTAAGGTTACCCTTACACGGAGTTTGTCAACAAAAGGAGTTAACGAATATTGATTCTTGAGTTAATAGCAATTACATCTAAAATCCCCAGCACGAACTCTATGTTGTAAATTTTCTCTGAAAGAAAATTGACCGACATGCAGAGCAATGGTGCTAGTTGTACTATATATACCAGTTAAAAATCTGTCAAATTAATGTATGTCATCTTGAGTTTTCAAATATCAAAATTGAATTATTATAATATTTTTATTTCATAGTTTAGCCGTGGTATTTATTTAGTTTATCAATTCTTAACGATTTTAATAATCGTTTCGGAAGTGGTTTTATTGTTTTTTTCATGTTTTCTATTACACAGTCTCTTTCCTACAATGTGATAAATTACGAAAATATTATTGACGTAAATAAATTATATCCCAGAGCAGCCGAAAATTCTAGCGCAGTCCTCTCGTCTCAACAGAGCGACGGCGACTGATTTGTGTAACAAAAATATGCTTGAAGTTCCCGCAACGTGCGATGGAAGATGACTTCTTCCATGAACTAAAAACGTCGTAATTGCATATAGCTTGTAGTCGTAATAAAACTAAAAATAAAAGGAATTTCAAAAAACGCCTCCACAATTTTTTTCGTCTTGTATTAATACAAATAATTGTCTAATTTTTATTTCTATTAGACATTAACATATTAAGTACAAATTGAAAATACGAGAAAATTAGAGGTAACTTCGTGATGTTGTTTTATCGAGAAAATTTAACGTTTTGTGTTTCTGTTCCACAAAAAGTTTGAAAATATCATGTAGTTACTCATATTATTTTTATTTTATACCTAAGTCTTATTAATTTCATGAAAAATTGAAGATAGGCAATTTGGGTTAGTACCCGCGCGTAAGAATAAGAACTGGAGGAGATATGATGACCTCAGAAGTTATATTCCACGCAATGTTTGATACATTCCTCGAATATTCTTGAGCAAATAACGAGAATCATTCATGGGGGCAAATGGCACCAAAGTAAAGACGTGAATAGAGTTTTTATGAAGGGGTCGGACCAAAAGGCAATACAGGTAACACATCACTTTTAAATACTCGTATCTGTCAAAAATGGCACAGGCGCTTCTTACTAAAAATTACGGAAATATCGTCATAGTAGCAGCAAGTAAACCGTCTCATTTACCGGGTTCAAAAAATGCACCTTAATTCAGGAATTTCTATATTATCTAACAACAGACAGAGGTGCAATCAATTATAGCAGTGATCCAATGCAGCTACAACTAGCTCGGAAAAAAGTCAAAGATACTGTTGAATAAAAAGATAGTGAAAAGCTTCAAAAAAACCGACCCAGCGCGTATCCGACCACGCACACTGAAGGGTTCCGTATTTGGGATGAATTCATCCCAAGAACAAACTTATCATTGTAGTTGAGAACCACGTTCGCCCGTACATCGCAACTGCTAATGCACTTATACACACAATATTGAGAGATTTACTATGATATTTTGAGATACTCAATACTCAATTCTTTATTGCATAGACTTTATAGGTTTTCCTGTAATCTATGAGTACAGAACATTTTGTAGTTTCAGAGATACGGTGTTGACATACTACTAAAGGTCACCCTAGTGTTGAAAATAAATATTCCTTAAATGGTAAATTTTCATCAATTTTCTTCTCTAAAACTATTTATAATAAAACAATTAGAAAAAAAAATACACCCTCATGGCAAGCCGTTTCATTAGATATGTCACATAACACGGTACGCAAAAAAATAAAAAGTTTTAATTGCCTACCAAAATTAACCCTATATTCAAAATTCACTTATTTACGTTACACGTCCGTGGCTTGGGTCACAGAAATTCATATGTGTACCAAATTTCAACTTAATCGGTCCATTAGATTCGGAGCAAATTGGCTGTGTCAAACGGACAGACAGACACACGAGTGATCCTATAAGTGTTCTGTTTTTTAATTCGGACGTACGGAACCCTAAAAATAACAATTAGAAAATGAATGGGTACTGAAATTAATGTTCCACTAGAACAATCTACCTAACACAAAAAACAGACTTTGACAATTCTAAGGTAGAAAAATATTTTTCATTTATATTGGAACATGAATCGGATGGGATGACAATTCTCAAGCAGAAAAACATTTTTCATTTCGATTGGAACATGAATCGGGTGGAACATCAAAGCAGCAAGGTGAGTCGACGTTTCGCGGGTCCGCGACATACTACTAAAGGTCACCTAATGTTGAAAATAAATCTTCCTTAAAAGGGTGTTGAGTATGTGAGACCAAGGTTTGTGGCATAGCTTAAGCGGGAAGGGAATTGGAGAGTAGAGCGAGTTTAGTACAAGAGGAAATATTTATATGACCGGGTAAACTGCGGTTCGGGCAGGTTTTTATCAATATCAAAATGTTTGGCGATTTGGAACGTTTCATTCTTCTTCTTAGCGTATCGATGGCGAAAAGTTGCTATAATATGTTTAGTCCAAAATTCAGCTACGCGAATTGCACTCACTAACGCAGTCATAAGCCCATCAAGTGCTCACGTAACAGGGC
Organism: Griposia aprilina; assembly: GCA_916610205.1. NCBI lineage: Eukaryota > Metazoa > Arthropoda > Insecta > Lepidoptera > Noctuidae > Griposia > Griposia aprilina. The sequence continues at coordinate 5,696,362 of OU744306.1, forward strand.
CATGCGGAGCAAGATGGAAGGTGGGCCATCGAGTGCTTTAGAGAAGACAAAATCGTATCCCAGTTAGTGTATACTACTCTTACATAGTTGGCGTGTTGAAGTGACGGTAATCCTATTTATAGTTTGAATGTTTAGTCTAGTATTAATTGAGATCATGATAGTTTTGTGTTTCGCAATCGATTTGTAATCGTTGTGTTTACACATTCTGCTGAGTCATCTTGTTTTAGAGGTCGCTCAGGTGATTTAAAATCTGATTGGTTCACCAATCAACTAACAACAATACAATATCTTTGCTCACCAACCATTTTTTAAGAAACGTTTTTGTGTAAATGGTGAAATTGCAAGTGAGATAGGAAAATTTTCAATTTGAACTGAGGAGAATTATGTTAGTATATGCAATATAGATGCTCAGAATGCTCACCAGAGTTAACGCTCCGCTGAATGAAGCTCTCCAACACCATGTCGATGAGCTCTAGCACGTGTCCGATGGAGCCCCATATCTTGGCCAGCACCGACAGATACATCTCTAATATCATGAGCGGTTCTACCATTATACATAAAATGAATACAAGTGAGAGTATGGCACTGCATGTACCTAAAATTGAAAGTATAACAGGTGTAAAAAGACACTTAACGAAGCCGAGAGGCACTTGTACTGCCCGTAATCATTTTCTTGTACTGGAAAATACCTGGGAACCTCCCGCTTACGGAGATATTGAAGGCCAAAATTCCAACTTTTACTAACGTTTTTTTTTACGAAAACAACTTTTTAATGTTATAACCACAACTGTAAATACCCCCACGACCCCCTGCACCGTTGCATGCACTCATAAGCACAATGATAGAAGTTGTTACATTGCGCACTACGGCAAACAGAAAATTTTCATACCAAAAATAAAAGTCGTATCCCAGCAATTATTTTTGTGCAATGTTAATTAGTTTGATGTACAGAATACGTAGTTGCCGGCTATATGATGGGTCTTTTTACAGCCTTGTCACTTCGGTAGGTAGGTATGGATACTACATCTCATAGATGTCTCCAGATTACAAACGGCCAACATTTCACAAATTGACAGCAGGATTACTTACTTAACGTGGAAGCGTTGAAGTGTGATACATTCCACAACATGCTTATAGCGCCACATTTCTTTTGGCGTGTGTCCAAAATCAGAATTAAGGCTGCCATCTTTTTTTTTCAATACATTTAAAACAAATGCACAAATGTTTATCAACAGCGCCTCTGTCATCGTCTGTCGAGCGCCTTGTTGCAGTGTACCTAGTATTAGGTCGCGTTAAAGGGCGCGTCGTATGACATTTAATAGCTTAGCCATGACGAAGGAGGTGCCAATTAATGCAGAACAACGCGCCAGCTATCCCCAACCAATCAAAATTCGTGCCGTTTTAATGGACCTATCTGATTCTGGAACACTGATCATAATCTGTAAATAATTATTTCATTTGATGCCATAACACTTTGCCCGACCTGGAAATCAAACCCAGGACCTCGTGTTCAGCAGTGCACTTGCGACCACTTGATCAACGAAGCAGTTAGTTATGTACCTATGTAATATAACATTGTTTACAAGCCCCTCACTGAACCAATAAAAACTCACTAACCACACATTAGCTAATTTGTGCGAAACAACACCCGACACGCCAGGAACACGAAAACTCCATTTTTATTTACGTCACTAAGAGCAATTTTTATGCGAGTTACGGGAGTTATGCCCATAATAAATGCCATTATTAAACTACGGGATACCTCAGGGACGTAACCTATTTCTACTTATATTTTTATATTTATTTCATACCTAAAGGAAATACAACGTGTCTCGTTCGCACTTTTTGTGGACGATTTCGGGCTCATGGGATTTATTGAAAAGAAAGTTAGTGCCGATTGGAACTTGTGTCGAGGCTATAATTCTTGGGTTATTTTCCGAAGTTTGAACCGTATAGAAAACTATGTATGCCTCTACTTATTGGGACTTTGGGACTACACGCGAGTACTTGAGTTACGCTGTACGACCAAAATGGTTGTGAAAGCTTATTTTTACAAATTATCGAACATGTTGTTTCCGGCGGGAACGGCATTCGTGTAACAAAAACTAGTTCATGGGTTTTTCTATCTGGAATTTCAGAGTAGCAGCACGGAGTCTGGATTTATGCCCGGTTAATGGCGTTGGCTCGCTCCCTATTACGAGTACATGGGACTCAAACATATCTGGCGAAATATGTATGTAACAGTACTATAGGTACAACTCTGCGTTAACCCTTTCGGTGAATACAGGCGTGATTATGTCATGTTCGTGAACGAGCGCCGTCAGTAGGAACTGGTCATCTCTTAGCTGCCACGGCGTATTTTAATTTAATTTAATATTTGAATTGTTTTTGTCTTTTTATTACGGATGCTTAACGTTCTGCTTCGTTCTCACATGCATAATTTCAACATGAATGATGTAACCAATATTTTGTAACCATATTTTGATTTAAAAGAGTATCCGTGGAGTTTCTTGCCCATTCTTCTCCATAGGTACCTACTACGCTTTGAAATGGGCTACTAGCTTCATCTTTCAGACTGACCGACCCCTTGTCAATTCAAAAGTGCCTGTAATTGGTTTATTTAAAATAAATGCTTTGAGTTTGAGTTTGAGTATGTAATTCTAAAAAATATAGTGCATATGTAGGAAAATAAATCACAACCAGTTTCTTTCAACTCTTATATAAGTCGATATTAAAACCGAAGCTATATTTCTCGGATACCCGAGTCGAGCACACAATATTGCATTTTTTAAACCTTAAGTAGTTATTGAGTTACCACTACACTTGTAAAGTGCCTCGGTTTAATATAGCACAGTCATATATGTATATGACGAAGAAGGTACGTGTCTCTCGTTATTATTAGCCATATTTTAACTACTGTGGGCGTACAGTGTGTAGTGGGTTGTGTTGGTTATTGCGCAATAGAAAAACAGTTTGCAGTTAAAATCAAATTATAATTTATGAACAAATTAATCACAGTAGTGAATCACACACTGTAGGTACAGGACACAACTATACGGAACGCGCGACTGTTTCTAAACGTGTTCACTGCTTAACCGCCAACAACAAACTCTGCTGTACTCTCGTCAAGCGTTAGCGTTGTAGACTCTGTCCAGCGCCACCTGGTGGCGCTGGCGTCCCGATTAGTCAAAGTCAAACAATTGATTTAACGTATTTCCGACATATACGAGTATATTATCGTTTTTTTTCATATAACGAAAAAAACTTTTTTTTCGTTCCTGAAATAACCTCACCCAAATAAATGGAATTCGCTTCAGATTCTAAAATAAGACTTTTTTTCCTGTGTCTTTTTTAACAAACGAGACCTGCAACCAAATTGCGTAACACACTCAATCACAATCTGCATCATTTTGAAGGATATTGCTTATCCATTGTTTCATATTTTTACGGCATTGATGCGTAAAAGTATTTTTTGTTTAGCAAAAAAATATATATAATAAAACACCAAAACCGATTAGACAAATGCCTACTGCTCTGTTTAAAATACATTTAAAAAGGTATCTCATAGCCACATGATATTATACCATATCAGAATTTTTAAATGACCGCAATTAATGAAATAGATTCTTATAGTTACGACATTTTCACAATTTGACCCTCAAATATGTAAAAACAATACTTTACGTTATTAATTTTATAGTTTGTTGTGTAGACTCGAACCTTTTATGGTTTATTATAAACCAAATATATATATATATATAATTTTCTTAATTTTTTTTTATATTGTTTTGTACGCCATAATATGGCAAAACATGCAGATATACCTGTTATTTCAAGACCTTGCACATATTATTTGATGTATACTTATGTTTTACAATAAATATATTCTATTCTATTCTATCATATGTTCGAAAAATTTGTCTGCTCAACAACGTAAACAACACAATGAATGTTGTTGAACTGGCAAACTGAAACCCATTCATACTGTAAGTGTGTTACCCAATTTACCCGCTGATTTGTTCTTTGAATTGTTAGGCCGTAAATCAAGGATCAAAAGACATTAATTTTGTATGACAGAAGTCTATTGAAAAGAATTGATATAGCTTTTGAATTCGGTGATTTACTTACATTACTTTAAATGTAAATTCAAATTAAAGGTTTTTTCAAATGCAGATACTAAACTTGGTTTCGTGTCAAAAATATTTAAGTTCAACATTGTATTATTACAAGAACTTTAAGGAGGATATTATTTCGACCTTATGAGATATAATAATATTGTAAAAAGGTTTCTCATAATCCACGTAAAGAGCTGGATAAAAAGCGCCTTAATTTTTATAGTCGTTAAAAAGAACAAGGTATATAACGATATCCACACACACATAGGTCCTTCAAGATTGGTTAGTTAGGTACTGGAATTTCGATTGCACTTTGAAGTTCTGAGTCACAGTACTGAACTTTAAGCACGAGTTTGTAACTTATCTATGAAACCTAATATCGTATGCCTTGTTGATTTATTATTAGCTGGTAAGCGTTGCTGCTGATCGTGACGTATTGAGACTTCATACTCACGTTTGAAGTATACTGTAACCAAAATTCGTAGTATTGCGAGCTTTAGCAGCTCTAGCAGTTAGATCTATCTTCTATCTATACTAATAAAGCTGAAGAGTTTGGATGTTTGTTTGAACGCGCTAATCTCTTAATCTCTGGAGCTACCAGTCGAATTTGAAAAATTGTTTTTGCATTTGATAACCCAATTCTCAAAGAAGGTTACTGCCGACGAAGAGCAACGATGATGGAACACCACCTCAATATAGTCCACCACAGTCTTGTCCTTCGAGCCGGATTCTCTTCAGATCTTCGCCGAAACTGCCTTCTTGTGCTTAACGGATCAGCTCGGCTCCGGTGCGGTGGATGTGGTGATGTCATCTTGTCGCAATGATGGTCCAAGCATCACGCTAGGACCATTAGAAGCCGGGTAAAAAGAAAAAAAAAGTCTGACAGAACGCTAAGCCAAAACGAAGTAATAGTGTGGGCGGGCGATGCGATGCTATATTTTATGTTAAAACAAGAAGCAAATCCTGAGAATACTTATAATAGTGTGAACAGTCGATGGCTTCAAAAAAGTTAAACAATATTATGGACATTTTCTAATAAAGAAATCTTGGTTAAAAAGTCGGTACCGTTTTCAAACACAACTTGATGCTCATTAAATGAGAGATTTTATCCTAAAAACAACCGTGAATAAGGCTTTCAATCCCTTGAATCTTTCAAGAATTAAGTTAACAAAGTTACCAAGACCACCTTAAATAATCTGACGTGGCTTTTCATACAACCTGTGTAAATTAACGTTAATAATTATACTGAATCTTAACGAGTTGCCTCCCGGGGACTTGTAATTAGTGCTCGCTGTTCGTTAGGGTACTAACATTGTAAATTATTAACGTGTCCAGATTTTTTGTTAAAATTATTATTGCGGATTTGGTGTTTCTATTTTGTTTCCACGGATGCTTCCCATGTGTTCCAAAATATTTAAAACGAAATTAATGATAATATTTTTAAGTCGTTCTGAAAGGAAAGCTTTGTATGTAAAAAAAGTGGTTCCATGTTTTTACTTGACTGCATCATTAGGCTATCTATTATTTTTATTTAATGGAAACAATAATAAAATTGTTCTTCAGAAAGGTCAGGTGCGTAGTACTCACAACCGGCGTGTATGACCAGATGTATGAACGTAAACGAGGCAAAAGGAGTATGTAAGGATCGTAGCAGATGGCTTTCTGTAGTTTCTGCCTACCCCCATGGGAAGAAGGCGTGAGTTTATGTATGTATGTATATATGTGTAATAATATTAAACGGAGTAAAAGAAATGTATATATTGATAAACCTGAGTCTCGAGAAAAATAAACAACCAGCGAGAGTAAAATCACAACAAGTACGCTTACATGTTACGTTTTTGTATTAAAACATGATGTGTGGGTGTTTGTTGATCTTTAGAAAACGTCGACTACGAGCGTTGCTAGGTATTTTTTTACACCCTTTCAGGACCATAAGATAAAAAGAGATAAATAAAATAACCATTTTAGCTATTTAGGATGATCCTTTGAGGGTTTAAAAAATATGTTTTTAAATGAAAACATGAAAACTCGTAATGGTTTTTTTAGATTTTTTTTGGAACAAATGTGTCCCTATGGTAATAAAAGGTTACTTTTCGCTGAAACAATTTATATTTGTGTTATTGATATTTACAAAAATAAATTACATTTTTTATTAAACGTTGGGATTAGAGAACGCAACCATTGTTATTTATTATTGGCTTTACTGCTACTTATTTTAGTGCCTTATGTTGGTAATTTTTTTTCTCTTATCTTTCAATATTTTACATCGTGCCATGACATGAGCCATGTCACGATGTAAAATATTGAAACTCACTTTTAAACCTCAAAATACTTTTTGAAAATATGTCACAACTGCGGCAAACAAAAGGACCACAAACAAAATAATGACGTATGGAATGTTGTGTTGCCATGCATAAAAAATAAAAAGATACGTTCAGAAACTAATAAAAAGTAAAATTACACTCAACTGTTTCCCAATTATTTAGTTTTTGTATTTTTTTCCCTGAGATCCCTGTATCCCCGTAGCTGTAAAAGGGAAAGGATGTGAAAAGGTAAAAAAAATAATGAAGTTCTAGATACCGCTGTTGCGGGAATTTCACATCCAAAGATTTTACATTCCTTATTCATAGTAAGTCACTTCACTCAACTTAAAAAAGTGATAATTTTATAGCTACCAAGCACTAAAATAAAAAAAATCTTTGAATATATGCTTTTTTTAAAAGAAATGGCAAAATTACCTCTATAAAGTTAAAGAGTTTGACAACATTCAAGTACATAATTAACAGATAGAAATTATAAGAAAAAAAACTTGAGAGGTGTCAAGGGACACCCGGATGGAACGAAGTTCCTTTCGATTAATTAGTGAAGGAATTGTTGATGTTGTTGTTGTTGTTTGATTGTTGTTTGTTGTTGTTGGTTGTTTTTGGGATTGTTGTTGTTGTTGTTGTTGTCAAAATATCTGGCTTGCTTTCTATAAGAGAGAGAGAGACAGACAGAGAAACATGCGACGCCGCACAGCTTACAATAGCTTACTATAGCAAAAAGTGTCGTGACAACTTTTCGTAAGAATTTTTTCCGTCTAGCCCCCTTTCACAACGCGCGATAAGGAACTTCGTTCCAAAAATTGTAAGTACTATAAACATACGAGTAGATATTAACTAATATTTTTTAATAATTTCTCCTCCATAAATAAAGTATTTTTAAACAAGGCAAAATCTATTTAAGGAATGCAGTAGAGAAAATTAAGTTCAGGAAAAGTTCAGACAATTCAGTTTATATAAAACTGAACTCGACTTCTTTTTAAGACTTATTGGTTTTAAAACACAATTTTGTTGAACATCCTTAAAAGTATTTGCTTCAAACTCAAGGTTCGACGGTCAAATGTAAAAGTACTTTAAAACGATGTAAAAGTAAAGTGCGAATCGCTCATCGTTGGTAGAAGAATACACTCTGAATGGAATTCCGTTCAAACCTTTTTGCGAGCCTTGGTAAATATTTACTTATTTTTAAGCCTTAAACCTTTTACGGATAACCCTGTGGAAGTAAATTGCTAAGGTTGCGTGAAAAGTTTTTTTTTATATATTGAACACAGGTAGTGAAAGCAAAAATAAAATATAATTTTACTTTTAATTGGGTTTACCTTACCTTAGACAAGCATTTTATTCCAAACTTGTTTACCATAATAAATTTTGGGCCTAAATCGACATCCATTAAAAGGTTAAATAGCTACGCACTTATTAACCTTTGCCACAGTGGCGTTCAAATACAAATCTCATCATAGCGATTACTTAGCGGCACGGCTGTTCTGTGGCTGCATCTGAGCGAGTTGTTCAAGAGTTCGACAAAAACATAGAATTCCCTGTACCCTTTCATAGATGGGCCGGTCATGAAATGATGATGATGTGAAAAATTATATGATTTTCTCATTTTAAGATATGTATATACACGATTCAGCGTCACCGATCGACCGAAGCCGAGTATACCCGATGAAGCGTCTCCGAACCGAGCGCGATGGTTAATTTTCGTTCACTGTCCAGAAAGACCGCAAAGTGCGCGTCAAGAAGTTTTCACTTCAAAAACGTTAATATGAAAAGTGTCCAGATTCCTTAATCAAGGATAAAATTATAGTTTGGATAATAATATATTGTTGCAAACTCCTTGGCTGTGATAATTCTTCTTAGAAGACATTTATATTTTTTATTTGAATGTTATTCTTTTCTTTTTTGTTGTTTCTTGTATCTGTCAAAAGGTTTGGTTATGTTTGCAATTTTATATTATATTTCCACTAAAATCCTTCTATCACGGTAAGCTTTAGTTTTATTTTATTCCACCAACCATTAATTCATACAGTTCATTTTGCATCGCCTTCATAATATAATTATATGTATGGTTGGTTTGGCCAGTATGAACACAAATCTGCTACATTTAACCCTTTTTGATTTGTATTGTAACCTATTTTGGCAAATCGGTCAATGTTTTCTTTTGAATTTTAAACATCCATTTACTTAAAACATGTATGTAAGTTTTTTTTCTGCTGACTGCTGCGTCACTAGAGAATTTTACCCCATCATTGATGGAATCATTTTTATTTTGATAAAAAGCGCCTAAATTTATTGTGAATTTGAATCTCTTCTGTCTTCTTAGGGCTGTGAGGTGAAATAATGTATCTCAGCTGTGTTCCTGCAAAATTTAATGTATCTATTCTTTTGAAAATTGTTACGTATTCCGTCAGTTTTCTCATTATTGTTTTGTGTGATCTTATTTTTGTTGCTCACCCGCTCTTTCAGAGATTCTGCTTGTATCTTCGGTCTGATTGTCTATTTATTTATCTCTAGATGACGGCCGTTTATTGCAACCCGAATTTCGGCTTCTCCCGACGGGCTGGGAACATCGAAGGCAGCTCGTGACCCAATCCGAAGCTGTCGTTCAGCGTTATTTTGTCGGCCTGCGTAAAAACTGCGTATCCCTACATCTACGAGCTTACACCGGACTTATATATTCATACAATTTATCTTAATTTAATGGTCCCTAGGTAACTTGTTCTTTTTCGTATATATATGACGGAGAAGGTACGTCTCTCTCGTTATCGTCAGCCATATTTTAACTACTGTGGGCGTACTATGGGTGGTGTTGGTTATTGCGCAATAGAAAAACCGTTTGCAGTTCAAATCAAATTATAATTTACGATTAAATTAATTACACTAGCGAATCACACACTGTAGGTACATGACACACATATACGGAACGTGCGACAGTTTCTAAACGTGTTCACTGCTTAACCGCCAACAATAAACTCTGCTTTACTCTGGTCAAGCGTTAGCGTTATAGATTCTGTCCAGCGCCACCTGGTGGCGCTGGCGTCCCGATTAGTCAAAGTCAAACGATGGATTTAACGTATTTCCGACATGTATAATAAGATTAATAACGTGTTAAACCTGACTTTGTACTGAGCCACGGTTCAAACTTAATGTAGTATACCTACCATAAAGATAATGGGCTTTATATGCTCAGTATTGCTCAGTGTACATAAATAATTAGAAACAGATTGGCGATTCTTTCACGGGGATCATCATAAACTGTTTTGCAGAAGATCCTCGAAAATTATTTTTAAATAAAATAGATGTATGTCTAATTGAACAATTTAAATTAAATAATTTCATATTATTATGTTTATTTACTTGACTACCTATAAAGCTCCTGCTTTATCCTGATCTCCTGCGGGTGTTTTCCCTACACACAACATACAATTAATGTTTCGTGTAGTGTGGAGGCCAGGGTAAAACAAGCGCGGTGGACCCGGCTTAAGAAATTTCTGATTTGCTCTCCCCTTGGGACAAAAGTTGGGTACGCCTTTGGGCCTATATTTAAACGATTGCAATCGGTTCGAGATAGGTCGTGTGCTAAAATAAAACTGCGTAAAGAATCAGTTTACCACTAAGTTTAACTCGGTTAAAATTACTTTAAAATAACATAGTTCAAAGCAGCAATTTTCTGACGTCATTCTTTAATAATTTGATCATCTTTTATTACCTGACTGCGCCAGAAGGAGGGTTATGTTTTTTCAGAGTATGTATGTATGTATGTACTCATGTGTATAATTGTTTGGCACGCTCTGCAGCCTGAATGGCTTGATGGAGTTTAGCTTGAGAGGTGTCGTTAGATTCGAATTTACTGTGAGAGTGACACAGGGTATGAAAAAAAAACAGTAATTTAAAAACTAAAAAAACCGACTGCGTTTCTGTGTAATTTGGAAATGTAAAAACCCTAAAACAAGAAAGTCGTCATACCAGATTGCACTTAACTTTATAATAGTAGCAGTCGGGACCCATTCTAGAAAGTCAGCCGTCTAAATCTGCAATGTATTATAGGTATGCGCTCTGAATTCACTAATCCTCTATTTCTAGACTGGGTCCCGACTGCTACAATTTTTAAGTTAAGTGTAAGGGTAAGGGTATGCCGACTTTCTTGTTTTAGAGTTTTTACATATCCAAATTACACAGAAACGCAGTCGGGTTTTTTTGTTTTTAAATTACTGTTTTTTTTTCTTTATATTTTTGTTAATTTGCGGTGTATTTTTATTTGTTATCTAAATTATACGTATTAATAATGTGGTGATTCCTCTTTTATTTCGCTACAGTATATAGTTAGTTATTAGTAACTTGTATATTATATATAGTTTAAATATTTTGTGCTATAATGAGAATGAAATTGAAGTACAGAAAGAAATGGGTAAACAAGGAAAAATCAGGCATTACGTGACCAAGGCATGTCGTCTGTTAAAAAAAGTATTTAACGTCAACATGACTCAACTTTCTTCCTTTGCCTCAATTAATATACGATGAATATTTTCCCATGCTTAATTCAAATAAAATTGCAAGCAACCAGTAAAATATTATGAAAATTTTCTGGTATGAAATTGTGAAAAATGCGTAAACTACTAGGGGAATATGGGTAAAACCAAATCCTACAGACTGAAAACATTGTTGTTTCAATAAACCCAAAGCAATGTGGAATATGTTATTGTTTGAGTAAGAGCTTCCTAAAAGCTGGATGGATTGCGTTGTACCATTTTGATATTTTTCTAAATCTCACAGTTGTTAAATTTTTCAGAAAATGTGATTTAGGGAATCGTTTTTCATTATACTTTGTACTCGCTTGAAACCTTGTTTTGATTGGTTTATTGGGCAGCTGGCAGTCCAAAAAAAAGTTATAATTAATAAAGTTAAAACTTTTCAACAAAATTAGCGTCACTGCAATAAAATGAGAGGTGTCGTGGGACACCTGCGGGGTAATTACGTAACACAGTAACAGTAGGATTTTTTTTTTTTTTTTGGGTGGGAAATCATCAAATGACCTCTCCCGCTCTGAGCGGAGCGGAAGGGCGTGTCAGACTCTTACTGACTAAAACCCACTCGTGTTCCTTCATTTGCCTGTGCGCCAGGGCCACGGTAACTCATTCGAACAATCCGCAACCCCGGCAGGCAACAGTAGGAATGGGTTACATTTTGACAGGTCAACAACATTCATTGCGTTATTTACGTTCTTGAGCAGACAGATTTTTCGAACTTAAGAAGCAATGGATTAGTAATAGGCTTCAAAATGATTCAGATTGTGATAGATAGTGTGTAATGTAGTTAGGGTGCTGATTTGAACGAAGTTCCTTTCGCTTTGATCTTCACGACCTTTTTAACCGACTTCAAAAAAAGGAGGAGGTTCTCAATTCAACTCTATTTTTTTTAAAATGTATTTTACCTCTGATCTTTTTTCCAGGTGAACCGATTTTGATGATTATTTTTTTTATTTGAAAGCTGGTGCTTCTCATGTGGTCCCATATATTGATCAAGATCTGAGCAGTAAATTTTATGTTATCCTTAATAATGCGTATTTTTTCCACTTAGTATATTATATTGATGATGTTTTAATAACTTCCTGTCACCGTTAGCCACTACCAAGTAGTGGTATACGAATGTGTGGGGTAGGTATTACAACTAAAACGTGAAAATTAAAAACTATTTTACAAAAAAAAACGACTGCCAAAAAAACATTACAAAGTGAGAAATAACTTTAATTTCGGAAATCGGTGCCAAGAAACGTAAATACAAAACCACCACACCACACCCACACCTTCCGAAATTAAAGTAATTTTTCACTTTGAAAGGTTTTTTCTGGAAGTCTGTTGTTTTTTTTTTTATACAAAGTTTTGTTACGTAACAAAGTGTCGTGACGGAAAAAAGTCTCTTTTTTCAGTCTAACCATCATTCGACAGTATGCAGAGTATAACGTGCGATAAGAAACTTCGTTCCAAACTAATGGGCACTTGGTAACCGGCTACCGAAATCCGTACTTACTATTCAATTATAAGTAATCAATGCGATGTTCCCGACAAGTTAAATGCGGCTAAAGTCACAGAAGAGACCATTACCAACATCTCGGCTCAAATAGTTACTAAAAGCACTAGAATTAATTTAGATATACCAGATATGTTAACTGATAATGATTTAACTCCTTACATAGCTGAAAGGGATAATAATGCCGTGCCATTATCGGCATTTATCTTAGTGAGTCAATAACGGGAGAACTATAAAAAATCTTAATGTCAAATATCTTAATGTCAGTAATGCTTTGGATTCTTAAGAAAGCTCACACAACACAATCACAATCAATCAATCAATCAATCAATCAATCTCGGCTGTACAAATATAAAGCTTATTTAAGACATAAATGACAAATACGGGTAAAGGAAAATAAAATAAAAATTGGTGAACATCCTATCACTTAAAATAGGCGTAAATTATTTACCCAAACTCAATAAATTCTACCAATCTGTATGAAGGCGCATAAAATTCATTTTGACTATGCCCCATATGTCAGGCCGATCATACAATAAATCTAAAGTGATAAATTACATTACCCGACATGTTCACGCGTGGTGTTGCCATTTTAACAGTTACGTGTGCTGCCTGTGTAAAAATTGTTTTTATCATTTTAAGCCCGTGTGATGTATGCTTGTCAGCACTACATGAAAAGTTGGACAAACAGTAATTTCTCATCAAACGTTCAGGACCCGTTTTCCAAACACACTTTAATATTCAGTACCGTACATTATTCATCTATCTGATTAAACGAGGACACTTTTGTGTAATCATTTCAAAGATTTAAACCATGTGACAATCAGTAAAATAAAAGCCTTAAAATATCGTTTGACACAAAAAAACACGTAAATACCAAGGCGAAATGAAATATTATCAAAAACGACACAATGTCAAAGAAAAATGTGAATGTTTATGAACTTCGAAGGAGCGCCTATTTTTCGCGCCTACGACCCCTATTAATCTTTTCACTGCTCATAACGTGATGAGACTAAAATAACAGCTATTAATAATAGTTATTAACACATACATAACATCACGCCTGTATTCCCCGTAGGGTTAGGCAGAGCTGCACCTATAGTACACCCACATTTCGCCAGTTATGTTTAAGTCCCATGTAATAGGGGGCGAGCCTATTGCCATCAACCGGGCACAAATCCAGACTCCGGGCTGCTAATGAGAAATTCCAGATGGAAAAACCCAATAACATTTGCCCGACCCGGGAATCGAACCCAGGACCTCATGCTCAGCAGTAGCGCTTGCGCCCACTAGACCAACGAGGCAGTTAGTAGTTATTAGTTTTATTTTTTGTTAATTTTAAATTTGTCAAGTCAAGAATCATGAACTGAATCCATGGTTACAGTTTGCACGTCGAAAGGTGCCACCCTGTATAATCAATCTTAATTGTGTCAACTATCTGCCGCATTTTAACGAAACTTCTTAGACCGACTTGCACTGCCAATCGGTCAACACGTCGACACGAGTTTTAAACTTCATTCTGTCCTCTAGTCATCTTCAAACATTTGTCAGAAACAGAATTATGTATAAAACTGGTTTAGCGCTAAACGAGTTTAGTGATTGACGGTGCAAGTGGGCCTTAGATAAGGAACCGTTATTACCCAACCAACCAAGCATTATTAACCAATAATAATAATAATAGGGGGTGACCCTTTTTTTTTTTTGGGTCGGAAATCATCGAATGACCTCTCTCGATGCTCTGGGCGCAGCGGAAGAGCGTGTCAGACTCTTACTGACTAAAACCCACCCGTGTTCCTTCAGTTGTCTGTGCGCCAGGGCCACGGTAACTATTTCGACCAATCCGCGACCCCGGCAGGCATCGGCGCTATCGGACCCCCTAAATTATGCTGACATCTCTTTGAGGCGCGTGTTAGAAAGTGGATGAAATACTACATTATAGGTATTGGCATCCACTTAATTAGTAAGCTTTGAGTGTCAGAATGGCTAGTTATTTAATATGTAAGAAAGTATCTATGATTATGGTGTGTAGGGAAGGGATTTTGAAGAAAAGCACAGAAAGACAAGACCAGGCATTTATTTCAATTAGGCTTGTCGTTAAGTATAGGTAGGTAACGTTAATGAGAAAGCTATTATCCGTTCCAAAACTAGGTCTTCATGGAGAAGAAGGATAAGAAACTCCATGGCAGCTTGTTTTAGTCTTTTGTCAACACATTTTCACATTATCATATTATTATTGTTAACACAAGGTCCGTTTCTCAAAGTTAGCAACTTTGTCAATGTAAAGAAAGAACATGAATATTCCTTAATTCGATTTAACACACATAAGTAATATTAGCTATATGTATAACACATACATAACATCATAGATCAGCAATACTAATCAATATTATAATATCAATTATATACTTAACTTACATGAACGTTGTGGTCAGTCGAACTTTCACTAGAAGTGATGATATGATGATCATAATTCAATCCATTTAACAATATAGGAAGAACTTCGCTATTTAGCGTGATTTCCTTATGTACATTGGCTTTTAACAAATTAATATTATGGACATTGGACACCACTCAGGATCTGTGAGTCTGTCCTCTCTCGTCAAACCATCCGAACCAAGATCCCCTTCGAAATTGGCGGTAACTCATTAAAATCCCTCCATATTACCAGTCAGTATCACAAACATTGCCGCCCATTCTGCCGCCATTTTAGACCAATCAGAGATGGTTGTACATAATTGCTAAATATCTTCTAATATAGGTATTAATTAACAAATCTAGTATAATGGAACTATTTTAAAACTTCATAAGATTATTTAGCAATTTAGTATGTATTTATTTGCAATCTTAAAGTACAATCTTATATTATATTAACATCATCTTTATGATCTCAGAATCGTCTAAAACAACTTGTTACTTTTAAATTACAATATTAAATCATGGGAAATATTACTAGTATCATATTAATTATTATTTAATCATTAATTGTAATGCTAAGATAATAAACATTTGTTTTGATTATGTAAAACCACCAAACATGACTTGTTTGAAAACTCTACAATCGTTGTTTGTGAAGCGGCCTTTTAAGTTAGAATAAATACCATTTACATTAAATACTTTTGTCTATGAAATATCAATTAAATAAATGCTAATAACATATATTTTAAATTAAACCTTCCTATTTATTAAATAACAATTTACGTTTAATAAAACATAGTTGAAATGGAACGTTTCCATACGTCAATGTCTTTGTCATCTGACAGCTGACGTTCATATTGTGATTCTAGATTAGAGATCATTAGACAACATCAATATTTGTGATCAATAATCAATCAGTTATTCGCCTATAAATATGAATACTCTCACACGCGCGTGGAACACAACGCGCCGTCGACCCGGGCCTGGTCCTTGCCGGACGGCGAGTTGCATAGGGGGTGACCCTGTCGTCATTAACCGGGCACAAATCCAGACTCCGGGCTGCTATTGAGAAATTTCTGATGGAATTAATACAAAATAATAATACTAAAATTCTCAGTTAACATTACAAGTAAATGGGATCTTCTAAGATATTTAATATTAAACATTTCACACTTAATTATCTTCTGGTAGTCAATAAGTTGAACAAAAGGTTAAGTGGAACGAGTGGGGTGACCATGGTTTCCATCAGATCTGATAGACCATAAAAGGTATTGGCATCTGGGGATCCGTTTTCTATACTATTTAATGGTTTTTTTTTAAATCTTTTACATATAATAAGTAAAGTAAAAAAGTATTTAAAAATAAATTATAATAGATCCCTTTTGTGATTCACTCTAGGTGGAATTTATCAAAACTTTTCGTACCGGGAAAGCGTGTGGAGGGTGCATAACAGCCTTGGTGACTTTAATCAAAACACAAGAATTTTTTGAGCCAAACAAACACCAACATAACCTAGAAATGTAAGAACAAATTAAGAACGTAATCAAACTCGGCGCAAGCTTAATTCGAAGTCTCCCTACGTTCCCAACGGTGTCACGTCGGTACATAAAAATTAAATGTAAATGAGCAATAAACCTCGCCTGGCCTTGTTTGCGACGCGAAATTATTTACTTGACGTTCCAGCAATCAGCGTGACGTATCACGCTGTGCTGAGCCGACTTGATTACCTTCGACATTATTATTTTTTCATTACCTACGATTTTAGAAGAAGGATCTGCGGAGTAACTTGCAATGGAAAGGCATTTAACTTTGACAGTTCAACAACATTCATTGCGTTATTTACATTGTTGAAAACACGAATTTGTCAAATTAACTTGTGAATATGAAGCAGTGGTTTAGGAATTGTCTTCAAAATCTTTCGGATTGTGATTGAAGAAAGTATTTTACGTAGTTGGGGTTCAGGACAAGTTTTTCTGTAAACTAGGAGCGAAAAAGTATGGGTATCGTCAATTGCTATTGAATCTCAATCTCGAATTCAACAGCATATATTTTTAATTTTAATTTACTAAGACATATCATCGTATACGAGCCCCGAAGCAAAATAGTTCGTCTAGTGTGAAATTTTCTCTGTGAGATTTTTTCTAACTTCATTATTTTTGTATATCTGTATAAAATATTAAGCTGTTCTACTATCACATGTCGCGTTACTTGTGCCATTTTTTAATTATGAACCAATAAACTATTTTAGCTTTTTAAATTTATACAATCCTGTTTTAAATTCGAAGAAGTTATAAGCAAAATAGTTCGTCTAATTGTTAATCGATGCAAAAGATTTCGTCTATCGGTGAGTTAAATAAGATTATTCCTTCTTTGTACAATTATGTTGCATAATTTAAATTTGTAAAAGTAATTCTGTGTCATTTGTCAAGTGAGACAGTATAAATTCTGAGAATTTCAGTAGTTTTCAAATAACAATGGGTCGTGGCAAACCCGTGTGTGAAGAGTTTCGAAAGCGAATAGTTTGTGGGGTCGATGCTGGCAAATCAAGTTACCAAATATCTAAAGACTTGATACTTCCCAGGTCTACAGTCCAATCTATCATTCAGCACTATAAAAAGAATAGAACGACTTCTTGTTTGAAGAAAACTGGTCGACCACGCATCACAAGTGCAGTAGAAAACAGAATTCTGAAGAAAATTATCAAATATAATCGTCGTGCTCGAGCTGGAGAACTCACGGTGCAATGGAAGGACATGATTCACAAATACGTCTCAGTTGATACTTGCAAAAGAGTCTGATTTTAGACCGCTAAGGAGAAACCACTGTTGACTGCTGTACAAAAGAAAAAGAGGTTGAAGTTTGCTCGTGATCATTAAATTGGACTTCCGATCAGTGGCGTAGTATCATTTGGAGTGACGAGTCCAAATTTGAAGTGACAGTCGGCGATGAAAGGAAAAAAGTGAAAAAAAAAAAAATGGTACAGTCATGAAAGAATTTCAGTTATGTTAAAATAAACTTTAAAATGTTCCTCAAATTGTGGTTTACTTTTTATTAAACATTCTTAATTTACTTTTTTTTTTTTTTTTTTTTTTACTTTCTATATTTTACGCTTTGCACTACTTTCCATACTAGACGAACTATTTTGTATCGGGGCTCGTATAAATCTGTGAATAACTTTTATTAAAAAAAAGAGAGGAATAAATGATGAAGGCATCAGCATTAACTAAGACAGATCATCGATATAGAAATCTGTGAATAGGGATATTTGCAACGACTTGTATTTATAATTCTGAGCATTGGTTTTTTAATCGTTTTTTATTACTATTATCTAGCCATACTATGTAGGTAATATTTATTGAATAGTTTTGTTAATTACATTATACAAAATGTAACTTGTGCTGTGGTCGGCAAATAGTGACATAATAATGATGGATGCTTCTGGTAGATCAAAACATTAGAACCTGAAGATAGCATAAGCACAATCAGCCGTTCATATCCAGACACGAAGCAACAAAATACGATCTAGAGGAATTTGACTGCCTTTCTTTAGATCGAATTTTGTTGCTTCGTGTCTCAATATGAAAGTCTATAAAATGTATTAGAAAATTCTAGTCACACTTACCGAGGGTGCCGATTGAGCCGTTATTCAAAATTCCTTCTCAGTCACGAGATAATATTTCTTTAAAGGAGTGGCGCTAGTGGACCCGTGTGCGCCCTCTTAATAGACAGTGGTTGTACAATGCTTCATAATTATTATTCCGAACATCCCTTGTGCTTAAACAAACCCATTTTTTTTTATTTACTGGGCCTACTCGCATCAAAGGCTTAATCTAAAGGCTCACCAGTATTGTAAAATACTGTTGTCCAATAATGTCCCGAATCCAATGTGCCGTCACGTTCGCATTAAGTTGTAGGTACCCCAAGGTTCCAAGTTCTGTTTATTATTATTACTAGCGACCCGCCCCTGCTTCGCATGGTTTTTACGACTTGACAAAACATGGATATTTCTTCATTATTTTAAACTATTATTCATATAAACCTTCCGGAATAAATTATCTAAATGATAGTGAAAACCGCATCCAAATCCTTTGCGTAGTTTAGAAGAACAAAGCAGTCACACAGACAGACACGAAATGCGACTTTAAATTATAATATACTACCGACCCGCCCCGGCTTCGCACGGGTGCAATGTAGACACTAATGTGGGGTCAGTGTGGAGTGATTAATAATATTGGTGATTGTATGCTGAAACTCCTTGATCGCTACGTTTATTTATACAGGGTGATTGGATGATGGGTTCAAAGCTTAAGGCGCGTTTGCAAATCTGACAAAATTATGCTGTTTTTCGGTACATTTTGTGACAAAACTAAACCTAATCAAATATAATTAATAACTACCACATGTAGAGTGGTTCTCCATCTTCAAATTGTATTAACTATTTTGTTGAAAATAATAATTTTGTATATTGTAAAAACGATTTTCCGTTGCCACTTTCTGCAAAATTAACGATACCGGCTTGAGTTTAGGTACATTTTTTGTTCTATTATCAACATTTTTTAAGATTTCTAAAAATCCTATAAGTAAACAGACATATTCAATTAAAAAAAAATGTATTTTTTTTTGATAAAAATGTCTCAAATTGTCGTTACAAAAATAAAAACCGATACTTATTTTTTCACGTATTTTGCTAATATGGATGAATCATAAACAGTTGCAATATGGGTTATTTTATGTTTGGTCCCTGTTTTGATTTATTGGACAAACATTTCGATTGAAACCTCAGTCCACGCTCGGCCGCCGTCGTGAGTGGACCCGTATCGCCTGTTTTTAGCGGCTATGTTGAAAAAGATCGCTGTACAAATACAAAATATTCGATAAACCAAATTTGATAGTTGACAAGGTAAGATAATAACTTTTATAATCACAGATTTTTAACCGACTTGAAAAAAGGAGGAGGTTTCTCATTATTATAATATTTTGTTTCGCTAAAAGTAAGTAGGATTTATAAAGGCCTATTCGTCTCGGATTCGTTGGAGTGTGACCTGAAGGTGTACTTCGGTGACTGCTACTGGAACTCTTCGACGAGTAGGACTAGGTGTGCCGAGCTTGGGCTCATTTTGTTAGTTATGATGAGACCTTACCTCCGGACTTGAAGAAGTGACCTGATGGTGTACTTCGGTGACTGCTACTGGAACTCCTCGACGAGTAGAACTAGGTGTGTCGAGTTTGGGCTCGTTTTGTTAGTTATGATGATACCTTACCTCCGGACTTGAAGAAATGACCTGAAGATGTACATCGGTGACTGCTACTGGAACTCCTCGACGAATAGAACTAGGTATGCCGAGTTTGGGCTCGTTTTGTTAGTTATGATGAGACCTTATCTCCGGACTTAAAGAAGTGACGTGAAGGTGTACTTCGGTGACTGCTACTGGAACTCCTTGACGAGTAGAACTAGGTGTGCCGAGTTTGGGCTCGTTTTGTTAGTTATGATGAGACCTTACCACTGGACTTGATGGAGTGACCTGTAGGTATACTTCAGCGACTGCTACTGGAACTCCTCGACGAGTAGAACTAGGTGTGCCCGAGTTTGGGCTCGTTTTGTTAGTTATGATGAGACCTTACCTCCGGACTTGATGGTGTGACCTGAAGGTGTACTTTAATAATTGCTTTTATTAGTATGAATACTATTCGTTTAATTATCTTGTTTATTATAAAGTGTATAATGTGTTACTTTCATAACTCAATTGTTGTTTTAGATGCCGAGATATAAGACAATAATAAAAGAGATATAAGCACTACATGATCGAGGCTGGTAAGGAAGAAAAGGATCATGCTTTATCTATTGGAAGCTCAAGTGATGATGGAATAGCGATGATAACTGTATCGGGTGATGCATGTTGGTCCAAGCGTTCGTATGGAACTAATTATAGTGCGTCTTCTGGAGTTGGTGCAATTGTAGGAAATTAGGAATACACTCAAAGAAAGTTCTATACTTACTACAGAGTGAAAAATAAGATGTGTACTATCTGTTGTTATTACCAAATTCAGGGGCAGCTGCGCATTACTAGGCAAGACACTTGTGTGTTTGCTATTTGGATAGGCCCTGGCAAAATAAATTACCAGTGTATATAAAAAGATCCACAATTTTGGAAGGAGAAAATGGAAACATATTTAATTCGATTTTACAAAAATTGTCTCCTCCCAGAAATGATTGACCCAATTGAAGACAGGCTAGAAATATGGAGCTAAGAGCACGAGTAAAATTTTATGAAAGATTTTTGTAGGTAAAAGAAATAAGAAAAAAATAACAAACTTTCAAAGTATCAACATGATTTCACTTGACTACGATTCCCGCACTCGCCGTGCGTACATTTGTGTGTGTGACCCGTGTCAATGTAGTAGTTCGATTTTGTACCTATCAATTTTGCAAACGCGTCCTTAAAGGCGAAGATAGCACAGACAATTTTTAGTAACATATTGGATTGATTTAAATGCACGCGCCGCGCCTGCCCGCATCCCCGGCCGCTGCCACCCGGAACGGACATATACCCCGAGGGCCGCTCTGCGCCCGCATTTTAAATCTCTGATATCTTCTAAGATAGTCATTTTAATTATATGCTGTAAAGGGCAATTTTGATGTACATAAAATGTACAACGTATGTAACGATAGGGAATAATACTGTATTATTTAATATAGCTTCGTAAATAACCCATTAATATAAAAATGGGTACTGTGGGTTATTCTTAGGAGATAGACATATACCATTGATAACATGTTTGTAGATAGACATATACCATTGATAACAGTTTGTAGATAGACATATACCATTGATAACATGTTTGTAGATAGACATATACCACTGATAATATGTTTGTAGATAGACATATACCATTGATAACATGTTTGTAGATAGACATATACCATGGATAACATGTTTGTAAATAGACATATACCATTGATAACATGTTTGTAGATAGACATATACCATTGATAACAGTTTGTAGATAGACAGATACCATTGATAACATTTTTGTAGATAGACATATAGCATGGATAACATGTTTGTAGATAGACATATATCATTGATAACATGTTTGTAGATAGACATATACCATTGATAACAGTTTGTAGATAGACATAGACCATTGATAACATGTTTGTAGATAGACATATACCATTGATAATATGTTTGTAGATAGATATATACCGTTGATAACATTTTTGTAGATAGACATATACCATGGATAACATGTTTGTAAATAGACATATACCATTGATAACATGTTTGTAGATAGACATATACCATTGATAACAGTTTGTAGATAGACATATACCATTGATAACATGTTTGTAGATAGACATATACCATTGATAACATGTTTGTAGATAGACAGATACCATTGATAAAATGTTTGTAGATAGACATATACCATTGATAACATGTTTATAGATAGATATATACCGTTGATAACATGTTTGTAGATAGACATATACCATTGATTACATGTTTGTAGATAGACATATACCATTGATAACAGTTTGTAGATAGACATATACCATTGATAACATGTTTGTAGATAGACATATACCATTGATAACATGTTTGTAGATAGACATATACCATTGATAACATTTTTGTAGATAGACATATACCATGGATAACATGTTTGTAAATAGACATATACCATTGATAACATGTTTGTAGATAGACATATACCATTGATAACAGTTTGTAGATAGACATATACCATTGATAACATGTTTGTAGATAGACATATACCATTGATAACATGTTTGTAGATAGACAGATACCATTGATAAAATGTTTGTAGATAGACATATACCATTGATAACATGTTTGTAGATAGATATATACCGTTGATAACATGTTTGTAGATAGACATATACCATTGATAACATGTTTGTAGATAGACAGATACCATTGATAACATGTTTGTAGATAGACAGATACCATTGATAACATTTTTGTAGATAGACATATACCATGGATAACATGTTTGTAGATAGACATATACCATTGATAACATGTTTGTCGATAGACATATACCATTGATAACATGTTTGTAGATAGACAGATACCATTGATAACATGTTTGTAGATAGACATATACCATTGATAACATGTTTGTAGATAGACATATACCATTGATAACATGTTTGTAGATAGACAGATACCATTGATAAAATGTTTGTAGATAGACATATACCATTGATAACATGTTTGTAGATAGACATATACCATTGATAACATGTTTGTAGATAGACATATACCATTGATAACATGTTTATAGATAGACATATACCATTGATAACATGTTTGTAGATAGACAGATACCATTGATAACATGTTTGTAGATCTTTTTAAGATACAATTCCGTAGTATATTATTTTGATCTATCTCGTAAGGTTTAGCCAGCGTTTGCAATGTAAGCGCACAGAAATATGTTTCTTACGAATTCGCACTGCAAATCTTTGAAATTCTCGGCTTTTCTCTAATATAATATGCATGTATTAAACATATAAACAGTACTCTTCAACCACTCTGCCTATTGATGAAAACCGCATTAAAATCTGTTGCGGAGTTAAAAGATCTAAGCGAACAAGACGGCGGGAAGCGACTTTGTTTTATACTATGTAGAGATAAGTAATCTTCTTTCGTATATGTAGGGGAGAAGTATTTTAAGAATTAAACCATTTTAATTTCATTTAGGTAACATAGTATAGGTTATTCTTATAATTCAATAAAATAAATAATCATCAAACTTTGTCATAATTATGTATTTTCTGGGATTAGCTTCTGTATTAATTTCATTGCGTCAGCAGCGTATCCGTCAGTTTCCAATGGACATTCCGATTGTTGCTAACTATTTAGAAATGAGTATTATCTACAAAGCTTTGAGATCTCGTTTCTTGAAACTTTCAAAGCGAATGGTATCCAATTTGAGACAAATCCCTCGACGGTCGCAAAAGTGGCTTTGTCAAGTGAGTATACTCGTAGTTTCTACTAGTTCTGTTGAATGTTAATTTGCGTTAAATACGTTGAGTTTGGTTATGTTTGTGTGGTGCCTACCTCTTTGGTGTTACTGTTGTGTACCGGCCGCGAACTATTTCTTGACATATAGGATATCGTCACTTAGACAGATACTTATGTGAAATAGAAAATTTAAAAATATCCTAACAAATATTATAAATGCGAAAGTAATTTTGTTTGTTTGTTTGTTACGCTTTCACGCTAAAACGACTAAAGCGATATGGATGAAATTTGGCACACAGATAGACCATGACCTAGGCATAGACATAGGCTACTTTTCACCGTGGATTGCAGACGAAGTCACGGGCAACAGCAAGTAGTATAATAAAGACAAAATATTTGATTTTTTTAATGTTTGTTACGCTTTCACGCTAAAACGGCTAAAGGGATTTCGATGAAATTTAATTTGGCACTTGAGTAGACCATGACTTGGATTTGGAAGGACATAGTGAGGTTTTTTTATCCCGATATTCCCATGGAATCGATGCGGGTGAAACCGCGAGGCGCAGCTAGTTTTCTTTCCATAAAAGACGACCGGCGCTAGCGTCCCCGAAATTGAAACTTATACTTGAGACATATCTTTTTTTAATTTATTTTTTTATTAGATGGGTTTGCTCTTGACTCTAGTCTAGGTCAGAGATGACAGAGACAAAGTCGACGATGGAGTGAGCTTACCCAGAAGAAGCCTGTTCACTCTCACTTTGAAGATATTTGGGTTGTATGCGGTCGGAAACACAGGCGCAGGTAGAGAATTCCACTCTTTTGCTGTGCGCATTATAAAAGATGTTTGGAAGCGCTTAGTGCGAATTGGTGGAATAGCAACTAGGTAGGGATGGTAACTTGCAGTGCGCCTAGATGTCCGATGTCTCATTTAAAAGGTCTTGGCGACCACCGTCAAATGTATTGGGTTCCAAGGAATAGAAGGAAATGTAATTGTAATACTGTAGAAGGTACAAAATAAGTTTGATTATCTATTACATGTAACAAATTGACAATTGAGTGTTTGTTGACGGGATTGTCATACATGTTCTATTATGGATAGTGGAAACTGGTGTAATTTGTGTCCACGATCTGTCCTTCGAAAGAGATAATACATTTTGCAGGACACATTGTTAGAAAGTAGACCCTAATTATCTCACTACATTTTACAAAATGAACTACTACAGGTATATTACTACTCACATAGGTAATGCTTGTAATAGTAATACATTCCAACAAGCATGTATACCTATAAATAGCATAAAATACATATTACATACTAGGATAGTATGTAGCTTGTACATTTGCCTACCCCTCCGGAAAATACGGGTGTGATGTTATGTATTTCACGTCTATGTAGACGCCTAACTTGCGAAAAGTCTGGATATCTTATACACCTCTGCCTACCCCCCTAATCCTCTTGATTACAGGCGTAAATAAATGTAGTGTCTCACAAAATTAGACTCCGGACTCGCAACTTATCTACGTAAAAATGCTATGCTTAGAACGCCTTGTTCCTATGAAAACAATCTCCCCTTTCCATCGGATACTTATTACCACCTCAGAGATCAGTTTGTGTGGATATTGTATGCTGAGCGTGCAATATCCTCTCAAACGATTTATCGCAGAAGTTTCAAATTGTTCCAATCTATGAGAATAACTGGCTGACTCTTCACAAAACTTGAATAAATGAATGAAGTGAGAAAGAGGTGGTTGCGTCAACATTTTGTTATTATTGTTGTCGGTCCTTCGAGTGAGAATCTGGTTGTTAGGGAGATTCTAATTCCAAGCTTCCAATTGCATGGGTCTAATACGTATTTAGCCTTTATAGCCCTGAACGAAATAACAACACCATCACAAATAACTCATCATCTAATCATTTATCATTTAACACTTATTACCTATTTACAGTGGTACCTATTTAAGACCGTCATCAAAATGAATAACATTATAGAGGTATGAGGAACAGGGTGTAAAGTTTACTCATACCTCTATAGAAAAGGCAGGATTCTCCGACCAGACGGGTGTCGTGTCTGGTGTGCAACTGCCCGACGATTGATGTCGGGACGTTGTATATTATGCTAGTTGCGCAGCAAACTCTGCTTGCGCGATGCAGGATTTTGCGTGACGTCAGTGAGACGCGTATCTCGCATGTGGCATTGTAGATACACCGCCATAACATTGTAATTTAATAATTATCAGTTAGGCAATTAGAGCTTGCTAATATCCTCCTTGTATACCTACGGTACATAAAGCTCAATTAATTAGCTTTGGTTAATTATTGGAATTCAGATCACTTCTAATTATCCAGAATGCGACGTAAATACATCTTACATATGTCAGCTATAAATATTATTAAGTAGTTCATACAACAAGCATTCGGTACGATTTTTTACGTACATAAGCGGTTTTATGGAACACGATTTAAACAGAAGTTAAGTTAGACAGTATGGACCTATAATTGCCACTTCTTTTACGTTGATACAATAGACGGCATAAAAAACATACTAGGAGGTACTGGGTTAATCCTTTACTAAGGACCGCCCACCCGCCGTCCGCACGAAAAAACAAAACTGTTTTAGAATGTACAGTTCCTAGCTTTGATAAATAATGAGCCAAATTAGAGGCCTCTAACCTGCCGCCTGTAGCACAGTGCCCCACAGAGAAAGCTTCATACAACCAAGCAACGATATACACTACTTTAATATTTTAAAGTGGTAAAATTTGTGAGTTTTGTACGTGGTAATCTTCGGAGGTACTGATCCGGTTCCGAATACTCTTTCAGTAATGGGAAGTTGCAGTATTGCCGAGTGTCATAGGATATATTTTATGTTAAAACAAGAAATTTCACGCGGACGAAGTCGCGGGCTAGCATCTGCTAATATACTACAGAAATCGCGGCGGTGTGACCAATACGGGGAATTTGAAGGAATGAGGCAAAGCATGGACAATGTCAACAATAATGATTATTAAAATAGCTCTGAAGCCGTGTGTAATTAAGATTAAACTGAGACAAAAGGAACTATAAATGTTGATGGATGACGAGGGAGAGTGGAAGAAGAAAAGCGCCGATTCCAAGTAAAATGGGACAAGGGCAAGAAGAAGACGATAATACAACAAACACGTTATCTAAATAGTAGTCAAGTATCAACTCGCTATATTACGTAAGACATTTAAATACAAATAAGATCTCTAAATAGAAAAAAAACCAGGAGACCCGTTAGTTATGTTGATTTTGCCGGATCGATTCAGATATGTAACAATAACGACGGAGTGGATTAGTCCCTGGCATGATAAAATAACCGAACCGAAGATGACATCTGTCACAACGCCATCTCTTAACAAAAAAAATATACTTATGTTAATAACAATGTAAGAAGAACTCGCTATGTTATGCTATAGACTTCCGTTGGGAGAAGTAAGTGGGATGTAGGTCTAGTAGCAGATTAGACGGGACCGGTTTCATTCAAAATTGTTAAAGCGTAGGCACTAAAATCAACTAATTCCAGTAAAGAATCTGTACTAGAAAGGGGAAAGAAGGATAAATATTTTATTTGGGACACGCATAGTAAATACAAACAAACAGTAAAACGGGGACATTAATTTAAAACTAACAAAATTAAAAAAAAAAAACTCGAATTAAAAATGACCTTTTCTTGGCCAAAAAGGCTGTTATTTACAATGTTGCAATATTTTAAAAATAAATACTGGAGTGCTGGTATTCTGATAGGGCCCGCTGTGATGTCATGGACACACGTACGGGCATATGTATATAAATTCCACAAAGCACTCCCAGTCCAGTAGTAGTGCTAGTTGTTGTCGCGGGCAAGTTCAGAGACACCTCTGGGGAATAGCTCGGTCGACAAGAACGTCGAAGGTGACAAATTTGTTGATGCATCGAATGGGGAGCTTGAAACTATGGAAGGACCGGCACAACAGATTGAGCCTTTTGTGGAAAGTTCAGTTCAAGCCCAGACAATGGGATGCTCAGACTACTCTTTGGTGAGACTGGAACTGACGTTTTACTAAGTTATCACAATATCGAAAAATCAGACCAGAACAAGGAAATATTGGGCGAATCCATATTTTTCGCAGGAAAAGCGAAGAACCTTTAAGCCAGAGGAAGGCTTTTAGATAATGTTTAATAACAAATTATTGTAATAGACACTATTGCTTGTATCGATTCGACGGTAATAAATACTTACATGAGTTAGTTAAAAAATAAACAAAATATTCTAAAAAACGTTGTATTTTGTTTCATAGGGCTTTTGAGAAATGAGGCAAGACTAATCTGACATTTCAATTCATCGCGCTGGCTTATTTTTTTCGGAAGCATTAGAATAAAAACCGATATTGAAGTTGACGTTTAAATTAAAAAGTTATATCCAATTGTTTAGCCAATAATATTTCGACGACAGATGAGTGATAGAGGCGAATTTAAACAAGAATGGAAACTTTTTCAATCAAATGATGCCGTAGGAACTTGGAATTCTTGCATAAATAAAAACATCAAGAAAATACCCCATTTGTAAACAATTTTGAACGCGTTCTTTGATACTCTTTAAGTTGCGTAAAAATTTTCAAGATAACCATAGAGCTGAAAATTCTACAACCAGAGATGGTTTGCGTAAATGCGTATGTTATAAAATAAAATAGATAGACAGATATAATAGATATAAAAGTTAAGAAAATAATTGTTAGTATTTTATTTTCGAAATGATAATCGTCGAAAATTTTTGTATTAATGGTTTATTATTTCTAATTGCTTTAATTATTGTAAAAAAAAACATGTTAGGTTTAAGTAGTTATTAAAATAACGATGATTCAAATAGTATTCTGTACTCTTTATTTTTATTTCCATTTATCGTTTCACAGCATTCGTGGTTTTGATCGTTTCGTTGTTTTATTAATTTGTACAAAAAAAAAAAAACATACATACAGCCGAACGTATAAACTCCTCCTTTTTGGAAGTCGGTTAAAAATACAAACCAAGCCCACAGATGGTATCAGATTGTGGGATTCGATCGAACATGTCTTTCTTGTAAAAGCTAGCATGTTTGTATCAGGCAAAGTAACATCAAGATAACAGGCCATTAACACAAAAAAAAAGATATTCTGTACAAATTGACATCCCCGAAAATTATTCTGAGCTTTGGCTGAGGACATTTCAATCATTAAACAAAAAAACGTGTGGGCTCGGGGGGTATCAGAAACGAATTTCCTTACGCTTTTATTCAACTCGCGAAGAAAAAATTGGCAGCCGTCACCCTTTTTTTTTTGGGTTTGATATCAAATGACTTCTCCCGCTCTTGGCGGTGCGAGAGGCCATAGGCCATCTCAGACTCTTACTTACTAAAACCCACCCGTGTTCCTTCACTTGCCTGTGCGCCAGGGCTACGGGAACTCTTTCGAACAATCCGCGACCTCAGCAGGCATCGGCCCTATCGGATCCCGTCAATTATGCTGACATCTTTTTGAGGCGCGCGTGGAACACAATGCGCCGGCGACTCGGGCGCAGCCGCCATATTGGATTTTCATGTTGACCTCAACACAATCGGCTTCAGCAGCCCCGAAAACCACGAAAACGGCACCCATGATGAAAAATGTGAAAAATTTCGCCCTCTTGCATTTTCATTTTGACCACACTACCAGTTTCAACACCCTCGAAAACCATGAAAGCTATCTCTCTCTCTCTCTCTCTCTGTCTCTTTCTTTTATAATAAAAAGTCGCATGGCCGAGGCATAATAATTTTCCAATTTCTAAAATTTGCCAAAACTTTACTACTCCACCAAGCTCCGTTATAGAACTTCGTTCCAGAAATGAATCGTTTCTGCGCCATTTAATTTACTTAGAAATATCAATAATTATTATCCAATTAACAATATGAAAGTCAACAGAAGATAGCAAATTTAAAAATTGATGAAACTAATTGGAATAACCAATTGGAACCGTGCACCTAGCTTCTGACGTTTCACAAGTGCCCATGTAAGTTAATGTGAAAGAAAATATTTTGATTTTGGCTAGCGTTTCCCTTTATCAACTAAATCAAATCTCTTTTCCAATCTCTAATAATTACAAGAGATTATGGCGACAAATACCAGTCCGCACACTACCAAAGGATTCGGTTTATTATTTGAGTTTCAATTTGCAGACGCATGCCGATCGACAGATCCGCTACTAAGAATGTTAGTATCCTAACTAATCCCTCCGGATGACCTGCCTAAAACGATTGTGGTTGGGCCTTTAAAATGTCTGTACATTATAATAAAAGTACCTTATATAAATTGTTGCACATCGTGAAGAAAACGGCATGTCCTAGAACCAAAAATTGGAAGACATGTGACATCGTGTGACATGTGGATTACTTGGTGGCACCTCCTTGGCAATCATCGTGGTTCACGTACATGCCAATAAGATAAAACTTACAATAAGCAACAATTCTGATGACCAATAATTCACAACTGATCCACCTACATGACAATACCATTTTAAAACAACGTCTGTTCTATTTATATTTAGACCACCACACGAGACCCTGTTACGCATATAATTGGATCACTTCCAAAGAAACAACAAAAGAGGCACTAAAACTCTACAAAAGTTAACCCAACGCCTATGAACCATAACACTACCCACCAGTGAGTTGAAGTCCTTGCGATTTCGGCTACCATGCATTTCAAACTGACATCAATTCGGCATAAATTGGCATGTAATTTCTTTCTCAATTTCTATGACCAACACACACCTCTACTTATGACTCGCTTTCAATTCGCTGGTTTTAGGTCTTCGCCTTATAACCCACCCTGATCCACGAACAGCCTCAAAGGATTTAGTAGCATGTGCCTCTAAAAGTTTGTCTTCCTAATTGTTTCCTTCGATATCCCCTGCTATTTGTCTTTGCCTAAGCACACTCTGAAGTCGGACGGTATTTCAAGTTTATAAACGAAATCCTTCGCACACCTGCTAGTTTATAAAATACTATTGATTTATTGGACTTGAAGATACAACTTTGAGAATCACGGAGAGAAATGCTGGGAGCAATATTTATCTAAAAGTTGGGGAGGCTTCTATAGATAGAAAGAGCGAAGGCTATATGTAAATTTTGGTCCAAAGCACAGTGTGAAGGCCGAATAAATGTTGATTTTGAGAAGTCTTTCCGAGATATCATTAAATTTGAACACATTCCGTAAGCGCAATTACTACCGATTTTGGACGCCCAATAGATAAGTAAGTATAAAAACTACGACCGTGAAACAACCACAGCTTATCCACAAATATAACAGTCCTGATCTAGTAATATCTTGTCAAATTACACAAAATCCACTAAACTTTTTACAATCAACGTTGTAACACATTTTATGAACGCCTTGTGTGACATAAAGATCGAAGAAACAAAAACAAATCGCCCTACATGAAATTATAATGACACAAATCCATGTTGCCAGGACGCTTTTGTAAGGTAATGCTATACAGCCTCCGTACACGCGTTTCATATACAACCTATTATTCAAGTTCGATCAGTTATTACAAAATACAGCAAAAAATATATACCAATAAAAAATAGATTGAAGAAAAATGTAAACAAGTTAATAATAAAATATCTGGTTCAAATAACTCTTTTTACAATATATTGTAGAAACGATTGCGTAGAAAGCAATCTAATAAAAAGCCAGCAATATTTATTTCTATCATTAAAAATAATAACGTGCCTCATTTCGAAGTATTCTAGATAAAAATAAAATTAAATTACATTGTATATATGTATATACAATTTAATTTAATTTTATTTTTATCTACCCCCATGAGAAGAAGGCGTGAGTTTATGTAAACTCACGCCTTCTTCCCATGGGGATAGGCAGCAACTACAGAACACCACCTGCTACGATCCTTACATACTCCTTTTGCGTCCTTTACGTTCATACAATATCTAGTCATACACGCATAAACAAAAATACATAAATACGCATGAATAAATTAAATTGTATTGGTGAGAAATCGTGATTTCAAAACCCGCCTCTTCGAACTGACGTGAATCTTTATTCCAATTGACTAAATTGACGGAGTTAACGAGATACAATCCTTTCATAGATTTTATTTTTACCTCTTATTTTGCATCACAATGTTCTGTATTCTTGGTTATAAAAGGATGCTGGTGTTAAAATAACTGTGAAATACTGTACTGTACATTTTTTTTAAAATAATTATTTGTACTTATATACAGTCAAGGCTTCGTCAGTTTTTAAATACTTTTCTTTACCTAGTCAGGACATGTAAAAACTTTCTAGCCCAAAACACTGAGCGGACTATTTTATAGAAAACTTTAATTAATTAATTGATAACGAAGATCAAAACAGCATACCCCGTTGACCATTGTCGAGTTGAAAACTTTTTTACAAAAAAACAACCGACTTCAAAAAAAACACTGCAAAGTGAAAAATAACTTTAATTTCGGAAGTCGGTGGCAAAAAACAAAATACAGATACAAAGACACCGGCTTCCGAAATTAAAGTAATTTTTCACTTTGTAGTGTTTTTTTGAAGTCGGTTGTTTATTTTAAAAATGTTTTTTTTTAAATTTAATTGTTGGTCAATACCACATTTTGAATTCGGTCTGTTAAGATTCTGAGTCCGTACAACGAGCAGACAAAAATAGCCCTTAAGATAAATATCATATTTTGGATGTGACTGTACATAATCCATTGCAACGGTGATCCATTTAATAAATAAGATATCGTTGGCAAGAAAATAAATTCCCATTTTTGTGACATTTTTTTGACTAGTACAGTTTTCGCAAAACTTTATGAGCCCTCTGAACGTAGGCCCAAGAACGAAACCGCGCGTGGCATAATTGAGTAAGAGTGAGAGAATTCCCTTTGACACCTATATTATGCATAGGCACTGCGAAGCCACTCGCTGCAACTTCCGAGAGCTCATAAAGTTTCGCCCAAACTGTAGTATTAGGTATTCCATACTTATGATAGTTTTTAGTTTTCATATATATTTCACCATGTTTCATTTTGTTGTTTTATTGTTTGCGCTTCAATTTTTGTCACTGGCACAAATTTGTCTTTCTATTAAGTATATTCTGCCAGTAGAAGTATTCGCGTCAAAAATTGGAAAAACATTAAGAAATATCAGAAGCAATGTAACGTAAATTCACAAAGAACATGAACAATCATATTTTCATGGAAACTCGTGCAAAAAGGTCTCCTTATGTAAATTACGAACTACGACCCAAACGCTTCAGTGACTTTTAAGAGTTCCATTTGTTCATATTTTATTGTAATACATATGTAGGTACATACCTGCTTATCCTATGAGACGGAAATATGGAGAAAAACTATTGAATTGCTTATACCCACCCTTTTTCATTTTTCAAACGATTTCCTTGCTTTCAGTGCGACTTAGAACTCGATATACATTGCCATTTTTAACGTGAAAGTAAGTGAACTATCTGTTTCAGCTGAGTGTTTGGAGTTTTTTACCTTTCGTGGAATTTTGAGCTTGAAACTTATTTATTAATATGCAAGCCAGAAGACTACAACTGGCAATTTTTTTCAAAGCGTTTCGTATTTATACAACGAAATTCAACAGGATTGTCATAAGCTTTTCGTTAGCATAATGTCAATCCAATACATTTTTGACTGTTCCATCACTGTTGTCGCTCATAGAATGTTACTTTGTCTAGGCCCTCTGTTGGTCATTATGATCACATACAAATAAAAAAAAGTTTATTTCTTTTACAAGGTTTGTACTGCATAGCTAGAAGCGTCCTTTTAAGCAAATAAATGCAAATATTAGGACAGTCCACTCTTCCGCAACTTAAGTTTACGTAATGTACATTCACATACAAAAATTATGCCAATATTTACTGTTTATATAAGAGATTTTTATTATAGAGAATGTAACACAAAATAAAAGTAAGACCTAAAAATAAAAATGATTATTCTCACAAACCTACTTAAATTGAATCATGATTAGCATACAGAATATACCATGACTTCGAGTTTTTGCGATATCTCTTCCCAAAGTAATTTGCAAAACGTGTGCGCAATCTTCGTATAGTCCATAGGTTCTCAACCTTATTTTTTCCACCGCCCACTATGAAAATATTGTTTTTTCTAGAGCCTCCCATTTTTATTTACTCACCATCTTTCGCCAATCTTGGGGTCTACTCTCTGACCACGAACTCCGTAGTTTCGGTCGAAGTTACGGATGTTTCATAATCCGTATCACTTTCGGACATAACGTTAGTCCGGGGGCAGGAACTAAAAATTAATGACAAAACGATTTGACAGGTGTCCTTACTCCGGATGTGATTGTGCCTATCCGAAAAAGTTAATTAATCGGGAGTAGGGTTCACTTCTAAATATCGAACTACTTTCGGACGGGCCCATATCTACGTAGACCGACTTAGAGAATAAGCCCCTGCAACAGCTATTACCATGATTATATTTAAACGTGTAATATTATATAGTCGTAAGATAGGAACTCAACGCCCCATAATTTTCTCTGGGTCTTCTCCTGCCTGTCTGAAAGTCTCAAAGGCCCACGAGGGGGCGTTATCGCCCACGTTGAGAACCTCTATAGAATAAATGTCTAGAGCCGCTTACAACTTTTGAGAACTATTTCTATTTAATTATTAAGTATTTGTTTCTTTTAAGAGTAACCGTGGAGTTTCTTGCCGCCTCTTCTCCATAGGAAACGACCAATAGGAACCGTGCAACTACTAACTTCTGACGTTTTATGAGTGCCCATGTAGGTTTATGTGGAATAAAATATTTTGATTTTGTTTTTATTTTAACATAATCTTTCTTTGTCCTCAGCTTCCGTCGCCAGGATCGCTAAGTTTCTCGGAGGGACCGGTACTCCTCTTATTACAACTGGTGGGTTCACCTTTGACTTCGTCAAGCCAAAGCAAACCTGTAAAGACGAGTTCTACATGTTGGTGCGAGCTGGACCTCTGGGTTTTGAAGACTTGGCTTACTTTATCATCGCTTTGATGAGACAGTGAGTACAATACTTTTTACTTTACTTTACTTAGTATATAGGTATATAATAATGTGAAGGTATCATCAACACGACTTCTTTTTCAACGTTTGTTCAGATCATCCTAAATGAATCACGTTGCGTACAATCAAAAAATACATCTGTGCTCATAAGCACAGACGTATTTTTTTACATAATATTTTGCTATCTTTTTGTAATGATGTTGAAGAAGCGGTTACGAATGAAGCCTTAAAATTTGGTCCTTTGATACGATCTTCCAACATTGGATGTTTATGGGTAAGTACTTGAAAGGTTACAAAGGCAGAAGAATTTCCTCTTTTTTTTAAAAACCTTTGTATTTGGAGATTCAAGTTTACCTACTTAATAGTGTTGATGTTGAAGGTAAGTAAGCACTTGTTTGAAAGCTTTGGTGCGGGTATATTATGTAGTAAGCGTGATGTTTAATTTATACCCTCTTTCTAACACGATGAATATAACGGGTGTAAAAACACATAAAACCCGTTTAACGAAGCTGAGAGTCACTGATACTCCCTGTCATTGTGATATTTTCTTGGGCCTGGACCATAACTGGAAACCTTCTTCTTCTTCCTCTTCCTTCTGTTACGGAGATATTGAAGGTCAAAGTTACAATATAAAAAAACACGATATCCAGTTTTAAGTGTAACCCCACAACTCCTGTACCGTTGCATGCACCCATAAGTACAATGTTTTGCGTGCGTTTGCGCATGTTTGCGTTTGCGCAACATTTTGCGCTGCCGTTAACAGCGATTTTTCACAACAAAGATATAAGTCGTTTCCCAGCATCTTCATTGCTCAATGTTACTCATTTTGATTTATAGAATTCGTAGGTAATATGATGGGCATTTTAACACGCTGTAGATACAATCTTGACATTAACATTATTTAACATTATTGGGTTAGGGCTCTTCATTCAGATTGAAGCGTAATCAAGTATATCAATTGATAGTCAGAAAAGCAATAACAAATTAGTTCCAGAATGCTAATAATTTGTAAAAGGGTATTTATTGATTCCGAATGCCGCAAATGCCACAAAATGCCACTCAAGATATGCTATATTAATAGCCACCACTAAATAGTAAGAATACTAAACGAGCATAAATAAACTACGGAAGCACAGAACCAGTAGA
This sequence comes from Griposia aprilina, assembly GCA_916610205.1. Classification (NCBI taxonomy): domain Eukaryota; kingdom Metazoa; phylum Arthropoda; class Insecta; order Lepidoptera; family Noctuidae; genus Griposia; species Griposia aprilina. Next base: position 5,732,430 of record OU744306.1, read on the forward strand.
AGTGGCGGTGCTTGGGGAGGCATAAGTCCAGCAGTCCAGCAGTGGAAGTCTTTCGCCGGAAATGATTATGATAATTCCATTGGGTAAGACTACGTTTCAGAAGTGGCAGGTTGCAGTTAACGTAATAACCCTAAAAAGTGTGTCCTTCACGTGAAACTCTGAGCGTAAATTTACCTGTTACATGGATGTTTATTCAAATTTCAAATTGCAGTTCAAGTGCGAGATTTTATCTATATTATAAAATATTTCAGCAAAATTTTATAATATGGACCGCATACAACCCAAATCTCTTCAAAGTGAGAGTGAACAGGCTGCTTCTGGGTAAGCTCACTCCATCGTCGACTTTGTCTCTGTCATCTCTGACCTAGAGTCAAGAGCAAAAGATATAAAAAAAAAATAGCTTTCTTTTGTGGGTATGTTTGTTATGGTTTTGAGAATATTGAATTATTTAATTGTATGCCTAAAGATTTTAATAACCTGTGTTGGTAATATTTTTTTCCGTGAAATGGATCAACATCATAAATTTGAAACAGCCAAAAGAAAGAAAGAAATATATTTTATTTGGGACACGCACAGGAAATACAAAGAGTAAAAAATAAAATAAAAAAGGAGCATTTAAAACTAACAAAATTAAAAATAAAAACAACAATAAACAATTAAAAAACCTGTGCGAGGCCAAAAAGGCTCCTATCTCAGCATAAAGCTGCGATAATTAAAAAATAAGTACCGCAGCGCTGGTAATCTGATAGGGCCCGTTGTGATGCCACGGACACACATACGGACATCTTTATATCCCACTAGGGGATTATTAATAAATATTTTTTTAAATAAAATACTAATAAAATATTATAAGAAAATAAAGCAATACAAAATTGTTTCGAAAACAAATATAAATAAATAAAAACCATGATCATGTATAACAATAAAGATCGACCCACGCCCGACGCTCCAACATCACTTGTCTATGTTAAAAGCTATAAAACCGTAATTGATAACGCCGGCAAAATGTCTTTTGAAACTACCGATTTAATCATTACGGCCTAGCCGCGCCTTTTCCTGGATTACAGTTTTGTTAATAAAAATCCCCGAATCCCTTCCAAACCCAGCTTTTTCTCTTCAAATATCCTCCCAAAAATGTTATCCCTCCAATTGTCCCCCACAAATATTAAAACAAAAAAGGGGGGATTCCCCCAACAGTCTGTTATCACTGCTTTTGTCTTACCAGTGTCACGTATCAGCCACTGAGTTATTTACCACTGCCAAAATAAAGGATAAAAGCCTGAGATTGGCTAAAATAAGCCCTTTAGTAAGCCATAGATATACCTAAGTAGGTTTATTGCGTCGTAACTTGGTATTTTCTCTTCTCCTTATGACTTGGTAAGATAAGCTTTTGGGGCGGATTTACTCTTTTTGCTTAAGTATATTGGAAAATTATCTAAGAACGTCATGAATCAAGTAGGATCCATGGTGATATTAAATTGGGATGAAGTAGCTGCCCCGAAATTCGATTGATGTTTCAATATTTGCTGGAATCCGCCGCAATAGTCACCATTACTTAAGTTACTAAAGGACGATTGTTTTTTTTGGTAGACAATCTTTTATTGTTGGATCCTTGCCAGATCAATGCCAAGTCCTTTTTAAGTATATTTTATTCTTTGTACTAAATATTTTTGTGTAAATAAATAGTAATAAATAAGTAATTCGAACAAGATTAATTCTTTGTAATCAAATAATAATAATTGAGTAATTGCAATATTTCAATATAGGTTTTTTTTTTTGATCATTGCGTTTTGGCAGTTGGCCCCGCGGGGGACCTCTTCTGCGTCACCGGGCTTTGGTGGGGCCAGAAGGGCCTCTCCCCCCCAGAGATTAAAATATAGTTAGGTAGCACAGCTAAGGGCGTCCCATAGTGGGACTCGAACCTAGGCTTAGGGCGCTACCGAGTACTGAGCAAGCAGGGACTTTTAGAATCTGAGAGTTATTATTATTAGGGACATTTTTTACATTTACTTGGTCCGCGCGGGCGGGCGGGATCAAGGGACGGGGTCACTATAGCTATTATTTAATTTATCTATATAGTATTCAGAAAGCTTCCGATCTAATAAGTCATATATGTAGATAAATATGAACAATTAGCGTTTACAATTGCTATTTAATAGCTTCCACAAATTAAAGACTGTTACAGTTGTAATGGCAATCATGTCATTTGGTTTATTTAGGCTTTTATTTTTATATAGATTCTTCTATATTTTGTGAAAGTAAGAACGTTTTATGCCTAACTTGTAGACTGTAGATTTGTAGAGCTTTTTATATTTTGTTTAGTACCTGTTACTTGTTGACAGACCTACACTGTCCTCCCATATCTATCAACACTTTAATTTGAACCATTGTAATAGCCCCTTATTTTTAAAAGAGTAACCTTGGAGTTTCTTGCCGGCTCTTCTCCATAGGAAACAACCAATTGGAACCGTGCACCTAGCTTCTAACGTTTCATAAGTGCCCATGTTGGTATATGTGAAATAAATATTTTGATTGATTGATTGAAAGACTATGTACCTTATTTTGTGAGAGTGATTTAAAAACCGGAGAAACATAAAATAATTGTGCTAATAGTAGAGATGTTGTCGAAAACTGAACATCCCGGAGAAAAATTAATGGACAGCCGCAACCGGTTGGTACTTTCCTGGAAAAAAACCTATTTCCCATTTCTACCTGAATTTCGCGAAGCCAGGAGCAACAAAGAAATCAACAAACAAAAGCAATAAATTGTTGTTGTTGTCTATTGGCACGCTAAAGCCCTTGTTATACGATGCAAATTTCTTGTGTTGGACGCCTCCTAGCTAGATGGACCGACGACCTTAAAAACATGGCTGGGACAGACTGGATGCGTAAGGTGGAGGTCAGGGTGTTGTGTCGTAGCCTGGGAGGGCCCTAATTAAATTAAATATTTGTTTATTTATGGCAACTAGGCCCAATTGTGAGTAACATTGTTCTTTAAAAATCGGCCAGGTGCGAGTTGGACTCGCGCACGAAGTGTTCCATACCATTATCTATAAAAACGGCAAAAAAACACGTTAGTTGTTTGGGAGCCACCTTATATATTTATTTTGTTCTGTTTTTTAGTATTTGTTCTTATAGCGGCAACAGAAATACATCATCTGTGAAAATTTCTACTGTCTAACTATCACGGTTCATGAGATACAGCCTGGTGACAAACGGACAGACAGACAGACGGACGGACGGACAGCGGAGTCTTAGTAATAGGGTCCCGTTTTACCCTTTGGGTATGGAATCCTAAAAAGTATTGTTAGTAAACAAAACACAAAAACAAAAAAATAACAAAAAAAACCAGCAGTCGAATGCAATAGTAATAGAAAAAAATGTTCAAAGTTGTTTTCGATTTTAAGTATTTTATTTTCCCTTCTAACTCTTACACACGTTGTCTACATCTCTTAAATATACTCTCCTATCGCAGGTATGCTGAAAGAGATTTCTTTAGAAATAACCATCACCTTTGTATGTATTTTTCTGTTCCTTTCTTCTTGTCTGTTTATGTGTGTACATAAATGGTTAAAGTTTTTTGTTTTTTACTAACAAATGTACTACAGCTCATCTACCCTAAACAAAAACACAATGTAAAAAGTTTTGAGTATTTTATAGATAGAATAAACAACGATGTCTGTGCTAGTACATTACTGAAGGTTGTAGGAGGAAGGCGCCGGTGTCTGTCACATAATTACGTATTAACTGTGTGAAAGACACCGGCGCCTTCTATGTTCAGTAATAAGCTAAACCGTGACATAATGATTTGCTATAGTAATAATATAATGATACAAATAGTTCTGGTACAAATTAAGTTACGCTGCGGTTTAAATAAACTCTCACAAAATTAGTTATAAAGTCTTTAATTTGTAGAAGCTTATATTCATATTCTTTATTGTGGATCTTAAGTAGGTAGGTACATAATACATACAATGTTCTTATAGGTTAAAATAGGATCAACTATCTCCCGTCGCTAAGACATACAATAACAGTCTCATAGTAATTATTGAGATTAAAATGAATTTAAATAACTCAAAGTACACAAATTCTAATAAATGTCAGAATTATTAAACTATAGCTATTAATTATAGATTAATTTTTTTTTTTGTTTTAAACATTCCATAGATGTTAATCAATTGAATGTCAAGAAAAGATACTAGTAAATAATGAATAGTATCATTACAATTACTGTTAGCATCATGGTTGAGGTAAACAGTTTACCTCTGTGCAAGTGATTTGTCAGATAAGAAATCTTTTACAGAGTAGTAGCAATGGTCCACTAACATGTCATGCAGTTTCTTTTTAAACATTTTTATTTCTTGAATATTTCTTATAATAACCGGGACTTTATTAAATATGCGTGGAGCAGCAGAAAATATACTTTAGTATAAGAAATGTGTCTTGCTAGCAACTGTGTTTAACTTATCGCGATGCCGTATTCGGGTCCGAAATTCAAACAGATTAATATTTAAATTTACAAAAACTGTCAATATTTTCATACTCTTATAAAATAGTTTACAGGAGTTAGTTTGTTGCAGGTTACACATAGACCTGACACAGCGTTTTTGAGCAATAAATGCACGTTGTTTTTCTGTACTATTGCCCCAAAATATTACACCGTACCTTAAAGTTGAACTAACATATGCGTGATATGCCGTTAAGAGGGCCGAGGTGTACGCAGCTTTTCTCAATCTGTAGAGTACGTATGAGAACTTGCTTAGTGGTTTACATAATTGGTCAATATGTGATTTTCACTTAAGGTTACTGTCAATATGCAACCCTAGGAATTTGGTTACTTCAGTTTCTTCTATATTACTGTCTAAGTATTGAATAGCCATAGGAGCAATACGTTTAGTTCTTATTTTAAAATTCATAATTTTTGTCTTGTCAATATTTATCATTAGATTATTTTTAATCATCCAGTCTATAATTAATACCAAAGAATGATTAATGTCAGCTTCAAAATTAATGCTATTGTTATTTGTAAATAATACCGTCCTGTCATCCGCAAATAGTGTCATATCATTACTTGTAACCAAAGGCATGTCGTATATATAAATAAGGAAAAACAAGCCACCTACAATACTCTCTTGTGGAATACCAAGCATAACAGTTCCAGTTTCCGATTTCTTCCAACTTATTTTTAGGGTTTACCATTTTGACCTCAGTATACTGTTTTCTATGGGAGAGGTATGATTTTATTAGATTATACACATTTCCTCTCACACTGTAAGCATACAATTTGTCTAAGAGAATACTATGATCAATACGGTTAAAAGCTTTTGACATATCCATATATAACGCTACCGCAGGGAGTCCTTTGTCCAAGTTGAACATTACTTTATTCAGAAAGTTATATAACGCTAGATTTATTGTTTTGTTTTTTCTGAAGCCATATTGACCAGGCGTTAATACGAGTATATTATGACTCTCAAAAATAGCAATTGTAAACGCTAATTGTTCATATTTGCCTACATATGTACATATTATTAGACTTATTAGAATGTAAGCTTTTTGAATACTACAGCGAAAAGTATTGCAAGTACTCAATTACTATTATTTGATTACAAAGAAGGAACCTTGTTCCAATTACTTATTTATTACTATTTATTTAACCAAACATATTTAGTACAGAGCTCATTTATATTAAGTTAATAGGCTGAGTAGATTTATTGAATGACATTTCTTGCCTGTTAATCCTGTTAGATACAATAAAGTCTAAAGACTGTTTAGAAGCTGCAACTTGTATTTGTTGATTCAACTTATTGCATTCTACTGCCAATTGAATCGCAACGTGTAAAACAAGTCTTAAGGCACACTCTGTTCGCACTGTTTGAGTCATTGTTATTAATAGTAGGTAATTAGCAAACTTAAAGGCTCCCGTCGCGTCTTTTTGTGGGAGTTTTAACATAAGTTGTTTTGTATCGAATTCAGTGTGTCAATAAAAACAATACTAGTAATGATTAAATACGTAAATAAAATTATTCAAGAACAATGGTAGTTTTACAAGAAGTAGCGAGACAATATAGGGAGTTAATCCGGCAATCCTGTTAATAGTAAAAAATGAGATAGTCGATCCAGAAATTGGATCTAGCCCAAAAAGCTTCATCCTGTAACATAAACGTAATACCCCTATTTTAATTTCCACCAAATCAACTATAATAATAAGATTTCTTTAAACTACAGACGAAGTTTTATAAATGAGAAAATGGTGAGAAATTCATAGGCCCGTTGTTCCAATCTAGTTTCCAAAAAAAACTCAAGCAATCCGGAAAGACCCCATCCGAAAAGTAGCGTACAATCAAGAGAGGTTATATTGAATCCGTGATAAAAGCGAGGAACGAACATCTGAATATTCGCACCGCTCTACTCGTCGCTACCGTTTATGTTAGGGCCGCAGTCTTACCCAAATAGATGAGTAAATGCTGACTGAATGTTAAACGTTATCTATCTCGTAACTTTTGTAGGTAAGTCGTTTTGTCAGCTGAGAAAATGGCAGACCATTGTGTACACCCATTTCCACTAATGGTGTCAGAACATGGGCCATTTAGGTGTACAATTTCCGTCCATTTGGAGGGCAGTTAAATAAAGTGATGCACAAATTGTTGTAGTAGCGGTCAATATAGAAGATTGGGGTGCTTCTTTCAGGAAAAGTTGTATCGTAATTGGTGGATAACCACTGAAGGTCGATAAGTAAAGATTGGATTTTCTAAGGAAGCGGTTATAACGACCATCATGAAAATCTACCATTTTTACCAGTATTTGTCAGTGAATCCTCAGCTGTAGCACGCCAAACTTTGGAAATTTGTTCCACCTAAGAATTCAGAATATTTCATATGAAAATTCTTAGGTGGAACCAATTTCCAAAGTTTGACGATTGAAATGAAATTGAAGATTATTATGCAGTAAATACATCATTCCTACAGTCGCGAATCGCATTTTGATCAACATACGACGTAAAATAGAGCAGCAATTTAAAAAAAGAATCAGAAAATTTGAATTCGGCGGGCTACAACTGTAGATTCACCTTAAGGCGCGGTAAGAAGCAATTTTTTTGATAATTGACAACAAACAGCGCATCGCGGCAACAAATAAGGTTCAAAACAGCGATGCGTTTGATGTTAGTTGAATCGAATGACCACCAAATTTTCTATGAATATTTTTTAGAAACCGTCAAACGTGGTGAATAGGGATGTAGGGGTGAATCGAGTGGGCACGCCACAATTGCGGCGGTAAGTCCCCTCTTTGAGGAGTGGCTTGAGAGGCGCCACGGCGCCACCTTTCGCCTGACGCAGTTCCTCACCGGACATGGCTGTTTCGGGAGGTTCCTGTTTCGGATAAGGCAGGAGGAAACGCCCGGGTGTTATCATTGTGTGGATCGACCGGAGGACACGGTGGAGCATACGGTGGAGGTCTGCCCTGCATGGGCGTAGCACCGCCGTGTCTTCGTGGCGGCGCACTATGGAAAATAGTAGAACAAGCGCATATCAAAAATGCTTTTTACGAATATCATAATTTGGCTAATATGGCTATTCTTTTAGGTTTTCTAATAGTCAAATTATAATATTCATTACGATTTTTTTTCTTAATACGCGAATTTTTTTTTTTTTTCTTAGATAGAAATACATAGAAAACAGAAGTGCCAAACTCAAGTCTTTGCGTATACATGTTTCAATACCATATTGTGAAAAAAATACTTGGTACAGATATGCAGTATTATACATTTTTAGAAAGGTTATTTTATGCTTTTTGCGATACAGCTTAATGATTTTAAAAGTAAAGAAAAATATTTCAGTAATTACTTAAAAAGTGACATACCTTTTTTTTCACTTGTATGTTTTTTCGTCGAAGGTTTTCAGTATTACCCACGTTTGCCCAAGCGCTACTTTTTGCGTCGACTAGTAGTCTAACTATTCATAAATAGAATGCAAAAAAAATCAGCTGCGGATATTTGCGGTTTTAGAAGATATGAGAAAAAAACTGATAAAAGTCAGAACCCGAAAATTAGTATCTTTTGCGGTTTACCACTGACACCATTCACATGAACAATATAGAACTTTTTGGATATTTTCTTCATTATTTCGTGATAACAAAGGGACCTTATCAAATTTGCACTCGGTTTGCGTGGGAAATTACAAGATAATAATGATGTAGGTACCAATTCGATATTGTAAAATGAGTATTTAAAGGGAAGCAAAAACTATTCGAACCATCTACATCAGTGTAACTTCAAGTGAAGCAAATCTCATCTACGCCTATTATTTCTGCAGATTGTGAAGTGTTAAAATGTCTTCCTTCAGCTGTACCAAACGAGACTTCATAATCCCCTATATAGAGGGCGGCAAGACCATGGAATCATTATCCAAAGTTTTAGTGGAAAAGCTGAATGTTTCTGAAAACAACTTGTGTTTTATAATTAGTGACATACAAAGGCACATTCTTCCTATTTTCAACAAACGCTGGGCCCTGGCATCTCGGAAAAAAGAAACATTTTTACAGAAGTATTGTACTTGGTTGGACTCAAGGTATTCGTTAAATTTACCGGATTCTGAACAATATTCTACGCCATCAACATCTGGCCAACGAGGACGAGCATGCGTGGCTTATGGAGACTCCTCAGAATCTACCAAGAAGAGGAAAAACACTCTTTTACTCCAAGACTATGGCTTCGAGCATATAAAAAACGCCTATCTGCAGGGACTACGGGCTTTACGTGAGTACACAGAAGCTCATCTTGTCGAAGAATTAAGAACCGCTGACACTCAAAAGAAATTAGATATCTCAAGTAAGTGGAACGACTCAGACCAGATGAAGATTCTTTCCGATACGGAAGCATTGAGTGCTTTTATAGATTTAGATCTAACAAAAGCACAATATATGTACCTGAAAAACTTAACCAACGAACGAAAGTGTTGTATATTCCCGCCTTACTACAAAATACAAGAAATAAAAAGATCCTGTTATCCACCATCTTCTACAATCGAAATCACGAATACTTATGCTAAAGTGATTAATATACAAGATTTATTGGATCATACTGCTGCTAGAATTTTAAAAATCGATTCTGTTTTCCAAAAACAACATAGAACATTGATCCTTTATTCTAAATGGGGATGTGATGGTTCATCTGGTCAAAGCCAATACAAGCAAATACTTGCAGAAGAGTCAGAAACAATTTCAGATGCCAATTTGTTCATCACTTCATTAGTCCCCATCAGATTAGTTGATGTGCAATCGGGATCCGTTGTTTGGCAAAATCCGGTACCTTCATCTGTCCGTTTTTGCAGACCCATTTCTATTGAGTTTTGTAAGGAAACTCCAGAAAAAACCAAGGCAGTTGTTGATGATATTAAAAAACAAATTAGGGCTGCACAAGCATCACTTATAAACAAAGATGGTGTTGTAGTAAATGTGAAGCATGAACTATTTCTAACGATGATCGATGGAAAGGTGGCTCAGGTCCTTACAGATACTCCATCTGGTTCCACATGCACGATATGTGGGGCTACTCCACGGCTAATGAATGACCTATCGAAAGTAACTGCCAGACCCGAAAACGAAAACGCCTACCAATACGGATTGTCCACCTTACACGCCTGGATTCGCTGCATGGAAATGATATTGCATATTTCCTATAATCTTTCGTTTAAGACTTGGTCTGCTTCAACTGAGGAAAATAAGAGATTAAAAAAAGAAAAGAAAGAAGTTGTTCAAAAACGTTTCAGGGAGGAGTTGGGATTAATCGTCGACAAACCTCGGCAAGTTAGCGGGAATACGAACGATGGCAATACCGCACGAAGATTCTTCTATAATAGCACTTGCTCATCGGAAATAACAGGTGTAGATGAGGCATTGATTAAACGCCTATACATTATCTTGCAAGTTCTTTCTTCTGGAATGATGATCGACCCTGAAAAATTTGGGGAATATGCAATAGAAACTGCAAGAATCTATGTAAGTAATTACGATTGGTATTATATGCCATCCTCCGTTCATAAAATACTCATACACGGGCAAAACGTTATCAAACATTTTGCGGTGCTTCCTATTGGACAGCTATCGGAAGACGCACAAGAGTCTCGCAACAAAGACTACAGAAACATACGACTTCATCATGCCAGAAAATGTTCCCGATCTGCTACAAATGAAGATGTCTTTAAAACGCTTTTATACACGTCAGATCCATATATAACAAGTTTGAGAAAACCGTACGTAAGAAATGTGAAAGAACTTGAAGAAGAGGCACTAAGTCTTTTAAACGTGGCACCTGAAAGTGAACCCACATTTACTGACCCTGATCCTGAAGTGGTATAAGTTAAAAATAATATTTATATTTAGTTATTACTTATATTTGTACCTAGCTACATCATTTCCTGAAGCCAGAGTATAGGATGTACCTATTAGTAATATGATTTTAATTTAGTATTTTTTTTTCATATATATATATTTTGTTTACTTTGCTTGTTGTAATTAACCATGGTTTAATCTTTTTAGTCATTATAAACTTGTATTCCACTTGAAATAAATTTTTAACTATTTTTTTCGTGATTTTTTCCCATTTTTTTCATTCTATGCAAAAAAACATACATAGATATACAAGAAAACCCTATAAACTACACATCGTTCGAATCTCCGAACCTTGCTGCATATTTGTGCCAAATTTCATCACGATACAACAAAAATTCATGAAGTTACAGATTTTTGATCCGATACCGACCTATATTTTCCATAGTGCGGCGATTGGCGGCGGCAATTTCTCGCGTCCGGCCCTGGTTCAGGCCATGGTACGGAGCGAGAGGGAATGGGAAGCAGTTACCTTCTTCTGCGAATCAGTAATGCTCGTGAAGAAGGAGGCGGAGCGCGTGAGGGTGAGGCAAACGTTGCGCCCTCACGCCCGTAGTCGCCGCAGGAGGAAACACCCTGGGCGTCGGGAGTCGATTGCCGACTCCCGGCCACCGCAGGCGCGGGCTCGCGGACGGCGAGCAATGGGCAGCTCGCCGTTCGGTAAGGACCAGGCCAGAGTCGACGGCGCGTCGTGTTCCATGCGCGCCTCAAAGAGATGTCAGCATCTTTGACGGGGTCCGATAGGGCCGATGCCTGCCCGGGTCGCGGATTCTTCGAAAGAGTTACCGGGGCCCTGGCGCACAGGCAATTGAAGGAACATGGGTGGGTTTTAGTCAGTAAGAGTCTGACACACCCTTCCGCTCCGCCCAGAGCGGGAGAGGTCATTCGATGATTTCCAGCCCAAAAAAAATAAAAAAATAAGTTTGAATCGAGACGAAACTTTGAAAGGGATTTTGACATTGAAATAATATAGTTTGTTGCCTACAAGCAACAAACTATATTATTCGCAAACGCATCGCTGTTTTGAAACTTATTTGTTGCCGCGATGCGCTATTGTCTCACGTCACCATTTGACGGTACTGAATCCATGGTAACAAGTTGTACGTCGATGTACATGTCACCCTTTATTATATGTATAAGATCTATATTGATACGAGTATATGTATATATATTGATGATATTGATATATGTCAAGAAATAACTACCTACAAGTATTTCTTGACTTATGATCCTTTATGAATAAACAAATAAATGAGACAACGAATGAAACACGAACTTTATTTATTGAACATTCCTTTGCATTGATGTTCATCGTTCCCGTCAAGCTAAGTTCAAGTCTTCTTCGTCTCGCTGAACTGACTTTTATCCATGTTCTTGGTACAGTATTATTTAAATTTTGCTGTTCATTTATAATGTTCGTGTTTTGAATGTTCTGTGAGTTAAATAAGTTATGGCTTTCATTATGTTTTGAATAAATTAGCAACAAAGTGGCTTTTGTTAGGATCCTTTCCTTTATTAATCGTAGATTGTCCGTAAATTCAAATCACAAAAGTAACTGTCTTTATTTAGTAGTCATATGACATAATACAAATCTTTATTGCAGACTACATGATCCATAAAAAAAAAGTTTATATCAAAAAAAAACAACCGACTTCCAAAAAAAACACTAAAAGACGTGAAAAATAACTTTAATTTTGGAAGTCGGTGCCTTTGGTTTTGTATTTTCGTGTTTGGCCACCGACTTCCGAAATTAAAGTTATTTTTCACGTCTTTTAGTGTTTTTTTTGGAAGTCGGTTGTTTTTTTTGTAAAAAAAGTTTTTATTTTTCACTTTTTAGTTGCGGTACCTACCCCACACAAATTCGTATACCATTACTTGGTGTGTAAATAACAATGACAGGAAATTATTAACACATCATCCATATAAACTAAGTGGAAAAAATCTGCAGTATTAAGGATAACTCAAAAACTACTGGTCAGACCTTGATCAAATTTAAATGGGACCACATGTGAAGCACCAGCTATCAAATAAAAAAAGAATCATCCAAATCGGTTCACCCAGAAAAAAGTTATGAGCTAACACACATAAAAAAAAAAAAAAAAAAAAAAAAAAAAAAAACATACAGACGAATTGAGAACCTCCTCCTTTTTGTGAAGTCGGTTAAAAACAAATACGATAAAAAATGGCATACATACACGCAACAATAAACCAAGGTCTAAAAAAAATGCCTGTGACACGGCAAATTGACGTAGCGTGCCAATCTGAAAACCAATGAATTTATCTGACTGTTCTGAACAACTGAGGGCCTAGACAAAGTAACATTCGACTAGCGATGACGCTAGTAGAAAAGTCAAAAAATGTATGGGATTGACATAAGCTATCGAAATGTCACGTGATCATAGGTCAACGAATAGAAATTAGCTAGACAATGTTAACATCATTCGATTCTTTGAAACGAATCGACAGCGTCGAACGATAACTTCCATAGAGATGCGTAGCCAAGTGGCACTTTTCGACAAGCGTTATCGCTAGTTTTGGATTCGTATGGTTAAATGATAAATGATAAATGATTTTATTTCTGTAAATAGGTTTGTACAAACACTTTTACACGTCAATGATATTTTAAAACTAGATGAGGTCGGCGTTTCCTATCTTACTACTCTGAGAAGAAAGGCCGAAACAAACTCAGAGGTCACAGTCTCTTTTAAAGTCCAGACATAATCTTGGTCAGATCATGTGAAGACCATGTAGATTTGTCTGAAATGGTATTTTGAGGAAAAACCACACAGATTGAGTGGACCTGTCCAGTCAGTGCACGCATTTGTCAGTAATCGTGCAGCTCAACTCAGAACTTAAGGAGCTCAACGATTCAACGAACAATACCAAAGAAAGGACATTTGGGTAGGCCACAAAAATTACTCAAACTGCCGGACTAAGATTAAAACAACCTGAAAGAAAAAAAAAAAACAACAGTGACCCACATAGTCTTCACATTCACAATATTAAAATGAATATCATGTATTTCATCTAGCCTGCATGCTACTCACATTCACAGACAGGTTTCTCTTTAAATGTCATCAAAAAATCATAATATGTTATGTCATGTAATTCAATAAAAATGACATTATTAATTCTAAAACACATAATCACAGTATAAAATGGATTGTTGCTTGGGGGTACATTGAAGTAGCTTAATTAATCCCAAGCCTTTTTGTCAAGCATGTTGGAAGCATTAGCAAAAGCAATTGCGATTGTAGAAGTAGAATCGCTCCGAAGCGAATGCCATTTGTCTAGGCCCTCAGGACCGCCTCGTTGGTCTCGTGGTCGCCAGTGTTGAGCATGATGTCCTGGGTTCAATTCCCGGGTCAGGCAGTGTTATTGAGTTTCTCCATCTTGAATTTCTCAGGTTCGCGCAGAACTTTATGAGCTCCCGGAAGTTGCACGCGAGTGGCTGCGCTCTATGTATAATATAGGTGTCCGAGAGAATTTTCTCACTCTCACTCAACTGTACCATGCGCGGTTTCGCGCGGCTCATAAAATTTGCGCGAACTGTAGCAGCCTTGTGTCTGGATCTGTGACCGGTTGATGGCAATAGGCTCGCCCCCTATTACATGGGACTTAACTTATCTGGTGAAATATGTAGGTACCTACTGCAGGTAAACCTCTGCCTAACCCTTCGGGGAATGCAGGCGTGAAATTATGTGTCCATGAGTATTAAACAGAGATGGATCGGAGTAGCTTGGAACCTGTTAACGTTAAGGTTCTAAGCTACTCCGATCTGATTAGGTTCAATGGCAGTGGATTAGGTACTGCTTATTACTTCTTCTTATCTGTTTTTCTTTTTTAATGTACCTGCCTTTCTAAATAAAGGTTATACATAAGTATTACTGTTCCTCGTTTACGTTCATACATCTGGCCATACGCGTACGCTGGTTGCGAGTACTACGCACCTGACCTTTCTGAAGATCATCACCAATAAGGTCCTTAATTATGTCCTCCTAGAGCGACCCCTTCAGGCGGCGGCGGGCGTTTCAACTCACATCTGCCTTGTAAATACTTTTTTTTCGTCGCCTTTCATTCATCCTCTTAACATGACCAAACTATCTCAGCACAGCAAAGAGCAAAATCAACGCATCGAGGCAAAAGAAGTATGTAAGGATCATAGCAGGTGGCGTTCTGTAGTTTCTGCCTACCCCCATGGGAAAAAGGTGTGATTTCATGTATGTATTACTGTTCCGCGTTTCTACAACACGATTTTTATATAAGATATAATGCGGGCTTCAACGTGAATTACTCACATTGCCAAATAACGCGAAACGATGAAATTCAGAGAAGACTTAATAAGAAATCGTCGTGGTGTAAAATTAATGCTAGATACTGTTATTTTGTTAATGAAACTGTAATTTTAATACTCTTAAACGTTTTATAAGATTTGACCGGCGGGGTAATTACGTAACACACTAACAGTAGGAATGGGTTTCATTTTGACAGTTCAACAACATTATTTGCGGTATTGACGTTGTTAAGCAGACAAACTTTTCGAACATATGAAGCAATGGATTAGCAATAGGCTTCAAAATGATTCAGATTGTAATAGTAGTGTGTTACGTAATTAGGGTGCTGGACTGTTCTTTTAAAATAATTGCGTAAAATTATATAACTAATCTTTCTTTTGATGAGTAATAGATAACTTGCATTCATTTTGTCCACTGTCCATAACCTGAACATGCAATAATCTGAGTTTTCTTGGAGAAAATATCTAAATGTAGATGTAGGTACATCGAAGTTTCAAACAGCTTCTCTTGATGTCACTTGATTTTCATCTGCCTTCAGAATGTAATCATAAATAACAATACTTACTGTCACAAACATTCAGAACTTTCATATTTCTCATGCATGCGGACAAAAAGTAACATTATCTGCTTATGTAACCGAATACAGAAATAACTTGTTAACAAAGCACTACCATTTTCCCTTCTATTAATAGAAATGGTATTCATGAACTTATCTACAAGTTGTCACTCAAATGTCCGAAAATAATGAACATATGGGCTTTCAGCCTTATCAGATTTATCTACCTTTATTTACTCAGTAAAGTACGTAGGTACGAGTACTTACGGATGAAATGTATGCCACTTGACATTTTCAGTAGAATGAATGTATTATATAAGGTGTTCCTGAATTTATTCATTGATAATTAAGGGTTTCCATGTATTGATACAGGCTATAAAAACAATAGGACTTGGATAACTATTCTATTATATTCTATACATGAAGCAATTTTTACCAGTGCGCAAACGGTAACCATGAATTCAGCTTATAATTCTAGACCCCTTAGCGTAGAAAGTTTTGATCGGTTGTAAAAAGAAATTGTTGTTCCATACATTTTGACCGCGTAGGTATTGCACTTTTCTATGAAATAGCTGTTTTTTTTTTATAACCGACGAAATATTAGGTCCTTACATATGAAATTGATGTTTTATAGAACTGGCCACTTTGATCTCAAAAAGCCGGCGTTTGGTTAAGAATTCCAAATTCAAATTTATTCCAATTTAAAGCGTGTCTATTTGTGTTTCGAATGTAATAATTCATTTGTTTTCGCGCCATTTAATTTTGCTTTGACATCGTTCTGTGCTCAATATGGAAAACATAAAATATCGCATTATTTTCGAATACGAATTCCATCGTGGCACTAGCGCTGCAGAAACAGCTCAAAGGATTAATAATGTGTACGGAGAAGCCATTGTAAAAGAAAACACAGTACGTTTTTAGTTCCAACGCTTTCGTTCTAGAAATTTTGACCTCCAGAACAAACCTCGTGGACGGCCGGAGACCCTAGTTGTCAATGAGGAATTGAAAGTGATCGTGGAAGCGGATCCATCTCAAACCACGTCAGAGTTAGCTGCAGGCTTCGGTGTGAGTGATAAAACCATTTTGAATCATTTGAAACAAATTGGAAAAGTTAAAAAGCTTGAAAAATGGGTACCGCATGAACTAAGTGAAGCAACCCAACAAACACGAGTCGACTGCTGCGTCACGTTACTCAACCGTCACAATAACGAGGGGATTTAGAATCGTATCATTACTTGTGATGAAACATGGATCCTATACGATAATCGGAAACGCTCATCACAGTGGTTAAATCCAGGATAACCGGCTAAATCCTGCCCCAAGCGAAAGTTGACTCAAAAAAAGGTACTGGTTAGTGTCTGGTGGACCAGCGTTGGTGTCATCCACTACAGCTTCCTAAGATCTGGTCAGACGATTACGGCAGATCTGTATTGCCGACAATTGGAAACCATGATGGAAAAGCTAGCCATTAAACAGCCGAGATTGGTCAATCGCTCTAGCCCACTGCTGCTTCAGGACAACGCTAGACCACACACTGCACAACAGACGGTGGCGAAACTAGAGGAGCTAGGATTGGAATGTCTCCGTCACCCACCATACTCCCCGGACCTTGCTCCAACCGATTACCACTTTTTTCTGAATTTGGATCATTTCTTAATTGGAAAAAAAATCAATTTAGATGAGGCAGTCCAAAACACTTTCAAAGATTTTTTTGATTCTCGCTCCTACAATTTTTTCAGCAAAGGATTCAATGAACTCCCTATAAAATGGCAAAAGTGCATAGACCACAACGGTTCCTACTTTGATTGATTAAATAAAAAAAATAGTTTTGCTTTTTCCATATAAAACATCAATTTCATATGTAAGGACCTAATAATATGTCGAATTCATGGCCATAGTTTGCGCACTGGTTAAAATTTCTTCCTGTATATATCTATAAAAAAGTAACTAGCTATCATAACTCGTCACTGAAGCTCGGTATAGTATGATTCAAATTAATGGCGGCTGTGAAGTGCGCTATTCACTGCCCAGTACCTCACCCTTCGCCCCCGCTGACACGTGAATTGTTTACTGACTTAATGCGCAGCGACTCGCATCATGCTCCGAGCCGCCATTAAGTTTGTATCGTACTATATCTAACATTTATTACTGTAGCATTATCATCAACATCTTCCTATCCCTGTTTTTCTTCCATTCTCCTCTGTCAACCGTCAAGCAATTTTTTTGTAGCGTAAGAAAAGTAATTGTTTTTAACTCTTAGGTTTACCTCTTATTCATCCTAAAAAGAAAGGCATAAATTATTCCAGTATTGCAGTTGGTGAAAATTTCAAATATATTTTATTGCGCTTGAAAAAACCCTTATCCTTGAAATTAGGACTTTTCCACCCTATGTCCGTTTTTTTATACGACGTAGGTAGGTAGTTTCACTATAATAATTACTCTACTATAGTATTTCCTTTTTCTTAATCAGGGGATCACAGTCCCCTGTGATACATAAGCATCGCCCATAGGAGTAAGTACTCATCTATCTCGGACTAAGCTAAAAAGGTTCTCCATTGGTCTGAAGCAAATATAGGTACTTTCTTAATAAATTCCCGCGGGTTCGGGAAGGCCGACGTAGCCGCAAGAAGCGGCTATCAGTGCCTACCTATTGTTTGTAGACAAATATTAAATTGTACAGGATAAATTGGAAATTCTTACAATTTGTACGAGAGTAGATAATTAACACCAGAATACATAAAACAGTCATGATTTGTCGTGGGACACAAGCGGGGTAATTACATAACACACTAACAATAGGAATGGGTTTAATTTTGACAGTTCAACAACATTCATTGCGTTATTTACGTTGTTGAGCAGACAAATTTGTCGGACATATGAAGTAATGGATTAGCAATAGGCTATAAAATGATTCAGATTGTGA
The DNA here is from genome assembly GCA_916610205.1 of Griposia aprilina. NCBI lineage: Eukaryota > Metazoa > Arthropoda > Insecta > Lepidoptera > Noctuidae > Griposia > Griposia aprilina. The sequence continues at coordinate 5,750,590 of OU744306.1, forward strand.
TAGATAGTGTGTTACGTAATTAGAGTGCCAGTTGGAAAGAAGTTCCTTTCGCAAATGCACATTTGGCGAATGAGAGCTAGACCGAAAAAAGTGTAAGTAGGTATCATTTTGACCGTCACGACACTTTTGTTACGTAACAAAATTTTCGGTCTCTAGCTCTCATTCGCCAAGTGTGCAGAATAATGGGCCAAAAGGAACTTCGTTTCAAAAAATGCGAGTTTTGGACATATAAAATAAAAAAGCAGAAAAGAGCTTTTGCAGTGACTTTTTCAATAACTCTGTTTAGTTTTCATAGATTGAAGACACAAAAACAAAAAAATAGGGTTCCCAAAATCGTAAATAAAACACGTTAAGATTTATTTGAGTGTTTTGTGACATTTGTGACGTTTCTGAGCACGTTTTCCACACTTTGGCTTGCTAACACGTTTTTATTTCCACGCCCTCTAGCTTCGAATGGAAGCAACTGCTGCTCATAAACGAACCCGAGTCGCAGCTGCACGTCGCCGGCAAGTCGACGTGCCATCTTATGATGAAGTCCTTCGCCAATTTCCTGAAAAAGGAAGAAATCCTTTATACCCCATGGGACACCACATCAGACGCTGGCCTGAATTATACAGAGAACTTGAAGTTTTACCTCGGCTACAAATACACAAGTAAGTTTAGAATTTAAAAATCTCCTGCCATCTATTGAGTTTACGGGTAAGTAAAGCGCCGCGTCGCGGTCTGTTTGAACTGAGAAGTTCACGTAATAAAGATGGCGCTGCTTCCAACGTTACAAACTTCATGAATATTCGTCGTTCCTCTACTCAACAACAGATGTCACTAGCATCTATTCTGAACTTATTTCGGTTACCCACAGATTCGAATGGGGTCGCGCAGCGTTAATTTACGATACTACGGCTTACGAGGTTTTTGTGGGCGATTCAGGCGGATATTTGCTTGCTGCCACAATCCATAACTTCATGCTGACCGAAGGCATAGATGTGTTTGGCTGGGAAATGATGGCCCAGCAATCATTCGAAGACATGTTGGTTCAGATAGTAGGAAACACCTTCGCGAGTGAGTTGAGTTTTGGGTAACGGCTGAGGGTTTATTAACACCATTTGGGATTTAAAGTGTTGGGTGGTAAACTAGGCTGTGCATTGTGATACTTTTATCATTTTTTTTATTTAAAGCTGATACGTCTATATAAGTCTCCTCCGGACTGATGAATTATTACAAATTAATAATTATTAAAATACGTAATTATAATGCTCAAAACACAGCCTTAATGGAAACTGTCACGTTTGTTTTTTTTCGCACGTTTGAGTATTGAGTTTTTTTTGCACAAATATGATTTTGATACGGTTTTGGTTCACGGAATATTATATTTTATCATAAGCTATCCAATAAAGTTTTTGTGACAAAAGTGTAAGTAACGAGAACCGAAGAATATCTAAGTTTTATTTTTGGATGTAAGTCGCAGTAGTCGTCTGAAACCAGAATCTACTTTTCTAGGGTGTACGTTTTGAAGGGAGTCTAGGTTAGGTAATAAAAATAACTATTGATTTTATTAAGGGTTCTGCGAGAATTAGACTTGAGTTTGCAGAACTTAGTGGAAGAAATCGTTTATGGAAGTTGGTACAAGATTAATTATGTAACATTACTCATTGGGATTTACCATGACTTCGTAAAAAAGTTTTTATTTAGTAAACCAAATAAATACTTTACTTTTTTTATTAAAATAATAAAACAAACTATTAAAATTAAAATATAATAACCTAACCTAACTTAAACTATTAAAAAACTAAAATATTGCGTAGAAAAATGAAAAACTTAATTTTGAAAATATGAATTTGACCTTTTAGCGCTTACCATAAAAAAATGGAATAATAAACTCAACAAAAGGTTGCAGTCATAATAAAAAATTACCAGATTCCACAAATATTTTACAAGCTTGTCAGTGTTTTTGTTAATTTTTTTCAAATAAAAACAAACAACTTACAATATTAATCTAGGGCTAACAAATTCGTTACGGTTCTACGAGTTTTCATGTTATATAAGCTACTTTTACGTAGCTTTAAGCGATTACATTGTCGAAACGCACCTGTGCCTATTATAACAATGGTAATAATCCGACAACATCTTTCCCTACGATAAACTTTGTTTTATTTCATTTCTCAACTTGATATTCAAAATATATTATGATTGGTTTTTCTTATATTAGGGATGGAAGAAAAATATGCGAAGAATTATTGCCTTGTTAATTCCATTGCCTCAGTAAAATGTTACTGGAATGTAATTATATCCTTGATATTTCGGTTTAGACGGGACAAAAATAAAGGCGCGTAGAATTGAGCATGTTTTGTTATTCTTTAAGCCTGTTAGGGGCAAAAGAGCTTAACATCTGAAAAAAAATTGAGGCTAAATGAAAGAATACACCGTCTACACATACATAAACTCACGCCTTCTTCCCATGGGGGGTAGACAGAAACTACAAAACACCACCTGCTATGATCCTTACATACTCCTTTTGCCTCGTTTACGTGAATACATCTGGTCATACACGCATGCTGGTTGCGAGTACTACGCACCTGACATTTCTGAAGAACATGACTAATAAGGTCACTATATGTCTTCCTAGGGCGTCCCCTCCCGGCGTTTCCACTCACATCTGCCTTGTAAATACCTTTTGTTAGTCGCCCTTCCTTTATCCTCTCAACATGACCAAACCATCTAAGCTTACTCTTTTCAATTTTTGTCACTACATCTTCTTTTAAACCGGACCGTTGTCTTATCACATAATTCTTCAGCCTATCATTCATAGTCACACCACACATTCTTTGCACGGAACGCATTTCCACACCATTTATTCTACCTTCATGCTTCTTTTGCCACACCCAACACTCACTTCCATACATAAGCGTAAGCACCAGCACTTCATTGTGAACAGTCAGTCGTGCTTTTTTGGTCATCAACGCAACCGTCTACGTTTTAGTAATAATCATATTGTCTACCAGACACATATTATCGTTGGTATTAATACAGTAAAAGGATATTTCTCTCAGGATTATAATATGAAACCCGTTTGATCAAACGTCTCCTTGTTAAATACAAGTTTTCAGGTTTGTTTGTTTATATATGAACAATAAATTGTATCTGAAATTATACTCGTATGGTATAAAAAAGAAAATTAAATTACATAACGAAAAACAGGTTAGATGTTACAACAATGCATACATAGATCATATGTAGGAATTTCGTTATAGATCATCAACATATGCTAAAGACAGGAATGCAACAGGAATCTTTTAAGCTGTTTTCTAAAAGATCTTGTATATATAGCGCTTTTTATATCTAGAGTCAACTTATTAAATAATATAACCGATTGATATGTGGGACTGTGTTTCACAAAATTCAAATTAGGCTGTTGATACCTTTAAACGTTTAATGTCTTGTCTACGTGTACCTTCTCTAATCTTTCGCTCTTCTACTGTCTCATATTCAGGTGGTTTAAAGGCTTAGCAGGTTTTGACAGGCATTTAATACTCACATTCCGTTTCCATAATAAATATTTTATTCCATTTTTCTTTTTTTAAATGTCGCAGCATCATGCTGAGATAGGGGCCATTTGGCCCCGTAGAGGACTTTCTGTTGTTATTTTTTAATTTACTTTTGTTTTTTTTGTTTTTATGAGTGTGTTTAGTTTAGTTTCTGATAATCCTGTGCGAGTCCCAATAAATACTTTTCTTTATATTCAGAAGTTTCACGAATTCGTCTACATTATTAGGACCTTTCCTGAAAACACATGCCACAGACCGACGGTGTTTTTTTTGTTTTACAAGCGCACATGAATTCTTCCATTTTGTTTTTGTGTCTTATGTCCAGAGATCGGAATATCGGATGCATAAATATTCACCTGAAGTTGAGATGTTAGCTAATATGGAATGCACTTTTGTATCGAAAAAATCATAACTTTATCTAACACACACCGCTCTTCCTCTTACAACCTACATACACATATTTTCATCTGGGGTTGAACATTAATTTTTAAATAAATATGCATCTGAATATATATGCAATCCAAGAATCCCGGGGTTTCCTTTAAAATAAATATTTTTTTAGAAGTCGCTTCCATACTATTCACCCAAATAGTTATGCATTCCCAGTGTTCCTGGCATCCCGCGATTTAGTTTACGAAAAATATATTTTAAGATGTCGTTTCCATACTTTCATAGCTTTAAATTAAATTTAGGTAAATATGTATCCGAATATCCGATCTCTGCTTATGTCTACTGGCTGTCTTATCATAATCCTAATGCAATATACTACAGTTCTCTCCTAATGGGTAAAGGTTACTATTTTGGATCTAGGAATGCATAAGCAAACACCAACTTCAAAAAAAAAACATTTACTTGCACTAGCAAGCTTTCTTGAATATCACCCGGCTTATTATATTTTTAATATCCATAAAACAATTCCCGTTTATCCCAAACCTTACTTACAATGGCAATTACGGCCAATATGACGTTCTATACTTGTGTTTGCTAAAGCTACTTATAAAAGCGGTGACCCACATAGCGACCGCAATATACCGGTGAATGACGTCACTGAAACGTTGTTTATAAAAGTAAGTTGGTGTGTTTTCCTAGAGAGCGTTTTTGACAGCGTAAAATCAAACCCCGCTGCCCAAAGATTTAAATCGCTAGATTTGCCCTCACTTTGCGTAGTCACGCAAAAATGTGTTCGTACTGAGAAGAATGAGCTCACACATTATATACCGTTTCCATGACAATCAAGTCAAGTCACTGCGTCATTGTGTGTGAGGTGTCAAAACGAAACAGAAACGCGACCATCTTTTGAGGCGGTAGGGCGGGGTATCTAACGATTTAAATCTTTGCCGCTGTCATCATTTTCATGACAGCCGTCACTGCGGCCGTTATGAGCGGTCACCGCTTTTTTAGGAAACCGTAGCTTAAGGGGGATCTGCCGGGGTCGCGGATTGTTCGAAAGAGTTACCGTGGCCCTGCCGCACAGGTAACTGAAGGAACACGGGTGGGTTTTAGTCAGTAAGAGTCTGACACGCCCTTCCGCTCCGCCCAGAGCGGGAGAAAAAAAAAAAAAAGGGGGTTGCGCTAAGGTAGCCCGCGAAATTCAAATTTACTTACGTTTTTTTCAATTTGCAGGTCAGTATCAGTTTGTATGTTGATTAAAATATGATTCGCGATCGTAACAAATACGGTTTTACAGAATTATAATCATTAGAATCAGAAATATAACTTATCCTTAAGATAGAATTGGCCTCAAATGTCCTTATTTTATGAAATATTCATTCAATAGGGTAATATGAACTTAGGGAGATGTATTGATGATTTCTTTGATTATAATTCTATAATTAAATCCTTTTTACGACCGCGAATCATATTAAGATCAACATACAACCTGATACTGACCTGCAAATTGCAAAAAACATAAGAAAATTTGAAATTCGCGGGCTAGCCTGACGCTTTCGCCTTAAGTACGCTTGAGGCTCTTATATTCCCTTTATAACACCAACAACGAAAGTCTTTTGTTTATAGGTCACCGTTTCACGAAACATAAATCTGACCCAGCTGTTACCAAAGCAACAAAAACTATGAATGGTAATATTATCTTAGGGGACCCCTTTTTGTTGGCCCTCTAAGTACAAAACGTCATATTGGCCATCATTTCCATTTTCGGGTTAGGGAAAAAGGATAATCGACAACTAATGATGCTTGTATTTATTTCGTACATTCAAATGAATTTCAAAATAATGTTCGTATTATTTTGACAAATTTTAAATACAATGTACAAGCTAACACTAAAATATATGGTACACTGGTTGGATAGGACATCGACGCGCAACCTGTTACCATTTCAGTACATGATTACGAAACATTTCAACGCAGGGGGCGTTGACCCATTTCGTAGGTTATTAAAAAAAAATGCTGTTCCATTCATTTTGACCGCGTAGGTATTGCACTTTTCTATGAAAAATTTCTACGCTATAGCGTCTAGAATTATATGCTGATTTCATGGTTATAGTTTGCGCGTCGATGTGATGCCACCCTTTATATTATGTACAAGTATATAAAAAAAGCGATTTGACGCGATGCGCCTCAAGTGAAAAACTGGGCAGGACATCTAGTTGGCTGAGGAGATGGCCGATGCAGTAATACTGTGACCGAATGGTGGCCAAGGTTAGACCAAATCAACCAGAGCCGTCCAAAAACGCGTTGGGTTGATAATGTGGCGGCATCTACAACGCCACATGCGAACTACGCAACACGACTTCACGCAAAATCCTGCATCCCACAAGCAGAGTTTGCCGCGCAACTAGCATATATACAACGTCGCGACATCAATCGCTAGGCAGTTGCCCATTAAACACGACACCCGTCTGATCGGAGGATACTCCCTTTTCTATGGAGCTATGAGCGAACTTGCCGCGGGAAATACCTGGATGAGGGACGTCTGTAATCAGTACATACTTCCATGCGGCGGAAAAAGGGGAGCCTTTATCCAGCAGAGGGTGATTCCGGGCTGAAAGTATGATGATTATGATATAAAAAAAAGGAAAAGGTCATTGGGCTTCCATAAATTCGTCCGCATCGCTGTTAATGGCAAAAGTACCTAAAAGGCAGCATTGGAACATTGGATGGCAATGCTGATTACAAGACAACCTGTCATGCACTTCTTTCTTATTTCTGTGGTCATACAAGCAACTGATAGAGACGACATTCTCATAGCCTAACTTTTTGTAAAATTCGAGGTGCCTACATTTCCGGCCATTTTGAATTTCTTTCGTACAAAGACTTTTTTATTTATACATTTATATTTGATACTTAAGCTGAGCTTGAGAACCAACCTAAAAATATTAATTGCATCAAAAAAAATTGACAATTGAGGAAAAACAGAAAAAAAACAACAAATAGGTATTGATATACTGCTAATCCTCTGAATGACCTCCAGCACGTTGATCACAAGACCGTCTTCGAACAAAAAATAGGACCTAAACACACTTGAAGCTGCTTGCACGATAATACAAAAAGTGTTATTTATTTGTCGAAAACATTTTATTCATAATTTGTATAATATTAGGATCTTCCATCTGGAATTTCTCAGTCTCCCGGAGTCTGAATTTGTGCCTGGTTGATGGCAATCGGCTCACCCCCTTTTACATGGGACTTAAGCATAACTGGGGAAATGTGGGTGTACTAACACCTCTACTAACTCCTGCATTCTCTGAAGGGAGTACAGCGGCCGTACTATGACGTGTTAAAGCCATTATTGTTCCAGCGTGGAAGAGAAACGGAGTTATATATGACCGATAGCACTATCCCTTTTTCGCAATAGAACCATGATGGTATTAACACGTCATAGTACGGCTACAGGCGTGAAATAATGTTATGTATAATATTCACTTGACGACCCACCATATGCAGCGGAATATAAAGAAAAATATACATCTCTTGCATGAATGTTACACAATCTAATCACATGTGGCTGGTTATAAAGAACAATGTACCTACCTGCTAACCGTCAATTAAATATATGATTATTTGCGAAAACTAGAAAAGAATTTTATATTTTTTGAGCCAGAAGATACAAGCGACCCTTATTTTGTGGCTCAGCGAACATGCCAAATATTGTATAGGTACCGCCAAACGGGGGGATGTAGGGGTGAATCGGAACGAAACATTAAAAGGGATTGTTATCATAGAAATAATATAGTTTGTTGTCTAAAAGGACTCTAATGTGTTTACTGTATTAATTTATAATTAACGATTACGTGTCGTTGTTGGAAACAAACTATATTATTTAAACGTTAAAATCTATTTTAAAGTTTCGTCTCAATTCACTTCTGCATCCCTATATTCACGCCGTTTGTGGGTAGGTACTTACTTTTTTAATAAATAAACGTTATTATTATATAAAACGGCTTAACTTTTGACCCACGGTATGTTGAGTTATCTTTAATTTAATTTTATATAGAGAAAAACACTCCTTTCTTGCTAAAAATTTTATTCCGCACAACTTTACTATTTCACAACCTAACGACGACTGACTCTGCACTACATTTTGCCAAAGTAAAATAATACATTCAGTTGCCATAATGAAAATATATTTAAAAGTTTGGTACAATATTAATAATTTGTACTTTGACAGTGTTGCCACAGTGAATAGTATAATTCGGTATTAAAATATGTAATAAGTTTTATTAAATTAAATTAAAGAAATAACGACACTCGGCCATTCGACGGCATGCCAACTCCAAAGCACGCAATAATAACGACAGGTACTTAAGTAGTAGGTATCTAATTTTATATTTTGTTGTAAGATAAAAAATCTAAGAGCCTGACTATTTAAACATACGATATTAACATGACATAGCAATTGCATGTCCCATAGTGCACAACCTTTCATGGACTTCATAGATCACTGCAACGAACGGTCCGGAGAGATGTGATTGCATGCCTTCGTACTGAGGGATTACCGACCGAATATGCTCGCACGTCAGATCTGGAAGCTCTCGGCACAAAATACACAATTGGCCTCTCTCCCTTTCCGTAGGTCACGTCAAAGCCGAGTTGAGAGCATGACCGCAGGACCATTTGAGGAATCTAATACCTACCTACCTACACTTATACAACATCACGGCTGTATAATCTAAAGGGGCAAGTGTAGGTGTTTAATCTAACCACATTTCTGCAGGATTCGTTATAGTTTCGGATAATTGGGGGCAGGTCTTTTGCAATTAATTGGGTACAAAACCAGACTTCAAACAGCTACGAGAATCCTACTTCCTACTTATATTAAAAATGTGAAGGTTTTGTGAGGATGGATGGATGGATGGATGTTTGTTACTCTTTCACGCAAGAACTTCTGACCGGATTTGGATGAAATTTGGCACACAGATAGACCATGACCTGGGAAAGAACATAGGCTACTTTTCATCCTGGATCACAGAGGAAGTCGCGCGTAACAGCTAGCTTCTTTAAAAGTTAAGACTGCCTGACCCGGCGGCGATTCGAACTCATACACAGGAATCGTCGCGCTTGCGACAACTAGAGCCACGAGTAGTTTTTATCATGAATTGGGAAAGTTGTTTAATGTGATGAGTAATAAAATGAAGTGAAATTAATTATCTATTCTATAAAAAGGATATCGGAATTACTATCACACGTCATATAAACAAAAGTAGGCAGTCATGGGGACCGTTGACAGAAGTGGAAACCCCAAAAGGTATATAGGCCAGTGCGCATCGCCAGTCTGGCGCAATACGACACGTTAGCATGTCAGTAACGTGAACATATACGTTTTACCACTACCAAAAATCGCTCAACGCGGGTAAAGAAGTTTTCACTTCAAAAAATAAGCTAGATGGAGTTGATATTTCCAATCTGACTACCCCTGAGAAGAAATCGCCGAAACAAACTCAGGGATTTAAAGTTTCTTTTAAAGTCCAGACATAATAAGACTATCTGCTCGTGATACAGTTTTATACTAGTACGAGGGGATAGGGCGAATGAGTCCGAAGACAACCCAACCATTTTTTACAATCTACTATTTCATATTCTCCAACTGTTGACCTGCCTAAATTTTATTGTCAAAATAAATTTAATCGATTTTTGTCTATTCTGGGCTTATGATTAAGTTACTCTGTATGGTTGTCTCATATTCATGATTAAAGAAAGGTTATTATTATTAGTATAATCTTGGTCAGATCATGTGAGCACCATGTAGATCTGAAATGGTCTTTTGAGGAAAGAACCGCACAGAATAAAGTGGACCAGACCAGTCAGTGCAAGCATTTTTTAGTAATCGTGTAGTTCAACTGAGAACTTAAGGAGATCAACGATAACAGCCAGAATCCCTTAGAGGGATGACGCTTTTCTTATCCCTGCCGTATACCTTAACACCTAGGCTATAATCTGCATAAATATAAATTCCTCAGTCTTCGTCAGCTAAGAAATGAATAATAAAGCTATTCGTTCAAAGGCAACAGGTCTTTGCCGGGACTTTAATTAAAAATTGCTAGTCTCATTAACCACTCGGTTCTTTGACATTTTATTCAAGATAAGGTAGGAAGGTTAATTAATATATACTATATACATATATTTTTTTGGTTAAATATATTTAGTTTTTTCTGTTTTGAATCGTGTAAGGTTAGTTTTTCGGGGTAAAGCTATACGACCGTATTTAATCAAAACTTAGGCCGCCATAGGAACTGCCGAGAGAAGTGAAAACTTATAACTATGAAAGAACAGGTTTTTTTTTCAAATTACTTGTGGTATAAAAAAAAAAAATTTCATTATTTGAAAATTAAAATTATTAATTAAAATATATGTGCTTTCACTGCTGATTAAGCGCAATACGTCATACTGTTAGCTGCAGATGTACTGTAAACGTTAGCATATCGGTGACGTGAACCCCTAAGATTTTCCTCTACCGAAAATCGCTCAACGTGCCTAAAGAAGTTTTCACTTCAAACATACCGTGGTAAAAAGCAAATAATAAAAAAAAATACAAAAAATAAAACCGACTGCAAAAACACATACCTAACTGAAAAGAGAAAAACATGCATTATTGTCTATTATCGCAGGCCCCCGACAAACAAAAGTTACTCCTTATTTCAGGTTATTTTTTTTATCCCCGCCTGCAATAAACTTATACAAAACAAAGTTCAATAGATAATAATGCTTTTTTTCTCTTTTCAGTTAGGTGTTTTTGCAGTCAGGTTTTTTATTTTCTTAAATAATTTGCTGTAATTCATGCTTTTTGGTTTTATTAATTTAACATATCTCATCCTAAATAACATTTAAACATATAAGTTGTATATATTTTTGTAAGCCATTTGTAAAAAATTTTTTTGATACCCCACTCGGTAGACCTTGAGGAAAAACAAATTGAAGACATTATTTGGCGCCAAATATCGGCCATTTTATTTTTTATAATTTTGATACGAGTATACCCGGTGTCACTCTCTCAATTAAGACGAATTAAATGAAACTTCAAGCTAAAATCCATCAAGCCGTTTAGGCTACATAGCGTGCCAAAGAAATATACATACATACAAACACTCGAAACATATAACCCTCCGTCTGGCGCAGTCGAGTAAAAAGATAAAAGATAAAAAAGATAGTTTATTTGTCAAACATGCGTACACATACAAATCAAGCAAGCAAGATCTTAAATATAGGTAAAAAGCCCGTCCATGTTTTGCTTGAACGAGGCGTACAAGTTTTTTTATATGACAAATAAATAATTAAATACCTACACCAAAATCTAAAGACTGGTTTACTAACATTAATTATTAAATTTGATGAGAATAATAGTAATGAAGAAATAATAATATGAAGTTCAAGCATGTCAAAAAGTTATTTATATTATAGCAATACTTGTTTGTCAATAGATTTCGAATCTTATTTTTTAAATTGATTTATTGTCATAGCTCTAAGACTGTGGTATTTTGTTGTATATTTTCGAGGCCATACAAATAAAGCTTTCCTCATGAGAGCAGTTTTTGCCGAGTGCAAGCAAAGTTGGCTTTGTCACGTCTGCTGCGCGGAAAAGTGTCAGATTGTCGTAGAATGAGTTGAGGGTTAGACTTTACAAACGATGCAACTTCAAAAATACATAGAGACGGTAAAGTTAATAATTTGTATTTTTTAAACAATGGTCTGCAGCTTTCTGTCGATTGTAACTTAAACATAGCCCGAATGCACCACTTTTGGGATTTAAACGCTGTTTCCTTGTCCGTAGAGTAACCCCAGAATATGATACCATAGCGCAGAATTGATGCCACCAATCCATGATAAGCCGTTAGGTAAAACGAAAGGCAGGTTGTAAGTAGGGTTGCCGCCAGAGCGTCGCCGCCGCGCTGGACGTCATTATACCGACCCGGTAGTTTGAAACTCACATTGAGCGATGTTCATTATTTTGGGTTCATGCTTGTCTAGTTCATCCCTTAGGGCATAGATGGTCACTGAGATAAAGGAGACGTTTCATTTTTGTATGGAACTTTGGCTAGGATGTGTACATTCCCAGAAAATCTGTGAAATGTATCTATAAACATGTAACAGGCTATGATTTATAGAATTAATTTGTATTGTAGAAGTACAAAAATATAATTGAAAATGTTTGGCATTTGTTGTGAGAAAAATGGAGACATAATGACATTAATGACAGCTGACAATGACATTAATGTGATCTTTGAATAACCTAAAACGGGGATATTTTATGATTGACAGCGACACTCCCGAAAGTGTATGTCAAAATAAAACGTTCGCAAATCGGAAGTACACTGGCCAAGTAGATTGTATTAAATTAACTAGGATATTAATACATTTTTCCATTAGTTACACATTAGATATAGGTATAGTAGAGGAATTAATAATACAGCGATACCTTTTTATAATTATATTAAATCTTTCTGTATTTACGGTTCCACATTAATTTCAGATCCATTCTGATTTCAGAACACATGTTGTCAGGACGCCGCCATAGTGTACCATAACGACAACAATGGCAATAATTGAAAAAAAAAAAAACTGTGTACAACCTTTAACATTCTCAAATTCACGGATTAATATTTGTCCTAAATTCAGTGTGTTTTTCCCCGTTTTTTGATATAATGTACAAGCGCTAGCCAAAAATTAAAACATCTCCTTTAATTTTAGAGTATAACAACACTCATACATAGGTACATCACACGCATGTAATATGTAGAGTAGTTAGTGATCGCAACACGATTGTATAAATGTTGATGATGTTTCAATAGAATATCTACGCATGTGCAGAAACTGACCGTTTAAGTTTATGGGTTTCTGACACATGAGAAGCAGGAAATGTTTTAGTTTGCGTGTCAGTTAGTCTAGAGTGAGTACCGAAGTTAACAAAAAAAAAAAAAAAAGAAGTTAACTGGGTCCAATCGTACTTCGGACCCACACTATGAGACCCTAAAACAAAAACAAAGAGTACATAAAGATAAAAGTTAGGTACGAGCAAACATATTTTCAATATCTTAATACTTTATCGCCAGATGGAATAGCCAATAAATATACTACGTTTGCCAAAAATTGCCTTTCAGAACCAAGATTGTTTGTCTTCAAGTTTCGGTAATAGTCTCATTTCTTTGTCAAACAACTTCTTATTTATCTGCGTTTAATAGAAAAATGTATTTCTATTATCTTTTGGGATTATAGAAAAATATCACTTTGTTTAGGTTGCCTTCAGATACGAGTGGTTAAGGTGAAAGCGTCAGGGTAGCCTGCGAAATTAAAAATTTCTTATGTTTTTTGCTATTTGCAGGTCAGTATCAGGTTGTATGTTGATATAAATATGATTCGCGGTCATAAAAATATTTAATTAAAGAATTATAATCATAAAAATCAGCAATACAACTCCTTGAGTTAGAATTGGCCTCAAATGTCATTATTTCATGAAATAGTAATTAAATAGGGTAATAGGGGGGGGGGGAACTAAGAGCAAAGTATTGATGATTTTTATGATTATACTCATAAATCTATAATTAAATATTTTTTACGGCCTAAATAATATAGTTTGTTGCCGAAAAGGACTCAAATGTGTTTACTGTATTATAATTATCGATTAAGTTCCCTTGTTGGCAACAAACTATATTATTTCAAAGTTAAAATCCCTTTTAAGGTTTCGTCCCGATTCACCCCGTTTGACGGTAGACTTCTTAGGTAGACCCTAAGAAATCTACCCTACAATTCTCTATTTCAGCAGTACAAGAATGTATTATTCTGCTAACGCCTATTTTTATCACCTTGCCTTTCCAGTCTCAACGACAAATAACCTACTTTGCTCAAATACCTATATAAAAATACACACACGCGCTTACATTTTTCTCTTTTTCGCTTGAGAGGTTTTTTTGGAAATTTATGAGAGGCAATGGAAAAGCTTAAGTTCCTGTATTCGGAATGAGTTATGGGCGTGTGGTCGCAAAATGTGTAATTCCAAGCGAGTGCCAAATTGAGTGCACTTAAAAACGTATTCTTTCACTTATTCCATTTTATGATCGCACTTCCAACATCGAAAAGGAGGTTTTTTTATTCGTTTTTGTTATTAATGGACGCTTAATGGTTATAGGTGGAGGATGTTGAAGGTAGCTAATGTTTTGGAGCTTTCTAAACTTGAATTTTGAGCGTAGAGATGTGTCCAATGATGCTTGCTTGCACGGACTAGAAAAAACAAGAAGAACTCCGCGCCACGCGTATCGAAAGTGTAGCACTTTAAGTATGCCGCACCCGTTTGTACAAACATGCCTCACGCACACATTTACATCACAAGGTGCTATTACGCGGCACTACGGCGTCATTGTAAGTACTGTTTAAGTCTAGTACCTAATAAAATAAAATAATGCCTTCTTGAATTCTTAATGACTTCTTGAATGGTCTTCTGAAATGGTGTAAAAATAATTCTACATCTCAGAAAAAGTTTCAAGGAATAACATATCACAAGTAAGACACTTATTTACACACACACACACACCTACATATATCGGTACGGTGCTTCACTTTCGATATGCGTGGCGCGAAGTCCTTCTTTTATTTCTAGACCGTGGCTGCTTGCATAAAGATACAGGTTCCCAGTACGGACAAGTCGGAGAAGATCGGTACCGATCGGTGCGGGTAAAATACCCATACTTACCTACCCATAATTCCCACACTTTCTGCATGCGCTCGCACAGAAAGAAACAGTCTGAAACTTGTCGGTACCGACTTCACTTTTTCATAACTAAAGTTTTTTTTCTTTTTCATACTATAATCCATCCAAAGGTTGTCTGTGAAAGATCGCTTTTAGCAATAAGACCGCCCAGTGTCACCCTATGTAAAATTTCTACATTTATATCTGTAATTTTTATGATGTACAAGAGTATTCTATACTATTCTATAGCAGGCACTCGTGGTCTGTAGTACCGATTGACCTTTACCGATGTCTTTATATTCTTACGTTTGTCATAACGATGAGTCTGCGAGTCTCTGTCTAAATATAAGAAGTGTATAATAGATTTAATTTAGGTATCTCTCAGTGTTTTTTTTAACTTTTTTGTTTTATGTTTTTATGTCCTTTAAAATTTTATTAACTTTTTCTATATGTTACCTATTCGTAATATTTTAACTTTGTTAGCTTAGTTGTTAACTTTATTGTGCATGCTGTGGTCTCCTATAAGTGAAGGAGTACACCTGCGTAATACCTGATGTTGCCCTTTCTTTGTGTCATGTATTGTGTACATATTTTTTGTTGGAGATCCTAAATAAATATATAAACGATCCTTAAAAAGGAGACTTGATGCCAACCTTTCCAGTTGACTCCAATAACACTAAATGTGTTCACCTAAAAATCCTTATAAAAACTCTACAATACTTGGCTTAACCCCAAAATTCTATTGTTTGTCCATAGCTTCGTCATGATCGTCATACATTGACGGTTTTCCATTGTAACCCTAGATCGCCCGGCCGTTCTATGCTTCATTAAATCCTGTAGGTACATTGACCGTGACCGCCTTTTATGTACACAAAATAAATAAGATTGTATTTTTATAGATTATCTATCCATAGAATATTTTCGGTTACGAGATAAATTTTTCATGAAGTAAATTCTTTCGCCTGTTATCGTACTACGTTGATAAAATATACGTACAATCATAAAGTGTATCGAATCCTCTGCTCATACTCACGGTAGCAGAAAATTGCATATAAAATATTATACAACCGCCTCGGGATTTCAATGAGCAACCTATGCGTATGAATACAGCAATAGAGGGCAAGTACGGAATAGAGAAGTTGCTCGCATCATTTACAAATCTTTGTTACCGAAGCTGATTCGTTGCTTTGAAATATAGACCTCTTTTTATGGGATCTAAAATGAGAAACAAAATAATAGGTAAGAACATAGTTCAATTTTGTTTATACGTACCTATACATAATATTTCGAAATCTTCCTTAGGTGCCGTTCAATCAATGTAACATTTTATTATAAAACACAGCGGGGTATTGGCGTAACACATAAACAATTGCAATCCCTTTCATTATGACAATTCGACAACATTCATTGCTTTATTAACGTTGTCGAGAAGAACAAATTTTCAAACTTAGTATATGAAGCAAAGGATTAGGAATTCCTTTCAAAATCCTTCAGATTATGAAAGAAAGTGTGGTACGGAATTGGGCGGATTTAGTCATATTTTATCAATGGGTTTGGAAAAATAAAAATACTTAGTTGAGCGCTCTGTAGCTTATTCATCCTCGTTCATAGGAAGCACCCTTGGGGACGTATTCAAAATTCAGCTCACCTTCTACACATACAAGTGTTTATTTAACACATATAAATGAAGACTTAATATTCTTGTATGTTTGTCTTTAATTACAACTTTGACATACCCGAATGTTTGCCATGGAACCACTATTTGGCCGCGATTGGATCAAATATTTGAAGCTGTAATTACCTGTGTTAAAAATAATTTCCGCTTAAAAATTTTGACTCTCGTTGCATTTTCCGTTATTATTGAAAAAGTAAGTAAATACAGTATTATCACAATTTCGTTAAGTATACATACTTATATTTTATTTTATATAATTATATTTTATAGAGAAGTACGGAAGATAGAGATATGTTGCGCCGAAGGGCATGGGAATAATGATTATTTATATTTACCCATAGAATATTTTCCTTAGAAATCTATGAATGACGAAGTTTTCCGAAATCCTATGGAGCGATTTTTTTAATGTACTTCGTCTAAATCTACTGATCTCCTTGGAAATAACTGAGAAATTTGAAACTAGGGTCTATTCGCATCCAATACCAAGAGCTAATACCATTTGGTATTAGTTTATTTCTGAATTTATTTTCTATTCCCAACGAGTACCACATTTTTTTAAATAAAAAATCTATTACTAACGAATACCAAAGCGTGACTTTTTGTACACTCAGCTACACAAAGTTTTATTTAAATTGCGTTTTACCGAAATCTAGGGTAATCTAAATATAGGGTTAGGGTTAATAAGCTGGTCGACGGAGCCCCGCTTCGCGGGGCTCCTATTTCTGTCTAAAGGGTTTAAAGGAACCTAACCAACCGAACCTCGGGATGCTTGGTATTGGATGGGAATAGATCGAAACTAGATACGCAATCTGATTCGGCAGGTACTTCTAACACCTACAAGCAACCCAAAATAAACAAAAATAAAACCTTTTACCTATCCAGCCATATCATTACAGCCTAATATCATTACTGAAGGGCATTGCGAAAGTAAAAAGGGATTCGTTACCCTTGTCATTAATTAGCTCCCACTTTGTCCCTTCTGACGGCGCTAATTTCGGGTGTCGTGTCAATTTTCCTAATGACATGAGGTGTCGCTCGTTTTGAGGGACGAATTAATCACTTTTTTGATTTGATGGCTTATTCCTGAGCACAGCGTGGAAATTGGCTGTAGAGAGATTGGTTTGACGTTGATGGATTCAGGATTTTTTCTTTTAAGCTAGCACTTTGGTTGACATTTTAAAGTTAGTTAATTTAACTTTTATTTTGTTTTTATTTTTAACCCCTGACCGAAAAAGAGGGGTGTTATAAATTTGACCGCTATGTGCGTGTGTCTGTCTGTGGCATCGTAACCCTTAAATGGGTGAGCCGATTTGGATGCAATTTTTTTTTACTTGAAAGCTGGTTTGCTAGCGTTGTTCTTAGACATGTTTTATCAAAATCGGTTCAACCGTTTCAAGGACATTAGATCCTTTTTGTGTCGGGGTTTTTTTTTAATTTTACCTATTATATTAGTAGCGACCCGAACCTGCTTCACACGGTTTTTACGACTTGAGATCTAACATTGAGATTTCTTTATTAAGTAGGTATAATGCAAGTTTAATTTTAACATAAAACTTGCGGAATAATTCCTCTAAAAGTCTAAATGATGGGGACAACCGTATTAAAATTCGTTGCGATGTCTAGAAGAATAAAGCGATCACACAGACAGACACGAAAAGCGAAAATACGTTAAATCAATCGTTTGACTTTGACTAATCGGGGCCGTAAAATTTGGCGCCAAATGAAAATGGTGGCCAAGACAAGTTTTATGCATTTGATTTGGCCACACTATATATAAAAAAAAAAACGAGTAAGGTTTGCCTTCTCTTTGCTTGAATTATTTTGTTGAGGAAAAAAGGTCACAGCTGGCTGATTATGGCTATACAAAAGGGCTCACATGCCACACATAGGGCCACATGTATGTTTAGCCGGACAAAACTATTACCTCCTTACTAATAAACGTTGTATAGCGTCTGTATAGTTACACAACGCTTTGTCTTCTTCTTTCGAATGTCAAATTACTGACGACTGAAAGAGAGAAATCGGTGAGTAACTACACAGACGCTATACAATGTTTATTAGTATGGTGGTTAGGGCTTAATATGACCGGCTTCATCCGGACATCTGTCAACCGCTTACATAGATAAAGCTAAATTAGCGTCCGCACGGATAGATAAGAGGCTATCCCAAAATGCATATGAAATAGTTCCGTGATTATTATCTGACAAACCCTGCCTTAATAAATCAAAATTGTTTTTTTTTAGTTAAGATAATATGTACATAATATGTTGAATTTTTGAACTCATCTCCTGGGCTTCTCTTCTCTATAGGTAAAGTCAGGGAAATTGATGGTTTATCCAACGACAATTTTGATAAACAATAAATTTAATTGACTGTATAACTGTACATAATACACGAAGGTACAAGTACATAGGTACATATGTAGTTGTTTAGTTCTAATCAGAATTAAGAGGTATTCCGAATATCGTAAAATACATAAGTATCTCATGGCTAGTTAGTGAGATAATATCCTGACCACCCTTAAGTAATAGAAGACGAAGGCTCATTATTTCTTAAGTGCGGGCGTAAATGTGACTCACGTCTAATGGAATTCTGTTAGCTGTTTTATTACTGAGAGTGGCTCATTGGTTACATACCTTAAGTTTAAGATAAGTCTATGTTTTGACTATACCAGGCGATTTATTCTGATGTTTTTTATCGTGTAAAGTTAGGTGAAGTGAGTTATCAATAGTGTCAATCCTTAAACGTTAGGTCAAATGACAGCTCACTTCACCTTAGGTCCAATGATAGCTCACTTCACCTTAGGTCAAATGATAGCTCACTTCACCTTAGGTCAAATGACAGCTCACTTCACCTTAAGTCAAATGATATCATACTTCACTTAAGTTTTCACGGTGAGATTTTTACAGACTAAACCGGCTGCACCTTAATTGCGAAACACGCGCCTAATGACAAAATTTATCATGGATGCATTGTGATAATTCAACCGGTATAGGCGTAGTATGTCCAATTCGCAAAATGTCCAGTTAGCAGAATGTCCAATTTACGAAATGTCCAGTTCGCAGAATGTCCAATATTCATCATAACGTTGATGTCGAAGGGATCCTTTTAGAACTTAGGCTGTAAGAGCGAAGCTAAGCGAGCTCGGGACTTGGAGCAACCCAACTCGGACAGCTTAGGTTAAGGGGATAGCGGAGTGAGCGAGCGAAGCGAGCGAACAAAGACCCCGCAATCCCCTTCGTAGTTATTTTTTTAAAACCATTTAGAAGTAAGAGCCCCGCCTAGCGAGACTCCGTCAATATTGTTTATGAACTTAAACGATTCGTTCATTGTACAAATTATAAAAAAAAAACACCGTAATAACCACTGCAATTAGGACTTTTAAAAACGCAATATACACGTAATGTCTTTGAATTCACTTGAGTCAAACTATTGATTAAATTTTTTGAGCACTTTGATCCCAACTCTTGATTCAATTAGTGAATGATGGGGTGGCAACGTTATGATGAATATTGGACATACTGGAAATTTTGCGAATTAGGCATTTTGTTAACTAGACATTCTGCGAACTGCATATTCTCCGAACTGAACCTTCTGCGAATTGAACACTCTGCGAACTGGACATTCTGCGAATTGTACATTCTGCGCCTTAACGAATTCAACCATATCCAATGCGCTGTATGTATAACCCTGTTCTTAATAACTAGCGTAACGCAAAGTACGTTATTAAGCCGTCAAGATGTAACCCACAGTCATTGAAGTTTATCACACAATAACGCTGCTGGGCGGGGATGTGAGTTACTGATCCGTTTCCGTTTAGTTTACCAGACGTAGGTATAAGGCCATGGAATACACGTCAGACCCTTCAGACTCTTTCTCTTTGGCCTTTAACATTTACTAGTCAAATCTTTGTTATAAGAACATATTTATATTGGTAAGTATTTTGATTCCTTTTGGCGTTTATAATAATTGTACCTTTAAGCTACTATCATCTGGGCTCTCAGTCATTATTTATAACTGTAAAAACATTCCACACTAAAAATAAACTCAAAGAACGAAAGGAATAAAAAGAATTTATGACTTAATACAGTCATCTTCGATGGCAACGATGTAATAAAAAGCAAAAAGGTTAGAATACAATACCAGGGAAATATGAACGGGGAAGAGCTGTCGTAAACCGATGGGCGTGCGTGAAATGCCCCGGATACGAGCCGCTGTAAAACTGAACCATTCACTGTTACAACAGCTTCATGTACACATTGAAATGGAGGCTTACTTTTTCATGTGAAATTTTATTTTCCACTGCAATTTTCAACAGACAATGTATTTTGAAAGTATCACTTTTGACAGAACGGGGTTGTTAAAATTGCTTGAAACAATAAAGCAACCTAGTAGTAGGCTAGCGACAGCTTTCACAGAAAAGAATGAAAAATACATATTTCGTTTTATTTCTACATTAAAAACAGCAATAATTGCAGGAGAAAATAACATGAAATGCAACATAAAAGAACTTTATTTTTTTCTTAAACAACTAACTGCAATCTGCTCCAATCTTTAGAAAATGAATCATTTTAATAGGTAAAGTTAAACGTAACGATGACGACACGACGTGACGTAACTATGTCGGTTGACATCTTAAAAACTATCTCGAAAATTACTCACCCTCCACACGCCTCGTAAGATATATTAGAAAAGGGTCTAGGAATCAAGACATGAGTGAGGCACTTAATGTCTAGACGTCAGACACAAAATCGACGTACTAATTATACAAAGTGGCGCGGACATTATCACATTAAATTATACCACGTATACTACATGGTATAATTAGACGATGTACAAAATTTGAATGAAATCCATTCACAAAAAAAACAGCAGTTCCAAACATTTTGTCGAGCTAAGTGTAACAAAATGTAAGGAACAGTAGTTCTTTTTTTAACGGATTTCATTGAAATTTTTTATACCGTCTAAGTATACCATGTAGTACACGTGGTATAATTTAATGTGATAAGGTCCGCGCCACTTTGTATAACACTAGCAACCCACCCCTGCTTCACACGATATTAATACAAACAAACTTTCTGGAATGTATACTATAACTGATAGTGAAAATTACATTATAATCTATTGTGTAGTTTGGAAGATCTAAGCGGTCACACCAGTCCAATTTAGGTCACAGGCTCGAAAAGGGATCCTGTTTCATACTATGTATTCAATTGATTAATCTGTAGTTAATGTTGCGTAGAAACTCATATTAATATTGTGGTGGAAGTACAGTACAACTATTTTCTCAATGTTCCTCGGCAAACTTCGTGTTGCGACATTCGTCGGATTTCTTTCAGTAAACTACATTAAGTTAAAAGAGTATTAACAACTCTATATACTTCCAAGTAGATTAAGAGTGTCCGGTCTGTACCAAGCGCAAAGCCAACTGATATAATTTGAGGCCATGAGAGCCAGAGCGGCCTAACTGTAATTTTTCAAATATCTACTGATTTTATTAGAAAATACTGCTCTAAACGGTAAAATTCATAGCGCCACAGGGGCCTACAAATTAGTTTTCTTTTTTAAATTTAGTTTTTGAGTAGTTAATTTATATATTAATTTAGTTTAAATTATTTTTAATCAGGGCTTCTGTTTTTTCCTACTGAAAACTTTTGTTTAAGTAGTTAGGCCACTGTGGCTCTCATGGCCTCATTTGAAAATTGACCTACAGTTGAACAACTTCTGCTGTGTAAATAAAAGGCGTTAAATAATTGTATAGTACAGTACAATCTACTGTTGTCAACCAGGGCGTAAGTTGAAGGTCGCTCGCGCAAATAGTTTGTAGGTCACGGTACTTTTTTCTTTCGAAATGGCTCAAGTTATGGCAGAATAGCTTATCATCATTTTAGCTGAACAACGTCTACTGCTGGACATAGGCCTCCCCCAAGCACTGCTACTTCTGTGCTTCTTGCATCCAGTGGATGTGGGAGTGGGCAGGGCACATTGCTCGTAGAACAGATGGCCGAAGGGGTCGGAAGATTCTGGAGTGGCGACCGCGTACCGGAAATGTAGCGTTGGAAGGCCTCCCCTATGGTGGATCGATGACCCTGTAAAGGCCGCAAGAATAGCTCATACAGTCGTAAAAATGTATGCCAGTCAGCAGGGTGTGGCTTATGGCTTTTTTAGACAGGATTTCAATTCAGATTTGTTACAGTTGTAATGGCAATCATGTCATTAGGTTTTAAATAGGCTTATTTTTATATAGATTATTCTATATTTTGTGAATGTAAGAACGTTGTAGGCCTAACTGACTGTAGATTTGTAGACCTTTTTATACTTTGTTGTATACCTGTTACTTGTTGACAGGCCTACACTGTTCTCCCGTGCCTGTCAACTCTGTAATTTGAAACATTGTAAAAGCCCCATAATTATAAAAACCGTGGAGTTTCTTGCCGGCTCTTCTCCATAGGAAACAACCAATTGGAACCGTGCACCTAGCTTCTGACGTTTCATAAGTGCCCATGTTGGTTTATGTGAAATAAAATATTTTTATTTTGATTTGGATTTTGTGTCATATGTACAGTCACGGACTTTAATTGATGAGCCACTTGGCACCGTTTGTATTTTAGCCGTGTATAGCAAATCGGGTTTAGTCGGTTGTACTCGTACATAGTACAGACTGAACACCCAAAATCAACCAATTGCAGGTCTAACAACCGTTACCTAGCGACAATTGTTTTAGCGTATCGATAGTAAAGTTAGCGTACGGAAAAATTATGATTGGTCATTTAGACATCGGAAAAACTCGGACCCACGATTTTATCCGAACGCGTCGCGTCCAAGATGACGTTCATGACAATTATGATAACTGTTGCACATAAACCTAAATAACACCTAACTGCCGCCCTCTTGGAAGAATTTATTATGAATTTCATTTACTATTTCTGTTTTAGCTATTAAAAATGTCATAAAATTTGCTAAGCTAAAACATAGTCAACCTTTGAAAATTTGTTTTATTTCGTTTATCAATCAATCAGTCACTGTCTTCGGATAGGTTTTCAGAAATAACGAATATTTAATGAGCTCTAATTCAAAGAAGGTCAGTAACAAATAGATTGGATAAACGTATGCAACATTTTATTGATTTAGATTGGACAACTTAGTAGTCAACCTCTATGGATAAGACTATTTCCGATTATTAGTAATTTGACATCTTGTCAACGAGCATGCAGTTTGAGTTCGTGTTCAATCGTCTAATCTCGTGAATGTATAAAACTGCAAAATTAAAAAGTTTGAAAGTGGCTCATCAATTAAAGTCCGTGACTGTACAGGCTACATTTAAGTACCTATAACCACCCATGACGCTATTTTAGTTCACAATACCCAGAAAATAGTATGCTGCCTATAAACAGAGTTATTAATCGACGGTGCCGAGTTATTAATACCAATTGTTTCGGTTCTCATTACAAAAGTCTGCTTTGAAAATCCTCCTACTAAAGGTGTAAATTTGTATGTTCGGATGTTTGTTAGTCAATCACGCAAAAACAGCTGAACGGATTTGAATGAAATTTGGCCCACAGACATTTTATAAATTGTATTACCACATATGATACTTTTTATCCCAGTAATACGTTCCCATGGGATGTTTTCCGACATCCACGCGGGCGAAGCCGCGGGAAAAAGCTACTTTGACATAACTAGTCAAATTATTTGTAGGTAGGTACTAATGTTTACATGTTTGTTTCAGGTTTGCTCATGCAAACCCGAAACAAACATGACATGACATGTTTCAAATCATAAATTTGGCGTCGCCGCCTGATGTCGGCTCACAAAAGCGTATTAATACTTATTTACTTGCCAATGACGACCTTATAACGTAAAACCACTTTTTCACTATGAAAACCAAATCTTTTACGTAGTAACAGCGTGCTGAAATTCAGCTGGATAATTAAAATGTGTATAACAAACGATAAGTATAATGAAACGAGGCAAAAGGAGTATGTAAGGATCGTAGCAGGTGGCGTTCCGTAGGTTCTGCCTACCCCCATGGGAAGAAGGCGTGAGTTTATGTTTGTGTATGTGTGTAAGTATAATGATTTCTGAAGTAATTTTTCTTTTCTTGCACGTAAGTGACACTCGGAAAAAGGAAACTGTAGAACTAAATGGTACATACTACTAATGGTTGGCCATATTTTCATGCAAAAGTGACGAAAGTACCTACCTATGTTTTCAATTCAATATTGCTCCCAGTTACAGCAGAATGGTGATTAATTCTGGGGCGAAAACACTGAACGTAATTTAAAATACTCATTCGTACTTATAAAACAAAATATCTTAAAGAATTGGATTTATAACTTAAATATTCAATCAAAAAGCAGTTTTTTATTTCACGTATTTGGAGTTATTTCCATGCTAAAAGTTTTCGATTTCCCCTCGTTTTCACGATGACGAAAATAAACAACGGGTCGTTCATCTTTTGCTAATATTAGATAGAATATTATAGCAGGTTTAAAATCTATTTCTCATTCCAAATATCGAGTAAAAGAGCATTACCTTTCCTCTTAACTGTGAGAATTTTTATATTTATACAAGCTGACCCGACAGACGTTGTCCTGTCTTAATTATGAATGTCATATGTCGTTTAGTTTTAGTTTTGACTATTGACTAAAACTATAACTATCGAATCATTTATCAACCGATCCATCTGTGTTAAACGATATGTGCAGCGCGCATTCTGTCATTCTCTGACAGTTATTTCAAACAACTGACAGTTATGTAAAATTAATATTGGCGTTAAGTTTTCTTAAATTTTGTAACGTTCCGATCAACTTCCTTATATTTTTTTTTCATAATATCCTTCTCCGGACAATAACGAACAGCACAATTTTTTTTTTGTGAAATCGGTCAAGCCGTTCACGCGTGATGGCGTGACCAAGGGAAATAGGGATTTATTTTTATATATATAGATTATGTATGTTTATTTATTTTAGCATTATGTATTAATTTAAATATATGTTCTTTTTTTGCATTATATGTAAGTATATTTAATATTCTAGTTTAAGACGTCACAAGATCAATTAATTGTTCTCTTCTTGTTCTCACACACTATTGTCTACATTTATTTTTCATATCTCATTTCACTGCTGGAAGAAATTTCTTAAGAAATAAGCAGTACCTTTGTACTCAATACTAATATGTATCTGTATCTATTTTACTGTGTGTACATAAATAATAAAATAAATAAATAAACCCCTTAAGTTATGAATATTAAGATAAAAATATAGAATTAAAAATAAAACATCGATGCAGCTCTGATCAAACAATGTTTCTTGTTAGCGCACAGTGCTAACACTGAAAGGCCGCTTGGCAAAAATCCAATTACTGAAGAGAAAGCTCGGAGTTCTACCTTTATTGCTAAATCTTGTCTAGGCTGTGACGTAAAGAATAACTCACTATCTAGACGAAAATCAAATTATCTATGGAACCGTAAAGGTCAAACGAAGTTCATAAAAGTAAATGATTTTTCAGGGAAAAGAAATTAGTTTGTAAGTTCCAGTTTAAGTTGATATTGAAATGAGAAATAGTGTTATATTTAAAGCTATAGAAACTTTGTTTTTTGGGCAGGCATACAACTTGTTTTTGCTAATGTGTATGTAACTTGTTTTCATTTGAATCTAAAACTACTTATAAAATATTTTCAAAGCTATTAAAAGCAGCAAGACACACATTAAATGCAACGTCATGGAATAACTAAGTACACAATAAATTTGAAAGCGTACTTAAAACCAAAAAAAGCATTTTTAGTTTCAGCGAAAAATTTCACAAACTTGTAAGTACAAAGTTTATTTAGGACCACAAAACACTATTTGCTAAGGTTTATAGTAGCGGTTACTGCTCCATAAGGCTTGTAAACTTACAGTAAAAGTTTCCCACGATGACACTAATCCGGCCAAGGTTCGAAATGAACATTTATTTAACCTATTCACCGCTGGAGACATATACCATTTTAAATTAAGTGAGTTTTGTTTCACATTTTATAAAATAAAATTAGTAGATAGAAATAGCGCTGAATTAGTTGCCTTCTAGCTAAAGGAGATAGCTTTTTTGGGCCCCCTGTATTGTAACGTCTATGAATCATAATATACCAAAAAAAAAGTAACCAATTTGTCATTTAAAATTTTCGCTTTTTTAAATAAAGTCTAACCGGAATCACGTAATCGTAACAAAAATAAAAAGTTTTGATAATGCACTCAATTGATTCAATTCAAGATATGGCTGTCATTGTCATAAATAAATACATGACGTATTGAAGCGTTTTTAACAATTTTATGAAAAATAAAGAGCAAATTATTAACCTAATTACAGTTCGAGGTAGTAACCAAATCTGTTTTTATTAAGTAAAAAAATGTACAATTGATGCTGCGGCAGGTTGTTTGATCCATTTTTAAGTTTGCTTACAATCGAGTAAAGCTGTTTAAAAAAAAACAACATGAAATGGATTGTAGTTTTTGGTTGCTTGTCAGTTTGACTCTAGTGATGTTACTGAGTCCTTAACGGCCAGGCACACGATTGTCCCGATTATTTAATTCAAAAATTCAATTCAATTTGAATCTAAGGTAAGTACTAGAGGGCGTTTCCCAGCAGCTTCTTACGTTTGAAACGAACACAAAAAAAAAAACTTAAAGAAAATAATCATCGCAAGATCCAAAATACAGCAACCGTTCGATATTAGTACATTTTAAGCCAAGTGATATTCAGCTAAGATTAACTTTGTTCGACTTTGCAAAGAGGGCTTTCTACTACTAACATTCCACTATCAATCTGATGACGATTTTAATGACAAATTACATGTTATCAACTGACAGCACTCGCCCATAGAACTTGTATCTCTTCTTAAAATCTTTCCTAATTCTTATTAAAACTGTACATAACTGTATTTTTTCAGTTTATTACACGAAATACAATATATTTTCCCCGGTTTATTACCTACCTACGTATTGAATTATAGAATTGACATTAAGAATGATAATTGACAGTTAACTATAGTATGGCAGTGTTCGTGATAATGATCTAATCGCGAATACATCGAGTGCTACCTTGAGAGAAAATGGACTCGAGCCTTTATTTTATTTAATCGAGCAATGAATTAAATAAAATCGAGCCGCACCACTATCTGACACTCTCAGAAAGACAAGTGTCAAGTGACAACAGTACTTCAATTCATTTGATTTTTAATTTAAATTACTGTTTTCCTGTGTAACTGAAGGATTATGATGAACATGGAATCTTCAAGATAGTAGAGAATTTACTCCAGAAGGCTGTTGTGTTAATTGTTACGTAAAATTTCAACGCAATGTGCTGCAGATGTGCAATAACTTGTGAACGCATGGATTTATCGCTTGTTTTAATTAAACCATCTAGGTGCGGCTTGAGGAAAGTGCTTGTTGATGATTCAAGAAAGTATTGAAACTGTTTATCATTATGGATATTTGGATACAGGAATATTAAATTCCATGTCGATCTGCACAACAAACGCATACTGTGCCTGTTAAGTCTGCGAAAAAGAATATTATTTTGCATTGGATTCCAGCGCACCAAAGAGAGCAATGATAACATTGTTAGAATACGCTTACTTTCTAACACAAATGTTTTTTTTTCTGGTGAATTATTTAAGTGCCTAGAACATCGATTTGTAGCAACTGTTTGGTGGGCAGACCTTGGTACTGTTGGCTGTTGTGCACATATTTTAATGTTGAGCGTGCGGTATTTAAGTATTTTTCTCTTGAGCACGGTATCAAAATGAGAAGTGGGGCGACTTGCATCTTTTTTGACGAAATACTATTTACTTCTAAGTCGTCTGATATTGAAATTGATATACATACAGTAATAAAAATGCTTTGTTACATATTTATGTGACTTATGATTTCATGAACTATTCAAAACACTCTATATTCCTACTATTTATTTCTGAAGAGCGAACTATTTTACTAAAATATAAAATCGATAAGGCCCACCTACTAAGTAAACAATAGCTCTTTTAGTGAATATTTAGGTTATGATCGTATTTCTAAGTATTCCCGTTAGACGAAGTATTATTTTTACTACCACTGTAATCTAGAGGTCATATAGAACAAATCAACTTGCGTTTCATTAATAGAAGCCATAATTTTTGGTGGGCCTAATCGCCGAACAAAAAGAACTATCTCCTTGTACTTATTTACTTAGCTAGAAGGACAAAATAAAACAAACAATCATATTCCTTCCACTTCCGGGTGTTGTTGGGGCTACCGCGATTCTGTAGCGCGTCTGTCATGTTTGCTGAATCTACTACCGATGGTTTTGCAGCAATCATGAGGAAAAGAACGGCATCATTGTTACGCAGGATTCGTGGGAGTGCCAATTGTATCCTGAAGGTGATTGGGGATAGGCTGGACGGCGTTTTCCTGGAGTATTGGACCCGTATGCATAGCTACGGGTCTGATACTGCAGGAAGATACATGAATTAATGTATTTGTAGGTTTTATTTTGATTTGGTTTCTGTTTTTAATTGAATGTAAGTACTAACATAGTTACGTAAGTTGTATCACTAACAAAAATCTATGGAGCAAGTTTCCGAAATAAACGTTTTATTATTATATCACATGTATCATAATGCTTTGAATTCTTTCCGAAATTTATTTGCTCTCAGTGTAACATCAATCGTATTGGTCGTTTGTAATGAAATGCATACAACCAGGGCTGGGCAAAATACATGCTTTTCTTTAATTAAAATACAAATTACAAAATACTTTCTCGCATGTATTTAAAATACAACATATTTTCAAGTCGCGTATTTGAAATACAAATTACAAATTAAATTTTTAGGAAGTAATTGAAACACAAAATTCCAAATACGTATTTGTATTACAAAGACGTAATTCAAATGCTGCTCAACTCCGCATACAAAAGACTTCTTTGATTCACTTTATTTTTCAAGCATTTCCGCGTAATCGGAAAACTTATTTTGTTCAGTTGCCCCACTTTTGTTTAAGTAGTCTCTCTCACATTCACAAAGAACCCGGATTCATTTAACTATATTATGTAATGTAGTTTCAAATATTTACTGAGTATTAAACTCAAACTCAAAGCATTTATTTCAAATAAACCAATTACAGGCACTTTTGAATTGTCAAGGGGTCGGTCAGTCAGAAAGATGAAGCTAGTTACCCATTCCAAAGCGTAGTAGGTACCTATGGAGAAGAACGGTCGAGAAACTCCATGGACACTCTTTTAAATCAAAAAATGGTTACAAAATATTGATTACATCGTTCATGTTGAAATTATGCATGTGAGAACGATGCAGAATGTTAAAAGCGTCCGTAATAAAAAGACAAAAGCAATTCAAATATTAAATTAAACTAAAATAAGCCGTGGCAGCTAAGAAATGACCAGTCCCCACTGACGGCGCCCGTTCACGAACATGACGCATGGATCAGCACCATTCAGCTCAACCATTTTGAAGGGAACTTAATGATCCAACACACACTACATAACATTACGCCTGTAATTCCCGAAAGGTTAGGTAGAGGTGTACCCACAGTACACCCATATTTCGAAGTTATGTTTAAGTCCAAATGTTTATTACATATGGGGCGAGCCTACTATCAGCAACCGGACACAAATCCAGACTCCGGGCTGCTACTTAGAAATTCCTGATGGACTAACACTTTACCCAACCTGGGCATCGAACCTAGGACCTCACACTCAACAGTAGCACTTACGACCACTAGACATGCTTCATGTTCGTGAACGGGCGCCGTCAGTAGGGACTGGACATCTCTTAGCTGCCACGGCTTATTTTAATTTAGTATTTGAATAAATTTTTATTACGGACGCTTTTAACGTTTTGCATCATTCTCACATGCATAATTTCAACATGAATGATGTAACCAATTTTTGTAACCAGATTTGGGTTTAAAAGAGTGTCCGTGGAGTTTCTTGCCTGTTCTTCGCCATAGGTGCTTACTACGCTTTGTAATGGGCAACTAGCTTCATCTTTCTGACTGACCGACCTCTTGACAATACAAGAGTTCCTATAATTGGTTTATATGAAATAAATTCTTTGAGTTTGAGTTTGATATCATCGAGGCAGTACTGAGTATTACTACTGCAAATAGTATTAATTGTCAAAAACAAACGTGGTTTGAACACATTCAATGGTCAGGGTCTGCGTAACAATGTCTTGTAATTGTGATAAGACCGGTCGCTTCAGAACCACAAAGGTCCTTAGGCACAATATGTAGAGTCTTTGTGTATACGAGTACGGTTTCCGACGGTAACATAAAATGTACGGAATGGGTCCTTCTAATGCCATGAGTGTTGTTTCGTGCTCTCAGGTTATTTCCAAACGGGTGCGATGTGGGTGTCATTACTACAAAACTATGCAAGAATTATTTTGTAATGATACATTTTCATCCAAATTATATGGAACAGTTGAGTTCTATTTTTAACCGACTTATAAAAAAGGAGGAGGTTATCAATTCGACGGTATGTTATCTTTTTATGTTTGTTTGCTCGGAACTTTTTTCTAGATGAACCGATTTGGATGATTCTTTTTTTTATTTGGAAGCTAGTGATTCACATGTGGTCCCATATAAATTTGATCAAGTTCTGACCAGTAGTTTTTGAGTTATCCTTAATACTGCGTATTTTTTCCACTTAGTTTATGTTGATGATATTTCAATAATTTCCTATCACTGTTAAAACACTGACTGACTGACTGTGTTATCACTGTTGTGTCATATCAAGTAGTGTTATACGAATTTGTGTGGGGTAGGTACCAAACTAAAAAGTGAAAAATAAGAACTTTTTTACAAAAAAACAGCCGACTTCCAAGAAAAACACTAAAAACGTGAAAAATAACTTTAATTTCGGAAGTCGGTGTCTGTGGTTTTGTATTTTCGTTTTTGACCACCGACTGAAGTCGGCTGTTTTGATTTTTTAACGAATCAGATTGTCTGCCATACTTGAAATTATTCATCTTAAAAACAAGCAACTCCATTAATGTTCTTTCTTTCAAAGAAGAGTTTTTAGCTTGCAGTTTTTCAATTTTTTTGGCTGATATGCTATGATCATGGACCTAATATACAAACTGGACTGAGCTCTCGTACCAAAAAAATGAGCAGAGAGATAATGCATACCGAGGCTTTCATCTCTTTATAATAGGGTGACGAAACATTTTTTTATCAGACAGGAAAGTTCGTTTTGAAAGACATAATCTGTGTCCGGTTGATACTAAGTGATTTCAAATTATTGTTTTGTAGCGGTATCTACAACGCCACATGCGAGCTACACGTCACACTGACGTCACGCAAATCCTGCATCGCGCAAGCAGAGTTTACCGCGCGACTAGCATTTAGACAACGTCCCGACATCAACCGTCGGGCAGTTGCCCACCAGACACAACACCCGTCTGGTCGGAGGATCCTCCCTTTTCTATGGAGGTATGAGTGAGCTTTACAACACCCTGTTCCTCATACCTCTATAGTTTGTAACTTACTTAACTTCATTGTAAGTAATTTCATTTCAATTTTCTTTTTGTAATAAATTATTAATTCACTATTTGATGTTCAAATAGTGAAATAATAATTTATGAAAAAAAAGAAAATTAAACCTTTAAAAACTATACATATCGGAAAAGACTTTTTCTCGAAAGTTGATTATTTGAAACTGACATTGTTGTATACTATATATGTATATAGTCCTCCTTATCGATTTCGATAACGGCGACCCTTTCAAATTATTATTTCCTAGCGTGTGCCTGTTGTATACTATGTCGGTGTTGAATCGTGCATGTACCCATGTTTTAAAAAAGAAGTTATGATACCTAGACTACAATATTGTTGAGAAGATACATGTCTTGTGTTAAATCATCAAATATGATCACTTATGCGTGGTTTATGATGAAGTAGGCAAGCTATTTAAATGAAGTAAAGGGAAATAAAACTAAGTGTGTGTGACAAACATTTTTTCAAATTCAAACTCGAAGCATTTATTTCAAATAAGTAAACCAATTACCAATAAACCAATATAAAAATCTGCCGGCTTGAAATGAAGGTTGCACACAACAGAATTTTTGGTAATTGTTAGTGATTCGGGAATTACATCCAACCATTTTTGTTTCATTTCTCCTTATGATGGAAAGCTGTAACCAACATAAAAATAATGCTATTTCAATCATGTGATACATAGGTGCAAATTGTATTTATTATACGCATTATATTAATAGTAACATAACACATAACATCACGCCTGTATTCCCCGAAGGGTTAGGCAGAGGTGTACCTATACACCCACATTTCGCCAGTTATGTTTAAGTCCCATGTAATAGGGGGCGAGCCTAATGCCATCAACCGGGCACAAATCCAGACTCTGGGCTGCTACTGAGAAATTGGAAAAAACCCAATAACACTTTGCCCGACCCGGGAATCGAACCCGAGACCTCATGCTCAGCAGTAGCGCTAGTATATTAATAGTTTTAATCAGAAATTACACTAAAGCGTTGGTTTCTTCCGTCTACGAAACTTCTAGAGCATGGTCATACTACATATTGCTATTGAGCAAAATCTTTGTAATTCCTTACCAATGAATGAAATGTTATGATATGTGAAATGAAATGAAAAATGTATATATGAAATGTTTTGATACAACACTTTTCCACCATTTCCACCATAAAAATGACAAAAGAACCGTAGCTAAAAGTTTAAATGCGATGCGTCTTCACAAAATAACAGAAAAAGTCATTCGCATGTCAGATTATAGTTACAAGAGTAATTTTATGATAACTACCAAACAATTATTATTATGATTATTTTATTTAAATTAAATTATTTACTACTATGTACAGATTGTAAACCTTTATATAAAATTATTTAAAACTAATCTAAAAGCTAAAAATATTTATACGTTACTTATTTTACTTGCAGTTGGTGAAATATTTTCTACCATCTATAACATTTTTATTTTCTGACAATTGAGAAAAAGGGACAAACAGCCTCTGCTCTGACTATCTCTCTCGGCTCGTTTTGCCTCGGCTAAGATACTCGTAGCATAACAAAAGTAAACCTAAAATGTATGTAGCAGTTGTGGTTCATTTTTGTATGATACGAATTTTGGAGAGCTCAGTCCAGTTTGTATATTAGGTCCATGGCTATGATAGCAGTGTAGTGATAGTCTGTGTTAGTATAATTTCACGTTATTGGAATCTGCGGTCATGGTTAACGAGATTGCACGTCCCCTTTTTTTATTGTAATAGTCTGCAGACTATTAACGTCTCCATATATATATTGTAGGTATATTGCGGATTGTTCGTCTTGAATCGATGCGTGGGACAATTTTCAGATACCCTGTTACCTCTCAAAGGCTCGAAGAAATCCAATATGGAAATCAAATCAAATCAAAAAACTATATTTTATGTCACCTAAACCAACTTGGGCACTTATGAAGCGTCACAAGCTAGGTGCACGGTTGCAATTGGTAGTTTCCTATGGAGAAGAGCCTGCAAGAAACTCCACGGTCACTCTTTTAAAAATAAGGGGCTCTTACAATGTTTCAAATTACTGTGGATAGTTATGGGAGGACTGTGTAGGCCTGTCAACAAGTAACAGGTACTCAACAAAATATAAAAAGTTCTACTAATCTACAGTCTAGAAGTTAGGCCCACAACGTTGGAAGTTGCGCGAGGAGGCGAAACGCCGGGGCGTAACTCCGCTACCGCGAGAAATCGCGGCACAGCGGACAGAGCTCCGGCGGGATCTCATGGCGTTATGGAGAGTGCGACTGTCGCAACCCAGTGCTGGGCACGCCACAATTGCGGCGGTAAGTCTTCTCTTTGAGGAGTGGCTTGAGAGGCGCCACGGCGTTCTCACCTTCCGCCTGACGCAGGTCCTCACCGGACATGGCTTTTTCGGGAGGTTCCTGTTTCGGATAAGGCGGGAGGAAACGCCCGAGTGTTATCATTGTGTGGGTCAACCGGAGGACACGGTGGAGCTTACGGTGGAGGTCTGCCCGTCTTGTCGGAGCACCGCCGTGTTCTCGTGGGGGCAATCGGTGGCGGCGATCTCTCGCGTCCAGCCTGGTCCAAGCCATGGTTTATTTATTAAAACTTTATGCACAAGTAAAAAAAATACTGTACAAAGGCGAACTTAATACCTGAGGCATTTTCTACCAGTCAACCTTAGGGTGATGCAGAGACAAAATGCATGATGTTTATTTATTTGCACCTTCAAAATTAACATAAAGAACGGGTTTACAATAAAAAAGGCCGAAAGGTAGTTACAAATTTTACAGGTCCAAGCCATGGTACGGAGTGAGTGGGAATGGGAAGCCGTCACCTCCTTCTGCGAAGCAGTAATGCTCGCGAAGGAGGAGGCGAAGTGCGTGAGGGTGAGGCAATCATTGCGCCCTCACGCCTTTAGTCGCTGCAGGAGAAGACATAGGCGAGGGCCTACGGACGCCGAGCAATGGGCAGCTCGCCGTCCGGTAAGGACCACGCCCGGGTCGACGGCGCGTTGTGCTCCACGCGCGCTTCAAAGAGATGTCAGTATAATTGACGGGGTCCGATAGGGCCGATGCCTGCTGGGGTCGTGGATTGTTCGAAAGAGTTACCGTGGCCCTGGCGCACAGGCAACTGAAGGAACACGGGTGGGTTTTAGTCAGTAAGAGTCTGACACGCCCTTCCGCTCCGCCCAGAGCGGGAGATCTGAGAGCGGGTCATTTGATGATTTCCCACCAAAAAAAAAAGAAAGTCCTACAACGTTCTCACATTCACAAAATATAGAAGAATCTATGTAAAAATAAAAGCCAATTTAAAAAATATATATATATATATGAAAGATTAGAGGTATTCTTATGACTGGCTTAAAATACTATCATAAAAATATGACCATTTTGACGTTAAGTAAGTAAAACTATGATAATAATTATGAGTAAAATATTATGTTTAAAACTAGAAGATTGAAAAGAAAGAAAGAAAGAAAGAAAGAAAAATATTTTATTTGGAACACGCACAGGAAATACAGTGTAAAAAATTAAATAAAAAAGGAGCATTTAAAACTAACAAAATTAACAATAAAAAAACAATAAACAATTAATAAAAAATAAAAAAATAAACCTGTGCGAGGCCAAAAAGGCTCCTATCTCAGCATAAAGCTGCGATATTTAAAAAATAAGTACCGCAGCGCTGGTATTCTGATAGGGCCCGTTGTGATGCCACGGACACACATACGGACATCCTTATATCCCACTAGGGGCTATTGATAAATAAAATTGGTTTGGTACGATTTTATCCAAACAGAAATGTACCTACAACTTTGATCTTATCGCTTTAGGCGCTTTTTGTCAGACAACCTCAGGCAAGGCAATATTTGCAAGTAACGATACAAAAAGAGGTATATATGTTATGGTCCAAATGATAATAAGGGCATTATTCATACTGCCCAGGCAGCGTATAAGCAGAGTCCACCAACTAATGTCTTAGGTATCGGTACAAAATGCAATATTACTTACTGTACTGAGAATTTAGGATGCAAGAGCGAGCGAAGCGATCTCGGGACTTGGGGCTCCACCCCGACCCGGCCATCCCCTTCGTTGTTATTTTTTTTAAACCACCCAGAAGTAGGAGCCCTGCAAGGCGGGGCTCCATCGGCTACGCCTTATTATTATTGCCATTCAGAAATAGGAGGCCTCGCCTAGTAGTAAATTCAATTGGTGGATTTTGTAGGCAAAGAAGCCACATTCAATACTCATTTGGTGGACTCTACATATATGCTGCCCGGGCGGTATGAATAATGCCCTTATTATCACTTAGACCATAACATATACACACATCAAAAGTGTCTAGGGAACAAGCACGTTTTTGCTACTTACTCAAAACGTAGTTTTTAAATATATTTTTCTGTAACTCCTATGGATACTTTTTAATAAATTTCGTCATTTGAAAAGGGGATAGTAATCCTACAACGGGTTTGAGGCTAAATCCGTAAAATTTCTGCCATACTTCTGATTGGAATAAATACAAAATAACGTTATTATGGAGAGATGTCATTGGAGCCGAGAAGAAATAATCAGAGCCGTGGGAATTTTGGAAGATGGTTCTCGGCATCGTGCTGTGGTAATCGCTCTGGGCCCTACGAGGAGTGTTATAAGTCGACTTTGGACACGTCACCGCATCACTGGCAGCGTGGTAGAGCGACATGGAGGACAAGCTCGCATCACTACACGTGGACAAGATCATTACATACACATTACTGCTCGATGAAATCGTACAATGAATGCGATGATGTTGGTTACAAGGCTTCAGGGATGGTAATAAGCGGCCAGCCATAAGAAATCACTTGAATGAAGTCAATCTCCGTTACCGAAGGCCGCTACGTGTACCACCTATTGAGCCCCACAACCATAGAGTCCGATTGCAATGGGCTCGTGAACACAGAAATTGGGCAGACGAAGAGTGGTGTTTTGTGTGTTTTTCTGACAAATCTCGCTTTGGTATGAGGCCAGATACTACACTACTGGAAGCCAAGAACGTTTAAAATCATGCCACGCATACAGTGGTGAAAACAATCATGATATGGACGGGTACTTGGATCGGCGGAAGAACCGAATTGATTTGGATCAGAGGCAATCTGAATGCATAGATTTATGTCGAAACGATTGTGTCATTCCTTTGCGAACCCAATTTGGTGCTTCATTTCTGCTTATGCATGATAATGTACGTCCACACACTGCCAGAATCGTTGCAAAAAACATAATTGCCTTAGCTAATATCAACGTCCTAACCATGGCCTAATCGCCAGACTTGAATCCCATTGAGCACGCATGGGATATGCTTCAAAGAAGGCTTTGCCAAATATGGATGCCGTACACACACCAGAAAATCGTTTTCTTCTGTTACAACGGACGTGGGCGGCCATTCCGCAAGGTGATTTGGATCAACTCATATTGAGTATGCCAAATCGCTACGGTTATACGCATTAACGGCGGAAAAACAGAATACTAATTGTTTATTTTTCGCAATAAAAACCTTTAAGCTCTTTTATTTTTTTATCACATTTTAATTTCAGGATTAACTAAGGTGAAAAATCCAGCACAAGCAAAATTCGCGAAAAGTCTTTATTAATGCAAAAGCAAAGAGTAGGTACTACGTCGATCTGCAGATACGAAAACATTTTATTTAATCAATCTAAATAGACATTTTATTACATTTCAAGGCAATTTATTAAAAAAATAAAAAAGTATTTCAAAAAAAATATCATGATCCCTAGACACTTTTGTTGTGTGTATAATCGCCATATCACTGATTACCATTGTAAAATGGGAAAAAACTCCCAGACATATTCAAACTAATATGAAACCATAAGTTACTGACTACCGAGTCAAATATATATTTTTTATATCCCTGTCTTCACATCGTATACTTTGCAATGGCGTC
Source organism: Griposia aprilina (assembly GCA_916610205.1). Lineage (NCBI taxonomy): Eukaryota > Metazoa > Arthropoda > Insecta > Lepidoptera > Noctuidae > Griposia > Griposia aprilina. Next base: position 5,788,392 of record OU744306.1, read on the forward strand.
CTTAACGACATATTTTATGTGTCATACTCCTTTTATGGGTCGTTGCGAAATGTTATTTTGAAGTTCATGATTGTGTTTTCAGAAGTTATAATCGCTTGGGAGCTGAATAACTGATTGAATTCCTTTTGATTTTTTCTACGAACGAAATTGTTTTTTATCAATTGCCGTGCGGTAGTCTCGCAAAAACTCGAAAATGGCTCGACCGATTGTTATAAAACTTTGGTAAGTTGTTGTCTGCGCGCCGAAGAAGGCGCTGATTAAAATAAAATTAATAAAAGGCATTGCAACGCATGGCCAGGCATTAATATATATTTTAAGTGTATAATTCCATTTACGACACTTTCATAAAAAGTTATATTTACGATGACTACGCAAGAAAATCAGTTCCCAAGTCCTTGTTTCCTTCCAAAATAGCTCCGTGATTAATAAAAAATCTTGGCCTAATAAAGTAAAAAAATAGCGTCTTTAGGAAGCTATTGTAGTGTTGTGCAGATCCTTTTTGGCATAACGAGGGGTCCCGTTTTAAAGGTGAAATCAGAGATACTGGATAATTGAAAATTTTCTTGACTTTTTAAAGGTAAGGGGTCAGGACGCAGTTAATAAAATGAATACTGGGACATGGAGAGGTTCATAAATCTTCTGGTGTTTATGTTCGTGACTTTGAAAATGCGGGTAATTTGTGGAGGGTTGACTTAGTGAAATCTTATAAAAAGATCAGTACAGTAGATACCTAAAATTATAAATAAAAATGAGATCTTTATTAAAATGTGGCAATTATTTTTCAAAACTGTGATTCTTGTAGACCAACAAATCTATACATTTATTTATAAAAAATTTGGGAAAACTTGCAGCTAATCAAGCATCAAGCACCAAGCAAGCATCAAGCATCTTATTATATTATTATGTCTGTCTGTATGACCACATTGTTCTTATAAACTATGCAATGGATTTTAACGCTGCCCGCAGGAAAATTTTAAACTTTTCACGTCCCTGAAACGATGTTTAATATTTTGTAAAAAGCAGTCTTATGTCAATGGACAAATCTGAGCGGTAAAAAGCGGCGAAATCCCTCGTTAATTCACACCATCTTAGCTCATCGATTAGGCACCTGAGTCATAAAGGCGGGCCTGTGACGTTGGTACGATCAACGGAATTCTTCATTATCATCATCATCATCATCATTAGCATCCTCCTTCCAACCACTGCTGAGTATAGAGCCCCTCCCTTTTGAGCCATGCTTCCCTGGTCCTTGAGAGTCTCATCCATGTCTACCCCCCGAATCTTCTGTAGTTACTAATTACGTTCGCAAAATTCCGTCGCGTTTTTTTCATATTTGTCTGTAGCCCAACACCTTTAATTAATTATTAAGACCGGCTCGTTTTTAATTTGTACCATAAATTAGAATAAATTAAAATTAAATATGCTCGAACATTCGATTTATTATTTAGTTATACGTATATTCTTTATTGTACACCACAAAAATTTATCAGTAAGTTATTAATAGCATAAATAGTTATGTATTTGTATCCTCATATTGTTAGAATACTTAATTATAAACTATTGAATTGAATTTGAAATAATTTACTTCTTCCTTTTTTATTCTCAAATTGTCAACTTTTGTATGCACAAGAGGAAATAAATATTTTAAAATATTATTTAATTTGTTTGCTTATGCTTAACAAATATGGTGCCCAAACCAGGGTATGCACCAGAACAAGTCTAAAGTCTAATAACGAAAATATTTCTAGCTTCATATTATAACAAATTTTTAGTTACTGAAACAAGAACAGCTGATGGTAAATAAATTTGAGGGTTGTTTCTAAATTGGTTGTGTTAGTATAGATAATGATGTGTAGCACAATAATTTTAGCTGTTTATGCATACTAGGTATTTTTGTCACTGATTAATAGATTTATTTTCTTTTCCTACCAATATTGTAGACCGAGAAAAAAGTATAAATGTTTTATTTTTATTCTTCTTAATTTTAAGTATTCCGATCTTCTTTTTTTCTCTTCAAGTTGTTATCCAAACCTTTTGACAGATACAAGAAATACAAAAAAAGAAAAGATTAACATTCAAATAAAAAATATAAAAATCTTCTACAAAGTTTATTACAGCCAAGGAGTTTGCAACATTAACTAATATTATAAATGCGAAAGTGAGTTTGTTTGTTTGTTTGTTAAGCTTTCACGTTAAAAGGGCTGAATGAATTTGGATGAAATTTGGCCAACAGATAGACCACGGCCAGGGTAAGGATATAGGCTACTTTTCATCCTGGATCGCAGAAGTCACGAGCAACAGCTAAGTCTTGTAAATATACGTCATAAGGAAAAATTACATTTTATTACAATATTCATAAATTAATTTGTTTATGTCCAACTACTGTTAGACATAAACAAATAAATTAATGAATTTTATTCTATAATTATAAACAATGGCAGGAAAAAGTGTTTCCTTTATGTTTTTTTCCAATTTCCATTCAATAAAAAGGCCCAGATCGAAAGGCCGCACATTTGGCGAGGCGCAGCGCACCGCATTCGTCACTGCCAAACAAATATTGACCTTGCACCTGTTGATTTAAAGTTGAAAATAAATAAACTTCCAGTAGCTCCAGAGCGCGTCTAAGCGGAAAGAGGTGCGCGTCTCAAATTATTTATTGTTAACTTTATTTTTAGGCACGCAACGTTGATATTTGTTTGTGACAGGGACAACCGCGCCGCGCTGCGCCTCGCCAGGTGTACGCCGGCCCTTACACGGCTAGCGTTTCCTTGGCTCGTTTTGGAACACGATTACGCCCTCAGGCGCCCAATGTATAGCAAAATGAAAATGCAAACCAAATTGGTTATTGGTTTGCATATTGAAACTGTTATCAACCAATGTCATGTCACTTCGCGGAATACCTCCATCCATCAAAGGGGCTGTAGTAGGTAGATATGGTGCGGCAATAAGCTGAGTTGCCCGAATACAAAATGGTTTACAAATACTTTATTTTTCTTTACAAGGTTTGTACTACATAGCTAGTGATAGAAGTGTCCGACACTCCACACTTCCGCAACTTAAATTTACGTAATGTACATTCACATACAAAAATGATGTCAGTATTTACAATTTATATTAATTTTGAGAAAGTAAAATAAAATAAAAATAACACAAAAGAGAATTACAGAAAACTTACTAAAGCAACACAATTTAATTATATTTTAGTTTGACAGCACTAAGATGGCACTGAATGATTAGTTTAGTGAAAATGGCAATTTTGCTATTCTGAATTTGGCCTTTTGTCACCTAAAATTTTGGTTGTCTAACTAAATCTGGCTATTTTTAATCGCGATTAAAAAGGTGTGGAATAAAATTAGTTGTCATGAACTAAAATTCACCACAACACCTCGACTTTAGGTGCAAAAACAGTACTGAATCTTTATTTTATTTTGCGTATATCTCGAAAAGGGTGTGTCCTATCGCAAAAATATTGAAAATTTCGACCCCCTTTATGAAACTCTTAAACCCCTAAAACTTTGCATGTAGGTAACATTTTTTTCATATTTTCCATACAAAAAGTTAAAAATTCCATAGAAAACACGTCGAGGCTGCCACACATGAGTGACCCGGCTCTAAAAAAAATCACGGTAGGGCAAACAAGTAACACGTGGAGTCGCGATTGTCAAATAAAATTTTAGTTGCGTCAAAAGTATTTTTAAATTTAGAGATACTTTTTGTAGAATAGCTTTACTACTCTCATAGCCAAAAGTAAGGAATTTTAGTGATAGTTTATTCAGTTTAGTTCAGTGAGAATCGGCACCAATGTCAAATAATGAGAAGATTATCTCAAAGAAGTATGTATAAAAAATGGGATCCCTTCTTTTCGTATAATGTTCTTTGTCCTAATATACTTCGGCATAACGATTTTGGCACAATTTGTTTTGGCATAATAATACTTCGGCATAATTTTTTTGGGCATACATTTTATGTTGGCATAATCATCTTAAAGACTAATTTGTTTTGGCATAAATTTGATTCGCTTAACGTTAGTAGGCATAATGACTATTAGCATAACTACAATCGGGGATAGGATGCAAGAGCGAGCGAAGCGAGCTCGGGACTTGGGGCACCCCGACTCGGACAGGTTAGGTTAGAAGGGTCTGAAAGACCCCGCCGTCCCCTTCGTGGTATTTTTTTTTTAAACCGCCCAGAAGTAGGCTACGCCTTATAAATAAAAAAGGAGAATAGGTTCATTTCTACGACACTCTATCCATTCTGGTGGTTGCAATAATACATTTAGTGACATAATAGTTTTACGACACCACCGTCTACTTAGAAAAATAAAAATAATAATTTCTATTCTTTGGATATTATGCTTAAAAAAGTTATGCTTTTGAACTTTATGCTTAATAAATTTATGCTTTAGAATATAATGCTTAATCATTATAATGGTTAGAGAAATTATGTTTAAAAAAATTATGCGTAAGCTGTTATGCGTAATTATATTATGCGAAAATATAATTATGCCAAACAAAATTATGCTAAGTTATATTAGGTCTTAAAATTTTATGCAAATGGATAGGGAACCATAAAAAATATAAAAAATAACTGATGAAAGTAGACTAACGGGCATTGCAGCGCTAACTAAGGGAGGCTAGATTGGCATATCTGATAGGGCCACTTAGGGCTATTACGCACTGTCGACTAGTCGCCGGCGACTCAGTTGTCGACGACTGTAATATTGTATAGTTTAAATAGGTGTTTACGCACTAGTCACCGGTTGCCCGGGCGACTCGGCGACTCGCCGCGCAGTGGCGACGCACAGGCAACTGCCGGTCGCCGGCGACCAATAGGAGCACGGTTTCAAATGAAAGCATTCACACTGCGAGCAACTGTCGTAACGACCGGACGGCCGCGCACAATGAGTTTTGACACGGATAAATTTATATCGGAAATACAATCCCGAAAAGCTATTTGGGATTTACAAAGTGAGGAATATGCTAATCGGGATTTGAAGAAAAAACAGTGGGAAGAAATAGTGGAGTTATTTGGAGGTGAAGAATTATCAGACGAAGAAAAAAAAAACTCAGGTAAGTAAAAAATGCCATTTATTTTTTATTAATTAATACTGCTCATCTGCCAAGATAATTGACCCTCAGTTGTAAAGTAATCAGCAAATACATCTCTGTATGATGCACCACGTCGCGTAGCTCTTTGGAAACCGTTTGGGACTTCTTCAAAGCCAGGAATGCTCAGGGTATCTTCAAATTTATATCCGTCTCTTTCTCGGACATAGTTGTGAAGAGCGCAACATGTTTTGATGATGCATGATACTAGATCTAAATTCACGTTGATAGGTCTGTGAAAAATCTGCCACTTGTTTGCTAATATGCCGAATGAACATTCAATATGGCGTCGTGCACGAGAAAGCCTATAATTAAATATTTTTTTCTTTGTTGTTAAATTTGATCCACCGAACGGTCGCATAATTTTGTCAGTTTGTCCAAATGCTTCGTCACCCACAATAACAAACGGTACTGGTATAGGGTTTGTCGATGAAATGGGCTTAGGTTCGGGTATTTGCAAATCATTGTTCATTAGCTTTTGATAAAACGTTGAATTTGTAAATATTGTTGAATCGCAATCCTTTCCATAGGAACCAACGTCTATGTATATGAACTTATAGTCAGAGTCACACATGGCAAGCAAAATTACAGAAAAGAAGTGTTTGTAATTATAACACAATGATCCACTGTTGTATGGTTTTATAATTCTTACATGCTTACCATCTACGGCACCTATGCAATTTGGAAAATTGGCCCGTAAATGAAAATCTTTTGCGATTTTTAACCAATTTTCTTTTGTCGGTTGCGGTAAACACATGTCTTTTAGTACAACCCATATAAAATGACAAACTTCTCGTATTATTTCAGCTATAGTTGAAATCCCAAGTCTGTATGAGTAATGTAAATCTACAAATTTACAACCGCTTCCAAGATATCTGTAATTAAAAAATCATTTAAATATATACATTATTTACAGGTCATTCACTTCAAAAGAAATGGAAAAATATAAGAAGCTGCTTTTCGCGAGAAGTACGAAGATTAAAAAATACTAAAAGCGGATCTGCTGCTTCCCATAAAACTCCCTATATTTATTATAATCAGCTGTTATTTTTGATTCCCCCCGACCCTTGCTCGACGACGCGCCAGCCCGCGCCGTAGCTGAGCCTGTAGTTTTAAATTCCCCAGTATAATAATAATATAATTTAGATCCAGCCTGTCCCATCTTGCTGCCCTCCCCTCAGTGACGCCCTAAGCCGAGGTTCGTACCCCACAGGGGGTGCCCTTAGCGTGCGGTCACCTAAATTTTAAGTTTTGTTCGCCCCTGGCTGGAGGCTTTAAGTTAGTAGCTTAAGGCACCCACAGGTTTGCCCGGTTAAGTAGCCAGGACCTTAGTGGTCACAACTACGAGCTGCCAAATAGGAAAAAAAAAAAAAAAAAAAAATTTTGAAGAATAGTGTTGGTAATTTGAACACAGAGAGTAACATTGCTGAACAAGAACATTTGACAAATGATCAAGAACCTTTAGGACCTTACTCGAGAGAAAATATAGTCGGAAGAAAAAAGAAAAAAACGTCAGATGATGGCACAAGCGAACTGTTAACCACATTAAACAAGTGTATTGAAACTCGCAAAAATAAGGAGGATATTTTGGAACAAGATGAGGACAGAATGTTCCTGATGTCCCTATTATCATCATTTAGGGCAATTCCGGAGCACAAAAAGTCAGCTGCGAAAATTCAATTACTCAGTGTAATCGAATCATTCCGATCCTCTACTCAAAATAATATATATCCAAACACAATGTGGCGAAATTTTAATGAGTACGAGTATGAGCGTGGTTACTTCACACCGGAGGCCGGGCGTTCAACAGCACCAAGTCAACAATCACGCCCTGAAGCACAACATTATTATACGCTACCAACTTCAACTCCTTCAGAACGTGAACGCCCAGAGTCGCGATTTTCTACTGTCACTTCAAATACCTCGCAAGATTCTGACATTTTGGATCTATTTTGAATATTTCCTTTTGTTGTGCGTTCGTTTATAATATTGATTTCATTAAGTACTTTAAAAAAATACATGTTTTATAATTATTTACCGTATATTTTTAAATTATGTCATCGAAGAGTAGACTTACAGATAGTGCCATCCACGAAGACGGGCCCCACTCTTTGTTCAAATGCATGTGTGCTATCTTCCGCATGTGTTAAACTTCTGTCGATACACGCTAATTATCGATGAATGCAAACGCACACTAATAGAAATTGACTAATCAGGCAAGAGTATTATGAACAGCACGAAAGATGCTCTATTTAAATTTAATCGCGCGTCTTCGTGGATGGCATTATCTGTAACTCTAAACACACTCCCGGACACATCTATCGGCCCACCTTGAGTTTTAAGTTTTGACTGGAGACCAGCTAAAAATAAATGTTAGGAGGAGCAATAAGTTTTTGCAGGTGTGAAGCTGATTTACTGGCCATCGTTTTCGTAAAAAACTGCATAAAAACTTATTGCACCACTTAACATTTATTTTTAGCTAGGGATTGTCAACACTTTAAACACTAGGTTTGGCCGATAGATGTGTCCGGGAATGTAATGTAAATTGTGTTAAAATCCCGTAAAAAATAAATGTTAGGAATGAATTTTATTTGAATTGTCACTTACCTTAGTGTTATAAAAAGATTTTCTTCCGGAGAAATACATGGTCGCATATTTGTATCTATGCCAGTTATATGTGGTTTTAGAAGACACAATAAGTCATCAAACGAACTCACAGACATTCTTGCATAATTAAAAAATTTACGAGGATATTTTCTAACGTCTTCATAAAATATTTTAAACATTCCCTTTGACCTCCGTTCTTCTAACAAAGGATGCACCCAATACTCTTTTGATTTTTTTTTATTTTTCTTTCTTTTTATAATTAGTAGCGCCGCTACTATTGCAAGTTCTTCAACGTCCATTCTGCACGAATGTACTTGGAATACTGTCGCTCGGCTCGGTCTCCGGCCCTGTTTCCCATGTTTCGGTCGCCGAGGGACTGAGTCGCCGGCGACTAGTCGACAGTGCGTAATAGCCCTTAAGGATGATTTCCAACAAACGGCTCGCATCGCATCGGATCGGAAAGGATACGAACGGATGCGATGACAGCCGATCGCGTCCGGCAGGATATCGACGCATACGATCGGCTCCGTACCGTCGCTGGCGAACGTATCCGTTTCTGCGCCAAGTCAAATAGTGTAATTCCTACCGTGTCGACGTGTTCTAATTTTTGAAAATGGTTGAAGTTAACGTAGTATTGTTGGCATTCGAAGAAGAAGAAAATAATGCTAAAACACAGAAGAGGAAAAGAAAAAATTGGATTGATGATTTATGGCAAAATCGGTGTAAGGTGCTGGGCCACGGGTTCAAGCGCACGCGACGACAGCTGAAAGGATCCGATCGCGCATCGCAGCATACTTTCGACTACGATCGTGTGTCGCGGAAGACGCCCGCGGTCAAGTTGCTGTGCGCGGTTTGATAATATACACTTTAAATACTGTGTACAGGATTTAATATCGTTTAAAGATTGTAAAATCCGTTCCGCTCCGATGCGATGCGAGCCTTTTGGTGGACATAATCCTTTAGGTCTCAGAGAATCTATATATCTACCATCAGATTTCAGAAACAAACGCTTATTTTGGTTGCACGCGATTTTCAGGACTCAAGTAAGTCCACTTAAACAGTTATGCAAGTCAAACTCGCACGAATAAAAATCAAGAAAGACACGTGCGTAGCTACCGTGATTGTGTAAATGTGTGCGCATAGTACCTACGCACAAATAACTCGACACATGTTCCCATTACCATTTTCCTGACAATTTTCAGAACATTCTCGTTATATTTTACTATGCACGTGTACGTGCCATTTTCCTTCTGTGCTCGCATTCGGTGATTCTAATAGACGGAATATTATACGAAAATTCTTTTCAATAAACGAATTTCCCGGAAAGTTGGAACACATACGGTAATACGTGATTTGGTCTTTCGTAGTGTTTCACTCGCGTTTCGATTTGAATACAATGACATTTTTTGTGATGTTTTTTTTCTCTTAATAAAAAACAATCTGCATTGCAATTCAATTCTTTATTATTGTTTGCTAACACGATGGATCATTGTTGTCCGATAAATAAAGAATAATAAGAATAATAATAATTGCTTTGTTGTCCTAGTTTCTATCAATATTGGCCGGTTCCTAGCTCACATAGATTTAACTATACGGTCTGTGTTAGGAGCCATTACAGAAACAAACATTCGGACAGATGTGCAAACATTTGTCCGAAACGGATATATGTTTGAAGAGACAGCAGGAGCCGCAACAAGCACTTTGCACCAAAAACAGATCAAGACCATTTAATGGTCAATTTCCGAAATGCTGTTTTTTTTTGGATTCTACTAGATCTTGGATAGTCCTAATTGACTTCTCATGGCGTATGTATTATGTTATTTAATAAAGGAGGATATTTTGCTAACTTCTTCAGAAAGGTCAAGTGCGTAGTACTCACAACCAGCGTGCGTGTATGACCAGGGGGTCTACTCCCTAATCACGAAATCCGTAGTTACGGCCGAAGTTATGGGCGTTTCCTACTCCCTATCACCTACGGACACAAAATTACTCTGGAGCCCGAACTAAAAATGAACGACAACACGATTTGACAGTTGTCCCACATCGCGCTGTGCTTTTGCCCGTTCGAAAAATTGAATTTGTCACTTGTTTTGACGGATCAACTACTTTCGGACGGGCGCGTAATTTCGTTGACGGACTTAGAGAGTAGACCCCCAGATGTATGAACGTAAACGAGGCAAAAGGAGTATGTAAGGATCGTAGCAGGTAGCGTTCTGTAGTTCCTGCCTACCTCCATGGGAAGAAGGCGTGAGTTTATGTATGTATGTATTTTGCTAACCCTATTTTACAATATTAAAAGGTAGTCTGTGATTTAACTTATACAGGGTTTCTCAGAAAAAAACTAAGTTTGGTAGATGCATAAAAAATTAACAAATATAAATACATTAAATTACAAAATTAGAAACTGAACATGGGAAAATTACTTTTTTGAAAATAACATTATTCAAATGTCGTCCTTCGTGGCTCTGGCACTCTTCAAAGCGATCTCGAACATTCACGAAAACGCGCTCGCCCAGTCCTCACACCTCCGGATTTTTTCCTCTGGGGCTATCTGAGAAGTCGGGTGTACAACAGTAATCCATCAAACATATCTGAATTGAAGAAAGAAGACAAGAAATCAACAACATTCCTATTCAACTTCTGAAGCGCGTTTTCATGAATGTTAGAGATCGGTTTGAAAAGTGCCAGAGCCGCGAAGGACGATGACATATGAATAATGTTATTTTCAAAAAGTAATTTTCCCATGTCTTCAGTTTCTGATTTTGTAATTTAACGTGTATATATATTTGTTGTTTTTTTATGCACCTGCAAATGGTTTTTTTTTTGACAGCCTGTACAATTCGTAATTTCAGTGATTCAGAAATCTAAAATTATTCAGCACGGGTAAATATTTGTCTTAAGGGGAAGCGCTAGGTTGCCCGGGAAATGAAAATATAATCCTATTGATTGATATTTTATGAAATTGAAATTCAATAGGATTATATGAACTTAGAGGGTTGTATTGATGATTTTAATAATTATAATTCTGTAAATACATTCTTGTTACGTTGGCAAATCATATTTTGTTTAACATAGGTACAACCTAACACTGACCTGCAAATTGCAAAAAACATAACAAAATTTGAATTTCACGGTTAACCTGGCGCTTCCGCTTGGAAATTAGATTCTCATTATTTCTTTGTTTCTCAGCTTATGTTGATACCTTAGGCAGTACTCTAAAAGTAATAAGATAAAATACTACCCAAAAGTGACACTTGGAAGTATAATTTGTCGTAAGAAGTGGGGGATTAAGAACAGAACATAATCTAATTCTAAATAAATACCCCTCTATTTATAAACATTGCTTAAAGTTAAGAGCCGTTTAAACGTAAACGTCTCTAATCGTTGTCTAACTGTAAGCAACGTTCATAAATAAACCCCAAGATGTGTTACATCTTTAGACATAGGTGCCCCACTTAACATGGTAAAACAGGTAGTACCAAATTGGAACTGTGTGTTTTGTTTTAATTGTGGTTCAATACTTTTTGTTTTGTTTAAATTAACATTTTGGAATTTAGAAACGAGCTATCACACGATCTAACAAATTAATTTTATTAAAATAGTTACTTAATAGGTTCATTTAATACCCATCGACTATTCCAAACCTACTTTTCACAAAGTTACGAAATATTCGACGTGAATCGTGTTCTATAAGAAGCTTTGCACAATGAGTCTTTAATCCTGTTTACGTAACTCCTTAAATTCACAATAAAAAAACATCCGAAAATACCCTTTAAAATTCCGCTCGCAGACCACGTTATTTAAAAAAATGCAGAAAGTAGTTTTTAGTTTGTAATGTCAAAGATACAGTTTGGTCACCTTTTGTGTGAAATGTAACTTTCCTGAGAGAGTTCCGTACACTAGATATCATTTGCACAATAAAAAAATGCAGATAGTCGCTCCATGTAAAATACTGGTAATCCGCTGCATCCGGTAAGATTTGAAGCTGACCGTAACATAGTTGAGACAAGGCGCAGCAAATAATGATTAATAAAAAAAATGCGTATCCGGCAGTGTTCTAAAAACTAAGCTTTTGCTCAATCTTTTTATTTAATACAGTTTATAGTTAGTTACGAGATGGTTTTCCTAAATTGAGGGGCTTTTTAAGTCTCGACGATGGCCACAAAATGATCACTTTCACAAAAAAAAACACAGTATACCTACTGTGTTTTTTTTTGTCACCAAAAGAGATAAGTTACCAGGGCAGGGTCGTCAGATATGGTTGAAGTGTAGTAAGAAACTGATGGATGTCGACGGCGCGTCGTGTTCCACACGCGCTTCAAAGAGATGTCAGCATAATTGACGGGGTCCGATCGAGCCGATGCCTGCCGGGGTCACGGATTGTTCGAAAGAGTTACCATGGCCCTGGCGCACAGGCAACTGAAGGAACACGGGTGGGTTTTAGTCAGTAAGAGTCTGACACGCCCTTCCGCTCCGCCCAGAGCGGGAGAGGTCATTTGGTAATTTCACGCCCAAAAAAAAAAAAGGTCTTTAGATATGGTTGAAGTTTAGTAAGAAACTGATGGATGTTTTCGAATGAAATTTTATTTGATAAATGACCTTAAATTAAATTTTATTCGAAAACATTCATCGGTTTCTTACTAACTTCAACTATATCGACGACCCTGGTTACTTATCACTTTTGGTGACCGAACATTATTTTGTAACTGCAGACTACAATTGGAAACTAAAAATATACGAGTATTTCCTGCTCTTCTCCCAAAAAGTCTATTACTCGCTTCACTAGCCATGGAAATAATGTCTTCTCCTGATTGACATGACAAACAGTAAGATTACTATTTGTGTCTGTTTTTCCCCAAAAAAGCTAAAAACATTTCAAGAAGAAAAATTATTTGTAATGAACACAACAATGAACACAAAGGAGTGTGTTTTAGTAGAAAGACTTCATTACAAATACATTTTTTTTGCAATTTCTTTGATATTTTTTAGTAAGCGGTAAGACCTTTTTAATTAACATTTCAATTATAATGGCTTTCATGTTTTTTTTTTATAATAATAGTAGTCTTACTAAATTTAAAAGAATCTACGTTGCATTGAGGGGACTAACTACATGACCTAATCGCAAATTTATAATGCCTAAAAATATATGATCCACTGCAGTAACCAAAATCAGAAAAATATATGATATTCTTCTGGATATATGCTAGTTAGATAGTGTGTTGAAAACATAATACAATTAACTTGATATGATAGAAAAAAATCACGACGATACCTCTAAATAATTCTTTCAACGATTAAAAACCATACTAATACAAAGAGGTTTTAACTAACAATTACGTTGGTTTAAGTTGAAATTGAATTGTTTCGTTTGACTAAAAAAATTCAATGACAATTTATACGGTTTATTTATATTTTTAACAGAATTGTGACTGAAAATGTTTCCATAATTCGTGTTTTGTTGCAATAAAGTGGCAAGTGGATAGTGACGTAAGCATGTGTTACTCCCGGAATGCCAGACCTTGTTTTTTTTGACCATGGATGAAGCTTAGTTAAAAAAACAGTTACAATGGTGCCCGAACTACCTAACTAGTCTTTGAAACCTGATTGCCACTATTGTCATAATTAAGGCAGCATCAACATCTGCCTAGCCTTGTCTCAACTATGGTAGAGTCAGCTTCCAGTCTAACCGGATGCAGCTGAATACCAGTATTGTGCATGAAGCGAATGCATGCCTGCCTGCCTGTCATAAGTGGTAAGAAAAATAATAACATGTGTCGAGGCTCTAGTTAGACGATGGGATCAAGGGCCTGATTCAGAAAGCAGTACTTCTTGATACGGCTCCTGTCTCTGGAGCCCTAACCACCAGTAGCTTGGACCCTGCTCCCGACACCGTCGGAACATTATTTTTATTTATATTTTAAAATGTTTTATATCTTTTTATTTTAAGAAATATTTAAAAAAAAATATCTACAAGGAAGAAAATAAATAAATGCATAAAATAATTTATGCCACAATAGTAATAAAATTAATAAAAATAAAATACGATACTTTTCTTTAAACTAAAGACGGAATGGCAAGATAAATGACAATTTTAAAGCTGTAAATATTTTTGTGAATTAATTTCATAATGATAATGTGCCAAAAATGTGAACATTACTACAAATTCATTCATTAAGCAGTTTGATGAGAAATGAACAGGAAAGGTCAAAATTAAAAAATATGCTGTATTTTAGACCACGTTAGTACGTCACATTCACAAGCGCAGCGAAATATTACTTGTTCCACAAAATTATGGAAACAACTCGTATTCTGTGTTATTTTTGGCAGTTATTATATTAACGGGCTTTGAAACCGGTCGCGTTAAGGTTACATTCGTAGCAAAAATATATAACCCAACGACGCGACGTGATCTGATCATGTGAAGCGTCACCTTTACTTAACCAGTCTGCTCTGCACCGCTGTGGGGGGCGTACACGTCGCCATTTTGTTTACGCGGGAAAATCGCTAACGTATTTCGCGCGCTCCAATTTGAAAAACGAATCCAGTGTTTGGAAAATTGTGGAGTTATCTTCCATAGTGATAGAAAGTGAAGTTATTAGTGAAGTGAAAAATTAAATCAGTGAGTTTGTGATCGACCAAGTTGAACTGGTTTTTAAAACTGATTAATCAAAAATATTATTTTTTTATAAAATTATTATTGTTATATTGAATGCGATGATCGGTTACCTGTTTGCTGGATTCAGCTGTACAAACGTACGTTGCTTATTTTGACGACGCCGATTATGTAAATTTACATACAAAAGAATTTAAATTTACAATGTCTGAAAACGATAAAACTTGCATACTGAGACGCTGTTCCTAAATACAGTTTAAAACGTGTTTTTCGTCTTAAAAAAAGTAAATTGTGTTTACCTTCGCGGGTAAGGTCATGTCGTGCAACTTTTGAATTAGAATTCAAGTATTCACACACTTGATATGAATGATAGAATTAGGTAAGTGTTGCAGAGTGTTACATCTCATCATAGTTGTGATGAGTTGTAGATATGATTAGGGCCAACCCCGGAACAGTAATAAATAGGTACAGGAAAGCGGTAAAAGGCCTACTAGGCAGGATAATTGAACTCATAACATTTTAAAATTGCCTTTTCCAGTGATTTATCATAAAAAAACACTCATTTGCAGGACTTGTACCATTGACTGCTGTAATACAAACTGGCAGCATGTTTTTCATGAAAAACCTTTTCTTTCGTAAATAAAACCTAAGTTCACTCATCAAAATATGTATGTAATTGAATGATTAAGTTATTTGTCCCCATTTATTTGTGCCCATTTGTCATCGTATTGAGTTTCGCCGTCTTCTATAAAAACATAATTATTCATATTATAATTAAACAGTTTCAACCTTGTTTCTGCGCAAGACACTTTACTATTAAGTATAATTCAATTTAGTCGAGTTATTCGATGTTACTTATGTTTTAATTAACTATATTTTATTCGATACGTTTGAATAGAATTAGCCGTACAGAATTCGTTTTTATGGTTGAAGTAGGTACTTACGTAAATATTGTAACGAAAATATTATTGTTAGTATAAAATGTTGTGGTAAACTGTTAAACTTAGTTCAGTAAAACTGATCGAATGATGAAAAATTATAGAAAGAAAATACGTTCATAGGTAGTTTCTATTTATGAAGGTGGTTTCTGATACTGTATAAGTGAAATATGCTTCCAAACGTTTCTATCATGAGATTGTCAGGTTAAGAAAAGCAATGAACTTCATAAATTACACACATAATAATTTGCTTCCTGGAAACCTTTTATTACTATTTTATTGAAACACTGTTATTAATAAGTGCGATAAAAAATAAGTGCGACATAACAGAAAAGTTTTTCACTTTTAAAGAAAAACCTTATATCACGGATGATGTAAAGTAAGACAACGTTAAGTGTATCGAAAAAGGTATGGTAATAAATCTTTCTATCATCTATAAGTTGACAAAAAAGCTGACTGTTATAACTTTATATGTAAAGAAGTTATGATGTACTGTGGAAAGAAGCGTTTTTGGAGATCGAAACGTCAAAATGATTTCTCTGATAAAAGACAACTCAAAGATCTTAATACTTTTACTGAAAATGTTCATTATTCATTCATCACGTACCTAAAAATTAAAGAATATGACGTAACGACGTAATTTAGATGGTGGGTAATATGAGTATTAGATTTGAACATCAATCGATCTTAGTAATAGTGACGGCAATGCCAACCCATTACGAGTTGAACAAAATGGCGGAAAATGTTCACAGAAAAGTGTTCCACAGAGATATTACGACTCTTAGCATGAAGGTGAATTTTGTAAGGAAAAAGATGATAATATTAATAAGCGTCAATGTTCCTCCGATTTGATAGAGATGTCTGTCCATTTGACATTCAACGGTTCATGACGATCCGGTGGATTTAAAGGCTTGTACACACTGGCGCGACGCGACAGCCAACACAAAGGTACCGCGTGTCGTGCGACGAGCGGCACCTTTGTGTTGAGCTGTCGCGTTGCGCCTGTTTGTGGGAGCCTTAAATTACGTGTTAACTAAATAGTTTCCACTAAAATTATAAATTATAGTTTAAATTCTTCCCAAAATATTAAAGAGGGTTAGTAATTTTACTAACTCTGAGTCTAAAAAATGGTTTTGAGCTAGTGCACAATATTATATTAAGGTAGGTACTACGTTCCTCCGATTTGATATAGATGTCTGTCCTTTTGACATTCAACGGTTTATGACGATCCGGTGAATTTTAATAACCGTTTCCTCTAAAATTATATTATTATAGTTTAAATTCTTCTCAAAAAATGGAAGAGGGCTAGGGATTTTACTAACTCTGAGTCTAAAAAATGGTTTTGAGCTAGTCCACAATATTAAATATAGGTACCTACACCTATCAAACAAATTCTGCCTTTGCAACAATAATTTATGATGTAAAATCTGCAGTGTCATTTGCAAAATTGAATTTCGAATCGCTTACGTTTCTTTCTTTTTTACAGACAAAGGAGATCCCATTTTATTAACTAAATCTAAAAAAATGGTTTTGAGCCAGTGCAAAATTACATTTAGGTAACTACACCTATCAAACAAACTCCGGCTTTGAAACAATCATTTATCTTTACGTGACTGCATCAATGACTAGCAAGTTTTTGATTTGATGCATAATGACAGTCGTTGGTTCAACTTAACCTTCAGAAAAGTTAGGTTATCTAAGTGTGATGATAAGCATCAAGGGGCAAAAAACTCTTTAAAACAGTAATATTTATGCATTTTTAACAATATATAAGTGCTGATGTTCCGGTTAACCTAACGTAAGTCCTGATTCCTTTCCTTAGCGTTTCGATGGCATATTAACATTTTAAATTTGGCCAAATTCAAGTCCAGTCAAAACGAACTTTTCCATTGAGCATTATGATTAAAAATGCATATTTATACCCAAAAATAGAGAATGGCCTTAATTTTGTTTCTTGGGGAACTCTAAATTTATTGACGCACTGTATTTCTTAATTCTGGTCGAAATCACAACAGCATTAGCTTGTTACAGTTATTTAAAAAAAATGCGCGGTCTCCCGCGATTTTTTTTTAATAACTAAATTATTCTCGTCTTTTATCTGTGGGCCGATACACTATTTTACTTTTCTTCTTCCATAATGGAAACAAATATGAGATTCAAATGGATTTTTATCAGTAAACTACCTTATAAAGTATATTTGATGATGATTGCCTCAGTCAGAAACGAATAGCATTCTCCTTTTACGAGTTCTGATAAAGAAATCGGAATTTATTCGTATTTTTTAAATACTATGACGAAGGTATTAAGATTTGAGTAAAAAAGAAAGTAATTAGAAAATAGCGATCATGTTTTTGATTACCATACTAGGTAACTAAGACTACTTTTATTGTTTTTTTGTAGCTCTGTTTTATCATTATTTTATTTTTATGAAATATTTTTGAATAAGTATTTTGGTGAAGTCTCATTTTTTTTCTGGCTTACAGTATATACCGATACGCCTAACTGTGCAATAAAAAACTGAGCATTTTCTGTGTCCAACGTTTAGGCAGCGCCTTCCTTAACTTTATTAGGTAACTAAGGTTATTTGTACCGTAGGTATTAATAACGATTATTACCTGCACTGGGTAAAGTCATCTACCTATAGCTGCTTAGTATTTATAGCTATAATAATTACCATATTCCTAGTAGGTATTAATATTCACGCCTGTCAATTTAACCAAAAATGTTACAAATATTCATAAAAAAAACCGGCCAACTGCGAGTCGGAACCGCTCACGAATGGTTTCATTCCACAAGGCAAACAACGCCGAAAAAAGCGTTTCTTTAGACTTTTATAAAAATAAAAAATATATACTTTATTTTTATTATTTGTTGTAATACCGGCAATAGAAATACACACTCTGTGAAATTTCAACTGTCTACCTATTACGGTTTATGAGATACAGCCCGCTGACAGACAGACAGACTTGCGGACGGACGGACGGTTTGACGGACATCGGAGGCTTAGTAATAGGGTTCCGTTGGCACTCATTGGATACGGAACTCTAAAAAGCAAACATTCGTTTTCCTCGTACAAGTTAGTTAACCTTATCTCCCTTGTTAGATTTGCCTCATTATAATAATAGCTACTAGAAAAATATTTAAACTACCAGAAACTGTTACGGACACAGAAAAAAAAACGACAGACGCTAAAAAAACAGTAACAGGCGATGTTTGAACTCATATTTAAAATGTTATGTACCAACCTACCGTCATCATTTTCAATAGTATTATTTTTTTCTAGTGAAATCTACCAATCTATCTATATATATATATATATAAAAATGAATCCCTATTTCCCTTGGTCACGTCGACACGCGTGAACGGCTGGACCGATTTTACATTTTTTTTTGTTGTGTTCGTTATTGTCAGGAGAAGGATCTTATGAAATAAAAAAATAAGGAATTTGATCGGAACGTTACAAAATTTAAGAAAACTTAACGTCAATATTGATTTTACTTAACTGTCAGTTGTTTGAAATAACTGTCAACGATTGACAGAATGCGCGCTGCAAATATCGTTTAACACAGATGGATCGGTTGATAAATGAGTCGATAGTTTTAGTTTTAGTCAATAGTCAAAACTAAAACTAAACGACATAATGACATTCATAGTTAAGACAGGACAACGTCTGTCGGGTCAGCTTGTGATTTATAATTCTAATACCATGTCAAAGATTTTTTAAATAATAGTCGCAGCTTTCTGGTCTAGTGACTAAAAAGGAAATGAATGGGAGTTTTAAATACAACTCGCCTAGCTGCCATAGACATTTATTTATTTAAACTTTATGCAACATAAAAAGTTCTAAGGATTTACGTTTATCGAATGAAAATAAAATACGAAATGAGTAATGTAAATCTGTTTGGCCCCAAACTCGATCATCACGATCATTGACACGTCTGCGCCAATAACTCAGCTCGGCGCTCCTAATGCAAAATTACTGTTGTCATGCGTAAACGGACATTTTTGAACAGAAGGCAATCTATAAGCACTTGTCACACCACCGAGAAGCGAGTAGAGCAAGCAACTAAAAATGAGTTGGCGAGCAACGATCAGCGACTGCGCGATGGCGAGTAGCGATTACTCGCTGGTATGGATATGTACCAAGCGTGAGTCTCTTGGCGAGTGTTCTTCCCGCCAAGCCAGTGCAGCGTCGCGTCGCTGAGCGCTTGATAGCTCGTGAAGCTGCGTCAAACGAGTACTTGCAGGCGGTGTGAGCCGTCAGTGATCAACTGAATTCAAACTGAATTTTAATACGATAATACCTGTACATAGGAAAACTAAATTTACACTTTTAAAAGAAGATTTTTTTAGTAAAAATAATAATTAAACAATTAATATTATGTATCTCTGTTACTTACACGGGACCTTTTGAACGTTTCTTGAGCGAGAAAATTGTTGATAGCTAGTCGCTTCATCGTCGGCGGCGGCGTTGGGATAGGTGCCTTAATCTGTAATTATTATTTATTATTCATCAAGTAACAATAGACTCATTATTAGGCACACAATTACAATAACTATACACAGAAAAATATAGGAAAAATTAATTAAATAAATTATAAAAGATAAATTATGTTAAATTAAATAAAATAAATAAATAATGTGCTCTTTCAAATTATAACGCCACAAGGTTCTTTTGGTGCGTGGCTAAAACCGGAACTACAGCCGCCATATTGCTTTTTCAATGGGGAAGAATACTGTCAATTAGTTCCACGTAGGTGGCGCTAAGTGTTTGTTGCAAACGAACTGTCAAACTCCTAAGAAATTAAACGATATTTGTTTTTTTTTACTTATATTAATATAACGGGTCGTTGTTGTAGCCTTTGGATGCAAAGAAATAGACTTTGCCAAATTCCCAAGTAATTTGCACATGAAGAGAAAGTGGGAAAAGGCACTGAAATAAAAAAACTGCAAATCTAGTGATTTTTCGAGAGACCACTTCTAAGACGACAGGTTGGTACGATACTGGACTGGATTCAGGACGGTTACACAAACTGTTGAATTGAAATTTCTGTCGGAAGCTTCCAAGTTTCCAAGAAAAAATAGTTTCTTTTCAAATACCCTTACATTTTGTAACAAGTAACTTTACGTCGTGTTTATTATTAGTATCATTAAAAAGCAAAAAGTTAGTGAGTTAAGTTTGTTTGATTCCTTATAAAACCATAATATTGTTCAGAAAACTGCTAAAAGTTGACAAAATGTTAAATATAATGACAAACTCGGCTTTCTTCGCTTGTTGCGATGCTCCTCTTTTTTTCAACTTCTCCTTCAACTGAGCGATACGCCAGGTAGAATACATTGTGAAGCAACTGTAAGCAACACAAATTGACGACAAAAATACGCAAATACTTATAAAGCCGTCCTTAGAATGTACGCGTTTTTATCAACAACTTTTGACAGGTAACAAACACACAGCGCCGTCTTGCGGCGAAGCTTCCGGGAAACAACCCTATTCAATAATTTCACAAATGTTTACCAACAGCGCCCCCTTGTCAACGTCTTTCGAGTGTCAATAGATTCTTGTAGCAGTGTACACTAATTTAAATAAAGGCTCCCGCAGACAGGCGCGACGAGCGGTGCCATAGTGTCGCGCGCGATTCACGTCGCGTGTCGCGCATGTTTTTGGGAGCCTTAATGGCAAACTTAATCTATGGTTATTAGCAATAATAATAATAGCAGCCTATTATTGTTCCACTGCAAGGCTAAGGCCTTTTCTCATACAGAGAAGGCATGAGCATTGATCACCATGCGTGCTCAAGACATATTGGCGATTTCAAACTTATATTAACTATAAGTTCAGGTTTCCTCACGATGTTTTCGTCCAGGGGCAAAATGTCCAATTCTCAAAATGTCCAACGGTGTCAAAATGTCCAATTCTCAAAATGTCCAACGGTGTCAAAATGTTCAATTCTCAAAATGTCCAACGGTGTCAAAATGTCCAATTACCAAAATGTCCAACTCCCAAAATGTCCAATCTTTGAGAATGTAGCAAGTTTGTTCAGCAACTCATCAAAGCGCTTATTTAATAAAAAAAATGCTTGTTTATCTATATATATATAAAAATGAATCCCTACTTCCCTTGGTCACGCCATCACGCGTGAACGGCTGGACCGATTTCACAAAAAAAAAAATGTTGTGTTCGTTATTGTCAGGAGAAGGATCTTATGAAATAAAAAAATAAGGAAGTTGATCGGAACGTTACAAAATTTAAGAAAACGTAACGCCAATATTAATTTTACATAACTGTCAGTTGTTTGAAATAACTGTCAGCGATTGCCAGAATGCGCGCTGCAAATATCGTTTAACACAGATGGATCGGTTGATAAATGAGTCGATCGTTTTAGTTTTAGTCAATAGTCACAACTAAACGACATATGACATTCATAGTTAAGACAGGACAACGTCTGTCGGGTCAGCTTGTTATAAATAAAAATGATGTTGATTATTACTTGCTTCGTTAAGCAAGGTAGGACATAAAGTATTTTTTATGTCTTACCTTGGTTATATAAAACTATGTTTAATGTTTGTTTTAATGTTGATTATTGTATTTTTTATATTACATTACGACAAAAATTGTGATTTCGGGTATGTTGTGGTATTCTCTGGTCTTTTAATTTGTTACATATAAATAAAACATATTTTGATTCTTTCAGTATTTTGTATTTATTGTTTGTCATAAGTATTAAAAAAGCGCTTTGATGAGTTATTGAACAAAGCTACATTCTCAAAGATTGGACATTTTGGGAATTTGGCATTTTGAGAATTGGACGTTTGGACTATTGCACATTTTGACAATTTTGACACCGTTGGACATTTTGAGAATTGGACATTTTGTCCCTGAACGGATGTTTTTTCTTCATTAATGTTCAAGATAAACTCAGAAAGTTCATGTGAATTTAAAAAGTAAAATTGGTACTTGTTTGCGTTTCAACCCACAATCTCGTTATTAGCAAACTTCAACCAAAATTATATTATTATGATAAATTGATTTTTGATTTGTATGCGTTTACTATCTTCAATAACAATAGTAATGTCATTACTAAAGAAGTGTTTATTTAAACAAATATTTGCTGAGCTGTCGTTAGCATATTTTTGTGTCAGCATCCTACATATATTTTATTTTTCATTCTAAAAATAGTTTCAAGTTTTACCAAATTCGACTGAATCGGTATGTTCAGCGGCTAGATATGAATCATCGATTGTTCTTAACATTTGTCTAAGAGATATCGTATAATATTTTATTTACTTTTAATACTTATCTTCAACTCATCCGAACGTTATTATTAGCCATCAAAGTGTCTCTTCGGAAATATTGATTTATCTTGACTATAGCAGTTGCATCATTTTCCTGCAGGGATGTTTGTGTGTTAACTTTAGCGCTGCATAATTGCATATTCTCATTTTTTTTGTTTTCTTATTTATTCTTCTTATTAAAAATATATTTTACTTCCAGAATTACCTAAATTCTTGCTCAAACAAGTCTGTTTGTAACCCAATGTATCTACCTATTTATGTTAGTGCCACGTATCATAATTGTACGTGAATTTAAATATGTACCTATGTGCTATTTTGATGAGTTACAATTGAACCATGTGAGTTAGTCAGCGCGTTACGCAATTAGGCTAAAAATAACGACTTTTCCTTGCAGCAGGCTTTTTTCAATGTCCATTAATTTAATGATTGTTCAATAGTTAATCAATTTCGTTAATTCCTGCTAATTAGCATTTAAATGACTAGACATGTCTTCCTGCAGACGTCAGTTGTAACAGAAGTCAGTTGTAACAGACGTCAGTTGTAACAGAAGTTAGTTGTAACAGACATAACCATGTTAAAACGACACACAGTTCACTTTTTTCGTAAGAGATTTAAAGTAGGCATGAAGGTAATATTATTTTAATAAAACACTACATCATCTTCATCATATGCCTAGTCTTTTCATGCAGATGCAGCTGAACACCAGAATTTTACTTCGAACGACTATCTGGCCTCCACAATCTAGTTACTGGGTAATAGGATACCCCTTGGTAAGACTGATTGACAGACTTTCTGGCTTCTGATGACCCGTAACGACTGTCAAAGATCCACGAATGACAGTCGAGACCAACGGTCTAACGTGCTATCCGAGGCACGGAGGGGTCTTGATATGAAATTGATAGTCACCCATCGACGGAACGACCTCGGCAGGCGTAGCTTAACCTTCGATCGACCAGTGCGTCTGTTATAAATTAACCACAAGCTCCTCAAAAAAAAAAAACTATCGTTTTTTGATATTTAATGAAAATATTTGCAAAGGTTATCCATAAAAATATAGACAAGTCGCTTGCTTTAAGAAAACCCTTTCAAAACTGCGATATTTTTCCGTTAACCCTAGTTTTCTATACCTCCAGGCCCCGCGGGATGTAATAAAATGAAGTATCCAACATTCCGGGGGTAAAAAACTTCGTTAGTTTAGGGAATATCTATATTGTGATGACGAGAAGGTTTCGAGACTACGTGTGGTATAAGTTACGTGGCAGAATTCATAAATAGACGAGCATAATACATAAAGGTACACTTCGCGCAAAACTATATGATGAGCCCTCTGAACGTAGGCTCGAGAACCAAACCGCGCATGGTACAGTCGAGTGAGAGAGAGAGTGTTCCCTCGGACACCTATATTATGCATACTGCGCAGCCACTCGCGTGCAACTTCCGAGAGCTCATAACGTTTTGCGCGAACTGTAAACGTGTCCTACCAATTTCTAAATACAATCTAATCAGGCTTAACAGGGTTAAGCCTGATTTACACGGTACAATTTAATTGGTTGTGGCATACCATAACTTGAAGCATATATTTGAATTTGATTGTATACCTCAGGCGAGAAACTTGCAACGTGTAAATGGGGCTTTAATGGGAGTTGATATGTATTAGCAACCGGAGACAAGTTTTGATCCTCAGATCCTCAGATAAACTCTCAAAAGCTATTGATTCTACAAAATGATCTAGTTACATATATAAAGCGTTATCACCTTGATTTCAAAACAATCACATTTAATTTTAAACTTTGACGTGGACGATTGACGTTCGAGCAAATTGCTCGAGTGCCAAAGTCAGTTAATTACTACCTTTCAGTTAATTACTACCTACTATCGATGGCTACTATCTACATATTTATGTATAGTGCAATATTGATGCATTTGATTGGAGTTGCTGTTCTAACTGTTGAGTGTGTGTGTGTTGTGTTGTTGTTGGAGTAACTTTACACCTATTGTCTCTGGAAGAACGTTTAGATTTAATTGCAGGCGAGTAACGTTATTTTAACAAGCTAGTTTAATATTTGAAACAGAAAAATAGTGATCATATAAAGTCTCCTAAGAGTAAATTATTAGATACTAGCGACCCGCTCCTGTTTCGCACGGTATTCATGACTACACATCAAACTTCCGGAATAAATTCTCTAAATGATGGTGAAAACCGTATCTAAATCCGTTTCGTTGTTTAGAAGAACAATACGGTCGCAGAGAAAGACACGAAAAGTGACTTTAATATAGATCAATTTAATATTTCCCTTTGATAGAAATCGTTCTTAATGCCAGTGATTTGTCATTCGCTAATTAGCAGGTAGAGAAACAGTTTGATCCCTCATTATGGCACGTTCCTAGCTACGTATCTCAAGCAAAAAAAAAAGACTAACTAATGTATGACAATGTACAATTACCTACTAATATTGGTGAATTAGTTTATTTGAGAAGGAGATAATCTTATTCAGGTTTTCAACTTTTTTTCACCAGGGTGCTAATTGTCCACAGAACGCACATAATGTATCAGCGCCAATAGTTGAGGCTTTTTATTTTTTTTAATACATACATAAACTCACGCCTTCTTCTCTTCCCATAGGGGTAGGTAGAAGCTACAGAACGCCACATGCTACAATCCCTACATACACCTTAAAAAAAACAAATCAATTCAATTTTAATTATAACATAAAATTCGTTTATTTCAGACTATTTTTGAGCACATTTTGTTAGTATGAAATTAACTTAAGACTACGGTTAGTCATGACTAGAATACTCTTTATTATGTACATAATAAAAATTACTAGAAAAAAAAAGCATAAAACTGAATTACTAGAATGCTAGTCTCTCTCTATATCGCTTTTTAGTATTCACTCCAATCCACAGACTTGCTAATTATTTACTCTGTATGTCTCAAAATAATCTAACTTCACATGTACATTTGTAATTAAAATTTAAAACCTTTTAGTGTACCGTGCACTGTACCGCACTTAAGTCCGTCGTTGTACCTAATTTCGTTCGTAACAGGTTTTTTGACTGCATCAGATGGAGTCAAAAACCTGTTTTGCATAGATAATTATATTATTGTACCTGCTTGTTTTGTCTTGTTAAAAAAGAAAAATTGTAATGGATGTTTTGTTAGATTTTTCTAACTAGTATTTCTACTTTCTTTGAACACTGTCTTTTATATTAACCTTGTCGTTCTTAACTCATGGTTGTAATGGACCATCTCATTTGTTGCAATGAACAGTTTAAATTTTTTAAAGAATGTGTCAGACATTTTTCATTGTCTTTACTAGTAGAAATGTACTGCAAGGATATTACTCCTTCATAGTCTTCCAAACTTCATGGTCTATTCTGTATCTCTTAGAATAATGTTCAGAAATCCAGATCACTTAGCCAGCGTTTATCTGTCATCTGCCTCCATTTTTTGTTGAAACCGTGTTTATTTTCTGAACGGTATGTTTACCTGTTAAGATCGTTTGATAGGTGATCGATCAATGAGGAGGTCATTTGCCTTCAACCTTACAACAACCATCACCTCGGTGTCCAGCCTCAATTTTTATTAGTTTTGCCCACCCGTGCCGTGGCTATGGACGGTACGGGTCAGTTATGCCAAAATTACATTACGAAATGGGATATTATTAATTGCACAACAAATAAATAATCACCTATCAATTTATTTCCATTTTTTAAATACTGACTGCACAGCAAATTAATCAGAGCGTACATACATAATACTCAGACTCGAGATCGGTACAAAATGCAATATTACTGTACTAGGATAATTAAGGATGCAAGAGCGAGCGATGCGAGCTCGGGACTTGGGGCAAACCGATTCGGACAGGTTAGGTTAGAAGACCCCGCCATCCCCTTCGTTTTTTTTTTTAAACCACCCTGAAGTAGGAGCACCGCCAAGTGGGGCTCCGTCGACTACGCCTTATTTATTCCCATTCAGAAATACGAGGCCTCGCCTAGTAGATAGCGGTGCGCCACGAATGTAAATTTTGCTTATTTAGTTATATTTTGAGTTGAATATTTTGTTGTGCAATCAGTAATTTTGATTGGAATTCGGATTATTTTTGGATACAATAAGTTTTTTATTTTATTTGCGTTTAAATAGTACCCTTACGAAATCAGTGAGATAAAATTTTAGAGAGAATTTTTCGTACAAGTGTGCGGCCGGCGCGACCGCCTGGCGCGAGCGTCAGTCGCTCGCCCTCGAGAACCATAGGACTGTCACCAAACAAAGTTGCCCTATAATTTTATATCATTTCATGTCACTAATTTCAGAATGTAATTTTTGCTTTACGGAATCAAATTCATGACTTTGCTTTGAAACGCAGATTATCAGTGTCATAACATGACTTTGAATTTCAAAACCACTAGCTTTGTATGAAAATAGGAGCGTCAAAAACGAAATGGTATAGAAGCGAACTGATGGCATTCTTGCGTCACTATTTTACATGAAGCGTAACATTCATGCCCATTATGTAAATACTTGTTTGGTACATTTTTTTCAATCCTTTACCGAATTGTTCGTCTATTTGAGACATATATTAGAGTTTGAAAACAAACTTTGATGGGCTGATTTTTCAATGGTCACATAACTTTTATCTGAAGAGCAAATTTGATAGTTTGACGTATTTTCTTAATAGAAAACAATCAAACCGCAACATTAATTCCTTTTATGAAAGTATTGAAAAATCAGCCCCAAGGGCTGAGTTTCCACCTAAGAAGAGCGAGGATGCGTAGCGAAGAATTTGTGTGCAACTATCCAATAACATCGCTTTATTTTCATAGCTTGAGCTAAGCTAGTGCTGTTATTCGTTAGTTGTACGCACATTCCTCGCTACGCATTCTCGCTCATCTCTTGTGCAAACGCACCCTAACACATTATATTTATAAATAGTTTCAGTTAATGTTATTCATGTGGTGTGTCTGGGTTTTCAAGTGAGCCAAAGTCGCGTGTTCGTTTTGGTATAATTAAGAAATTTTAGCAATGTTTTTTCCTATGAGACTTATGTGAGTAAGCAGGAGAGAGGCCTGTTTAGCTTAAGTATAATATTAGTATAGAATAAATAAGTAGTCTGGCGTATGGTAAGTAATGCACCTACAAACATACCTACCTATGTGTTAATAGTTTGCCATAAGTTTTTTAGTAACTTTCGCGATACTTGTTCGAGTAAATTTTTGCTCGGGCAAACTCAAAATGGGCTCGTTAGTCAAGCCGTCACTTTGGGAAACAGGTTATCTAAAGGCCTAAAACTATTTGAATTAATGAGACGTCGTCTACGAGCCTAATGCAAGGACATGTTCTTAGAGATAAATATTTCCTTTTAATAACATTGTATAATAGTCCACTAAATTAAAATAATTCAGCAGATAAATACAAAAACTAAACGTATTTTAACAATGTATTTAACAAGATAATTATATTGTCACCCACGAACTCTGGCAACTGTTTTTCGAGCGATGCAGCCGTTTTGGAGATCCACATTAACATACATACAAACAGTTCAAACTGCGTGTATAAAGGCTCCCCCGCAGACAGGCGCGACGCGAGGCTTGTGGAACAATTTCCATGAGTTTTTGATAGAAATTGTTCTACTAGAGTCGCGTCGCCTTTACACCACCGCTCGTCAAAGATATTATGAATTTACACGTGTTTACCGTCTTCAATGACCAAATTCTTTTGTTTGCCTATTATTAATGTATTTGCCATATAATCTAACACTTGTGTGACAAAATGATTATGTATGTAATATATTGTACACATGAGAATAACTACCAATACACAAAAATCTATATTTATTCTGTAGGTATCCTAATTCTATGTTGTGTATTTTTAAATCTAAACTAATATTATAAAGAGAAAAGATTTGATTTTTTTGTCTGTTTGTATGTTTGTTTGTTACGTTTTCACGCTAAAACGGCTGAATGGAGTTGGATGAAATTTGGCATATGGGTAGACCATAACCTGGTTTAGGACATAGGATACTTTTAAACCTGATATTCATACAGGATCAAGAATTATGCGGGTGAAACCACGGGGTGCAGCTAGTAGCCAATAAAATGATTCCAAATACTGGCTTCGCAAAAATTACTTCATTAATGCAGTACCTATTGAATTGCATAACACCGAAAATACGAAAACCAATTTCACAAGATTTTGTAATTTTATTATAAATCTATCTGTATACTCGTATCCTACAGAACATGGTCCTTCGAGCCGGATTATATGTAAGGATTCTAAGGAACTATGGAATTATTGATGTTACGTGGCCAGAGGAATGAAAATTAGGTATTAGGTACTTATAGCATTTATATTAGCCATCAATTATCGTGTATATTCGTGTTACATGAACTCATTATAAACTAAAGTAAATGGACTGCCTCGTAGGTCTAGAGGTCTCAAGCGCTACTGCTAAACACGAGGTCTTGGGTTCGATCCTCAGGTCGCGCAAAGTGTTATTGGGTTGTATCTATTACTTAGGAACTTCTCAGTAGTAGCTCGGAGTCTGGATTTGTGCCCGGTTGATGTCAATAGGCTCGCACCCCCCGGGCCGGACTTAAACATAGCTGGCTAAATGTGGGTGTACTATAGTTGCAGCTCTGCCATACCCTTCGGGGATTACAGGCGTGATGTTATGTAATGTCATTATCTATTATTAGGTAACTATGAAAGATTCAAGGTTACAAACGGTAGATCATAGATTGTTTGTCTAAACGATAGTAAATGTTTGTACACAAAATGGCTGGTGATGCCGTTAAGCTAGTTTTGGTTGGTCTGATAAAATGAAGGCAAATAAAGTTAACGTTGTCTATGCTTATCTCTATCTTATCAAAGGAGATTACCAAACAAAAAGTCCGCTGTCACAACCAAACTTAGTGTATTTGGAGGAAAATTTAAAGCTCACTCTATATACGAGTATATATTGTTAACTATTTTTTACATGGATTTCATTTGCCATTCATCTACTTAATATTTTGAGGTTAGGTTCGAGAAAATAATTCGAAATGGTAGAGTTGGTGACAAATAAGGTGGTAATATCGATCATGCTTTTTATTCTACATTTTGTGCTAGTTTTTCCGAATGCATGGTTTTACAATACATCACTGATCTTTTTGTCCGTTTTTTTATGTAAGGAACATCAATAATCGTGTTGGTACTCGCAGTAAGTGCAGCTGGTCGCTAAACAAGCAATCGATTTTGTACTGCGTTTACTGATTCATAAGAACTTGAAAACATAACTTAGCATCAGGTTTGTTGTCCCAGAAGAGTTAGGCAAAGGTACCTATAATACAGCCACAATTCAAACTTGAAATGTTATTAATAGTAAGGTATATCAGAAATTAATAACATAGGTATTATTAGTTATTTATATTTACACTGGCGGACCGGACAGACGTTGTCCTGTTTCCTAGAACTCAATCGCAGCGCCACCTACTGGGTCCAATTGTGAATCTAAACCATACAGGGCGCCAACCAAACGCATAAAAAAAATAACATTCTAATCAGTCCAGCCGTTTAGTAGGACTTCAGTGACATACACACGCACACACACACACACACACACTGCACACACTGTTAACACTTTTTATTTTTTATTATTTGTGTTTTGTGTTTCACGTACTGTGTCCAAATAAACTTTATTCTTTCTTTCTTTCTTTCTTTTTCTTTTGTACAGTAGAATTATATATATAAAGATAATTTATAAGACCTCGACCACAACCAGGGTGGAAAAAAGAAATGTACGAATTAAACTATATCCGCAATAAACGTTGGCGTCGATCGCATCCAGGACATATGCAACGATCAGCTGCTCGTCTATAGATTGCTGAAGAAATCTTCGGCGATGCTGTATTTACAGGATCACGCTGAATAGGAGGAAGTAGTGTAGTGGGGGTACTGGAATTACGTTTTCCTCCTGTGGTATTGTTTCTTCCCTTTATTGCTAAAAGGGTCTACTAGAATTAGTCTGCCTTTCAAGCTGCACTACTCTCTACTTATTAGCAGCCGTGAAAGATGCGCGGCAAACACTTTCCAGTCTTGATGCCTTGAACAATTAAAAACATTTAATCTCACGGAGAAATATATACCTACCTAGCAGTGTACCTGACTGATGGAATGGTGTCCATCCTAATATCACGTTTCTCTGAGGATAATTGAGTGGCACTCAGGAACCCCTTGGAAAACGTAACATTGACTGTCCACATCCAAAGCACACATCACTGTGACCAAATGGTTCAAGTATCCGTTCGGAATCTAAGGGAGTTCTTTCTTGTATCAATGTAAAACATTAATAACATATCATACAAGCAGTATTGATCTGAAAGCATAAGTGTTTAATGTTATAAAAAATATTGTTAGTCCTTGAATTGAACTAATAATCGAAGTGGTTACTTTAGTAGCTAACTATGATATAAATGCCTCTACTAGGTGAGGTAAGAGAAGAAAGAGAGAAAAAAAAAATCTTTTCAGTAAAAGAGGTGAAAGACATAATTAAATGACTAGAAATAGGGACCAATTAGTTCAACCAGGTTTCAGACTGGTTAAAGTAGACTCATCCTTCATGGGGTACTGTTTAAAATGTTATAATAAAATACCTCCCCACATACTCCAACTGAATGAAACAAAATTTAAATCTCGTATAAAACGCACACTATGCAGCCAAGCATATTATAAGTTGGGGGATAACATCGCTGACAAAGAAGCTTGGCTCAACGCTGGTCCTGCTCCACAGGGGGGCATAAATTAATTGATTAGCATTCGAAAATATTGTTGGAGCTGCTGAAGATTGTAAAAACAACAACATCTTTGCATTGTATAAATTCAATTTCTTAACAATGTATAATTGCATAGCACATGTGTGAGCACTATGTACCTACTATAAACCCACCATTTACTAGGCTCGTCTTTCATTGACTTGAATGTGCCCTGGCGGCTGAGAGTATGTCATGCTCACTCAAATGTTTCGCTGGTGGTGGCGTGTGTGTTGGATCATTAAGTTCCCTTCAAAATGGTTGAGCTGAATGGTGCTGATCCATGCGTCATGTTTGTGAACGGGCGCCGTCAGTAGGGACTGGTCAACTCTTAGCTGCCACGGCTTATTTTAATTTAAATTTTTGAATTGTTTTTTTATCTTTTTTATTACGGATACTTTAAACGTGCACGTCTTTCTACATCGTTCTCACATTTTTAATTTGAACATGAATGATGTAAACAATTTGTTTTTTGTAACTATATATTGATTTAAAAGAGTGTCCATGGAGTTTCTTGCCCGTTCTTCTCCATAGGTACCTACTACGCTTGGGAATGGGCAACTAGCTTCATTTTTCTGACTGCCTGACCCTTTGACAATTCAAAAGTGCCTGTAATTGGTTTATTTGAAATAAATGCTTTGAGTTTGAGTTTGAGTTTGAGTTTAATACTTATAGGTGTTGTCAGAGCAATCCATGATCTTTAAAACGAGTCATAGCCGCAGATATATTGTCTATGTCATGTCACTAATGTTCTAGCAATACAAGTGAACAAGTTTATACATTGGCGACGATGACTTGCTGGCCGATGTCTTACTCTAGATGGAGACATTGCTAAGGATTATCAGTTATACGCAAAGACTACGCTATGAAAAAGCACCTGAACCCCCATTTCGATTATATTCAAACAGTTCAGATAAAACTAATATTGAAAGCAACAGCATCCGTGGCGGCGCCACAGAACAAATGCAATACGTCACATTTTTTAGTTTACCGATCTTCTTTTCTTTAAATGCTTAAAATGTATTCCAAAATAATAATTCAAATTAATACGACGCAACGCGTGACGTAACGACTTTCTCGACACACATAAAAATATACCTAATTTAATTAACAAACCGGTAGATACGCTTAGAAATTAACTTCATCAGTATTTTTTTATGTTGGCATGTGTATCTATATAGTTTTACGTAGTAGCAACATTCGGAAATGAAGTGCAATGGCAGAGTAACGTATGTGGAAAATACGTATAAATGTAAAAAAAAACTATTTTCCATGTCCGAAATCCGGGATTTTTTTTCGTAACAAAAATGTAAATCGAATTTAAAAAATAGGAGTTTTTTTATGAACTACATTTGATTTTGAACCGCTCCCTCGCAAGTTGGAACGAGTACGGCCCCGTGGCATTCTCCATTTTTCCAAAGGTACTCAACCTACCGCAAAATCTATTGATGTTCTGGCAATCACAGACAGTCCATTCATTTTTGCTACGAATGCTACGATGCCAAATCGATCGGAGATCACGATTCAATGCATGCAATTAGCGTGCCCTAACTCTCGTGACGAACTCTGTCTAAACACTGAACACTAGCCACACTGTCTAGCATGACTACGAGTGGGGTAAGACTATAAATAAATGGTACGAATACGGGATATTATGTTTACGTCCGAAAGTAAACGGCATTATATATTATACTCTATTTAGATTCGAAATTTAAACGTGCACAGTTCTTCTAGCAAATAGTTTCAGAAGTATAGTTAAAGTCTGGCGAAAAAAACCTGACAGTGGACGATTTATTTGTAGCATTACTTATATTGGTGAGTAATTCTAATTAAATAAAATTATTTATTTAACCATTTAAGTATGTACACACATTTATATAAACAGACAAGAAGAAAGGAACAGACAAATACGTACAAAGGTGATGCTTGTTTCTAAATAAATCTATTCCAGCATACCTGCTATAGGAGAGCATATTAAAAGAGATGTAGACAACGTGTGTACGAGTAGAAGGGAAAACGAAATACATAAAATCTAAAATAATTTTCCAATTTAAATACAAAAATACAATATGAGAATATACTTACATACATACTTCTAAAATAAATATCACTAAAAAAGATAGAGAGATGAGTGAGTTATGAGCAGTAGTAGAGTCCAGTGGTAACGGCCCTGACTTACCTGTAAGTATTTTGTGTAATTTATTTCATCACCGCTGCTCTCAAAGCGGTGAAGGAAAACATTGTGAGGAAACAGGCATGTCTTAGAACCTAAAATTAGAAAATAAAAATGTGACATCCATTAAATCGTACTTCGCCCGCGTGGTGGATTATGGGTATGGCCCTCTCTCACAGAGAGGAGGCCTGTG
Source organism: Griposia aprilina (assembly GCA_916610205.1). Lineage (NCBI taxonomy): Eukaryota > Metazoa > Arthropoda > Insecta > Lepidoptera > Noctuidae > Griposia > Griposia aprilina. Next base: position 5,822,101 of record OU744306.1, read on the forward strand.
CCTGTGGCCCAGCACCGGGAACGATTGTGTTCTGTTATAGAGTTTTTCTAAACTAAAAACAGGGACACTATTCTTAGAACAGTTAACTTTACAATAATTACTTTGCTTGTTTTGTTTCATGTTATTTTTCTGGCCATTTTTCGGTCCTTGGGCCATAACCACAACCGCGGTAAGGTACGGCGTAAATAATATGAACGTAATATTTAGAAAGAAAGAAAGAAAATATGTTTATTTGCGGTAAACATGATGCAGAGAAAAACACACAAATACAAAAAAGAAAGAGTTGGGGGAAAATAAGGGGAATATATAAATTTACGTATAGGTACAGCCAACCGCATGTCCATGGTAACAATTTGACAGTGACAGCGCATGTTTTTCATAGCAGAAATGGCGGTTTTCTCAGTTCAAGTGTTAATGGGACGTGCGGTTAACAATACTTACTTATAGATTAATGAAATGAGCTATATCCGATTTCATGCATGATTGAAACGAGATATAATTTGCGAGCTATAATTAGTAACTTGTTTGACCATCTCATGATTACACGGTTAATTTGGAGCAGCTTTTCGTTCGTTTCAGACCCGGGAAAGTTCCACCGGAAAATGTATGAAATATATCACGTTGTTAGCTATATGTAATTAAACGTTAACGTAGGAGATGCTTTCAACCAAATTTAATTATTTTGAGAGGTTGTTCAACAAGCGGTACTAAATGCTGTATATTGTAATAAATACAATTCATCAGTATGTAGGTTCCTTATTAGTAAAATAAAAGGACTTTTGTCTTGTTAAAATGGAGTGGCTAGGGCTGTGCTGTTTCATGGAGTGGAATGCGATACATGTAACTGCAAGCTGCGTAAGTATTAATAAATACGCCTCGTAGTGAATGACCTCAGTTAGCCGTTTCTATATTCGAGGGCACGTAATACCTAAGTAAAGGAATAAAATATTCCTAATTTAATAAAAGACTGACTCAAAAATCAATCTGCCTAACTTTTCCCAACTATATTGGGGTCGGCTTCCAGTCTAACCACATGCAGCTGACTACAAGGATTTTACATGGAGCGACTGCCTATCTGACCTCCACAACCCAGTTATCGGGGAACACGATACCCAGGGTTAACTTGGTGTCCTAGACACGGAAGGGTTTCGATAAATTAAGCCAAAACTACGTTGCTCAATTAGTGATATGAAATGACATAAAAATATAGGGCGACTCTTTCGTGGGTGACAGTCCTATGGTTCACGCAGGCGAGCGTCTGACGCTCCCGCCATCGCCAGGCGCCCCACCGCGCGCCGCCGCGGTCGCCCGCGCTCTTGTACAATAAAGTCATCCTATAGTGTTAGTAATTGCGTAATGTAATTTTGACTTTATGGATGGTCACCCATCCACAGCTGCACATCAGAATTTTACTTGGAACGACTATCTGACCTCCATAACCCAGTTACTGGGTAATAGGATACCCCTTGGTAAGACTGGTTGACAGACTTTCGGGCTTCTGACGCTCGTAACGACTGTCAAAGATCCACGAATGACAGTCGGGACCAACAGTTTAACGTGCTATCCGAAGCACGGAGGGGTCTCGATATGAAATTGATAGTCACCCATCCACGGAACGATCTTGGCAAGCGTAGCTCAACCACAAGTCCCTGAATCTGATACTGAAAGAAAAATCGGAATCAAAATTTTCAGCTAAAAATGAATAATAATGCCTAATGTATTTTTTAGAATGAGAATGCCTAACATTAATTAAATCTCTAATTCAATAGCTTTTTTGCGCTTTAGTGATTTTTTGCTCCAAGTATTCTTATGTACGAGTTTATTGAATAAGTCGAGCAAAAAATGTAAAATAAAAAAACAAAATGAAAGTCCCTTCGTTAAAATAATATTTTACTTAAAATACTAGGTTTCATTGAAATACAACTCTCAATAACTCTAAAGCAATCGATTCTTCTTAAGTTTCGAGAGGTAAAACGATTTAATTAATCTAAAATGAATTTATCGAACCTTAATGATCAGCACTTTGATGGTAACAAATTATATAATTATTAGAATTTGAATATTTATTACTTGGGGGACTATATGAGAGACGACCCTTATTTTGGGAACATAGCAATGAAGTATTGTAATAAATCAAATTAATTTCTCAAAGAATTTTAATTTGTAAAGTTGAATGGTATAAAATAATGAAGCTGTAGGTATGTACAAGTTATGAATATTTTTGGTAACTATTGCTGCTATGAACGACAAAACATTGTGAATTAATCAGACAAAACAATGCAAAACCTCATTTTCAATAGCATGTACCTACGAGTATGTACAATAAACTACAGACTAAATGCTTACGTACTAACTTACCAACAAAAAGCTATAGACTACTTATCATGTCAGATTATAGAAGACAGAGATTAATAGATGCAAAACATTCATGTAATAATATTATGAAACTTTTGCCCGCGGCTTCGTTCGCGTTAATTTAGACTTTGACAATCAATTCGGGTTTTAATTCAATCATGATTTCGAAAGACACGTGGCGCCATCTATTATCATAAGTACGTTATTTTCTGTTTCCTCGGGAACAGTATTTTTTTTCGGGATGAAAGGTACCCTATGTCCGATTCTGTACCCCTGACAACGTTTAGGCAAAATTTCAGGATGATCGGTTCAGTGGTTTAGGCGTGAAAAGGTAAAAAACAAACAAACAAACTTACTTTCGCATTTATAATTTTAGTTAGGATGCGGTTGTTAATTTTAGACTACACGAAACCATCCAAAATAATACAAACGACATTCTAGATGCACTTGTAAATGTGACTAAATGTGACTACGCACGTAAGGTGTGGGCCAAAATGACCTGATTACCAGCATTCCTTTTATTTGTCACAGCAGTATGCACGTAGTGTGCCAAATTGCTGCAAATCTTTGTGAAACTCTTACGTACGTATAAGTACTATAATTATTATAACTGGTAGGTAAAAGGTCAGCTTGGTAATAGACTTCAGCTTTCTATTTCATCTGCAACACGTCAGTCATCGTCACTAAGATTCAACTAATCAACAAACGTACCTATATTACACCCACATATTGCCAGTTATGTGTAAATTTCATGTAACAGGGGGCGAGCCTATTGCGATCAACGGGGCACAAAATATACAATTCTAGTACATTTCTCTCATCTCAGTGGATATCGGAAAATATCCCACGGGAACGAACTACTGGGATTAAAAGTACTCTATGTGTTAATCCAGGTTATAAACTATCTGTGTGCCAAATGTGATCCAAATCCGTTCAGCTGTTTTTGCGCCAATCCGGAAAATACATCCAGGCAAAGAGACAAACCGACAAAAAATCTAAACCCCCCTATTTTTGGCATCAGACTCGAACCGACCTCGTCGCAATTTATTTTTATTTTTCGTTGATTCTTTTTTGATAACCGACGTAAAATGTCTACGCTAGAGGGTCTAAAATAATGTACTTAATTCATGATTATAAGCACCAGAAGCTATCTAACCCTGAACACAAGGGTAATTAGAATAAAGTTAAGTAGGTGAAGTCACCTGCTGAATCATAATAATGTACAATATTACACTAACTATATTTATAACATTTTATTTTAACAACAAAAAAAATACTGCATTATTTTGCTCATACACTGTACTCGACTGAATGTTGCACATGTCATAACATTAGATGGTACAAGATAATTTATTCAGCTATTCGATCTTAGTCTGGTGTATGCGCTCTTAGTCTCTGTCCAAAATAACAGTAATGAATGCATGATTTATGCATAGAAAGTTGAATAATTGTATAATATGTGACGCACACACGGTCTTCTTTTAGTGAAATATTAAATGTTAAAACAAAATTTGTCCTTTTATACTATATTTATACCCGATAAATATCGTTTCAAATTACTGTACTTAATCATTCAGCAATACGCTTGTGGCACAAAAGTGAGCTTTTGAATAATTTTCCTTTATAACATTAAATGCTAGGTATTAATTCTATTCTATAAGGCTGATTGGACCCCAATTAGAATTGTGTAACAATGCCTATTGTTTAAGATTTAAAACCATCGAAGGGGGATCATTTTCAAGCGCTTTGTACAGTGGAGTAATTTTCTCGTTGAACGGTTTCCTTAAGCAGCCTGGCGTACATAAGGTAACTTTAGCTCAGATATCACTACAGTATATTGAAGTCTGCTTAAATTAATCTCAGAGTTTCATACATGGTTATTTATAACTCGACGTTTTCCTTGCAGGACGTCATAGTAGGTTTAAAATGCAACAAATTAAGCCAGCAAATGTTCTACTGCAATTGAGTAGTTTTTGAGTTAATTACATTTTTATTTTTTTTATTCATGAGTATTCCAATTTAAAAATGATTTATAGCTCGACTATACTGGAATTGAAGTTATTATCACAGCTGATCCCGTAGCAGATCTTTTTTAATAGTTCAAAGATCAAAAATTCCAACCTTTGGCAAAGATCACTAATTAAACATTTTATTTTTCGTAATTTTTATTTCTGCCGGACAAATTACTTCGAAAAAAAAACAGATTTTCGGTAGAATATTTGGTGGCTTAATTTGTTGCATTTTAACTCTACTATGACGTCCTGCAAGGAATACGTCGAGTTACAAATAACCCTGTATAGCGATATTGATTCAACGTGGATCAGGCGTTTCAATATGAGAGCCTCGACTTCACAATTCAACCAGAATGGGCAACCTAAACGTTTCTCTAGTGCGCCTAACTTTCATCGCCGCACTCGAACTATGTCAGCCGTACTTTCATCAACATTGTGTCTTAATGAAGCAATTCTCATATACACTTAATAGTTTTTCCAATTACTAAGTCCTTATTGCTAAACAGATCGCTTAGAGCAGTCTTGAGAAGTTTGCTGTATCTGAGCCCAAACTCGTCTTACTGACGCTAGTAACTGACGCTAGTAACTGTCCTGTTCGAACGCTCGCAGACAACGCTCTCCCGTTTCACACCGGTGCAGTGTTCCTACCATTATTAAAGCGTTCGCTCATCCGATCACAGTGATTTCCGATGCTATTCCGCCCCTACGAGATTTATTGGCTATCTATGAATATTGAAACTTGCCTTTCAACTATGATAACGTTTGTTTAACGAGGATGCGCTAAGGTAGCCCGCCAAATTCAAATTTACTTAAGTGTTTTGCAATTTGCAGGTCAGTGTCAGGTTGTATGTTGATTAAAATATGATTCGCGGCCGTAACAAATACGGTTTTACAGAATTATAATCATTAGAATCAAGCAATACAACTCCTTAAGGCGTTTCCCTGACCAAACGACCTTGAGCGTTCGGTCTTTCTCTGTCCCGTCGCTGAGTCTCGCTCTGTCTCGCTCCCTGCGTATGCTCATTTATCATAGAATTAACAAAAAAATTGAAATTATTGTAATAAAAAAAGACAAGCGATGTTTTGAAATAAAATAAAACGTGAATTATTTATATTTTTAAATTATCTATCCATTAGTGTAATCCTCAAATTTATAGAACGTCACCTTTAGCAAAAGATGCATGCCATCAATAATTTTTGTCACTTTTTCATAAGGAGATTTTAAATGTATTTATAACACATAAAAACAAATAAGAACGTGCAATGTGATGATAAGATATCGAACATTAATTATGTGCTTTTAGATGTAGTTTATTACCCATAGTGAATGAGTTAATAGCCTCTGAATAACGCACTATGGCAAGGTTTTGGTCGGGGTACCGCCTTAAGTTAGAATTAGCCTCAAATGTTAAGATTTCATGAAATAGTCGTTCAATAGAGTAATATGAACTTATAGACATGTATTGATGAGTTTTGTGATTATAATTCTATAAATACATATTTGTTACGGCCGCGAATCAGATTTAGATCAACAAACTTAAGAAAATTTGAATTTCGCGGGCTACCCTGGCGCTTCCCCCTTAAAGCGAATAAACAAGAGTATTTTTGCACGTATTACCGGAAGCTTTTAAACGGGTTTTAATTGTAAATTCAGACCACTGCTTTTGTCAATGTCAAAAAATCATGATCGTTTAATTCACTATCTGGACTATACTGTGTCCAAAAATATATTATCATGAACTTTGTAAAATTGATGTTTGATTGTCTAATAAAATTGGTTTTTAGCAAGCCACATCTTCCCCTGAATCACAGTGATTATCGTAATTCCATCTCAACAGGAATAAATTATTGGAAACCTCTCGGTGATTAAATCCGTCTTTAACGAGGTTTTAAATCATACTGCGGATATTGAAGCTGGATTTATCTCCTTCGAAATTGTCACATTATTGTAAGATTTTTAATTTCAAGGAACATTTATGAAAAAGAGATTAGGGTTTATTTATTATGTATTTATTTAATAAAACTGATGTGAAATTATTTATTATGAATTAAAATTAACTGTTAATAAAATAAAAATATTATATCCTAACTTAACTAAAACTATTAACAATCTAAAATATGGCGTCGAAAAATTCCTCCGTATCGCTGTCGACTGGTAGTGTACCCAAAAGATGTTTACATTTTAATTAATTAGAAAATGTAAGGCATTTTACATAAGCTCTTCCAATTTACTTAGTACATACTTAATACATTAAATATTATTTATGAATATTAAAAAATTGTGATATTTTTAGTAAAAAAAAAAAAACCTTAATTTCTTACCAGAAGACTCTAAAAACAGTAAAATGGCACGTGTCAAGAGATACATTGGAACAAAGTGAGAGCACCGTTATCAAACATAGTTGCAGCATTTTATGGCTACAAGAGTTTTCAGCGCAGAATAAAGTGTCTTCGAGCTTTTTTCTTAACGAATGTGCTAGTCGGGTATTTTACAAGGAGGTTCTGTTACATGGATAGTTTTACACCAGTTTTGGTATTGCGAACATTTAGACACACCCAATCCTGTGTGTTACGATTTTGTTACCGTTTCATGTTACCCTACATTGGTTGAATTTTGTTATCGACTTTTATGAGAATAGATTTTTGATTTGCAGTTACATACTTGTTTCAGGGTGATATTAACATCTACCATAAAAGGTGATGAAAGGTTTTTTTGACAAATTGATAATGGCAGCGGTTTCCGGTTCTAAAACCACACTTCGAGGAAGGTCCTAAAGGGGATTTATCGATAACCACTTCCTAAGAATGAAAGGTTCTTTTATGTTTAGCTTTGAAAGACGACGCTTCGACGTTGGCTAAGAAGCACATCTTTGAAAACGGAAATAAGTGTATCTTTGAATTATGACATTTGACACTAAAATCTTATCAGGATAAGATGTTTTATGTACCGATACGCTTATGCAGACAAAAGTGGAAGTGAAATACTAGGAGGTATTACCTACAGTCCGTCCGCATGTACGTAATTGAGTCCATTATATGGGATGTATAAGTACGCCTTGTTGCGTTCCAGTCGTACGCTAATCGAGTTATCTGGACAAGCTCAAGGAAAACCTTAAACAGAGCATATTGACCTGCACCCTTATTTCGTAAAACACTATCTATCCCAATCTGAATAATTTTGAAGCTTACTGCTAATTGCGTCATATGATCGAAAAAGTTGTCTGCTCAGCAACGTAAATAACGCAATGCATGTTGTTGAATTGTCAAAATGAAAGCTATTCCTACTGTTAGTGTGTTACGCAATTACCCCGCTGGTCATCAACTGACATAATTTATAGGTACCTAAAAAACCAAGAAAATCTCGAGAGAGATACTTTTCAAAGATAATTCACAAGTTTAAAACAGAGTCTATCATACCTACTGAAGTATGGAAAAAGTGAGATAATCAAATCATCCAGTCAGTGAGTTCTGAAGAGTATCCTAATTTTAGACGGACCAACCAACTAAAGGGACGAGTCGTGCGAAAAATGAGCATTTTTTGCCAATTGATGAACGAAACAATTGGTCCATTCAATCTGTGTGGTTTTTACCTCAAAATACCATTTCAGACACATGGTCTTCACATGATCTGACCAAGATTATGTCTGGACTTTAAAAGAGACTGACCTCTGAGTTTGTTTCGGCTTTTCTTCTCAGAGTAAGCAGATATAAAACGCCGATCTCAAAATAATATGATTGACGTTTAAAAGTGTTTGTACAACCCTACTTACAGAAATAAAATCATTTATCATTGAATATTTTTGAAATAGATCAGAAACCAAAAGAAAAAAAAACTGCTACATTATTTTCTTTATTTCACTATTTCTCATCCAGTTGATTAGATGGAGTGGATACGTTTCTCCGACTTGATTTGATCACGTTTATCCAAAAATCACGCAGGAAGGTAGGTACAATCACTCAGACTTGGAACACAATACCTATATATACGTAGTTACAACACAATAATATAATTAACGTTATTCGGATCTTTCTTTCTTCGAGCTAAATTGTATCAAACTGGAACTATTTCGGGCGTAAGCGGGTTTTGGAAGAAAAGTCGCTGTAATTGCAATTTTAATTAGGGTAATTAAAACTGCTATTACTGGGAATGTTCTTCTTTATGAGTCATAAAACTAATATAGTGCACTCCTGTTACCATAATCTAGACTCGGATAAAATTTATTTTCCTAAGGCCCGTATTACAGAACCTCACTCAGGCCTCAAGCATTATTTGAAATTATTTTAGACGCATTTGATTGGTTAAAACTAGATTTAAGTAATGCTTGAGTCTTGAGTGAAGTTCTGTAATACGGGTGTAAGAGAGACTAAAACTTGGAGAATTTCTTGGAGAGTTTCTCATAGGTACCTGCTACGCTTTGGAATGGGCAACTAGCTTCATCTTTCTGACTGACTGACCCTTTGACAATTCAAAAGTGCCTGTAATTGGTTTATTTGAAATAAATGTTTTGAGTTTGAGTTTACCGAAAACGTAGCAGACTTGCTATAAATACCCGATTGGAAAAATAAAATGATGGATAATAAATAAATATTTTTGACATAAAACAACGCTCAGTAGGTAGTATTCTGAAAAATACCCGTGAATCGCTACTACCAAAAATACTAGTAAATTCTTTTAACTGAAGACCGCAATCCTTATCTACTCATAACTACTGTTCAGCAAATCTCGCCTTCGTCGTTTCGCTCGGTATCAAAAGAACATTACGGAAGGTCGTTTTTTTTAATATGTGCATTTTTATTACTTTTCGCAACCCGGTTATTTATATAGCATATATACATATAGCTAGTGGAAGATTTTCGGGGTCGAGTTTTTATTGTCTTTTGGGAGATTATTTTTATAATAACTGTGGGTATGATCTATGAGATGAGATAAGATGATAAGATAAGATAAAATATGTTTTCAGTAGCTGTATCTCATAATTTTTTTAACATGTTCAATGTGATAATTTTCTCTGGTTACCTTAGTTTTATTTGTAGAAGGTGGATGGTTTGAAGTCCGGAGAATAGATTTGTGCCCGGTTGATGGCAATAGGCTCGCCTCTATTACATGGGACTTAAGGCTCCCGCAAACAGGCGCGACGCGACAGCACGACACAAAGGCACCACTCGTCGCGCGGCACGCGGTGCCTATGTATCACGCTGTCGCGTCGCGCCAGTGTGTACTAGCCTTCATGGATAACTGGCGAAAAGCGGGTGTACTATAGGGACACCTCTCCCTAACTCTTTGGGAAATACAGGCGTGATGGTTGATGTTAAAATGGTTTGAAAATATATTGATCTTCAAAAGACGTTATATTTTGCAACAGATTCCTCATTTCTCTTAATGGACTTGAAAGGCAAACACAGGTCCAAGCCAAAGTCAAAGTAAAATCATTTATTTCAAATAGACACATAAAAGGCACTTTTGAACGTCAAAAAATTACAAGAAAATAGAATTGATTCTAGTTGCCCCTTCCAAAAAATAGTTTCTTATGGAGAAGTTTGGGCGAGAAAGTCCACCGTTACTCTTTTAAAATGCTTTACAATATTTTATATACGTTAATTATATAATTATATGTGACGAAGATGCACCTAGTATAAAATTACTATACCAAAATAGGTAAAAAGTTGCTATAGACTACAGTCTATACCTTCATTATAACCGAACTCTATGCAAAATCTAAGACGCAGTCTCGTCCCAGTGCGGTTCCATCGAGATATTGCCAATTAATGCTTTGCAGTCCCGGAAATTGAACGGTCGTAGTATGTCGTGCATATTCTATAGTTTGTAGTAGGTATTTGCTTCATGTAGCTTTTAGTATTGCTTTACGATATTTAGATACCGAAGTCAAACAAACCTTTGGTTCTATAATATTTGACATTAATTGCTTTCTCTGAATCACTTGTAGGAATCTGCCGTATATGTTCTATGTTATCGGGATTGGTTCTCGTACTTAGTCCTTTAAGTGGATCATTTTACGTGGGCCATGGCGGTCGTCATTGGTCATTTTAACCAGCCCACCTCCCGCAGAAGCGGATTAGATCTCCTAGTATGGTCAGAATATTTGCAAAAGATCTGGGTGACCCACGGGTTTCTATTCTAATTTGGGGGATGCCTGTGCATTCTAAAATCACATTGGCGACGATTTCCTCAACCTCCACGCATACTCTGCACAGTGGATTCCGTCCGTTATGCCTATTGTGTGGGAATGTTTTTTTCGATTCGTCTAACCCAAAGATTTGTAATAATAACATTAAAAATAACATTTCTGGGCGCTTAAATTGCTAACGCTGGCTAAACCTTACGAGATATATCAACATAATGTACTACGGAATTGTATATCGTAAAAAGGTCTACAGAAAACTCTGCAATAATTATATGTATATCTTCTAAGGATAACCCACAGTAATCATTTTTATCTTTTACAATACTAAAAAAATATGGGTTATTTACGAAGCTATTTTAAACAATACAGTATTATTCCTTATCCAATTAAATACGTTACTTAAGTTGAGAATTTAATGTAGATCAAAATTGCCCCTTACAACATATCATTAAATGATAAATAAATGATAAATGATTTTATTTCTGTAAGTAGGTTTGTACAAACACTTTTACACGTCAATCATATTTTTTAAACTAGATGAGGTCCGCGTTTCCTATCTGATTACTCTGAGAAGAAAGGCCGACACAAACTCAGAGGCCACAGTGTCTTTTAAAGTCCAGACATAATCTTGGTCAGATCATGTGAAGACCATGTAGATTGGTATCTGAAATGGTCTTTTGAGGAAAGAACCACACAGATTGAGTGGACCTGTCCACTCAGGGCACGCATTTGTCAGTAATCGTGCAGCTCAACTCAGGAAAAATAAATATCTTAGAAGATATCACAGATTTAAAAGTGTAACATCTAAAAATGGGGTCGATAGACACACTTTGGGTATCGTTGGTTAAGTTTATAACCATATTATGTTCTTATGTAAGTTCCTATTGTAAAAGATAAAGACTCGCTACGTTATTCTTGCTATAAAATGGTGCCCTTTTCAAGTAGAATCTGATAAAATTTTGTTTGGATATTGTTTTCGAAGTTGTTTTCTAAGGTATATATCCTTTACTGCTGTGAAGTACAAGCTTGATTCTGAACCTGTAATTTGATTTCATTATACAGTTCTGTTTACCAAAACATCGGGAGATCTTAATTACGTTTCAGATGTTTATCTGTTTCACGTAATTAAATCCAGAGCTCGAGTCTAATTTGGTATAATTTCAAGGGGTAAAGATCTTTGTGTGTTCGCCGGAAAACAGCCCTTGGCCTCCCGCGACTTTAGGAAACGTAATCATATTTATATTGGAGGATGAACCGAATTAAACCAGACGGTATCAAGTGGTAGAAAAACAAAGTACAGCTTTTGCAAAATATACTCGGAATCGCGATAAGTTTAATTTTGACAGTCAAACAACAGTCATTCATTATCTGGTGACAAGATTAAGAAAAAGCATCTGTCCCACCGTCCAATATTTAACACTACAATTGTTTTTAAATACTTTTGTTTAAAAAAACAAGAGCGGTGAAGAAAACGCCGATAAATACACGTTTCTTGTATGGGACGCCGTTAAATAAACTTGAAATATTTTTATTATTTGCTGTTAAATCGGCTATAGTATTACAAACTCTGAAAATTTCAAGTGTCTACCTATACAGCCCTGTGACAGACGGACGGACGGACAGCGGAGTCTTTGTAACACGAGTACGGAACCCTAAAATTGATGTAAAAACCTTTTTTGTGTTGTCAAAATGAAATCTATAAATAGGTTTGCATGCTTAATGAAATCTCTAAATAGGTTTGCATCCTTACTACGAGCTAAACATATTAAGGCTTTTGGGAAACCTTCTAGCCAGCCATAAGTACTCCTAAGGGTGATGACGGTTACTAATATCCGTGTAAGTCCCTGTTCACACGGTAATGATCAGTACGATATTTTACTGTATTATTTTGGGATCACATGGCAGTTTCATACTGCATTTGTTTTTAAACCGTATGAACAGTGGAATATTGCCGAATGATCCCATTTTTTTTACCGTAAAATATCGTACTGTTCATCGCCGTGTGGACAGGACTTAACCACGCAATACCTAAACAATAATTAATTACTTAAGAACCGAATAGTTTCCCATGGATAGGGTTGTTAATTTCTAAGTACAGATAAACTATTTGATTGATTTTCTCGTTGTGTTATTGGTTACAAAACATCGATTACATTATTGTGATGCTGAGAGTACTTGTTACTATTGGCACGTGGACAAGTGATAGCGTTTCAGTATACGTATGTGGAGACGGTATTTATATCGGCCATTATGTATATTGATAATTAACAAATATAATAAAAAAGATTCAATATTATGTTACTTTTACCGGGGAAACTGTATATTAATCTCGCATGTGAATTAATGTCAGGAATGTAGCGCGATACACACATTTAATATTTGCGCACATCAATCGCTGAAATGGAATTTCAATCAATCGCTGAAAAGCGTTGGATTCATATTTCGGGAAACATGGATTTAAACGTAGAATATGAAATTATTAATTCATGCATACTCGTACCTCTTCAAAACTGGGAACATTGGAATTTATAAATTGCATTTCACCATTTTCGTGGTTTTACCCCGGTTTTTATTTCGGGTTTTACCGATTAGTTTTGAAATTATTTTTTACTATCTTTTGCCCGGGGCTTCGCCCGCGTGGTGGTTGGAAATTATCCCACGGGTACGTACTACCGGGATAAAAAGTATCCTATGTGTTAATTCAGGTTATAAACTATATGTGTGTCAAATTCCATCCAAATCCGTTCCGTCGTTTTTGCGTGAAAGAGTAACAAACATCCATACATCGGTAGCGGTATCAACATCGCCACATGCGAGCTACACGTCATACTGACGTCACGCAAATCCTGCATCGCGCAAACAGAGTTTACCGCGCGACTAGCATATATACAACGTCCCGACATCAACCGTCGGGCAGTTGCCCACCAGACACAACACCCGTCTGTCTGGTCGGAGGATCCTCCCTTTTCTACAGAGTATGAGTGAACTTTATACCCTGTTCCTCATACCTCTATACATCCATCCATCCATCCATCCTCACAAACGTTCACATTTATGATATTAGTAGGAATGTGACTTTGTCATGTAAGCGTCATTATTTAACTAGTCGAGCTATCCTGAAAGAAATACATGAGTAGGTATGAATGTAAACGTGAAATTATAATGTCCCCCAAAAGTAATATTTATAAATAGTTCTCATAGTACGTGTAATTCGACAAGGTTCTTGAAGACGTAGTGTAGGATGGCCTTCCACAAGGTGGACCGATGACCTTCGTCGAAGTGGCGCTGCTTGGGGGAGGCCTGTGTCCAGTGGTGGACATCGTTTGGCTGAAATGATGATGATGATGATGATGAGGTACCGACAAATGGAGTGAATAGAGGTGCAGGCGTGAATTGAGACGAAACTTTGTAAGGGATTTTAACATTGAAATAAATATAGTTTGTTGCCAAATCGGACTCTAATCTGTTTACTGTATTATAATTAACAATTAAGTAAGTGCCCTTGTTGGCAACAAACTGTATTATTTCAATGTTAAAATCCTTTATAAAGTTTCGCCCCAATTTACCCCTGCATCACTATTCACCCCGTTTGACGGTACCTAACCTAGGATATTTTTTTTTTGTGAAACGATCCTTCATAAAATTAACGTTATACTGTTTTCCCGCTAACAAACGAGCTACGCCCTTGTCGCGCAAAATAATATCTCCTATATGTGCTCGTAGAACACACGTCAATGTATCATTGTCCTTGGTTAAGTTTATAAATGATAAATGATTTTATTACTGTAAGTAGGTTTGTACTAACATTTTAACACGTGAAACATATTTTAAAAATTAGGACGACTTTCAGAAAATCAAAATAAATAATATTTTCATTCTGCAACTCGTCCCACGTTACTACCAAACGCATTTGATAAGTGATTCGTGGTAGACTGCATTTACGAGTAGTTGTTCTAAGAATCGCAGACTGTGTTCAATTATTTTGGAGGTACGATTTACGATATAATACGCTATTGAAAACGTTAAATTCTTTATCATACACTAGTACTTTTCGTAACTACCTCTAAACATTTTAACACCCCCTCTACCCCCGCTTGAAACGTACTTGTAGTTTACGAAAATCTGTTGTTCCGGTCTTTATCATTAATTTAGATAAATCAGTATACACGCGCGTTAAAATTCTTCCATACAAACTTTGACACCCCTCAATCTCCCTTTTGAGGATAGTTTAGAAAAACAAAAAATGACAAAAATTTGAATTTACTCAAGATTTTTTTTTATTTTTTTTTATTACTCTACTCAAGAAATAGTTTTCATAAAAACAAAATTCCCCTTATAGTTCGAATTTCCATAACCCCTTCTTAGTGCTCCCATACATTATAAAAAGAAACCCGCAAAAGCCGCCGAGCGTTTGCAAAATTTCACGTTTCTAGTCCTAGTAGTTTTGACTGCGCATTGATACGTTAGTCAGTTTCTTCTTTTATACACCGTGTTCTTCACGTTATCCATAAACTTTGGCAAACGTTTCTATAGTTTTTACAAATCAAATCTAAAATAGGCAGTAGTAATTAAAAAACCTTCGTTACAAAGATATTTGTAATTTCATGTAATTAAATTTAATTGAGCTATGCTATGTAATTAAATTTAATTGAGAAAGGGTCTCAATTTGGCCTATGTTGCCGCTTAGTGTAATTAAAATGATAAATCTATCAAATGCTATTTGCACGTTGAATTTTTTTGTCAGCTGTTAAAAAATTGACAAGTTTCACCCCCCAAATCTTATGAATGAAAATACGACGTTGCCAATTCGGTTAAAGAGGCATGCATATCGGGTGACTTACGTCAAGTTTGTATGAAAATTAACAAACAATAAAAAATAAGAATTGATTAATGTCTCCATAATGAAAAATGCTTATTTCTATGCTCTGAACATCTGATCGAAGTTAATGTATATCGTTCGGAACAGAAATAAGTATTTTCTAGATAGAAATGTTGGTAAAACCAGTACCGTGCCTAATTAGGTATACCTTTTTAAAATGCAAAACACATAAGTACAATATTTTAAATACATTCATATCCAACCAAAACCGAATTATAATTAATTCAATTTTGAGGTCACGTCAGCTAATATTTTGGTCATGGTTTATAGCAATCCTTTTAAGTCTCATTCTTAATCCTTAAAATCGTCCGTTTTAGCGTTCATTGTTCAATGGATAGAATAGGATCCTCTTTATAATAAACTGATGATTAATATGGCCGATACGTACGATGACTCGTAGTAAACATCATCAACATTCGATGACTTACAACTTATTATTCACGGTTACATACGGAGACCGTAACGGATCATCTTTGTCACGAGATCCTTTACATCATCCAATGACTGTTGTGCAAAATGATTTTATTGTATTATTAATTACTGTTGTGACTAAATACAATGCAAAGGATATTATTAATTTACTGCCTTTGCCAGCTGTCGCTGAAAACTAGCGCTGGAGCTATGTCTCGCATAGGGTCTTAGCATTATGCTGAGCGATTACCGTTTTACGTGGATGTGATGCATATTTTCCCTCAACTCGTTCTATTTTGTATTTGTGTGTGTTTCTATGCGTCATGTTTACCGCAAATAAACGTATTTAAAAAAAAAAACCTTTTATCTTACTTTCCGGGAAAATTATGACATTTTCGTGGTTTCCAATAATTCATTATCCATTCTCTCATCTTTGGGGCTTATGACGTTATACGGCTCATTATATTTTGAAGGTGTATTATTGTACACTCACTCATAATTTGCCTATAATGTTCAAGCCTTTAAGGAAGAGGAACTGCGCAGTAATCTTCACTACACGGCTCCTGTGCGGGATGTTGTTATGCTGTACTTCCGAGCTTTTACAAAAAATAATAGTATTGGGTCCTGTGGAATTGGGAGCAACTCTAGTTTTATTAACCCATCGGCCATGAAATCACTTGGAATGCTCGTGCAGAAAAAGCAAAAATAAATTGTCGTATTTTGACGAGATTAGGATGTAGGCTCTGTTTCTCGTTCACATTATCCACTCAAATTCTTCAATTCACAAATTCGAATTCTCTTCAAATTCACATGTAAAAATATTAACCTTAATGCGTATAATAATCGTTGTGCATACCTAATTTTTTTTTTTTTTTAACTTTGTCCCCTTCGAGTAGATAGCGCGGCTGCTTATCCTATTACGTTATCTCCTAATATGTTTTGCAATAACAAAAATATTCTTATAAGCAGCTCACATGTCAGTGTATTCACTTCCTTATTAACCTTGCGGTTATGAAGGCGTTTCTTGTTTAAATCTCTGGCTATAATTAGCAGAATGATAGACAAGATGTAACAGAAATAGATGAATGATGTCATAGAGTCGTTGTTAAGTACCAAAATAGATATGTGATTGATCATAGCTGATCTACAGTGCGAGTATAGATAAAAACATTGAATTTTTTTATGACTTATTTCTGATAATTAATTTTGAATTTGTAATTTAAAGACGGTTTAAAGACTTCGTATTTACTAGACTGTGACTAAATATTGTCTAGACATTTGTTTGTGTTTAGATTTATAACTCGATTCCTGTTTTTTAACACCTGAAAAGTTTTCTAAAAGGGAGGCAATGTGTATTTTATTTATATCTGTTTGTTTTGTCGTCCAAACCATACTCCGTTTGAAGTAAGATTACAAATTTAAATAAATCTTTTTTACAGTCCGTTCAACCAATTTTTGACTTCTATTGCGTTGTGGCATGACAAAATGCTAATGCATGACAAAATACTGGCAGCTGCAGTAAACAGTTGGTAATGTAACCACGTTTTTGCTTTTAAATGCTTACGGAATTGAAGTCAAAATCGGTTGAACGGACTGTAAAAAAGGTTTATTTAAATTTCAAATCTTATTTTGAATGGAATATAGTTTTAAATACTTAATTATTTCACTGCTCATAATTGTTTTAAGTCATACTCGTATAACACGTGATAATATCTACCTACGGCTAAAAATACCATTTCAAACGAGATAAACATTAAATAATTAGTTGTAACAAAAACATAAGAATAGATACAATCAGTGACTAGATATTAAATAAAATGCAGCCATTTTTAACTCATTTGCAGACAATAAACACTTCATTAATGTTTCAGACAGTAATTTGTCTAAAAATAACTGCCAAGGAAGTCTGAATTAAAGTTTATGTTAAAGCACATACAAACAATTTTCAAGCCCCTAACTTGGATGCTGCCAGTCTTCTGGGTACGTATCCGGGTGATAGCGATGTGGACGAGTACTTCGACGCCTAAGGACCTGCCTGACCGCTGGCGGCACGGCACGGCAAGGGACAATAAAATGAAAGGGCATTGTCCACGTTGTATGAGATTTTGACTCGGTATGAACAGGCACTAAGTATAAATAAAATATAGCTTTAATATTCGTAGCTTATACCAGTAGGAAAGTGTATATCATATTATGGTTGTATCGTGATGCTTGTACGACTTCTTTTTTTTTTTTTAATAAAAACACATTTTTACGGTCCATATTCAAGCTGAGGTCAACGTTGGGATTGGTGTCGGAGTTCATAGGCGTGCCGGGGTTAACGTGAGAAGGGGTATCAGTGTCTATATTCAAAATCAAAACAATACTGAAAAATAATCACCGTAAAACGAGGCAAATAATATTCACGATGCCAAGAAACAAAGTGAATGACAACTATGACAAGTGACTTGAAGTGACAGACAACTGACTTTGATATAAACTTTTTTTTCAATAATCGATTTAATAATTACTAAAAATCGATTCACTGACCAACTTTGATACTTTTAAATACTTTTGTTTTCAGATTTATGGATAAATATGTTTGAAATAATGTAAAAACAGCTTGACTTTAATTGACTGTAAACTCTAGAACTCTAGACTATTATATTAATATGGAGGACGTAGTTGAATTTCAAAAATAACAGTTAGAATCGATTGGTAAATAATTATTTAAAAGTAGACGATTAATTGTTGATATCACTATGAATTAATTAAGGTCGTACTGCCAATATGTCGAAGAGTAAAACAATTTCAGTACTTATTAAATACACTATTCGTGGACGCAAGTTGGTACAAAAGTATAGAAGAAATAAGCGTTTAAAAACTAAGCATGACTTTGATTAATTTGTTTCTTTTCGAGCATCGTGTCCACGCGAAGCCGAGAATGAACAATTTCCTTTCAATGATAATCATCGTAGGTACAAAAACAAAGCTGCTATGCTTAGGCATGCCATGTCATTGAAATTTAAATTTTATTGTCAAATTATTAAGTTATATTTCTATTCGTCGACTCGTCGTTCGTATAGAAATCCTTTGCCATGCCGTGCCGCCCCGGTAGGCACACATCCTGTCATCCTGTAAGTGTCCTTTTGTTTATGTTTTTGTATTTATTTGTATAGTTAGTAATTTAATTTAGTACCTAGTGAAAATAGTTAGTTGTGTAATAATTGTATCTAAGTAAACTTATACTTAATATGTATTATTATTATTATTAGATACTTCCTTTTGTTACTTAAGTCAAATGAGTTTAGACTGATGTATTGTCAATGGGTAAAGATTCATAGAATATTACTAAGGAATTTGAGTTCGTAACACACCTATAGCCCCGCAAGCGCGACTGCTGAGCGTGGGGTCGGTTCCCAGGTCGGGTAAAGTATTATTGGGTTTTTCCATTACGAATTTCTTAGTAACAGCCCGGAGTTCGGAACTTAGCGGTATGATACCCCCGTGTCTCGGAAAGCACGTTAAGCCGTTGATCCTGCGCCTGATCTCTTTCCAGTCGTGTCGGATTGCCGTCCTATCGGACTATGAAAGTGAAGGCAGAGAGAGTGCACCTGTGTCTGCGCCACACTTTTGCACGACAATATCTCCCGCGCCGAAGGCTAGTCTCCGTTGAGATTGGCTACCATGGCCGAAATTCAGTCTGGAGGACTATACTATATTATTATATAAATATTTATAAATACTGTCCAATAGGTAAAAAAGCTGGGCAGTGGGCTGGTGGCTATAGGATATGTCACTAATGTAATGTACTCACGATAAAAAATCAAATTATGAAAATTTATTCTCACGGCCTACGCTGCCGGGTGAGGAAAAGCCGTTAGGATTTTTTTTAAACCAACAAAATGATAATCATGTAAACGAAACGAAGAATAATTGATTAGGTAATTTTGTCGGATTATTTACCGATAAAATATTACTATTACACCTACTTACATTATGTCTTACCTTCTTACCTTATCATTACTTATTATATTATTATTTTTTAATTTATTTTTAACCTTAAAAATCTTTTTTAAGATTATTAATTTATGAATTCAGGACATATCTTTTTAGCTATGTTTCCCCTATATTTATAATACATATGTAGGTACTTATCTGAGATTCTTACTGCTAATGTAAAATTATTCAATTAATAATTAATATTATATATTTTTATTTGGCCTGCTTGGTTTTACCGTGCAACCTTCATGAAGATTTTATTATATCGACGGTGTATTAATAGAAAACAAACAGGTCATTTGTCAAATTAAATTTCTTTCGAAAAAATCCATCGGTTTCTTACTAAACTTCAACTATAACCGACTACACTGGTTACTTATCGTTATCACATTTGGTGACCGTACCTAGGAGTTTATGCCTACACAATACAATAGCAGGTTTAACTTTATTCATATCAGGATGTCTGGCTGAGTAACTGAATACATATAATCAAGCTGTAACCAAAATAACTTCTGCCTAAAAAATATGAATAGTATGATGGCAACATCCTCTATAATTTGAGTAGGTAGGTACGTTCTGCTTTTTTTATGCTAATTTCTTACACAAAAAATCTTACATGTGTAAACTTTAATGAGATTGTTGACATGTGGTATAAGAGTTTTTCAGGTGCCTTTAAGTTTTATTTTACTATAATTATTACACTCATTGCTAGAATTGTTTCCACGAGTTGCAAATAGCCCTGGCCAGTCAACCTTCGTTCTGAAAATATGTTTCTTTCTTACTCTATGCTGTTCTGTGTGCCACTTAAAAACATAGTAGACTAGATTTAAAAATAAAAAAAATACTTCTTTTTGTCAAAGGTGAAGGTTGAAGAAACTACATAAAAAATTGGAATCGTTTCTCAATAATATAAAGAAAATAAGAATATAGTTACAACAATGTTGAAAACAATATATACCTATGCAAAGTAGACTAATCTCATTTATGATTTTTTTTTTGTATTTTGCAGTATTTTCGACTCGTGAATTTTGATTGTTTTTATAATGAATGTGATTCTTTCCATCTCATTGCTATGATATTTATTTAATGTCGGAATGACGTAGTTTATTATTATATTTAATTGTTTGCATTGAAACGGTTTTCAAAGGAACAATTTCATGCAGATAAGTAAATAGGTATCAAAAATTAAGACGAATACTTATAGTATTTAAATAATACAAGAAAACGGATTGTGAAATAAATATTATATGAGATCTTTTTGAATTATACCTCGTGGGATGATATTTGTTAAAATAAATATAATTAGCATCGAGCAGCTAATTAGAGGATCGTAGCAGATGGCGTTCTGTAATTTATGAGTGCCCCCATAGGAAGGAGTGAGTTTATGTATGTATGTAAATATAATTTGCGTATCCGTAGATACAGTTCATGCTAAATACTGTTTATTCGCAGCAAAAATACCCACAATTATTTAGATCACAAGAGTTATTCAAAACAGTTGACCTGATTGGTTAATTATTTGGAACAAAAAAAATCTATTATTGTATATATACATACGGATACTATACATACGGATATTGTTCGTTGAACTATATGAGAAAGAAAAAAAAGTTAGTCGACACATCTGGTGTAATAATAAGTTATTTTTAGCTCCGAAGGTTAGACGTCTTATGTGTGGTTATTAGCATTTATAATTTTCTGTTTTTGTAACACATAGACAGAGATTTCACAGATAGATATTTATAAGTTTCAGTTGCACCATTTTAATATCTACAAAAATAGGAGAATGTATTTTGAGTAAAAAGGAATGAAAAAACAAAAAAAACAATAGAGTAAACAAATATAAAAACAAAATAAGATGATAATTATAGCCAAAATGTAAATAAGTCCAGAAAACTAAAAGTCATAGAACCCAGGCACAGTTAGTAAAAAATCGAAAATTCTATGCCAGGGATCCAAACTTCAAACAAACTATTTTTAACAATTAATAATTAACTACATAAATAAATGTAGGTACAATGTACAAGTTATTTCTGTACTGTGACTGGTATTAAGTAAGGGTTAACATAAGGTCGAACAGTCCGAGAAGTCGACGATGGCCGACGTACAAATGTATTGAATGAAAAATGCATGAGAGCTCATGTTTTTACTAATATAGAAGTAGTAAGATACGTTGTTGAACTTAATGCTGAAGTATTCCCGTTTGAGCACCTACTTTGAGGGCACTTATGCACTGAGCACCAAAGGTATTCCCATTTGAGCACCAATCAATACAATAGCTTGGTGCTCAATGGACAACAATCAAAAATATTCAACTTCATTCCCTTTTGAGCACTTACAGTGCGGTAGCTTCTTGACCAGCAAATAGTATAGCTAAGTTACAATAATATCATGCTTAAATTTCTAAGTGTTTAGGCAGAAATTGTGTTATTGGTGCTTTTTCTGTTATACCTACTCCGGCTCAAAACTGTTGCTTTCTTTGACGGTGGCGGCTTAGAGTTGTCAAATAGTTTAATATCTTAAACGTTATGTTCATATCTTTTACCGGCCCAATTTGTAACTTTACTTAAAACCATAGGTTTCTATGCTGACCTATAAGATAAACCTATGAACTCAAAGACTTTTATGACAGGCAAAATAATACTATGCCAGTACTAAATGTGACGGTATTCATAACTGAGTAGGTACAATGATAATGTAGGCGGTGGTATTAAAATAATCTATTCATTATAGATGTCATTACTGGAGCCTGTTGTTTGATTCACGTTGCTCATAACCTAACATGGCGCTGCCAGTGGTTAATAAAGTACAATAGAATCTAGTTAACAGTGAGTGAACTAAAGCAAAACAGACGATAAAATAGTATGCAATAATGGAAACAGTGTTAACACCGCCGTGCACCGTCACCGTTCCAATTTGATGAGGGCTCGATTGTTGTGGCACCAGGCAAGCTGACTGATAGTTGGGAAAGATGGAAGAAGGGCTTTATAACAGATTTACATCGCCACATGCGAGTTACGCGTCACGCGCGTTACGCAAAATCCTGCATCGCGCAAGCAGAGTTTACCGCGCAACTAGAATATATACAACGTCCCAACATCAATCGTCGGGCAGTTGCCCACCAGACACGACACCTGTCTGGTCGGAGGATCCTCCCTTTATCATAAGGGATGAGTGAACTTTACACCCTGTTCCTCATACTTCTATAAACTAAACGTTTCTCTGCTTAAAGTAGGTAAGCAATGCTGCGAAATATTAGAACCAAGCAAGGAAACGACTTTGGACGGTGCGTGTAATAAGTTAGATCAACATTTTAAGTCGAAGAAAAATATAATGGTGGAACGGCACAAGTTCTTTACACGAGATTAGCAGCAAAATGAGTCAATAGATCAATATGTGTTTGACTTGCGGAAATTGCCTAAGACTTGTGAGTTTGGAAATTTGAATGAAGACTTCATAAAAGGCCGACTTGTGTATAGAGTGACAAGCCCAGCAAATACAGAACGATTATTAATATTGATTATAAACGTTTATAATCAATACATATACAAATAAAAATTAAATATAAAACATAAATCGTTTATAAACGTTTGATAATAGAGTCTTGGAGATATGTCGAGCAGCGGTAGTTTAAACATTGTATTTAGAGAACATAAAGGAGTAAGATGGAGGAGGGAAGGAGTAGGGGTTGTGTCGAATTTAAATGAGCTACATAAATAAACAAATTGTCCACAAAATTCCCAATACCGCTTGCTCTCTGCGAAGTAATGGGGCATCTCATTACGAATTTTGCAATTGTAATGTAAGCAGGCACCAACCGAAACATCAGTCGTTATTTCTGACTTCTAAACGTTTGTTATTTTAAGTGGAAAGGCAAATAATTGTTCAGGAAAATATACCTGGAAAAGGAAAAGATAACTTGTGAAAAGATGATACGGGTTGCTATTTATTTTCTTTACGTAATAGGATGGTTAATTGGCAAGGTCTCTACTGTCGCTTTTAGACAGATGGTTGCAACGGCGCTTTTCTGATGAGTGACAATGTAGAAGACTTAAGTGTATTAACGTTTAAGTTTAATTCTTTTAGATAGACTGGCATTAAGTTCGTCTTTGTACAATTAATTGTTTGTGCTTATACTCGTATGTAGAATACAAAATAATTAATTTGAGACGTCTGCGAATTAAAAGGCACCCAAACAGTTAACAGCAGAACGCAACAATGCCACTAGGTGGCAGAATTACCGCAGGAATAAGTATTATGGTAATACTTCCCCGGACAAGCACTCTCAGAAAAAGCTCTTTTTACTACTAAAGGGGCTCCGAGACGGTCAAGCGGCTTGACGGCAAGCACGTAGATTTTTGCTTGAGGCAAGCATGTTGACCGTTTACAATGTTTGCTTGATTCTAGAGTCAGGCATTTACGTGCTTACCCCGTGCTTGATGCGATTTTATATTTTTTGCTTGACACGACGTTTTGACAGTGTTCGCAACCAGCTTGATCAAGCATAGGTCAATCGCAAGTCAGATAGCAAACATGGCGGACAACGTTTTGTCAGACGAAGTGAACCACCTATAACGGACGATCGGGTACGAAATGAAAAAAGTGCCTCTTGCTGGTTCAAGCTGCTTGACGGGCACATCAAGCTGCTTGAACAAGCAGAACAACAGTACATGCTTTCCGTCAAGCCGCTTGACCGTCTCGGAACCCCTTAAAACCGAATAGCTCCATACTAATTATTGACCGCAACATTCCATTTTATGCCAGACTTTCTTTCAAGGTACTACGTGTCTAATTCCAAAAGGTTTTATGATTATTAGAAGCCCTTCCAAGTTATGACTATTGCGTACTAACAAAAGGAAGCTCTTAGTAGGGTATAGTATTGTTGTAATCTTGATAATAATTTTCATTTTCAATGGATTTCGGAGTATGGGCTTAACGTAAATTACCTTCCCGCGACCGCTTTCCCATCAAAGCGTTGATTAATCGGTTACCATTACGGTCGCGGATCGCACCTTATTTTATCATCGAAATCAATCCCAGGAACTTACACCCGGGAGCTGTTATTGTTTGCGAGATTAACTATGTATAATAGTATAGTCAACTTGATTCGATTCACGCCGTTAATACACAGGCGAACACGCATGCGGCTACGAAATCGAATTGCAAAAAAGCTGCGATAATGATCGGCGGAGTATCAATGTGAATCAATCCTTTATGCAAGGATAAAGGTCTGCTTAAACTGCAGCAAATCCCGCGCGGTACATGGGACGAAATCCGCTCGCGCCGAATTCGCGCAAATAGTTGCGTGAATCTGCGTAGCCTTTGCCTAATCTAACCGGATGCAGCTGATTATATAGTATTTGCAATGCATGCATGCATAGAGCAACTGCCTATCTGGTTTCACTGATTTTCTAATACTGTTTAATGTGGAAACATTTTTCCAAAATTGAATGGAAATAACATCTTATACGACATAAGTCACGAGGACTATACAAAGAATAGGAAAAAGTATGGGATATAGGCCGCAATGGCAACAGAGTTGAGAGTTTGAATTTTTGATCTTGAGATTCTTTTCAAAACAAAACTTCGCCTTCGAAGTCAAGAAACATGTTTCTTCATTAAGGGACCAAATTAATAACTCGTGGGAGGACGCGTCAATTTGAAAGGCAAATGTCACGTCCCGTGCGGAAATTGCCTCAGTTTGAGCAGAGTTTAATTACGACAGCTGGTATAAAGGTACAAGCTATTTTACTCCGGTAAGATAGCTTGTACCTCCAGCTGTTTTTGCAAATTGAACATGTGCGGTATAAAAACCTTTAAAGCCATAAAAAGGTAGGAGCGTGACTTAATAAATAAGTTCATGTGGTGAGTACCTATCCCCTGTCAACTTACATACAAGTCGCTGAATGGATGTGACATTTTCATTGTACAAAAGCTTAAAAAAAGGCAAAGGAAACTCGACTCTGGGGAAGACATGTTGTGGGTACTTCACAAAGAGTGCCTTCTTTTTTGACATTTACTTTGACATGTTACACATAGCATAACTAATTTTTTTTTCATGATAATTTGGAAAGGCCAAATATACATCAGGTTAAATGTCTAACAAGGCGAGGGTAAAACCATAAAAAAAATGGTTGTCTGTAAAGTCGGTTTACGGACGATAATTTTACGTGATAACGTCATCAGCTCAGGCGGAACGTGACAATGAGTCATGCTTTTTCGTGCGTGCAGCCGGCGTTCATCGATTTATAAGACGTTATCACGTCAAAAACACTCCTTCATTCTAATTTAAGTTCTGAGTTGAGCTCCACGATTAGTGACAAATGCGTGTACTGACTGGACAGGTCCACTCATTCTGTGTGGTTTTTCCTCAAAAGACCATTTCAGACACAAATCTACATGGTCTTCACATGATCTGACTAACATTATTTCTGGACTTTAAAAGAGACTGTGACCTCCGAGTTTGTTTCGGCCTTTCTTCTCAGAGTAGTCAGATAGGAAACGCCGACCTCATAACACATAACATAACATAACATCACGCCTGTATTCCCCGAAGGGTTAGGCAGAGGTGTACCTATAGCACACCCACATTTCGCCAGTTATGTTTAAGTCATGAAATAGGGGGCGAGCCTATTGCCATCAATCGGGCACAAGCCGACCTCATTAAGTTTTAAAAATATGATTGACGTGTAAAAGTGTTTTTACAAACCTACTTACAGAAATAAAATCGTTTATCATTTATCATGTAACTTAATCAAAAGACTGACATGGCCTGAATTTTTATAAGGGGCTTCAATTTCTCATCTAGGTATTTTTTATTTAACCATTTATTGAATCCCCTATTACACGTGACAGGGTTTCCATTTTCTATTTCACAAATTTTCGAAACATAAACGCCTGGGTACACACTTTTTATATTATGTAGGTATACCCTGTAAGGGATGTGTTTTCAGATTCGATTACGGATATGTCATCAAATGTAATGGGCGGGTCTCTCGATTTTATGTTCGGATATTATCCGTGATATCCGCATGGTATGTGAACTTGTAAATCTACTGATAAGCCAATGATAATGAACCAATTGAGTGCGGATATTACAATAAAGTTAAATTATTACAGTACAACTATTTTTTGAATGTCCCTCGGGAATCATTGCATTTCCGAATACAAACGAATACTAATTTCCATGTCCATCAATTATTAGATTTATCGTGTATAATAATTTGAAATCAGAACTAAGTATTTATTGTTTGTTACGAATTGTGTACTTTAAATAATTTGAGGGCCTAAGCGTGGGCTTAGGCCCTCGCGGTTTTTTCGCGGAGGAGGTGTGTCCGCCGCGAAAATAAAGATGGGAAACTGCTTAACGAATTCCGCTCAGAAACATTACTACATTATGTCGCGATTCGAGTAGCAACACATCATGAGAGTCGGTTGAATTGTACTATCGGAGCAAATGACGTCGCTTTCGACTTAGTAAATACAGTATAGGTTTACTTCGGACCTCTTAGATTAGTTTTTTTCATAAAATCAACATACATTTTACAAGAAATAAAATATGTTTCGCTTTACAAACTTGTCGACTGCCACAAATACGTGCGAAACAAACGCGGCACTGCAACAAAACAGCGGGCTGAGAGCAGAGAATCACGCGGGAAAGAGATAGAATCATAATTATGATTCTAATCAAATCTGTGCGTTAGAACAGGCAGTTTCGCTTCTGCTTCGCTTGTCGTACAATGGACAAGTCATGGCGGTACTACTACGGATTCGCTGCTATGGTTTCGCGCCGGAGATGTAACACCCGCATAAATCAGTGTAATTTATTATTTTATACTTATGTTTTATTTAAATGATGCTTAATGTAACTACTTCTTTTTCGTGTCAATGATTGTTATTTCATATTATAAATAAGTTTCGACCAGAATTCAGTCTCGTCACAGCGTTAAGGCAGGCTCAGATAGTTGTAAATTCTGATTGCATAATGATATTGTGTTTTAGAGATACATTTAGATATTTTATTTATATTATTTTATTTTATTCGGGAAACTTACAGATAACTTATACAGTACTACTAGTACAGTAGTACTTATTGTCATCTTGGCTCATATGGTATTCGTTGAGTTTACCATTACTGATGGATTTAATCGTAGGTAAAAAAAGAAGAAAGATCAAGAGTATATGATTCCACTGCACAATGTTCGTCGTCAGATTCCTTTCTACTAGATTTAGGTTTTTACTCAACTCAAACTCAAAACTCAAACTCAAAGCACTTATTTCAAATAAACCAATTACAGGCACTTTTGAATTGTCAAGGGGTCGGTCAGTCAGAAAAATGAAGCTAGTTGCACATTCCAAAGCGTAGTAGGTACCTATGGAAAAGAACGGGCAAGAAACTCCATGGACACTCTTTTAAATCAACATCTAAGTAGTTACAACAAAAAAAAAATGGTTACATCCTTCATGTTGAAATTATACATGTGAGAACAATGTAGAAAGACGTGCACGTTAAAAGCGTCCATAATAAAAAAGATAAAAACAAAAAAAATAACAATTCAATAAAATTAAAATAAGCCGTGGCAGCCAAGAGATGACCAGTCCCTACTGACGGCGCCCGTTCACGAACACCACGTATGGATCAGCACCATTCAGCTCAACCATTTTGAAGGGAACTTAATGATCCAACACACACGCCACCACCAGCGAGACATTTGAGTGAGCATGACATACTCTCAGCCGCCAGGGCACATTCAAGTCAATGAAAGACGAACCTAGTAAATGGTCGCTATATAGTAGGTGCATAGTACTCACATATGTGCTATGCAATTATACATTGTTAAGAGATTGAATTTATACGATGCAAAGATAGTTTTTACAATCTTCATTTTAGTTTCGAACATTTTCTTTACCTGAATTGTCTAGATTTAATCTTGCCTCATTGTTTCGCTAATATTGCTTGGACTATTGGTTGCTTTCTTATTCGGCACAGATCAATCAATCAGGAAACTATTTAAATCGTTTCTTTAGGGACTTTCACCTGGGATTGATGAGGCTCTTTTCCTTATTTTTAGCTCATAATGTTTTTACTTCGAAGCAAGTGTATGAGTAGATAGTAGATAAATATTGGTTACATACACATAAACTTACGTTTTCTTTCCATGGGCGGTTATTAAAAATATTATTATAAAATTTGATTGAACCAAAAAGTCAAGAGACCAATTACCAATATATCAAAACCCAAATATTTTAATTTCAGATCTCATTCGAGCATCCGCTCAATACAGTTGAAGCTAAAATACGGTTTCGCTTATCGGATATGGGACCAAAACAAATAAAACTTATAAACGTGACTTCCCATCTTTACCGAATAGGTATAATCCCGGTAAATATGTACATCCATTATGATTCTTGTCATCTGTTTAGTCGGAGAATTGAATAACTAACCGTTTTCCGAAGTATTCTGGTTGTTTTCCTTTGCTCCTACAGATACCTACGTATCTGTAAGAATTATATTAATACTTAAGGAAATTCTCCTTGTGAATATTATTTTCACTTATTGTTACCGTACCTGATCTTATGAGAATTGAATGTGTAGGTACATGACAAAGAAAATGTAACTCTCATCTATAAAAAGAATGTTACGTTTGAAAAAAAATGGTTGTCTGTAAAGTCGGTTTACGGACGATAATTTTACGTGATAACGTCTTAAGGAGTGGAAGAGAGATAGATGCGTCACAAGCCGAACGCTTAGGCCGATCGTGCCTCTCTATCGCTTGTTCCGCGCTCTCGCTTGCACGCTCAGCTCAGGCGGAACGTGAGAATGAGTCATGCTTTTTCGTGCGTGCAGCCGGCGTTCATCGATTTATAAGACGTTATCACGTCAAAAAAATATAATACCTTGATTTTATAAACTACTTCCTTCTGCCCGCGGCTTCACCCGCAAGGATGTTGAAAAATATCCCACGGGAACGTGCTACCGGGACAAAAACTAGCCTATGTCCTTCCCCGGGATGCCTGTGGCCTTAACATGTCTCTGCAAGAAGTAGTCTCTAGTTTCAGAACTAGAGACTACTTCATGTCGAGACATGTTGCGCATCAAGCGCAGAATGGGTGCCGACATATTGGGTCGCGCGTACAGCCAGTGCACCAGTCGGTAACAGCTCTTTACTAGGTTATTCGCCTCCCATCTCTTTGCCAAATTTTATCGAAATCCGTTCAGCGGTTTAGGCGTGAAAAGGTAACATACAGGCAAACCATACTAATATTATAAATTCGAAAGTAACTCTTACTTTCGAATTTATAATATTAGTATGGTTTTCTCTCGAAAACAAAAATATATTTCTGATAAATCAAGTTACGGAATGTTTGCTATTTTTTTGATACATCCCATTTCTTCAAATAAAAAGTAATCAACGGACAAATCGCCTCCGGATACCCAACAAAGGAATTATCCGACTCGACGTTCTCTGGGATTAGATCAAGTCGATGTCACAATACATAAAAACGAGAACTTTTTCATATATTACGTTCCGTAGTCACAATACTGAGAAGCCCCGGAAAATTGTGAGTAGCAAGTCTACCTTTTGATAATAATATTTTTTCATCTCCCATATTGAATAGGCTTAATATTGCGATTATTTTCTTGGTGAAATTGTTGTCAGTTACTTATTTTTATTAGTTAGCTCGCATAATTATGACTGTGAGATTATGGAAATTACATTTTCCTATATGTAGGTAAATATAATGAAATGATGTCGTTAATGGATTTTTCGCAAATCTTATAGGCGATTTAAACAAAAAAATAAAGAAATACTGTTTTATTTTCCGTGTCTATCGCACTTGGTTGACTTAACATATTGTATTCACAAATAGGGTAAAACAGAGGCGAGATGACGACAAAAACATTGTGCTGAAAAACATAAGAAAACTTATATAATTTTCATATGCAAGAGTTTTAATTTTAATACTCACAACCTCTATCCCACAATTAAATACATAGATAACCATAATTAATATAGTATTAACGTATTTGAGCTATCGTATCGTTGATTACGTGTTACCGGCCCCACATAATAGGATGCCAATCATGCCACCAAATTTTCAGTTCCCGACATATCTACGTCACTATTAAGTGACTATTGGGTTTAATTGGGTATCGTGTTTCACACCCCTACGTGTTTTACTTACGATATGACACCTCATTAATGTTAAAGCTCTATTAGTATTCACTTGAACAAAATACCAAAACCTAACGATTTTCCGAAGAATATTGATAACGTTTTATATCACACTTTGGTCTGAAAATGAACACTAGTGAGGTGCTATTCTGTGAAAATCAAAAACTAAGGTGAAATGAGCTGGTAGTGAACTGCAATCCTTATTATTAAATGGGATGACAGTTCACTTTATGCTCACTTCAACTTAGTGAGATTTTACAGAATAGCACTACAGTGCGCGCAAGATAAGTCTGCACACGTGTTTGACCTTCAAAACTATATCCGCCGGTACTTTTAATCACTTTCGGCATAATGATGGCGATTATTTACTTTGGAAAACATGGAACACAGCACACAGCATAATCTTGGCACCTGATGTAAACATCGAGATGGCAGCAAACGATTATTTCCGATTTCGACCGCGCGCAGACTTATTTTGCAGGCGCTCTACTGATGACTAGAGAATGACACTAATTGGCAGTTCACTTCAAGCTCACTTCACTTAAATTTTCATGTTGACATTTTTACAGAACGGGCGGCAGTTCACGTCCGATCTATTAATCGGAAATTTTCAGTAATAATAATGTGCCGTCGCCGTTGAAAAAATTACATCGAAGATTTTAAATTAAAATGCAGATTACATTTGCAAAATCACAATATTACCGTACTCAGGAGACTTTTAATTTCATGTAGCTCTGAAAATAAAATTTGATGTTAGAATGAAATAAATTTCGCTTCGTTTTATCGCCTCAGTTTGTAAGTGAATAAAATTTTCCGTAACTCGACTAACGATGTTGCGGATAAGAGAGATGCGATTAATGTCACTGTCGTGACGCGCTTATTTTATATGACACCTTGTGTTCAGAAGGTTAATTAGTAGTGATATATGTAAATGTGTATATTTTAACTGGGTGATGGATTAATTGATAATTGATGATATATAGTTTACTCATTAAGACCATAGTTCAGTTATAATGAGGTTTAATGACTAATTATAATTAATTAAACCTACTACAAAGATAGAATGGTTCTAATAGACGTTAACATAAACATAATTTTCTTACCGTACCTAATTCGTTTTGTGACTTCTTAATTTAACTTTGTTTTTGTATGGAAAGTTACAGTTATAGTAACTTTTATTTCAGATGGAGTTTGTTTTCAAAAGATTATGTTTTCGAGAACTCTCCAAAGTTACGGTTTTCTAGAAGAGCGGTGACCGCCAAATAACGGCCGCAGTGTGACAGCTGTTATGAAAATGATGACAGCGGTGTTTGACTTTACGGTCGCGGTAAATTATAAATGATTTTATTTCTATTAGCAGGTTTTTACAAACACTTTAACACGTCAATCATATTTTTTTAACTAGATGAGGTCGGCGTTTCCTATCTCACCACTCTGAGAAAAAAGGCCGAACAAACTCAGAGGTCACAATCTCTTTTAAAGTTCAGACATAATCTTGGTTAGATCATGTGAAGACCATGTAGATCGGTGCCTGAAATGGTCTTTTGAAGAAAGAACCACGCAAATTGAGTGGACCCATCCAGTCAGTGCACGTATTTGTCAGTAATCGTGCAGCTCAACTCAGAACATAAGGAAGCTCAACGATTCGACGAACAATACCAAAAAAAGGACATTTGGGTAGGCTGCATAAATTACTCAAAGTGCCAGATCATGATTAAAACTGACTGAGAAAAAAAAGCAATAACCCACATAGTCCTCACATAAGTAAATACTCACGTCATAGTATTAAAAAAAATCTGTGTCAAAAAACGCTCTCTAGGAAAACACACCAGCTTACTTTCATGAATAAAGTCGTCCTTCGCCAGTAAATTGCATACGCTATGTGGCGGCCACCGGTCTCCTAGGAAATTTGGCCTTGCTGAACTGAAGTAGGTACCTAATCATAACTCAAAAAACGACGTTGATGTAAAATGTGATATTATCATGTTGTTGACCGGCACTGATGTTTACTTTAAAACCGATTAGATTTATTCAAACAAGGTGAATACACTACATACTAAGGTATAATATGTATTTTATTTATTTATTTATTCAGTTTCGGACAACAATACTCGTATCATCGTGTTAGTGAAAAAATACCTTCTAACTAATATTAGTAAATACAAAACACACAATATTAGTTTACAAAAATAATATAGTTAGAAAAGTAGATCATTTCATGTTTTGTTTGTTTTTTGTTGTCATTTGCCAGTGTCGCAACACATTACGCAAAGTCTATTATTATTGTCTTTGGTCTTTGGACATCAAGTAATAGACAACATTGTCAAACTTATAACGTTTTAAATACGAGGCTTTTGGCTACTTTTTATTAGTGTATGTATTTTGTCTATAATAGTTTTTTTTGTATTGTGCGTGTTGTTTGTGCAAAATAAACATTTTTTTTCTTTCTTCTTTCTTTCTTCTGATCAACACCGGTATCACATAACGAATTAAGTGTCCAAGGCAGGTTGCGCAGAGAATGATCAAGCAAGAGATCAGCTACTTAGTTGACCATCCTCTCCACAAAATGCCTCAAAACAGCGATTAGGGACTCTCCGCCACTAATTTCATGATACTATTGTCACTGACACGTGTTCGATGCATTAGTGAAACAACTTCCTTGAGTGAAAACCTTCAGTTCGGTTTTGCGAAAACATCTCTGATGCATTGTAGACAGCACGGGACAGTCCACATAGTATCCTAAAACATAATTATATTGGACGCGTAAGGCATCTAGCGATCTTTTGGCGTAGCTGACCCATAGACCCCCTAACAGACCCTGACAGGAAACCTTGAATAGGGTGATCTTGACTTCAACGGGAGAATCTACGGGCCAACATATTACCCCGGACCGCTAGTGCCCTACATTCCCTCTCAATGTCTACGTTATCCTTAAGATCGTCGTAAGTTCCCACGCAAGAGTTGGTTGAAAACCTTTAGTCTGTACAGAGAATACTTCATAGAAAAGTAAAATGGCTTCGGTGCGGATATTAACCTACCGAGGATCCAGACATAGATTCCCTTCTTTAATGTAACGAAATAATCATAATTAAAGAAATCACGAAACCAAAACAGAATACCTTACAGTACTATCCGACATATTTGTAAATACGTTCACAAAAAAAAAACTGCCTATCCTTTGACCAACTACGTTGGCGTCGGCTTCCAGTCCAACCTGATGAAGCTGAATACCAGTATTTTATATGGAGCGACTGCCTATCTGACTTTCACAACCCTGTTACTGGGAAACACGATCCCTCTTGGTAAGACTGGTTGTCAGACTTGGGCTTCTAACGACCGTCAAAGAACTACGAATGACAGCCGGGACTGACGGCTTAAGGCGGAACCTTCAGGGTACCCCCGAAATTCAAATTTTGTTACGTTTTTTGCAACTTGCAGGTCACTGTCAGGTTGTATTTTGATTAAAATATGATTCGCGACCGTAACAAATACGGCTTTTAAGAATTATAATCATTAGAATCAGCAATACACCTCTATAAGTTCATATTACCCTAATGAATGACTATTTCATGAAATCATGACAGTTGAGGGCAATTCTAACTTAAGGAGTTGTATTGCTGATTCTAATGATTATAATTCGGTAAAGCTTTATTTGATATGGTCGCGAATCATATTTAGATCACCATACAACCTGATACTGACCTGTAAATTGCAAAAAACGTAAGAAAATTTGAATTTCGCGGGCTACCTTGGCGCATCCCCCTTAACGTACTTTCCGAGGCACGGAGGGGTCTCAATATCCCCATCCACGAACCGGTCGCGGCAAGCGCCGCTTAACCTTCCATCGACCCGTGTGGTTTTTATACTACATGACTAATATTCACCAATTCAATACTACGCGAGTCAAACGGAGGTACGAATTTCGTGACTTATTACCAGTTATTACGTCATTGTAAAATTCGTATGCGCATATTTATTACGCATACGTTTTGAAAAGCAAAAGTTTTGCCTTCTTATACATGCGAGCCGCGATTGTCTCTTAAAATATTCGAGTTAACTGTTACTTCGGGATATTTTTAGCCGCTTTTGAGGGTACAAAATGACAAGGAATGCATAATTTTTGATGTTGACTAATGCGTACGTGACACCAACATTTTCGGCAACGGATTTTACGATTGAGTGACGCTTTCGACTAGATAAAAAAAATAGCTTAGGTATTATTATTCATGCGTTTGGTTTAATTTATTTATAGATATACTCTACTTTTCTTATAAATATGTATGTATAAATAATATAGTCGTAGGTTGATGGCTGAATTTTGCTAATATCAATTTAATATAACTCTTGCTCGCAAGGCAATCTGAATTTTACTAGAATTCCAGATAAACCAATAAAATCCCAGAGGTATGTAGGTAATTCTAGTTACTATTTAAAAGTAATTATTCAAGATTGCTGGTTTTTTTTTTAAAATGTACAAAAAATATGTTATTTCACGGATAGATATTGAAGTGAGTAACAATAAAATGAAAATGCGGATCGGTCAGACGGACAATTTGATTTTTTGAGGTATTTGGTTTTTTGGCATTATACGTAATGTGATTTTTGGACCGCTTTTTATTATAAGCCCAACTCTCATTCGTAGATAGTCGTTACGGGTAGTCAAGAGCCCAAAAGTCTGACAACGAAACAGCCTTACCAAGGGGTATCGTGTTAACCTGTAACTGCGTTGTGGAGGTCAGATAGGCAATCGCTCCATGTAAAATACTGTTGTTTAGCTGCATCTGGTAAGAATGGAAGCCGATCCCGACATATTTGGGAAAAAGCTAGGCAGATTGATTGATGTAAGTATTTTATAAGCCACCTAATCGGCATTTTAGTTGTTTTTTTTTTATTCATAGTGACTTGTTATAAAAAGATTCTTTATTTAAAATTCTAAATAGAACTCTAGAAATAGAAACGGTCAAACTATTCTGTATTTAAAATGGAATCTTAAGTGACAATTTGCCTAAAACGAGTCGGTCATTAATTTTTTTATAGTATTTTTAGTATTGTCAGAAGTTTTTATTGCTTGCGCGTGAATTTAATCACACATTATAAGTGCGGATATAGCACGTGTACAGTGATAAATTATTTATTTCTGTAAGTAGGTTTGTTCAAACACTTTTACACGTCAATCATATTTTAAAACTAGATGAGGTCGGCGTTTCCTATCTGACTACTCTGAGAAGAAAGGCCGAAACAAAATCAGAGGCCACAGTCTCTTTTGAAGTTCAGACATAATCTTGGTCAGATCATGTGAGACCATGTAGATTTGTGTCTGAAATGGTCTTTTGAGAAAAGAACCACACAATTTGAGTGGACCTGTCCAATCAGTATCCTGTACACTGTACAGCGGGGTTCATTTGTTGGTATTTAATATTCAGTAACATTTGAAAATCGAATTTATTGAAGACTTCGATTTCGAAGGGTAGGGTACGATTATATAATATTTACACAAAGTTCTTATTTAGTGATTGGGCGACTCCAGGTATTCGTAAAAGCAGGGTAAAAAAAATTGAACTTTATGGTCTAATGCAACATATGAATAATACAAGCTTTCATCAGTATGTTGCAAATTATTCCAAAACTTTTAAGACACTATACTACTACTACTATACTTACAATAGATACTGGACACTGGATACTTATAATAGTTAAAGCTCTATAAATTAGTAATAACATAAAATCAGCTGATGATAAAAAACTCCTTCTTCTTCTTC
Source organism: Griposia aprilina (assembly GCA_916610205.1). Lineage (NCBI taxonomy): Eukaryota > Metazoa > Arthropoda > Insecta > Lepidoptera > Noctuidae > Griposia > Griposia aprilina. The sequence continues at coordinate 5,858,818 of OU744306.1, forward strand.
CACCCCTTAATCCCAGTTCTATCTGGGGTCGGGTTTTCTTATACAGCGGCGCCAGAACGATCTGTCCTGGGTTGTCATAGGAGTTAGGGTCTGCACTTTCATATCCCTCTCGATACTGGACCACCATGTAGCGGGAGTCTTCCTCTTCCCAGGCGTTTCGTAGGAATATTCAAGACAGTTTTGACTGAGAAACTATCATCTTTTCTCATTACGTGGTCGTAACATCTGGGCCTGCTTTCTGATAAAATAAAAACTACCTGGCAAATAATAAATAATGAAACAGGTCGAAAAAAAACAGCGCAGTACTGAATTTAATTCAGAGACTGCCTCATCATCTCAGATGTAGAAATAGTTCAGGAGTTTGAGCAAACTTATTGCTATATTACTCTTCAAACTACTGAAGATTTAATAAATTCCTCACCCGGAGTCACCCACGCTTTCTGTTGCCTTACTTAGAACGAATGTTAAGGCATGGCCTTTGGAGTTTAGGTTTCAGCATACAAACCCCAGAAATCAAATCAACAGAAGATCTCTGGGCAATGTCTGTAAAAGTCTGTATTTATCATTGAAACCATTGCGCCTTATTTAGCTTTCATATTTAAATATTATATGCGTGTCAATTCTGCCAGTTCTCAGTAAGGTGTTTGAAAAGTTGATGCTCAATCAAACGTTACGTCATTTTAATAAAAATTCCATGTTTCATGAATAAAAGTACGGTTTCACTAAAGGGCGCTGTACCACTGACACCGGTGTCACCCTAATGAAGAACATTTTTAATGCCTAGGCATTAAAAATGTCATCTTGTGCGTCATCCTAGAATGACGCACAAGATGGCATTGGAATCTTTTGAAAATCTAAGGCGTTCGATTGGAATTAGGAATACAGCAGTTCTTGATTTATTCAAATTCAAATTCAAAATCATTTATTTGCAAATATGGGTAAACAATAAGCATATTTATTAAGATCGTAATTGAAAGATAGAAAGGTTAAATGTCAAGTAAACGGCATAAACTCAAATTAGGGTCTGAAATGGCAATAGGCGTTACTCAAGGTTTGATATTGGGTCCAATTCCTCTTTTTAGTTTACATTAATGATTTACCCCAATTACTTCAAAATTAATAATTTTAAAATCAACCGAAGATGGTATTATTTGCAGACAACACATCTTTGGTCTTTGAAACAAACCGACGACCATAAAATCTTGACGACGAGAATAACTCTATTCTTCAGGTCCAAGATTAGTTTACGGTCACTCATTTGGTACTAAATGAAAAAAAAAACAAATGCATTAGATTAAAATTACCTAATGTTAGAAGTACCGAATGTGCCATCATATTGAATGGAGAAAAACTGGAATTTATTAATCCTATGAATCACGCTAGACAAGAAATTAAAATGGATGGGACCTCATATAACATCTCTTGCGGGGCGGCTAAGCTCAGCCGCTTTTGCTGTTAGAAAGATAAGACAGTTAACAGATGAAAAAACCGCGTGTTTGCTGTATTTTAGCTAGTTCCGCAGCATTTCACTGAGGTCGGGCTGCTGACATTGAATTCATCTTAATTTTGCAAAAGAGAGCTGTCAAAGCCACTTATAAATTTACGTCGCCGCGAATCTCTAAAGCAACTATTTAAACAGATTAATATTATGACGGTACCTTGCCAAAAAAAATATGAAAATATTACGTATGTAAGAAAAAATCTACATCTTTTTAATAAAATAAGTGAAAGACATAATTTAAAAAAGATAAAAAATAGATCAACCATTTTTCAGATTACATAGATTACATACATCTTTTATGGGGTACTGTGTTAAATATTACAACAAAATACCTTGTGATATTGCAAGTAAATGAAAGAAAATTTAATACTCTTATTAAAAGTACACTTTTTAAAGAAGCATATTATAAGTTAGAGGATTACATCCAAGATAAGGATGCTTGGAAACTTGCTCCGTAGGACAATCTAGAATCTAGACAAAATCAAACTGATTGCTAATTTAATTGTATAATTTATTATTTTGATGACATTGATTTGATTTAGATACTGTGATTCTTTAACTTATACACTGACTTATTAGTTATTAAATTTTAGGGAAATCGTATACTTTGACAATGTTTGTAAATAAGTGAGCATCATGTATCTATCACATAATATTTTTTTCTGTCATTGCTTGATTTTTTATTCTTTTTACCTATTGTGGTATAGTAATTTTATTCTAGGTGCATCGTCTTCACACATAGGTACATATATATAATGGAATGGATACAAAATATTGTAAAACATTATAAAAGAGGTTTCTTGCCCATTCTTCTCCATACGAAACTATCTTTTGGAAGGGGCGACTAGAATCAATCATATTTTATGTTGTAAATTTTGACGTTCAAAAGTGTTTCTTTTTCTAAGCAACTTTTAATTAAAAATTAATTGCTGTTCGTTAATCTCGCTAAAAAGAACTACAAAACGGCTTGACCGATTTGAATATTTTTTGTTTTGTTTTGCGATCTTACCGGGGTGATATGAAAAAAAAAAGAATGGCAACGTATGACGGGCATTATCTAGTTTGAAATAAATGCTTCGACTATGACAGGCATTTTATTTTGGCGGAACATTTTTCACGGTATGCATGCACTGTAATGTTAGTAATACGTGTAACATTATAATAATTTTAGCTCACAACCTTGACCACGCTCATTTACTTATACCTACCCAAATCATCATTCTATTTTTGTTGTGTTACTAATTCTTAGAAAATTATGATCTAAAACACCTCATGAGTAACCTTTCGTACGTTTCGACATTAAGATTGACCTTAGAAGTAATATAAACTTGAACAGTAGCATGAAATGTGAATTGTGATTTTGATTAATTGATCCTCGAAGGCAGAATAGATACTACAATTTTTATTTTCACATTAAACTCGATTGTACAACATGTATCAGAAAGGTGTGCTACGTGCGTGGTGTGCTGGTGTGTGTGTACGTCCTTTTTGGGTAACCACTGAAAACCAGCGCTGTGCTGTGGGTCCCCTATAGCACAGCATCATGCTGAGTGGAAGCCTTCTTGTCACAGTCATGACGTGCAGCTGTCGACTATTTCTGTTTTGTGCTCGTGATTAAAGATCTAGTTTGTTTGTTTCTTTTTATTAAATTGTTACCTGAGCTAATTATTTTTATTTTGTATGCACGTGTTTCTGTGACAAATAAACCTATTTTTCTTTCTTTCTTTTCTTTCTTTCATATTTATTAATAAAATACTTTTTTACCAAAAAACAACCGACTTCCAAGAAAAAAACTAAAAAACGTTAATAATAAATTTAATTTCGGAAGTCGGGTCAGTCTTTGGTTTTTGTATTTTCGTTTTTGACCACCGACTTCCGAAATTAAAGTTATTATTCACGTTTTTATTTTTTTTCTTGGAAGTCGTTTGTTTTTTTGAAAAAAAGTTTTTTATTTTTCACTTTTTAGTTGTGTTACCTACCCCATACAATTCGTATACCACTACTTGATATGTAAATAACAGTGACAGGAAATTATCAAAACATCATCAATATAAACTAAGTGGAAAAAATACGCAGTATTAAGGATAACTCAAAAACTGCTGATCAGAACTTGATGGAATTTATATGGGACCACATGTGAGGCACCAGTTTTCATATAAAAAAATAATCATCCAATTCGGTTTACCTAGAAAAAAGTTCTGAGCTAACAAACATTAAAAAAAACATACGGTTGTATTGAGAACCTCCTCCTTTTTTGAAGTCGTTTATAAACCCCAAACATTTGGCCAAAGCCGTCCCATACATTTGGGTCGAGTCGGTATTGAAGTTTTGTATGGAACAGTTGATAATTTTTCGCGATAACGATGTTGGTCCCATGGAGAAGGTCGTTCAGTTTGATGGTCAGTACCCTTAAATATGACCGCAACGTTCTGATACTTGCTGTATACTGACAGATTCGATTCTTAAACCGAGTTATGTATTAGCTTTTGCCCGCGGCTTGGTCCGCGTCGATGTCCGAAATTATCCCACGGGAACGTAGTACCGGGATAAAAAGTATCCTACATGTTAATCCAGGTTATAAACTACCTGTGTTCCAAATTCCATCCAAATCCGTTCAGTAGTTTTTGTGTGAAAGAGTAACAAACATCCATCCATCCATCCATCCATCCTCACAAACTTTCACATTTATAATATTAGTAGGATTGATGTTTCTAGAAAGTGGGCCACGAACAGAAATACAGTAGGTAAACCACAATAGCCCAAGAATTTTCCAAGAGCCTCAGTTCTGACAATCTCCTAGCCATGTTCTTATAGATATACTATAGAGGTATGAGGAACAGGGTGTAAAGTTCACTCATACTCTATAGAAAAGGGAGGATCCCCCGACCAGACGGGTGTTGTGTCTGGTGGGCAACTGCCCGACGGTTGATGTCGGGACGTTGTATATATGCTAGTCGTGCGGTAAACTCTGTTTGCGCGATGCAGGATTTGCGTGACGTCAGTATGACGTGTAGCTCGCATGTGGCGATGTTGATACCGCTACAATACAAATAAAATTCTTTATTATTATGTTAACGACTCTCTTGTTTAACGAGGTGGGCCGAAATCAAAACTATTTGCAGTATCAATATTAAAGCAGGTGTGTAAGTTTAGTATTAGTTAGATAATGCCAGGTCGTTCATTTTTCTCGCGTTTGGAGTAGAGGACAAGCTTCACTTCAGAATAGTGTATTGTGCTTGTTCATAAAATAAATCTAAAGAATAGGTAGAATCATCATTTTTATAGTTCTTAGCTGTTATTTTTCGACTATAATTGCAACTATTATTGACCGAGGGCGCGAAGCGTCTCCGTTTCAGCTTGGGCAAAAATGTTTGCGTATGTCCGGATGTTTGTACAGGTCGTATTTCGTTGTGTCCCATGTTCTTAAAGGGATAGTACCCTTTAAGAACATGGGACACAACTGAAATATGTGTGTAGATAGTACCTTAATGTTGTTTCATTTTTTTTGCATTGTTCTCACATATAGAAGCAATAGGAATAATGTACGCAGGATTTTGTAATGTCTTGATTTAAAAGAGTATCCTTGGAGTTTCTTACCGGTTCTTCTCCATAGAGATCTACGTTTTGGAATGGGCAACTGGCTTCAGCTTTCTGGACTAACTGACCGACTCTTTGACAGTTCTAAAGTGCCTGTAAATGGTTTAATTGAAATAAATACTTTGAGTTGGATCTATCCTCTTCTTTATCCTTCGGAGAATATTGGCGTAATATTAACTGATACAATAGTCAGTTTATAACACAACAAACAGTACTTACTATAGTTATTATGCCACCACTCTAGAATAGAACAACCTCCAGAATTTTCAGAACAATGACTTCCTTGTATTGCTTAAACTTAACGCATTTATTATATCATTTATTATTCTTTAATTGTTCGAGGCTCTTCACCATAAGGACAAAGTCCTTGAGCACTCCAATTTAAGCTGTGACTTGGACAAACAGGAAAACTGACAGTGTACTGCCATGGTGATATCAAAATAACTAAGACCATACGCACACCAGAGTGAACACGGTATGGTGTGTCGTAGACAGTTTTGTCTTGTGACATAAATGTTTCCAGACTGTTTTGTTGCAAATGAGCGCGCGTCATTGTTGTTTTCATGAAGCGATAGTCTAAAAGCACTCAAGACTGCAAGGATGCCGTGTGCAAATAGACCTAAAACACTTTAATGTGATGTAAAGGAACTTTAAGCTCCTGTAACTTTTTACTGATGTAGATTTCAGCATCGCTGTCATACAACAAATTGTTTGCCTACATTATATCTTTCTAATGATATATTACGCAAAGTGCTACAATACTTGGGCAAATCTGCCCATTCTCCTTTCGCGTTCCTAGTCCCAGTAGATTCGTCTGTGCGTTGATAGTTAATATTTCAGTCAATCAGTTTCTCCTTTCAAATCTATACACTAATAATAAGGCTGAAGAGTTGAACGCGCTAATCTCTGGAATCGCCAGTCCGATTTTAGAAAATCTTTTTGCATTTGATAACCCAACTCTTGAGGAAAACTATAGGCTATTTATCATCACGCTAAGACTCTTAGGAGCCGAGCAAAACCAAAGAAAGTTAGAAAGAACGCTATGCGAAAACGAAGTGATAGCGCGGGCAGCTGATGCGATGCGACGGGGTGGGGCAGGGGAATAAAAAAATTCACGCGGGGGCAGAAGCTAGTATATGATATAGTTATACTAGTTACATACACACATATACATAAACTGACGCTTTTTTCCCAAGGGGACAGTCAAAAACTACAAAACGCCACCTGATACTAGTTACATTTTATCCGTGGATCTAATAGGCACAAAACAAATCATATTCATCGCGTATCTTACTACCGGTTTCAATAGATGGCGTTGAAATAAATAGATTGCTGCGTTATACATGTTGAACTTTTTAGGGTACCAGAAAAAAAATGGACGGTGTGGTTTCTTTCTTCAATTCTGGTGTATACGAGTCCTTCATTCCTAGGCACTAGGATATTATTGCATACGTTTTCTTACAGCGTTTCCTTATGATGACATTATGCGTCATATATACGGTCCTTCCATATAGTTTGTAGAAACTTTATCAAGGCAACGAACGTCTTAGGGCAAAGCTACTTACAGTATTCTATGGAGACACATTCTATAGAACGTTGTTGCCACGCAGTAAGTCTGCCTCAGTACGTAGTTCAGAGACAAACTGAACTCTATTGTCGAACTCTAAACGGGTGTAAAAACACCCTTAATGAATCCGAGAGTCACTTGTTCTTCCCATTATTATGATATTTTCTTTTAACTGGACCATACCTGGGAACCTATTGGTTACTGAGATATTGAAGGTCAAAAGTTCCAACTTTTTTAAATGCTTTTTTACGAAAACAAGTTTTAATCTTAACTTATTTAAAGCTCCCGCGATCCTTGTACCGTTGCAAGCACCCACAATGATTTTCGTGCGTTACGTTACGCCCCACCATAAACAACGAATTTTCACACCAAAAATAAAAGTCGTTTCCCAGCAATTATTTTTGCACAAAGTTACTTAGTTTGATGTACAGAATGCGTAGATGGCGGTTTCGTGAAGGACCTTATTATATCCTGTATATTATTCTCTGCTTATTAATTTGTCGACAATTTATGAAAAAAAAATATGAATAAAATCATCATTTCTTAACATAACATAACATCACGCCTGTATTCCCCGAAGGATTAGGCAGAGGTGTACCTAAAGCACACCCACATTTCGCTAGTTGTGTTTAAGTCCCATGTAATAGAGGGCGAGCCTATTGCCATCAACCGGGCACAAATCCAGACTCCGAACAAACAACAACATTTCTTAATTGTTATATTATCATCGATCCTTTCGAGTTTCATTTCATGATAATACAGGCTCGCTGAAACATCGAAGCACAAACTGTATCCATGAATTCAATACATGGTTCTAGATCGTAGTCGATAGCGTACTATTTTTTTTATCAGTTATCAACAAAATAAAAACTATTGTTTTATAGAAAAGTGCAATATCTACGCAGTCAAAATGTATGGCACGATTTTTTTTTTTTAAATAACCGGTAAAAAAATTTCAACGCCGCGCCGGGGCGTTCAGAATCAAGTATTGAATCTATTGGTAACAGGTTGCGCGTCGATGTTACCCTGCCATCTTGTTTAATGTTTTTCTATAATTCCAAATCCAATCAGAATGTGAAACGGAAAGTTACAAAAGAGGCCAGAAAACACAATGCGAAATTGAGTCCAACAACATAGCTTAAGTACCAATTGTAGGTACCGAAAATAATACCAAATCTCGTTAAATAATTTCACTCCCTAAATAAAAGAACGTTATACTCTTGTCCTTCAATATTTATCTTCAATTTCTGTTAAGGCAGGCACACTATTGCGACTTTTACTATTTAAATGATGTTTATAAATTCATGATCAAACTCGCACTCAAAGCATTTATTTCGAAATTAAACCATTTACTGTATTGAATAGTCAAAGAGTCGGTCAGTTAGTCAGAAAGTTGAAGCTAGTTGCCTATTCCAAAACGTAGATCTCTATGGAGAAGAACGGGCAAGAAACTCCAAGGACACTCTTATAAATCAAAGTGTTACAAAATTCTGGGTACATTATTCTTGTTACTTCTATCAATATACAACTGCTTTTTTTTTAAAGCAAATTAGGATACTCTTATATTTTTTCTAAAGGAATGTCAAGCAACATTATAATTTATTGTCTTTTACCTAAAACTACTTAATTGAAATATTAAGTTATCAGTCTATTTTGTGTCTGGTCCCAGCAATTAATAACAATCAAAGCTCATTATAATCAAATGTGCTGTGAAAAAACATGTTGAATAATATAATAACAAACAAATGAACCTCTGTATAATTAAGAAGTCACGAAAAATGAGTCCGCATGCATATTCTATTGGATTGGATTTCAATTAGTCGAAACGATGCATTATTAAGGCGCTTCCCTGACCAAACGACCTTGAGCGTTCGGTCCTTCTCTGTCCCGTCGCTGAGACTCGCTCTGTCTCGCTCCCTCCGCATGCTCATTTATCATAAAATTCACAAAAATAATGAAATTATTTGAATAAAAAAAGACAAGTAAAGTTTTAAAATAAAATAAAACGTGCATTATTTAGATTTTTAAATTATCTATCCATTAGTGTAATCCTCAAATGAATAGAACGTCACCTTTAGCAAAAGATGCATACAATCAATAATTTTAGTCACTTTTTTACAAGGAGATTTTAGATGTATTTATAACACATAAAAACAAATAAGAACGTGCAATGTGATGATAGGATATCGAACATTAATAATGTGCTTTTAGATGTAGTTTATTACCCATAGTGAATGAGTTAATAGCCTCTGAATAACGCACTATGACAAGGTTTTGGTCGGGGTACCGCCTTAATTAGGACCATCAATTATTTTCACATTCAATTAATCATCACTACAAAAAACTGACAAGACTAACGACTGCAATGCCTATGAGAGATATTTCCCTCATATCAAAAATGATTTTATCTCAATTACCAAGATAATATTTACATAATTTAAAAAGCTAACAATCTTAAAATATTAATAATAATATGTTCAAGTATGTAAAAAACGAGGGGAAATAATCATAGGGCATTTAAATGAATGGACCATCTACGTAATTATTTTACTGAAACGCAATGAATGATAAACTACTACGCATACAATCTCACAGTAATGCGCACATGTATCAACTTTGATATGACCTAGACACTGTGATAAATCACATCATATCAGATAATCGTACGCACGACGAACACGTCACAAAATCTACATACGAGTACTTTGCTCGCAGTACCAGTCTGCAGTCGCAAGCGTGCGACCTTCTTATATCAATATTCCTAAAGGAAAGGGCCTCGAATTTTTCCTTTGCGCTAATTATAGCTGTCCATCAAAATAAGAATATAAAAGCCAAAAATGTTTCCGTGGAACGGCGGTAGAATAATAACTTGCCGAAGAGTTGCCGCAATTGTTTGTTTATGAAAATTGTTATAAGGAACTGCCGACGCGCCACTGTTATTTGTGGGCAAACAAATGTTAATTTATCATCTTAACATGACGCATTTAAATCTCGAAGAAGAAGGTTTTGTTGTTCTTTCATTTATCACAATTTTCTGTCGGAATTTGTTGCAATCGTTAAGACGTTAGCTGACCCAAACTGGCAGAAACCGTTGCAACCACCTGCAAGCACTGATGAGTTAATTTAATTTTTTAACAATATAATTAAAGGGTCATTGTGTTAACATTATTTATTTCGACGCTGCCAGAATTTTCTATTTCTAGGCCGGAACGATTTTAATTAGTCCGTAAATTATGTGAATTGGTGCTCGTTTCCCAGCGATATTCTGTCACTTGTCGCAATTAACGGTAAACGGAAACTCGAGTGACAGCTGTCAACAAGGAAATTAATATTGGGACGGATGGTGAATAATTATGTTCGGTTTCAAGTGAATAAATAATAAATAGAGATTTTAAAAAACAATGAATATTGTTGGTACTTTCGAAAATACTTCTAAAAAACAAAATAAAACGCAAGTGCAATTTTTATGTCTATTAATAAACATAACATAACCAGCCTATAAATTGAAAGCAAGACCTTACGCTCAATAGTAGCTCTTGTGACCTCTGCACCAACGAGGCAGGCTATTAATAATAGAATAATATATATAAAGAATATAATTTAAAAACCTTTAACTTCATGACTGACGCAGGTACTTTTTGACCAGCGGGATAATTGCCTAACATACTAACAGTAGGAATAGCTTTCATTTTGACAGTTCATCAACATTCATTGCGTTATTTACGTTGTTGAGCAGACAAATTATTCGAACATATGAAGCAATAGGCTTCAAAATATTTTAGACTAGCTTTTTTCCGCGGCTTCGCCCGCTTGGAGGTCGAAAATTATCCCATAGGAACGTCCTACCGGGATAAAATGTATCCTACATGTTAATCCAGGTTATCTGTGTTCCAAATTCCATCCAAATCCCTCAGTAGCTTTTGCGTGAAAGAGTAACAAACATTCATCCATCCATCCATCCTCACAAACTTTCACATTTTTATTATTAGTAAGATTGTGATAGAAAATGTTTTATGCAATTAGGGTGCTTTTCGTCAAAATTTTCGCTGAGAAAATGAGATGAAAAATAATCTATATTGTACACAAGGAACACAATCAAGTTTCCCGTACAAAAGGACCAAATTTGTAAACGGAAGAACCAAGTACTTCCTTGTTATGATACAAGTAGGCAATTTTGTTTGTGTGTCGGTATCACGTTAACAGTGTGTTTGGCATAGATAGCCGTTTGTTTCCACATCCTTTGTAGGTCGTACAAAATTTTGAAAAAGTGGATTATTTGTAGTTGCTTTGCTTTGTCATTTGTATTTTTTTAAAAGACAATTTTGTTTGTATAATGTGCTTGTCTGCTGTTTGTAATTTTACATTACACAGTACTGGCCTAATGCTCAGAAAAGACTTGAAAGTTTATTTACAAGTAAATCCATAAATCTATAATGTAGTCATAGTGACACAACCACAAAAATAATAAATCCTCTGTAGTCTCGAAGCTTTTTCGGCTGGGTTAAAAAATAGCATGCCATTTTTTCCATTGCGACACTGTTATGGGAAATTGGAGATCAATAAAGCCACTTGGTCTTGTATCCCATCATATTGCAGCCTAAACGCCTACTGTTCGGTAGCCTGACGGTCAATATGTCATCGTTTCCATCTCTGACACAAATTTGATAGAATCTACTCAGAGCGTTGGAACTGATGTCAATACAAAAGCATGTACGTTTATTCAGTCATCAAAACAGTTAATGACTGACAGTTTTGAATGATAAAATAACTCAATAAGACTGATAAATGAACCTACACTACATGCCTTTTCTGACTGAAGTCGTGAAAGGGACTGATGAAAAACAGCAACAGCAGCTCGTATTCAATGGCCCAAATTAGCAGAGTCATTGAATGATTTGTTTCGAAATAATTACATTTAAAACGGGCACTAAGGTGTGATTAACAGTGTAACAGTATAGCAATAAATAACATTAAGTAGTAGTTATCGCTCCATGAATAATTATGCATAATCCATTAAAATTTAACGATTTTATTGATCGATTTGAAATATATGGCCATTAAAACGAAGTATTAATTTACATACACTTATAATAGTTACAATTATACATGAATAACATTACAAGGTACATATATTTATGTAAATTATACACAATGACATTTTAAATAACACCATTAATTACATCAGAAGATGAATAAATATAATCAACACATTGTTAACGCGTAGAAAATTTATGAACTTCGTATACACACTCCTATTTGATTCCCAAGTATATATGAAAACTTACGTGAGATGAATGTACCAATTTCAAGTCTCATGCCTAAAACAAAGATGAACGTGCACTGTGAACTGCACGCCATAACCTTTTTTTTTATAACGGCATGGAAATTCTCATAGATGTCCACCGCCTTGGGGTGGACAGTAGGGTCCTAGACTTCTACTAACTAAAACCACCTCGTGTTCCCTCGCATACTTGGATCGGGTGCTACGAGGGCACTTATGCTCTCTTCAACGACTGGTGCCGGCCCGCCTTTGCAGGCTCCGTCTGGTTAAGCGGGGGAGTGAGGTGTTTGACTCCCCACGACGGCTAAGAGGGGCGCGCGTGGAACATTACGTGCCCCCACCTCGGGTCTTATATGATAGGGGGCGGCGTACGTCCTCGAGTCCGCCGTCCCTAGACGCACGCCATACCCTGCACTAACTTCTTGGTTTACCTGTAACTAAAACACCAAGGCTCATCTCATTCATCTGTCTAGCTTTTTCCCAACATTTTTTGTGGTCGACTTTCAGTCTAACCGGATGCAGCTTAGTATCTTACGAGGAGCGACTGCCTATCTGACCTCCACAATCCAGTCACTGGATATGACGATACCACTTGCTAAGACTTTCGGGTTTCTGACGACTATAACGACTGTCCCACGAATGACACCCACGAATAACAGCCGGTACCAACAGCTTAACGTGCTTTCCGAGGCGCGGAGGGGTTTCGGTATGTAAAGATGGTCACCCATCCACGGACCGACCGCGGCAAGCGTAGCTAAACCTGAATGATCGCCTCATGCGGCTGTTATTACTTAACACCGAGGCTCATCTAAAGACTGATTAAACTCGAAAACAAACTACCAGATTTGCCTTAATTATATTCGCTTTGTTTTCAATTAAAGCCTTATTATTACTGAACCTCATGAACGTTGGGGTTAAGCCAGCCTTGCCAATCTAATTATGGAGGTAAACTTGCGACTTGTAGACTTACTTACCAAGGAACTGAAAATGGTTGCAGATAATTTTATAATCAAATAGGTACGTCGGATATTTTACAAAAATGTAGTTTTTCTGCATATGGACCAAACGATGTATCGTTTGATAAAAGTAAAAACTACTTTTATCTGTAAATCTGTAACGTAATTATTGTATCTACATTGCAATAATCAATCAATGTATGTGAATTTTAAAACAGAAAACTGCCAAGTTTTATCTGATTATAGAAAGCAACATTAACTTTTTCGTCTTATTTTCTGTATGTGCTTTCCCTATAAAAAAAATCTACATTTATGTCTGTATTTTTATGGCTACATATCAAGCTATACATTTCCAGTATAAGCTAATCTTGCATTGTATAAGATTTCCGTACAGTGAGAGGTCAACTTAAACTGGAAATGTATAGCTTGATATGTAGCCGTGTCTACATAAAAAAAAACGTTCATTTACAGACTATATAGGCTTACATTATGTTAGTATCTAAATTATCTTATAAACTATGTTTGTGTATACTTAGAACAAAAAAAATAAAAAACGTGATAATAATATATCCGCCACAGATAGTTTCATCAAGCCTCATGCAATACATGAAGCTTGATAAACCAACCCATGGTACTTCAGCCTTTCAGCAAACATCCTCAAGATACTGTTGGTGCTTCCTCCCGCTCTGCGTATTATCGACGCCACCTTCTTACGCATATAGAATATTTTATTCTATTTTGCTTTCTCAAAAAAAACTTTGCAAACAATTCTTAAAATTGTATCTTGTTTCAAAATAGTTGTTCTAGCGTCCTTTCTATAGTCGGCTATTAAACAATGTCTCTTGAATCTATACGATATCGAACAGTTGAGGGCTCTCAAAATGGACCCGTCTATGATGTCAAGAACCAACAATAAGCTTTGTGTTGCTATATTTGATTTGGGACCTTTATAGTCATTTCGCACGTGTCTATTTCTGATATAGGTCTCGTGGGTACTGGCTAAATAAGATTTCGACTGCCTTACTTCAAAGTTAGAAATTAGGAATTTGTGAATGTGAAGATTATGTGGGTCATTGTTGCTTTTTTTCCCTCAGCTAGTTTTAATCATAGTCTGGCAGTTTCAGTACTTTTTGTGGCCTACCCAAATGTCCTTTCTTTGGTATTGTTCGTCGAATCGTTGAGCTCCTTAAGTTTTAGGTTGAGCTGCATGATTACTGACAAATGTGTGCACTGACTGGACAGGTCCACTCAATCTGTGTGGTTTTTCCTCAAAAGACCACTTCAGACACAAATCTACATGGTCTTCACATGATCTGACCAAGATTATGTCTGGACTTTAAAAGAGACTGTGACCTCTGAGTTTGTTTCGGCATTTCTTCTCAGAGTAGTCAGATAGGAAACGCCAACCTAAACTAGTTTTTAAAATATGATTGACGTGTAAAAGTGTTTGTACAAACCTATTTACAGAAATAAAATCATTTATCGTTTATCATTTATCCAACGAAATTACGCCTTTCGGTTTTAGTTTGGTATTTAATATAGATTATTTACATAAATAACCTTGTTTATTTCAAAGGTACATTGATAGCCTTGTGTATTTCAAAGGTTACCTATCAAATATTGCTATCAAGGATTGATCAAAGACCCTTGTCTACGGTGACAATACTATCAAACAATGCCGTGTAAGGCAACCAGTCCGAACGGCTGCCTTTGTATGCAACCATGTTTGATTTCGTGACATTACGTCAGACTGAACGTGTCAATATCAGATACTTACCCCCTGTATTGAATTGTGCCGTTGTGTGAAACGAGCCTTGTAGTTGAATAAGGGTTGGGGACACATTTGTTTTTAATATTGAGATAACTCTACTCTTAGGTTATTTTATGCTATTAGGAGCGTGATAGAAATCAGAACCAGGTTCAGAACTTTATTTGCTATGAATGTAGGTACAGGTATAAGATGTTGTACATAAATTTATGAGATCGGCTACATTATAACTTACGCGTGTCGCGTCTTGAAAATAATATAACTTTTGCTTTTAACAATGAGATGATTAATCTTCATAAAAATTTTGCAAGTTTTAAATTATAAATCCTTGTGATATGAGAAAGGGAACACAATGAGATACCTGGAACGCCATCAAGGGTCTCTGCAGCTGCGAGCCCTGAGTTCAGTACCCCTCAGCCAGCACGAGTTGATGATGATCAGTCGTTTACGCCAGCGCCAGGCCGTGTTCGTAGAAACAGACTATCATAGACTACAAGAAGTACTATCCTCCTGTTATAATCGTCAACGATGGCGAATCTAGAGACTGAAGACCCAAATGTCAAAATCCTTCTGAAGGCAGCAAGATTAATATTGAAGTTGGATCAAAAGAGTTTGAACATATTGCGAACTAAAAAGCTGTATCATACCAAACTCATAGAGAGGAGCTCTAGATGTACGAAGGCCCGAATCCTTTAACTGCAGAAGAACAATGTATAATAGACTACACAGATGATGTTATAGAGTTGAGCTCTAATTTGCTGGAAGATGAGACGGAATGATTCACACTGTTGTATTCGACGCTTGCGCTTAGTATGTGTCGCAGCCACATCTAATTATAGCTATGTAGGTACATACATAACAGCTTCCAAGTCAAGTAAACTAATATCGGATTTTTATTGTTAGGCTTTACTCAGTTGCTATCGTTCGCGTAAAAGGCTCGCCTCAGACCCCTAGCAAACAGTAATAGTACACCCATAAACACATAGCAAAATACTGTCGCAAAGTAATTGTGTTACGTACGAAAAGCCTGCTGCAGAGTGAGTTATTTCCACACATTATGTATGATGGATTGTACCGTCACTATTTATGAAGAAGTGATCTATAAAACCACACTAAATTGACGTTGCTGTAAATGGCTTCCAGAAATAATGAATGGATTTCGCTATTAGGTTTGACAGTATTGACAGAAAGCCCATTCTCGTGGTAAAAATGTATACTCATGTCCTGATTCAAATGTTTGGGAATAAAACTACCTACTAGGTTCACAATTTATTGTATAACGTGTTAACAAGAACAAACGGTTAAGGCATTATTAAGTGAGTGAAGAACGAGTTCTTCGAGGTAAGGTAGATTGTCGAAAAAAGCCTGGCCTGGCTAAAAAGCCAGATGAAACAGTCTTCTAAAATACTGTTGTGTTGAAGATTGATAAACTATGATCAGTTTACCGAAGTATTTTACAAGGATACAATTGCCTGTAGAATTAATAAGAATTTTAAACTTTGTTTCTAAAATCTAAGTTGAAAAATATTCCTATTTCTACCGGCAATTTAAGCCAGAACATAGCAATGCTACTAACGTAAAGCTATCTATTTTTTTTGCTAAGCAAAATCTTATACCAGCTTTACATAACCATGTACAATATTGTCTGCAAACTTTATCCCAGATGCAACTAGGTTAGTCCAGTATTGAGATACACGCAAGCTAAGCTAAGGAATATTCCTTGGGCAACGTCATCGTATTATAAATTGTATGGTTCAGAATATTTTGGAATATATTTTTACCTCGGAACTAGTGCAGGCTCTTCGTGTTTGTTATATTTCAAAGTTGACAACAATAAAATTTCGGGAACAGGAATTAGGTGTTCTGGTCCTTTAATCCAAAGCAGCACTGACTAGTAAAATACTAATTAACCAACTTAACCTATCGTAATCCATCCCAAATTACGCCTGGTTTTTTACCCGCCCAAAAATGTTTGCAGTCAAAGTTAGAACTTGACTATATTTTATGTGATTAACTGATTATAGTAGGATGGAGTGGTTACCAAGACAAGAAAATGTTATAAAAATAGACAATGATTAAGTGCAATTTACGTTTTCATGCAGATAGTGACATCATTAAAACATCAACCAGAATGGTGATGTTTTGATGACGTCACTGTTTTGGAAAAAAATGCGGAAAGGAAAGTTGCAAATTTCTGGTGAGAAAGGACCAATTTATCACATACTACGAGTGTCGTAGAAACGCGTAACAGAACCAATAGCGCCAGAACAACCAGCGCCAGCGTCAGGCGAAGATCAGCAACATCTATTCATTAGTCCACCTTGAATCCTTCTAATTTTAAAATACTACTGCGTATTCCTTCGTATTTGGATGCCGTTCCGACAGAATGTATATTGCATTAATTTAAAAAATCTATTGGCGCCCCAATGATTTAGTCAAGGAAGCGTCACGCTGTAGTAGTTGCACGAAGGCTGCGCTGACGTTCATCACGTCGGGGTCACCAGTATAGAGGTATGAGGAACAGGGTGTAAAGTTCGCTCATACTCTATAGAAAAGGGAGGATCCTCCGACCAGACGGGTGTTATGTCTGGTGGGCAACTGCCCGACGGTTGATGTCGGGACGTTGTATATATGCTACTTGCGCGGTAAACTGTGATTGCGCGATGCAGGATTTACGTGACGTCAGTATGACGTGTAGCTCGCATGTGGCGATGTTGATACCGCTACACTGGTAACCATTTGTGAAATGTATTAAAAACAAGATGGAGACGTAAGTTATGATTTTGGCCACGCGCTGAAATTACATAGTTATACCTCCCCCCTTGAGGAGGTTTTTGTTGTTAGTTGTGCGCCCTGTGGGTCAGCTATACACAGGACTCGTACCATGCGCTACGAGTCCAATATAATAATGCGTTAAAGATTTATTATTAGATTAATTATTTATACCGTCCATTCCAAGTTTTACAAAGACCAAACTTTAGTCATAGTCCAATCATAACGAGAATATAATTATTCTAACTTTTAAACTCTTAAACTTTTTAACTATATTAGTTAAATGAGAAGTGGATTAAAACTGAACTGAAAAACTGTTCACATTAATACAATTGCAGGAAAACCATTTCACTAAAGGTTTAATTCTTATATTCATAGGATTACTATGAGAGGTCTGCAATCAGCTTAGAGTGCTGGGTTTAAATCTCTAAGCTTTAAGACACTGTCGAGAAAAAGAAATCGTTATTGAAGGTGAAAGAATAAAAAGTTCGGACCATTCCTTTTGAAACTATTTTTGAAACCATCACCTTAAAACTTCACACTTTTTTTTTAACTACCGACTATCAACCACGTGAAAATGAACCTTAAAATGCCGAAAAGGATATAAAAAAAAGTTGTTGCAGACATTGATAATCTAGTCTCAATACCAAGGCCATGAAGAATAATTAAGAAGACTAAAAAAAAACACTATGCCATCACAAAATCTGCTACTTACAATTAAATAGCACGTCAAACAAGACCATTTAACAAAAATCACAATTCACTTCCCCCAGTGTCCTTTTATTAAACTTTACAACAGTCTACGGCGACGCCTCACGACTTAACCCCTGAGGCTGCAGAATAAACCCTTTTAACGCCAAGATTTATTAGTTTACGTGGCTGCAACTTGACGACAAGACTGGTGACAAAAGACAAAGGTGGTTTAATGAAATTTTCGTTATAATAGATACTACATACGTCAAAAGTATCTAGGGATCAAGGTATTTAAAAAATATATTTCATTGCCAGATTGAAATTATATAAAAGTGTCTATTTAGATTGTTTAAATAAAATGATTTTGCATATATACTCTCTGTACAGTGATGAAAAGATAAAAATAAAAGTTTTTAAAGGTTTTTATTGCGAAAAACTAACATCTTCTGTTCTGTATTTCCGCCGCTAAAGTGTATAACACAACCGCAGCGATTCGGCATACTCAATATGAGTTCATCTAAATCACGTTGCAAAATGGCCGCCTACGTCCGTCCGTTGAACAGGCGAAAAAGCTTTTGGTGTGTGTACGGCATCCATATTTGGCAGAGTTCTTCTTTGAAGCATATTCCATGCGTGCAGCTCAATGGGATTCAATTCTCGCGATTGAGCAGGCCATGGTAGGTGATATTAGCTGCAGCAAGTGTGTTTGCAACGACTCTGGACGTGCACTATCATGCATAAATAGAAATGAAGCACCAAATTGGGTCCGCAAAGGAATGACAACACCTGATACAATCGTATCAGCGTAAATCTATGCATTGAGATTGGCTCTGAATCCAAATCACTTCGTTTCTACCGCCGATCCAAATACCCGCACATATCATGATTGTTCCACCATGTATGATTGAACTTCCCGGCATGATTTTAAAAGTTCTTGACGTCCAGGGATCCTACAATAACGTATACGTCTAGTATTTGGCCTCATAACAAAACGAGATTCATTAGAAAAACACACAAAACGCCACTCTTCTTCTGCTCAATTTCTGTGTTCACGAGCCCATTGTAAACAGGCTCTGCGATTGCGGGGCTCAATAGTTGGTACACGTAGCGACCTTCGGGAACGGAGATTGACTTCATGCAAGCCGTTTTATGATTTGATCGCTTATTTACATCCCTGAAGAGCTATGAAGCCTCGTAACCAACATCATCGCGGTCATTGTACAATTTCGTTGAGCAGTAATTCGTATGTAACGAATTTATCTGTTGTGGTGACGCGAGCTCGTCCGCCATGTCACTTTGCCTCGCTTCCCGTGATGCGATAACGTGTCCAAAGTCGATTTATAACACTCTGCGTAGTGCCCAAAGCGATTGCCACAGCATGTAGCCGAGAACCAGCTTCCAAAATTCCCACGGCTCTGACCATTTCTTCTCGGCTTAAATACGTCTTCTCTCCATAATAACGTTTTTTTGTATTGATTCAACTCAGAAGTACGGCAGGAATTTTACTGATTTGGCCTCAAACCAGTTGGAGGATTATAAAGGAATACAAGTTGACAGAAGATTTTCATCTTTTGACCAAAATTCAAAAACTATCTCCTTTTCAAATAACGAAATTTACTAAAAAGTATCCATTAGAGTTAGAAAAAATATAACAAAAAAAAACGATGTTTTTGTAACTAGCAAAAACGTGCTTTATCCCTAGACACTTAAGATGTGTGTCGTACTACAGAATGACCTGTTTTAGCTTGGTATTTGTCTCATTTTTTGTGTTATTCTCGTTGCTGCACTTTTTGCTTTTTTAGAGCAAAAAAATCAGCGTTTGACGAACGGATGGGTTGTTTATCGTGGCGGCAAAGATATCGCGGATATCGTAAAACATGGTGTACTTAGCGATGATAACGACTAAGTTGCTCAAGCAGATGAGCAATAGCATCCTAATGCCTTATAGCAATATGCAATATCCACAAGTGTTAAATACCTTTAAGCATTTACCAGTAGTCATAATCGCTGTTTCGAATCCTACTTTAGTGTTCTGTCTAATTTCATTGTCCGCACACTGCAGCAATGTAAACTGGCTTTACAATTTTAAGCGGAAAGTGAGCCGTGACTTTACAGCGATGAATGTAATTTGGCTGCAAGCATTTTCGAAAATGAATGGGAGCGCGAATATTGTGTCGGTATTTTGACCATCGCAGCAAAAACGAACAAGTTCACTCGGATGCTTTTATAAAAAACGAATCGACCGGTTTTCCCATTGCACCCCAAAAATAGAATGAATTCTAAATCAAACCAACCCAGTGCGAATTGTATTTGGCCACAGATGTTCCGGGCGTTGACTTTAAAATAACAGTGGATCTGCAAATCTGCAAACTCTCAGGTTCGTAGAATCACTATTTTGAATGATATCTTATTGCCTTTCTTTGGCTTTTCGCAAGTCAAAGATGACCACACGTTGTAAAACATAAATGACCACAGAACATCATCACGTAGATGAGACATAAACGGTTTTTTTTTCCCCTTCACCTTTGTCTTACTCTACTACATCATATCACATTTTAGTGTTCGACTGGACACACTATTTTATACAAAGAAACAATTTTCAGACACCTATAGATAAGACAATACATTCAGAAATTATGTAGCATATGTCTGACTTATAAATCACAGAATCATTCATTACGATTAGGAAAGGATCCTGTTGAAACTTTTAACAGAACTCTAAAAGCAAAAAGAAACTTGTTTTACAAGTTCTAAATTGATTTTGCGATTTAAAAATAAAATGCGAGTATTCGATGCACGGAAAACACGCAAGTTTTAACCTCTCTTACGTAAAAATGTTATGTTATGTCTTTTATTTACATGGTTATAGTTTCTGGGAAGAAAAATACCGTATCTTTTCGTTGAAAAGGTAAATTGTTGCTTAAAATACCTGCATGTGAATGCGGATCTTTATAAGCTCTGGAATGTCTGGATACAGTTGTAAGCATGTTTTCGTGTCAACCGTATTGCAGCAATTCACTATCATTACTTATCATGAAACAGAGTCTTCCAGCTACGTCTGTCTGTCCGTCTGTCTGAAAGCGCTAATGTCTGGAACTATCTGTCGTATTTGAAAACTATTTTTGCATTTGATAGTTCAATTCTTAAGGAAGGTTATACGATCGACTGTTTAAGACGCTACGATCCTTAAGAGCCGAGCAAAAAGAAAAAAAAAACAGAAAGAAGGCTAAGCGGAAATCAAGACAGCGCGGGCCGGCGATGCGCAGCGACAGGTTTGTCGGTTTCTGAGAATTCACGAGGACGAAGTCGCGGGCAGAAGCTACTACAATTAGTACATAAATAATTATAAATCCACTCACTGAAGGAACAGACCGTAATATGTAGATATTCACAACGTCGTAATGCCACTTGCACTTCATTAAACGACAAGATAGTTTCAACCTTAGTAAAGTTTCAATTGACTGGGAATTGTTTTCGAGATTGGTAAACCAATTACTACGAGGGGTTCACTATGTCTACAGTACGCGGGCCAGATTAGCGCGGGTTGGTGAATGTCTTTGATTTTTTTGTTCTAATAGTTACGTGCCGGTTTCCTCGATGTTTTCCTGCACCGTTTTGCAGGCTCTTTAAACCCTTGATCGCATTAAATGGTTCTGAGGCATTAGTATGAAGGTATCGAACATATAATCATCGTAATATCACGTTGCGTGTCTTGTGTGTCAACTAATAATATCGCATAAATTATCTATTATTGTCTGTGTGTTTTAATGTCACGATATATTATTATTTAGACTACTCCAAGACGAGTTTTTTTTAAAGGTATTTTTGGCTTTTGATGGTTTCGAAACCATGTTTTTACTAAAATCTCAAGTTTCATTTTAGAGTTAAAACTTCATAAACGCAGGCTTAAATTTGATTGAATATACTTTTTGAACTGTCACGTAGAAAATAAATGATGAATATTTAATCAAACTTATCAATTCTGACGTAAGTAGACAAAACCCAAAGTAAACGTTTAGATAAAACTGAAATAAGTGACTGAAATAAGTCAAACTTTTGTATTAATGAACAATACAACTCAAAAATCACTTAAAAAAGGTTATAACACCATCAAAGACACTGCTCTCATTGTATCACGCAGAAAAAATTAGAAAAGAAAAAAAGGAAAATAGGTTTATTTGTCACAGAAACACGTGCATACGAAAAGAACTCGAGTGGGTAATCAGAAAAATTAAACAAAATAGATCTACATTTATAAACGAGTACAAAACAGAAATGTTTAGTCGGCAGCAATAAGAGTCTCGTTTCAAATGAAATCCTTCAAGACTATTTTAATTAATACTCTTTAAGAAGAAGATTAGATAAGATTTATTTGCTTAACAAAAATGTTAAGCCAAGTAACGCATTGTTCGATTTAAAAAAAGGGTGACATTTTCTTTAACAAAAATTAGCCTTCACAGCACATAAAAAATCAAACGAGAACCCCTGATAAAAAAAACAATTGTGCCCCACTTCGTTAGAAGATTTTTCTTATGAAATATAATTTTTCCACGTCAAAAAGATCACTCAAATTCAGTGCCACTACGCTTAGTTAATTTATCAGTGTGAACCGGGAAATTGTTAATAAAATAATAGGCTTCTTGAAAATAATACTTTTGACATTGCCACTTTCGATCAAAAATGAGCAGAGCTTTCTTGTTCAATTTAGATGATCTGCAAATAAAGGCAAGAGTAATCGAAAGGACGCACTTTACGCAGCTTCACAGTAAATCAGTGCAAATAATGTTTCATACACTTCTGTGTACCGTAAAAGTCATTTTATTAACCCTCCACAGCGACCGGGTATAAAACGCCGCATCTCGTCGCAGTCGGCCACAAATTCACGATTTCAATGCGGTTTAGGATTGTCATGAGCCAGTAATTTTATTCCAAAAAGCAGGTTGTGTGCGTAAACGTTTATTTATAGTCTGAGTGCTTATCAAAGGGTTTGGGTTTTCATACATAATTTTATTTAGGTATTCAAAGGATGGGAATAACCCCTTACAATTCAAAGCGGTCATCTATTTTTTGATCAACCACGTTAAAGTTTTAATTATGAACATAAAATACAGAAGAGCTAATATTTGAATGGTAACTCATGATAAGCCAATCAGTGTGCCTAATTTGCGTTGATTATTTTAGTTCTAGCCTGAAAATAATTTCACTAATTATTGCACAAATTCAGTTGCGAACGGTTTGCAGATTTAGTATTCATACCGCGAAACGTTAGTATTTATGGTATTGGAATAAGATTGATAGTACGATCTCGCTAGACGTGAGATGCTTTGCCAATATGTTACAACTAACTGCATTTATATTACACTTTTGAATTGTCAAGGAGTCGGTCCGTCAGAAAAATGAAGCTGGTTGCCTTTTCAGATCATGACATACTTTTAAATAAAATTGAAACATCCGGTATACGCGGAAATGTCCTTAATCTTATTAAAACTTATCTAAAAGGACGCAAACAATTTACAGAAATTTCTAGTCTGTGTAAAAACAAAAAAAGAAGTAAAGTATGCTTCTTCTAGGAGAAATATCAAATTTGGTGTCCCACAGGGCAGCATCATCGGCCCCTTACTATTTTACTGTATGTAAATGACTTGCCAAGACAAATGCCAAATCCAATGGTCCTTTTTGCTGATGACAGCACTTTGATAATTAAATGTCATGATAAAGTTTCTTATGAAGCTAATGTCAATAGTACGCTTGAAAAATTTATAAATTGGCTTAATACAAATAACTTAATCATAAATTTAGAGAAAAGAAAAGTAATGCATTTTTATCAAAGAATATTAGACACAAATATGGATATAAATTATAATGGACAAATAATAGATAAGGGTCAATGGCGCAAAATTTCTAGGAATTTCAATTGATAGCCAACTGACATGGAAAATTCAAGCCGATGAAGTATGTAAAAAAACTTTTTTACAAAAAAACAACCGACTTCCAAAAAAAACACTAAAAGACGTGAAAAATAACTTTAATTTCGGAAGTCGGTGGCCAAACAAGAATATACAAAACCAAAGGCACCGACTTCCGAAATTAAAGTTATTTTTCACGTCTTTTAGTGTTTTTTTTGGAAGTCGGTTGTTTTTTTGTAAAAACGTTTTTATTTTTCACTTTTTAGTTGCGGTACCTACCCCACACAAATTCGTATACCACTACTTGGTGTGTAAATACAAGTGACAGGAAATTATTAACACATCATCCATATAAACTAAGTGGAAAAAATCTGCAGTATTAAGGATAACTCAAAAACTACTGGTCAGACCTTGATCAAATTTAAATGGGACCACATGTAAAGCACCACCTATCAAATAAAAAAAGAATCATCCAAATCGGTTCACCCAGAAAAAAGTCATGAGCTAACACACATAAAAAAAAAAAAAAACATACAGGCGAATTGAGAACCTCCTCCTTTTTGTGAAGTCGGTTAAAAACTAAGTTCAGCTGCTTATGCATTATATAGTTTATCAAAAAAAGTTAACTTTCAGACAGTATTGATAGCATACCACAGTCTAGTTGTTTCTGTATTGAGACTTGGCATAATATTCTAGGGCAACTGTAGCGAGAGAGAAAATATTTTTAAGGCGCAAAAACGCTGTATCAGATCTATTTTTAACCTTAAAGTGACCGAGAGCTGCACACCTGTTTTTAAACAATATAATCTATTAACTTTTGCATGCCTATATATACTAGAAAAAGCCATTTTTGTTAAAACAAATGATCACTTATTCCCGACTTTGAAAAATACTAGAACCAGAACTACAAGTTTAAGGACTCAATACGAAGACAAGTTATGCATAAGTGGATATAAAACTGCATTATTGAGAAAGAGTGTTATGTGCATGGCTCCTCTTATCTATAACCAAATGCCCAAAATTGATTAAAGAGCAACCTTTAAGCAGATTTAAAAAGTACTCAAAAAAATTACCAATTCAAAAATGCTATTACTCCGTAACAGATTTTTTTAATGACAAGACTGTTTAATTTACAATGTTCATTAACTTATGTAATTAAATACCTTTAAGTAAATAGAATAATTGTTAGTATAAGTTAATAAACATTTTTTGCATGCCATGAGGTAGAATGTATGGCTTCGAAAATATTGTAACAACCAAATTGTATTTACCTACATTCTATGCAAATAAATAAATCTAATCTAATCTAACCTTTCCAAAGCGTAGCGTAGTTACCCTAGGGAGAGGAACGGGCAATAAACTCCTAAAGAAATTATGTAAGTTTAATAGTAATATTACATTATAGACAAACTATTTGGTATAGATTCTCTAAACGATGTTGAAAATCCATTGCGTAGTTTAAGAGAACGGGCAAAAATGCTGTCGTATGGCCGGATGTCCGGCTGTTCTACTTACTCTACAGGTCATCTCAACCGATTCCCGTGAAATTTTGATAATTATTCGGATTTTTTTTATTAATTCTTTATTTGATTTTTTTCAAAATAGCGTCGATATGTGGGTTGAAAACGTAAAAAAAACATATTTCAGTAATTTCGCGCTCTTTGCGCGCGCTTTTTGTTTTAAGTGGCGCGGTGAACATTTAATCAGTTTTATGCTATGCAAAGATAAACTCGCGTGATTTGCATCTCACTGAGCCACTAGTTTTATAATATGGTATAGATATAGATTGTTATAGGGTTATTGTTGCTAGTTTTTCAAAAGTGCGATTAACATACAACATGGTAGCTACCTTTATTATCTTTCGTATAGGGCGAAGTATATCTTTGCTATATAAAACGCGTACGCAGTAACAAAATAAGACTGGTAGGTACAACAAATGGTTGTAAATACATTTTAGCGAACAAATTATACCATTGTTTCGTCACCATTCTTGATATTCTTCCATCCGTAAACGAACTCTGTTTGGCAACTCGCCAATGGTCGGTGAACCCGAGACGAAAATAAATGATTCAACAATTAGGATAACGGTTACGATAGTTATAATGTATTGTGTATTTGTTTTTCTATGTACCTGAAATAGTAAATTCTCGCGTAGACTATACACAATTTGATCTATATTAAATTTAATCAAAATGACAAATAAAATCTGTGTTCTTTTAAAACGTTCACTTATGATTATGACACTCACTCGAGTGGCGGTTCATTTTTGTTTCATTCCACGTTCACACGATACCAACAAAATTATGTAGGGATGAACGCTCATGTGCTATTTTCATTAAATTTTTCGATCATTCGGTAGGCGAGTGAAAAATGCCGAGTGGCGATATCCAACATCGTTGGATCGTTTCACCGATGAATTTATTTTTCACTTTTGATTTATTTTGTGTTCACAAGTTTCACATTGAGTGAAATATGCCGAATGAAAGGCAACAAACAATTAACAAAAAGTGAAGTGTCATTTTTTTTTTTTTTTTTTGAAAAGGGGTTTTTTATCCATACGGATATGCCAGCCAACCCCATCGAGCCTTATCAACAATTTAACTTTAATTGTGATAACTACATAGTACTATGTAACAGAAATAGAATCAATGACTGGCATCTTCACCAGGCTACACACCCTCTCTTTGCATTCGCCGATCTAGGGTTTGCTAAAATGTTTAGAATTAGCACAACGTCCAAAGTGTTCAATTTGAATTCTCTAATCAATGATTCCCTTTCATTCTTGCTCTTAACACACTCCATCAGTAAATGTTGCACATCTTCAATTTAGTTGCATATTTCAAAATTAGATGATGCGATCTTTCGCATAAGAAAAGCAAATTTTGCCGATGGATAGTGCCCAGAATGCAGCCTTAGTGCTAACTTAACATAACTTGTACTTAAACTTGTATCGTCAAACCAGGGCAAGCAAGGAGACCCATTCTGAATTACTTTATACCTTTCTTTCACTTTAGATTTTTCATTGAAGTAGTTCCTCCATCCGTCAAGTGAAGCCTCTCATATCAGCTATACAACCGTTCACATAAGCGCGTGCCACTACGTAGGTCATGTCCATATAAAGTTCACATCATTATGTAGCGCTCTCGAATGTTTTAATTACTGTGTAGGTAACTTACCAGCTATAACCTTTAATATATTCTTCAATCATCTGCTCCTGAAACCATAACAATTCGCTAGACCCAAAATTATTAGATAACCAAAACATTATTCTATTACAATATAAGGGCTCAAAACTTTGGGTTCGCCAGCTGCTGTACCGTCTGGCACAAGTATTAGGTAACGGCATGTTGCCTTATTGATTATATTAGCCCTTCAGGGTAGAACTATCAATCTTGCGGCTGTTTTGTATACTAAAATTTGCTTAAATTCGTGACTGTTGTATGACAACATTTTCTTGTTTGAATTGTATTGAAATATTGGAAAAATATATTAAAAAATAATAGGAAATGTTTAACTGAACCTCTAAAAACTTATTTTCCTTCAAATTCTCTTATTCTTTCTTTTCTTTTTCTCTTTTTAGCTTTCTGGCTTTTTCACACAGTCGGTCGCAGTAAGTAGAGCAAGGGAACCTCGACCAAACGGGTGTGAACGTCAGGATGGCCGGTCACCACTCGTAAACACTTCGAAATATATTGCTACTATTTGGTACCTGTCGTTAAATACTTCTTACCTATGTATTTAAAAAAATAAACCATTTTTGAGGTAGCTGGCCATCCTGACGTCAGAATAGCTGGCCAGGTCACCTATGTCGTTTATAAAAACTACAGGGAATTAAAGAAATGTTCTTTGATCCATAATTGCTACCTACCTCTCAATCTGGAACCCGTAACTTTAATTGTCAAATTCTAAAATTGGCTTCTTTTTACTATGAAAAGAGATAGAGTATCTGAAAAATGTTGTCGACTAACTTTGAGAAAAGTAATAATATTGTGTGGCTGCCGTTGTAAGTATTTAGGTGGCCTATTAAAATGGGCCTAATTTACTTGGTAAGGTCAGTTGGGAAAGTGCGACATAGTACAAGTATTTTCGAAGTTCATATTTACTGGAATAATGTTAAAAGTTGCAATGATTTTTTATTGAGGTACTAGATGGCAATTTTCTAAAAAACTACCCCACCGCGCTTCCACCGGTTGGCATTAATTACATTAATCGTTTTGGTAGGTAAATTAACAAATGTAAGTAAGTAGAAAACATTAATTGTCTTTTTATAATATACCAGTAAATAAAACTGTAAACATTAAGTTATTATAGCACTGATTTAGTGTTTTTTTCCTTTAAGACTTAAGTAGTGCCTGCTCCATAATCACTATGTATGTTGACAGTACGCGTTATTTGCTGCTTAAGTTTTGCAAGCGTAGTCAAAGCACTATTAACTTCGTTTGTTAATATTGTTTTATCCTTTATAGTTACGGGATCTAGGTTTATAGGTAGGTAGCAAATAGGTAGCAATTATTGATCAAAGTACATTTCTTTAATTCCCTGGCCAGCCATCATCAGGGTGGCCAGCCCCCCAAAAAGAGGTATATTTTTTTAAATACATAGATAGTAATTATTTAACGATAGGTAGCAATTAGTCGCACCTGCGCCTGTGTTTCCGACCGCATACAACCCAAATCTCTTCAAAGTGAGAGTAACAGGCTTCTTCTGGGTAAGCTCACTCCATCGTCGACTTTGTCTCTATCATCTCTGACCTAGACTAGAGTCAAGAGCAAACCCATAAATTAACAACTATTTCGAAGTGTTTAATGAGTGGTGACCGGCCATGCTGACATTCACAAATGAGTTTGGTTCAAATATTAGGTTGTCAAGAGAGTGTGCTGTGTTCTGTTTACCAAAGTAAATAATCGCCATCAATAAGCCGAAAGTTATTAAAAGTGTTGGCAAAGATATAGTCTTGAAGGTCAAACATGCGCGCAGACTTATTTTGCGCGCACTCTAGAACGGTGACTGTCCGTGCGATAAAAAAAAAACCGTCGGTTTAAAAAGTACTTAATTATATTTTAAAATCATTGTTTTTCGTTTTTTAAATTAACATACGAACAAATGGAACTGTAAAACGCAAGCGATAAGCAGTAGACGCTCGGTAATAGGCTTACCTACGTACGACCACGAGCTAAGCTTTCGTTGAAGTTCTTTGAAGAAAGCATGCAGCGAGTAAAGCTCTTGTAACAACGTGCTTAGGTGGCATATAAATGATAAATGATAAATGATATTATTTCTGTAAGTAGGTTTGTACAAACACTTTTACACGTCAATCATATTTTTAAACTAGATGAGGTCGGCGTTTCCTATCTGACTACTCTGAGAAGAAAGGCCGAAACAAACTCAGAGGTCACAGTCTCTTTTAAAGTCCAGACATAATCTTGGTCAGATCATGTGAAGACCATGTAGATTGGTGTCTGAAATTGTCTTTTGAGGAAAGAACCACACAGATTAAGTGGACCTGTCCAGTCAGTGCACGCATATACCTACTTTAGATTCTCTGCGTACTTACTACTTATGTACCCCATGTTTTGTTGTTGGTATTTAAGTCGGTGCTCACTCTAAAAACAAGCCCCCCCCCCCGACCCTTGCTCGACGACGCGCCAGCCCGCGCCGTAGCTGAGCCTGTAGATTTAAATTCCCCAGTTAATAATAATATAATTTAGATCCAGCCTGTCCCGTCTTGCTGCCCTCCCCTCAGTGACGCCCTAAGCCGAGGTTCGTACCCCACAGGGGGTGCCCTTAGCGTGCGGTCACCTAAATTTTAAGTATTGTTCGCCCCTGGCTGGAGGCTTTAAGTTAGTAGCTTAAGGCACTCACAGGTTTGCCCGGTTAAGTAGCCAGGACCTTAGTGGTCACAACTACGAGCTGCCAAATAGGAAAAAAAAAAAAAAAAAAAAACAAGCCAGCGAAACACACTTTCAGTGCCAATGTGTTTCATTTTGATAATTCAACAGCATCCATTGCATCATGTACGTTTTTCAAACATTTGAAGCAATGGATCAAGAATGTTCTTCAAAATCAGTCCGATTGTGACTGAAAGTGTTTTTACGCAATTGGGCTGCAGGTTGCTTTATTTTTATTCCGTACTAGCTGACCCGACAGACGTTGTCCTCTCTTAACTATGAATTTCATATGTCGTTTGGTTTTAGTTTTGACTATTGACTAAAACTAAAACTATCGACTCATTTATCAACCGATCCGTCTGTGTTAAACTTTATTTGCAGCGCGCATTCTTTCAATCGCTGACAGTTATGTAAAATTAATATTGGCGTTAAGTTTTCTTAAATTTTGTAACGTTCCGATCAACTTCGTTATTTTTTTATTTCATAAGATTCTTCTCCTTACAATAACGAACACAACAAGAATAAAATTAGTGAAATCGGTCCAGCCGTTCACACGGGATGGCGTGACCAAGGGAAATAGGGATTAATTTTTATATATATAGATGTACAACCAGCATGCGTAGCATGACCACTTCTACTCAACGAAGAGACGACAAATTACTATCATAATAAAAAGTCATAATTTTTTTGATTTTTGACAATCCGCCGAAGAAATCTTTCTACAATCTGTCATTTTGTCTTCCGTTTCTTCTGTTTCTATACTGGGCTACGCGTGCTGCAGACGGCGTTTATTTTTTTAAATAATTATTTAATTAATAAAAATGCTACCGAAGTAAAGGCAACCTACTCAGTTTCTTTACCTTTCAGAGCCACTCAGAAGTTTCCCAGACTACTTGAAACATTATCTACTTAGTGGATGCTCAAATAGAAACCTCAGAGTTCAACATCCGGATTATATCTCCATGAGTCAGTGACATTTCAGTGAAATCCTTTGTAATTTCTACTGTTGAGTTCGGGGAATCTCTTATCTATTATTATCTGCTGTCATTTAATATTATTTCAATGTCAGTTAAAGTACCGCTTTCACTATCTGAAAAGGTAGCTAACGTATTTAATTCGGACAATTTCCTTTTATACTTTACTAGCTTATGCCCGCGGCTACGCCCGCATAGAGGCCGGAAATTATCGCACGGGATCGTACTATTGGGTATAAAAACTATTGTATGTGTTAATCCAGGTTATAAACTATCTGTGTGCCCAATTTCAACCAAATCCATTCTACCGTTTTTGCGTGATTGAGTAACAAACATCCAAACATAAAAACATTCACATTTATAATATTAGTAGGATTGTAGAGTTATGAGTAGTAAGAGGCTTTTTCATAGCATTGGGCGATCCAAGCTGGAGATGGCCTTTAATAAATTAAAAGAGGAAGGCCACGTTTAACTGCCTTTAAGGTTAAAAATCTTGAGTTTAAACATTGTTTATTTAAATTATTATCATGGTCTCTTTACAATATTACAATGAACTTAGTAACTTAGTAAGTAAGTAAGTTATTTATGGAATTATTTAAAGATAACACCCCGTTCACTATCTATTCATTTATTAAAAAGACAAGGACAAATTTGAAAAAATAAAAACAATTTTATAGATAAAGGGGCGAATTTCTGCATCGTGAAACACAAACTACATACAAGATACGTCTATACATCATCTTCTAATTAGGTCAGTTGTTGAATACATCTAAAGTCGATATTACTCCATCAATGAGGAAGGGATCAACTAATTAATTGTTTACCCCCAGCTTCAGTTTAATACGAGAGAACGCTAAATTACTTTTCTGATAGTTTGACTATGTGATTAGATTAATTAATGTCAATTAAATTACCAAACAGAACCGTAAACTTTATTGACATGAATTTCATATAGATAAAATGAGATCTCATAATTTATCCAATTGCACGTTTAGTCGGGTTAATTAATTAAATGTAGATTTTGTAAACTCGGAGTTAAGTAATTAATATATTAACTCATAATTCGCGTAACACCGGGTTAGTTAACCTGACATTTGTGTTTTTTGAATTGGGAAGATTGCAGTCCAATCGGCAGCGGCACTAAATGCTATAATGAAAAATAGAATAGAATTGCAATGTCTGTGCCCCGATATATCCGACCAAAAATGAATGAACGAGCAATAAACGGAACTTGTAGGCCTATCTCTTTTACACTATAATACGATACGTAATATTTTCTAGTATTTTAATTTGATAACATGACATTTCATTTTAATCGTATTGTATTTGCATCATTCGTTCACGTTTGCCGCCCAGGTGTTATGGTTGAAAATTGTAAAGGCGTAGGTTTACGTGTCCCTATTTTCACAACTGGTGATAATTTAGTTCTTTGTGATATAGTAACAAAATATAAATATGAAATAGAAAATTAAAAAAAAAACTGATGGAGTTAATCTCCATCAGAAACAAAAAGCTTAGCTGGAAGTGATGAAATAATATAATTCGAGCACCTCTGGTTGTACTCGTATTGTAGAAAGCTTAAAACAACCTCATTACCTCAATTTATTTTGACATTACTTACACTAACCCAGAGTTTAGCAACTTAACCCTCCCACGTTCGTGGGTTAAATATAAAAAAAATAACCTTATGCTTACCTCTAACTTTTGGTGGCCCAAGATGAATTATTTATTGTATTACAATTATTATTTATTATTAATAGGATAACCCGTAAGTTTGCAAGTGGGCCTTAAAGATTTTTCCTAATTCAAAGAGGAGAGGATTTGTAAAATACTTGAATTAGTTTTATGATCACCACATAACTGAATTAAGCACGCTTTTGATAGTCGTAGTTAAGGCGAATTTCTTTGGGTGATTATGCAGTTCTGTTTATAACAAATCTGGTTTTGCTTCCAGTTGCATAAATTAACAATATTATGTGATAATACTCAGAGATGCTGTAAATGCACCATGGTACGTTAGAAATGATGACCTCCACCGTGATCTTAAAATGAAACTCGTCACCGCCATCATCCAAAAATTTGCTGAAGCCCACGAACACAGACTTCACCGACACGTGAATGTCGAGGCAATTTAGCTGCTAGACAACACGGACATAGTGCGTAGGCTAAAGAGAACTATACCATTTGAGTTAGTGTGGTATTTATATAATGAATAATTGTAACAATGCTGTGCAATACATATAAAACAAAGAGTTTTATTAATTATCAGACCCTAAGTGCTACGGAATTGTGTAAAAGTGCAAATCACGTAAAATAATAAGTTACAGTTAAATTGCTTATTAATGTATTAGGCCAGATTGTAATAATTTATTAAGAACTTCAGTTCTTATTAATTCAGGGAAAAAATAATAATTGTGTAATAGATAACAGGGTTTTGGTTCGTTAGCTTACGAGCTTAATACCAACATTAGAATGATGACTTTAAACTTAGTAGGTATTTTGATAAAAATTATCCTGAATTCTTTAACCGATTGCTCTGAAAGTAGAGTTAAGTAGCTTTTAATAAAATTGACGCAGCAGGATCCAACTCTACATTTTAGGGTTCCGTACCCAAAGGGTAAAACGGGACTAGTAAGACTCCGCTGTCCGTCCGTCTGTCTGTCCATCTGTCACCAGGCTGTATCTCATGAACTGTGATAATTAGACAGTTGACATTTTCACAGATGATGTATTTCTGTTGCCGCTATAATAACAAATACTAAAAACAGAATAAAATAGATATTTAAGGGGGTCACATACAACAAACGTGTTTTTTTTTGCATTTTTTATAGATACGTGTACGGAACCCTTCGTGCGCGAGTCGACTCACAATTGGCCGGATTTTTTTCTGTTTTATTTAAAGCAACGTTGTTTAATTCTCGCAAAGGAATTATTTGAACGTTGATAATTAACATTTTGTAATATGATCAAAATTTCAGTATTCTACAAAACAACTTTTTAATCGACCATGTCTTTGTCTAATAACACCAGCCTATTATGGCCCCACTGAAGGGCAGTGACCTCTTCTCATACAGAGACGGCACGAGCATTGATCACCACGCTTGCTCAAGACGGGTTGGCAATTTCAGACTTATATTGACTTAAGTCCTGGTTGTCTCACAATGTTTTTCTGCCAATTTATAACAAAGTTTCGTACACCAGCTTGTAAAAGCTGTGTGAAGTCACAAATGTGTTCGCGAGACTTATCGATTTTGTTGCAAAGTGCACAAATATTACTGAACGATTTTACTGTCAGTTGCATTGTTACTAACGATACTTTTACATTGTTACAAAAGTAAAAGGCAAGATATTTTCAAAGCATTTTCGAAAACTTTTCTGCAAGGAAGGATGTGAAAACTTGCATAATGGTTAATAACGCACATACTGCGCTAACTTAAATATAATTGGGATAATGAGAACTAATTACTTATTATTATAGCCAATATTATTCTATTTCTATTTATTTATCTTTATCTATTCACTGCCTCGTTGGTTTAGTGGTCCAAATGCGACTGCTGAGCAAGAGGTCCTGGGTTTGATTCGCAGGTCACGAAAACTGGCAAAATTTGGGTGTTATTATACAGGGTGTACAAAACCACACACCCATACCACCATGACCCATCACATATCCGTCAAGTACGCATTCTGTACATCAAACTAAGTAACATTGCACAAAAATAATTGCTGGGAAACGAATTTTATATTTGGTTTGAAAAGTCGCTGTTTGCGGTAGTGCACAACGTAACGCACGCAAAACATTGGTACAGGGGTTGTACGTGGTATTTAAAGTTGTGTTATAACATTAAAAACTTGTTTTCGTAAAAAGACGTCAGTAAAAGTTGGCATATTGACCTTCAATAACTCCGTAACCAGAAGGTTCCCAGGTATAGTCTAGTACAAAAAAAAAATTACAATGACGGGGATTACAAGTGTGACTCTCAGCTTCGTTATGTATCTTTTTATACCCGTTATAATTCACCTCTGCTATGGCGGGTCCAGATCCAGTTAACCTGTATAAAGGATAATTATCCTATAAGTATGCTCACAAGTAATTTTATCTCATGTTATTGTTTGAATGTTGCATCAGGAAGTTTTCAATAACAGCTCGTTACAGAACACTAGTCAACCTTTATTTAGATAGCCGGCCTTTCTTGTAAAACTTTTATAATATTGTATTTACTTCAATAAAGCACGACATTAAAACCCGTTTCAATGAAACAAAGAAAGTTGACGGTTATCGCGTATTTAATAAATAATAGATATATTAATTTCCTTGGAATTTTGTTGCACAGCTCTGCTCTCGATGCAAAACACAGCCAATAATGCTCACTAATATTATACGAGATGTGAAATTCTGTCTTGTCTGTCTGTTACCTTTTTATACATTAAGGGCTGAACGGCTTTGAATGAAATTTGGCACACGGATAGACCATGACCTGGGTTGGTTAATAAGATTATTTTTATCACGGTAGTACGGGGTTTCTTTACCCACTTTTCTTCAAGTAAGCCCTCGATCGATTAAGATTATCAATATCTACGACTTTAATGAACTAATATACACTTACTATTACTTACTATTCTCGCAACCGGCTTGCGTGTAAGACCAGATGTATGAACGTAAATGACGCAAAAGGAGTATGTAAGAAATACTAGCAAGTTGCGTTCTGTAGTTTCTGCCTAACCCCATGGGAAAAAGGCGTGAGTTTATGAATATTTATGTGAACTTACTATTAAGATCTATATGCACACCACTTAGTTCCGGGTAAGATCCTTCTGCGCTATAGGGCTTCCGGGCTCAGTGGTCTAACAGGTGCGTCGAAGCATTTTCTATATTTACTCTAATTACTGTCATTACTCTACCCAAATGAGGTAGACAGGAAATAAAGCACGCTAAATGTAACTGATTAGTATCCAAGGTGCAGTATGAGTTATATGAGAATATTAAACGACCTATTAAGTGTTCTAGCCATGGACATAGAATATTTATCATACCTTCATTAACATCTGGTGCGTACTAACAACCGTTGGTATGAAAAGATGTATGAATATGGAGGAAGCTAAAGGTATGTAAGGAACTAAGGATACTGTTATAATATTCACATTAAACACATAGCGCACATTGTTTATTAACTAATTATGTTTCTCGGTTGTGTAATAAGTCTTTAGTTGCGGTCAATTCCTTAGTTGGTTAACTATTTTCCTTTAATTACCATAACAATGTATTTCTAGCAGATAATGTTTGATTTGATTTAATTGAATATTCTGCATTGTTGAATGTTTTTGTTTTGTCTAAATTTTACCCGACTGCGCGATAACAAAAACAGTATGTATGTGGTATTGTTTATTCCCTCGAAGCTTCCGAACGGCTGGATGGATTTTAATCAATGAGATATCTATCGATTTGTGTAAACCGTGCGATAGTTGTAGCTTAGGTTTTGTTAAAAAAATATATAAATGACGGATTTTAGAGGTCATTAGATAATGTCTTGAAAAAAAAACATTATAGTGCCATCATTATGCGGGGTAACAGAATAAAGAGCTTGAGGAGACGATTCCAAAAATATAACATACCAAAAGGTAGAAAGAAAAAGAAAAATAAATAGAAAAACCCAACTGCATTTAAAAAGTTCAAAAGAAGCTCACTTTTCAAGCGGTCTGATGCAGTTGGTAGCAATTAGCATCAAATCGGAGATTGAACTTAAATAACTGCCACCAACCAACCCTGCCACATTGTTTACTAATATATTTTTTGGTTGTGTAATAAACCTCTTATTTATAAACGTTGCTTAAAGTTAGAGATGTTTAAACGTCAAAAAAGTACGTTTACAACAGACGTTAATCATTACTTAACTTTAAGTAACTGTTATAAATAAGCGGGTAAGTTTTTAGTTGTGGTCAATTCCTTAGAGGGTTAACTATTGAATATTGTTGGATGTCTTTGTTTTGCTTACTTTTTGCAATGTGCATTGCACAGATTAACTATGAACTACGTCATTCCCACAGACATTATCATAATCTAAAAAACGATTGAAAGCATTTATTCAAATTTCAATTTTGCCAGACCTGAATCAGTTGAATAGAAAAATTTGTTCTGATAAGAAAACCTACCCAAAATTTATTTTTTACTTAGCCTTTACAGTCCCACTGCTGGGCAAAGCCGCCCCCTAAATCCTTCCAGGAACTCTTTTCCTGCACCACCTCAAACCAGCCCTAAACCATCACGGTACGCATCCAGGTCATCGCGCCTTCTCTTTTTGAGCCGGCCTCGGCCGCGCAGTCCATCTTCAGGCACCCACAAATATTATGATAAAAAGTAATTAAAATTATACATAACGGTCTTTTTAAGCCAACGTTTTGGATAAATAAACGTTATCGCGGAACCAATCTACGGTCTTCGCTGCTACTACGCGAATCATCTTGAGGTTCAGGCAATGTTTTTATTACACATTTATGTTGGAACTCCCCATATACCGTTAAGTAGAGTCGTTAACAGTCGCATTAATAGATAGGGATGCTAGAGCTATTTCGCACTAAGTCTGCCGGACTTTGTACGTTATTGGCGCCTTGACCCAGTTGATATAAGTTGTACGAGTATTCGACTCTACTAGCTATAACTCTACATTACTCTACTTTGATACTTTAGTGATAATACCGTTTCAAATAAGAAATGGTATTTTTCTCACAAAATCTGATCTGGGGTTCTGTAGTTTCTGCCTACCCCCATGTGAAGAAGGCTTGACTTTATGTATGTGTATATATTTGATTTCATGGTTTTAATCATAAGCCACTCAGTTTATGGTCAAAATTCTGATAATATGTTCCCGAACTCCCAAAAGGCAAGATTAATTAAAAGTGCAAAAGGGTAAAATTAAATTACCATTGCGATTAAGGTAACGAAAACCCATTCTTTGTAAAATACAACCTTAATGAGAAAATTATAAGGTATTTCAGGAGAAACTAATTAAAATGCAGATACGTAGGGGGATCGGATTTAACTTGTAATTTGATTTTTTGAACAAGCAATCTTCTTGAATTAGCCGTCATTCTAGGAGATTACTCGCCCTCTTTCAACTCAAGGTTCATATTATACACCTTTTCGTTTTTTAACTCAAACTCAAAGCATTTATTTCAAATAAACCAATAACAGGCACATTTGAATTGTCAAGGGGTCGGCCACTCAGAAAGATGAAGCTAGTTGCCCATTCCAAAGCGTAGTAGGTACCTATGGAGAAGAACAGGCAAGCAACTCCATGGACACTCTTTTAAATCTAAATATGGTTACAAAATATTGGTTACATCATTCATGTTGAAATTATGCATGTGAGAATGATGCAGAACGTTAAAAGCGTCCGTAATAAAAAGACAAAAACAATTCAAATATTAAATTAAATTAAAATAAGGCGTGGCAGCTAAAAAAATACCAGTTCCTACTGACGGCGCCCGTTCACGAACATGACGATATATGATAGACGATAGATGACAACTAAGGTATCCGTGATGATTTTTATGCGATAATAAGATGTATGTTTGCCATTCCTGAGTACGACATAATGATAAAACGATGACAGGTGATATAACCATCTGCAAAAATATATAGAAAGTGTGGCAGTAATGGTGGGCCACGCCTTCCTTCCCAGATGTTGAAAACAAGAAAGACACAAGAAAGTGTAGTTACATAATTCTATAGATCAATTAATAATACCTAGCTTTTTCCCCCTAAATGTTGGGGTCGGCTTCTAGTCTTACCAGATGCAGCTGAATACCAGTATTTTACATGGAGCGATTGCTCATCGGACCCCGACAACCCAGTTACTGGGTAACACGATATCCTTGGTAAGACTTATTGTCAGACTTTCGGACTTCAGGAGTCACCTATAACGACTGTCAAAGATCTATAAATGACAGCCGTGACAAATGGCTTAACGTGCTTTGCGAGGCACGGAGAGCTCTTGATATGTAATGGATGGTAAACCATCCACGGACCGATCTCGGCAAGCGTTGCTTAACCTTGAAGATCGACCCATGCGGCTGTTATCATTTATCCACAAGCCCCTTCTTACTACTAACTAATTCTATAGATAAGTAAAATAAACTTTTTTACAAAAAAACAACCACTTCCAAAAAAAAAACAAAAAAAGACACGAAAAATATTTTTAATTTTGGAAGTCGGTGTCTGGTTTTGTATTTTCGTTTTTGGCCATCTAATTCCGAAATTAAAGTTATACATATTTCACTTTTTTTTTTGTTTTTTTTCGGAAGTCGGTTATTTTTTTGTAAAAAGTTTTTATTTTTCACTTTTTAGTTGCGGTACCCACTCCACACAAATTCGTATACTACACACTACTTAATATGTAAATAACAGTGACAGGAAATTATTAAAACATCATCCATATAAACTAAGTGGAAAAAATATGCAGTATTAAGGATAACTCAAAAACTACTGGTCAAAACTTGATTCATTTTAAATTGGACCATATGTGAAGTACCAGCAATCAAATAAAAAAGAATCGTCCAAATCGGTTCACCCAGAAAAAGTTCTGAGCTAACACACATAAAAAACACATACAGTCGAATTGAGAACCTCCCCCTTGTTTTGAAGTCGGTTAAAAAAAAACTAATGTAGATCAAGAAGCCATTAAAGACATTCCATCTAAAGGAATAAATGAAAACCTTAATGCTGACTCCTTGTGATATTGATCTACGGTGGGCCTACCTAGCACGAATGCGCAAAGTAATCGTAAAATTTTCGATCGATTTTTGAATCGACAATACAGAGGAACTACAATTTCCCAGAAAAATTATACGCTTCGGCAATCTTCGTCTATCTTCGGAAATACGATCAAGCGATGATGAGTCTAATATAACCATGTAATTACTTACCTATTCTTTTGTATTACTATGGTTTCAAAATTAGAAATTAATTCTTGCAAATTATGCAATTCCAAAAAAAAACTTTTGTGCTAAACGAATATTTCCAATTCAAAAATCGTTCGAATTTAAGTTACAATTACGTGGCACGTTTGTGCTAGGCCCACCAGTAGGTACTCCTTGTTAAGGCTTAAGCCTCGTTCAAACAGGCGCGACACGCGACGTGAGTCGCACTCGATCCAAAGGCACCGCTTGAGCGGCGCCTTTGTGACACGCTGTCGCGTCGCGCCTGTCTGCGGGAACCTTGAATCGCGTGCAATTCGCGTCGCGTGTCCCGCCAGTTTGTATGAGAAATGACAAAGCAGTTAGTTACTAACAAAATTATTTCTTGACCTTAAAATTACATCACATATGTATCTATTCAAAATTAATTCTATAACAGTTTTTTTATGAGAATGCCAGACGGACTGGTGATGTCTGATATTAATAAATTAAAGCCAGACAAAAAACTAGCTGAACGAAGATCCAATGTGAAGTAAAGACAGGGCTTATTTACCCGTTGACGAAAGCATTTTTATGGATTTTTTCAAATTAAATGTGTTTGTGTATATTAGAATGCTTATCGACTAAAAACTCAGCTCTTCTAGGATGGCTTTCAAC
This sequence comes from Griposia aprilina, assembly GCA_916610205.1. Classification (NCBI taxonomy): domain Eukaryota; kingdom Metazoa; phylum Arthropoda; class Insecta; order Lepidoptera; family Noctuidae; genus Griposia; species Griposia aprilina. The sequence continues at coordinate 5,899,288 of OU744306.1, forward strand.
AATAGTCAATTGAAATAAGGCATAGGTCGATTGAAATTACAAAATTTTATTAAGTTTTGTTTGTTGTAATCACTTGTATTTATTTGTTTAACTAGACTAAACTTAAAATGTGACGTTAACATTTGGATATAGTGACACATTAAAACCTTATTTATCGTACAAGGCGAGACGGGACGGTAAAATAATGCTCGCGAACGCTATTCGAACGCGCGCAAGAAATTATGTGTAAATGGACTCGGGTCTTAAGTATTGTTGACCAATACTTGTTACAAAAATATCCAAGAGTCAAAGTCGTCAGTTATTTTTAGATTTCGAGGGTGTCGAGTCATGGTCGCTCTTGAGTCATTTGGCGGTGGATTTGTAGCCATTCAAGACGGTTTTTTTACGTTCTCCGTTTTTTGATTACTTTGTTATTTAAGCTGTAAAAGATAATTATGGCATACTATAAAAGTTTGTACGTAACTGTATTTTTTATGGTAAATATCTCTTTAGTCATTTGGCGGTGGATTTGTAGTCATTCAAGACGGTTTTTTTATGTTCTCCGTTTGTTGATTACGTTGTTATTTAAGTTTAAAAAATATAATAATGGCATACTTTAAAAGTTTGTACATACGAAACAGTGTTTTTCTTGGTAAATGTTATGATGTTCGGTGTGTTTACTTTCTAAAATACCTTTATATCTGAATACAAAATATTCAGATATAATGGTATTCCAAAGATACATATAAAACTAAAATCTTTTTCGTAAACAAAGGTGCTAGATATCATTTTTCTTGCTGTTTTACATCGACCATTACAATTGTGAAACAAAATAATAAATTTTCCAAAAAAAAAAAACACGCAATTTACACGCTTATCGTATTTTTAATTTTATTATACAAAGTACTATAATTCAATTCAATTTCTCTTTGACATGGGAACCTATTCCTTAACACAAGAACAGATCTTGCGTTATTACGAACCAATCTGTATTCCTCTTACATTCGCTAAAGCTAAGGAAAATGCCATTGACAGACGCGGCCTTAAGTATGAATGAGACGAGGTGGGATCACGTTTTTCAATGGAAAAGGGTTTGGCGCCAGCCCATTCTGATTACCGCGTGGAACTTATCTCAATATTTTTAATGAAATTTTAGCTCCTAAAAGTCCTGTCTATCCAAATAAAAGAAAAAACAAAGAAATCGAACGATTTTGAAAATCTTATCCCTTTTCAAGTTTTCATAAGAAATGTAAAATTTGGCCTTCACAACTCAAAATAACCGTTAGGTAGTTGTGAATGCAACAGAGAAAATGGCGAAAATTACCACATAAAGACCTCTATAACTAGATTCATACTATAAGTTGGTGGCCTTTTCCGTGTTCTCTCACACCATTTGTCTTACATTGTCTTCAGAATTGTTTCCGAGAGTAGAACTAGCAAACTACCTCCGGTTTCGTCTATGAAAGAGGGAACGTGGATTCATGTTTTTTTATTTTTGTGAAGGAACAATGTACGCAGAACTTATATTGTGCTACTATTTCTGTGGACCCTTTTTTTTTTTTTTTTTTTTTTTTTTTTTTTTTTTTTTTTTTTTTTTTTTTTTTTTTGGGTGGGAAATCATCAAATGACCTCTCCCGCTCTGGGCGGAGCGGAAGGGCGTGTCAGACTCTTACTGACTAAAACCCACCCGTGTTCCTTCAGTTGCCTGTGCGCCAGGGCCACGGTAACTCTTTCGAACAATCCGCGACCCCGGCAGGCATCGGCCCTGTCGGACCCCGTCAATTATGCTGACATCTCTTTGAGGCGCGCGTGGAACACAACGCGCCGTCGACCCGGGCCTGGTCCTTGCCGGACGGCGAGCTGCCCGTTGCTCGCCGTCCGCAGGCCCGCGCCTACGGTGGCCGGGAGTCGGCTATCGACTCCCGACGCCCAGGGTGTCTCCTCCTGCGGCGACTAGGGTCGTGAGGGCGCAACGATTGCCGCACCCTCACGCGCTCCGCCTCCTCCTTCGCGAGCATTACTGCTTCACAGAAGGAGGTGACGGCTTCCCATTCCCTCTCGCTCCGTACCATGGCCTGTACCAGGGCCGGACGCGAGAGATCGCCGCCGCCGATCGCCGCCACGAGGACACGGCGGTGCTCCACCCAAGCTGGGCAGACCTCCACCGTATGCTCCACCGTGTCCTCCGGTCGATCCACACAATGCCAACACCCGGGCGTTTCCTCCCGCCTTATCCGAAACAGGAACCTCCCGAAACAGCCATGTCCGGTGAGGACCTGCGTCAGGCGGAAGGTGAGGACGCCGTGGCGCCTCTCAAGCCACTCCTCAAAGAGGGGACTTACCGCCGCAATTGTGGCGTGCCCAGCGCTGGGTTGCGACAGTCGCACTCTCCATGCCGCCATGAGATCCCGCCGGAGCTCTGTCCGCTGTGCCGCGATTTCTCGCGGCAGCGGAGTAACGCCCCGGCGTTTCGCCTCCTCGCGCCACTCCCAAATGTGCGCGAGGACTTTTGCCTCCAGATCCCATGGCGGCAATCCGGCAAGGAGGCTCGCCGCCTCGCAGGAGACCGTGCGGTATCCTCGGACCAGCCGGATGGCCATGACCCTTTGGGACGCGTTCAACCGGCGTGCTGGTCGGAGCCTCAATGAACGCGCCCACACCGGTGCCCCGTAAAGGGCCATGGACCGCACGACCCCCGCGTAGAGCCTCCGGCAGGAGGCGTTTGGACCCCCTAGATTGGGCAGGAGCCGCTTCATGGCAGCCCCGGCCCGGTCCAGTCTGGGAGCCAAACGTCGGAAATGCTCAACGAAGTTCCACCGGCTGTCGAGGACGAGTCCCAGGTACCTCATCGTCGACTCGACGCCGATGTGAACCCCTCCCGCCATTATTTGGGAACCCGACAGTGGCGCGTTCCGAGGGCCATGAAAACACATGGCCTCGGACTTGTGCAGTGCCACCTCGAGTCCCAATCGCCGGATCCTCTCAATGACTGTCGCAACCCCGCGTGTCATTAATTCGGCCGCCGCCTGGTGCGACCTCCCCTGCGCCAGGACCAGCGTGTCGTCAGCGTAACAAACGACGCTGACGCCGCTAGGGAGGTCGGCGCGCAGCACCCAGTCGTACCCGATGTCCCACAGATACGGCCCCAAGACTGATCCCTGTGGGACACCGCACGACATCTCTCGCCGGTTCCATTCTCCCTGGTGACCGGGGTAGATGACGGCCCTGTCCATCAAATAGGCCTCGACTATGCGACAGAGGTAGGTCGGCATCCGGTGATACCGGAGTGCCTCCCTGATGCAACTCCAGGGCAGGGTATTGAAGGCATTGGCGATGTCTAGAGACACCGCCAAGACGACCCCACCCCGGGCCACAGCATCCCCCGTCGTGAGGGCTCGCACGCGCATGATGGCGTCCACCGTAGAGCGCCCCCTGCGGAAACCAAACTGGCTCTCCGCCAAATCCGGCCCCACCCGCACTAGCCGCCCGACGAGGCGGTCTGCAATGACTCTTTCAAAGAGCTTGCCCACCTCGTCGAGCAGCACAATGGGCCGGTAAGCGGACGGAGAGTCCGCAGGGCGCCCCGTCTTCTTAATGAGGACCAGTTTCCCCGTCTTCCAACGAAGTGGGAACTGGCCCCCTTCCAAGCATGCGCTTAGGAGCCCTCGAAGTCGAGGCCCGAGAGCCTCCAAGGCCAGGACCCAGGCTTTTCCAGGTAGGCCGTCGGGTCCTGGGGCGGTATTTTTGGCACTCAGCCTACGTACCGCCACTCTCAACTCTACCTCGGTCACCTCAGGAGAATCGTCGTCGTCGTCGGTTATGTGGTCCACAGTGGGCACCGCAGAAGGCGGAGCCATGGGCGGGGGAGTGTGCTCCCCTCGCGAAGGGAACAGAGCGCTCACCACGCCCTCCACGAGCTGAGGCCGGAGACTCTGCGTTAGTGGGGGAGCCCATGGGCGGAGTTTCTCCCGCACCATTTTGTATGGGCGTCCCCAAGGGTCCCTGTTCAGAGTCCCCAGCGACTCCTCACGGGCCAGTCCCCTGGCCCGCAGTATCTCCGCTCGGAGGGCGGTCTTCGCCGCTCTGTAACCCTCGTACAGCTCCGCCTGAATGGCTTCCGTATCCGGAGGACGGACACGGAGCCTGCGGTGCCTGGTGTACAGGCGTCGCGCAGCAACGCACGCCTCGCGCAGAGACGTTAGCTCCGGCGACCACCAGTACACCTGGCGCGAGGCGCGTCCAGGCTGGACCCGGGGCATTGCCACGTCACATACTTCGGACATGGCCTCCCGGAACCACTCCGCCTCGTCGTTAATATCAGCAGGCCTGTCCGGTGATGACACCCAGGCCTGCACGATCGAGGCTTCCAGGAGGAGCTCCCGGTCCAGCCGCTTCAGCGCCCACCGCGGACCACTCGGGGCCTGTCGGACCAGCGCGCTCGAGGTCTGGGCGGAGACGTCAAACCGGATGTACCGGTGGTCGGAATACGTCTCCACCCCCTCCATGACGCGCCAGTCAATGACACACGGCGACAGAGCGGGGCTGGCGAACGAGAGGTCCACCACTGACTCACCCCGCATCCGCACACACGTGGGGACAGAGCCCCGGTTTAGGACGACCAGACCCGGTTTAGATGAGATTTGGTAAGACCGGTCTGTTTTATCTAAAATATTTTTTATTTAGTTTTATTCTTTTCGAAATCGTAAACGTAATAACTTTGCATAAAAACTTGATATTTGAAATATCTAAATATTACTATTAGTTTTGCATGCTTGTATGCTTCTCAATTTCTGAATTTGCATAACACGACGTTATTCACGATTTGAAGTATTATCTTCAATGATAAATGATCTTCATCTTAAGCTCCGATCATTCATAAACTTTAAAAACCTTTTTTGCAAAAAAAACAACCGTCTTCCAAAAAAAAACACTAAAAGACGTGACACTAAAAGACGTGAAAAATAACTTTAATTTCGGAAGTCGGTATCTTTGGTTTTGTATTTTGGTACACCGACTTCCGAAATTAAAGTTATTTTTCACGTCTTTTAGTGTTTTTTTTGGAAGTCGATTGTTTTTTTGTAATAAGTTTTTATTTTTCACTTTTTAATTGCGGTACCTACCCCACAGAAATTCATATACTACTAATTGGTAGTGGTATACGAATTCTAGATGGAAAAATTCAATAACACTTGCCCGACCCAGGAAGGAATCCCAGGACCTAACGCGCTGCAGTTGCACTTGCGACAACTAGACCAACGAAACAGTAATATAAAATCAATTACTCAGTAATACGAACTCAATAACTCAGTAATACAAACACAATAACTCAGTAATACAAACTTAATAACTCAGTAATACAAACTCAATAAATCAGAAATACAAACTCAATAACTCAGTAATACAAACTCAATAACTCAGTAATACAAACTCAATCATACAAACTCAATAACTCAATAATACAAACTCAATAATGCAAACTCAATAACTCAGTAATACAAACTCAATAACTCAGTAAAATAGCAGCTCAAAACTATGCACAAATTTTGTATTGACTTCCTTGACGAAAGCCTCACAGTTAGTTTTGTAAGCAGCTCACGTTACTGCTTTAGCGTAAACCAATTCTTGAACAACAGACAAAACAGTTTTTTTTTTTTTAAATGGGCGACTCGTTGTTGTGACCTCTGAGGTCTTGGCTACTTAACCGGTCTATCCTGTGGTGCCTTAAGCTACAAACTTAAAGCCTCCAGCCAGGGGCGAATTACTTAAACTCTAGGTTACCGCACGCTAAGGGCACCCCCTGTGGGGTACGAGCCTCGGCTTAGGGCGGGCGGGGAGGGCAGCAAGGTGGGACAGGCTGGATCGAATTTATAATATTATTATTAATCAGGCAAATTAAAGCTACAGGCTCAGCTACGGCGCGGGCTGGCACTTCTTCGAGCAAGGGTCGGGGGGGGGGGGGGGGGAGGCAAAACAGAAACGCACCTGCCATCTTATCTATTCACCACCCTTGGTCGACTGGCATAGAATGCCTAAGGCATTAAGGCCGCCTTTGTACCTTACTGTGTGCGAGAAAATTATATAAATAAATGAACGGTGTATGTAGGATCATTGGAACAGCATTAGATAGTGCCTAAGCCTCTTTACAAAATGATTTTTTGCGATAGGTATAGGATTTTTGCTATCTAACAAGCTAAATTCCAACACCGAAATTATTATGAATAATCTAACTGGGAAACACTGATCTTTGCAACACGCTCTTGAAAACTCCTCTAACAATATTGTGGAGTTTAATTTGTATTCTACATTAATAATGTTGTCTTTAGATACAATAATTTGAAATATTGCGCGCGAGTCGATGCCTATTACAGTTTTGCCCAACATAGGAAGTAAATGAAGGACAAGTTCAACAAGATCTATTTTTAGCCACGTCCAAGCTACAATTTATTAACTCGTTCGGACAAGGTAAATACTTTTATAGGTTAGATCGCTGTATAAGATTTAATCAATAATGAAATACTTCCGAGCACCGGCTTAGTAACAAAAGCATTATTTTATGCGGTTATCTTTGATCAAGAAATGTCAGTTTTTTTAAGAAAATTCGCGTGATGGTGAACGAGTACATCCTTAAACAGATGCACAGAACGACAAAGCCATCAGACTTAGAACATCTCTTTATACGTCGAAGGTTAAAAATGGATTCCAAAAAGATGAATTGTTGATGCATTATCGATTAGGTAGTTGCATGAGCTTTTGAAATTATGATCTTTCCAGGAAAAATATTTGCAATTGCAACAGAATTTCTTTTGACTTTTCAATAATAGTCAATGCAGCAAGCACTTTCGTAATTATGTAATCGAACTTTTCAAAGTTGCAACGATGTACCTACCAGTTATATTGCATTCACGTGGACGTAGATATCACCAAAACTTTAACCAATATAGCTTCCAAGAACAAAATTACTCATGCACTTATCTCGGGAAGACGATGCAGAAGATGGTTGGCAAACTACCATGGCAACGGTTTCTTCAAATGACCTGCATCCCAATTGCGTAACACTGTTTCACAATCCTAAGGATGTTGAAGAACATTCCTAATTCCTTGTTTCATATGTTTGAATAATTCGTCTGTTCGATAACCTAAATAATGCAATGAAAGTTGTCGAATTGTCAAAATTAAAGGCATTGGGATTGTTAATGTGTTACACAATTACTGCGCTGTACATGATCAACGATTATTATGACATGTTTAAACTTTGTAAGACTACAACATTTTTGAGGAGATTGGAAATGTTATTGGGTACACCATATACATAATAAAATACATAAAAAAGTCTCAGACCTGTTTGAGCACGAGAAGAACTCCATTCTGATAATCGAATGCAACAACCTGAAATACGGTTGCCAATCAAGGGAATGGGACCAAGTCTATGAAGAGTTGGCTTTGAATTGGAAATAATGAACGCAATAAAAAATGTATTTCTAAATACAGATAAGAGGATGCAACTTTCATTTCTAACAAGTAATCTGTTAGAAACCTGCCTCTATCAGCTTGACAAAACATTGTGAAGGAAGATGACATCTGAGGGAACGGAATGTAACGATTATTATGTGTCTACATGTTCAGACAACAATCAAATTATTGGGTTATACTATTTGTAAATATTATCGAGCACGCTATTGGACTGATAATGGAGCTTAATCTTGGCACAAAAAGTTAAATATAAAAATTAAAACAAGCCATAACAGTAGATAATGGAGTCCTCTATTCACCAATCGGATTCATCAAGCTGAAATAGGGTTGCCAATGAATACATTATTGTTAATTAAATTATACTTTATAAAAAAAAATACTTATTATAATATGGCCTCTCAGTTACCTTAATCCATCTAGGTCATTAATTTACTCATCAGTCGATAATCCAAACATTCACAACTTTACCAGTTGAATACACGAAAACCATGTTTTACTTTAATTTGTGTAGCAGCTTAGTTTAATTAGATAAACAACAACAACCAACATTATATCCTACATAAGTTATTCATTAGAACTAAGAAGCCCTTTGTCTTGTTTCCACTGATGAAGGCAATTAAAGTTAAACAATGCTGATAGTTTCGGTAAAGGTTCTGACTTCTGACAGTCAGCTAATAGTAACTTCTTGTGAATCGTTGTGATACTCAGCTATAATGTCCCTTCTTCTCTCGTATCGTCACTATAATACAAGTTGTCTTAGAAAAACCTAACTTTTGTAGTAGTTGCATAAAAATTTACAATTACAAAATCATTACCTGAAAATATGGGAAAATTACTTTTTGAAAATAACATTATTCATTCGTGGCTCTGGCAGTCTTCAAAGCGATCTCTAACATTCATGAAAACGCGCTCGCCCAGACCTCACACCTCCGGATTTTTTCCTCTGGGGTTATCAGAATGAAGAGTCGGGTGTATAACAGTAATCTATCAACCATATCTGAATTGAATGAAAACATTAGACAAGAAATCAAAGAAACAACATTCCTACTCCATTTGAGGCGCGTTTTCATGAATGTTAGAGATCACTTTGAATAGTGCCAGAGCCGCGAAAGACGAAATTTGTATAACGTTATTTTCAAAAAGTAATTTTCTCATGTCTTCAGTTTCTGATTCTGTAATTTAACGTGTATATAATTTATAAATGGTTTTGTAATTTTTTATGCATCTACAAAAGTTAGTTTTTTTTGAGACACTGTATTGGGCGAATATAACCGAAGTAAAAATCGTGAGAGAGTGGCTCGTGGGTAAATGATACCAGTCCCTCGGGTCGATCGCAGGCTAAGCTACTCTTCCTGCGGTTTGTAGATGAGTGACCATCAATTATATATCGAGACCCCTCCATGCCTCGGTAAGCACGTTAAACCGTTAGTCCCAGCTGTCATTCCTAGATTTTTGACAGTCGTTACGGGAAGTAAGAAGCCAAAAATCGAACAACCAGTCATACCAATGGGTATCGTGTTACCCAGTAACTTGGTTGTGGAAGACAGATAGGCAGTCGCTCCATGTAAGACACTGGTATTCAGCTCATCCAGTTAGATTGGAAGCCGAACCTAAAATTGTTGGGAAAAGGCAGGCAGATCGAGCACCGCGGTAAAAATATTAATTAATATTAATTGATTAAAATATTAAGCAAGGTTTGACCACTAGTGGAGGCTACTTTGATGCACCTCACTGGGTTATGGTAACATATTTCTCGCAAGTCGTGCCCACAAAAGAAAGAAATAAGTAAATAAAAATAGTTTAATTTGACACAGAAACACGTGCATATAAAAATATAAGATAATTCGAACAATAATATAAAAAAAAACGAAATACACAATATCTATAAACACGAGCACAGAACAGAAATAGTCGGCATCTGCACATCGCGATCGTGACTCTAACAAGAAGGCTAAATGCGACGTCTAAATAATTATTTAGCTCTACTTGAAGTACGATGCGGTATCAAGCAAAAAAAAAAAAAACTATCTCGACTTACAAATTAAAGTACGAGGTGACGAAGAAACAAAAACCGTGGTAAAAGTGACTCATCGTCAATTAACCGATAAAGTTAACAACAAAACAATAAAACTGTTACTTCGTTAAATCTGCGTAGGTACCTATAGGTTAAAAGCTAATATGGCGCTTATTAAAGTCTCAAAAAAATAAGTAGCTGTTAATCCAATATGGGACTGTTAACTCAAAACTCAAACTCAAAGCATTTATTTCAAATAAACCAAAAACATGTAAGTTTGAATTGTCAAGGGGTCGGTCAGTCAGAAAGATGAAGCTAGTTACCCATTCCAAAGCGTAGTAGGCTATGGAGAAGAACGGGCAAGAAACTCTATGGACACTCTTTTAAATCAAAATATGGTTACAAAACATTGGTTACATCGTTCATGTTCATGTGTGTTCATGTGTCGTTCATGTGATAACGATGCAGTACTGTACGGTCTCATCGCCGTACATTTTTCTGCTTACTCTGTAACCTACTTTAGACCGACAATGCGCGTCATAATTTAGCATAATAAAATACCCTGACTAACGAATTAAAATATAGTGAACTTATAACTGTGTAGCTATCAACAACTGAGAGAAATAATCGCCGTCCACTCTAGTATTGTCACTTACTCTTAACTTAAATAAACTTAACTACTTAGTGCATCTTAGTGGAACGTGTTTCTCTATACTAACTGAACTTACAAATCTTCACGATAAATCAGTGTACGGAGTTAACTACTACAACCCGTACAAGTCCGTTAAAAGCGTCCGTATTAAAAAAAAAAAAATATTCAAATATTTAATTAAATTAAAATAAGCCGTGGCAGCTAAGAAATTACCAGTCCTTAATGACGGCGGCGGCGCCCGTTTACGAACATGACGCATGGATCAGCACCATTTAGCTCAACTATTTTGAAGGAAACTTAATGATCCAACACTCACGCCACCACCAGCGAGACATATGGGTGAGCATGACACTGTGCGGTTTAAAAGAAAATGTAGTGACAAAAATTGAAAAGAGTATGCTTAGATGGTTTGGTCATAATTAGTTATAAGTCAGATGTGAGTGGAAACGCTGAGAGGGAACGCCCTAAGACGATATAATAATATAGTGATCTTATTGGTGATGTTCTTCGGTAAAATCTGAGGCGTAGTACTCGCAACCGGCGTGCGTGTATGACCAGATGTATGAACGTAAACGAGGCAAAAGGAGTATGTAAGGATCGTAGCAGGTGGCGTTCTATATTTTTTGCCTATACCCCCAGGGGAATTAGGCGTGAATTTATGTATGTATGTTAGTTAATCCAATATTTCACAAAAACCTACTAAGTGAAAATTTCAGATAGAAAACGAGGGCTCAAATAAAATCACTTTTTTATAACTTTTATCAAACGCTTTCTGATCCTATTCCATAGGCTTCAGAAATAGGACAGAAAAATATAAAAAACTTGAGTAGTAAAGACTTCACCACCAATGTCTTGCTCAGGCCACTGAGCAATTTGCATACAAAAATTGCTTTTTCTTCTATATTTTGCTACGAAATCAGCTGTATTTTTTACGAGGTTATGAAATTGTTTTGTAAGATTTATAACCTTTGGAGTTCAGATATACGAGTAACATAACACTTGTCTTAACCTTTTATTAAATATGTAAGATAGCTCCACGCACTTTCATTTTAAAATATACGTAGATTGATGTGGTCTTTATGTTAAACTAGCGTGCTAGAAAATTTATAGAATTGTGGCGGAATCTACAACGCCACATGTGAACTACGCAATATACTGACGTCACGCAAAATCCTGCATCGCGCAAGCAGAATTTACCGCGCAATTACCATAATTATATACAACTTCCCGACATCAAACGTGGGGTAGTTGCCCACCAGACACGACACCCGTCTGGTTGGAGGATCCTCCCTTTTCTATGGAAAATGAGTGAACTTTACACCCTGCTCCTCATACCTCTATAGAATTAAATTTTAATTCATTTATTGATTGAACTTAGTATTTGGAAAACGAATTGAATTACTAGATTTAATCAACAAATAAAATAAAAGTAACAAAAAACAACAAACCGTTAATGATTTAAACTCCGCTTGGTGATCGATCATGTTTTTAATTTCCAGTAACTTTGACTTCGAAAATTTTAGACGTATCATAAGCTAAGTCGAAACTTAGTTATGATCATACGTCTTATATTTTTGTTAGAAATATACAACACATTACCAATGTGGACGTTGAAGATTTATTGTTTATATATTTTATTAATCATGTACACATGACGGGAAGAGGCGAGGGCAAAGAAGAAAGAAGGATTAGTCAAGTACACACGAAAATAAACCCAAAGAAACCGCGACGTTAATATATTGTGGTCATAGTTTTTAATTCCGTTATCTGTTTGGATTACTAGCATGTTACTTAAGAAAAATGATTTCCTATTCAATAAAATCCTGTACAAAGAAATAATTATTTGGGATTACTAGATTCTGGCCTTTAGCGACGCGAATGCTCTATCAGGTTGTGAGGTCGTTGCCTTTGAACGAAAGAGGTAATAAGTGTGTACATAGATAAATATACATACACACATACATACATAAACTCACGTCTTCTTCCCATAGGGTAGGAAGAAACTGCAGAACGCCACCTGCTACGATCCATACATACTCCTTTTGCCTGGTTTACGTTCAAACATCTGGTCATACACGCACGCCGCACACTGGTTGCGAGTACTCTGCACCTGACCTTTCTGAAGAACATCACCAATAAGGTCACTATTATGTCCTCCTAGGGCGTCCGCTCCCGGCGTTTCCGCTCACATCAGCCTTTATAAATACCTTTTGTTAGTCGCCTATAGATAATTATGTACATATTACTAATTGCATGCAACTTAGACAATAACGCGTCTAATCTTTTCCAAAATATACTATCGATCTCTAGTGTGACTAGAATTTGAGGCGTAAATTTCATAATTTCAAGTAGCCATGTTAGGACCAAACCAGTGGGTAGGTTTGGTCATCTGAAACAGAAAATACAGGAATGCGAAAAATATACGTTTTACCGCTTAACTTACTCTCAAATGCCAAATAATTTTTGGTTTTCTCCGAGAAGTATCGCGCAGAAGTTTTGTTAATTAGACTTAATGAGATCCAGGGGTTCATAAAATGTTAAGTAGTCGCTTGTTATCTCACTTGATGAAGCTGTAGGGGATATAACAGTAATTTGTTATGAAGAGCTCCTCATTTTTATTACAGGGAAGTAAATAGCAACATGTTTACTTAACTTTTTAGCTGGTTTTTCAAGGCTTAAGAATGCTTAATCGGCTTATTGCATAAGCATAATCAGCTTGTAATGTTCCCACTGCTGGGACACAGGCCTCCTCTTGGTGTGAAGGAGTGGGCCGTAATCCTCCACGCGGGCCCAGTGCGGGTTGGTAGATGTCACATGTCTTCGATTTTGTGGTTCTGGGACATGCCGGTTTATTTTCTCACGATGTTTTCCTTCACCGTTTTGAGAGCAGTGGTGATGAAATAATTTACATAAAGATAAGCGCCAGTCTGGGTTCTAATCTACGATCTACAACTCGTAAGTGGACGTTACCACTGGGCCACCACTGCTCTCGGCTTTTTGGATTCCATTGAATTAGGTTATTATATTTTTTCAATTCATTGTGTACACAAGGATATTTTACTGTATCAGTAAATCTGTTGTTCCAAATATGAAAAACAGCGCGGGTTAACACTCCATAATAATATGGCGCAACGTTTGTTAGCGTGGAAAATTACGCAAGATGGCGTCTTCACAAAATGTCTACCTAAGCTTATTTTTACAATTTTTTTATTAGCTTGCTTCGTTCGTATGTTTCCAGTTACTGGCATTGTCATCCATTTTTTATAACTCATAATTACCTAGTATTTTTTTCCAAATAATATGAACCAAAGTTTATTAATAGACAGAAGCCTGTTATTTTAATTATTTTTATAGCATACGAACGGACAACGTTGTTTTCCACAATCAGAAAAATCTGTCGATTTAGTTTGACTCTATTAATCAAGGAGAAGAAGATTTCTTTTTTTATATACTTTATAAAATGTGTTTTAATTTTTATTAAGTTTATAGCTTATATCACAAAAGACTGTTATTTTCTTAAAATAAAATTATTTTAGTATAGGTATGGAAAAATTCCAACCTAAAAGCAGGTTATCTAAAGAAAACCTGCACAAACCGCGCTAGATTTGAAAAAAAATATGATACTTACATATTTTACTGAGAAATTGATCATAAATTATTTTGTAATCGAAATATTTTTTGAGACGTTTCTTGTTTTAATAGCTGCGACAATCGTTCAAAATAATTATTTCCATCATAAAAACGAATGGTTATTATGGATCTCATAAACATTTCAACTAAAGTTCAAATTGAATATAAATACTTGAAAACTAAATTACAAGGAAAATAAAATAATTTTGCAGAACTAAAATTGCACCATAATGCACCACATTTTCAACCTCCTCAAAATAGCTCAATTTGCATTGGAAATTCTTATAACGAGGTCTCACTTAGATGAACACAGTACAGAATACTATTATAATTATATTCCGATCTGAATGTACTTCAAGGAGTAGTACATTTTGAAGTGAAGACCAATCTTGTAAAGTAATTTAATATTAATTCTTCTGACATGCTGTCTTAATATTCTAAGCAACGCTGCAAACTTTAGCGTATTTTGTCCGAAGGCTTGCCTTTTGAATATAAAATATAAGCATTGTTTAAATAGACACTGGCGATAATTTACAGCACTAAGGAAGGCCATTACTTTTTTTTAATACCACTAAGACATCCTTTGATAAATATAGGTATTTGTTAAGGCTTGAGCAGACAAAATGCGTGTGCGTGGCGTGCGCGTGTTAGCTAGTCTGACATCTTCCGTGACAGTTTCATACATTGCGACTGGTGAGAGCACGCACATGCCACGCGAATGCTTTTGGTCTGCCCGTTGCAAGCCTTTAAAACAGTAGTTCACCTCATTTTTCATAACAAAACGCGTAGCTAGTAGTAACATACTTAAATTATAATACTATATACGTAAGTAATGGTGATACACGTCTACTATAATCATGATAGCCTTAACTAATCGGTGCTTAAAATCAACAAAAAAAAACATGGTTTAGTAAAAAAACAAGCGAGGGCAAGTACCTCTTTTCAAAAACTTGTCATATTTTGGGTTCCAAACTGGTTAATCAAGACCGAGATTGATTTTATCTATGAAATTCCGATTAACTGGCTAGACAGATAATAAATAAATAAAAGTTAATGTAAAAAATCTAAAAACCCGACTGCGTAAATAGTGAACTTTAAAAAAGATGGAAACAAGATGACATAATTTTGTCTCAAATCCCACACCTAATCTCATGCAGTCGGAGGCAATAAATAGGTATTTATTGTCAAAAAGAAGATGTCTCTGACTGCATGAGATTGGGTGTGAGATTGCAGACAATAATAATTATGTCATTTTGTTTCCATCTTTTTTAAAGTTTAATTTTTACGCAGTCGGGTTTTTTGAGTTTTTAGATCAACTTTTTTATTTTACGCTTTAGGTAACGGTCGCTTAAATTATGTTTCAAAGCAGTATCATTCTGGGTTTGTCACTCGATTTTAAGAATTATATTTAATTATACCATAGGTATTTTTTTAAATTCAAATTCATTTTGTGAACATAGAGTAAACATTATACAGATGTCTAAAAAAATGTTGGTCCATATTATGTCCCGCCAAAGGCCATAAAAATAGCTTAGATAATCGAATGTCAACTGAAACAAAAATAAAGTCAATAGTAACGTAGATGTCACAATTTCATGTCAAACACTAATAGTTAATAATACGAGAGAGAGAGAGAGATAACAATGTCAATAAAGAATATCATTATCTTATGGGAGCAACATTTTAAATATAGACACATTTATGATATTGTCTATTAATTAAAAAAAAAAAATTTTCATAATTAAATATTGGACCTAAGTTGTCATTATATTATATTTTTTATGTTTAAATAATTGAATATTTGTCAATTTTGTATGTAACTCCTACTTATCTATTTCTATATGAATTAATTATGTAATCAATCAATTTTATTAATTTGTTTATGTCAGCATTGTCCAGTTTAATGAATGTAGTTATTATTATTTTTTAAATTCTAAACTTAAATTCATATTTGCACACCATGGCAGTATGGTAAACATGTTAGCATAACACCTTGCATGCATTGTTTCATTATATTGTATGTACACACATGTTTGAGCAAATAAAGTAATCTGAATCTGAATCTGAATCTGAAAATATTTTAATTTGATAGGAAGATATTCATTAACAGAATAATACCCCTTTTCATTCAATTATTTAACAAGCTTACGTTTAAACTCATTCATGTTGTTGCTTGATACAATTTGATCACGTATTTTTTTATAAAGTTTTGGAGCCATTGCATATATACTGTTTGTAGAGAAATTTGGTTTTAGAGCATAAGGGGTGCAACTTTTTTGAGCGCTTTCAGACCTATGATATGATTATGTAAGAAATTTATTACAGCTTTATTATAACTTTTCAAAACGTAAGTGAGAATGGTTGATATCCAACTTTAAATCGTTATAGATCCTAAAATAATGGTAATTCAAAATGTAAAATGATTAGACAAAACTAAAAATGATGGTGTACATAATAAAGACTATTCTATTCTATTCTAACGATTTTAAAGACCTATTCAACGATACTCCACTTGACATAGTTCGTCGACTTTTTAGTTTCACATTATGGCGTCTGTTTGTCGTCATATTGAATTTTAATTACTGTCACGTCTATAATGACACTCACAAAATTAAGACAAATCGATTGACGTAAGAATCATCAAAATCGGCCCACGTTTTTGGTCTCTAGAGCGCCACAAAGGAAAAAACATACATACATACATAGGCTTATAAACACATGACCCTCCTTTGCGTCGCGCAGTCGGGTAAATACTCCATTAATCATTTGTAAACATACGTTTTTCCATTCTTATCTTTACTACAATGCAATTCAAACTTTCGAAAGCTTCACTAGGGTGGGTAAAGATTTTAAACTAACAATGAGCGCTACTTAAGTTATAATGAACTGGAAAATCGAATACCGAATGCGTATTAAAGAAAACGTCCCATTTCTTTAAAAACCTTAAATAATGGTATAAAAGTTAGGCTCCCGATTGACTTCTGTCTCATCTGATGGTAAGCGATGATGTGTGTCTATTTATTCGAGACTTCAAAAATAACAGGCTCAAGGCTCCCGCAGACAGGCGCGACGCAACAGCGTGACGCGACACTTGTAAAACAATATCCATGAAGTTTTCATAGAAATTGATCTACTAGAGTCACGTCGCGCCTCTTTGCGGGGAGCCTTAAAGCTTGAGAGATATCATGCACTCATTCAAAAATTTACGCTACTAATACAATATGGCCGAAACATGGCCGGTCCGAACTTTGCGCGGCCTTCTGCGGAATAACATTTTTTAGGTACCAAATGGTGACATGAGGCGAGTGCTAGTGCACATGCGTGAAAGTTCGGATAGCTTATGTTCAGACCGGCCAAAATCTAGGCTGTTATGTTACGGCGTACTTGCGTGACCGCAAGTCAAGTGTGCGTTAATAGAAAGTCCAACGAGTGACATCAGGGCCATGGGTGGTCTGGATTAATATGAGTATTTAACTGTATGTAGGTAATACAATATTGTTGTTCAGTAGATAACGCGATCGAATAATTCAAATGTTCTATGGCTTTAAATATTCCAAATGTCTCATTGTACCACCTGGAAACTGTCGTGATTTCATAATTTACGACGATTTCTAAAATCCTATTTATTGGTTTTGGCAACTGAATATAATTTAAGACGTCTGGCGATATATGAATACTGTATGATAAATGATTGTTCCAACGGAAAACGCCCACGTACGGAGTCAAAGATCTTAGATTAAATTACTACCTACAATATTTTTATGGTAAACATTTATCTAGAATTATGCAGACAGGTAACATTTTATTAATTATATTGAATCAGCAAAATATTTTGAAAACAAGTTATTGTTGGCAATCATCGCATTCAATATTAATAAATAATTTAATCAATTGACAACCAGCATATCACCACGATGCAGTGCATAAAATAATCTAGTAAAATGATAAAATTTTAAAATAAAATGTTAGAGGAGATCGTTTACACGATACTCCCGAGCACACGGACATTGAGGTGTAAAAAGAAACCTTTTGCAAACCGAGCAAATAACAGGAAAAGACGAAACAAAAATTCAAATGAAGACACAGATGAAACTCTTGGAGAACTCAATTTATCTTTGGACAATGCTGAAACACACGCGCTTAAAACAGCGAGATTTAAAGTGCCCATGTTGATGTCATTCCTCATTTTCTATGTATGTGTTGTAAATGTGATAATCTCGTGTGATGTTAGTATTAGTGATGTAAATAATAAAGAACGAAAACGAGGTCTATATGAACGTGAAACGATTAGAGAGTTGCCGAAACACTGGTATGGACATAAGCATGATGGCTACGATAGTTACGGAAAGAATCTACGAAAAGGTCGAGCGTCAGCTAAACGACAGACTGATGATGCTAAACCAGATAAGTACGGCCCAGAAGCTCAAGAATTTATTAAGTATTATGATTACTTTAAGGATAAAGACGATGTACCTAACGCAACTGAATTTCCAAATTTTTTTCAAATGGGTAATTACATTCAAGATGACTCGCGAGCTGTGGGTCATCCACATGATCTCGCCTCTCATCCTTATTTTGTGAAAAATATTCAATTCAACTTGAGGCCAGAAAGACACAAGTTCAAGGAAAAAATTTTAAAACTTGGTGTTCTGTTACCCGCTGATGCGAATCAAATATTCTCGCTCGGAAAAGTTTTACCAATCATTGAGATGGCAATTCCAGCTGTTACTGGTTCTGATGGGCCCTTACCAGGCTGGACTATATTAGTGGACTACAGAGACACAAGGTGTTCATCCGTAGAAGGACCTTTAGCTGCTTTTGAATTCTATGTCCACGAAGCTGCTGGTAAGCATTTATTTATTTTTAAGATACTTATCTAACATTATCCTGTGATTCCGGAAAGGCAGTATCAATAATTAACTTTCTGAAAGTGTTATTTTGGTTATCAATAAACGTATTCATACTATAATAGCTTTGAACAATTTGCAAGATTCTTAGTATTGAGATCAGTCCAAGATTGTCAAGTATAATATACGTTTCAGATGCGTTTATCGGGCCTGGTTGTGAGTACGTGATAGCTCCAGTGGCGAGGTATGCGGGACCTTGGGGCATACCAGTCCTGACTGCTGGGGCTCAGGCAGAAGCTTTTGGGTACAAGCAACCAAGTTACGGCACGTTAACCAGAATGATGGGAAGCTACACGCAAGCTGGAGTCGCGATCCGCAAAGTTTTTGAGGTAAATCCCTGGGAATTCTGTATCGATGTTGTAAATGTAAAAATTATTTACGTTCTCTTTGACATGTGATGTTTTATTTTCGTTTCGTTTGTGTTACTTTATTTCGCTTTATCAAGTGTTCCGTTTTGTCAATGGTTGTGCTTTGCTTGTTTTTAAGTTTCGGTCTAAATTGGTTCGAGTAGTTTACTACCGTCCGGTGTGTATGTCTTTAAGATGCCTTAAAGACACAAGACGAAGTGATGTTCTCTCAGCGATAACGATGATGGAAATGTCAAAAATTATTGGATTGACTTAAGCTACCGAAAAAGCTGATGTCAATCCTGTTGAAAGTCATTTTATAAAAACGAAACGCTTTAAAGCGATTGCAACTTGTCTATCTTTCTTGCACTTTTTCTGAAGATTCAGGAAAAGAACGAGGTCTACCAAAGAGTTACGCTAAAGTTGTGTTGGAAAACGAAAGAAGTTACTTTGGACATAAGCAGAATTTAATCATTTATTAATCTAACTTCACTCATTTTGAACATCAAAAATTGCCTTTATCTTCTTTGAGAAACAAATAAACTAAATAGGTACTTAATACAATTTGAAGTAGGTAATCGTTATTTGCGTCTTGAATTTTTATAAACCTCATAAAAAATCGAGTACCGCCCTAAATTAGCGAGTCTGACTACTTGGCATAGAATGAGATTATTTTTACTACTGTAAATAAATTAATTGAAGAAAATAAATATTGACCTTAAATTAACTTAATAAAATTAGATAAATAAAAAGAATGAACAAAAAAGGGAAGGCCTTTATCCTGCAGTGTGGATCTATTGGCTAAATAACTAAAAGCTAATTTAACTAACAAAATAATTTGATGAAAATAAATATTGACCTTAAAATAAACTTAATAAAATAGATATTTATCTATTTTATTAAGTTTATTTTAAGGTTACAACAACAAAAAACAAAAACAAACAAAACAACAACAAACCACACAAAAACAACTAACAAAAATAATTTGAAGAAAATAAATATTGATCTTAATATAAACTTAGGGCTAATTTCATCGAACGTTTCCAAAACTGCGTTTAGTAAAACTGCGCTTACAGTAATCGCGATTAATACCAAGATTTTAACATCGATTGCATTTCACAGAGCAAAATGCCACGATCGTTAATCGCGTTTACGAAAACCGAGTTACAGCACGTCAGAACGCCAACATCGCGTTGCCTTTTGTCCTTGCACCGAAACTTGACAAAAAACGATTGCAATATTTGTGTAAAAAACACATGTAAAAAAACATATTCCTTCGGTTGTCAAGTCAATTGTCAACTTGGTAAAGCCATAAAGTGAGTGAGGTTATTATTAGTATTGTTCGTTTTGCGTGGATATTGTTCTCAGATTAGCAGTGCACATTTTAATTTGTTTTTTTTTTTTTATAAACTCGTGTTATCAGCATGTCTGAAAGAAAAAGAGACCAGGCTTTTCAATAGAGTGAAAAGGTGCTATTGGAGTCGAAAAACATTGTAACACAATAGAGTCAAAGAAAACTTAGTACTAGTTTATCTTCAATAGTTTCCAATACAGAGAGAACTGTATTGGAAACTATTGAAGATAAACTAGAACAAGAGAGAACTGTCGGTTTTGTAAGTCGAAATCTCATCACAAATTCATGGTCATCTACATTGTCGAAGTGCTCTCTCTTTCGCGAATGCACCTTGATCGTCGAACCACAAATTCATCATGTTCTTCAAAGGTCAATGAGTAAACTCTTCTCATTATGTATCTCAAAATATTCATAATTATGCGATTCTAAATAGGTAATAATATTACAACAGCTTCACTTCTTCAACACAATATGGCGCAAGCGCGCGGTACGGTATGTCAAGCACATAATCGCGTTTAAGATCGTTAAACGGTAAAAATTGGGCGTTTAGTACAGTAACTGCGATTAGCACTAAACTAGTTTAAATATTGTTGGTGAAATGCGAAACCAAACTTTATACTTTGATTAAAACTAAAACGCTGTATGTTCAGTTAATCGCGTTTTATTTGGTCGGTGAAATTAGCCCTTAATAAAAATTGATAAAAATAGTGAGCAATAAAGGGAACCCTGCAGTGTGGATCTATTGGCTAAATAACAATAAGCTAATAGGCGGGGCCAAAACCTAGCTGAACTGGATATTATGTTGGTCTTGGACAATGACTATCATGGTGATAGATATTCTGGAAATTAATTTGTTTTAGTTAATTACAAGTCAAATGAATCAGCAAACTCGTTAATATGCCTTGATTTATACAAGGAGGGGAAAAAGTGATGTCATAAAGTAAATTAGCTGCCATTTTGTTGGAAATTAAAAATAATGGTCTCTGTTTTCACGGAAAATTTATTTAAGGGTGTATAATTGATGATATCAAGTTGAAAAATTGATATCGGTCAAATGACTACCTCCTGGTTTTGATGCACATTTGTGCTCGTTTTACATTTTGAATTGTTGCTCGCAACACATTTGGCTCCAAATTGGTGATTTCTTCTTCAATGTTGTCTTTAAAGACTTGCAAGTTTTGTGGTTTGTTTTGGTAATCGCGAGATTTCAAAATGTCCCAAAGGAAGAACCGTCAGATCTGGCGATCTGGTAGGCCAGTTCAAGTCGCCAAAGCGGCAGAACACCCGGCTTGGAAATCGGTGTTTTAAAATCTCTATCGTTGCCTGAACTGTGTCGCTCCATTGCATTGTCAACTAATTCTCTATCTGTCTACAATTCAAGTGTCAAATCACAATGACATGGAGTCATAATCTCCATTCGCAAAATGATGGCACAATCATATTTATGACATTATTTTTATCCCACCTTGTACGTAAAATTATTTGCTGGAATGTGCTAGTAAAATTCTTCGTACTACATTTTCACAAAAAAACTACAGGACCGTCTGTCGTGTCGTTCTTTAGAAATTGTGTTACCACTACCACTTCCTCTGTACGAGAGCGGCAAGCCAGATGGGAATAATATGAACTCTCATATCCAGACATTGCTAACATTAAAATATAAATCAGCCCGCAGCCGGTATAACCAGACATAGATATAAAGGCAAAATTGATCATACCAATCAAACTTCGTCTTTAGAACTTGTTGACAGGAGCACTGCTCCTGTTCCTATTTATGTAAACTTTAGAGCCGAGTCCCGACACATTACTAATGCACTTTGTGTAGTCCCGATTCGCTTAGTGTTGAAATCATTTGGAAATCTGCCCACTCTTAATGGAAAGCGACTGCAAAGATGGTAAGCTTATTCAGAAATACACATGCATTAATAGTTAAGATAGTCACGCAAACACCAAAAAGGATAAAATTTATATTTAATGGAATAGCATCCTTTTTGGTGATTTTGATAGAAAATAAACAATAGATACATGAAATTCCTTCCCTATATTTTAATTGCTATTGGTAAATTGTTATAAATAGCAGGAATATGAGTCCTTGTCACTTTGTTTTTTTTTTTTTTATCGCTAGCTGTTGCCTTACGATTGTAGTAAAAAGGAGACAAAAATAAATAAAGTAAAGTAATAAAATGTAGTGTGAAGTATTCTATTCTAAAAAAAGACGTATAGACAGAAAAGGAGTAGAGACACGATAACGGTGGTTGTAACATAATGCTTGATGTTCGTATACTATTTTCCCAAAAAAAAGAAATAATATAAACAAAAACGTGAAAAGAAAGCAAATTTTAGCGGATCAATAAAAAGGCATGAACCGAAATAATTTGACTACCCTATCAACCAAGGCTAGATCCAATAATTCTTTTCCATCAAAACGTATCATCCATAACAAAAGGTTTTTTACGTGATTTGACTCCGACTTTTATAGCTATTCCTGACCTAATATTGAACTTTGTAGACCGTAAAATTAAGAACGATCTTGGCCTTTTTTCTAGAGTATTAGGAGGAATTATTAGTTTTACTCAACTTTTTTAAATGGCATGTTTAAGTAAAAGTATTAAATTTACTTTTCATGAGTAGGTATTTTCATAGGTCTTTTATAATGTATTTGGATATTATTTAACCGATGACGTTATAAAGAAGAGTCTAACGATCCACATTCTTGCACGTAATTTAAAAAATTAAATTACCTGCAAGAAGGTGGCTCGAGTTGGTATCGCAAATTTAGGGTTCCGTATACCAAACTACACTGAGCAGTTTATAGAATGGTCAGTGGCCTGCTCTAATTACTGTAATGCGCGTAAATCAAACATTTATTAAAACTTTTTTTCTTAGAATCTAACTAAACCCCCATATACTCGGAAATCTAAAAAATAATATGTTTAGGCCATTGAATGGCGATCTCTGTGCGCGTCATCGAGAGCCAACATTATATCAAAATACAAATTCCGACATTGCATAGATCACAAGAAAATCCTCTGCGGCAGATGAAAAAAAACGTCATATTCTTATTAAAGTTCCTTTTACCTTTATGAATGACGGAACCTTAAAAATCAATAATAAGTTATATGATCTAAAATATTAGTTAGTCAACGTTATGCGTAATTCCACTTTGCCCCACCAAGCCCGCCACCCTGGTGTGGCAAAGTGGACTGCCTAAAATTTTGCAGTGGAATATGCCCCACTATTCTGATTTGATGGGGCGGATAACACTAGCATAAACACTTTGTGGATTCTGCCCCACTAGGGTTGGCACCTCAGGATTTGTGTATGAAGGTTAACATGTATTTTTACATTTGTTTGTAAAAAAAATAAAAAACAAAAATTGTTCCCAGGTATTTGGTACAACTTGGGGCACCCCGACTCGGACAGGTTAGGTTAGAAGGGGACGGCGGGGTCTGAAAGACCCCGCCGTCCCCTTCGTGGTTATTTTTTTTTAAACCACCCAGAAGTAGGAGTCCCGCGAAGCGGGACTCCGTCGGCTACGCCTCATTAACCTTCATACACAAATCCTGAGGTGCCAACCCTAGTGGGGCAGAATCCACAAAGTGTTTATGCTAGTGTTATCCGCCCCATCAAATCAGAATAGTGGGGCATATTCCACTGCAAAATTTTAGGCAGTCCACTTTGCCACACCAGGGTGGCGGGCTTGGTGGGGCAAAGTGGAATTACTCAACGTTATATGAGGAAAAAAAGATTACAAAATAATTATAAGTTTTTGATACAACAACGTCAATACGCATAAAAAAGAAACATTAATTACATCTTCACAGGAAACAGTTGTCACGTTCTAACTTAATAATGAGCAAAGTTTGTACATAAATAAACTTTAGCTCTTTAAAATATCACATGAGATTAAGGGAACTAGCGTCAGACAAATTTATAATACAGGCACTTTTCCTTCTGCGCAAATGTAAGCCTTGCCAAACATAAACGTTCCTATTAAGGCAAAAGGACCAGGAAATAAACTTCTGCTATTTAAAATTTCACATGAGATTAAGGGGACTAGCGTCAGACAAATTTGTAATACAGGCACTTTTCCTTAAGCATATGTAAGCCTTGCCATACATAAAAGTTCCTATTAAGGCGAAAGGACCAGGGTAGCTCGTGAAATTCCAATTTTCTTACAGTACTTTGGCAATTTCGAGGTCAGCCTCAGGTTGTATGTTGATCAAAATACGATCCGCGGGCGTAACAAATATGTCTTTACAAAACTGAATTGAGATTTTAATGATTATAATTCTGTAAATACATATTTGTTACGGTCGCGGATCATATTTTGACCAACATACAACCCAAATAAGTTATGTTGGTTTACGTTTTTTGCAATTTGGCTTGCAAATTGCAAAAACGTAAGCACATTTAAATTTCGCGAGCTACCATAGCACATTCCGCTTAAATAAAGATTAAAATAGTTTCTCTAATATAGAGATTTTCTAATATTACAAAAAAAAAAAATGGTTCGTAATTCCACAATTTGATTGTATCACAACCAATAAAAATAATTCTAGATCCAAAAGCTTCTTTTTCTTTTCGAGACTGACTGGAGCATACTGTTTGTTATACAGTTACTGTTATAAGAATAACGAATTGATTACCTACTCGATTCATTTTTCACTCCGTTGCTGTTTTATTTTGTGTATTTATTGGTTTTGTGTCTTCTGTTTAATGTCTGTTCTGTTACACTGTATTTGTGTGTATTGTTTTATTTTTATTATTATAGACGATCTTTTTATGTGAAAATAAAATGCTTTTTCCGTGATCTGTCTTTTGTTTTTATTTCTTTTTAATTTTGGAAAAATTCTTGACACCAATATTTTATTGCTTCGTTGCACTGTGATTGTGAATTTTATTTAAAAAAAATATCACTTTTGTTACAATAATTTTATTTAAAAACCACAGATAGAAAATTATGTAAACTTTTTTCTAAACACAAAATCGTACCGCATTTTTTGGCATTGAAAAGGACATACAATGTTTTCATATTGTTTCAGGAATTCAAATGGCACCGCATGGGAATGCTGTACCACAACTACGAGCCTGCCACGGGGAAAGGAAACAGCCCATGTTTTCTAACATTAAGCGCTGTTTTCACAGTTCTAAATAAGAAAAACAAGGGATCGGCTCTAGCGTCCGCGCTTCCCTTTGACGAGACCAACACAACCACAACAAAGATAAAGGAGTTGCTACAAAAATTGTCTTTAAACACCAGAAGTAAGTATCGAAGAGATATTGAGACTAATCCGGCTTTGAATTTTGAGAAATGGAGAAATAAAATTTTTGACCAACAGATTTTGGATTGTATTTTTTATGGTAACATAAATATTCGCTTTCTTCGGTGATGGTAATTTTAAAAGTAGGTGTCATATTTTACAAAGTTTTGTCACATGTCTGCAAAGTAAGTTAGGTTAAATTCAGAGCACTTATTTCGAAAGAACCGAGCACGAAGTTTAGCTTTGAGTAAAAACTACTTTAAGTCGAATTACTGTAAATACGAATTAAAGTACTCGTATTTTTTTTGTGACACGCTTTCTAGCCAT
The DNA here is from genome assembly GCA_916610205.1 of Griposia aprilina. NCBI lineage: Eukaryota > Metazoa > Arthropoda > Insecta > Lepidoptera > Noctuidae > Griposia > Griposia aprilina. The sequence goes on from OU744306.1 coordinate 5,925,232, forward strand.
GCATGCCTGAAATTTTGTATTGCAAAATACAACTTTATAAGTTGCATTTTGCAATGCAAAATTTTGCTATTCAAAGTACCTATTATTAAGTGCATAACTATATGATCTAATTTAAATTAGAATACTTAATAATTTCCAAAAATAATCCTCAAACACATTCCCGTTCCAGGAATAATTTGCATACGGTGGTTCGTTAATGTAATCCTCTTATCGACTGGGTTCAAACCCTAGGCCCTCTAAGCTTTATTAAAAAACAGAACAAATTCGTTAGGTATCTTATTCTGGATACATTAATGGGTGCATGTTCCAATTACCGTTCATTATCACAGTATTTTGTACGGTGCTTAGCAAATTTAATTTTATGTTGATAAGTAAATAAAAGTTAGCCGATGAGTGGTATAGTAAACGCTCTCGACTAAAGTCACGCTGCAGTTTTTACCTCTACGCCCGCATGCGGTTGCGACTTACTACAATATTTGAAGGTCGATTGAGTTGCTCATACGGTGGATACCTAGATTATAACAGTTGTCAAGCGCCGTACAAATGTGCGGTGCTAAGCAACTATCGTTTGTAGTTTATCAGTAAATAAAGTTAGCTTATCAGTGCTATAGGGTTCACGCTCTAGACTAAAGTCACGGTGCGGTTTTTACATCTGCCCGCATGCGGTTATGACCTACTACAATGTATGAAGGTCGATTGAGTTGCTCATACGGTGGATATCTAGATTATAACAGTTGCCAAGCACTGGAAAAATGTGCGGAGCCAAGCAATTATTTTGTAGTTGATCAATAAAGGTATCTTATCAGTGCTATAAGTTCAGTCCACGCTCTTGACTAAAGTCACGGTGCGTTTTTTACACTGTGCGGTTCTTAACTCTGCACCCGCCCGCATGCAGTTGAGTCCTAGATTGTATGAAGTTCGATTAAGTTGCAGATACGGTGCTTGCCCGCGTTATGACAGTTGCTCTACGACTGCAACTCGACTGTTTTCTGTTTCTAATAGACCAACTTTCGCCCGTCTATCGCCACCCGCAGATAAGTTCAAAACTGCACAGTTAGTTTTGAAATAAGGACGCGCCACCACAATCGCATACGGGATTAGTCTAACAGAGGAAACTCAACTGTTCGAACGAATGCCGGAAAAGCGGAAAAGCAAACATTTCCGTTTTTTGAATTCCTCGGATTTGTAGGATCTGTGCTTAATGGCAATCAAATGACATATAAATTCCACCCGGTTGCCGCTGCTTCGTTTTAATCAGAAATGAGGAACAAAAGTATTTTAATTGTTCTTTTAAATGACAGTCAGCATTTTAATTTTTTTTTTCAAGCATGTAATTTTCCATTTTTCACCATAGGTATCCTAGAAGACCATCAGAACCATCGATTGGGAAGCAATTTTCACATTCATTTTAATAATTCGTGACCAGACCAGAATATAAGTGATGATAATACATTGATTGGTCGTAGAATGCATTTGATTAGCCTAATATGTAAATAAAAATTATTAACATAATAGAGCAATTTGCTATTAAATGAATAAATATCGAGTTCGTCTCAGTAACATTACTATACTAATTCTTAAACAATAACTTGTTTCAAGATAACACGGATACACAATGCACCACACTTCGGACCGATCTTCATTTATTCTTGCCACTCGTTTCCCTTATTTGCATCACCTATGCATCGCCACGGGAACTTGATATGATAGCATTTGAATTTTAAACCTTCTCTCTGTTTCACGTAGGTACGGCAAGTCTTATGCAATATCCACGGAGGTCGATTTGTGGATCTTTGAAACCGCGGTGCTTTTTCAAATATTCACAAAACACACTTCAACAAAACATTTCGTGTTACTACCTACTTCACCTCTAAATGCTCGGTTTGTAGAAAACTCGTTTACGACTAGGTACTTAATTTAGATCAGAGAGAGAATACGTGTGAAGAGACATTCATTTTCAGGATAATTTAGATTTATGTAATGCATTGAGTTAAATACTTTTGGCAAGATAAGTGACAACTAGTTTCATAAACACCATCAAATATTACTTACTATTGAATGAAAATTCTGTGAAACTACTTCGTGAACAAGAGAACACTGAGTTTTTAAAATAAGTGCATATTTTGACAGTAAGTAGGTATTTTGTCCCGCAAAAAAATGCCGTAGGCAGGTCATGGGGAGGCAATCATTGCACCCTCACGCCCCTAGTCGCCGCAGGAGGAGACACCCTGGGCGTCGGGAGTCGATAGCCGACTCCCGGCCACCGTAGGCGGGGGGCCTGCGGACGGCGAGCAATGGGCAGCTCGCCGTCCGGTAAGGACAGGTCCGGGTCGACGGCGCGTTGTGTTCCACGCGCGCCTCAAAGAGATGTCAGCACCATTGACGGGTCCGCTAGGGCCGATGCCTGCCGGGGTCACGGATTGTTCGAAAGAGTTACCGTGGCCCTGGCGCACAGGCAACTGAAGGAACACGGGTGGGTTTTAGTCAGTAAGAGTCTGACACGCCCTTCTACTCCGCCCAGAGCGGGAGAGGTCATTTGATGATTTCTCACCCAAAAAAAAAAAAAAAAAGGCAGTCATGGGGACTGCCGCCAGTAGTGAAAGCTTAAAACTATGAAATAATAGTGTTTTTTTTTTTAATTTAAAAGAATGTATATGTTGCCATTTGTAAATTAAAATACTTAAATGCTTTCACTGCTGGCCAAGCGCCACACATCGTACTCATAGCTGCAGCTAATATATTGTTAACATTAGCATGTCGGTGACGCGAACCCATATGATTTTACCTTATCAATTAAATTAAAAGAAAAAAAAACTTTTTAGAAACAAACTTTTATTACTTGTTAATAAAAAAAAAACCAAAAAAGTTAAAAATAATTTAAACCTGATAAGAAAAATACTATTAACCTTCTTCGTCTACGTCACAATAATCCCATATCGTACATACCTAATTATATAATTTTATTAAACCCCAAAACTACACCTTGTATTAAATCTTTGCGTTTTTATCACAGACCCAATTTTTTATAAATAAAAGCTTGTAACATCAGGAGAAGTGAAACTAAATAAAAGCTTGTAAAAATCGCTCAACTCACCTAAAGAAGTTTTCATAAAAAACAAAAAAAAACAAACAGTGTTCCAGTTTAAAATCTTCGTACAATAATATTTGACACGTAATAAATATGCATAACAGGAAAAATGCGTTTTCTGACAGCTTTTTCATAGTCATCACTTGCGCCCATTGCACGCTAAAACAAAGAAATTTAAAAAACGCTGCTATGGTATTACATACAATAACTCCACTTATTGCAACGTCAAAAAAAGAGAAAGATTATAAAATGTCCTGTCTCTGCATTACTCAATTTAAAATGTCTTATATTTTGTAACGATGTTAGAAATGGTGCCGCATACGGAAAAGACTCTTGTGGTGATAAACGGAGCGCTGGGAAATCAACTTATGTAAAATATTTCATTCTCTAAACTCTGTGTGGAACATTATCAAGTCAAATATTCGTTCCTTTTAAGATCCCTAACTGGTTAAATTTTAAATAGAGTTACAACTTGTGCTAATAATTTTTTTAACATTTTTGGAGTTCAAGGACGATTTTAGAAGAAGAGATAAATTGCAGTGAGGACTTGGTGACAATGGTTTGGTGAAAAAGACGTAAAATCAAATAAAACGACCCAAAATATCCTACGTGAGAAGATACAATTGTAAACATTCAACTTTTTCCTTCTGACACTGATGGGGCATATTAGTGAGCAAAGTGGAATTATAGAACTATGTACCATAATGTTGATCGAGGTAAGGTATAATGTCATCCGACAATTTTCTATTTCGCGCTGAAATATGTCGGGCACTTTAATAAGCTAGCAATGCCAAGAGCATGCCAATAAAATTATTATTGCGTCTAGGCGTTATGCGTTGGCATTCACACTAAAGACTTGAGCGTATGATCGACCAAGCAAAACAGTTTAGCCGGTGTAAGCAAACTTGTGCAGCTTTGAAGATAATTATTTGCATGTCAATTCATTATTGCAATTTTGTAAATTGGAATAAGTAAGTAGCAGAGTTATTAATTTATGATTTCTCCAATTTTGGGAGTTGTATTCAGCTCTCGTAAATAGGTATTTTACGAGCAGCCATTTTGTTATTAGGTATAGTGTCGCCTAGATAACCCAACTAAAAGAATTAGGGTCTAACACAACTTTTCATAAAGTGTCGTCATAAACATGTGCGTGTTAAAGATAGCGAGTAGGTACTGTAAAGATTATGACCTACATGGTTCAGATGTGTAACTTTTTCTTGTAATTATAGAATAATTACCTAAAATTATGAGATAAATGTTATTACCAATTTAGAAAAGAGTAGGGGTCAGATTCAGCTGAAAAACCAAGTCACAAGAGAAAAATATGATCTTATGAAATCAATTTTTTTTTTTTTAATATAATTATTCAATCTGAAAGATATTGTTACATTGAGGAAGGTACCTCTCCTACAGTACATAGGTAAATTATAATTTGTATTTCAAAAGGATCTTACTAATTTTGTTGAAAGAGCGAGGTATTCGAAAAGTCAAAGATGTGCAAATAGTCTAAAATTGTTACATAACATACGATTATTTGTATGCATGCAATAATAAAAGTTTAACGATTTGTGAACGTTTGTAAGCCAATTTTTCACATTTGGTTTCTTTTGAAGTCTTCAAATATTTAAAGTTGTAAAAATATATTTTGGTTAGAGATGAAAGATTGTGTACTGATGCGTGAATGCAAAGCTGATTTTATATTGTAATGACTGTTAAAGTAAATGGTTAAAAATTATTGCATCCCATGTGCTGATGTTTCCTGGCCAGCTGTATAAAATTCAGTATTTTGAGCCCATTACGAGAACTCTGCAAAAAAATAAAAAAAAAATGTAAAATGAACTTCTTTTTTATTTTTTTTAGCTTATATTGTTCCACCCCCTCCCACCAAAGGCTTCCCTTTCTTCTTTCCACTCCTCTCTGTCTTGAGCTAATGTAGACCAATCCTCTTGTCTGTAAGCGTCAAGCTCGTCAACTTTGCCTTCAGAAAGTACAAAATTGCCGAAGGAATAAATAAACTTGCTCTCTTTTAAAAAAAAAGAATAAATGCTCTTTATTATTTATATAATATGATAGATGTTGTAATAAAAATTGTTTTATCCTTAAAAGTTACTTTACCTTACTACACCTTTCATTGAATTTACAGTTAATACCGTTTATTTTACTCAATTCAATCAATCAAGATAATATAATGTTTTATTTAAATAATTTAAAAGCTGTGTCTTAAAATAATAATATGTATAAGTAAAATAATAGTACTTAATATGTAAAAAACATGTCTCTTTTTTGCTCTCGTTCGGAAGGATTAAGTTTACTATAGTATAAATACAGAATCAGCACCGCATAACAATGTTATTCTAAAGGTATTCTTTATTTATCATAATTCTTAAAAAACCGAGTATTTTTTTACTTTATTTATATAGCACAAAGCAAACAAGCAAGCAGCATTATGGTACAAAGCTTTTTTAATGCCTAGCTTTTCTACTAACAAATAAGATGCAGAAAGATAGAAATAATATTGTAGATTTTACTGTGTGAGTGTGTCGACGTCGCACCGCTTTAATGTGTGTCGATACTAAGCCTCTGCTCGGAAACTCTGACGTCAAACCTCATTGACCAATCAAAACTCTTGACATAAGATTTTGTTGAAGAAACCGGGGATAAGTTGCTGTTATGCGAAAGTCATTTCCCAAACTAGCAGAGTTCCAGCGATGTCAAAGGACCTATTTAATTTTTATTTTAAAATCAACCACAGAAGAGATATTAATAAAGTAAAAATAAAACTTAGGTTATCTCTTGTTACCGTTGTATTCTAAAGAATATTGTTTGTTACAGTTGTCGTAGTGTGTGCAAACCCCAGTACCGTGAGGGAGATAATGTTGGCAGCTGACGATCTCAACATGGTGTCGTCCGGCGAATACGTGTTCTTTAATATCGAGCTGTTTTCCAAGTAAGTATTACATACTCTGGTTTGATATTAGAAATAGAGTGTTATATTGAGAATCTTCACATACAGATTTTTAAAAGCCGGCCAAGAGGGAGTTTGTATATTTTTTGTTACTATATAAACGTTGTTAAAACGTCGAGATAAGTTATTTTGGAAAATATGTTTGTTTGTCTGTTACAAAGTCGCAGAAGATATTTCAGTTTTAATTATCGAAGTAATGACGGAGTCGTGTTACGTCCGGTACGCGTAACGTCCGTATAAGGCCCTATTGTATTCTTGAAGGTGCATTTTTTCTTGGATCAGTCGCATTACAGCCGTTCTAGCTAAAGTACACTCAACGCAGTAATCACAAGCACTAGAAGTGCTTGTGATGAGATGTGATGAGAAAAAAATCACACAGACCTAGTTAACATTTTGTGAAGCATGGTACTTAGTCGAGCAGAATTATCAGGAGATACTTTTTACAGACACGCAATTATGTTGACAATACCAATATTATCAACATTATTATGTAGGTATGTGTGGGCGTTCATAATGTTGAAAATATTGGTATTATTAACATAATTGCGTATGTGTAAAAAGTAAAAAGTATCTCCTCATAAGTCTGCTCGCCTAGTACCATTGCTTCACAAAATGTTAATTTGGTCTGTGTGATTTTTTTTCTAATCACAAGCACTTCTAGTGTTGACTGTAGTTCAGGTAGAACGGCTTTAACACGACCGATCCGAGAAAAAATGCTCCTTCAAGAATACAATAGGGCCATAAACGGACGTTACGCGTACCGGACGTAACGCGACTCGGTCGAAGTAATGTAGCTGCGAGAACTAAATATTTTCTCCTGTTTATTTTCGCAAAAATCTAACAGGCATTATTTTGTCTAATTCTTAACAAAATGGCTGGTCATTCAACTCAAGCTATTGATCATGGACACAATACGGTACATAAACATTTTATGTAGTGTCTCAACTTGTGCCTGTAATTTCAGAGAACAAACAACAAGTTCTTCTCCCCACAGACTTATTTACTGTCCTGAATCGGAAATGTACGGTCTTTCATGCGACACTTAAGTTGTACTTTAAGACCCTTCTCACATGTAGCTACTTGAAAAAAAAACTTACTGATTCCTAACTAAAATTACTCAAAATCAAAATATTTTATTTCACATAAACCTACATGGGCACTTATGAAACGTCTGAAGCCTAGGTGCACGGTTCCAATTGGTTGTTTCCTATGGAGAAGAGCCGGTAAGAAAGCCCACGGTTACTGTTCTCACATTCACATATAAAAGAATCTATTTATAAGATAAATAAAATAATAAAGGCCATTTAAACCAAATGACATGATTGCCTAATGGAATGCCGGCTAACAAAAGCAAAAAAAAGAGTTGAAATTAGAATTGTAGGTAATATAATGTCAAATAATGAGAAGATCAAACAAGGTCAAACAAGTATGAAAAAACAAATTAAAAAAAAAAACTTAGTAATTTGGGAGCAGTTGATAGACATTTACCTTTGATGCCATTAATGAGGTACCAGGGAAGCCACATGTACAGACAGAATTATTGCCAAACTGCCTTGTCTTCAACGTAGTCTTTAATGTTATAATAATATGCTCTTTGATAAGGATACGTTTGATGTGGGTTTGAGCCTTCCATCGCTAAGTTCTGTAAACGACTTTGGCAACTTGTTATAAAAGCGGATACTGTTTATATTAAATGACTTGCTTGTTTTAGTTAATATAAATATTAAAAAAAAAAAAATACTACGTGTATTTATATAATTAAAATTGCTTCTTATTTTGAAAAGTCCTAAGTTTTTGTGAACATACAAAATACTTTCTAAGATATAAAAAGAAGGCAGAGTTAGTACATCAATTTCTTTGAATTTGTTTCTTAAGAGACTTTACTCGCGATTACACGATATCGTCAAAATTAAACAAGAATGAAGGTTCATGCACTTATTTCATTTTTCGATCATTCGGTTGGCGAGTGAAGGAGCTGAAATCCAACATCGTTGGATCGGTTCACTAATGAATTAGCACATGTGTGAGTCTATGTAGGTACATACTATAAAGCTACCTTTTACTGAATATGCCCTGGCGGCTGAAAGTACCTATGTCATAGCCAGTAATGTCCCGCCGATGGCGGCGCATGTGTTGGATCATTTAGCTCCCTTCAAAATGGTTGAGCTGAATGGTGTTAATCTATGCTTCATGTTCGTAAACGGGTACCGTCAGTAGGGACTGGTCACCTCTTAGCTGCCACGGTTTATTTTAATTCAATATTTGAATTGTTTTTTTTTTAAGTTTTATTACGGACGCTTTTAACGTTCTGAATCGTTGTTATATGCATAATTTCAATATGAGTGATGTAACCAATAGTTTGTTACCATATTTTGATTTAAAATTGTGTCCGTGGAGTTTCTTGCCCGTTCTTCTCCATAGGTACGAGTACCTACCTACTTACTACGCTTTGGGATGGGCAATTAGCTTCATCTTTCTGCCGACCGACCCCTTGAAAATATTCAAAACGGCGTGTATTTGACTGCTATCAAAAATATACAGTACCTAATTAATACTTATGGTAAAGATGTTACTAAAAAAGAAGATTTGCAAAAAAAAGTAACATCGGTGGAAAAATGCAGAAGTTACCCACTTTTGAAATTATTCTTCTATTCTTGTCACGCAAAACGATAATTGTATTGAATGGCGCGAAGTTATTATGGCGATCTTGTGTTGTGTCTTCAGATGATAATAATGTTGTCTCTCTCTAGCATCAACTTTAAAACTCATAGAACTTCCCCATTTTTTGAGGTATTTTAACAAAGAAAAAAACCTGTGGGTTGGTATTTTTCTAGGTTTCGAAAAATCAAATTAATAAAATACAGTTACAGTTAGTATGTTGGTTTATTTGATAGAAATGTATTGAGTTTGAGTTTGAATTAATTTCCCACTTTTATTCATTTTGTGTTCAGACATGTCATTTTAAATGAAAGATGCAAAAAGTAATTGTCTGACATCTGCTTCATTGTATCTAATTAATAACTGCACAACTAATTTCTGTTATTACGCTAATTTCGTCACAGCCTCGCATCAGCATCGTCAAAAGAACCTTGGAAGGTGGAAGGTGATACCGATGAGCGGAATGAAAAAGCAAAGAGAGCATACAGTGCTGTGCTCACGGTGACCAGCCCAGCTCCTGAAAAGAAGGAGTATCTTGATTTTTCTGATCAGGTAAGGTTCATGAAAATTCTTAGTATTAAATAGATTTTAAAATGGAGCATAACGGATACGGAAAAGTAAGATGAATACATTTTATGTAATTGTGAAATGATAAGTGATGTATAATTCTGTAAGAAGTTTTAACCAACACGTGAATAATATTTTAGAAACAAGATGAGGTCGGTATTTCCTACCTGATTACTCTTAGAAAAACGCCGAAACAAACCCGGAGTAGTATGTATTATTAACGTAAAAGGTTTTATTTTCGTTAATTCGGTTATTAAAACTTTACCGACCTCCTCCTCTTTATTGACGTCTAAATAAATAATCAATTTAACTAGCAGTCCCTGAAAGTCTTGAGTTTATTAACAGCTCGTAAATTGCATAGAAATGTATTGTGCTAACGTTGAAGTTCTTAAATAACTTGTTCTTTTTAACGTGAAGTTCTAAACCACTGTTTAAAACGTCTACAGGTAAAAGTTTTAGCTGCTACGAAATACAACTACACGTTCGGTAAGGGCGAGGTAGTGTCTACGTTCGTAGCAGCCTTCTACGACGCGGTGCTGCTCTACGCGCTCGCTCTCAATGATACGCTACGCGACGCTGAAAACCCCAGGGGGCCTTTGGACGGCGCTGCGGTCATAAGAAAAATGTGGAACAGGAAATTTCAAGGTAGAGTTTTAAACGTTTTTGAGTTGGTGATGTTTTATATTTAATTTCTTGTTTAATGTTGAACTTTGTTTTCGAAATGGTGATGTTGTTGTTAAGTGTAATTATATGGTAAACAAATGTAGTATTTTTGATAGGAACAAGTCGATATTAAATAAGATTCGAAGTCCTCATTCGATAAGTGTCATTGTAAAACTATTCTTATAAAAGGTAGAGGCGTCACCTTTAAGCTACAGAAAATTACAAGCGTTGCCTTCCTGTAGGAAAGTTTTGTGGATTAACTTCTGAACTACAGTACAAAGTTTAGCAATGAATAGAATGGCAGTTTGTAAGGAGGTAAAACTTAAAGTTAAGCTACAACAATTAGACTTTTCTTACTTTAAAACTTTTGCGTTGCAATGTGGAACTGTATTAACTTTATGTTGGCAATAAAATTTCCCTATACTTTTCCTGTTTTTAGAAATTTGTATCAACTTTACAAAGTTGTATCCATATAATTTTAACCGCTTGCAAACAAAATCAATTCTTAGGAGTTATTCTACGATGAGCACCGATTTGAATCACACCTGAAACTACTGCAACATCACCTTTCCAAATTCTTGTGAGGTTTTATTCGTAGAGCAATGAACAAATGATAATTTTATAACACGGACGGCTTCTGCGTGGTAGTCGTACCTAGGGATGAGATGTATTTTTTGGTCAAATCGAATAAAACATATCGATAAAAATCAGCAGTGGATAAGAACTACCTACCAAATTGTCACAGCTTGTTCACATAATCATAATTATATGTAAATGTGCAAGTAAATAAGTAACTTTTTAAAGGGTCGTTCACATTAAACTACGAAAAAAAAACTTATTTAGATCATAAAAAACAGGCCATTCGTTGTGGCGTTTTTTGATCCAACCATGTTCTGGGTTTTTAACAATTAATGTTAATGAGGAAATAATAAAATGAAGAAAACACATGTCACCCAAGAACCAGTGTCGAAGAACATATTAAAAAACCCTTAGATGAGTTTGGAATCAAGAACTCCACTTGTTTGTTTTACAATATAAAATCAGGTCTCTACAACTTTAGGAACAAAACTCATTGTATTGACAGCTTATCTCCAGAAGAAGTGTATAAGTAAGCAAATTTTGAAAAGGGCCTTCACATTAAACTTTGAAAATAGAAAATCTAGGAAACATAAAATGTATAAAAACTAATATTTCTTTTGACGTTGTTGAACACAACTATGTTCTTAACAAAGAATAATAACGAGGAAATTATATAATTAACAAAAAACACACTATGTTAACCGAAAATTCAAATTAGGATCTCTACTACTGAAGGAACAAGGCTCATGAAGTTAAACTGTACATTAAGTTCTATAATGATCACCGCATTTGAATGGATGACACAGAGAATAGGGTGTTTGTTCATCGGCGTGGACCTTCAGACCCAAATACCAATTACTGTATTATTGATCATTTGAATACCCTGATTAGAATGAATATTTATCTTAAGAACAGCTTGCCAAGAAACTATAATTTTAGTAGTTTTAATTAGGGCTGTCAATAGCACGTAGTTTATAAGTTTTTTAAGCCGTGGCTGGATGGCCTTAATTTATTAAGGCAACCCCAGGCATCACCGGTTAAGCAGCCGACAACCTCCTAGGTAGTACTGCGGAAGCCACACAAAAAAATAAAAATAAGCACGTAACAAAAATGCCAACCGGCGAAAATGGTGCCGTTCATGGTGGTTTGATACTGGTTCAGGTACGGTTCGGTGCTCTACGTAGAGATTAAGCAATATTTTATGCCTTCTAAATAAATTGTTTTTTATATACTATATAATTCTCGCAGGTATCACTGGAGAAGTGATCATCGACTCTAATGGCGACCGTGTGGCCTCGTACTCTCTGCTGGACATGAATCCAGTAACCAGCAAGTTTCAGGTACGTACCTTTTTATTTTCTCAATTCAATTCTCAATTCTTTATTGCGTACCATAATGTATACAGTTGGTAGGGAAATAATTATACTTGTCACAATTATTGACCCTGTCGGGCGCAGCATAGATCAGGTAGGAGAGAGGAGGAAGAACACTGGCGGTTTGTTACGATACATTTTATTATTAGTTGAGTAGTTAGTAAGTTATATTGTTTTATAAAATATATACATTTATTTATTAATTATTATTATTATTATAATTATTCATTATTGTTTTATTTACTTATTATTATTTTTATTTATTACGTAATTAATAATTATTATCGTTAGAGAAGTTATTTATTTGACTCCTTCATGTTTATTGTGTTATTTAATATTTTTAACGGATATAACTTTTTTTGTATTGTGTTCTGTAAATTTTGAAAACCTGATTTTATTTCAAACATTTAATAAAACAATGACACATCTGAACGCAACAGTCTTATGATACTGCTGGTTCTTCCATTAAAAAAAAAGTTTTTTCGTATTTTTAACCGACTTCCAAAAAGGAGGAGGTTATATGTTCGATTGTATGTATGTTTTTTTTTCATTCTGAAACATTTAATAACAATGACACATCTAGAACTCAACAATCTTATGATACTGCTAGTTCTTTCATTTAAAAAGTAAGTTCCGAGAAACTGCAAAGGCAGGAATGATCTTGCTCTTGCTCAGAAAAAACTGCTGTTTATTCCTTGGGGAAATCAAATTTTGCAGTGTGTTTAAGAAGCAAAAACTTATGTCTGCGCCAATTTCTGCATTTCCTGAGAAAAATACTATAATGTTTAGTATTTCATTTGTTATTGTACTGAAATGGTCATAATTAAATAATTTATTAAAAAAGCCGGATTATTGTTGAATATAACGGATGATTAGCAATAATTTCAAGAATTACTGATTACTTAGCGAACTGTACAGCACGGGAAAAACTGGCATGCACATAAAAATAAAAATTCTTTATAAAAATAAAAATGAAATGGTTCATAAAAATAAACCAACACTCAGGTAGTAATTAAGGCACCTTACCCACAACCGGCGAATCGTTATTCACCGGTTGTGGGACAATTGCCTTAATTACGAAGCGAGTCGAGCTACCAACTAAAAACGAGTTGGCGAGCAACGTAAGTACACCGTGTGCGACGGCGACGAGCTATTACTCGCTAGTCGCTGGTATGTATATGTACCAAGCGTGAGCCGCTCAGCGAGCTTTCTGCCCGAGAGCGTCTTTGAGCTAGTACTCCCTTTAATAGCTCGTTGTCACTGCGAAAAACAAGTACTCGCCGGCGCACAGTGGTCTGAAAATCAAGCTCCATACTCATAGAAACTTAATGTCAGAAATTAATAAATAAAAATATGTTTTGTGTTTAGTATACTTTCCCTCTGTTTTACTAATATAGTATGAAGGATATGAGTAGCTCCATGCGTGAGTTTTTTTTTTTTTTGTATGGAGTAAAACACTTTAAGTGCTTTTTTTCAAAACTGAATAAAACTAATGGGCTGGTACTCACATGAGCTATTGCACCATACACGGCGATTAAGATAACATACAATTCTTGTGCCTTTCGGTGCCGCTTTGCATGTAGCAAGCTTTGGAAATTTTGAATTTACAGTTGGTGATCTTTCAAATCTTTGACATAATTAAATGAAGTAACCAACCACATAACTGATATTGGCGTTAGTTAATAACCTGCTAATGACTTTTATAATGAAAATATTAGAAAACGATGTAGATTAATTACATTTTACTACAAAATTCATTTCACGAAATAATTCATTTGTTAATCACCGTCATTATTGTTGAATTTTAATATAATAAGCATTATGGGACAGCGAGGGTAGTTATAATATAAATAGGACATTTAAACTAACTTCACTCAGTAGCTCTTTGCACTTGTGCGCGCTTACTATACTTATTACATTCGATTTGTTTTCGTGTTATGATGTAAGGTTTTAGTACCAATTTGGATATTTTTATGTTTGTGGCTAACAATAGCTATTTCTCACAGCCCAGTGCCGTTTTTGTCAATGCCGTTGATTTGTCAGAAAACGAAAATAAAGAATTGAAACAATTCTGTCAGACTCATGTGTGTTCGTTGAGGAACAAATGGATCTCGTGTAATCGCACGAGACATACTTTCATAAAAAAGTATGAGACATGGCTGCAAGAAGACATAAAATGGCCTGAGTTCATGAAAAATTCAATTTTGAAAAAAAGCACTTTAAGTGTTTTATTCCATACAAAAAAAAACTCACGAATGGAGCTACTCATACCCTTCATACTATATTGGTAAAACAGAGGGAGGTATACTAAACACAAAACATATTTTTATTTATTAGTTTCTGACATTAAGTTTCTATGATTAAGGAGCTCGATTTTCAGACCACTGTGCGGCGGCGTGAACAGTCGGCGAACAACTTTTAATATACGTATCTCTTTAGCTTACACGGGACCTACAACTTCTTGAGCTAGAAAATCGTTGATAGTTGCTGTTCGGCGCGGCCGGTGGGAAAAGTGCCTTAAGTTGTGTAAATTGTATTGTCAATGAGGGTAATAACACTGCACAAATAATTAAAAAATAAATAATTTAGTAGTATTCATATTGACCATAAGTTTACCTAAACTAGGTACCGACAGGTTACAAACACTCGTTTATTTTCAATTTACAAATTATAAATGATAAATGATAAATGATTTTATTTCTGTAAGTAGGTTTGTACAAACACTTTTACACGTCAATCATATTTTTAAACTAGATGAGGTCGGCGTTTCCTATCTGACTACTCTGAGAAGAAAGGCCGAAACAAACTCAGAGGTCACAGTCTCTTTTAAAGTCCAGACATAATCTTGGTCAGATCACGTGAAGACCATGTAGATTGGTATCTGAAATGGTCTTTTGAGGAAAGAACCACACAGATTGAGTGGACCTGTCCAGTCAGTGCACGCATTTGTCAGTAATCGTGCAGCTCAACTCAGGAAGTCAGAACTTAAGGAGCTCAACAATTCGACGAACAATACCAAAGAAAGGACATTTGGGTAGGCCACATAAATTACTCAATCTGCCAGATCATGATCAAAATTAACTGCGAAAAAAAAAGCAATGACCCACATAATCCTCACATTCACAATAATTAAAATAACATACTACTTTACAAGTAAATACTCATGTCATTGTGTATATAAAATTCAACAATGTCAATGTGTATATAAAAAAATCGGACATAATGTTTGAGAACCATGTAGATTGGTGTCTGAAATGGTCTTTTGAGGAAAGAACCACACAGATTAAGTGGACCTGTCCAGTCAGTGCACGCATTTGTCAGTAACCGTGCAGCTCAACTCAGAACTTAAGGAGCTCAACGATTCGACGATTTATATTTATAATATTCCACCACGATAACTTACAAAACTCCTGGAAGCTATTGCTGTTGTGTCTGACGAAAGCCCCATAATGAGGCATCTTAAAAAAAACCAGCCAATCGGTAGTAGAATTTAAGTACTAACATAGCAAATAAGTTCAATGGTTTACTAACATCTTGTAAGTAATATTTTTGTAAGTGGATCCAGTTGTCTGTTAAATAAATAAATAATAATTATTATTAATGGAGCAGAATTATGCGTGTATGTCTGACGTTTTTGAGAGTAAATATGCTAGGTTGTTCTCTATTATATGTTATTGGTAGCTTTTGTTTACTGTACCTGTTTTAATCTCTATGTTAATTAATGTAATTGGTTTTACCGTTTTTATTAACAATAAACAATTAATAACGATCTAAGGAAAAGTCGACTTTGAGCGATCAGCCGGTCAACACCCTAAAATTGAGATACGGTCCTTCAATATCTAGACCCACATCGTTATGAGTTGATACGAATATGTGACTTGCATGCCAAATAGCGAAGAAAGTTCAACAAAAATTGAACTCCGGGATACGCTTTGGCTGCTAATAACTTTCGTAGTATGTATGCATTTAAATTTTATGCCAGATAAGTTCATTTCATAAGGGTTTTATTACATTTGCATTTAAATAGCCTTTTCTCGCCTGGCTAGACTTGCTTAATATGATATTTAGTTTTACGTGGTAATATTGGCAGAAATGTCAAACAGATTCCACTGCAAAATTTTAGGAATTCCACTTTGCCCCACCAGTGTGCAGTGGGGCAGCTCGGTGGGGCAACGTCGAATGATTCAGTATTATGGGATCCAGGAATCCTTTTTAGGCAGATACGTCTTATTAAGGAGCATTTGGCAAATATCGCTGACCTGGCAAAGTATCTATAGAATTCGAAAACTTATCCATGTTTTCTAGAAAACGATTTTATTTTCTGTTCGGTACTGCACAATTCATAAGTATTGTCTTTGATAATAGATTACTCTCACAGCGCCGATTATTTTATACGTTAATAAATTAAATAAAAAACTATGCAAGTTTTAATACACTCAGCGGCATTATATATGGCCCCGCAGTTAAAAGTCACTGAACGCATGCAGGCCGCCAGCGTCGATTATTTTATACGTTTCTAAATTAAATAAACGAGAATAATATTATTACTATGCTAGTTTTAATACATTCAGCGGCAGTAAATATGGCCCCGAAGTTAAGTCACTGAACGCATGCAGGCCGTCAGCGACGATTATTTTATACGTTTCTAAATTAAATCAACGAGAATAATATTATGACTATGCAATTTTTAATACACTCAGCGGCAGTAAATATGGCCCTGAAGTTAAAAGTCACTGAACGCACGCAGGCCGTCATCACAGCCGTGATGACGGCCTGCGTGCGTTCAGTGACCCCTAGCTAGGGGTGTTCAGTACGTAAAAATAAAATAAACATGTAGACAATTTTTTTGTTGCATGAGTACTTTTCCATTTTTACGAAATCCTCTTAAAAAAGTACTTCAAATAACCTCAATCAAAAGGAAAACACGGAATCTTTCAATTTCCGAAACCCACATTCAAAATCGGGGTTCGTCAAAAATAACTTTCCCTTTTCAAAGAACTCATACATATACCTTCAGGATTGACCCTTTTGTGGGCTGTTTCCGGTTAGTCAGCTTTGTGTTACAGGTTTAATTTTGAACAGTTTTGCTAGGGCTATGGAAACTCCTTGTAGTTATAAAAGGGTTTTAAAGTTAAGCCGGGGCTGTGTTGTGGTTAGCGGGAAAAGAGAGAAACTCTGTAATATTTTATTTGAAAAAAGAAAGAAAGAAAACGTATTTATTGGGGCTCGCACAGGAAGGTCTCAAAATAAACTAATCACAATCATAGAAACATAAAAACACGAGAGCTGTCTTGGGACAACCGGCTGGAATGAAGTTCCGTTCATTTTTGCACACTTGGCGATTATTCGCCAGCTCTTATGAGCTGGACCGAAAAAAGGTACGACACTTTTGTTACGTAACAAAAGTGTAGTGACTGTCAAAATGTTACACTTTTTTCGGTTTAGCTCTCATTCGCCAAGTGTGCAGAGTATAACATGCGATAAGGAACTTAGTTCCAAAAACAAAGGTATATACATAAAAGAAAATGAAAATAATAAACAGAAAGGCTGTATTAGCAGCATTTTGAAAATGATTGCATCCCGACATGACTATCCCACACAGGCACACTAGGTGGGAATAGTTACGGAGCAATTATAATTTAACTAAAATTGTTTTATAGAGCTTAAGAAACTTGTTACTAACACATATGGATTCTATCCGAAATAAAATAGAAATAATAATAATAAGTAGGCCAAACAAAAATTTCAAAAGAA
The DNA here is from genome assembly GCA_916610205.1 of Griposia aprilina. Lineage (NCBI taxonomy): Eukaryota > Metazoa > Arthropoda > Insecta > Lepidoptera > Noctuidae > Griposia > Griposia aprilina. Next base: position 5,942,879 of record OU744306.1, read on the forward strand.
TAAAATCAAGAGCAGAACCTAAAAGCATGGAATTTTATATTTTATGAATGATGGAATCACGTTCACGCAGGCTCAATAGAGATTTAAAAAAGTGAGTGTATTACTTTTTCGGCCCTAAAAATCTCATAAAGAAAAAGATACATATCAAAGAAAATTGTAGGAATATTAAATTCCGAATAACGAGACTGTCGACATATTTCTTGTTCTATTATACGGTAAGAATACGAATTCTTTGCATGTAACAATGATGAATGTGTCTCGTAGTACGCACCCTGTTAAATATGACGTCTCCTTGTCGGCAGGATCTTCCGAAAGAAACTAAGGAAAGACGGGCCGTTTGTTGTAATAACAACAACCATAGCTACTACCGTTACTAATTTTGCATAGAGTAATAATTACTACAGCAATAGAATCGGTTTTGATACCTCTACAAAAAATAAACTGCCTAGCCTTTTCCAAATGTTTAGGGGTCGGCTACCAGTATAACCAGATGCAAGCTGAATAACAGTCTTGTAAATAGAGGGACTGCCTATCAAACCTCTAACTGACTCTCCGTAACCATTGTCAAAGATCTACGAATGTTACCTGGGACCAACTGCTTACATAAATCTACACAAAGATTGTTTTTTTTTTTTACAAAAAATCCATTACCCTTTATTTGTTTCGTTACCGTAATTTTGTTGCCAACGAAAACAATATTTACGGCGGATAAAGTATGGCCGGGCATAAACTGTATGCAAACATAGGTGGTATTCCAAAGTTGTAAAAAATACCCGTTTTCAGTCAAAATAGCCGACATACATAAATTAATTCCTAAGTAAAAGTGCACTTCGATTTACGCACCGAGCGCGAAGAGCCGAGCGGTGAAACTCAAACAGCGCGTTTTTATTTAAGGCATTCGTTTACGTATCGCCTAAAGTAAGGCCAACGAGACGAGATAAGAATGTAAACAACCTGACCTTTACTGACTTTATCTCTGTCCTTATCTCTCGCACGCAATAATGACGTCAGTTGGTCGACGACGCTGACGGCTGTCGTTGTGTGTTCGTGGTACAAGAAAGCGGTTGGCACAGCAGCTATCAACATTTGGTCCGTCCGGTTCATTCCTTTATCTCTCACACCCAATAATGACGTCAGATGATAGACGACGGCTTTCCTTGTGTGTACGCGGTACAAGAAAGCGGTCGGTACAGCAGATATCAACATTTATTCCGTCCGGGTCATTCCTGTTTAGATTGCGTTCGAAGTGATACGATTTTTTTCATTTCCGTATTAGTTTAGTTTTTTTGTTATTAATCCGTTATTGTTAGTTTTTCTTGTTGATTTTTATTGTTATTTTGAATGGTTATTGGTTTTAATTAGAGAATCACAGCCTGGCAGCTCTAGGAAACCTTTGAAAGATATCACTTCACCACGAAAAAAACTTTCTTTAAATAAAAATGTTATGAAACCCTGGAAGTTTGTTTACATTCTTTATCTCGTCTCGTTGGACGTACTTTAGTGTATAATGCCCATATTCTACATTATAACTATATCCTACATTGCTTATACGTTAAAAGCCAACAACAAATATACCCAAAACGAAATCGTACGAAAATATCAGGCGTTACGAACATTTACCCGATCATGGCGTTCATTAGTGTGTGGTACCGTCCACAACTTTACCTAAACAAAAATATTTATTACCTAAATACTTGTTTGTTTCCGTACTGTTCGTGGTTGGTGAATACTTATTATACTGAGTGGAACATACGGTCTATGCATAAAGTTTAGGTTGCTACACTAATTATTTATTTTTCTATAGCAAATGTATCTTCTCATAAAGGAAAGAACAACCATATTGTTCTCATCACGTTTGTTGTACGATTTGGCGATTCTAGACGACTAATAAAAATCCGTTTTGTCACGATGTGCTCAAGGAATGTATCAAATATTTCATGGACTCCGTGTCCATGAAATATTACGGTACAAAAATATCGTCAAGTTTGTTCAATCCACGCTTCACTGAAACCGCTAACCAGAAAATATCTTTACGGGATAATAGAGCTGAACAAATATCTATGATCTCAAAGAGAGCGATAGAGTAAACAGATTTTTCCAAAATGTATTAGAAACGATCCTAATCAGTTGATAAATTCATGGAAACCCAAAAAAAAAACCAACGCGAGATGTTTTTGGAAATTTCTTCTGTTGGACGATGCCCAGAATTCGGCTACGTGTTTGTCACTATCAATAGTGTCCATCAGTTCCTGTAACGTGCAGACTAGAGGACCCGCAGGACACAATATTAAATGTCCCATCGTTTACGGAACGCGTGACGCGGAGTCCTTCTTTTTTTCTAGTCCGTGGCTATACTATTATTATATTATTTATTGAAATTATATCTACGCGTGTAATAAGCTAGCTGGAAGATATATTTTTCTATTGAAGTTCGTGAATAATTGATGCAGTAAAATAATAGGAAAAACCAAAGCGGAATTAAAACTCAAAACTCAAAAAACTCAAAACTCAAAGCATTTATTTCAAATAAACCAATTACAGGCACTTTTGAATTGTCAAGGGGTCGGTCAGTCAGAAAGATGAAGCTAGTTACCCATTCCAAAGCGTAGTAGGTACCTATGGAGAAGAACGGGCAAGAAACTCCATGGACACTCTTTTAAATCAAAAAATGGTTACAAAAATGGTTACAAAATTGAAAGAACAATTCCAAAGTGTTGAATTTAATCACATTTCGCATTATTTCAAAGGAGCCGTAAAGAAAGACAGATGTGCTTAATTCTGAAAGTTACGAGCGACATCCCAAGAATCTAAGGCCCTTTGTACACACACGTTTTTCTTGCCGTGAAAAACTACAGTTTATTCGCTGTGTGTAGACACGGTTCGTCAGTGTATGGATCACTATTTAAGCTTGTTGACACACACGTTTTATCTACAGCACGGTTTATACGCCGTGTGTAGACACGCTTCGTCAGTGTGTATGGATCGCTATGGAAATGATAAATGATTTTATTTCTGTAAGTAGGTTTGTACAAACACTTTTACACGTTAATCATATTTTAAAAACTAGTCTAGTTTGGCATTTCCAATCTGACTACTCTGAGAAGAAAGGCCGGAACAAACTCAGAGGTCTCTTTTAAAGTCCAGACATAATCTTGGTCAGATAATGTGACGACCATGTAGATTTGTGTCTGAAATGGTCTTTTGAGGAAAAACCACACAGAATGAGTGACCTGTCCAGTCAGTGCACGCATTTTCAGTAATCGTGCAGCTCAACTCAAAACTTAATGAACTTAACTATTCGACGAACAATACCAAAGAAAGGACATTTAGGTAGGAAGCTTGTTGACAGACACGTTTTTTGTACGGCGCAGTTTAATACCCCGCGCCGTACCGTAAAAAATCGTGCCGTGTACAAAGGCCCTAACTGAGATGTAAAACAAAAAGTAAGTTTGTGTGGAAACGAACGCAAGGCTTTAAGTTTTGAGAATAATTAAGACAAATAACCTTGCGGTTAATCAAAATTAAACCACAATTTCTTATAAAAAAAACTCTCTCTCTTTCTTGGTTATTAATTAAAGTCGCATTTCGTGTCTGTCTGTGTGACCACGTTGTTCTTTTAAACTACGTCACGGATTTTGTTGCAGTTTTCACCATCATTTAGAGAATTTATTCTGAAAGGTTTATAACTTTATACTACATATCTCGATGTTTTGTAAAGTCGTGAAAACCGTGCAAAGCAGGGGCGGGTCGCTAGTTTATTAATAAATAACTAAAGTTGGAATTACACGGTTTACTTTGCCTTTCAATTAAGATAAAGCAACCGAATGGAGTCAGAGAATCATAAAATTGGTTACTCAATGTCGTCAAAGTGAATCAAATCGGTTGAACCATATTATCGAGCGTTTTGTCACAACCCGGTGGGAGGCTAAGAAATTGTTTGAAGATAATAAATAATACATCCAACAAGAAAGTCTTTTCTGATTTAAGCTGGGCGATGAAATATCAGTCGGGACATTGGTTAGGTTAGGCCTTTTTATATTCAGGGTGACTCAAGAAACGTCGCGACGTTCAAAGAAAAATTTCAAAAGCCTCGAAAGTCTTTCCTTATTTAAGCTGGGCGATGAAATATCAGTCGGAACACTTACCTTTTATATCCTGGGTGGCCCATGAAACGACGTCCAAAGAAAAAATACAAAAGCCTCTCTGCTTCAAAAGCTTCCAAAAACACCCGCATGTACTCGTATGTTCAGCGATTATTTACAGTTGAGGTGTTAGACGATATTTTTTCGGGGAAATTCTCACTTCGACTTCAACTTTTTTTATTTTTCTCTTTCTGTGTTGTTGAAAATGTTTTTTTTTAATAATAAATCCTTAAATTCTGGTCTACATTGCCACCCGTATTTTTATTTTTTTATACACTAAAAATCTAGAACGAATCTTGCTTTGAGCTAAGTTTTAATCAATCTATTTTTTATCGATCGTAGACCATTATTTAAGAATTACTAATTTTATAAAATATTAAAAAAAATGCGATACAGAAGAGAAAATGAAAGAGTAAGTCAAGTGAGAATTTCCCAAAAAAGACCGTCTAGCTCCTAAACTATAAATAATCGCTGAACATACATGAGGGTGTTTCGGAATGCCCTTCCAGGTGTTTCGCTGGTCACCCTGTATATTAGCATTTCAAACAACAAAACAAAAAACGAATTGGAGTCAGTTTTCCCACGCGGAACAGAAGAACATGGTTAGATAAAAGCAAACTGTAGTCAAGGATTCATCTGCCCAGCGTATGATAAAATAATATATATTGATAGAGGCAATGTTCAATATTGTAAATGTCAATACATCGGTACTTCTGATTGAAATAAGTCACGATCAATCATTACAAGGGTTAATTGGGAAGCTCGTGTTAATTACGCCTGAAGCTTATTTGTGTGACAATTAATGTAATTGTTTCGGTGACATAGTTAAACAGTATTAATTGTATTCATTATCAAAATTTTATGAGGAAATTAATTGAATTTTGTTGGACCATAAATCCAGTAACCTGGTTCATCGGACAGCTTATGTTATTTTTTATTTTTTTTCAATACATTATAATAAAACAGGGAGGTAAACCACACGAACGTAAAGCCAATGTAATTAATGCAATTCAAAGAGTTAAAAAAAAAAGTGAATTCCAATAATTTGGCGCCAAAAATCATTCATTTTTTTTTTCTTTATATCCTGTCTCACGCTCACAATTAATACGAATCTAACAACACCTCAAGCTAAAATCCATCAAGCAGTATTGGCTACAGAGCGTGCCAAAGAAAGATATATACATACATACATACACTCGAAAAACATAACCCTCCAGTCGGGTAATTAGATTGTATTCGTTTTCATACGATACGTATTTGACGCAAAATGAGTTTGACAGTTATACAAAAGACAAATCCAGTTTTAAATTATGATTGTACTCTACTACAAATAACCTGGTTCTAGCCTATATCCAACACAAGACAGCGTTGTTTTATTATTCTGTCCGCTTCTTCCTATAAATAAACCGACATTTTCGGCAATTGGTTGTAGGCTCGAACTCCAGCAAAAGGGATAAACACTGGCTTTAGTTGGGCCAAAGACAGCGTTTAGTGAGACCTACGTTTGGCCGTAAATTAAGGGTAAAGCAAAAATTGACAGCCCACAACCCGAAGCAATAAAGGTCTCTTATGGTCAAAGATCGGATATTTGGATGGATATTTACCTAAAGTTATTTTTAGACCTATGAAAGTATGGAAGCAGCTTATTAAAATATTTTTTTTGTAAAAAAAAAAACCGGTATGCCAGGAACACCGGGAATGCATAACAAGTCGGGTGTACTATAGTATGGAAACTGGTTTTAAGAAAATATTTATTAAAAAAAACGGGTTTTTGGAATGCATGTAACTATGTAGGTGCATATTTATTTAAAATGAATGTTTAACCCCCGATGCAAAGCAAATATGTGTATATAGGGTGTAAGAGGAGGGTTGGTGTATTAGATAAAAAAAAACAAAGAATTCGATACAAAAGTGCATTCCATATTAGTCAACATCTCAACTTTAGGTGAATATGCATCCGAATATCCGATCTCTGCTTCTGATGGATATTAAAGACAAGGAAAAGGCAATAATAAGATGATAAAAAATGGTACTTGAAAAAATAGGTAGTACATACATGAAAAATAAAGGCCTTTCTGTGGTTTCAGTCTAACCCATGGAAAAACGACCTGAGTTTCTGTATATATCGTTCACCTACATGGTGGCCAACATAACATTAAAAGACACCACTTTCTATTTCCACATAAAAGTTAAAACTTCTTTTCCACCGTCTTTTTGATTTCGCAAGGTATTTTTGCGAAATCAAAATTTTCGTCAAAACGATAACGTCGAACAAAATTCGTTCGTTCGATCTTGAACCACGTTGGAGCTGAAATTCTGCTATTGACAAGTGTTCTAGTTAAAGTTAGAGTATAAAATAAGTTAAGGAGTAAAGTTATATAGCACAAATGTCTATGTCAAGGGATTTTGCTTCAATGTATTGATGGAGTGATTGATATATATAAAAAGGATAAAACGATACTTAATCATCTACAATATAACCTCTTATAGATGACAACAAAGAACGATGAGTATACGATATTCTACAAAGAAAAATGAATTATGACTTTTCCCAATTCCGTTTCTTCTCCTGGGTTCTTTACAGACTCTAAATCTCACATAAACTAACCTCAGGACCCATATACATAGTACATGTTTGTATTCGCAAATACTGAGACTCGGAACGATTTATAGTTTGTCCGTAGGTACGGCATCACAATTGCGGCTCTTTGGGCACAAAGCATAAGTAGCCAGTACCGTAATTGGATCACACGAGGATGTTTTCACCAACAATTCTAAGTATTTCAACATGCTATAATTCAATCCATAAAAATCAATCTTTAACAAATCGCCTAGGGCAACAGCCAGCGAATTGTAAGCAAAGAAAAATAAAAAGAGCCTTTATTGAAACATAATGAGGTCTCTGCCTGACGGCGGAGCAAATAAGAAACCAAGCTAAGATCGTAGAAGGAAGGGTGATATGCTTCACGAAATTAAGGACGTAAATGTCAGTTTTGTTAAGACATAATACCTAAGCGTGTGAGACAGCAGCATGAAGAAATAGAAGACGTCACAATACATACTGGTGTTTGGGTTTCATAATAATTAATTATTAACAAAGTTAGCTCATGAAATAATGTGTTGAGAAACAGTCAGTGTAATCTGGTAGCTTCAGCCTAGTCCTAAGCCAAAATAGTCTCAATATTAAGTAAAACAAAAATTTGATGTAGTTCCATATCTCTTACTGAATGGAGCCATAAGGGCATAATGAAGCACGAGAATGATCCAATCAAAGAGCCTTTTTTTTTTTTTTTGGGTGGGAAATCATCAAATGACCTCTCCCGCTCTGGGCGGAGCGGAAGGGCGTGTCAGACTCTTATTGACTAAAACCCACCCGTGTTCCTTCAGTTGCCTGTGCGCCAGGGCCACGGTAACTCTTTCGAACAATCCGCGACCCCGGCAGTTATTGGCCCTATCGGACCCCGTCAATAATGCTGACATCTCTTTGAGGCGCGTGTGGAACACGACGCACCGTCGACCCGGACCTGGTCCTTACCGGACAGCGAGCTGCCCATTGCTCGCCGTCCGCAGGCCCGCGCCTATGGTGGCCGGGAGTTGGCAATCGACTCCCGACGCCCAGGGTATCTCCTCCTGCGGCGACTAGGGGCGTGAGGGCGCAACGATTGCTACACCCTCACGCGCTCCGCCTCCTCCTTCGCGAGCATTACTGCTTCGCAGAAGTAGGTGTGGCTGCCCATTCCCTCTCGCTCCGTACCATGGCCTGTACCAGGGCCGGACGCGAGAGATCGCCGCCGCCAATCGCCGCCACGAGAACACGGCGGTGCTCCCCGCCCAAGCTGGGCAGACCTCCACCGTATGCTGTGTGAGGACACAATGCCAACACCCGGGCGTTTCGTCACACTTTATCCGAAACAAGAACCTCCCGAAACAGCCATGTCCGGTGAGGACCTGCGTCAGGCGGAAGGTGAGTACGTCGTGGCGCCTCACAAGCCACTCCTCAAAGAGGGGACTTACCGCCGCAATTGTGGCGTGCCCACAATCAAAGAGCCTACAAGGTTCTTATGAACCTAGTAGGCTTGTAGCGGTATCAACATCACCACATGCGAGCTACACGTCATACTGACGTCATGCAAATACTGCATCGCGCAACCAGAGTTTACCGCGCGACTAGCATATATACAACGTCCTGACATAAACCGTCGGGCAGTTGCCCACCAGACACGACAGCCGTCTGGTCGGAGGATCCTCCCTTTTCTATGGAGTATGAGTGAACTTTACACCCTGTTCCTCATACCTCTATAGGCTCTTTGATATTCTTAGGTATTATTACCTTCCAACTGCAGACTGCAGATGACAGCAGGTGTCAGCGCCGTGAGCTTTTTGGAAAACTTTTAAACGCTAACATGAGGGGATGCGGGAAATTTACCATGAAATGGATAGAATTGTCTAAACAACTCTTTCCTGGCTTCCAAAAACCTGGCGCGGTGATTCAAAGCCTTGCTATGAGAATCGGCGGTTTTGTAGACTGTAATAAACTTTATGTGGCTGCATATATTGATTTTGAAGGAAGCAATTTTTTGGTATGGAGAAACAGGAATAAGACAAGGACACAAGGTGCAGCGCCTTACTTTCTAGAAGTCTGGAGTCACCTCCCTGCTGCTAGGGCCTTGCATGTCCTCGACGTGTAGGTTAGCCACGCGGCAAGCCAGCGTGGTTTCACACATAAACTATTCCTATTTCTTCACAGCACTTCAAATCAATGTAAATTGATAAGTAGGTAGGTCTAGTTTGATATATAGGCCCAAATGTCCGGATTTTCACGTAATTCAAATATATTAGCGGTAAAAGCTCTAAAGAGAAGATTTTGCGGCAGCGGATTAGACGAATATAGACACCTTTTAAAAAAAAAATAGCGTCCGATACGATCCTACAACCTCCAGCCTAGTATTGCTGTTTCGCTCTGACCTATGGTAGAAGCTGCAGGAATGAATTGGAAGGAAGGTGACTGATGGGAAATCTACCCACTACTATCACATTCTAGAAAAGATTTGAAGTATGTAGGTTTGGATAGTAGCAATTTATATGACGATAACAGTAGGTATGTAATTTTTCAGAGACCCCACTATGTAAAATTGATCAAACCACGAGACACCGAATCGGCTATTGTTGAAAACCAGTGCTGTGGCTCTGTATTACAAGGAGTCATAGCATTATGCTGAGCGATGGCTGCTTTGCGTGGACGTGACGCATATTTCAGCCCAGCTTGTTCTTATCTTTGCGTCATGTTTTACCGCAAATAAACGTATTTTCTTTCTATCTTTTCTTTTTTTACATACAAATACAAACTTACAATATTAAAAAAATAAAAACCTTGCTCATCTGTCTTGCTTCTATGATCGAAGGGCAGACAGATCTGATTAAGGGAGATCTAGATTCTTTGGCAGGGTTTTTTTAGATCTTTACGACGTTTGGTGTTGAATGCTAAGTATTGGTTGGCCTTATCAACCTTGGCTAAAATCGTTCCAGTTTATTTATAGAGACAATTTAGGAAATTTCAAAGTTATAAGTATTATGTGCCAAATTTAATGTTGAAGTTTGCTTTTAGTCCCTCCTGATATGCCATTTTATACGAAAATTTACTTATTGATGAACTGTTTCTCTCTACTTGATTTGAAATCCAACTGATTGTTAGTCTAAAAACCTGATCAAACATATAAACTGAAATAATACTGCCTAAAAACTCTTTTTTACCAAATCTCTCTTTTGTATCACACATACCTACCCTGCTAAGTACTCGTCGTCTCCCATCGATAATGAAGCTTGGCTGAACTTAATTGTCTTGAAATCGATCACCCTACGATTTAATAGTGTGGTTAGCCGAAAAATGGCGGTGCTGCGGTAGATAACGTTAATGAGGAATAGATGAAACTTTAACGCCATATCTTTGAAGCTCAGCGATATTTTATGTTTTAGGGTACATTTTCAGCGGACATAAAATTTTCATGATGTATTTTGAGTCCCTGCACCGAATTGTAAGTAATTTTTTTAGAAGTTTTTTCAGTTTAATAAGCTTCAGATTGTATAATTTTGTTTTATTAATAAATCTTTAAGTTTTCTAAGTTGAAACAATATCTGAGAAATGGTTTCAGTTCATCAAAGTTTTCTATTTCTTTTGTTCGAATCTCCAACTAAGCTCTATAGTTTTATTACTACATTAAAGTACTAATGTATCTTCTCAAATATTTTACAAATTCCCGTATTGAGAGAACAAAAGTTGCTTGTAACTCTATAAACTTGGGTTTTCCAATAAAACGCTTTAATTTATTATGGCTCTATTGCCAACATGTAGGCTTGTCAGCATTTTCGTTGGAACAAAAGAATTTTCAGTTTATAAGCGTCTTTGTAGAGGCTTTTGAGACAGGTTAAAAAAGGTCGTGAAATAGCATTCATTGTGTACTTTAAAGAAAAGGTTTTGTAGGTAATAGTAGGTCGGAGATCGACAAAAACGACATTTTGTGAATTGTTTTATACGTTCCTGTCGTTCTGCATTATAACCGAATTTGTTTATTTATACTAATATAATAAAGATAGTAGAGAGTAGTAGTTAGTGTGGCCCCAGCATTAAATTTCCTTGATCCCGTAGCACTCACGGTGCACAATGACAAACGTAGTGTGGCCGCTTTAACGCAATAATTCTTGCGTTAAATATCTTTGATGTACCAAAAAATACTGCCACCCGAGTTATCGCCTGACGTCACACAGCAATGTGAATGCCCTTGTCAAATAAATTATCGCGATATGTGCTGGCTACACCTACGGTTAACGTACATCATCGCGATAGTCAACGGCGTTTTCCGTTGATGTGGCCCCAGCATTACAAACTTAAATCATCATTGAGTAGCCAGAATGTTACAGCACTAGTATTTCAATGGCGCGTTAACTAACGCGTTATTAACTAGATTATGTTTAGTTGCGTCGTAAACAGACCGCTGTTGAAATACTAGGGCTGTGACATTCTGGTTACTCATTTGAAATTTGTAGTGGAGTCACAGACTAACCCTATATAATAAATTAAACATCTACTAAAGGCACATCTAAAACTTAGTTCGCTAAAACACTGCGATATTCGTAGAAAGATTAATCGAAAGTTTGCGTGAAGACGTCCCAAGCGCACCCATTTGAACCTACATCTTTTATGTCAGTCTGTCTTTGTCAAGTAGAGAGCACATTATTTTCAACGACCTTTTCAAAGGTCTGAAGGTCCTTTTTCTAGAGGTTTCTGATATAAGAGATAGTAAAAGATTATTGCAGTTTTTGTCGCAGATAAATCTCTCGTTATTGTGTCATTATAGGACTTAGTTGGCATTTTGTCGTGGCCGTTCAGTAACAATAGGTTTCAGAAAAGACCTAAAAATACCTAAGACCTTGTGATATCGACATACATAAACAGTTTTTTTCCATTTTGGTTTAATTTCATAAACATTCTATGGTGAACGGTAACAAAAGCGGTATATAGGAAGGACAATCTTCTTGAGGACATCATGTAAATATGACGTATACTTTTATTTTATTAATCCTTGTCTTCTAATGACTAGAACTGTATAAAAAGAACACTTTAGAAAACTACTTACTGATCTATTGAAACAATTGATAAAAATAGGAAACATTTTCGATGATATCTCTTGTTATTTAATTTCGATACTTTTTCATTTTTTTCAGAACAAAGACACAAAAATCTCACGTCAATGACGTCACTGAAATTGTTATTGACTTTTCGTGAGACATTAATATATTATTTTATTTACTCAAGTTAGGTTTGTTTGCAATATTTTGCCCAAGGGCATACAAAAATACATTTGTCAAGTAAATAGCTTTTGTGAACCCTTGGGATAGGTTCAAGGTAACGACAACACTTTTTTCTACCCGTAAGAATGTTTTTTTTATGTTTTTCTGGAATGACGTGTAGTAAAACACGATGGTACCAAAAATAACTACTTAAATTGTGCCATAAAAATTGGTTTAATATCTTTATTATCTACAACTTTTATAGTAGGTACGTCTGTTTGTCCTGATTTCACGGCTGAACGCCTTAGGCCCACGTGCACCGCCAATTACTAAAAACGTTTAGCGCTAAACGAGTTTAAAACAATACTGTTTCTGTCAAATGTTTGAAGATGACAGTGACAGAATGATGTTTAAAACTCGTTTAGCGCTAAACGTTTTTAGTGATTGGCGGTGGAACTGAGTCTTAACCGCTAATGACCCATGGATAAGTAGTTTGTAACACGGACAGGGGTAATATAAAAGAGGCAATTATGAATCTTGTCACTTTTCTGTAATTTTTGCCATTCAAGTCAGATATATTTTTTACCTACTATGAGAAATCTTTTTTTAGGGTTCCGTACCCAAGAGGTAAAACGGAACCCTATTACTAAGACTCCGCTGTCCATCCGTCTGTCTGTCCGTCTGTCACTAGGCTGTATCTCATGAACCGTGATAGTTAGACAGTTGAAATTTTCATAGATGTTGCCGCTATAACAACAAATACTAAAAAACAGAATAAAATAAATATTTAAGGGGCCCCCATACAACAAACGTGATTTTTTTGCCGTTTTTATAGATAATGGTACGGAACGATTCGTGCGCGATTCCGACTCCCACTTGGCCAGTTTTTTTTCTGGTGTTCGTGGGTACCCTTACAAATAGACTTAGGTATAGGACCATACTTACACATAAATGTGGAATGTGACGTCGAACCACTGGCAACATTGATTATAATGTTAGAATGGAGATTGATAGACAATTAGCATGACAACACTGATTGGAAATATGAGTGACACACGACGAATGACGGCAAGAGGAATAAATTGATAAATTAAGATGTAAGATGAAATTAATAAAGTAGGAGATCTAAAACAAGACAAATCGTATCACTGAACACACTCTGATTCCACATAAATATACATAGTAAATAAACTTTAAGTGTGGCCAAAAGTGACGGCGAACAGTTTCGAAAGTGAGAATATTCAGATAATTCGCACGATGTAGAAATAACTTAAAAAGCGCTACCAATTTCACAGACTAAAAGTTTCTCGTGTAAAATTACCTTGAATCAAAAGGCTTTGGAAGTTGACACTGAAACTTTAAGAAGTGCCAAAGCAGCCCTCCATTTTGAATAACAATGCGCCGAATGCTACTGACAGCTATATTACTTACCACACGTGTTCAGCGAACTGTACTGGATTACTTTCATAGCGCAAATTGTAGCATTGCAAATTATGTTTGTTTAATTATGACACAGTATATAAAAACAAGTTCTATGGCATTTTTTAAAGTAAAAAGTATATTAAAAAAATTAATATAACTAACATTTTTTTCTGCATACCAATGAATAAAATAAATATTACAAAGCCACCTATGAATGTGTTTAAGTGCCACAAACAAGGCTGTAAAACGTCAAATTCAAACGGATTATGAGTATGGAAAATGCGACGAACAAAAACTGCTGGGTTGGATGGCTGTAGCTGTCCAAACCATACGGTGCACGATTCTAGGACAGTATTTCACAATTAAGAGGAAATAAAATTGTTTGATAAATAAATGTGGCAAGTGGCGACGAAATTCTAGTTACATGCAAAGGATATTACAATCGTCGTTGCTGTGACAATATCACAATAGTCTTCTATCGTAGGAATCTCAATTAAGGGGACTACAGGACCTAAACGCAAATTTATAATGCCTAAAAATATATGATCCACTGCAGTAATCAAAATCAGAAAAATATATGATATTCTTCTGGATATCCAGAAGAATATCAACACAGCACACTATCTAACTAGCATATTTATGCTAGTTAGATAGTGTGTTGAAAACATAATACAATCAACTTGATATGATAGAAAAAAAAAACACGAAGTTACCTCTAAAAAAATATTTTGACGATTAAAAACCATACTAATATACATGGAAACATTCAAATTTTTTGTCAGATTATTCTACAAGTAACATACTAACGTAATAGTGTTTTAGTTTTTTCGTCCAATGAATAGATTTTTTGTAAATCCATAATTGCTTCATATTTTGCAATAAATTACCAGTGTTGTGTCATCGCGCGTCTCTTTCTTTTCTATGCAATCCGACAGTGACCGCGCTTTAGCTCTTGTAAGCCTCTAAACATAACATCATGTAACCCGGCTCCTTCGAGTTGTACAGAATTGATTAGGAAACTGGATGTTGATGGCCTCCTTCGGGGTTGTACTACTCACCACGGTGCTAAAGTAAATTTGTAGGGTATAATAAGCTGCTAGGGAAAGATTCAATTAAACAAGTACCTTCTTACACAATACCATGTTTATTAAAATAACACAATTGAAGGTTCACAATATTTAATGTGGCTGGCCACATACCTTCCCCCATACACTTGGGCATCCACACCAGTACAACCAGTCTCGAGTCTAGCTGTATTGGTGTGTTGACCTGCAATGAGACTATAACAATAACTCAGAGTCGCTATAGCGAGTCCGTGAGGTAAACCACTTAATAGTTACTAACTCAATCACACAAATACCGACCTATCAAGGCTGTGTTAACAACGGGAACATAAGATTATGCGAAACAACACTTCATAGCAACTGGTCTCATTACCTAGTCCATACAATAGGCCTAACTCTCTCATAGACCAAATTGCTACCTTACCGATATTCTCGGTGATCTCTCAGTACAATCCCTTCACTGGACGGGACTACGACCCTTGGCATCAAACACAGGATACCCCCCCCCCCTGTGCTTGCACGTTACGTGGCCTACGGATATTAATAATGACACTTCGTTACCTGGAGCGGCGAACTTCCCTCATCACCGATATTCGGCTAAGTAAGGCCCAACGGATGACACTACCTCAATGGTTGTCTGCACCCGAGATCCATTCCAATCATCAGACCACGGGGCTACTCCAAAGCATCACTTCTCAATTATGAATCAGACTAATCCCTAAGAGAACACATAACATAACATAACATCACGCCTGTATTCCCCCAAGGCAGAGGTGTACCTATAGTTCACCCACATTTCGCCAGTTACGTTTAAGTCCCATGTAATAGGAAGCGAGCTTATTGCCATCAACCGGGCGCAAGTCCAGACTCCGGGCTGCTACTGAGAAATTCCAATTGGAAAAACCCAATAACACTTTTCCCGACCCGGGAATCGAATCCGAGACCTCATGCTCAGCAGTAGCGCTTGCGACAACTAGACCAACGAGGCAGTCAACCCCTAAAAGAAAGGCCAGCATAGACAGCCAGACCTGTAACAATACACTCGTGTCAGAAATCACATATACGACCCAACCCATCCCGCATGAACAAAGAATACGGTTGAATACTCACCGGATTCAGCTTCGAATGGGACTTATTGGAAACCCATCGGGTTATTTGGGTACAGTCTGATTCTCCAGAACTGAGTCCCTATTCGAAATCCTATTCATATCGTGTCACACACGTTGCGGGTCTTGACCTTTTTCCTGATCAAAGTCACAATCCTTCTAGACGCTTCCACCACCATAGACCAAATAGAATTCTTGTCTATTGGTTATTTTGCATTTATTAGGCATTGTTTTAAATAAAATGTGGGAAATTATGTCGGTATGTTTATTTATTTAAATTAACTAATAATACACACACACACACACACATACATCACGCCTGTATTCACCGAAGGGTTAGGCAGAGGTGTACTTATAGCACACCCACATTTCGCCAGTTATGTTGAATTCCATGTAATAGGGGGCAAGCCTATTTATTGCCATCAACCGGGCACAAATCCAGACTTCGGGCTGCTACCGAGAAATTCCAGATGGAAAAGCCCGTTAACACTTTGCCCGACCCGGCAATCGAACTCAGAACCTCATGCTCAGCAGTAGCGCTTGCGACCGCTAGACCAACGAGGCAGTCCTAACTAACAAATAACTCCTCCTAACTAATAAGCTTGTATATAATTTACATGACATAATTTCTCTAGGTTTCTCTAGTGTTACAGAGGCTACTTTGGCAGCCATGCCATGAGTCATGCCCTGACACAAGATGTCGCTATCTGTTGCGTTAGTTATCGATTTTGCAACGTCACAATCACGCTTGTAGCACGGGTTAGGCAGAAGTGTACCCTATTGTACACCCACCTTTCGCTAGTTATGTTTCAGGCCCATGTAATAGGGGCACTGCCCGGCCGAGGAATCGAACCCAGGGCCTCATGCTTAGCTGTAGCGCTTGCGAACACTAGACCAACGAGGCAGTCAGGAATCTTAATTATAGGAATAAAATTGTCGTCTGACAGTTTTTGTATGGAAAATCTGACAAAAATTCAAAATGATTCCTTGCATAAAGATGTCTGGCATTGGAAAAATCAGCCCTTAAAAAACTTAAAAACCCTATGATTCTACTTGATGCGACTTGTAATAATCAAAAGCTAGTTGCGTCAACATTCTCAAAACAAAAATCTCTTAAAACTCAAATCAACAAGTTGGGAATCACTTCCAAATATCTTTTCTATATTGTTTTTCGAATCATTCGAAGTTATTTCATGCGTACAAATAACGATATTGGATTCGCACATAAAATTCAATTTACTTTTATGGTAAAATTCAAGGTTCCCGGGATTCTTTCTTTTTACAAACCTTTTATCTTACTCCTGAATATTCGTCTAGTTTTAACTTTCAAAAAACTTGTTATAAACTTGGAAAAGACTGAACATGATATTTGTAAAGTTTGAAACGAGATAGATTTTATGTAAATTAAGCAAATATCATTTTCTGAAATTGTATAAGATTTCCGTACAAGTTCTAGAATTTTAGCGAATTTCGTGGCGGTTAGGGCGAGATGTAATAATATTTGATAATGCGGTTTTTTAAATTAACAAAAGCAACTACTTATAGAATTGATTTGCAAGCAGTGGACTTTAAAACCACTGACGAAAACCAGCTAGCATCTAAAATTAGAATTATATCTAGTAATACAATGTACATAAACTTTGGCATCTTAAAGCAGTCATTATCGTCTACTCAAAATTGTAAGTCTAAAATCTTCTTCCTGCAGGTGGTAGCGACATACGTACCGGCGAATTCATCTCTCCAGTTCATCGAAGATCGGCCAATCCATTGGGCTGGTGGAAGGGACAGTCCTCCCCCTGACACTCCCGAGTGTGGCTTTGATGGATCACTCTGTCCGGATAATTGTAAGTACTTACAAATTAAGTCACCTCGTAATGATTAATGTACCATAATTATCAATTTGTGTGATCAGTCTATGTAAGTGACATGTGTACTACGGAGAATAATATAGCTAATTATACTTTTCCGCCTATATTGAACGACTGCTTCTTTACTATTATACTACTGTATACTTAAAATGATTAAATAAGGCTTCTATTGTGTATTTGGAGACCAAGAAGTCTGTATTTTACATTACAATCGTTTTGTCTTAAACTGGTAAAGGAACAGTAGCTGCTTCATCATCTAGATGAACGTCATCTAATGACGATTAAAGAAAACATTATCATTTTAAATAAATCATGATTTTAGTTCTACCGCAGGAGACCTGTAAAGTAGCTACAAATTGATTTAACAAATATTTTTATTGACACAGTATCCACTGTAAAGTAAATTTAAAAAATGTATGCAAAATCACACCACCTTAGTCAATCCAATGACTCACTGTATTTGTTCAGGTCAACATGATTTACTATGTCATCAAAAATAACCTTGTTCGACCAAGTAATGCCAATGTGCAAGATAAATATGAGATAAAAACATAAACATGACAAAGTGTCAGATAGTTATTTGCTTTGCAATGCTGAAGTTTTACCTAAATTTAAAAATAAGTGTTACGGTGATTGAAAAGATTATTTTGATAAACGTTCATTGGAAAAAGGGATCTGGTATAAAACCATGCAGGGTCAGCTTTTTCGTGTCCGCTTGTTTACCAATAGTAATTTAAGTAGGAAATTTGTTGTTACAGCTCATATACTCAGATCCGGACACATTACATGTAATAAGTTTGCGTTCATGATAAAAACACGAACTCGCCTAATTGTTTGGAGTGTGGAGTGGTGGAAGACTAACATCACTTATTTATGGACTGTGTACGATATGAGTCTCAAAGAAATGACCTGTTTGGGATCTTGAGGTTGAACCGATTTGATATAGGCATATTCCATAAAATGTTGTTCAACCAAATGGTGATGATTCGAAGAGTCTGTTCAGGTTCATGACCCAAATGTAATCCGCAGCAGTGTGTATATTTAGCTTGCAATGTGACTGTCATACGCATTGCCGTCATAAACGTCCCTAATTAAATAAAGAATAAAAAATAAAAATAAACAGTTTGATGGCAAATAAGTTTTAGTCTATGCAGGTTATTCCCCGGTTAAGTTTATTAAATGCTGTGTCTATCGAGGTCATAATAGGCTTAATAAGGCCTTATTTCAATCAATGTGTGTTGCAATTTATTGCAACAAATATTATTAACTATATATTATATTATTTCTTCTCACAGTAGAACACAGATCTATAATAGTATAGGAAAATAATCTTAATTCCGGCACTCTCTCGGCAGTGCATGATGTACCTTATTTTTCACGTGGGCATACAAAAATAAGTAATAATGTTGTTTTTAAAACCCTAATAGTGTTTGAAACATTTTTTTCAGAAAATGAGTCATTAATAGTAGGTATCAAATGTCCAGAATTTTTACTTTAGCTCGCTCTTATCTTATTTTCTCCCTTAATTACAAAAGAGGCACTCTTAAATGAGGTGTTGTTTATTTACTCTCCAACTAAAGCCACTAAGGTTTTTATCTATCACTTCAATGTTCTTTCTCGCTTCTCGAAAAGTACCTACTTTTAATTAAACTTCAGGAGATACTAAGACTGTGTTTTAAACAGTTACGTAATATTAATTCACTGAGCTACAATTTTTAATTTTCGTAAGAGTTTACGCAAAAGATATTTGAATTTCACATAATATTCGCCTGTTAATACCTAGGTACATATTATGATCATTTATTTTGAAATTAAAATGTTTAATACTTAGCACCAACTTTTACTTTCGAACTAAACGAGACTGTACTCACGTTTGCTTAAATAAATACGTTTATTAAAACTCAAATCCTTTTTCTTCAGTCAAAATTTTCAGTGCTGCTGCGAATGGTCTTGCGAGGGTCGTCTATACAAAATCGTTTTGCACCCACAACCGATGGCAACGGACCTTATCTTATCCACTTGTGCCCAAACTGAAGCCACATTGGCAGGCGATTTCTTTTTTTAATAATATTATCGGGTCTTTCAGTAAATCATCTGCAATTTTCTCAACTGCTAGTTTTTTTTTAAGTCGTTCTGTTGCCTTATTAAAAGACGGGATTAGAGAACTTTTATATTGAATTATAGGAAACACCTTATCGCGGGTGGGTACCCTGAATCGATAATTACAAAGTTGTAATGATTGATTCAGGGTACCCACTGCTCATAATTATCATCGTAACTGAATAAAATGCTCATGACTCGCAAATGCTCGTGGTGTAGACGTACCTTCATTTATGAAGGTTTTCTTCGGTGTAACACCGACCATCTTGGAAAAACGCTAGCTCAATTTAAAACGAAACATGCTTTTCTAATATTATTACCTACCTATAAAAACAAGAGTGATTACTGCTTCTGGTGGTTTTATCACGCGTTGCTTCTAATGATATGTTAATCCAAGTAGGGACAGGGGACCATTGCTATTTATTACGCTTTATCCGTGTAACTGGGTCCATTTGCTATCCTTGTTTGGTTAACATTTTATACATACAGGGATGTAACAAAACCCTTCACGAAGCCGTTATCTACGCATTCTGTACATCAAACTAAGTAAGTTTGTGCAAAAATAATTTCTGGGAAACTACTTTTATTTTTGGTGTAAAAATGTTTACGGTAGTAGGCACGATAGCGCACGCAAAACATTGTGTTTATGAGTGCATGCAACGGTACAGGGATCGTGGGAGTATTGGCTTAGTCGATGAATGCCCAATTCGTTGGTTAAGTTATAAATTTAGAACTTGTTTTTGTTACCGAAACTTCAAATAAAGTTGGAACTTTTTAACCTTAATATCTCCGTTACCAAAAGGTTCCCAGGTAGGAACCAGTACAAAAAATATCATATTAACGGGAAGCACCAATGACTCTCTTCGTTAAGGGTATTTTTACACAGCTTTTTTTAAAACAGCTTAGTTTTAGACTGACATAAATAAACATGAGAGAAATAGAGAAATTGTTATACGGGGCTTAAATTACCCATTATATACAAGGTGTTTTACTCCCGAGCTTTAGAGTGGGAGTAAATAGAAACCGAGTTATAATATGTTTTAGCACCATGTGTTACAATGTACTTTTCACTACGACTGCGAGAAAATACTCGTAAAATAATCCAATACAATGTTAAATAGTTTACTTTTTTTCAATTTCTTCTGTAGCCGCAACCCAATGCACGCATTATATCGAAGAGATCGCCGACTTTAGTTCCATTTTCATAAATATAATGTTCTTCTTTTTTTATGAAACAGTGATAAGTCGAGTCTTTATTCATGATTATTCTACTTATGAATAAAGGCTTTTTCGTTTTTGTAGGCTCGTAGGTAACAGAAAATAAAATAAAAACTTTCCACTGGAAAGTATGCTATCTTATCCCCCCGCTCTGGTACGCTACAATGACGGACTTTTTTAGCAAGAGGAGTGAAAAATAAAATAATTAACATAAAGTTACAGGTAAAGACTTCTTTTAAGGTTTAATTACCGTGTCTGACGTGAAGGTTGCATTTCAAGCAAATATTATCTTTTTGCATGCCTGAATCGACTACCCGAGCTGAATTGCAATTAGTAATACACCGACCGATGATCTGTCTTAGAGATGTGCACCTACCTAAGTATAAACGCTGGACTTCCTAGCAGTCTATCCATCGACTATCGACTATTCGACTATCCATCGTTGCGCCCTCACGCCCCTAGTCGCCGCAGGAGGAGACGCCCAGGGCGTCGGGAATCGATAGCCGATTCCCGGCCACCGTAGATGCGGGCCTGCGGACGGCGAGCAATGGGTAGCTCGCCGTCCGGTAAGGACAGGTCCGGGTCGACGGCGCGTTGTGTTCCACGCGCGCCTCAAAGAGATGTCAGCACCATTGACGGGTCCGATAGGGCCGATGCCTGCCGGAGTCGTGGATTGTTCGAAAGAGTTACCGTGGCCCTGGCGCACAGGCAACCGAAAGAACATGGGTGGGTTTTAGTCAGTAACAGTCTGACACGCCCTCCCGTTCCGCCCAGAGCGGGAGAAGTCATTTAATGATATACCAACCAAAAAAAAAAAACGGACTATCTATACCCGCTTATATTATAAATGTGCAACTATATCTGTGGGGTGCTTTTTCACGCCATAACGGCTGATCGGATTTCGTTGAAATTTGGCACACAAACGTTTTATGCCGGTAGTACGTTCCCGTGGGATAATTTGCGACCTCCACGCGGGCTAAGCATTTTAGGTATTTCGTAAAAAAGCTTGTCAAGCATTTGTGAAGCCGTGATTGTATCAAAACTAACGTCACGTTGCGTTGACGCAGCATTTGCGTCTCGTATACGTTCCATGATTACCTATGCAAGATGTGAACGCTACACACTTAAAATCTGACTCCTTCAAATAATAGGTAGGTATTTACAATGTGGATTGGATGTTGGTGTAGCCACGAGCTGATTATTAACACGATAAACTTTGGTTTTGGAACTTCCGTCCTGGCAATATTATATTAATCATATAAGCTAACAGACTTAAAATAATATTAATAGAATGTACAGTACACGTAAAAAAAATTCGTCCGCATCGCTGTTGACAGGAAAAGTGGCCAAAAATTTTGCCAGCATTGTCACGTTGTATAGCGATAATGATTCTTTGGCCAAAAAATAGGCCAGCCTTCTGGTCACGTGAAGAGTCGACCTACTGCTTGGCGATGTCATGAAAAACCAAGTGGGCACTCGGACCCTAGTGTTTCAACCCCAAACGGCTCGAACATATAACTCCCAATAAGATTGGAATATTTTCGCCGTTTGAGGTTTTCCGCACCTGCAGCCGCCGCCCCAGCACATCCCGCCGTGCTAGGAAGATGGGATGGTGCAAGGGTCTCGACACATGTTGCATCCCACACTAAAGGCCTGCCTTATGTTAATTCCGTCTGGTCTCTTCCCAATATTATAGGTTATTTTAGCAAAAGTTATTATATATAAGGAACTAGCTTCTGCCCGCAACTTATTTCGCGTGAAGTTTCTCGTTTTTATCATAAAATATATCCAATAGTGTAGCTTTCTATCCCTGAAAGAATTTTCGATATCGGATCAGTAGTTCCAAAGATTACCCCCTACATACAAACCCACAAAATTTATCTCTTTATGTTAGTATAGATATTAGATATACGAGCAATAAATGAATTCGCAGAACATCAGTAAATAACTAAACAGATCGTTATTACGGATTTAGTCACGTTCATTATATCAGATTATGACTTGATGCATGAGTTGTGTGTAAACGATCGGTCTTTGATGTATGTTGGCGAGTTGCCAATATTTGTTGAGGCTATCAGTCGGGAAGGCACTGACTATGTTGGCGATATTTAATATCTAATAGTATAAACTAATAGACATTAAAGTAGTCAGTGTCCCGTACCATAATCTGCAACAGCAGGATCAGTCTAAAATAAAACATTGTTTAATAAAAGTCGAACTAATAAGCCATACGTATTCTCAATTCATAAAAACGTATTCTTAATTCGTTCCACCAATTTGTCTCACATTTTTAAATGTCTGGCTATGTTTATTGTACAATACCAACACCTAAAAATATTACAACAGGTGTGCACGTCAATTCTATTGTCCTTAAAAATAGCCTTAACAATGTCTGGATAGGTAATACATTATTGTAAATAATTTGAAAACATTTCAGTCAACATTATATTTAAAAAATATCAGAATTTGTAAAAAAAAAATGCTGCAAGAAAAATAGTAACTTTTTAGGAGGTGGTTGAACGGACCATAAATATGAAATCCGTTTAGCTGAAATGGCGTGGAAACTTGTAAAGTCGCATTTTCTTTACGTGTTCTGAAGGAGCAAACCTTCTATTGCACTGTAAATAGAAACTGCAAGGCAAGTGAACAAGTTTCGAAACTAATGATTAACGAAATGAATGGATTTTTCAGAGCAAAATGCCTTTGCTTAGAAAACATTTTCTTTTAAAACACGTAAAAATGTGTTTTCACTTAACATTGATTCTAAACCGTGCATTATAATAATCCTACCAAAATAAAAAATTCCATGGTCCAAAATGCCATTCCTGTAGACAAGGGTCGGCAAGCGTAATATAAAGGAGAATACATCTCGCAGACACATTAAATTATAGGATCTAGCACAGTAGTGTTTATTTTGGCGTGAAATTAACTTTTATCAGATTTATTACGATAATTCACTTTAGGGAGGAACGATACCATAAATTCTTAAAAGAATTTCTTTAGTGACAGTCTAGTTTTAGGGGTTTTATTAAATACAAGGTCGTACTTTACAAAGGTCTATTGGATCTTATTGCATAGTCATTGGTTACATAGTTTTTAAGCCTTAAATTTGCGATCAATAATTTGCGAAGGAGTAGACAGAGTTATACGTCACCATGAATCACCCGTATTTCGTCCATGTTGCTGTAGCACATACATACATAAATATACTCACGCGTTCTTCCCATGGGGGTAGGCAGAAACTACAGAACGCTACCTGCTACGATCCTTAGGTACATACTCCTTTTGCTTCGTTTACTCATACATTTGGTCATACACGCACGCCGGTTGCGAGTACTACGCACCTGACCTTTCTGAAGGACATCACCAATAAGGTCATCTGCCTTGTAAATACTTTTTGTTAGTCGCCTTTCATTCATCCTCTCAACATGAACAAACCATCTAAGCATACTCAATACCACACAACTACAAACACTACTACTTCTATTACTATAGCCGTAAAGGGGCTTACAAGAGCTAAAGCGCGGTCACTGTCGGATTGCATAGAAAAGAAAGAGACGCGCGATGACACGCTGCTAATTTATTGCAAAATATGAAGCAATTATGAATTAACAAAAAATGTATTCATTGGACTAAAAAATTAAAACACTATTACGTTAGTATGTTGCTTGTAGAATAATCTGACAAAAAATCTGAATGTTTGCATGTACATTAATATGGTTTTCAATCGTTAAAAAAAAATTTTAGAGGTATCTTCGTGATTTTTTTCTATCATATCAATTTAATTGTAATAAGTTCAACACACTATCTAACTAGCATATATCCTGCAGAATATCATATATTTTTATGATTTTGTTTACTGCAGTAGATCATATATTTTTAGGCATTATAAATTTGCGTTTAGGTCATGTAGTCCCCTTAAAGCGAAATCGCCAGCGTAGCCCGCGAAATACAATTTATTTTACAATTTTTGCAATTTTTAGGTAAATGTCAAATTTTACTTTGATCAAAAAATTAGTTGTGACCGTAACAAATATGTATTTAGTGAATTATAATAATAATCAAAATCATCAATACAACTCTCTAAGTTCAAATTGCCCTATTGAATGACTGTTTCATGAAATCGTGACATTTGAGGCCAATTCTGATATAAATATTGTTTACCTTTATATGTTACGGTCGCGAATCATATTTAATCATAAATATTTCGAATGGACACAATACTAATAAAACATATTTGTTTCAGCGTTACCAGTGTATGCGATATTGAGTATAATCCTTAGTTCTGTGGTCGTCGTGTTGGCAGTTCTCTCCGTGTTCATATACAGGTATTTATCAAAGGCTTTTCCGCGTTATACCGAAAAATTGCCGAAAATTTTCTTGTTTTTTTTCCGGGCGAGCGCCGTACTGATTACGTCTTCATAATACCTATAAAAATGTCATGTAAAAAAGAAGGACAGTATGGATAGAACGTCGCGTACGGATTACTATTTTCTTTTGCATTCTATAAGTCTGATTATTTTCAAACTTTGTAATGGTACTTTTTTTTTTTTTTTAAGCATAACTTTAATTGCTTTACAAGATCGAGACCTCGATGGCAAAAAATTGCGCTTTTTCAACTGAAGATAACAATCGGTCTCGTTATTAATTTTTTTCTCTGGCCCTCATTAAATTGATTCCGCGATCCTTTTTTCTCCAAGCAGCAGTTTTCCTTATAATGTGATATTTTTATGTATTTTCCATAAAGAGATGGGTAAATCAGAATCCTTAAACGGTTTTACTATTACTTAATCTTTCAAAGTTAAAAGTTGAGGAATACCGAGTTGATTTAAGAATAACAACAACATTCTGACTCAGATACCACACACTTAATTGAGTTTTCTGTTGAACTTGAATTAAACTTTGACAGAGAGATTCTTGCGTACAACACCACAAACCCAGTAAGCCACAGATAAAGTTAATATCTGAGCTTCCTAATTACTGAAACCGTTGTTTCAAGCTAATCTGTAACATTCCCTGAAAGTTGTTTGATTCAGACTTCGTGTAAACAAAGTTATTGTAAAAAAGTCTAATGTCAAATTATGACATGTGATTTGAATGTGCCCTTTGATAATTTCTAGCGTGACTGCAGTATCGCGGAAGTCCACATCCATAAAATTTATGAAAATACGTGCACATTATATTTATTATAACGTTAACGAGGATGAAAATTTAGAACTGTCTTCATATATTTCCATACACACATAACACCGAAAACTACTGTTATATAGTAGATTTCTTTTATGTTTTAACATTTTTCTTTGTTCTACTAGGCATTACAAGTTGGAAGCAGAGATAGCTATGATGACATGGCGAGTCAGTTGGAGTGACGTGCTGCAACCGGGCGGAAGATTGCGCGGGAGTTTACACTCCCTCATGCGAAGATACAGTACTGGGGTGAGTGTGGACTAAACCATTCGATTCTTAAACGTCATAAAAGTCACCGATTCTATTCCATGACGGCCATTTAGGGTGAATTTCACCAATAAAACTGAATGCGCTCAGCACAATATTAAACCGCATTCAAGAGCAGTCAGTGTCATTACTGCTGTGGAATATTGACACTGACAGCTTCAGAACCCAGTTTAGATGAGCTTATCGCGTTCAGCTACATTGGTGAAATTGGCCCCTAAAGCTGTTTTTTTTTAAACTTCCTATAATTTGCTCGTTTTTCAAGTTAACATTTGTTATGGGAGTTACCAATGTTATGAGAAATCCTATTTTCTTACTGGACTAAAGCATAGATATAAAAAAGGGTCATAAAACATCCAAAAAAACAAAGTAGTAAAAGTGACGCTAATAAATCCCTACACAAATCCGCTACGGCAAAATTATATTCTAAAAAGGGTCTAAATATATACAAGGCATTGGAAACGACTTATTTATCCACCTCCCCTGAGATCTTTCGGGTTGGAGAACAGATACAGATCGACAATTCTTAAATAATCTTAAAACTACGCGTGACATGTCTGGATATTTTCCGTTAACCTTCGCCGGATTGTTTTGTGTTTGTGTGCTCATTTTAACCAATCTTACCAAGGGGTATTTTTCATTAATCTCGTGCACCCAAGTTCTACGCTTTTTCAAAGTTAGTGATCACAATATTACTTCTTCCTTCTCTGACTCTGAACGCGACGAAATTTTGCTCCAATTGCTACAGTTTTACTGACTCGCATGATATTCCGCTTCTCAAATCGCGACATAATGTAGTAATGTTTCGCATCGGGATTCGTTTAGCAATTTCGCATCATTACGAGTATTTTCACGTGCGAGGTGTGCTAAGGCCCTAACGGGTTTAGAACGGTTATCATACGCGGTTTTTAACATAAAACCCGTGTGTTTTTAACATAAAACCATTTCGCCGCCTGCACGCACCGGTTTGGCAACGTCACGTGCCATGCATGGAGTGTATCGGCCACCGGCAAAATATTCTCCATGCATGACACGCGACGGCGATAGTCTCATACTTTACAATACAAAGAATATTTTTTTGCCGAATCAACAGACGGTAGTCAGAAACCTAAAAGTCTGACAATCAGACTTACCAAGGGGTATCGTGTACCCAGTAATGGGTAGTGGAGGTCAGATAGGCAGTCGCTCCATGTAAAATACTGATGTTCAGCTGCATCCGGTTAGACTGGAAACCGACCCCAACATAGTTGGGAAAATAAAAGGCAGATAGATTGTGCTGATTTTAACGAACATTTTCCGGAAGTGTTATTGTGAAAGAAGATAAATAGACATTGGTTTTATATAGAAGTGTACCATTTTACATACAGAAATACATAAACTCACGCCTTCTTCCCATTGGGTAGGCAAAAACTACAAAACGCCACCTGCTACGACCCTTACATACTCTTTTTTCCTCGTTTACGTTCATACATCTGGTCATACACGCACGCCGGTTACAAGTTCTATGCACCTGACCCTTCTGAAGAACATCACCAATAAGGTCACTGTATGTCCTCCTAGGGCGCCCCTCCCAGCGTTTCCACTCATATCTTTTTTTATTTTTTTGTGGTTTGTAAGTCATCAAATGACATCTCCCACTCTGGGCGAAGCGGAATGGCGTGTCAGACTCTTACTGACTAAAACCCACCCGTGTTCCTTCAGTTGCCTGTGTGCCAGGGCCACGGCAACTTTTTCGAACAATCCGCGACCCCGGCAGGCCCGCCCGCAGGCCCGCGCCTACGGTGGCCGGGAGTTGGCTTTCGACACCCGACGCCCAGGGCGTCTCCTCCTGCGGCGACTAGGGGCGTGAGGGTGCAATGACTGCCTCTCCTTCACGCGCTCCGCCTCCCCCTTCGCGAGCAGAAGGAGGTGACAGCTTCCCATTCCCTCTCGCTCTGTACTATGGCCTGAACCAAGGCCGGACGCGAGAGATCGCCGCCACCGATCACCGCCACGAGGACACGGCGGTGCTCCGCCCAAGCCGAGCAGACCTCCACCGTATGCTCCGCCGTGTCCTCTGGTCGATCCACACAATGACAACACCCGGGCGTTTCCTCCCGCCTTATCCGAAACAGGAACCTCCCGAAACAGCCATGTCCGGTGAGGACCTGCGTCAGGCGGTAGATGAGGACGCCGTGGCGCGTCTCAAGCCACTCCTCAAAGAGGGGACTTACCGCCGCAATTGTTGCGTGCCCAGCGCTGGGTTGCGACAGTCGCACTCTCCATGCCGCCATGAGATCCCACCGGAGCTTTGTCCGCTGTGCCGCGATTTCTCGCGGCAGGGGAGTTACGCCCCGGCGTTTCGCCTCCTCGCGCCACTCCCAAATGTGCGCGAGGACTTTTGCCTCCAGATCCCATGGTGGCAATCCGGCAAGGAGGTTCGCCTTCCACTCATATCTGCCTTGTAAATATTACCTTTTGTTAGTCGCCTTTCATTCATCCTCTGTTATTTATAAATGGTTAGATGTTTTTTTTTTACATAAGACAACACTAATTACTACTCTTTTGCTTAAGGAGGTCCTATTTTCATGAAATTCCAAGAAAAAATAACTTTTCATTAACATTTCTCTACGAAAGCAGTAGTTTTAATTTTGTTTCTCAAAAAATAAGTAAGCAAAATGACTAACTTCCTCAAAGCTGGCAGCAAAAAAGTACTGTACTTGATATAAAATGTAATTAATTGATCACAATTGCAAGCTAATACGGTTTTTAATTGAAATTACGGGGAAAGTGCCAGGTTACCAGCGAAATTCAAAATGCTTAGGTTTTTATCAAGTTGCAGGTCAGTGTCAGGTTGTATGTTGAACAAAATATGATTCGAACTGTAACAAGTATGTATTTACAGACATGATCCTTAAAATCATCAATACAATGCTCTAAGTTCAGTCCTATTGAATGGAAAGTTGTATTGATAATTTTAATGGTTATAATTTTGTAAATACATACTTGTTACGGTCGCGAAACATATTTTGTTCAACATACAACCTGACATTGACCTGTAAATATTAAAAAACGTAATTCATAATTTCGGGGGCAACCTGGTACCTTCCCCTTAAAATAAATATTCTAACAAAGCGGCAAGATACTTATGAATAGTTGACGGAATTTTATTGTTATTGTACCCTAAATACGGAATCAGAGTCCAATTCTATAGAAAATCCGCCAATTTACTTGACCGTACCTTTTCCGGTTATTATAGCAGCTATCGGTCTTTGTTTCCAATTCATTTCAGCTATTCTTTGGAAACCGTAAATGGCTTTTATCATTTCCTGTTCGCTGGAAATGTATCAATCCTCTATTTGTTAGGGACTCAATTTATGTAGGTACGTCTTCTTTACAAAAATTCAACATTATTGATGTCAGATATATTTTTGTAACAATATAATTTAAAAGAGTGTCCACGGAGTTTCTTGCCAGTTCTTGTCCATAGGTAACTACTACGCTTTAGAATGGGCAAAAAGCTGCATATTTCTGACAGACCGACTCCTTGACAATTCAAAAGCGCCTAATAAATGCTTTGAGTTTAAGTTGAGTTTGTAGGCATACTTAAATGTTTAAGGTTCCTGTGAATAAAAATAGAAGCTCTTTTAAGAGTTTTGTAAATGGAATAATTATTTATTTCAAAAATCTTTTGATATTTTTTTTGCCTCAAAAACGCCGCCCCTAATATTAATAGTTAGGTACCTAAAACACTGTTGAAAATTACAAAAGAATATAACCTTTTTGCAAGAAACCGTCAATATTTTCTCGTGTCTTCTACGAGCATAACATACATATATACGACATAATATATATATATGTATAACAAAAATCTTTTTTACAAAAAAACAACCGACTTCCAAAAAAACACTAAAAGACGTGAAAAAAAAAAATTTAATTTCGGAAGTCGGTGTCTTTGTTTTGTATTTTCGTTTTTAATAATAATAATAATTTAATTCAGAAAATAAATTCCATATAAAGTTGTTAGTAAAGCTTAAAACTATGTTAGTAACTTATACCTACTTATAAAAAAAATACAATTTATTTTACATTAAAAAGGGCACCACCAGAACTGTGTACCTTATTCCAGTGCCCCACAATAGGGCACTCAACCCCTTCTTTAATGGTGTTTAGAAGGCCGTTGGTGCTGCCCCGTACACGACGCATCAGGGAGGCCACTCTCTTGCGCACTATTGCTCTAAAGCAGTCGGTGTTGGCCTCCGCAAACATCCCCGATGCACTACAGTAACGCACACACACACAGTACAGTTTTTGGCCACGGACTTCCGAAATTAAAGTTATTTTTCACGTCTTTTAGTGTTTTTTTGTAAAAAGTTTTTATTTTTCACTTTTTAGTTGCGGTACCTACCCCACACAAATTCGTATACCACTACTTGGTATGTAAATATCAGTGACAGGAAATTATTAACACATCAACAATATAAACTAAGTGGAAAAAATATGCAGTATTAAGGATAACTCAAAAACTACTAGTCAGACCTTGATCAAATTTAAATGGGAACTACATCTGAAGCACCAGCTATCAAATAAAAAAATAATCATACAAACCGGTTCACCCAGAAAAAAGTTCTGAGCTAATACATAAAAAAAAACATACATACGAATTGAGAACCTCCTCCTTTTTTTGAAGTCGGTTAAAAAGGCAATAGAATTAGAAAGCAACGGAAATAAACCCACTCGAGTATTGATTAGTCTCTTCAAAAGCACAATTTAATTTTAAAACTTATTTCACTTCTGAATAAAAAGTACAGGAAAGTCTCAAATTGATTCATGATTGACTTTCAGTTTGTGGTGAGCAAAGTTGGCAAAGTTATAAATGTCAAGTATTTAGAGATGGGTTCGAACTTCATCCTTGTTCAAGAATGTTAATATTCAATGAACTCTTAGTGAACGTTAAAAGATCTTTTGAGTGGGATAGTTTGAAGCACTGCAATTTTGAGAAGTTGCCATTAATCCATATAAATGGTTGCAACCAGCTGTAACTTTTTGGTTTCAAATATGCGGCTTTTGACAGTTCAATTTTAAGTCCGATGAAATCCCTATTAATAATAAATCGTTTTTGTATGGACAAAGTGGGCATCAACCAAGAACTGACTACAACTTTTTTACCTCATTTCCGAAAACTCAAACACACTTTGTAAAAAATTGGCTGAAAGCAATCGGTGCGAGATAAATAAACATAATTGGAATATTCATGGTTTTATTTTCTTTCAGACTACATTTTCGGACGAAGCCACGTCCTTGCCTGGTGACAGACAAGTATATGCACCATGTGGATTTTATAAAGGCTGTCGAGTTGCGATCAAGAAAGTGGACAAACAGCGCATCGATCTCACCAGACCGCTCCTTCTTGAACTGAAGAAGATGAAAGATCTAGAACATGATCATTTAGCAAGATTTTATGGATCCTGTGTAGACCCTCCATATTGCTGTCTCCTGACGGAGTATTGTCCTAAAGGATCCTTACAGGATATCTTGGAGAATGAGTCTATTAAGCTGGATTGGATGTTCAAAGTCAGTTTGATGCACGATATTGTAAAGGTGAGTTGTGTTTAATCAAAACTCTTGACTGTTTTTGTGGTAGTTGATAAAAGTATGTATGTAGTTAACAAAAGTTTGTCACATGAATAGGAATGTCTCCAACAGACAAGGTTCCTTAACCCGTCCAAAAGCAAGAAAAAGGTTTAACGAAGTTTCAATGGCCCGGACGCAGGTGTCCCATATACATCCCTAATCAATTACAGTCAGGTCGATATTCCATTCCTCTAGTATTAGGCATATTGTGAAATGGGCTAATAGTTTCAAGTGCCAATACGATAAAAAAAAACTTACGCATTTATTTGCTGATCCAGAACTCATGAGTCTGACAGAATTTTACTTTCAGTATTTTTCATTTTGATTTAGGAAGGTTTTCTTTTTAAATAGTTAATACGTCCAATTTCATTTGCTTAAATTCGTGTTCTAGGTTTTTGTCTTCCGTGTAAGTTTCTTGGATTCACCAAGCAATGGAAAAATTAATTCAGATTGCACATTGTTCATCAATTTGACGTAATATGCCCTGTTTTCGCCCAACAAAGGTAAACCCTGATGGGATAGGTCACCCGAGGTAGAAGTGTTCGATTGTTCACCCACTGGTTAGTCAATAACAGTATAGAGGTATGAGGAGCAGGGTGTAGAGTTCACTTATACCTCCATAGAAAAGGGAGGATGCTCCCACCAGACGGGTGTTGCGTCTGGTGGGCAACTGCCCGACGATTGATGTCGGGACGTGGTATATATGCTAGTTGTGCGGTAAACTCTGCTGCTTGCGCGATGCAGGATTTTATGTGACGTCAGTGTGACGCTTAGCTCGCGTGTGGCGTTGTAGATGCCCCTACAACAGTATTAAATCCCAAAGGAGCGTGTCGCTATTTATCGGACAAGAGTTTATCGGAAAAGTTGCTGCTGTTCCACGACCACTAATTTAAAAGCAAAAGCTTTACCCGTATTCGTAACCACAAACATTACAATCAACATTTGGGTAAAACCACATGTTTTCTAATCATGAATCAATCAATTCCATCATTTATTTCAAAGTTTTGCATCGTATATAACTATTTGTGGTGGCTAAACTAATGTAATTGAAATTGGTTTCAATTCGTAACTCAAAGCTAGCTTTAGTTCGAGAACTTCTTCTTTCCTTATAATCTTATTCCTGACATTGTTCTGAATTGTTCGTATTTTCTGTACCATTTAGGACATGTTACACCACTAATGTTTACTTAGCTGACAGTTCATTTTATATAAATTCTGTTCTTTTTTAATTTCCCAGCGGGGTAATTGCGTAACACACTAACAGTAGGAATGGGTTTCATTTTGACAGTTCAACAACATTCATTGCGTTATATACGTTATTGAGCAGACATTTTTCGAACATAAGAAGCAATGGATTAGCGATATGCTTCAAAATGATTCAGGTTCTGATTAATAGTGTTTACGCAATTATGTAGGGTGCTGGTGGATAGTGCATAGATCCGGAAACTGTAAATTCATGGACTGTAAATTCACATCGAAAATTGTACGGGCTTTTTTTTTAATATTGCAAAGCAACGTCATCTAGATTAATCTCTTACTTTCAAGTGAGTTTGTAAATACCCCTTTCATGGAACTACAGCAACTATTCGAGTTACATACCATTTGTTCGTGTAGAAAAAATAATAATTAATTTTGAATTATTATTCAGGGCATGCATTACCTCCACGGCTCGGACATTAGGTCTCATGGTGCTTTGAAGTCCAGCAACTGTGTGGTGGACTCTCGATTCGTGCTGAAGATCACGGACTTTGGACTTCATGAATTGAGGACCGCGGAAAAGGACTCTAGGGCACACAGCTATTGGACTCGTAAGTACCATATTTCAGATATTTAACATAAACATAACATCACCGTACCTATAGGATATTTATATCCACTTTATTGTTTGGACGTGAAAATGTCTTTAAAGCTGTCATAGTGGGAGGCAATTTATAAAAAATCGGTGTGAGTTGGTTTGGCACTCACGAAAATTGATGTGTAAACATGTGAGCTCGCATCAGTTTGGTTTGGGAAAATTGAGGTGTGCATAGCCCCCACCGTGCGGCGCTCTCACACACACATTCACGCGCTCACTTAGACACGGGTCTTACGCTGTCGTCATCTGCCGCTCGAAGTCTTACGCTTACGCGTCTGACGTTCGAAGTCCCAGCTAGCCCCCTTCCGTAGACCGAGCGCTAAGATGTTTACACATCAAAAGTGATAATAGCAAAATCGGGGGATACAGTTTGGTGTTGCAGCTAAATATCTAAATAATCTACTACATCCAAAATATAATTACACCACTCGATAGCTAAAGAATCAAAGAATTTGCTACGTTTAGTCAGGACTGTGATGAATCTCGCGCGGTGGAGGGGAAGGCACCGCCATTTTGAGTGTGCCGCCGTGTTACATAATTTGCGTTTAGTATAAATTTTGACTCGGTGAAATTACGACGCTCGTTTGAGTCTTAATCGTCAGCTCTCGTTAAGATCTCGATCACGTATTCACGTAAAACACACGGCTGTTCCACGATACAGCCACACCCCTTTTAATTTTCAATTAATTTAGTTATCCAGGCAGCTGTCCGCCTATTCAAAACCCAAAAGAAAAAAATCCGTTTCCAAGTTATTTTAGGTTTGTATTACTAACAAAAACAAAGAAACACTAAAAACCAAATTTTGCTAATATACGATAACGATAATAATTATAGAGTTTACATACGTAGCCTAATGATATAGCTGGAGGTTAATTAATATTCAATGAGAAACTATAAAGCAGTCACATAGATTTAACAAGCCCGCCCTAGCTTAGCCTTATTTATTTAACCATTTATGTATACACATATAAACAGGCATGAATAAAGGAACGGGAAAATGTGTTCAAAGGTGACGCTTATTTCTAAATAAATCTCTTCCAGCATACCTGCGATAGCAGAGTAGATAAAAAAAGATGTGGGTAATGTGTGTGTGAGTAAAATGGAAAATAGAATACATAAAATCAAAAACAATTCTCTAATTTAAATATAAACATACAATATGAGGATACACTTACATGCAAAATAAATATCACTAAAATATATAATTATAATGTAATTTAAATAATAAATACATATGCAATTATGACAAGGTCGAAAATAGTTTTCTTTCACTCTTCTTTTAAATATTGCAACATTACTCATATGAGACAACAGTACTTAGGTGTTAAATTCTACTGTTCTCAAGTCAATTAGTCAGTTAGTTAGATTGTTTGACTTGGAGTAAAATTATATTAAACGCCTCACTAAGTAATCCAACTTTGGCAAGTTTTAATTTCGTTTCCACTTTCTAATTGACTTTGACTTTACTTTCTCTTTGAAGAGAAAATCAACATTCAATACCAGAAGAGAAAATTAACATTCAATACCATTTACATTGACTTCAAATTATAGCAACACTTAATTTTTTGCTGATTTTTAAGGCTGGAAAGTTCAAAAATAATTCGAGGTTCTTCTTGCATCAAAGTAATAATAAACCTGTTTAATTGTAATGATTCAATTAGCTTCGCGACAAATTTGCTTGCCAGAGCAATCAATTTATTTATTTATTTAATTATTTAAAGAAAAACAAACAGTAGCACAATAAAAACAGTCAAAATATCTTAGTTAAACTATTTTAAACAATTATGCTACCCACTACGTTCTCCACAGATTAAGGTTTTTTAAAAACAAGCCAGTAACACAGATACAATATCTAAAATGACATTATCCTAGAAATCATATCTGGATTTTTTTATTTATATAAAAAAAAGGAAATTTGTGTGCATACATTATTCAATGCTTTTTATTTAAATTAACATGCTACCTATTTTATAAAAGTACAATTTTGTTTGCCGTTTGTCAATACTGAACAGTTGCTGTTTTGTGAACACAAAGTTTTGCAATACTGTTTTTTAGTTACACTCCTGTCAAACAAAAAGCGTGGCGCGTCAGCGGTCGAATTTTAGGCTGGGGTGTCCTATTAAAAGCTATCGGTGAACGTGTCAACAAAAGGAACACATCAGTATTTTTTCATAGCAACCATTTTGTCGCATCGTACAGTAAAATCCTCAATGCTGCCTCTATGACGTTTATAAGGACAATGAAGCGATCTAAATACTATATTTTTTCTCTAAGGGCTTCTTTGGACGGCACCAGAGTTGCTTCGCACAGCAGAACCTCCACCAGAAGGGACGCAAAAAGGAGACGTCTATTCTTTCGGTATTGTCATGCACGAGATTGTCAATAGACAGGGAGCGTTTTGGCTCGGTCCTGGCATTGAAATGGCTCCGAAAGGTAAGTCGAAATTTTAATACTTCATTTCTATTGAAATATCCACTCTAACGACTAGTGAGTCATCAAAGGCAAAATTGGAATATATTCTTTTATTTGTGACAACAGGGTTATATTAAGAAGAAACATAGCCAACTTTGGATGTTATCAAAACTTCAAAAAGACATTCTACATTTTAACTTCAAGAAAGCTTGAACAATGATAAATAAATGATAAATGATTTTATTTCTGTAAATAGGTTTGTACAAACACTTTTACACGTCAATCATATTTTAAAACTAGATGTGGTCGGCGTTTCCTATCTGACTACTCTGTGAAGAAAGGCCGAAACAAAATCAGAGGTCACAGTCTCTTTTAAAGTCCAGACATAATCTTGGTCTAATCATGTGAAGACCATGTAGATTTGTCTGAAATGGTCTTTTGAGGAAAAAACACACAGATTGAGTGGACCTGTCCAGTCAGTGCACGCATTTGTCTATAATCGTGCAGCTCAACTCAGCACTTCGCTTCCGGTTGTCGTACTTAAAAATGCATGGAGATCGAACCCAAACCAGTGTCGTTGATCGATTTATTAGCCAGTAGTAATATTGTCACATGACATTCCCAAAGATTAATGCAGCGGGGTATTACACACTAACAGTAGCAATGGGTTTCATTTTGACAGTTCAACAACAGTCATTGCGTTATTTACGTTGTTGAGCAGACAATAAATTTTTCAAACATATAGAGTAATGGATTAGCAGTATCCTTCAAAATGATTCAGATTATGATTGATAGTGTGTTATGTAATAAGGGTGCTGGATATCAAATGCAAAAAGATTTATTCATAACCGACTGGTAGAACCAGAAATTAGCGCGTTCAAACAAACAAACTCGGTACAAGTGCGATCTTCCTGAAGACCTTAAATTATCTTTTTAATAGCCATAGGAAATAGAATAAAACCACCACCATACCATTATTCTAGACACCACAGAGCTTAAATAAACAAAAATATAAAGAAATATTTCGATTTTTTGTGGGCACAAAGCATTTCTTTTATTTCCATTCCTGACAGAACGGACATGAGGAGCGTAAATAATTTCCGTGATTTATACCAGGTAAGCTCATATTAAACATAATGAGATTCCCACCTTAGACACATAACAAATCAAATCGCTAAAATGTTTTTATTTATCAAATGTTATGAGGGTTTTTATTTCCTTCATTTCACGCTAAAGGGAGACATAGAAAAAAAGATTCATAATTGATAAGCTGCCTTTGACCTTAAGATCACAAATCGTACACCATTATTTCCATGGAGCAAAGCTTAGTCAGTTCTCAAAGTATTATGAGAATATAACTTTATAATAACAAGAAATATTGGGAACACTAGGAATCAAAATAACGGTTAAATGTTAAAGGAATTCCCAAATGTTAAAAAAATCCTGTTAATAGCATAATACTACTGAGCATTAAGTTAAAGTTTAACTGTTAACCTTACAGAGCTAGAACTGGCACAACCTTTAAAATATCAACAGAATTGTGCGTTGTCCCTTCCCATATGGGAAGTTCCACTACCTGTTCCAACTACCTCAAGGGGGATTCCCAATCCTACTCTTACAGCCAAAACTAAAGCTCAATCAATCTTTGATTAGGATACTGTTTGGGATAGAGATTTAACTTAAAATATTAAGTAAATGACATAATTGAAAATACTCTACAATGTTTAATATCATGGAATTATCAGTAGCATATTTTTTTTAAATAAAATATATGGAAATCCGTTGTAAGCTTAGAATAAAATGCGTGAAATAATTTTTTGCGTGTAACCCCCGTAACCTTATAAAATTGTACATTAGAATGTACAATTTTATAAGGTTACGGGGGTTACAGGTAAAAAAATATTTTATTATATATTACGTATTCAATGTGAAAACGAGGTTATAAAAATAGCTTCAAATCCGTTTATAACGTGTAACAAAATTGAAAGAGCGAGAATTTCCATGAATGGGCTTAATACTGTGGAAGCATCCAACATCCATTCATTTATTTTATCATAGACCCCTTCAGACACGGTTTCCACAGTGACGTGACACAGTATTTTTATCGTTTGATGACTTGGGTTTTTAAAATGATAACATGTTTATCGAACTGTTATTCGCGTTCAGCATCCTACTCAGTGACGTGACTATGTCACTCGTCAGGCAGATGCTCGCTACTCCATGATGGTTGCTTTTCTAGCTACGATATCAACTGAAATACCTAAACCACAACGCCCGAAAATTCTTGGACGTTCGTGAAGTTTTCTTATTCCATACTTTCTGCCGCCTTCGCTCATCAATCCCGTATACGAGTGAATAGACAACCCGCCGTTGCATTACGAAGAGTACAAGCTGCCACTTAAAAGCGTTAGAAACCAATTTCAGCAGGCCATGTCCGGTCATTTCAGCATAGTGGGCACCGAATTCGCTTCTAACAATTTTTTTTACGTTTTGTAGAATGCATGAGCGAACAGTAGTGCCCGTTGCAACTATTTTTAAACTGAACATGAACGACTATTTGGTTACAAGTAACACACCAGTTACTGTAAATATTCCAAATTACGTTGTAAGTTCTAGATTTGTTTGGTTACAACCAAAAAAAAGGTTTGTTTGGTTGGATACAACCGCGATGCTGTCGCTAGGTGTGTATCGCTACTATCGCGATGCTGTCGCGCTTTAGTCGCGATTCAGCATCGACACAGAAGGTCGCCCACAGCGACTTTCACACATTCCCCAGCACCCTTTTCTCCGTTCTTCACCCTTCGTTCCCTCGATGTCGTCAGAAACGGTCGCGCGTTTGCATCGATACAGTCGCGATGCTGTCTCGCATGTGTATCGATACAGCCGCGCGTTAGCATCGTTTCCGTCGCACGTTGCGAACGCAACTAACGCGCGATAGTAGCGATGCAGAAGCGCGTTTACAAAACGCGCGACAGCATCGCTACAAAAAGTCGCCGTGGGCGAGGGGCCTTTCCCGTGTGATTTCGCTGATCTGCTCGGAAGCCGTTTACACCTCCGCGCTCAGCCCACGTATCCGTGGCAGTCGACAAATTTTAAATGCGGTTATTTTTATCGTTGTTGATTCTATGGAAGTACTAATCCAAGAGGGACCTCTTGGATTAGTACTTCCATAGAATCCACAAGTAATAAGTAGACCTATACTGTATTTACTAAGTTATCTGGACTATAAAATTAATACGTAAAAAATGCAGACTGGAGACGCTTTTTTCATTAATCTCGTACACCCAAGTTCTAAGCCATTTCAAAGTTAATGACCACAATAATATTTCTTCCTGGTCTGACTCTGAAAGCGACGAAATTTTGCTCCAATTGCTACAGTTTTACTGACTTTTATGATGTTCCGCTTCTCAAATAGCGACCTAATGTAGTAATGTTTCGCAGCGGGATTCTTTTAGCAATTTCACATCATTATTTTCACGTGCGAGGTGTGCTAAGGCCCTAAAGGGTTTAGAACGGTTATCATACACTGTTTGTAACATAAACCCGTGTGTTCACCATTTCGCCGCCTGCACGCACCGGTTTGGCAACGTCACGTGCCATGCACGGAGCGTATCAGCCACCGGCAAAATATTATCGCCGACAATTATCGACGCTCCATGCATGGCACGCGATGGCGATAGGCTCATACTTTTCAATACAAAGAATATTTTTTGCCTAATATCCTAGCACGGTCAACAGACGGTAGTCAGAAATCTAAAAGTCTGACAACCCGACTTACCAAGGGGTATCGTGAACCCAGTAACTGGGCTGTGGTGGTTAGATAGGAAGTCCCTCCATGTAAAATACTGGTATTCAGCTCCATCAGGTTAGATTAGAAGCCTACCCCAACATGGCTGGCAAAATGCTAGGCGGATTGATTTTATTGTATTCTAGCAAAAGTGAACAGTTTGTAGGAATTATGTTCTTTCTCATTAAAGTTTATTATAATTATATCTGCAATATTCCCTTTCTTAGAAATAATCGAGACGGTGATATCAAGTGGACTTCGCCCAAATACTTCTCACCACCGTTCGTGTGAGGTTGACGATGCCACCGAGCTGATGCGGAGGTGCTGGGCAGAAGACCCTCTGGAAAGACCTGTCTTCGCTCATTTGAAGGGAGCTATCCGGCGCCTCAACAAGTAATAAATTATGTACATATTATGTCTTCATCTTATGGTGTAGATGTACTGTTGTTTTTTCTTAAGCTGTAACTTTGATTTCTTTTGGGAATTGTTGTAATTTTGTATTGGGGTTGGCTCATAAAAGTGATCTGTATTCACAATCATATTAACTAAATCTATTTCATCACTTTTATAAAATTTGGAACTATTTTTTTTTATTCAATTTGTTATCTCACTAGTGTAATGTGTTTGTCTGTGTTATCTCACTAGTGTAAGTAATTTGTTTGTCTCACTAGTGGGCAAAGTTCTCCCCCATAGCTTTCCACTGTTCTTTGTATGTTGCCTTCTTCGGCCAATCTCCTGTAAACACATCTAAGTCATTACACTAG
This sequence comes from Griposia aprilina, assembly GCA_916610205.1. Taxonomy (NCBI): domain Eukaryota; kingdom Metazoa; phylum Arthropoda; class Insecta; order Lepidoptera; family Noctuidae; genus Griposia; species Griposia aprilina. The sequence goes on from OU744306.1 coordinate 5,983,466, forward strand.
CGTTTTCTAGGTCAGTCTCGGCGATGTCGCCCGTCTTCTGGCACCCACTGCGTGATGACTGGTCCATCTGTTCCGATGACCGAGACTTATTGCCTCTAACAATCTTATCAACTCTTTTCTAAAATTTGCAACTCTTATCTGAAGAAAAAAATTCATGTTCAAACGACATGAGTTGATGAGTCCGGTGTCAATACTGATTCGCCAAGTTTCCAAGTTGTTTATTTGTACGATGTAATAAAACTGTCGTAGAAATTAGACTGACTTGATATTTTGACTAAGAGAACTCTGGTGTTAAAACGGTCCTCGAAGATTTTATTTGAGACTAGCTAATGCGCAGCATGCGTTGCACTACCTTTTATTTAATTTTTCCTATCACCCTTGCATTAGAGCTAATAAAACAAATAAAAAATATTTATATCGGTCAATCCGTTTTTGTTTTAGCGAGACTAACGAACAGCACTGAAGAAGAAAAAGATGAAATTCAATAAAGTACGCTAAAACTACGGGAGACCGTAATTTTAGCGCTCTTCTAGAAAACCGTTGCTATATAATTTTATTTTGATGCTGCATCAGCTTAAGCATATTATTTTCAAATGCTTTTTAACCAAAAATAACATGTTTTTTTTAATAATATATTTTTTATTTTTTCCAACAGAACTCAAGAAAGTAGCAATATATTAGATAATTTGCTTTCCCGTATGGAGCAGTATGCGAATAATTTGGAAACATTAGTTAGCGAGAGAACTCAAGATTATTTGGAAGAGAAGAAGAAATGTGAAGAGTTACTGTATCAGCTTTTACCTAAGTAAGTAATGTTATCAATAAGTAACTAAAAAAGAAATTCATACCACGTGTTTAAGCAAATTCTGAACATTATTGTTGTCTATGGCAGTTGTTAGGCACATAATTAGACAATGACATTTTCAGTTAACAAGGACTTAATTTTCTCTTTTAAAATTAATCATTGTCCTTCTTATTAATTAAAAGGAACACAAAAGTTATGATTGCTTTGAAGAATTCTTTGGGAAAATTCTCACAATGAGTCCCAAAAACGTGTTCTTCAACGCCTTGGAAAGTTGGCTTTAGAAAAAATACATACATCGTGATAGAAGAAACTGGTCATATTTCAATCAAAGCATTAATAGTCAAGTTTGAGCTTGCCTCGGAAAGCACGTTAAGCCGTTGGTCCCGGCTGTTATTCGTGGATCTTTGACAGTCGTTACGGGTCATCAGAAGCACGAAAGTCTGACAACCAGTCTTACTGAGGGGTTTCCTATTAACCCAGTAATTTGGTTGTGGACATCAGATAGGGAGTCGCTCCACGTAAAATACTGGAATGCTGCATCCGGTAAGACTGGAAGCCAACCCTAAAAATAGTTGGGAATCGCCTAGGCAGATGAAAAATATTCAAGCTTGAAAAAAATATTATTTGTCAAGACTCTTAATCGGTTAAAAGTACTTTTAACTGAAAACATCTGGCAAAAATAATTTTGACTGATCACGTTGGTCAAAAAGTAGTTTTGTCTGAAAATCTGTAGTTATTAGTGATTTTAACTGTTTGACTGACGTTCTTAGTCAAAACTACTTTTAACGAATAGAGCATCAGTCAAAATCACTTTTAACCAGCTGTTCGTATGTAATAAAAGATTTTATATGTTGTAAATTCGTTTAATAAGAAGATTTAAAAATAATGTTTCACACTTTAAAATGTTTAGCTTTAAAATTAATTGAGTGATCTAAAAATAATGGTTTCCACTATAAGAGTGACCGAAGCGAGCTCGGGACTTGGGGAACCCCGACTCAGACAGGTTAGGTTAGAAGGCCCTTTGTGGTTATTTTTTTTAAAACCACCCGGAAGTAGGAGCCTCGCTAAGCGGGGCTCCGTCGACTACGCCTTATTATTATTCGTCACAGATAAAGTGCAAACCATTATTTTTGTAGGTATTTTAATTATGTTATTTATAAAATTATTACTGTTTAATTATCTGATAGAACCAAACCAAACTACTTTTAACGAAATTAGTTAGTCGAAACTACTTTTAATCAGGTCCATTGGGAAAAACTAGTTTTGACTATAATTTCAGTCAAAAGTACTATTGTCGAGAGCTTATAGTCAAAAGTACTTTTGACTGATTTTGCTAGTTAAAAACAACCGACTTCCATAAAAAAACACTAAAAGACGTGAAAAATAACTTTAATTTCGGAAGTCGGTGCCTTTGGTTTTGTATTTTCGTGTTTGGCCACCGACTTCCGAAATTAAAGTTATTTTTCACGTCTTTTAGTGTTTTTTTATGGAAGTCGGTTGTTTTTTTGTAAAAAAGTTTTTATTTTTCACTTTTTAGTTGCGGTACCTACCCCACACAAATTCGTATACCACTACTTGGTGTGTAAATAACAGTGACAGGAAATTATTAACACATCATCCATATAAACTAAGTCGAAAAAATCTGCAGTATTAAGGATAACTCAAAAACTACTGGTCAGACCTTGATCAAATTTAAATGGGACCACATGTGAAGCACCACCTATCAAATAAAAAAAGAATCATCCAAATCGGTTCACGCAGAAAAAAGTTATGAGCTAACACACTTGAGAACCTCCTCCTTTTTGTGAAGTCGGTTAAAAAGTACTTTTGGCTGGTTATGAGTTTTGCCTGCAAAATACATATAGATCTCATACGCGGCTGTTAACCGAAATTATTTTTTTCAAGTTTTTCTCGAGTTGTCGCCAATTTCGCATGTTTCTTATTAATTTGTTGGAGACTTTCTTTTGACATTACTTGTTTTGTGTAGGTGAATCGTTATTCCATAATATTGTCTAAATGTGTAGCAACAAAATATATTACACATTATGTAGGTAGTTTATTGCGGCTATACGTTGATACAGTAGGGAAAAAGTATTGCTTGTTCAATTTGGCTTATATATTCTATGGAAAAATAGTGAGTCATATTTTTATATTTGACTGGACCAGACATAAAAATAAAAGTATTGTGTCCTTTTTAAGATCTTTCATGTTTAATATCACGGGTTGCTATATATACCTATTGCGTACCTACATATAATAACTAGTATTCAACCTGTCAATATGTGATTGAGCTATAAATTCATTAAACTTGGTGTAAAATGGATCAAGGAGTAGCAAAACGTAGTTTTCACTTTAACAGATGGAAACACGTTCTGATTTTTATAGCTCTGCTAGAAATCAAGCTAGCTTTTTTGCTCCTTTATTTTAGATATCGCTAATGCTGTATTTGTTCTTGTAACCTAGGTCCGTAGCCTCTCAACTGATCAATGGCCAATCAGTGGTCGCCGAGACCTTCGAGCAGGTCACGATCTACTTCTCAGACATCGTTGGCTTCACCGCGCTATCAGCATCCTCCACGCCAATGCAAGTGGTCGATCTGCTAAATGACCTGTACACTTGCTTCGATTCTATAGTTGAGAATTATGATGTCTATAAGGTGGGTTTTCTTTTTAATTTGGATTTACTCTAATTATTTTTGTGACAACCTGAAACTTTTTCGTATACCTACAAAAGTTATTTTGTCTAAAGTTGTCAAACGTGTGACTTCACTACATGACTGCGACATTAATCGCTAACTACAGTTTCAAGTTGCGAGCGATTCAACATGGAAAAAACACTTGTTCAGGTCGACATTAATCGGCAGAGCCGGGTTGTAAAATCAAATAAATGCTCGGCAAAAATTACGCTCGGCTTAGCCGCACGTAATAGGGTGTGCCAAAGCCGAGCCAAGCGGTAAAAAATTACTGCAACATGCCAATTCAGCGAAGGTACACCGAACAAGTGTATAACACGCCTTTGAATCGCAACGTGATAGACAGCTCATGGATTACCAAAACAATGATGAAGTACTAAATAAAAAAGAGTGATTATGAAACAAGAAAAACCAAAAATATTTTTAACCAATTTCTATTACCTACTCATTGGACAGGTGGAAACCATAGGCGACGCTTACATGGTGGTGTCAGGTCTTCCAGAACGCAATGGCACACGGCATGCTTGTGAAGTAGCTCGGATGTCACTGGCTCTCAGGGATGCAGTGAGTAGATTCCGCATCAGGCATCGGCCGCAAGATCAGTTGAAGCTCAGGATTGGGCTGCATTCTGGTAAGTTCTTTTATTAAAGAATAAAACTTAATTTTTAGAAAACTTAATTTAAACATAACAAAATTCTTCCACTTTCGTAGTAAAATTTAATTTCTCACTTTCATGTTTGATTCAATTGCTATTTTAAAGTATATGCATTTTGTTATTCAAGAACCCTCAACATGTATAGTGAACGAGTTTTTTAAGGTTAATTTTTCACCATTCTGTAAGTGTAATAGTCTAAGTATCATAATATAACTATGAATGCTTACAACATCTTTATCAAAATCATTCGTCACAAGTCTGAAAGCTGTCACTAAGTAGATAAGCTATTTACGATTTGAGTCTCAACGATGTCAAAACAATTTAGGCGAAACATTTTCAAAGCTTATCGCATTAATCACACTTAACTTAAAAGTCGTTGATGATCTGCGTATTCCTATTGTGTATTAAAGAAAAAACTATCATATATCAAACAGAATTATCAAATATTAATATTTTTCATATGTATTTTTCTATTGTCATCTGATCAAATATTTGTAATTACAGATATCATGTTTGATTTTTTTAATGTTATGTTAACAATAACCCAATAATTTTTTGCACTGATACAAAATACCCGAAGTTAATAACTAACATCTTAAAAAAAATAACATACGAGTAGTAAAAGCCGCATAATAAAGACGTAATAAAAGAAAATATTTCGAATAACAAACTTACAAAACCTTGGCTTCAAAACTGCTGAAACCATTGCCAAGTCTTCACAAATATAATATATTCAGTATAAAAATTTGAGGCTTGAATTTATGATGAGGTTACTTTCTGATTGTGTAGGTACTTCATTCACTCTGTTCTTTCTCATTGTTTGTACCGACAAAACATTTATAAGAAACTAGCCTGACAGACGTGGAACTGCCCAAACAGCGCTACCTACCGGGTTCAGTTGTAAATCTAAACCAACCAGAGGGCCTAGACAAATGGCATTCGTTTCGGAGCGATTCTATTTCTACAATCGCTATCGCTTTCGCTAATGATTCCAAAAACTAGCAATAACGCTCGTCAAAAAGTGTCCCTTGGCTATGCATCTCTGTGGAAGTACCTAATCTTTCGACGCTGTCGATTCATTTCATAATCGAATGTTGTTTACATTGTCTAGTTTTTATTCGTTGACCTATGATCACGTGACATTTCGATAGCTTATGTCAACCCCATACATTTTAGCTTTTCTACTAGCGTTATCGTTAATCGAATATTACTTTGTCTAGGCCCTCTGGGCTGGCAGTCTCGACTAGATAGCGACGCTGTTACAAACTACCGATCGCTAAATATAAAGGTGAATCCTCAGTTGTAGCCCGCAAAATTCAAATTTTCTTTAGTTTTTTTTGCAAATTGCAGCTCTGTTTTACGTCGTATGTTGATCAAAATGCGATTCTCGACTGTGGGAATTATATATTTATCGAATAATAATCATCAATTTTATATCAATCGTCGAATTCAAAGGAAATTTGAATTTGTGCGGACTACAACTGCGGTTTCACCTTAATATTTAGCGATCGGTAGATTGCGACAGCGTCGCTATCTATGAGTATGTCGAGACTGCCGGGCCCAGGGACCCACTCAAACACACACATAAAAATTGATCAAAATCGGTCCAACCGTTGAGAAGGAGTTCAGTGACATACATACATACATACATACGTGCACGCAAAGCGTGCGTTGCAATCCCATTTTGTCTTTTTTTTTGTCAAATCACCCTTATAGTAGATCGACCAAAACAAAAAAAACAAATCTGTTACGCCGTTTTTTAGTTTTAGCGAGACTAACGAACAGCAAATGATTTTTATACTTTTAAACAAAGTGGAGAAGAGAGAATACGGCAATAAATTAAACAGCGTATGCCGTAATGCCGTTCACAGTCTGCATACGAAAATTCAATCAAATATATCCAATAGGTTAGTCACTATAGGTAGTCTATAGGTAGTCAAAGATTGGCAAAACCCATATTTGGCCCATCCCTACTATTTAGTTTGTTAGAAAAAAAAACACTTTAAATTTTGATTCTAGGATTTATTTCATAGTTCCAAAATACTTGTATGCATAAGTATTACCAGTGTTTTCATTTACTGTCGTATTTTTGTCTCCACGTTGTATAAAGAAGATGGTCTGAAAGTAATATTTATGAGTTGTGAAAATAATTTGATTATACCTAGTCTTGCCTTATATATTGTTACGAAGAATTTTTTATTTTTTTATTGCAAATAATATTTATTACTTTTACAGTGTGTTAGTTTAATACATAAATATAAAATAATTTAAAATATAAAAAGCTTATTCGAAGTGGTCTCCATTGGCTGCAATACAGTCCTTTAAACGTTGAGGCCAGTTATCAATAGAAGCCCGCACTCTTTCCATGGGAAAATCCTTCACTGCCAATCTTATGGAATGTTTTAGGAATCCAAATTATCATGGCGTTTAGAGCAAGCCATACTCTCTAAAACTGACCATAAATCATAATCCAGCGGATTAAGATCGGGACTAGACGACGGCCAGTCTTCAGCTCTGATGAAGTCCGAAACGTTCACTTCCACCAAGACTGCGTGGACCGAGCTTTATGACCCGGCGCCAAGTCTTGTTGGAAGGACCTGTTTGGTTATTGAACATGGTGTTGTTAAGGGGCTTAACTACCTTCTCAAGAATGATATCTTGATACACTTGTGCCGATGTTTTGATATCTTTTTCACAAAAATATGGCTCAGTCACTCCTTCATAGCTAACACCCCACCAAACCATCACTGAAGTCGGATAATACCCACGTTGCACTCTGTCGACTAATTGGGAAGCTTCCTTAGAGCTTTGAGCATAAATACGGTCATTTTGTTTCTTAAAATGTTGCTCAATTGTAAATATTTTCTCATCCGTAAACAAAAATTTTCTGTGACCTCCCTTTGCGTACCGCTTCAGTAGATGTTTCGATTTTACCACCCTATTCTTTTTTTAAATTATCAGTTAAAAAATGACCAGTGCGTCTCTTATAGGCTGCAAGTCCTAAGTCCTCTTTTGAAATACGCGACATGGTTCTGGGTGCTATCTTCATCTCCCAGACAGGATTTCTTCGAATTCTTTCCTTCCCTTACTGCTTTGACCACCTTTTTCGTACGAACACTACATGGACGGCCAGATCTTTTTCTATCACAAACAGAGGAGGTCTCATTGTACCTATTAATAGCCCGGTACACAAACATTTGACTAATACCAAGCGTATGGAGAATTTTAAAAATTGCATTTGGCTCCATACCAACTTTGTGTAATGCAATCACAGCGATTCGGTTCTCTTTATCACCCCACTCCATTTTAATATCTCAAAATATTGTACAATGTAGTGGCGCCAAAATTAGAAAACTCAATGAACAATCGTATAAAAATGAAAGATTCCAAATTCAAATGTAATATCTTTCTTATTTTTAACTGTAACAGTATTTATGGCCAGACTAAGTATATGTATTATTTTTAGCTCCTTATAGACTAGGACCACTCGGAACCTTTCAGATCCTGATAATTTCCAACTAATGTTTAACTAACAACAAACAAACAATTTTTTCATATTTTTTTTTAAATTTTTTTGAAGAACTAACAATTTTTTTCTCTCTCTTGATGCGTAAGAAAAGAGAATAAAGCCACAGGTGAAAACATACTGTACCGTGTATGTGTTATCATTTTACTGTCGGAGTAAAAGTCACTACACATTTTATAGACTCAAAAAAAAGCTATCGTGTTCAAATGATTGTATGACTTCGTGTATTAACCCTCATTTACATTCATTGACCTTTAAATTCTATGTTCAGAATGAATATGTCTATGAATTGCACTGAAAAAGGAAAAACAACTGATTCTTTCGTAATACCCACTCTTAAACCCCTTTTTCGTCAAAATCATAAACGAGCCAAATAAATCGGAAATCTCGCCAATTTCATCATTGCTAAAAGTGTGGGCCCAAAAAATTACCTACCGCCCCAAAATCAACCCTAACAAAAAGTCAACAATCACTCGAGTGAAGTCGAGTGTCGAAATGAAAAGGTTAAAAAATCCGGGCCCCTACTCTCGAAAAAATTTGAACGAAAACACAGTGCCACGTTCATTCCTTTTCAAAGTAATGAGCTGTGGCGAGACGTACTTGAAATGTAAATAAAATATGAGCTAGCTCTTTTGTGGGTACGAAAAATGTTATTTTTTTAAGCATCCTAATTACTTTGCCATCATGCAAATTCGAAAGAACCTTGTTATTTAGATATTAACATGAAGGACGATCTTTGTACTTGGCTTATGTTTCTAATTAAACGGTACGTCGCTACATATTTTTTTTGTCAAGAAGGCCCACTTTTTCTTACGAATACATGCAAACAATAATAATGATTATATCTTTCAATCTAAAAAAAAATGTTTTAAGTTGCCTTTGCCAAAGAAAAAGTTTTTCTTGAAGTGATGTTTATCTTTCGTTTTCCATCAGGTCCTTGTGTGGCTGGCGTGGTAGGTCTCAAGATGCCTCGCTACTGCCTCTTCGGTGACACCGTCAACACTGCTTCGAGAATGGAGTCCAATGGAGAAGCTCTCAAGATTCACGTGTCTCCTGATACGAAGGCATTGCTAGACCTGTACGGAACATTCAACTTGCAGTGTAGAGGAGAAGTTGCTATGAAGGTACTATGGTTTTAAGACTCTTTGAAATGTTAGTCATAAACATTACAGCAGTTTAGAAGCAGAATGGACCATTTGCAAAATGTACCGTAACCAACCGTACCAATTGTAGTATATTAGACACCCAGTCTCTTGCAAATGGTACATTTTTCACTTGTCCTGATAACTGAAGACGAAAAACTTTTACATGATAAGTTTTATATTGTTATATTTTTGGCTAAAATACCACGGTGCATAGAAATTAAATTTGCTCGTGTGCTTTCATTTTAGAAAATATTACAATACATTACAACAATGCATTACATTATTTGCATTGCATAGTTTTTTACTGTTAGTATTATTTACTTGCATTATTGAAGCCCGTTACTAAACGTACCAATTGTAGTATATTAGACATCCAGTCTGTTGCAAATGGTACATTTTTCACTTGTCCTGATAACTGAAAACGAAAAACTTTTACATGATAAGTTTTATATTGTTATATTTTTGGCTCAAAAACCACGGTGCATAGAAAATTAAATTTGATCATGTGCTTTAATTTTAAAAAGCACATTACAATAACGCATTACAATATTTGAATTGCATTTTTTTTTACTATTAGTATTAGTAGTTTATTTGCATTATTGAAGCTTCTCTATCACAATATTATTCCGAGCTCGTCCCAGTTCCTGTTAATTCAATCTGAAATTAATCATAACTTATTTGAATATACAGCAGCTCTATTATAGAAATGCAATCAATTTTATCAAAAGCTGCTTGAAATGGTCGATGCAGACTGTCAATAATCTATTATCTGAACTACCTGAAGATACGTATTATTTATCATCATTATTAGATGCTGGCGGTCATTGCTCTTAATATAGGTAAATCAAATATTCAGCAATAAATAGAGCCCTAGGGAGTACGGCGAATTAGTTTTGTTCAAGAGTCTGTTAATTAGAATTGTGTTCTACTTTATAATAATATAATTTGTAAGCTTTTATTTATGTTTTTTTTCCAATTAGATGAAAAAGCTGCAACATGACGGCAGAGTACAGACAAGGTAACTCCATTTTTATTAAAATTTTGTTTTTGTTACAGGGTAAAGGAACTCTAGTCACATACTGGTTGCTAAGCGAAATAATAGACCCCAACGCGCCAAAAGAAAAACCGTTATTAATCAAAACTCAGACGCTGTCGACAGAAAGTGGGTCATTGTCACACTTGACTCCATTTAGACAACGATTAGATCAAAGCTCTCGATCATCAAGTAGGAGAGGATCGGGAATATTCCAGCAAAAAACAGATATGAACAAATTAGAGAAAGAAGCTCAACCTTTACTACAAACCCTCAGTATTCAGAGACAGCAATCTGATCCAACAGAACCAGTTACAAATGGCATCACAGATAATGGAGACGATATAGATAAACAAAGCGTTTCAAATTCCATATCACTGAATGTCAATTCGTTGAACCACAATTCAGTTAATTGCAGTCAACCTAGAGTCAAGTTGAAAGACTGTCAGACCACGAACGCAATCGCCAACTACAAGACGAACAAAATAGGTAATAACAATTGGATTTCCAAGTTACCCACAGCGAGCTCATTTGATAACGGTACCAAGAAAGGCGCCGAACGGTTAAAGGATTACAGTAGTGTGCCATTACTGTCTAAAGTTGATACACCCAACGATTCAATTGTGTAGATTTTCTGTGAAGTTAGAATGGACGTAAGAAACTTTACATCTTTTAGTGTGAAAAAGTTGTGCGAAAAATTCTTGCTTCCGTGTTTTTTCGGTCATTAAAGTGGATGTTGTAATTTTTGCTCTCACTTGCTCGTTCAAATACTATGTGCATACATTTAGTAGATATTGTACGATTGCGTTAATTAATGAGACCCTAATGGATTATATTCCCGAAACCATCTGTCTCAATTTATTAGGACGCTTCAAGAGGTGGTCGTTTAGACTCACATTAACCTTTTCAAATACAAAAACAACAAACAAAAACAAGAAACAAAATCTTATTTACTGCAAATACCTACTAATTTAATTTATTTATTTCGATTTCGAACATACAGTTTTATATTGTGTTAATTATACAGCTAATCTTATTTGTTACCTACTCTTATAAAATAATTAAGATAAATAGTAGGTTATTCGCACAATAGATCTAAATAAAAACAAAAGTAACTGTAGGTTGTAGCAAATTGTATCAGTTCAGATAAAATTATTAATGATATAAAATAAAGTTGAAGCAAAGTTTTAGTTACTAAAGTAACTGTTACACATTTTTCAAATGAAGTAAAGTAAGTAACTTTATGAAGTTATTGCTTAAAGTTGTTGTTATTGTTGCGCATAAAGATGAACATTACCATAAAGTTTCAAATAAATAAAATAAAAAATTGTCTTTGGACCACTGCATTTTGTGTGCTCATGTATTTACCAATCAAACAGTAACCATAAAAGCAAATGTTACAAATGAACTAAACTTATAAATAATATAAATGTTTAATGTCAATAATAGGTCACTTGGTGTTTTAATAGTTAAGGCAGTAGTCTTTGACTTCAAACAATGTGTTAAACTAATACCTAAAAGTAGTTTCGGTGATAACTGTAAGAGTGAAATGAAAATCGCCCTTGCGTGATGTTACTATTAATGTATTTTGGCTTAAATCTGTTCATATTTTACTTACATTCCCGATGAGCTTCAAAGTCTATCCTACTGGCCAAGCGTGTTATACTTTTAAAGGCTCCTATAAACAGGCACGACAAGCGACGCGACTCAAAAGCACCGCCTGTCGCGCGACGAACGGTGCCTTTGTGTCACGTGCGATTCGCGTCGCGTGTCGCGCCAGTTCGTACGAGCCTTAAGAAAAAAAGATGATTCGTCTTAAAAAATGTTCCGGTTCAGCAATTCTATTGGAATGATACACGTTGAGCAATTCTGATCACTTGGTAGGGTTGTCTATTTCCCGACTTTTGCTTGAGTGTGCTTCATTTTTTTATTATTATTGAAAGTCGCAGCGGAGGAAACGTCTGTAGTTGAGTTTATTTTTTCATATGGTAAATCAACACCCGGCTGGATTTAATCTTCTAGCCGTTAAAACTACGACCGAAACTAATAAATTCCAGACGAAGTTCCTTATTCGTGGTTAATAACTGATTTTAATGAGAAATTCTATTTTGAAATTAATTTCACATTTAGTTATTTCCGCCTTGTGGTTTTACCATGCAGCGTTAATTCCAGTTCCGTGTAAAATAATTTTGAAGTTGGTTTATACGCCGCACCTACATTAGATAATTAGCTCATTTGTGTGTGTGTATTGAATCAGAAATAACATCAATATGCCACAAATATCCATCAATACAGCGAAATCAAACAATATCGTTATATTTGAGTGTTATTTACTTGGAACCAACACTGCTATGCATTTATTAATAAAAATATTTAATTGATTAAAATATCCTGCTAGAATATTGTAACTGCAAAATAATACTTGCACAAAAGGTTGCAGTAATCGCACTCAGTATCTATTTCTATTGTAATATTAAAGGGAAATCTGCTGAAATAGTACAGCACAAAAAGCTATGTGAGCTTTTTAGCTTTCCCTACAATATGCTCAAAGCACACATTTCAAATGCTCAATGTGTATTCCTTTCACAGTCATTCAACACTACTTAGGGACATTCTATTTATTACAAGTGATGAGACTAGTTTGTAAATATTATGTACTTAATTGTTTATTTATTGTAAATAACGTCTTACCTATAACTATGTTGTGATCTTAGAAAGGTATATTTATAATTGTAGACGGTTAAATAAGAACGTAAATGTTTCTTAAACGTTATAGCAAATAATATAATGAGTGAGAATTAAATCAGTTTTTTTATTGAATTCATCATACACATTCATTTTACAGAATCACCGAACATACAACAAGGCTTTTTGAGAAAGAGCTAATAATCCGGGATATGCTACCACAATAAGTAATTAACAAACAAGCAGCTTTGCTGTTGGCTGTTTCTCTAATTAAGTCCTATGAGTCTACTATACTCGAATCGCTTTAGCGTGACAATAAAGGTCACTGACCCATCTACATTTTCTAGCATTCTTAATTTCAAAAACTGAAAATAAAGTTCGTTAACGTCCTGAATAAATATCTATCGTGATCTTCAACATGTTCGAATAACGAAAAACCATATTGTTTGGGTTCTTACGGAGAGATATTAGGAAAAGGGCAATGAGCGCTATTGTCAAGCTAAAGCGATTCGGATAAATGAAACGAATTATTCGGTAGTAAGTTAGTATGCTTCAGACTAGTATGTAGATTATGTACCAAATTAAGTTATATAATGAGAAGAGGCTAAATGCGCATAGCGTCTGTTTGGTATGACAAGTTATATCACGTCAACGCCGGCTATCGCTGAAAACCAGCGCTGGGGCTCTGTCTCGCATAGGGTCGTAGCATTATGCTGAGCGATTGCCGTTTTGCGTGGATGTGACGCATATTTTCCCCAATCTCGTTTTATTTTTTTGTATTTGTGTTTTTTCTTTGCGTAATGTTTACCGCAAATAAACGTATTTTCTTTCTTGCTTTCTTTCTATATTATGATAATTAGTTCCACGAAATAGTGTTTAAACGCAATACGTCATTGGATAGACTTGCGTTTAGTTTGTTTATTGACACAAACTAATAGTTCACTCCATTTATTATAACATTATAAAAGTAACGGCCAAGTAACTACACTTATTGTGTAATATTGCTGAAATGAGCTGCATTTTAGAGTTATTTTAAAAAGTAGATGGTAAATAGATTACATTACTTTGTATTTATTGTGAAATAATGGAGTTTATTACACGTTTGTATTGAAATAACGAAAGGATGATAACCGTTATTTTCTAATGTTATAATAATAAATGGAGTATAGGATACACTACAAAAAAATATATAAATTGCCTAACCTTTTCGCCAACTATTGACTGCCCGTAACGACTGTCAAAGATCTACGAATGACAGCCGGGATCAACGGCCTAACGTGCTTTCCGAGTCATGGAGGGGTCTCCATATGTAATGGATGCTCACCCATCTACGAACCAACCTCAGCAAGCGTATCTTAACCGTCGATCGACTCCTGCGGCTGTTATAATTTAGCCATGAGCCCCTCCAGATGAGGTGCTATTGTATCCCAGAATAAAGTTAAAAACCAATGTAAGTAAAAAACTTTTTTAAAACAAGCTTTTAATGAACTAAAAAGTACTAAATAAAACTTACGTTAACATATAACTTTAATATTTTCATAAAAGCTTGCAGCTTATCTTATAAGAAGGACGTTCACGCTTCAAGCTTTTAAGAAAATATTAAAGTTTTATTTGATGTAAGTTTTATCCCAAAAGCCAATCCTGGGTGCAGCAGCCAGATCATGATGAACTTTAGAACAAGCTATCATAATTATTTGCAGATTTAAAATGTTGTGTCTCTGCTGTTGACCGTTGAGGATTTCCCTAGACTGGAGCCAATTTTGGGTGCAGCAACCAGGTCATGGTGAACTTTAGAAGGAACTACCATAATTAAATACGTAGGTAAATTACATTTTCGTGTCTGTACCGTTGACCGTTAAGGAGTTCCTTCGTCTGGAGCCAATCCTGAGTGTAGAATCAGGTCATGCATCATAAACATGCATTGTCTTCGAAACAGAATCAACGTGTGAAATTTCAACTCCGTAGGACAAGAGGAAGTGGTTTTAATTCAGCTTGCAAATATTTGGTACAAACATAGCAAGTTAAATATAAGCTTGTAACAATAAGTAAAAAGGCAAAGTTTCATAAGCTCATTTCTTTTCAATAACATACCTAGACTATACCTTCTTTTTTTTTTGGTAACGGGCTGGAAATCCTCATGGATATCCTGACGGACGGTGTGGATGGAGGGGTCTGTCAGACTTCCACCGACTAAAACCACCCTGTGTTCCCTCGCACACTTGTACCGGGGGCTACGGGGGCACTTAAGCACAGTTCTACGCAGCCACTGACCTATACTATACCTAACCTAACATTTGGGTTAGTACAAATTAGACAAAGATTATGGATACGAGTCTGGATTGAATTGCTTTCATTTGTCTAACTAGGATCTTGGCCCTAAATATCTCAAGACCGACTGGGTATTAAATCATCGCCACTAACCGCTACTCGTATCTTTATTGTTAGTACGATAAGGTTCAAAGTTGCATACAGTCACAGTTTATAATAATCTAATAATCTCGAATTTCTGTTTCTTACTACCCGTATTGTCTTGCAACAGTGTATTTTTCCTTCATAGAAATTAGGGTCATCATATTTTTCTCGACGACACGTCACGTTAGGCGCATGCATAGTGAGCGCTGGGCAACAGTCTCCATGCGGAGGATGCTGGAGGATGGACGCGTCCGCCGAGGCCGGCTCTGGAAGAGGTAGCAAGACGACCTATTATAAACTCTTACCGCAAGGGTTGGATCCAGGCAAACATACTTTCTTTCTTCTTTCTCGGTGGCTAGAAAAGGATGCCTGAAGGGTTTGGGGGGAGGCCATTTCTCCGCAGTAGGAAAGACACTGTAGGCAATTCAATTTATGATAATGTTATAGAGGCATGAGGAACAGGGTGTAAAGTTCACTCATACCACCATAGAAGAGGGAGGATCCTCCGACCAGATGAGTGTCGTGTTTGGTGGGCAACTGCCCGACGTTTGAAGTCGGGACGTTGTATATATAGGTATAGGCTAGTTGCGCGGTAAATTCTGCTTGCGCGATGCAGGATTTTGCGTGACGTCAGTGTGACGCTTAGGTCGCATGTGGCGATGTAGATAACGCTACAATGTAGCAGGGGCACTACCTATCTTTTCTCAAAGCGTTTTGTCGTATTTTTATACCCTTATAGCTTCGGCCTGGATAATGTTAGAGAGTTCAAATTCTCAGGGTAAAATGTAATTAGCGAGCTTATAAAATACATTAAGTTTCATGAGTCTAGCTTTGGATTTTATTCATACCTAAAATACGTCGATTTCGTCACTGTCTGACTCACTCAGTCGCTCATCAAAACCTCTTAGTGCACTTCCCGAAATCCTAGAAAGCTGAAATTTAATATGCAGGCTAAGATTTACATACAAACAATATTTTAAGAAACTTGTAACTTTTACCCTCTAACTTTCGAAATGGGGGGTGGGTGCAGGTCTGTATACAAAATAAAACCTCTAGGGTACTTCCCGAAATCCTAGAAAGCTGAAATTTGGTATGCAGGCTTGGATTTGTACAAAATCAAGAAAAAATAAAATAAATTTGTAACTCTTTATCCTCCAACACTTGATATGGAGGGTACAGGTCTGTTCATAAAATAAAACCTCTAGGGTACTTTCCGAAGTCCTAGACAGCTGAAATTTGGTATTCAGGTTTGGATTTGCATTCAAATAACAAAAATATAAGAAATTTGTAACTTTTTTTTTTCTTTTGTAAACAAAACGTTTAAGCTTTCACCTTCTAAGGCCCTTAAAGGGAGGTGTAAATTCTGTATTTCTTACGGATAATCGGTATACCTACTTCCATTTGTTATGAAAGCTAGATTAGCATGTATATAAACAACAAAAAAGAAACTCTTTTTCTTTGGCTTGCAAACTCCTTGGCTATATACTTTTTATTTTATTTTTTATTTCAATATTATTTTTTCTTTTTTGCTAGTATGTGTCAAAAGGTTTGGTTTGTGTTTGCAATTTATGTTATATTTTCACTAAAATCCCACTAATCACACTTAGCTTTACATTTATTTTATTCCACCAGCCATTTATACATACAGTCCATTTTTCATCGCCTTCATTTTGGTCCTTCGAGCATCGCGATATGAACACACGTAAAGCTAAAGCCACGACCATGTCATCTCGTAGTTTGGTGCCTCATACCTCATTCACCCCGCCTCATTCTCCACCACCCTCTTCATTCTCATTAGTAGAAAAGGAGCCCGTAGTTTCTTCAACCAAAATCCAACCTACGATGATGGGGCGAGCGGTATACGCTCTGCGCAAACAAACTCGAGCGCGTCTTCAACCGTGAAAGCGCGCACGGCCATCACTGCGGAAGCCACCTATAATGGCGCCGTCAATATGAAAATATGAAGGGGCTCGCGCAGCAGCTATGTAGGTCAAAGAAGCTGAGTATCGCCGCCAAGCTTGAACAGATTGTTGCGGAGGCGGAGCTTGAAGGTAGTAGGCGAAGTAAAAATAGCGCTACGAGCCAAAAAAGGACGCAAACGTGGGTAAAAAATATATTTCATTTATTCTTGGAAACAACACGGCCGAGGCCTCACAGCCTGCTCATTTAGCGGACACTCAGGCTGCTCCTTCATCGGTAGCAGCACACCTTAGCTGTAAGGACGGTTTCGTTCCCCAAGCGCTCGGATTAGCCTCCATAGAGCCGCAACCCTCTGTCGTAGGCTTGGGCGTTCCATTTAACTATTGCATGACACAACATTAAAGACCAGTGTGTTAATTTCTTATCATATGCCTATAAGAGTGTCTGTGCGATGACCGCGAAACGGCCAAGCTGTACATTTTGATCAAAATGTATGGGTTGTAGAGTTAAGCCTTCTAAAGCTAGGGGCTTGGCTTTACGTTAGATCTGATAACTTTTTAATAGTGAAAGCGTTTTGTAAGTCTTGGCAAACTACTTTACATGAAATTTTTTTGGTGGGTATATTTATCGTATGGAACCCTCGCCACGTGAGTTCAACTCGCACTTTACCGTTTTTTTTTTAAATAAAGCTTTCCTAAGCTTTTTCCTTATTGTCGGACGTATGAACACGTTTCATCGAAGTTGATGGTTATACCTTGCCCGTTAAGTGTATTCTGTATTTTTTTATTGTTTTTGTTGTGTTTTGTTAACCGACTTCACAAAAAGGAGGAGGTTCTCAATTCGCCTGTATGTTTTTTTTTTTTTTTTTATGTGTGTTAGCTCATAACTTTTTTCTGGGTGAACCGATTTGGATGATTCTTTTTTTATTTGATAGGTGGTGCTTCACATGTGGTCCCATTTTAATTTGATCAAGGTCTGGCGAGTAGTTTTTGAGTTATCCTTAATACTGCAGATTTTTTCCACTTAGTTTATATGGATGATGTGTTAATAATTTCCTGTCACTGTTATTTACACACCAAGTAGTGGTATACGAATTTGTGTGGGGTAGGTACCGCAACTAAAAAGTGAAAAATAAAAACTTTTTTACAAAAAAACAACCGACTTACAAAAAAAACACTAAAAGATGTGAAAAATAACTTTAATTTCGGAAGTCGGTGGCCAAACACGAAAATACAAAACCAAAGGCACCGACTTCCGAAATTAAAGTTATTTTTCACATCTTTTAGTGTTTTTTTTGGAAGTCGGTTGTTTTTTAATAAAAAAGTTTTTTTTAATGTTTTTTATTAGAGTGATCTTATATTTTTGTATGCATGTGTTACTGTGACAAACAAATCTATTTTTCTTTCTTTCATTTTCTGTTATGGTTTCGATTGACATTTCACTGGTAATATACATTCTTTTCCTATGGGCTTAGCATGCCGCTGTCTATCTCTTCGAAGAAAAGACACAGCTATTCCCATACAAAGTGACATTTCGTTTCTCCATTTTTGACATCGCACCGTAAAAATCCTTCTAAAATCTGTCATTTTGTCTTTCGTTTCTGCCGATCGTTGTCTAGGTCCTTTATAATGAAGACAATTTGATTTTTTAATCGCCATGCTAAAGACAGTAGAAAACTTTTTACTCGACGGCCACAAAGTATAAAAACGGAATGGAAAAAAGGAATTTTTCACTTTTTGTAGCGAAAATGTGAAAAATGATTACCTACATGTTGAGTTTTAGGGGTAACAGTTTCATAAAGGGGGTCCAAATTTTCATTATGTTTGCGATAGGACACACCATTTTCGAGATATAAGCAAAATAAAACTTAAATGTGAATAAATAACTGAATTTCATAAAAAGTGCAGTTGACTTTTTCTACTTTGCTGCCGTCGTACTGTCTTCACGAAACGTCATTTTTGTATATTCTTCCGTCGACAAGACGGTGCTTGTGCGAAGCCTGCTGCCAGTAACAGCCCACAGCGTATGAACGATCAATTAATTAAGTTATTCCATTGTTTGCGAACGAAATACTAAAATAATTGTGGAATAGTGTAAATATTTAGAATGGGTTGGTAAAGCATCGATTACTGTAACGTTACGTGGTTAGTGTCCATAGTACTAAAATAATAATAATAATACCAGCTTATACTGTCCCACTGCTGGGCAAAGACCTCATACAGAGAAGGCATGAAAATTGATTCAAACGCTTGCTCAAGACGGGTTGGCGATTTCAGATTTCTTAAATGCTAGCCGCGTCACGCGGTTTAAAAAAAGAAACATAAAAATCATTTATTCAAATTACGCTGAGAATCAGCACTTTTCGAACGTCAAAATTACATAAGACAGACCCCAAAAACGCCCGCCCTTCACCACTTCCTAGTGCTTTAGCCGGGGAGAAGAAGTGGCGCAACAAACTGCCCAGCACCACAGCTATCTGTTCAGTAAGAGAAAAAAATAAACTTGATTCTATACATTAGTAGGTATGCAAAGTTATTAAAATTACAAGACACTGAACATTCAATTAAATTATTTATGTCAGCTAGCCACGCCAATATACCAACAAATACAATGAAAACTATACTCAAGCTAAAAAATTAAAATGTAAAAAAATCTTAATACCCACATAAGAACTTTTCATCCGCATAAGTCGGGGGTATAAGTAAGCCCATAGGAATATCGGGATATAAAGTAAATGTCCTAATCCAGGTCATGTCATGGTCTACCCATGTGCCAAATTTCATCCAAATTCGATCAGTCATTTTAGCGTGAAAGCGTAACAAACAAACATACAAAAAATATTTTCTCTATATAATAACAAGTTTAGATTAAGTCCACGTTTTGCTCACGATGTTTTTCTTCACCGATGTCAGTAATGTCTTAGATAAACTCAGAAAGAACATATGAATTCAAAAAGTCATATTGGTAATCATTAGGATTTGAACCCACGACCTCTTACATGAGAGGCGATGCGTTAACCACGTTCATTAATTATCTTTTAGGTAGTAGGTTTGTTACAGCAACAGATTAGCTAAACTTTTAAAGATGTCTAGTTTTGTTACGAAGTTACTGGGAATCACCGAAGAGGTCAGATACGAGCTCGGCTGATTACTGTCACTCTAGCAGAGTGTCGTATCGACGGTTGCATGGCGGCTGTCTTTTGATAACAGAAGATGATGTCAGCGAAGCCGCTGTCGTACCACGTCTACGAAGAACTGCCATAGTCCGGCACAAAATCCTGATGAAATTGAAACTGCTGAACCACTAACACGATAATGATATTATTAATTACACTTTCTTAAACGCAACGGAATCCAGGATATTTTAATGTCAATAAACAACCCCTAAGTCTTGGGTACCTTGCTCCGAATTCAAGTGACAAGTTAATTCAAGTGGATGTTAAAGTTTTATAATTATTATCCATCTACTCTACTCCTTAATGTTCAAATACAAGTGATTTGACCACAATGACTGACCTCATTTTAGTCAATAATTAGGTACTGACAAAGCCCTAAGAAATTTGTACCTAATTTGAAACATTGTAAAAGCCCTTTATTTTTAAAAGAGTAACCGTGGAGTTTCTTGCCGGCTCTTCTCCATAGGAAACAGCCAATTGGAACCGTGCACCTAGCTTCTGACGTTTCATAAGTGCCCATGTTGGTTTATGTGAAATAAAATATTTTGATTTAATTTGATTGAGTCCTAAATCTGAACGCAAACCCGAAACAGAGCACTTTAAAGCAGGTAAAAAGACATCAATCACATTTATTTTATTCTATTTTAGTGGCAATTGTGGACAGGTGCGGCCTGAGTAAACTAATAACAACATTTTATTCAAATTAGCTTCATAAGTGTTTAGTCCTATTATGAAGGTCTAAAGGTTTCAATTTATGATGGAAATATTTCGAGTTTTCTAACTTTTAGATAAGAATATCGATGCAATGAAATGTTTAATAATTTTCACGAAAAAGTGAATATTGGAAAAATAACTGCTATAACACACAAAGATACACATGTCGGAGAAGACAATAGTACGGGAGCTGAATTGACAACGAGGCGGAAGCGCTGTGATGTCAACGCTTCGATGGAGTCTAGATTGAAGTTCGCGCGGTCTTAACTCAAGATGTCCGCTCGCAGGGAGGGGACGACTCACTTCTTTGCTGGCAGCAGCGCGGACAACACTATTCTAGAAACAGTCTTACGACTCGTTGTGTTCAGTGTACCTACAGTGTGTGATTCCCTAGTGTGATTAATTTTTTCGTGAATTATAATTTGAGATGAAATGCAAACGGTTTTTCTATTGCGCAATAACCAACATTACCCAAAGTACGCCCACAGTAGTTAAAATATGGCTAATAATAACGAGAGAGACATACCTTCTCCGTCACACATATAAGGTCTACACCTACTACAATGATCTACTTATCAGAAATAGTTACAAGTTGCTAATTTTTAGAGGAGTTTTATTATTAACTTCTTCGTTTGCATGTGTTTCCGGTTATTATTTATTGTGAGTAAGTACCGTCTGCTACAGACACACACAACGTGTTTCTGTTTACCCTACCTTTACTGTATATTTATCTCGTAAAATAATAATTTATCGAGTAGTACATTTTGTTGGTCCAGAAATCGTAATATGATTACTTATAAATATTTATAGGGGTAATGTTAGTATTAGGCTGAATTGAAAAGGTTGAAACAATCTCGTGGGTGGCAATGTTTGGGTAACAGAATATTGTAGATCAAAATGTATATTCATTCGGGTAATTGTTGGAAATTATAAAGCAAATATTGATGCTTTTATTCCCCGCTTGTCTACCGTAGGCTTACGTAGGCAGGTACACACTTTCAAGAATATTTATAATAGAAAGCGGTCTTGGATGTAAAATAATTAAGTAGTGCAGCAGCCAGATTACTACAAAATGAAAGTTTGTACACATAACGCTGTAATTATGACTGTTACGAATCGGGAATATGAATTTTAATGAATATTCTCTTGTTTGGAGTAAAATTTTAGTTACCAATCGGAACAGTGATGAGTCGGCCATATAACTCATTTCAACAACATTTAACTTTCTAATTACCCATAAATACTCCTTTGATTAATCTTATGTCAGTAATAATCCATGTACCTTAGATAGATACCTACTCGGCAGTGGGTCCACCCACTTGCCTTGTGGCCTTGTTCCAACTAGGCTCACAATGATCATGAGGAAGTTGAATGTAGATAGATAGAGAGAACATGCTTTATTGTACACCAATGAAAAAGCCAATGTATGTAATTGCCCGAGCAAGCGCGAAGCGCGAGTGAAACGTCTCCGTTTTACCTTGGTCAAAAATACTTTTGTATGTCCGGATGTCCGGCTATTCTCCTCTACAGGTCGCAATTCTCACCCTCGTGAAATTTTGTGAGCAGGTGCTATAATTATATGGAGTTTTTATGTCAATACAGAATTTCGTTTTTTTTAAAATTGCTGAGATATGGGTGTTGAAACGTATAAAAAAAACATAATTCAGCCATTTCGCGCTCTTTGCGCATGCTTTTTGTTTTGTGCGCGGTGAATTTTTATTCAGTTTTAAGCTATGTAAAGACAAACTCGGGAGGTAGTCCACTGTCGGCTTACTAGTACATATCTGTTCCAATAACATCGACCTGAATAAAAATCACGTCTCTATAAAAAAAAAGTATCATTACTATATTTTTTTCCTATAAAGAAATATATAAGAGACAGGACTTACATCAACCAGTAAATATCTCATTTCTCTTTTAAGGAAAAACACGTTAGAAGCTTTTTAGGTTCGTTGACAATCTGTGGGGATGCCATTACATGAATATAATCCGCCCGCCCGTCACGCTCACTCTGAACTTGAAGAGACAAAAAAGATTTGCGCAAAAAATGTTAGGTTACTATGTGCCTTAAGAGATTATTCTTGATTTTATCTTCCATCGTATTGCACTAATCTAAAAATCACGTAATCAATTGAACATTTCAATGGACGAGAATTGACCCTTTGTTCTATGATAATAACAGTGCCTATCGCCTTGCAAAATGGAAGTGTTCATCTGACCTTACCTCAGAGGAATGCAAGAGGCAACTGAGGTAAACATCGATTTTTATTCGTCAAAGGTTTTAATGCTCACTTGCAATAGTATTATGTATAAGTGAAAAAGTGGTTTAAAAGGCGTATTGCAGTTTCGGAGTAAGGCAAGTTCTAAGAAAATCAGCCGTTGGTATGTATATAATTTCTGGGGAAGTATGACTCTTTAAAAGATGCAAGTGTCACTGCTTAAATTACCTCGTTGTAGTTAGACTAACCTACTAGTATTTCTATAGGTAAATAAGATATGTATCACTTGATTCCTCACCAATTTAAAGGTTAAAAAAGATACACACATCTCAGCTATTCAGAGACAGTACATTTTCCAGATTTCCATTACGATAGCTCAGTCAGGAGTTAAGAGTTATAACCAGTAAACGTGCCAAGTAAAGCCACATTCCATTAGATGTAATCAGTTTCGTTCGGAGATGTATTAGGGCATTATTTAGCGGACTGACAATGGACGGGTAATAGGGGTCTTTGTTGGTGGTATCGAATTAAAGGTTGATTTAGCTTTTTACTGTCTTTGTTTGCTGATATAGGTATTACTTTTGTATTGTGGTGCAATCACAATATTATAAAGATCTGTCTTTAGATTTGTGTTTTTGTGTGCGAGATAGAGATTCATGACACCGCTTTGGAGTGTAAATGTGGTACTTTTCCACAAACTATAGGACAGTTAATATCGTGTCCTGCATGTTCCCTCGTCTGCAAGTTACAGGAATTGATGGAGGCTACAGATGGCGCCAAACACGTAGCCGATTTATTTCTGGGCCGAGTCTATTTTTATTCCCATTGACACGCTACGAAGGAGAAGAATGGTATTTCTCAAAATCTTCTGGATTCGTTTATACTTTGGAATAAATGTTTGATATAATAATATCTAAATTAAACTTTCGGGGCTAAAGGCTTATTTTTATAAATACGTGTTCAGTTATATAAATATTTCTAAAAGTAATTAAAATTTACCACCATTAGAATAACTATCCTGTCCGTAGATTAACGGCCAATTTCAGGAATGATAGCCATTTCATCTGCTTACGAGCTGTTTTATGTCCATCGACAGATTTAATAGGTCCCTGCGTCCATCAGTTTTATGGGCAATCGACATTTTATTGTACGAATCGCTTCTGGGTGTGTCCGAATATCGACAAAGTTTTAGAAGCAGTTTTAGGATTGTAAAGTGAATTTATCCCATATTTTACGACGTCCTCAGTTGTTTTGAGAGATTCGCATGAGTTTAACAGAAAAATTGACCGGCGAAGATAATTGTACGAGCTGGAGGTTTGTCGTTCACATGTATTTAAAACACGAAGGACTTTCGGAATGTATGTCATTCTTTATCCAAAGAATAATCTACTAAGGGCGAAGTCTAAAATAATCTTGTTTGTGGATCCGATTAATATCATCCAAAACATTACCGCGAGGAGAAGTGTAGCTGGGGCACAGAACACTATATAACCTGGCGGGAGCTGGGGCAAGCTCGGCAAATCATTTGATGACTATGGACCTCACGTCGCCGTCGCATCGAATTATTACGAGACATACCTACACTAGGAAGTTCTCAAAGCATCGAAGACTAGGTATGTAGAATTGTGAACTAACGTTTTCTTTCTAAGATTTTCATTGCTTGAACGAGTTTCAATTTGATCAATGCACCCCTTGAGGAACCGACGGTCCTCAAGGGGTCAATCCAATTAGTTACTATGCAGAGCTCTCAGAAATTAGTCACAATTCAATGTGACACTAGAAGTGATGATAGAAACGAAAGTGATACTACTAATACATTTAATGAAAAAACTAAGTAAACTGAAATAAAGAAGGGAATTTTGCCGGTTCATTGGTTCAGTGATTTTCGTTCCCGATAAATAATTAGGAGGAAACTTTTGCTAGTTTTAAACGAATTTTTGTTCGAAATATTTTCCAAGATTCTCCTATGGTCTGCGTTGAGTACTCGGTGGTTAAATTGTCTTAATTCGAAAGCTTTAGGAACTAAATAGCTCTTGCTTGTGTTTATAAATAATTCCTAACAATTATTTATTAACGCTTAAATATCCGCAAGTTATTTAATAGCAAACGCCAAAAGAGGATTCGCTGGAGGAACGACCCTAGATTTCTTTCGAACCTGGAAAATTTATGAAACCTTTTCGATGAAGACTTCTAACTTCTTATAAAGAACTTTTAGTACCGAGAGAGTTATAGAAGAATTCGATTTATTTTTACGCCTGCAAGAACGTCTCTAACTTTAGAAATATTTACTGATGGAGGTACTTGTAGCAACCTCATTTAATTACAATAGAAGTTTTTGATTTTTATTTCCTTTTTATGTAGTTTGTTTTTTGCGGACATCAATTCGACCAAGAAAGTGTTTGAAAATATATTTTACTAGCTTTTGCCCGCGACTTCGTCTGTGATCCAAGATGAAAAGTAGCCTATGTCCTAACTAAGATCATGGTCTATCCATGTGCCAAATTTCATCTAAATCCGTTCAGCCGTTTTTGCTTGAAAGCGTAATAAACAAACAAACAAACTTACTTTCGCATTTATAATATTAGTTAGGATTACTTTACATTTTAGTATTCAGTATTTCAATTCCTACACTTATGTTGCATGATGAAGGTTATAATGCACTATTTCTTTTTTAAACTAGTATTTTTTAGTTGTTACCTAGCAACTGTTATGTTCTGTCATCCTATGTTTTAAGATGAAGTTAATTTTAATTTTTATTTTTATTATAATGTAAATAACTTAAATTTTCATTGAAAGCAAGGTCAGTCAAGGCGTTTTCAGATTTCAGCATTGTTTTTAAGATCAATTTCGGGTTCGTATTTGAAGGTCGTGGGAGAAACGAGAATTATCGTTGTAGTGGACTCATGTGTGTATTTGTTAACAGTTTTGAGGTTATTAAAGACATTAACCAGAAACTGGTCCTCGGTCAAGACATTTTCCGCACGATGTAGTTATAAAATTTTCATGATAATTGTTTAATTTTGAAAAGACGTTATGGTGCAAATTTTTGTGAATATTCTAAACAATATGATACGTCAATGTCGAATACTTTGGTATGTCAAGATCACTATGATGATATCAGAATAAATAAAAATAATATTACACCTCCTACTCTTTTCTATAGAAGATTTTTTTTTTACAAAAAAAACAACCGACTTCCAACAAAAACACTAAAAGATGTGAAAAATAACTATAATATCGAAAGTCGGAGGCCAAAAACGAAAATAATAAAACCAAAGACACCGACTTACGAAATTGAAGTTATTTTTCACTTTTTAGTTGTGGTAACTATCCCATACAAATTAGTATACCAACCACTACTTAGTATGTAAATAACAGTGACAGGAAATTATTAACACATCATAAATATAAACTAAGTGGAAAAAATATGCAGTATTAAGAATAACTCAAAAACAACTGGACAGAACTTGATTTACTTTGAATGGGACTACATGTGAAGTACCAGCTATCAAATTAAAAAAGAATCATCCAAATCGATTAACCCAGAAAAAAGTTCTGCGCTAACACACATAAAAAAAAAAAAAAAAAACATAGTCGAATTGAGAACCTCCTCCTTTTTTTGAAGTCGGATAAAAAGTGGTTTGAAGTCGATTTAAAAAGATATATCTATTATCTTTAGTTTTCAAACCTCATACAACAGAAAAATGAACATTTTGTTTCAGCGCTATCAAAAGATACAGATCCAATAGATGAAATTAATATCAATCCAGACTTGGAAGTTGCTAACAGGATGTCACTGAGATACGTTCTTCTTAAAGAGATATTGTTTTAATTTACCGCAGATATCTGTAGCTTAGTAGAAGTAGATATTAAAACGATCGATGAAATTCCAGTTCATCGGCCACCCTACAGGGTGTAAACGCGCCCAACACTTATAGTACCTACTACTACCTACTAGAAGAGAATGATGAATGTTACACTTAACAGAAAAGCAACGAAGTTCAAAAAAAAAAATACAAACATTCCAAACCACAATCAACAAAGTCTAGACCGCAGCTCTGTAGAGACATTCATTAAAAGTTACTAATATACTCTTCAAATTGTCGCAACCCAACTTTTATACTAAGGTGAATTGTTTTTCTTCGTAGATTCGTGTAGATTTCAAGGTTTACAAATTGAGTTGGGTTTCTTTGTGTTGCTACTGATTTTAGAAGTCTCTGTACGTCTGTACGATATTGTAGCTCGAACACTGTAAGCTGATGGTTAAAACCAGGTTCAAGTATGTCTACGAATATCTGTGGAAAATGAGAAATATAATGATGTTGATAACAAAGCTGGCCACCCTAAACGTCAACACGGTTTCCAAATAAATTTAGTTAGTTGTCAGTAAATTAGTTTACTTCAACTGACTTACAAAAAACGTATACACAAAAAACAGTACTATTCATATTATCAACACTAGAAATAAGGACAAACTACGTGCTCCCTTTCACCGGCTTCATAAGGTTCATAACTCATTTGTTGGGCTTGTTATAAACTTTTGTAACAAGCGTCCCTCAGCTAGATTTGCCATTTAATGTGGTTAAAGCTAAAGTAAAGTCCAACCTTTGTTCAAAGGCTATTCTATCAACGACCACTTAAGGGGGATGCGCCACGGTAGCCAGCGAAATTAAAATTATCTTACGTTTTTTTTGCAATTTTCAAGTAAGTGTCAGGTTATGTGTTGATTAAAATAATTCGCGACCGTAACGAATACGGTTTTACAGAATTATAGTCATTAGAATCAGCCATACCACTCCTTAAGTTAGAATTTGCCTCAAATGTCATGATTTCATGAAATAGTAATTCAATAAAACGAAAATACTAGACACGAAAGACGAAAGTACTTAGAAGCTCAGAATCTATATAATATTGTTAGAAATAAATTTGACTACATTGAACTGTCCAATATGTTATGTTATGCGGTTCTTAGGACAGACCGCAAGCGTAAGGCGCGCGCTGGCAGATTCATTTTCTGTGGGCACTTGTAAGTCCAACTCTGGCTTGCGTTCGCCTGTTCGCAGAATGGTCGATTCCTACAATAGGACTTTCGAACATATAGATATTTTTGCATGTGCTCCCTATAAGTTCAAAAATCTTATACATAAAGAGCTCTCTTGAATATTTTTTCCATATTTATCTTTTTCGTATCATTTCTCTCACAAATACTATTTATATCTTAAACGCGGTAGTTAATAAGTTAGAAAAAAAACATAATATTATTTATAAACCTAGCGATTATTTTATTATTTTTATCCCATAGTTAATATGTGAACAGCGTTGTGGGCTGCAATATTGTATATTTGTATTGTGTATTTCATATTCCATGTTTTATATTGTAGCTGTTTGTTGTTCCTTCTCAATAAAATAGGATAATATGAACTTAGAGAGATGTATTGATGATTTTTATGATTATAATTCTATAAATAAATATTTGATACCGCCGCGAATCATATTTAGATCAACATATAACCTGATACTGACCTGCAAATTGCAAAAAACGTAAGAAAATTTGAATTTCGCGGGCTACCCTGACGCTTTCGCCCTAAACGATAAGAATTGTTGGTCGCTGTGATTAACTCAAGACAATGTTTATGTTCTTTCTCCAGAATTAGCTTACCTACTGGAAGGTTATATGAGTTCATATAATTGGTTATATTATTTGGAAAGTAAATTTAGTTTAATTTAATTTTCATTTATTATTGACATAATCTACGCAATTCAATGTTTTTTTATTGAGTTGTTTTGCAATATTTGGTTAGCTAGCGAGCTCGACTATAGATCATAATCATTTTTGTTGCCCGAGCAACCGGCAGCAAGTTCGTCATGCTCCCTTAGATGTCATTGCTTGCGGTAGTGTCGGGGGTCGGGTTGCCTCCTTCCCTCAAATATGGCGAGGGCGTAGTGTCTGATCTTTGTGTTTTGCTTGTGAACGGGTGTTGCTCGTGGTGATAGGTGGTCTCGCTAACCATGGTTTTGTTAGTGTTATTAGTACTGAATACTATTTTACTTCGAAGGTCCCAGTTTATCATTTGTGACTTCAAGTTACAGCTGAACATAATGCAGCTTTGCATATGTAACTGGGCACGCCCTATATGTCTGGAGGGTTTTATTTATGTATTAAGTTCTGTTTATGTTTTTTTATTGATTGTAGTTTTCAGTGTTTTTGTTGGTTTATTAGCGTGTGCTAGCTGACACACTATGGCAAATAATTTAATTTAATGTTTTGTGTTTCGTAATGTTATTAATTTATTTATTTCCTTTGGAACACTTACAGCTAAACAAAACAGACTAATAAATTGAAAATTTGACTGACAGCCAAGACAAGTCTTCACTAATTATCGGAATAATAATAGAAGAAATCTGTGAACAACACAGTACTACCAACAAAAATAATATACCGCCAAAGCCAAAACTATACATATTAATATTAAATACATACAACAATACAATTAATTACTTAATATTGTATAGAATCCAGTTCTTCTAACTGAACAGATAGCTGTGCTGCTGGGGAGTTTATTGCGCCACTTCTTCCCAGCTTAATCAATAGGAAGTGGTGAAGGGTGGGCGTTTTGGGGGACTGTCTTATGTAATTTTGACGTTAAAAAAGTGCTGATTTTCAGCTTCTTTTGAATAAATGACTTTTGAGTTTGGCCGTTTTCCTTATACCTATAAGTATACGCTACATTGGCGATGTTGGAAGGGATGCGAATTGCGAATGGCTCAGAGATCAAAGACAATTAATTTCCGAGATAAAAACCGTTACTCGTTTGCGCGGATAATTACAAGAATGATAATTTTGAATTTTTAATTACCTATCCTGCCTCCGCAATTTATAAAGCGGTAACTCAACAAATGTATGTTACTATAATAATCCCTGGTTTATCGAAACACAATTTGTTCAGTTACCGATTTTTAGCTAATATGTGAATTTCATTACATATATGTATTGAGATCCAAAATATTTATTTTTGGCTTACGAAAGCTTCTTTCTATCTTTTAGAAACGGAGCGAAATAAGCCTGTAGCAATAAACAGAAAATGATCTATGCTTATCCTACTAGGTAGCAGTTTCTATCCTTTCTCCATGACTTCCGGTTAAATAATGTGAAGCATGAATACTACGTTGTAATGCAATAGGTTTTTGCGTTACCCTGAGCAAGCTGTCCTGAAGCGATATAGGGGGATTATGAATGAAATATAAATAGACATGACATTGTCTCGTACGTCGTTATGCTTTGGAACAAGGGCTTTCCCCATTTCTCGCTATTTATCCTTTGGGTACTTCAATAGGTACACATAAATTATAATTGATGTATTCTTAACTAACCTCCAACATCATCAGAGGTAAGGTTATCTAAGGCCTGAAACACAGGTTTTATAAACCTAGATCAGGCAGGTCTATATTACACTTAGAATTAAACATTTTCCTCGATTGTAATTAATGTAAATCATAATTTTATTTTATACTTGAATAAATTTTATTATTTTTTATTATTTTTATCCATTGCGTTTTCTCAGACACAACAGTAGAATACGCGTGTCTTAAGTACCTGTGACGACTCTTCCTGTGTGATCTGGCAACGGAGGCCACTCGAATTTAAAAGTATTTGGGGCGCAACCTAAAATGTTTCCTTGTCAATTTGTTTAAAAAGAAAAGCATTTTTTTCCGCGTTTACACCCTTACGAGGGTCATCGTTTGTTGGGTAGATATAAAAAATAACGCTCTTCAGCCATGACAAAGGAGAAAGGTCGTGCTTTGTATTTTTTTTATTTTATTGTTATCTATGACTTGCCAAGATTTTTGGGGTTCACTTTTCGAGTAACTACGGGCAACTCAGAATATTATAATGGCGTGGGACCCGCCCAACTTTCGGGCCAAACTAGTCTCGAATTTGGTTTTAATTTCTTTGATTAACTAAGAAAAATACTTTACCAACTCCCTGCAGGTAGGTATGCAACACCATGGCGAGCCGTCACTAGTGATTCAGCATCTGTCACAACCTGTCAGAGTGTGGTTTTATTGTATTAAAAAATATACTGACAACAAAAGAAATGGCTTCTATTGCGCGATTAATCAGGCCAGAAAAGTTTGACATCGTTTCAGAGACTCCAAACCATCGATCTAAAATATCGCCACTGGAAGGAGATATTCCAGAACTATAATTCCGAAGAAACATAGGAAAAAAAATTCGTTGCTAAGGCATAAAGTCTTCTTACTAATATATCATCTATGCTTATTATAGAGAACGTGAATGCAAAAACATCAGACTGTAACTAAAATAAAAACATATTTAAATGATTGTAAATATTCTGTTTTAATAAGATTACTTATTCATACAATATTCAATTTATTCAATCAAATCAAAATTCAATATTAAGACCAATATTTAGATGGTAGAAACCCTTCTTACCCACTGCTCAACTATTTGAGCAACTTTGAGCAGTAGGACATAGTTTATATTTCCGAACATTTTATGCTATATATCAGAACAATTTTTTGCTCAACTTAGTAGATCGGTAGGTCATCCTGTTATAAAATCGAACTCAACTGCTCTTGAAGCACAGGCCACTTACATATATTATAATCTATTGATAAGACCTATTTAATACACCTATTTGTAATTGACATTGTTATTGTCACTCATTGTAAATGTTATGTTATTGATGTAATGAGAATTTCATTGTTTAGTTTATTAATGCGTAAATAGATAATTTTACTCGTGCACCAATTTTTCCTTTACCGCAAACTATTAAATTAAATATATTCAAATGGATGGTGAAGATTCGACTCCGACAACTTCGTGTAAGTGAAAACTAGATAGATAATTATTAGTATTTATGTGCAGTGTATTAAATTTTGAAATAGATTCTCTTAATAGTAGTTTCATTGCTTACTAATTCATTTATTACGGTTCAGCACCAAGTGAGGACGACGCGATGAAAATCATCGATCATAACGGAGTAAAAGTTGTGCTTTACAAAAATCATCATTATCATAGACTAAGAGACTACAAAAACGGTCAAACTATATTAAGATGTTCCTCTTATAGAAAAACTGAAAGCAAAGGGACTAGGTGAGTTTATTTTTATTTTTACCAAGAAGGTCGATACAATTTCTGAAGTTCTCTTTTTATCGTGTCCTTCTATCTTTTAGGCAAAAAAAATCTTAAGTACACGGATCATTCATGTCCAAAAAATAACAATCATATTATAGTCATGGTAGAAAAAGATAAACATAAGATCGCAGCAATCTGTTCTGATCGCCCAATTCCGAAATTGTATGAAGAGGCGATACTACAGATAAATCGTGATGGGCATAAAAAGGAGATCATAGATAGTATACCTCTATCGAGCATCAAGCATGGTCTTTATGATGCTAGATATAAATCGGTTGGAACTACAAAGAGCATTTTAGAGCCGAAAAAATATCTCGAATTCCTTTTAGCTGATTTTCATGATGATCAAACGCGAATTTTGGTGTTTTTATTTTATTTATTATGCGACAACAAACAGCTACAATATAAAATGTTTACAAATAGCAATAATATAGGCACATAAGTTACAAAGTTAAGTAACAATATTGCAGCAGCCCACTACGTTATCCGCATGTTAGCAAAATTAAGATTAGGTAAAAAGTGCCACTAGATTAGCATTACTCAGGTATAAAAAAAGAAAATGATTATTAAAATACAATACAATTAATTAATGAAGTATTTAAAAAAGAAAAATATATATTTTGTTCTCCTGGAAATAAAGGAGCTTTTGTCGATGGAACTTTTAGTAGCTACTCCAATCCTATTACCCAACTATTTACTATACATGGGGATATGAGCAGTTCTTCGGAATCAATACATGTTAATATTTGTGTTAATGTCCGACAGTAAACAGAGAAGTTATAGATATTTATTTTGTATTTTAAAAACGCAATCACCAGAACTGAATATTGAACAACTTCACTACGATTTTGAGATTGGGATGATGAATGTAATAAAATAAGTATGGCTTACTGTGACTATTAAAGGTTGTTCCTACCACTTGGTCTAAAATGATTTGGTGAAACGCTAAAAAATTGGGCTGTCGAAAAAGGATCGTTCGTCTCTGCTCCGTGTTGCCATTAATAGGTGAGGAAAAAATAATGGAAGGTTGGAATTATATTAAAAGTGAATATGAAATTACGAAACTCGGAATGCAGCCCGCCCTTTATGAAGTATGTGAACAATATTTTAAAGAAAATGGACTATATAAAAATAATCAGCACATCACGAGAGCGACATAGAACCAACGATGTGCTCGAAGCTTGGCATTCAAAAATAAACAAACCTATAAACAAAAACACCAACACATTGTTAAGATTATTAAAAATACTAGCTGACATTGACGTGCTTGCTCTAGGTAAAACAGCGAACAGGAGAAGAAAGAAGATACATAATGATGATATAATTATTTACATACCAATGCAACTAATTAATACGGACAAGAAACTCCGTGGACATGTTTTAAATTATATTGTTACAAAATATTAGTTACGTCATTAATTAGTATACCTAACCAACAAGGTCCAGCGAGACGTCGAGCGGTGTGCATAAAGCATCACGTTTAATAAATAGACGAGGTCGAGTAATTCATCGTTGCAGTGTAAAATTAAAGAAATAAACGCCAAGTTACACACTGCTTGCTGCACATTCGTCGCTGTCACTTCAAACCTTTGCATCAGTTGAGTTTGACCACACGAGAGAAGTACAAATTATGTAAATGGCTGTTGACAGTTTTGTGGTTTCTTTTGTGCTCAGAGGCCACAACGAAATTACAAATACCCTATAGTATTTTGGTTTAAATTATTGAGACAAGCACAATTAGTATCATATCACCCATAATTTTTGGTAGTCAACGACACGATGCCTGCAACCAGGGCAGCGGTTGCGAGAGCTACGCCCTGCATGCGCGGCGTCTCAGGTTCCGAACGCGACTGCGCCGAACTCGTCAATCTGTGACAGTCTTTCTTCAGTGACATTATACGAAAAAAATAAAAATGTCAAAAATTGGTTTTGTGGTTTATTTTTTTTATGTGTTTGTTTTTAGTGCATGTGTATATATTTAGTTTATATAATTTTTTATAGGTAAGTCTTACAGAAAGTTTAATATATGATCAATGACGGCAGCTGAGACGCCGGAAAGAGTGCCAGTCAACCTGTCACATCGCTCGATGCGCAGCTGGTGAGATGCCTGTATTGTTCACAAACAAGCTTTTTTAAAGGCGAACGGGGGCTGAGGATACACCATGGAAAGTTTCACAGATCACATAGTGTATCATTGTGCTCCCTAGCTAAATCCCCAACATCAACACCTCCAGACCAGACCTTGTGACAAACACAACCAAAATTAAAAAAATCAACCCCGGTTTTAAAGAGAGTTCGCCGGGGCGCGAGACGGTCTGTTGCGCTAAGTTTAGCACGATATCTCCGTCTTGCGACCAATTACTTACCTTCCCTTATAAAATTCTACACGTGTAAAAAAAATTGACAGCCAAAAACATTAACTAACCAAATTAAAGACAATTATAACAATCCGACTCTAATTTTAGATCCAAAATTACCTAAATTTAATAACCAACCACAAAAAGGCTTATGTTCACATGTGGAATCCAAATTAAGTGAAGGTAACATCAGGGGCGCGGCCAGGATACTGTTCAGCAGCGATGTGGTGGCGCCTTACTCTCCAGAAACGCTAACAGCTCTATAGAGTAAACACCCAGCGCCTGCGGATGGCCTCACCTTTACCGACCCACCCGCCCCTTCCAACCTTAATTCAACCTTTCCAAACGTTTCGGTCCCGCAGTTGATTGCAGCCGTGAGCTCTTTTCGATGTGGTTCCGCCGGCAGCCTCGACGGCCTGACTCCACAACATTTAAAGGATCTACTGAGTTCTGGCACCGGGGAAGCTGGTGAGTCGCTTTTGAAGGAGCTTGCGGCCCTGATTAACCTCATGCTCACCGGCGGTGTGAACGAGGCCGTCGTCGATATCTTGTACTGAGCCAACCTATGTGCCCTGCGCAAGAGGGATTGCGGCATTTGTCCAATCGCCGTTGGGTGCACCTACAGGCGTACGGCAGCCAAAATATGCTGTAAGCTGTTTATCAAATCTCTTACAGCTAAGTTTCAGGCCCTACAGCTTGGTTTTGGCTCGAAAGGGGCCGCGAGGCTGCCGTACATGCCCTTTACACCTTTTTAAACTCCAACAAAGGTGAGGTCTTCCTCGTCGTTGACGTGAAGAATGCCTTTAACTCTGTAAACAGGGACACTTTGTTGGCTGAAGTCAAAAAGGAACTACCCGAAATTTATGTTTTTTTTTGGCAATATACCCCTTCCAAATTACTATACAAGGACAATGTTTTGGAATCTGCAGTAGGATGCCAACAAGGTGACCCTATCGGACCAGTCATTTTCAGCTTGGCTATTCATCCAATCATCCAAAAACGAAATTCAAAATTTAACGCGTGTATGTAGATGATGGAACGCTAGGAGATGATGTAGACACCGTTTTGAAAGACCTTCAACTGCTCGAACAGCAATTTAAATCTTATTGGCTTGGAACTTAATCCCTCAACATTCACCTTGATTAGATACTGTTGTTTTGGACCAAATATTATATATTTTCTACGTTCTTCCCCTTTATGGAAGCAGCCACATTTGTTGGACAAAATTGAACAACCTATTAGCAGCACAGTAACATCCATTTTAAACGTGGCCTTGGACGACCGAGCGTGACTTCAAGCCACACTACCCATTTGTTTTGGTGGCCACGGCGTCCGCAAAATTACCAGTATTAGCATACCGGCGTTCCTGTCCTCTGTCCACAGCACCGAAAAGTTAACCGGAAAATTTCTAGCCCTGGTTGACTCTGAAGTACCGTGCTTGAGTGGTGCGGTGAATGCCTGGACAGCGGTTTGCCCGGATACAGATCGGCCCGTGAACCCATCTTCCCAGAGACTTATACGTCCTCCAATAAAGCTGAGCGTGCCCGCCTGCTGGCTGTGGGAGAATGCGAGTTGGGCTTTTGGCTTCAAGCACTACCGTCACTCAACATAGGCACTATGCTGAGTGACACCACTTTCCGGTTCGCTACTTGTCTGCGTCTGGGCGCTCCTTGCGGGGCTCCTGCATCGCTGCCAGTGCGGTGAAGCTGTCGACTGCCTCGGACACCATGGCCTATCTTGCAGTAAGAGCGCAGGCCTGATAACACGACACGCCAGCATTAATGACATAATCCGCCGTGCTCTTGCCCCCGCCGGGGTGCCTGTTGTTTTAGAACCCAACGGCTTGGCACTCGACGATGGGAAGAGACGAGACGGAATGACCATAATGACCTGGAAGTTAGGCAGGCCTTTGGTGTGGGATGCAACATGATTGTGTCGACACCCTTGCGCCATCCCATCTTCCTAGCACGGCGGGATGTGCTGGGGCGGCTGCTGCAGGTGCGGAAAACCTCAAACGACGAAAATATTCCAATTTTATTAGGAGTTATATGTTCGAGCCGTTTGGGGTTGAAACACTAGGGCCGTGGGGTCCGAGTGCCCACTGGGTTTTTGGAGACATCGCCAAGCGGTTGGTGGACTCTTCACGTGACCAGAGGGCTAGCCTATTTTTTGGCCAAAGAATCAGCATCACCATATAACGTGGCAATGCCGCTAGCCCCTTTTGGGCATTTTTCCTGTCGACAGCGATGCAGACGAATTTTTTGATGCCCTATGATTATTTTCCTTCTTTTTTTATTTATTTACTTTGATTTAGATGTACATACTATTAATATTATTTGTAGAATCTGTAATAAAACAGAACTCTTACTAATTAAATCAGAAATCTAAATTGGGCACGCTCTCGAAAAATTACGATACACATTCAAGAAAAAACAAACAAATTAAATTTGATATTACTTTTAAATTTTCATACTAAGTTCGTTAACACTTATCCTGTAAGAAGAAATACATATTTTTTTAATGTTAAGATTTCTTAGTAGCGCGTGAAGTATATTAATTATGAGATTTGTAGTTTTTATTTCTAGCCTGTAATTAATATACTTATAGTTGTGCAGTTTTAGTTGATATTATTATTCATAGCGGGTATTATTACCCACTGCTTTGCACGGTTTTTACGGCTTGACAAAATATGGAAATTTATTTATTAAGTGCAAGTTTAATATTACTTAATGTATGTGCGGAATAAATTCTCTAAATTCTGGTGAAAAAGGCATCAAAGAAGCGTTTAGAAGAACGGCGCGATCACATAGACAGCATGAAAAGGACTTCTATTTTTAGGTAATACGTATAGATAATAGATAGACAGTACTAAAGAGTGGGTAATAGTAATAGTCCATTTATTTGTCAGAATATTGTTACAGAACGTCTCTATACCAATAACACTAACTAACCCTAACTCTATGTAACATCTACATAGTTTTTAAAGTTCATAATATTCTGCCGTTTCCTACATTTTCAGGGTTTTGTTTAGTTTTTTAGATATAACATTGAATTAAATGAATTATTGCAAATTAGTCAAATATTATAGAAATGTCATAAAGATTAAACTAAGTCAAGGTGAGAATATTATAATTATTTCTTTATATTTAAGTCAACTTTTCATTCATAAAATCGAGATAATTGAATAATCTACATAAAGTTAAGAGTTTTAAAACAATCTGGTGGTTTATTGTAAACTTTGGTCTACATACAATATACATTATTAGAAAAAATAGTTTATAATTCCGTCTAGGTACACGAAGCATGTGAACTTTGCGGCTAGGACTGGATGGTCAACATCAATATGCAGATCAAATTCATGCTTATTTTGGTACACAAAAATACAGATTTCAAATATATACAGAGTGGCAGGGACGCGTAAACTGAAACCATGAATTAAGCATAATGATTCTAGACCCGACCCCCTAGCGTAGAAATTTTACGTCAGTTATCAAAAAAAAAAAGAAGCTGTTTCATAGAAAAGTGCAATGTATGGCTAGCGCATTTTTTTTTTTAATACTGCCGAATAATTTCAACGCAGGGGTATTCAGAATCCGCGAGAAATCGCGGCACAGCGGACAGAGCTCCGGCGGAATCTTATGGCGGCATGGAGAGTACGACTGTCGAAACCCAGCGCTGAGCACGCCACAATTGCGGCGGTAAGTCCCCTCTTTGTGGAGTGGATTAAGAGGCGCCACGGCGTCCTCACCTTCCGCCTGACGCAGGTCCTCACCGGACATGGCTGTTTCGGGAGGTTCCTGTTTCGGATAAGGCGGGAGGAAACG
The DNA here is from genome assembly GCA_916610205.1 of Griposia aprilina. Classification (NCBI taxonomy): domain Eukaryota; kingdom Metazoa; phylum Arthropoda; class Insecta; order Lepidoptera; family Noctuidae; genus Griposia; species Griposia aprilina. The sequence continues at coordinate 6,021,788 of OU744306.1, forward strand.
CCCGGGTGTTGGCATTGTGTGGATCGACCGGAGGACACGGTGGAGCTTACGGTGGAGGTCTGCCCGGCTTGGGCGGAGCACCGCCGTGTCCTCGTGGCGGCGATCGGCGGCGGCGACCTCTCGCGTCCGGCCCTGGTTCAGGCCATGGTACGGAGCGAGAGGGAATGGGAAGCAGTCACCTCCTTCTGCGAAGCAGTAATGCTCGCGAAGGAAGAGGCGGAGAGCGTGAGGGAGAGGCAATCATTGCGCCCTCACGCCCCTAGTCACCGCAGGAGAAGACACCCTGGGCGTCGGAAGTCGATAGCCGACTCCCGGCCACCGAAGGCGCGGGCCTGCGGATGGCGAGCAATGGGCAGCTCGCCGTCCGCTAAGGACCAGGCCCGGATCGACGGCGCGTTGTGTCCCACGCGCGCCTCAAAGAGATGTCAGCATAATTGACGGGGTCCGATGGGGCCGGTGCCTGCCGGGGTCGCTGATTGTTCGAAAAAGTTACCGTGGCCCTGGCGCACAGGCAACTGAAGGAACACGGGTAGGTTTTAGTCAGTAAGAGTCTCACACGCCCATCCGCTCCGCCCAGAGCGGGAGAGGGAATTTGATGATTTCCCACCCAAAACAAAAAAAAAGAAGGGTATTCAGAATCATTTACTGAATTCATGGTAACAGGTTGAGCGGCGATATTCCTGCCACCTTGTATAGTGCTGGGAGTCGTAACATTTTTAATTATTGGAACCAAGGGACAGCTGTCTAGTGGGTGCGCTCCACATATCCAGCGAACGCATTTCTTCTGAGCTCATGCCATAACGCAAAATTGATGAGACATAGCCATCGTATGCACACAATGGCGCATCAACACTAGTCACAAGTGTTATATTGTATAGAAATAATACGAATCAATCTATACTTGTGCAGAGCTCGTAAATACGAGCTTTCCAGTTACAGTGTTTTGTCTATTGTTATCCGTAAAAACTTTGTACTCTCAACTGTGTCATTGTCATGAATTATTTTTAACTGTGGACTGTTGTACGTTTAGAACAATATCATTTTGGTCTTACTAATATTAGGTCTTTACCTATGAAATTGCCGTTCTGCAGTACTGGCCATTTCAAATCAAAATAATTTTTGTTTGGCTAAGAATTCTAATTTCAAATTAATTTTATTTTAAAAACATGGATTTTTTTTTCTAAAAGTAGTCATTTCTTTATTGATTAGTGTTACATTTTCATCGCATTTCAATCTTTTTCGTCATCATGGATACGTTAAAAATTCGAGTAATTATGAAATATGAGTACCGTCGTGGCAGCAACGCGGCACAAGCGGCACGCAACATCAACGACGTTTACGGAGCTAACACTACAAACCAACGCACCACCTGTTATTGGTTTGCTCGCTTCCGTTCTGGAAATTTCGACCTGAAAAATGAACCTCGCGGTCGTCCGAAGACTTTGGTCGACAATGACGAATTAAAGGCGATTGTGGAAGCTGATGATACACAATCTACGGCTGAATTAGCAGCAGCTTTCGACGTTAGCGTCAAAACAATATTGGTCGATTTGCGTCAAATTGGCAAGGTAAAAAAGCTTGACAAATGGGTGCCCCACGAACTCAATGATCGCCAGCGCGAAGTACGCGTCGAGACGTGCCTTGCACTGCTCAACAGACACACAAATGAAGGAATTTTGAACCGCATTGTTACCTGCGATGAAAAATGGATTCTGTTTGATAACCGTAAGCGCTCAGCAAGTTGGTTGGATCCTGGTTCAGCACCTAAACAATGCCCTAAACGAAAACTTACCCCTAGAAAAGTGATGGTCACTGTTTGGTGGTCTAGCGCCGGTGTGATTCATCACAGCTTCTTACCAAACGGGGTGAGCATTACTGCAGATGTGTACTGTGAAGAACTGAACACAATGATGGAGAAGCTGGCGCATCTCCAACCAGCATTGGTCAATCGCTCGTCTCCGCTGCTCCTGCACGACAACGCGCGACCTCATACTGCACAGCAGACGGTCTCCAAGTTGCAAGAACTGGGGTTGGAAGCTCTCCGTCATCCGCTCTACTCACCAGACCTTGCGCCTACAGACTACTACTTTTTCCAGAATTTGGATAACTTCTTGGCGGGAAAAAAATTTAATACCCGAGAGGCAGTACAAAATGCCTTTGAAGAATTTGTTGCCTCCCGTCCAGCTGATTTCTTTAAGAAGGGCATCAATAAACTGCCACTGCGATGGCAAAGATGCATTGATTGCATGGGTGATTACTTCGATTAATACAAATAAAAAATTCATGAAAAAAATTCGTTTAAATTTTTTCATACAAAACGGCAATTTCATAGGTAAAGACCTATTATTAGTGTGGAGATATTTTGTTTGAGCCATCTGATAATTTTATTTAGTGTCTCATTAATTTCGGTTTGGTAGTCATCTATATCATAAGAATTGTCGTTCAGAATGCTGAGGGTCGTATCATCAGCATATAATATGCAGTTGTGGGAGGTGACGCTACGTAAGTCATTAGCATACAGCAAAAACAAAAGTGGTCGCAGTATGGTTCCTTGGGTAATACCCCAATTATTTTACCGATATGGAGATCTACAGACGATTTTTAGATGCCCTGTTTGTCTCGAGATCTCAACATATTGGTAGTCGAAGGGTGAGGTAGCTTAAAGTCGATGGGTGAGGTAGCTTACGAGACATTTCAACGCGTTTCCTCAAATGCCGTATCGATCGAATTTGAGAAGTAGTAATTTATGGTTGACGGAATCGAAAGCCTTGGAAATATCTAGAAAAATAGAGGTAATTGGTAAGACTAACACACACACATTAGGACTTTTGACTATCAGTTTAAATAAAGCAAAACAAGCCATGTAGCAGATTAATTTTTTCTAAAAATAAATTGTTCTTCATCTATGATGTCATACTTTGATATGAAGCTGTAACGTTTTTCATGTAGTACTTTCACAAAAACTTTTTAAATTATTGGTATGAGCGTTATGGGTGACGACAGTTGTTCCATATCATTGGTGTCATCTTTCTTGTGGACTGGTTTAACAATAGAGACATTTAAACGTGACGGAAATAAGCTTTAATTAAATGATGGGGTATATGATAAAAAAATAGCATAACTTGAGAATGTTGGTGTTTATGTCATCATAGCCTGTAGAGTTGGTAGATTTTAAGAAATTTATTTTTTTAAAACAGTACTCTCATTGGTTGAGGTCAAATAAATTGTATTTGGAAGGTGAGTTATCCGCGGCGTGAAATCAAGATATGGGTCAATGGTCTTATTTGTCTTAGTAATATAAAAATTATAAAAAAAAATCAGCTGTCGTTTCTGTATATACAAGTAGGTATTACACCAGTACACCACACAATGATAATAATTAAAGTTATTCCCGTGAAGAAAGCCCCTTTCAATTGTATCTAACCCCCACCCCGGCTACATGGTGGCGCCCAACGTGTTTTTTGGTATAAACATTTTTAGGTGTGTCAAATTCTGCATGGGTTACATTTTATTTATTTCTCTTGCAAGTCTGAAGTAACCGTAAGAACTGCTGTAATTCTTGTTTTGCGTTTTTTTTTTTATTTCGGTATTTTGATGGCTTACAGAGTTTGCTCTGCAACATGCCGCGAAGACCAACTTTAAAGAGTCAGAGCAACCGAGTACAATAACTATAACTCATGAGCCGCTGACTCTTCAACAATTCTGTATAGCGGGTATATAGTGCTTGCACTTGAATGAAATTGACGTGGGGTGCTGTTGGTAAATAGTTCTGGTAGTGTTTTGTGGAATTGTATTGAAAAACAAGATGGCAACGTATGGCTGATTTTGGCAACTCGCCAAAAATCCTTGTCCAACTATTGTATCTGTGTAATAAAAGTACTACACTAGTTTAGTATATAGCACACTATTGTTACAGGAAAAGGAAATAAAGTTTTGTTCGTTGTAAGCCAGCCTGTGTTTCACTCGATATTCTAACAACAACTAATATATGAACTTCCAGTAGGTACTCAGCTCAATGGCGAGCTGTCACAGGCGTATCAGCACCTGTAACAACCTATCATTTCATATCTACGTTTCTGATAGGTTGAATGTGGCAACGATAATATCAAAGTTTTCTCGTGAAGAAAGCCCCCCTGAAATCACACTTGACCAATGTATAGCTAAGCTGTCTACGAGTATGTACAGATAGATATTTTTCATCTATATTATTGTAGAAGGCGAAATAAGCAACATAATTTTCTCAAACATGCTTGGAAATTCTAGCATTGTTTTGACAACCTTCTTCGAGATAAATCGAAAGTGCTGTACTGGTCAAAAACATGCGAGCAGCGGCCAACAATGTTAGTATGAAAATCCATATCTGTCTCGTTAAGCGGCCGGCAATGTTAATATGGAAATCCATATCTATCGTGTTTACCGGCTCGCAATGTTAATATGGAAATCCATATCTGTCGTGTTTAGCGGCCGACTGAATAACTATGAAAACTCATATCTGTCTTATAATTTAAAAATGTAACGAACTTTTTACTTCGATCTATGGCAACCAAGGAAGTAACTTATCAGAGATTTTATTTAAATCTCGAACTCGCTTAACCAATAGAGCTGTGTAAAGTGAAAAAGAAACAAAATGAACATATTGGCGCGAGAAAAGTTATCGTTGTTCGTCATGGGTTCTGAAATTTATAATTAATTTACTTGGGTTGAATTTTCGCGCATTATTTGAGAAAAGTACTATACAAGCCATGGCCGCAACCAGGCATTGATGGACTCACGTATGTGTGTATCGGCTTCGCCTCGGCCCACATTTTCACGTTCGTCCATCAATACCCCTGTTGTCGGCCGCTGCAGTAATATACTATTATTTATAATAGCCGATGATATCAATGATTGTTTCACATAAGTAAATCATTGGCTGATAAATATTAAAAGTACATTAGCTCAACTCCAAGTCTCCCTGTATACGAGTATTTCAATTCGATTGGCACCACATCCGTCGCCTCCGGTCATCCGGCGCTCATCCGGCTTGTTATTCAAATCTTGTTATTTGTTGCGTGAGCTGTATCGACGGACACGGTTTCCAATCCGGGTTTACGATTCCTAGGGGCTATAATAATAAATAAATTCTGTTTTTAGCTATGAATAGCGAGTGTGTGAGCCTTGCGGCAATGAGAAACGTTGTTTAAGAACACTGATCGTAAAATAATATCAAGAATTATTTGAAAAGGGTCATTTTTGCGAAATGGCCTCTCAAATCATCGTGGCTTTAAAAATTGTTTTATTAAAGTCTTTCATGAATACTGGATAATGACGAGCCCAAAATAACCAAATTGCATCAAAGCCAGTTTGTTATTTTGGACCGAAGTTTGAAACTATATCTTGACATCTTTGATTAAATACTGAATAAGGGACTGGATGGTCATTAAACATCATGACAGCTCACTTTGAAATTTGCTCAGAACTGTCAAAGAACATTAGTTCCCTTCCTAGTTTTATTAGGGGTCAAATAACAATAATAAGCCATCGATTTCTGTCATTTCCTCGGTTCATTGTTTTTGTACACTTTTCATTGTATGAGTATTATACGGCTAAGTAAACGTTTTTTTAGCCAGCTAGCTACCTTCTGATCGCAACTTTGTTCACGTGAAAGTCGTAAGATATATAAAAATAACAGCTACATTTTTATAAAAGTGCCTTGGTCCCGACCCACCGCGTCGCATCGCCGCCCGCCCTATTATTTCATTTTCGCTGAGCTTTCTTTCTGACTTTTTTATTTTTGCTCAGCTGCTGAGGGGCGTAGCGTGATATTAATCTATATATATAAAATTCAATGTCCTGACTGAGATATCAACGCACAGCCTAAACCGCTGGTCTTACAGACATGAAATTTGGAGGGTGTGTTTTTATAAAGAGTAAGTATCCACTAAGAAAGGGTTTTTCGAAATTCCAATCCTAAGAGGGTGAAAAGAGGGGATTTTTTTTGTATGAAAAATCTTATTCTTTGAGTTAATAAATTTGAATGAAACTTGGCACGAATACTTACCCAAATGAATTATGAACTTTGTCATTTTTCAAAATTACCCCCAAAAGTGGGATTGGGGGGGTGTCAAAGTTTGTATGGAAGAATTTTAACGCGCAGTCTGAATAACTCAAAACTCAGTATTTATACTTAAGATCAAAAATAAAGAATAACCTGTTTCAGGATTTTTCGAAAATCTACCCGTAACGGGGTGAAAAGGGGTAGTCAATTTTACAGGGGAGGGTTTACTGGGAGCTTTGATTAATTAAAAATGGTATAAATAATATTTGAGTCATGGAAACATTCCAAACGAATTTTCATAATTCCACCCCTTTGGGGGTGAAAGAAAGGGATACAGTTTATAATATGAAAGATATTATTAATTCGTTTAGAAAACGTGGCATACCTAAACTTATCTAGGTAAATCTATCTATATAGATAAAATTCAAAGTCCAGATTGATTATATCAGCGAACAGCCTAAATTGCTGTTCCTAGAGACATGAAATTCGGAGGGTGTGTTCTTTATGAAGAGTAAGTATCTGTAGGGGCGCGACCTAAGTGGTACCTGGTGGACTTGTTACGCTGCTAAGTTAAACACTCAATTAACTTTAAAAAAAAAAAATGCTGAGAGGTGACAATAAACGTTTACGCTAAGCTATCGCTAGAATGAGCAAAATGATGGAACTGAATGCCCCCGGTTGCTGTCCGTTATGCACTTAGCTCGTGGCGCAATCAGTGCGGCCGTATTGGATCGCTATGTCAGCAAACGTGGTCGATTTCAATTATTGCATCGAACAGTATCCATTAAGAAAAGGTTTTTCGAAATTCCACCCCTAAGAGGGTGAAATGGGGGGTTGAATTTTCTGTAAAACTTTTTATTCTCTGTCGATTGAATCGATTTTTTTTACACATACTCTTCAATTAAAATTAGGAGACATGTGCATCACAGTTTTTCCAAAATCATCCCCCAACAGAGTCAAATAGGATCTGTCTGTGGTAGAAGTGTATCAGTAATATGTGACATCCCGATTTTCACGTTGTCTGGTGGTATGCGGCATTGATAATGCCAGTTTACTTAGTTTATGTGTATAAATAGATTTAATGAATCATTGTCGTCACCGGTGTCCAATCTCAATTAAGGTATCAAGATGTATCAAATATGTAACTGATATTACTATGCACTAATATTTCCATTTATACGTAAGTAGCGGTCGCAAGCGCTACTGTTGAGCATGAATGAGGTCCTGGGTTCGATTCCCAGGTCGGGCAAAGTATAATTGGGTTTTTCCAAAAGGAATTTCTCAGTAGCAGCCCAGAGTCTGGAATTGTGCCCGGTTGATGGCAATAGGCTCGGCCCTACTACATGGGACTGAAAACATAATTGGCGAAATGTGGGTGTACTACAGGTACACCTCTGCCCAACCCTTCTGGGAAACAAGGCGTGATGTTATGTTATGTTATAAGTAAGTACATGTGAGGAGCTCGTGGCTAAGTAATATATAACAGCGGTACGGGTCGATCCATCAGGTTAAGTTACGCTTGCCAGGGTTGGTCTGTGGACGGGTGACGATCTTTATATATCGAGACTCCACCATGCCTCGGAAAGCCGTTGGTCCCGGCTGTCATTCGTTGATCTTTGAGAGTCATTATGGGTCAACAGAAGCCCGAAAGTCTGACAACCAGTCTTACCAAGGGGTATCGTATTACCCAGTTACTTGATTGTGGAGGTCAACTAGGTAGTCGTTTCATATAAAATACTGGTATTCAGCTGCATCCAATTGGACTGGCAGCCGACCCCAATATGAGTTGGGAAAAAGGCAGGCAGATTTATTTTTTGAAGTACTTAAGTACATATGCATAAAATTAAATGTTTACACTAACAACACGACTAAAAATCAACTAAAAAGGTATAAACAAGAGAGAGAGAGAATATGTTTTCACACACGCTTTGAGTTCTGTTAAAAATATATTACTCTCATCCCAGAGATTAGTTTCACGGAGAACTTCGTCCTTATTGCTTTGTTTCATATTGTCAGTTTGTATATTCAATTGAGATAGTGAGAGCGCCTATAATGTATGTTTCAAAAAAGGCAACTCGGGCGAAGCCACGGGAAGAAACTATATATTTACTATATACATTGGAAAGTAACTGTCTGCCTGTCTGTATGTTACCTTTTTTACGCATAAACCACTGAACGGATTTCGATAAAATTTGGCATGGAGATAGATGGCATCCTGGGGAAGGACACAGGCTTTTTCTCTCAAAAATAATCATAAAAGGTGATAGGATGAAAGTTTGTATGGGAAACTTAGCATTTCTTATGTTAGGGATATAAAAATCGATGAGGAGCTCGTGGCCAAATAATAACAGCCACACGGGTCGATCCATCAGATTAAGCTACTCTTCCTGTGTAGTACTAGTATCAATATCTGATAACTACAAAACCATGATTTTACAGGAGGCGGAAGAAACGTTCCATTTCTACAGTTTTTAACATTTGAATCAAAACGTTACTTATATTTAAAAAATAGTACGAAACGCTTGTGATGGTGATAATGATTTCAATCAAATATTTCAGGTTAGGGATTTCATATTTTACCTACGAATATGCAATAAAGTAAAAAAATGCTAAAATGTTAGTTAATAGATATTGATACTTCACCGTCGATATTATTAGTATAGTATAGATGAAAAATATTAGGAGTGAAGGTTTAAATAGCAAAGAAACTGCAGCGGTATCTACATCGCCACATGCGACCTACGCGTCACACTGACGTCACGCAAAATCTTGCATCATGCAAGCAGAGTTTACCGTGCAACTAGCATGTATACAATGTCCCGACATCAAACGTCGGGCAGTTGTCCACCAGACACGACACCCATCTGGTCAGAGGGTCCTCCCTTTTCTATGGAGGTATGAGTGAACCTTAATACACCCTCTGTTCCTCATACCTCTATAAGACTATCATCAAAACACAAAGAAATAAGGTTTCGGATAGTTCAAAAAAATAGTTATACATAATAATGTTGATAATTAACAAAATTTTATAAAGCTTAGCCACAGACATCAATAGATAAAGATAGATGGATAGAAAAGTGCAAAGTGCAGTATGCAACACGCAAGTAAACATTAAAGCTTTATATCCGACCTATTTAGCCATTCTGAATTTTCGAAATGTCGGACATATCGTCCAACGGCAAATAAATTAAAACACGGAAAAGCTAGCTTGCAGCTTGTTTATTGCAAGCAGAATTTTGCCTGGACGCACAAACTGGTAAAAATACAAAAGAGAAAACAAAATGTAAGTTAAAAACCTTTTTCAAAACAAGCTTTTAATGAACTAAAAAGTACTAAATAAAACTTACGTCACACACAAATAACAAGAGACATTATATAGAAAACTATTTTGATATAAAATATTATTATTATTTTATTATTTATTATTTATATATTGAAAGCTACATTTTTGTTATAAATTAATTTATTTTTGATTTCACACAAATTGTTCTTCAAAAGAAATGGATGCTATTTTTTTTCTCATGCCACTCTCATTCCTCGTATATTTCACGTAGTATGGTCTCCTCCCTCACCGTCTTTCCGAAGTTGAATAGTATTGGTGCAAGATGCTAGTGGCTTTCATAGCAGCAGTCAAACATGTATGTACCTGTAAACAAGTATAATAATTGTTATTAAAAGAAACTGGAACCCAGGTGCAAAAACAATAGGAAGTAATATAGACACAAGTACCTACATACTATGCTATGTACTATGCTATTTTATCGTACATTTTCTATAGTGAGTTACTTTGATGACACTATGATGTAGTATATTTTAATTTTTATTATTTTCTAATTTGTAATGCTTTGAATAATGGATAAATTTATACTTATTTTTAACCCCTGACGCAAAAAGAGGGGTGTTATAAGTTTGACCGATATGTGTGTGTGTGTGACTGTGTGTCTGTCTGTGGCACCGTAGGTCTTAAACGGGTGAACAGATTTGAATGCGGTTTTTTTATTTGAAAGCAGGTTTTCTAGCGATGGTTCTTAGACATGTTTTATCAAAATCGGTTCAGCCGTTTCAAGGTAATCAGCTCTTTTGTTAGCTGCAGTAAGGATCTTAGACGCATTATGGGTATTTACTTTACTTTCAAACATATGTGTGACCTAAATTTTGAAACACCCATGTACGCTATATAAATATGCAAGATGATGGAATTCTTGGTCCGCTTCTGCAGCCAGGATATCCAGCACACCAGTACACTCTCAAAAAAATAATAGCAGATATATCGTGTTTGGTTTCGTTTTGATCAGTATTTAATTCTACATACAATAAAATGGTGGCAACATGATGAGCTGATGTTGCAGCCAGGATATCCAGCATACTAGTACACTCTTGAAAAAATAATAGCAAATATGTCGTGTTTGGATTTGTTTTGATCAGTATTTAATTCTACATACAATGCAATGGTGGCAACACAATGACTTGATGCTGCAGCCAAGATACCGCTAAGATTAAAGCAATAAAAAAAAAATAGTAGATAGTAGTAGAGTAATGAGTATGCAACTCATTACTCATAGTGCTCCCAGACTTAACAATTTAACACCCAACTAGATTTTCTACAAAAAATTGATGGTATCGAAGCAAGTTGGTTGGAAATGCTAGTAAATTAATAGATAGTCAATCAAATGAAGCGTCTGACTTACATAAGCGGCGGTACCCCGCCGCGACATTATAGCGCCATTTCAACGAGCAAACCGTATCGTGCCATCCATCAATTTCTATACCTAATTAAAATATATGGTGTTACTCAATCGATTTTGATGGCTCAACGATATGCACTATTTTTGAATTTTATATGTCCACTTTTCTTTTTGCGTTGGGGGTTTATTAAATTTTTAATTTAATTTTATGTTTACCTATTTATATTTGTACGCCGTTGAGGCAAAACATGACTGTGATTAATTGAATGCATGACATATTATTGTGTGTATACTCATGTTTTAGACAAATAAATTATCTTATCTTATCTTACATTTCTATAATAGTATTCGTGTTAACAAGCATAAAGGACATGAAAATACATAGCAATTATCGGCTACTGCTTTAGCATTCATTTGGTCAGTTTATATTAGTAAGTAGATATAAATTCAAAGCATAAATACTTTTTCTTGTTTACTCCAATTATTGGAGCTTATTATTTTCATTGCTACCATCGCAAATACAATGAAAAACATCATAAATTAATATATTATATTATTTTAATTATTGGGAATGTGAGGACTATGTAGGTACATTGTTTTTTTTTTCTCTCAGTTAGTTTTAATCATGATCTGGCAGTTTGAGTAATTAATGCAGTCTACTCAAATGTCCCTTCTTCGGTATTGTTCGTCGAATCGTTGAGCTGCTTAAGTTCTGACACCTTCCGCCTGATGCAGGTCCTCACTCGACATAGCTGTTTCAGGAGGTTCCTGTTTCGGATAAGGCGGGAAGAAATGCCCGGGTGTTATCATTGTGTGGATCGACCGGAGGACACGGTGGAGGTCTGCTGGTGGTGGGCGGAGCACCGCCATGTCCTCGTGGCGGCTATTGGCGGTGGCGATCTCTCACGTCCGGCCCTGGTCCAGGCCATGGTACGGAGCGAGAGGGAATGGGAAGCAGTCACCTCCTTCTGCGAAGCCGTAATGCTCGCGAAGGAGGAGGCGAAGCGCGTGAGGGAGAGGCAATCGTTGCGCCCACACGCCCCTAGTCGCCGCAGAGGTTCAATAGCCGACTCCCGGCCACCGCAGGCGCGGGCTTGCGGACGGCAAGCAATGGGCAACTCACCGTCCGGTAAGGACCAGGCCCGGGTCGACGGCACGTTGTGTTCCACGCGCGCCTCAAAGAGATGTCAGCATAATTGACGGGGTTCAATGGGGCCGATGCCTGCCGGGGTCGCGGATTGTTCGAAAGAGTTAACGTGGCCCTGGCGCACAGGCAACTGAAGGAACACGGGTGGGTTTTAGTCAGCAAGAGTCTGACACGCTCTCCCGCTCCGCGCAGAGCGGGAGAGGCCATTTGATTATTTCCCACCCAAAAAAAAAGGCCCACTCAATCTTTGTGGTTATTTCCTCAAAAGACCATTTCAGACAATCTACATGGTCTTCACATGATCTGACTAAGATTATGTCTGAACTTTAAAAGAGACGTAAAAAAGACTTTTTAAACGATAACTTACTACAATTTTCTTTGAATCCACTTGACAATGGATAGAATTGTCACCTCTGAGTTTGTTTCGGCCTTTCTATTCAGAGTTAGTCTTATAGGAAACGCCGACCTCATCTAGTTTTTAAAATATGATTGAGTGTAAAAGTGTTTGTACAAACCTTACAGAAATAAATTCATATAACAGTAAACAATGGGCTTTTTTTTAAATGAACGTTGGTAGATTTATTTTTGAGTTTTCAATAAACGTCGAGTCGTAATATGTAATGGTGCCTCCACATGCTTGCTGCAAACACCAAACACGTGCCAAACACCGGCCACACTCATCCAACACAAACACGGCATCCCCACGCTTGGCGATCATGCTAGTATGTTCCGGATTGGCAAACATGGCGGACGACAAGCTTGTTGCGGCAGCGATTACTTTTGGATTGACCTATTTCTATAAAAAAAGGTAAAATGAAATTAAACGAAAAAGAAGGAAAGAAAGACGATGCTGGATGATCAATCGATCGATCGATTTCCATAGTAGTATGAGGAAGAGAACAGCGTCAATAATGGGTAGGTTGCGCCAGCCCTGGATCTAGGGGGTAAACCGGGGCCCACGCCCCGGGCGACAACTTCAGGGGGCGGCAAATTTAAACGTGGCAGACAAGTGCACCACCCAGCGAAACGCAACTCTGCGATAAGTGCGGGTGGCGCACTGAGGAATTAGCGTAGGCATAGGTCGTCAAACGATGTGAGCGGGTTGCGGGCGGAGCAGTTGAATTCAGCCAGGCACCCAGCGTTTTTAAAGCACATGCTCCACTTTTATTTGGCGATATAAAAATCTTAGCTTTCTATCTCTTGCAACAGATCTATGCCGCGGCGAAACAGAGGCGGATGAGCGCCTCTGTCACCTCTGTGGCCACGTCTTTTTTTGTTGTTTTAGTTTTGTAAAAGTTTACTAACATAGTTTTTTAAGTACCTAATTGTTACTAATACTATATATTATGGATTGCGATTGTGTGTCCGATATAAAGAATATTTATATAATTTGATAACGCCGTCCGCCACCCGCAAGCTCGCGCTTGGTACTGATTGCTAAACAAGTGTTTGGATGCATCGCAAACACGTTTGTCGAACGCCCTTTGATTTGTGCATAAAAACCGACACCGTCGCCGATCACTGGCAAACACAAACACAAACAGGCAAACACCTATCCACACGTTCGTGTTTGTTGTTTGGTGTTCGCTGTTTGCCGTTGTTTGCGAAGCATGTGGAGGCACCATAAAATGTAAATGACTTTGCAAAACTATGAGAAAGTATTCTGTGGTCGTATGTATACAGACAAATCTATTAATATGGCAGCACTGCGGCGAGTACCTATGTGCTAGATTCAATGTAGAACGTATTTTATACCGATGAGTGTTGAATCAGAAAAAATATCAATTAGAGAACACATCTACGTGTTCAATCAGAATTTTGAATTCGAAATTAGTCGTAGTGGATCGCTCTGAATGGTTTCAAAATTCACGCGTGAACGACCAAAAGCTTAATCAGAGGAACGTGTTCATTCTTCGGCACGTACATTCGCGGTCTGAATACTATCGAAAACCGAATAAATCCGTTCGTTTGTTTGAGTTTGTGCACCTACGATTTTCAAATTCAATTAGTGGTCATTTTCTAATCGACTTGATTTTTATATTTTTTTTATTGAAGACCAAATGAAAGATAATGTACCTAATATTGTTATTTAATTTAATTTTATATTTAATCTTATTTTTAAATAATAATAAAAATTTACTAACATATTTGAGTCCATTACTGAAATATGTTAGTAACAAATTTTTTTTATAGGCAACTATGTTAGTAAATTTAACCTACACTCTTAACCCAACACTGTCATTGATATATGGTAATGCGAACCCCTGCTACAAGCTCAACACCGAAGTAGAAAGCTTGCTGCAGCGATTCACACACAAGTAGTCCAGTCTGCCCTCGACACACCGCAGTATAATGTTGGGGCTGGCCCGCACCCGGAACGTGCATCTTTGTCGCATCGTAGCGTAGAAGCAATCGACACGCGCTTCAGCAAACATCCCTGATGCACTACAGTAGCGGAACAGCCCCTTCAAAAACCGGAACGTTACATCCCTCACAAGCGGTATTCCGTTCAACTTGACTGGAGGCAATAGTATCAGAACATCGACCACTGACGCCAAAGATCATGATTTCACTTTTGGTGACGTTGTTGACCAGTCCATGGACCAACACATACTCTTCACAGATGGTCACCAACCTCCTAAGGCCACAAACCGAGGCGCTCAGCACCGCCATATCATCGGCGTAGCTAATGTTGTTAGCACATACTCCGTCAATATAACAGCCGGCACGCTCTCTGCTAAGTGCCACGATCAGCTCATTGACATACAGATTGAAGAGCAAACCGCTCCTGCCTCACCCCGCACTCCAACCTAACCTACCTCACAGCCCACTTTAGACACAAGATGGCACTCTCAGTATCTACTACCGACCCGGACTATCTAGTCCGGATCGGAAATCAAATTGATTGTCGTGCAGCTGAACAAAGGTATTAAGTTTACTGTTTAGTAGACTGTCAAGCGCTTTTGCGATCACCGTAGCCAGAGAAATGGGCCTGTATTTGTTTAAGGCTTGTGTTTAAACGCCTACCAGAAAAGTACTTACCTATTTTACTACCAAAAAAATCGAAACACTCACCAAATTGTGTCTACCAGTATGGATAAACGGTCATCAAATTGTGTTTCATAAAGTATTGTAGAAATGAACCTATTTTCCTTTTTTATTTATAAGGCGTAGTCGACGGAGCCCCGCTTAACGAAGCTCCTACTTCTGGGTAGTTTAAAAAAATAACCACGAACCTAACCCCCCTAACCCTTCTAACCTAACCTATCCGAGTCGGGGTGCCCTAAATCTCGAGCTTGCTTCGCTCGCTCTTGCATCCTACCCCACCCTTGCATTTTAAAGCAAACTTATTTTTGGTGAGCAACTTAAGCAAGATTTGGTGAGCATTTATCCATTTTGGTAGGCAAAAAGAATTTAAATACAACACGTACAATTATTCTGATGAGTGTATAATTATTTTGGAATTTAAAATGTTGTTCTTTAGGCACCTCGGTATAGACTGGATACTCGGTATTAGATTTTCCTTACCAAATGTCAAAAGTACAAATTGTGAAATAGTATTATATCAAGAGAAACTAGAATTCGTCAATAAAACTGTTTTCCTGGGGATCACGCTCGATTCAAGGCTTCAATGGGGTCCTCATTTAACATCCCTTGCAGGACGACTAAGTTCAGCAGCATATGCTGTGAGAAAAATCCGTCCATTTACTGATGTAGGTACGGCGAGGCTAGTCTATTTTAGTTACTTTCATATTATTATTTCGTATGGTATATTAATATGGGGACGGGCTGCAGACGTGGAGTCTATATTTATTTTGCAGAAAAGAGCCTTCAGAGCCATATATGGCCTCCGTAGGTGCGAATCTCTAAGTGAACGGTTTAAAGATATTTACATCATGACGATACTTTGTCAATATATCTATGAAAACATCATTACATAAAGAAAAATCTATATCTTTTTAGTAAAAGAGGTGAAAGACACAATTATATCATTACAAATAGAGATCAATTAGTTCAACCAGGTTTCAGGCTTGCTAAAATAGACTCATCTTTCATGGGGTAGGTATTGTTTAAAATGTTACAATAAAATACTTCCCCATATTCTTCAACTGAATGAAACTAAATTCAAATCTTGTATAAAACGCACACTATGCAGCCAAGCATATTATAAGTTAGGGGATTACATCGCTGATAAAAATGCTTGGCTCAACGCTGCTCCTGCTCCACAAGGACGCATAAACTAATTGATTAGCATTTGAAACTACTGTTGGAGCTGCTGAAGATTTTAAAAACTATCTTTGCATTGTATAAATTCAATGTTTTAGTATTGTATAATTGCATAGCACATGTGTGAGTACTATGTACCTACTTTAAAGATACCATTTAATAGGTTTTTCTTTCATTGATTTGAATGTGCCCTGGCGGCTGAGAGTATGTCATGCTCACTCTAATATCTCGCTGGTGGTGGCGTGTGTGTTGGATCATTAAGTTCCCTTCAAAATGGTTGAGCTGAATGGTGCTGATCCATGCGTCATGTTCGTGAACGGGCGCCGTCAGGGGGGACTGGTCATCTCTTAGCTGCCATGGCTTATTTTATTTTAATTTCTTATTAGAATTGCTCTTGTCATTTTATTACGAACGCTTTTAACGTTCTGCATCGTTTTCACATGCATAATTTCAACATGAACGATGTAACCAATATTTTGTAACCATAATTTGATTTAAAAGAGTGTCCATGGAGTTTCTTACCCGTTCTTCTCCATAGGTACCTACTACGCTTTGGAATGGGTAACTAGCTTCATCTTTCTGACTGACCGACCCCTTGACAATTCAAAAGTGCCTGTAATTGGTTTATTTGAAATAAATGCTTTGAGTTTGAGTTTATTTTATTTGAAGTTAACATATTGTACTTGGTACTTAGTCTTAGGGTCTAAAATTGTTTTTGGTGAACATTTAAATTGTAGCTGTTGTTTAAGTCTGCGATATCACTCATTTTATTTTTCATAATGGGCACTACAATTGTGTTAGTCATATGACAAAGCAAATAGGTACGCATGACTCACACAAAAGTTGTAAAACATGGCTAACACTCTTAGTAAATGAGGGCCCGCGAACTCAAGTTCGCTCAATGCTCAGACCATCGTGACCTGGAGACTTGCCTTTTGACATACTGTTAATAACACGTTTAACGTCCTTCGCTATAAATCTGGTTTCAAGGTCACCATGGACAACAACATCAGGCTCGGAAACGGCGGTACCCAGTGGTGACTAAATCCTAAAATGTTCCTTAAAGAGGTCAGCAATGTCTACGGGATCGCTCTCGCCATCGATACGACATAGGCAGGCCAGGCTTACTGCTCAGCCTGTTCGTGTGTTTTCAAAACGAGCGAAATTAATTTGCTTGAATGTTGTGAAGCCAAAATATCCATTTTTATTTGGTCTTCATTATTTTAACACCATTTCAAGTGAGGTTTAAACATTCTCTTAGCTACATGCATGTCACAAAATGTGGGACCAGCATAAGGCTTCCCAAGGTTTTTCCACAGTCGTAATAACCAAAATGCGTATTTTAACCTACCACTACCTTCCTTTTCCCGACCCATCACAGCTGACTCAGATAAAGCACTACATATATCTTTTTACATATTGTCTACAACAAGGCGATGACATACTTGTTTGCAACTGTTAGCACTACAGATTCTGAAGTCATCAGGGAAATCAATATGCCTAAGTCTTTCATGGCATGCCTTCGTGTAAGACAGACTCTTTCATGTATTCTATCTCCCCAAACAACACAATTATCCACATCATTAAAATAACATTGCTTTACACAAACATTGTTAAATAAGCATTCTAAAACAAGCGCGTAGTGGTCCGAGCATAACTTATATTATACAACACTCGCAGTAACTACAGACTCACAGGCTGCTTTAGTAACCATGCAGTTATCATTCCACCTCCGTGTATCATGTGCGTCACTCACAAAAGTATTGGTATCTGAGTCTAACCCCAATATTTCCACACAGTAAAGTGTTCCGTATCCACACAGTTCCACTCAAATTCACACAGAAGCCTATCAGTTCTGTAAAAAATCGTTCTGTTCGGTGTGCATTGAAATCACCAAGCATATAACAGTTTTCAACATTTGAACTGTGATCTATATTGGCTCTCACCAAACTGAGGAAATCCGTGAATTCCACTAAGTTACTAGCCACGTTCGTGGACATGTACCTACACATTAAACACTAATATTATCCTTTCGTTTGATACTATTTTAATAGCGCACACTCGCGGGTTATTGTACTGGATCAGAAACACATTGTTGAATGCACTTTTTCTCCAAAGCAAGGCTAGACCACCGTACGGTCGCCCCCGAAGAATGCCCGCCGTCGTATCCCCGCCGACGTACTAGTGCAGCTGAACTCATCGCTGATACAATGTAAGTACCGCAAGTTCCTCTGGTAGTAGCCATTTCTGGAAGTGCGATGCTGAGTGCTTCTGTTATGAAAGTGTTCTTTAAACTATTATAAAATCAGACGACTAAATTTGGTAGATTATGGCCCACTCTCTCTCACAGAGATAAGGCTTGAGGGCCAATAGTAGTAACATCAAAGGCTGATTATGTAAAATGTTATATAAGATGTTCTTTTCTTTTATCATACACGCATGAATAACAATAAAAACCCGCAGTAGACGACACAAACTCCTTCTCGCCCTCAACTCCTACATTAAGGAGCATACACGACAGCTACCCCCTGAAGTAGAATGAGTTTGTGACATTACAAGACTATAACTTCATGCAACTACTAGAATAAACTGGGTCAATTAGCACTTATCAAAGAAAATGATGAAAAAGTAAATATAAAAGAAATAATTTATGAAACATTTACAAATATTTCTGACATTTAGCTTAACAAAGCTTTGAGCATGATCTGACAAATAAAGCTTGACACGCAAAGTTGAATAAGCAAGGTAACGATGCCCCGAGGGTAGCTTGTAACAAACGAAATTAACTGTAATTTTGAATTGAAGACAACAAGTTTCATGTAATTCTATTAAACTTATTACCCAATGAGTTATGAGACGTGACCAAAAGTTTTTATTACAGCAGGGAACTGAGTAGGTACTGCAGTACTAGAACGTTAATATAATACGTCGAACTTTAAAAAGATACAACAATGTCGTAATTTTTTTGTCTAAAACTCGGCTCTACAATGTGCTAATACATAATATTTCATTAATTATCCTACTAATATTGTAAATGTGAAAGTTTGTAAGGATGGATGGATTGATGGATGTTTTTGTTACTCTTTCATGCGAAAACTACTGTACGGATTTGGATGGAATTTGGAAAACAAATAGTTTATAACCTGAATTAACATGTAGAATAATTTTTATCCCGGTAGTACTTTCCCGTGGGATAATTTCCGACATCCACGAGGGTGAGGCCGCGGGCAAAAGCTAGTATGTAAATAAAAGAAAGTTCAGGTGCGCAACCGGCGTGCTTGTATGACCAGAGCAGATGTATGGAGGGGAACGAGGCAAATGGAATATGTAAGGATCGTAGCAGGTGGCGTTCTGTAGTTTCTGCCTACCCCCGTGGGAAGAAGGCGTGGGTTTATCTATGTATGTATATGTAGATTACTTTGTTCTGGTTTAGATACAGACAATACAAGTACAGAAGTAACCTATTTTTTTTTTACGTCTGTTGGTTGTAGGTACTACACAGTTTTTAATCCTGGTAATGACTGGCCGCTAAGCATTGTGTGATTACCCATTACAGCTTTTATAGCAAATGAAAGCCGAGATTAACAGGTATACGGTTGAAACAACAATAGTTGTTTTTCATTTGTAAAAATGAAAAACAACTGATATGTTCATGATGTAAAATTAAAATAAATTGATGGATTCTCAGACACACTATTTGATCAGTCTTGTCTTTTTTTTTATTAAGAAACAACAGGTATTTCTGAAAGAAAACTGCTCTTAATCGACGAAAACACGGTTAAATTCAAGCATAATTACTTAATAGGTACTTAGAGATTATTTTAATACTTTCAACAACTTGGAATGCTTCAAAATAATTCCACAAAGAGATGAACGCCCAAAATCCCTTCTAAGTCGGATTTGGGTAAATTGTTCACAATGTACTTAGCGTATTTTAATGCGAGAATATAACCGATTCTCGCATTAAAATCGAGATTTTGGAAAAAAACAAATAAAGGGACCGAGAGAATTCAGTTTTGGCGCTAAAAATATTCTGAAATAAAAGGTTTTGTTTTCGCTATTTGTAAATGGCATCACAGGTCAAACCAAGCTTTGGTCAAGTTTTGTTGTTTACTGATGACTTAAAGATTTGTAGTAAGATCGGGGCATGTAGATAGTAGGCACGCTTGGTTCAAAGTAACTTAACAAACA
Source organism: Griposia aprilina (assembly GCA_916610205.1). NCBI lineage: Eukaryota > Metazoa > Arthropoda > Insecta > Lepidoptera > Noctuidae > Griposia > Griposia aprilina. The sequence goes on from OU744306.1 coordinate 6,042,075, forward strand.
TTGAAAACGGGTGCATAGCCAAAAATATGACCATAAACAATGTTTCTTCATTCGTTTCTCATAAAAAAGTCATCTTTTCGTACTACCTTCACACTGTGCAACACCACACAGTCTAAAAGTATGTGAAGTATGGGATCTAGGAGTTCTTGTCGACGATGAACTAACTTTTAAGCGACACATCAACGATATTGTTGAAGTGGTCACAGATGCTAAGTTTCATAAAACGGAACACTCGGAGCTACTAACACTACCAAAGACCAGAATAGTCTTGTTCAATACCCTGGCGCGAAGTCGGTTGGAATACGCTAGTGTTACCTGGAATCCGTTCTATGCAGTTCCATCGCAGAGTTGAGAGAATACAAAGTGCATTCACTAAACATCTAGCCTTTATATTCAGGATATTAGCCATGACTGTCCTTATGAGCAGTGGAAGAAAGAAACCACAACAAACATGTATAATAAAAATGCTTGTAGATTTTTAGCAGTAAACTGTATTTCCAAAATAGTTTTGTTAATTTTACACAAGAGCAAAACTACATGTCACAGAGAAAAATTCTATTTGACTCCATGTTACCAGTATATAAAACTAGTCCTAAACATATAAATGTTGCTAATGCAAATAAAAATATTTGTTTAATAATCATCTTTAAAATGAAATTGTTGAATACAATGAGTTAAATAAATTTCACCGGTAGCTAATTCATGGACAGTAATAATTGTCTTGTGTGACTTATCATAAGGAATAATACGTACAAATCTTAGAATGTATACAATTATGCGCAATATTTTATTTAATGATGCAAACTTTTGTGAATGACTATAGGTATATATTAAATTGAGTTTTGGTACGGTAAGTACCAATGTTAGAGTTTTATTATTAAATTCAGGCAATTGTTCGTTGCATGAAAAAACAAAAGGAGTGATAGGCCACTCAGCAGTTTGGGCGCAGAAGCCACTCAGGGCCATGCCACGATAAATGGTGGTTTAGTAACTGTTCAGGTAGAAGACCTTGAGACAGACAGTCACTAGGTTTTTCCTTTCCGTTAATATGATAAAAATGCTTAGGACCAAGATTTTCTTAACATTTAGCGACGCAGCTACTAGCAAAAATGTTCCTTTTGTGCGGTGAGGAATGAATCCATGAAAATGTAATTGTAGAATCGGAAAAGGCAACTATATTATTAATAGCGGTACGAGAGCGGTAAGCGTCATGTCATATATACCAATTTAATTAATTTAGACAAGAGAACAGCGGTATCAAAACGAAACAATATTTTTTGGTATTTTCGATGCTCATCAATAACAGCAATTCGAAGATACATCTGTTTTATGTCAGCTGTAACTGCAATAGGAAACAAGCGAACTTTAAAAGTAATAAAAATATGTCAGCCTGTAAATTCGGCCCTGTGTGTAACAAGTCATTCAATGACACGCCATTATGAGAATTAGCGCTTGCGTCAAGAACGATGCGAACTTTAGTGGTTTGTATAACATTCCTAATAACAGGGTGATGCGGTATGTAATAACCTACAGTCTGATCAACAAAACTAGGTGTAGTTTCAGTTGAATAATTTTGATCGATATACTCTTGGATTATTTCATTATAACTAGCGCGCAAAACAGGGTCGCGAAGCTTAGTTTTTTCCAAATTAATTAGACGTCGATAAGCGACAGCATAAGAATTACCAAGTGAATCTGGATGTTTACAGAATGGTAACGCAGTACAATACCTACCACTGGAGTCACGTGACACAGTGGAAGCGTACAGCTGTTCACACTCCAGTTCAGCAGGGCTTATAAAAGGTTTTGAATGTATTTCTTCGAAGTTCCAAAATGTATGTAAAGATTCGTGTAAAAACAGAAAACAATGAGAATTATCTATATTTAGCGCGGTAGAAAAATATGAAGCGGTATTTAATTCAGCGGGACTATAATTATTATTAGATAAACTAGCGGGTATCTCACCCATAAGAATGTAAACAAACACGGTTTCAATAGCGGATGTAGCGGTAGGTGAGATAATTTTATTGTGAAGTAATAAATACGGGAACAGTTTTGCCCCTAGAAGCAATTCAACCTCACCAGATACGTACTGTTACTAAGCCGACCCCGTTTGTCTTTTTAAAAAGAAATAAAAGACAATAATCCTACTGGAACCACTTTAATTCACCATACTACAAAACACAAACACACAAGTTCTTCAATACTTATATTTTTGGCAATGTCCCTCTTAATTGCTTCCTTGATCTAAGCACACTAGATTACGCGACAGCGTCCAGAATCTAACTGAATTATACATATTATTTCTGTACAATAAGTAAAAATGCAACATCAGTACTTTAGTAAAGGAAAAGTACACTGTTTATAAGTAAAAGCTGACTTAGGCTCTATTACCTTGTAATAAGGGTTATAACAGCTCCCCCTTTTAAACGAAGCTTTATCTCATCAAGATGAAGCGAAGTGAGATTGAAGATGTAGTTATTAAGAGAGACACTTTACAGCTTTTATTACCTTAAATATAAAAGTAACATAATTTTGATTGAAAATTGACAATATAGTAAATTAGTAAGTAATTTTACATTAGTAGTTTAGGTTTCTATTTGACGGAAATTTGACTTTATTAACCTTACTAGTGGATTTATAATTTGGGTAATGAATAGGCAAAGACTGAACTGACTTATTGTCTTCTTCAGAAGTTGAAGATACTTCCGTCATCTCAATACTATTTGAAATTTTGGATTTGCGTTTGGTATTTTGATTATAACATTGATTAAATATTTGCACGCAGCATCCAGCATTAGAAGAATTTTTGTTCTTAAAATACTTATATAATTTATAAACTAGGTATAAAAATAAACACACAATTAGAATACAAGTAAAAGTAGAATAGTAAGGGCCATATTTGATAAAATGAGATTCCTTTTCCATATTATTCAATTCTTGCTCTAAACTATCCATTTGGTGAGTTGCATATTTGAGAGAATCTAAGTTAATTTTACTCAAAGAGATTGGCGACAAATGTGGTAAACTTTTATTAAATATGTCCTTCTTACAGCAGTCATCTGCTGTTATATCGAAGCTTATATCTAAAGAAGACAACAAATAAAGTATATTATTATAGTAATATTAACAAATAAAGAAAAAGAACTAGTCGGTATCAACTGAACAGTTTTAGAATACCCAATACAATTAGGCGATAGTTTTACAATTCCTGTACCTGTAACTAAATGGTCATTAATGTTTTCATCACATTTAATAGTCAATTTATTTGTATTTGATTGAACATATATCCATTTGTTATTTCTTAGTTTTTGCCAAATATCAATCTGACCATATAATATTTTAGCATTGCATTCTGTAGGTAATGACAATGTTATCTCAGTTAAGATTTTAGATTCACTATTAGGGTTACTTATACATGAGTATATAGTATTTAATTCACAGATAGAGAAGTTACTACTTATTCTTTTACATTTATCAAGAGTGTCCAACATAGCATAATGCATTCTGTCATCACTTAATGCAGTATAAGAACTAGAAGGTTGAATTAAAGCAAATGTATTATGTGAGTCATCGTGAGGTGTAGGTAATGGTATGTTTTTATAGGTCATGAACTTATCAGGAGTGATCAAAGGGATCTGTAATATAAAAATTATCTTATTATTGTAATAATAGGAACTAAATTCGGAAACATCAATAATAGAATGAATATTTTGAATGGTTAAGGGAACTGGAAAATCTAACCTTTTGCTTACTTGACTACTATGCTTAGTTAATTCTAAATAAAGATTTAAGGGACTTATAACACTAGGATGTAGTACATTAACCTTAGAAAATAAAATAGAATTTAATGTAGTATCTAGTAAATTTGTTATAGCAAGTAAAGAGCCTTCGATAATGTTAAGAAGGTTGTTTAACTTTGAAGTGTATAGTAATAGGTTATCGGTCTTCGTAATTTGGGAAAATATTTCATTCATCTGATTAATTTGGGCGTTTAATTTCATCTCATTTTGATTAAGTTTGTAAATAGTAGTATTAAAATTATTTATAGTAGACTTGACAATGTGAATGTTATCTCTCATTAAATGAAACATTTCTGTTTCGCTCTTTTTGCATGATTCAATTGCAGCATCATATTTTCGGGCGTCATCTGCATCTAATGTGCCGAAAAAGAACTTTAAGATTTCACCTCCGAATTCTAAAGATCGTTTTACTTTACTTGTCAATTGATTAGAGACGATATGCGATAATGATTGCAATTTGATAGAACTAGACTCGATTAAAACTTCGATAGGGCTAGACATGTCTTTGCATGTACTTATCTCATGTGGTTGAATTTTGATGCACAAATTTAGAGTATCGTGTAACAAAGATTTGATTTTATTAAGATAAGGTTCTAAAGAAACTAAATCTACGTGGGTGATCACTTTCCAATGATCAGTATAAAAATTAATATTAGTAGTAGGTTCAAAATAAATCCCGGGGCTATGATAGATTGGGATGATGCTTGATTCGGTGCGGCTGAGGCATAAGGTGCCATGGCAGCATGTTATTCTGAAAAGAAATATAGTACATAGGTTAAGAAGTAGCAGGCTTAATTTCATTGGTATGGTACCTTGATAATTTTATATGGGCCTTTCCATATAGGCGATAAGGCCTTACGGAGCCTATGATGTTGTTTGAGATAAACCATATCTCCTACCTTATAGGTAACGTCACGGGAGTTTGCATCATAGTATTGTTTTGATTTTTCTTTACTGTTTATAATGTTTTGAATGGCTTTCTCGCGACTAAAGCGCATTCTATATTGTAAAGTTCGAATATATTCGTTGTATGTATTACCAGAGCTTTCATATAACGAGTTTGGAATGGATGGTTTATAACCATATAATAACTCGTGAGGAGTGAAGTTAGTCATACTATGAGGTGTAGTATTATAAGCTAGAATTGCAGTAAATAAGTAGCAATGCCAGTCGTTCTGATTCTCGTTAACAAAGGATTTTAGGTATTCTTTTAAAGTAGCATGTGAGCGTTCAAGAGCTCCGTTGGTTTGTGGATGATAGGGAGTAGTAAAAAGCGCCTTGACCTTTAGTATTTCGGTCAATTGTTTGAATAATTCGGATGTAAAACATGTACCTAAATCCGTTAGAATGGTTTTGGGAAAACCGAAAAGAGACATAAAATGGATAAGGTTTCTGGCTATTTCTTCACTAGTAGCCGTAACCATTGGATAAGCGCTAGTAAATTTAGTTAAGTCATCTTGTAAGGTTAAGAGGAATCTAAAGTTTTGATAGCCTGCATCGGGTAAGGGACCTACGACGTCAAGGGCCAATCTTTCAAACGGCCTAGTAGATGTAGAAGTTAGCTCCATCGGAGCTTTATTTGATTTCCTTATAGGCTTATTAATTTGGCAAAGCTTGCATTTATTTACGTATTGTTCGATGTCAGACCGCATGCCTTTCCAATAGTAGGCAGCTTTAATACGCGAATACATTCGTTGTGACCCTGGGTGACCAGCTATAACAGAGTCGTGGTTTTCTTTTAATATTTTAGGGACTTCTACTGGAGTAGGATAGATTAACTGATTTTTATAGATGTGAACTTTTATATTGGTATCGTGGAAGATATAGGAAATCATATTATAGATTTTAGTATACGTAAGCTTTGAAAATGGGTCTGTGAAATCTGGTAATGCAAGGTTGGTAATATTTTGGCAATCAATTATTGAGTTTCTAAGCTTAATTAGTAAGATATAAACATCTTTATAATTATTTCTTCATAGTGATGTATTTTTGTAAATAGAAAATAGTAGGATTTATTTTTGTCATTAACACATTGTATTGTAAGTGGCTCGCGTTCGGAATTTAGTAGATCAGCAGAATTATCGAGCTGCGATAATATTTCCTCGCAATGAGGCATAGAGTAGTCAAAGTCTAAAGAGACTGGACAAGCAATTGTATTTAACTTAGATAAGTGTAGTCCTTGAATACACTCTTCGATGATGGTATTCGGGACTGGGAGTTGATTCGTAAATTGAGCCTTGAAATACTGTTCGTAAGAAAAATTATTTAAATTATTTACGTCAATAGCATTGATAGGGCAACGGGATAGCGCATCGGCGTTAGAATTGAGACGACCTTGTTTATAAACGATTTCATAATCGTATTCTTCAAGTTTGAGGCGCCAGCGAATGAGTCTACTACCCGGATCTTTTACATTAAATAGCCATACGAGGGGCCTATGATCTGTTATTATTTTGAATCTATTACCATATAAATATGGTCGAAAAGTTTTAACGGCGAATATAATAGCTAATAACTCTTTTTCCGTGGTTGAGTAATTACCTTCAGGTTTATTTAGAGTGCGCGACGCGTAAGCAATCGGCTTATCCTTGCCGACGGGACTCTGAGACAGTATGGCGCCAACGGCAAAGTTACTTGCATCAGTAGTAACATTAAAAGGCTGTGAGAAGTCAGGGTACTGTAGAAGAGGAGCAGTAATTAATTTTTCTTTTAGAATGTCGAATGTATGTTGTTGTTCTATGTCCCAGTGGAACACCACATCCTTTTTTAATAGAGACGTAAGTGGTTTAGTTAACTTCGAGAAGTTTTCAATGAATCGGCGATAATAGCCTATTAGGCCTAGAAACGACTTAATATTTTTAGGATTTTTAGGAACTGGAAATTGCGATACGGCGCTGACCTTTTCAGGATTCGGAGATACACCTTTATCGGTGATAATATGGCCAAGGTAAGTTACCTCATGCCTTAGGAACTCACATTTGTCCGGTTGGAGTTTTAAATTGTATTCACGAAATTTTTCGAATACTAGTTGTAATTTTAGTATATGATCTTGTAGATTTTGACTGTAAACTATGCAATCGTCAAGATAGATATAGCAATGAAGGCCTTGTAAGCCTGATAACACAGTGTTCATAAGGCGCTGAAACGTGGCGGGGGCATTTTTCAGCCCGAAAGGCATTCTGGTAAATTCGTAGTGACCAGACATGTCTGAATTTGTGCTAACTGTGAAACCTGTTTTAGGCGCGTCCTTGGGACTAGTTTTCAGTTGGTGGAAACCACTTGTGAGGTCTAACCTGCTGAAATATTTAGAGTGACCTAATTGGTCTAAAATATCAGTGATAAGAGGCAGTGGATAAGATTCGGAAACAGTGACGTCATTAAGACGGCGATAGTCAATGACTATCCTCCACTTTTGTTTGCCGGAAGCGTCCATTTTTTTCGGGACTACCCAAACTGGGGCGCTCCAAGGCGAAGTTGAATGTCGAATAATATTTTGGTCTAGCATTTTACGAATTTGGGAATCGACTTCCTCCTTATGGCATTCAGGGAAACGATATGATTTGACATTAATAGGTGGGGCATCACCTGTATTAATAGTATGTTCAATAGCATTTGTGAAGGTTAAGGGTTCACCTTCGACATGCAAAATAGCTGTATAGTGGGAGCAACATTCCAAGAGAGTCTTTTTCTCTTCATCATTTAGATGAGAGCATCGGATAAGATTTAGTACTTTATTTACGCGATCAGTTTTCGAACAAGAAATAGCATTAATATTATAAGAATTAATTAATGAACAGTCAATTTCAAGGGGCGTCGCTGTTACGTGATAATCTTTTATTTCAATGTCACACTCTGTAGTGTTTAAAATGGTCACGTTTGTTTTCCCATTCCGTTTAATTGAGACAATACAATTAGCGACATAAACGCCTTCGCGTAAGATATGATCTAGTATGAGAGCTTCATTGTTGTGATAAAGTTCGGGAGAGTAATTTGATACAGTACACTCGATAACTACTTCAGATCGAGCTGGAATATTGTATGAAGGTTGATTATAAATAATAGGAATGGAATGTTTTAATATGGAAATTGATTTTAAAGAGTAATCGATGTTTGTTTTAAAATAACTGCAAAAATCACTACCGATTATTCCATCATAATTAATAAGATTGATGTCATCTTTAGTGACATGAAACTTGTACTTATGTATATTACCCGATAAGTTGAACTCCATTTGGAAGGTACCTAGAGTTTCAACTGGAGTTTCTGAGCTGTTAATACCCCTTAATTTGACAGTTTCAGTAGATAAGCTTGGAAGTTTTTGTAAACAGGACTCTTTAACAATACTAATAGTTGATCCTGTATCAATAAGGAAACATAACTGTTCGCGAGCGTGATTAGTATGTAGATAAGTATGAGGTAAAGCTACCTTTTTACAGTAGTCATTAATTTCGTATAAAGGTTTAGAATTAGTATAAGATGTTTGTAATTTTTCGGTACTTAAATGACATTTTGTTTTATCAATAAGCGTAGTAGAACTCAGTTCAATTGACTGAGATGAAGATTTAGTAGAACTCATCTCTATTGGATGAGGTGCGAATTTAGTAGAACTCATCTCTTTTGGATGAGACGCGAATTTAGTAGAACTCATCTCTTTTGGATGAGATGCGAATTTAGTAGAACTAGTATAGGAATTAGCATGAGTCGTGTCATTTAGAACTCTGTTTGTTTTTGGCAGACACGGTACCAAAATCTCGCTTAGTTTAAAGTATCGTCATTCATTTTAGCCGTACTTTCACACGTGTGTGTAGGTGCGTCATTAGAGTTAGTAGGTGCCGAGTTACGGTCACGTTGTGCATTGTCAGCAGCTTGCCGTTGCTTCATATTATATTGAAGCTTGCGACATTCTTTGATCACGTGACCAACATTTTTACAATAATTGCAAGTTTTAGGGTTACCTTCGAGAGTAGTATTAGAATTAGTAGGCGGAGAATTATTGAAAATCTTATATTCTCGATCATGTCTTTTATTCTTAAAACATTCTGATGAATTATGACCCGGCTTGTTGCAAGTAGAACACTGTTTGGGAGATTTTAGATTGGATCTAGATAAGTTATATAATTTTTCTTCATCAATAGCATACTGCATAGCTTCATTGAGATTAGAGGGATTTTTGCAACGGACAATAGTCGATATGGACGGGTTTAATCCTAACATAAAGGTGTTTAGGGCAAGGTCCTCCATGGCTGCTATTCTGCCAGGCAGTTCCTTGTCATTTTTGCAACTATAATGTATATCTGACTGTATACGAGTCAATATTGACTCGACCCTTAAAGAATAAACAGTGACATCCTCATTGGATAATTGTTTACAGTGTTGCAGATCTGATAATAAATGTGTGGCGTGCTTTTTCTCCCCGAAAGTAGCCTTCAGGAAGGTCTTTAGCTCCGACCACAATGAAAATGACTTAAGGCTGCATGCAACCTGTGCTTTACCTTCTAGCTGTGAAATGACATATTTACATAGCACAGTTTGTTGGTCTAGAGAAGCCAAGGACATGGCATTCTCACAATTTGTAAGAAATGCAGGGAGGGTTTCCCTGTCACCATTATAAGGTTTTATAAATTTGGTTAGAAAAGATAGTGTAATTTTGTCGGACATTTCCTTTGATTTAGGTAACTCTTGTTTAACAGACATACAAGATTATGATGTGTTGGACAGAATTAAGTTAACAGTTAAGTAACAATGTTACGATAATAAGAAATAGAAAAGACAAAACAACTAAAGTCAGTGAAGGTAGGAAAGCAGTATAGAGTTAAACTATTTAAAATTATGTGTACATCAAATACAGAGACATGAATTCAGAGACACTTTGAATTAGAAAAATGGTAGTTCACAAGAAACACTCACAGTAACACGATAATTGTTGACACCTGCATTATCGGGTGCGCAGTGGCAACTCGCAGTCCGGAGTCACGTTGCGCTGTGACGTATCAGAGTTGAACTTTCACACGGTTGGTTGACTGCGGAATTTCTTGAGTTTGAAGGTTGGTGAGTTAGACCTGGGGCTGCTGGTGAAGTTGATGCCGTCTGGACGGGGCCTCACACTATACAGTAGAGGCTGGCTGTCGTCCAAGCGTCGATGTGGCTGGAGCGGGCTCAAGCTGAAGGGCTGAGGCTGACCGTCGTCCAAGTAGTGACGCAGGCTTGACCTTGGGTCAAGTCTCACTGTCGATCAATTGAACAGGGGCTGTAGGTTCGGGATACCAGTGTCTGTTTGACTCAACGTCGTAAGACTTCGTCTCTGGTATCCCACTTCTGACACCAATTTGTTACTAAGCCGACCCCGTTTGTCTTTTTAAAAAGAAATAAAAGACAATAATCCTACTGGAACCACTTTAATTCACCATACTACAAAACACAAACACACAAGTTCTTCAATACTTATATTTTTGGCAATGTCCCTCTTAATTGCTTCCTTGATCTAAGCACACTAGATTACGCGACAGCGTCCAGAATCTAACTGAATTATACATATTATTTCTGTACAATAAGTAAAAATGCAACATCAGTACCTTAGTAAAGGAAAAGTACACTGTTTATAAGTAAAAGCTGACTTAGGCTCTATTACCTTGTAATAAGGGTTATAACAGTACCACAGTAGGTCAGCGAGCGGTAATAAAACAAATGTTGCACTGCAGAAGTTTCAACAAAGTGAGATGGTAAGTTATCCGTGATACAATCGACAACAAGAGCGGTAATTTTAAAGGAATTAGTTCTATTTTTAGCAGTAACTGTTATCTCAACGTAACCTATGATAGGCCGCGAAGAGGTTTCGACACCCTTAACAACTGAGTTTGAAAGCGGTATAATGTTTCATTGTAGTTTTTTACAACACGCAGAAGTAATTATATTATTTTGCGAAGCATTATCTATTAAACATCTCACAGAAACGTATTAATTGCTATATTTGTTATCAACATAGACTTGCGCAGTTGACAGAAGTACAGTAGTACGCGGTGTGTTTGTACCGACGCGAAAGCACGCACACAGGGCCACCTGTTGCGAATTAGTGACAGCGTCAGTCGAGACAGACCTAGGCGGCTGCGAACTGTGTTCTAGATGTAAAAGAGAATGATGTCTTTTGTTACACGTCCTACAAGTATGTATGTATTTACACTGTGAAGCAGTGTGCGTTACACTAAAACAATTTACACATCCACGTTTGTTTTTAATAAAATCCAAACGCGAATTGGCTGACAGTGATTAAAAGGTTGGACAAGTGTAAAGTTTAAAATTATCAATTTTATTGCAATACAAACAGGTTTGATTATTATCAAAAGCAACAAAAGTATGTACTGTTCTATCACGTGACTGATTACGAGAAGAATTATTTTTATTAGGGTGTTACTCACTAACGTGGTTCGAGATGAAATAGTGCGATCCAATATTTTAACTTGCGATTTTATACATTCAAGGAAATCCGTATAATCAGCAATTTCCTCATCTCTCTTATTCATTTCGAATAAATGAACGGTTGCGGAGTCTAACTTTCTCAAAGCTAAATATAACAAAATGAAATCCTTTTAGTCGTTAATTTTGAATAGTTCTAAAGCTGAAAAAGACGCGTGAAAACTTTCAATAAAACTATTTAAAGATGCGGAATTATTAATTGCGGGTTTCATATTTAATATGTTAGACATGTAATGTGAGCCTAGTGCTCGCTTATCTTGATATTTTTGAACTAAACAGTTCCAGATAGCGGTATAGTTATCACCCGAGGGAATAATTCCGGCGATAATTTGCAACGCGTTTTCTTTTAAATTACCTACGAGTATTATATATATACTGCACACGTTGAGAATTTTATTATTTTTATTTGCTTTAAATGATTCATAGAAAACAGGCCAGTTGTCAATCCTACCATCAAAGAACGGAATTTGAATCGGTGGCAGTTTTATCGCACCTTTATATTGGTTTGCGTTATCATGAGACACTGAGTCATCCAATGATCTTGGATACCTCGCGGCGATAAGTGATCGCACTCGTTCCACGCGAGTATATACTCCGTCGTAAGATGCTAGACTGTTATAATCGATTTTATGATCAGGATTTAATTGTAAAGAATAGGTATTTATTTTATCTAAATTGGTACTAAATTCTTGACGAGTGACTGAGATTATCTCCGAGTCTGCCATAAATGTTTCCGCCGAAAACGAAGTTCGATACCAGACGGATTTATTTTCTTAGAAGTTTCATATAATGACGATAAACGTTCAAAGTTTGCCTGATTTTTAGCTTGAATTAATTTAACTTTCATTTTAAGATCTTCCATGTTTGGAATAGTACTAGAAAATATAGCGTAAAAAATATTAATTAAAGCGGGTAGAATAAAAATAATTATTTTATTCTAATCGAGTATAACAAAAGAAATGCGGTTTGAATAAAAGTTAGGTAAGATAGCCTAACTAACTCACAGTAATTAGCGGTTAGTATATTTACCCATGCTATTTCAATGCAACAGGCGAAATATTAAGTTGATACAGTAATTCTCAATGAATAATGTATCTAGCGGGAATGTACGAACGTAACGTAACTTGTATACGTTCAATATGGCAGTTTTACAAATTTTGTATTTTCGATTTTGACTTAAATCCTAGGTAGATAGGGTTGATTTTTGGAATCCGGCTCGAAGTACCAAAACTTTATGGTGTATAAGTTGACGCGGCTTCGATGATTTCCCAACCAAAAAAAAACAAATGGGATGCGACAGTGTGATGTTGCTCGACAACTGAATTTAAGCCGGTATTCCGTTCGACGAGTGTTTCAACCGTTCCAAGAGACTGGTGACTATATCCGAAGACGTGGATCTGGCAGACAACGCTGCTCATCCGAAAGAGAAGATCGTTTTATTATGTCGACTTCATTACGTAATCGGTTCTATGAACCGATTGCTATGAATGCTGTTGCAGTTCAACAAGGGCTCCGATCGGTACGCAGAAATACAGTAAGCATCTTCACGGTTAGAAGAAGGTTGCGGGAGAAGAAAATTGCTACCCATAGATCTGCTACAGGGCCAAAATTAACTGCACAGCGTAGGAGAGACCGGTTGCAATTTACTCGCGACCATGTTGATCGGATGATAGAGCAATGGAGGGCTGTGCTCTTCTCGGATGAGGCAAGGGTATGTCTTTTCTGCAATGATAGGCGTAGATTGAAAAAACAATACGATATCAAATCCAAGAGATACATTTTTCTCTGACGATATAGACGTTTAATCCATGCGCGTATATCCCATCGCTCAGATCTTTTGTATCCTTACACAACTTATAACAGCACCTACCCTTCCAGTACTTCATAATCTATTCACCTCAGGGTATATACCTATAGAGGTCTATCTTATTTGTATAGGGTTGAGATTCATTATGTCTGGTGCATCATCCTTCAATAACATCTCTCTAGTGAAGGACCCGACCCCCTTCCTGTCCAACATGCCAGATATCTCTGATATCGGTTCCCTGCTCACTGGTCAGCAAATTGTTCCCCACTTCTCAGGCATGACAACCGTTCAAGTAGTAGAAAACATCCAGAAGAAACCCCAAGAAAAGAAAACAATTCAGTGGAGTGAGGAAGAGAACAACTATCCAGGGGGGTATGATCCCGATGTTGAGGAATCCAGGATCCCTTGCGCTCTATTAGCGTGTCACCCTATGGCTGACTTCTTTAGATTGGCAGAACTTCTTGAAGACTCCCAGGACCCCACAAGAAACGATATCATGGATCAAGTCCAAAGTGATAAGTGGACTGAATCCGACGGATAAGACATTACTACAAAATTAATACCTCTTATTCACCCAAATGGGAGCTATTGATTGCCCTCTACTCAAAGGGACAATAATTGAAGCATGCAGGGCCAACTATCAGGCTCTCTTGTGTTGTCTTAAAGCGATTAAACAAGTCTACCAACTTCAGCACGCCAGAGCACTCAGTGGAAACATCACCACTCTAGGAAAAGTGACAGACCAACTCAAAGTTCAGGCCGGTCAAATGAAAAGACAACATGACATGGACCAAGATTTTAAAGAAGGACTAATCCGGCAACTAAACTCCTTCACCATAAGTGTCAAACTCAAACTCAAAACTCAAACTCAAAGCATTTATTTCAAATAAACCAATTACAGGCACTTTTGAATTGTCAAAGGGTCAGTCAGTCAGAAAAGTGAAGCTAGTTGCCCATTCCAAAGGGTAGTAGGTACCTATGGAGAAGAACGGGCAAGAAACTCCATGGACACTGTGCAGTGGGGTGTTATGAGGTGCTGGTAGCGTTGGTGCCGAGGAAGAAGAAATAAAACGGCTGACAATTAAATTTCACGTGTGTATTGTACCAGTGTCACAGTTGGAAGGGAAGTGTTGCCACAGATCACATAATGGTTTACATTTTAATGTTGGTGTTGCGATACTATCCATTGAAATACCCAACATGCTGCGGCCTCACAGAAATAGAAATGAAATCACTTTATAACATTAAATTATATAAACTAGCTTACATTTGTTTTACTTAAAAAATAGAGATTAAATGGTTTTACAACCTAAGGCTTATTACTAAAACAGTAAATTTAACAGTTAGATAAATATCTAAGAACTATCATCGTATTCTATTGGTAATAGACAGATTTTATTGATGGCCCGGGAATGAGTTTTTCCATTTGGGGTCCTAACCTCCACTGCCCTAATCTTTCCATCATGTCCTGGAAACAAATTAATAATTCGTGCCATGGGCCACGACATCGGAGGAGTCTTATGGTCTTTTAAAATGACTAAATTGCCTAGGTTAACATTGCATGTATTATCACGCCACTTAGGTCTATTTTGTAACAAGTTTAAATAATATTGATACCACACTTTCCAAAAGGACTGTTTTAGAGAAGTACACAATTTCCAAAACTTAAGCCTATTTTGTGGAATGTTACATAAATTATTTTCAGGATACATTGACATTGCACTACCTATAATAAAGTGACCAGGTGTTAGATAACAATAATCATCAGTGCTTGAAGATAAAGGTAAGAGTGGTCGAGAATTAAGCACTGCTTCAATTTCAATTAATACCGTATTAAGTTGTTCGTAGGTTAAAACAGTTTTTTGCAATATTCTTTTTAAGTGAAACTTGGTGCTCTTTACTGCCGCCTCCCAGAGCCCCCCAAATGTAGGCGAGTAACATGGTATAAAGTGAAATTGTATCCCACGCTCGGCGGTAAATCTTTGAACCTGCATTTGGTGATTCTGAGAAGCTTGCAATTTGTAAAGGTCGACTAATTGACTCCTCGCACATTTAAAGGTATTTGCATTGTCGCAGTGAATTTCGGTGGGCAACCCTCGTCTAGAGATAAATCTCCTCAAGCACGCTAGAAAAGTTTCCGTGGTCAAGTCTGACGCAAGTTCTAAGTGAACGGCTTTTGTCGCGAAACATACGTATACACATATATAACCTTTACCTATTAATGATCGTCTTACGCGAGAGAGTTTTACATTAATTGGCCCAGCGAAATCCACGCCAACCTTCTCAAATGGGCGGCTGGTAGCTGTTACACGTGCAGCCGGCAAGGAGCCCATTAGTTGCTTGGCCACTGAGGCCTTTTGTCTGAAACACACAATGCATTTGTGAGTTATTTTCTTAACTTCTAATAACCCGTTAACAATCCAAAACCTTTGGTTTAGATGCGAGAGTAAAAGCTTAGGCCCTGCGTGCAGTAACCTTTCATGTTCACACCTTATAAGCAAGCTAGTAACTGAAGAGCCTTTGGGCAGTATGACAGGATGTTTTTGTGAATAAGCGATATCAGCATAATGTAGTCTACCGCCAACGCGCAAAAGACCTTGGTTGTCGACAAAGGGATGCAATTCAGATAGATTTCCTTTCACATTGTTATTATTGCTTAAGGCTTCGATTTCAGATTTAAAATATATACTTTGTTCATGTTTAATTATTAACATTAATGACCGATCTAGCTCAGAACTTTGCAAAAAGCTTGTATTTATTTTAACCTTATTTTTATTAACATTGTTTAAAAATCGCAATATGTATGAAAATAGCCTTACTATTTTATTTATATTAGAGCAATTATATAAGCGCTTGAACACATAATCAAGCGGATTTGGATTTTGGCATACCAAGTTGCTGGAAAGAGCCAAGCAGGGTTCCACTGCGAACGAATCAATGGGAGAGTTGTAAGCAGGAAAGTTGTACTCACTGTTTTGCAGAAACTTTGGGCCATTCCACCAAATATCGCAGCTACTCAGCTCATTCGGATTGACTCCTCGGCTAATGAGATCAGCAGGATTGTCATTTGTATTGACATAATGCCAACTACATCCAGCTGTGTTTTGACGAATTACACTTACTCTGTTCGCTACGTAAGCTTGAAGTTTTGTTAGCTCAGAATTTAGCCATGCAAGGACAATTTGTGAGTCGCTGAATAAACAAACATGCTTTATATTAATTTTAGCAGTGAGTGTATTATATGTCTTCCAAATTAATTTTGATAGCAATAGTGCTGCATTCAATTCAAGCCTTGGCACGGTCATGCCTTTCTTTTGGATAGGGTTGATTCGCGATTTGGAACAGAGTAGATGCAATTTTGTTGTACCTGATTGGTTTGTGAGTCGTAGGTACACACAGCATCCATAGGCTGTCTTACTCGAAGCATCTGCAAAGCCTATTAAATCTGCCGAGTCTGCTTCTGAAATTCTAATGTTCCTATCTAATAGGATTGGCTGCATTGCAGCTAAATTATTGGTAAATTGAAACCATTCTTGCTGAACATTTGCAGGCGGTCTATCATTCCAACCTACGTCCAGTAGCCATAATTTTTGCATTATGGCCTTTGCTGTGACTACGATTGGGCTCACGAATCCCATTGGGTCATAGAATCTACCTATATAACTAAGTATGCTCCTTTTTGTAACCTTATTATTATTGAACGGTTCTGGAGTTAAACTTAAGTTTTTTATCAAATTATACGGTTCGTCCTTTAAAAACGTTCTCAAATAATAAAACTTTTGGATATGGTCAAGACTAATGTCATTGTGAATCAATGAGTCGAACAGATTAATAAATGGTACATACTCTGTAAACTTACCATCAAATGTTTTTATACAAATTGGTGGTAACTTTGTTTTATGTGTGGTTGCATCAGAATGCATGGAGGGGCCGGAGGGGCCTATATTTTCTCGGGACTTTATTTGCTCGCTCAATGTTGTAAAGATATTGTAATAATTGTTTTCTATTTGCTCGACATTTTCCTTGTCGGCACTATCGAGATAAAGAATATCCTTACATAAAGACTCATATTCTTGAAAAGCAGCTATGAGTCGATCACGTTTGTTGACCAGCTCATCACAACTTATTTTACATAGATCAGAAACTTCAACGAAATTAAGTAATCTTGTGATCGTACCTTTAATATAGCCTCGTGAGGCGATTTTACGTTTTAGTTCGTCCTCCATTTCTAACTACTGCCGCACTTGGGTCGTCTTGTTTCTTAACACAACTTAATATTAAACCACTTTATGTACCACAACTATACATTTTGTCTTAATTATTATTTCGATTTGTTGCGCGTGGACTGATCTTGACGAGTCGATCGATTGCCACAAAATGGCGGCTCCGGAGTACGGAAGTTCGTTTCGTGCCTTCGCTTGAACGACTTGATGGCGTATCTTGCTGTCCCTCTTGCGCTCGCGCTTAATTAGATACACTATTGCACGGCGTGCGTGGATTGCGCGTTTCAGGCGCATAGACTTTAGTAATTTTGAATATTGCGATGCGTGCCGTCTCGCTCCTTCTTGCGGAATACCTTTAATGCTGTCAGCTGTACTCTTCACACCTGCAGAGGTGACTCCGGCGACGACGACAATGGCGATCGATGGAATGAATGATAATTACTGATTGCTGCTGGGCTTCTTCTCTTGAAGATTGCTGCTAGAGTTGTCGAATCGTAATGCGATTTATTTGCGACAACCAAGCTAAGAGCGATGTAGAGCCCGCTTGTGATGCGTTGCCAACCAAAATGGCTGTGACACGGCAGAAAAAATAAGTCCAAACCTCTAGTTTGCTTCTTCCGCAGCAGCGCTGTTCTCCGCGAAGGACCAATGTGCAGTGGGGTGTTATGAGGTGCTGGTAGCGTTGGTGCCGAGGAAGAAGAAATAAAACGGCTGACAATTAAATTTCACGTGTGTATTGTACCAGTGTCACAGTTGGAAGGGAAGTGTTGCCACAGATCACATAATGGTTTACATTTTAATGTTGGTGTTGCGATACTATCCATTGAAATACCCAACAGACACTCTTTTAAATCAACATATCGTTACAAAAAACAAATTGTTTACATCATTCATGTTCAAATTAAAAATGTGAGAACGATGTAGAAAGACGTGCACGTTTAAAGTATCCGTAATTAAAAAAGATGTAAAAACAATTCAAAAATTTAAATTAAAATAAGCCGTGGCAGCCAAGAGTTGACCAGTCCCTACTGACGGCGCCCGTTCACGAACATGACGTATGGATCAGCACCATTCAGCTCAACCATTTTGAAGGGAACTTAATGATCCAACACACACGCCACCACCAGCGAGACATTTAAGTGAGCATGACATACTCTCAGCCGCCAGGGCACATTCAAGTCAATGAAAGACGAGCCTAGTAAATGGTGGCTTTATAGTAGGTACATAGTGCTCACACATGTGCTATGCAATTATACATTGTTAAAAGATTGAATTTATACAATGCAAAGATGTTGTTGTTTTTACAATCTTCAGCAGCTCCAACAATATTTTCGAAGGCTAATCAATTAATTTATGCGCCCCTGTGGAGCAGGACCAGCGTTGAGCCAAGCATCTTTGTCAGCGATGTAATCCCCCAACTTATAATATGCTTGGCTGCATAGTGTGCGTTTTATACAAGATTTAAATTTTGTTTCATTCAGTTGGAGTTGGAGTATATGTTGTCGCAGGGCTGACAGAGAAAATGGATGCAAAAACTCTCGAACTGTCTCGACCAACTTGTAGAAAGATTCTGACCCCCATCACCCCTCCTGTGGCAGACTCAGCAAGTTCCCCAAAAGTTTTGATCCCGGGACCAATCAATCTCATTCCCATGACTATGTCACAATCTTCTCATGCGGTGGTAACCGTTGACCATCTAAGAGGGATCTCCATCAGACCCAACTCCGGCCGATCTGAACCTTTAGCACAAGTGGTTGCTCTCATGATAAAGCCAGAAACAATTATTGGCCAGAATGACCATTTATAATGAGTTTGCTGTTGCGGGCCTTGACCCAGGCTTGGTAATGTAATGGCAATTTGTGTCCGAGCGGGATCTCGGAGAATGGAATAAATTAATCCATCCCCCGCCAAATCACGTCCGCAACCACGCACGAGGGGTCACCCGAGGAGAAGCACACTTGTCGCCTTGGATAAGACACAAAGAAGTGCCGCATCGCATCCCAATCCGCTGACCCGTAACGCCATACTCGCCTCGTGCCTCTAGGACTCTCATCTGCAGGAGAGCAGGTCGATATGGATTTCACCAGACAGTGGTCAGATGTTCCCAGCGGGGCTGAGACCGATACTGAATGACTGTCGGGATCAGTTGCCAGCAGAGGGTCCAAGCAATAGGGTGTATGGCCGTCAACATCCGGTACCCGAGTTGCCACATTCACCATCTGGGTTAGGTCTAGCGTTAAAGCAAACTTTCGCGCCTCTAACCCGGCATGGTCAGTTTTCCGGTACGGGAACAACCACTCTTTATGATGGGCGTTGAAGTCCCCCAGAAAAATGAGCTTCGCTGTTGGGTACCGCTGCTGGGCTCGTCAGTCGACTCCACGAAAAAATGAAAGAGCGCTGTTGTCTCCTGGTCACCGCTGTGCAATCGGAAGATGTCGATGTAGAGAGATTTCTCCACGCCAGTGTCCACAAGTAGCCATATGGCAGAAAAACCCGGTGTCTCAAAGCAACGGAGACGACGACAGCAAATGTCATCGCGGACGTACACACAGACCCCAGCTTATTTCTTGAACTTGTGTTCATGAGAGTAATCCGGGTAGTTGAGGTACGCCACATCCGACGGGGTTGTTATCTTCGTCTCCGTTAGGAAAAACAGGTGCGGTTTCTCGGCCTCAAGGTGGTGATGGACCGCATCGAGATTGGAGTACAACCCCCTGATGTTAGTAAGGTGCAATTTTAGTGCAAGGAAGTGCAGCCGTTGTTTAACCTTATTTTTCTTGCTTGCTTTGGTCATTTTATGTAGAGTTGTTGGGGAAAAAAGTCGACATGTCGAGGCGCTGCTCAGTGAACCAAGTGAAACACTAGAGCTAGCCAAACCTATGGGGAACTCATTTGGAGAGTGCGGGGACGCCCGAACCCCGCCGAATATGGCCACCGGGTCCTCCCATCCATTTAGACCTTTAAATCTATTCTGAATTAGTAAAAAACATGTTTAAGTTATTTTAAGACTGAAAAGAATAAAATAAAGTTTAAAAAAAGTAAAAAAGGACGCATCTTTCACGCACTGAAATATAAAAAATAATTAAATTAATTATTTTATTTGTTACGATATATGCATGCTACCCTTGCCAATGTTTTAACTTAATTGTAGAATAAACGCAAAAACATATTTTTTAATTCGGATGATAGATATGCTAGTTATTTAGTAGTAAACTTATCACTTCTTTTATGTCCAATAACTAATTCAAAAAGCGTGGAGAGCTTTTTGGTTATGTGTACTTTTAATTAATTTAGACAAAGCGCTCCACACTTTATGAATCAGTCATTGGACATAAAAGAAGTGGAAAGTTTACTAATAACTACGTAGCATATCTATCATCCGTCACGTATGAATATTAATATATGTTTGCGTTTCCTCTACAATGAGGTTAAAATATTGGTAAGGGTAGCATGCATAGATTATTATATCGTAGCGTATAAAAAATTATATAATTTATTTCTTTTTTATTATTTAGTGCGTGATAAAAGCGTGGTTTTGTTTTTTTTTAATTATACTAATTACTTAATATAATCGTCATTGTGAAACTAAATGAAGTTGATTGAGTAAAAACTGGTATTAAATTACGTGGAACTAATGGAACAAAATATTCTTCACATTTTAAGGTTGCAGTAGTACAATATGGAACTCAACTGTAATCACATGGAACCAAATAGTTGCAGCAGTTCCATATGAAAGAAATGTCGGTTTATAAAACTAGTTTTAAATTACATAGAAGTAATGGTACAAAATGTTATATTTTTAAGGTTGCAATAGTTCCATGTGGAACTAGCTGCATGGAACTACTGGGAATAAAGGAATAAGACAATTGTAACAATTCGGCCCTAATTTTAGATCCAAAATTAACTGTATTCAATATCCTTTCACAGAAAGGCTTATGTTCACCCTCCCCCCAGGAGTCAGAAAATCTTCTTTAACGAATTTCGAAAGTTTTACATGAGTTATGTCATGATTTTTCTCGTCTTAAGTTTTAAAGGCGAGAAGGGTAGATGAATCCACAAAGATTATTATAGTTTTCAGTGCAACAAAGCACATTACCACTGCTAGGCTTTGGAAATATTTGGTTATTTACAAAATTTTGCTTCACGCATTAACTATAAAATTTGTTAGTTCCGTATTATAATTATTTAAGAACTAATGTTTATGTTGTTGTTTTGTGTTGCTGTTTGAAGAAAGGAAGACGCGGAAGATATAGAGAAAGAGGATAAAAGATATTTGTGATCCGTTTTATGAGACTGGAAATTTTAGTTTCTCTGGCGCATGACAAAGCCGATAGCTTTTTAAGTTAAAGAAAAACTGAAAAACGACTTAGACCCCAAAATTGCCCTATGATTTTTTTGGGTTCTAAGTCGTTTTTCGGTTTTCAAAGAAAAAGGATAAGAAAATTTGTGAATCGATTTATCTGAGGGACTCGGAATTAAAGTTGCTCAGGCAGATCACAATATCGATGACGTTTTAGGTTTTTTTTAAACTACTTAGAACACAAAACTGCAAGGGTCTGCCAGTCCACTTCAAGGCACAGTATGCACTACAATGTACAGTCATCCTACTCATCCTACTTTATCTTAAAAAATAAACCAATGATGAATGAATTTACCTTTTCGGAAAATCATATTCAAAATGAGAAAGTCGATCTGTAGCAACAAACCAATGTAAATAAAGCTTCAAATTTTAATCTACCTTCGAGTTTTTCACAATATAATTAACCCTACATTTTTAAAACTCCGGGGACTTGGCCTGCCGTTTTGATTAATAATCCTGGGCCTGTCACGGGACTGGCTTATTTAACTTTTTATTTTTCATGCGGATTTAGGAAGATTTTGGAGCGAACGCGAATGCCAAAAAGCGAAGCAAAAATGCCGAGGCATCGGATTAACAGCTTAGTATAATTGAGGTTACATGGAAATTAAAATATCTTCTATTTCCATAATCCATAATCAGCCTATAGTGTTCCCACTGCTGGGACACAGGCCTCCTCTCTTTGAGAGGGAATGGGCTGTAATCTACCACGCGGGCCCAGTGCGGGTTGGTAGATGTCACATGTCTTCGAATTTTTGGTTCTAGGACATGCCGGTTTCCTCACGACGTTTCCCTTCACCGTTTTGAGAGCAGTGGTGATGAAATTATTTACACAAAGTAAAGCGCCTGCCTGGGTTCGAACCCACAACCTACAACTCGTAAGTCGGGGCCGATATCACTGGGCCACCACTGCTCTCTGATCTTCTATTTATTTTGTTATTAATTTGGGAATTAGGTAAGAGATCTACTTTTCTGTGTATTGACATGGAATTGTACTTAATTTATGTAGCGATATTTTTAGTGCTCCTGGCCACCGGAATCAGGAGGTGATGTGGTAGTGTCAACAAATACTGGCCCGTATTAGTTTTACACACACTCATTTGTGGAAATCAATGTCTGTTAAATGCAATCCAATCCAATCAGAGATGTTTTTGATGTAAATATAGTTTATCCGCCTACCATTAGGTACTAAAAAAACAAACCCCGGTTAGTTCTGGACGCGACACATCACGTGCACACGTGCACCTGTTCTAATATACATGTGTGTATTGGTAGCACGTGTTTTATTACACAAATGAGCGTGTGTTTTGCACGTTAGGATTCTGTTTTAGATTATTCGGAGTTACGGCATTCTGCACTTTCAATCATAAGAAGGCATAAATCGCCTGATAGTTTGTCGCAATCCAGTTTCTTTTAAGTTGTCATTTTCACGACAGCCACAAAGATTCCTAAACTGGTAAACAAGATAAATTTCCAGTTTTCTGTTTAACATTAACTCACTTTATCATGGCTGACCCAACCGGCAAAGTCACTTTAATTCCCCTATCACAGAAGACGAAGTCTACCTTAATCATCAAAATGACAATTTTATTTTCCCGAGACATAAATTAATAAAATATTTAATCAAAACAAGGTTCTCCCCATATTTTCATTTTAATCTAACACCCAACTGGGTTAGTGGGTCAGCTTAGGGGCGGAGTAGTAGTCGGGGATCCCCCACAGCGCATACTTCCACGTAGTTTTCCCCGGGCAACGCCGTGTGTGACCACCGTAACGGAGTGGCAGACCGGCGGCTAAAGTGCGCTGTGATTCGCAGACAAAAACGAGGTCGTCTATGAATATGCCGAAGAAGCCAAGCCGTGACGCCTCCGGGCGTCTTTGTTTTAATGCTAATCGCTCCTCCGAGGGTGATTCAAACGGCCCTTCTCAGGGCCAACCCAAAGGCCCTTCTCAGGGCCAAACCAAAGGCCCTTATCAGGGCCAACCCAACGGCCCTTTTCAGGGCCAACCCAACGGCCCTTCTCAGGGCCAACCCAACGGCCCTTCTCAGGGCCAACCCAAAGGCCCTTCTCAGGGCCAAACCAATGGCCCTTCTCAGGGCCACGCCGGCGGCGCTTTGGCGTCGGAAGCGGACTGCGCACCATCTGCGGTCAGCTTCTTCAGCAGGCCGGACGAGTTGTCGGACGCCGACGAGTCCAATATGGACACGTCGGCGGCCGAAAACGAACGCCCCAAGCGGAAGAGGGCCGATCTGAGGCTCGGGTCCGGGGGCTCCTCGGAGTCGGTTTCGAGTAGGTCGAAGAAGAAGTCGAAGTCTAAAAAGGCTTCGACTTCTGCTTCGGCTCTTGCCCACGATGTGGGCTTGGTGGACGCCGAGCGCCAGCTAAACCTGGCTAAAAGAGCGCAACTCCAGGAAGACCTGGAGGAGAGGGTCGCCGCAAAGGAGCGGCAGGCGCAAGCCGCCAGGTCGAGGGCTGGCTATGGTGCGTCTAACGTGCTTTATGCTGACCACTCCCTGGCGGAATTGGAGCGCATGGCGCAGGAGGACAAGGAGCAGGTTCTGGAGGTCGCCTCAAAGTCCTCCAATTTGAAGGGGACCTTCCAGAAGGCCCTCAAATGCCGGGCCACAAGCATGCACGGCATCGTGATAGAGCTGGTGAAGCGGACGGCCACGGACGAGACGCGGCAGCTGCAGGCGAAGGTAGATCGTCTGCGGGCGGAGGTCAGCCAACTACACCAGAAGCTGGCCGAGGTCACGGCCCAGCCTGCCCAATCTGCCCCGGGTACGGCGGTGGAGGGCTCCTCTTCCCATGCCAGCCTTGAGGCGGTAATCCGCGGGGTTGTCATGGAGGAGAGGGCCTTTATCAGAGGCTGCTTCGCGGGCATCGAAGACCGTCTCTTGCCAGAGAAGCGGCTCCGCCCGCCGCTAGCGGCGGATAAGAGTCCACTGCCGACGGAGCCGGAACCTGCGCCTCTGGGAGGACCGGCATTGGCCGAGCAGCCCCGGGCCCAGAAGCCCTCCAAGGGCAAAGGTAAGGGCAAGAGGACCACTGTGCCCCCTCAAACGCCAACCACTAGCGCGGAGGGAGCGTCTGAGTCGTCTGCCGCTCCAGCGGCCCCCCGGAACTCACAGGAAGAGGACGCCCTTCTTCCCTCCACCACCCCGTCCAACCAGCCGTGGACGAAAGTGGTCAGGGGGGGAAAAGGGCAAAGGTCGAACCCCAACCCCAGTGCAACTGCCCCAGCGGCGAAAAAGGGTCTAGCCGGCGGGAAGAAGCTGGTTCCTCCCAAAACCGCGGCGGTCGTGGTGACCATCACCCCGGAGGCCGTGGAGAGGGGCGAGACGTACGAGTCCGTCCTAAGACGGGCTCGTACCAACGCGGATCCCTCCCGGCTGGGGATCGGCAACAT
This sequence comes from Griposia aprilina, assembly GCA_916610205.1. Lineage (NCBI taxonomy): Eukaryota > Metazoa > Arthropoda > Insecta > Lepidoptera > Noctuidae > Griposia > Griposia aprilina. Next base: position 6,067,146 of record OU744306.1, read on the forward strand.
CACGTGCCGCCGTACCCTGGCTGGGGCTCGAATTTTCGAGTTTTCGGGGGAGCAGCGCGGCGCAAACGCGGACCTCTTCGCGGGAATGCTGCAGGAGGTCATCGCGGATGCGGCAACGGTCGTCAGGCCTGTAAAGACCGCAGCCTTGGAGGTGGCCGATCTGGACGATTCGGTCACCAAAGAGGACGTGGTGGCGGCCGTTGCGACGGCTGGAGGCTGCGACGCTGGCGCAGTAAAGGGTGGAGCTATCAGGCTCGGGTGCCGCGGCATGGGCACCATCCGCGTCGAGTGCCCAGTCGCTGTGGCCGGGGCCGTCCTTACTGCGACCAAAGGACGGCTGCTTGTGGGGCTCAGCTCAGCTGTGGTCCGGCCACTTGAAGACCAGCCTATGCACTGCTTCAAGTGCTTCGCGTTCGGCCACACCCGAGCCACGTGTCCCTCCAAGTCCGACTAGGGAGAGTCTTGCTTCCGGTGCGGGCAGGAGGGACACAAGAGTGCCGCTTGCCGCGCTGCCACGCTACGCTGCGCGGCGTGTGCTGCCAGTGGCCGCCCCGCGGACCACAGGATGATGGGCAGGAGCTGCAAGCCGCCCGCGAGGAAGGGCATAGTGCCGGCGCAGGTTCGCCCTGCTGCTACCACCACCGCCGTCGTCGCCGCTGTAGCTCCAGCGGCGGTAGACGAGGAGGGATGTGGGATGTTGGAATAATGGTTTCCAACTACCACATCCTCCAGGCGAACGCCAACCACTGCAGGGCAGCCCAGGACCTGGTGGTGCAGGTCATGGCCGAGTGGTTGGTGAACGTAGCGGTGGTCGCCGAGCCCTACTCAATCCCCGGCAGCTGGCTGGGTGACGAGGACGGCTTGGTGGCACTAGCGGCGCGGTCTTCCACAGACTCCCCTCCCCTCTCACTATTAGAGAAGGGACCGGGATACGTGGCTGCCGCGTGGGGAGAATTAGCCCTTGTGGGCGTCTATTTCTCCCCAAACCGCCCTCTTCAGGACTTCGAGAACTATCTCGGAGTCCTGGCCGCCGTGGTCGGCAGGGCGGCGCCGCGTCAGGTCTCCGTACTGGGAGACCTGAATGCCAAGTCGGTGAACTGGGGTAGCCCGGCCACCAACGCTCGCGGGCGGGCAGTGGAGATGTGGGCAGCCTCCTCTGGACTCTCCCTCTTGAATAGAGGAAGCGTCCAGACATGCGTGCGGCGGCAGGGTGGCTCAATAGTGGACGTCACTTTCGCCACCCCTGCGTTGGCCGCGCGCGTGTTGAACTGGCGGGTGGACCTGGTGGAGACTATGTCGGACCATCGCTACGTACGGTTCGACATCTCCACCGGTGGCCCCGGAGAGACGCGGCCCCTGTCGGGGCGATCGCCGTTCCCGCGGTGGGCTCGCACCCGCCTGGACAGGGAGGCAGCGGGGGAGGCGGCATTCATCCAGGACTGGTTTTCGCCGCCTTCCGCTGGCCTGGATGTGAATACCGTGGCGGGGCGCCTGAGCTGAGATGAGGTCAACCACAAATTCATTTCATTTTTTGGTCAATTCAACCACAGATGAGGTCTCTGACCGAGGTATGCAACTCTAGCATGCCTCGGTCTCGCCGACCACTACCCAGACGCGCCGTGTACTGGTGGTCGGTGGAGCTGGCGGGGCTCCGAGCAGCGTGTGTGGAGGCAAGGAGGGCCTACACGCGAAGCCGGCGGCGGCGTCGACGAGACCACGCCGACGAGGACCACCTCTATGAGGTGTATATGGAGGCAAAAATGGTCCTCGATCGGGCTATCGCCGCCGCCAGAGACTCGGCGAGAGCGGAGATGCTGGAGGGTCTCGACAGCGACCCCTATGGGAGACCTTATAAGGCGGCGCGCAACAAATTGCGCCCCTTTGGTCCCCCTGTGGCCGAGACCCTGGAGCCCCCATTCCTGGATGGTGTGGTTCAGTCCCTGTTCCCATGCAGGGACAACTTCACCCCACCAGTGATGGGCGCACCACTGGGGATAGCTCCGCCAGCTGAGGAAGAAGAGGAGGCCCCCCCTGTCACGGAGTCGGAACTCCGCGCGGCGATTGTCCACATCCGCGCCAAGAAGACGGCTCCGGGCCCCGACGGTGTTCCGGCAAGAGTGGTGGCGATCGCTGCCACTCAAATGGAGGAGAGGTTTCGGGACCTCTTCAGCGCATGTCTTGCGTGTGGGAGGTTCCCGAAACGGTGGAAGGAGGGGCAGTTGTGCCTTCTTCGCAAGGAGGGCCGCCCGGCGGACTCCCCCTCGGCATACCGGCCCATCGTTCTGCTCGATGAGGTCGGAAAAATGTTCGAGGGGATAATCGCTGGCCGCCTAAACAGCCATCTGCGGCGTATCGGGCCGGATTTGTCGGACGCTCAGTTCGGTTTTCGGGCTGAGCGCTCCACGGTGGACGCGCTCGCCCGCCTCAAGGGCCAGGTGAAGGGAGCGATGGAGGCGGGGGACGGATTGTTGGCTGTGTCATTCGATATAGCCAATGCCTTCAACTCCGTTCCCCACTCCACCATCCTAGAGGCGCTCCGATTCCACGGAGTGCCTCGATACATGCGTCATCTGCTGGCCAGCTACCTGGAGGATCGGACGATCATCCTCGTCAATAGGGCTGGCCAAGTCCGGCGGTACGCCGTCGAGGCCGGCGTTCCGCAGGGGTCAGTCATAGGACCTGTCCTCTGGAACATCGCCTATGATTGGCTCTTGGGGGGAACTCTCCTTCGGGGCACGAGTGTCATCTGCTATGCGGATGACACTCTCCTCACCGCTCGGGGGGGGGAGTTTTAGGGAGGCGGCCAATCTGGCCTCGGCGGGTGGATCCTTGGTCGCGGGGAGGATCCGCCGCCTAGGTTTAACGGTGGCGCTGCACAAGACCGAGGCCGTGTTCTTCCACAGGCCTCGGCGGCGCCCCCCACCTGATGCTCACATCTTCGTGGAGGGCGTCAGAATTGAGGTGAAGGCCCAGATGAAATATCTGGGCCTTGTACTCGACAGCAGGTGGCGCTTCGGCCCGCACTTTAGCGGGTTGTCGTCGCGTCTGCTGAAGACCGCAGGCGCCCTCTCCTGGCTGCTTCCCAACTTGGGGAGGCCCAGCGCGCGATGCCGGCAACTTTACGCCGGTATCTTGAGGAGTATGGCCCTTTACGGGGCTCCTATCTGGGAGGACTCCCTCCGAAGGAGGGAGAACGCCGCCGCCTTGCGGGCGCCCCAAAGGGCCAAAGCCCAGCGGGCGGCGCGGGCCTACCGCACAGTGGGCTTCGCGGCAGCATGTGCTCTGGCCGGCACCCCTCCTTGGGAACTCGAGGCGTGGGTGCTCGCCAGAGTTTATGAATGGACGGCGGGGCGGAGGGCGGAAGGAGAACGCCCAGCCCCGGAAGAGCGGGAGGCCGTCCGGCGGGAGGCGAGGGATGCCATCGTCCTCCATTGGACGGAGGAACTCGCCACCGCAGCCTTTGGCCGCCGAACCCTTGACGCGATTGGGCCAGTGCTGCGAGACTGGCTCGAGCGGTCGCATGGGTTCCTCTCGTTCCGTCTGGTGCAGGTGCTGTCCGGACACGGTTGCTTCGGATCGTACCTGCACCGAATAGGACGGGAGGAGACGCCGTCGTGCCACGACTGTGGCGCGGTGGAGGACACGGCGCAGCACACCCTCGAGGTGTGCCCGTCGTGGTCCGAGACGCGCCGCAGTCTCATCGCGGTGATCGGACCGGATCTCTCGCTTCCCGGCTTGGTTAACGCCATGCTGCAGGATGAGAGGTCCTGGGCGGCAGTCGCCTCCTTCTGCGAACATGTCATGTCCCAGAAGGAGGCGGCGGAGCGCGCGCGGGAGGATGATCCTCACGCGGCGTCGCTCCGAAGGCGGAGGAGGGGTCGAAGAAGACGTCAGTATGATAGTCATCTCCGACTCCTCCCAGGTGGAGGCCAGCAGGCAGCGGGTGCGGGGGCGCCCTTGCCTGTATTGCACAGGCCTCCACCAGTGTCGGACGGGAATGGCCAGGTGTTCCCGGCCATTCCCGTAGCCCCCCAAGCTGTGGGGCATGCGGGGCCCGCCAGCTAGGTGGGCACGCGCCGGGAGGGTTGTGGATGCAAAGGCTGAGCCGGATTCCCATGGCCCTCCCATCACGGCGATGTGGGAACACCGCTGAGTTTTAGTGGGTATACTGTCATTCCGACAGGAGTCCCACATATCCCGTCTCATCCCCCCACGAGCGGGAATGCATAAAGCATTTCTCGGCGACAAAAAAAAAAAAAAAAAAAAAAAAAAAGGGGCGGAGTAGTAGGAGTTGCAGTGTACGCTTAGGGGCACTATGAGCAGCAAAGAAAACAAAAAAAAGTTCTCGCTCCTTAGTAACCTGTTAGAAGATATTTTTCAACAGTACCTACTCGTACATTAAGTTTTCAAGAAGGGGCCCGCCCACATGAACGCCAATTTAACCTATTTGGTCGAATCAGTTATCTGAAATGTAAAAATTCACCATGAAGCCTTAATAAGCTTCCATAATTGGAAACTCCATTAATCTTGAGGAGGAGGAGACCCAGCTTACAGAACTCTCTACCATCCCGTACATAAAAATTGTTTATAATATGAATGTCAAGGTTGAAATAATCTGGGACATCTAATATAGAAACAATCAATCTCAATTCAATCAATCAATCAATCAGTCAAACAAAGTTCAATCAGTTCTCAATTTGGAAACCCGCGATACCTTAATTGCACAAAAAAAAAAAAAACTAGGGCACCTAATCGTTCTATAAATATCAATCGGAAAGTCGCAACAATCTTTGACTTTTCTAATATGACAATGGCGCGAATTTTCAAATAGCGCCACGGGTAGTACCTGGTAATTTGAAAAATAATCTAGGCCGTATTTTTTTTTATATTTTTAAATCCATTAGTAGCAATAAATTGTTGCATTGGAAAACAAGCCCAAGTATGAATTCTAATGAAATGCAGTTTATAGATGTTGGAATATTGCGGAAATTAAACAGGAAGTTGGAGGCAATTAAATTCAACTTTTAATAATACAGCAACAATATAATAAAAAACCGAAGTGCTCTGTAGATCAATAAAAAAAGAGAGTTAAAAATTACTATTATTTTTACATAAATAACTTGAAATTGCGTTTGTCTAAGTGCGTATCTTATCTTAACTCTTAGTTAAACTTTCTTAATTTTTAGGAAATTGATCCTCTTTCTTGGCAAAGTGTGTAGAAACTGTAGGATCCTTTCAGTATCTGCGAAATAAAAATAATGCACATTGTAATTATATCAATAAATATAGATGCTTATTTTTTGATAATTCTTGCACAAGTAAATTAAAATATTGACATGAACAAAAATCCTAGTTGCTAAACGACAAGAAGTTTTTGAGAGTTCAAAAGGGTATTTGAACTTTTACATCTACTCGAAAATCGAAAACTAGTTTTCTGATAAAATCCCTTTCAGTATGTTTTTAAGATAACTTAAAAATTGCCCCGCAGCTACTTTTTCTATTCAGATTTGTGAATACCTACTGCAGGTGTTCATTCTACCCGCAAAGAATGGAAGTACCCCTCTTAAGAATCTTTTGTACTTTATAATACTACTTTATCTTTTTACGGTATCAAAAGGATTTAACAAAAGAACTGCGCTTTAAGCGTGTTTGAAAAATTGTGTCTTTGACAACTTTTCCCTGCGACCTTTATCGAAATGTATACGCGTAGTAGTAGCTAGAATAGAAAATATCTATTGTTATTTGGTTTACGACACAATATACAGGCTGAAAGAGATATCAACGCGCAACCTGTTACCATGGATTAAGTGCACTATTCCTGTTTATCTTAAAGATAATGGGGACAATTATTTCTCTTGTTGGTATTAATGTAAGTAATCCATGAACAATATAACCTCATGCTTTAGTAAAAATTACGCACAGATACACATGAGCGAGATGGTAGCTGGGTCGAATGATAATGTACTTCTCCATAGGTACCTACTACGCTTAGGAATGGGCAACTAGCTCCATATTTCGGAAGTGCCTATAAATGGTTTAATTGAAATAAATGCTTTGAGTTTGAGTTTTGAGTATAGTGTCTTGAAAATGTTGGCAATGCATCAACGATTTCTTTGACGTTGCGGCTAATTAAATCAGGTAACAGGCATGCGTGTCCATAATAATTATTATTTACTAGCGACCCGACCCTGCTTCGCACAGTTTTAACAGCTTGACAAAATCAAGATAATTATACACGTAATACGTACGTTTTAATATTATTATACACGTAAACCTTGCAGAATAAATTCTTAAAAGATGTTTAAAACCGCATCTAAATCCATTGCGTAGTTTAGAAGAACAACGGGGTCATACAGACAGACACGAAAACCGACTTTAATTTATAATATGTAAAGATAAGAATAATATACTTGCAGTAACAAATGTAGCCATATTCAGCATAGTGAATGGCCCAGCAGTGAACATAATCGAGCTGCGGAGTTGTCCTCCCAGCAAAAGCAGGCTTCTGCGTATGCGCACGTTTTGAGACCACCAAGCGCTGCCGTACACACTGTCGTCGACTTGATTACTCTGTAAAAAGTCATGACAAATTCGAATCATTGATTTATACATTATTTAAATCATCATCTTATGTTTTTCATCTTCAACCGATACACAGAAATAGAACGATGATTTTAATTCGTTCAGCGTTAAATGTAACTATTTAGTTTTATTTGGTGCCAACTGCGGGCCTGATTGCTTAATTGGTTGATAATTCTCTTAAAACTTTAACTGATTTGGACTTCTAGCATTCACTGCGTGACTTGAAAATAATTGGCTCAAGGAGAAATCTTTTCAACTCGAGTACGAGTATAGCATCCAGATATATGTGAAAAGATTACGATAGTGCATTGAGATGATTGCTCGTACTTAGTCTCTAAGATATTTTTCTTTGTTTGCAATTTTAACAACTCGACGTAAGAACTACAGGACATTATTGAAGAAAATAATCTTTATCAAATCTTAGACTGCATTGAAAATGTGGAGGAGCAAAACGCTTTATCAGTTAAAAGTAAACGATTCGACTCTCCAAATTATCCAACTATTAGAATTCTTGTTGAACTTTGTGAACGAAACCTCTTTATAATTATGTGTATGATGTAAGTGTCAAGTTGATTATCTAATTTAACCTTCTTGTCGGTTGTGCTATGTCAAAAGTGTGTGCAAGAACGTGTCCTTAAAAACAAATTATCTTATTTGAATCTTTTAATGTGTATTAATTCCACACTCGTTTCCAACTATGTATTCTAATATTTTTTTATCGACTCCAAAAAAGGAGGAGGTTATATGTATTTTTTTTAAATGGATATTCATCGATACTTTCGTAAATTGTAGACCGATTTTGAAAATAATTTTTGCATTATTGGTAAAAGAAGCTTGTGCGGTGGTCTCATATAATTTTTATTAAATTTGCTTGGGTAGTTTTTGATTAGCCTCGATAATACGTATTTAATCCACTTTGTGTATCTTGATGATGTTATTATACCTAATTATTTCTTTCACTTTTGGTTACATAGCAAGTAGTGGTATACGAATTCGTGAGGTAGGTACCATAACTAAAAAGTGAAAAATAAAAAAATAACTTTTTTACAAATTAAAAACAACCGACTACCAAAAATATACTACAAAATGAAAAATAACTTTTAATTTCGGAAGTCAGTGGCAAAAAACTAAAAAACAAATAGATCCAAAGTCTCCAACTTCCGAAATTAAAGTTATTATTCACATTGTAGTGTTGTTTTTGGAAGTCAGTTGTTTTTTTTTGTATCATAAGCACCAGATATTTCATATAAAAACATACTAACTAGCTGGTTACATTAGTGTAGCTCTAGTTATAAAATCATATATTTTGCAACCTTACATACAGCATCAGGTATTGTGGTGTTCCATCACAGTTTGATGTTAAGGAGTTTTTATTATGTAGGCATATATTTTAAGTACTGGCTGTAAATAATCATTGCACTTTTTGAAGTTTTTACGTATATGTTATGGTCCAAGTGATAATAAGGGCATTATTCATAATGCCCGGGCAGCATATAAGCAGAGTCCACCAACTGAATATTGAATATGGCTTCTTTGTCCACAAAGTCGACCAATTGAATTTACTACCAGGCGAGGCCTCCTATTTCTGAATGGCAATAATAATAAGGCGTAGCCGACGGAGCCCCCCTTCGCGGGGTCCCTACTTCTGGGTGGTTTAAAAAACCACAAAGGGGATAGCGGGGTCTGAAAGACTCCGTCATCCCCTTCTAACCTAACCTGTCCGAGTCGATATCGCAAAGTCCCGAGCTCGGTTCGCTCGCTATTGCATCCTAAATTTTCCTAGTAAGTAATATTGCATTTTATACCGATCCCTAAGACATAAGTTGGTAGACTCTGCTTATATGCTGCCCGGGCAGTATGAATAATACCCTTATTATCACTTGGACCATAACATATATAAGTACTTAATTCTGATAAACGATTTCGATTTTTTCCTCCTGTCATGCAGTGGATTGTTTTCGATTCCAATATTTAAAGCTGTTTCTTAGTTAAAATTACTGCCACACGCTAAAATGGCAAAAGGTATTTTAAATGGCTTAAAATAAAACTGGTATCATTCTGAACGGATTAAAATCAGCTGTTTAGTTCCCAAAGCTCCTTATTACTTTTTTTTTCATTACTTTTTATTTATTTATTTATTTATTTATTAGTACATTAGCAATCCTTTTATGTTCATTCCTATTTTGTCTCTTTTTGTGTTTTTTTGTTTTCTTTTAGTACTTAACGTAGGGAATAGCGTAATAAGCGTTCCTTAATTAAGCTTAGTCAAAAACAGAGAACATGCATTCAAATTAGCTGTGTCCATCGCCTTTTATGAATTTGGATTTCACATCTGCATTTCACGGTTCTACCAATTTGCTCTGTCACCGGCGGCCTTTAACCGTTCATCAACCACGCTTGAAAGTGAAACGAAAGCATTTACATTAGTTGCCAAATATTTCTGCACTTTTTCATTACGTCACGTGCCTTTTTATTACGTAGCAAAATATAACATCAAAATGTTCACTAACCAAATACAATACATCGTTGCTATGCCAGCAATATAAAAATAGTTGCGCTATGAGTGCCATGAGATATTCAACGATCCAAATTCGCTGCATATAGGTCGTGCCTTCCTGAAATTTGAAATACAGACAACAAGTTTTATGTTGAATATAAACGAGGCAAAAGGAGTATGTAAGGATCATAGCAGGTGGCGTTCTGTAGTTTTTGAGTCGTTTCATGAGTTAATGTATGTTTGTAAGTTTTATGTACTTTATTCACATGTAAAAATGAAAGCTAAAACTACATAAAAACAAAAGGGTTCTTCATTGTTAGATTGGGGTGGAATGAGTGGACTGTATTTTTGGACCAATGGTTTATTGCCGTTCTTATTTAGGTACAGAAATATGCTGTCCCGGACAAACTATGAATTATTGATTTGTTAGATACAAGCAAACATATAATGAAATATCAACAAATATTTATCCGTGGAAGCAAGTGATCATCGGGTCCAGCCGTGTCACCGCCATACCACGCCTCAGCTTGCCGACGACGCGTTGATCACGCCACCTGCTGCTCATGCAGACCGCGAGCAAGGTCTGATGGCCAACATTCACTTTTATTTATTTATTAAATTTAGCAAACAATCACAACACAACAGAAAACTTAAAATAAATAATGAAAATATTTAAACAACCCAAAATCATTATTCAAATTCCCAAATCCCAGCAGTCGCAACAAAAAATCTAAACAATGACATCGGAATAATTCAAACCAGAATTTCCCAGTAAACAAGAATATAAAACCTCAACAAAACGCAGGAGAATTGGCAATTTTTTTAAACGTCCGCCTCGTCACCCAATTTGAACTCCATTCTCATTCCACTACTGTTCGTTTGACATTTTGTTTGGTATGACATTCAACGTTATTAAAAATGCTGGCACAATCAATTTCGTTTAGTTTCTGCCGTCCAGAATGATGATGTTATTTATAACATAACATAACATAACATCACGCCTGTAATCCCCGAAAGGTTAGGCAGAGGTGTACCTATAGCACACCCACATTTCCCCAGTTATATTTAAGTCCCATGTAATAGGGGGCGAGCCTATTGCCATCAACCGGGCATAAATCCAGACTCAGGGCTGCTACCGAGAAATTCCAGATGGAAAAACCCGATGTTATTTATGTTGAACAAATTTTCCACTAAGCCGATCTGCTTTAGTTTTAATACGAATGACTGTGCAAATTACCGTATACACACAATAAACTCACGCCTTCTTCCCGTGGGGAAGGCAGAAACTACAGAACGCCACCTGCTACGATCCCTGAATCCTCCTACCATTAAAGTATATTTTTAACTGATCGACGTTCTTACTTTAAAACTGTAGAGCCAAAGAAAAATAAAGGGCAATCTAGCAATACACAACAGGTTTACCTGCTTGATACGCAAATTATTGATAAATGATAAATGATTTTATTTCTGTAAATAGGTTTGTACAAACAATTTTACATGTCAATCATATTTTTTAAACTACATGAGGTCGGCGTTTCCTATCTGACTACTCTGAGAAGAAAGGCCGAAACAAACTCAGAGGACACAGTCTCTTTTAAAGTCCAGACATAATCTTGGTCAGATCATGTGAAGACCATGTAGATTGGTATCTGAAATGGTCTTTTGAGGAAAGAACCACACAGATTTAGTGGACCTGTTCAGTGAGTGCACGCATTTGTCAGTAATAGTGCAGCTCAACTCAGGAAGTCCGGACTTAAGGAGCTCAACGATTCGACGAACAATACCAAAGAAAGGACATTTTGAGTAGGCAGCATAAATTACTCAAACTGCCAGATCATGATTAAAATTAATTATTTTCAAAGTAGATACAATAAGTTAGTAGATACGAGAAATTACAAGATAGATACTGGATCATTGAAAAGGTCTTACCGTAGTTAACTGTACAGCACTGGCACAAATCATCAGAGAGCAGATGACGACATACCAAAACATGACGGGAGATAGTAAAGAATTCAATTCCGATGAAAATCTAAAAAACAAAAATTGTTCAGGTACGGTATGCACGCGTACTTACAAATCCTTCTTCATGCCAACACTTGTATGGCGTTGTACTAAAGAAGCATTCGGGCAGAAAAAATGTAACTACGGCCTACGTATGCACACATGAGCAGTGTTAAGTGTGGAAGTCTACTTCCAACGTTACGGTACGGCGGCGGCGGCGGCGGCGGGGCGGTTTACGTTCTAACGTGTCTCTGTACAAGATATAACAAATCGTGAAGTTGTACTGCATGTGCAATTGTGCAGTCTGTTTGTATATTTTTTTACTTACATTATAATTATTATGTTTATTCAAGTTAAAATTAATACACTTCAAAAAGCACACTATTACGTTGTTTGTTGTTTATTGTACCTATTTCAACTTCAATGTATGAGAGAAATTATGACATTTTTTGATGAATACGTATTGCTGCGGCGGCGTAAGCCTTGGGGGGGAAATCGAGATTTCTTTAGTGGACTGTATCAGGGGCGGTTCTGTGACACAAGTAGGTGGTTGGTGGTGTGGGAAATGAGAAATGGTACCTGCCTGGTCATGGCGGAGACACGTTCAGGAGTTTCCTTAGCCACGTGGCGGCGGCCTGGTCCAGGATATCACGTACGGACGAGAATCTACACTTTCCACAACACACAGACACACACCTGCACTGTTCAATAACAATCCTCGTTCTTTGCGGTGAAAATATGAGTCCTTTTTGACTTTGGCTTTATTTGACCCTCAAGCGGCGGTGTCGATGAGATAACTAGCGGTTCTTCATGGCGACCGCGTAAGCGCCATAACGAATCTTCCTTTTCGCTCTCGCTCAGGCATTATAAGGGTTGCGGAAGGGAGAGAGATAGCGGAAGTAAAGGATAGCGGAAGGAATCTTGTGTCACACAGATACTAATAACAGTTGCCAGTAATTAGGCATGAAATATAAACTTAGTAAGTTATGGCGTTAACACGTATGTATGCTTTTAAACTTGACTGTACCATTACTAATGTAAGCATTCGAACCGTTCCGCTAAACGGATAAGGCAGGATGTGATCGGTGGCAGGGACAGACAAGGCAAGGGAACAATTCAGTGGCGCGTGCAGCGTTGGACAACAGAAAGCGTTCAGAAACCAGTAACAAATAAACAAAACACATTTCCTTCTTTACCTTAAAACTGATCATGTGTTGGGTTAAAGAAACACACGTAGATCGTATTTAAAATTTGTCCGTCCGAAAGCTTCTTTAGCACAACACTCGTGCAAATGTTGGCATGAAGAAGCATTTGTAAACACGCGGTATGAACAATTATAGTAATAATTGATGATGTAATGCATAGTAAATGGGTCAATTATAAACACCCAACCATTAAAATATAAAGTAACTAAATACAAACTTACTTCACCATGTACAAATGATGCAAATAACACTCCTTAATCCTCTTGACAGCTTCATCATAATTAACTATTTCATTACCATCGCCAAACAGATTTTCGCAATTCACAGATAGCACTTTCAGTTGTCCAGCAAAAAACGTCATTATTACTACAGCAGTAGTGTCAAAATTTGCCACGACTGTACCTCCATAGAAACAAGCAAACATCTGGTTAAAAGTAGCAATCCAGAAACCGAAGCCTCTGGTTCTGTCAAAAGGAATCCAAGAGCTCATTATCTCTGGGTATGGTGCGGTTCCGTTCCTTACACTCTCTCGTAAGGTAGGAGACGACCAGTAAACTAGGAGAGGTGCCAGGATGACGGTAAAAACTGTAGCCGTTACTAAACACCAGTAGAAGTATGTGACTCTTCTAGCATATTTTATATATTCAAATATGATATTGTTGACAGTTTTGTCTTTTTTTGACAGTTGCGACTTTTCTGTTTCGGATATATATTCAATGATTTCTTTCCAAGAATTTTGACTACGCACTAAATTGCGAGCTTTTATAACACAAACGGTGCTCAGCATACTTAAGGACAGGTTTCTCAATGCCATTTCTAGGTTCTTCCTGATAATCCAAAGTTCTATGTATTGTGATATCACGAAAAGAAATGCAGCGAAATGGACCAAATTATAGAAAAAACTTATTACGCGATTTTTATGCCATAAACCTCCATATCGAAGGGCCAAAACAGTTGGCCCTAATAATGGATTATTTGGGTCTTCCAATCGATTAAGGAATTTAAAATCCATTTTTGGTTTACTAACAAACAAATGGTTTCAAAGGGTGGTAGAAATAAAATGAGATTTTTTCGTAATATTGGTCCCTTGGTACAACAAGCGAATTCATTATTTATTTATGTTAGTATTACTAACTTAATCCGCCGGCACGACATGTATTCAATAAAATTTACGCAATATTGTTGGACTAGTTATGCTAGCCATAGTTAAAGGGCCAAGGTTGACGGACTGACATTAAGATTGAGTTGAGAAGAATCTTGAGTTTGTTTAGCTAAACTTGTGAGTGTTATGAGCTTCTACATTAAAGTCTGTAACCCATTATTAGCCCAGGGATGACTGGGTGGAGGACCTGAGCGGCTCAGTGACCCTGATTTCGTCGGCCGCCGCCGGTACCCCGTCGCTCGAGGCAGTCAAGAGGGGACGGGGTTGCGTGGCAGCACGGTTCGGGGAGATTGTTGTCGTAGGGGTATACTTCTCCCCTAACCGAACTCTCGCCGAGTTCTACAACTCCCTTGCGGAGTTGAGAGTCGTCGTCATCGGGTACCATTCCCTCCCCGTGCTCGTGCTTGGGGACTTCAATGCCAAGAATACGGCTTGGGGTTCCCGGTATACGGACGCGCGGGGCAGAATGGTGGAGGACTGGGCTCTGGAGACAGGCCTGGTCGTCCTAAACCGGGGTTCTGTCCCCACGTGTGTGCGGATGCGGGGCGAGTCAGTGGTGGACATTTCGTTTGCCAGCCCCGCTCTGTCACCGCGTGTCATTGACTGGCGCGTCATGGAGGGAGTGGAGACGTACTCCGACCACCGGTACATCCGGTTTGACGTCTCCGCCCAGACCTCGAACGCGCTGGTCCGACAGGCCCCGAGTGGTCCGCGGTGGGCGCTGAAGCGGCTGGACCGGGAGCTCCCCCTGGAAGCCTCGATCGTGCAGGCCTGGGTATCATCACCGGACAGGCCTGCTGATATTAATGACGAGGCGGAGTGGTTCCGGGAGGCCATGTCCGAAATATGTGACGTGGCAATGCCCCGTGTCCAACCTGAACGCGCCTGGCGCCAGGTGTACTGGTGGTCGCCAGAGTTAACAACTATGCGCGAGGCGTGCGTTGCTGCGCGACGCCTGTACACCAGGCACCGCAGGCTCCGTATCCGCCCTCCGGATACGGAAGCCATTCAGGCGGAGCTGTACGAGGGTTACAGAGCGGCGAAGACCGCCCTCCGAGCGGAGATATTGCGGGCCAGGGGACTGGCCCGTGAGGAGTCGCTGGGGACTCTGAACAGGGACCCGTGGGGACGGGACGCCCATACAAAATGGTGCGGGAGAAACTTCGCCCATGGGCTCCCCCCCTGACGCAGAGTCTCCGGCCACAGCTTGTAGAGGGCGTGGTGAGCGCTCTGTTCCTTTTGTGAGGGGAGCATACTCCTCCGCCCATGGCTCCGCCTCCTGCGGTGCCAACTGTGGACCACGTAACCGACGACGACGACGATGCTCCTGAGGTGACCGAGGTAGAGTTGAGAGTGGCGGTACGTAGGCTGAGTGCCAAAAATACCGCCCCAGGACCCGACGGGCTACCTGGAAAAACCTGGGTCCTGGCCTTGGAGGCTCTCGGGCCTCGACTTAGAAGGCTCCTAAGCGCATGCTTGGAGGAGGGCCAATTTCCAATTCGTTGGAAGACGGGGAAACTGGTCCTCATTAAGAAGACGGGGCGCCCTGCGGACTCTCCGTCCGCTTACCGGCCCATCGTGCTGCTCGACGAGGTGGGCAAGCTCTTTGAAAGAGTCATTGCAGACCACCTCGTCGGGCGGCTGGTGCGGGTGGGGTCGTCTTGGCGGTGTCTCTAGACATCGCCAATGCCTTCAATACCCT
This sequence comes from Griposia aprilina, assembly GCA_916610205.1. Classification (NCBI taxonomy): domain Eukaryota; kingdom Metazoa; phylum Arthropoda; class Insecta; order Lepidoptera; family Noctuidae; genus Griposia; species Griposia aprilina. The sequence goes on from OU744306.1 coordinate 6,082,295, forward strand.
GCCCTGGAGTTGCATCAGGGAGGCACTCTGGTATCACCGGATGCCGACCTACTTCTGTCGCATAGTCGAGGCCTAACTGACAGACAGGGCCGTCATCTACCCCGGTCACCAGGGAGAATGGAACCGGCGAGAGATGTCGTGCGGTGTCCCACAGGGATCGGTCCTGGGGCCGAATCTGTGGGACATCGGGTACGACTGGGTGCTGTGCGCCGACCTCCCTAGCGGCGTCAGCGTCGTTTGTTACGCTGATGACACGCTGGTCCTGGCGCAGGGGAGGTCGCACCAGGCGGCGGCCGAATTAATGACACGCGGGGTTGCGACAGTCATTGAGAGGATCCGGCAATTGGGACTCGAGGTGGCCCTGCACAAGTCCGAGGCCATGTGTTTTCATGGTCTTCGGAACGCGCCACTGTCGGGTTCCCAAATAATGGCGGGAGGGGTTCACATCGGCGTCGAGTCGACGATGAGGTACCTGGGACTTGTCCTCGACAGCCGGTGGAACTTCGTTGAGCATTTCCGACGTTTGGCTCCCAGACTGGACCGGGCCGGGGCTGCCTTGAAGCGGCTCCTGCCCAATCTAGGGGGTCCAAATGCCTCCTGCCGGAGGCTCTACGCGGGGGTCGTGCGGTCCATGGCCCTTTACGGGGCACCGGTGTGGGCGCGTTCATTGAGGCTCCGACCAGCACGCCGGTTGAACGCGTCCCAAAGGGTCATGGCCATCCGGCTGGTCCGAGGATACCGCACGGTCTCCTGCGAGGCGGCGAGTCTCCTTGCCGGATTGCCGCCATGGGATCTGGAGGCAAAAGTCCTCGCGCACATTTGGGAGTGGCGCGAGGAGGCGAAACGCCGGGGCGTTACTCCGCTGCCGCGAGAAATCGCGGCACAGCGGACAGAGCTCCGGCGGGATCTCATGGCGGCATGGAGAGTGCGACTGTCGCAACCCAGCGCTGGGCACGCCACAATTGCGGTGGTAAGTCCCCTCTTTGAGGAGTGGCTTGAGAGGCGCCACGGCGTCCTCACCTTCCGCTTGACGCAGGTCCTCACCGGACATGGCTGTTTCGGGAGGTTCCTGTTTCGGATAAGGCGGGAGGAAACGCCCGGGTGTTGGCATTGTGTGGATCGACCGGAGGACACGGTAGAGCATACGGTGGAGGTCTGCCCAGCTTGGGTGGAGCACCGCCGTGTCCTCGTGGCGGCGATTGGCGGCGGCGATCTCTCGCGTCCGGCCCTGGTACAGGCCATGGTACGGAGCGAGAGGGAATGGGAAGCCGTCACCTCCTTCTGTGAAGCAGTAATGCTCGCGAAGGAGGAGGCGGAGCGCGTGAGGGTGCGGCAATCATTGCGCCCTCACGCCCCTAGTCGCCGCAGGAGGAGACACCCTGGGCGTCGGGAGTCAATTGCCGACTCCCGGCCACCGTAGGCGCGGGCTTGCGGACGGCGAGCAATGGGCAGCTCGCCGTCCGGTAAGGACCAGGCCCGGGTCAACGGCGCGTCGTGTTCCATGCGCGCCTCAAAGAGATGTCAGCATCATTGAAGGGGTCCGATAGGGCCGATACCCGCCGGGGTCGTGGATTGTTCGAAAGAGTTACCGTGGCCCTGGCGCACAGGCAACTGAAGGAACACGGGTGGGTTTTAGTCAGTAAGAGTCTGACACGCCCTTCCGCTCCGCCCAGAGCGGGAGAGGTCATTTGATGATTGCCCACCCAGAAAAAAAAAAAAAACATTATAAAAAAAAAAAACAATTTCAACGCAATATAAATGCCATGTTTCTAGATTGATATTTTTAATTGACAATATAATTTAATGTCCCGCATTTTGCTTTGACTCCACTTTCCGAATTAGTCCCAAAAACGTACAAAAATATTAATTTGTAACTTTTTCCTCTATATTATACAGGTTCCACACTGACCTCCATATTTCCCGAGTTGATAGAGTACCGAGCTATAGCGAACTATCTAATTTGCAGCAGTTTTTATCTCGAAAACGACAGAATGAATGAACCAACTACTTTGAATGCAGATTCTAGGCGAGTTTTAATCAAGACTTTTGTTTGAACTCATCGCGTTTTTTTTCAATAAGAGCTACAATTCCGCTTCCATAGGTAGGTAGGTTTAGTAATTTTTTTTAGTCTTATTTCGATTTTGTATGCTTCGCAGAATAGTTTATCGTGACAAAGGTTTGTTGTATTTGTTTTTGTTTAAAATGTCATCCGGAGGCTCTTAGTGAATTGTGAAATATTTTTTTAATATTAGATAGTGTCAATTTTCTTTTCTTTTGCCATCTGTCATCTTCGATAAAAAAGACGGTATTATTTTTAAGTTATTTCTTCTAAATATGATAAATTATTTAATCATTAATATGGTAAATTCGTTATTTTCTTACATTTTGAGCCCTTTATGACTATGACAGATAGTAAGTAACATAAGCAAATTCTTTATTCATGTTCACCTTTTACTATTTTCGATTAGCTTAACAAACACTTTTATAACGAACAAACAGACACATACCTTGTATGGATAACGTACGTGGAAAGGGCGGGCAGATGTCACAATAAAATTGGCTGCTTTGCATATACAAAGCACACTGTTTATTATGGCCAATCTTTTTACGCTGTGACAACTGACAATTTCGCTCTCTAAAATTGTATTACTTTCGCGACTGTGGCAGGGTAATTGTAGGCTTCAGACGTCAAATTTGATGGATTAACTGTCAGAAAAGTATTTTCTTTACTTTTACTTCCTACGCAGCAGCTACGTATTCCCAGTATCAAAGAATGCATTTTATTATAATAGTAACGAAGTCAAAACGTTACCTTGAATATTTTTGAAAAAAAGTAATTGCTACTAGGTGTGATGAACGAATATGATGCCGAAAAAAATAAATTTTAGAATTTCTGTTCGTTTGTTTGTTGGTCTGGATGTATGTCTCGGATTGGCGCAAAAACAACTAAACGGATTTCGATGAAATTTGCCACACAGATAGTTTATAACCGGGATTAACACATATGGTACTTTTAATCCCGTTAGTACGGTGGGATATTTTGATAATGATTTTTGCAATGTTTACTTAATTTTATTTTATTTTTAAGTGACCATATTAGCGGCTGAACCCATGTGAAATGTTTCTATAATATAAACAAACATAATATAAGCAGTTAACAGATCACTTTTTGGCTTTATCGCGTCCACACCATAGAGTTATCAGAGGTACTATGGAGCATGGTGCTGACGTTCGGCCTGAAGGACCACGACTAAATCGGCGCCATCATTCACGCGGGCAAACCCGCGGGCAAAAGCAAAGTTAGTTGTATTAAAAAGCTGGTGTTTGAAACTTTGATAGGGTCTTGATATTAATACTCTCGTAAGCACTCCGGGCAACACCTTGTTTGAAAATCCCTTGTCATAAAGAGATCGTAATTCTGACCTTAAAGGTTTTGTATCTCTTTGATATTAAATCTCACAGGACTTGAAATAAACACAGAAACCAGTGTAATAATTTAATTAAGACTACAAAGCTTTCCAAAAATGTAATGTTACATAAAAAGGTACACGAGTTTAATTACTTTGATATATCAGACTACGTAGGTAGATATTTCACTATGTTTCTGAAATACAATTTGTACATATTACAATTATGCCAACCAACGTGATGTTAACCCAAATTTTTCGAATATCGAATTAGATTACAACAAACACAAATTAATTATTTAACTACACCGAAAACAGTGTGGTTCACCGTACTTGTAAACAGGCAAATGTATTAATTATTCAGTAAATCGAATTGTGTTAAGAAAACAATATGAAATATTGCGTTGCTTCGTGAAAATCTTATTAATCCTCTTGAATTTGCGAGAATAGCGTGAAGAAACTGTAGGAGCCTTTCATGATCTGCAATGAATAGAATATTTGATGATCTGATTGATTTATCAATACAAGAAAACAATCATAGAAAGAACAATGGCGAAATCTTATTTGAAATAAATTTGAATGTCTAAAAGTGACACTTAAACGAAAGAAATTCAATTAATTATCTACGTTTTTTTTAACTATTATATTGTCTAATTAAGGCCAAGTAAAAATATAATGTTTAATAAACAGTTATTTGTCTACTTCGTTCTCCAAGATTAGGAAATTGCTGGTTGGATTGGTTTAGTATTGCCATTTTATATTTATTTTCCTAAATAGTAGGTATAGTGTAATTGTCGGGTGTTGTCCATCATTTTTAGTTTGTTATTATTTATTAACATGGAGTAAATGAATAAATAACACATTTTTTTTTTTTACCTATACCTTATTCTGTGTTCTTACTTAGATAATAATATTGCAGTAAAATAGGAAAAATATCAAATGTTATGGCAATTCTGAACAAAAAAAAAACTTCTTAAAAATATAGCTTGGTTGTTGACATTGACAACTGTTGACAGTTTATAACTCTTGCTTGACCAGAAGTTGGCGTTCTGTCCTGAGTTGTCCAAAAGTTTGACACTGAATATCTACCAATATCCGCTTTCTCTAAAAAAAAAACTCTCACAAAATAGCTCAGAAAGTGACGCTGAGTTTAATAAGATATATTTCATTTAAAGACGTAGTAATTTAATTTCAAATCAATCAATATATGGGAAGCTGCCATTGTTCTTTTATTAACAAAAAGACTAGCATCTTCGCTAGACTTTTGGAGACACAAGCGGATCCTATGACAAAGTAAAGTGTCAAAAGAATCACGGTGAGGTTCTCAGGGGGAATCAGGGACTCGCTGGTGCAATTCAATTTAACCATGGAAACCAAGCCAAAAACTACCGGCCAATGTCCTTACTACCAATTTTATCGAGAAATTTTAAAAAAATAATGAAATCTAGGTTAATGGTTCACTTAAATCTAAATAAAATAATAAACTTTAGACAATTTGGATACCAAAAAGGGGTAGGCACTTCAGATGCGATGGATAATCTCGTAAATGACATTATTCGTAAATTGAATAACAAAACGAAGGTAGCTGGATTATTTATTGATTTAAGTTCTGCGTTTGACATAGTGGATCACGAGCTACTTCTGGCTAAACTAGAGTATTATGGAATCAGAGGTAAAGCGTTAAATCTTTTGACATCTTATTTAAAAAACCGTAAAATGTACGTAGAAGTAAAAGACATTACTGCCAACAATTGTGACGTAAAATGTGTGAGTGAAATGATATATAAATCAAAAATGACCAAAATAAGCCGCAGTGTGCCTCAAGGCGCAATTTTGGGACCAATATTGTATTTAATTTTTACTAATGATTTACTCAATTTTATGAATAATACCCAACCCGACGCAGGACTTGTAATGTTTGCAGATGACACGAACACCGTAATCGGGTCGTCAAACATAAATTACTTGTCAGAAAATGTAAATATGTGTTTAAAAAACCTTTATGAATGGTTTACAGCTAATAATTTAATAATAAACCCAAATAAAACCCACGTTATGTTGTTTAAAACAACGTCACGTAACAATGATAGCATAGAGGTCACGTTCAAAGGGGATAATATTGGACTAGTAAACGAAGTTAAATTTTTAGGAGTTTATATAGATTCCCAATTAAATTGGAAAAAAGAGCTCACCGCCATTGATTCCTCAATATCTTCAGCTTGTTACGCGCTAAGAAACCTCAGGGACGATATTAATCTAAAGCAGCTAAAAGCAGTATATTATTCATTGGTAGAATCCAGGTTACAATACAGCATTATATTTTGGGGGAGCAGTTACGGGTATAATTGCCAAAGAGCATTCATACTACAGAAACGTGCATTAGGAACGATTGTTAGAATCCCACAACGAGAGTTATGTAAAGAATATTTTAAAAAAATAGGTATATTAACAGTACCAAGTTTATATGTTCTAGTTGTACTCAGCTACTTTGCAAAATACATACATGAGCACGAATCACAAGAAGAACGTGAACTTAGAGAGAACACTAGAAGAAACGTTATAAAAAATAAAATTGCACCTAAACTTAATATTACTGAACATTTTCTAAATACCAAGCAGTAGAATTATTTAATAGGTTGCCTACTGACTTATGATCATTGATTTATAAAGGTACTCTATTCAAAGCTAAACTTTAAGCATTCCTCTTAGATAAATGTTTATACTCTATATCTGAATTGGTGACGAATGATAGTAGATAGTTTTAGTTTATGACATTGAATATATGCAATATTAGTAGATTATTTTAATCATTTGAAATAATAATATTTACAATCATTTGACACAATAATATTTAGAATCATTTATATAATAACTATTTAAAATTTACTGACATATTATCGATTTACAATCTATGGACATAATAGCTTAATATTTACTACAATATTATTGTTTTTTTTTTCTATTTTAGTGAAACTACTGTTTGAAGTTCATAATTAATTATTTTTAACTATATATATTATGTTAATTAATGTACAAAATATTTCATACACAATGCGAATTGTTATATGAATAAATAAATAAATAAATTGCGGCACCATTCAGCGGAGCCCAGCGTTCGAAGCTGTAATCTTGGTTTTACACTATTCGCATCTAGCATAGGTCTTTCGAAGCTGCAAACTTGGTTTTACACTATTCGCATGATCTTAGTAGTAGGAGTAGGTACTGCTCGATTTTTGCAACCAATTTTATAACGAATAATTTTCATTTTTAGTAGTTGTTTAACATTCAATAACCATGAACATGAGAGTCAGTCGCCGTACCTAAGGGGAATTCAAAGTTTCAGCAAGTCAAAGTTGTAAAAAAAGCTTGCGGATAAAAGTCATTTCATACTGCGCTAAAATCTTATGGCGACAGTTTTTGAGATCATCTTCAACCCAAAATAAATGTCTGCTGCATGGAGGTCGGGAGGATATACCCATGTCAGCTGCGTAAATGAACACGATCGTTGCGATGGCACATCAGATTGAATTCGAAACTATGGGTGATAGGGCAAAGTGATAAAAAAATCTCCATTTTGGAGGAAAATAAAACCGCATTTTTTGTTTTTTTTAAAAAGCTTCTGCATCAGTCAGGAATCAAACCAGTTTTTTTTTACAAAAACAGCACTCTGTTGTATTGTACTAATCGATAGTGTAGATGGTATGAATCAATTGCTGTAAACAAATAGAACGTGGTAAATCAAAGGAAATGGCAATTTTTCGTAATTTATTAAACATAACAATTACCTTTACAGTATTTGACCTTTGTCAGCAACACTATCGCTCAATTAATAAAAATACAGGATGCTTTCAATTAGAGGAATTAGGTTCGATTCCTGGTTCAGCCAGAAGCTTTTTCAAAAAACAAAAAATGGAAAGGAATATCTATTTTCGCTTTGATTTTCAACCGCATTTTTTTTTTCAATAGACGCCACCGCCCGTACTATACAACATCCTAAAAAAACAGTACAGTGCATTTTTTTGCTACCTACGATGTTTTTAGTAACTGGACTATTCAGAACTCTTTGCCATAACCAAAATCTGTACCGTGTGTGGTTGTTACGGCCTAAAGGAGATCCCCTGCACAGCTGGAATGATTACATTTAGAAGCAAATCGTTGAAAAGTCTGATAATTCCGTGCATGTACATTTTCGGTCAGGACAAACGGATCGGATTCGTCTGTTGAGTTTCACCTCACCGCTAAAAGACGTTGAAAAGCTTGTTGAATTTACAAAAGATAAATAGGTACGTACTTCAATAAAAGTGCGAACAGACAGCGTAGTGTAAGGTCCAGCATCTAATATAAACGGGTGATTTAACTTTCCAGCCAATAGGAGAAGTTGTTTGCGTACACGCACATCACTCTGCGACCAGTTGCTGTTGTAGATTCCTCTGTCTACTTGCATACTCTGTCAGTGAATAACATAATTTATTAAAGAAATAAATAAAGAAAGAAAAAGTATATATTGGGACTCGCACAGGATGATCACAAACTAAACTAAATCAACTCATAAAAACAAGAAAACACAAGAACACAAACAATACATACATCATTGAAAAAATTGCCCGACATAATCACCATCTGCCTGCCTTTTCCTAACTATGTTATGGTCGTCTTCCAGTCTAACCTGATGGAGTAGAATACCAGTATTTTACACGGAGTGACTGCCTACCTGATCTCCACAACCCAGTTACTGGGTAAACGATACCCCTCGATAAGACTGGTTGTCAGACTTTCGGGCTTCTGACGACCAGTAACGACTGTCAAAGATCCACGAATGACAGCTGGGACCAACGGCTTAACGTGCTTTCCGAGCCACGGAGGGGTCTTACTATGTAAAGATGGTCAGCCATCCAAGGACCAACCGCGGCAAGCGTAGCTTAATCTGATCGATCGACCCGTGCGGCTGTTATTACTTAGCCACAACTGCCACAAGCCCTGACATATGATACTAATTATGTAATTAAAAAGTAAGTCAGCACTGTACGAGTATGTCGGTCCCTACAAAGACCCCAACATCCTTATATGATATTTGGTCCCTATATGAAGATTCTAACAGCTTCAGGTGTATTTAATGCTGTTGTTGATTTTTTTATTATTATTTTATTCTTTTTTTTTCCCACAGTACCTATCTGTCAAAGCGCCAAATTGTAAAGATTTTTTTCGGGTTTTGTAAATAAATAAGTTAGTTACCTGAAGTGTTACTTCGTTGCTATGCCAACAGTACAAGAAGAGTTGTAAAACTAATCCAGATGTGTACTGAAAGACCCACAGTTTTTGTGAAGCAGTGGCACCTTTCTGAAAATGAAGGAATTATTTTAATAATTTTTGTAACAAACAGTAGCGGTTAAAAAAAAAAAATGTAATCAATCGCAAACCATAAACAACACGCGACCTAGGTTTTTTTTTGTGGTTGGCTTCTTGCAGGTCAACCTAGCAGGTTGTCGGCTGCTTAACCGGACATGCCTGTGGTTGCCTTAATAAATTAAGGCCCCCAGCCAGGGCTTAAAAATACTTACAAACTAGGCGACTACACGCTAATCTCGGCTTAGGGCGTCCCTGGGGGAGGCCAGCAAGGAACAGGCGGGATTAACGCCACCTAGTCTTCAAGCCAATAAATAAGTACAAAGTAATAAAAAGAACTTACCGAACTAAATTGCACCACGCTGCCGCAAATTGTTATGGAGCACATCAGCACATAAATAAACATGGTTGGCGATAACAGAGAGTTGAAGACGGAGCAGTGCCTGTAAATAGCATTGGTTTAATAACAATGTCTGCCTCATTGGCCTAGTGGTAGCGAGCGTGACTGCTGAGCATGAGGTCCTGAGCTCGATTCCCGGCTCGGACAAAGTGTTATTTGATTTTTATTTCTCAGTAGCAGTCTGGAGTCTGGATTTGTGCCCAGTTGATGACAATAGCTTGCCCCCTATTACATGGGACTTAAACATAACTGGCGAAATGTGGGTGTACTATGAGTACACCACTGCCTAAACCCTTCGGGGATTACAGGTGTGATGTTATATGTTATTAATAATATACCGGCCTATTATTATTTGTAATGCCACCCACTGTAGGTTACAGGCCTCTCATACAGAGAAGGCATGAGCATATTGAACATTGACTTCACGCTTGCTTGCTTCAAGGCATGTAGGTCTATGCTATTTCAAGTTTATTTGAAATCCAGGTTTCCTGACGATGTAATATTCTTCATCGTATGTCTATGATGTCCAAGATAAACTTAAAAATCAATATATTGGTCTATGTTATTCATTTGTTTTATCAAGGCGAAATATTTTATACAGGGTTATTGGTTATATGTCGGCAATCCGTTAAGGGGATGTAGGAGAGGTCATTTGCAACCGAATGACCCCTGATGACGCCTATCCAAATGTCCACCATTTTCGAGAAATTTGACTTTTTTTTTTTTAAATATCTGGTATCTTATTGTATCTCGTGGGATAGCCGAAAATTTGTACATGTTTTTAGAATGTTATACCGATGAAGTACTTCCGTGTTTTTTTTGCAAAAATCGACTGTTTTAGTCAAATAAGGTTATTTGTTTATTTGAGCAGGTGCTCAAAATGATAGAAAATTGTAACGATTTGTAAAAAGATAATTGTAATTTTACGGCTGATTATTTTAAATTGAAGTAGAAGCAGATAATAATAATTTAAAACAATCATGCTTTGTATTTTTTAAAATATATTTTCAATGTTGTGTGTACCGCAAAAAAATATAAAATGTCAAATTACTCGAAAATGGTTGACATTTGCGTAGGGGTCATCAGGCGTCATTTTGTTGCAAATGACCTCTCCTACATCCTCTTAACAGATTGCCGGCATATAACCAATAATTCTGTATAGACCATGACATTAAAATTTGTGAAACTTTAGTCACAAATTAGCTTTAACAAAACCTTCAACGCCTAAAGTACTAAAAGCTACCCGTAAAAACTTATGAAGTACTTACTTAATTAAGACGTTATGATGTCTATGACACTCTTTGATCCTATCTAAAACATCTTCAGTCGAAGTAACTTTTTCAAATAGGCTGTTACATTTATCTCTCAGAATTATCATCTGTCCTTTTAGATAAACCATGATAGCAACAGCGTTCATATCGTAACCGGCTAATACTCCAGAACCTTGACTGCCCATAACTATATGAACGAAAATACTTCCCAAATAACCAGGCATTTTGGTGTTATCAAACGGAAACCAAGAACATAGAATTTGGGGTAATGGTTCAACACCCATTCTTATTTCCTCCCGGTAAGAATGCGATGATACGTATTTCAAGAACGGCGTTACTATCAAAAAGAGATTAGTTATGAAAACCATCACCCAAAACATGTATGTTATTATCCTTGTATACTTAGTGTAGTCCTCCATGTGCTTTCTTATTACCGGGTCCTCTCTCCTAATTTGTAATATTTCTTCCTCGGAAATATATTGAACAAGCTTCCTCCACTCGCCTTGCCACATAACGTAAGAAACACATTTTGCGAAGCAAATAACGCTGAGAACAATCAGTGACATATTGTTTAGAACTTTGTTAATATCATGTCTAACAAAGTAAAGGTCTACAAATTGGCTTAGAAGAAAAAGTAATGAACTAAAATGTATTAAATTGTAAGCAGTGGTCGTAAATTTGCTCCCAGTTTGCCAAAGGCCAAATAAACATAATCCTTTCAAAGTTGGCCCCAACAATGGATTTTTTGGGTCCTCCAACTGTTTGGTGTATGTAATTAATTTGTGCAAAAGCATTATTACTTTATTGTGTGAATATTTAAAAGGTAAAAGCACAACTGCTCTTTCATTTTTCAACCGTTTGATTTCTCCTATAAAATTGTCCAATTATTGAATCGGTTATTGTGTTCAATTTCATTTTTATTTGCCCTTATATAGCACTGTTTAATAAGTTCAGAAATGAGCCCCTTTTTCTGGGTTCCGTGGTAATAATAGACACAAGATTTATTTTCTCCACTTAAGTTTGTACCGCCAGCGCCCGACCTCATTACGGAAATTGATATTATTTATTTAATTAAATTGTGTAAAAACTTACATTTTTCATGAGAGTAGAATTTTGGGTACTTATATATTTCAAACTGTTTGTTAATCGAGGTATGTAAAACTTTTAGAAATAAAGAAAGATAATATGATTATTTGCGGTAACATGACGCAGAGAAAAACACAAATACAAAAAACTTTTTTACAAAAAAACAACCGACTTCCAAAAAAAACACTAAAAGACGTGAAATATAACTTTAATTTCGGAAGGCGGTGTCTTTAGTTTTGTATTTTCGTTTTTGGCTACCGACTTCCAAAATTAAAGTTATTTTTCACGTCTTTTAGTGTTTTTTTTTGGAAGTCGGTTGTTTTTTTGTAAAAAAGTTTTAATTTTTCACTTTTTAGTTGCAGTGCCTACCCCACACAAATTCGTATACCACTACTTGGTGTGTAAATAACAGTGACAGGAAATTATTAACACATCATCCATATAAAGTAAGTGGAAAAATATGCAGTATTATAGATAACTCAAAAACTACTGGTCAGACCTTAATAAAATTTAAATGGGACCACATGTGAAGCACCACCGATCAGATAAAAAAATAATCATCCAAATCGGTTCATCCAGAAAAAAGTTCTGAGCTAACACACAGTAAAAAAAAAAAAAAACATACAGACGAATTGAGAACCTCCTCCCTTTTTGTGAAGTCGGTTAAAAAAGAACGACTTGGCGGAAAATACGCGTCACATCAACACGAAACGGCAATCGCTCGGCATAATGCCACCTTAAGCGAGACAGAGCCCCAGCGCTGGTTTTCATCGACAGCCGGCCGGCGGCTTTTCGATGTTAAGATTGTGCTAAATAGATGAAGATTTCGGTTATGAGTTTAAGATTCATATTCGATAATAATGAAAACGAAACTTTACCAAGTAAGATCGTCACGCATATGCGTCAAGTACTAGGGCTAGTTAGTTTATGAAAATTGCATTATTTCTCGTACAATGAGAATATATTAACGAAAGCAGTTAATGGTAAGTCCATTAAAATCTAGACGGCCTTAGCTTTTACCACCACTCAGTGTTATAGCAATACGTCGACGAAGAATTTTAGCCAAAAATGTTTTAAGTACGTACCTATTCTACTAAGTAAATTCATTAGAAATTTTAATGGTTTGATATACGGGACGTTAGCCTAGACAGAATCCATTATAAAAACCAGCCTCTTTGATTTTAGTAAATTTTATTTATATTGAAGCGAATAGCGATAGACTTAAACTTCTCCTGCATTTTTAAAGCACGTTATTCTTTTTTTTTGGGTAGGATTTCATCAAATGACCTTTTCCGCTCTGGGCGGAGCGGAAGGGCGTGTCAGACTCTTACTGCCTAAAATCCACCCGTGTTCCTTCAGTTGCCTGTGCGCCAGGGTCCCGGTTACTCTTTCGAACAATCCGCGACCCCAGCAGGCATCGGCCCTATCGGACCTCTTCAATGATGCTGACATCTCTTTGAAGCGCACATGGAACACGACGCGCAGTCGACCCGGGCCTGGTTCTTACCGGACGGCGAGCTGCCCATGGCTCGCCGTCCGCAAGCCCGCGCATACGGTGGCCGGGAGTCGGCAATCGACTCCCAACGCCCAGGGTGTCTCCTCCTTCGGTGACTAGGGGCGTGAGGCCGCAACGATTGCCTCACCCTCACGCGCTCCGCCTCCTCCTTTGCGAGCATTACTGCTTCGCAGAAGAAGGTGACGGCTTCCCATTCCCTCTCGCTCCGCACCATGTCCTGGACCAGGGCCGGACGCGACTGATCGCCGCCGCCAATCGCCGCCACGAGGACACGGCGGTGCTCCGTCCAAGCCGGGCAGACCTCCACCGTATACTCCACCATGTCCCTTGGTAAGACTGGTTGTCAGACTTTTGAAGGCCGTTGATCCTGAAGTCTTCAAAAGTCTGACAATCAGTCTTACCAAGGGGTATCGTGTTACCCAGTAACTGGGGTGTGGAGATCAAATAGTAAAATACTGGTATTCAGCTGCATCCGGTTAGACTGGAAGCTGACTGCAACTAAGTTGCGAAAAAGGCAGGCAGATTATGGACTTTAATTTTAATGTGCAAGATACACGCCAGCGACAAGCAGGAAAGGAAGGCCAGCCGATATCTCTATCCCACCTTTTTCAAAAAATACCTGTTTTAGCAGTGGGTTGTAAATGGCAGGAAATCTAGAAGAAGTAGGAGAATTGTATGTCAACAATGTATCACTATCACAATATGGCATCAAACATACCATAGCAATGGTCGGGTACTGTACGTAATTATGGGCCGACGCACGGATATCAATCTTTCCTCTATTAAATTGAGCTTGAGATGGCCACCTGCATTTACTTGCCATCAATTGAGATTTAAAACCAACTTTATTGCTCCACGTGACGCTATAAAATGGTGCCTGCATCTGCTAATGGCTGAAAGATCATTCTAAACAAGAACTTAGGACCTACGGAACCATATAAAACTACGATTAACCTCAAACCAATTTACTCCAACAATTCTTAATTTCGCAGTAGGACCGTTTAGCAAGCTAATTTTCACTTAAAGAGTTGATTAAATATTTATGAGACATGGATTTCCAGTTGGTAGATAAAAGGTGGTATTTTATGGAAAAAAAACTCTTAAGCTTTAATGGATAAAAATGGATAAATAAGTTAAGAAACTGGGATATATGGTTCCGTAATTAATGTTCCGTAGTTATAAAAAAACTGACAATTATCTCAGTCTTTGAAAAATTCAAGACGTTTTACTCGTAAAGGTGTGGAGGGTTTCTAACCTACTAATTACTTCATTTTTATCGACTAGCAACAGTCGTGCAAGCTGGATTAGCCAAAAAATAAATACTTAAAGCCAAACTTTTAATTCACGAAAGAAACTTGATTAAGAGTCGGGTTGCCTTTAGAAGTCAGACGTGTCTTTGTTGTTAAATTAACGTAAATAAAATTGCGCTTCGTAACGAGGGGAACATGGAATCTTGGTGAGGGTGACGTTAAGTGCTGTTGTCATTAGAAATCTAATCCAAATTGAAAAATTTGAAGCAGTACAGATACTGCTTCAAACTTGTCATTGTCGATCTTCCGATCGTTTAATTTAAGAAAATTACCTAAAAGTTTATAATGTTAGATTTTTCTACTTATCAAAGAACTTCTTACACAGCTTTGAAATAATGTTTTTCTACAACTTTGCCCATTAAAATTTTCGTTGCGCTAAACAGTTTAATTGGTAATTTCACGAACTTGACATGGGTTTAGCAAATTGGATGTTAAAACTTCGCTAAGAGCCGTAATGGATATTGGACCTCCGTCATTCCCTCGGCGTGGTTAATGTTATTAACATAACGTTGTGTTGAACTTAGTTTTGTTGTAACTTTACGGTCAGTACTGACTTGAAATAATAATGCCATCAAAAACATAAATGTGAAAATGGGAGCCAAGTTCAATATTAAGAATATGCGTGCTTGTCGACTTCGCCGACGAATGAATTAAGATCTAAAATGGGAGCCAAGTTCAATATTAAGAATATGCGTGGTTGTTGACTTCTCCGACGAAAGAATTAAGATCTGAAATGGGAGCTAAGTTCAATATTAAGAATATGCGTGGTTGTCGACTTCGCCGACGAATAAATTAAGATCTAAAATGGGAGCCAAGTTCAATATTAAGAATATGCGTGGTTGTTGACTTCTCCGACGAAAGAATTAAGATCTGAAATGGGAGCTAAGTTCAATATTAAGAATATGCGTGGTTGTCGACTTCGCCGAGGAATGAATTAAGATCTAAAATGGGTGCCAAGTTCTGTTGATAATCCTGAAATTTATTTATTAGAACATACAACATTCAAAAATAATTTTATAACACAATTTCTTGTTTTTTTTTCTGCTACAACAATGTTTCCCCTGCGGCCCCGCGCGCGCTGTACTCCTGTTGCCAGCCCCGAGCACCCCGCACCGTGCGAGGGGCGGATAGTCGTCGGGATGAATTCAGGGAGCACGTAACTCTAAGCAAATGTTGCGAAACACGTAGGTACTTAAGTATAGGTATTTCTCCCGGCGTCTGCTTACTTACATACCACCATTGCTTCTTCGTGTATGTAGATAAGTACAATAAGTTAAGCAAATAGAGTAAGTAAGGTGTACCTACCTATGTTCCGGAAGTTCCAAATGATGAGCACAGGGAAAGAACGATCAGTCATTCTGAAACTGCTTTTGAGTAAGTAGTGGCCATCTAGTTCGTAAGAGGCTAAGCTTCCCTATCCCGCAATAGGAAAAGGGTAAAAATTTACAAAGTCCCGAAAAATTACCTTTTATTTTTTTGCATAAAAGTTATTAGTGATCATAGTCTAAGCGGTAAAAGTTAAAAACGATCAGAGTCATCAAGTTTTTGATATTTCTTACAAGTTTTGAACGAATAATCCAAACGTCAAGAAGACAGTTCGTTACTTTTCGTTTTTCTACGATTTTGATCAATTTGTTGTTGTTCACGTGAATCAGTTAATTTTATAGGATTTTCGTCATGGCTGATATTGAATGTACTGTGGATGATGACGTCGGCAATAATAGCACTAAAAAGGTATTTTTTTTGTGTTTTTATTCTCATTCTTTTCTTTTATTTTTTTCTTTTTTCTTTTCTTTCTTTATTCTCTTCAATTTTCAATATGACTTTGATCATTATTTCAATTTAAGTTTGAGTGTTAATTAAGAAAAGATATAAGGATTGTTTACAAAAAAAAAATTAAAACAATGTCACAAAAATATTAGAAGTCATTTATGTCAAATGGAAGTTTTGTATGTCACCTTTATTAATTAAATACAAGTCTTTAAAGTTAAAAAAAAAAAAAACTTTTACAAATTGCAAATTACATAAAGTGACTTTGATCGTTATTTCCTTGTGCTCTTCAAATATTTGCATTCCGTTTAGATTGCGTACATACTAAATATGCAGATGAATCCTTCCTTACGTACACCTACATTTTTTGTAGTGATCATGCATTTTCAAAGTGTCTTAATCGTTTCTGTGTAAGAATATATTTATATCGGAAAACAATTGTCACAATCTTGGCAATGATGTCAGATCGCTGAAATTTTTATAATTATAAATAAGGTGGTATACAAAATGATAAAAGCGAAATAAAAAGTTTTTGATGTTATTATAATTTCGAAAGGCGCTAGGTGTTGGTGAAAATCGATTGCTTGGTAAATATTTCAACTCATAAAATTCACTGTTTTCAGATTTTTCCTTTTTTAACCGAGTTCAAAAAAGGAGGAGGTTCTCAATTCGTCTATTTTTTTTGTGTGTTAGCTTAGAACTTTTTTCTGGTTGAACCGATTTGGATGAATATTTTTTTATTTGATAGCTGGTGCTTCACATGTGGTCCCATTTAGATCAAGGTCTGACCAGTAGTTTTTGAGTTATCCTTAATACTGCATATTTTTTCCACTTAGTTTATATTGATGATGTGTTAATAATTTCCTGTCACTGTTATTTACATACCAAGTAGTGGTATACGAATATGTGTGGGGTAGGTACCGCAACTAAAAAGTGAAAAATAAAAACTTCCGAAATTAAAGTTATTTTTTACGTCCTTTCGTGTTTTTTTTTGGAAGTCGGTTGTTTTATACACTCAATTAGCCAGCTGGACGCCAAATTTTAACTTTCGAGTTTCATCTGGAAGTGGGTTAGGTTTTGATCTATATGTCAGTCAGTCAGTGATAAAAATGACGATTTTTAAACGTTAATATTTCAGTAACCGTTTTGAGCTGTATTTATGAAATTTGGCATTCTAGTTAATTTAAGGGGTTTTAATAAATAAACGAAATTTCATGTGTTTAAGTTAAATAGGTTTTGAGTTATTAAAGGGTCAAAAGTGTCTTCAACTGGTTTGTGAAATATTACATATGGCTGCTGCGTCGCCAGTTCCTTTTACTTTGAATTTGATACGCTGCCGCGTGACTAAAGGGTGTAAGAAGACCCATCAATTAGCCGTCAACAACGCATTCTCTATATCAAACTAAGTAACATTGCACAAAAATTATTTCTGGCAATCAATTTTTTTTTTTGTATGACATTTTGTTGTTTACGGTAGTGCGCAATGTAACACACACAAAAAATTGTGCATACGGGTGCAAGTAACGGTACAGAGGTCGTGGGGATATTTAAACTTGTGTTATAATATTTAAAACTTGTTTTCGTAAAAACACGTCAGTAAAAGTTGGAATTTTGACATTCAATATCTCCGTAACCGGAAGGTGCCCAGGTATGGTCCAGTACAAAAAAAAAATACAATGACGGGACGTACAAGTAAGTCTCAGCTTCGTTAAGTATCTTTTTACACCCGTTATAGTTTCTTTGCACTTATTTAAATTAGTGTAGTTTAACCAGTTACAAGCATTGATCATAACTCATAAAAGGCAGTGTCATTGCTAATACTGCTAAGTAAGTCACGATCACCAAATCCACTTTTCCGAAGTAGCTACTGCAGCATGAACTCTGCGGTTACAACCTTCTTTTCTATTCAATGTCTGGTTATCAATCTTTTTAGTGAGAATTTTCCAAACATTGACTTTGTCATGCAAAACATTTGATATACATAGAAAGATTCAGTTGCGGAAAAATATGTATAAATCATGAGCAGTCGATTTCCTCATTTTTTTTTTTTCAATCGTGATGGACCACTAGTACTGACTCTAATACCGTATCGAACTGATTCAAAAGTTTTGCAGTCAACCAAGTCACTACACTAATAGTACATGACATTTCTTCGAATCTGGTAGGTACGTTTCCTCAACTTCTCTCGCAGCGAAAGTCTTAGCCTTTTCTCTGGTGTAAATACCCTATTTTATTTGTCATAGGTGTGGAACCAGTTAAAAAGGTCTGCCTTCCAGCCCTTTTCCGGATACCGGACTGCGAGGGATGCCTTTTAAGTTTTGTCGTTTGAAGAAAAAAAAAACACCTAGTACCTTAGTGTTTTTCAAGGTATTCACCACGTAGGTAGTTTAATACACTTTTCCATTCGCTCAAATCAGTTATTTATTAAAACATTTATTCCACTTTAAAGTGGGGCTGTTTAATATGGCTGATTTGAAAGCGTCGGCTGCTTCTTTACAGGACTGGAACTTTCGATCACGCAGAATTTTCTTAATATTAGGAGATGTAAAGAAATCTTTAGAGCTTAGGTCATGACTGTATGGAAATGGTCAAAAATGCTTTTGCGTTTTCCAGCTTCAAATACTCAATTGTCCAACGACCGCTGTGTGAGCTTGCGTTGTCATGCTATAGGATGATTCGTCGCTTTGGGTTAAATTTTCGAAGTTCGGTGATGATTTGTGATAAACAATCTATCATTCTGCATTAACCATTCTACGATCTACAAGTGCAATCGTCGCAACAAGACTGGTATTCGCCACGAACGTAGCCACCATCTTGTTTGAAGTGCTTCAAATCAAATCATTTATTTGCTTGAATATGGAGGTACATGAGGTTATACATAAAATTAACAAAAGTCCTTTAAACCATATCCTACCTTAATAGGTGTGCAAATATCTAATATACCTATTTAATAAAAATATACACATACATAAACTCACGCCTGCCTCCCAGGGGGTTGGGCAAAAACTACAGATCGCCACTTGCTCCGATCCTTACATACTACCTTTGCCCTGTTTACGCTCATATATTAGGGACGCATACAAGCACGCCGCGCCGTTTGCAAAATATATTTACTACATTAATCCGTAACAACAACAACAAACATTAGACTATAAAAATATTAATATTAGAGTATTTATTGACATTTAATAATTATATAATATTATTATCATTACTTAATTTATAAATTAATTGCATTTATCATTTAAATAATCCTTTATAATAGGCTTTATTGATCAAATAAATCTTTAATCTATTTTTAAATGATATAAAATTCGTTGCCTCCTTTATATTATTAGGTAATTTATTATATATTCTAGGACCCATACAAAATGCACTCTTGTTAAACATAGCCGTTCTATGGCGTATTTCTCGAAGTGTACTGGCCAGCCTGGCACTTTTTAGCGTTTCATATTTATTTAAATTATTTCTAATGTCTAATGCTAGTTCATAGATATACAGTGATGGGAATGTCAATATTTTCAAATTTATGAAATGTGTTTTACAAGTATCTGTAGGTTTTAATGCACATATTGCCCGGATACACTTCTTTTGAGCTTTAAGACAGTTTCTCTTCCAGTGGCATTCCCCCAAAACATTATACCATATCTCAGTGTCGAACCAACGTAAGCGTGGTAAGCAGATAAAAGTGCACTTTGATTTACCACTTTACGAAGCTTAAGGATGGCATAAAAATACCGACTTAGTTTTGTACATACTTGTTCAATATATGTTCTCCATGTCATGTCTGAGTCTATGTGTACTCCAAGAAATTTTGTATTGTTTATTTTTTCTATGTTAGTTGTTTTTAGAATTTTTATTTTTGAAAGTCATTATAAAAGTTTTAGTTAGGTTTATTTTAAGTTCATTTAAATTTAGCCCGTCAACTATAGATGATAGCGTACAGTTCATTTAATTTTCATGTGTCGTATGGTCTTCAGATACAATAATCGCAGTACTATCGTCAGCATACAGAACCATGGAGGATTTCATGGATTTGGGGAGGTTGTTAGTATAAAAAATTAAGAGCAGAGGCCCTAAAATACTCCCTTGTGGTACACCCTTGCAGACCTTTATTGGTGTTGACAAGTGGTTTCTTCTCGACTTTTGTGGTATGTAAAATGAACAACAAACTGAAATATCTAGTATTTCAGTTTGTAGTTCTGTTACCTAAATATGATTTAATGAGATCTCTAGCGTTTCCCCGTATTCCATACGCTTCTAATTTATTTAATAGTAGTTCATGATTGACGCAGTCGAAGGCCTTTGTCATATCCATATAAAGTGCCGAGACATGTTTTTTACTATACATGCCCCTTATTACCGTTTTGAGGAAAGTGTACAATGCATTATTAATAGATTTATTTTTCCTGAAACCCATTTGTTCCTCCGCAAGGATATTATTCTTTTCCATGTAGTTATATAAATTGTTATAGATAACTTTTCAAAAACTTTTGATAAGATAGGTATTAGAGATATTGGTCTATAACAATTCACATTTTCTCTATCTTGTTTTTTAAATATTGGAATGACAACGGATAATTTTAATTTTGTTGGAAAGACCCCATCTTCAATGCAGTTATTAATTATATGACACAGTACTGATGCTATAATTTCCGCCACTACCTTAATAATTTTAGTACATATTCCATCATACCCCGCACTATTTGTATTTTTTAGGGATTTTATTATTTGAACAATATTCTCTGGGGTACATGGGCTCATGTACACTGAGTTTGAATTATTATATGTAATTCCAAAATGGGGGCTTTGGTTAATAAAGTGTTTAATTGGTACTTGATTTGTAAAAATTTTTTTGAATTTATTAGCTATAGCAATTGGATTTGTAATTGGTATGTTGTTTACATTTATTTTGTATTTTTTTTAAACTGCTGCTGGACACTTGTTTATAATTATTTATGACCTTCCACTTAGCTTTCGCTTTATTTACTGAGGTTTTAATATGATAATCGTTTTGAGATTTTTGAGTTAATTTAATTATTGCTTTTAATCTTTTATTAGACACACTTTGTATGAATCTTTAAATTGTTGGTTTGGCGATTTCCTGTATTTCCAAAGTAATTGACTTTTACGCTTGGAGCAAACTCTGATACCTTTTGATATCCATTGTGGTCGTTTGTGTATAAGGACCTTGACGTTTATTTAAGGAAAACAAAGATCATAGAATAACCGTAATAAATTGTGGAATTTGCTAAAAGCATCATCCGCTGATTCTGCATTGTAAACTTCATCAAAGGCGAGATTTTGGATACATTCAACGATCTTATACGTGTTAGAGGCGCTTTAGTCACGTTTATGTGTGTACCAATGCGTTATTTTAAAACTTTCTTTGACTGGATATTGTAGCAGTTGAGCAGTATGGTCCAACAGCGCTAGTTCTAGTATTTCATACCTGGAGCCCCTTTTATTACAAATAAAGTTGTCAATACATGTTTTACTACCTAATCGAGTGGGTTCATTAATCATTAGTTTAAGGTTATAGCTAGCCAGTAGTTGCTCTAATTCTATTATCATTTTATCTCTTTTTAGTCTATTGATGTTAAAATCACCACACACAACAATTTTCTTATTTTTTAAACAAGTTTTATTGAGTATTTCGTTAAATTTAGAAAAAATCATGCTTACCTTTTCAAATTTGTCGCTGGGGTATCTGTAAATGTTGATTATAATAATATTATGCTCTAGGAGTTTGATGGCACTACACTCTAAAATATTTCTCATAGTATGTTCCTTTATGTCATAGCTTTTAGCCTATTGATTATCATGTACCAATATGCATGCCCCTCCATTTCTATTGTGCCTAGAGTAAGCTGAAATTAATGAGTAATTGGGAATTTTCAGTGAATAAGTATCCTCATTTATCATCTGGGGGCACGGTAGTGCCCCCGCCAAGACGAGCCAAGCGAAGCGCAAGGGCACTACCTACCTTTTCTCGAAGTGTTTCGTCGTTTTTTTGAACCCTCATAGAGTTGGTTTCCGATGTACCAGATAGTTCATATTCTCAGGATATGATGTCAATAATATACTAATTAAACATACAAAGTTTCAATTTAATAGCTCTAACTAATACTTTAGATTTTATTGATATCTAAAATATACCGATTTCGTCACTGACACACTCACTGATACACTGACACACTGATGATCATCAAAATGTTTGGCTACTTCCTGAAGTGCTAGAAAGCTGAAATTTGGTATGTAATCTAAGTTTAGTATACAACCAATAAAAAAATTCATAAACTTATAACTTTCGCTCCCCATCTCCTAAAATGGGGGGTGGAAGTTTGTATGAGACTTTAAAATGGGTACTTCCTGAAGTACTAGAAAGCCGAAATTTGGTATTTAAACAAAGTTCAGTATACAAAAAAACACTACCGTGCCCCCAGATAAACTTATAACTTTCGCCCCCATCCCCTAAAATTGCGGGGGGGGTGGAAATTTAAATGAGACTCACCAATTTTATGAATTAGGACATGAAAGTTTACATGGGACTGTAGACAGTAACTAAAAAACCTATAAGTACTTACAAGAACCTCCGCCTTAATCAAGAGTCTCATGGTAGGTCTCAGTTATTTACGCCCTTTGACGACGAGGTGAGCAAATCGACTGTAAGTACTTAATTAATACGATAAGATATAATACTAAAGTTAGGTATATAATTAAAATAATTTTATTAATAATACCTATTTAATACACGAACCAGCACCTATAAAATCTAAATTTGAAATTATCAATAGAGCATTCGTTCACCGTTAACAGTTTCCAATCTGTGTCGCTTACGCTATTACTATACATAAGAGTCAAGGTCTAAGTTTGAATAATGCTCCCATTGATATTGGGTCATCCACTTTCTCTTGTGGGCAGGCTTATGTAGCACTCTCTAGAGTGACCAATTTACAAGGTTCACCTTATAAATATAGACTTTGCTAGTATTAAAGCACAACAGTCAGCTATAGTTGAATATAATCGCTTAAGAGCGAAATATCACCCTGATTTATAGCTTATGGTAATCAGTATACCATCATAGAAAAAAGGCAAAGACAGGGAATGAGCTAATAAAAGCCGGCACTGCTGATGTGCAAGAAATACACCCAAAAAAAAAAGAAGAAAAAAATAAACACTAAAAAGACTGCCTAGCAACTTACAAAAAGAACTGAAATCCCACCAAAAACATTTCATGTAAAATGTTGCCAAGACGACCACATAGGGTTTGCCCTGTGAAAAAGATATCAGATCTCATATAGAGCCAAGCTTCTGAATCTACACGGCCTAACTCTACCGACCCTAACTTCACAAATTCTACATATCAGTAAAAATGTATGGCTTGGCTGTTCAGAAACTAAATATTCGCATCACCTCTACGACGGTGGCGAAACGGCGAAGCTATACATTTTTACGGATATGTAGAATTTGTGAAGTTAGGGTAGGTAGATTTAGGCCGTGTAGATTCAGAAGCTTGGCTCTACATGAGATCTGATATCTTTTTCACAGAGCAAATCTTATGTCGCCGTCTTGGCAACATTTTACATGAAATGTTTTTGGTGGGATATTATGTTCCGTGATACAAAGGACATCAACATGTTTATTTTTACGGCTCAACTCATCTAAGTATAACGAAAGTTCATCTGATTTACTTATTAAACCATTGATGTTCTGATGTAATATATATAAGTGACTATACACGAAAAAATGGTTTTCTTTTGGTGATGTCGATGGAGTACAACATTCAGAGACAGTGTTCTTTGTCGCTATAATTTGGTTTTCATTTTGTTCACGTTTGCTATTTGAGGTATTATGGTTAATATTACAATCAATGAAGTCTGTTTGTGTGTAACTATTCACCATACTTTTTTGAGTGACGGACATTTTTGTATTATTGTATTTAATTAATTTTAATTTATAATCTATACGCAATATCTCTCTTAACCAAGATCTGCATAAATTGAGACTGGTGTATGCCTCTCGGTAAATGATTTTGAAAATCTAAGTCTAGTTACTGTACATTGTTAAATTTGCTACACATAAACTTCAGTCCATAGTTAAGTTTCTTAATATTAGGAACCTATTATATGGAATTTCAGTGAAAATCACATTTATGTTTGTTACAGATTCAAACCATTTTATAGTGCTAAATTGAAATTCACGCGGGTTTACATTGTTTGTCCCGCCGGCAATAACTATGTAATCGTCCTTAGTTAGCGTTAGTATTTCACATTTAAAGCTGTCCAACACATTTCGTAGTCTTGCTCCTTGTTTACACATACACGTTACGTAATAATCATCTCCAACCAATCGTTTTAATAAACTCTGGGACCATTTTTCCTTGGTGATCTGCCATAATTATTATGTTCTTTCGTCTTTTAAGTGGAGATTCAATGTTGATATTGTGAATTGGTTGTTTTTTGTGAATGTCTGTTTCTTTCTCGCAGCTCGCTGTTTTTGGTTGTTCAGGAAGAGTTATCATTTGCTGAAACCCGCTGCTTGCTGTAGATCAGTAGTATTGTTAAACTGTATTTTAGGGGTACTCATATTAAAAGAATTGAGTTTCTTTGAATGAGTTATTTTCTTTCCTGAGTCCGGTGTTCGAAATATTAAACTGTCTGATATTCCTACTTTTTTATAAACATCTATTAACTTCTTGTATTTTTCTAATTCCGTTTTTAAAGCAGTGTTTTCATAGTTTAAGTTTTCTATTTCTTGATTAGCAGTTTGTAATTCCTCTTTTAACTGGTTTATTTTGCATTCCTTTTCGTTTGTGCTTTGATTTTCAGTTGAAGTATCAGGTAGACTGCGAATTGCTGTCTCAAACATTGAATTTAGAGGTAGAGGGATGTGTAGTAGACCACAATGGCTTGGCAGATGGACACGGGGCTCTACTGGGTAATTTCACTTTGGGTAATGTTATTGATAACTTTGACATTAACAACCATATTACTGTGAATAAGAGAGTTTTTAATTATAAGAATGGTGTAAATTTTGGAAAACGAATACTTGAACAAAACTGGAGTGCTATGGGAATCAACACATTTTTTAAGACTTTTGGCAAGACATTTCAGTGCAGTTTTAGAAAACGTAAACAAAAAGTTAAATTAAGACGACATTTTCAATTAAAGTGGGTCACAAGAGGTGTGAAAACATCGAGTAAAATGAAACGTATATTATGCTCTTGTGGAAATAAACTTGACGCTAGTGTCCTTAAATACAAAAATAATTATGTTAGAATTTTTAGAAGGGTAATTTCGAATGCTAAAAAACTTGCAGTTAGTGAAAAAATTAGTCAATCAAAAAATTCAAGTAGGGAAATTTGGAAAGTTATAAATAAGAGTACAAATAGGGTTAAATCAATGCGGATGGAAGTTCGACTTAAAACAAATAACCGAATAATAGATAACCCAGAGGAAGTAGCTGACATTCTAGTAAAGCAATTCGATCATAAGTACATAATGCCTGGTAATGATAGTCAGGATGCTCTCGTTTTTCTTCAACAAAGCTCGCAAAGAGTGGAAAACGATATGAATTTCTCGCTTACTACTCCGAATGAAATTTCAAAAATCGTGAATAGTATGCAGAATAAGAAATCTTGTGGCTATGATGAAATTCCAATATCAGTAATGAAAGACAATTTAGCAATTTTATCTGAGCCGCTGTCAACTTTTTATAATAAGTGCATTGGAGAAGGCATTTTCCCGGAACAACTAAAAGTTTCTAAGATCGTCCCAATTCATAAAAAGGGCACAAAACTTGATCCGGCAAACTATAGGCCAATTTCTTTGTTGCCCACTTTGGCAAAAAAATTCGAAAAAGTTTTAAAAGACCGCTTAAGTAGACATCTTAATTTAAATAAAGTAATTAACTTAAGACAATTTGGATACCAGAAGAATGTTGGTACGGGAGATGCTATTTATATGTTACTAAATGGTGTAGTTAGTCGAATAAATTGTAAAATGAGGGTAGCTGGTATTTATTTGGATTTAAGTGCGGCTTTCGATACTATTGACCATAAACTACTCATCACTAAAATGGACCACTATGGCGTAAGAGGTAAAGCCTTACAACTATTCACTTCTTATCTTAAAAATAGAAAAATGTTTGTCGAACTTGATTCTACAAAACCAAACGGATATAAGAGCAACTATAGGTCATCTATGTTAAGTATTACAGCCGGTGTGCCTCAAGGATCAATTTTGGGCCCCTTATTATACATATTGTTCACTAATGACCTAATCAATTTCGCACATAAACTTTTACTGGACATACAACTTGTAGTATTTGCGGATGACACAAATGCTATAGTTGCAGATAACGATATCCAAGACCTTACTGTTAAGGTGAACGCAGCTCTAGAGGCCTTTCATTCTTGGTTAAATGCGAATATGCTTATAATAAACACGACCAAAACCAAAATTATGTTATTTAAAACTACTGCGCGAAACAAAGACAATATGGACATTGAACTAGACAAAATTAAAATTGAGCTTGTCAGAGAAGTCAAGTTTTTAGGAATTCATATTGATGAATTGTTGAATTGGAAGAATGAATTAGCAGCATTGGATTTATCTATATCATCTGCTTGTTATGCCTTAAGAACTCTTAGAGATGAAGTTACCATAGAACATTTAAAAATGGTATACTATGCGCTGATTCAGTCCAGACTGAGGTATAGCAAACAGTTTTGGGGAAATAGCTACAATTACAACTGGCATAGGGCATTCATTCTCCAAAAAAGAGCGATCCGAACCATTATCCGCATTTCTCAACGAGACACATGTCGGCCATATTTTAAAGAACTTGGTATTCTCACAGTACCTAGCCTTTACGTAGTAGTATTGTTAAACACTTTTAAAAAATATGTTTATGACTACGAAACAGACGAGAACAGGCTGGTTAGGTAAAATTCGCGTAGAAAAGACTTTGGAAACAAAATCATACCGACTTTTGGAGTAGTTAAGCATAGTCCACAGTATCAGGCAGTTCAAATATTTAATAAATTACCGCTTGAGTTAAAAAGCATACTGTACACAGGCTCATTTAAGGCAAGGCTCAAGGCATTCCTGTTGGAAAGATGTCTCTACTCATTAGATGAGTTGTAATAGTCATATAATTGCTCTTCAAACTGACATGTAATAATTTTTTATGGTGTTTTATTGTGTACCGTATTCATATGACTTTTATTTTTATTTTTTGATTATTCTTTTTCGTTTGAATTGCAATTATTTTATTGACATAATGGTTTAATAATTTATGTTTGCATGGTATATTACATTTTATTCAATAATTTTCTAATTTTAATCTAATTGCATGTTTTCATATATAACATATTTGTACATGTAATACTGTTGTTAATGTTTCATGTTGAATTATATTCAAACGCAATGTAAATTGTTACTGAATAAATAAATTGAATTGAATTTAATTTAATTGAATGGAGTAGTATTGCTCAACGAACTTGAACGTTGTCGTTTCCGAATTGTAATATTATCTGGAGAACTATCCTCCATATTTATAATGATCTATATTAAAGTAATGTAGAATGAATAGATTGCTCTTTTATAAAAAAAAATGGTAATTTACAAAAAGACACTGTGTGCTTGGTTTGGAACCCTCGATCAGTGATGCAATTCATGCAACGCCTTAGGCCTCCACGCCATATAATCATGTACTGTATATGTTGAATTTGTGGATCGCTTACTAGTTCGTACTTGTAACTTTTATTGTTAGTGGATTGACTAAGTTTTTGTTTTTTGCGTACCTATCACTTTTCACTTTTAGTGGTCACTTGAGTCACTGATTATTTTAGTTGTTATTACACTATTATTGTTTTTTTGTGGCTAATAACAAGTTGGATGCGCTATTATAGCGTTATAATTATTCTTATTAAACTTTTGTTGAATAAAATGAGCTATAAATATTTTTAAATGAATTAAATACACAGAGCTGTGTTCACTGTGCGCGAGCGAGACGGAGTAGGAAAATGGACCATAGTACAACACACTTTATACAAAACACTGTAGGTAAGCGCGCGGCTGATGCGTTCTCCTTCTCTGTTTCCCTTTCTCTTTCTCGTCACACACACTCAGCACGCACACTGCTGGCTGACAGCTTCGAGAGCGAATAACTTTAGTCTGCTTTGGCTCGTCTTGGAAGACCCAGATTGTGGATTGTTGGTTCGTTGATTGGTTGTCAAGATTCGTCATCACTGATGATGTCGTAGACGTGATTTGACTGTCCTCTGTTGAACCTTTGAAGAGTTTTCTAACACCATCTGACGCGGGCCGCCTTATGATCGTCGGCAAGCAAATGCGGGATCCTCTTTCGTCCAAACTTGCATCGAGAACAGACGTGTCACTCTTTGATCCGCATTAAAAAGTTACTTACTTTAACCGATAATACTAGCGCATATCTCTGACTATCTAATTGCCAATCTCGCGTACACCGACCATCCACAAAGCGGATGTGCGCCCGCGCACTCGCGACCAGCGAGGAAAAAGGAACCACCTCATAATTGCCATCCTGCTCCTGCGACGCCGCTGCTATCTGACGCACGCTAGCCCGTGTGACGTTGTCACGCTCGCCGCCCGCAAACGGCGCATGCTACAAACAACTACGGATTGAACTCACGGCCGGTGAGTGCTTCTGCTTTTTCGCTTACATAAACATACAGTCGGCTTGATAACTTCATCCTTTATAATTACCTAAAATGGCTAAATCACTCTCGGAATTGAACTTAGCTGGAACAAGTTCGGACGTAACTCTCATTACTCCACCAAATTATGTCTCCCAACGAGGCAAAAGAAGGAGAGAGGATGAGCTTGACGTACAGAAGACATGATCAATATGATTAAATCGATGTTATTGGTACAAGAAAATGAGCTCAAAAAAATTACCCCAACCCTTATGGAAATAATACAGATGAACTCCAACATAGAAAGCTCTGTGACGTATCTTACTGCGCAGAACGAAGAGTTTAAAAAGAAAATAGAACAAATGGAGATACAGGCTAAAAGAGACAAAGAGTACATTACCATTCTTGAGGATAAAGTGGAAGATCTGCAACGAGGATCCCGTAAGTCAAACATTGAAATAAAAAACGTCCCTAAGCAACAGAAAGATACTAAATAAGACTTAATTAACATGGTGCTTTGCTTAACTAAAAATATAAATTGTAAAATTACAAAACCGGGCATAAGAGATATATACAGAGTAAAGGGATCCTGTTCCATTATTACACCTGTGCACAAGGGCGGCGACAGGGATGAAGTGAGCAACTACAGGCCCATCTCGGTCTTATCTGTAATCTCAAAAGTCATAGACAAGCTAATTAACACTAGAATAATAAATTAAATGAACAAATATAACATAATATCTGGCTCTCAATACGAATTTAGGCAAGGATTGTCAATAAAAGACGCAGTTTCAGGATTAACCTCTCATATTGTTGAAAATGTGGATGCAGGAAAAAGGTGTCCTACTATTTTCCTGGACCTAAAAAATGCCTTCGATACCGTCTCTATTCCCGTCTTTGTGCGCAGTCTAGAAAACATAGGCATAAGAGGAGTTCCTTTGGCTTTGCTACCAGATTATCTCCAGGGTAGAAACTAACGTGTAAACATAGGAAACTACGTTGGCGATGAGTTAAACGTGAGTTTCGGTGTCCCACAAGGCAGTGTTCTGGGGCCGACGCTTTTCTTAATATATTTAAATAGCCTCTGCGAAATTAAGCTTGAAAATGGACGTGTTTTTTCCTATACAGATGAAACAGGCATTATTTTCGTTGGAGATACCTGAGAATCTGCATATGGATATACTGAAAAGGGACTCATAAGGGTTGCTAAATGGTTAAATTCTTTTTTACTAACACTGAACACCTCTAAAACGAAATATATTGCATTTACAAACCACAACAACAGTCATCCTGGACCTAATCATAACCTTAGAATACATAGCTGTAATAATCCTACTAGCACCAATTGTTCTTGCAATAAAATAACAAAAATTACTGGTATAAAATATTTAGGTATAATGGTAGACCAACGATTATTTTGGCATTTATACACAGATATGATCACGTCTCGAACCAGAAAACTTATTTGGATTTTCAGGACTTTGAGATGTATTAACTCAAAGACTCTATTAAACCAAATATACGTATCACTGGTCCAGTCAGTTCTAGTGTATTGTATACCTGTATGGGGCGGGGCCACTTAAATCAAATTCCTAGAACTAGAAAGAGCGCAAAGGTCTCTCTTGAAAGTCATGTATTTCAAACCGTATAGATTCCCGACTGAAATCCTTTACTCACTAAGTGGCCTTCTCACAGTGAGGAAATTGTACGTACTCCATGCTGCTTTGAAACTACATAAAACCCTTCGCTATGATTCTAGCCTTAGCAAAAAAAGAAGACAATATCTTGTTGCACCAGAAGTCTCGGTTAAAACCTCATACGCAAAAAGACAGTTCACCAGAAAATCCGCTTCCATTTACAACAAATTAAATAAACTTTTAAATATTTATCCCATGACATATCGAGAATGTAAAAAATCGTTAATAGACTGGCTAAAATGCAAGAGCTATGATGACATTGAAACTGTTTTACAAAACATCATGCGATAATTAGACAATAAAACGACACTCACTCTCACACACATACACACACACACGCCAACACACACACACAGACACACCCTCACATATACATACACACACACACACCATACACCTTCCTAGATATAAGTTGAATTTCTTTTTATGTACACTCCAACATTATTATTGTTTCTAGTTTTAGAAGAGCGGGGTCTCCTAGCACAGGTATTTTTTATACTTAAAAGGAGGCCTCTACGTAAGATTAAATATTGTAGAAGTTTGTAAAGTTTCCTAAATAAATAAATATTATTATTATTATTTCCTTTATTCCATTATATACATATAAATTACATTTTTAAATATTAGAATATAAAAAATATAAAAACAATTAAAAATATAAAAAATAGTAACCCACCGGTATCGGGAACAGGGTCCAAGCTACCGGCGGTCAGGGCTCCAGAGAGAGGAACCTCCTAACAATGCGAGCCGTGTCAAGAAGTACCGCTTTCTGAATCAAGCCCTTGATCCAGCTGCCTAATGAGAGCCTCCTCAGGTGTTGGTCGAGGCTCTTGGCTATTAAGCCATTGGCTGTTACGACTATCGGCACAATGATCGCTGAGTCCACATCCCACATGTCGACAACCTCGCAAGCCAAGTCAAGATACTTGATTTGTTTATCTTTCTCGGCTTTCACGAGGTAGTCAAGTTTTTGGGAGCGTTATGTTAAATAAAAGAGTCGAAATACGTGTAAGCAGAAGCGGATGCTCTCATGTAATGTCTCAAAACTAATCCTATCGGTTACATGGTTGGACTTACTGCTACTTAGAATGCTAAGTTAACAAAATGCATGGAACCGTCTGGAAGTGCCACCCTGAACTGCAATCATGCATTTTATGCTCTCACGGTGATTACTCGCTGCGGTTCAGGTTGCATAACTCCTCCCTCCTCAAGAACGAAATTATCAGAATTGTTAGGATTCTGATCATTTCGTCGACAGTTTAACAATTTGATTTTATATCTAAAAACAAGAAAGCTTATGAATCCTAAAGGTAAAATTACATATAGAATTACCGTACCTAAACTAATGTTTTTCGTGTTAACCGCACTATCATTTTCACCGTATTTCACTTTGCTCATTTTCACCACTTGAGCTAATTCTTTAAGCTCATCTAAATTTATACCTTTCATATTCACTGCACTGACACTGTTAGTACGTTTTTCAGGCTTCAACTCTGGTAGGGTAATTATTGGAGTTATTGGATAATTCAGACGTGTCAGAGAAAATTGATAATTTTGTAGATGTATCTGCCCGACGTTAACCTTACAAGCATCGTCCAGGGTAACTATGTATGTTCCTTGTAGAGACTCGTGGCTCATGACATCATCATAGCATTTTCTACTTGCTATAATGTTATTCTTTGTATATAGAATCCAACTTCCGCGGCCAATTCGTTGAACTTTCAAATCTTCAATGTCAACTGTATGTTACTCGCATGCACTAGCATTCGAATAGAACTTCATCAACTGTTCTTCACATAATGGCTCTAGATGGGGTAACACATCATCATCGGTACATAGGAATTTGTCATCTATGGCAATCGGTACACAGGCTCTCACAACTGGTAAGTAATCTGAGTCTTTCACCAAAAGGTAGGGATATTTAGGGACTACTATTACAGTTTCGTTTAAATGTGTTAAAAACAGGTAAAGAGTAAAGTTTAAAATAACTATAAGTCCTGTTTTCAATTAATGGAATCTCTAATATGAACGTAATCTGGTTTTGTTTAATAAAAGCTTTAACAGTAATACAATCTTCAAATTTAACTAAATTATTTTCATTTACAGCATATAACAGATTTTCTGTCTTGGCTATAGATTGTAATATTAGGTCTTTACCTATGAAATTGCCGTTCTGCAGTACTGGCCATTTCAAATCAAAATAATTTTTGTTTGGCTAAGAATTCTAATTTCAAATTAATTTTATTTTAAAAACATGGTTTTTTTTTTCTAAAAGTAGTCATTTCTTTATTGATTAGTGTTACATTTTCATCGCATTTCAATCTTTTTCGTCATCATGGATACGTTAAAAATTCGAGTAATTATGGAATATGAGTACCGTCGTGGCAGCAACGCGGCACAAGCGGCACGCAACATCAACGACGTTTACGGAGCTAACACTACAAACCAACGCACCACCTGTTATTGGTTTGCTCGCTTCCGTTCTGGAAATTTCGACCTGAAAAATGAACCTCGCGGTCGTCCGAAGACTTTGGTCGACAATGACGAATTAAAGGCGATTGTGGAAGCTGATGATACACAATCTACGGCTGAATTAGCAGCAGCTTTCGACGTTAGCGTCAAAACAATATTGGTCCATTTGCGTCAAATTGGCAAGGTAAAAAAGCTTGACAAATGGGTGCCCCACGAACTCAATGATCGCCAGCGCGAAGTACGCGTCGAGACGTGCCTTGCACTGCTCAACAGACACACAAATGAAGGAATTTTGAACCGCATTGTTACCTGCGATGAAAAATGGATTCTGTTTGATAACCGTAAGCGCTCAGCAAGTTGGTTGGATCCTGGTTCAGCACCTAAACAATGCCCTAAACGAAAACTTACCCCTAGAAAAGTGATGGTCACTGTTTGGTGGTCTAGCGCCGGTGTGATTCATCACAGCTTCTTACCAAACGGGGTGAGCATTACTGCAGATGTGTACTGTGAAGAACTGAACACAATGATGGAGAAGCTGGCGCATCTCCAACCAGCATTGGTCAATCGCTCGTCTCCGCTGCTCCTGCACGACAACGCGCGACCTCATACTGCACAGCAGACGGTCTCCAAGTTGCAAGAACTGGGGTTGGAAGCTTTCCGTCATCCGCCCTACTCACCAGACCTTGCGCCTACAGACTACTACTTTTTCCAGAATTTGGATAACTTCTTGGCGGGAAAAAAATTTAATACCCGAGAGGCAGTACAAAATGCCTTTGAAGAATTTGTTGCCTCCCGTCCAGCTGATTTCTTTAAGAAGGGCATCAATAAACTGCCACTGCGATGGCAAAGATGCATTGATTGCATGGGTGATTACTTCGATTAATACAAATAAAAAATTCATGAAAAAAATTCGTTTAAATTTTTTCATACAAAACGGCAATTTCATAGGTAAAGACCTATTATGTGTAATAATTCAGTGGAATTAACGATCGCTCGATGCAGTACAGACACCTTACTAAAGGCTAAGGCCGTTTCAATCTCACTTAAAATTATATCAATTGTTCTGAAGTTTGTTAAAAACATATTAAACATGCCTAACACGTAAGTAGAGTAAATAGAATTTTCTTCTTTGGTAATTATATTTTTAACTAATCGCTCAATCCTTTTTAAACGTTCATCTAAAATTAATGTATTGTTATGTAAGATTTCTGTACTGTTAACAAAACCATTTAACATTTTGGAGACCGAAGTTATTTTCCTATCTATTATTAATTGATTGCTTTTTAACTGAGAAATAAGGGAATCATATCGGATTGCGTCACTATGATCTAAATTACCTGTAACAATTTTAATCATAGAACCAAGTGAATCAATTAGTCCTCGCTTAAGTCTTTTGGTTGGTACAAGTTGCTGCAATTTTTTGATAGTTCTATCCTTTAGATAATCCGTTTGAGTACGAATGCCTAGAAACTCATGAATGTAAGGTTTGTTAACATCTATTAATTCACTGAATTCATTATATTTAATTAAACTTAATTCTAGATCATTACCTAAACTATCTAAATTTAAAAGTTTTATAATTAACCACTTATCAACTTGTTTAAACGCCTGTACTTGTTTCACAGGAAGGATACCAGGGTTATTTTCAACCTTTTGAAGTTGAAGGGCCCCTGTTATTTGCGCTACTGCCAATAGCGTGAGGCACCACCTGCGGAGGACGTTTAATATTTTTAATTGGGACTTTCGTGTTTCTAGTTCCAATTTTTATAGGAATTACATTATGTTCTACATCACCGCCGACAGTTGCCTTCCTATAACGTGGCTTGTCTTTACTTAATCTGGTGTTAACCTCTTTTGCATAAATTACGTCGCCTATTTCAAACTTTCGACTTATCTCACCACCCTTGCTATTTCTAATTCTTTCCTTTGTTTCTATCATCTGATCTGATATGTAACTATAGAGCATGATCATTTAATAATTTTTGTGTATAGTTTTTCTCGAAATTTGCACTTAATATAGAATTTGAATCAGTATGACCGAAAACAACTTCAAACGGTGTCAAACCTGTCGTTGTATGTATGGTATGATTATAAGCCATTATTGAGTAGGTCATAACGGAGGCTGCATCGGTGCATTTTCGATCGTATTTAGCTAGTCGGTATATTTCTATGATAGTCGAGTGGAAACGCTCTACTATGCCTGTTGAATTTGGGTTATTAGGTGTACTGATATGTAGTTGTATGTTGTACATTATCATTAATTCCTTCAGTAATTCGTTATTAAATTCACTGCCCGGATCGCAACTGATTTTTCTGGGGGTACCGTAAATGGAAAAATATTTAATAAGCGCACGTATTACTTCGGGTGTAGATCTATTCGATATTTCAATTGCTTGTCCTAATTTACTGAACGCGTCGACTAACGTAAGATAGTATACAGATTCTATAGCAAAAATGTCTATGAAAATTTCCTGAAATGGTGCATTTTGTGTTCGAGTTAGCTGTAGAAAAGGCTTTATGGGTTTTCTGTCATACTTGGTTTTACGGCATGCTTCACAATTATTTATAACAGCTGAAATTATCTCTTGCATGTTATTCCAAAAATAATTTCTTCTTATCCTAGACATAGTCTCTTTTATACCTCTATGACACCTTTTGCCTTCATGATGTTGTAAGATGATTTCTTTTTGTTTGTTTTCATCTTCAACAAAAACTACACGCTCTGTACATTCCACGAATTCTACCATTCCCTTTTAAATAACTGTATAATAAGTTTGCTAAATTGTTTCCTATGCTCTTTGCTTTCAAAATATATAAAGTACTTAATTTTATATTTAATATATTCTTTTAAAAACTGTTTAATCAATTCATCATTATTTATGGGTAAAAATACTTCAAGATTTTTTTGTTTTTCGCGGGAAAGATCTCTAACTTGGACATCGTTTTTATGCCATGTGAATACTAATATCTGATTGGGTTTTGTGTCTATTGCTTCTTGTAATATTGGAATACCAATTGATTCCATATCTTCAGCTGAATGTACTGTGAATGTTTCATCTTTCGCAGCAATAAGTGGAATGGGTTCATTTGTATCATATTTAGAACTGGCTGATACAGTAGCAGACAAATCCGAGATAGAAATTGTTCTGGAGTCATCACTATCGTTTTCAGATAAATTTTCTATTTCGTGAGTAGTTTGTAATTTTTTTGGTCTTTGTTCTTTCTCATCTACATTAACTTCCATAGATAATCCATCCTCATCTGTACCTAATGCATTTAATTTCACACGAGACAGGGCATCAGCGTTTGTATTCCGTTTACCATTTTTATATTTAATTTCAAAATCGTATTCTTGAAGACGAAGTCGCCAACGGGTAAGTTTACTATTCGGCTCTTTAAGGGAGTAGAGCCAGGCTAGGGGTCTATGGTCAGTATAAATAATGAATTTATTACCATAAAGGTATGGCCGAAAATGTTTTACCGCCCAAATGATCGCTAAAAGTTCACGTTCTATAGTACTGTATCTGGTCTCTGTATCACTTAAGGTTCTACTGGCGTAAGCTACTGGTTTATCAGACCCTACGGCACCTTGCGATAGTACTGCGCCTAAGGCATTTGACGAAGCGTCTGTAGTTAAGATGTAAGGCTTATCTGGATCGGGATATTGGAGTAAAGGAGCATTCGTAAGAAGCTCTTTACATTTTTGGAAAGCATCAATGTACGCTTGATTTATAATAATTTTGTTCCTTTTCTTTAAGCAATTACTTAGTGGTTGTGTTACCTTTGCGAAATCTCTAATAAATCGCCTGTAATAACCTATCAAGCCCAAAAAGCTTTTAATTTCTGTCGTGGTTTTTGGCAGTGGGTAGCTTAGCACTACTTTAATTTTATCATCATTAGG
Organism: Griposia aprilina; assembly: GCA_916610205.1. Taxonomy (NCBI): domain Eukaryota; kingdom Metazoa; phylum Arthropoda; class Insecta; order Lepidoptera; family Noctuidae; genus Griposia; species Griposia aprilina. The sequence continues at coordinate 6,119,150 of OU744306.1, forward strand.
TTTAAGGCCATCCTTTGTTATAACATGACCTAAGTATAGGACTTCTTTCCGAAGAAACTCGGATTTATCAAGTTGAATTTTAAGATTATTTGACTTCAAACGATCAAAAACTGCTCTTAACTTCTGGATATGTTCTGCAAGCGAGTTTGAGAAGATTATAATGTCATCTAAATAAACCAAACAGTGGATTCCATGTAACCCTCTTAGAACATTGTCCATTGCTCGCTGGAAGGTCGCTGGAGCGGTTTTAAGACCAAACGGCATTCTTAAAAATTCAAAGTGTCCGTTTTCAGTACTGAATCCTGTTTTCTCTCTGTCATTTTCGTTAATTTCAATCTGATGGTAACCGCTTGCCAAATCTAATGTCGTAAAGTATGTACTTTTACCTAATTTATCAAACAGATCAGTGATATTGGGGAGTGGGTATCTATCGTCACCTGTTATTTCGTTTAGCCGTCTGTAGTCAATTACCATTTTATATTTTATTTCTCCTGATGAATCTCTCTTTTTTGGGACTAAATGAACTGGGGCTGACCAAGGTGAATGAGATTCCTGAATTACATTTTCTTTAAGCAGCTTCTCGATTTGATTTTTTATTTCTTGAGACTGACTAGGGGGTTGTCTGTATGGTTTGACATAAATAGGATCTTCGCTTTTCGTCCTAATACAATGTTTGACTTGGTTCGTGAAACTTAATGGAATGCCATCGCAATAAAATATATCTTTATATTCTAAACATAATGTACTAATGGCTTTACTTTCTTCAAATGACATGTGATTCAGACGAAGCTTTTGTAACTTATCTGTCAATAATTTTTCCATTTCAATATTTTCAATTTCATTTAAATTATTAACATCACAATCATTTATGTGATTTTCATACGGTTCTACTTCAAATGGTTTAATAATTGCTAATTTAATTGGTTTGTCAAGGGTATTTTGAATGATGGTAGTAAAGTAACCGTCTTTGCATTTAACTAAAGCGCTGGGCATACGCACGCCTTCTGTAAATTCTCTAAAATCCACTAAAGCATTACCAGAATGATAATTTGCAGGAATTTTAACTCTTTATTCTGATCAAGGTGCTAACTCTAATATATGTTTATTCTTATCGTGCATAATCGGTATCACTGTAGTTTTAGTATTCAGGACCTCATTTTTCAGATCTATTATTGCCCCTACACTATGTAAAATATCATTACCTAGTAAACCATCGAAGCTAGGGTCGACTTCATAAATATGAAAATGGTGAGTTTCATTAACATAAAAAATCGGAAATGCTGGAATCGAAAGAACTCGTTCATGTTGGCTTGTACCATGAGGACTCCTAACCTCAAATGGGTCGTGATAAATATAATCGTAGAAGTAGTAATAGGCCTATTCCGGGTTTATAAATGATTTAGTACTTCCCGTATCTATCATAAATTTGGCATCTATTTCCAAATATGGTATGGTATGTAAATGTATGGCAATTTTAGACATGTATCACAATTTAAATTTATTATTTCACTTTGTTTTCTGAGGCCAATAATTGAAAACCCTCATTATTTTCCGATGAAACTTCTTCGTTAATTTCTTCCGAACAATTCTCGTCCTGATTTTCCGTAAGAGGATAATAATCGTGATAATATTCTTCCTTATACTCGTATTGGTAGTCGCTGGGAAACTGACTATCATCGTAATGGTCAAGGTCAAGCTCATTTAATTTAAATCCTTTTATATGGACTTTGGCCGGAGGTGCCGTACGCATTGTGACGTCACTAGATTGAATTTTTGGTTGCTGAATACCGTACGGCTGTAAAGGTCTATTGAACGATTGGTTCTGGTTGCCAGATGGCTGTAAGGGTCTATTAGATAATTGTTGTTGAAATCCAAATTGTGAAGGACGCATCCCAAATTGTTGACCTTGAGAGTTACCAAAATAAAATTTGGGTTGTGTATTTGGTTGCGTAAAACTAGGTTTGTTATTATTAATAGGCGTATTAAAATATTTTTTTCCGAATTTAAACGTTTGAGTATTATTTGGTATATCATGTTTACTAGAGGACGTCGGCAGTATTTTATTTCGGGCATTATATTAGTCATGGAAATTGACCTCTTCTAATACGAAAGCTAAAGCCTGCTCCAAAGTAGACGGCGCTTTTAATCTCACAATACGCACCATATTTTCCGGTAGATTATAAAGGAACACGTTTAAAGACGTATTATTATAAATAGTTATTTTACTTTCACGCATACTACTCGATAATCTATTAACTTTTGATATTAAAATACTACGCACTGATTGAATACGATTGCAAAAATCCAAAAATGATTCACCATTTCTTATACGCAAAGTTTCCAATTGAATTGCTAAACATTCTTCACTTCTGGGGTCTCCAAAATGTTGTATTAATAACACCTTGAACTCTTCCCATGTAACAATATCCTCGCGCTCACTGATAAGCGCGGCTGCATTCCCCGCTAATCTACTCGTTATAGCATGCATTACATACAAGTTTTGCTCGTCGCTTCCCCTGTATTTATTTATAATATATTCACTCTTACGTATAAAAAGATTTAAATGGCGCTTATCGCCGTCAAAAAGCGGAATAATTTTAATCATTTCATTTGGAATCATGACAATTTTTACGTGATTTATTTAACACCATTTCATTTCCATTTTTAACACAATCAATTAGTTTAAAACACACAAAAATACTATAAAGTACAAAAACAAAAAGTATAAAGTTCTTTTAAACACTTTTTATCATCAAATAATGTATATGGATCTAATAGTAAACATTAATCATTTATAACTTTAAACAATTTATCTGAATAAAATATCTTTGTAAATCTTTAACACTATTCAAATTAATAATAGGTCTTTACCTATGAAATTGCCGTTTTGTATGAAAAAATTTAAACGAATTTTTTTCATGAATTTTTTATTTGTATTAATCGAAGTAATCACTCATGCAATCAATGCATCTTTGCCATCGCAGTGGCAGTTTATTGATGCCCTTCTTAAAGAAATCAGCTGGACGGGAGGCAACAAATTCTTCAAAGGCATTTTGTACTGCCTCTCGGGTATTAAATTTTTTTCCCGCCAAGAAGTTATCCAAATTCTGGAAAAAGTAGTAGTCTGTAGGCGCAAGGTCTGGTGAGTAGGGCGGATGACGGAGAGCTTCCAACCCCAGTTCTTGCAACTTGGAGACCGTCTGCTGTGCAGTATGAGGTCGCGCGTTGTCGTGCAGGAGCAGCGGAGACGAGCGATTGACCAATGCTGGTTGGAGATGCGCCAGCTTCTCCATCATTGTGTTCAGTTCTTCACAGTACACATCTGCAGTAATGCTCACCCCGTTTGGTAAGAAGCTGTGATGAATCACACCGGCGCTAGACCACCAAACAGTGACCATCACTTTTCTAGGGGTAAGTTTTCGTTTAGGGCATTGTTTAGGTGCTGAACCAGGATCCAACCAACTTGCTGAGCGCTTACGGTTATCAAACAGAATCCATTTTTCATCGCAGGTAACAATGCGGTTCAAAATTCCTTCATTTGTGTGTCTGTTGAGCAGTGCAAGGCACGTCTCGACGCGTACTTCGCGCTGGCGATCATTGAGTTCGTGGGGCACCCATTTGTCAAGCTTTTTTACCTTGCCAATTTGACGCAAATGGACCAATATTGTTATGACGCTAACGTCGAAAGCTGCTGCTAATTCAGCCGTAGATTGTGTATCATCAGCTTCCACAATCGCCTTTAATTCGTCATTGTCGACCAAAGTCTTCGGACGACCGCGAGGTTCATTTTTCAGGTCGAAATTTCCAGAACGGAAGCGAGCAAACCAATAACAGGTAGTGCGTTGGTTTGTAGTGTTAGCTCCGTAAACGTCGTTGATGTTGCGTGCCGCTTGTGCCGCGTTGCTGCCACGACGGTACTCATATTCCATAATTACTCGAATTTTTAACGTATCCATGATGACGAAAAAGATTGAAATGCGATGAAAATGTAACACTAATCAATAAAGAAATGACTACTTTTAGAAAAAAAAAACCATGTTTTTAAAATAAAATTAATTTGAAATTAGAATTCTTAGCCAAACAAAAATTATTTTGATTTGAAATGGCCAGTACTGCAGAACGGCAATTTCATAGGTAAAGACCTAATATATTGTTTTAATACTTTCATTAACTTTTTCTATTACTAAACTAGCCTTACAGATTTTATGCAAAACCAGATAACGTTATAACGCGAGACTTCTAATCGCAAAATAACAAACAAGGGAAATAGGAAAGGATAGTGAAAATTTGGACTCACCAGCTCGCCTTTCTCATCTTCAGCTCCACCATGACAAATTTGTTTGGTTCGTAGAATCACCACAGCTGCCTTCAAGGCCACCCGAACGCGTAACACGAAAAAGTTTTATTCCGGAAAAACGCGAAGGACAGCGCAACTCTATTCGGCGATCCTACCGGCTGCGCCAGTCAAGTTTTTGGGAGCGTTATGTTAAATAAAAGAGTCGAAATACGTGTAAGCAGAAGCGGATGCTCTCATGTAATGTCTCAAAACTAATCCTATCGGTTACATGGCCAATGGACTTACTGCTACTTAGAATGCTAAGTTAAAAAAATGCATGAAACCGTCTGGAAGTGCCACCCTGAACTGCAATCATGCATTTTATGCTCTCACGGTGATTACTCGCTGCGGTTCAGGTTGCATAACTAGGTTCCCATCATGCGGGACCGTTATGTCAACAATCATTGCGCGCCGCTCTAATCGATCCACCACCACTATATCAGGCTTATTGGCAACAATAATCCTGTCAGTGATGATGGATCGATCCCAGTACAATGTGATATGTCCATTTTCGAGAACTGGGTCGGGCACATACCTGTAGTACGGCACTTCCGATTTTACAAGGCTGTATTTCAGAGCAAGTTGCTGATGGATAATCTTGGCTACAAAGTTGTGTCTATGCAAGTACTCTTCGTTAGCTAGACGAGAACATCCGGAGATAATATGTCTGATGGACTCACCCGGACGATGTCATGCCCGACACACGTCAACCGTCCCGTCCTTCATAATATGTCTCCGGTAGTTATTCGTTAAGATAACTTCGTCCATAATTGCACAGACAAAACCTTCGGTTTCTCCAAAGAGGTCACCGAAACGCAGCCAGGCTACGGACGCTAGTTGGTCTACATCGGGCCCATGTAGAGCCCGAAAAAAGCGTCCGTGAAGCTCCTTACTCTGCCATACTTCCATGCGATCATTAGTGTCAAGCACTACTGGTTTGCGCCAGTTCTCTTTAGCTAAAGAGAGCGGGGTGAGGCCCTTGTCCACTATGACCGCATCTCGATGCATCCCCACGTCGGCTTCTAAGAAATATTCCCTGAGACTGCATATCTCGCGATTGTGGAGGGTCTTAGCATTTAAAAAGCCTCGACCTCCACACTTTCGCGGGATATACAGTCTCATTACCGATGATCGTGGGTGATGCTTTCGATTTGCAGTCAGCAGTGTACGGACCTTCCTATCCAGGGCGTCGAGTTCGGTCTGAGTCCATTTGAGTATGCCGAAAGAGTACATCAAAACCGGCATGACCCAACCGTTAAAGGCGCGCACCTTGTTTCCACCTGATAAAAGACTATTAAATACTTTTTTCAGACGGCCAAAGAAGCGTTCCTTTAACGACTGCTTCATGTCAGTACCATTGATGCCCAACGCTTCCGACATACCCAAATACTTATGGGTTTCGGATGCGGAGTGGGCTCTAAGGTTTATGGAATCCGAGAGTTGGGTTCCGACGGAAACCACAATCTCGCCTCGCTTTACATGCATGACCGCACATTTGTCCACACCAAATTCCATCCTGATGGCGCTACTGAAAGTTTCAGTTACTTTCAGTAGCTCCATCAGTTGAAAATTGTTGGGGGCAAAGAGTTTTAGGTCATCCATGTAGAGGAGGTGAGATATAACCTGACCACCTCTCCTCAGCCGATAGCCTAGACCTGAATCTTCCAACAGTGTGCTTAGAGGATTCAAGGCTAAGCAGAACCAAAGCGGACTCAAACTATCACCCTGAAATATGCCTCGCTCGATCCTTATCGGTTCGTTATCCCTCTGGATATTTCGACATCCTGGATAGTGAAGGACCGTTCTCCATTGCCCCATACATGACTTCAGGAAGGTGCGCAGAGTTGCATCAACTTTATACAACTCCAGCACCCTCACAAGCCATGTATGTGGCACCGAGTCATAGGCCTTCTTGTAATCTATCCAACATGTCGACAGATCCTTTCGGGAACGACGAACCTGTTGGCTAATGGCCATATCAATGAGGAGTAGCTCCTTAGTACCACGGGACCCGTTCCTACATCCATTTTGAGAAGGAGACATGATGGAGTTGGTGTCTATATGTTTGTTAACCGCTGGGACGCTTTTGGTATCAAAAGAATACCAGACTTTTCTAACACTAAATTGTACTCACGCTCTTAGGTATTCCCACTAAATTGTACACGTCATCTGACGCGTCGGCTCGCGCGTCGAGTGTTTGTAAACAAACCCGATAAGCGGCGTCATTTCTTGGTATTCTGCGACCGTGGTATTTTTTTATGAATGCTAGTGAGTAGGGCTATATTAAAGTGTGCGTTGTATTTGAATATACGATATTTCCGTTTGTAGACGACTGTTTAAGATGAACAAAGACACTTTTTTCACAGATTCCAACAAGATTTTTTCTAATAAGAAAAACAGGGGTTGTCCTATATGTTTTATGGTTTAAAAAACATGGTGTGTTCGTTCTTCATACGAAACATGAATAAAACCTTTTACCACAGTACAATATTAATTATTTAAAAGCATCCAAAGTTGAGACTCACGACGGGTCGCTCGTTCAATGACAGCGAAAATGATATTTTTTAATGTCATAGACTAATTCCTTCTAGGGTTGTCATATCTCAAACGGTTCGGAAACAGATAACGTATGAAACTAAATCCATGGAATTGGAAAGTACCGCTTAATAGTGGTGATACAAGGATAAACAAGGATGAAAATAAAACCAAAAAAAATTGGTATAACTTTCACACCATGGGCGCAAAACTTTGAAAACGTTTTGGTAGGAAATTCACACCATGAGCGCATTGCGGTGACCTCACATTGGGATCAAAAGCGTCCCAGCGGTTAATTTTAGCTCTCAAAATGGATGTAAGAACTTTATAGACCGTCGGTAAACACGTGATCGGCCTATAATTTTTGGGTTCCGCAGTACTACCTGATTTATGGAGCAGGTGGGTAACTCCTGTTGTTAAGAACTGGGGTAGCGAACCAGATTCTAAAGCAACCTGGTACTGAGCCGCCAAGCGAGCGTGCGACCTACCAAACCATTTAATCCAGAAGTTGTGCAGTCCGTCCGGCCCTGGAGACTTCCAGTTAGGCAGCGGACGGACTGCACGAGTTATATCTTGGGGACAGATGGAAATAGCCCCCATTTCTGGTATTGGATCGCAGGCTCGCTCGACTTCCCGAGCCCAATCACCTTCGGTGTGACTGACAGGCACCGACCAGATATTGCGCCAGAAAGAACACATGGCATCATCATCCGGCAGACACGTGTCAGCCACACCTTGACCCGGTCGCTCCCAACCCCTATAAACCCACCTTTCATCACGCTGGAAGGTGCGATTTTGAGTATATCGCTCCACTCGCCGCTTATACAAACGGATACGGTTCGCCCATGCATACACTTTCTGCTTCAGGAAGTCGATGCGCTCTGTGACACAGGACATGTAGTCCTGAGGGCTGATATTGGTCCCTGCGAACGCGCGTCTCACAAAGCGCATCACCCTAGGGCGAGTATTGCCCTCCCTGAAGCAGATTAGTTTGCCGATGAGTGCTCTGGCCCCACCAATACGGCGCTCAATTCTGCACTGCCAAGCTGGTACGGCTGGTTTCGGTCGTGTAGCTCTAGAATCATTAGCAAATTTGACGTGAGCTACACGACATGCCGCTACAGCCGCGCAGTACAGAATCGAATGGGTATCGATGAGGTCTACGCAGTCATCAAAATAATTTGACAACTGCGCATCCAGTGCCGCCACCAGCACCCTATTTTTGTTATGCATGGGTAAACGAGGTAAACGTGGTCTAAGTTGGAGCGATATGAACCGATATTCTCGAATCGCATCCTCCAAAGCACTCCTCAAATCATCATTGCACTGGGTACTTACGTTTGTAGCCCTATCATCACTCTCCTCGTCTGCTTGACTTGTATTAGACTGTGGTAGTACTACCACAGTCTGCGACGGGGGGGCGATGACATGACTACTCTGCATTTCATTTATTATTATTATTATTAATGGGAAACTAGCTTTCTCACACCAAGGGCCTCATCCAATATCTTCTGAATGGTTGTCCCTGAGAGGCCTAATACTACCTGGGAGATAGAGGTTTATCTCCCGATATGTCACATGACGATCTTTTAGGATTAGTTGTCTCACAGCAACGATGTTACCTTCTAAAGTTTGCACTATTTTTGCGGTACAACTTTAATCAACAAAATGCACACTACCCTTATTTATCAAATAATATATTTGTGGATGGATTCACTTAATATCGCTATTACAAATTCATAATAAAACTAAACGGACGTTTGACTGACTACAACTTTCAAGTTTTCTAAGCGTGAATTATTTATTTCATACATCGATGGAGGAAAAAAAATTGAAGCTTTAACAACAGTTTTAATAGAAAACTATCATGTTTCTGAAGACAACATCTGTTTTATTATATGTGATATTCAAACGATTCTTATACCCATCTTTAATAGACGATGGGCAGAGGCGTCGAAGAAAAAGGATTCATTTTTAAAAAAGAACAGCAATTGGTTGGATTCAGAATATTTGGTAAGTTTACCAAACTCGGATGAAGTAACGCCTGATTTGACTGCATCTACTTCTTCTGGGAAACGCGGAAGACCCTGTGTCTCTTATGGGGACTCGTCAGAATCAACCAAAAACATTTTTGCTTTGAACACATCTACAAAGCCTTTGTTCAGGGACTACGTTCAATAGGAGAAGGAATAGAAACAAATCGCGTGGAAAAACTAAGGCTTGCTGATAGTGATACAAAGTCCCTATATTTTAATCTCTTATTAACGCAAACCAGATTACAATGCTAACGGATCAAGAGGCATTGAGTGAGATTTAACGAAAGCACAATATATTTATCTAAGGAATTTAACTAACGAGCGAAACTGTTTTATATTTCCACCATGTTATAAATTCAAGAAGCCAAACAGAGATGTTATCCACCATTTTCGGCAATAGAAATTACAAATACACATGCAAAAATACTGAATATTCAAAATTTATTGGACCACATTAAAGCTAGGATTTTGGCTATAAATTCGGTGTATAAGACTGGATTGAGTCAGACTGGATTGGGTTTTTAGTTTTATTCAGTAAATGGGGATGTGATGGTTCATCTGGACAGAGTCAGTACAAACAAAAACTACCAGGGGAGTGCGAACTAATTTCTGATTTAGGTATGCTTTATATTATATACATATATTTTTTTTGTATTCATTTTACTTAGAAATTTCGTAACTTTAAATGTTTTATGAGATAAATATTTGTAATCATAATTTTAATTATTTAAATACTAAAGAGCTATCTTACTATTGTTTTATAATAAACTAATGTAATTATACATTTTTATTCACAATATAAATATGTTGTCCATAAGGAAATAAATGAAGACCATTTAAAAAGTTTTCCTTTTTTTATTTTTTATTAATGCATTAGTAATATGATAGCTGTTGAACTTTATCTAAAGCCTTATTTAATACTCTATGCATGTAGAAAATTTCAAGCGTCTTTCTTGAAAAATAAAGAAGTTATCGGATTTTGATCTGAACCAGACCTCGATTTTCCATAGTGTAGCGTCCAGGAAAGTACCACTTTTACCTGACGTTACCATTTACATTTTATTGATAGTAGACTATCAATAAAATGTCATGTGTGTGGTGTGTTACCTAAGTTATCCCGATCACGGTTAATGGTAGACCATTAACCGTGATCGGGATAACTTAGGTAATCTTTAGGAGATAACAATCATTTAAAAGTTTACGTATTTTAGTGGTCACTTAGCGTAAAAACCGATTGCAATCGATTTCGTAGGTCGTAAACCAGTGTAACAAAGATTTACCACATATTATACCTGAAGTTTTCTCGTATTCTTTATACATATTAGGCCAAAATATCTATTCCGCAACATTGTTTTTATAGTATTTAATTTTGTTATTATTTACTTAATTCTTGATTTGATTTTTATTAATAATAAATAAGTAAGTTGCAAAGTACATCACTAAAATCATGGAACAACACTAATTTCCTAAGAACACTTGGCATTTGAACTTCCGCTGGTTTACCTAGTAGAGCTATTCCCTGACCTTCAGGAGGCTACGCCCCGACCTAGGGATTCTACGTCCAGGCTGAGGACAGGGCAATTAAACATCGCACGCTGCTCCAATCCGCGCGGCTACCGAACTGTGCGCTGCACGCGTAGCTGATCTGTGCGCTACCGCGGCCTACGGCCTGCTACCGACGCACTCTATCTGCGGCCCTACGAAAGCCTAAGCGAAGCCTATTGCAGGGCCTGTGCTGGCAAGCCTTCTGGCGTTCCGTAAAACCAAGGACGATACCATTCTTAACTTAATGTGTGATAGAGCTTAGAACAGGGAATCAGTGACCTTACCGCGACCTAGCGCACTACTGTTTCTTAAGTGTTTCTTTTATCTCTTATCACTACCTGTAGTTAGCGACCCGCGCAGCCTGCCTATAATGCCCTAGCCGTTACACTGGTATCAGACGAAGTATCTGTATACATATTGGGTACCGGTACCATAACCGGTACCTAACAAATATTTCCGTAACACACACACACATACTCACGCCTTCTTCCCATGGGGGTAGGCAGATATTACAGAACGCCACCTGCTACGATCCTTACATACTCCTTTTGCCTCGTTTACGTTTATACATCTGGTCATACACGCATGCCGGTTCCGAGTACTACGCACCTGACCTTTCTAAAGAACCTGACTAATAAGGTCACTATAAGTCATCCTAGGACGTCCCCTCCCGGCGTTTTCACTCACATCTGCATTGTACGGCATTTCCACTCACATCTGCCAAGTAAATACCTTTTTGTTAGTCGTCCTTCAAATTTCCGTAAGTTAGAGTACAAAAGATAATACTAGATATTAGAAAAATAACTTCAAAGTTGCTAACTTTACGAGGGTCTTCGTACAAATACGGGATTTATAATACAAGGCGGAAAAAAAAAACGGTACCTGTATTTGTTAGGTGGAGTACCGGTACCTATCTGGAAACAGTACCCAGGTACCAAAATAGCAAGAACAGCTAAGTTTGGTACCGGTTCCAAGCCCTGGTTAGAATAGAGAAGATGGACAACGCTTGAAAAGACGTAACGTGTGTGATATGTGTAGAATTATAATAAATTATAAAAGAAATTTAAAAGTCACTTGCTTTTTGTTCTCAACGATCCCTACAATATTGTTAACAATGCCTATTGGAATTGTATTATGTTCAAGAAGCTTTGTTGAGGCTTTTTGTATATTGAAACGTAACAGGAAAATGTACTTGTTAATTTAATTACTTACAAGTTTTGTTTACCCGTGGATATCAAAGGAAATTTAAAAGGTGGATGACATGAGTAACGTAAATTAAGACGAAGAATATTTTCTTTGACTTAATTTACTAAGATTCGTTTGTACGACAAGAGATAGCTTATTAAATAGAACATCACTGTATTTCCATAATATTTGGTTGTTAAAAGATTAATAAAAAAACAATACTGTGGATTGATAGAGGCCAGACATCTGCATGCCCTGACAACTCGGCATCCATCTGAACCCTTATGTTGTATGGTTCGCTATTTTGACACATCTCACTCCTCCCTATCTATTACATCTACTTCGTCAGCTTGTCCAGTATAATTGCATTCCCCTTGAAGTTTGTCTTCTTGGGTTAGGGATAAGTTTAATTAATTATGGCCGGAATAGCTGCCCGCCCAGAAACACATTATGAGGAGGAGGACGATGACTTGTTCCAAACTATGCCGGATCTCTCCAACATTGCCCCTACCATGACGGGTCAGCAGAAGGCTCCGGACTGTGGAAGAAATGATGCGAGCCAGGTTCTCTCTCAGTTGAGGACACTCAACCCTCAAGACAAGGAGGTGGCAGTCCCAGGTGGAAGACAATTATCCGGATGGTTATGATCCAGGCGAGCACTCCCAGTCACTAACTTGTCATTCATGGAATTACCACCCTATGAAGGACATGTATCTACTGGCAGACATGTGGGAAGAGGCCACAGACCCATCCACAGAAGCGATATTGATGCAGATGAATAGTCAGTACAGAGAATCTCAATGATAAAAACCTCATGACCCAGCATCAATTACTCACCGGAACAACCATGTTAGACTGGCCCCTGGTCAAAGGCACCTTGATTGAGGCTTGCAGGATAAGTTACAATACCCTACTGATAGGATTAAAGAGCATGAATCAAGTATACCACCTTCTACATTCCAAGGCCATTAACAACAATATCATTCTATTAGGTCAACTAGTGGACCAATTCAAAGTCAGTTCAGGTCATGCAAAGCGACAGCTAGACATGGAGAAGGAGTTTCAAGAGGGACTCACCAAACAGCTAAATTCATTCACCCGCAGCTTGGCTGATCTATCCGAAAAACTAGATTCCAAAACAATTGAGCTCTCAAGGACTCGGAAACACACGAACACAGCCTCCCATGACCCACCCAACCGCAGATTCCGTCAGCTCCCTCCAGACGGACTTTCCCGGGAAGATCGAGATAGTCCCTTCAGCAACATTCAAATCCCCATATCTTATAGTGAACTTTAATGTGACAGGTGATGTAAACATCAGACCCACAACATCCAAGGCGAAGCCCTTGGCGGATCTGGGCATCCTCCAGGTATCCCAGAAGGTCTTGGTGAATATTCTAAATCAAGACCTCACCCTTTTATTGGCCCGGCTCATAACTCACTCATCTTTTATAAGTGACTTCAATAGGATAACAGATCGCAAAGATAAGATAGATGCTCTAAAGAAAACCTTGGGTAACATCCCGGATAAGAATGATCAATGGGTGAGACAACAACTTCAGTTCTCTTAAATCAAGACAATTAACCCCCACCCCCCTGCCACTCCACTCCCCACCGCATCATAACATCTTCCACCCGGAAGACAACGGATCATTTTGATTTGATGGACTTATTAAAGTGATGTATAACTTAGCTTATTAAATACAACAATAATCGTCAATATACATACTTGACATTTGCGTATTTGTTTTTAAAAATATCGATAAATTCACTAAAGTAGAAGATACGCACAACGTCAACACTCGCCATAAAAAGAGGTTATGCGCTCCATCCTCAAGAATAAAAATGTTAAGTGATAGCCCGTATTAAATGGCAATAAAAATATATAATAAGTCGCCCAACATGTTTAAAACTGAAAAATCAGTAATAATATTCCAGAAAAGGCTAAAACTATACCTAATCCAAAAATGTTTCTACTCAGTAAAAGAATATCTAGAGTCTTGCTCAAAATAACGATTTTCTGTCATGTACAAAAGTGGCGATCTGTCCTATACAAACAATAAGATTTAGTCTATCCTATTTAATTTCATATAAAATTATAATTATAATTTGTAATGCCTGAAAAGGATGACATTAATATTGCTGAATAACTGTATTAAATTAATTATTATTGACATTTAATTTTGACGTAACTAAAATTTCTCAATTTTATTGTATAATTTTATTAAGTTTAAAAATGTTAAATGCATGCTAATTTAGAATGATAAGGGCAGGTGAATGATAATTGCAATGCTTGTAAAAGGCTGCTAAGTTATAAGTACTAACATAAGATAACACCAACATTGTAACACTTAGTTCGCAATAAACGTTTTGACTTTGACTTTGACTTTAAACATTCACTGTATTTCCGTTATTATTTTGTTGATAAAAGATACATAATTAATTACTTGTAAGTAATGTAAATAACTCCACAGCCTCCCTTTTTTTACAGAAGATTTTAGATACTGTCACGTCGCCGAAGCCGAAGCAAAGATTTCTACAGACATTTTATCGACGAGACATCAATTATCTTTGTGTGTTGTTGGAACCACAATACCAGCCATGCATTCAGAATATTTTTCAAATATCTTTGAAAAAACCGAGTTTTCCTGGATGGATTTGTATCAAGAGCGAGACTTCAAGAGAGGAAAACTTAGCAAATTTTAACGACTTATGAGGGACCGTGGATAGGGCATACTCTTTGGTCAAACAAAGTCCAAGAAACGAAAACGTGACAAAAACGACCACATGGTTGCACAGTGGATCAGAAACAAACTGTGGTCAGAGAGTTGTTACGAGTTGGCTGGTTTGGGCATTATTGGAGAAAAACCTTTATTTACAAATTCAAAGCCAACACTGTATTGATCCAGGAATAAAGCATTGGAACTCACAATACAATAAAATGGTCAATTCTTCCCGTAAACCAGGTATTTTTCGGCCATCAAGTATTGTCCTTCAACGTGGCATTGCTGCCAGTCTTTTGGGCACTTCTCCCGCTAACAGTGATGTGGAATAAATATTTAGAATATGAAAAAAAAGTTGGATTTTGGAGTTCTGCCAGATTAAATGATTTAACTCGTAACATACTCAATTCAATTTATATTTGGTGTAAATATTGGATTATTTGGTTTAGGACAGATTCTGGTTTGGGCTGATTCTTGTTACGGCAGATTATTTTTTTGGCAGATTCTTGATAAGACAGATATTTTACAGTCATCTACGGAAGTACTATGTAAGGATTTTATACAAAAATGTGCATTGATTGGAAAATTATAAATAAATTAAAAAATAACTAACACCATAACTATTTTAACTATAAATATCCTTAAAATTTAATCTCTTCGGTTAACGATTACATTATTAGTCACTTTTGTATAAATCATAATAATTTCTTTGTTGTCATTGGTGACTTGGTATCAATCTTGTTTGATTTGAGTGAATCTTTCCAAATTAATAAATCAGGTCTGTCTCAAATACATAATGGATTTGCCTGGTCCTAGTGGTGAAGGTGATTTGCAGATTATTAAAAGCAAAAAGAAAATACCCGTTATACTTCACGGTGGGAATCGTTAGAACTTTTCCGTGAAGAACAAGAACGGGACAACCAATTGGAGGTGCCACAATAAGCGAGAGTGCAATCCTTCACTAAGTTTGAATGCTGCGAATAATATTGTTAAGGAATCTAAGTACACCTGTACTCCAGATATGGTCAGAAATACTGTTGATGCGTTATTATACGGTTGTAAGAAAGAGGTTTGCGCTAATCTAGAACCGATTCCAAAAATATACGAACATTATTTTAACACATGCTGCCTAAACGCGGAAGATAAACCATCATTTAATTCGAAAAAATATTCTTTATATATTGCAAGAAAAAAATATCTAAATGTAGATAGAACAACTTGTAGAAGCATGAAAAGTTTGAGTTTACCCAATGACTTGGTGAAGGACGATGATGGAGTTACCGACGATAAAATTTTATTTTTTGGTACTACTTTGTCGAAACAGTATTTGAAGAAATTCCAAAAGTATAGTGGAGATGGTACTTTTAAAATTACCCCACTCTATCAGCTATTTACGTTGCACGTTAACATGTCGAATGAAGACGAAAATGTATACTTCGTACCCTTGGTATATAAGTATACGTTGCTTCCAAATAAGGCGGAAGATACCTATGCAAGGATGTTTAAGGTACTGAGAGGCCAGTTATCAGTGCAGATAACAAATTAAAAGTGTGATTATGAATTGGCACAAATTCAAGCAATAAAGCATAAATACCCTAAAGTTGTGATTACAGGCTGCTTTTATCATTTTTCTCACGCCATTTGGAAAAATAGTAAATCAATTGGTTACATTAAAATAGTCGATGGTTCAAAAATCACACGGTTGTACACACAGCTCGCACTTTTACATCCACGACTAATCCCTGAGGGTTATTTGGCTATTCGCGAGATAGCTACGGATTGCGACGAATCGTCAAAGTTTGACGGTTATTTTGTCAAGCGGTGGTTTAATAAAATTACAAGCGAGACATGTAGCTGTTATCGTGAAAACGTAAGGATCACGAACTCAATTGAAGGTTAGCATCGAAGGGTAAATTCGAAATTTCCTCGCAAGCCGTCGATTTATCATTTTATACAATTATTAAAAAAAGAAGCCACAGTGCAGGACAGAAATTTAAAAAAATATGAAATGTCTTGCATAAGTAACAGATGGAACACAAAAACTATAGAAAAAATATGCATAAATGATATTATAGAAAAAGCAGAATCAAATGAAATCGCGATACTAGAATGTCTTGAACGTTTGGCAACGCTAAAAAAATAAGTTGGTAATATATTGGCCAAGCAGTGTTATGCGCGGAGGTTAAGTTTTTTTTGTTGTTATTTTGATAACTTTGCGTTAATAAGGTTTTTAGTTGTAAGTGTTATACATACTCGTATAACATTTTTTTCTGTAATTTTGTTACCTTTTAGTTTAAAGTTTTTAGTTTTGAAATTGATTTTAAATATACTAAGTATTACATAAATTGTGTGGCTTATGATGGTCGTGTTACTTTTGCCGTATAACGCAGCTGCCAAAAAAAGAATCTGCCCAAACCAGAATCTGTCCTAAACCGAATAATCCTAAATATTTTGCACATGAAAAAAATAAAGTCCAGATTTTGTTATTATTATTCAAATCAAATCAAATCAATTTATTTGTTAGAATATTGTTGTTACAAGGTGTTACACATAATAAGACGTCCATAATATTCTGCTGTTTCCAGCGTACAAATATCTCAAGGAATTAAAATCAAATACTTTAGAACAATAAATCAAAACAACACAATACGAGTACAATGTCAAGGATAAGGAAACTGTTAACTATTATCAAATACAATGTCAAGGATTATTAAATATAATGTTATAAATGATTAATTTTTAATTAATAATTATTAATTCTTTATATTGTATTTATTCAAGAATGACTAAATACAATATAAAGAATTAGTCAATACAATGTCATAGATATTAAATTCCATTCAATCATTAGGAACATAAAGGCAAGTCGTCGTCTAATTTAAATTTTGTTTTTTTTTTCTATTAAAAACTCATTTTATGAGTAGTAACCGCTTACGCAATAGGAAGTTAAATAATTTATTTTTAAATGTCATGAAGTTAAGATTTTTGAAAACATTAGGTAATAAGTAGGCATTATTGGAAAATAGTTTAATTCTCAGTTGGGGTACACATAATCTGTAGATATCTCGAGTTTTTCTTATTACAACATCATTATGTTATTATTATTCATTTATTCTCCCAAGTTACATGACTTATATACAGTAGTTAATACATTACACAACAGACAATACATTTACATTACAATACAATAGAAAACAACTAATCAACCATCATACTATCAAACTCTTACATTACCGACGAGTGTAGGTGACGTGCACTGCAGTGGCCAATGTATAGACAGTCGAGCCTGTCCGCTATCATCATCAGTACTCTGTTGGGGCTGCCGCGCACCCTGCGCACCAGAGACGCGCTCCGTTTACTCATCGTTGCATAGAAGCAGTCGACGCTAGCTTCGGCAAACATGCCCGAGTCACTACAGTGTCGCGGCAGCCCCATCAGCGCTCTGAAGGCGTTGTTATATTGGACACGGAGGGCTTCGTATGCTTATTGTGTATGATTCACCCACAGGCTGCACGTCTACATTGAGGAACAATAAGCTCTGAAAAGAGTATGCTTGACCGACATGGAACAGCGTGCAAACCTGCGGGCTATCATATTAGCTCTAATTGACAAAGCCCTCCGCTCCTTCTCAATGTCAGTATCGTCCCTGAGACCGGCAGTAACTCAATGCCCTAGGTATTTAAAGTGATCCACTTTTACCAAGGGAACCCCGTATAGTTTAATGGATGGTACTGTAGAGGTTTTCTGCATATGTCAACCTTAATGTTGACAGGCTGGTAATATATTATTGCTGGTTTGCCCCGAACAGTCAAGCAAGTTTGAAATAAGCTTCGGATGGAAAAATTATAGTAGTTTGTTTTAGAAGTAGATAGGCAGAGCTACGGCCTGCCGATGTACTAGGAGAATTCCTTGTTAAAACATAATTATTTTGGGTTATCGATTGTATTTTATCAATTGCTTTATATAACCACAAATGTCAAAAGAAAATGGCCGATACGTTTTGCAATTTGCTTGTGTGCTGATTGTTTTCGTGTTGTATAAGCAGTTTTATTTGCTGCTAATTACGTTGGGTTAAGCCTCTGCTCCTCCGTAAAGGCTTGAAGAATCCATCATCAGATTCGTCAGACCGCCCTTGCTTTGAGTGTAACCGCGGGGCGAAGGTCGACTAAATTCGGTGTTCGGTGTCCGTTTGCTATATTTGAACGCTATTAGTGTTGATACGGTAGTGAATGCTATCGTTCAGTATTTTTACTATGCCTTATACGAGACGATGTGTATTTATTTGTATGCGAGAGTAGGTACTTAAGTATAGGAACCGAGAAAATAAATCTATGTATTGAGTATTCAACAACAAGCTTGTTTTATTAAAGACTAAATTAAGCTTTACAAACCATTTAAATGAATAAATATGCACATCTTCCATGCTTGTAGATTTATTAAAATAATTATGAACTGTAATCAATCTACAAGCATGCAAATGCTATACAAAAAGTATTCAAATAAACGTAATATTTTAGACAAATGGAGAGATGTGCAGTTAGAGTGTCTGAGGTAGAATGGAACATTCTGATCGACTTCTTGGAGTATAACCCCAACCTGGCTAGGGCTCGGGGTTATAATAATACTTCATGTAGGGATCGTAGCAGGTGGCGTTCTGTAGTTTCTGCCTACCTCCATGGGAAGAAGGCCTGAGTTTATATAAGTATGTGTACCTAAGAATAAAATTTAATTAAAGTTGATAATAATTTGCGAATTTGTCTCTGAAGGTAACGCAGTGTCTTTTAAACGGGTCCTTCCCCGTAGTCAAACTATTTTGTCCAACTGATTTGACCAAAAGGAATAATTTTCCCCGTGGTCAAACTTTATTGATATTGTAACTTTTTAGCACGCTGTATGCATGCAGTTTAAATATGTACAGTCAAAGATAAAATTAATGTCAAATGTCAAGCGTCGCGTTCTTCACAATTGTTTTCCTTTGATGAATTTCAAATTATTCATAATCAAAAATGGATAATA
This sequence comes from Griposia aprilina, assembly GCA_916610205.1. NCBI lineage: Eukaryota > Metazoa > Arthropoda > Insecta > Lepidoptera > Noctuidae > Griposia > Griposia aprilina. The sequence continues at coordinate 6,138,526 of OU744306.1, forward strand.
AGAAATATGTGAAACGTAAACGTGGTATAGTTTTACTCCACGATGGGCGGCAGTATTACAAATGGCGTACCTACAAAAATGGGAACGTTTTTTTTGGCATGCTGTCATCTGAGAAAAGATAAGTGTCGAGGGTCTATCACTGTGAAGCTATTGTACTAAATTATTAGCGCCGTTTTCTTATGAACCTACTAAAAGCCTCTACACAAACGAGCCACCTATTACTGCCGCTGCTGCAAATGTGGCGGTGGCGCGCGACAGCCACTGGTTTTTGGAAGCCTAGTTTGTGGGAGGAATTTGTCCTAGGTGTTCTATTGGTAGAAGTAGAACAAATGGTAATGACTCAGGAGAAAGAGGGAGGGGCGCGACAGTGGTGGCGAGTCGCGGACACTGCTGTAGCGTGTGGCCGCCAACGGCCACAAGCTTCGTGTCGTACATGACGCGGCCGCTATGAATCAAGGAGTGTCTTTGAACACCTTGCTTCTCCAAGGCCTGATCTTTTAGAGAATTTGTTAGGAACTCTTTTTCGACTCAGAGAGAGCAGTGTCGCCATATCAGCTGACATCAGGGAAATGTTTCCTCAAATACGAATCCGAGAGCAGGATAGGGATGCGCTACGTTTTCTTTGGCGCGATGTTCAGTCAAAAGATACAACACCTATAAAAAAGTATCGAATGACTGCTGTTATCTTTGGAGCGTCGTCCAATCCATTTACTGCCCTGTACGTAAAAAACAAAAATGCCATTTTTCATCAAGATTTATATCCTGAAGCGGCCAACGCTAGCGTGCACAGCAGTTATATGGATGATTATCTGGATAGTGTGGACGACGTCACCAAAGCTGCCCAGCTGTCATCTGATATATTCACTATCCACCGTAATGCCTGTTTTGAAATGCGTGACTGGATCTCTAATAATCCGGAAGCGCTGCGTCTTCTACCAAACGAATTGTGTGCTGCACAACTAACTGAAGTAGAACTTGGCAACGATACCACGACTGTCAATAAAGTCTTAAGCATTTCATGGAATCCGGTATCAGGTTTTAGGACTGGTTTAGAAGATTGCAAGTTACAAGGGTTTTTAAGTAAACGAAAAGTATTGTCCCACCTTATGAAAGTGTATGACCCGTTGGGGTTACTCGGGCCAATAGTTGTAAAGGGTCGCATCCTACTCCAAGAGGCGTGGAGATCAAATATTGGCTGGGACTCACCTTTTCCACCCTCTGCGGTTTTAAGATGGGTTGAATGGTTTAAGGAGCTCTCTGAAATATCAACTCTTAGAATTCCACGTTGGTACGCCAACGTAAATGGCGAAACTTTACACAGGGAACTTCATGTCTTTACCGATGCGAGCGAGCTTGCCTATGCCCGTTTTGCTTTTTGGCATTTCGTTTATTCCAATGGTACTATCAAGCTCGCCCTCATTGCTAGTAAAGCGAGAGTAGCACCATTGAAACCGACTTCAATTCCGCGTCTAGAATTACAAGCTGCTAGCCCACTATCAAAGAATTTCACAAAAAAAGCCAATCCGCACTTCTTTGGACGGATTCAAAAACAGCGATTGGTTGGCTCAGGAGTGACGCACGTACGTTCAAGCCTTTTGTGGCCCATCGAGTCGGGGAAATAACCGAAAATTCACGTGGTGTGCAAAATTGGCGATGGGTCTCAACCGACTTGAACGTCGCAGACGACGCTACTCGTATGAAATCTCTCCATTTAAATTCCAATCACCGATGGTTTACGGGGCCTCCATTTCTTCTGAAAGATCCGGAGGATTGGCCTGTAGAACCAGCTGGCCAGTCTATGGTTCAAGAGGAACGTAAACGATTCCCCGAACTTGTGGTTGCTCATCTGGTTACCACAGCAGGTTTTAATCATTTTAGTGACTAGCCACGTTTACTCCGCGCTACTGCTCGCGTTTTGCAGGCTGCGGCCAAATTTCGCTCACTTTTGTACCGAACTAGACTCGCTGTCCCTAACACCACTGTTAGAGACCACCGTTGTGTGATTGGATTAGCGTCCACCACTCTAATGCCCTTGTCAGCTGAATTCATGGAAGCCGCAGAGAGGCATATTTTACAACGCTTACAGTCAAAAACGTTTTCAGTAGAAATTAACTCCATCCTTCAAGACGTTCCTTTACTCAAGTCTAGTCCCTTATTGAAGCTTTCACCCATAATGGGAGAAAACGGTTTGCTACGGTTAGATGGAAGTATTAGAGCAGTCGAAAACGTCAGCGCCAATGTGAAACGCCCCTTTCTATTAGATGGCCGCCACCATGTTGGCCGTTTGCTGGTACAATATTTTCACCACAGGACAGGCCATGCATGCATGTTTTATATTTTATGTATGTTAGTTTGTAAGGTATATGTCTATGGGCCATTTTGCCTGAAATAAATGATTTATTATTATTATTATTAATAACGAGACAGTGATTAATGAATTAAGACAGAAATACTGGATCTTACGCATGCGCAGCACTGTCCGAAGTGTAGCCCACCAATGTTTGTTCTGCAAAATAAAGAAGACAAAACCAAGCACTACTGAGACAGGGGATCTCCCGGCACAACGACTTGCTCGCCATCGTCGACCATTTACTTATACTGGCGTGGACTATTTTGGCCCCATTATCACCTCCATGGACCGAAGGAGAGAAAAACGTTATGTTGCCCTTTTTACCTGTATGACGTCCAGAGCCGTCCACCTAGAATTGGTGCATTCTTTGTCAGCGGATTTTGCCATAATGCGCCTGCGTCGATTTATTGCGAGAAGAGGCACTCCCGACACGATATAATTATTCGGACAACAGCACGTGTTTTGTTGGCGCAAACCGATTACTACGGGATTTTTACCACCCTGAAGTCAAAAATTTTGCCGCAAATAGAGGTGTCAAATAGAGTTTCATCCCCACTGCAGCTCCGTTCTTTGGTGGATGTTAGGAAAGGCTGGTCCGCAGTGTAAAAGTAATATTAAATGCCACCCTACATGAAAAAGCACCGAAGGAAGAAGTACTCGTGACTCTCTTGCTAGAAGCCGAAGCTATTGTCAACTCTCGTCCACTTAGTCACGTTTCGGTTTGCCACGAAGACCAAGAGACGCTGACTCCTTTTCATTTTCTACTCGGCTCATCGTCCAATCAAATTCTTCCTTCAACACCGGATGACCGGGATATATTAATACGACCAGACTGGCGGAAAGCACTACGACTGGCTGACCATTTTTGGCACGGATGGATAAGAGAAATTTTGCCCACTATGCAGGCGCGACAGATTGGGGGCAGCAGGGAGCAAGCTCTCAATATTGGGGACAATGTCCTCCTAGTTGATGAAAATTTACCCCGTGGGACTTGGCCACGTGGCCGCATTGCTGCAACCTTTCCTGGCAAGGATGGTGTAGTAAAGGTGGGGGACGTAGCCACTTCGAGTGGCTTGCTTCGTCGGCCAACCAAGAAGCTTGTAAGGCTTTCCACCTAAAATCAATTCGTAGTTTGTGCACTTTCGTGCACAAGGTGGTGGAATGTTGCAAACTCCTTGGCTGTGATAAACTTTTTAGAAGACTTTTATTAATTTATTTATTTATTTAACCATTTATGTACACACATATATAAACAGACAAGAAGAAAGGAACAGAAAAATAGGTACAAAGGTGATGCTTATTTCTAAAGAAATCTCTTCCAGCATACCTGCGATAGGAGAGTATATTAAAGAGATGAAGACAACGTGTGTAAGAGTAGAAGGGAAAACAAAATACATAAAATCAAAAAAAAAAATATTATTATAATATTTTTTATTTAAATGTTATTCTTTTCTTTTTTGCTTCTTCTTATAACTGTCAAAAGGTTTGGTTATGTTTGCAATTTTATGTTATATTTTCCACTAAAATCCTTCTATCACGGTAAAGCTTTAGTTTTATTTAATTCCACCAACCATTAATTCATACAGTCCATTTTATATCGCCTTCATTTCTTTTATTTAGAATGAAAACATAGTAAAAAGGACTGAACACATCTGTATTGCTGATTATAGGAAAAATTAGAAAGATATTGTGATCGATGAGTTAAGACAAGAAGTGGTTAACAATGATGTCCCTATTCCAACAGCGTATAAAGAAAAAAAGAAGTTAACTAAAAATTGTGTCACATTACCATCCTTTGGCAGTGTGAAATCGGTTTTATACAATAGTCGTAAAAAAACATGCTTCATTGATTCTAAAGAGGCAACAGTTCCCGATAATTTGCATTCATTTCTCTTGGCTGATTATGGTACCGAAACAAGATGAATTATGATTCTTTGCTCAGAAAATAATAAGACAAGAATGGTTCAGTTGAAAGATATTTTTGGGGATAGCACTTTCTATAGTTGCCCAAATGGATTTACACAATTGTACAGCATCCATGCGGCTTTAGATACATCATCAACCACAACGCACGTGATTCCAGTTGCTTATGCACTAATGACAGATAAAACGGAAGAATCATATAAAATCTTATTCTATATGTTAAATTCTCAAACCCGAATAGTTACCAACAAAATTTCATTCTGATTTTGAAATTGCTGCCAGCAATGCTCTTTCATCGATTTTTACAGATGTCCAGATAATAAAATGTTTCTATCATTTTACAAATTCACAATGGAAAAAGACCAAAACAATTAAAATACCAAGCAAAGATGGAAAAATAGTGGTCGGATTATGTGCTGCACTCGCTTTGCTACCCGAAAAAATAATTTGATGATTATATACAATCTGATTGTCCTAAAACACCAAAAATAAAAAAAATCCTTCAATATTTCGAGAATACATGGCTAAAAAACAAATCATTTAGAATACAATGGTCCGTATACGGACAAAGGCATCGAAATAATAATGTTGTAGAGAGCTGGAATGTTCAACTTAATAAATTTAGGGTTGAACGACATTGGTCTAGTTGTATATTCGTCAAATCGGCAATTCGTCAAATTGGATATTAGTCAAAGCTGTAATTCGTCAAATTGTTTGTTTGTCCAAATATGAAATTTGCCAAATACACTATTGGTCAACTCCATGTACAGTCGATAAAAACATGCATTTTAAATTCACATTACTTACTTGTAGGGACTTACAAAACGAAAAGCCGCCTGCTGTAGGTTCCTATTTACATCATTAAAATGTAGTAAATAGTATTTTAAGTATTTTGAAGTTTAATTTGTTTCGATTGTTACCACCTTTGAATCAGTAAGAGTAGGTAAGATCTAGGCGGAAAATGCTGACTAAATCGAATAGCATATTATGCTGTCCTTTGTTTTCCCGTCAATTATGTGACATTTCATTATTTGTAAATGACAACAATTACCTATATTGTTTATTTTCGTGTCTTCTTCCCTTACCTTACCTTAACCTTACTTTCAAATGATTTTTTGGTTTATGAATGCAAAGGCGATCTACCGAAATTCTTCATCTTTGCTACAGCTGAGGGTATAGAAATAGCATTAAATACGGATTTGATTTTTGTAGATGGCACTTTTGAAACCGTACCGCGACCTTGGATGAAAAAATAGAAAAAATAATAGAAAAAATATTCAGTGGAAAATGAGATGCGTTAAAGTGTTTAAAACAGTTGAGTTGGGTATGAATTCTATGTAAATCAATATGAATTGAATAAATGAGGTAATAAAAAAATATCATGAGGTACTTTAATTTTTACAGTTGATTGTACGTATATTACTTGACCAATAGCGTATTTGGCAAATTTCATAGTTTGACAAACAGACGATTTGACCAATATCAAATTTGACGACGGCAATTCGTCAAATTTGATATTGGTCAAATCTGTAATTGGTCAAATCGTCTGTTTGTCAAACTATGAAATTTGACGAATATCCGACTTGACCAATGTTGTTCAACCCTAAATTTATGAAGAGACAATCCAATAACAGTTTCTCGTTTGCTCAAAACATTATTAGACATAGAAAGAAATTCCTCCGAAGAACCGTCTCCTCGCCGGAGTTAATTAATATATATATAGAGACGAATTTATTCAAAAATGCCAAATGGAGTTAATACACGATGAAATAGATGTCGGCTATTTTTTAAATAAAATGAGAAAGAATATTTTTGAATGCTATAAGAACGGCAACAAGATTATTAGTTCGGTGCTTTTCCCCATAGACGCACCATTCCGCGATGAAACTATTAGTATTAATAATAATAATAATATTGATTCGCAAAAAACATGTGTATACATACACACACGTAGGTGCATATATGTAGGATGGCAAAATATTAACAAAGTAGTTGTGCTTAATACATGTTTGCCAAAACGTCATGGCATGCAAATCTTTAGAAAAAGTGAATTTAAATTATTTAATTTTCAAATAATTTTAAGTAACAGAATAAAATCTTTATATAAATTTAAATTGTATGTAAGTAGAATAAACATGTCACAGTCCAATTAGTAATAATAGATCATTATAAAATGTCACAATTATAAAAAAGAAGTGCAAATAATAGTCAAAAAATCAGAATAACTAGTTACAATTATAATTAATAAATTGAAAATGAATTCAATTTGGTAACTTATCTGCTATAAAATCGGTTAATGAATAATAACATTTATCCACAAGTAATTTTGTAAGGTACTTTTTAAATGTAAGTAACGGTTGCTCTCTTATACTATGGGGTATTTTATTATGAACAGTGGGTGCCATACAAATCACTCCCTTTTTTAACAGCACTGCATTATATGGACCTGTGTACTGTGAACTCTTATACTGGGATCTCATAATGTTATTTCTTTTCCTGACGTTTCGTTTCATTGAGTAAGGTTTTCTCTACATATTTATGATATTGGTATTTTTTTTGTGTTTTAGGACTTTCTGTTAATGTATTCCCAACCTTTTATAATGTGTGTGGAAGAAGTCGGGCCGAGAAGTACAAAATGCCCAATAAGAGTTTCTCTTTTTTCTTTTTTTTTTTTTTTTTTGTTAGATGTACGGTGATAGAAGCGAAATGGTGTCTTCATTGTTTTTCCACTGAGATTTACAATTGAGTTTGGCCTTTTTCCATTGAGAATTTGTGAAATGATAGAAACCGATGATAAAAACAAACTTGGTTTCTGGAATTAATGTATTTGCAGCTGCAGCTACAAAGTCCAAATGAAGTTTCTTAAACTATTGACCGCTTGGTTTTTCATGAATTGTCGCGCCCCCAGCGCCCCAGCTCATAAATCGACAAATTAGCGATTTGTCGACTTATGATAAAATCGGTTCGTACAGTGATATAAAAAACGAAAAACGAACATAGGCTCCCAATTGTATAAATACGACTGACTCGGCACGGACATCAAAACATTCGTCGTATTAATCCCACTGGGGCGGTTAATAGGTTAAAGGACCATTCTGGTAACAGTGATTTAATCATTTGGAACAATATACTTAGATAACTTTGAACAAATCATATTACGGTTTTAATTTTAATCATAACTGTACACTATAGTAGTTAAACTTTATATACAGGGAGGATAATTTGAGTAGTTTGACCACGGGGAAAGATCCATGGTCAAAATTCCTTGTGGTCAAATCAGTTGGACAAAATAGTTGGACAACGGGGAAGGACCCTTTTAAATAAACTTATGCGTAGTTTTATGTTCGACGAAAAATATTAGGTCTTTACCTATGAAATTGCCGTTCTGCGGTACTGGCCATTTCAAATCAAAATAATTTTTGTTTGGCTAAGAATTCTAATTTCAAATTAATTTTATTTTAAAAACATGGATTTTTTTTTCTAAAAGTAGTCATTTCTTTATTGATTAGTGTTACATTTTCATCGCATTTCAATCTTTTTCGTCATCATGGATACGTTAAAAATTCGAGTAATTATGGAATATGAGTACCGTCGTGGCAGCAACGCGGCACAAGCGGCACGCAACATCAACGACGTTTACGGAGCTAACACTACAAACCAACGCACCACCTGTTATTGGTTTGCTCGCTTCCGTTCTGGAAATTTCGACCTGAAAAATGAACCTCGCGGTCGTCCGAAGACTTTGGTCGACAATGACGAATTAAAGGCGATTGTGGAAGCTGATGATACACAATCTACGGCTGAATTAGCAGCAGCTTTCGACGTTAGCGTCAAAACAATATTGGTCCATTTGCGTCAAATTGGCAAGGTAAAAAAGCTTGACAAATGGGTGCCCCACGAACTCAATGATCGCCAGCGCGAAGTACGCGTCGAGACGTGCCTTGCACTGCTCAACAGACACACAAATGAAGGAATTTTGAACCGCATTGTTACCTGCGATGAAAAATGGATTCTGTTTGATAACCGTAAGCGCTCAGCAAGTTGGTTGGATCCTGGTTCAGCACCTAAACAATGCCCTAAACGAAAACTTACCCCTAGAAAAGTGATGGTCACTGTTTGGTGGTCTAGCGCCGGTGTGATTCATCACAGCTTCTTACCAAACGGGGTGAGCATTACTGCAGATGTGTACTGTGAAGAACTGAACACAATGATGGAGAAGCTGGCGCATCTCCAACCAGCATTGGTCAATCGCTCGTCTCCGCTGCTCCTGCACGACAACGCGCGACCTCATACTGCACAGCAGACGGTCTCCAAGTTGCAAGAACTGGGGTTGGAAGCTCTCCGTCATCCGCCCTACTCACCAGACCTTGCGCCTACAGACTACTACTTTTTCCAGAATTTGGATAACTTCTTGGCGGGAAAAAAATTTAATACCCGAGAGGCAGTACAAAATGCCTTTGAAGAATTTGTTGCCTCCCGTCCAGCTGATTTCTTTAAGAAGGGCATCAATAAACTGCCACTGCGATGGCAAAGATGCATTGATTGCATGGGTGATTACTTCGATTAATACAAATAAAAAATTCATGAAAAAAATTCGTTTAAATTTTTTCATACAAAACGGCAATTTCATAGGTAAAGACCTATTATTTGGAATTTTCCATAGGCGGCGCGTAGTATCGTCTTGTCACGTATCCCTTCCTTTTCCACCAATTACTATTTATATTAGGTATCTACACAAATTAAATACAAGGTATCCGGGATGTAATAACTCAATGATATTTTAAGTAAAAAGAGGTAGAGAGGTTATACGCCACAAGCTAAGCGGCACGTTAAACTTGTCTTGTAACTTGTGTTGTAAAAGTATCAAATAATGAGGTCAAAGTACTCAATTTGTAAGTGGCACTACAAATTAGCAGCCATAGGTACATTTTCTAAACCATTTGTTCACATTTTAATCAAATACTTTTGGAACAGGGAAGTATTTAAACTCCTATAATTAGAATAACATAACTGCAAAACCTGCTGATGACGTCACTTACTAAACACGGTAGTGTCGGACTGCGAATGACAGTGACGGCCAGCGGGGGACGGTTTTATTCGCCACGTTCATGCAAACTGGATGCAATGAGATTAATACATAATTTTAAAGGAATACTTAAATCTACATGAACTTACGCGACGCGAGATATTAAAGAAAAAATTAAACTCCCGACACAAAAACCTATAAAAAGTAAAAAAAAAACTGGGCTTGGTCCTTTAACTTTAATATTTCAATACTTAATTAGTATTATTTTGTGATTCAAGCGTCGTCGAGTCAGGGGACCATATACGTTACTAATAACGTATATGGTCCCCTGACTCGACGACGCTCGGCGGCGCGAGTATGAATGGGTTTCATTCTGACAGTTCAACAACATTCATTGCGTTATTTACGTTGTTGAGCAGACAAATTTTTCGAACTTATGAAGCAATGGATTAGCAATAGGCTTGAAAATAATTCAGATTGTGACAGATAGTGGGTTACGTAATTAGGGTGCAGGTCACTATGACAGTAGTTGCTAGATGATAGTGAAATCACAAACCAAACCATTTATTTAAAAGAAAAGTATCTAAAAAACACAATTTTATCAAATAATTTATTTAAACGGTCAATTATCACCCGGTAAATTGTGAAAGCTAAGGTTGGTTGTCGGCTATAAACTTTTCCAATAAAACCCACCTAATGTAAAGTTGAATTCAATTTGATCTGACAAAGAGTTTAATCTGATCGGTCTCACCTGTTGTTGAATACCAAGACTGGTGTAGGTGCGTTCATAGGTAAATACTCTAGAATTCAAAAAGAAACCTAGGTACCACCAATGCACATTTCAAAATTTTAATTCTAAGTTAAAAAGCTGAAAAGGAAGAAGAATCCAAAAAAAAAGAGTATGTAAGGATCGTAGGAGGTGGTGTTCTGTAGTTTCTGCCCATCCCCGTGGCAAGAAGGCATATGTTTGTATGTATGTATACAGGTTGACTTGTAATTTGACGTATTCCTTCAAGGACGTGAACGTATGACCCATTTGCAACAATTAAGCACGCCTTTATTATAGCCTAGGCGAATATTCATGCGGTACGAAAAAACCCAATGTTTACGTATTTTGAAAATTTCCCAGAATTCGTAACTAAATAACAGTTTTCTCTAGAATCTTAAAAATGGCCTTCATTGCAATTCCATTGGGTACCTAATACTTTAACAGAACATTCGACGTAATCAAATTTAAAACTACAAAAATCATCTTCGTAGATGATTTTTGAAAATGGTTAATAAACTACTTCCTTTCATTTTTAACTGTTTGGTGTTTTACAAAATTTGGTTACATCGAAAGGTTTGTTAAAGTATAAGGTACCCAATGGAATATCAATGAATGCTATTCAATTAGAGAGTTTAGAGAAGTGATATTAAGTGACGAATTAGGAAATTTTCAAAAATACATAAACATTGGGTTTTCTCGAATACCATGATTTTTTGCCTAGGCTTTATAGGGGTGCTTAATTCACTCTTTCACGTTCAGCGGAGCGAGCACAGGCATACCCAAGACGTTTGTGACAACATATGATAAATTATGTCATGTCGATACGTCAAATTACAAGTCATCCTGTATAAACACGCTGTTAGAAAATCTTATGTTCAAAATGATCCAGTTTTTTTAACCACACCCCATTGAAGTAGCAGGTATACTAAAATTAAGTGAAGGTATTAACCAACACTTACTTGTAGTATACCTAAGGTCTTATCGTAAATGGAACGATCATAGACATTTTAATACAAGATCAAACGAAAAGAAAATACCACATAAATTGATATTAAAACCGATTACGAAGGCTATAATTCCATATTACAAGTTTTATTGGATGCGTTCAAGCAATTACCATCTGCTTAGGTAAAAGAGAAAGTTCAGTATGAATTTACCTGAAGCCCTTCATAAAAGTGCGTTAAAGTCGCAAAACTAAATTTATTCTCTCAGTACTAGAGATGTTTAAAAACAGATAAGAATACCGAAGAATCCAAATATAATATATGATCCAGAAGACCACTTAAAATATAGACTTAAGTCATTACTTTTGGAAAACAGTTATTATATAGTATTAAAGAGTGAAAGTTAAGAAGCTTAAATAAAGCACAAATGCTATGTTGTGGCACTAAATTAAAAACTCCGTGGTCAATATTGAACGCCATAAGACAGTAAAGAAAAAACTGAGTGGTCTGGATTCATTATGTCATTGAATGAATATGTTTAATTTTGTTAAATAAAACCGAAATACTATCAATTACGGGTATATTCTTTACTACTTTATAATTTATTTTTTATTAATATAAAGATATTAATAAAAAATAAATAATACATTTGTGCTCTAATTAAGTTTCTTATAGCTTCTTCATTTACAGGTCATTTGAAATATAAAGATATTTCAAAAGACTTGGGAATTAAATGTAGGTTACAAAGAGTACAAGTACAGTAACAATGAATGTTGTGATATTTAATATCTAATATGTCTGCAATAAAATGTTAACTTTAAGAGTGGGTTGCACCAAGAGCTCCGTTATAGTTTCCGTCAAAGTTAATTTTAACAGTAACATTAACAATGACCATATAATTGAACTACCTACTGTTGCACCATCATGTAAAGTGTAAAAGTTAAAGTTAAATGGGTGACAAGTGACAAGCGTCTTATTTCCCTAAAATGTACATGGGTAATTTTTTTGACAAGGCCAACACTGCAAGCTGGTTATCATCTCATCACGCTTTCAAATTAACCAAATACAAACTTATTTTTTCGGCAGGATTATTAATTATACGCAATTATAAATTCTGCTGCAAAATATTATAAGTAGAGAAAGAAAAAAGTTAAGTTAAAATATAATAGCAATTTGCTCCACAACTTCAATACAAAGTGAGTAGGTATTGCTTTCATATTGTTTTAAATATTGTTTCTTCGGTTCCTCGTTACTCCTACGTAATAAAATACAACGTAAGGTCTTACATACACAACAGAATCATGTGAATTAATATTAAAATTAATTAAAAGCCTGTGATGTCCTACTGCAGGGCAAAGGCCTCCCTAATCTCTTTCCACTTCTCTCTGTTTAAAGCTGCTAGACCAGTTTTTGTAGTTTATCTCCGTCTGGGGCTGCCGCGATGTCGCTTGCCATTAAGAGGGCTCCGTTGGGTCGTAAATTTGACCCATTGATCGTCTAACATACGGCAGATGTGTCCAGGCCAATTCCATTTTAGTGTGGCAGCTTTCCAAGTGACATCAATCATCTTTGTGATGGAACGGAGGGTCGTATAGCTAGCCTAGTCTGTTAGTTTGTTACTCAGAATACTCCGTTCCATAGCCCTCTGGCAAACCTCGAGCGTGGATCTCTGCTGATTTGTCAAAGACCCTGTTTAACCTGTAGCGGTATCTACATCGCCACATGCGAGCTACATGTCATACTGACGTCACGCAAATCCCGCATCGCGCAAGCAGAGTTTAACGCGCGATTAGCATATATACAACGTCCCGACTTCAACCGTCGGGCAGTTGCCCACCAGACACGACACCCGTCTGGTCGGAGGATCCTCCCTTTTCCATAGAGTATGAGTGAGCTTTACACCCTGTTCTTCATACCTCTATACTGGTGACCCTGAACATGAACGTCAGCGCAGCCTTCGTGCATCTACATCTGCGTGACGTCATCATCACTGCCTTCAAGCTTTCAAGCGGCGAGTCACACAGCCAGCCAGCACCCACGGCTTTCACGGGTATTTTGACCACCAGTATGCAGCGACCGCGCATACCTGGTCATCACCCTCAGCCTCATCAAGCAACCTTGGCACAGCACACTGCACTTTCGGCCAGTCTTCAAGAAGAGCTCTTAAACCCTCTCCTGGTCGACGCCAGCAGTCAGCCTCAACCCGGCGCTGTACCACATCCGACGCACTGGAGCATAATGCAGTGCCACCCTGACTCACTGGGGAAACCTTCGCAGACAGTTCCGACTCACTGCGAACTATGCGACACCCGGTTCCGACTCACTGGAACCTCAACTGGCCCTGGCAAGCATCGCAAGATACAAGACTCAGCCCACTATCGACCTCCGGTCTCTGGGTAGCGGTATCTACATCGCCACATGTGGGCTACACGTCATACTGCCGTCACGCAAATCCTGCATCGCGCAAGCAGAGTTTACCGCGCGACTAGCATATATACAATGTCCCGACTTCAACCGTCGGGCAGTTGCCCACCAGACACGACATCCGTCTTGTCGGAGGATCCTCCCTTTTTCATAGAGTATGAGTAAGCTTTACACCCTGTTCCTCATACCTCTATAGACCACCATGTGTGAAGAAGGGAAGTATGCACACGTCAATGAGTCTTCTCTTAGGGGACAAAGGAAGAACGCCCTTCATTAGATCTATCATGGCCCAATAGCTCTTCCAGGCATTTTCGGTGCGTCTTGGAACTTCTTTGTTTTGTCTTGCCTGGACAGTGACTATTTGACCAAAATTGAGATAAGTACTCATCAACGTATTCAACCTCCCCACCCGCCACAGTAATCCTGTGATGCACGCTGTTCGTCATCAAGTTGGTCTTTGACATATTCATCTGAAGTCCGACCTCTAGTCTTGCCGTGCTAAGATCGTCTAGTATCTGAGTCAACTCGAAGGCTGAAGACGAAAATTAGAATTAATGTTATTATTACTTAAATACCTTTGTTTTATAATACCTATACATCCATTAGCCGCTGACACGTCTGCAGTCACAATTGTGACTTTAGTTGCAGTGAGCGTAAACGTCCCAGCCACATTTGTGGCTTCAGTCGATTGTTGCGTTTTGGGTCGGTAGAATACCGTGGGCACACTGTACAGATGCCAAAAAATTACACCAGGTGGCTCCTTATTAGTTTCCGCGTACAATAGTATGATATAATCTGTGTCGACCATAAATATTTTTTGCAAAAAAAAAGTTGAATGTCAGCGCTCCGTCAATTTCTTCAAAATTTTTTACGAACGATGCGCGCTCCCTAGATATTATGTGTTGGTGACTTAATTAATAACCCAATGTATTAGTGTTATATACCGTAAAAATCCTCATTAATCAAGGTTTTAGAATATCTATATGTGTCATAGGTTTTGAATCAGTTTTATTGTGTTAAACTCGTTATGAAAAATTGAGGCCGTAGCGACACGCTACGCGCCGGCATTTTCGTATTAAATTACGTATTTTTTACTAAATAATCTATAATGTAATGCTTGTAATATGGACATAAGTTAATTATTAGTATTTAAAAACGCTAAGAAAGTTTTAATACTATGAAGATAGTTCAAGATCACCAGTAATCTAATTTCGTTCCGCAAGACATTTTGATAGGCAACAATAGTGGCCGTGGGCAGTTTTCATAGACGGCGAATAGGCATCGGCCAAATGTTAAATGCACACACGCTTCGTTTTATTTCCAAATCTTTTGGTATGCTGGTATTGAATTGTTGTTAAATATATATAATTATTACATACAAATGAATACCTATCATTCCAAATATAATCACACAATAATCATCTAAAATAAATTAAATCTTATTCGTAAATCACAGGTGAGAGGACCCTTATGTCGGCCCTCTGGACCTCGCAGGGGGCATCAAAATTGTTGCGGGAATGGGGTGTTTGTTTTGGTGTATTGTGCTACTCTGAGCAAACCAATTATGGACATATGGGTATCAAAAAAAAGCTTAGATAGTCTAGTTTAATAATAAATAGGTTTTATTGACGCAAACTACAAATTAATGTACAAAAATTCAGTAAGAACAAATATTTTACGGAAATTCAACACATATTCTTATTTTAACATTTTTTTACAGTTCTTTCGACTATGAAGTTGTAATGTAGTTTTAACACCTGTTGATTCTGTATGGTTTCAGCTACACACACGATTTTTTATTTAGGTATAAGTTTGGTAGTTTTCAAGTTATTACACTTTATGTTAGAAATGACCGGTGCGCACGCGCGATTTTCAGCATTTTTTGTTGCTTGGACGTTGGACACGCCCGCACGCGAAAATGCTGGACCTGGCAGCTACTTAAAAATACCACATGGGTGAACTTCCAATTATGTAAAATTATAATCCATCCATATTCTGATGTTTATATGATTAGTTTATTACTGAGATAACTGACATATATTTTCAGAGAAAGAAAAGTTCATTTTAGCAAGGTAGAAGTTACTAGATTAAAAATCCTTGCCGAAAAACACATTTTTGATGTGCATAAAAACAGACCGGACTAGCACAAAACAAAAACAAGCACGGGAAAACATTGAAAAGGAATTCAATGCCCCACTCCAAAGAAATTATGACACAAACCGTAACTATAGCCCTTAACCGCCCGAAGTTGAGCGGTTAATGTTATCGTTATTTGTGACGTAACTTTAACAATTGTTAAAATGGTGCAACCTGTATTACGGAAAACCGGAGATTTGACAGCTGACAAGGCATTGGTTATCGTTAAAGTTAGTTGGTGCAACTCACTCTAAAAGTACTTAACCTAGTTATAAGTTAGATGTAATTAAACTTATTAGCATAGTCTGTAACTGTGTGAATATTGTGCAAATATTATAAATAAATGAATGAATAAATAACAGTACTTCTTATTTGGGTCGTCATTTAAATAAATAAATAAAAGTTGGATTTATTTTATTTTTATACTAGCTTCTGCCCGCGGCTTCGCCCGCGTGGAGATCGGAAATTATCCCACGGGAACATGCAACCGGGACAAAAAAGTAGCCTGTGTCCTTCCCCAGGATGCCATCTATATCCTTGCCAAATTTTATCGAAATCCGTTCAATGGTTTAGGCGTGAAAAGGTAACATACAAACAGAGTTACTTTCGAATTTATTATTATGGATTGTTTGATGGCTTGCTAGATTTACCCTAACATAATATAACAACACGCCTGTATTCGAAAACGGGTAAGGCAGAAGAGGTCTACCTATAATAGTACACCCACATTTCACCAGTTATAAGTACCATGTAATAAGGAAGGAGCGAGCCTATTGCCATCAACCGAGCACAAATCCAGACATCGGGCTGCTACTGAGAAATTCCAGATGGAAAAACCCAAGTATATACAAAGATACATAGACCATTAAAATAGTGTATTGAATAGGAATCCGTTTTTATGATAATGACTAACGAGTCCAGATCGTTGATTTAGAAGACATGCGTATTTTGTGTAATTACTTTTCTCAGGATCCTCAGCTATAAAGCGATATTATAAATCTAGTTCGAAACTTACGTACCTAGAGTAGATAGGGGACGAAGTAATGTAACAAAGTAGCATAACAATTCATTTTATACCTGTGCAAGCTCGTAACAGTGACTTATGAGCAAAGTAACTTGAAGTTAGTGAGAGCTGAGGAGTTTGTTGATACCTCTGGTTGGGGTAAATTCACAACCATAAATCTTTATTTATCTCAACATCATATTAAAGACACCACAGTTAATACTCGTAAAATGCGTATGACCGAGTATGGGATGCCATGTTATTCTACAACCCCCTATCTGTATCTTTTATTGGGTAGATAAAAGTGTTTAAAAGATAGGCTGTATTTGCTGACACATATAAAACATAAATAAAAATAGAACAAAAACTTATAATCTTTCTATCTACCTAAAGCTTACGCAAAATAACATTGAAAACGAAGCCAACATTTTGACGACCAAAACTATTATCGCCAGAGCACCAAGGTTCCGTAAATTTCATTATAAAAAATTGTAAAAAACAGAAAATCGCAATTCATTGAGACTAGTTGTAAGAGCATATCAGTGTTGGGCTCGCGAAAATCAATAACAAGATGGCTGGGGTTGCGATGAAAGTATAGAGAAACGCCTATTTCTGTGCTTTTCACGGTAGTAAAAGAACATAATAAAACCTATTTGAAAGGTCAATAAAAATAAAAACCGGCCAAGTGCGTGTCGGACCACGCACAAGGAAGATTTCCGTAATTGGGATGAATATATCCCAAGAACAAATTTAACATTGTAGTTGAAAAACATGTTCTCCCATACGTTCCAACTGCAAATGTAAATTGGTCGAATATTACTTGTTAACTTGTAAAGCCTACTATGTAAATTGGTCGACTATTACTCGTTTACTTGTAAAGCCTACTATGTAAATTGGTCGACTATTACTCGTTTACTTGTAAAGCCTACTTAGCTGTGATACCTTTTAACTTCGATACTACTGTGATTTTTTTCACATATCCGAAAACAACCATATAACACACTTAACTCTAACAAAAATTTGCGTTCCATTTGCA
Source organism: Griposia aprilina (assembly GCA_916610205.1). NCBI lineage: Eukaryota > Metazoa > Arthropoda > Insecta > Lepidoptera > Noctuidae > Griposia > Griposia aprilina. Next base: position 6,156,137 of record OU744306.1, read on the forward strand.
AAATATTAAGCTTTAAGCTTAATATTTCACAAACGGGTCCCTTAATCGTAAAATAGTTTTCACAAAACCCACAATATTTTTGAAAGACAACTACACCCCGCACAATGGGTAGACGAGAAGAAAAAGATCCCCACTTTACGTGTAGAGGCGGTGCCCTAAAAACTTTTTTATTTACATTTAATTTGGCCACTTTGTCGGCATGACTAATATTTATATTATATCCATGCCAAATTACAACTTTCTAGTACTAATAGTCTCTGAGCTAAGCTGGGGACAGACGGACGGATGGACGGAAATGGCGAAACTATAAGGGTTCCTTGTTGACTATGGAACCCTAAAAGGGACAAACAGCTAGAAACTACCCCTAACTCTTTTTTGTGGTGCAAAATTGTTCAGATTAATAAAATATTAAACTCAGGTACGACTAATTAATATTATGTATACTCGTATAGTTAAAATATATTCTATGGGTAATGATTTTGTCTATAAGCCTATGGGTTGTGATTCAAATAACAGTACATAAAATATCAATAAAGAAGCATGTCAGGCTCGAAAACCAACGAAATACTCATGGAGAACACGGAGTAACACAAAAATCAAAAAAACTTTTACGATTATTGTATTCAAACTCTTTTATTTGCCATGAAGGTTGTTTACACCTACCACCAGTGGTTAAGTAACGAATTTATAGTTGTCACAAATGTATGTTTGGGCACTCTGAAGAAAAACATGAAGATATATAAAGTTTATCTCAGACAGTAAAATGCTAAGAAATGAATGCACAGGTTTCATTGGAAAATTTGTTCAGAATGTCTTCAACTTTGTATTTTTCCTGTTTAGCAGAATTGTTAGATAGTATTGAAATATGCTGTGGTTGGACTATTTATTTAGCATATTTTACATTTTGCTTTTATTATTTCCAGTGACCATTTTTAACCGACTTCACAAAAAGGAGGAGGTTCTCAATTCGTGTGTATGTTTTTTTTTTTTTTATGTGTGTTAGCTCATAACTTTTTTCTGGGTGAACCGATTTGGATGATTCTTTTTTTATTTGATAGCTGGTGCTTCACATATGGTCCCATTTCATCAAGTTTGATCAAGTTCTGACCAGTAGTTTTTGAGTTATCCTTAATACTGCATATTTTTTCCACTTAGTTTATATTGATGATGTGTTGATAATTTCCTGTCACTGTTATTTACATACCAATTAGTGGAACACGAATTTGATTGGGGTAGGTACCGCAACTAAAAAGTGAAAAATAAAAACTTTTTTACAAAAAAACAACCGACTTCCATAAAAAACACTAAAAGACGTGAAAAATAACTTTTATTTCGGAAGTCGGTGCCTTTGGTTTTGTATTTTCGTTTTTGGCCACCGACTTCCGAAATAAAAGTTATTTTTCACTTCTTTTAGTGTTTTTTATGGAAGTCGGTTGTTTTTTTGTAAAAAAGTTTTTACTATTTTAACATTCTGTTTGTGTGTAGTAAATTTAATTTGCGTTCTGATATATACTGCGGTCAAAACTACAACAAATACATGACATTGACTTCACTTGCCCCACTTAAAAACCGTCAACATATAACACATACATACACATACACATATATATGGAATTTGATCATTCGTCACTTGCAAACCAAATGCCCACCATTAGTAGCATTTTTCAAGCCTGAGTCTGAGGACAAAGCTAATTTGCAAAAAAAATATGACGGACTCATAAAAAGGTCGCAGTTAAGAAGGGACTGACCCTGCTAAGGCTTTGCTAAAGAATGCACAAACCTGTTGTATGTACCTATTTAGTACCACAGGGGATGTATGGCAAATTAAGGGGCGCTTATTACGCTTTTTATAAATAAATGGAAATGTAATGTTGATACGAGCTGTTACTAGAAGAACTTGTTCATCATCCCTGGACTCAGATACGCTTCGCCACGATAGGAAATCAGATCACCCGTGAAACCAACGCGTATTATGCGCACTTGAAAACAGCGCTAGTTACTAATTAAGTTGGCTCAGTTAATTTCAGTCAGCAGTATTATGAAAGGGAACACACAGCTCCGGATTTGCTAGCCTTGTTCACAGCGCAATTTCTTGACTAGGCTTTGTGCCTGAATGACGTAGTAAGTTTATTTACAGAAAGTCAATGTGGTGTAATTCTGTAAACAATTACACCCTTATTAATAAACTCGGATTAAAGTTATGCCCAACTTAAACTTCGAAAAATGAATGGTAAATCTAAAGTTTATATTGGTTGTAACTATACTCCGCGTTTAGAAACTTGCTTAGATTTTGTTGGAATGTATACAAACCATTTATCATTACACTGATAACATGGTAGGCTATTAAAAAAGGACAGACAGGACGAATCTTTTGATACAAGGAGGCTAGCACTACGTGTTAATAATGTTTATGACATTAAAAATTCTCATAGGTTCAAGTTAGGTTTTATCTCAGGACCATTATAAATACATAATGTAGAATAAAGTTAATATACTGGCATACGATTCTCAGTGGCGCTGACTCCACACTCAAAAGCACCTCTTGTTCGAAGGCCAAGCTTCTAACAGTCGCGTTTAACCCTCATACTTGTTACCAAAGAATTTCAAACCTTATCTCTCAAACATAGGGTTCAAGTTGCTGAGAAAATTAGTCAAAAATGAAGAATATTACGGCTCATACAATAGAAGTGGCATTTTTGAATGACACTCAAGAATTGGCAATATTATTGGGTTCCGAACATTTTCTTTATAGAAATCTTGTTTCTTTTATTCAATTTACTCGATTAACCAGCGATAATTAAGAGTTATATTGTGTTTATAGGCTTGCAATGTTCGCCTACATGCATATCAAAACGAATTAATTTGAACATTAATTCAAGTACCCACTATGGCTTTGACAAAATCATTTCAGATCAAAATCCAGACCTCCTATTATCATAAAAATGAAAGATGACAATATAAGTTTCAACATTAAGCATTGTTATTATTGAAAGTTAGGTCATCATTAATATGTATAACTAAGGCCCACTTGCGCGTTCATGGGTTATCCTAAATAACTCTGAGTTAACAGTTAACTCCGGGTTAGAAGTAAACCTTGACTTATTTTTTTAAATATTAAACCCATCGATGTGGGAGAGTTAAGTCGCTAAACTCTGAGTTAGTGTTAGTAATGTCATAATAAATTGACGTTATGAGGTACTGCTGTTAACTTATTTTGTATTTTATATTGTTCAACGATGTAGTAAGTGAAAATTCGGTACTATGCAGGCAATATATTCATGAACATGATTGAAATGAAATGTCACGTTATAAAATTCAAAGAAAAGAAAGTATTAAGTATGGTAATGTTGTGTGGAAGAGATGGTTATAGAATTTCCGTTAACTGTGCGTTCATAAATTTTTGTTTGGATTAAATATCAGGCCATAGACATTACAATAAAATTTATTTTATATTTCGTCGATTGAACTGCAATGTTCCAGACTCAAAAACCATTAATGACTGGTTAACTAACTCGGTGTTACTTTTTACTGGCGCAATGCTTATTAATAGTTAAAATGTTAATTACTGAACATTAACCAAATTATCAAACATCTTGATGAAAAAAAACAAAAATTAAACAGATACACACACATTTTATGTGGCAACTATCAATTTATTCGACCTCGATGTAAAGAATCAGAATATTGAAGCCCACGTGGCAATAGATATAAAGGAATCTACGCCTTTGTTCCTATTGTTTTTATTGAAGTGCACAGTGCAGTATTATAAACCTGTTTTTTTTTGGTAATAGTCCTCATTCGTTTAAAACATATTCAACCTGTTTTAAGCTTTACTTAACCGGCACTTAATTTTACCCTTGAATTATTTGAAATTTAGAATTTTTGGTTCGACATGCTCTCTTATTATGGATGCCATAGCAATTTTTTTTTAAACCGGATGTGTAGATTTGATTAGAAAAATAAGCTTAAATTATTCGAGTGAACTATAATTTATTTTGATTTATTAAAGTTAATCAGTCAGATTATCCAATGAAGTCATTTTAGTTATTCCGTTGTAAACTGGGTTAGTATTCTTTCTTATTCGTTAAAATTATCGAAAGCTCTGTCTCTTTGTCTCGATATTATATGTTTTATTTCTTGTCATGGAACGTTCAGTGAACGCTTTTCTTCCATAGGAATCATACTTTTATAGAGGTATGAGGAATAGGGTTACACTCACTCACACCTCCATAGAGGGCAGGATCCTCCGACCAGACGGGTGTCGTATCTGGAGGTCTACTCTCTAAGCACGAAGTCCGTAGCTTCGGCCTTCGTTACGGGCGTTTCCTACTCTATATCACCTACGGACTTACGATTAGTCCCGGACCCGAACTAAGAACGAATGACAATACGATTTGACAGTTGTCCCTACTCCCGATGTGTTTTTACCCGTCAAAAAAGTTGAATTTGACGGATCGTTATATCATTTAATACGACACTCTATTAGTCATCGTGCTGTCGATGAAAGTCAAAGTTTGAGAAAAAATTAAAACTATAGGTGCTTTTTAGTGCTTGAAGAAGCTCTACAGAAAGAGCGTCGGCGACGCCGCTTATACCTGCGCTAAAACTTTCAGTTGGGGAGTATTCCCGACATTGAATTTATAAGAACTACGAGTATAGGTCCACCAGAGAATTATTTGAAAACCTGTGTGAGGATGTAATACCGCTTTTGCCTCAACAAATACGATGAAATGGTGCTGATCCAATAATGATGGTAATGGTTTGATCCAAGAATGAAGGGGATATACTTATTGAAGATTCTATAAATTATTGAGTTGAATTTACTGTTGTTTTTGTTCACTTTTAGATCCTTACTGGTCTCGATGTTTATGCCCGGGAGAGCTACCAAGGTTCAGTAGGCCTTAGCAATGACGGCCCAATGGCTCAACAGACAGTGTCACGCTGTCTGCGGGATGTCACAATTGCACTAAACAGCCCCTCAATAATACAAAAATATATTAAGTTTCCACAGAATTCGGCTGAGAGAAACCTTATAAAAAGACAGTAAGTTTAAAAGCTTGTACCATTTTTCTAAAACAAACCCAGGTATTTTATAAAATATAGCCTAAACTGCTTACTGAACAGTAAGTTACCTTGAAGACAATGCTCTCCTCCTGCAATGACCGTCAGTATGGCTTTCGCTGGGGACGGTCAACTGGCGATCTTCTTGTGTATGTCACGCACTGCTGGGGCGAAACCATCGAGAAACGGCGAGGCACTTGCTGTATCGCTTGATATTTCGAAGGCCTTTGACAGGATCTGGCACACTGGTCTACTCAGCGAGCTTCCTGCTTATGGCATCCCAGCTGATTTTTGTAGCCGGATATCAGACTTCCTTATTGAACGGTCGATCAGAGTACAGTCGTAAACGGCTGCTCTTCTGACTTTATTGATGAGTTCTTCAGGGGTCAGTTCTCTCTGCAACTTTTTTCATACTGCACATCAATAACCTACTTCAGCCTGGTATTGTTGGGTACGCAGATGACAGTACTGTTTCAGAGAGATACTTGTTCAGCGAAAAAACCAGCGGGGCCGAAGTTTGTTCCTTGAGAGAGGCCATGGGGCCTCTCAAGGAACCACCACCATACCACACCGAACCACCACCACCACCACCACCGTATCATAAGTGCGGACAGATTTGACCTTAACCCTTGTATCCTAGTGCGATGATGATAATCTGCTCTCTTTTAACGCCACCAAAACACAGGCGTGTCTTTTTACCGCTAAAAGGAGTCGTTTCGACCAATATCCTACTTTTCAAGGTGCATATGTTCCTATAACTGATCGCCTCGAGCTCCTAGGCATAGAGTTGACATCTGGTCTCAACTTCAGCAGGGCATCCTAAATAGGGTGTAGCGATACTTTACGCCTGTACAGCTTTTAACCCTTTACAAAGCACAAGTTCGATCCTGCATGGAGTATTGCGAAGTATTCCCGTTGTCCCCGTAGGCCATGTCCCCGTTAAAGGGGACAAAGGGAATTTAATAAAGAAAATACTTCCCGTTGTCCCCGTACGCTGTCCCCGTTAAAGGGGACAAAGGGAATTTAATAAAACAAAATAAATTACTTCCCGCTGTCCCCGTTAATTTATTGTAATATATTATACGTTTCAAATTATGCCCGTTGTTTCCATTGCGTTAAAATTATAAGTGAGGGTGCCTGAGAATATTATATATATACAAATGCCTATATATAAAATTAAAAAAAACAAATAATCTTTATGGCCAACTTCATTTCTTGTGTCGCCTTTAAAAATATAGTACTTTTAAATCCTATTATTTAATAGTTGTTATTATATTGTAGGTATTTGCCGCCTTGGAGAATCCAATTAAAACTGAATTAGTACAAAGCGGGATTGTAAGTAGCCCACAGTTAATTTACGATCACGCAAGTGGTGTTATATTTTCTACAAAATGTGAAACTCAAATAAAGGCAACGCGGAAAGGAGCAGGACATCAAGGCACAAAACAACAACCTCTAGAAGAAGTTTACCTACTTCGGTTTTATAGAATTTTTAATACTGTGCAACATACCATGGTCTCAAATTAGCAACCCAGCACTTCGAAAATTCATTAATAGCTATATTTGCTTAAGAAATTGTTGCAATTGCTCAAAAAAGATTGTTCCTTCGGAATCATTACTACGAAAAAAGTATTTAGATTCCTTTTTAAAAATCTAAATACTTTTTTGACTTGACAGTGGTAAGTCGTGACGTGGTGTCTGTAAAAGTGTAAAAGAAGAACTCATGTAAGTACATTTTAATATCTATTTAAAACCGTTAATATTTTTAAGTGGTAATAGTAGGTATATGTAAATATGATTATAGGATGCAAAAGTTATAATATCTATGTTTAAAAAAACGTTTCGTTGTTTTCAGCAGTTATTAACATGTCACAAGAGTCACTATAATTATTATTATTTTATTTCATTTTTTTTACCCATTTTTTTTTATTTTTTTTCTACTTATTTTTTTATGAAATGTTAATACTTATAATACTTACTTGAATCTTCACTGTACCAGTACATTTAGTTTTCTTTCGTAAGTGACATTCCCATACTGTAGCTCCACTTTTATAAGTAGATTTTATCGTGAATTGGTATCCTGTGTGTAATAATACTGTGCCGCCCTTTTTATTTATATATTTCAACTCACTTGTACCTCCGGAAGGGCCATCTGGAGATTCTTGTGACATGTTGGTTCTGCAATCTTCAGTGAATGGGCAAGTAAAGGGATATTTAATAGTAGAATCAAACTTTTTGAACTTTATGAAGAAAGAAATTATAATAAAAGTAAAGAATTTTATCAATATGTCAAGAACTATTCCAAATTATTTAAACAAGTTTGTAGCGAACCTAAGTGTCGCTATTTAAGCTCCAAGATTAAAAATAGTCAAAATAAAATAAACCACTTGGGAAATTGTAAACAATGAGACTGGAAGAGACAGAAAGCTTAGTAGTGACTACAGCCTTAATATTAACAATAAAGTTATTAAAAAAGATTTAGAAGTTGCCACAGTTTTTTGAAAATTTCTTTGCCGATATTTGAGTCTCAACCACAAAAACTTTAAATTCTGCACCCACTCTTGCCGAGGCCCTATTGAAAGAAAATGTTGATATTTGTAACCATGTATTTCGACTATGTTAGTGGTCGAGATATTATTAAAACTTTCAATACACTTACAGTCTTATTTATAAACGTCTCTTAAATTTTAATTAGTTGCTAAGCAACTGATTAGCAAAATTCTTATTCATGAACGCTATTTAGCGCTAAGAGGTCGCTAAGCAATTGATTAGTAGCTGTCAAAATTAAACACCACCGGTGCACTGTTAAGAGGATGCTAAGAGGCAAGATGGCGGATTTTATATGAATCAGCTGATGGATTTAATACGATTATTGTGGGTTTCTAGGTTATTTTGTCCCTAATATCGAGTTGTGCCTTTTGTAAATATGGAATTCGACCATCTTTTACGGGATATCAGAAAGATGCAAAGAATTAAGTAATTTTGAGACGCCGGCTGGAAGTAGACGGAGGAATACCTACAAACTTCGTTTAAATCCACTACGGGAATACCTACCTATTACATATTCTTCATTCGAAGTACATAGGATGAAAGTATCTATAGGAAAAGCTCACAACGAACTCATTTCATTTTCATTTCATTTCGTTTGAAGAGAATGAGTTCGTGAGGAAGCTCATGGGAGATTGTGATTATCCAATGTGTTATCCCATGTGCCCCTCATCTTATGACGCCAGTTTTAAGGCCTAGAACTAAAGAAAAACCACGTTGTGGCAGTCACACACAAAAACAAGGGACATTTTGTAGAAGCAATTAATTTTGATACATAATAAAACTACATTTTTGTTATAAATTCACTATTTTTGATTTCCAATTTATTCTTCCTCCAAAGACATGGACCGTGCCATTTTTTCTCATGCCACTCATTCCTCATCTTTTTCACGTAGCATTGTCTCGTCCCTCGCCGTCTTTGCAAATAGTTGAATAGTATTGGTGCTAGGTGCGAGTGGCTTTCATAGCAGCAGTCAAACTTGGATCTGTAAACAACCATAATAATTGTTATTAAAAGACACTGAAACCCTGGTGCAAAAGCAATAGGAAGTAATATAAAATAGGCACAAGTACCTACATACATTTATAAAAGAGTATATTCGTGTTAAACGGCGTATAGGACATGAAAATACATAGCTATTATCGGCTATTGCTTTAACATTCATTTGGTCAGTTTACATTAGCAAGTAGATATAAATTCAAATACCTTTACCTGTTTACTCCAATTTCATTGGAGCTTATTATTTTTATTGCTACCATCCCGAACACAATGAAATAAACATAATAAATCATTTTATTCAAGTTGAAATTTTCCAATATTTGTTTTGACTTTTGTCTGTCACAGTCACGACAGATACAAAAATCTTGTGTTTGACAAATTTATTCTTAAAATTTGAGTCGACTATTTTGAATATAATCTGTGCCGAATGCATAATTTCACCTCTATTTCGTTTCGCAACTAATCACCTGCTAACTAGCGTTTATAAATAAAGAAAAGTTAATCATTGATTAGGAGCTAACTAATTAGTTAGATAGTCAGTGGCTAATCAGTCATTAGCGAGATTTTTATAAATAAGGCTGTTAATGTTAAAAAAACTGCTGATCTATGGGAAAATTCCGTAGAGGTTGCAAAATGTGTAATCAAAACTCTAGCGCCTGAATTAGCAATTATTTTTAATAAATGTATTGGCTATGGAGTAATTCCTGACTTAATGAAGAGTAGTAAAGTAATACATTTGTTTAAATCGGGCAGCACATCAGACTACACGAACTTTAGGCCAATTTCTGTGCTTGCCACCTTCAGTAAAATATTTGAAAAATTGGTACTAGATCAATAGCAAAGACATTTTAATAAACATAAATTATTAAACAGTAAGCAATTCGGTTTCACAAGGGGTCGCTCTACTACCGGTGCTGGCGTTGAGCTTCTTGCACATATTTTTGAGGCCTGGGAGAAGTCGCATGATACCCTAGGTATTTTTTGTTACTTGTCTAAGGCTTTCGATTGTGTTTCTCATGATACATTGGTCAGGAAATTACATCACTATGGTGTTAGAAACACTGCCTTGGATCTTCTTATTTCTTATTTGAATAATAGAATCCAAAGAGTGGACGTTAACAGCAAGCGATCCGCGGATTCTATTGTCACTATGGGAGTTCCGCAGGGCTCAATTCTTGGCCCTTTTTTATTTCTCGTATATATTAATGACCTACCTTGACTTGTATAGAACAGTCATGAAATAGTATTATTTGCAGATGACACATCACTTTTATTTAAGCTTAAACGACAACAGACAGTTACTGACGATGTAAATAATGCTATCGCTAAAATAGTGCACTGGTTTAGTGTTAATAATTTACTTTTAAACGAGCAAAAGACTAAATGTATTAGATTTCTGACACTTAGCGTTAAACAGGTGAAAACCAATATACCAGTAAATGGGACGGAATTGGATCTTGTAGACACCACTGTGTTCTTAGGTATTACTGTGAACTCGAAGCTACAGTGGGGCCCACATATAACCAAATTGTCGAAGCGGCTAAGCTCAGCAGCCTACGCGGTCTATAAAATCCGTCATTTCACTGATGTCGAAACAGCCCGGTTAGTATATTTTAGTTATTTCCATAGTGTAATGTCGTACGGCATTTTGCTGTGGGGAAATGCAGCCGACATTCAGGCTATATATTTGTGTTACAGAAACGAGCCATTCGAGCAGTTTATATATATAACTTAGTTGTAGGCATTCAGTGAAGGATAAATTTAAGGAAATAAACATAATGACTGTCGCATCTCAATATGTATATGAAAACCTGATTTATGTAAAAAAGAATATTAATCTATATTCTAAACACAGCGACATTCATAACATAAATACTAGAAACAAAGATTTACTTATTGTGCCCACTACTAGGCTCCAAAAAAATTGGAATTCTTTAAGTGCCAAAGTATACATTTTTACAACAAACTCCAAAACCAAGTCTTGTTATAGAACTGAGCCTCAATAAATTTAAATAATTTATTAAACAGAAACTCCGTCAAAAAGGTTTCTATAAAGTTAAAGATTACTAAGATAACAAAAAGGCTTGGGATTAATTAAGCTATTTCAATGTACCCCCAACCAACAATCCATTTTATACTGTGATTATGTGTTTTAGAATTAATAACATGAATCTTAACATGACATAACATATTAAGATATTTTTGATGAGATTTATAGAGAAAACTGTCTGTGAATGTGAGTAGCATGCAGGCTAGATTAAATACATGATATTCATTTTAATATTGTGAATGTGAAGACTATGTGGGTCAGTGTTGCTTTTTTTTCCCCTCTCAGGTATTTTTAATCTTAGTCTGGCAGTTTGAGTATTTTTTGTGGCCTACCCAAATGTCCTTTCTTTGGTATTGTTCGTCGAATCGTTGAGTTCCTTAAGTTCTGAGTTGAGCTGCACGATTACTGACAAATGCGTGCACTGACTGGGCAGGTCCACTCAATCTGTGTGGTTTTTCCTCAAAAAACCATTTCAGACAAATCTACATCGTCTTTACATGATCTGACCAAGATTATGTCTGGACTTTAAAAGAGACTGTGACCTCTGAGTTTGTTTCGGCCTTTCTTCTCAGAGTAGTCAGATAGGAAACGCCGACCTCATCTAGTTTTAAAATATGATTGACGTGTAAAATTGTTTGTACAAACATATTTACAGAAATAAAATCATTTATCATTTATCCTATTTACAAATACCTACTATTACCACATAAAAATAATATTAACGGTTTTTAATCGATATTAAAATGTACTTACATGGGTTCTCCTTTTACACTTTTACAGACACTAGGTCACGACTTACCACTGTCAAGTCAAAAAAGTATTTAGATTTTTTTAAAGGAATCTAAATACTTTTTTTATAGTAATGATTCCGAAGGAACAAACTTTTTTGAGCAATTGCAACAATTTCTTAAGCAAATATAGGTATTAAAGAATTTTTGGAGTGCTGGGTTACCAATTTGAGAACATGGTATGTTGCACAGTATTACAAATTCTATAAAACCGGAGTAGGTAAACTTTTTCTTCAGGTTGTTGTTTTGTGCCTTAATGTCCTGCTCCTTTCCGCGTTGCCTTTATTTGAGTTTCACATTTTGTAGAAAATATAACACCACTTGCGTGATCGTAAATTAACTCTGGGCTACTTACAATCCCAGCTTTGTACTAATTCAGGTTTAATTCAGATTGGATTCTCCAAGGCGGCAAATACCTACAATATAATTACAACTATTAAATAATAGGATTTAAAAGTACTATATTTTTAAAAGCGACACAAGAAATTAAGTTGGCCCTAAAGATTATTTGTTTTTTTTTAATTTTATATGTAGGCATTTGTATATGTATAATATTCTCAGGCACCCCTCACTTATAATTTTAACGCAATGGGAACAACGGGCATAATTTGAAACGTATAATATATTACAATAAATTAACGGGTACAGCGGGAAGTAATTTATTTTGTTTTATTAAATTCCCTTTGTCCCCTTTAACGGGGACAGCGTACGGGGACAACGGGAAGTAATTTTTATTTATTATAAAATTCACTTTTTCCCCTTTAACGGGGACATGGCCTATGGGGACAACGGGAATACTTCAGTATTGCAACCACCTTTGGGATGGCTCAGCTAAATATCAACTTTCCGCGTTTGACTTGGTGGAACGCAAAGCTAAGAGGCTCATTGGCGACGTAAAACTGGTGGATTCCAAGCTTCTATAAATTGTATTTCGGTGAGTGTGCCTAAGAACTCCACGACCTCATTCCACTGGCTCCCTTCTTCCATCGGACACCTAGACGCACTGCAAGTTACCATCCCTAAATAGTTGCTATTCCACCAATTCGCACTAAGCGCTTCCGAATGTCTTTTATAATGCGTACAGCAAAAGAGTGGAATTCTCTACCTGCGCCTGTGTGTGCGATCGCATACAACCCAAATCTCTTCAAAGTGAGAATGAACAGGCTCCTTCTGGGTAAGCTCACTCCATCGTCGACTTTGTCTCTGTCATCTCTGACCTAGACTAGAGTCAAGAGCAAATCAATCTCAATTACTTTTTGTACTTTGTGTTGTGTTATGTTATTGTTCCAAAATAAACTTTTTATTATTATTATTTATTTAATAAAAAAAGAGTGGCAGGGACATCAACGTAAAAAAAAACAATTTTAACGTTTCTAGTAATGTAGTCCCGTACTAAGTTGCACAGTTCCACAATGGCAACCTTTATTTCATGGAGCACCTCATTTCTCCTGGTTTCAATTTGAAGTCTTTGTTCCTCTACCTCAACAATTCGACTTCTTGCTGAGTCGGCAGCGAGGTGACGCCGAACTCGTGTATGTGCACGACGAGAATTTAATGCAATAAATATTTGTCAGTTTTGAGTGATTTTCTGAAAGATGATTTTCTACTTGAAATGTGTTTTCTACTGAACAGTAATACTTACTTCGCTGATTTTACATTGGCAACTCCCGCTGAGAGTTGAGGGTTGAGGGTTGCTCCTGGGAAAGTGGGTTGGCAGGTGGAGCAAAAGATATTGGGATGGGTGTGATGGATGCTGAGTCTTGTCTTATAGGTGGACCCTGTACAACAAAAACTGAATATCATTGACGGATACAACAAATATACCATTATGTATCTTTTATTTATTATTCAATAATAAAGTCACGGAAAAGACTTCATGCAACATAATTATAAATACATTATTGGTGTTGTTTGTTGTTTTTTATCATTCCAGCTAACTTACTATCTTAAATTATAAATTTAATTATTACCGGTGGAAAAGCTGGCACTCTTGCCTCGGTTTGTGGCTCTCCAAAACCCTCTCCCATAATTGACAGTATCCTCAATTCCACATAGGAGAGGGTTGGTGCTACCGATGGGCCTCCACCATATTTAAAAAATAAAAATAAAGATTATTATTATTATTATTATTTAGCACATGCTGACCGTCTGGCGGCAGCTCCAGCAGCTTTTTTGGCCAAATGTTTTTTATCAGCCCACACCTAAAATTTGTTTAATTTTAATTACATAAAAAACGATATAAAAGCCAGTCCACTCGTAGGCCCACCTACAGATACGTATTTCGAGGATGACTGATATCATTGTATGATGTACTGATGATAAGACCTCAAGATTATATTATATTATTAATATTGACAAGTTAATGTATTAAACTTGTAGCTATGATTTTTCACTATTCACCGCCTAACTATCACAGTGTAGCTGTTTGCTTGAGACAGGGTTTATTCGCATGAGGTTTAGATTGAAATAAGTACACACACACAATTGATCTTCTCAACAGTATTGAAATAAGGCTTATTCTTCCCTAAACATAATAGATAGTAAGGAGACTTACTTATTAAGCTTGAGTAGGGTAGGATTGGGGGACCTGGATCAAGATCCAGGTCCCCCAATCCTCTATTCAAACTGAGTGTTGTATTCAAAATCCTCTATTCAAAATGAAGGTTGTATTCAGAATCCTCTATTCAAAATGAAGGTTGTAATCAGAATCCTCTATTCAAAATAAGGGTTGTATTCAGAATGAGTGCTGTATTCAGAATCATCTATTCAAACTGGGTGTTGTATTCAAAATCCTCTATTCAAAATGAAGGTTGTATTCAGAATCCTCTATTCAAAATGAAGGTTGTAATCAGAATCCTCTATTCAAATAAAGGTTGTATTCAGAATGAGTGCTGTATTCAGAATCATCTATTGTTCTTGTTGTGTTATTCTTTCTAGGTTGCGTAATACTTTAGGTATACAATTTAATAAATAACGAGTCGATAATAATATGCACTCGAACTGGTACAGTGAAGATAAAGCTGTTTAAATAAAATTAATTTCGTTTCCTCGCTGAATCTGATAGCATAAAACATCTTCTAAATCAGGTAGAACTGTGTCTGCTGTTTTCGATACACTACTTTCACTAGGTTTTGATGAGCTTGCATTATATCTTTCACGATCAGTCTGTGTGTCGCTAACTCGAACCAATGTATGAGCATCCTTATGATGACCACTCTTGACTATAAGATAATGAGGGTATTCAAACTTAGATTTCATCGAATCTTGCATCTTTACGTGAAAGAAATCTTTTGTCTGGTTTGTATCACTATCCTTAAGTTTCAATGAACTTACATTCGGTATTTTCGGGTCAGTTTGCATATCTTGAGTAAATACAATTTCACCGTCAGCATTCTTGAAAATAATTTTATGAATGCCTTCTAAATCAGATTTTAATGAATTAGACATTGTAGTTAATATTTACTTTTAATAAGATAAAGTAAAATTGAACCGTCACACTGAAATGATGAGGATCAAATGTTGCGATGCAGTGCGGTTTAATATTATGTAGGCGTAAGTTGACCTACTTTGATGTATGATCCGATGACGTATATTCTAATAGAGTCCCTGTTGCAGACATTTATTAATATAATATTTTCCTTTCACAGCGTTCAAATAATAACATTGAGGAAAATGTATAGCGTGTTGCATCCAAGGATCGTCGTAAATCTCCCAATCTTCTATTATACCTCCACATGAGAAACATGCTGCTTTGTCATTTACACTATTTCCACAGTAAAAAAATTCAGCGTCGGCCATTTCCATCACCAATCTTCTCCTTGAATCAACCGTTGCCCAATAATGTCTAAACGATAATTCACGCATTTTATAAGTATTATACATGTCATATCGAGGATTGTATTTATTTATTTTCTGACTGCATAGCATGTTATTATTTTCTCTAATAAATATAATCGTACAGGTACAACTCTTAGAAATGACTTTACAAAATGAAACGATATAATTTTCATGTGATGAACCTTCACACTACAATTGTAAGAATGAAATGTCGTGCAAACTGATTGTTAGCCATTTATAAGTTACTTGGGCTCTAATGCTAGTAGCATTTAATGGTAGATTCTACATAATGTGCTATTCATACTAGAATTAGCATACTGTTCCATGTGTTAGGAGAGTTACTGATGTTGTGTTATATTATAGACATTCTAAATAACAAAGATAGGAGTAAAAATAAAACCAAAATGTTGGTTTACTTGTATATTTACATTGCTGCTTATGAAATAAGAACATTATTTTCGACACACCATTTATTTAAACAAAACACATTTTTTAAGGCACAAATTTTGGTGTGATTGATGCAACTTATAATATCAGATGATTTTGAATATTTTTTATACAATTCTACTATACTAGGACACTGCTTACTTTCTAAATTATATACATTATCAATTCCGAATATATCTTTTAACCATAACACTTTTTCGCTACCTTTTGTAAATATATTTTTATTTTTAAAAAAAATACCCAGATTGGCTTTGTAGTTAAAATATGGTACGGCGCCTTCATTCCAGTGTATTCCTCTATTTCTTTCAATCCAGGCTACTTGTAACCGTTATTTTTTCGTTAAGTCATGAAATGCTCGTGGTGGTTTTAATAACAGTATTTGTATGCGTCCTTCATACATTATTGCTATTTCTTTCGGAATAAATTTGTTTTCTTCATCCTTAAACCCTTGTACATCTACGATAACATTCATGATAATTTTCTCACAATATTACTCAAAGGTTTGTATTCGAAAAGTCGATCGTTTATTATTAAACAATACGCAGATGTATTATCTGGAATATCTTCAGAACATTCAATTTCTAATCGCACATCGACTGCTCCAGTTTTAACCGATTCGTTTTGTCTTGAGCAATCAATCACAAAAAGCGGAGCAATTTCTTTTAATTGATTGAAGCTAAGCAATGGGTCTATGTCAAAGTTGTAATATGACTGACGGAAATTAGAATACATTTCGTATAATATACTGTATTTATTTTTATCAAATTTCAGATTAAGTGAGTCATAAGGATAATATTGTGAATTTAAAAATAATTTAATATTGGATACATTACAATGATCGAATAAGGAAGAACTTCTACTTTTATTAGTTTTTCGGTTTGTTTGCAAACCAAATATAACGAACCTTGGCTTCTCTAATTGTGAAGTTGTCTTCACCGATCATGAATGCTTTGTTGTTCTTGGTAATAACGGATATTCATACAAATCCCAGTTTCTAAATGCTAACTGAATAGAACGATCTTTCTCCAAACTCTTAAGCAATGATAATTTGTTACGATCAGAAACTTTAATGTGTGGCACTCGCCATTGTATTTTTTGTATATCAAATTCTAGGCTATCATTTTTCTCGCTAAGCACACAGTTTAATGCGGAGCTGCTTCTTTGTAAAATAAGTTCATGTTTACAATTAATTATAATTTTTTTATAATCTTCTGCAAATCCTAGTAATCTATTCAATGGCACGATAACGCTGAAGTGTCCATTACCTATTTTCCTACCATTTAAGTTCCATCCCCAAATTGCCGCAGCTTTACTTTCACCTTCATTCATGGAGACGAATGATTTTAAAGTTGTTGTGATACCGACATTTTTAATGCGATCGATTTCAACACCATTTATTTCATACCTAATGTCTTGAAACAAATATGAGATTGGATTGTTTATGAAATTAACTTCTTTTTGTATTATTTTTCCTGTTGAATCTTTAGTAGATACACTTGCATAGCCTTCTATAAAAATGGAACTGTTGCATGGCAATACATACAAATCTTGATGATGTATGGGTATTCTGATTTCATCATTTTCTTTGAAACTAGTATTATACGGATTGTAGCTATGGATCTCATAACTTTCAATAGAGTTGTCATGTTGCGGTAAATCTGTTATTTGAAGCATGTTGTTATTATTTTAAATTTAATCCAATATCTCTAAGAAATCTTTTATTCTCTTTAGTAATTTTAATTATTCTTTTAATGTTTATTGCGTTGACACGTCTGCTTTCTTTGGAAACAGGAAGTGTAATATAACATTTTCTTTTCACGCCTGGTGTTTTATTAAAAACTAGCATGTTGATTCATGTATTTAAACAAAATAGTTAGTATTACTATTATAAAATTTAGCTCAATTATTCTTTACAATGCGAGTAGTTATCATCATCACAGACAAACTAACAGTGGGCGTTGAATATAAAGATATGAACTTTTATAACTTTTTACTTTGTAACTTTTAGTCAAATTTACGTTACAAGGACATTCATTTGTATTAAAAGAAAAACATCAATATGTTATGTTACTTTATTGTCTTTCCAAAATGACCTAAGAAATTTTAAACACAAGTGTCCACAGTTATACAAATTATCTCTCTGTACATTTTCATAATTATACTGAATATTATTTCCTACATATTTCGTAAATTCTTTAGGAGGTTTTAAGTTACCATAACTGTCAAAATATTCAATGTATTCATTTATCTTGCCATAGGCTACCCAATGAGTACCAGAGTTTTCAGAAGAGTCAAGATTAATCACTCCACATTCTACCGGCAATACTTCATCTGGTAATTTATCTCTCATAAACACACCTCGTAAGAATGGAATATTATTCGAGTGTTTCATTATATCAATATTGGATAAAGCTCTATTGGGCAGCCTAGATTTCAGTTTTTTTTCTCTGTTATGTAAATGCCTAAACCATCCTTGTAATGCTTGAGATGTAATCCTCTTCCAATGATTAACGCCTCCATTTCCTTGTTGTGTCGTTGTGCTTCACGCAATTGCTTCTTAGCTGTTTTGTATGCGTTAATTGCTTTTGCAATACCAGCAGCACCTCCTGCTAAACTGCCAGCAGCAGATAATCCAGCAAATATTGGTACTAAAGGAAGAAATCCTCCAGTTTTTGGTACTGGTATAATCCTAGGTAATTTAATTGATGTATCTGATGCAAATTCTTTAGCTGCCGCGTATGCTAATTCCATCAATGCTTTCTTACATGGTGGTTTTAATTTTTTAATGTGCTTTTTAGTATGGCTAACAATTTTTTTAAGTGTTTTCTTAAAACCATTTCCTTTTTTTACTTTATTGATTTTTTTGTTGAATGCTGGTGAAACTGTTTTTTTGTTGTCTGAAATGCCTTCTGTTGCTTTCATTGCTATTTCTTTTTTGTCCCTCTAAAGTAATAGAAACGCATTTAATAGGTACAAATACAAGTCTTTTTTGTTTTAAGAACAAATACATAATGAATAGAAAACCTATATGTATTTGCTTAAATACACATTAGAACAAATTTTTGATTGGCTCTCTTATAATATATTTTTTTTATCTATCCAGCTGTTTTCACTAGTAGGAAGTCCGAGCCACTTCACAAATACTTGATTCCCTTTTCTTTTCAATACTTTTTCAACTAAGTACAAATTAGGTTGGCTGGTTTTTTGAAGTTCTTGAGCATAAAATGCTCCTAGTATTGGTCGACATCTTGTATCTTCTATCAAGTAAGTTATCGGATTAGTTTCTTGTACTGTTTTTATCTTAAATATTTCTGTTGACCAATTAGGATAATAGCTTTTATCAAAACATCCTTTGTATTTACTTATTCTTACAAAATCACCCGCGCTAAATTTCCTACACTTAATGTTTTTCTTACATTCAGCCATACGAATATATCTCTGCATTATATCGGATTTATTGGCATGAGTTATAGAAGCTGGAGGTTGTCCCACAGTTCTATGAGTAGTATTATTGTATTCATATGCAATTTTGATAAGTGTTCCATTTATCCACTTGTAATTCCCGTTAAGACTAAATTCTTTGTATAATTTATTTTTTAATGTTCTTATTAATCTTTCGACAATTGAGGCTTTTTAGTAGAATACGTTGAATAATGATTAATATTGTACTTTGTAACAATATTTTTGAATTTATTATTATAAAACTCTTTTCCCATATCAGTTTGCAAATTTCTTGGAACACGTCCTTTAAGCAATATTTTTTCGAATGCTTTTGTCACCTCTTGTTTATTTTTTTGTTTCAGAGGAACTGTCCAAGCATATTTCGAAAAAGTATCTATGATTACTAGTATATATTTGTAACCACCATTCGCTTAAGAAATTGCTTGCATATCCATTAAATCTGCTTGCCAGAGATCATCTATATCTTTAAGTATGACCTGTCTTCTTGGAAAGTTAACTCTAGCACATTTATGTATTTCATTTATGACATCGGCTTTGCTCATAATGTTTATTTAATTTTCCTGCAATTTCTTTTAACTCAATATTCTTTTCGAGATTTCTTACTTTATCGTTTAAAATTGAAATCAGTTTATTCAGTTTTTCTATTTGCAAGCAAATATTAACTTTAAGTTTTTCGATTGGCTCTTCAATAATATTTTTATGCGATTCAGTTTCTTTTATTGTATTTTTAATCTCAACACGTTCCACATTTATACTATTTCTAGTTATGACTGATGTTTTATTTGTACGAACACAATTAATATTTTTATGTTCATTCATGTTGCATACAACTTTGATAACTGAGAACATTCCAAAGGTTTTTACTCTTTTATAATATCGGCTTCTTTTAACTCTTCTATAATTGATAGAATTTCGTTGTCATGATTAGTATTACCGGCATTTTTTGATGCAATTAGAAGTTTCAACCTCTCAATTAGTTCATTAGGGTCATCCCAGTAGACATAATCGGTATTACTTTTATATTTTTTTAACTTAGGCAAAAAACCACCGCTTTTTGTTTTCATTATCTGTCCTTCATCTTGAACATAACTATTTTGCGAAAGAAAAGGTTTAATAATTTGACGATATTTTAAACTTTTATCACCTTTTATTTGACCATTAGGATGAAAGTCTCGTTTGTGCGCATGTGTATTAAGAAGCATATCTTTATAGTCAATTTTATCTTGTTCAGTGACCAAATTAAGGTCAGGTTTACTGCGTACTAAAAGTTCCTTTAGGCCTGGTGTTAATTTATAAGACCTTTTATCAATTGTGACTATATTTGTTTTAGGTACTTTACTGGTCTTATTTGCAAGAGAAAACGTAACCTTGCTATCCCCCATCATCAGTTTTTTATCTTCACTACGTATCCCGAATGGGACATTCATATTATCATAGATTTCCATCATATCTTCTTTATTTAGTGAAATAAGTGTATCATTAGAATCTTTAAAAGGATTTGTTGAGAGTGCGTCTTTATAAAACTCACAATCTTCTTTTGAATCTGATTTTATACATTCTTCAAAACTTTCATAATCTGGAGCATAATCAGTTGATGAGCTAAATCTTTCAAGCGTGCTACTTTCGTCTCTTGAAATGTCAAATATTGGTTTAATTTTATCATTCGCTTTAATTAATGTATCTAGTGGATCTGTTATTGGTTTGAAAACCTTTTTAAATTTTAAATGAGCTGCTTCTTCTACATTTTGCATTGTTTTAATTTTATTTTTTATACTGTCAACTGACTTTATCAATTGTTCTTTAATATTAACCTGCATGATGTTTGTTAATGACCCATCCGTTATTTACCGATATCAGATTTCGATTGATATGTTTTCTGCAATATGTTGGTATATATGAACTTTCTAAAAATATACAAATATGTCAAAGCCTTGTCTGTATCTACCTTCATTTAGGGGGCAATCTTTATTAATCAATAAAAAGTCAAAGCGGTCTTTCCAAGTAGCAGAGCAAAGTTTTTTAAATTGAAACCATTCGATATCTGTATTCACGTGCTCATTGTATATATGTTTTAAGTTTATCTCGTCTTGTTTGAAGATTATCAAAAGATTCACATTATCTCGTATTAGTTGTTTAGGTATTTTGGAATAGGTTTGTGATAAGTAAAAACAATCTATCTGTTTATGTCTCCCCATTGCAAAGTAATTGCGAATATTGATTTGATTTTCGCATGCTACATCATCAAAAATCATTAGTGCATTAGTTAATGCATCATTAGGATGTATGATTTCTTTATTATCATTGAAGACAAAGAAGTTAGCACCTGGTATGTAGCTCATAACTTGTTTTAGAAAGCAATATTTTGGCTGGAAAGCCGTCTTCGAGTATAAGTAAATATGCTTAAATTTGAGACCATTTTCATGTAATATTAAATTAAGCATTATGTTAGTTTTGCCACAGTTAGATGGACCGCATATTATACATCTAATAATATTTGGTAAGAGTGCACTATGTTTCACTTCACATGATGGATTTTCTAATTTTATATTATTAACTTCTAAAGTCTGTGGTTGCTTGATGAACTTCATTGTGAAATGTGAGATAAATGTAAATGACGTGCGTATATATAAGGATCCATAAATAAAACAAAGTTCAATGTCATTACATAAACGTTTATTAACAAATTTAATAGTACTTACTTACACACATACACAGAAGTCAATGCTGTAAAATAATAGCTCTAAGTATATAATAAAATTAAAAACTATAATACAACGTTATAGCGACCCCAAGGCAATGTCTTGATCTGATTTGGTAGTATGTATCTTTTATCGTCATTTCTATTCATCACTAGTTTATTTACTTGTTGTGAATATAATACATGTTTGATTGACTTAATCATATTCATCTTACACGATCTACTTTTATCATCAAATAATGATTTATTGTAATGCGATATCTTGAGCCTTTTAGTAACAGAGTTTGAAATACCTTTTGCTTTTTTTATGTCAGTTTTAGAAGCCGATAAACAGTAAAGTTTTGCTCTTAAACCAGTAAATTCGCTGATCACGTCTCCACCTAGTTCATCTTTAAATAGACCAGGTACTTTTGCATTTACCTGAGGTATTAAGTATGGGTTATCTAAGTCAAAATTACTTGTATCAAATTCCGTTAAATTATTTTTTATATCACGGTAAATATCTTCTGTGTAAAATAAATAAAGAAGACTATCCGTGTCCGTATAACATAGCCTTACATTATTCATATATTTATTTTTTATATTATAATGATACTGATAAAGATGTAACTTAGCATATTCCAAAACAGTAAAACCTATGTAAATCGGTCTGTCTAAAAAAAAACTCTCAGGTTTTAGTTGCACTGCTACAAAGTCTTCGGAAAATATAGAAACACATTTTAAATTAGGTTTACAAATTAGTTTTTCAGCACAGAGTTGCTTATTTGTTACATTTTCTATGTCCATCCATTTTGTAGCTAGTTTAATATCCACCTGTTTACGTTTGTTTTCTATCGTTTTACCAAAAATTGAATTATTCAAAAGCTTGAAAAAGTCTTTCTCAAATGCAGTTACGGATGCTTGACGCATTGTAGTGTGAAGGTTCATCACATGAAAATTATATCGTTTCATTTTGTAAAGTCATTTCTAAGAGTTGTACCTGTACGATTATATTTATTAGAGAAAATAATAACATGCTATGCAGTCAGAAAATAAATAAATACAATCCTCGATATGACATGTATAATACTTATAAAATGCGTGAATTATCGTTTAGACATTATTGGGCAACGGTTGATTCAAGGAGAAGATTGGTGATGGAAATGGCCGACGCTGGATTTTTTTACTGTGGAAATAGTGTAAATGACAAAGCAGCATGTTTCTCATGTGGAGGTATAATAGAAGATTGGGAGATTTACGACGATCCTTGGATGCAACACGCTATACATTTTCCTCAATGTTATTATTTGAACGCTGTGAAAGGAAAATATTATATTAATAAATGTCTGCAACAGGGACTCTATTAGAATATACGTCATCGGATCATACATCAAAGTAGGTCAACTTACGCCTACATAATATTAAACCGCACTGCATCGCAACATTTGATCCTCATCATTTCAGTGTGACGGTTCAATTTTACTTTATCTTATTAAAAGTAAATATTAACTACAATGTCTAATTCATTAAAATCTGATTTAGAAGGCATTCATAAAATTATTTTCAAGAATGCTGACGGTGAAATTGTATTTACTCAAGATATGCAAACTGACCCGAAAATACCGAATGTAAGTTCATTGAAACTTAAGGATAGTGATACAAACCAGACAAAAGATTTCTTTCACGTAAAGATGCAAGATTCGATGAAATCTAAGTTTGAATACCCTCATTATCTTATAGTCAAGAGTGGTCATCATAAGGATGCTCATACATTGGTTCGAGTTAGCGACACACAGACTGATCGTGAAAGATATAATGCAAGCTCATCAAAACCTAGTGAAAGTAGTGTATCGAAAACAGCAGACACAGTTCTACCTGATTTAGAAGATGTTTTATGCTATCAGATTCAGCGAGGAAACGAAATTAATTTTATTTAAACAGCTTTATCTTCACTGTACCAGTTCGAGTGCATATTATTATCGACTCGTTATTTATTAAATTGTATACCTAAAGTATTACGCAACCTAGAAAGAACAACACAACAAGAACAATAGATGATTCTGAATACAGCACTCATTCTGAATACAACCTTTATTTGAATAGAGGATTCTGATTACAACCTTCATTTTGAATAGAGGATTCTGAATACAACCTTCATTTTGAATAGAGGATTTTGAATACAACACCCAGTTTGAATAGATGATTCTGAATACAGCACTCATTCTGAATACAACCCTTATTTTGAATAGAGGATTCTGATTACAACCTTCATTTTGAATAGAGGATTCTGAATGCAACCTTCATTTTGAATAGAGGATTTTGAATACAACACTCAGTTTGAATAGAGGATTGGGGGACCTGGATCTTGATCCAGGTCCCCCAATCCTACCCTACTAGCTTGGGTTAACATTACCCATTTACATTAATCTTCAGAGATTTGCCATCCACATGCAGTATCGCTCCTGTGTGATAACTGGAGGTTTAACGCCAAATCCCGTGAGGTTGGTTGTATACGGAACTTATTGCCTTCCAGAACTGAGTCACCAATACTTTATGCCATGTGTATGAAGAAAAATACGCATTTATTTATTTATTAAGTACACCAACAGCAGTACATACATAAAATTAAAACACAACAATAACATAATAAAACTACTAGTATGTTTGCCTATTATAGGTATACACAGCATTCACCACAAAACAACACCGTAATTAAAAAAAAAACCACCGCTCATTGTATTGAGAAGATCGTTTCTTATTTACATAGATCCCATTGGAATCTTTTATGTATTAAATGATTAAAAAAAAAACTCTGCCGGCAAAAGAGAAAGTCATGTTGAAATATCTGAGGTTATGCAATATCACCACGTCATATGTAACTATGTGTATTTTAAATTAGTACTCACAGCTCATTTAATAATATTTCATTCTAGGGCTGGTCCTAGATGTATATGACGCTACATCATATGTATCTATTAAACATTTTTTAAATCAATAAAACAATATTCTCAAAATATCATCGCTTGTCCTTCGAGAGTCCGTTAGCGAAAGGGACGCTGACCTATCCTCTTTCTTTCAGCTGGCAACTTTGCCATTCGTCTTTATTTTTGATTGTTGTTAAAGTGTTTAATTTTAATATGCATTTTAATTATTTTTTATTATTAATATGATATGTGTGTTCTGTAGAAATGTTTCTTATCAATTGTTTCTGATTATGTCTATAGATTGCAAGTTCTCTGATGCGCCATCTAGTCACTTTATTATGGCAACTACGCACTTCTTGTTCACACAGTTGCCAAGAGAGGACTCTGCTATTCAGATTTTTATATTTCAATATTTAATTGTTACAAACTCACTCTTTGCCACTGCTCCACGGACTTTGTGCAACTTCCTATTGAATTAAGGGAGTTGCACAGGCTTTCCCACAGCCGTTTCGAGCGAATTCTTCCATCGGTCGGCACCCCTCAATAGACCGCGAGCTAACTCGTTGTTCTCGCTCATAAAATCGAGGAGAGCCTCTATTTGCGCGTGAGTTGCTGCTGGAGCGGTTGGTACCATTTTAAAACAATCTAATAATGAAAACTCCCTGAACAATTAATTGCGAATTGTTGCGACTTGTTTTGATTGTAAATAAAAAACACTGACTGACATGACATTTGATTTGAAAATTGCCGTCAAAAAGAAAAAGGCAATGGTATTAACAGGATAAAAACAATATCCGGACAAAATTGGTGAAAATAGTGCAATTCTATGTTTAAACACATAATAAAAAGTATATTGTTAAAAATGTGGTTATTTTCTAAAGATAACAATATTAATTTCTGTTTATTAAGCTTGAAAACCACAAAGTAAGTAAACCGGTAATCGATCGGTAAAGTAGCGCAACTCTATCGTCATGCCCCATTCGTTCTCGAATATTGTCTATGATTCCGTTCGAAACATATGAATCCGAAATCAATCGGAAGTAGGGTGCTTCGTTCTGACAACCTTCAGACGGCCCCGTATCGTCGTTGACGGAGTTAGAGAGTAGACCTCCTGGAGGGCAATTGCCCGACGTTTGATGTCGGGACGTTATTTATAATATGCTAGTTGCGCGGTAAGCGCTGCTTGCGCAATGCAGGATTTTGCGTGACGTCAGTGTGACGCGTAGCTCGCATGTGGCGTTGTAGATTCTGCTACACTTTCATCAAATTGGTATATGTACATTTTCTCATCTTCTGTATTAATAAAATATCTGCTTATAACGGGGTTCTTATTCTTTGTTATTTGTCTTAGGTATTGACCGTGTTTATCAAGCCAAAATGCGGTCTCACCCCCGGGCTAAAGGCCTGTGAGTCTTAATGAATTAACCTCTCGGCATACAACGAAACTACACTACTAAAGTTGGTGATCCTATCGACGGCACAAGACAATCGGTGGATGTTCCAGATATTTATACTTTTCTTATTTTAAACTACTCTACTGTCTTCTTAACTCGTATCATCCCAACCATAGTAAAACATTTCCAATTTTTGAGAAAATCGGTATAGGGCACGTTTATAGATGTATGATGAGAGCTACATATCAAAAAAAAAACTCATTTAGATTTTTAGTTTCGTAACCGTTCCAATAATGGAACACTAGGATTATACATGCATGTAAAATACTTTTAGTGACTATGGATTCCGTTTGGAAATAAAACTTTTGTATTCACCTTTTTTATTTATTACATCTTAGATAAATTAACATATTTATTAAATCTTATAATTATTACATAAAAAATATTATTAGGTATGTTATTGGGTATGAAAAATAATAGAACATTTGCTATGTAAGGCAACATTACATTTGACACACTTCATAGTTGTATTTTTGTGGCATAAACCACATCGAGTTTGTTTATTTTTTTTTGTCAATCAGATGTCCTTTACCATCCAATCTAATAGCATCAGGCACACGTTTTATTACTGCTAGTGAAGATTTAGGAATTGATATGGTTGAAGTACTAGGGGCTGAATTTTTCATTAGAAAATATGTACAAACAATATCCCTCGTAAACGATAAAAGATCATGTGGTGTACCGTTACTTTTCTTCGCAGCCGGAGATATTTTGTACAGCTGAAAAGCGTTATTGACTGCAACATTTAGTGGAAACATAAGTAACTGCCAGTACCATCTCTTCAGCCGAATCGCGATTCCATAACAACCCACATTTTGATCAAGTCGGTCCACGCCGCCCATAAATTTATTATAGTTTACGAAGCAACGAGGTTGGTCAACATCCTTCTTCTGTTTATCACAGTATCGTTTGACTTTGCTTATGGGTTCTGAACCACAATGAGTCGAGGCCACTGTGACAATGTTATTGTCGTTATATCTGACAAGAGTGATATTAGATAGTATATCAGTACATCGGTGATGAGATCCTCTACTTGTTTTTTTCATTTCTTTCGGATCTTTGAGAGGTGCTTTCTCAGTTCGGTTAGCTCGTATAGTCCCTGTTCCATCGTGACCCAATTTTTGAAGCTCTTCAAGCAGCGGTAATGATGTAAAAAAAATATCGAAATAAAAACTGTAGCTACCTTGTGGCAGCTTTGATATTAGATCCAGAACAACTGAGGCACTAATACCTAACTCAGGATGAGTATTTCCAGTAATAGCTCCCTGATAAAGCTCACCATAAATCAAGTAGCCTAGTCGCGTACAAATTGACCAATTTTTGTATCCAAATCTGATTGGCTTTCCGTGGATATGCTGCTTAGTGCCATGTTTTCCATAATAGGGAATCATAGATTCGTCAATGCTCAAATTTTTATTTCCAGGATAATGCTTTACCCATCTTGCATTGAGCAGTTTCCATAGAGGGCGCACTTTAGCGAACTTATCATTAGGGTCAAGATTATTATTGTCGGCAACATGGAAATAACGCAACAAATCTTCAAATCGATTTCTCGACATAAGAGCTGCCACTGTTGGAAAACTGCAATCAACTCTTTGTTCCCAATACATTCTGTACCTCGATACACTGTTATATCCGGACAATAATAAAATGGCAATAAAATGTTTGATATCCGTTGTAGTAACCCGAAAACCATGTTTGACCTTCTGAATCGCATTTTTTTCTGTTTCTGAGCGCAGTAATTCGAACATTTCTTCATCGAAAAATAGTTCAAAAAACTGAACAGGGTTTTCAAGGTTTTCCAGGAAATCCGGTTCACAGTACTCCTTTTCTCAGCCTTTTCTGGAATATCTACAAACCTCCACTTTCTTGTGACTTCAACACATCTTCTTTTTGGCGGTTGCTGTGTCACCGTCGACGAGGAGATGCGCTGTGGAGGTTGCGACACTGACGATGTGAAAGGCATTGAGTGCACTTTTTCTTCATCTCCAACGAGCTCATTCACTATCCTAGACTCAGGTTAAGATGATCTGGTGACCCGGAGTTCAGCTTCTGCAAGTAACTGATGTCTTGACAAATTATTTATACTTGCAAACTCTTCGTCACCACTGTCTTCGTCGCTATTTTGCCAGTTATCAGGAGGTGTGATGAAAATATCAGCCGCGAACACGTCGTCATCTTCTTCCAATGCGAGATTATCTGATTCACATTCAGTCTACAATAAAATAATATCATAATTATGTGTCAATACTGATAAAATAAAAATCCTAATGTCTAAAAATTACATGTTCGTATGTTCCTACTGCTCCAATAATGGAACAGTACATAAAATTTATACTTACCCACAAATTAGTAACGTTTTTCAAAAACATATAATGACATGATAGAACAATATTACATGTGTATAAACCCTAAATTGTCAATAGAATAATATAAAACATCATAATTAATTACGTTTTTCTGTTCGCCATAATTTTCACTAAAACCTTACAATTTTTTTTTTTTTTATAGTTAGAAAAAAATAAAGTGAAATGACATTTATTAAATTGACAGCTAGAAATGTTAGTAATACCAACATAAAAACATTAATTTAAAAATGCGTTCAAAAACGATAAAAAAAAAAAAAAAAGTAACCGTTTCAAAAATGGAACACTGGGATGATATAGGTAGACAATAACATCAGCACGGTTTAACTTAGCGCCGTTTCTCAAATATTATAATTACTAGAAACCTTATATTAGGTCTTTACCTATGAAATTGCCGTTCTGCAGTACTGGCCATTTCAAATCAAAATAATTTTTGTTTGGCTAAGAATTCTAATTTCAAATTAATTTTATTTTAAAAACATGGATTTTTTTTTCTAAAAGTAGTCATTTCTTTATTGATTAGTGTTACATTTTCATCGCATTTCAATCTTTTTCGTCATCATGGATACGTTAAAAATTCGAGTAATTATGGAATATGAGTACCGTCGTGGCAGCAACGCGGCACAAGCGGCACGCAACATCAACGACGTTTACGGAGCTAACACTACAAACCAACGCACCACCTGTTATTGGTTTGCTCGCTTCCGTTCTGGAAATTTCGACCTGAAAAATGAACCTCGCGGTCGTCCGAAGACTTTGGTCGACAATGACGAATTAAAGGCGATTGTGGAAGCTGATGATACACAATCTACGGCTGAATTAGCAGCAGCTTTCGACGTTAGCGTCAAAACAATATTGGTCCATTTGCGTCAAATTGCCAAGGTAAAAAAGCTTGACAAATGGGTGCCCCACGAACTCAATGATCGCCAGCGCGAAGTACGCGTCGAGACGTGCCTTGCACTGCTCAACAGACACACAAATGAAGGAATTTTGAACCGCATTGTTACCTGCGATGAAAAATGGATTCTGTTTGATAACCGTAAGCGCTCAGCAAGTTGGTTGGATCCTGGTTCAGCACCTAAACAATGCCCTAAACGAAAACTTACCCCTAGAAAAGTGATGGTCACTGTTTGGTGGTCTAGCGCCGGTGTGATTCATCACAGCTTCTTACCAAACGGGGTGAGCATTACTGCAGATGTGTACTGTGAAGAACTGAACACAATGATGGAGAAGCTGGCGCATCTCCAACCAGCATTGGTCAATCGCTCGTCTCCGCTGCTCCTGCACGACAACGCGCGACCTCATACTGCACAGCAGACGGTCTCCAAGTTGCAAGAACTGGGGTTGGAAGCTCTCCGTCATCCGCCCTACTCACCAGACCTTGCGCCTACAGACTACTACTTTTTCCAGAATTTGGATAACTTCTTGGCGGGAAAAAAATTTAATACCCGAGAGGCAGTACAAAATGCCTTTGAAGAATTTGTTGCCTCCCGTCCAGCTGATTTCTTTAAGAAGGGCATCAATAAACTGCCACTGCGATGGCAAAGATGCATTGATTGCATGGGTGATTACTTCGATTAATACAAATAAAAAATTCATGAAAAAAATTCGTTTAAATTTTTTCATACAAAACGGCAATTTCATAGGTAAAGACCTATTATTTAACGTAACGTACGTAGCAATATCCAGACTAAAAGGTATTATCGATCATAAGCGTCTTAGTTTTGCTCGTGTAATTTTTTTTTATAGACGAAAAAATATCGTAACCCTGTCTGCAATTCTTTTTGATTATGATTTGATTGTTTAAATTTTGACTGTGTCTTTTACTTTTTTATATAATTATTTTTAAGTTTCGGTGTATTTTTATATTTTTTTTGCAACATTATACGTATTACAATTGGCTGATGTGTTTTCTTCGATCTATTTCACCACAACAGGCAAAAACCTGTAAAATAAGTTGATAGCTGTATCTTCTAAAGGAATTACTAAAAATACACAATATGATCCAGTGTCGTAGGATTTTTTCTTTAAATTGAAATCTTGGGGAGCCGCCGATCGGTATTAGAAAACTTTGGCACAACCTTGAACTGGTTCCACAAGGTTTTCCTGCTAGTGGAGCGGTCTAAGGCTGCCTTTACATGGGGAATCTTATTTTAGCCTTACAGTGACCGGACTACAGACCATAGAACTTATATTATGTTGAAAGATGTTGAAAATGTTCACACATAAAGAAAATGTATTTCTTTTCTTCTTTTAATTTCGCTACGTTCCGCGACGTGATTAGATACTTTTTGGAGTTTAATTTGTGGGACATTGGGCAGATTTACGTGATATTTTTTCCTTTTTTATAGGAAGCTCGCTAAGTGGTACCATAAAAACTTGATTAATTTTGCTTAGGTATTATTGAAACTAACTCAAAAAGTACCCACGTATTTTTTCAACTTTGTGTATGTTGATGATGTTATAATAACTTGCCGTCACTGTTATTTACACAGCAAGTAGTGGTATACGAATTTGTGTGGAGTAGTAGGTTATCACATATTAAATTTTGTGTTCAAGTAATACGTTTCTTCTTTTAAATTTTAAAACTGCATGAGACATTTTATTTTTTTTATTCAAGTTCTGACAACTTGTACGTCCTCTTGCATGGCTTATCGCACTCTTCATTAATTTTACTTTAAAGACTCTGTAACTATGTTATACAAATTAATAAATTACTTATGATTAAAAAAGTATAGTTTTCTAGCTTTTTAGCTTCAAAAGGTCTTGACTTGGTTAAGGAAAGAGTTTGGTAACTAACGAAGTTTTTCACAATTCGACTGTACCTACCTACATGCTTATAAGACGACTGTTAAAATATGCCTAAGCTTCTTCATTTTGGACGAATGCACGGTTTGTTTACCATGAACAATTTGAAAGTAAATTACAAAAAAAACAACAGACTTCAAGAAAAAAACACTACAAAGTGAAAAATAACTTTAATTTCGGAAGTCGGTGTCTTTGGACCTGTGTTTTAGTTTTTTGCCACCGACTTCCGAAATTAAAGTTATTTTTCGCTTTGTAGGGTTTATTTTTTAACCGACTTCACAAAAAGGAGGAGGTTCTCAATTCATATGTTATTTTTTATTTTTTTATGTGTGTTAGCTCATAACTTTTTTCTGGGTGAACCGATTTGGATGATTCTTTTTTTATTTGATAGGTGGTGCTTCACATGTGGTCCCATTTAAATTTGATCAAGGTCTGACCAGTAGTTTTTGAGTTATCCTTAATACTGCAGATTTTTTCCACTTAGTTTATATGGATGATGTGTTAATAATTTCCTGTCACTGTTATTTACACACCAAGTAGTGGTATACGAATTTGTGTGGGGTAGGTAAGGCAAGTAAAAAGTCAAAAATAAAAACTTTTTTGTAAAAAAGTTTTTTTAAGTCTAGTATTTATTTTTCACTTTTTAGTAAGTCACTTATAAATTTAGCTGTTACAATAGTTACAATAGCCTAAAAATGTCAACTGCTCTTCACCTTTTACAAAATATTCCTTTTCCCGATGCAGGGACGTTAATTGTCGAGGAGCTCTCTTGGTAAGAACCAAAAGAACTGCACCATATGCATTGTGACGAGTATAAATTGCTTGGCAACCATAATAAAGTAATCGAATCGCAACCCGTGAAATACTTATTTATTGGAACGAAGTTCCTTATCGCGCGTTGTGAAAGGAGGCTAGACGGAAAAAATTCTTACGAAAAGTTGTCACGACACTTTTTGCTATAGTAAGCTATTGTAAGCTGTGCGGCGTCGCATGTTTCTCTGTCTGTCTCTCTCTCTCTTATAGAAAGCAAGCCAGATATTTTCATTTCTATTTTGAATTTGAATTTAAAATTTTTATTTTTTAAAATATTAAAAAAAAAAAAAAAAAAAAAAAAAACTCTCTTTCTCTTATAGAAAGCAAGCCAGATATTTTCATTTCTATTTCGAATTTGAATTTAAAATTTTTATTTTTTTAAATATTTAAAAAAAAAAATGTTATTTTTTATTTTATTTAAATTTAAATTTAATATTTTCATTTCTATTTCGAATTTGAATTTAAAATTTCAAAAAAAATCTATACAGGGTTAGTTTTCAAAGACCAGCCAAATTTAAGGATGTGGTACAGACCATCAAACTGAACAACTCTCTCCATGGGACCAATATCATCATCGCGAAAAATTTATAAACTGTCCCATAAAAAACTTCAATACCTACTTGACCTAAATGTATGGGACCGCTGATTTTTTTTTCGTGATTACGATTTTGATCCCAAGGAGAAAATTGTTCAGTTTGATGGTCTGTACCACATCCTTAAATTTGGCTGGTCATTGAAAACTAACCCTGTATAGTCATATCATAGTTACGGTATCTAATAACTCTAGACATTTTTCTTTTGTAGTACTCTGCGTGTTTTTTTCTTTTTTTTTTTTTCTCATACTATAATTAGCAACAAATTGAGCTAATGTTACATTTTCATGAATTTCAGGCCTTTTTTCGTACTTATCGAACCAATTTTCCTTCCATATATTTGTACATTTTAATTAAAATTTTATTACAATTCCTTCACTAATTAATCGAAAGGAACTTCGTTCCATCCGGGTGTCCCTTGACACCTCTCAAGTTTTTTTGAGTAGTTCCGGTGGCCACCTCTGGTCTTCATCATCAGTTCCACTTCACCGAATGGTGCTTCTCGAGAGCAAATGTACGAGTTACTATAAAAAATACCCAAATCGCTATATGTGTGCCTATAAAATTTGAGGATTTCCCTCAATTTCCATGAGATCCCTTCATCAGATTCTGACTTGGTGACAATGGGACCACCTCGAGAGTATACCCTTTCAAACAAAAAAGGAATTTTTGCAAATCCGTCTTTAATATATGATGGAGTTATGCCCGAACATACATTAAAAAAAAATACAAACATCCGAATTGATGATAACCTCCTCTTTTTTGAAGTCGGTTAAAAAGGGGGAACATTTATATCAGTAGGCCGTTGGTAGGCGGTTGGACCAAATTTCAGCAAAAAAATACCTAATAGTCCGTAGCCTCACTTAACAAATTCATCATGCATTTATTTTCTCGAAGCTTCATGTCACTAATCAATCATTATGAAGCCTATTTAAACTTGATTAGTTATGAACAAAATATTAATTAATAACCAAATAAACATGCAGAAAAAATTTGCTAAAAATATTTCAAAAATATAATATACACTTCGCATGTGATAAATCGAAGAATACGTCGTCGTGTAGAATTTTTCTCACATATTCTTTAGATTCAAGGTCTTCAATAAAGTGTAGTATGCTCGTCGCTGTATGGAGTGTGCTTTGAATCACATTTTGCTTACCGACGACGTTCGAAAAGCTCGAGCCCAAGCAATTTAAAAGCACTTAAATTTGTTTCAAAATGAACAGCGGCGTCTTTTTACTCCCCAAAGTTTGTTTTGTAATTGTATCTCAATGAATTAGGTAGTCTATATGTTAGCTAAGAATGAGCAAGGTTTTCCTTGTATATATTTCTTCTAGCAATTTGATGTAAGGTAGGACGTGGCATAAAGTTTTTGTAGTTTTTAAGTGCCTAGGCCAGCGGAATGTTAAGTTGGGAATCGTAACACCCGTAGTGTGCCGAAATTTGATCACAAGAAATCACTGAACGTTAACGAAGCTTAAGGTGTATGTTGGGATCGCAGCAGGTGGCGTTCTTTAGTTTCTGCCTAAACCCACGGGAAAAAGGGGTGAGTTTATTTATGTATGTAAATCAAATTAGGAGATTGCTGGAGATATTCGACGGAAAATAGAACTCTTTGGACATGTCCATAACAGCTGATCCATAATTTTTGGTGTCGGCGATGCTTTCCGAAGTCTAAATTGTCTAATTTCTTATTTCTTCATTTTTCCGTTTTTTTTTTTTACATAATATATTACGAATTTTTCAACTATTAATTTATTATTATATAATTTTTTTCATTTATTCAACTTGTAATACATGTCGGAAATACGTTGAATCAATCGTTTGACTTTACTAATCGGGACGCCGATGCCACCAGGTGGCGCTGGACAGAGTCTATAACGCTCACGCTTGACCAGAGTTGAAGCAGACTTTGTTGTTGGCGGGTAAGCAGTGAACACGTTTAGAAACTGTCGCGCGTTCCGTATAGTTTTGTCGTGTACCTACAGTGTGTGATTCGCAAGTGTGATTAAGTTATAATTTGTTTTGAACTGCAAGCGGTTTTCTATTGCGCAATAATCAACACTACCCATAGTCTGCCCACAGTAATTAGAACATGACTGATAATAGCGAGAGAAAAGTACCTTCTCTGTCATCAGAAGTGTGATCCATGTTGGTTCAGGCGTAAAATAAAAACGCTGCAAGTGACCGTTGGCGTGCCATTTTCGAACAATACGGATGCGCGATCATGGTGCTGAGCTGATTTGTGTTTTGTTGAAAACTCACTGCAAAGTGGTCAACTTGTGGTGGCCATCAGTAAGGCGCTCAAACGAGCAGCATCAACATCAACGTGGCAATCTGTTGTGTTGGGCATAGGCTGTATGCAGAAATACCTTTGCCAAGTGATGCGCCGGTTGCGCCAGCGCCATATTGAACAAACAGTGTCTCTAATCGGCGTTTGAGTTTGACGTATCCCGATCGCGTATTAAGAACAACTACCGCGTGTACAAACCCAACACTATCGCAAATTACCAAGGACCGAGGTGGAGTGACTTTAAGAATCGAGCCAAGCAGCTCCGCAGCCGTCAGCGAAGCCCTTCGTGTGCTTTAAGTGTGGGAAACCAGGACATATCGCGGTCTGGTGCACGAACAGTGCAGCCAAGCGGATGGTGGGAGTGCTGCAAGCAGTAAACGGCGAGTGGATGTTTGCGTCGTACAACTACCCTCAGGCACGTTAGAACATAAAGGTGAGCTGTATTGTTTTGTTTACGATTCTGGTGCTGAAGTCTCGTCAGTAAATGAGTTGTGCAGCCAATTTGATTGGCAAATGAGTTAATAAAGTTGCTGCGTAGACTAGTATTGGTTAAACACGTGTATTCAGCACGGAAGATGTCTTATGTAGCCTATCGATTAGCGAAATCAGACTTAGTTCAATCGGAAGTTTAGAGGTCAGTTTAAGGTAGTGGAAGTTTTGTATGGTGATCGCTATACGTTAAGAGCTTTAAATTCTAACCGTACTTGCCAGTAATTTCACGATAGGTTCAGAAAGATGCCAGTAGGTCATGTACCAGTCGAAGTAGATAGTGATTACAGTGGTGATCAGCAAGCCCATGATATGGAAAGCATGTGAGTAGGGGTTCTCTATCGGCCGTATTAAAGTATTTTGATTCATGCGCTGGATGTGTGAGCAATGCGATTGCTGGTCGGCTGGAGAGCCGTGGCGTTAGAGTAGCTACTCGTGTGTGGGTTTCCAGGTGTTAAAGGCTCTTAGTGAAAAAGACGATTGTTAATGTGGATAACGATGGTACATGGCTCTGGTTGATGTTTTTTTGCTATGATTCATCAAAGTGTGTTTAGTTAATTTAGAGGAATTGTTTCGTTACAACTAAATGATTGGGAATAAAGTTTTGTGATTTAAAAATTGAAAGTCTTAAATGGTCAGAATTGGCAGAGTCGAACATGCACTGTGGTTGAGTTTTTGGTTGCAGGTTAACACACGAGGACGTGTGCAAGCAGGATGGCCGTGTCGGAAATACGTTGAATCAAGCGTTTGACTTTACTAATCGGGACGCCGGTGCCACCAAGTGGCGTTGGACAGAGTCTATAACGCTCACGCTTGACCAGAGTTGAAGCAGACTTTGTTGTTGGCGGGTAAGCAGTGAACATGTTTAGAAACTGTTGCGCGTTCCGCATAGTTTTGTCGTGTACCTACAGTATGTGATTCGCAAGTGTGACTAATTTGATCGTAAGTTATAATTTGTTTTGAACTGCAAGCGGTTTTTCTCTTGCGCAATAACCAACACTACCCATATTACGCCCGCAGTAGTTAAAACATGACTGATAATAACGAGAGAAAAGTACCTTCACCGTCATACATAATAAACTCTTTGGATTAAATTATGTGTCACGAACGCGAAGATGATAAAAAGTCACAAGTCAAAGTCAAATCAATTGTTGTAAAATACAAGTGTATTTCAAAATTAAAATTGCAACCGAATAATGCCTTCTACCAGTACAGGGGACGTTAAATTGATTGATTTTATTCAAATCGGAGGAAAAGGTAAGAAGTTATTGCGGGCAGGTGACCAATACCACTTCCAGGCTAAAAATAAAAATGATACTCTTGGCGTTGTGCAAATAACACCCTGCGATGCAATGCATCTGTGAAACTTTTAAGTTATTGCATAGTTAAGCTATTGCATAGCTTTTATCGCAGGCTTTGAGCGCGGCGACCGAATCAAGAAATTCCGTAACGAAAATAAAACCTAACACACCCCACTCCGCCTGCCGGAACAGCACTCTCTATTTTATTTACTCTGAACTTTTTGAACAGAGCTACAGCTATCATATTTGTACCGTCGGAAAGCCCAAGAAATTCCCTAAATTTTAGATAGATGTCGTGGTGTTAAATCAGGCATAACAAATATTTAATCTGTGGTTGAAAATGAGAAAAATAGTTTGTTGAATTGTCAGTTCAGTTAGTGTCAGTGAGTGTTCAGTGAAATTGTGTTGCGAGAAATACCCCTGGTAAATAATGTTTTTTTATGTGAGATTATATAGCATTTTGATCGTGATTTTACGTACTTTCGAATGATTTATAATTATACATGTGAATTCCAAGTAGTAAAATAAAAGCTACGAGTACAAGGTAAAAATATGCTTCATTCCTGTCATAAAAAATAAATAATAATTATAATTGCGTAGTGTTGATAAAAATGCTACCGCGGCAGTCCCCGAGTGCCACAGGTTTTCTTATTTTTTGGGCGGGAAATCATCAAATGACCTCTCTCGCTCTGGGCGGAAAGGAAGGGTTGTGTCAGACTCTTACTGACTAAAACCCACCCGTGTTCCTTCAGTTGCCTGTGCGCCAGAGCCACGGTAACTGTTTCGAACAACCCGCAACCCCGGGCAGGCATCGGCCCTCTCGGACCCCGTCAATTATGCTGACATCTCTTTGAGGCGCGCGTGAAAGACAACGCGCTGTCAACCCGGGCTTGGTCCTTACCGGACGGTGAGCTGCCCATTGCTCGCCGTCTGCAAGCCCGCGCCTACGGCCGGGAGTCGGCTATCGACTCCCGACGCCCAGGGTGTCTCCTCCTGCGGCGACTAGGGGCGTGAGGGCGCAATGATTGCCTCTCCCTCATGCGCTCCGTCCCCTCCTTCGCGAGCATTACTGCTTCGCAGAAGAAGGTGACTGCTTCCCATTCCCTCTCGCTCCGTAGCATGGCCTGAACCAGGGCCGGACGCGAGAGATCGCCGCCTTCGATCGCCGCCACTAGGACACAACAGTGATCCGCCTAAGCAGGGCAGACCTCTACCGTATGCTCCACCGTGTCCTCAGGTCGATCCACACAATGATAACACCCGGGCGTTTCCTCCCACCTTATCCTAAACAGGAACCTCCTGAAACAGCCGTGTATAGTGAAGAGGCCAGCGTCAGGTGGAAGGTGTGGACGCCGTGGCGCCTCTCAAGCCACTCCTCAAAGAGGGGAATTACCGCCGCAATTGTGGAGTTGCATTGAGGAATATGAAAATAGAGAGAGGGCGCTACTGTGCGTAAGTAAACATTAGCTCCGTACTTAAAAATCTTATAAAATAGTTATTGTGGTTATATCATAACAAAAAGTGATTAATGTTCAAGGTAAAAAGGACATAAAGTGATAAAAGTTGAAGTAACAGTGATTTTTCTAAAACCTAAAGAGAAACAGTGATAAATACATCATAACGACATTTATGTTCAAATTCAAAATTTTCCACAAACACCATAACAAACAGTGAAGTTCCAACAGCGACCAGAATTACCAGGATTACAAACCTCAAGTAAGGTAGGTGGTGTATAAGTTATCGCGGCTTTCGTAGGACCATCAGCGGGGTTGCGGGGTTAGAATTATTGGACGACACACAGAATTGAGCAAAAGGGAATATGAGGTTATGAGTGAGAAAAATAGGGATGGATTGACTTACTTGAGAACCTTCTGAATGAAACACGTTGACTCACGGACAGCCTTTGCAGACGTCCCACGTGTTTACTGAATTTCTTCCTTTTTTCACTGTGATGATTTCTTACTACCACTTGGTTTTTAAATGTCACACTTGTGTCGGCCAACACTTATAAAATAAAGAGTTTTTGAGTTTCTTAATATAATAGCGGTCTTTTTTGCGGTTTATTAGCGGTACGGTTACGGAGCGGGTTTATTGCAGCGCGGGGCGATGCGGCGCGGCGCGATGCGGTACGACGCGTGTGTTAGAAAGTGGATGAAACACTACATTTTTAGGTAATGGCATCCACTTAATTAGTAAGCTTTGAGTGTCAGAATGGCTAGTTATTTAATATGTAAGAAAGTATCTATGATTATGGTGTGTTGGGAAGGGATTTATGAAAAAAAGCACAGAAAGACAAGACCAGGTATTTATTTCAATTAGGCTTGTCAATATATGTAGGTAGGTAACGTTAATGAGGAAGCTATTATCCGTTCCAAAACTAGGTCTTCATGGAGAAGAAGGATAAGAAACTCCATGGCAGCTTGTTTTAGTCTTTTGTCAACACATTTTCACATTAGCATATTATTATTGTTAACACAAGGTCCGTTGCTCAAAGTTAGCAACTTTGTCAATGTAAAGAAAGAACATGAATATTCCTTAATTCGATTTAACACACATAAGCAATATTAGCTATATGTATAACACATTACATAACAACATAGATCAGCAATACTAATCAATATTATAATATCAATTATATACATAACTTACATGAACATTGTAGTCATTCGATCTTTCACTAGAAGTGATAATATGATGATCATAATTCAATCCATTTTACAATATAGGAAGAACTTCGCTATGCAGCGTGATTTCCTTA
This sequence comes from Griposia aprilina, assembly GCA_916610205.1. NCBI lineage: Eukaryota > Metazoa > Arthropoda > Insecta > Lepidoptera > Noctuidae > Griposia > Griposia aprilina. The sequence continues at coordinate 6,195,805 of OU744306.1, forward strand.
GGTACATTGGCTTTTAACAAGTTAATATTATGGACAATGGACACCACTCAGAATCTGTGAGTCTATCCTCTCCCGTCAAACCATCCGAACCAAGATCCCCTTCAAAATTGGCGGTAACTCATTAAAATCCCTCCATATTACTAGTCAGTACCACAAACATTGCCGCCCATTCTGCCGCCATTTTAGACCAATCAGAGATGGTTGTACATAATTGCTAAATATCTTTTAATATAGGTATTAATTAACAAATCTAGTATAATGGAACTATTTTAAAACTTCATAAGATTATTTAGCAATTTATTATGTATTTATTTGTAATCTTTATGTAAAATCTTATATTATATTAACATCATCTTTAAGATCGGTGTTCGATCGCGAGCTTCCTCTAAGCTCGATAGATGGCGTTGTACCATTTGGGTGCCTCGCTGAATCGCGGTGTTATGATGCTCCGCGAATATCATAAGTATTGTAACAAAATAAATTTTTGTTGTACTCGCTTTGGAACTAGTTGTTTTATTTAAACAAATCCTTGGACAGTTGTCGAGTGCCGAACATTTGGTCCTATCGAGTCGGATCGCGAAAGTGAAATCGCGCCGGCAAGTGAAGTGACAGTTTGTGTCGTGTGGTGAGGCATAGAAACCAGTGGTGGATCGCCCTGAAGTGCCTGTAAAATCCCCGGTGTGTGGTGATCAGCGGTGTACAGCAGCGCAGCAACGAGGTTTGCGGCCGTCGCCGCCAGGGGGCGCCACCAGTATTGAAGCTCACAACACGAGGCAACGGTGACAACATCAAGTGTGACTACACACTCGCAGCGGTATCAGCAATGACATCAAGTGTGACAACGACGTGCTAGGAGAGGTTTGGCAGACAAAACTGTGAGTTACAATCCCAGTTTTATTATTGTGTAGACTTGTAAATTTCTCAGTGAATTTTGAAGATAAACTTAGTGCAATTGTGTTCGAGACTTTTAAGAATTTAGTAGTATCATTGGACTTAGAATAATTACGGATAAGGTGTTGTGACGGGAAATCTATGCTCGATCTTTCTAATGTTCAAACGTGTTCTAAACACTTGTAAAAGTTTACCGGGTTTGTTCATTGACTTGTAATTTTTCGTCGGTCGCATTAGGATACATTTAATTGATTTATTAAAACTCTGTAGCTTTGTTGTACACAATGGAATCCTTATGTAAACTGCAATTAAACAACAAAACAATAATAGAAAAAGGCAGAATTAACTTTAAAAAATCACCTAAGGATCGTCTTACACAAACTTACATTGAAACAAGATTAGAATCATTAGAGGTACAGTGGAAACAATTTGTTGAAACGCATAGGCGCATCATAGAAAAAGCTACCGACGAAGAATTAACAAAGAATGTTTATTTTAAGGCAGAAACATATGATTTAACTGAAGATTTGTACATAAATTATAAGTCTGAATTAAAAGAGCACTTACTTCAACTTAGACCGTGCGAAAGTGCTAATCCCAGTAGTAATACACAATCGAATCAAAAAAGCTCAAATGTGAAATTACCACAAATTTCTTTGCCTACGTTTTCGGGGCTCTATTCTGAATGGGTAACGTTCCGTGATTTATTTACGTCACTGATCCATAAAAATGATGCACTAGATGACGTACAAAAACTCCACTATTTAAAGAGCCACCTATCAGGCGAAGCAGAACAGTTGCTTCGACATATACCTGTGACTGCGTCTAATTACAATGAATGTTGGTCGATTCTAAACAAACGATTTGATAATAAAAGGTTTTTAGCTAACTGTATGCTCAAACGGCTTGTCCATCAATCGTCAATTACTAAAGAATCATCAATAAACGTTAAAACGCTGTTAGACACGACTGTTGATTGTTTGCATGGTTTACGCAGTCTAGGTATCGATGTCAGCTCCTGGGATGCAATTATTGTATACTTAGGCTCCGAAAAATTAGATCACGAGTCCCGCAAATTGTGGGAACTAAGAATTAGTTCTAATCCTAATGATGATTTACCTACATTTGATGAGTTCAAAACTTTTATGGAGTCTAGGTTCAGAGCCTTAGAATATTTAGATCCTAAAGCTAATAAGAATAATGCTCGTGATAATCAAGCCAAATCTTTTCATGTCGCTTCTCAAAATTGTGTTTTATGTTCTGGAGAGCATAAATTGTGTCACTGTAAAACATTTGCTAAGAAAGATTGTGACGAACGTCGTGAGTTTGCACGAGTCAGTAAGCTTTGTTACAACTGTCTAGGAACAAACCATTCCGTCTATTCTTGTCGTCAACATACTAAATGTCACCTTTGTAAGAAGAAGCACCACACATTACTTCACCCAAAATCAACTGCCAATTCTGCTGAAATTGTTGATGGTTCAGCAGAAACGAAGGTGGTGGCTGCCAATGCAGCTACCTCTTCCAGTCAAAGCACGACTAAACCCATTTGTTGTTTTGCGGATGTTCACAACCAAGGTTTGTTAGCCACAGCCTTGGTCAACATTGAGTCAAGAACTGGTACTGCTGTTGTTTTAAGAGCTCTGATGGATCAGGGCTCTCAAGTCTCTTTCATTACAGAGGCTGCAGTTCAGTTGCTCGGATTAAAGAAAATACCTACTCACACCGACATATTTCGACTAGGCGATGACAAGGGTAACTCAATGCCGTCTAAGTGGATAGTCCGTTTTAAATTGCAGTCACGTCTAGATCCCACCTTTACTTTATTTGTCGATGCTTATGTATTGAATAGACTCACATCTCATCTTCCTGAAAATAAGATCGTTCAGGTATCGGCTTCGTTCTCGTCCTTAAAATTAGCTGATCCGTCCTTTGATACGCCAGGGAAAATTGATTTATTGTTGAGTACGCGGGTGGTCGGAGAAGTTTTATTGGATGGTTTAGTCAAGGGTCCGCCTGGATCTCCAGTCGCCCAGAAGACTAAGTTAGGCTGGATCTTGTCTGGTGAGATCCCATCGTCGGCACTCTCTAGGTCAGTATGTTATCATACTGTAGTACAGTCAGCGGATGTCAATGACCTTTTGCGTAAGTTTTGGGAGTTAGAGTCAGAGCCCTCAGTTCATAGTGTGATCTTGACTGAAGAAGAACAAAAATGTGAGGATTTCTACTCTAAAACCACCAAACGCGACGCAACCGGGAGGTATGTTGTTAAACTACCATTTAAAGCTGATTCGCCCAGTTGCACGTTTGGAGGGTCAGAGATCATTGCCCGTAGGCGCTTTATCAACCTAGAGAATAGATTGCTGAAGGAACCAGAATTTAGGACGAAGTATAGTGCAGTCATTAATGAATACATCGAACTTGGACACGCTGAAGTTGTCCCTGAGATAGAATTAGGTAATGATGCGTTCTACCTACCACATCATGCGGTGGTGCGTGAAGATAAAAGCACCACTAAGGTTAGGGTCGTCTTCGACGCTTCATGCTCAGGCCACAATGGTGTATCATTAAATAAGGAATTAATGGTTTGCCCAACCCTACAACCTGATTTGCGTCAAACTATTATGCGGTGGCGTTGTCATCCCATAAGTTTGATCGCAGATATCGTTAAAATGTACCGTCAGGTCAAGATTGCAGATGAGGATGCAAACTATCAGCGCATTTTGTGGCGTGATAATCCAGAAGCTGAATTGAAGCATATCCGGTTGTTGCGTGTTACTTTTGGAACATCCTCTGCGCCATACCTAGCGGTCCGGTCTCTACAACAACTAGCTCGTGACGAAGGAAATGATTTTCCTCTGGTGGCAGACCGAGTCCTTACATCATTTTATGTAGACGACCTACTAACGGGTTGTCAATCTGTCGCTGAGGGTGAACAAATTTATCACCAACTAAATGAATTATTAGGTCGTGGGGGCTTCAAGCTTCAGAAGTGGTCCAGCAACAGTGACGAATTATTAAACAAAATAAATGAAGACACTGTTAGGCAGGACAATTTAGAACTTAAAATAGATACACTTACGAAGATTTTAGGGTTAACTTATGATAGAAATTTAGATGAGTTTAGATATACCGTCCAACTTCCTCCACCCGAAACCCCTATAACCAAGAGAAAAGTGATATCTGACATCGCTCGTTTGTTTGACCCTCTCGGCTGGCTTGCGCCAGTGATCGTAACAGCCAAGGTGTTTATTCAACGCCTGTGGTTATCAGGATCCGAATGGGACGATGAACTTGCAAATCACCAGTTAAAAGAATGGCTTGGTTATAGAAACAACCTTAATCATCTTATGGATTTCCGATTGCCACGATGGATTCACACGAGTCAACTTGACGTCCTGCTAGAGTTGCACGGATTCTCTGACGCCTCAAATGTCGCTTACGCAGCCGCTGTATATGTTCGGTGTATTGACACCAATGGTCACGTTCATGTTAGTTTAGTTGCAGCTAAGACCAGGGTGGCCCCTGTCAAACAGGTATCCATACCTCGTTTGGAGTTATGTGGCGCCTTGCTGCTTTCAAAACTTCTTCGTAAAGTTTCCGACACCTTGGGTATCTGTAAAGAAAACATACATGCCTGGACTGACTCGACGGTGGTGCTCGCTTGGTTGAGCAGCCACCCCAGCCGTTGGAAGACCTTCGTCGGTAACAGAGTGTCTGAAATACTTACTGTTATGGAAAATAATCAGTGGTCGCACGTCCAGTCCAGTGATAATCCCGCAGACAGTGCGTCACGTGGCGTGAATCCTTCCGAGTGCGCTGACCTAGAGTTGTGGACACAGGGACCTTGTTGGCTGAAAAACAAAGAAATTAATTACAGTAGAAAGGAAATTAAAGAAACTAACCTAGAGGAACCTAAAAATCATTAGTTGCATGCAACACAGTAGTAAAAGAAACAAGTGAGGATTCCATAATTTCAAAATATTCATCTCTTAGAAAACTTACCAGAGTAATAGCTTATTGCAAAAGGTTCTTAAAATTTAAAAATAAAAATTATACTACGAAATTTGATAATTTTCTAACACATCCTGAAATTCAAGGGGCATTACTTACCTGCATAAAATTATGTCAAGGGGAACATTTTGAATTGGAGATGGATAGTTTAAAGTTAAAAGGAGAAATAAATAAAAAGGGGGTACTTACCTCACTCAATCCTTACCTGGATAAGGAACAGATTATGCGAGTTGGCGGTAGATTACACAGGGCCAGCCTTCAGGAAGACTCGAAGCATCCTATAATTCTTCCTCGTAAGGCACATTTAACCCACCTCCTGATAGCTGACGCTCATGAGAGTACGTTGCATGGCGGGCTTCAGCTGACTCTTACTTACTTGCGATCCAAATATTGGGTAATAAACGCAAAGAGTACAGTTAGGCACTTTGTACGCAAATGTGTTATTTGCATCCGTCATTCCGCTCGGTCTGTACATCCTTTAATGGGGTCATTGCCCTCTGCAAGGGTCAATGCAAGCCGACCTTTCTTTAGAAGTGGCGTGGACTATGCAGGTCCTATTAGCATCCGGCCTACCAAAGGTCGCGGTTATCATTCCACTAAAGGCTATATGTGTTTATTTATATGCATGGCCACTCGGGCTATACATTTGGAAGTCGTCAGCGACATGACATCGCAAGCCTTTTTAGCTGCCTTCAAGCGCTTTACAGCGAGGAGAGGCCATTGTGGTGAGATGTGGAGTGATAACGGCACTACCTTCGTGGGAGCTAACAAAGAATTGAAGGCGTTGTTCAACCACGAAAGGTCCGGCATAGCACCTGATATTGCCGATTGGTTGGCAACCAACGGAACAACTTGGAGCTTTATTCCTCCTCACTCCCCAAACTTTGGGGGGCTTTGGGAGGCTGGAGTGAAGTCGACCAAACACCATCTTAAACGAGTAATTGGTACAAGCACACTCACTTTTGAGGAACTGACGACAGTGCTTGCCCAAATAGAAGCTTGTCTGAACTCCAGACCGATTTCCACCATCAGCACTAACCCAGAAGATCCATGCCCATTAACACCAGGTCATTTTCTAGTAGGCGAGCCTCTGCTTCTCGTTCCCGAAACTAATTTTGAGAACTCTAATATTAATACGCTGAGAAGATGGCAGTTGACTCAACGCAGGGTTCAGGACTTCTGGCGTAGGTGGTCGCGTGAGTATCTGGTTCAATTCCACCAAAGGAACAAATGGGCGTATCAAACCGTAGAACCGAACTTGGGTGACGTAGTATTGGTTATGGAAGATGATCTTCCACCTGCAAGATGGCTCTACGGTCTCATTACCGAAAAGCATACTGGCTCGGACAAAATCACAAGAGTGGTTACATTGCGCTGTAAAGGTTCTACAATTAAGAGACCTGTGTCAAAATTAATTGTGCTTCCTGTCACTTCTTAAATACCTAGTATGTACTTGCTTACGTTTATTTGAATTTATGTTAGGATTAATTCATTATTAGTTAAGTTACAATTTAAGTTAAAATTAAGATAGTATATGGTTTCAAGGTTTAGTTGTTACTTTTTGTTCACATACAGTCCACTAGTGTTTGCACTTCCCACCGAATCTTGTGTTTGTTTCACGGTGGGCGGTCATTTAGTTTTCATGTTATATTAGATGTCTTGTTACATCTAAACTAAGTTCTGGACATTCTGTCCATGGTGGGCGGGATGTTCGATCGCGAGCTTCCTCTAAGCTCGATAGATGGCGTTGTACCATTTGGGTGCCTCGCTGAATCGCGGTGTTATGATGCTCCGCGAATATCATAAGTATTGTAACAAAATAAATTTTTGTTGTACTCGCTTTGGAACTAGTTGTTTTATTTAAACAAATCCTTGGACAGTTGTCGAGTGCCGAACAATCGGAGAATCGTCTAAAACGATTTGTTACTTTTAAATTGCAATATTAAATCATGAGAAATATTACTAGTATCATATTAATTATTATTTAATCATTTAATGTAATACTAAGATAATATACATTTGTTCTGACTATGTAAAACCACCAAACATGACTTGTTTGAAAACTCTAGAATCGTTGTTTGTGAAGCAGCCTTTTAAGTCAGAATAAATACCATTTACATTAAATACTTCTGTCTATGAAATATCAATTAAATAAATGCTATTATCATATATTTTAAATTAAGACCTTTCTATTTATAAAATAATAATTTACGTTTAATAAAACATAGTTGAAATGGAACGTTTCCATACGTCAATGTCATTATCATCTGACAGCTGACTAGAGATGAGTCGTACTAGGTAAATTTTATACTAGGTGCACCTAGTCCAATTCCGTACAAATACTCGATCCAAATACCTGTTCCACCTAGTCCACGAAGTACGCAGACTTTAAAGTAAGCATAGTCTTTGCGTACCACCGGTACGGGTACGTGTAGGTACACAGTACCTGCGTACCCAGTAATGAATTGTAATCTTCCCTCCATACTTTACACGGGCTTAGGACTGTCAACGTAAAGATTTATCTACATTGTAGATTTTTGGCGTATTTAAAAGATTTCAATTTTTGTTTTTTTCAGAGTAGTCAGATTTTTCCCTTTTTTTTGATTTTTTATTTTATTTTATTTTTTAAACTGGTCTAACATATTTTTATAAACTATTCCAGCAGGGTGAGTACTGGATGGTGATTGTGGTTGGTCTGAATGTCTGATAGTGGCGGTTGTTGGTTAGTCTGGGCTGCTATCACTGGAGCTGGGTCGTTTCTTCTAACTAAACTTACGAATGGATGTTTACGTTTTATGTGCTTTGTAAGGTTTGATACAGAACTTTTAAAACTCAGTTGTATTTTACAAATGTTACACTCAGCTATTTGTTGGCCTTTGTCCGTAAAATGATCCCAAGCGACACTACTTCCTTTGGGAGATACTTTATTGTCTTAATATAAATAAAATCAAAAATTCTACCACAACAGACTTGAAACAAAACCGATTGCAAAATAAGTCCGATACGCGTATCCGATTGCGACGTCCAGTAGGTATCAATACGGCGAGCCCGCGTCCTTACCGAGATCACATTTACATGAGTCCATACTTGATTCTCGACTGCATTTCATCTCAGTATAAAGTCTTCATCACATCGACTATTTCCAAGTAACTAGTGTACAAAATAGGCAAACACGAATACGCGTTGCGTGACTTTTAGGACCATTGAAATATGGTTCAAATCAAATGACTGACGTACGAATAATTTAGGCAAACACGAGTGAGCGGCAAAGTTGACTTGCTATCTCGCTTCCCCGCACCGGTACTTTGACTCGAGTGGGCCACGAGAGGGGCTCGGGGGCGGGAGATGCCGTGCCGTGCGCCGCCTGAGACTAAAGATAGAGACTAGATGGATCGAGTATTTTTAAAGTTGGAATAGGTGCAACCTAGTCTCATTAAATACCTAGTCCCTGGATCTGTTCTAGTATATACGCTTCATCTCTACAGCTGACGTTCTTATTGTGATTTTAGATTAGATCATTAGACAACATCAATATTTGTGATCAATAATCAATCAGTTATTCGCCTCTAAATATGAATACTCTCACACGTGCGTCTGACTCGAATTTCATTGCAGGAGTGTTGTTACAACTCACTGTGCATTCATGCTGCGGCGGAAGCGCCACGATTGGCGCGTGTGATGAGCATCCCTCTCGTTCGGTTGTCCATACAACCGAACGAGAGGGATGCTGAATTTGCTGATTTTTTGCTGGAATTCCTTCCCTTCCAATTCCCATGAATTGGAAGGGAAGGAATTAGCTCAAAACGTCGGTCGACAACATTACAGTAACTTATCACTAAAAACTTACGCGAGCAGAAGGAAAGAATAACGAATTATCTATCTCATTTTACTATAAATAGTACACAAAATAAATGAAAATAACTAGACTGCATGGAAATTTTATTTTGAAAACAATGCCACCTATCGCTGAATAGAGAAACTAACATCAAATTGCGAAGTCAATTTCCGAAAAACAACACCATCTATTGCCGAAGAGAGAAACATACACCAAACGTCAATACTTCAAGTACTATCACAATCCACTACTAGAGGGCGCTACTGGTCGTAAAAATAAACAAATGGCTTCTGAATGTGCAGGATGTTATCAGAAAATACCAGACGCAGAAAACCTTAAATTTGCGCATTGCAAAAACATACGATTTAAATGTTCTAATGTTTCAATTCATCACTTTACAAAATTGATGACTTCTGAGCATAAAAATAAAAGGCAATGTCAAGCTTGCTACTACAAATCTCCTAAAGTCGGTAATACGAATACCCCTATACGCCTATAAGACCGTGAGCTACCGCAACAAACAAAACCGTCTTCTGAAGAAAATAATGTCACCATTAGAAGAGTGAACACAAACACAAACAACTACACTTTTAACTCTGAAGACCTAACTATGCTAGGCGACACTTTGAACACAGAAGAAAAGGAAACAGCTATTCAAACCGAACTAACGCTAAAAAATCTAAGTGAAATTATAATACTGCGCCTTAAAGAAAATAATAAATCCATTATAACTGAAATTAAAAATACAATCCAAACCCAGACAAATAAAGCCATCACTAAATTAAAGGTAGATATCCAATATAAAACAGACGCCTTAAATAAACACAACGAACTAAGAAAGAAAGAAATAGAAAAAGTAAACTTAACAATTGAATACCTTACAAAAGAAAATGAGAAACTAAAAAAATAAATTTTAGATGTAAAGAATAGAAAAGATAATCCGACTCGAAAGGAACTACATACAATCACAATGTAGACCGAATCTGCGACCTACCTACCACCAACGTAGACACTAAGAATCACTCCTTTCGAAAACATAGACTGACCTTGTAAAATTCTCTTCCAAAACATGCAAAGCATATACAACAAGCAACACATTATAGAAGCATTTGTAACAGAAAACTGTCAAGCTATATGCATATCGGAGTCATGGCTATTTGAAGACAAAGTTTCCCTTTGTCAAATCAGTGGCTATAATATTGCATCGTCATACTGCAGCAAAATTCGAGGAGGAGGCGGCGTATGCATCCTCTTACAAGAACAAATTGAGTATACAGAGAAAAATGATATCTCAGACATGTCTACAGAATATGTACTGGAAGTGTGCGCTACTGACTTACCTAAACAAAACCTTTTATTAGTTTCTATGTACTGGATGAAATAGAAGAGAGGAACATATATTTATTGATAAATTAAAACAAATCATAAACTATTTAAATATTAAGTACAATAAATTTAACATTGTTATAGTTGGAGATTTTAACATTAATATTTTAGGCAAAAACTTTCAAACTAACCAGTTTCTGGATCTCATGCTAGAATAAAAATTCCCTCAACATATAAAAAAACTTACACGTGTTACAGAAACATCCATTTACGAATTTCATCGACAAAAATATGTTTACAACCGTAGAAAATTTCGGACTTTCGGACCACAGTGGAACAATTATAAATCTAAGCATACTTCAACCAGCGAAAAAAATGACCTGGCACACAAACAAAAGATTTTTTAACATAGCGAACATTAAGAAAGGAGATTGACCGAAATTAGAATCACTTTAAAGTAAAAGAGTATGGACATAAAAATGTACTCACAAATTATATATATATTTTTTATCTTTTCTTAGTTCACTTGATCAAAATCGTATGTGGGGTTAATATTTTGTATTTTATTAGTTATTTATTGAATATTATTGCATCCTTCTATAGTGGCGTATTTTAGTGAAAGCAGTGTTGTCAATTTTAAGAACCTCCCCATAATCGGTCATAACGGAACTATAAGGGCAGACGCTGAGTTTTAAAAATAATTTCAACAATGACATTTTTCCTCGTTATTAATATTTTTATTTCTAATAAAGATTATTAAAATAATATTATTTTACTAATTAAAAATATTTAATGACATCATCTGACGAGCTCTTGTCACCGTCTGCGTTCCAACTTTATTAGAACCTAATGGCTTGGCACGCGACGATGACAAGAGACCGGACGGCATGTCTTTATTTCCATGGAAGGTGGGTAGGCCTGTAGTGTGGGACGCAACATGTGTCGATACTTTTGCGCCATCCCATCTTCCAGTCTCGGCGTGCTGTGCTGGCGCCGCTGCTACGGCTGCGGAAAACCTCAAGCGGTGTAAGTATAACAACCTTATCGGTAATTATATTTTTGGGTCGTTTGGGGTTGAAATCCTCGGGCCGTGGGGTCCGAGTGCCCATGTTTTGTTCAAGGAAATCCAAACGCCTGTTTGACACATCCCGTGACCCAAAGGCTGGATTTTACCTTGGCCAGAGGCTAAGCATTGCCATACAACGTGGCAATGCCGCCAGTCTCTTGGATACATTACCAGTCGACAGCGATGCGGAGGAATTTTTCGACGCCATCTTTTAATTTGTTAATAGTTATAGTTAGGTTAGGTTATCATATTTTAATTGCAAATATTATTCTATTGTTGAATTAAATAAATATACAATATTGTTCTATGAAAAATCTTACCATAGTTGACAAATCACTCATGGTCAGGGTGATTTACATTAACTGTTTGTAATACTATCACGGGCAATGTGAAAGGTGGACTGGCAAAAGTGTCATTGTCAATATGTCAATCAAAGCATTGTGTCACTCGGCAGAGAACTTTTGTCTTTACCTATGCATTGATGGTTGTTGAGTTTGTTGTGCTAATAATAATAATATCATTGCGTTAAGTTCGTGTACAGTCGAGTCTTCAGATTCCTGCACGATCAAGAACTCTTTTGAAGACCATTGTACTGTTTCTGTGCTGGTGGTGTGGATTGTGTAGAACGTTTTTACGACTACGGTCCGTGTTGTCTGTGCAGTAAATCACCAACGATTTAGTTAAAAATGTCACGATATGTGAATTGTTCCCTTTCTATGGTACATCCTCTACTCCGTCGTCAGGTCGGGGAGGCAACGGATGTAATGGTTAGAATATTACGATCCTGGATTACTCCAGCAACGGTTAGTATCTCATAATTATTCAGTTATGAACTATTGTAATTGTTTACCACTTTTCTCGAAACACAGTTTTTAGACGTATGTGCAAAGGTAGATAGGTACATCATGTTATATTATCAATAATATTGTATTGATAATATAGATAATATGGATACTGAGAAACTGTGGCTCAAGTCTTTCAGTACTATTTGTATTTTTGTTTTTACTGTTAAGTCTTACAGCTATTACGAGAAACTGTTTAACTGTGTTCAAATATACATGTAAATGCATCATGATGAGATAAGAACCACCCGTTTTACTTTTCTTAGTTGGTGTGGTTGTTTATTTTGTTTTGATTTCGCCGATCTGTGTGACAATAATGTATATTTTCTATTAAACTATGGCTAAGATTAATATCTTAACAGAATAAATTATATATCTATTATATTTATTTTTAGATGTCAGTAGAGGATGTCCTTTGTCAAGAATGTTATACAATACTAGAAAGCGCATCTCAAAACTTGTCAAGTTGATCAACAGTAGTACGAGCTTATGGACATCAACAAGTGTGCTTTGTCTGTGGATCTTCCATATTAAGAGCTAAGACACACAAAGTATCAATTGATAGCCCTGAAGGAAATGTCATCATGTCGTGAATACCTACTCAGCAGGTATCTATAATTTTAATAACACATGCTGCATTAAAATAATGTAATAGTTCTCGGATTGTACACAAACACATCATGAAATATGGAGCATGCTATTTCCAAGTTGTTCATGTGTATTTCTCCTTTATTTCACATACCACAATGGCTTTAGACCCTCCCTATATAAATGTTAGTCTAGCACGTATGGGCTTAAGATTTTATTATTGTTTTCAGGTACACAGACTTGAAAGAGTTTGCTTACGTTGTTGGACTAATGCCTATAGAAGTGTCAGGAGACAGAATCTGTATGATCAGGATAGGCAACAGCAGATTGTTCATGAAGAGACTGTTGCAGCACAAGAGAATATGGATGTTCCTACATCAAGACATGAGGTGGTCGGTGGATCAGAAACATCTATGACTTCAAGGAATTTCTCAATACCTACACCACCACCACAACCCATTCAGCAATTGCATCAGGATCATAATGTTGTACACCACCCTAAAATAATTTCACGTATTTATAAAAGAGCTGCTGCATCATCACGGCATTGTATTTTTGGAGAGTGTAGGAATACAGAACGTTTTTTGGTACCATCTGTTATAAAGGAAATGTTACTGTTAGAGCATAAATTGTATGTACCAGCTAGTGCCCGAATATGCAGTCATCATCTCAATATTGGATCTTGGAATGAATTACAGTTTCATTATAATGACTTTACTGGGAGCCAAATGGATGACATGATGTCAATTATGGATAGAGGTACTCGCAGACAGTACAATTTTTCTAATATTAGAGAAATGAATCCACACCTCTGTCATTATTGGTTAGGTATCAATCCTGATCAGTTTTATCAATTGTTATCACACATACCACAGCTGGCACGGGAAACTCCTTGTCCTGATGTGGCTTTATGTATTATGCTTGTTAAACTTAGAACTGGTGACAGTAATGAGCGATTATCTACAGTGTTTCAACTTCCTAGAAGCACTTTAGAAAGGTACATGTCTAAAGCAAGAAATTGTTTGGGTAATACATTTGTACCCTTGTATTTGGGACTTGGTCACACGTCAATACAAGATGTGGCAGCTAGAAATAAGATTATTCCAGACGGTTTATTTGGAAATCCAGATATGTCAGTTTCTACCAAGCCAGCAATTGTTATCTGTGATGGTACTTATGTCTACGTGCAAAGCAGTAGTAATTATTTGTACCAAAAAAAAACTTATAGCCTACATAAATATGTTAATTTAATCAAACCATTTTTGTTCGTCTGCTGTGATGGATTCATTTTACAATCACTTGGCCCATTCCCAGCAACCACAAGTGACTCGGACATTATGTCCACTGAATTTCGCAATGAAACATCTATATTACGAAATTATTTTAGGCCTGGAGATGTTTTTATTTTAGATAGGGGCTTCAGAGATGTAATTGGCGAATTGCACAGCCACGGCTATAAAGCATATATGCCTGAGTCTGTTTTGGAAGGTAAAAATCAGTTGACCACAGAGCAGGCAAATCGATCAAGATGTGTTACAATGTGTCGATGGGTGGTTGAAGTTGTAAATGGGCGAATAAAACGCGATTTTAAATTATTTCGGCAAGAATACTTCAATCGTGCATCGACACACCTGATGTTAGATTTTAATATTGCATGTGCACTTTTAAATAAGTTCCATGCACCAATTGTTGACCGACCTGATGCTCAACAGTTCGTGGAAATAGCTAAAGCTAGATTGAATACAAGAAATTATTTGGGAGAGTACATACAAAATGAAAATATTAATAGAAGGAGAGCTATTTTCTTAACCATAGATACTGAACATCCACATTTGGACACATTTCCAAGACTGTCATTACATGATCTGATGACAGTAGCTCTAGGTTCCTATCAGATTAAACAGGCTCGGTCGTATTATGGGGAGCATGTCCGTAGGAACGGAAAATACGAAATTGCACTAGCAAACGACATTGAGGATGACTTGCCATTGGTACTGGGAACGGACAAGTATTTAGTAAGGGGAAGAATTAAATCACGACATGTTAGCAGTAAGGTATACTACGCTTACATTTTAGTTAATAGGGCTACAAGTAACTCAATAGCTGATATTACTGACTATTATTGCAATTGTTTGGTGGGTAATCGGACAGTGGGATGCTGTGCTCACGTTATGACCATTTTGTGGTATCTTAGTTGGGCTCGTTTTAGGTCTGTTGAGCCACCGGCTCCGTTTTTAGATGACATATTTTATGAATATGATGATAACTAGCGACCCGCCCCGGCTTCGCATGGGTGCAATGTAGATACTGTGTCAGTGTCAGTGTGGAGTGATTAATAATATTATGTTATAAATAAAGGTAGATAACATATTGGATTGATTTACATGCACGCGCCGCGCCCGCCGTCCGCTGCCACCTGCGACGGACGTACGGCCCGACAGCCGCTCTGCCCCTCATCTTAAATTCTGATATCTATAAGATAGTCCTTATAATGTATGCTGTAAAGGGCAATTTTGATCTATTATTAAATGCACACCGTATCTATCGTATTTAATTGGATAAGGAATAATCCTGTATTGTTTAAAATAGCTTCGTAGCTTCGCCCATATTTTTTAGTAATATGTAAAAGATAGAAATGGTTACTGTGGATTATCCTTACGAGATAGACATATACCATCGCAAACCTTTTTGTAAATCTTTTTAAGATATACAATTCCGTAGTACATTATTTTGATCTATCTCGTAAGATTTAGCCAGCGTTTGCAATGTAAGCGCACACACATGTTTGTTACGACATCACATTACAAATGTTTGAAATTCTCGGCTTTTTTTCTAAAATAATATGCATGTATTTCTACATATAAACCTTCCTCTTGAATTACTCTGTCTATTGATGAAAACCACATTAAAATCCGTTGCGTAGTTTAAAAGATCTAAGCGTACAGACAGCAGGAACGACTTTGTTTTATACTATGTAGAGATGTGGACCAACAAAACTATTTCATTTCTTTAATCAAGCATTTTTATTTTCTACCTACACAAACCTACATTTAGTACATTGGTTTGTTGGAACTATTTTCTGTTGTCTTATGTGAATTCAAATCATATTGTTGTAAAGGACTGCTTTTTTTGGTGGAAGGCATGACAACACTAACTTCAAAACTAAACAGAAAATCAAAGTCCAACAAAAATCCCACAAAATAAATGGATAATTTTTATTTCCTTTGAAAGTATGATATCACCCCTCTTTTATATCCAATTTATACCATCATACAAAAAAAAAAATGTGCAACGGCGGTCAGTAGACAAATGGGCATTTTCCTTTAAATCTAAGTACACAAAACTGGCACCATATTATACAAAAAAACAATAATATAAATGAAAATTATAATTCTTTCAACAATCTCTTAATAAAAAAAATTAACCAATGTATTCCTGTGTGTTTTTCCAGTGTCTTTTATCAGTATAAATATTTATTTTAGTGCTTTTTTTTCGGTGTTAATAATATTTTTTATTTAGGTAAGTGTATTTTTAGTAATGTTAAAAGTTGACTGTAGCGACGCCGGAATTAGTGCCAGTCAACCTGCCACATCGCTCGATGTTCAGGTGAGATGTCCCCATTGCTCCCAGCCGCGCTTCTTTAAAGGTGAACGAGGGATACGGATACACTATGGCAAGGTTCACAAACCTCATAGTGTACTTTTGTGCTCCCCAGCCACAACTTCATTACTTTCAGACCACAATCCTTGGAAAACGCTTTCAAAAAAAAAATCTACACCTGTTTTAAAGAGAGTTCCCCGGGGCACAAGGCGGTCTGTTGCTGTAAGTTTGACGCGATGTCTCTGCTTTGCGACCCAGGAGAATTCTTACAGCGCCTGGGAGCAACTACTCACCTTCCGTTATAGGATTCTGCATGTCCAAAAAAAATTGGCAACATATACAACTTTGACAAACCAAATTAAAGCAAACTGTAACAATTCGACTCTCATTTTGGATCCAAAATTACCTGTTTTCAATAACCTTTCATGAAAAGGGTTATGTTCACATGTAGAATAAAAATTAAGTGAAGGTGACATCAGGGGAGCGGCAAGGCTATTGTTTCAGTAGCGATGTGGTGGCGCCCGACTCGCCAGAAACTCTTTCCACCCTGGAGAGCACACATCCAGCGCCTGTTACTTCCCCCCAGCTGATTGCAGCCGTGAGCTCTTTCCGAAGTGGTGCCGCCGGTGGTCTCGGCGGCCTGACTCCTCAGCATTTCAGATTTATTGAGTTCAGGCGCCGGGGAAGCTGGTGAGTTGCTTTTGAAGGAGCTTGCGGCTCTAATTATTCTGATGCTCAACGGCGGTGTGAATGATGCCGTCGTCGATATCTTGTACGGGGCCAACTTATTTGTCCTGCGCAAGAGGGACGGTGGTATGCGTCCCATTGCCGTTGGGTGCACCTACAGGCGTACGGCAGCCAAAATATGCTGCAAATTGTATGGTGAAATTCTGACCAACAAGTTCCAACCCCTACAGCTTGGCTTTGGATCCAAAGGGGGCTGCGAGGCTGCCGTACATACATGCCCTATCTAGTTTTTTAAATGCCAGTAAAGGTGAGGTCATCCTCAAGGTTGACGTTAAGAACCCCTTCAACTACGTTAACAGAGTCACTTTGTTGGCTGAAGTAAAAAAAGAGTTACCAGAAATGTATGGTTTTATGTGGCAGTGCTACAGGCACCCATCAAAATTATTATATACAGACAACGTTTTAGAATCTGCAGTCAGATGCCAACAAGGTGATCCTCTCGGGCCAGTCTTTTTCAGTATGGCTATTCACCCCATAACACAACAACTAAATTGAAAATTCAATGTGTGGTATTTAGATGATGGAACACTAGCAGGTGACGTAGTCACCATTCTAAAAGATTTTCAATTCCTAAAGCAGCAGTTCCAATCCAACGGTCTTGAACTGAACTACTCAAAAATGCTAAATTTACCTTTGTGACAATACCGACAGACAATCGACTTCACAAAAATTCAATTCAATTGCCCCAGATATCAATGTTTTGGTAAAAAGTTCACTGCACCTCCTAGGTTCTCCAATTCTAGAAGACAGTTTTTCACCATTCGTCAACGAAAAAGTTAAACATTTTAACGATATTTCGGATAGACTTTCCAAAATTTATTTACATTCGGCGTTCACCCTTATCAGATATTGCTGTTTCGGTCCAAATTTTATGTATTTTCTCCGTTATTCCTCTTTATGGAAGCAGAAAAAGCAGAAAAAAAATGGGGTGGGGGCTCAAAGTGACCTGGACAGCAGCACGGAGATGCTGTCGGAGGTCATGCAAGAGCTTTCCATAGGCGGTGACGCAGTGCAGCAGGAGTGCCCAGCTTAGGAGAACTCCTGGCAACCACAGACTGCTAGCATCGAAGAAGAGAGAGAAAGGGAGGGACTCAGAAAGGAGGGGAACGCGTTCCCGTGATCCAAGAGACACAGGCTACCAGCTTCTGGATGAATACTCTTCAGGCAGAACAAGAACCATGCAGGCTAGGGATGTCAAGATGCAGGACGCTCCTGCACCGTCAACTTCCAAGAGCGTTCTGCATGCTGATCTACCCTCAGCTCCCCAAGGACAAGGAACGAAGAGCAAGCAGGCCAATCTGCAATCGGTTCATGAGGACCTGTTGCTCAGAATGACGAGAGCATTCTCCCGTGGCGTATCGATGGAGGCAGAAACCTCACAGAAGAAAGAGGATGACGATCAGTTCGAGGACTGCCTGGATCAGGTGGACTGAACGAAGACTTAACTAAAAAGCAGAACCATACCTTTTAGACAAAATTGATCATATTATTCGAAGTACACTAACATCCATTTTAAATGTGGCTTTGGACGACCGCGCGTGGCTGCAGGCCACACTATCCATTCGTTTTGGTAGGCTCGGCGTCCGCAAAATTTCTAGTGTATTCCTACCAGCTTTCCTGTCGTCGGTCCACAGCACCGAAAAGTTAACCACAAGAATCTTAGCCCCTTCTCAGGTTAACTCTGAAGTGCCGTGTTTGACCGATGCGGTGAATGCTTGGAAATTGGCTTGCCCGGACTCGGTTCAGCCCGAGAACCCGTCTTCCCAGAGACAATGGGATGAGCCGCTCTGCAGGTTGGTACGGAATAAACTTTTTAATTAATACGTTCACCAATACTGCCGAGCATGCCCACCTGCTGGCTGTGGGGGAATGGGAGTCGGGCCTCTGGCTTCAGGTGCTACCGTTACCCAACCTAGGCACTTTGCTGGGTGATACCACATTCCGGCTCGCTACATGTTTACGTCTAGGCACTCGCTCCTTGCGGGGCTCCGCATTGCTGTCAATGTGGTGAAGCAGTCGACCGCCTCGGAAACCATGGCCTATCCTGCAGCAAGAGCGCTCATCGGATGGCACGTCACGCCAGCATTAATGACATCATCCGTCGAGCTCTTGTCACCGCTGGGGTGCCAGCTGTTTTAGAACCCAATGACTTGGCACGTGACGATGGGAAGAGGCCAGATGGAATGACCATAATGCCTTGAAAGTTGGGTAGACCTTTGGTGTGGGATGCAACTTGTGTCGACACCCTCGCGCCATCCGATCTTCCTAGCACGGCGGGCTGTGTTGGGGTGGCTGCTGTAGGAGCAGAAAACCTCAAACGGCGCATGTGTAACAACCTTATGGGAAACTACCTAGTCTTGCCATAAATATTGTCACGAAGGAAAACATTTTTTTTTTTGCAAATAATATTTATTACTTTTACAGTGTGTTAGTTTAATACATTAAAATAAAACAATTTAAAATATAAAAAGCTTATTCGAAGTGGTCTCTATTGGCTGCAATACAGTCCTTTAAACGTTGAGGCCAGTTATCAATAGAAGCACGCATTCTTTCCATGGGAAAATTCTTCACTGCCAATCGTATGGATTGTTTTAGGGACTCCAAATTATCATGGCGTTTAGAGCAAGCCATACTCTCTAAAACTGACCATAAATCATAATCCAGCGTATTAAGATCGGGAATAGACGACGGCCAGTCGTCAGATCTGATGAAGTCCGAAACGTTCACTTTCAACCAAGACTGCGTGGACCAAGCTTTATGACCCGGCGCCGAGTCTTGTTGGAAGGACCATACTTGGTTATTGAACATGGTGTTGTTAAGGGGCTTAACTACCTTCTCAAGAATGGTATCTTGATACACTTGTGCCGATGTTTTGATACCTTTTTCACAAAAATATGGCTCAGTCACTCCTTCATAGCTAACACCCCTATAAAACCATCACTGAAATTGGATAATGCCCACGTTGCACTCTGTCGACTATTGGGAAGCTTCCTTAGAGCTTTGAGCATAAATTCGGTCATTTTGTTGCTGTTGTTGCTCAATTGTAAAGATTTCCTCATCCGTAGACAAAAAAAATCTGTGACCTCCCTTTGCGTACCGCTTCAGTAATTATCAGTTAAAAAATTACCAGTGCGGCTCTTATAGGCTGCAAGTCCTAAGTCATCTTTTAAAATACGCGACATGGATGTGGGTGCTATCTTCATCTCCCGAGATAAATTCTTTTGCTTTCGGACAGGATTTCTTCGAATTCTTTCCCTTTCTGCTTTGACCACCTTTTTCGTACGAACACTACGTGGACGGCCAGATCTTTTTCTGTCACAAATAGAGGAGGTCTCATTGTACCTATTAATAGCAAGCATTTAGTAAGCATTACAAGCATTTGACTAATACCAAGCGTATGGAGAGTTTTAAAAATTGCATTTGACTCCATACCAACTTTGAGTAATGCAATCACAGCGATTAGGTTCTCTTTATCACCCCACTCCATTTTAATATCGCAAAATATTGTACAATGTATTGGCGCCAAAATTAGAAAACAATCGTATAAAAATGACAGATTCCAAATTCAAATGTAATATCTTTCTTATTTTTAACTGTAACAGTATTTATGGCCAGACTAAGTATATGTTTGAGCCGTTTGGGGTTGAAACACTAGGGCCTTAGGGTCACAATGCTCATCAAGTACCTATTTCGGGACATCGCCAAGCGGTTGGTCGACCCTTCACACGACCAGAGGGCTGGCCTGTTTTTAGCCCAAAGAATCAGCATTGCCATCCAACGTGGCAATGCTGCCAGCCTTTTGGGCACTTATCCCATTGACAGCGATGCGGACGAATTTTTTGATGCCCTATGAGCTCTTTCCTTACATTATATTTTAGTATTGCTTCATGAGTTTTGTTTTTAGCTACCTCCCCGACTCCCCGGCGTACCTTGGCACGCTCTACGCTGCAATAGGTAGTATAAAGTTGATATTTTGCTCTAGACCTCGTTTCTTTTAATTTCTTTGTGTTTTAGCTACCTCCCCGACTCCCCGGCGTACCTTGGCACGCTCTACGCTGCAATAGGTAGTATAAAGTTGATATTTTGCTCTAGACCTCGTTTCTTTTAATTTCTTTGTGTTTTAGCTACCTCCCCGACTCCCCGGCGTACCTTGGCACGCTCTACGCTGCAATAGGTAGTATAAAGTTGATATTTTGCTCTAGACCTCGTTTCTTTTAATTTTTTTGTTTTTTTTTTTTTGCTGAAATAAAATGGTTTGATTTTAAGTTTAAATTTGATTATCTGATAAAAAATAGGGATGTATTTAATAGCACTTTAAATTTGGTAAAAACAGCTATAAAATTGTACATCAGCACTTTAAAATATTAATACATCTATAATTTAATATTATCACGTTAATAAACATGAAGCAAATTTAAAAAATAAATATACACTTTAAAGTAATAATTTCATAAACAACATGATTAAAATACCTCCAAAAATAATGGTTTGCACTGTAACTGTGTCGAATAATATAAATAAGGCGTAGTCGACGGAGCCCCACGTTGCGGGGCTCCTGCTTCAGGGTGGTTTAAAAAAAAAACAATATAACCTGTCCGCGTCGGGGTGCCCCAAGTCCCGAGCTCGCTCTTATAGTGGAAACCATTATTTTTATAGTTCATTCATTCATTTTAAAGCTAAGAATATTTATAGTGAAAACCATTATTTGTATACCTACTTCATTCAATTAATTTTAAAGCTAAATATTTTATAGCGTGAAACACAATTTTTTTAAAGTGCGTTTACATATTCCCCAAAAACTATAATTATGACAATCAGTTTATTTTCCTTTTTGTATCGAACTGTATTCATTCGGAAAAAAATGGTGTTAGGACACTAAACAATTAAGAAACCTAAGATTTCGGAAATAAATAATATGAAAAATGGTAAATTTGGATTTTGGCGCTGACATTCTTTTCACATTTTTAGCTAGCTTTGAAACACAGCGTGTCTAAAAAAAAGTTAGATGATTTTCAAACATAAAACCGTTATTTGTACTTATTTACAAATAAAAGTAGCTAGATGATAAAACATACATTGTCTCTATGTATATTTACCTCAATAAAATATTTTTGTAATCTGAAAACAGTTACGAAAAAACCACTTAACCTCGTTTTTTTTGTAAATTAGAGACAGTAATATTCACCAAATCTTCCCTAGACTTGGATATGGTGAATGATGAGCTACGTAAGCTTGCCTTAGCAAGACTTAGGCAAGCGTGTAAACTTCAATTCTCAAAAGTACGTCGATGTTGTCATGTGGGGTTATTTAATATTTGGCTCAGACAAGGTTACCCTACAAGGTTAAGGAGGTTGAGATCTTAAAATCTGACGACACAATAGAGATATGACGACACAATGGAGATCTGACGACACAATGGAGATGAAGGCCAGCAATATCAATTGGTATTGGTGATAATGGTACCATGTTTGAACAATTAATTCTAAAAGTCTAGACGATTTCAATACTTTAAATAACAAAAATACAATTATTGAGATAATAACACTTACTGAGCGGTATTCAAGAATATAGGTCAAGTGTCTTAATTAAATTAAAAGCCAATAAACGCTATACTTAATTATAATTTTAATTACAAACACGAGCGGGCTGCTCGAGTTACCCAAATTGATGTAGTCGAGAAGCATTGCTCGAGCCAGGAGTGCTTGAATTAATATTAATTATTTTTATCAAGCTACTTCCAAGGGTGAGACCACAATGAGCAATAAAATTAACGAATATGATCGAGCATTTTCTATAACACTAATTTAAAATATAAATGTGTAACGAATGCCATCTAGTATCTTTGAGGAGAACCTATTGACAATGGATTAGCGGCATTATTGTGGTCGTGAGACATCACTTCAAGCTGCATTTAAAACCGCGTAAAACACAGGCACAATATAAACGAAAATAATCTATGACCAATGTTGATTTGCACTATGGACGAGCCATGATGTATCTGCTTCTGTTTTCGTTCCGCTCGTGAATGCGTCCATTGATGTCACTACGCTAATTTTCAGTTTTTCTAAAATGCCCCTTCACCCGGTCAAAATATTACAAAAAAGAAATGTATGGTACAACTTTCTGGCGGCCCTCCGCCTTTTCGGGCTACTTGCGTTTCCTCTAATTTTTCCACAATTTATTCAGAAACCCATTGAAACTGTGACTGTTTCGTAATCTGTACACTATACTTCATTTTTTTTCGTATGCGTTTCATGACAATTGGTTAAACGTAAAAAAGCAATTTGCAAATGAAAACAAAGTTTTGTTATAATTACCACCCATTTTTTTTTTCAAGAACAATGGAATCTGAATTTTATTTACTTGATACATTATTAAAAAATCATAACAATTCGAAACACGTCATAGAATTTTGTGCCACCAACCTGACTCACTCAACGCTGTGCATTTACTGTAAACATATCAAAGTAGTTTATATTTATTGTTATTTTGCTAGTTTATTGTTCTAGCTAACCATAGACAAACACCTAAATATTCAACAAGATTTAAAAAATATGACGGTGCTTCATTATTTAAATTATTGTTCGATCCAAGAAACATGGCGGAACAAACCAATTAATTGAAAATAAAGCATTCAAAAAGACTTGTAGTTGCTGTGGATGATATTCTTCAATCATGTGAAGAAACTTATTTCTTATACAATAGGGATATTAATTTAATATGGGACTTTAGGAATGATAATGCGTCGCGCGTCAGATCATCAGATCGGATGTTATTATATCAGGCGACGCGGGTACCCCCATCGGCAAAGACTACAATAGTATACTGGCACTCAACGGCATTCTCGCGAGTTCTGGGTTCAAAGATCATGCACGTTTTTATCAGGTCAAGGTAAACCAAAGAAATCTATCCAGTTAAGTGGGAAGTTATTCTTCCAGCCTTTCACATTGACTAGGGGAGCCTAGTCTAACTACGAACTTACATGCGTGGGGTTTTACGATCAATATTCGTCATTGGTCACCCCTAGCTTGAAAATAATAAATAATAATTATGCAGACTCGCTCTGGCTGAGTGCACCGACTATCACTAATTGTTCATTGATTTCATAACTAAAGTAAGGCCAACGAGACGAGATAAATAATGTAAACAAACTTTCAGGGGTTCATAACATTTTTATTTATAGAAAGTTTTTTTCGTGGTGAATTTATATATTTCAAAGGTTGTCTAGAACTGCCAAGCTGTGATACCATAATTAAAATCAACCATCACTCACAATAACAGTCCAAATCAACAAGAAAAACTGATAATAACGGAAAATCTCAACCAATACGGAAACGAAAAAGTTCATGTCACTTCGAACGCAATCTAAACAGGAATGAACCGGACGGACCAAATGTTGATAGCTGCTGTACCTACCATTTTCCTGTACCACCAAATCACACATCCACAGTCGTAATCGACCAACTGACGTCATTATTGCGTGCGAGAGATAAGGACAGAAATAATAATCGCTCGCTATCGTAATGTAACTCAGTAAAGTCAGGTAATTTACATTATTTATCTCGTCTCGTTGGCCTTACTTTAATGTGTTCCATCAATGCTACTATAGCGTATAGTCGGAGTTGATCCCATTATTCCCACAGCCTTGAAAATTGCCCTATTCCTTCTTAATTGGAATGATGCACCAAGTTAACTAGGTATTTCGAAAAGTTATATGAGAGACGCGATATTACAAACTTTATTGGAAGTTGGTTTACGAAAGACATGCTAGATTTGGAGGAATATGTATCTGACGAAATATTACTGTTGGATACTTTTCCTTCTTTCGTTTTTGATTCACGCGCCTTAGTTAGTGCTAAAGTAGAAGGGCTCTATCTATTTGATTCAGTTCCTCCTGCGATGCGAGACTTATGTTAAATGAAATGTCTTTTCCAAATCCTACCTTCTGCGCGGATGAATACACTCTCACGCCAACAACAAAATGGGAGTATGATATCGGAACTTAACAGTATGTCTGTACTGCTCATAGATTTGCTGTCTGTCACACTCTCGCTACCGAACAGCGATGTTGTAAACGGTCAGATGGGAAATAAATGCAACTTTAATAGAAACACATTTTCCATTTTCGAGTGAGTATAAAGTTTTCTCAAATTAAAATAAAACAACACAGATTCTTAACAAAAACCAAAATCATCCGTCACGCTTCGCTGTGAAGTTAGCTGCAATTGATTTGCGAGCAGCAGCATTCCAGAATCCACCATCTTGGTTTACTGCTGGATAACGACACGTTTGTTTCTAAAATCCCTCTAGAAAGGATCTATGATAAAAATAAATGACTTTAATGCGTGTACATTAAATTTTGTTTATTTACAATTAAGTAAAATACAAAACACACTTATAACTTAGCTAGAGTCGCGGAGGATTCTTGTACAATATAAGGTAGGTACGTCTTTTCCTGTCGGTGATCAGCCTTTGTTCCCGTTCAGTTAGTTACACCATGTTTTGTTATACTGTTACCCATTGCCACGATATTTTCCCATTAATTATCACTGAAACTATACAGAACACTGTTTTCCCGTTAAGTAAAACGTTTTTGGGTATAATTATTGTTGAAATATACCTTTACTCAATGCAAAGATTATCCCGACGCGTATCTCTAAACACCCATTTGTGAGGTACATATATAAATTTTAGAAACAACCGACGGAACCACAACAATCTAGACCCGAGACAATATTGATAATCTGTTATCTGCACTAGACTGGCCGGAAATCGAAGCCGTTCCGCAAAAAGCATTTATATGCGTATATTGTTTTTAATTGCACTGCAAGATAGGTACAAATACTAAGTTCAGCAGGTACGTTTATTTTGTAAATGTGGTCAAAATAATCAAAAAAATCTTAACTACCCTCTCTCTGACATATTAAATTGGAAACAGCACGCGTAGCATGACCACCATAGAAAGACGTTTTGTTGGGATAGAAAACTTTCTTCCGAAATAGTCTACATCAAAAAGGATCTACACAAATATCGTCAAAAACTAAAGACAAAAAAAATACAGATTGCAGAAGGATTTCTACGGCGCGATGTCAAAATGAAGAAACGAAACACACGCCCGGTCACAACATAGTATATACGTTCGGTCGTCTACAATGTCGGAAATTGCTAATAGGAGTTCATGTAAAAATTGAGAGTTTGTATATTAAAAGAAAACGAGGAACTATTGTTTTGCGTGATGGACATATTAATACTATGCCAGAAGAAAACATAAAAGTAGTTTGACAGTGTCGACGTGCATAAATCGAAACATATGCAAAGGGCTTATGAGAATAAAAGTAAGTACCTACCCTACTTACCAAATATTCCGTTATAATATAAATAGCAAATTGCACTGTTCAGAAATTCTTAATAATGCCCTCTCAGGCTACAGACAGCTCCCCTCCGCGCTATATATCGCCGTCCACCAGTGATCAGTTGCGCGTGAGTCGCTCTCACGCAGAGGCATACGCCTTAAGTATAAGGGGTTAGGGACAATTGGTCAATGCCGTAGCTGGTTTACAGTATAAACGCAAGCTATACGGATTAAACATGGACATCATTTTAATATATTTTTTTACAACTGAAATAAGTTATATCTAGAACATTAATTAAATTAGAACTTGGGGAATATATTCGCGATATACAATTTTCAATAATCCATTTTTTATAACAACGTAGATATGCTAGTTTCCGCTGGACATATTTTGATGATTTTTTTGTGTGTTTTATGAAAGAAAGAAAATACATTTATTTGCGGAGTGGGTCTCTGGATAGTTTGGATTTACAATAATTGGACCACATAGATGGCGCTGCGATTTTTTTTTTTGCCAAAAACGTAATTGATGAATCACTCAACAAACTAAAACAACTCATCAGACCGGAATGCCCCAACGTTCCGACATCATACAATAGCATGGTTAGAAATTCCAAAGACTCGGAGCTGATTTAAAAAAAAAAATGATAGCATTAAGAGCTCTATAAACCGACATCGAAATACTGCAGCACAAGTGTCAAAGATGTAATGTAAAGACGTACAAGAAGTCGAGGTGCCATTTGGCTTCAAAGATTTTATATTAGCCGATTTTTTAGACGGCAACAAATGAATTTTGGTATTTTTGTTTTTTTTTTGTTTTATTTAAATCTCGATTTTAGTGCAGAAAATACCAAAATTCGTTTGCCGCGGCAAACCATGAGTGAATGGGCAGAATTTTATGGTGATGGCACTTTCAGAAGTTGTCCTACTCCATTTGCTGAAGTATACACGATACATGGAGATACAGGTAGCACCGTCCACCACACAATTATTATACCTTTGGTATATGCTTTGTTAAGTGAGCGGACTACATCTACTTACGTCATCTTGTTTAAATTAATAATGTCCCAAATACCTAATTGGAGCCCTACGAAATTCAAAGTGGACTACGAAAAAGCAGCAATGAAGGCCATTGCTATAGTCTTTCCTTCGGCCATTATAAAAGGATGCTATTTTCACTACAATAAAGCTATTTTTATTAAGAAAGGTAAAGAGAAGATGGACCGACTAAATCCAAAAAAAATGCGGCTTTAGGACTGTGCTGTTCTAATGTTGTAGCCCGAAAAAAAAAATTGGAGGGATGGGCTTACATTTATAAGAGATACGGTATGGTTCGCAACGATATACAAATCAAAAACTTCGTCAAATACATGGAGAAACACTGATTACTTGATGATTTTATAAAAGTGTGGTGTGTATATGGAGATACTCATCGAACTACAAACTTTCTGGAAGGGTGGCATAATAAATTGAACAAGGCTGTTGGAAAAAAAACACTGAATTTGATGCAATTATTGCAAGCGCTTAAAAAAGATTCTGACTGCAGCCGATCTATTTAATTTATGTATTAATGTATACCTGTACCTACAATCATAGCAAATAAAGTTCTGATTCTGATTCTTATGTAAATTGTCAAAGGTGGTACCAATGTAGCATAGTTCAAAAATAATTTTCATGGAAAATATAATTCTAGTGTATTTACGAAAATAGTATACCTAGCTACTAACCGGTATAAATTTAATTATGTTAAGTAAACATACTCGTAAGAAAACAGTAGAATTTATAACTAAAAAATTACTATTTTAGATTTCAATGGTTCATGGTATTTAATATTTAATTGAACAATAAGGTTCTGTAACTCTTTGGGACGTTTTTGTCCCGATAAGTTTCCCTGGGAAAAAAATCGTGGCATTGAGTTACAGTGTTACTTGTCGGGATATTTTCTCCCAATGGGTAACAGTGTAACACAACATAGTGTAACTGAACGGGAACAAGGGATCGGAAGTTAACTTCCTTGCTCGCGACAATGACGGGCTTTTTATATCTACCATAATGTAGGTACTCTAGCAGCGCATTTATTTTGGTGTTGTAGCCAGACGACGTGATTTCCAACATTCCCCACCCCGACCACCGGACTAATAGGCGTTTTTCTCAGCTGGATAGCGATCCCTGTGAGTAGGATAAACAATAGAAGCGAGTGAGATAGAGAACCGTACTATTCTAGGCGGTGGTTAAGTCTTTCGGAACGACTTTGTTTAATTTATTTAGTTTGTTAAAGTTTACTCGCGTTATACTTCTTGGATTTATAAGCTAAATACGTCTCGATTGTACTACTGTTGGCTAACGTCTCGTTTGTTTATAAAATCCCCGGTCGAAGGTTCCTATGATAAAAATAAATGACTTCTTGGATTTATAAGCTAAATAACTCTCGATTGGAAGAGCAGCTATCAGAGTACGGAATTGACACCCACAACGAAACAATTGATAAACTACGAAAAGCACTGAGCACCTACTGGAAAGGACAAACGCCACTGGTTCTTCTCCACAAACAAAGGCAATGTTATAACTTGGTTAATTAGCCCGCAAGATGTCGTGCGAAGCTGTCATAATCTTGAAGCTACGTTCGGGTTTGTATCGATCGATATAATAACATAAAAAAGTATTTTATCATACTTAATGTCATTATAATCATTTTTTTTAAAATTAATAATATCGATATGCCGTCGTCGAGAAGGTGTTGCGTAAATAATTCAAATACATTTTGTTACATTTGTGGTGAATATGTAGTGAAAAAGTTTAGAAAACCTATAACAGATTCAGTGAAGAAGAGTTAGTTCAAAACCTCTTAATTAGCTTTAAAAATCTTGGATGTAATATAACCATAAAAGTACTCTATCTGGACAATATTTAGACAAGTTTCCTGAAAATCTTGGGGCGTATAGCGAAGAACAAGGAGAACGTTTCCATCAAGATTTAAAGGTGACGGAAGATAGATACCAAGGTCGCTGGCATGAGCATATGATGGCAGATTACTGTTGGAGTATTACACGGGAATGTACTGAAGACATCCATCGGAGATAATCTAAAAAGAGAAGCTTCTAACCTGTGCAATAAAATGTGTAATTAAATGTAATTAAATGTTTTGAATTAAATGTTCTTTTGTTTTTTAATAAATGAAGTCTCGAAAACTACACGTAGCATTAAAAAAGTAAGTATCAAGTTTTTATCAGGGTACCGAATGTACTTGAAATCAGTTTTACTTTTAGCGGCACCAAATCATTGTAGACTTGTGTAATACATGACAACACTGTGCAAGCAAAGGTCTCATTTTCAAATTTTCGTTTTCTAATTCTATCAGATATAACAATTTTAACCCAATTTTACAAGAGTTTTTTTTTAAATTTTAATTAAAAAACCTGAATACTACAGTAAAATACAAAAAAGAGACCATATTCCACCAAAATGCAATAAATATAATCAAAAACTGCCTAATCGGAGGTGACATAGCAGTTGTCACCTTCGAACAACAATGAACAAAAATTAAGAAAATGAAGGAATAATGTTGACAAGATCAGCCGCACGTCAAGCACGCCCATCACCTCCGGACTCTGCGCTTAGCTCCACCTCGCCACCGCCGGCCGGTACCCAGCCCCACTGTGAGCGCTGTGCCGACACCGGCCGCGGTAGTTGCGTCGAGCGACGAGTATTTCTCCCCGCCGACGTCGCCAACATCTGTACATGGACGGGGAGGACGCCGGCTGCCGGACGGCTTAGGACCTCGAGGTCCATTGGCCTCCGATAGGGTCCCAGCTCTCAGCGGAAGTAGGTATGCAGCGCATGAGATGGACAAGATCCATCAATGAAAACATCATGCGCTAATTACTATATGGCTACAGAAGTGGGAAACAATCTGACCGCGCACCGTGTTCAGATGCTCTTTCTTTTTCAGGTGTTTGAACCAGCTGTCAACGTTTCGGTACAACGGATCAGGTGCAGGTGGGTGATCCAGCGTAATCATATGTTGGATGACACCTTACTTGATCGCCTGCGAAGTGAAATGCAAAGTAGCCATGTCATCATCCCGCCGTCGCAGACTGTTGTATTAGCACTACAGCCCAACACAAGTCAAACTGACGTAGTTCAAGTCACCCAAACTTAGACCACGCTTACCTCGTTTGCCCATGCATAACAAAAATAGGGCGCTGGTGGCGACCCTGGATTCAAAGTTGTCAAACTATTTTGATGACTGCGAAGGCCTCACCGATACTCATTCGATTCTGTACTGTGCGGCTATAGCGGCATGTCGTGTAGCTCACGTCAAAGGAGATGGAAAACGGTGGGCCCAAATGTACTAAGTCTTAGAATATTAAAAATCAGCTCAATTCTCAATCTGCTAGTGGAGATATGTGAGAAAGAGATTTTTCCTGAGATTATCGATTATACAATTTCAAAAAGAAAACCTTCGCACTATGTAGCACTATACTAGAAAGGTTTAGGTAGTTAAATAAAGGTAAACAAAAAAAAAACACGTGACTCATAGATACTGAACCTTTTATTGTAAATGTTAAAATCATATTATTTTTAGTCATTCTGTCACATTAATAATAAAGCGTTCAGTGGTATGATGGTATCATCAATTATTTTGTCCAATTTAAACATATTGTAGGAACTCAACATCAACTCAGAAATGAAACAACGATTGTTTAAATATTCTTCGATATAATTCTCACAGCAAAAATATCAATGTTCTGTTCGACGGTTCAATCACAAGTGCCGTGCAAAAGTCAAACTGTCACAGTTCAAAATAATAGTGGCAAAAGTTTCAACTTCAAACAGCCAAACAATACTCATTAAAATAGTCGACCACTACTTTAGTGACGCGTATCTGTTAATGTTACCAGAAGAAAAATACAAGAGCCGTTTACGTGTACAACAGCTGACAGATACCCGTCACTGGTACAAATAATAACAATATTGGATAACCTAAATCGTGAATATAATAATACTGTTAGTCTTAGAATATTCTGTTCTTCTTTTATTACATGACCCCCCCTTTTTTCCCAGTCTCAGCAGTCACATTAGCTAAAGCCTCTCTGGCAAAAGAATTTTTAGGTCAGCCATTTTAAAAGTTTTATTTTTCTCGGCTACAAACCCTTTAACTTGAGCCCATATTAACTCAATTGAATGGAGCTCACAGTGGTATGGTAGCAGCCGTCATCCACAACATAAAAGGCATCTTGTTAACCGACTAAACGTAATACCTGCTACTTCAGTTGCCATACTACTTCACAGATTTACTCTTCAATTTAGCAAGGATATCTAATTCGTTGTATTTTCTAACAGGCTTAGGGAAGCTGTCTTTTTGGGCTCTTTACAATCGCGAGGTACTGGTAAGTTTGAATCTATTACTTCACACTATTTTCATCTCGTTACAAAAAGTTTAGGGCCAAGATTGTATGTAATTGTTTCAGTTTCGTTTGCTAATGACTTTAGAGCTACACGACTGAAACCAGCCGTACCTACTTGGCAGTGCAAAATTGAGCGACGTACTAGCGGAGCCAGAGTACTCATCGGCAAACTTATCTGCTTCAAGGAGGGCAATACTCGCCATAGAGTGTTGTGCCTTGTGACGCGTACATTATCAGGGACTGATATCACCCCTCAGAACTACGAGGGGCGGCTGATAAGTTCGCGACCTAAGGTCCTTCCTTAGCGATGACTCATCACCTTTTTACTGATAAAACAAATTGCGTGCCTCATTGCTAGATTTGGTTTATTCTATAATTATCCTTGGAGCAAGCAACAACACCAGGTCGACAGAAACTGAAAATTCTCGCAATTTGGAGCACCGCGCTGTAATTTTTTAGAGTTATGTCAGACTGATTTGGACGAATTTTGCCACCGGATTGTGACCGTTGATTAAACTTGGATTCGTCAGTATGATTCAGAATCCAAACAAGAGTCGATACAGTGGACAAAAAAGGGAGAAAGGCCACCAAAGAAATTCAAAGTGGAAAAGTCGGCATCGATGTTTATGGCTACCATTTTCTGGGATAGCGAGGTAAGTTTACTAATTGATTACTTGCCTAAAGGGACTAAAATAAATGGTCAGTACTACACTAATTTACTTGGTCAGGCACGTGAAGCAGTCGTACAGAAGTGACGTGGCATGTTCTTTTTTTTTTTGCGCGCTCGGAGTGCTGTTTCTGCAGGACAACGCACCCGTTCACACCCACTCGCATTGCGAGGGCTGCTTTAAAAGCTACAGGATTCGCAAAAATTAACCACCCACCCTATAGGCTGAACCTAGCTCCCAGTGACTTTTTATTTTTTCTTATTTAAAAAAAGGAGTTACGCGGGCCCAAGATTTTCGGGCGACAGTGAGATGAACGCAGGCGTAGAAAGCCATTTTGAAGAGAAACCAAAATAATATTTTTCAATGGCAGAAAAGCTTTATATAAGTACGAGATGTGCAAAGTGTATTTCAAACGAGGGGGATTAAATTGAAAAAAAAATAGAAAACCATTATTTTCATTATTAAGTACCTTAAGCCACGGATTTATCAGCCACCCCTAGTATATGTCCTTTCCTGTGTCACAGAGCGCATCGACTTCCTGAAGCCAGAAAGTGTATGCATGGGCGAACCGTATTCGTGGGTATAAGCGGCGAGTAGAGCAATACATCCAGAATTGCACCTTTCAGAGCGATGAAAGGTGGGTTTATAGGGTTGGGAGCGACCGGACCAAGGTACCAAGGTACCAGAAATGGGAGCTATTACCATCTGCCCCCAAGATGTAGGTCGTGCAGTTCGTCCGCTGCCTAACTGGAAGTCGCAGTCTTGACTCTCAAACAGACTGCAAAACTTTTGGATCAAATGGTTTGTAAGATCGCACGCTCGCTTGGCGGCTTAGTACTAGACTGTTTTGGAGTCTGGTTCGCTACCCCAGTTCCTAACGACAGGAGTTACCCACCTGCTCCATAAATCAGGTAACACCGCGGAACCCAAAACTTATAAGCCGATCACGTGTTTACCTACGATCTATAAAACTCCTATATCAATTTTGAGAGCTAAAATTAACAAATATATAGACACCAACTCCACCATATCTGCTTCTCATAATGGATGTAGAAATGGGTGTCACGGTACTAAGGAGCTACTCCTTATTTGTATGGCCCCATTAGCCAACAGGTTCGTCATTCCCGAAAGGATCTATCGACATGTTGGATAGATTACAAGAAGGCCTATGACTCGGTGCTACATACATGGCTCATGAGGGTGCTGGAGTTGTATAAATATTGTTGAAATGATTAAGATGGGCGCAACAAGCAAAATTGGAATATTCAACAAGTTCAATCTCGTAAAATATTTGCTTAGAGCAGTTGTGTTACATGCGACCGCGAGCGTACCACAGTGTAAAAGTGCTTACGCATCAAATTAACGCCGTCCAGTCGGATGCACCGCAATGACCTAGTTATCGCGTAATGCTGACGGCTGTCAGCGAATATTTTTAGTTAAGGCGAAGTTAATACTCGCTTAACTTCTACAATGGGTTCGAAAAACCCAACACTGAACACTATTAGTGTAAACTTAAAAACAGAAATTGAACATCTGTTGTACAAGCACTTTTATGAAGAATTAAAAGAGCGTGAAGAGCTGCAGAAATGCCTAAATGACCTAAAAAGTCAAATAGAAAATCTCCAGCAACGGCTGAATCTTCAAGCGGAAAACACACCGAAATCAGCTACTACAACCGCTACAACCGCCACTGAGACTATTCCTCCGCGTGTTCAATATACCACGGACGAAGAAGAACTAGCTCGAGAAACAGGATGGATAAGACAAAAAAGCAGGATGTCGGGGCTGTCCAACCGCCATAGTGACGACGACGACTTGCTGACTAGAATAATGACATAACATGAAAAAAGAAACAAGAGAATATAGACGGAAAAAGACCTAAATATATTAAAATTATAATCTAATAACAGTTTTCCTTAAAATCCCTGGCGACAAGACCGTTCAAGTGGTCCTTCATCGCCAAGTTTGACACCGGCACCTATGATAACCCGTAGTAAATCGGAGGCAGGAAATATGGCAACAACCGGTGCCCCTGCGGACGAAGAACACGACCGACCGCCCTCCCGCCACAGCCACGCGTCTTCGCCGACTTCATCCATAGTTTCTGCTCGAAGTATGACATCGACGGTAAGACGACAACGACTTTTAATTTTAAAAATTGAAGCCGCTGAACGAGCTGTAATTGTAGAGAAAAAAGCTGCTGACTCACTGCAAGAATTTGCAAAGACGCTGCAATTGAAAAGCGGCTCATAATGGAAAAGTTGCGACTACAAACTGAGGCGTTGACTGACATGGATGATGACGATAATCTCTCAAATGCATGTGCCTCGACTGTGCAACCAACTGTAGATAAAGTAGTTCCCACTACGAGCGCCTTCCATTCTCCTTACCAGGCACATGCTCTCGATGCTGACAAATCTCCGTCTTACCATGTCCAGACTAGCACCGCACGTGCTGTGGAAAGTAATATAAACAAGTTCCTGGTCAGACAGACATCCATAAAGGAATTACCGATATTTTCTGAGAGCCTGAGGAGTGGCCTATGTTCTTTAGCCAGTTTAAAGCTACATCGAAGTTATGCAAATACAGCGACGACGAGAATATTGCTAGACTGACTATGTAACTCAGAGGAATGGCTCTTGACGCCGTATTGGCCCTGCTGGTGCGTGCCACAAATTTAAGTAAGATCATTGACACTAAAACTTCCATTCAGTCGACCTGAATATCTTATTGAGATTATGCTTCATAAAATAAGAGTCATGCGGAATGTAAGGCATGATGACGTCAACGGTCTCATAGAATTCTCGACCGCTGTACAGAATGTAGTGGCCGCCATGACTGCGACAGACGAAGCAGGTCATCTGACTAACACGACACTAATTAGAGAAATTATTGGAAAACTACCATCTATTCTGAAGTTCCAGTGTAGTTTCTATATCAGCGAGAAAGGCGCAAGACATGACACTCTAATTAATCTCTCCGAGTGACTCGTGAAAATTGCCAACGCCGCCACGTGCATTGCGCCTATGACGAAAACAGGCGATTGACCCGCATCTGTAACGTACCGGCACCCACATCTCGTACACGCCAAGCACGTCGTTTTCACAACAAACAAAACTCGATCTTGTGGACTCTGTAAAGGTGACCATAGCCTTAATTTATGTTCTGATTTCGAACGCATGACGGTTGATGAACGTTGGAAATATATTACAGAAAATAAACTTTGGTTTTCTTGCTTAGCTACGCCACACCAGCTGAAACAATGTAAGCAAGCAAAACAGGGTACATCATGCGTTAATGCATGCCGAGCCTCTCAATAAGTCGACAGCTGTCAACCACGTTTTAGATTTTTGTTGTATCGTGCTATTGAAAGTTGTACGCGTACTCCATCAGCGGACCCAGCGGCGAAGTAAAAACGCTAGCTAGACGAAGGATCGTCGATCAGCCTGATTCACGGGCACCTTGCGAGACGTATAGGCGTGTCCGGAGTCCTGCAATTACATACTTTTTGTTCACAAATCGATTAAATACTTTTTACACGTCAATCTGTCAGATTAAAAAAAAAAATGATTCATAAAAATATTGTCAATTTTTCCAAACAACCTTGTCTAAAAAATTTGAAACCTTCATTCTGTCGTTGGAATTCCGAAGAGAAACATAATTTTATTAAAATATTCTTCGAATATGAACAGCAAATAATAGTTTTCTTTACCATGGAGTATCGCACGTTATGGAGTATTAATCGTGTGGAGTTATGGAGTATTAATCGATCGTCTGTGCGTCCGTCGAGAATTTCATCTTCATTATTTTTGGTGAGTACTCCCTTTATTGGTTCGATATTCTTTTAACTTGTGCATTGTTCTTTAATCTAAGAAGAATTCTTTTTGTCTTAGATTGTTTGAAAGGCCACATTTTTTGGCCTTATCCAGATTTTTATTATTCGCCTGTCTTCTTCCATCGTCTGCCGGCTGCCGAAGTCTGAGCATTCGAAGAAACCGCGCAACCGTTGCCGAGACAGGTCCCAATCACAACCATCTGCTTGGACATCAGGTGCTAAATAAGTTGTTTATATGGCGTTATAACGTCCAAGCATCATTATAGACGAAGTGACAAATGACATTTAAGTAAATCAATTTCTTCAGTTTCTCTCTTACTTAAAATTAAAACTGTTCGACTATCGCACATAAAACAACAATTCAAATAGGTACTTATTCAACATTATATTATCTGCCGCTTTCATAATTTAGGTGTTACATTCAAAAAACATAAGCAAATATCAATAATATGTTATTCCATCACACATTTTGTCACTTGGATATTATGATTATCCATCGGGTCTTGCTCAAACTGGTGAAAATCAGTTGTTGAGAAAATATTTGTATCGACAAAGTGTTTAAGAAATTTTGGGACTAGCAACGTCTTTATGAACTTTGAATTCACTTGAAATTTGTTTGAGGGAAACCATTTATTTTTCCAGCAATTTGCATCTACCCATTTATGTTTAATTTCTGGATCTTTCGGAAAACTGAAATAAAATGTATTAATTCTTGTTTATCAGATTCTTGATACCAATAGAATTTCTTATTAGAAATTTCTTATTTTCTTATTAGAGCAACTAACAATTATCGATATCCATATTTCAGCGCTGTGCACCACTAATGTATCGTTTTGACATGCATCAGTCATTAGGCAAAGGCTGTCGCATGTCAAAAATATTTCACAACTAGATAATGTGTAAAATACTTAAATATTATAATGACTGCAGTGATTTTTCACGTATCGATGGTAAGACAAGCCACGTCTTGTCCTGAGGTTTGTTGTAATTGTGCGATTTTGCAAATAAGGACGGAACAATTCGGCATTTCGTAAAGATACGAAATCA
This sequence comes from Griposia aprilina, assembly GCA_916610205.1. Taxonomy (NCBI): domain Eukaryota; kingdom Metazoa; phylum Arthropoda; class Insecta; order Lepidoptera; family Noctuidae; genus Griposia; species Griposia aprilina. Next base: position 6,233,024 of record OU744306.1, read on the forward strand.
CACTACACGTTCCGATGCAAACATATGACTAAACGGTACTCACTGCCGTCGCGCGTATTTAGGGTCAGTTTGACCGAATGGAGGCGACATGTGCCACGCCTCCAAGCGTTATCCCTCGATATCCGTGGTAAGTTCCCTGGAATTTATCGTTACTTTTTCTTTTGATTGTTTGAAAGGCCACCTTTACCCAGCCATTAATTAGTCCCCTGTCTCGTTCCATCATCTGCCAGCTGCCGAAGTCCGAGCGTGCAGAGAACCACGGAACCGTTGCTGACAAAGGTCGACGACACAGGTCCAGGTGCTTGGACATCAGGTGCTAAATAAGTAGTTTGTGTAGCGCTATAACGTCCGAGCATCATCATTGGCGAAGTGATCTGTACGACACCGACGAGGGACATTCTTTAGATCTATTTCAACCAATCCTATTCTTTTAAAAGTGCTTTCCTAAATACTTTTCATCAGATCTTGTAATCTATTTCAAAAGTTATCTTAACGAATTATGTAAAGAAAAACCTCAATCTTCTGCTTATTTGTGTAAAACACTTTATAGAGCGACACGAATTTCGTTGCAATCGAATTCAAATTCATCAGAATACATTTAAAATAACATATGACATATTTGGTAACATCTTTTAATTTTTTTCTCTCAATATCAAGTTTTTTTTTTCTTAGTATTTTTGTCTTTAAATTCCGACGGCTAAATCTTTTTACTAATTTTATTTTATTCTATATTTCGAATTGTTTTTAATATATTAATAATTTTGACGTGTTTTTGCTTCGTGAGTTTGATTTTTAGCTACCTCCGGGGTTCGAGTCCCCGGCGTGTTAGCAGCCAGCTCTACGCTGCAATACGCAAAAGTACAGCTCCAAAGAACCGAGGTGCGTAAAGTGCACAGGCAAACATCTGACAATGGATTGCAAAAAATCAAAAGAAGAGAAGCCAAAGTACGTCCACTGTGGAGCTCCACATCCAGCTAACTACAGACGATGCATCGTAGCCAAAGAAATCCAGCAAATTCGAAACAAAAAATCAAAGGGCAATACTACTGCCCCTCAACAAAATACATCTACTGGAAGAGTCGTAGGCCCCAGTCAGTACAAACGAAGTCAAAGCACTATTAAAACTACAACTAAAAACGTGTCTTATGCCCAAGTAGCTACAGTCATAGCCAAGGCGCCTTTGATTGATATGAACAGTGACAAAAAGTTGGGCGAGATCTTAAAGTTAATGTAATCATTTGAAAAAATTAAAAAAATAGCAACTAACTGGCTACTTCTAAGCCAAAAATTGAATACTACACTAAAATTTATGGCGTGGAACACAAATGGGTTACAAAAATATCAGTACGAGTTACAAGTAGTAATTGACACAGAAAAAATTGATGTGTGCCTGATATCTGAAACTCACTTCACAAAGCAATCTCACATTAAGTTTAAAGGGTACAAAGTATACCATGTACTTCAGCCAGACAATTCAGCAAGAGGCGGTAGTGCCATTATTGTAAAATAAAACCTACAGCACTATGAAGAGTTTAAATATGAAGAGAAAGACATCCAAGCAGTGGCGATTTGTATAAAAACAAAAAAAAATCCTGTATCAGTATCTGCCATCTACTGTCCACCTCGGTATATGATAAAAAAGATCACTATTATGAGCTTTCTAACTCGTCTTGGAAGTGAATTTATCTTAGGAGGTGACTTCAATGCAAAAAATACGTATTGGGGCTCCAGACTAACAACTACTAAAGGCAAAGAACTACTGAATGCCATAAAAGAGCTGAAATGTGATGTCATATTAACTGGAATGCCCACCTATCCAACAAATCCAAATAAAATTCCGGACTCAATAGTTTTTTTTGTAATCAAGGATCTATCAACTAGATAAATAAAATCCGAACAAAGCTATGACATGCAACTCAGGTCACTCCGCATTTTTTCTAGAAATTAGCGAAAACATCTTGTATAAAGAAACCAGAACCACTCTCGTTAATGTACAGACTGGAAGACCTTCAAGACCAGATTGAATGATGAAATAGACCTTAATATACAATTAAAAACACCCGAACATCTAAACATCGAAGTAGAAAAGTTTATAATGCACATCCAGCAAGCAGCGTGGGAAAATACACCCGACTCCAACAAGAGGACGAGAGGAAATATATACCCGCTTAAAATCAAGCAGCTCATTATGGACAAAAGAAGGCAGAGAAAAACGCGACATCAATCTACGTGACCTGATGGCAAATGAAAACTAAATAACCTGACAAAAAAAGTAAAAAGACTAATCCCAAGTCTTTAAAGACGACTCAATCAAAACCTATCTTCAGAGCCTAAGTAACGACCAAAGGACATATTACTCCCTTTGAAAGACTACTAAGCACCTAAAAAGGCCGATTACCCAAATCCCACATATCAAAGGTGTAAATGGGCAATGGGCGGTTACTAACATGCAAAAAGCAAAGAGGTTTCCAGAGCACCTAGAAAATATACCACCTTATCAAACTCAAACTCAAAACTCAAAGCATTTATTTCAAATAAACCAATTACAGGCACTTTTGAATTGTCAAGGGGTCAGTCAATCAGAAAGATTCAGCTAGTTACCCATTCCAAAGCGTAGTAGGTACCTATGGAGAAGAACGGGCAAGAAACTCCACGGACACTCTTTTAAATCAAAATATGGTTACAAAATATTGATAACATCGTTCATGTTGAAATTATGCATGTGTGAACGATGCAGAACGTTAAAAGCGTCCGTAATAAAAATACAAAAGCAATTCAAATATTAAATTAAATTATAATAAGCCGTGGCAGCTAAGAAATGACCAGTCCCCACTGACGGCGCCCGTTCAAAACATGACGCATGGATCAGCACCATTCAGCTCAACCATTTTGAAGGGAACTTAATGATCCAACACACACGCCACCACCAGCGTGACATTAGAGTGAGCATGACATACTCTCAGCCGTCAGGGCACATTCAAGCCCATGAAAGAAAAACCTATTAAATGGTAGCTTTATAGTAGGTACATAGCGTTTAGTCGTATAATGCCTAATTTGCAAAATGGCACCCGATTCTCTAAAGGGCCAATTCGCGAATGGACTAGTTCTCAAAAGGACTAATTCGCGAAATGGCTAATTCTCAAAAAGACTAAGTAGTAAAATGCCTAATTCGTGAAAAGACTCATTCGTAAAAGAACTAATTCGTAAAATGTCTAATTCTCCAAATGGCCAACTTTTACCAACTCATGCCATGAGTTAAATTACATGAAAGAACATGCATACATACAGTTTAACATTATTAAAAGTAGCTCCACCTTGTCAATGGATGAGTAAATAGATGTTGTTCTAACGTTAGATAAAGAATATAAAAATCACTTGGTATTTTCCTCATCTATATTTACTCGGATTATTTAATAATAAAGTAGTACATATTGTCTACTATGGTGATGTATAAACATTTAAAATATATTATAATTGTTCACACACCTCTTTGCTTATAATACAAAACCTTTTCAATGAAGACAAGGCAAAAGAAGAGAACATCGTTTGACAGTGACAAAATATGTTAATTAAAATGTACTAAATGTTATAATAAAGTATTATTATATTAAAAATAGTTTTCACTCATCGTGGTGAGAACAATAATTTATGCAACTAAAGCATAAAACGGAACGCCGAGTAATATTTTTTATGAAAGTGCGGGTAGTTGTGAGTGGATAATAATCTATTTGTTAAATTCACCGTCATTTATGTTTTCGTTCATAAGTTTCTGTTTATAGAAGAAGTAGGTTATTTCATGAGAAAGATGGAAGAAGACATTTTAATTACTGAAAATCAAAAAGGTAATTATACTTTATTGTACGATGGGCATAGGTTTAATAAATCTAACCGAATAAATAAAGACGGAAGTTCGTTTTGGCGGTGTGTCAATAAAAACGAGTGTAGTGGGTCGGTTACTGTGGACATACATTTGAAGAAAATATTGAGGAAATCTCAGCATAAATGTTTACCTCATCAGGAAAAAAACGATATACTACTTAACATGAACAAATTGAAAAAACAAGTGTGCAAGACTTTGACGCCTATAAAGGGGCTATTTGAAAAAGCATTTGAAACAATGAATACGTCGAGCAAATCATTACCAACATTTCATGAAAAAAAGGACACTTTATATTTATATAAAGTGTCCTTCAAGGAAAAAATTTCTAAATGTCGATAAACTGACTTTTCATACACTCAAAGATGTATCTGTACCTGAAAGCCTTGCTCATAATTTTTTATCAGCACAAGATGGAGAAGAAGATAAAATGCTGGTTTTCACTTCAAAATTATCTCGAAAAATTATAAAAGGATCAAGTACCCATTATTGGTACGGTGATGGAACATTCAAGAGTGTTCCAAAACCTTTTTACCAACTTTATAATTTACACATAGATCTGAATTCTGATGTAAATACAACATCACTAGTTCCTGTTGTATACGCACTTCTGCCTGATAAAAGTAAAATTACTTACACAAGGTTTTTTCGCTTGATTAGAGACGTCCTGGGGGTGACGATAAAAACATTTAAAAGCGATTATGAAATTGCAGCTATGAATGCGGTCAAAGAAGTTTTTCCACTAGTTAAAGTCAGCGGTTGTTATTATCACTACCAAAAAGCTGTTTGGAAGAAGGCTAAAGAACTAAAAGTTAACGAAACAAGTGACCACAGAAATATTATTCGGAGAGCAGCTATTCTGCCACTTCTGCCATCACATTTCATCGCAGAAGGGTGGCAAATTATATCTGAAAAGATAGAAGCTGCTCGTAATATGGACAATTTCCTTCAGTATTTTGAAAAGCAGTGGATCAGATTGGGCTCAACACTTCTTAGCTGTGCTGGACAACGTCATCGTACGACAAACGCACTGGAAGGATGGCATCATCGACTAAATGTTTTGATTCCAAAACGTCCAACCTTGTTTAATTTTATCAATAAACTAAAGAAAGAATCCAAACATTTCGACATACTCATGAAAAAGAATATTTTTACAGTAAGAAGAAAAAATCGTAGAAATAAAGATATGCAATTTGACACACAATATAACAAATTATTAGTAAAACTAAAAGCCAAAAAAATATCTGTTGAATATTTTTTTCACAAGATAATTTATTACCAACTATTATTATAATTTGAGCTTCCAGTGTGATTATTTGGTAAAAATAATGTTTTTTTTTTGTTATATGACACATTGTAAGTAAGGTGCTTTATTGATTTAATACTTTTTCGCCATAATAATCATAATGTTTTTTTTTTTGTTATATGACACATTGTAAGGTGCTTTGTTGATTTAATACTTTTTCGCCATAATAATCATAATGTTTTTTTTTTGTTGGTTGTATGACAGATTGTAAGATGCGTTGTTTTTCGCTATGATTGTTTTATTTTAATAATAAATGTTTTTTGCTAAGTTTTTTGTTTGCATTTCGTATAAAATATTAACATAAGTAACCTAGAAAATTAAGTTAGATTTTTCATGTCATTTAACTCATGGCATGAGTTGGTAAAAGTTGGCCATTTGGAGAATTAGACATTTTACGAATTAGTTCTTTTACGAATGAGTCCTTTCACGAATTAGGTATTTTACTACTTAGTCCTTTTGAGAATTAGCCATTTCGCGAATTAGTCCTTTTGAGAACTAGTCCATTCGCGAATTGGCCTTTTTGCGACTGTGTGCCATTTTGCGAATTAGGCATTATACGACTAAACGGTACATAGTACTCACACATGTGCTATGCAATTATACAATACTAAAACATTGCATTGCATTACTAATTTATACAATGCAAAGATAAGTTTTTAAAATCTTCAGCAGCTCCAACAGTAGTTTCTAATGCTAATCAATTAGTTTATGCACCCTTGTGGAGCAGGACCAGCGTTGAGCCAAGAATTTTTATCAGCAATGTAACCCCGAACTTATAATATGCTTGGCTGCATAGTGTGCGTTTTATACAAGATTTGAATTTAGTTTCCTTCAGTTGAAGAATATGGGGAGGTATTTTATTGTAACATTTTAAACAGTACCCCATGAAAGATGAGTCTACTTTAGCCAGCCTGAAACCTGGTTGAACTAATTGATCCCTATTTCTTGTGATATAATTGCGTCTTTCACCTCTTTTACTAAAAAGATGTAGATTTTTCCTTACGTACATTATGTTTTCATAGATATATTGACCAGGTACCGTCATGATGTTAATATCTTTAAACCGTTCCCTTAGAGAAGACTCGCGCCTGCGGAGGCCATATATGGCTCGGATGGCTCTTTTCTGCAGAATAAAAATAGACTCGACGTCTGCAGCCCGTCCCCATAGTAAAATACCGTACGACATAATACTATGAAAGTAACTAAAATAGAGTAGCCTCGCGGTACCTACATCAGTAAATTGACGTATTTTTCTCACAGCATATGCTACAGAACTTAGCCGTCCTGCAAGGGATGTTAAATGAGGATCCCATTGAAGCCTTGAGTCAAGCGTGATCCCATATTATATCACCTTACTCACCTTATCTTTCAACCAAACGTCGGGAAATCATTGAAGATATCACTTTGGCTAATATGGTGACATCAGAAAATGAAGTTACCATAAAACTAGTAACACCAAGAGAAGTCGCACGAGAAATAAAACGTACGATCAAGTTATCATGACGAATAATTATCGGAAATACATTGTCAAGGACGGTACGGTTGACATCTGTCAGGCATGCCACCGTCCCAAAAAATCAATCCGACAAATAGTTTCCGGGTGTTCTCGTCTTGCTAACGGTGAGTACTTGCACAGACACAATCCAGTGGCTAGGATTATCCACCAGCATCTTGCCTTGCAGTAGTCTTGTGGAGTCCGAAGTAACAAGTAGTAGTAGAAGTACCAATCAAGTGTCTAAGTGGCTTAAAGACAACATTCTCACCTTAAATGTAGACAAAACTAAGTTCATGACCTTTATACTCAGAAACCAAGACCTACCAAATCTTCCCATTAACTCACACAATTGCAACTTACCAACTACTAATTCATGTAATTGCCCGCGTGTGTCAAAAACTAACACCAGAAGGAGGTTCCTCTCTCTAGAGCCCTGACAGCGGTCATCTTCCGATAACACAAGACGTCACGCTGCTGCTGTCACGCCACGTCCACGGCGCACTGCTATTTTCCTATGTATTGTTATTGTTGTTAAAGCACACGTTCTACTTAATGTGCTTAGTGTGAGTTTTTTTAACTTCACCATCGCGTTAGAGTATACTCACCATCGCGTTAGAGTATACTCGGATTTTTATGGCGCTGAGCTAGCGCCACCTGGTGCCATAACTAAAAATTGTGAGTGCAAGGTTTTTTTATTTTACTTTGTAGATGATGACGATCGATCCCCACTCTATAGTAAGCTCGTAAATTAGCATGACCCTGTGCTATCGCGAGTGTGAGTTATAATTTCGACAGTTTTGACAGCTTTTTTGAGTAACTAACTTGTTCACTTTCGAATAGGTAAAGTGATCACTGAAGGATTTCTAGTGAGAACCTTGTGAATGTGGTGAATTATCAAAATTATTTTATTTTGATTCGTTGTGTGGATTAAAGATAACTATGGCATCACGTTTATATTTTGTTTGGAACATGTTTGAGACCGCTATGGCACAAGATGAGTGTAATTACGAGGCCAGTGTTCGTGCAAAACCCCGTACTTCTAACAATCCCCTAAGAGATCTTCTGGAAGCCGAATTTAAGAGAAGATATCGGTTTCCGAAGAAAGTGGTCAGATTTTTATGCCGAGAGCTGAGGCAGCTGACTAGTTTAAAGTCTTCTCAACGGGTAACCTTGGAAGATAAGGTATTTAATGTATCATAAATGTCACCACCGTAACAAATTGGAAAGAACTTGTTCATTTTTAATTAATAGAATCCAATAGTAAAATGCAAATCCCAATAGCTTCAAACATACACGAAACATAAACAAACAAAGTCCTTATAAACAACACAATTTTGATAAACAGCTGCTTTCATTAAGAACACTGAATTTAAATGCCATTCTATTTGGTCGGTTTATCAGACGGCGCGTACGTGACACCAAGAAAAATAATTATCACAATTCACGGTGATCAAACGCATATTGGATGGTTAGGTTTGATGGTAACTCGCACTCGCTTGCATACGGTTGTCGATGAGTTTGACATTAACTCGATTTACTCGATGGTAAAGTCATTCGAACCATGTTGTTAAGCTCACACTAAGTATACTGATATAGGCTATCGTGAGACGTTATAATTATGCATGTCCTAATTTTAGACTGTAAAATATTTGTTCTACTACTTGTTAACATGAAAATGCTCTTATTAGAAAGGTCTGCAAAGGCTGGTGCTTGAGCGAGCCGAAATGCTTAAAAGATGCGACTAGAAACAGGAATGCAGCCAGAAAGCTTGCTTGGGTGGTGTCCGGATTCTGTTTGATGCTGCGTCATTTCAGTGTATCTCATATACTTTGGACGTTTGTAATTTCAGTTTTAACCCACATAAGCGCTAACAAACGAAGTACGGTGCAACTTCTTAACCAATGGAGGAACATTAAACAAAGCGAACGGTCGAAGTTTACTTATAGAAGATTGAGGACGATGACTGGTGGAGTACCACCCCTGCTTAGCCCACCTGCTGAAGATCACAAACTCATCGACGCAAAGACAGCGAGGGAGGAGGCGATGATACGAGAAAAAGAAGCCCATGAGTGTTGAAGGCTGAAAGAGAGTTAGTTGCATGAGAGAAGAATGGCACTTAATTCTATAGAAGAGGAATATAGGAAAGCAAAAATAATTAAATAATAAAAAAATAGGTTTAGGTCTTATAGTATGGTGCTCAATATCCTTTTTTTACATAAACTTCTTCAGAAGAGCATCTATTTGTTTAAAAAGGTAAGAAAAAATCAGTAAAAAAACAAAAATAAATGTTTATTCGCCCTCAAATGACCACCACCAAAATTGGCTGTGGGGTAATTATTTATGTGCTGCGATGGCGACTGTTCACAAGCCTTAACGCTAAGCATTGCGTAGCTTGATGTTGATTAATCACCCTAAACCTAAACTCGCCTCATACCTGTAAATTACCTGCGGAACCCAATTATAGGCAGACAAGTACTGATCCCCCACTCTGTCATTCATTCTGACACAACATGTTCGAGTAGCACGCTCAAGTGCTCCGGGTACGCGCATACGCTTGATGTTCAGTCGATAGGTAGCTAATGAACTGCTCAGTGGATAGTATCAGTAACTGGCTGTTCAGAGTTAATTGCTATACATCGTATATTACAATTTAAGTATTATTTAGTTTGAACTCAGCTTAAGATGTAAATAAACAGACTTTCTGTGAATGCATGTAAGTGATAGAATTAAGTTCGAACAATTTTCTTGTCAATTATAACTAAATTCAATACCTGCAGCGAAAGAGTTTCTTGAAAACTATAAAATAAGTAAACAGATGGTGCAAATATTTGTGCCATGAGTTGAGCGAGGATCTGTCTCTTAGCTAATCTCAGGGTCTGTCTGTTCTTGTCAAAGTTACTCGTTCTCTTGTCGCCATTAGGTACCCATAACTTTTCCAAAAGAGGGATGATCTATAGAGTCTATGCATAATTATTCGCTTAACCCTGTTCCTAGAATATACCCTGTCATAATGTGTCAGGTTATTGCTGCAGTAAATCTGCTCTTATTTTCTGTTTTTGTTAGCTGCATTTTTTGTTCTCATGCGTTACTTAATTTATTTAACCAGTCATGGGGACATCACCAGGTTAAAAGGAAGAGATTTTAGAGAGGATATAACGCAAGTGGATTTCGGAATGCACCTTCAATACCATGTTTCGGAACGCAGCTTATCGCTTCTGCTATAATCTGCGCCCTTCTCGTGCAAACGCCTTCTGTTCCCGCTCCACCAAAATAGGCGCAGCAGAAGCTCTAAAATATTCTAGAAGCGGAGTGAAAAAACATACGACGCGCGCCCTAGATGCCGTCATAATTACGATTGACAGACAGTTGGCCGCACATTGCCGTGACGGTAAATAAACAAAATTGTGATGCAATTATGTTGTAAAAGGAGTTCTGATACATGAATGTTAAAAAATATGATTTTTGTTTATTTTCACATTGTAAACTAAGTGCTCATCCCTGTTGCGTTGGAAAAATAATTATGTGCCAAGTCTTCATAGAAAGGTACTACTTACAACGGGTCGCCCCATGCTCGAGCAGAAGAGAAGTCGAGTAGGATACAGAGTTTTTTCTTTTCTTGGTAGCAGTTACAGAAGTGGAAGCGGTCATGCTACGAGTACAGAAAAATGATAAACCAGGTTCAAAGCTAGCCCACGCCAATTCTGAGCCCGAATGAGAACTTCCAAACTAACAAAAACACGCATATTCTCTAATCGACACAAATTAAGGAAACTCCGTCAACTATAAAACAAAGCATTACCCATAAAATATTGTGGCCGCCCTATAACTTACCTATACCCAGAAAAGTGCGTTAAATAATAATTGACACTTTGTCGACTTACGAGTAGTTATAAAGACCCTACCCTATTACGGTGACATCAAGGAGGTTGGGAGGTTTAGGCACTTTTTTACACGGCCTTCCACTTATGTAAGCGTTGAAAATTGGCGTTTGATATTTAGAAAAAAAAATAACGCGAATACTAAAATTATTAACAGCTTGTTTATCTTGCGAATGAAAATAAAAAAGTTGTAGAATAATCAATTGCTGAAAAGACAAGACTTTTACGATTCTAACAAAGATAAAAAGCTTATTCTTTCTTATTGATTTTATGTAACACTTATTAATGCCGTTCTGAATCAATTTTGCAAAATTTAGGCGTATTATGCGTCCGCATTTCAAAACTTGGTCCAAATTATCCCCTGTCAAAGATCATGAGCGCTCTAAAACACTAGTGGGGACAAATTTTGGGAAAGTTGCCCTAATGAGGAGAATTGGGTCCGGAAACAAGATAAGCAGTTTGAATATTAAGATACTCAAAATTCTGGGCTCCTATTATTCTTTTTTATTAAAATTTGCAGATAAGTATTAAAAAAATGTTCTTACGTCGAGCTGTGAAAGCAATGACAACGAGCACCAAGTTACAACCATTAATAAAAAAAAAAACAAAGAATAAACTTTTAGCGTATAGAGGTATGAATGAGGAACAGGGTGTACAGTTCATTCATACTATAAAGAAAAGGGAGGATCCTCCAACCGGACGGGTGCTGTGTCTGGTGGGCAACTGCCCGACGGTTGATGTCGGGACGTTGTATTTATGCTATTCGCGCGGTAAACTCTGCTTGCGCGGTGCAGGATTTTTGGTGACGTCAGTATGTGGTGTAGCTCGCATGTGGCAATGTTGATACCGCTACAAGCGTAACCGACTTCGACTACAAAGAAAAGAAGTAAAGTTACGTACGGTAAAAAAAATGGTCATCAACTAGAACACGATGCAAAAAGAAATGCAGCTCAAAAACCTACCAACAACTTAATGTGTACATTACACTAGATGGGTTGTGGTTCTCAATATTATGTGATTGCTGAACCAAACGGATCCTTAACTTGTTCCTAATGCACCTATATACAAACTGTTGCAGCAGTGAACTTTGTTTTAGTTATGGCTTGGAAAATGAGCATTGTAATTTGTTAACTAGATTTACCGTTTTTCATTTAATATTAAAATATCTCCCTGACCCTCTTTAACACAACTCATGTCAATATAACTTTCTAACTGGGACAAATTGCTGTGGTAGCCGTGTTGTCGACACAGGCGGGAAATTTTAAATTGTCGGTACGCTTTACATTAATACACAAATTGGTAGTAGGTGGTCAAAACAAAACAAAAATCCGCATCGTAACAAAGGTTTTATATATGTTTTTCTTATTCAAAAACGGCTCGGGGTTCCATACATAAACTCACACCTACTTCTCATGGGGGTAGGCAGAAACTACAGAATACCACCTGCTCGGCTCGGGGCAATTTGCGAAAAAAAGCAGCGTATTTTTTCCATTTCAAAACGGTAACGAAACTTGAAACACAAAATAATGTAGGTAGAAACCTACCTACCTTAGCAGGAAAAACTCAGCAAAAAGTTAAACAAAATTTGCCGGATCCAAAGTTTTCTACCGAGAAGTAAGCTTCTCAGGTGGAAATTACTTAATGTATGATTTATTGGCAGCTGGTTCCAGATGTGGAAAACGACTTTGCTGGATGAATTGCGTCGAATAAACTTTCTCCTTTGAAGAGATACCATTATTGGTTGTTATAACGTCCTCTCTCTATATTTTCTAAACTTTATAGTAAGCTAATTATTCAGGCAAGATCATTTTATTAAAAAGTCACAAGAAATAAAATAAGAAAAAGATATAACAGAAGTGAAAACAGTTCTCGTACCTATGCTTTTCATCCGATCAAAGGATGAAACGTTAGTAGATAACAGTTAAATTCAATGTATAAAAGATGACATAATCAAATGGCTGTATATACCATTATAGTAAAGATGACAATCAAATGGCTGTATATACCATCATAGTAAAGATGACATAATCAAATGGCTGTATATACCATCATAGTAAAGATGACATAATCAAATGGCTGTATATACCATCATAGTAAAGATGACATAATAAAATGGCTGTATATACCATCATAGTAAAGATGACATAATCAAATGGCTTTTACTATGTTATCATAGAAGGTACCTACTGGCACATTTCTATTTTCATCGAATCATAGTTATTCGGTCGAATTATTTTCACTGCATGATACGAGTATGTCATTCATTATAATTTATAGTAGATAAACAGACATTTCAATTTAGCCTTTGGATGTTTTGTTTACTTTAAATAACGATTAAAATAATTCGATTTGAAATAATTAAACCTGGCTCGCACAGTGCTAATACGAATTGAAAATTGAATGTGTTTACCTTTAAAGACATTGTAGCGCTAACGTCTGTCTAGTCTTTTTGAGAACTTTTCAGTTCTGAGGTTTCAAACCAGCAAAGAGTACAATAAAGGATATAAATACCTATTTACACTGCAAACCTACCGTACCCCTTTTTTTTGTTCCGGGGTGCAAATTCCTCATAGATGTCCACCGCCCTGGGGCGGCCAGAGGGGTCTGTTAGACTGTTACTGACTAAAATCCACCCCGGTGTTCCCTTGGCACACTTGCACCGGGGATTATGGGAACTTGTGCGCCTTCCACGATCCCTGCTAGTGCCGGCCCGCCTCCGCGGGCCTTCTCAAGTCCGCGTGGGGAGTGAGGTGTTATACTTCCCCCGCGGCGTCTAATAGGGGTGCGCGCGTGGAACACTACGCGGCGCAGCCGCCTTGGGTCCTGTTATATGGGGGGGGGGAAGATAAACATCCCCAGGTCCACCGACTTTCTGGACCTATTTATGGGGGCTGGAAGAGGGCTGGCCGTACCTCTGGTAGTACGGTGGGTATTTTAAAGTTAAACGGTACCACTATATGAAGTGACCGTAGCGCTGTGCTGATGTAGATACTAGGCAGAAAACAGTTATCTCCCATAGTTTAATGACTCATCTGCGCAATTAAAACTCTTTAGTTAAACCGTACATAATAACTTTTTCAAAAGGTTCGTGACAGTTGACAATTAGCCCACGTACGCACGGACGTAAAAATCGCGGCGGAATAAAAAAGCGTGCCGCACTAGGAATAGAACAAATAGAAAGCTGTACATCTGTTCACATGGCCCTGATTTATTATCGCGCGGTGTTGAGCGATGAATGAATACGGCATACGAAGTTCTGTACTTGTGTTCCCATGGACGTTAAAAAATCGCGCGCATTGGTCAGTACGGCGCGCCGGCTGGTAGAGCAAGGCTGTTTTGTCCGGTGATGCCAAGCCGAAGAATGCGTACGGAACAATCAGTCGTTAATAAAAGTGATTTATTTGGAGTAACTTATCGGACGTTATTGAACGATAGACGATAACGTAGGTACGTAGTACGTGCATAATGCTTTTATTGATTCGAATACTAAAAAAAAACCAGATAATAAAATATAAGTTATAAAATCTTAGTTTTATTTACATCATAAGTAAATTATACTTGCTTTATAATTAATAATAATTGGATACTTGCCGTTGTTTTGTTTTAGAACACCACCGATCTTTTCAATAATATTATGTATGCGGAGGCTCATGGGGTCAGATACATTGTTAAGAAAAGTGAGGTACTAGTCTTTAAGGCGGGCACTAAAACTTACCCAATAGAACCACAGTTGAAACTTTGCGGTAGTTCCTTTAAAGCAAGTCACTACTTTCAAGTATCTAGGCCACTGGGTTTCAGAAGACCAAAAAGACAATCTAGATATTGAGCGTGAGCGCAGGGCGTTAGCTGTCCGCTGCAATATGTTGGCTCACAGATTTGCTAAGTGCACGACTGAAGTAAAGGCTATTTACAGCATACTGTCAGTCATTCTATACGTGCTTTCTGTGCGCCAACTACACACAGAGATCATACACTGCTTAGCGCGTACAAAACAATAATACTTTCAGGGTGTCAATCGGTCAGCTTTTTAATTTTTAGTGTTTTTTTAAAATATTCAAAAATTTACAATTATTCTGAACAATCTTGTCAAGAAAAAAAAATTAAGGCTTCATTCTGTCGTTGGAATTCAAATATAGATGATCTAATTTATGATTATTAATATTAAAACATTCTTCGAATGTGAATTTAAAATGATAAATGTTTAACCACGATTCAGCGTATATATCGATCGACTGTACTTTCCCTGGAATTTATCGTTACTTATTCTTTTGGTGAGTAATCCCTTCAATTGGTTCGGTATTCTTTTAACTTACGCCTTGTTCTTTAATCTAAAAAGATTTCCTTTTCCTTAGATTTTTTGAAAGGCCATCATGTTTTTTGGCCTTACCCAGTCATTTATTGTTCGCCTGTCTTCTTCCATCGTCTGCCGGCTGCTGAATTCCGGACGTGCAGAGAACCGCGGGACCGTTGCTGAGCTAGGTCGACGACACAGGTCCAGGAGCTTGGACATCAGGTGCTAAATAAGTAGTTTGTGTAGCGCTATAACGTCCGAGCATCATTATAGGCGAAGTGATCTGTACTACACCGACGGGGGACATTCTTTAGATCTAATTCAACCAATCTTATTTTTTTAAGGGGCTTTTCTAAATTATTTTCATCAGATCTTGTAATCTATTTTAAAAGTTATCTTAACGAATTATGTAAAGAAAAACCTTAATCTTCTGCTTATTTGTGTAAAACACTTTAGAGAGCGACACGAATTTCGTACGATTGCAGTCGAATTTAAATTCGTCAGAATACATTTAAAATGTGAATATGAAACTGTGAATATGAAAATATGTAGGTATTATTTACCTGGCTTTACAGATAGATTGAAAACGATATTATAACAAAAAAAAAACAATGTAATGCTGCCTTTAAAAGAAATCTTGGCTGTAGCAATGTCGAAAGCTGCTTCATGGCCATTTAGAAATTGCTTTTTCGTAACAGAAATTGACTGAGTCGCATTGATGATTTCATAGCAAAGAGCACACGAGTTCGTCTATGCGGAAGTAAGCGAAATCTGCCCTTTTCCCGATGTACCTATTAAAAAATGGTGATAGTTATTATATTGAAACCCAAGAGGCAATAAAGTTCATGAAAAAAATTTAGGACGACGATGAATGTTTTTAGAATGTATATTCCATCCCTGTATGTATGTGTTTGTATTCCATCTACACTTCAAAGCAGCTAGAAAATTACTCGTGTGGATAAGTGAAATGCTGCTGTTTTAAAGATCTTAGCAGTGTCAACGTCGAAAGCTGCTTCAAGACTTTATAGAATTTACTTTTTTATAAATACCTAACAGATATGGACTGACCCAAGCTGATGATTTCATAGCACAGCACACAGCGTTCGTATTAGAGGAAGTGGGGAAATGGAAGTCTGCATGTTCCGAGAGGTACTAAAACTGGTGATAAATATAATGGAACCCCAGAGGTAATAAAAAACTCATGAAAAAAATTAATTCGACGGAGAAAGTTTTTACAATTAGTATACAATCCAAACTTCATAGCGGGTTTGTTTATTAACCATGAACTCTTTTTGAGTTGAGCCATGGTTGCTTTCGAGAGTATATCACCATTTTTGTAAGGACTACATAACGATCACCATGACCATCTTATGACGATCACATGACGATTATATGACGATGGCATGACGCGAATATATAATTTTTTATGTATTGACACACTCTAACAACAAGTGACAATGTGTGACATTCATTGCACCGGATTTTATTTTATTTTGAATGTTTACACTGTAAAACACTTAAAACTTTGCACCAACATTTTTCTACGAAACGATGTAACAAATACCAAAAAGTATCAAAAAGTTCCGAAAGCAAATGGTCCTAATAGCAAAACAACTTATAATCAAAACGCATCGGCATATAAAGAAACAATATTTTTACTACGTCATTGGATAGAGCAAAAGGTCCATTCGTAAACGTTGTCAATGCGAATAAGTGCGGGTGCTTGCGAGGGGACTTGTAAGTTGGCAAATAAGAACGACAACAGTAACTGGCGGTGTGCTAATCGGGACCACTATGCAACGCTAGTATAACTCCCAACCCAAAAAAAAAAAACTGCAGTATTGGTCATAAAATCACACTCACGTAGAGCAAATATTGTTAAAAATTAAATTGACAGTGTTATTGAAAACAGTGCAAGTCTGCAACAAATTTATTGCTGTGCAGAAAAACGAAAAAATATATCGAAGCACGATTGCTTCTACTATTATTCCGAATTTAATAACAAAAAAATATATTCTGTATCCTGCACTCCAAAAATCCCAAAAAGTTAAAAACAATATTTTGAAAAATTGCTACAACGTAGTAATTCCAGGAATCTGAGAAGAAAATTTGCAATTTGATGATGGGAACAGCAACAATCGAATTTTAGAATATTCTACGGGGGTGTAGGTGTAGAAAATATTAAAATTCAAATGCATACAAACGATTTAAAAAAACACTCACAAACAGCCCAGTCTTTTTGCGATGGAACTTTTCACCTTTAATTTCATATGGATATTTATAGTGGTGATGAAACTACAAACTTGTTATTCAGTTTCACCTTCCTTTAGAATTCTATGTTAGAGAATGGAACAATATGTGGCAGCAACTAAGCAAAGATTTCTGTAGTCACTTGTCGATAGTGTTATTTACGCCTTAAAATATATTGTGGGTGTGTGTCAGTATCGTACCTTACCTATTTTCTGAACGATTTTTATTTTTAAAGTTGATTTTATTTTAAAGTTCGTCGTCGAGCAGAATGATGGCACATAAAGATGTTCCTTAAAAATATCTCATATTTATGTGTGGTTTGACTGTACCATTTCCGTTTTTTTGTTTTTAGGACCATTCGCTTGTAGGACGATTTGCTGAAATAGGACACATTTTGCAATAGTTTTATCGTGTAATAATATTGAATCACCCCTTGCACTTCAAACGTTCACTTATATTGACGCAATAACATTGACGGCTCATAAGTGTCAATGATACAGCGTGAGCAAGACTTGCCTAGTGTTCCGTGAGCATGACAGACCAAGATTAAGCGTTAACTGAAGAAAAGAACTTTAAATTTTTTGTAAGATTAAAGTTGCCAAAGTTTCTAAACTTGACTTGGTAACACCATTGATTGATGAGGGAAGCAATACCGCCTTTTCAACGGCTATCAATAACATTAGGTTATCTAGCGACTGGAAATACTTTCGAAGTTAATATTTCTCAGTGCTATTTCCGCACAATACCTTTCCTTATTAATTATGGAAATCTGCAATGTCATTTTAAGCTCATGTAGTCCTTGTCAAAGCTAAAAGTAGACTAAAAAATATAGCGCAATACTGATCCTACACGTTGCAATGAAAAAATATGGTGCTACTCGGTCAAAATGTTGTTCAATCATTGCGCAATTTTCACACACACACACACGCATAACATCACGCCTGTATTCCCCGAAGGGTTAGGTAGAGGTATACTTATAGTACACCAATTTTCAATGTGCGATATAACGTGTCGTTTTGATTATAGGTCGTTTTGCTGTTAGGACTTTTTGATACGAAGAACAATGTTGCGTCATTGGATTCTTTGCCATGTTTGCCACTATCTTGCGACAAGTGTCTTATTTTGAGAGCTACAGCGGCAGCTGCAGTGACAGTGCTTGTGAAACTATTTACTTATTTATTGAAGAAAGAAAGTTATGGAAGAAAATTCGGACAATTAAAAAGAAGTTTGGTGGTACTTAGATTCTCTTAGCTTTAGGTAATTCCAACTCGTAATTTTGCTGATTAGTTATTAGGGTTTATCAACTGAATAATAATAATATTCGTCAATTCGTTAGTGTAATTCATTTATAGTAGAATAATTACTAGTGGTTTATAAATTGAAACTTTTATTACATCGTCTCAAACTTTTTGGTCTGTGTGTTGCATGTCGCGTGACGGTCGGCCGCGGAGTAGGGATAGAGTGAAAGGCGCTCGTCAGAGCAGCCGAGGAGGAGGGGGAAGGAGGGGGGAGGGGGAGGGGGAGGGGAGATTGATGAAGCGATTTTTAAAGGGAAACTTTTATTACATCGTCACAAACTTTTTCGTCTGTGTGTTGCATGTCGCGTGACGGTCGGCCGCGGAGTAGGGAAAACGTTTCACTTTTACCGTGGTTTCATAAAACCACACAATCCTTTTTTTTATGACATGGTTTCTGTTTTTATTAACGTGATCAAAGTGTTTTTTTTTTGTGGCAAACAATATACATACGTTCGAAGATTTATTTTTTCTGACCCATTTTTACCATCGAGCTTATGTGACAAGACAGAATACCAGCGCTGCGACACTTATTTTTTAAATGTCGCAGCTTCATGCTCAGATAGGGGCCATTTAGCCTCTTACAGGACTTTGTTGTTATTTTCATTTTACTTTTGTTTATTTTTTGTTTTTTGTTTTTATGAGTGTGTTTAGTTTTGATAAATCCTGTGCGAGTCCCAATAGATACTTTTTCTTTCTTTTAAGTATTTTTCAACGCTGACGACACCACCACCTGTACGTCAGCATGGAAGGCGCTACCAAGTTTAAAAACTGCCTTCTAAGGATCTTGTGGACAGGAAAGTATCAAGAGGGATTCTTATAATCTCTCGGTCTTCTTGGTTAAAGTGAGTAGCGTCTATAATTATTTCACGCAATCAATAAGATCGTCGTAGTTGTACTACATAACACACATGCATAAGCATAGCATAATCAGCCTATAGTGTTCTCACTGCTGGGGCATAGGCCTCCCCTCTGTGAGAGTAAGTGAGGCGTAATCTACCACGCGAGTCCAGTGCGGAGTGGTGGATGTCTCATGTCTTCGATTTTTTAGTTCTAGATCATACTGGTTTCCTCACGATGTTTTCCTTTACCACAACCACCGGCCACAACTGCTCTATAACATGCATGGCGATCTCGAAACCTGGCTCGAATCTAACCTGTCCGCGTACCGTCACCGAAAGTGCATTTTCATCCTACTATCAGTATTCATATTTTAGCCAAAGGATGCTTTTAATTGCAAAACATACAATTTGGTTGCAATATTCTGGAAGAAAAATTTTATACCGGTGAATTTTCCAAAATCTTTATTAAGTAAGTGAATTAGTCCTTATACTAAATGAAACTTCTTAAATCAGCACATTTACGTCGTTAAGGCAGTGTTCTCTTATAGTGAGATTGAGTCATCATCGGGATATTCTACTTAATCCACTGAATTTGCCTTCCAAGTGAATACGTCAATCAATTTCTCATTATCGTCACCACCTATTCCAGCTAAGGTTTTTTACAATACGCCATCATAATGCAATTTCCATGGAACTTTTAACGAGCAATTTCCTAGTCGATGTCTGCTTGTCGGATTAATTAAATTTCCCTCTTACACTCTACACCCTATTATTATAATTTTTTGGTGTGGCCATAGTGGCGGCGACAATTCATCTGTTAGGCAGAAAACAAGGCAGAAAACCTGAGTTTTTATTATTTTTGTAATACTTCAATAAACATAATATTTTCTTATGATAAAAATAAATACATTTTAAAATATATATACCTAGTTAGAGTTATAAAAAGAAATATACTACTGGATATCGTCTAATTACTGACCGTCTCACTTTTAAAATATACAATTTTACGTGCTCAAAAATAATGCATTAGAATTCAAAGAAGACATTATTAAATCCTATCGTCCTTGATTGTATTTCATTTCCATCGACACAAAATCTAGAGAAGATTTCGCGCGGCGAATAACAATTTTAGTTTATCACAGCAAACCAATATTTTATAGATTCACTAGACATATTTCAGAATGATGTTTGCGCTACCGATTCGGAATTCCGGATCATGCCAATATGACACGTGACTAAACCATTTGATATATTGCCAAAATAACAAAACCTTTATCGCCGAACCGATCTAGGTACTGTAAAGGTTGTCTGCAAAAGGCGACCTCACTTCGATCAGGCTGGTAGAAAAATAACTCTCATATTCGATTACTCAAGCGAATTTAGAATTAGCTGTCTAAATAAATTATTGGGTATTTATTTCGGAAAAATAACAGTCATAATATAGGCGCGGAGAAGTGGACACGTAAACGGAGAAAATGTAATATTATTTCATATTTATTCGCGGAATTGTCAGCACTGCCCAAGCGCTGACAAAGTGGTGGAGGCGCCGGGTATAAACAAATGGCCAGAGAGTGATCTGGCGCTCATATTGGGGGCTACTTAAAAAGTCCCGTCCCGCACTCGCGTACTTCATATAGAAAGATCTAGATTTCAAAACACTTTCTGACCACTTGAGGGCGGAATTCCCAACCAGTGTAGACTACGTTGAAATTTTTTATAACATGCGCCAAGAAGCTAATGAAGACATAATTGCATTATTGGCTGACATTGGTCTAAAGGTAAACATAACAAAGATCTTTTTTTTTAGGCCTTTTTTTTTTGGTTGGTATATCATCAAATGACCTGCCCACTCTGGGCGGAGCGGAAGGGCGTGTCAGACTCTTACTGACTAAAACCCACCCATGTTCCTTCAGTTGCCTGTGCGCCAGGGCCATGGTAACTATTTCGAACAATCCGCGACCCCGGCACGCATCGGCCGTATCTGACCCCGTCAATTATACTGACCTCTCTTTGAGGCGCGCGTGGAACACAACTTGCTGTCGACCCGGCCTGGTCCTTACCGGACGGCGAGCTGCCCATTGCTCGCCGTCCGCAAGCTCGCGCCTACGGTGGCCGGGAGACGGCTATCGACTCCCGACGCCCAGGGTGTCTACTCCTGCGGCGACTAGGGGCATGAGGGCGCAACAATTCCCTCTCCCTCACGCGTTCCACGTCTTCCTTCGCGAGCATTACTGCTTCGCATAAGGAGGTGACTGCTTCCCATTCCCTCTCGTTCCGTACCATGGCCTAGAACCAGGGCCGGGACTCGAGAGGTCGCCGCCGCCGATCGCCGCCACAGGACACGGCCGTGCTCCGCCCAAGTGGGGCAGACCTCCACCGTATGCTCCATCGTGTCCTCAGGTTGATCCCCACAATGATAACACCCGGGCGTTTCCTCCCGCCTTATCCGAAACAGGAACCTCTAAAAACAGCCATGTCCGGTGAGGACCTGCGTCAGGCAGAAGGTGAGGACAAGCCACTCCTCAAAGAGGGGACTTACCACCACAATTGTGGGGTGCCCAGCACTGGGTTGCGACAGTCACACTCTCCATGCCACCATGAGACCCCCCTCCGGAGCTCTGTCCGCTGTACCGCGATTTCTCACGGCAGCAGAGTTACGCCCCGGCGTTTCGCCTCCTCGCGCCACTCCCAAATGTGCGCGAGGACTTTTGACTCCAGATCCCATGGCGGTAATCCGGCAAGGAGGCTCGTCGCCACCAGCCGGATGGCCATGGCGGATGCCTCGTAAAGGGCCATGGACCGCACAACCCCCGCATAGAGCCTCCGGCAGGAGGCGTTTGGTTTAGAGGGCCTACCTCGGAATTAAAAAAAAAAATTGGGAACAAAACTTTATGCATCCAAATGGAAGCTTCGAGCCACCGTCGATCAAATAAACTAAATTTTCGAGAAGACTCGACATGAGGTTGTAAATCTAACATTACAAACTCCGAAAGGTATTTTAACTAAAGTAAGGATGTAGCATCCTTTACCCGTGGATAATTAAAGGTCCCCAATGCCTACAAGATCGTGCAGCCCCGTGCCGTCACCTTCTGCTGCAACTCCTCCACGCTCATCCGAGGAGCATAGGGCATATAAAAATACCATACCCCAAGATGCAACTTACGGCCGAAAGAAACCAACAGAAATAATAGATAATCGTTCACTCATTGCCCACCCATAATTTAAGGTGTATGTGAGTGGTAAGTAAGTAAACTAAGTGATGCGTTTCGAACCAACAATGACAACAAAGACTGACGTCGGGGAGTATAGAGGTATGAGGAACAGGGTGTAAAGTTCACTCATACTCTATGGAAAAGGGAGAACCCTCCAACCAGATGGGTGTTGTGTCTGGTGGGCAACTGCTCTACTATTGATGACGGGACGTTGTATATATTGCAGTATAATTTTTGCAATTACATACTTTTTGTTCACAAAACGATTAAATTCTTTTTAAGCGTCAATCGGTCAGCTTGTTATTATTCTTAATTTTTTTGATGATTCAAAAATTGACAATTTTTATATACAAGCTTGTCTAAATATTTTTGAAAGCTTCTTGTCTGTCGTTGGAATTACCAAATGAACATTTTTTTTTTTAATTTGGTCATTCTTTGGATATGAACCCCACGTTATGGAGTATTAATCATTTTTATCGATCGTCTGTCCATACCCAGGATTTCATCTCCATTTTTTTGGTAAGTATTCACTTCATTGGTTCGGTATTCTTTTAATTTGCGCCTTGTTCTTTAATCTAAGAAGAATTCCTTTTTTCTTAGATTGTTCGAAAGGCCACCTTTTTTTTGACCTTATCCAGCTACTTGACTACTCGCCTGTCTTCTTCCTTTCGTCTACCGGCTGCCGAAGTCGGAGCGATCGTGGAACCGCTGATCCGATGCCGAGTAAGGTCGACGAGTGAGGTTCCAATTTCAACTATCAGCTTGGACATCAGGTGCTAATTATGTTTGTTTGTGTGGCGCTATAACGCGCAAGAATCATAATAGACGAAGCGTTCTGTGCTATACTGACGAGAGACTTTTTTAGTTCTGAATCAACCAATCTGTCATCGTAAGTGCTTATTTAATTCTAATCACAAGATCTTATAGTGTAATTCCAAATTGTCTGAATGAGTTATGTAAAGAAAAACCTTAACCTTCCGCTTATTTACATATAACTCTTTATAGAGCGACACGAATTCATATGATTCCAATTGAATTTTAATTCGTCAGAGCGCACTTAACACAGTTTATATTTGGTAGCATATTTTAAGTATTTTCTCTCAAAATCAACTTGTGGTTTTTTGCATTTTTTACCATCATTCCAACGACCAAAATTAAAAAAATATTTCTATTTTCTTTTCCTTTTTTCTCTTAATATTGTATTTTCGGATTTTTATTTTTGATTACTATAAATTTTACGTGTATTTGCGGTGAGTATTTAAATATTAGCTACCTCACGTCGGGGTTCGACTCCCCGGCGTGCTAGCGGCATGCTCTACGCTGCAATATGCTGGTTGCGCGGTAGACTCTGTTTGCGTGATGCAGGATTTTGCGTGACGACAGTGTGACGCGCACCTCGCATGTAGCGGTGTAGATGCCACCCACAGGCGTAGGTAGATCACACGCTTATTCATTCACTAGCGACCCGCCCTTGCTTCGCGCGCTTTTTACGACTTGACAAAAGGTCCAAATTTCTTTATTATATTTCAGTGAAGTATTGAAGTACTAGTTGTAGTAGACGTTATCTGCATGATTCAACCTTATTTATATTGTGCAGGCTGGTAGTAAATTGACTCTAGTCATATTCGATCAGTCAAGCAAACTTTTTTTTTTTTTTTTATAAATACAATCTTTTAGTATTGTATAATTGCATAGAACACGAGTGAGTACTATGTACCTACTATAAAGCTACCATTTACTAGATTTGTCTTTCAATGACTTGAATGTACCCTGGCGGCTAAGAGTATGTCATGCTCACTCAAATGTCTCGCTGGTGGTGTTGTCTTTTTATTACGGACGCTTTTAACGTTCTGCATCGTTCTCACATGCATAATTTCAACATGAATGATGTAACCAATATTTTGTAACCATATTTAGATTTAAAAGAGGGTCCATGGAGTTTCTTGCCTATTCTTCTCCATAGGTACCTACTACGCTTTGGAATGGGCAACTAGCTTCATCTTTCTGACTGACCGGTCCCTTGACAATTCAAAAGTGCCTGTAATTGGTTTATTTGCAATAAATGCTGAGTTTGAGTTTGAGTTTGGAATAAGCTTTTGAATAGGTTAAAAATAGTTTTTTGTATATTAGTAGACTGGCAGGGCTTGGCCCGTCATTGTAATAAGTTCATTTCTTGATATAAATAATAATTATATTCAATTTTAAACCGCGGTTATTACTCTATTAGAGTACGTCCCATACTACCCTACACGTAGTTTATTACAAGTACACATAAGCCTTCCCGAGTAAATTTTCTAAATGATGGTGAAAACCGGAACTAAATCCGATGCGTGGTTTAGAAGAAAAACGCGGTCACACAGACACTAAAAGCGACTTTAATTTATAATTATACACAGATGATCAGCCTATTCCATAAATTGAGTAACGATGCATTTTTTATTGTTATTGAGATGGGTTTGCTCTTGACTCTAGTCTAGGTCAGAGATGACAGAGACAAAGTCAACGATGGAGTGAGCTTACCCAGAAGAAGCCTGTTTACTCTCACTTTAAAGAGATTTGGGTTGAATGCGGTCGGAAACACAGACGCAGGTAGAGTGTTCCACTCTTTTGCTGTGTGTATTATAAAAGAAATTTGGAAGCGCTTAGTGCGAATTGGTGGAATAGCAACTAGGTAGGGATGGTAACTTGCATTTGATGGAATGGTAGCTACACTACATTTCAATCTGAGTCGATCACTTGATTTATGTGAAAACAATCAACATAGTAATTTCATGCAACTTTTAGACCAAACTGACCCTAAAACCTATCGTCTAATGGACCTCTTATTGAGGTATCAAAACTACACTTTCAGTAAGGCACAAGGCAGGCAGAAAAATAAGTGCCCAATTTAATAAAAAATACCCCTGACCCATTTTTCCTCATTGGGACCACACCCAACTCATTGAATTCCGCACAAATTAACAACGTCTCACAAAATTAATTAATTCAAGAGAGCTTAATGAGTTAAAATGTATCACTCCGAATGTTAAAAAGTACTGTTTTATTACATTGGTAATAAAACAGCACTTTCTAATTAAGTTACAGAACATTTTCATCAAAGCTATATTGATACCTTTGATGAAAATGTTCTGTAACTTATTACCCTATTCTATATAATAAAATAAATAGTTTTTCTTTAAATTAATAATAGTAGACTTGAATATTGAAGAGCCCAGCCAAGAAACTGGAAGGTGGAAATCATGTCATGTCTGTCCTTCAAAATTTTTGAATGGGTCCCGAGGTAATTCGGTGCTGCTCCTCATACACAGTCCATAAACCAACAGCTTCATCGTTCCCGAAAGGATCTATCATCATGTCGGTTAGAATAATAATAAGGCCAATGCGAGTCATTCTAGTACACATAAATGGCTCATGAGGGTCCTAGAGTTGTATGAAATAAATGCATCTCTGCACATTGTTACATATATTATCGGGTAATAATGAAAAGGACGGTTCTTCGCTATAAAGGGTGCCAACAACAAGAATTGAGCGAGATAAAAGGGTACAATAATAACATTATCCTAAAGAGAAATCGTTTTCAGATAATGCCATTCCGTCGGCCTAATTCGTTAACCTGCTAAGTCCATCTTTTGGCAAAATTTACTTTTTATACCAGTTAAAAAGTCCATTCTAATATCTACCGTAGCGTTTAAGGAATAACTGCGATATTAGCCAAAAAAGGTGACAAATGCTATGCCCGAAAAACTGCTTTCTGACCACCAGTCAATCTCCACAACGCAAACCTGTTAAATCCTGTTGGGACCTCAGTTTTGTACTGACAACGTTCCCAGACCCACGTGCCATTTGCGACGCATCAAAATCTATACACCATATTCAATTTAAATAAAAAACTGCTAAGTCCTCAAGCAAATTGAAACTTCACCTCGTCAAAGAACTAAATAATTGTTTTTCAAATTTTATAAAATGTGTCTAAGTTATGCTGCTACATTAAATTGTTAAAATATCAAGAAAAATTATAGAAAAACCAACGGGATTTTCAGAATTTTCATTGCTAAATTAATAGAGATATTATTCAGATTTTTCGTTGTCCTGTATAAACTATGTCAAAATGGACTTAGCAGGTTAACGAATTAGGCCGACGATTTGAAAGTTTGGATGTGCTACCAAATCATCGACTATGTATATTACCTTAAACTGTGAGACTTAAGCTATTTTCGTAACGAAGGGTTGTATGAAAAAATGGGTTGTACCAGTTTGTACAGCTTGAAAAATTAATTCCAAAGGTCAAAAAACAAAATTGCGTCAAAAATTTATTTAATAGGTATTTGCAGTAATAGGACGGAATGTTCTTTGACAAATGCTTAAGCTAACAATAATTAAACAATTAACAATTTGCTATGAGAGTTAACCATGCGTAGACAGAGTAGTTAAGCTTTAACTATTGTCAAGTGAATAATTGTTATTTTTGACTATTGTTCATTTTTAACTATGTATCAAACAACGGGCCCTTAGGGCCTCGTTCACCATCTCCAAGTAAAGCGTTGGTTAGTTACTTCCTAGTTAACGTTAATCGGCAAGTAAAAGTTACGACTATCTTTTGTCAATTTCACAAACGAAAATAAAGCTTCGAGTAACAACTTAATGGTTAAGTGAATGACATTACAAATCATACGTTATATTCGTTCAATAATACGTCTATGTTACTCGTCAAACGTCATTGGCAGTTGTCAATTGACATTTGTGGTGTTTTTGTGCCTGGTTTGGAAAGCGTGTGATTTTAATTTGTTACTTTAATGACTTATATTTTTTAATTAGCAGGGATAAAGTTAAAAGAGATAGAAGTGCTAACTTTTTTATAAGCATCCAAAATGAATTCAATGCTCGATCTGGATATGCCTACTCGGAACTTTACCGTACCGGAGGTGGTCAGAACACAGCACCTCCGCTAGACTATGTGGAAGGGCAAATAAAAGCTATGATTACTTTAAGCACCGATCATTTGGAAAGTATTTACGATTTCGAAGTTAAGACCTTGGTTTACTGTATACTTCGATAGACGAAATCTAGCAAAAAAAAACAGTTTCATCTAGGTCCTTATAATAATCAACAAGGAATTTAAATACACGAATCCTAGGGACTCGTTGTGTTGTAGTATATTCTAATTCATCCAATTTATGACCAATCAAGTCAAATAAATCCATATTTATTAATACATTTTAAAATAATCGTTGATGTTACCTGATAAGTAACTACCCGTTGTCATTTTTGACAATGGACAACCTTTAACTGTAAAGTAAACACGTTAATTGCCAGATGTCGTGGCAAGTAAGTTACGGGACAGTTAAATCTTATGATTAGTGCTACTCGAACGTCGTGAAATACGCACATGATGTTACGGGTGACTTTAACTGGCAGTTAGCCTACTTGAAACTTTTCTTGAGGATGGTGAAAGAGGCCCTAAGTGTTATAAGTTCAAGAGGTAATTTGATAATTAATGAAAAGCATAATAAAGGGCAAGAATTTATAATGTTTAGTATATCTCACAACATGGAAAGGTTAATTTAAACCAGCCGTTTCTCGGAAACCACAACTTTTTTTCTTTTTTAGAACTTTCTAAATCAGAAATTATTTTCGTAAAGAAAATTATTCAGCTGGACTAACATAACAAGCGCAAGAACGCTTTCTATCTCGATTTGTCGAAAAAATTCTACTATGCTGACGTCATCCTAATGCCTAACATGACCGTTAAGCTCAAGTTAATTCGAAAAAGGCACTTTGACACTTCTATAGGAGACCGATGTGGCAGGTTATTAAAACAACTCATTTTTATCATAGCAACATAGGCTTGAAGTTCCGTTTCTTTCATTTGATTTTACACATGGTACTAGAATGTATTATATAATTTATGTTTGGTTTCTTGTAACCGACTTTTTTATAAAAATTTAAAGTTTTTTTTTTGAATGCTGAAATTAAAATACAAAATTACCGAAATTTATATTTGTAGCACTAATTATACTCACTAGAGAATAACCACAAATGACAAATGGGCCGACGATCACAATTTGGTAAAGCAAAGGTTGACATTGTAACAATCGCCATAAATGATATTGTAAATATTAACCCTTGAAAAATAAACTGGCGATTTTAGTAATTATGTTGCGATTGTTTGATATTGCCATACAGCCATAATTCCCTAGACTTCGTTAATCACCATAATTTTCAAAGTGACTGGATATTACTGAAAGTGATGCTCATCTACGTAATAGTACTCCCCTCCGCCAGTTTCTCTCGCAGCCGCCGAGTGTTGACGGTAATAATGTTATTAATATATATGTATATATATATATATGTCATCTTGGAGATTTTCTTTTTGCATTATAATTTTGTGTACTCTTCTCGTCGTCAAAATCGAGGATACCTAAATGACAAAAGAATCGGAGATTATCTCGTGTTGAATTCTCAAAATTCGAGCTATCTTAGGTGCCATGTTAGGGGGGTTTGTCGAGAAAACATCAAGTGTGACAGAACGAGTAGAGTATGTTGTATGGAAGCGCGGTCAGAAAACGAGAAAAATGGCAGAAATATAAAATCTCTTCGACACGAGAGTGAATAATTAATTATAGAGGTATGAGGAACAGGGTGTAAAGCTCACTCATACTCTATGGAAAAGGGAGAATCCTCCGACCAGACGGTTGTTGTGTCTGGTGGGCAACTGCCCGACGCGACAGTTGATGTCGGGACGTTGTATATATGCTAGTCGCGCGGTAAACTCTCCTTGCGCGATGCAGGATTTGCGTGACGTCAGTATGACGTGTAGCTCGCATGTGGCGATGTTGATACCGCTACAGTCGCGTATCATATTAGCCCTGCAGCATGCGTAGCATGACCACTTCTATCTCTAGTCTACGAAGAGAAGAAAAATTACTTTCTTAACAAAAAGTCATTATTTTCTTGCACTTTGACTTCGCAGCGTAGAAATCTTTCTACAATCTGTAATTTTGTCTTCCATTTCATGCCATCCACGCTACGCATGCAGGTGATCAAACATTGAACCAGATAGAAAATTGACTCTGACATAAAATAACTTATTCTGAGATATTTTATTGAGGGAATTGTGATATAGGATGACAGGGAGGCCGGATATTATTTTTTCATAAAGGTTACCCTATTTCGAGGAGCTCATACCTATACCTTTATGCATAAGTGGTGGTAAGGTAAAAGTGTTTAATCATTCAGGTGAAATATTCAGAAATTGACCAATACAGTTGATGCTCGACAGCACCAACTTGCGGAGTGTAGATGCCGCCGTCGAGCCCGATACGTATTCGAATGTAATACAGATACTTTTCAGGATAACAGAAATTTCAACTCAGTAAGAGTTGAAACTTGTCAAAACGTTTCGCCTTAGGAAGGATACTGTAAAGGGACTGGTGGAGGAGTTAACTCCTCGACCCCTACCCACCCACCTTGCAGTCTCCCTAGCGTGTCACTGAACGCTGTCTCAAGAGCTGTGAGGTAAGTTACAGAGGTACTCGGTACTCAATAATATATTTTTTCTAAATATGTTCCTTAAGCGAAACCACGTCTTTAGTTTATTTACTATATATTGAAATGGGCTGCTCGTGTACCTAAACCTATATACACAGAACATTCATTTTACTCACATTTCTGAACACTGATTATTGCTGTAAAGCAAACCTTTAGTTACTTACAATTATCTTTCATTGTTTTTATCTTTAAATTCTATATTCATACCATTACTTCATCATTTTGTAATCTTAGAATATTTTTATGCATTGACATTTATATTGTAAATTATCATCTGTCAGTTTATCTTTCTCTATATACCTAGAAAGTAAAGCCACTAATAAGGTCAGGTTCTCTATGTAAATCGCTTTATTGTTTCTGGCCGAAAATCTATTAACAAGTATTTTGATTCATGTTTGAAATGTTTTAAATAAGTCAAAAATGTCACTTCGAGAAAGACGAAAGAGGGACAACAAGTGACAATACTGTTACAGTTAAAAATAAGAAAGATATTACATTTGAATTTGGAATCTGCCATTTTTATACGATTGGTCATTGAGTTTTCTAATTTTGGCGCCAATACATTGTACAATATTTTGCGATATTAAAATGGAGTAGGGTGATAAAGAGAACCGAAGCGCTGTGATTGCATTACACAAAGTTAGTATGGAGCCAAATGCAATTTTTAAAACTCTCCATACGCTTGGTATTAGTCAAATGTTTGTGTACCGGGCTATTAATAGGTACAATGAGACCTCCTCTGTTTGTGACAGAAAAAGATCTGGCTGTCCACGTAGTGTTCGTACGAAAAAGGTGGTCAAAGCAGTAAGGGAAAGAATTCGAAGAAATCCTGTCCGAAAGCAAAATATTTTATCTCGGGAGATGAAGATAGCACCCAGAACCATGTCACGTATTTTAAAAGATGACTTAGGACTTGCAGCCTATAAGAGACGCACTGGTCATTTTTTAACTGATAATTTAAAAAGAATAGGGTGGTAAAATCGAAACAACTACTGAAGCGGTACGCAAAGGGAGGTCACAGAAAAAAATTGTTTACGGTTGAGAAAATCTTTACAATTGAGCAACAAGAAATAATCTAATAAACTATTTAAAATATTTTATAATATTAATGTGCCAAATTAATAATTAATACTAACGAAGCCAAGAGTAAATTTTATTATGATTAAGATTTGTATGACTAATCAAGTAATGACATTCATATAATTTCATGATATTATTATGCATGTACTATAAATATTTGCACGACTGATAAGTCGAATATAGTAAGTCTAAAATTATTTTCAAGTACCATGTTATTATGTAAGTACCTATATTCTCGCAAATAAATAAATTAAAAAACAAAAAAAACATTTTAAGAAACAAAATGACCGTATTTATGCTCAAAGCTCTAAGGAAGCTTCCCAATTAGTCGACAGAGTGCAACGTGGGCATTATCCGACTTCAGTGATGGTTTGGGGGGTGTTAGCTATTTTATGCTCAAAGCTCTAAGGAAGCTTCCCAATTAGTTGACAGAGTGCAACGTGGGCATTATCCGACTTCAGTGATGGTTTGGTGGGGTGTTAGCTATGAATGAGTGACTGAGCCATATTTTTGTGAAAAAGGTATTAAAACATCGGCACAAGTGTATCACGATACTATTCTTGAGGAGGTAGTTAAGCCCCTTAACAACACCATGTTCAATAACTAAGTATGATGGTCCTTCCAACAAGACTCGGCGCCGGGTTGGAAGTGAACGTTTCGGACTTGCATCAGAGCTGAAGACTGGCTGTCGTCTAGACCCGATCTTAATCCGCTGGATTATGATTTATGGTCAGTTTTAGAGAGTATGGCTTGCTCTAAACGCCATGATAATTTGGAGTCCCTAAAACAATCCATACGATTTGGCAGTGAAGAATTTTCCCATGGAAACTGCGTGCTTCTATTGATAACTGGCCTCAACGTTTAAAGGACTGTATTGCAGCCAATGGAGACCACTTCGAATAAGCTTTTTATATTTTAAATTGTTTTATATTTATGTATTAAACTAACACACTGTAAAAGTAATATATATTATTTGCAATAAAAAATTTAAAAAAATCTTCGTGATAATATTTATGGCAAGACTAGGTATACGTTTATTTATTTTAGCATTATGTATTTATTTAAGTATATGTAATTGTTATTTATTTTTGTATTATATGTAAGTATATTTAATATTCTAGTTTAAGACGTCACAAATCAAATTCTTCTCTTCTTGTTCTCACACACTATTGTCTACATTTCTTTTTCATTTCTCCTTTCGCAGGTCTGCTGGAAGAAATTTCTTAAGAATTTAGCAGTACCTTTGTACTTAATACTAATATGCCGTATCTGTATCTATTTTACTGTGTGTACATAAATAATAATAATAATAAAAAAATACAATTATCTTTCATTGTTTTTATTTTTATATTCTGTATTCATACCATTATTTTCATCATTTTGTAATCTTAGAATATTTTTATACATTGACGTTTATATTGTAAATTGTCATCTGTCAGTTTATCTCTTTCTATATAAGTAGAAAGTAAAGCCACTAATAAGGTCAGGTTGTCTATGTAAATCGCTTTATTGTTTCTGGCCGACAATCTAATAAGAAGTATTTTGATTTATGTTTGAAATGTTTAAAATAAGTCAAAAATGTAAATGTAAATGTAACTATTGCACTTATCCCAGTATGAAGAGACGCCACTCCCTCTCGGTCGAGTCGAGGGTTGAGTGACGTCTTTGCATACTGGGATTAATCTTGATATGCCATCAACTTCACAAACCCTCATACTATCTTCTGAATATCGAGACACTTATGCAAATCTTCATAAATTTTGCAGGATATTATATTTAAGAAAAAAGAACACTCATGTGAATCAAATCAAAACTCAAATGATAGGGATATCATAGTGCACAGCGTCCTTAAAACGAAAGCGGAAAACTCTGATCGCCCCATACCGTAACTTTACGAAGAAGTTGTTTATGAATTAAAACAATCGGGAAGTGCAATTGATGTTCCCGGTTTCCGTAGTGACTGGTCTATTTTTTGGCCAAAGAATCATCATCGCCATACAACGTGGCAATGCCGCCAGCCTTTTGGGCACTTTTCCTGTCGACAGCGATGCGGACGAATTTTTTGATGCCCTATGATTCTTTTTCCTTCTTTTTTATTTTTATTGTACATACTATTAATATTATTTTATGTATTTTAGGTTTGTTATATTACACAATAATTAAAATAAGATGTTACTAAAAATCTGGTTTTTAATTATATTTTTTGTAATTCTTATGGATACTTTTTGAAAATCTTCTGTCGAGTATTCCTATATAAACGCAACGGGAAACGGGTTTGAGGCCAAAACAGAAAACATTTTGCCAGTCCAGCCAGAGAGAAGACGTTATTTGAGCCGAGAAGAAATGATCAGAGCCGTGGGGATGTTGGAAGCTGGTTCTCGGCAACGTGCTGTGGCAATCGCTCAGGGTATAAATGCGGTTTCGAATTACTCGTAGCTACGATCAATGCGGTAAAAACTGTGTACCCTAATGTTGAAGTACGCGGGTGTTATCACAATTATCAACAGGCCATTTGGAGAACCAGCAAAAAAAAATGTCTTCTAGACTCGAGTGAAGAACTTCATATTACTAAACTAATTACAAAATTCGATTTTCTGCTTCCGAATGTTATACCAGGAGGCTATTTATGTATTCAAGAGTCGACTCCAGATACAGAAATATTTGCAAAATATCAAAATTATTTCACTAAGCAATGGATAAATGTTATCACAACTGAACTCTTATGGAGAAGATTACACGACCACAAACGCCGTTGAAGAGTGGCATAAAAGATTGAATACTAAAATACCATCGAAACCTTCTTTATTGCAGGCTGTATAACCTAATAAAAAAGAGGCATATATACCAGAAACCAAAATCATACAAAATAATATTCACTGAAGCGACAAGAACCGCAGGTCGGCGGAAATAATTAAAAAAAAATTGGAAAATCCAAAAGTGCACGACTCATAATGCTCATTTAATTATGAAATATAAAAAAAAAAAACCTAAGTCGTTCGAAATTAATTGCCGAAAAAACAGCTGTAGTAGGAAGAAGGTACTGCACAAGCGCCCCTGGTGGAATAAATGTACATAATATCTATAGATATATCACCATCCATATGTTAATTTTCTATGGATATAAATAGATGTACGTACAGTCTTGTAGTTTTAGTTTTTTATTAATTGTAATTAAACGACACTGAATTAATTAGCCATTCGCATTCAGTGACCTGCAATCGTCGATTAGAATTAAAAAAAAAAAAAAATTAACTCAATTAATGGATTTTTTCACAAGTTACAGTATTTCCGGGTTTCACACATGACGGACAGGAATTTTTTTTGACCTATTTTGGTGTTTTTTTTCCAATTCTATTGCAGTAAATCAATTTTTAAAAGTATGAAATTAATCTCCATTAAATTATCTCGACAATAGTATGCAAAATATCTTGATTCCGTGAACTAACAAGGCTATAATAATAAAAATAGCCGCCAAACTGAGGCGAAAAAATTTTTTTCGATCGTAAAGCACTCTCTGATGCTTCGCATCATGAGTCGTGCAATACAAAAATTATTAACGACCAAATTAACAATTTAATTAAGTTAAAGAATGCTTAGAACGTTTGTTATTAGTTTAAGTGCAAGTGTCAAGTTGAAGAATGCATAAAACGAATATATAATTTTTATTATTTTAAAACGACTTTCATTTTATCTGTACTCATACCCATATGCGAATTTGCCATTATAAGAATATATCCATAAGCGAGTTTACCGTTTTGAGAATTTGCCTTTTTGCGAATAGAGGCCTATTATGTCTTTTGTCTATTCTAGTTAAATAACGATAGTGAAATAATGTTTTTATAATTTTGTTTTGTGTTCTTTGTAGTGGGTCTAGGTAAGTTTTCGCGGCTGCGGCAACTAAAAATATTCAAGATGAGATTTAACCAGAGAGTTATATATCTTCTCTTTCAAATACCAAATGTTCGCTCAATTACATTTCGAGTTCTTATTTGGGATTCCTGGTATAATTTTTCAGCTCTATTACAAGGAGCATTTTCGGGCAGTAGTGTCGTCTCATTATTAATATCTGGTCTGAGCAAAACCACTATCCCCAACCAATAATTTTTTATTGTCAACACCCTGGAAAGAGGTTGAGTAGAATAGGTTAAATAGCTAAATGAAACTAGTGTTGCATATTATGACTCAAAGTAAGTTTGAAGTAAAAGTTGCCACATATACAAGTAGGTGTTACTTGTACAAAGTTTCTTTTCTGTGCACAGTTTTCCCAGATATTGGCATCATGCGCTGAACCATGCCAACGGGCAACTACTACTTGAAAAAGTAGATAAGCCGAGCATATATACTGAGTGTTAATGGTTTTTTTTTTTTCCTTTCGATTCCTATAAATTTCTGCATGGTCACCACCTATTGATAGAAAGAAGTAGAAAAGGGAATTGCTCAGTTTGTTAGGGTGATCTGGCTAAGCGTGGACAAGATATTTATTAATAGAAGTCTTACATTTTAAAAACTACTTATCTATAGGAAAGCAATGAAAAATTGAAACCTTGCCGAGTAAAATCTTTGTAATAAGCGTATTCTTTTCTATATTATATTATTTGCCAGTAGTATTTTGATATAATCTGATGATTTACACAATATAGGGTTGTACTAGGGTGGTTAAAATAAAACTATTAGTTTTCATTTGTTATTTTGACTTTATTCAGAGTCAATATTAAAATATTGTCAAAAAACTGGGCAGGCGGTGCAACATTATTTATGTGTCTAGCCCAGCTTAAATACCAAATAATCGTTGTAACGTGAGCACAGCAACCCACCGTTCTTCGGCCGACAAGGCAATAGCAAAAATATTTCTTATATAGCGTCACTGCCCTGCAGATTATTATTATACAATGTGGCGTTTTGCATCCTCGTCAAATTGAAGGAGGTAACTATGCTAATGATTCTCGACGCGAATCAATAATAAAATAAGTAGGTTTTTTTTTTTTAATTTTTCTAATTTTCGGAAATCGGTAAGTATTGGACACGCATGTTAAAACGCGGCCTGTGTGATACCGCACTATAACTGTCCTTTTAGACACACATAAAAACGCGGCAGTTTATACGATCATAATTTTGCCTACTCCCGCGCGCACGCACCACTCTTCTATCCCTACACCCCACCCGGCCACGCTCGCTCACACTCACACATCGACTACTTAGTGTGATTGATGTCGCCGCCGTGAGTGCGCCTGTCGCGATTCGAGTCCCGCGCTCCTTTAATTCGTTTTAAATACGGCACGATGACGGAAAACTATTCCAATGTTGAGTTGGTGGAGATGGTCCGGTCAGTGGGTCTTCTTAGGGGTGGAGTTTGACGAGTGACGCATTACGTTTTGTCGGTGGTTACTGGAACATCAAGACGCCAACATCCTGTGGACGGACGAGTGCTTATTTACTCGAGTTGGCATCTACAATGTTCATAATAAACACTGCTGGACTCAGCGGGACCA
The DNA here is from genome assembly GCA_916610205.1 of Griposia aprilina. Taxonomy (NCBI): domain Eukaryota; kingdom Metazoa; phylum Arthropoda; class Insecta; order Lepidoptera; family Noctuidae; genus Griposia; species Griposia aprilina. Next base: position 6,269,587 of record OU744306.1, read on the forward strand.
TAACCCGCACGCGACCAAACGGGATTCGTTCCAAGTACGGTTTTCCTTAAATGTGTGGGCTGGCATAATAGGGGACCGCGTGCTTGGACCCTATTTCATCGAGGGTTACCTTACCAGCGCTATTTCAACAAGTCGTCCAGGAGATGCTCGATGACGTTCCCCTGGCAATCTATCGCAACCTGTACTACCAGCAGGACGGTGCCCCTCCTCACTACGGTCGTCAAGTACGCGAGTCCTTGACCGAAAGTTTCGGCAACCAGTGGATTGGCCGTGGTGGACCTGTGGCCTGGCCTCCGCGTTCTCCGGACTTAACGCCCTGGACTTTTATTTGTGGGGAGACATTAAAAGACTAGTGTATATAGGTAGATGAAATAACAAGTGTTACAGAATTAAGGGAAAAAGTGGTTAGTGGTTAGTGCTTTACGAATGTGTTTGTGTTGCGAAAGCTGAAAGAAAACCAGCGACGTCGTGCTAGACTGTGTCTAGAATGTGAAGGTGGACACTTCGAACAATACCTCCGGCTAGCGTAGGTAATCAATTTATTTTTACATAAACAATAATTTGTAAATGCGTACTTAGTTATTTAAATCAATTGGTGTACCTAATTAGGTAGATTTCAAATGTTTGACTGAGCCAAAAATACCTAGATTTACCTCTGGTAGCCACCTCTGGTTTTTATTAAGTACCTACTTACTTTTATTATGTATCAAAACAACGCGCGCCGAAAGCGCTATGCGTTCGTTTTTGTGGATACCTACTCATTTTATAAGATCTAAGATTTACAATTTCATTATTTACTGTAGTCTGTTTATCAAACATAAAATAAACTGTGCACGTAATGCAAAACTAACATATTATTAATCAGCTGATAACTACGTACCTACCTACTCCTACAAGTTTTTATTATTACCTACTTAGGTATCTAAAATACGCGCGGGCGGTGCCCGCGCGTGATTTCGTATTTCGTACCTACACGTTTTTATTACTATTTCATTATTTACTGTAGTCTGTTTATCAAAAATAAAATAAATTGTGTACGTAATGCAAAACTAACATGTTATTAATCAGCTGATAACTACGTACCTACCTACTCTTACAAGTTTCTATTATTACCTACACAGGTATCTAAAATACGCGCGGCGCCCGCGCCATGCGCTCGTATTTTGCGTTTAGTCGTATAATGCCTAATTCGCAAAATGGCACACAGTCGCAAAAAGGCCAATTCGCGAATGGACTAGTTCTCAAAAGGACTAATTCGCGAAATGGCTAATTCTCAAAAGGACTAAGTAGTAAAATACCAAATTCGTGAAAGGACTCATTCGTAAAAGAACTAATTCGTAAAATGTCTAATTCTCCAAATGGCCAACTTTTACCAACTCATGCCATGAGTTAAATGACATGAAAAATCTAACTTAATTTTCTAGGTTACTTATGTTAATATTTTATACGAAATGCAAACAAAAAACTTAGCAAAAAACATTTATTATTAAAATAAAACAATCATAGCGAAAAACAACGCATCTTACAATCTGTCATACAACCAACAAAAAAAAAACATTATGATTATTATGGCGAAAAAGTATTAAATCAACAAAGCACCTTACAATGTGTCATATAACAAAAAAAAAAACATTATGATTATTATGGCGAAAAAGTATTAAATCAACAAAGCACCTTACTTACAATGTGTCATATAACAAAAAAAAAACATTATTTTTACCAAATAATCACACTGGAAGCTCAAATTATAATAATAGTTGGTAATAAATTATCTTGTGAAAAAAATATTCAACAGATATTTTTTTGGCTTTTAGTTTTACTAATAATTTGTTATATTGTGTGTCAAATTGTATATCTTTATTTCTACGATTTTTTCTTCTTACTGTAAAAATATTCTTTTTCATGAGTATGTCGAAATGTTTGGATTCTTTCTTTAGTTTATGGATAAAATTAAACAAGGTTGGACGTTTTGGAATCAAAACATTTAGTCGATGATGCCATCCTTCCAGTGCGTTTGTCGTACGATGACGTTGTCCAGCACAGCTAAGAAGTGTTGAGCCCAATCTGATCCACTGCTTTTCAAAATACTGAAGGAAATTGTCCATATTACGAGCAGCTTCTATCTTTTCAGATATAATTTGCCACCCTTCTGCGATGAAATGTGATGGCAGAAGTGGCAGAATAGCTGCTCTCCGAATAATATTTCTGTGGTCACTTGTTTCGTTAACTTTTAGTTCTTTAGCCTTCTTCCAAACAGCTTTTTGGTAGTGATAATAACAACCGCCGACTTTAACTAGTGGAAAAACTTCTTTGACCGCATTCATAGCTGCAATTTCATAATCGCTTTTAAATGTTTTTATCGTCACCCCCAGGACGTCTCTAATCAAGCGAAAAAACCTTGTGTAAGTAATTTTACTTTTATCAGGCAGAAGTGCGTATACAACAGGAACTAGTGATGTTGTATTTACATCAGAATTCAGATCTATGTGTAAAGTATAAAGTTGGTAAAAAGGTTTTGGAACACTCTTGAATGTTCCATCACCGTACCAATAATGGGTACTTGATCCTTTTATAATTTTTCGAGATAATTTTGAAGTGAAAACCAGCATTTTATCTTCTTCTCCATCTTGTGCTGATAAAAAATTATGAGCAAGGCTTTCAGGTACAGATACATCCACCCTTGGTTGACTGGTAGAGAATGCCTAAGGCATTAAGTCCGCCTTTGTATACTTTTGTGTGCGAGAAGTTTTAATAAATAAATAAATAAATAAATACATCTTTGAGTGTATGAAAAGTCAGTTTATCGACATTTAGAAATTTTTTCCTTGCTTTATATAAAGTGTCCTTTTTTTCATGAAATGTTGGTAATGATTTGCTCGACGTATTCATTGTTTCAAATGCTTTTTCAAATAGCCCCTTTATAGGCGTCAAAGTCTTGCACACTTGTTTTTTCAATTTGTTCATGTTAAGTAGTATATCGTTTTTTTCCTGATGAGGTAAACATTTATGCTGAGATTTCCTCAATATTTTCTTCAAATGTATGTCCACAGTAACCGACCCACCACACTCGTTTTTATTGACACATCGCCAAAACGAACTTCCGTCTTTATTTATTCGGTTAGATTTATTAAACCTATGCCCATCGTACAATAAAGTATAATTACCTTTTTGATTTTCAGTAATTAAAATGTCTTCTTCCATCTTTCTCATGAAATAACCTACTTCTTCTATAAACAGAAACTTATGAACGAAAACATAAATGACGGTGAATTTAACAAATAGATTATTATCCACTCACAACTACCCGCACTTTCATAAAAAATATTACTCGGCGTTCCGTTTTATGCTTTAGTTGCATAAATTATTGTTCTCACCACGATGAGTGAAAACTATTTTTAATATAATAATACTTTATTATAACATTTAGTACATTTTAATTAACATATTTTGTCACTGTCAAACGATGTTCTCTTCTTTTGCCTTGTCTTCATTGAAAAGGTTTTGTATTATAAGCAAAGAGGTGTGTAAACAATTATAATATATTTTAAATGTTTATACATCACCATAGTAGACAATATGTACTACTTTATTATTAAATAATCCGAGTAAATATAGATGAGGAAAATACCAAGTGATTTTTATATTCTTTATCTAACGTTAGAACAACATCTATTTACTCATCCATTGACAAGGTGGAGCTACTTTTAATAATGTTAAACTGTATGTATGCATGTTCTTTCATGTAATTTAACTCATGGCATGAATTGGTAAAAGTTGGCCATTTGGAGAATTAGACATTTTACGAATTAGTTCTTTTACGAATGAGTCTTTTCACGAATTAGGCATTTTACTACTTAGTCTTTTTGAGAATTAGCCATTTCGCGAATTAGTCCTTTTGAGAACTAGTCCATTCGCGAATTGGCCCTTTAGAGAATCGGGTGCCATTTTGCGAATTAGGCATTATACGACTAAACGGTATTTTGTACCTACACGTTTATGTTACTAAGATAAATTTACAATTTTAGGATTATTTACTGTCCGATTAACGGGAATGAAATTAAAAGAAAGAAAGCAAAACTAACATTGTCACAGATTATTTAAGTTGTAACAGCTATACATTACTCCTTACAAAATCTCCTATACCTACCGCGATAATAGCATTCTTCATGTCAGCGACCGCTGCGTGCTAAACTGAGCCTAAAACGCCCGACCATAGAGTTATTATCTTTTCACAGCTGCGTGGCCTTACAGCTGTGATGCCCAATAAAGGTACCATTCTAATTAAGCTTTGAAAATATGATCTAGGTAATTATCAAGAGTTTATGTCATGTAGGTAGGTGATTTTCAAACTCGAACTAGGCTATTGCTAGCCGCACGCGCTGCTGTTAGGTGGGCGGGGCCTGCCGGTGGTCGATACGCGTCACGCACGCACACAGCGACATAGTCGTGCGACAATGCCTACCGCATTCGCAACGGGGCGATTCTGTTCTTTGAAAGTGGTGTATTCTGAAATACTGTCAAACTTAAATGACAAAAAAAACAAGTATGTATTAATCATTGAGCAGATATCGTAATTTTATTTTATTATTTATGTCTTTCATAACAGCCTCCTGAAATTTGACGAGGATGCAAAACGCCACATTGTATAACATGTAGACGAAATATATTTATTTGTCGGCTTATATACTTGCTTTGTATTTTTCCTCTTAAAAGTGTGCAATTGCCTGTCATGGATAGTTCTCCGTGCACACTTTAATTTTATAAAAACCGTCCTTCCTTTTTTCTGCGGTGCATTACATCAACGACACAATTAACACATCGAATGGGTTCCTCTTTCTCAATCGAAGTACGTGTAGCAGGGGAGTCCCAAGTTCATGCCGTGGTTGTCATTTAAAGCCGGTACGAGGTCCATAATAGCGCCTGGTTCAACGTGAGGTGTAGATTCAGTGTCCGTGGCTAGGGCCGGGTCATCATGAGGAGCTTTATCGGAGTCCATGATAAGAAAAATAAACGTTCGAAGCAGCGAATAAACAAAATAACATCCACAGTGTACGAAACCAAAGCGAATAGTTTTTCATTGTTGTCAGATGTCATTTCACTTGACATTAGGGATGTTCGTTATGTATCGATACTCAAGTGGGTCAGTACAACGGAATTTGATTGATTTTCACATCGATTTAACAATAATAATATATATGATATCAAGAGTGTCTATTGCATGGGTCCGGTTATTTATAATAAATTACCTAAGCAATGGAAAGAACTACCATTACCACCACCATTACCATTACCAGTCATACGTGCGCCGCGGTCAAGGTCGGTAGTGCTTGCTTTGTGCGCCGCCGCGCTGAGTGCGACGACGTACTGTGTAAACCATGTCGCGAGTGTTAAAATGTAACGTGTGTAATATCGTCATTGATGAACTATTAGCTTATGTGCAAAATAAAATATCAGTAATTGACGAAGAAACTTTAAAAAGAATTTGTGTGTCCGCGTTCACGAGCAGTGAAATTTGTAAATCAAAGTCGTTATTATTTGAATCCCTGCCGACGGATCAACGGAAGATTGTAAGAAAAAGGAAGGGGAAAGAAGAAAGGGACCTAGATGACATCATAAGTGTGTTTAAAAGCACAGATCCAGATCTAATTCCGGTGTTTGTGGCGAGAGTCCTCGAAAAACTACCCCCAATTTTATTCGATCATCTCGATTGTACAAAACTGTTAAAAGATTTGACAAGATTAAACTCAGAGATTGAAAGTGTCAAGAATTCATATGTCACACTAAAACAATTTGAGGACTTACGAGCAGATATACATAATTTAAAGCACGCATCGCTACCTCCTTTTACAACTCCAACTGGGTATGTAAACATGAGAAGGGGTGCTTGGAACGTGGAAAGTGGCCCTATAGGAATGACATTGAGCCAAAATTATTCCTCTAATGAGCAGGACTTCCAACCTAACAACGCACAGAGACATAACAGTCCCGCAACTAAGCCAGCTACTGATAATTGCCAAGGTGTGTGTAAATCGTTATCTCGAGCCATGCACATAAATGAGTCACCGCCAACCACGAGTGTGCCGGTTCTAGTGGGGGCCGAAGCGACGCAAGCGGTCAGCTGTGAGAATGTCAAGAAAGTGCAAGCCTTACAGACATCTATCGCTGGCTCAAGTATTCCTAAACAATTAATGCAGGAGAACAATAATAATAATGCAGCTCAAAATAATGTTTCTCAACAACTTGAGCCCAACGGATACATAAATAACGAAAAGGATGATAATCCTTGGCAAACAGTAAATAGAAATAAAAGGAGGCAAAAGTATAGGTATTTGGGTGAAAGAGGTATAGCAGAAGCGACAATATCATCTTTCAAAGCTGCTGTTAGGAAAATACCTATTTTTATAACGAATGTGCATAAAGATACATTAGAGACTGACATAGTTGATTACATAAAAATTAAAACACAGGAGACGGTGTTCTTAGAAAAGATTAATACGAAAAAAGTATTAGATCACAAAGCCTACAAGTTCTTTGTATCCGAGTCTAAAGTATCTATGTTTTTAGACGAAAAAATATGGCCTGATGGGATTATCTTTAGACGCTTCGTGCATTATATACATCGAAAAGTGGACGCAGAATCCGCTCACAACGGTCCATTGCTTTCTAACTATGGATAGTACAACCTATAAGTTTGCCAGTTATAATTGTAAAAACGTGAAGAGCGCCGTGAGCGATATTCGACGTATGTGTGATGAGTGTGTTTTGATAGCACTGCAGGAAACCTGGCTGCTTCCGGAAGAATTGGCGTATCTAAATAGCATAGATAGCGGATTTAGCTGCAAGGGGACATCAGCTGTGGACACGACGGCTGGTCTACTGCGTGGCAGGCCGTACGGCGGTACCGCGCTTCTATGGAATACCCGTGTGTTTCCAAGTGTTACTGTGATAAATTGCGATAATCCGCGAGTGTGTGCTATTCGCATTAATACGGCCGCTAGTCCGTTTATAGTGGTGTGTGTTTATATGCCGACAAACAAATCGGAGAACTTGACGATGTTTACTGACTGTATGGGAACTGTAAGTGCTATTAGTAATGATTATGAAAATGAACCTATCTTTGTTTTAGGGGATTTTAATGCACATCCTGGGGAATTATTTTTCAATGAATTGATTATTTTATGTGATGAGTTCAAATGGGTGCTTATTGACGTGGGTGAGTTAGGATTAACTTCTGATACATTTACCTACATAGATCAAGCGTATGGGTCTAAGCGTTGGTTAGACCATTGTGTTGTGTCGCAATCGGCCGCTGTCTCAGTGTGCAATGTGTATGTTGATTATGACGTATTGTGGTCAGATCATTTTCCTGTTATATGTGAATGTAAGTTGGAGTGTTTGACTCCAGTTAAAATAATTCCGAGTGTATCTGATAACGGGATTGTGTGGGGGGAGAAAACCAATGATCATATTGCACAATATAGAATTGAATGTCATAAACGTCTTAAACTTATTGATTTTCCTACTGAGTTTCAAAAGTGTAGTGACCGGTATTGTAATGACCCTACTCACAGCTTAGTTATTGATAAACTTTACTCCGACATTGTCCTTGCATTATCCCAGGCATCTGTGGGGTGTGGGGGGGGCGGGCGTAAGCAGAGTAAACGTAGACCTAAAATCATTGTTGGTTGGAATAAACTAGTTAGCGACAGTCATAGGGTGGCCCGGGTGAGTTTTCGGGAATGGCTATTATGCGGTAGTCCTACCACTGGTGATATGTATACTAAAATGTGCGAGAGCAGAAAAATATTTAAATCGCGTTTAAAATGGTGTCAAAACCATCAAGACCAACTGAAAATGGACGTACTCGCTGCTAAGCATAGCGTGAAAGATTTCAGTGGTTTTTGGAAAAATACCAATTGTTTGGGGACTCGGCCGGGTCTTCCTGTGAGTGTTGATGGTTCGAATGATTTTAAAAGCATTGCTGATAAATTTAAAAATAACTTTACCGTTAAGTCACCGTTGCGACCATTTTCTTCATCACGAAGTGAGGGTGGAATGAGTGGGGTATGTGTTGATACCAGGATTTCGGCCAGGGATGTATCAAGGGCGGTGAAATCTATTTCAAAAGGCAAATCGCCAGGCTATGACGGATTAAGTGTGGAACATGTGCAGCACGCTGGGCCTCATATGTGCAGAGTGCTGGCCATGTTGTACAACTTTTGCATATCACACTCGTACCTACCTAGCGATATGATGAGGACTGTCGTAGTACCGGTGGTAAAAAACAAGGCGGGAGATTTGTCAGACTTATCCAACTATAGACCTATTTCCTTGGCAACAATAGGTGCGAAAGTATTTGACAGCATTCTGAATACACAATTAAACAAATACTTAAAATTGCATGATAATCAGTTCGGATTTCGACCGGGACTGTCCACTGAAACCGCGATATTGTGTCTGAAGAGTGCTGTCAGATATTACACTGAGAGGAAAACATCTGTGTACGCCTGCTTCCTCGACCTTTCCAAGGCCTTCGACCTGGTCTGTTATGATATCCTGTGGGATAAAATGAAAGCAGCTCACATACCGAACGAACTTATTACCATCTTTAAGTACTGGTACGGGAACCAAGTGAACCATGTCAAGTGGGCGGGCACATTGTCGGACCCGTATAGGTTGGAATGTGGAGTGAGGCAGGGGGGTTTGAGCTCTCCTTCCATTTTTAATTTGTACATTAATGGGCTGATCGAGGCACTCAGCGAGCAACGTATTGGTTGTCATATAGATGGCGTCTGTTTCAATAACATCAGCTACGCGGACGATATGGTGCTGTTGAGTGCCTCGGTCTGCGGACTCAGAAAGCTGATGAGTATCTGTGAGGGTTATGCAACTGATCACGGACTATTGTATAATGTGAAAAAGAGTCAGTGTATGGTCTTTCAGGGAGGGCAGAGAAAAATTATTGAGATGCCAGCTATAAAGCTGAATGGCATACCCTTAGAAAGAGTAGATATTTTTAAGTACTTAGGCCACTTAGTTACTCCCGACTTGAAAGATGATGCAGATATTGAACGGGAGCGAAGGGCGCTGTCGGTCAGAGCGAATATGGTGATCCGTAGGTTCGCGCGATGCTCAGTAAAAGTTAAAATCACTCTCTTTAGAGCCTACTGCACTGCCTTATACACATGCAGCCTATGGACTAACTATACGCAAAGGTCGTACAGTGCCCTTCGAGTCCAGTTTAACAATGCGTTCAGGATGTTGTTGGGTCTCCCCCGTTACTGCAGCGCTTCGACAATGTTTGCGGAGGCGCGCGTAGATTGTTTTTACACAACAATGCGCAAGAGAGGCACCTCGCTGGTTCGGCGAGTGCGGGGGAGCTCCAACAGCATGTTGGCCACGCTAGCGGACAGAGTTGATTGCGCCTACGTTAATCACTGCTGTAGGTTACACATTGAACTCAGGTAATGTGCAACATGTTGTTTGTTTGTTGTGTGTGAATATTTTTGTTTTTTGTTTTAATTTAATTTATTTCATTATTTTATTTTGTATTTGTAATTGATTATTTAATGTGACTGAGTGTGTATAACTATTTAGAATTATGAGTCTGTGAAACTTGAAATAAAATGATTATTATTATTATTATTAACAATATTCAAAACTAGGTTTAAACGCTTTTTAACGCATAAAGCATATTATAATATCAGCGAATTCCTTACGGAGAAAGAATTTGTTTGTTCTCCAAATTGATTTGTTTATTTTTTAATTTTTTTTTTATATTTGTTACTCTACTACTCTACTTTTAAATATTGACATTTGCTTTAAATTGTGCCTTTATTAAAATTAATTTAATTTTTTGACATTGTGATTTCTTACTTTTATTATTTATTTGTCTACTGAGACTAATTTTGTACGCCATAATGGCAAAACATGTAAATACTCAATATCAAGACTTGTAAGGCTGTAATCATCATATTCACTAAAACTGTAATTTTGTATCACGTATCTTAAAAGTCATATGCTTTTTATCAAAAAAAAAAAAAACATTTTTGTAGAAGTGCTCTTCAATGTATCATAATATACCTAATTGCCTTTGTTGTTGTTTTAGCGTGAAACTCTTATTTAAGTTTTGCATGCCTGTCGGTAAGATATGGATGAACCTATCTGTTTAAAAATTATCACCTTTTACTGTACTTACCCATATTTGCAAAATAAACGACTTACTTACTTACTTACTTACTATGATCCACTACTGTAAATTGATAATGGTAGTGAGTATCGGATCAATTAATGTACAATCGTACTATAAAAGGAGCACTGGTGGCCCAGTGGTATCGGCTGCGACGTACGAGTTGTAGATCGTGGGTTTGAACCCAGGCAGGCGCTTTACTTTGTGTAAATAGTTTCTTCACCGCTGCTCTCAATACGGTGAAGGAAAACATCGTGAGGAAACCGGCATGTCCTAGAACCAAAAATTCGAAGACATGTGACATCTACCAACACGCACTGGGCCCGCGTGGTAAATTACAGCCCACTCCCTCTCAAAGAGAGGAAGCCTGTCTCCCAGCAGTGGGAACATTATAGGCTGATTATGCTTATACGTACTATAAAATCGTAATGGTCATATTTATGTACATGTGTTTGTTTGAGTGTGTGTGTGTGTGTGTGTGTGCGTGTGTGTGTGTGTGTGTGTGCGTGTGAAAAATGAAAATCTCAGGAAAAATATTATTACGGCAGGCTTTTATTTTCCTTAAACACGCTTCTTAATCACTATTGACACTGGCAGAATTGTTCGGACAAAACCAGAGGGCCTAGACAAATGGCATTCTCTTCGGAGCGATTCTATTTCTACAATCGCTATCGCTTTCGCTAATGATTCCAAAAACTAGCAATAACGCTCGTCAAAAAGTGTCCCTTGGCTATGCATCTCTGTGGAAGTACCTAATCTTTCGACGCTGTCGATTCATTTCATAATCGAATGTTGTTTACATTGTCTAGCTAATTTTTATTCGTTGACCTATGATCACGTGACATTTCGATAGCTTATGTCAACCTCATACATTTTAGCTTTTCTACTAGCGTTATCGTTAATCGAATGTTACTTTGTCTAGGCCCTCAGGGATCTGTTTGCCATAGTAAGAAATTCAATTGAATTAAAGGCAAACATATTAATCATGATTAAACGTAATGATACAAAGCAACCGGATAGATCATCTCTTTTATGCGATACACTAGGAGTTGCCAGGAAAAAAAAAGAACTGACAACAATCGATTTATAGTACCTTTAATCTAATCTAAAAAAATATAATTATGTTAAACTACTAATAGCGTGTTTCGATTGTTTTATTTTCAAACAATATTAATGTGTATAATCTTCTCATGCAGTATTCATCGGTACTCGTTTTGCAGACAAACACTTTTTTTTATTACCATAATTGATTATCTAATCGATTCGAATCGATTACAGACTGAAATTGGTGTTTTATTTCCGTGCTGGTAACACTGCATCAAACAAATGGCTATGCTTTTTAACTGGTGGATACAGTTTAAATACTCTTTATTTCGACTTTTTGTATGTGTACCTGGCTACTTATTAAGTGATGTGCGAAAATATTTCTTTCAGAATTAATAATATTGTTTAGTAAACATATTTTTTTCGGGGCATCTTGTCCACGCTTAGCCGAAACTGGTGATTCCCTTTATAATTATCACAACATATTACCTATTGCAGTAAGTATTTCATACTCGCTATAATAATTTTCGAAACATTCCTCTTTCGTTTCTGAACATATTCAACCTGTTTTAAGTTTTATCTGACCAACAATAAAGGCATTTCTTCGTTTTTTTTTGGAATTTAGACAAGATTTTTTTCTTTCAACGATTATCATTGCAGAAAAACCTTTAGGGACAAATGTTAAAATACTTAAAAAGTTTCTAAAAATAAGCCCTAATTTTCTTCAGTACAAATATTCTATACATGCTATTGTGAATAAATATCCTACTATTTCCTATCCTGCCATTAACTGGGTTCGTATTTTTTCTCATTCCTTCAAACTATAGATATCTTTTATAAACGTTCTTTTATTTTATTTTCTCTGCCATAGGAGCGTTTAGTCAAGCGAGTGATCTGCCCTCCTGCGTTTGAGTGCTTTCTCTTATTTTATCAGTATGTATTTTTTCTCATGTCTTCATTCAATTTTCTTCTGAATAGTATAAAATTATGCTTAGGTCAGATGGTTTTTATCCTCTATAACTTGTCTTAGATGTATACCGTGATATATCAAGTTGAATTTTGGTTCCACGCTCGGGGCCAAAATCTAAGCCGATGAATACAATAGGTGTGTTTCCTGAGGAGCGTCGGAGATCCCGTCACACCAGTCGATATTCCAACAACTGGATTGTGGATAATTCAAGATATTTATGATTTAACTTTTCCTAAATTATTGCAGTTCAATTTAATCATTTAGATCTTTTCCATGTGCTACCGTCAAATTTTTATTATTTACATTTTAAGAATGTTCTATGACCAACGATCTACTTAGCGCTATAGCATGTGAAACTTTTTATTTTTAGGTAGGAGTCCCTATAAAACCGTATGCAATCGAGCTTTTAGGTCAGACTCAAAGATATTTTACTAAGAGATATTAAATTCACGTGCAACTAACTTTACCCGCGTGCTTTTTCTTGATTAAAATTTTTCATATAGTTTTTCTGCAATACCCATCATGTTTTAATTTTTTACAATTTTATGGTAAAATTATACGTATTGATTTAAAAGTGACTATTGTGTTTTATTTTATTATTTCGCTGCAATATGTATAATATAGGTAGGTACGAGACATAGATAATTATGAATCTTACCGGGAGATAAAAAAATACATGGGTACAATCTATGGCACCAACCAATCTACGAGTATATCATAAAACTTTGCCATAACATTATTTTGCTCATTTTCAGTGATGGGCATTTTGATAAAGTCCGAATATAATGTAGAAATGGCGTGCGTTACCCGGTGTTGTACTACGGGCAATCGACTCGTGAGCTCCAATAACTTCGCTACAATCAGTTAATTAATTGGATTCCAGTAGCAAAATACCTCAGCGTACATAACAGTTGGTGCATTGGGGATACGGCGTTTCTATTCCTAAAAACATACCGAGTATAATCTTCTCATAGGTTTTGTATGTGGGTTTTATCATTAATATAAATTATAGCTGAAGAAAGATTATCTGTTAAAATCACTCGGGAAAAAAACGAAAATACAAAACCAAAGACACCGACTTCCGAAATTAAAGTTATTTTTCACTTTTGGAGTTTTTATTTTGGAAGTCGGTTGTTTTGTTTAAGCTTATGAATGCTTTTATCATAAATGAGCTATGTACTATTTTTACTTAATTCGTCATCTACGAGAGGCAAACAGTGTCCCTAAATATTGTATGATTTCCTCGTCGTCATTCGATAACAAATCATGATGATTAAGCGAAAAGAAATCCATTTTCCCAAATAGAGAACATTAAAAAAACACTGTAATGACTTCTGTCTTTAGGATCGAGATTTAACATCTTTAAACTGACCTACATGCCAGTTCAACTTTGACGTTTATTTAAAACGAGATTTAAGCTAAGTCGCTTATGTAAATCTGCAAGTCGCACTTAGTCATCAATCATCAATCAAATAAAATTGTGCCACATACTGCATCAGATCCACAAAAGAATAATTTAAACTTGAATTTATCAAACACTTTATTTCCAACTGTACCTTCCATTGTTTTCATAGATCCGACAAATTTCCAGCAAAGCGGGATTGTAAGTCAGGACTCGTGCATAGCGGGAGTCGAGCATAGTAGGATTAACCGGAGAATTTTGAGTTGATCACTTGTCAAACTCAACTTAAACATTTCGTTGTTTCTAATTAAATTAAGTTTCAAATAAGTTTTCTAAATAAATTGCCTATTTTTAAATTAACTAACTAGGCAGATAGAAAAAGATCGTCATAAGTAATGTTGTTTTACAAATCAGTAAAACGTGTTTGACAGCTCTCGCTAAAAGTGACATTGTCATCAAAGAAAAGTATTTTTTTTTAAATTACGTAGTTACGTTAATAATGTAATGCGAAATCGAAAGAATACGTCTTCTTGACTATACTATCATGTATGGGCCCGACAGTTTTCTTCCACACGTTCTATCTGAAAAATTATTAGACACATTGCACTTAGATTTTCTAGGACTTTCAAGCGATACGGGTGACACCTTGAATGAGTCCAGTACCCAGTGCGATTGCATTAGTAAGACGAGAATAACGATATTGTGTTCGTATGGCTCACTGCTAATTACAAGAGATCCATAATGGCATACGTACAACTAACAGAAATAAGTCAAAAAAACAATTAATTATCTATGTCAATAGTGTTAAAAGTAAATCAGTGACAAGCATTCATAATTATAGTGTAACCATACTGCAAATTTTTATTACAAAAAAAAAACATATCTCAAATGGTTTTATCTAGTTTCTATTATGTCAGAAGAAGACTGAAGATGCCATCTTTCGGGGAATAGTAAAACTCTGCTCCCATTTTATTTTACTGACATCTGTACGTAAGTTACAAAACTTCGTTGATACGGTGTGACTTGTTTAAGTTCAGTTATTCACCGCTAGATGTCAATCCCAGTAGATAAAATTACTTCAATATTGTCTGGCCGACAAGCAAACATAATATGTTGATGTTTGGTCTCGAATCTCTAGTTCAGGTTGAATGCTATAGATGTCATGCAATGGTATTAACTGCAAAATATCGGATTTGTCTTCCCCAGTAAAAACGCAAACCCCCAATGGATATGTAAATTCTGAGACCGATATATCCCAATCATTGAAATACTAAATTTCACCTACCTAGATAGGATTAGGTGTATGTTCTCTTATTAATTAGGTACTAACCTACTAAAAACCAACCCATTATGAGTGGAGCATTGTGAACAAACTATTTTTTAATACAAGCAAGTGCTACGTCATGAAATATGGTAGAGGGTTGCGACCAATTCATTACGACTATAGTCTGGGTGGTGAAGTAATTACTCGTGTCAACAATATAAAGGATTTGGGAGTAACTTTCGACCGCTGTTTGACTTTTAGAGATCACGTTTCTACCCTTGCAAAGGAATCTTTCAGGCGCTTGGGATTCGTTTTGCGAAATGCTCGTAACTTTCGCAGTCCAAATGTTATTAGGCTGTTGTACACCGCTCTGGTTCGAACCAAACTCGAGTCCAGTGCCTGTGTCTGGCACCCCTATACCGCGACTCAAACACTGATGCTAGAAAAGGTGCAGAAAACTTTTCTAAGATGCCTCTTCCAAAGGTTATACCATTTCTTTCCTTATATGTACCGTACCAACTATCTTTTAGGGACTTTGGGCTTTAATTCATTGGAGGTGAGAAGAGGCCTTGATCAGCTCACGGTAGCCTGTAAGACCTTACGGGGACGTATCGACTGCACGGAGCTCCATGGCCTTTTCTGCCGATTATTTGTGCCCGACAAATACATCGGACACCGTCAGAGCCGCCGGCACAATCTGTTTGCGCAACTGCCATCCAAAACTGTTGCCAGAGCCGAATCCCCAGTCTGTCGTACTCTGAAGGTGCTAAATGCCCTTCTGACTGCCAACCCTGAATGTGATGTGTTTGCGGATGAATGGAATAAACTTATACGTATTTGTCTGGTGTTCTGTGAGAGAAAGTATGCAAGGGAGTCCACTGTTCCATGTTAGTTTTAAATTAGATTATATACAACTTATTATTGTCAACGTAATAATTGTTTCTATGTTAATTAATGTAATTGGTGTTTTACCGTTTTAATTAACTATAAATAAATAAATAACCCAGAGGAGAAATATCTACAGATAATACATACACACATTCATAATTATTTACGTTTTGCATCGAAATACACAATAAAATATTCCGACACGAAAAGCTTTGAAAACTACACGGACTGTTACGCTTTGGAAAGTACACGGACTATTTTAAAATTTTGTCGATCTGAAATAATTTGAAAACTGCACTGCCTGATATCCAAAAGTAATAATTCTGGCGCTTAATCTAATATACCTACTTTGCTCGCTTCACAGCACCTTGAAGCGAGATCTATCGAGCCGCACTGAAAGCTATTAACTCTGATTTATTTGTTCATTACATAGGTAGGTTGTCTGCAAAAGGCGACCTTATGTCGTGCAGGCTAGCAGAAAAATAACTCTGGTTGCATTCGGCCTTTCCAACGAATATAGAATTAGCTTTTAAATAATTTTTATTATGTTTTTGTTTCGAAAAAATAACAGTGACCTAATAGGCGCGTATATAGAAGTTAAGCCGTTTCCTTGGAATAAACGGAATACTTAAATGTAATATTTTATTATTTAACGCCCCCACATAATAATGCTCTACTGCTAGCACTCCTCTTATGCTACAGTATCTACTATTTTCGAAAATGACGCTTTGATCAAGAATCCTAGATAAGAATGCTTGGAAACATGCTGATCCTGCTCTATAGGACAATCTAGGGTCTAGACAAAATCAAACTGGTTGGTAATTTAATTGTATAAATTATATTTTTTATGACATTGATTTTTACATTATGTAACTACTTTAACTCACACTTGTGATGTGAAATGATTTTTTAAAAATTTCACAAGTAATAATTTTATTACTTGTGAAATTTTTAAAAAATCATTTACTTTTCAATATTTGTAAATAAGTGAGCACCATGTATCTATCTCTTAATTAATTTACCTGTCATGCGTTATAGTAATTTTATTCTAGTTGCATCTTCTTCACATATAATTATATAATTAATGTATACATCATATTGTAAAATATTTTTAAAAGAGTAACGGTGGAGTTTCTTGCCCATTCTTCTTCAGAAGGTAGTTTCGTATGGAGATACGAAACTGCCTTTTGGAAAGGGCAACTAGAATCAATTAATTTTTTTGTAAATTTTGACGTTCAAAAGTGCCTTTTATGTGCCTATTTGAAATAAATGATTTGACTTTGACTTTGAATCAAATTGCCCTATGGATTTTTGAAATGGGTACAGTTTTTTTTATATTTTTTTACTTTAACATAAAACGGCCAAAGGCCAATTACATTAGTTAAAGATACAACACGTTTAAGTATAAAAAGAAAAAAAAAAGAAAGCAAAAGTATACAGCTACTCGAAAGTCATACGCTCATCTCACAATACTCCAGACATGTTGACAATACCTTCTTCTATTCACCCGCAAACACATCACAGTGAGGCATAGCGTCCAAGAGAGCATTGAGCGCAGAGAGTGTGCGAGGACAGGAGACTGGGCTCGAGCGACGGTTCGACTCTAAGGTACGGCGAACAATCTGTGCCTTCTGCCACGGTTATAGTTAATCGGAGCAAACAGATGGGACAGTTCGTCATGCAATTCAGGAGCATCTGTTTTTCCGTGAAGGATCTTACACATATTAATGATTTGGTCAATTTTTCTTCTAACCTCGAGAGAATTGTAACCTAAACAGCCTAAAAGAAAGTTCGAAGAGTACATAAACGGATAATATTCATTCAAGCGTTTATAAAGATACCTAAGATAAGCCTTTTGTACCTTTTCTAAAAGTAAAGTATACTTCTTTTCGTGCGGGTTCCAGACGCATGCACTGGACTCCAGTTTGCTACGAACAAGTACGTTAAAAATAGATTTAATAGCGCTGATGTTGCTAAAATCTTTATTTAGCATTGCGCAGAATGAAACCTAATCGCCTAAATGAATCATTTGCTACCGTTGCCATGTGATCATGAAACGTTAGCTTGTTGTCAAATGTGACACCAAGATCCTTCATTCCAGATGTTTTAGTAATAGTGCTACCATTAATTTTATAAGTAAAGGTGATAGGGTTTCGTGCTCGAGTAAAACTCATGACGAAGCATTTGGAAGAATTAAATTCCATTTTGTTCTTTACACTCCACTCCACTATCGCCTCAATATCACGCTGCAGCGCCAGACTATCGACTTCAGAATTAATTTCGGAAAAGAGTTTTAAATCATCTGCGTATAATAGACTTCTGGCGTGATGAATAACTGAAGGAAGGTCATTAATCATTATCAAGAAGAGAAGCGGTCCCAAAATTGATTCTTGACTGACTCCGGAGCGCGTATGATAGGGCTGGGATTCATAAAGGCCCAGTCTGACAAACTGCTGACGATCACGAAGATAGTCAGCGAGGAGCTGTAAGAGACCTGGCGGAAATCCGATGGCACATAGCTTTGCCAGCAGAATATCATTATTGACCCTATCAAACGCTTTCCGGAAGTCAAAGTACAAGACATCGACCTGACCCCCACGGTCCAATCGTTTAGATATGTAGTCTACTAGGGTAAGAAGGTTAGTATTTACTGATCTTTTTGCTCTGAAACCATGTTGTTCATTACACAGATACTTTTCAACTTGGGAATAAATATAATTATGTAGTACGTTCTCAAAAACTTTAGCTGGTGATGACAAAATGGCAATGGGACGGAATTCTTCTACTAATGTTTTATTCAAACTCTTGGGAATAGGAGTGACTCTTGAAATCTTCCATTGTGGTGGGTATATTCCGGTTTTTAATGATAGATTAAAAATATGAAATAGAGGTAAGCAAAAGTGTTTTTTACAATTTTTCAAAATTTCTGAAGGAATGCAGTCAGGGCCTACCGAACTACTAACTTTGAGTTTACCTATTCCTGACATGATATCCTGAGAAGTGAATTTAAATATATTTACATAATTACTGCTAACATTAGTATCACAGTGGCAAACCTTTTCAACATCAAGTCGCGGAACATCGGGAAGATAAACGCTAACAAAGAAATCAGCGAAGGCGTCAGCCGCATGAACACCTGCAAATTTTTCACCATTGTAGGTAACATTCGGCTCAAAACCACCTTTTGAGCGTAAACTGGCTATATGTTGCCAGAAATCACGCGGATTGGCTCTTAAATTATTTTCAATCAGTTTGGTATACGATGCATAGGCACGTGCCACCCGTGTTTTAAGGCTGGCTCTCATATCTGAAAAATTCTTATGGGCTGTTGTACATTTAGTGCGCTTCCAAGCAGTATGCCACTTGAGCTTAAGTCTAGTGTCCTGAATTATGTCTTTTGTGAACCACACTTGATAACGCCTACTTGTGGTTTTAGATCGTCTTTTCTTTGGTACACAAGCATCGAAGATGGAATAAATTGACTCATAAATGAATGAGAATGAGCTTTATTAGGACAATTACAAATGAAAAACAAATATTTTTAACATGCGAATGACGACTTCTGTTTTACATACGTGCTTAAGATTAGACAGACATTCTAATCCACAATTTTTTTTGTAGGTTAGGCAATGTAGGTAGGCTCCGTGGGCTATTTGTTCTGCAAGTGATACCCCTCATTTGTAGAATGGTCGATACAGCCGAAAAGTTCCGGAGTGGCGACCGCGTACCGGAGAACGAAATAAAAATTTGATGGTAAAACCACTAAAATGCTCGACATTGAACAATTTTTTTTATGGTAAAAGCACTAAAATGCTCGACAGTGAACTATAGGATGACACTTGCGATTGCAAATAAAACGTTTTGTGATAAGAATTATAATCAATGAAATTATTTTAATTATAATAATAATATGTGGCTCGCATCGTGGGGAGGCTCCTGTCTCTGGAGCCCTAACCACCGGTAGCTTGGACCTTGCTCCCAATACCGGCGGACCACTATTTTTTATATTTTTAAATGTTTTTTCAATGTTTTTTATAAAAATATTTAAAAATACGACATAATAATAATATCATTTATTTGCTAAAAAACATGGTATAAAAGATGGTAGTGTTAATTACATGTTTTGTTTAATAGATATAAGCGTGCAAATTTTATTTACATAACATAACGATACAATCAGTCATCATACGATTTTATGTTCCAGGAACTCCATAACACTGTAAAAACTATTAGCAGATATAGCCATATGTACAGTTTAATTTTGAACAATCTTGTATTTAATGTTTTTAATTCATTTGGTATTCTATTGTAAACCTGGACACACAAACATGCAGCTGTTATTATATTTCACAAGCCTTGGGAGGACATCTAACACAAGCCTGTAGGGGTCGCGCTTGCTGCGAGAATTTACATCGCTTGCTTTCGATGCATTCGCTTGCTTTTATGATTGATGTAAGAGACACCATATCTATTATACTAGGTGGTCAAAAACTTGCATACACTTTCCTAAGCCAACTTCAAAGGGTGTCAGTTGACTGAACAGTAAAAAATGTAAACGAGTGAAAGTGGAAGGCGGGTATTTTGCGGGTGTATAATTTTGTTCAACATTTTTACGATATTTTCTGCTTTTTGTTTTGATTATAGAAATTAACTGCAGACTGTGAAAAAGAAAACTAAAAGTATGATTGTAATAGTTAGATGATAATGAATAAAACGAATATGACAGTTTTTTTTTTGTGGCTCTCTGGTCATTGTGTCCGAGTGCCCAATTGGTTTTTCGAGACAAAAGAATCAGCATTGTCATACAACGAGGCAATGCTGTCAGCCTTTTGGGCACTCTTCCTGTTGACAGCGGTGCGGACAAATTTTTGATGCCTTGTGATTGTTCCCCCACCCCTTTTTATCCTTGTATATATTATAATTTTAAGACTGTTAGCTTTTAAATTATGCAAATATTATCTGCCATGTTATTTAATAAAAATAAATGTATTAATAATAATAATATAAAACAAAATGCATATGACAATTAAAATATTTTGACGAGGTCACTAACAATACGAGTACGCCCACCACTTCCGGACTATTCGCTCAGCTCCGCCTAGCCGCCGCCGGTATCCAGCCCCATCGTGAACGCTGTGACGACACCGGCTGTGGTAGTTGCATCGAGCTCTAGCGACGAGTAGACCGGACAACGAGGAGCTTGGGACTTAGGGGCCATTCGGCCCCGAGCTGGGTCCCCGCTGCCAGTGGTTGTTTGCAGCATATGAAATGGACTCAGTCTATGAACGAGAACGTCATGCGCGTATATTAAAGGTCTACGGAGGGAGGAACTAACCTCACTGCGTACCGTGGTAGGATGCGGTCTCTGTTTCAGGAACTAGAGCCCACCGTCAACGTCTCGGCCCAACGACTGTCGGATCAGGTGCAGGTCATTCAACGCAAGGATGGACGATGCCGCGATTGAAAGGCTGCACTCAGAGCTGAGCAACCATATCTTCTCGAGTCTGGCACAAACCGCGGTAAAAGTATCAACCATTGAAGAAATACCGCCGCGGTCTAATCATGGTGTCGAAGTGAAAGATGATAGGGTTGCTTCAGTAAGTAGAAAGTGCAACGCCCGATTGAAGAGCGCACTGGAGGATGCATTTCGTGAGTACATATCCACTCCGACCGAACTTGGACCCCGATTACCATGCCTACCTATGCACAAAAAAGTAAGGCCCTGGTGTGTGCCCTGGACTCGCAGCTTAATAATGTGTTCGAGAGCAGTGAGGATGTCGTATCAACGAGCAATACAATACAGCAATACAGGATCGACTGTGTATCAACACACTTGATCCTGTACTGCGCGGCTGTTGCGTCATGTCGTTTAGCTAACGTCAAGTTTCCAATCTGCGAAGGGGCTACTCGACCAAAACTAGCCGTACCAGCCTGGCAGTGCAGGATCGAGCGTCATATCGATGAGGCCAGGGTACTCATTGGCAAACTATACTGCTTCAGGGAGGGCAACACAACCACGAGTGATGCGCTTTGTAAGGCGGGCATTCTCGGGAACTGGAATTAGCCCTTGAGAATACATGTCCCGTGTCACAGAGCACATCGATTTCCTAAAGCTAAAAGTTTTTGCATGGGCGAGCCGTATGCGGCGGTATAAGCTTCGGATTGATCGGTACACGCAGCATCGCATATTCCAGAGCGATGAGAGATGGGTGTATAGAGCTTGGGAGCGACCTGAACAATATGTGACCGACGAGTGTCGCCCGAATGATGCCGCCACAAGTACATTCTGGCGCAGCATCTGGTCAGTGCCCATCTGTCACGCTGAGGCTGGCTGGATGCAGGATATCGGGCGAGCATGTGAAAATGTACCAGAAATGGAAGCAGTCCTAATTACGCCATTAGACGTTAGACGTTAGTTAGTAAGAGAGTTTTACTAGTCTCAAGAACAGAAGTCCGAAGAAGAAGATGTAGTAGTCTGAACAAGGCATGTTTTTTTAATCGAACAAAAAGTCTGTCAGCATATTATTCGAAGCTATAAACTATGTCGTGAATTTGTAAAATCGTGGATGCATATTAAGTTCAGTTAAAAGCTTGAAGCGTACTCAAAAAATACTGTGTTTCTCGGTTGTCAGCCACTTGTTTCAAAACTAAATAAAAGTAAAAAATTATGATACCAAATGCATTTTATTCATCACGATTTCTAATACTCTTGGGGTTAGTTCCCAGGTGGCCCTCTAGAGGGCATTACAATAGATAATCAATTGCGTCTCACTAGCGATGCTTGACTAGTTTACCTTCCACTGCTGAAATGCTTTATTTGATTGATTATGATTTTTTCTATACATTTCAGTAATCCGAAAATTCCAATAATCCGGTGTGGGCGTATACCCCTTAGTTTTTAATAGTGCCGGATTAATGAGACTACACACACAAAAATAAAAAAAATTGTACAATGGTAACCTGAAAAATTCGTCTAGATAGATGACGATTCATAAAAAGGTGTCAGGCAGTAAAAAAAGGTAATACACTCTTCATTTAACAACATTAATTAAATAATTGGCATGGATACATTATAAGCATAAAGTCAATTAGGTTACGCAACTTATGTTAAATATGCAACAAACCACTTTTTATACAAGAAGCTCAGGTGCATAGTCTGGTAGACCTTGAAATTACAATGATCGTTAATGTATAATTCATAGTATGCACTTAAAATACGAAACAACGATAATTCTTAATTGGAGGAGGTATTTTTGTGTTTTAACGCTTTTTCTGTGTTGTATTGTGCACTGTAATAGTCACCATGCTGGTCGTGAATTATCGTTTGTTAGCTTGGTATATTACAACTTTTCTTCTGAATGGAACCTCGACCCGCTAATCGATTACCTCGAAATTTAGACCATCTTCCTCTATAATGCTACAATTAAATTCGAACTCGCACTGAAGTGAAAATACAGGAACAGAACAAAAAATTCGTAAGTCGTCCTTTTACATCTTTTACATTCTTCAGAGAATGTAAACCGAGCAGAGGGCCTAGACAAGTGATAATCATTTTGAAAGCGTTCCGTAGTTCTATAAAGACAGACAGTATTATCAAGAGGATTGACATACACTTTTCAGTAGTTTATGCCAGTTCCACACATTTTTGACTTTTCTATAATCGTTAACGCTGATAGAATACGAGTATCACATTGTCTTTGCCCTCAGCCGATCTACATATTCTGTAAAAATCTCACCTTGAAAACTTAGGTGAAATGGGATTAAAGTGACTTTCGGTAGGTTATGTTAGTTCCATGTTGAGTTTCCCATCATCATTAGCGCTGATAGAATACGAGTATCACATTGTCTTTGCCCTCAGCCGATCTACTTATTCTTTAAAAATCTCACCGTAACAACTTATGTAGGTGAAGTGAACTTGAAGTGAGCTGTTAATAGTGTCAATCCCTAGCACCAGGTGAAAGGACAGCCCACTTCACCGTAGTTTTTAACCGACTTCACAAAAAGGAGGAGGTTCTCAATTCGTCTGTATGTTTTTTTTTTTTTTTCTGGGTGAACCGATTTGGATGATTCTTTTTTTATTTGATAGCTGGTGCTTCACATGTGGTCCCATTTAAATTTAATCAAGGTCTGACCAGTAGTTTTTGAGTTATCCTTAATACTGCAGATTTTTTCCACTTAGTTTATATGGATGATGTGTTAATAATTTCCTGTCACTGTTATTTACACACCAAGTAGTGGTATACGAATTTGTGTGGGGTAGGTACCGCAACTAAAAAGTGAAAAATAAAAACTTTTTTACAAAAAAACAACCGACTTCCAAAAAAAACACTAAAAGACGTGAAAAATAACTTTAATTTCGGAAGTCGGTGGCCAAACACGAAAATACAAAACCAAAGGCACCGACTTCCGAAATTAAAGTTATTTTTCACGTCTTTTAGTGTTTTTTTTGGAAGTCGGTTGTTTTTTTGTAAAAAAGTTTCTTTATTTTAGGGTGAGATTTTTACAGTATAGTAGCTGTACCTCGCGGTGTCACCCGCATAAATCTCGATCCCGCGGTAGAGCGGTGGGAAATATACTTTACGACTTATTCTCATACCTACCAACATAAAAAAACATAAAAATCGGTCGAGCCGTTTTGAAGGAGTGCGACCACAAACACCGTGACATGAATTTTTTATATACATCATTTTTTCTATAAATAGATATAGACCAGCAGGTCTTTAATGCATAATTTAACTACAGCAAACATAAATGACGGTTGAAATAGTTAGTTGATGGATCAAAGACTATCCACTAAGCATAAACGACAGTTGAAATACAATTGTATAAAGATTGCTAATCCAAAGTAATTATAAATACAGTGATAAACATAATTCCACGACTGCAAGATAAAATTATTTATCCAATCATTGTGACTTGAGCTGACAACGAGGGATATCGTCTGTTGACTCATATAGGTGTGATTTTGATAAAATTTATAAATAATAATTACACAATTTTACCATCACTTGCAAAGGAGATAAAATTATTTATTAAATACATCATTTATGTATTTCCGTTAATATTTTGTTGATAAAAGATACATAATTGATGATTTTAAGTGAGACTTCGGAAATGTCTTTGGTTAGTTTTTCCATTGTAGGTATATGTTTTTGTTATGTTATCCAAATACATCAATGACTCTTAGGGATAAGTGTTGTTTTAAAAATAAAATGTCGTGATTATGAAGACGTAGTCAACGGATTAACATGAAAATGTTACTTATTTGCAAAATCTAAAAAAAATACTAATTAATATTTAGCAATGAAATGCTTATTTATTGAGTTCTTTTTTTGATCGCATGCTACAGACAAGAATGGTGCTAACTTTGTACCAGCCCCCTGTTCGGGCCGTGTACATGGTGATTGAAAACCTTAAAATTCCTAATGTCAACTATGTTGGAATGGATCTTTTAGGTGATGATCAACTTAAGGGTAATTTTTTGACGGTAAGACAGAAAGCTAACAAGCCTATTTTTTTTAATCAACTTGTGTTTGCCCCACTGCTTGGGCAAATGTCTAATACTTTTGTTAAAATGTAACGATGAAAAGAGTTATTGTTGTACAGTCGCCAACAGGTCAAGCTACGCGAAACTGTATTTTTTTTCCAAATGATTATAAATCTTAAAATGTTGAAGATTAACTTCAAAATTGAATAAGAAAATCTGACAGTTTGTGGTAACTTCTTGTGCTGGCGACTATACATTCAGTGGTCTTGGATGTAAAAGAAAAGTAATTTTACAGCAAAACGTTGTTTTTTCACAGCATACGATACCTCATTTGACTGATGGAAACTTCAATCTTTGGGATAGATGATTATTTTAGTTTTGTTCTAAAAGAAGCTAAGTCTACTTTATAATAGGTGAACGAACACGCCCGCGCGTGTTGTGATACCTACCGTTTTCATGCAAATAGTTGAATAAACTAACGGAAAGTATTAAAAGAGTGATTTGATTTAAAGTACTGTCCCCATGGAGTTTTTTTGGTCGTTCTTCTTCTGCTTCATGTTTCTGACTGACTAACTCCTTGACAATTAATTCAAATTAATTTCATTAAATAAATAGAAAAAAAAATGCTTTGGTTTGAGTTGAGTTCAGTTGATTATAATTCATCATCATCATTATCATTATAATCATCATCATCATCATCATATCATCATCATCATTATCCGTAGCCCGACTTCACCCACTGCTGGGCATAGGCCTCTCTTTTCTTGTGCCAATCCCACGTTCCCGTGCCAGCCTCATCCAGGTTTTGCCTGCGATAGTTGCCTCTCGCCACCGGAGTTCATTATAATAGGTCTCATTGAATAATTATTGGTTATAATTACGTCCACAATTATTTATGTCCATTGACACACTCCTGCAGGTGGATCATATATATATATATATATATATATATATATATATATCATCATATCATCCCTATCACTTTGTTGTATTTTTAACCGACTTCACAAAAAGGAGGAGGTTCTCAATTCGTCTGTATGTTTTTTTTTTTTTTTTTTTTTTTTTTTTTTTTTTATGTGTGTTAGCTCATAACTTTTTTCTGGGTGAACCGATTTGGATGATTCTTTTTTTATTTGATAGGTGGTGCTTCACATGTGGTCCCATTTAAATTTGATCAAGGTCTGACCAGTAGTTTTTGAGTTATCCTTAATACTGCAGATTTTTTCCACTTAGTTTATATGGATGATGTGTTAATAATTTCCTGTCACTGTTATTTACACACCAAGTAGTGGTATACTAGTTTGTGTGGGGTAGGTACCGCAACTGAAAAGTGAAAAATAAAAACTTTTTTACAAAAAAACAACCGACTTCCAAAAAAAACACTAAAAGACGTGAAAAATAACTTTAATTTCGGAAGTCGGTGGCCAAACACGAAAATACAAAACCAAAGGCACCGACTTCCGAAATTAAAGTTATTTTTCACGTCTTTTAGTGTTTTTTTTGGAAGTCGGTTGTTTTTTTGTAAAAAAGTTTTTGTTTAAATAAGTACGTGCTTAAAATGGTTTCATTAGCCCGACTTTTATCGAAATCTCAGTATTTTACGAACAGAATGTGTTGCAGCTAATAGTGGATATGTAATAATAATAACCTGATAATTTGGGCATGTAGACAGAAGTGTCGTAAGTATATTATAGTTCTGTGAATTACTTTCAGCCACGCAATAATAACGTATTTGATGAACAAGTACGGCAAGAATTACTCGTCTCTATACCCAACTGACCCGGAAAAGAGGGCTCTTGTCGACTTGAAACTGCACTTCGACAGCGGTATCCTGTATCCGGCTCTGAGAGAGAATGATGTAAATATAAATCTGCAGCATGTATGAGAATGGCGTGTTTCATACAAAACTTCAATATCTACTGGACCCAAATGTGTGTATGGGATGGCTGACAATTTTTTCGCGATAAAGATGTTGGTCCGATGGAGAAAGTTATTCAATTTGATAATCTGGACCACACCCTTAAATATAACCACATCTTTCTGATGCGTGCTGTATAATACTAACTACCTGCTAATTACCCACTGAGAGGAAAGAAGATGAATTTATTGATTGAGAGACATTTATTCACATTATTATCTTGTCATTGTATGAATACCCAAACATACCATGAATTTATTGCTATCAATTTGTTCCGTAAATATAATTTCACTGCATAATCAATAAACAGTCGCAACAACTCTTTATCAGCAGCTTCACATTGACACCATTATCTCAATAACTGTTTATTTCTCATTCATATGAAGAAAAATGCTGATAACCAATTAATGTTTATTTCCCTTTTATGCAGACGCAAACTATTCGAGGGTGTTTTTACATGCTTAATCTTATTATGATTTTTACATTGGTGACTGCAGTTTATTTTCGTCATCACAATGGCATCAATGGAATTAACAATCATAATAGTTTTTATATCTCTAATGCCTGTTTTCAATAATAGGCGACACCTTAATGAATGCTAAAGGAATGCTGTTGAATTTTAAACGCTACGCTTAACGCCTAGATTATTTATTGCAACAGCAAGATTTTATTAGGTATTAATTTTAGTGTCGCGTGGTGTTAGTGAAAACGGGCATAAATAAATTGAAATAAGCTTATAAAATGGTCAAACGGAACTAAGGGCCCGATGACACGTACCACAACCACACCACAACTACAACCACAATCAACAAAAATACATGGACGGGGGATTATTCGGTTTAGGACAGATTCTGGTTTGGGCAGATTCGTTATACGCCAGAAGTAACATGACCAACATAAGCCATACAATTTATGTAATACTTAGTATATTTAAAATCAATTTCAAACCTAAAAACTTTATTAAAAGTACTTAGCAAAGGTAACAAAATTACAGCAAAAAATCTTATATGTATAACACTTAAAACTAAAAACCTTATTAACGCAACAAAAAAACAACCTCCGCGCAAAACACTGCTTGGCGAATGTCTTATCAACTTATTTTTTTGCGTTGCCAAACGTTAAAGATATTCTAGTATCGTAATTTAATTTGATTCTGCTTTTTCTATAATATTATGTATGGTTTTTTTTAATAGTTTTCATGTTCCGTCTCTTACTTATGCAAGACATTTCATATTTTTTTTAAATTTCTTTCCTGCACTGTGGCTTATTTTTTAGTAATTGAATAAAATGGTAAATCGACGGCTTGCGAGGAAATTGCGAATTTACCCTTCGATGCCATCCTTCAATTTATTGAGATCGTGGTCCTTACGTTCACGATAACAGCTAAATGTCTCCCTTGTAATTTTATTAAACCACTGCTTGACAAAATAACTGTCAAACTTTGACGATTCGTCGCAATCCGTAGCTATCTCGCGAATAGCCAAATAACCCTCAGGGATGTAAAAGTGCGAACTGTGGGTACAACCGTATGACTTTTGAACCATCGACTGTTTTAGTGTAACCAATTGATTTACTATTTTTCCAAATGGCGTGAGAAAAATTATAAAAGCAGCCTGTAATCAAAACTTCAGGGTATATATGCTTTATTGTCTGAATCTGTGCCAATTCATAATCACACTTGTAATGTGTTATCTGCACTGAGAACTGGTCTCTCAGTACCTTAAGATAAGATAAGATAATTTATTTGTCCAAAACATGAGTATACACACCCGCCCGCCCGCCTTATTTGGAAGCAACGTATATACCAAGGGTACGAAATATATAAAATATAATATAAATTATTTTTATATATATAAATATAAAAATAATATATACAAAAATATATATAAATACATTTTCATCTTGATTCGACATGTTAACGTGTAACATAAATAGCTGATAGAACGGAGTGGGGGTAATTTTAAAAGTACCATCTCCACTATACTTTCGGAATTTCTTCAAATACTGTTTCGCCAAGGTACGAGTAGTACCAAAAAATAAAAATTTATCGTCGGTAACTCCATCATCATACATAAAAATATTTTTCTTCAAGTATTTGGGTAATCTCAAACTTTTCATGCTTCTACAAGTTGTTCTATCCACAGTTAGATATATTTTTCTTGCATTATATAAAGAATATTTTTTCGAATTAAATGATTATCTTTCGCGTTTAGGCAGCATGTGTTAAATTATTTTTCGTTTTTTTTTGGAATCGGTTCTAGATTAGCGCAAACCTCTTTCTAACAACCGTGTAACAACGCATCAACAGTATTTCTAGCCATGTCTGGAGTACAGGTGTGTTTAGATTCCTTACAATATTATTCGCAGCATTCAAAGTTAGTGAAGTATTGCACTCTAGCTTATTGTGGCACCTCCAATTCGTCGTCCCGTTCTTGTTCTTCACGGCAAAGATGTAACGATACCTACCCACCGTGAAGTATCCCGTTTTCTCATTTTGCTTTTAATAATCTGCAAATCACCTTCACCACTAGGACCAGGCAAATCCATTATGTATTGGAGACAGACCTAAATATTAATTTGAAAAGATTCACTCAACTCAAACAAGAATGACAACAAGTCCCCCACCACAGAGTACATGTTATATTGTCACCAATGACAACAAGGAAATCATTATGATTTGTACAAAAGAGACTATAATGTAATTGTGAACCAAAGAGATTAATTTTTAAGGATATTTATAGTTATGGTTAGGTATGGGTTTAGTTAATTTTAAATTTATTCATAATTTTCCAATCAAAGCACACTTTTGTATATAATCCTTATATAATACTTCCGTAGGTGACTGTAAAATATCTGTCTTATCAAGAATCTGCCAAAAAAAGAATCTGCCGTAACAAGAATCTGCCCTAACAAGAATCTTTCCAAACCAGAATCTGTCCTAAACCGAATAATCCTGGACGGGTGCTTATTACTATGAAAATGAATAGTTTATTTATTCACACCGACCACATTTCACTATAAAAATGAACCGTGTGGGTGATACCGACCACATCAATGCCACGTCACAGCCACAACGCAACCACCAGCGAGACCGCGCACTAGCGGCTGGCCACATCACAAACACAACGTAGTGTCGAACATTTAATTTGATTTGTAGTTACCACAATGCAATTGTAAGAAGCTGTAGTGACACTATTCACACGTAACCACTGCTTGCCCACATTTAGTCGCTGCGATGTGGTGTGGTTGTGGTACGTGTGATCAGGCCCTTAGGGTTGATCGCGTTAAGTAGGTTAAAAATTGATTTTGTTTATTTCTAGGAGCCTATATTCTTTAGGACTGCCACGTCCTTAAAGCCTGAAGGTGAAGCCAAGATAAGGTCAGCATATGATTTCACAGAAAAGTTCCTGACTGGAACGCAATGGCTAGCTGGAGACGAGCTAACCTTGGCTGACATAAGCTACGTGGCTACCGTCAGCACGCTGAATGAATTACTACCGATTGATGAGAAAGTGTTAGTACTAGTTAATACACATTTAAACATAAGTCCCGCCCATGGCGCCCATGCTTCACACGGTTTTTATGACTTGAAAGAATATCGAGTTTCCTTTAATAAACTCAAACTCAAAGCATTTATTTAAAATAAACCAATTACAGGCACTTTTGAATTGTCAAGGGGTCGGTCAGTCAGAAAGATGAAGCTAGTTACCCATTCCAAACCGTAGTAGGTACCTATGGAGAAGAACGGGCAAGAAACTCCATGGACACTCTTTTAAATCAAAAAATGGTTACAAAATATTGATTACATCGTTCATGTTGAAATTATGCATGTGAGAACGATGCAGAACGTTAAAAGCGTCCGTAACAAAAAGACAAAAGCAATTCAAATATTAAATTAAATTAAAATAAGCTGTGGCAGCTAAGAAATGATCAGTCCCCACTGACGGCGCCCGTCAACAAACATGACGCATGGATCAGCACCATTTAGCTTAACCATTTTGAAGGGAACTTAATGATCCAACACACACGCCACCACCAGCGAGACATTAGAGTGAGCATGACATACTCTCAGCAGCCAGGGCACATTCAAGTCAATGAAAGAAAAACCTATTAAATGGTAGCTTTATAGTAGGTACATAGTACTCACACATTACACACTACAGTTAGAACATGCTTTATTGTACACCAAAATTCCATATTATATGTAAGTTTAATAACACACAAAACTTTTCAGAACAAATTCTCTAAGTTAAGGTGAAAACCGAATCAATATCCCTAGCGTAGTTTAGAAAAACAACGCGGTAACACAAACAGCCACGAAATCCGACTTTAACTAATTATACACATACATACATAACATCACGCCTGTATTCCCCGAAGGGTTAGGCAGAGGTGTATCTATAGTACACCCACATTTCGCCAGTTATGTTTAAGTCCCATGTAATAGGGGGCGAGCCTATTGCCATCAACCGGGCACAAATCCAGACTACGGGCTTAACTTATTATATTAACGTACCTATATGACGGAGAAGTTATGTCTCTCTCGTTATTATCAGCCATATTTTAACTACTGTGGGCATACTATGGGTAGTGTTGGTTATTGCGCAATAGAAAAACCGTTAGAAAAAAGTTAATCACACTAGCGAATCACACACTGTAGGTACATAACACAACTATACGGAACGCGCGCGCGACAGTTTCTAAACGTGTTCACTGCTTAACCGCCAACAACAAACTCTCTTTACTCTGGGCAAGCCTGAGCGTTATAGACTCTGTCCAGCGCCATCTAGTGGCACCGGCGCGGCGTCCCGATTAGTCAAGTCAAATGATTGATTTTAACTATTTTAATGATTATTTAATTATTATTTCCGACATATAGATAAAGATTTATTTTTTAATATTTACCCCCATAGAAAGTGTTAATTAATAAGTTCGTATAATTCGGCATTCAGCTCCTGGCTACTAATGTGGAGTAACAATTTTTTCTAAATGCTATATTGAAATGAGGAATACATAGGTAACATAAAGGACCGTTCAAACCACCACGTAAATATCACGGTACAACATTTTAATCTTTTGGCTAATTAGATTAGTGATTGCAGACTCATGACAAACGAATAATATTGTTTCAATTAATCTACATGTCATAATTAGATCATTAGTTTGTCCTCCTTATCGATTTCGATAACGGCGACCCTTTCAAATTAATATTGCCTAGTCTGTTGTGCGCCTATGACTCGCCAGATCGAATTTAGTTTTAAATACTCGGTCACAAGTAACGCATTAGAGTTGCCCGGCAGAGTTAAAGGTATAAATAGGTATAGGAGGGCTGAGGTCTGTCCTTAGGTATACCATAATTAAATACCATTGCTTCGAATTCAGTGAAGACTGATTGATCATCAGCAGGATCTAATGCTACTTTTTCTGTAAAAATTGTAGGTACCCTAACATTATTGCTTGGATTAAACGCTGTTCTGGTTTTCGAGTTCGAGTTTTATTTAGAAAGGAAACCAGCCTGGACTTTTGGAGTTCCGCCGTCTGTTGAAAGAATTTTTTGCACGCTAAATTTATTATTTAACTGTATCCAAATGCAATGCTATTAATTGTAATATGTTAATATGAAGCATGTGTAAAACAAATTAATGAAAGAAAATAAATCAAATATATAGAAATGGAGTCGTTGTGTGAAGTTTTTAGTTTCTGGAAAGTTGGGGTCAAACCAGCACCCTAATTTCTTTTATATCAATTTTGACATAATGGACAGGTGGAAAAATAAAGGTGTTGTAAGCGATGCAAGCCATAAATTCTTAAATATTTTTTGTTCTCGACGTAACGTTTTGTTACAGAATATGTTTTTAGAAAGAACTTTGAAGGCGCTTTAACGCCTTCAAATTTTATTTATTTATATTTAAATATTTCTTTCTACACTGCAAGCCCTCTTGACCATATTAGGCGTATTACATTCACTTCAAATAGCAATTTAATAATTGCCATCTATGAGTAAAATATTGACATGACAGTTATTATAAGAACTGCAATTACTTCTTGAGATCCTCTAAAACATCTGTTACTTTCTGACATGCCACACACATTTCACACCTATTTTAATGAAGAAATTAATTTCTATGACCTAATTATGCCTTGCAACGCATATTTAATTTGTTAGCAGCCTAGCATCAAGGTAATAATTAAATAATCACTAGCAAACCGAGCGGTAGCATTACTAACGTCATTTGAAATATTTATCGATAAAGAAACATCAAAATTATACCTACAGCATGTATCAGAAAGGTACAGACCATCAAACTGAGCAACTTTCTCCATGAAACCAAAACCGTAATCGCGAATAAAAACAACAGTATTTATTATATATATTTTTAAACAAAACATAGGAACACAGCAGTGTGGAGCGAAGTATAATCAATTGCAATCGATTCCCTAGTTCCGAAACCAAATGCGTACCAAACATTTAACAACCGATGTACCGTAAGTTTTCTCGTAATCTCTTTTCATTTAGGCCAAATTAACTGTTCCGCAACGGTTTTAATGATATTTAATTTTAGCTTATTGTAGTTTTTTCATGCGATTCCTTTTTTTAAATACTAATAAATTATAAATAATTAGTAAAATAAAATAAAACGGTAAAATTAAAACTAAAAATTTACCACTATAATTCACACGTATAATATAATTATTATACGTGTGTATAAGAAGTGGTAAATTTTAATTTTTATTTCGCTACCAGTGATAAATTTACAGTCACTAAATCATACAAAGATATTGGGACTAGTATCATTAACCTGGGAGAAAACAGAGGAATATGTTAGTATGGAATGAACGCCAACAACCACTTGACCGCGTTTCCTGTTCGATATGACAACGCCTTTCTATACACGCTGTAGAATAAACTGTGGTATCGCTTTTCCACTCTTTTCAATTATTAAAGAAGGCGATTCTTTTGATGGCGTGTTTCTAGTCATTTGGCCTTGCAGTGGCGATTACTGTCAGGACTGATGTGAACTGATGATAATGTATGCAGTACGGCGTGGCGTGGCGTAGACGTGGAATAAATAATTAAATAACTTTGATGGATACGGCAAATTCGTATACGAATCTTTGTTTTTTAACCGACGATAAAAAAGGAGGAGGTTTCAAGTCAACGCGTTTTTTTTATATACACATCCCATTGGCATTGTCCTAGACTGGCCCTAATCGGAGGGACTGTTAAGGCTTTCAATTCAGATGATACAATTTTATTGTTATGCGTTTCCAATATCTGCGGTTTTAATCGTTATCAAGTTATTTTATACTATTAACTATTGTTTTACATATTATAAAGTTATAGTGAGAATTGAAATAAACATGGTATTTTTTCTTTTTTTGTCTGTCTTTATGTTGCCTAAGGATGCGGAAAACAGATTTCTTAGGCAAATGTCATACAAAATTTTGAAAAATAGGTAAAGAGTAGGTATAGATAGTTAAGAAACACATATAAAATAAAAAGACGGGTATGCCTCTGAGGTGGGACACAACCTGGGTCGATACCCTAGCGCCATCCCATGTACCGCTGCCGGTGTAGAGACTCTCAAGCAGCGCTACAACAGTAACCTTATTGGTAATAACAGGTTTGAGACGTTTAAGGTCGAAATGCCCAGGTCATGGGCCCCGAGTGTACGTCTCCTATTCAAAGAACTACTACGCGGGACCAGACGGCTGGGTTTCGTTCTTTGTCCAACGAATCAGTATTACCATTCAACAAGCTAATGCTGTCGGTCTTCTGGGCTCGTTTTCGGTTGACAGCAATGCGGTGTACATTGATGCCTATAGTGAGTGTGAGCCTGGAGATCTGTCATACAGGTCCCGAACCCAGTATAGACTCCAGCTCTCACAAAGGTTTAAATCCGTTTGTAACTTCGATACTATGTACCAAAATTGTACCTTTTTGAGAGAAAATAAATAAATTATTATTATAGTGGCCTTAGTATTCCCTTTTTTTGCATATATATTTATGTAGTAGGTAAGTTAGTTATTTAAGGCGCTTCCCCGACCAAACGACCTTGAGCGTTCGGTCCTTCTCTGTCCCGTCGCCGAGTCTCGCTCTGTCTCGCTCCCTGCGCACGCTCATTTATCATAGAATTGACAAAAAAAAAAAGACAAGCGATGTATTGAAATAAAATAAAACGTGATTTATTTAGATTTTCAAATTATCTATCCGTTAATGTAATTCTCAAATTAATAGAACGTCACCTTTAGCAAAAGATGCATGCAATCAATAATTTTAGTCACTTTTTTACAAGGAGATTTTAGATATATTTATAATACATAAAAACAAACAAGAACGTGCAATGTGATGATAGGATATCGAACATTAATAATGTGCTTTTAGATGTAGTTTATTACCCATAGTGAATGAGTTAATAACCTCTAAATAACGCACTATGGCAAGGTTTAGGTCGGGGTACCGCCTTAACTAGAATAAATTAAATAAAAAAGTCATGAACAGCCGTATCTAAAAACAGTTGATTCATAACGGTGTACGAAGTACTAACGTCTCATACAAACCGGCAGCATCGGCCTCAATGTTTGACACTTCGACGGACAACTTGATACGGGACGGTCGCGTGAGTGACCACTGACCAGTGCTCTAAAACTATTTGGAACTAAGGTACTCGTAGTTTATTCATTTCTTAATTTTCCTAAATATAGTGACTTCGAAAATTTAATAACGTTCTCAGTTTTGTATTATGCGCTTGTAATTTATAACACTGTACCGCATTTGGCCAGCAACATTCAGAATGTTGAATATTTAATTAAATTGGAGACTGAGGTCCAGTGCACCAAACACAAATAGCCCTTGGCATTCCAATATGCTTAAAGATAAATCTTACGACAAATATTTCTATATACGGTTGGCTGCTACAAAGTGAACTTTGACGTTCAATTTCCTAGGCAATCCGGATGTTGTATAAACTGTTCTTGTGTTTAGATCGGAGAGCTCAAACTTCCTGTAGTACAAAGCTCGTTTGATTGAACACGACGATGCGTCCTCTTATCTCTATTGTATTAAACTTCTAACAATAGCTAGTAACATCCGCAGCATCTCTTTATAAATATACGCTTTATTTTGCATGTACCGTAAAATAGGGTGACATTGATTAATATTAAATGGATGCCACGCTCGCAATTTCAACGATAAATATGTAAAAAAAAAACTGTAGTGTAGATTCATTACGTAAATTAATTATTGCAACAAAAAAAAAAAAAAAATTAAATATTTTTTTAGAAAAAAAAAAAAAACCTGTTTATCAAAGTTATATTGATAATGGGGCTACTTTGACACCCACTCTTTTATCTATTCCATCGAAAAGACACCCCGATAAAGGACAAAAATCAAAAAGTTTTTATTTTTAGAAACTATTGTTTATGTAATATTGCGATTTGAATATTCGCCCCTTGACTCAAAGTAACCCCAAAAGGGGTTACTTTGAGTCAAGGGGCGAATTTGATTGTGGGTACTACAATATTACCAAACAAGATAAACCAAATATTTTTTATTAATATTTAAAAAAATAAAGTAACATTAGCTCAACATTAACTTTCGAGATCAATTATATTTTTATCACTTAAACTATTAGTCAGTCTCATAATTATATAAATCGGCTTTATAAAATAAAAAAATCATCAAGTTATCAAAAAGTTAGGTATATAATAAAAAAACTACAATTCTTTGATCATCACGCCATTTGGGAACGAATAGCATTCGTTGATGTATTTCGGTTTGGGAAGGTAAGTAATAATGTCACTTTCTTCAATGATTGATACATCTTTGGGAACTTCCTTAAAAATAGTTTTGGTTTTTTTTTGGGACTTATAACCTTGAACAATGAGTTTAGTGTCAATGATATCTTCGATAGAACATACATAATGATATGTCTTTTTCCCTTTCTCTGAACCAAATTTTGCTAAAATAAATTGTCCTATTGTGGGAATCTGTGTGAAATCGCTTAAATTATTTCTAGCATGATTCGGCACTATATTTTCAATATCTGAATCGCAATCGGTAATATCATGATTGTTGTCCTCTTGACCAGTTTGATAGCTTGTGGATGGCTCGCTGATAAATAAGAGTAACACGACTTCGCATCGATTGTTGCATATACGTTGTTTCAGTTTGTACAGGACAATCATTTCGATCCAATGGGTGTTCAAGCTCAACAACATTAACTTCTTAATTCAATGTTTCATCTACTGTCGAGATACTTTTACCGGCTTCAATTTGCAGTCTTGTCCTTTTTCTTGGTGGCTGTGATTCATTCCCAAATCTTTGTTCTCTTAAAAACTCTGTTAAGGAATCTCGGACGACAGTTTCCATTTCAGGAGAAGGTGACTCAGGTGGCAATGTGTTTAAAACCGTGTTTCTATCAAGAGGAGCGATACCAGTAGCCTTAAAACTGCTCACCAAATTTCTTTTCACAGCCGACAGTTCCGTACAAGCGTCTTTATAATTTTTTGGTGGTTTTTGGTCCATATTCACTATTGCCTTTTTCAACAGATGTGGGAAGGACTCCTTAGGTACAGATGTAGTTCGTAAATTGGCTTTTTCCAGTCTTCAAGAGTTTGTCTCCATGCAATCTTTAGCGGACGGAAAAAGTCAACATCAAGCGGTTGGGTTAAATGGGTTGAGTTAGTGTCGGACGGGAATGGCCAGGTGTTCCCGGCCATTCCCGTAGCCCCCCAAGCTGGGGTGAATGCGGGGCCCGCCAGCTAGGCGGGCACGCGCCGGGAGGGTTGTGGATGCAAAGGCTGAGCCGGATTCCCATGGCCTTCCCATCACGGCGATGTAGAGATTGGTTCATGACTTGTTTTTTACCTCATGCCAAAAGACTAGAAGGGAAAAAGGTGTTAATCGGTGATAATCTATCGTCTCATATTGACAACGATGTTATAGCTACATGTGAAACAAATAACATCAGTTTTATGTTTGGTGCCTTTTTTTTTTTTTTTTTGTCGCTGAGAAATGCTTTATGCATTCCCGCTCGTGGGGGACGAGACGGGATATGTGGGACTCCTGTCGGAATGACAGTATACCCACTAAAACTCAGCGGTGTATTTGTTAAAGTTTAATCAGCAATCTCGCATATTACGCCAATGAAAATATTCTAAAATTAGTTTTATTACGTTAAATTAAAAGTAATTAATGGTTTGTTTTACTTGAATTCCTAGCAAAAACCTGCTGTAAGCAGGATGAGAGGTAGGTACCTACACTACGGACTAGTATTGCCACTCCTGCGCAGTAGTTGTTGTCATTTTACGTGACATGCCAAGCGTGAGACCTACATATACTGATTGTTATGATGTTGTTCGACTCATAGAAATGGTCTTTTGAATGGGACGCACACGTTAGAAATCAACTTTTTTTTTACCTATTATAACGAGGCTATTATTGTCTCACTGCAGAGCAAAGGGTCTCCATACAGAGAAGGCACGAGCTTTGATCACCACTCCAGCTCAAGTCGGGTTGGCGATTTTAAACTTATATTGACTATAAGTTCAGGTTTCCTTACGAAGTTTTTCCTTGAATGTTGTCAATTCTCAGATAGTACATAATATGATGAATTGAAAAATCCTATTGGTTCACCCGGATTTGAAACCACAATGTCGTGCATGAGAGCGAGCCTTTTACCACTGGGCCATCACGACATTCGTTATGCTTTTATACATAATTACAGAGTTTAAATATTTGTTTCAGAAATAATTCAAAATGGTGCTGACAGTTTACAAGATAGATGCGAGTCCCCCAGTGAGGTCTGTGTTCATGGCTATTGAGGCCCTTAACATTCTTGATGTGGAGTATGTGGATGTCAATTTGATGGAAGGAGAACACCTAAAGGAAGAATATTTAAAGGTACACTTCACTTTTCATTAGAAGATCATATGAAATTTACTTAGTGTATTTGTTACTACTACAATTAAGTCAACTGTGAACCTAATACTTCTGCCTAATATTTCTTGAGATGCCGGCGTGATATTTTATTTAAATTATGGATGTGGAAATTACAAATTGAAGTAACGTAAAATTAAAAAACACAAAATATGATCAATGAATGGAATTTAGCAATAATATGCAATGTTCATAACAACGGGGGATTTAGAAAGCATACTAATAAAAAGAAAAAAAAAAGTTAATATAAGCTATTTACACAATTAACTTTTTTATTTACAGATAAATCCCCAGCATACTGTACCGATGTTGAAAGATGACGACTTTTACATTTGGGACAGGTAAGACGCTAAAAGACTTCACTGCTCGGTTTTATTTAGTACCTAGCTCCAATGGGAAGAAGATTGGGACCCTGAAGTATTGAGGCCATCTATATTATCAGATATTTTGTAAAAATTAAAGGGAATTTTAAATTAAGTGCTGAGGATGGACCCCGATTAATCTGAGATAGGTAGAACTCCGTCAAAACCAAGATGGAGGGTTTTCTGAATAATAATTATATTCAATACTTCTTACAAATCCCCATATAAAAAGGACGTTCAGTTTTTCCCGAATTTGAACATTTTTCTGGATTGTTTTTCCAATTTCTCTTTCCATAAATACCTAATTTGGACTATTAACATTTTGAAACAAAAATAATCAAATTGGTCTAGCACATAGATATAAGGTTTTTTATATTTCTATGGTCCAGCCATTCGCAAATGATGCGCTTACTAACAGCATTTCACTTTTAGGGTTCCGTACCCAAAGGGTGCCAACGGGACACTATTATTAAGGCTCCGCTGTCCGACCGTCCGTCCGTCTGTTACAAGGGTGTATCTTTTGAACCGTAATACTTTTGCAATTTTCACAAAACAACAAATAATACTAGTAAAGATAAAATCAAATTAACAATTAAAGGGGGTACCCATACAAGAAACGTGTTTTTTTTTTACACAAGTATTTAAAAACAATATATATTGTTAAATATTGTACTGTGATACGGAACCGTTGGTGTGCGAGCCCGACCCGTACTTGGCCGCATTTTATGTATACATTATAACGTTACGATTAGCCGGAGGGCTATATTAAGTCGTATTTAAAAAAATAAGAGTACAATACAAAAATAAAGTATATAAAAATAAGTAGGAGCTTCAGGTCGGCTTAGGCATGGAATCAGGAGCAAGATAGCGGCAGGTAGCGGTGGAGCTAAACGAGGATGGGGTACCCACGCCGAACAGATCAGGTGAACCGTCGTGGAGGAGGTCGTGTCGTTGTTAACACACGTGAGTCGAATGTCAGCAGCGCCTCGTCTGAGGCAGCGCCTTGCACTCAGCAGGAGGAATGTCCCGGCACGTGTGACGAGCTTCACAGCATCGGAGACCTATCGGTTCAGGAGTGGAAGGCTACGGCGCCCCACGCTACGCTATTTGAGAGCGGAGGGAATGGGTCACACATACATACAACACTTGCGAGGCTTAAAAACTGATCAAATACTGCGTAAAGACTGAGCAAAGATTGATAAAAGACTGCCAGGACTGACGGCCGGCCCTGTGAGACGTTCTGGAAGTATGTGTTCAACATTTCAAACATAAATCAAATTACTTCATATTTGATTGTCGGCTAGAAACTATAAAGCAGCTTTCAGAGAGAACTTCACCTTGTTACACTAACTGGCTTTAACATGTAAGCTTTATAGAAAAAGAAATGTGACAGATAACAATTTACGATAAAAATATCAAAGTATATTTTTTTTCTAAGGAGAGGAGAAAATTAATAGTATGAAATACAGAATTGGATGTTAAACAGTCAGAGGTAACTAAAAGTTTGCTTTTCAGCGGTAACAGTGTTCAAAAACAAATTTAAAAAAAATGTTAAAAGAGTGTCATACGATTTCATACTTGAAAACATAGATTTAGCTACTGAATTATATATAGCGAGTATTTCTTTGCACAACAGCTCCCATGTTTAATTTATAAATAGAATAAAAGTTGTGGTTTTGGTGTAGCAAAATATCACAACATGTAGATTATTTATTTATCTGTTTAGTGACGTTGATGACGCGCTAATACGTCGTGTGTCAATTTATCCAATGCATGCCATTTATGGATTGCTATAAGTTAACATTGGCTGTATTTCTTTGTCCATGAACCGTTACACAGGTGGATTAGAATAATTCAATATTTAACTTATTTCCTTAATTGACACAATAATAGTTATGATTGTTATGCATAGTTTATTTTTGATAATACTAGAAAAAGTGATCTTTAAACCGGAGAAAACCTAAAGAAAAAATACATCACTGCTACTCCTACATCGAATGTACGATCGATAAGCGAGGAAGTAAGAAGTTATAAATAGTGGAGTCCCTGGGGGTTATAACCTCGGAATAATATAACTCAATGAATTCGTGTAAAACCTTTTGAATTGTGTTACTAAAAAGTTTACGAATTTTTTAGCACTTCTTTTTTGTTTTCCTATAAACTGATTTTATTACTGTAAGCAGTGTTTTTTCTGTGAAATTATGTGTGAAATAGTAAGGAAATCTTAGTGCGCGAGTCTGACTTACACTTGGCAGGTGTTTACTGATTCATGTTTTGAAAATTTATTCGTAACATAATTATTCGATATAATCAATTTTCTCAGTAATATCGTTTAGGATTCCATAAAAAAAGAGCTGTAAAGCAAAAGGGTAAACTATTTATTTCTTGCCTAAAAAACATGATACAATAGTTTTTACACAAATATATTCAGAGTCGTCTAATTCCAAGGTCTATGTTTATGCATTATAAGAGCTAACGAGCTCGTACTAAAAGATAAACGTATTGTTTTCAGCCACGCGATTGCTACATACTTAGTGACCCAACATGGAGAGAATGATTCACTATACCCAGCCGATCCGAAGAAGAGAGCGATCATTGATCAGCGCCTTCATTTTGACAGCGGCATACTGTTCCCTGCTTTGCGAGGTTCCGTTGTGAGTACTCTCAATAAAGTTTCTACATATAACACAGTCAAGTAGATTACCCTGAGTATGAGATCACAATTAATCATCTTTAGCTTGATTCCAATCAGCAGATTGCAACCATTTTATTAATTAACACCCGGTTTCTGATTTAAGAATTTGAAGAACTTGTGAAAATCCGCGTTAGCATTACTTGAGATAAATTTAAGAAGGCTGTTGGAGGCCGCATGTGTCGTGCAGTTCACACGGCAAAATATCGTATAACTAGGAGAGGCGTGGTCGTGATCCTCAACATTGAGGAAACGACAAAGAAGAAGAAGAAGGTAAATTCAAAGATTATTTACAAAACAGTAAGAATTTTTGAATTTCGGTTACATTGAAGGAGTCACGTCACCTAAGTAATGCTAAAGTAGAGTAGTAGTAGGAGTTTACTAGTTGTCCACTTTTTCTTCTGTCCACTTGTCAAATTCTCAAATTAGAAACCAGGAGAAAGGGTTCTTTCAATGGTGAGTCATATTGTCGCCCAAAAATTAATAAAGAGACTGTTTTAAATTTTGACGATTTTACCCAGGATGACGAACTTCATCATCATCGGCATCTGCCTACAACAGTCCAACACGACGATCTTGTTGACTGTTAATTCTTGTATAGCTCATTAGAAAAAATATTAAACAAAGCATTGTATTTTTCAGGAACCAGTATTCTTCTTTGGAGAGACATCGTTCAGGCCAGAAAATCTGGCCAAGATTAAGACCGCATATGAGTTCACGGAGAAGTTCTTGTCATCACCGTGGCTAGCTGGTGATGAACTTACATTGGCGGACATTTGCTGTGTTTCCACTCTGAGCACTATGAATGTTCTTGTGCCTGTGGATGGAAATCTGTAAGTACAGGATGATAGAAATACATGTCATGCCTGATAGAATCATAACCCACCCTCCATTGGCTTTGCCGTAGTCAGATCAAAATATGTAAGACAATCTAAACGTTCTTCTTATAGTCAGGGGAATTAATAATTGAGAAGATAGTACAGAAAATAAGTCCATGCAAAGATTGTTTTCCAGAAAGTTCATCGAGCGTTCACATTGACGGGTCATGAAAATATATTCTATAAAAAATTCGACGAAACCTCTATAACAAGACTACCCATTTTCTATGTTTTTCTTTTTTGTCAGCCTACGTATATTGTTCCACAGCTGGGCAAAAGAACCCAAGTTTTTCAGGGTAGTCTTTTCTTGCAGTCAGCTTGAACCTTGTTTGGCTAGCTAAGATATTTCGATTGTTTGGGCTATCTTTTAAACTTCTAGACTAATATTATAAAGAGAAAAGATTTGATTTTTTTATGTTTGTTTGTTACGCTTTCACGCTAAAACGGCTAAACGAACTTGAATAAAATCTGACACATGGGTAGACCATGGCCTGGATCTGGATATTCTTGAGAAATTGAGACTTATACGAGTGAAACCGCGGGGTGTAGCTAGTTGTCTATAAATGACATCGATGAAAAATAAAATTGTTATGACTTCTGCTACTTAAAATTGGCTTCATAGCTTTCAAGAGATTTTCTCGGTCTTAGGTATTTATTATTATAATGAAACCTGCTCCAAAGATGATTTAATAATCTCAAAATCAACCTTTTTTTCCAGATACCCGAATCTCGCAGACTGGTTGGAACGCTGCGCTCAGCAAGAGTTCTACAAGAAAGGGAACGAAGCCGGTCTGGAAAAATTCCGGAGACTAATCAAATTGAAGTTGGGCTAGACCACAACAGAATTTTTAGATTCAACTGTTATTGCATTTTTAATGTAATTAAATTTTCATATCACACGCTAATTATTTTTTTAATTGTAGTAGGATGATAAAGAATTCAGAAACTGATGTATTTGCTTTTTAAGTTGAAATTAAATCATGATGATATTTACCACGTTGTTTTATTAGTTGCTATTTTTATTTTAACTCATTATTCAGAACTATGTTAAAAAATGTTTGATCCTGATAATTATGAGCACGAAATGCATTAAAAGTAACCAAGCATCCCTCTTTGATGTTGGAACTGAACAGACAAGTGAAAACTGTGGACAAACGAGAATCGTAACAAAACCCTGACAATATTAAAATTATATTT
Organism: Griposia aprilina; assembly: GCA_916610205.1. Classification (NCBI taxonomy): domain Eukaryota; kingdom Metazoa; phylum Arthropoda; class Insecta; order Lepidoptera; family Noctuidae; genus Griposia; species Griposia aprilina. The sequence goes on from OU744306.1 coordinate 6,313,819, forward strand.
TTTTAAGTTTAATTGATTCTGAATTATCTTGCTGCGGAATACAAATAGATTTGATTTACGAAGGGATTTTTAATGTACGAGTACGTACGCCTAGCGGAACCTTCGACCCTGGTCCTTAAGTTCTGAGTTGAGCTCCATTTCAGACTCGAATGTTGGTCAGATCATGTGAAGACCATATAGATCCCAATCTACGTGGTTTTCACATGCTCTGACCAAGATTATGCCTGAACTTTAAAAGAGACTGTGGCCTCTGAATTAGTTTCGTCCTTCCTTCTCGTAGTCGGATTGGAAACTTACAGAAATAAAATCATATACCATTTAGGGATTTGCAGACCTTATTAAGTGCTCAATTTGTACCTTCTTACACACGTTCATTATAAATATTATATACCTCCCTATTAATAAAAATATAAAAAAACAAGTAAATCTGGGGCACTAAAAGTTTTGTGAGTAGAAAATCACTCAAATAATATACCAATTTAAAAATAATACTTCCATTCTTAAATTAGCATAACTTGTTAATCAGGACTTACGCAATACTACTCGGTAAACTTGATAAAAAAGACGATCAGTTTCCGACCTTTGCGTTGATAAGTTTGCCGGTACAACAGTGACCAGCACAAAACTATTCTTATAATACCTACATCTCGTTTCATTTATTATTCATCTGTTGTAGAACAAGTGCTGTTGTGTGTCGACAATAATTGGTAAGTGAATTTTCAAACAATTAATTTTAAGATATATATACCAACCATTTGCCTTAGGTAAATGAATTAATAAGGCTATTAATTGTAGATATCAACCTACAATTATTCTTTAAATTATTACTTTTTCGCTGCTGATTCGGTAGTAAAAGAGAGACAAGGAATATAATCAGTATCCTATCTATCCCACGTAGATCGTAAAAAATTAAGTGCCAAAGGGTAAAAACCCCTTTTCTTCTCGACGATTTAACGATGACGTTCAAGTATGCGTAGATTCTATTATTTTTAATATGGGCCAGTATCTGTTGCTTTAATTTCTAAGATCCTGTGATAGGAATCAATACTACAGATAACCAGCACTTCACACCAGCATTGATTTGCTGGATTCGTTTTCTCCTCTACAGATCGTTATTTCTCTAGACAAAGTTTATTTTGTTTATAATGTATGTATTAGGATTTATTCTTGTATTTTATAATTATTTCCGAGCTATCTATCCCGTATATTGCACCTGCCATGTTTTGTCTCTGCATCACCCTAAGGTTGACTGGTAGAAAATGCCCCAGGCATTAAATCCGCTTTTGTACAGTATTTTTTTACTTGTGCATAAAGTTATAACAAATAAATAAATAACCTGTTTTTAATTTATAAAGCCTTTATGAGCAGCTTAATGTTAAAAAGTAACCACATTTCACGAAAACTGCTTAACCCTGCGTTTCGTTGTGGCCGTGGGTGTATGTAAGCCTTTTCAGATCATTTTTAATCGGTGGATTTAAATATTTTCAGACTAAAAATGGGACTAACTTTATACAAGAAAGACACCAGTGCACCTTGTCGCTCAGTCTACATGGTGCTCGAAATTTTAAACATAACCGACGTTGATTATGTCAACATGAATTTAATCAAACGTGAGCACTACACGGATGAATTTTTGAAGGTATGTAAAGAAAGAAAGAAAAAGTATTTATTGAGACTCGCACAGGATTATCAGAAACTAAACACACTCTTATAAACAAGAAATATAAAAATAAAAAAGTAAAATGAAAATAACAACAGAAAGTCTTGTACGAGGCCAAAAGGCCCCTATCTCAGCATGATGCTGCGACATTTAAAAAAATAAGTGTCGTAGCGCTGGTATTCTGATAGGGCCCGCTGCTGTGGTGTCACGGACAGATACAGAAATAAATATAAATACAAAAATTATTATGGTATACAAAAGTTATAAAAGTATGTATTAAGCATACTTGTTTATTTTGGAACCGTATTTTCATAATGACAGGATTTATTCTAATTAAGTTTTTTAAATTAAAACTATCCGCTAAATATACAAGGGATGATGATATGATTGAAATATCCGGTGAAAACTGTCAGGCGTCATAATACCTATTTTGTCAAAGGATTTCAAATCACCTTGTAATTCTGTGTAATATTATGATAAAACCGAACATTGTTCGGTTTACGGAACAATGTTCGGTTTAAGGGTACAATGTTCGGTGTAGGTAATATTTGCAATAAAAAACCAACACTTTTAATAATTTTCTCTTGTAAGGATCTTTGGAATTTTTACGCTACTTTAAAAAAGTCTTTCAACAAGCCTTTGAAAAAGAAACAGCTCTACGTTTTATACCGCACTAAAAGGAAGCCAAAAAGGAAGAGTTATGGTTATAATAACAATCCATCTACAGGTTCATAAACTTTTATAAGTAGAAAACGCCTCATTTATCCTTTAGTGTTTGTTTAAGGCTTTGATACCCTGTGTGCTCCTTGTTGATCAACACCCAATGAACCTTAATTGAGAACTCAAAAATTACATAAAACTGTTACAAGACCCTCCAGATTCACTCCAGACAAAATCAGGAGCTAGAAAAAAAGAAATAAGTGATGGTGAGCTAATAAGTGATGGTGAGCTAATGTAAAATTACTGGGGAAAATAGTTTTGCTTTTTTATTATTTTAAATATATTGTTCTTCTTTACTTGTACTTTTTTAGAAATCCGCGAGTCTGTGTTCTGTAAACCGCAGGAAAATTATTTTGGTGTATAATAAAATAAATATTTATAATTCCAGATGAATCCGCAGCATACCATACCAACATTGAAAGATGGGGACTTCGTAATTTGGGACAGGTGAGAAAAAATATCTGCAAAATTTAACTTATATGTACAAGCTCACATACTCACTGAGTTACTCAAAAACTCTCTAAATATTCTGTTTTTTATAAGTGAAAACTTGTAATTAGCTGACAGTCACACACTATTTTCGTTTAGTTATTAATCCCATAAATGTCGGTTTCTTTTTCAGTCATGTGATTACCACATACTTGGTAACCCAGTATGCTAAAGACGACGCTCTCTACCCGAAAGATTCAAAGAAGCGAGCAGTGGTAGACTTGAGACTACATTTTGACAACTCCGTGCTGTTTGCTGCTTTGAAAGCGGCTATGGTAAGTTTGTCCCGGAGCGCTTAAGTTTCTCAGCTGCAGGGCTGGACTCACGCAGACAGTTTGGAAAGGTAATTTAGAGTAGGTAGGTAATGGAAGGAGACTCAGAGGAAGTCTTTAAGCACTTAGCAACTGGTAAAAAACTAGATAAATAATTTAACATTTTCGTTGTTTGACATTTCTTGGTAACCCTGAAATCCCGGACCTTCGGATGACGTACGAGGGGCTGAAGCTAACTCGCAGAAGCCAAATGACGATTATCCCTTTATACACTATGCATGTGCACTCAGGACAACCCCCGGCTGGTGTAGGACTATTGTAAGATATGGAAACAACTAAAAAACATTATAGTTTTGTAGACTGAGTAGCACAACAGAGCCACTTCCGCACGTTTTATCTATGCGGTGTTGGTAAGATGATAAATGTTTAAATTAAATTATGATTAAAGTCAATGTTATGTAAGCGTAGTATATCAATCTGGTGCCAAAATACAGATCGCAGGCGTGTAGGGCAACACAGCTACCAAATGTAAAATCTGTAGTCAGCTCAGATCTCAAGTGCGTATGAGGTACCTACCCACAGACAATGGCCAATCTTCCATCCTGCATCGCATGCGCTGTCAACAGGTGCTCTTGATGGTCTTATGACTACTTCAGTGAGTGGAATTCGCGAAGCTGAGTTTTGGGCCAAAGATATTTATTTGTAAGAAGAAGTAATCATGACCCTACTACTTACTATAGTTACATACTACAATATCAGCCTGACACTTTATCACTAATCAGCTCTTATTTGTTATCTTTCAGATCCCCATTCTGTATCAAGGAGAAAAAACGTTTAGACAAGAAAACTTAGACAAAATAACGACGGGATATGAATTTCTTGAAAAATTCTTCACTGGGCCCTGGCTGGCTGGAGATTCCATTACACTGGCTGATATTTGTTGCGTTGCTAATATCAGCTCTTTGAACGAGATTTTATCTATTGATAAGGATTTGTAAGTAAATAAAAACCTAACACCAACTCACATAATACCAAACAACAAAAAAGAATTAAAAGAAACCTTCAGTATAATTTTACCAATATACAATAATTTTTCTAGGTTGTACTTTTGAAATAACAATATTTTACTCTATTTTCTAGGTACCCCAATTTAAAGGCGTGGTTTGAGCGTCTTTCAAAACAAGAGTTCTACAAAAAAGGCAACGTACCCGGCCTGCGGAGTTTCCAAGAATTATTGAAAAATTCATTGTTGTCATGAAAGCCTACGTTGGTGAAGACTTTACTTAACCTTGTGATTTTTTCAAATATAATTCCACCGTTTTAATCTGCTGTTCTTCTGTTCTTTATTAATAATAAGAACGTCCAAAGTTAACATAAGAGAAAAGAGAAGGAAAGAGATAGAAGATGTGAAAGAAAAGGGAGTGAATGATAGCGTGACTGTTGACATTAGAGAATGGAAGAAGAAAACGTGTTGTGCCGACCCCATGTAACAAATTTAACATAAGAAAAGAGGGAAAGAGATAGAAGATGTGAAAGAAAAGGGAGTGAATGAAAGCGTGACGGTTGACATTGGAGAATAGAAGAAGAAAACGTGTTGTGCCGACCCCATGTAACAAATTTAACATAAGAAAAGAGGGAAGAGATAGAAGATGTGAAAGAAAAGGGAGTGAATGAAAGCGTGACGGTTGACATTGGAGAATAGAAGAAGAAAACGTGTTGTGCCGACCCCATGTAACAAATTTAACATAAGAAAAGAAGAAAAGAGATATGATGTGAAAGAAAAGAGAGTGAATTTGGGATTTGATTGTGGGAGGGAGTTTATTTTTTGAATTTGTATCTGGTTCGATTCCCGGTTTAGGTAAACTTGAGAGAAATCTATGAAAGCAGTTTTGTTTCTTTTAAAAAATAAAGGAATGTTTCCTTTAAGTAAAACAATCTATCATAAGGATTTAAAGTAGTTTCCCTTCAGGGCCCATTGATATTTTCCACCCTGTATACTAAGTGGAAAAAATGCCCATTATTAAGGGTAACTCAAAAACTACTGGTCATGTGGTCCCATATAAATCAAGATCTATGATTTATATGGGACCACATGAGAAGCACCAGCTTTCAAATCATCAAAATCGGTTCACCTAGAAAAAGTTCTCAGGTAACAATATAAAAAAAACTGCCGAATTGAATACCTCCTCCTTTTTTTGAAGTCGGTTTTAAAAGAAAGACGCGTCCGTGCCACACCAATCGCGCCGTCTATACGCAGCGGAGGGCCATATATCAAATATCGGTATAATCTAAAGAAAGTACTTAGATGGTCTTTCTTACTTAAAACTCATCGATAAATTAACGCCAGATCAGCAGTACAACACAACTTTTTTGCAGTAACATCACAAGCAGATTTCTCAACTGCAAGACAATAACGAACGACAACCGGTTAGAGTGCAAAATTAATTAAGTTTCTTCTTGCAGCATTATTCCGTTTCTTTTAAAGAAAAGTTTAATCTTTACCAGGGAGATAACTTATCTACTCTGTGTTCTAATTGAAAACGTTGCAATTATTGTAAAGGAGGTTTTTCAAGTTGAGTTTTGGTTTGGTAGAAAAAACATGTGTTAAAAAGAGTCAGGTAGGTATGGTGGTTTTTTATTACTTTACAAATTGTCAAATGTCCTGGGGAAAATAAGAGATTCATAAAAGAGTCTTGAAGAGTGTTGAAGACCTAAATTGTAAACCTTGACGAAAACACAATATTAAAATGATCACCATTTCTCCGCGAAAACCCTATAAAACAGACGGGTAGGTACTTAAGTACTTAAGATTTTCAGCAACCCAAAATCACCACAAAAACGTAAAACTAACTTCCACGATGAACTTTAATTACAGGTCATATTCTCGTCAAGTTATGGCAGACAACATAGCGGGGCCAAGTAATTTGAATATTTAATAAACAGAGGAGAAAATTAGCCAAGTCCGAAGCGCAGTGAGATTGCACCACCAATTTGCCCGATCTTTGCTGCTATTACGCGGATATTCCAGTCTAATTAATATAGCTGAAGGAGAGATTTAAAATTCATTAGCATTTCAAAATTAGCATCGAGTAGACCCAGCTGCTATTTAAGTTGATTTCAAAAGGTAATATTTTTTCATAATCTTTTCAAGACGAAACTGCTAGAACACTCACATTTACTTTTTAAATATTCCAGCCACACTAAACAGTAGCTAAATTAATTCCAAACTCCTACCAAGCTACACCTGTAGGAACAATCATACCTAATCGAATCTAAATAGTTGCTTTAACTTGTGACTGAGAACACCTCAGTTATACATATAAACGAAGAAGTGTTTATACATTATACAGAATGTATGAATCGGTCCCGTAGGCCTGGTTACGCAACTATAACAACAAGAATAATATTATTTTTGACTTCATAAAAAAGCTGGAAACACACTCCTGATTCGAAATATACTAGGTACTTCACAACACTGAATGAACCATTTTCCGAAATGTATCAATAAGTTAACAACAACATAATGTGGCTTATAGGTGACACCGATAGTATATCCAATGAAACTCGATAGGCTATCAAAAAAAAAAAAAATTAAGTCCCAAAATTATGCAAAATCTGATGCATTTTGCATAATTTTACAGACGAGCAGACTGCGGCAAAATGGAATGAAAAATTGTTCAAAGTATTGGCAAGAGGAAAACACTGGATATATTAAATATAGTTATCTTAATTAATGTTTGTTTTACACCAACGGTTAATATGTGTAGTTGTCATACCTCTACTGTATTTCAAATATTGTTTTGTGGTCTCAACTCTTAGTCAACCAAGCATTCACAAATATTTGAGTTTCTCTTGAATTAAGCACATTTAATACCAATTGGACCGAATATCCGACAATGATGGGTTCAGTTCAATCTCACAAAGCCCCGGGCGATGGATATCTTGCGAAGGATCCTATCTTATTTCCGGCTTGATGCTTTTAAACTATATCAATAATTCAATGAACCTGATATCGGATGCGATACGAGTATTTATAGGATCCATGCATAGTTTTGAATAAATAAATAAAAGTTCTTAATAGCACTTATAAAGATAGGTAGTTATTTATAAAATTCTATAGAAAAGTACAGATGGTCCATTATGATTTTCTGAAACAAAAGGAATGTTTTCTCATTTATATTAACACTAGCTTCTTCCCACGGCTTCGCCCGTGTAGGTATCGGAAATTATCCCACGGGAACGGGTTACCGGGATAAAAAGTAGCCTAGTCCTTACCCAGGATGCCATTTATCTATCCCCTTGCCAATTTTTTTTTTGAAATCCGTTCTGTGGTTTAGGAGTGACAAGGTTACATATAGACATGAGTTACTTTACCAATTTATAATATTAGTATGGATATTAACCTGGAATCATTGCAAACTCATTTTGCTATGGTAGGCCTCGACAAGGACCCTCGTAAGTCTCCATTTATCAAATCAAAAGAACTGGATAAATTCTTCGAGCACTCTCAATGTACGCATTCGTAACATGTGTTCTTAGTTGAAACAATTGTAAACATCTTGTAACTACTCGTACCTCATTAATATTAATTCGCGCCAACTCATGTCTTATTCATTGAGCGGCATCCACTTTATCTTTGAAGAGTTTGCTTACTTGTGTCACTTTGAATACAACTCAGTTTAAACTAGGTTTCAGAACTGATAGCTTAATTAAGGAAGCTTAACTTGATCTACTGATGGTTTTACGCCATTATTAAAAAAATTGCTGCTAAATTTAAAAGGTAATAGAAGCCTTGTTAAAGAAGTCGTTGTTTTTTTTAAATGTTTTAAAATAAGAATTTTTTTTATACCAGTAGAAATATATGAGGTAGAAACAGAATTTTAATTATATTTTTATTTGGAAATTTGAGCGAAGCGGCTCAAACTATTGCTCGCCCTAGCCACTACTAAAATGACTGCTGCAATCATTGAGTTATATAACTAGAGAAGCAAACCTCATTAAAATGTGTCAAAAAAGTGTAACCACTATTTGAACGCGATGACGTAGCTTTGAAACCACTAAACATTTAAAAGTAAACATATATCTGTCTCACTTACACACGTCGCAAGAATAATACCGTCGATTAGATTAGACAAAGACCGCATTATAAACGGGTAAGTAATAGATGATATAGGAACAAAATATCTAATATTAACAACATATAACAACGGAACCTATACTTTTATTTAATATAGCGATTAGTTAATACCTATAATGAACGATTGATATAATTTTGAAATAACTAATTTTTATAAGCATAATATACATTAAATATAACATCGTTTGACATAACATACATTAAATATATAAATTACTTATTTGGTCTAATATGATGAAAACGCCTACTTAAAAACACAAAGAAAAATTGCATAGACACGGGTTAGTTTATTTAGTATTATTTTTATGATAAGCTTAAAAAAACAATAACTTTGTATTTTGTTTAATAAATATTTAAAAGTATTTTTTCTTTGTTTTATTCTTTGTAAGTTCTATCGTAGTTATAGGTAATAGTAACCTAAGTTGATATTAAACATAACTAGTAACTGATTACCACCTGCGCTAAAATAGGTCGACGGAGCCCCGCTCAGCGGGGCTCCTATTTCTGGGTGGTTTAAAAAAAAATAACCACGAAGGCTAAGGCGGGAGCGAAGCGGAGCGGAGCTAACCTAACCTATCCGAGTCGGGGTACTCTGAGTCGGGGTGTTAACCATAATAACGTTTTTTATATATATTAAACGTTAGACCTAATGATTTTCGATTAAATAAATAATATACATATTAAACGTTAGACCAAATGATTTTCGAGTACATAAACGTTATATCAAACAACATTATACTAATTAAGTTTTAGAATAAATACATGTTATATGTAAAGAAATTATATCAACAGTTGGTATATCTCACGTTGATTATATCTTATGAACGATAATAAAATGAAATTAGACCAAATGAGTTTATACGTTATGAGACGCACCCATTATAAACATCCAATGGCGGGTTGGGGTTGCCTACCCATGCGAATTATTACCCAACTTTTTTAAGCCATAAATACGTTTAAGTACGTCAAACATTTTTTTAAATATTTGAAGTATATATTTCTTACTGGATTTACCTATTAGAAATTTATAACTAATGAAATAATGAAGACATTTTATTTTTGAATATTTTTTAATTATTATTAATGAAATCATACTCTGGCTATGTAACATTAGTTTTGTAAGTATACAATTGCCTTTTAGATTTCTTTTCGAAGTTTAAGTGAATAATTTGCTTTCTTGATCACGTAAGTCCTTCGAACAAATGACAGTAGATTTTGAAGGTAGCCAGTCAGTCTCTTTTCTCAGCAATCGGATTATTTCCACCCATTTATCACGGCGTGCTGCATCTTTAGGCACCCTGCAACGTAGTTATTATAAAAAAAAAACACTTATTCCATAAATACAAACTCTCCCATAAATGTGGGAAACTAAAACTAAGTTTTTAGTGGCAACACTGAACCTAATTTACAAAATTCTGCATTTTATTTATTTTATTGCGTTTTTACGTTGAAACACAGAAACAATAAACTTACTTGTGAAAAGTAAAAGTGCGGTTAATTTATAATGTTTTGTGATCTTGAATCACACTTTTTCACTACGCATTTACCCATTTTGCGATATTTTTTGTCGCGTGTCACTCGGTTGTTCATTTCGGTTGGCGTCACACAGAGCACTGAACTGACGTTAGCTACGCATATGGCTGTAGCCATATGTCAAGTAGCAACGCCTTGGCGCGGTAATTACTAATCTAGTAACATATAGGTTATCAATGGCTGCAATGGACATTTTCGGGGTCATTGCAGATCAAGCCACAAATAGTCTGGCTGCATCAGTCGAGGTAGGAAGATAAATTAAACAGATTTACCAAAATATATACTTGTCGGAAATACGTTAAATCAATCGTTTGACTTGACTAATCGCGACGCCGGTGCCACCAGGTGGCGCTGGACAGAGTCTATAACGCTCACGCTTGAGCAGAGCAAAGCAGAGTTGGTTGCGGACGGGTAAGCAGTGAAGACGTTTAGAAACTGTCGCGCGTTCCGTAATGTTTTATCGTGTACCTACAGTGTGTGATTCGCTAGTGTGATTAATTTGATCGTACATTATAATTTTATTTGAACTGCAAACGGTTTTTTTATTGCGCAATAACCAACACTACCCATAGTACGCCCACAGTAGTTAAACTATGGCTGATAATAACGAGAGAGACATACCTTCTCCGTCATACTTTATATTGTAGTATTTCGTTTCATCGAAACCACGTCTTTAGTTCATTTAATATTATTGAAAGGCTGTTCGTATTTCTACCAATTCTTGTCCACTCAACCTACTACAGAACACTAATTTTACTCACATTTCTGAAAACTGTTATCACTGAAAAACAAACCTTTAGTTACCTATAAATATCTTTCACTGGTTTTACCTTCAATTATGTATTTCATACCATTCATTTCATCCTTTTGTAATCTTAAAATATTTTTATATATTGTCATTTTCATTGTACTTGTCACCTGTCAGTTTACTTTTTTTATGTAGTTAACTTGTTAAAGCTAGTGTTAATAAGGTCAGGTTCTTTTCCAAAATTCACTGTAATAATGCTGGCTATTTAGTAAACAAGCCATTTATAAAGTTATTCGATTATATTATAAATTATGAATGTTCAACATGGTATAAATACAGGCCTCAGAGACAAATAAAAGTCAGTCTCAGCCTGGAGTTCCATCTTCTTATAATTCAAAGTTTTATTTACATCCTGGTGAGCACCGGCGACCAGCTCAAGTACCTATACATCCCGGTGAGCACCGGCGACCAGCTCATAAGGTTACCATGCTGTCGGAGGTTCCTGAACCGCCGTGCAGCTGGAGGTTCCTGTTCTGCCATGCACCTGGAGGTTCATGTTCTGCCGTGCACCTGGAGGTTCCTGCTCTACCGTACAGCTGGAGGTTCCTGCTCTGCCGTGCAGCTGGAGGTTCCTGTTCTGTCGTGCAGCTTGAGGTTCCAGTTTCGCCATGCAACTGGAGATTCGTGGTCCGCCGTGCTTCTGGAGCTGGTCTGCCATGCTACCTGAGATTCCTGGGCCGCCGTGCTGCTGGAGCTGGTCCGCCTTGCTACCGGAGATTCCTGACCCACCGTACTGCTGGAGCTCATCCACCGTGTTACTGGAAATTACTGGCCCGCCGTGCTTCACCGGGTTACGGAAGAGTCCTGGTTCGTCGTACTGCTAGCGGTCCCTGACTCGCCGTGCTGTCGACGGTTCCTGATTTAGCGTGCTGTTGGTGGATCCTGTTTCACCGTGCTGTTGGCGATTCCTGGTTTGGCGTGCTGCTGCTGATTCCTGTTTCATCGTGCTGTTGGCGATTCCTGACTCGCCGTGCTGCTACATCAAGCCGTCGAAGACCCATTTTTGTTACTAGTCTTTGCAAACTCAAACTCAAACTCAAACTCAAAGCATTTATTTCAAATAAACCAATTACAGGCACTTTTGAATTGTCAAGGGGTCGGTCAGTCAGAAAGATGAAGCTAGTTACCCATTCCAAAGCGTAGTAGGTACCTATGGAGAAGAACGGGCAAGAAACTCCATGGACACTCTTTTAAATCAAAATATGGTTACAAAATATTGATTACATCGTTCATGTTGAAATTATGCATGTGAGAACGATGCAGAACGTTAAAAGCGTCCGTAATAAAAAGACAAAAGCAATTCAAATATTAAATTAAATTAAAATAAGCCGTGGCAGCCAAGAAATGACCAGTCCCCACTGAAGGCGCCCGTTCACGAACATGACGCATAGATCAGCACCATTCAGCTCAACCATTTTGAAGGGAAATTAATGATCCAACACACACGCCACCACCAGCGAGACATTAAAGTGAGCATGACAAACTCTCAGCCGCCAGGGCACATTCAAGTCAATGAAAGAAAAACCTATTAAATGGTAGCTTTATAGTAGGTGCATAGTACTCACACCTGTGCTATGCAATTATACAATACTAAAACATTGAATTTATACAATGCAAAGATAAGTTTTTAAAATCTTCAGCAGCTCCAACAGTAGTTTCAAATGCTAATCAATTATTTTATGCGCCCTTGTGGAGCAGGACCAGCGTTGAGCCAAGCATTTTTATCAGCGATGTATAACTTTATATAACTTCCCTCTTATTAAAAATGGTGACTTACAGTTTGCCCTCCTTTAAATAACGAGAGGGTTACAATATTTACGCCAATTATTTAAAGTTTTTTTTTTATTAATATGCACAATACCTATAAACGCACACAAGATAAAACACGATTTACACGCTGGGAATACCTACAATCACAAATCAATGTAATGATATTTAGACTCTTTAAGATTATCATACAATTCTCAGCGCGATAGGAGAGATTAGAGAGAGAAAGGATTACTTTGTAGCGGTATCTACAACGCCATAAATATGCGAATTACGCATCACATTGACGTCACGCAAAATTCTGCATCGCGCAAGCACAGTTTACCGCGCAACTAGCATAATTACGAGTATATACAACGTCCCGACATAAATCGTCGGGCAGTTGCGCACCAGAAACGACACCCGTCTGGTCGGAGGAGGCTCCCTTTTCTATGGAGGTATGAGTGAGCTTTACATTCTGTTCCTCATGCCTCTATAACTTCTAAACCACAGAAAATACAAAAAATCCTGCAGATTTTGAAAATGATAAACAAATAAGATGTATCGATCAAAACCAAAAGATCCAGATAATAAATCCGGCTGCCAGTATTCGGCATGTTTCCAGAAGGTACCTATATAAAGATATACTTTTATGCCTAGTTGCCTCTTCTTATATTTAACACAATTTCTTATTAAAACTGGTATAGAATCACTTTTTAGTAAATTACTGACAAAAAAATTGACAGAATAAAGCAATTAAATAACTTTTTCTGAAATAAATAAAAACAACATTTTCAGAAATTCAGTCAGTAGAAAACGCATTTCGAAGTAGTTAATATCCATCGTTAAAACATGTCTGTATTTCTTCAAAAATTTTCAAATCAAAATTTTGGTACAAATTGAACCCTCAAAAATATGAGTTCAGCTCATACTTGGCTTTCATTTAGCATCGCCGCGAATAGACGGCCTAAATACGACGAATTTTTTTCAGTCAAAAGCTTAATTTGAATAGGACTGAATATGAGACTCGTTAGCGGTGGGCACGAGTGCGCCGTCCTATCCTGGTGCCGCAGTTAGCGGAACGGATTCAAGATGATAAGTACTTTCTTCCCTTGTCAACTGAGCTTCTTTTCCAATACTTTTTAGAATTCTAGAATGCTTAAGTATCCCCGCATTACAAAAGGACTGTGGTTAGAATTGCCAAAGTTGGAACGGAAAGAAATGCCACGGTAGCCCGAATACTTTCAATTATTTAAGGCTTGTGACACTGTTAAATTAAGGCTGGGTCTAACATATGTAATTATTATTTACGCGAGAATTACTTCTATATCCCTGACGTAAATATAGGTATTGAATGGATGTTTTATTCAATGACTTAATTACAGTTTATTTAAACTTTTCTGAACGGGTGCACTTTAGCTGGTTACTAAATGTTTCGCGACGCTTTCAGTACAACCTAATACTTATACCGAAACTGGTTCTGATTCATGCTGGTTCATGTTCCCTTAATGAAATCAAGGAAATTAAATGTCTGTGCAGCCTGCAAAGTTCGTTAACTTAGAATGCTTGTCTACCTACGTTTGCTGGCGATGACAAAGTTAGGCAAGGTATTACTGACTGCAGGATTTTAACCCATCTAAGATTACAGATTTCTTTGAAGATCATGGCATAGGGGATTTGGGAAAATCTAGATTAAGAAAGTCAAAATTTATGTGTTTATATTACACAATGCTATAAAAGTAAACTCGGGTTTCGTTTCTATATACAGGCTGACTTGTCCTTCCAGGACGTAATAGTGGAACAATTAAGCACCCCCTAAATAAAGCTTAGGCGAAAAATCATGGGATTCGAAAAAACTCAATCTTTATGTATTTTTGAAAATTTCCCAGAATTCGTCATTAGATATCACTTTTCTCTAAACTCTGCAATTGAATGGCCTTCATTGCTACTCCACTGGTTTTCTGATACTTTAACAAACCATTCGAGGTTACCAAATGTTCTAAAACATCTAACAGTTTAAAGTTAAAGGAAGAAGTTTTATAAGCCATTTATAAAGATCGTTCTCACGTACATAAACTTTGACACCAGTTACCTCAAAATTTTAACATGGCATTTATCGTATCTAGCGAGGCACAAAAGTATTTAGAGGTGCCGATGAAACAGTTGATAATGTTGTCAAAACCCGAATTTGCAAATAGTTGAAATATTTTTTCTAATTAATTAGCTGGTTTACGTCATACCGTACCCAGTAATCCTTTCTGCGTTAGGTTACCAGGTCGGTGCATTCAGGTTTCAAGTTGAGACGCCGCTTTTGAGTGGATAGTATTACTCTCAGTCGACGCGCTGATCACTGATCGATTTGTCGCTTAGTTCGCGTGTATTTCAACTACTGCGCATGTACAAAATCTTAAGCGCAGAAGATGTGCATCGTTAGAAACGGTTGCCAAAGCATTGATCTCGCAAACAGCGTTAAATCGCTCACCCTCTATAATGTGATTTGGGCTAAGATACAAGAGAATATTTTAGTGAAATATGTGTCGGAAATACGTTAAATCAATCGTTTGACTTGACTAATCGGGACGCTGGTGCCACACCAGGTGGCGCTGGACAGAGTCTATAACGCTCACGCTTAACCAGAGCAAAGCAGAGTTTGTAGTTGACGGGTAAGCAGTGAAGACGTTTAGAAACGGTCGCGCGTTCCGTAATGTTTTATCGTGTACCTACAGTGTGTGATTCGCTAGTGTGATTAATTTGATCGTACATTATAGTTTTATTTGAACTGCAAACGGTTTTTTTATTGCGCAATAACCAACATTACCCATAGTACGCCCACAGCAGTTAAACTATGGCTGATAATAACGAGAGAGACATACCTTCTCCGTCATATATTGTAAAACGAAACATTGTGGGTAAATTGTAACAGCCGCATGGGTCGATCAAACTTTAAACTACGCTTGCCGCGGTCGGTTCGCGGATGGGTGACCATCCATAACATATCGCGATCCGTCCGTGCGTCAGAAAGCACGTTAAGCCTTTGGGCCCCAGCTGTAATGCGTAGAACTTTTTGACAGTCGTAACGCGTAGTTAGAAGCTCAAAAGTCTGACAACCAGGGGATTCGTGGGACCAGGGGGTATAGTGATAGGCAAATTTAATTGTAAAACTAATCTTAATTAACCCTATAATTTTAAGTATCTACGACGTAAACGAGACGAATAAAGGTGCCGTAATATTCAAGACGTGCATCAATTTTGGATCCATGACGGGGCGGAATCACCTTTTTCTGAATTTATATTAATTTTATTGATTAAATAAATTAAATTTTAAAAAGAAATTATTTCTGCTTTCTTGAAGTCCATTAATCGGTGATGTCCAATGAAAAAACCAAAATAACTAACTATCTACAAATAATACTATGGGTTCATTTTATAGTATCTTTTTATATAATATTAAATAGTGGAGCGTTTTACTTATATCGCTTTAGTTCGAAACTTCGACTTACTCTGAACGCCATCGAAATTGCAATAATGAAGCTGATTGCAGCAAGTTGCCTTGATTAAAGGCTGGATTAATAGCACCTGACTAAGCGTGTTTGTTGGATCGTCTTACGTTCAACTTTGGTCTAGAACTTAACTCGATCTGATCAGCTGATTAGTAAGGTTATAGTAGATAAACACTAATTTAACTAACTGTAGGTATAGTTTGGAAGCGCCCCCGATTGGACCCGAAGACACGAACATTCACCAACTCTAGTTAAACCAAATTGGACTCCAAAATGGTGGCATACTCGTTCGTAAAAAAACGTAAAGTTCGTACGTTTTAGTGCAAGAGTTTTTTGTCCTTATAATCCTCAATTCTGTGGGTATTGTCAGCCATCTTTTTTTGCACTAACACGTAAGAACTTTGCGACAGCGAAACATCTAGTGCCGAGCGGGAGCGCCGTGAGCCGGCGCGGCTCATCGTACACAACGCCGCCGTGGCGCGGTACGACGCCGTGCCGTTTCACGGTGGCGGCGCGGTGCGCCGCGCCTTGGTAATGGGTCCAGGCTCTTACTAGGTCAGGCCATTTACTAGTGAGCGCGCGCGCAGGCAACATGGATAAGGGTGGGGGCGAGAGAAAACAAAAAACACTGGAAATTCTTGAGTAATAAATGTTTTGGGTGGGTACATAATTTATGCATGTTATGTAATAATATTTATTCACATAATTGGTTGTATAAGTAGTTGCTTTATATGCTTAGTACTGTTTATCTTATTTTATTTTGTTACCTATAGTACCAATAATTAAACTTGACTTGTTTTCTGTCCGTCCTTTTCGGGTAACCACTGAAAATCTGCTCTGTGCTCTGGGTCCCCACCCAGAGCACAGCATCATGCTAAGTGGAAGCCTTCTTGTCACAGCCATGACGTGCAGCTGTTGATATTTCTGTTTATATGCTCGTGTTTCTGTAACGAATAAACCTATTTTTCTTTCTTTCTTTTTAAGGATAAATCTCTAAATAACAAATAAACAAGGACGCACTTCTAAGATCCAGTAGTGAGAGTAAACGAGATATTATAAATATTTTCTCTCTCTTTCCATAAATAAAACTTTTTGTATGATTAGAGTTGTTAGCTGTTGTTATCTGTGGTCATGAATTCACGACACTATTTCCTTGGTAAAGTGTGTTGGTGGCGCGTATTTTCATATTTCTGTGAATGTGATAGCGTACGAGGTAATACTTATGGCAGAATTATATTTCTGCATATTTTTTTTGTAAGACACCTCCTTCGCATAAAACGTATTCAACCTATTTTAAGCTATACTTGACCAGCAATTAATTTTGTTATAGAATTTTTTGAAATTTTGAAGTTCTGCGTCTCACAAGCAAAATTTTCCTTACAATGGATGTTATTGGAGAAAAATTGGTAGAACCAAATAGATTGCTTATTTTTTTATTGAGCCACTTAAGCCAAAACTCCTCTTGAAATACAATAATGAAGTCGATTTAATGATAATCACTTGATTATGCAATGAAGTAATTAGATATTCCGTTATAGACTGGAAACGTTCAGGAAACCGTTTTCTTAGTGTCTTTATTGCTTTATGAATCTTATCTTCTGCAAAACGGTATTGACCGTGTTTATCAAGCCGAATTTCGGCCTCACGCCCAGGACCAATGGTGAGCCTGTGTACATAATAAGTAACTCTCGACTTGCGACGAGACTTTACTACAACATCTTTGTTCCCGTCCCAGGGCAGCCACATCGATCGGAGAATATTTCCAGATATTTATATCTTGATGATCCTAAACACTAAGTTCATTTTCTTTTTAATTTTAGTCCTTCCCATGACCACGGTTTTAACTTAACGCCGTCACTTAGACAATATAAACCTTACATTTAACGTGCGCGTCCTAGAATACAGATTGCAATCAGGAACAAGACAAGGGCTCAGGGACAAGACTAAACGATATTATCGATCTAAGTTTTTCTCGTTTTTTCAATATTCGTGGAAAGACATGGCCAAAAATTGGATGGGCCTCCCCAGAATGTACAAATATAAAATCTATGTCACTTAATAGTACTGATATTCTTTAAACAAAATTAAAAAAGTGCATATTGGTCAGCAGTATTGGACAAAAGTTATGAGGGTTTAAAAAGTTGATTTTTGCATTACGGCTAAGGTATTTTATGTGTATATATTTTTAAGGCATTTAATATAGATAGTATTTTAGTACAAATACAAATATTTTTATTTCTTGTACAGGTAGAGCGCTATGTCTAGCCGTCATTGGTGTACAAATATTATTTTGGCACAAACATGCAGATTATAATATAATTATCAAACAAATAAATTCTAATTCAAATTGTCGATACATTAAAATCATTCCAATTAAACATAATAATAATAAATTCTAGTATAAATTGTCAAATCAATAAATAATAAATTATAATAATACTAAAAAAGGTAATTATAATATGTTAGGTATTCGTTCACCGTATAATATGTTTTTTCATATAATATTTTCAGGAATGCCTTTTTAAAATCATATATGTTGTCTATTTCTGTAAATCGTCTAGGGATCTTATTGTAAATCCTAGGTGCCATTCCTAGAAAACTTTTTGTATAAAGAGCAGTGCTATGTGGCTTAGCGCATATCTCTCTGTTGCGTCGTTTAGATCTCAATGTTTCAAACAGATGGGTGTTGGATTTGACAAATACTGCTGTCTCAAAAATGTACATACAGGGCAATGTTAAGATTTTAAATATTTTGAATTATGGAATACAGCTTACAGTTGATTTAAGTTTAAACACAACACGCACACATATTTTTTTTGGGCCCTAAACGCAATTTCTTTGTCAGTGGTATTTCCCCAATAAATTATTTCAAAACGCAATGTAGATGTGACATAGGCCTTGTAAGAAATTAGAACAACGGATTCATTTGCTATTTTTGCTAGATTGTAGAGTGCATATGAGTACTGGTTTAGTTTTTTACAAACAGCTTCTACTTGACGTTTCCAGTTTAAATGAATATCCAAGTGAAGTCCCAAAAATCTAGCACTGCTTGTTTCAGCTATTATTATTGATCTGTATATGCTATGCTTTAGTTAAGTTTTTTTGTTATTGATAAAATGTGGCTTTGCTTATCTATATTTATTTTTAACAAGCTGACCCGACAGACGTTGTCCTGTCTTAACTATGAATGTCATATGTCGTTTAGTTTTACGAGGGCTGCACTAAAAGTATCGAGAATGGAATATTTCCACTGTTCCTGTCATATTAAAATCTTTTTAATTGAAAACTCCTTGGTTTTAAAAATCGAATACCATTTATTTATTTAAAAAAAGATTCTCGGTCTTGTCACAAGGTTTTGTCAAACTTGTTTAGTCGTTGAGAAAATGGAATTGACTCGAGAAAATTCAAGAGCGATGATTTATTATGACTTTCAAAGTGGTTTAACACAAAACCAGTGTGTTGACCGGATGATTTCTGCATTTGGTGATGAAGCCCCATCCAAAACCACAATTTATCGCTGGTTTGCTGAATTTCAACGTGGACGTGTCAAGCTCAGTGATGATCCCCGTCAAGGTCGTCCAAAAACTGCAGTCACCCAAGAAAACGTTGATGCTGTGCGTAAGCTGATTGAGAAAGATCGACATGTGTCATACGGCGAAATTCAGGCAACTTTAGACATTGGCATGAGTCAAGTACAATTAATCTTACATGAACAATTAGGTGTAAAAAAGTCGTTTTCCCGATGGATACCGCATTCGCTCTGTGAAGAGCAAAAAGTGGCTCGCGTTACTTGGTGCGTCAGAACTCTCATTCCAGGCAGGATCCTCAAATGTTGTATACAACATCGTATCAGGTGACGAATCCTGGATATATGCGTACGAACCCGAAACAAAAAACCAGTCACGAGTTTGGGTGTTCGAAAATGAGTTAAAGCCAACAAAAATTGTTCGATGACGGAGTGTTGCAAAAAAAATGGTGGCCACGTTTGTCTCCAAAACCGGCCATGTTACGACTATTCCTCTTGAGGGACAAAGAACGGTTAATGCAGAATGGTATGCTAGCATTTGTTTGCCACAGGTCATTTCTGAACTCTGTAAAGAGAACTGCAACCGCCGCATCATCCTCCATCACGACAATGCGAGTTCTCACACCGCGCACAGAACAAAAGAGTTTTTAGAGCAAGAAAACATAGAATTATTAGACCATCCGCCGTACAGCCCCGACCTAGCCCTAATGATTTCTATACTTTCCCTAAAATAAAGAATAAATTGCGTGGACAGAGATTTTCATCACCTGAAGAAGCTGTGGACGCCTACAAAACGGCCATTTTGGAGACCCCAACTTCCGAATGGAATGGTTGCTTCAATGATTGGTTCCATCGTATGGAAAAATGTGTCAAATTTCGCGGATAATACTTCGAAAAGCAATAAATACATTTTTAAATAGTAATGTTGTGTCACTTCCTTGATTCCCGAAATTTTCAGTGCCGCCCTCGTAGTTTTGACTAAAACTATCGACTCATTTATCAACCGATCCATCTATGTTAAACGATATTTGCAGCGCGCATTTTGTCAATCGCTGACAGTTATTTAAAATTAATATTGGCGTTAAGTTTTCTTAAATTTTGTAACGTCCCGATCAACTTCCTTATTTTTTTATTTCATAAGATCCTTCTCCTGACAATAACGAAAACAACAAAAAAAAAAAAATTGTGAAATCGGTCCAGCCGTTCACGCGTGATGCCGTGACCAAGGGAAATAGGGATTCATTTTTATATATATATAGATTTATTTATAAGTAACCAATTTATAATGCAATGGATGGAATTTTTTATGTCATCTTCAAAAGTTTCTATATTTTTGCATGGAACAATAAGTGTACTGTCATCGGCAAAACAAAACGTTTGATGCTCAATGCATTTTGGCAAATCAAGGACAGTTCCTTGGGGTACACCACATGTTGTATCTCTAATTGTTGACATATGAGTACCTTCTAACTTGGATTTAAAACAAATTCTATTTAAAACAGTGGCTTGCTTACGTCCAGTGAGATATGTTTTGACTAGATTTAATATGTTTCCCCTGACGCCGTATCGTTCTAACTTAGCCAGTAATATTTCGTGATTTACGTGGTCGAATGCTTTCGACATGTCCATAAGTACTGCTGCTATTGGATTTTTCTGTCAACATTACTAACAATTTCTGTAAATAATTAATAGACAGCTTTATTAATGTTTCTGTTTTTCGGAAAACCATAATGTTCTTTAGCCAGTATACTGTTTACTTCAAAGAATGAGTTCATACATGGGTTGAACGACATTGGTCAAGTCGGATTTTCATCAAATCGGCAATTCGTGAAATTTGATATTGGTCAAAGCTGTAATTGGTCAAATCGTCTGTTTGTCAAGCTATGAAATTGGCCAAATACGCTATTGGTCAAGTAATATACGTAAAATCAACTGTAAAAATGAAAGTACCTCATGATATTGTTTTATTACCTCATTTATTTAATTCATATTTATTTACATAGAATTCATACCCAACAAAACTGTTTTAAACACTTTAACGCATCTAATTTTCCACTGAATAATTTTTCTACTATTTTTTCATCCAAGGTCGCGGTCCGGTTTTAAAAGTGCCATCTACAAAAATCAAATCCAAATTAATACTATTTCTATACCCTCAGCTGTAGCAAAGATGAAGAATTTCGGTAGATCGTCTTTGCATTCATAAACCAAAAAAACATTTGAAAGTAAGGTTAAGGTAAGGTAAGGAAAGAAGACACGAAAATAAACAATATAGGTAATTGTTGTCATTTACAAATAATGAAATGTCACATAATTGACGGGAAAACAAAAGACGGCATAATATGCTATTCGATTTAGCCAGCATTTTCCGCCTAGATCTTACCTACTCTTACAGATTCAAAGGAGGTAACAATCGAAACAAATTAAACCTCAGAATACTCAATTACTATTTACTACATTTTAATGATGTAAATATGAACCTAAAGCAGGCGGCTTTTCGTTTTGTAAGTTCCTGCAAGTAAGTAATATGAATTCAAAACGCATATGTTTTTATCGACTGTACATGGACTTGACCAATAGCGTATTTGGCAAATTTCATAATTGGACATACAAACGATTTGACGAATTACAGCTTTGACTAATATCAAATTTGACTTTGTCTCGGCCGGGACGTAGCGATTTGGTTGAACATGCATAAGGATTAGGTACAGTCGACTACAAAGAGATGTATACGAGTACCCCCTAAAGTTGCAAATACTTGTACCCATTGAAAGAAGTGTACATACTTCGTTACAAATAATTATACACATGATATATGACGATTATATGTGTTCACGCAATGGGCCACATTTATGTTTACAGCAATAAGGACACTTTGATGTGTACGCTCCGAAACAAATTATAGTATTCACCTTTCGTTACAATAATATATATACAAACAGACGTTCTAATTTTAAATTTCAGAAATTCTGTCAAAACCAATGGAAACTCTTTGGAGGGTATAATAGATATTAGCTTCTTTGTGGTCTATGATGACACTTATAAATGTCAAAATATAAATACTGCGTAATAGATAACAGTTCCTCTTATCAATCGTCTTTACGAGAATAAATAACATTTATACATTATTTACGATATCAAAATGTATCGTATTGATGTTCACACTGTTGTGTATTGTCTATGTTTAATTATGACATTAAAGCAGTTGTCATCCAGACTTATATTTCATTACACTACATGGTGACAGCGGTAAAATATTTATTCGATTTAAATGGTTTAAGTCGGTAATAAAGGCACGTTGTGGGCTTTAAAATCGTTAGGGACGGTTCAAGAGCGCTATGGAACACGCGCGACCACCATCAGAATTGTGTTTGGAGGGCAGCTCCGTCAGCCGGGCTGACGTATGGCGGCGTTGGAGGTCGCCATTTATGCTATTTTTAAAAGAATCAGGGGTCCATCAAGAAGAAACTGGTATTCAAGCCAGCTTAATGATAAATTTAATCGGACCTGAGGGGTTTGAAGTGTTAGAGACATTTTCTTTTGATAAAGAGAGCGATAAGGATGATGTCAATTTGTTGCTTACGAAATTTGATGACTATTTTGGAGTCAAACAGAATATTACATTAGCAAGGTACAATTTTTTTACTAGGGGTCAGGAAGTAGGAGAATCAATAGATGTTACGGCATTGCGATTACTGAGCAAAAATTGTAACTTCAAAAATTTGGAAGAGGAGTTGATTCGCGACCGTATTATTTGTGGGATCCAGAGTACTGGAGCAAAAGATCGGTTATTGAGAGCAGAGGACCTGACGTTGGAAAAAGCTGTTAAAATTGTCCTGGTTGACCAACTTTCAGTAGATAATCGACGTTTATTGGAGACACGTGGTGCTGGTTCTTCGGGATTAGTGCAGGTCGATGCAGTTGGCGTGCGCGGTCTGGGCGGCGGCGGAGGGCGCGGTGGCTGGCGCGGCAGCGGACGTCGACAAGGACGCGGTATGGCCAATGTTACTGCTGGTTCCAACACAGAGCGAAGATTTGTTCATTCAAGTGAGACTGGAAATTGCCTCAAGTGCGGAGGTCAATGCAATGAACCCAGTCTATGTTCGGCTATTTCAGTGCAGTGTTATCTGTGCGAAAATCATGGACATTTTGCTAGAATGTGCAAGTTAAAAAAAGATAAGAAAATGTACGATATAGGTATAACTGAAGCAAA
The DNA here is from genome assembly GCA_916610205.1 of Griposia aprilina. Taxonomy (NCBI): domain Eukaryota; kingdom Metazoa; phylum Arthropoda; class Insecta; order Lepidoptera; family Noctuidae; genus Griposia; species Griposia aprilina. The sequence continues at coordinate 6,337,423 of OU744306.1, forward strand.
AGGCAATGAAGAAGATGATTGTGAGTCATTTTTTATATCAGTTTTGTGTAAGTCATTTTTTATATCAGTTTTGTGTAATGTCACAGAGATTAACTCTTCGTCGGAGGGTTGGTATGAAACACTAAAAGGGGAGTGCGGTTCCGAAAAAATTAAATTAGATACGAGAGCAGACATTAATGTTTTATCGTATAAGCGATTTTTATTGTTAGGCTATGACAGTAAGATAATTAGTGGCAAGCAAGGTGTTCGATTATAATCTTATAGTGGTGATTTTATTCCTATAAAAGGTATTTGCACATTAAAATGGTGGTATAAGGGTGTTTCGTATGAATTAAAATTTGCAATTGCGGTTAATGATTGTCAGAGTGTGCTGGGGTTACAAGCTTGTCTAACTTTAGGATTAGTTAAAAGAATCCATAATATAAATCTTACTGATTATCGAGATTTGTTTAACGGGTTAGGCTGTTTGCCAGGTGAATATCACATTGTTGTAGACGAAACTGTGATGCCGGTGATTTGTGCAAACCGTAAGATACCAATAGGAATTCGCGATAAGTTACAAGATGAGTTAAATAGAATGATTAAGTTAGGTGACATTAGGAAAGTGAGTCATCCCACTCCATGGGTGAATTCATTAGTGATTGTTGCTAAGAAAAATGGACAGTTGCGTGTATGTTTAGACCCAAGGCCGCTTAATAAGGCGATACAGCGTGCAAATTTTCAATTGCCAACAATAAATGAATTGGCTACTAAGTTTCACGGTGCTAAGTATTTCTCAGTTTTAGACGCATTTTCAGGGTTTTGGTCGGTAAAACTGGATAATGCAAGTGCAGACTTATGTACATTCAGTACACCGTTTGGGCGATATCAATATTTGCGATTGCCATTTGGTCTTAATTGTGCACCTGAAGCTTTTCATGTAAAAATTAAGCAATTACTTGAAGGCCTAGAGGGGGAGATTCATTTATCGACGATATCATTTGTTGGGGAATAAATAAAGATAAACACGATCTGCGTTTGAAAGAGTTGTTAAACAGGGCACGGGAAATTAATTTAAAATTCAATAAAGACAAATGTCGAATATGTGTTGAGGAAGTAACTTATTTGGGTCATATTTTTAACCGTTTAGTCGTATAATGCCTAATTCGCAAAATGGCACCCGATTCTCTAAAGGGCCAATTCGCGAATGGACTAGTTCTCAAAAGGACTAATTCGCGAAATGGCTAATTCTCAAAAAGACTAAGTAGTAAAATGCCTAATTCGTGAAAAGACTCATTCGTAAAAGAACTAATTCGTAAAATGTCTAATTCTCCAAATGGCCAACTTTTACCAATTCATGCCATGAGTTAAATTACATGAAAGAACATGCATACATACAGTTTAACATTATTAAAAGTAGCTCCACCTTGTCAATGGATGAGTAAATAGATGTTGTTCTAACGTTAGATAAAGAATATAAAAATCACTTGGTATTTTCCTCATCTATATTTACTCGGATTATTTAATAATAAAGTAGTACATATTGTCTACTATGGTGATGTATAAACATTTAAAATATATTATAATTGTTTACACACCTCTTTGCTTATAATACAAAACCTTTTCAATGAAGACAAGGCAAAAGAAGAGAACATCGTTTGACAGTGACAAAATATGTTAATTAAAATGTACTAAATGTTATAATAAAGTATTATTATATTAAAAATAGTTTTCACTCATCGTGGTGAGAACAATAATTTATGCAACTAAAGCATAAAACGGAACGCCGAGTAATATTTTTTATGAAAGTGCGGGTAGTTGTGAGTGGATAATAATCTATTTGTTAAATTCACCGTCATTTATGTTTTCGTTCATAAGTTTCTGTTTATAGAAGAAGTAGGTTATTTCATGAGAAAGATGGAAGAAGACATTTTAATTACTGAAAATCAAAAAGGTAATTATACTTTATTGTACGATGGGCATAGGTTTAATAAATCTAACCGAATAAATAAAGACGGAAGTTCGTTTTGGCGATGTGTCAATAAAAACGAGTGTAGTGGGTCGGTTACTGTGGACATACATTTGAAGAAAATATTGAGGAAATCTCAGCATAAATGTTTACCTCATCAGGAAAAAAACGATATACTACTTAACATGAACAAATTGAAAAAACAAGTGTGCAAGACTTTGACGCCTATAAAGGGGCTATTTGAAAAAGCATTTGAAACAATGAATACGTCGAGCAAATCATTACCAACATTTCATGAAAAAAAGGACACTTTATATAAAGCAAGGAAAAAATTTCTAAATGTCGATAAACTGACTTTTCATACACTCAAAGATGTATCTGTACCTGAAAGCCTTGCTCATAATTTTTTATCAGCACAAGATGGAGAAGAAGATAAAATGCTGGTTTTCACTTCAAAATTATCTCGAAAAATTATAAAAGGATCAAGTACCCATTATTGGTACGGTGATGGAACATTCAAGAGTGTTCCAAAACCTTTTTACCAACTTTATACTTTACACATAGATCTGAATTCTGATGTAAATACAACATCACTAGTTCCTGTTGTATACGCACTTCTGCCTGATAAAAGTAAAATTACTTACACAAGGTTTTTTCGCTTGATTAGAGACGTCCTGGGGGTGACGATAAAAACATTTAAAAGCGATTATGAAATTGCAGCTATGAATGCGGTCAAAGAAGTTTTTCCACTAGTTAAAGTCAGCGGTTGTTATTATCACTACTAAAAAGCTGTTTGGAAGAAGGCTAAAGAACTAAAAGTTAACGAAACAAGTGACCACAGAAATATTATTCGGAGAGCAGCTATTCTGCCACTTCTGCCATCACATTTCATCGCAGAAGGGTGGCAAATTATATCTGAAAAGATAGAAGCTGCTCGTAATATGGACAATTTCCTTCAGTATTTTGAAAAGCAGTGGATCAGATTGGGCTCAACACTTCTTAGCTGTGCTGGACAACGTCATCGTACGACAAACGCACTGGAAGGATGGCATCATCGACTAAATGTTTTGATTCCAAAACGTCCAACCTTGTTTAATTTTATCCATAAACTAAAGAAAGAATCCAAACATTTCGACATACTCATGAAAAAGAATATTTTTACAGTAAGAAGAAAAAATCGTAGAAATAAAGATATACAATTTGACACACAATATAACAAATTATTAGTAAAACTAAAAGCCAAAAAAATATCTGTTGAATATTTTTTTCACAAGATAATTTATTACCAACTATTATTATAATTTGAGCTTCCAGTGTGATTATTTGGTAAAAATAATGTTTTTTTTTTGTTATGTGACACATTGTAAGTAAGGTGCTTTGTTGATTTAATACTTTTTCGCCATAATAATCATAATGTTTTTTTTTTTGTTATATGACACATTGTAAGGTGCTTTGTTGATTTAATACTTTTTCGCCATAATAATCATAATGTTTTTTTTTTGTTGGTTGTATGACAGATTGTAAGATGCGTTGTTTTTCGCTATGATTGTTTTATTTTAATAATAAATGTTTTTTGCTAAGTTTTTTGTTTGCATTTCGTATAAAATATTAACATAAGTAACCTAGAAAATTAAGTTAGATTTTTCATGTCATTTAACTCATGGCATGAGTTGGTAAAAGTTGGCCATTTGGAGAATTAGACATTTTACGAATTAGTTCTTTTACGAATGAGTCCTTTCACGAATTAGGTATTTTACTACTTAGTCCTTTTGAGAATTAGCCATTTCGCGAATTAGTCCTTTTGAGAACTAGTCCATTCGCGAATTGGCCTTTTTGCGACTGTGTGCCATTTTGCGAATTAGGCATTATACGACTAAACGTTTTTAACAAAGATGGAATGAAAATGGATTCAGAGAAAGTAAGAGCGATATATAATATGCCGGAACCGACGGATCGGAAAAGCTTAGAAAGGTTTTTAGGTGCCGTAAATTATCTTTCTAAATTTATACCTAATTACTCAGAGCATATTTTTCCATTGACTAGATTATTGAAAAAAGATATGAGTTGGTGTTGGGAACTTGGTCATAAAGAAGCATTCAATAAACTTAAAGAATTGTTATGCAATGCACCAGTTCTATCTTTGTACAATATTGGTAGTCCGGTGGTGTTGTCAGTGGACGCAAGTAGTGTGGCACTGGGCGCCGTGCTCATGCAGGAGAGACGCCCAGTAGAGTATGCGTCACGCACACTCACTGACACACAACAAAGATACGCACAAATAGAAAAGGAAATGTTGGCAAATAATATTTGCTTGTGAAAAGTTTCATCAGTATATTTATGGAAAACGTAGTGTGGTCGTCGAATTGGACCATAAACCACTGGAAAGCATTTTTAGAAAAGCTTTAGACTCGATTCCAGCTCGCTTGCAGCGAATGATGTTGAAGGTTCAAGCTTATGAGTTGGTGGTCACTTATAAGCCTGGGAAGTATATGTACATACCTGATACATTGTCGCGGGCACCTCTTCCGGATTTGTATGACGATAAAATTAGCAGGGCTATACTATGCCAAATTAAAATGGTATTCAATAATATTCCCATGTCGCAGAATAAGTTTACCCATGTCAAGCGGGAAACTAGTAAAGATGAGTGTTGAAAATTGTTGCTAAACTATATTAATCAAGGGTGGCCTGATAAGTTTAACATACACAATAATTTAAGATACTATTGGTCTATAAGAGATGATCTGTACTGTGTCGATGGTGTAATATTTAAAGACAAACAGGTTTTGATACCACAATCTATGCAAAGGGACATGTTAAAGCTTGTTCATGAAGGGCATTTAGGGATTGATCGTTGTAAGAGACGTGCTCGTGAAGTAATATTTTGGCCGGGTATAACAAGAGATATTGAGGATTATGTGAAAAGATGTAAACTATGTCAAGAAACAGCAAACAAACCGTGTAGGGAACCTATGATTCCGGTAACTATACCAGAATTGCCATGGACTAAAATTGGAACAGATATATTTGAGTATGGAAAGCAAAGTTATTTAATATTAATTGATTATTATTCTGGTTTTATTGAAGTCGCACATTTGAGAGACACTTCGTCGAACTCAGTAATATGTATTAGGTCTTTACCTATGAAATTGCCGTTCTGCAGTACTGGCCATTTCAAATCAAAATAATTTTTGTTTGGCTAAGAATTCTAATTTCAAATTAATTTTATTTTAAAAACATGGATTTTTTTTTCTAAAAGTAGTCATTTCTTTATTGATTAGTGTTACATTTTCATCGCATTTCAATCTTTTTCGTCATCATGGATACGTTAAAAATTCGAGTAATTATGGAATATGAGTACCGTCGTGGCAGCAACGCGGCACAAGCGGCACGCAACATCAACGACGTTTACGGAGCTAACACTACAAACCAACGCACCACCTGTTATTGGTTTGCTCGCTTCCGTTCTGGAAATTTCGACCTGAAAAATGAACCTCGCGGTCGTCCGAAGACTTTGGTCGACAATGACGAATTAAAGGCGATTGTGGAAGCTGATGATACACAATCTACGGCTGAATTAGCAGCAGCTTTCGACGTTAGCGTCAAAACAATATTGGTCCATTTGCGTCAAATTGGCAAGGTAAAAAAGCTTGACAAATGGGTGCCCCACGAACTCAATGATCGCCAGCGCGAAGTACGCGTCGAGACGTGCCTTGCACTGCTCAACAGACACACAAATGAAGGAATTTTGAACCGCATTGTTACCTGCGATGAAAAATGGATTCTGTTTGATAACCGTAAGCGCTCAGCAAGTTGGTTGGATCCTGGTTCAGCACCTAAACAATGCCCTAAACGAAAACTTACCCCTAGAAAAGTGATGGTCACTGTTTGGTGGTCTAGCGCCGGTGTGATTCATCACAGCTTCTTACCAAACGGGGTGAGCATTACTGCAGATGTGTACTGTGAAGAACTGAACACAATGATGGAGAAGCTGGCGCATCTCCAACCAGCATTGGTCAATCGCTCGTCTCCGCTGCTCCTGCACGACAACGCGCGACCTCATACTGCACAGCAGACGGTCTCCAAGTTGCAAGAACTGGGGTTGGAAGCTCTCCGTCATCCGCTCTACTCACCAGACCTTGCGCCTACAGACTACTACTTTTTCCAGAATTTGGATAACTTCTTGGCGGGAAAAAAATTTAATACCCGAGAGGCAGTACAAAATGCCTTTGAAGAATTTGTTGCCTCCCGTCCAGCTGATTTCTTTAAGAAGGGCATCAATAAACTGCCACTGCGATGGCAAAGATGCATTGATTGCATGGGTGATTACTTCGATTAAAACAAATAAAAAATTCATGAAAAAAATTCGTTTAAATTTTTTCATACAAAACGGCAATTTCATAGGTAAAGACCTATTATTATGAAAGAAAATTTTGCACGATATGGTATACCGGATACAGTCATTAGTGACAATGGTCCACAATATCTTGTCGTAATTTTATTAAATTTGCTTTAGAATGGGGTTTTAAACACGTCACTTCATCTCCGTATTATGACCAATCTAATGGTAAGAGCGGAAGGGCAGTTCAAACCATTAAAAATATATTGAAAAAATCAGTAGACAGTAAATCTGATTTTTATTTAAACTTGCTAAGTTACAGGAATACACCGCGCGAAAATTTGAATTCTCCTGCACAGTTAATGATGGGCCGGCGTTTAAATGGTCGACTACCAGTCCATCCAGATGTATTAAAACAAACAAATTATGATAATTTACAACATAAAAAAATATTGGAAAAACAAATAAAAATTAAAAGTTTCTATGATCAGCATTGTAAACCGCTACCTGAGTTGACTGTAGGCGACGAAGTTATAATGTTAGAAAACACAAATAAAAGAAGTCGTGGCAAAATAATAGGAAAAGCGTCGACTCCACGTTCTTATATTGTTAGAAACAAAAAAGGTATCTATCGCCGTAATCGTCGAAATTTGATAAGGCCTGTGAAGGATCCTGCAGACAATATTTTGTCTGTTAATGATGATGAGTATTTCTCGGGGGATGATAGGGATGATGACTATGTGCCAAGTACCACAGTAAATGTATCGTCATCTTACTCGCCACCTCATACCCGTAGTAAGACTTAACAATTTGTATACGTATTTTTATAATGTAGAGCTAATGATTTATTTTAAGTTTGTTTATATTTTATTTTATTTAAATGGAATTAATGGATATTAAGTTTGGTTTCTATTACTATTTTATCTTATTTAAGGGGAAGGTGTTGTGTATTGTCTATGTTTAATTATGACATTAAAGCAGTTGTCATCCAGACTTATATTTCATTACACTATACACGCCAACACCGCATTGTCTCATTACGGGAAAGTTGGGTTTCGTTTCTATTTCAGAGACATCGGAAGAATTAGGGATTACGGTAAAATTTTATAATTTGATAGATCAGGGAATTGAACAAACCATCCCTATATAAAAGTAAGTATATGCATAATTATAAAGTTCACACATATATTTTTACTTGTTTTGCAGCGAAGAACAAGCAAGACAAGGTTAACCCGATACTGCAATAAAAGTGGTAAATTTCCGGGGAAAAAAATCATGGCCTCGCGCCCCTATCCATCTAAGGCTAACACTCCAACCGAACTGGCGCAAGCCTGTAGTGCTTGACGCTAAGGATTGCAGGGAGGTATGGCAGAGTAAGTAGCTTCGCTGACGCTTTTTCTGGACCCTACATGGACCCGATGTAATTTATTAGCGTCCGTAGCCTGGCTGCGTTTCGGTGACCCCTTGGGAGAAACCGAAGGTTTTGTCTGTGCGATTGTGGATAAAGTTAACATGACGAATAAAAAAGATTTGTTGTAAAAGACGGTACGGTTGACATCTGTCGGGGATGCCACCGTCCGAGGGACACATCACGTCAGACACATTATCTCGGGGCACAGACTAGTTAGCTTTCTCGGGGTGTTCTCGTGGGTGTTCTCGTCTAGCTAACGAAGAGTACTCGCATAGTGCAGTATTATTCTTGCTGTTACATACTTTTTGTTCACAAATCGATTTAATACTTTTTACGCGTCAATATCGGTCAGCTTGTTATTATTCGTAATTTTTTAGAAGATTCAAAATCGACAATTGTTCCAAACAAGGTTGTCAGAAAAAATTCGAAGCGTCAGTCAGTCGTTGGTATTCCTGAAATAATTATGTTTTTTTTATTGTTATAAAGCAAAGATTTTGTTTAATATGTTGTTCAAGTAAACGCTAGTTTATCTGGTGTGAATCAAAATTTTCTTCATGAAGTGATAATTTATAAACATTTATCGTCTATTTGCTTCCAAGTACGTTCTACTTTTTTTTCTGGGTTAAAGATCCGTCATAAGGCCGAATTTTGGCCTTACCTACCCACCTTACGGTCTTCGTATTCATCTGCCGGCTGCCGAGGTGCCGTCCGGTCCAGTCCCAGACATATTGATGCCGTGTGAAGTCAACGTGCGTGGATCGACACTTCGATCGACTCTTGGATCATCAGGTGCTATTTAAAATGTCTACGAGGCGTGTGGTATTTCGTTTCAACGAAAGCCACACGCCTCTTTAGTTTATTTAACTGTGTCCGTTATTTTATACTAGCTATGCCCGCGACTTCGTCCGCATGGAATAGTGTCTTTGTGGGTAGTATTTTTAATTATTTAGGCTAAATATTTCACAAATAAGACACACATATAAATACTTTAAGTATATTACTTATATACTTAAATAATTTAATAAGCTCTTTGCAGTACATAAAGTATTAATAATTATGTAAGCACACTTAGGCCATATTTCCCCACCTACACCGAGCCGTAGTACGCCACGCCCCCCAACCCCTCCGCGCGGCTGCACAGCGCTCATTGTGTACGGCGCGGTGCTTGGCAAGTTTCTTACTCGCGTTAACTTCAGTTTCACATTTTGTAATGAATCCGTAAATGTTACATCAAAATCATCATCAAATAGCTTTAATATTTTGTCTCTTGTCGCAAACATATATAACATTCACATAAACCTTACATATTTATATCAAATCAACAGCCAGTCGAGAATATCACGACGCGCGGGGCGACAGCGGGTGGGAGCTGCGGTCGCGGAGGGGGCACTCGGGCAGCGGGCGGCACTGCGTCATCGTCCGCGCTACTGAGCGATTGCTTATTTACCCGAATATCAATTTAAATCTTGTTAACTGTTTGTTTCTTGCTTTGTGCATATTGTAATACAGTCCACTATTATCAAGTTGCCGTGTATTAGTCCTCGTACCACCTGGAGGATATTACCCATTCTTCTCTAAGCCTAAAAAATAACTTCCAAGCTTCCAGCTCTAAAAATGACGATACTTCCATACAAATTTTCATCCCCCCTTTCAACCCCTTACAACTCCTTTTTTCGCATTAAAAAGTAGCCTATGTCCTTTCTCAAGCTCTAGACTATACGTCACAATTTTTTTTATCCCTTGTGTTACTTATAATATTGGTGACTTACAGTTAGCCGTCTCTCGATATACAAGAGGGTTAACCGTAATGTTACAGTTTGGCGCCTAACTTTCTTGAACCTCACACCCTCTACATCTTACACCCTCTCTATAGACGCCAACATTATAGTTTGACGTCCAACTTTACACAAACCTCACACCCTCTTTACACACGCCAACGTTACAGTCTGGCACTCAACTCTATTAGTACACTATTCTTGTACCTCTTAAACCTCTTAAGAGTCAACTCTACATGGACTCAACGTCACATTTTGACGTCCTACTTATTTGAATTCTTAAAAACCCTCTTATACTTTCCTCTTTAACACTCTTCATATACAGGGTGTCCCGTAAATAATGGATCAAACGTAACGGGTAGGTAGCTTACCTCATTTCCAACAACTAATTTGAACAGTAAAAAAAAAACCGATAAGGTAACCAAGATATTATTTTTTTCGATATTTACTATTTTCTGTACCAGCATTCAGTGTTTTTAATGCTGTTGCTGCAAATGGTATCATATTTAGGTGTGATTTTTGTCAAACATTTCTGAATAGTTTACTAATGTTATAAGATACCATTTTTTTAAATAACATTTTATTTGCCTTAGAAAAAAAATCTTGAATTGAAAAGTTTTGTTTTTACGACCAAAAGACCAGAATTGGAAAAATTCTCCTGTAAAAAAAATGTATGACACCAAAGTGTACCATTATTTTAAAAACTTGTAAAATTACTAAGGTTTGCAAATTGGTATAAAACTTACGCCTAGTCTTTGTCGTTACAAAGATATTGCTATGAATCTGACAGAGGTGCCAAATTACGAAATAAAATAAAATTTGAAAAAGTGTGCACAATTAAACAATTTTCTTAAAAATGTTTAGGTATCTCAGCGTATGAAAAAAATTAGGAGGTTAAATAAAAAAAAAAATACAAATAAATCGTTTATTTTGTTTTTACAGTAAATGTTCAAACTGACGTCCCCCTACGAGAATGCAAAGTCTGCACCTCCTAATAAAGGAAGCTCTTATCCGACGGACAAAATGGCTGTTGTTTATTTCTGATACAGCAGATTGGATGCGCTGACGTAATTCTTCTTCCGACGTTATTCGTTGTTTGTAAACTTTGTCTTTTAAACATCCCCAATAAAAAAAATCTAAGGGATTTAAATCCGGAGATCGCGGAGGCCACAAAATTGGTCCTAATCGGCCGATCCATCTGTCAGGGTAAGTTTCATTGAGTTGCGCCCTTACTGCCGTCGCATAGTGAGCGGGGCAACCATCATTTTGTAACCACATTGCTTGCCGCACGTCTTCTGGAATATTTTCTAATAACGTTGGCAACTCATTCCTTAAAAAATGCAGATAGTATTCGGCGTTTAGAGTTGCTGGTAGTTCAAAGGGCCCTATTATTTGCCCATTGATTATTCCTGCCCATAAATTTATTTTAAATTGATGTTGGCTCCTGTCCTCTCGCATCAAATGTGGGTTTACCAGCTGCCAACTGTGCAAATTATGCAAATTGAGATATCCATCTCGCCGGCATGAAGACTCGTCACTCCATAAAATTTTATTAAAAAACTGTGGGTCCGCCCGTATCATTCTAAGCATCCTTTGGCAAAATGCTACTCTTTGCGGGTAATCACGTGACGTTAGCGTTTGAATACGTTGCACGTGATATGGGTGCAACCGGTGCCTTTTTAGAACTCGATGTACCGTCGATCTTGGAATACCTGTGCGTTGCGCTATGACGCGAATTGAGACCGACGAATCTTCCTCGATTTCTCGAATAATAATTTCGTCATTGACTTGTGACGGTCGCCCTTCACTGGCACCCCCAACTCCGGTGCCAAGAATTCTTCCCTCAAGAAGCGCGTTATGCACTCTAATGAATACGCGATAGTCGGGATGTCGATCCCGGTTCGGGTATCTTTCACGATACAATCTTGCGGCCGCCCTGGCATTACCTCTTGCTTCTCCGTAGATAAAATGCATTTCGGCATACTCCCGTGGCGTGTACTCGTAACGAGGCATCGTACTACTGCACACACGTACAACCTCACACAAACGATTGTTTTCGAAGTCCGTAGGATTGCCAAGTCATTCGTCCAAAACACAAACAGTTCCAAATCGTTAGGCAAAGCAAAGTCCAAATACACAGCACAAGTTTAATTTTAAGGAACACAACAGTTAGGCACAGCGGGAGCGAAAGTAGTCTGACGTACGTATCAACTCGAAGAGAGATTCGTGTCAACTAAACAAATAAAATCATGCAACAATGAAGCCCTGTATGAGTGAAGGGTGAAGGAAAAAAAATACCTGCACAAAGACACCGATTTACCAAAAATACAAAAGCGGCGCTATCTATCCCTTTCACACTGAGTGAGGTGCAACTCCGCAGGTAGCGGTCCCAAATTCCGAAGAGATGACGTCATCGGCTCGGAATTACGCTACACGCTTAACCACATGCTTAGATTACAAGCATAAGCCATTACGAGAAAGAAAAGTTAGATAGTACCATTTTAATTTCAGTTCTGTCTTCTTCATCACATTCATAGCAATATCTTTGTAACCGCAAGGACTAGACGTAAGTTTTATACCAATTTGCAAACCTTAGTAATTTTACAAGTTTTTAAAATAATGGTACACTTTGGTGTCATACATTTTTTTTACAGGAGAATTTTTCCAATTCTGGTCTTTTCATCGTAAAAACAAAACTTTTCGATTCAAGATTTTTTTTCTAAGGCAAATAAAATGTTATTTAAAAAAATGGTATCTTATAACATTAGTAAACTATTCAGAAATGTTTGACAAAAATCACACCTAAATGTGATACCATTTGCAGCAACAGCATTAAAAACACTGAATGCTGGTACAGAAAATAGTAAAAATCGAAAAAAAAAAATATCTTGGTTACCTTATCGGTTTTTTTTTTACTGTTCAAATTAGTTGTTGGAAATGAGGTAAGCTACCTACCCGTTACGTTTGATCCATTATTTACGGGACACCCTGTATATAGGTGCAACGTTACAGTTTTATGCCCTCCTCACACTCTCTCTAGGCACAAACTTTACAGTTTCACTCTCCTATCAGAACCTCACACTTAAATCCTCTCTGATACTCTATTTAAACATAGCTTCAATATTACGTTTTTAAATCCTCCTCACTTATTCACTCTTACTCTTTATTTGACAATTCCCTCTTTTCCCTTTTTGTCGAGAAACCTCACTATATTCTTAACGTGGGCTCGACTCTTTTTTCAAAATTCTAAAATAATACTACCTCTAGTATAAAACCTTTTGAACAACCTTTTCGATTTTAACTTGTCCCTTTGAACTTTTTGATCTTCAAAGTCAAAGTCAAAGTCAAATCGTTTATTTCAAATAGGCACATAAAAAGGCACTTTTGAACGTCAATATTTACAAAAAATAGAACTGATTCTAGTTGCCCCTTCCAAAAGGTAGTTTCGTATGGAGAAGAATGGGCAAGAAACTCCACCGTTACTCTTTTAAAAATGTTTTACAATATTATGTATATATAATAATTATATGTGAAGACGATGCACCTAGAATAAAATTACTATACCACAATAGGTAAAAATAATTAAATATAACGCATGACAGGTAAATAAATTATGAGATAGATACATGGTGCTCACATATTTACAAATATTGAGAAGTAGATGATTTTTCAAAAAAAAAAAAACAAGTAATAGGATTAGAATTTTTTCCTTTGACTTTTTTGGTCTTCTTAGAAAAGACGATTAGGATCTGTTCCTTGAACTTTAAAACCTTCTTTATGTAAAAGTACTCACTAGAGTACCTTTCTTCTAAAGGGATCCTCAGACGATGAATAGCAGAACTTATTAATTCCATACCTCTATGACTATAGGACTAACTAGAATCTACTAATAGGACTTACTTAGTCCATATGTTACTTAACCCTAAACGTTCTCCTTCTTAAACAACAATCTCTAAGACTCTTTTTCGACACTATTTTCTTCTTTTTCTTCCTTATTCTCTTTGAGCGGTTTGCAAATTATTAAATAAGCCTCTAGTGCTTGTAAATATTTCTTTTAAACGTAGGTTTCTCTAAACCTACCCTTAAACTTGAGTTTCTCTCTCTTAAACTTAGGTTTCTCTTAAACCTACTCTTAAACTTGAGTCTTAAACTTGAGTTTCCCTAACTTCTGCGAGTGGTTTCCAACTCGTTAAATAAGCCTCTAATGTCTTGTAAATAAGGGTTTTCAAACAGGTGCGGGTTACGATGGCAGTTCATGGACGGTTAGGGGAGGCATAAACGCCGACGGAATAAGCGAACTTAAATAATTAACCGGTAATTTACTTGTAATGTGCATTTTGTTTGTGCAGAATAAACAATTTTTATTAACACTACCCCCCATAGTACGCCCACAGTTGGTAAAATATGGCTGACGATAACGAGAGAGGCGAACCTTCTCCGTCATACATATTACTTACTAATTCCATGCCTTTTAGCTACTATTAAACAAAATTTTGCAAAGATTATCAAAATATTTGTTTGAAAAAGTGTTCCTGTCAAGCCAGCCGACGCCTGTTTAACGATGCACCGCGACGCGACACGAGGCTCCCCCAGCAACGGTCTTCAAGGCGCAAAGGCTGTGCCCTAGACGCGCGGCGCCGCGGCGCCCTAGGCCCGCGCGTTTGCGTCGCAACCGTCACGCTGTCACCAAATGACTTGACCGATAGAAAATTCTAAGTTCTATTGACTATCGTTTTTTATAGTGTTTTTCAGTGTTTTTATCAATGTAAAGATTTATTTTAGTGTTTTTTGTCCGGAATTAATAATATTTTTTTAGTTAGGTAAGTGTAATTTTAGTGACAAGCTTGTTTTAGAAAATTTAATTTTTAAAGCGTCATTCTGTCGTTGGAATTCTTGGTAACTCCATGGATCTTTAATTTTATTATTGATTAATTAAGTAATAGCAAATGCTAGATTTTATACGTTAAAGTTACCGTCATGAAACTGTAATTTATAATCATCCATTGTCTGCCCGTTCTCAGGATATTTCTTCTATTATTTTTTGGTAAGTATTCCCTTCAATGGTTCAGTATTCTTTTTAATCTGCGCCTTGTTCTTTGATCTAAGGAGAATTCCTTTTATGTCAGATTTATCGAAAGACCACATTTTTGGCTTTATCCCCAACCACCTAACCGTCCGCCTGTTGACTTCATCGATCATCTGCCTGCTGCCGAAGTTCCGACCGATCAAGAAACCATGGATCCGTTGCCGAGTAAGGTCGACGAGTGTGGTTCATCTCCCATACGTGAGCTGGGACATCAGGTGCTAAATAACTAGTTTACATGGCGCTATAACGCGCAAAAATCCCAATAGACGAGGCGTACATCGACATCGTCAAGAGACATTTTTATTAAAATTCTAAATCAGCTTATCTTTCATCTTAACTTCTTACCTAATTTTAGGGTCCAGGTCTCTTAATGTCAATTCAAATTATCCGAATGAGTTATGAAAATAAAAACTTTCTGATTATTTCCATTATAAATCTATAAAGAGCGACAGGAATCAGTCCGATTGCAATCGAATTTTTAATTCGTCATAGCGCATCTCTCAAGGATTATATTTGGTAGCATATTTTAAGATTTTTCAATCATAAATCAAGTTTTAAATATTTAACCTTTATCATAGTATATTTTACAATTCCAACGACCGAATTCCAATATTATTTTTACCTTTTCTTCTTCTTATCATGTATTTCGGATTGTTTTTTTTCAATATTTCAAAAACTTTTACGTGAATTTGCAGTTGAGTGTTTGATTTTTAGCAACCTCACGTCAGAGTTCGACTCCCCGACGAGTTAGCGGCACGTTTTAAACTGCAGTACATACTAATTCCATGTGTAAAATCGAATGAATGAAACGGAATCTCAAGCCTATGTTGCTATGATTAAAATTGTTTTGATTTTAATAACTTACTGTGGTATTTCGTTTCATCGAAACCACGTCTTTAGTTTATTTACTATATATTGAAATGGGCTGTTCGTGTACCACATAGAACATTCATTTTACTCACATTTCTGAACACTGATTATCGCTGTAAAGTAAACCTTTAGTTACTTACCCTTATCTTTCATCGTTTTTTGTAATCTTAGAATATTTTTATACATTGACATTTATATTGTAAATTATCATCTGTCAGTTTATCTTTTTCTATATAGCTAAAAAGTACAGCCACTAAAAAGGTCAGGTTCTCTATGAAAATCGCTTTATTGTTTCTGGCCGACAATCTAGTAAGAAGTATTTTGATTTATGTATGAAATGTTTAAAATAGGTCAAAAATGTCACTATGAGAAAGACTAGAAAGGGACAACAATAGTGGCTTTCATGGTGTCGACGCTCTCATTCTTGGTTATTCTTGGTTGATCTCTTAGCTTAATTTCGTTTAAATATTATTCTTCCTGAATCCTCAAAAATATAATCGTTCACTAAAGAAAACTTGTTTTCTTTCATTAAAATTCTCAACAATTATCGTGTGTGACCCAATCCCTCCACTGCTTCCGGCCCTCTCGCCTATGTCTATGAGAGGGATCTGACGTCGAGAGCACTGTGGCTGTGTGAAGTATAACTCCGCAACCAACCACTCCTGATCGAGGAGATCTACGAGACTAGTGACGCTTCATCTACGTATCTTAAGAGACTGTATCCCCCTTTCTGCCGGCGTAAAGCGTTGTAAAGCGCTACTACAAAAAGCCAACGAAGCTTGCTTACGATAGTTTACTAAAGACCTTTTCCTCCTCTTGACAGGGATGGTGACTGCACGAATTTTCCCTCGATCCTGAACAGTGTGGGACACCGCATCCCTGACCTCGTCGGGCTCCGCTGCTCCCTCGAGATTCTGCTCCATCCTGCTGAATCGGATTCAACGTGCTGATCCAGTCTCTGAAGCTTTTACACCCCTTATACCTTTTTTTTTTTTTACCTTGTGAACCTCATAGAATTTGGTGACTTGCAGTTGGACCTCTTGAAATACTCAAGAAGCTTAACCGTAACGTTACATTACTACATCGGTCTCTTGTCGCGAGATAAAGAAGTGTCAAAGTGCCTTTTTCAACTTTACTCGAGCTTAAAGGCTCCTCCGCAGACAGGCGTGACACGACTCTAGTAGGACAATTTCTATAAAAACTTCATTCGCGCTTTTCATGTTAGCCCTGCTGGTTTGCGAGGTGGTCGACATGTGACATTTGGATACAGCAGTCAATAGTCGCAGGCAGTGTGGCAATAGTCGTTATGGCAATTGGGATAATAGCTAAGAGCCTTGACCAACACCTGAGGAGGCACTTGTTAGGTAGCTGGATGGGCTTGAGCCAGAAAGCGGTATGTCTGGAACACGGCGCATATCGTTAGGAGGTTCCTCTCTTAGGAGCCCTGACCACCGGTAGTTAGGACCCTGCTCAAGATACTGGTGGGCTACTATATTTCTCAATGTTTTTTTTAAATAAAAATATTTAATATGTAAATGATATGTATATAAATGAAATAAACACTGAAATTTTTGAAAAATTTGCTTCCAGTTTTGTTAATTTTAGACGCAGTTTTTTATTTTATGAGAAAAATTAAACAAGCCTGAAAAGCTTCACGTTACAATAAAAAATAGCAAAATGAACCAAAATCAATACACTTTAATAAAAATACCGTATCGGAGGCAACATCTGTCATATCACCTCCGATAAAACAAAGAATGTGGGTAAAAAGTTAAATTATGTTGACAAGATCAGCTACAAGAAGAGCACGCCCACCACTTCCGGACTCTTCACTCCGATTCGCTTCGCCGCCGCCGGTACCCAGCCCCACCGTGATTGCTGTGACGACACCGGCCGCGGTAGTTGCGTCAAGCTCGAGTGACGAGTATTTTGCCCCGCCAACGTCACCAACACCTGTACGTTGACAGGGGAGAGGCCGGCCACCAAGGGCAAGGACGTCTTGCGCGAATACTACGGTTCTACAGAGGGAAGGAACTAACCTCACGGCGTAACGTGGTAGAATGCTGTCTCAGTTTCAGGAAGGTTTAGTCTAGTAGTAGAGCCAACCGTCAACGTCTCGGCCCAACGACTTTGGATCAGGTGCGGATCATCCAAAGCAATCACAGGTTGGATGATGCCGCCAGTTGATAGGGTGTGCTCAGACGTACTGAGAAACCATATCGTCTCGACTCCGGCACAAGCGTCAACCATTGAAGCAATCCCGCCGCGTTCCAATCATGGTATTGAAGAGGAAGGTGATAGGGGCGCCACAATAAGTGGACATGGCAACGCCTGGTAGACGAGTGCACTGGAGGATGCGTTTCGCGAGTATAGGTCCACTCCGACTGAACATAAACCCCGATTATCACGCCTACCTATTGCAGTAGGTATTATTTACCTGCATATATTTTTTTTTGTAAACTCAAACTCAAACTCAAAGCATTTATTTCAAATAAACCAATTACAGGCACTTTTGAATTGTCAAGGGGTCGGTCAGTCAGAAAGATGAAGCTAGTTACCCATTCCAAAGCGTAGTAGGTACCTATGGAGAAGAACGGGCAAGAAACTCCATGGACACTTTTTTAAATCAAAAAATGGTTACAAAATATTGATTACATCGTTCATGTTGAAATTATGCACGTGAGAATGATGCAGAACGATAAAAGCGTCCGTAATAAAAAGACAAAAGCAATTCAAATATTAAATTAAATTAAAATAAGCCGTGGCAGCCAAGAAATGACCAGTCCCCACTGACGGCGCCCGTTCACGAACATGACGCATGGATCAGCACCATTCAGCTCAACCATTTTGAAGGGAACTTAATGATCCAACACACACGCCACCACCAGCGAGACATTAGAGTGAGCATGACAAACTCTCAGCCGCCAGGGCACATTCAAGTCAATGAAAGAAAAACCTATTAAATGGTAGCTTTATAGTAGGTACATAGTACTCACACCTGTGCTATGCAATTATACAATACTAAAACATTGAATTTATACAATGCAAAGATAAGTTTTTAAAATCTTCAGCAGCTCCAACAGTAGTTTCAAATGCTAATCAATTATTTTATGCGCCCTTGTTGAGCAGGACCAGCGTTGAGCCAAGCATTTTTATCAGCGATGTAATCCCCCAACTTATAATATGCCTGGCTGCATAGTTTGCGTTTTATACAAGATTTGAATTTAGTTTCATTCAGTTGAAGAATATGGGGAGGTATTTTATTGAAACATTTTAAACAGTACCCCATGAAAGATGAGTCTACTTTAGCCAGCCTGAAACCTGGTTGAACTAATTGATCCCTGTTTCTAGTGATATAATTGTGTCTTTCACCTCTTTTACTAAAAATATGTAGAATTTTCCTTACGTACATGATGTTTTCATAGATATATTGACAAGGTACCGTCATGATGTTAATATCTTTAAACCGTTCCCTTAGGGAGTCGCGCCTGCGGAGGCCATATATGGCTCGGATGGCTCTTTTCTGCAGAATAAAAATAGACTCGACGTCTGCAGCCCGTCCCCATAGTAAAATACCGTACGACATAATACTATGAAAGTAACTAAAATAGACTAGCCTCGCGGTACCTACATCAGTAAATTGACGGATTTTTCTCACAGCATATGCTGCTGAACTTAGCCGTCCTGCAAGGGATGTTAAATGAGGACCCCATTGAAGCCTTGAGTCAAGCGTGATGCCCAGGAAAACAGTTTTATCGACGAATTCTAGTTTCTCTTGATTTAATACTATCTCACAATTTGTACTTTTGACATTTGGAAAGGAAAATCTAATACACTTAGTTTTATTCCCATTTAATACTAAATTATTAGCAGTGAACCAATTTTGAATCTGCAGTAGGGCGTTATTTACGTCGTCAAGATTTGATGCACGTCTATTAATTTAAAAAATTAAAGAAGTATCGTCAGCAAATAACACCATTTGTGGGAGGGTTTTTAACAAATGGGGTAGATCATAAATATATACTAAAAAGAGGAAAGGACCCAATATCGAGCCTTGTGGTACACCCATTTTTACTTTTAAACCGAGTGAATTGACACCATTTATTTGAACTTGCTGTTGTCTTTCATTTAAATAAGATTCTACTAAACTGAGAGCAAGTTTTCCAAGTCCGTAATGCTCAAGTTTCAAGATTAGGGTTTCGTGGTCGACGCAATCAAATGCCTTGGAGAGGTCACAAAAGATTCCTACAGCGTCTTGGGCTTCTTCCCACGCCGTAAATATGTGTTTTAATAAGGTGACACCGGCGTCAGTCGTACAACGTCCCTTGGTGAAACCATACTGTTGATCATGTAAGATTTTATTGGTGTTAAAATGATTGAGCACTTGATTCAGCATTACCTTTTCAAACACCTTGCTGAAAACCGGCAACACGGATACGGGTCTATAATTATTGGTGTCTTTACTATCCCCTGATTTGAAAAGTGGTATTACCTTACTGTATTTCATTAGATCCGGGAAGACTCCTTGATCCACACACAAATTAAATATTAAGGCCAAGTACGGCGCTATAGTCTTAATAATGGAGGAACACACTTTGATAGACATTCCCCATATATCTTCGGTTAGTTTAATCTTGATTTGCTTGAAAGCTTTTAATACTATTATGGGGTTTATATGCTTGAATTTAAATTCAGTCGGGCAGGATGAAACGTTTGCTTTTAATATGTCAATAGAACGCGAGGGTGACGAGTTTAAGGTTTCAGTAGTTTTAAGTGGGATACTGGTAAAGAAATTTACAAATTCTTGAGCAACTTCTTTGTTAGTGCTTATGGGACCACGAGAAGTCTCGAGTTTGAAATCATTATTATGTCTTTTATTCCTGTTAGTTTCATTATTGATAATTTTCCAAACCGTCTTTATTTTATTATCGGCTGATTTGATCTTGTTGCTAATGTACAAGGCTTTAGCTACCTTGCAGGTATTTTTAAAAGTTTTAGAGTAAGTAGCAACGTATTTATTAAAAGTTTCAGAGTTAATATAAGGCTTAAGGCCATACAGCTCAAATAATTTTTCCCTACTTTTCCTAATACCCTTAGTTGCCCAGTCACTGAACAAAAAATTAGGGCAAATAGTTTTTGTTTTCTTTTTTAAAGTAATATTGAACTCGGTGGCACTACCGAAAAGAATTCCTCATACAAGTCATTTACATTATTTATATTATGGCTCGGTATACTTAACTTACTAATTAAGTTATTATTAAATTTATTTAGATTGTTGGGTGTTATTTGTCTAGATTGTATCTGAATTTTTTATAATGATGTGTTGGACTTGAAAGCAACGGTTTGACCGCTGTGATCAGAAGGGAGATAATTTACGATGGCTTTAACTAAGTAGTCGCAGCTACAAAAAACATTATCAATACATGTAGCAGAATTTTTAGTTATGCGGGTTGGTTCTGAAAACACATTTGACAAATTGAATGATTTAAAAAGACTTAATAATCGACTGCTATTTGAACTATTCTCTAAGATATTAATATTAAAGTCACCACAGATAATTAGCGATTTTTTACCAGTTGCAAGCTTTGCTAGAAGATCTTCCATTACTGACTCAAATATGGAGTAGTTTTGATAATTTGGGGGTCTGTAAACGCACACTAAAACATGCTTATCTAGCTCTACACAGGACAGTTCAAGATTATGTTCTACCGACAGATCAACTATATCTTTACGAGTCTTAGATTTAATAGAATTTCTAACTAAGATTAGTGAACCCCCACGCAGCATAGATTTTCGGTTAAAACAACTGCCCACACTATAATTTTCATAATTAATTAGCATTTCAAAATCTTTCAACCAATGTTCAGTTAAACAAACAATTTCAAACCTGGTTTTTTCTAAAAATAGTTCAATTTCTAATTGTTTGGAAGCAAAACCTTGAATATTTTGATGAAATAATGTCAAGGAATTTTGCAAAGAACCTTTTTTACACTTAACTATTTGAGAGCAAGAAGACACCTTGTAGTTGGTAGGTATAACTATATTGTTACTGGTATCTTCTGTTGTCTTACTATCTAGTTTAAATCAACATCCAGAGTGAGCCCCAAGACTCCCATGCCATCACCAGGCAAAGAGATCCTACTACTTGTGGACCCCCTTGTGTAATATTCCTTATCCGTTTAAAACATATTCAACCTGTTTTAACCTGTTTCAAATTATCAAAAGCTCAGCCTCTTTCCTTCGATATTATTTTCTATTTCCTTGTCATAGAAATGTTTAGTGAAACATACGCTTGTCTTAGAGTGCCTTATAGCAATAGGAATCATACCTTCAACAAAACGGTAAATAATTTTTCTCATCTTCTCTATTATTATAAATTCTGCTTGTATCCCGGATCTTATCCCCTATTATTTGTCTGTCTTAGGTATTGACCGTGTTTATCAAGCTGAATTTTGGCCTCACCCCACGGGCTTAATGTCTAGCCTGTTAAGTAGAATAAATGCTGTGGAAATGCGTTCCTTGCGAAGCATGTGTGGTGTGACTATGAATGATAGACTGAAGAATGATGTGATAAGGCAACGGTGCGGTTTAAAAGAAGATGTAGTGATAAAAATTGAAAAAAGTATGCTAAGATGGTTCGGTCATGTTGAGAGGATGAATGAAGGGCGATTAACAAAAGGTATTTACAAGGCAGATGTGAGTGGAAACGCCAGGAGGGGACGCCCTAGGAAGACATAAAGTGACCTTATTGGTGATGTTCTTCAGAAAGGTCAGGTGCGTAGTACTCACAACCGGCGTCCGTGTATGACCAGATGTATGAACGTAAACGAGGCAAAAGGAGTATGTAAGGATCGTAGCAGGTGGCGTTCTGTAGTTTCTGTCTACCCCCATGGGAAGAAGGCGTGAGTTTATGTATGTACTTAGTCTGGCCATAAATACTGTTACAGTTAAAAATAAGAAAGATATTACATTTGAATTTGGAATCTGCCATTTTTATACGATTGTTCATTGCGTTTTCTAATTTTGGCGCCAATACATTGAACAAATTTTTTGCGATATTAAAATGGGGTGGGGTTACATAAAGTTGGTATGGAGCCAAATGCAATTTTTAAAACTCTCCATACGCTTGGTATTAGTCAAATGTTTGTGTACCAGGCTATTAATAAGTACAATGAGACCTCCTCTGTGACAGAAAACGATCTGGCCGTCCACGTAGTGTTCGTATGAAAAAGGTGGTCAAAGCAGTAAGGGAAAGAATTCGAAGAAATCCTGTCCAAAAGCAAAAGATTTTATCTCGGGAGATGAAGATAGCACCCAGAACCATGACGCGTATTTTGATGACTTAGGACTTGCAGCCTATAAGAGACGCACTGGTAATTTTTTAACTGATAATTTAAAAAGAATAGGGTGGTAAAATCGAAACAATTACTGAAGCGGTACGCAAAGGGAGGTCATAGAAAATTTTTGTTTACGGATGAGAAAATCTGTACAATTGAGCAACATTTTAACAAACAAAATAACCGTATGATAGCTATGAAGGCGAGACTAGGTATATATTTGTAATTTCGGTGTATTTTTAGTTTTTTATCAAAATTATACGTATTACAATTGGCGTGTGTTTCTTTCTATCTATTTCGCCACACTATGTACAAGAAAAATAGGGCACTGGTGTGTGCCTTGGACGTGCGCCTTATGAATTTCTTCAAGAGCAACGAGGATCTCGTCAATAATCGATGCTGTATTAAGCAGCTATTGCGGCATGTCATTTAGCTAACGTCAAGTTTTATGCAGCTGTGATGGAGCTACTTGACCATAACCAGTCGTACTAACCCGGCAGTACAAGAGCAGTATCTATACAAAAGACTGGTCAGTTCCGTCAGGTACGTATCTGTAAAAAAATACCGTCTGAAGCCACGGTCGGGACAACTCCTCCCCCTAAATGGATCCTCGATCGATTCGAGGTCCTCGACGATCTTTCGCACGTTAGCATCTGAGGTGGTTCGAACATGCTTAGGGCTTCTTGATGGGAAGTTGACGTTGCCATAGCGGATATCACAATCTGTCTTTTCTGCAGAAGGTGGTCACGAAAGAGTATCAGCGATAACGTTCGACCTACCAAGGTTTAAAATATCTCGACTTAGCACACGAGAATGCTGACATGTGGTATGTGATGAGGTTCCTGTCTCTGGAGCCCTAACCACCGGTAGCTTGGAACCTGCTCCCGACACCGGTGGACATTTTTTAAAAATATTTATAATATTTAAAAACGTATTTTCTGGAATAAACTGAATATACGAATAATAATAAATCGCTAAAGAGCAATACGAGGAAAATATCGAGGACGAGGTTTGTGGCATTTACCTTAATTCCAGTCTTCAGAAATGTAGATGAAATCTGGAAATACAACTTGTCAATTTCTGAAATGTGATAAGAAAAAGAAGAAATCTTTCTTTCAACAATCAAAAAATAATTGAAAGAAAGAAAATTACAAAATATATTTTTTTCTGCCTAAAATTCTCATCGGGTTGCTAAAGACGCGAAGCTAGTTGCCTCTGCCATTCATTACCCGGCAACGGTTGCCAGCGCTGCGTCGCTCCCGTCTTTGCCTGTTTCAGTGTTTATTTTATTCATTTATTCAAGTTTAAATCTACTCGTATTAATAAATAAATGCATGGCAGCAGCGATGTGGATAATAGTGGTAGGTAGTGCTTGTCGACCTTCAACATCGCTGAGCATCCTGAAGAGATGTCCGCTGTGCACCCAGGCATGTTTTTTTTAATGGTTAACGGAGTGGAATTATGTAAAGAAAAACCTTAACCTTCCGCTAACTTTCATATAACTCTGTATAGAGCGACACGAATTTATACGAATGCAAACGATTTTTTAATTCGTCAGAGTGCATTTAATTAAATACACTTAATATTTGGTAACATATGTATTTTAAGTTTTTTCTCTTAAAAACAAGTTCTGATTATTCAATTTTTTGCATTTTTATCCTTGATTCCAACGACTGAACCTTATTTTTTATCAATTTTCTTTTTTTCCCTTAATATTATATTTCGGATTTTATTTTTAAATTAGAAAACAAGTTGTTCAACCAGTTGCCTACTCTAGTCGATCAGCAGTTACAGATCCACCAGAAATCTTTCTGGTGGATCTGTAACTACTGATCGACTAACATTTCTCCTAAAAGAGGTGAGCATAATATTTCCTTTAAATAATTAATCATCCTGTGCACTATGAAACAGTCAGTTGCACTACCAACCTAATGTCTGGCTATTGTACAGTTGATGTTGACACAGGAGATGAAAAATTATATTATTACTTTACATTGTTTACTTAGGTTTAGGTGGTTTTGTATTCTAAATTCACATTTATTGTTATTGTAAGCCATAAGCTATTAAAATAAAACTAGATCGAATTACGAAGTATACCTACGTTGGTTTATTTTTAAAATCATCACGTATGCATTCTCCGTAGCCATAGGCAGAAGTGTATTTTCGTACGTCCACTACAGTTCACCAGTGATAATGTTAGGTCCCATGTAACTGGAGGTGAGGGTAGGTGTTTGCTTCCCGAAGCACACAGACTGTGGAGTGCGGTAACCGTCAGGTCGCGAAATAACTACCATACTTACGCAGTCGCATGGAGACATGCATGCGAACACAACCTCACCAACACGCTGCTCGAGACAGAATTGACCACGAATAGACTAGACGCCTGGCCCGCGCTGCCTCCCTCGCCGCATCGGGTGGGTCATTCATAGAATATGGAGTAAAGGTTTTATGCAAAACGACTCAAGCAGTTTTAAAATTATAATAATTACGTAATTAAAAAACATTTAGACAAAAAAAAAATCGTATCTTTAGGTTCTATACCAGCTATAGGTCTCTTAAAATATTTCATATATGAATAGATACACCTTATATAATTGAAGATAGTAGCCACAAACTAATTGTATAAAAAAACAGCGTTATCATATTTTCCTTAATAAGTTCTAATCCTGATTTTGATGTAAATTCCTGAATTTAATGACGTAATTTGCAACATCCCGTCAGTTAGCCTGTCATATGTCATATATTGTTCATATCTGTTATATCTTGTCGCGCAGAGTGGTTAATTAGCAATGGCATTTTCTTCGAAAGTTTTTGGTAGGTTAATAAAAAAATAACAAATGAATTGAATGTAACATTGTAATTTCTGTTTGCAGACAAATATTGAGAATGTTCCTGCGAACCAGGTGACTGGGAAGCGCAAAAGAACAAAGGCTAAGAATAACTACAAATCCTATTGAAGAAAAATGAATGACGAATGTGCGAAATATTATTCAAAATAAAATAAGGAAGCATATAGTGGCCAGTAGCCAGTGCTAATGCTAACTAATGAAAATGAGGATAAAGGATTTACACTTTATTATCAGGACTCTGTAGGAATAATAATCACACATTCGAAAGAGATACGCAGAAATAGAAGTTTAAGATTAACTCCATTCTTCTGGTGGATAGTTTAGATATCAGATGCAAAAACAAATTAAATTTGTAGATACCTAAACTGTAATTAATACAACAATAGAGGCTTAATAACAGTGAAGGGTTTAATTTAATTAAAATTTCACCAAAGCCACTATAATAATTGAATAACATGCTCTCCCCTCCCCGCTAGGGACACAATTTGTAATTATGGCGCACTGTAATTTCATTAAAAGCTTTAATATTTAGGAGTTATCAATTTTCTAACAGTGATGAGCAAAGGATCGTCTTACAAAAAAACTTTTAAATATTTGGACAAAAAAACTTTTAAAAAAGGAGCTTAATTACGAAGTGAGCAAAGTTAATGAGAACTAAAAAATAATGACGCTGAAGTACTGCATGAATGACCGTTGTCTATCCTGTCAGACTTGGGTTTGAATTGAACGCCATAGATCAACACCGATTCTTTTTCTTCCTGGTGCAAAACAGGCGTAGTTCATCGGCCATAAAGAAAATGATGCATTGAAAGTATCGTATCGTCACACATGACCTCTCAATAGTTGGATTGAATATTCACATATTATAATGAAAATTATATAATATCATCACGAAATCTGATGAACTGACTTACGCAAACCGACAAGCTCAACACCAATTTCCATTCCGACATCAGCATGAAAATGCCCAAAAGAAACAGTAGGTACAGAGGTATATCAGGAAACCCAATTAAAATTGCGCATATAAATAGACAAATTATTTTGACACGCACAATACTGGATTACAAAGTTATTTCGTTCGTTATGATGATAAACCAGCTTTTGCGGTAGACCAACGAAACCGGATATTTTGAGATCCGGTTCCCGGTTCCCGGCGTCGCGTCGGGGGCCGGGCGTTGGGCCAGTGGAGACTAAATAAAACACGCGTACAGTAACTAATATATTTTATACATAGGTTTGCGGTAGACCAACGAAACCCAATATTTTGAAATCCGGTTCCCGGTTCTCGGTGCCGGGGGCCAGGCGTTGGGTCATTGGGGACTAATTAAACTCGTATACGCTAACTTTTATATTATATACATTCATAGGTACTGTAATGAAATAACAATTAAAATTGACCAATTTAATACGTATATTTATTAATATTAAAAAATTACATAAAAAAATAAGAGTTTAATATCATTAAAACAGTTGCGGAACAGGTAAATTGGCCTAAATAAAAAAGGATTATGAGAAAACTTAGGGTACTGCCATTAGCTATTAGATCTTTTTAACGCATTTGGTTTCTGAAATAGGGAACCAATTGCATTCGGTTTTAGGTTCGTGACTACAAAATTACGTAAACTTTTAAATGAATAATATCTTATAAATATGAACCTAAACTATCCCGATAGAAATAGTCGTGGATAAAAGTTCAACTACTAGTATTAAAATGTTAACCCTGAAAACTATAATAGATAAGTGTGATAGTTTAAATACTCGTATCAAGTTGATCCTGACGAACCGCAGCGTCAAAGCGTAGCACGCCTCGATAGAATCGCAGGTGCTACGACGATCATGACGTCGCGGACAAAAATGGACTTGCTGGTCCCGAACTCGCAAGAATTCTATGCGGCTGGTAAAAGCAACCCTAAAGCACGCAAGCCTGGTGAATAGTCCAAGTACCCGGTAAAAAAGGCCGGAAGCACCACTTTTTAACTGGTTCTACACCTACGACAAACGAAATGGTATTACACCAGAGAAAAGGCTAGAACTTCCGCTGAGTGAACAAATAAGGGAAAGTACATAACAAATTCGAAGAATATCTAACACCATTTTTGCAGAATTCAACAATATAACTTGCTTGACTGCAGATATTAGAACATAATATCTTACCGGAGGACACGGTGGAGCATACGGTGGAGGTCTGCCCAGCTTGGGTGGAGCACCGCCGTGTCCTCGTGGCGGCGATCGGCGGCGGCGATCTCTCGCGTCCGGCCCTGGTACAGGCCATGGTACGGAGCGAGAGGGAATGGGAAGCCGTCACCTCCTTCTGTGAAGCAGTAATGCTCGCGAAGGAGGAGGCGGAGCGCGTGAGGGTGCGGCAATCGTTGCGCCCTCACGACCCTAGTCGCCGCAGGAGGAGACACCCTGGGCGTCGGGAGTTGATAGCCGACTCCCGGCCACCGTAGGCGCGGGCCTGCGGACGGCGAGCAATGGGCAGCTCGCCGTCCGGCAAGGACCAGGCCCGGGTCGACGGCGCGTTGTGTTCCACGCGCGCCTCAAAGAGATGTCAGCATAATTGACGGGGTCCGACAGGGCCGATGCCTGCCGGGGTCGCGGATTGTTCGAAAGAGTTACCGTGGCCCTGGCGCACAGGCAACTGAAGGAACACGGGTGGGTTTTAGTCAGTAAGAGTCTGACACGCCCTACCGCTCCGCCCAGAGCGGGAGAGGTCATTTGATGATTTCCCACCCAAAAAAAAAAAAAAAAAAGAACATAATATCTTGAAACTTTATTAGAAGTTAAGGTAAAATATAATCAATAAAATTTACTTGGCTCAATTTAAAATTCAAAGTCAAACAATTATAAAAATCGTTAGGATTCAATTCATATTTTTCAGCAACTCAAGTTCTTTTTTCAATAATCAATTGGGATCCTTGATTAAGACAGTCAAATTATTAAAATTAAAAACTTTGGAATAAAAAAATTATGAGCAATTATATGAAATAGAAATATAATAATTAAAAGCTTGAAACCACAGAGGTCACGCTGCAGTAAGTAGAAGACCAACGAAACCCAATTCTTTGAGATCCGGTTCCTGATTGCCGGCGTTGGGGACTGGGCGTTGGGCCAGTGGGGACTAATGAAACACGCGTACAACTTTTATATTTTATACATTCACTATGACATGTTGATTCATTAGCCATAACTTTCACTCAGTACATAAGAGAAGGCGTTAGTAATATCGTAAATGGATTATTTTTATATTAATTCTAACCCTCCCACTTATCAAAATAATCTAAACTTTAGGTAGTACATACTGCAGTATAATTCCTGCAATAACATACTTTTTGTTCACAAATCGATTAAATTCTTTTTACGTGTCAATCTGTAAGTTTTTTTTTTTAATATTCATAAAATTGTCAATTGTTCCAAACAAGCTTGTCTAAAAATTTTTTGAAAGCTTCATTCTGTTGTTGGAATTCCGAAGAGAAACAATTTTATTAAAATATTCTTCGAATATACAAAGCAAATAATTAATAAGTATATTTCTTTACCGTGGAGTATCCGACGTTATGAGTGTATTCATCGTGTTTATGTGTTTATCGATCGTCTTTCCGTTCCCAGAATTCCTTCATTTTTCTTTTGGTTAGTATTCCCTTCATTGGTCCGGTATTCCTTTAACCTGCGCTTTGTTCTTTAATCTAAGAAGAATTCCTTTTGTCTTAGATTGTTCGAAAGGCCACATTTTTTGGCCTTATCCAGCAACTTGATTGTTCGCCTGTCTTCTTCCTTCGTCTCCCACCTGCCGAAGTCCGAGCGATCGTGGATCCGCGGATCCGTTGCCGAGTAAGGTCGACGAGCGAGGTTCCAATCTCAACCCCATCAGCTGGGACATCAGGTGCTAAATAACTTGTTTGTGTGGCGCTTTAGCGCGCAAGAAATCACCAAGAAACCAAATCTGTCATCTTAAGTGCTTACCTATTTCTAATCACTAGATCTTACTCGTATTTATAGTCTAATTCCAAATTGTCTGAATGAAAAACCTTAACCTTCCGCTAATTTTCATATAACTCTTTATAGAGCGACACGAATTCATACGATTGCAATCGAATTTTTAATTAGTCAGAGCACATTTAAAATAATATATATTTGGTAAAAGTTTTTTCTCTCAAAATCAAGTACTGATTATTCGATTTTTAGCATTTTTATCCTTGATACAAATGGCTGAACCTTATTTTTTGCATTTTTTTTTCCTTTTCGCTTAATATTGTATTTGCAGATTTTATTTTTAACATTATAATCAATTTTACGTGTATTTGCGGTGAGTGTTTGATGTTTAGCTACATCGCGCCGGGGTTCGAGTCCCCGGTGTGCTTGCGGTACGCTCTACGCTGCAATGCATATTCTATTAACCTAAATAGAAATAAACTAATTGCATACACAGCCATCAAAAAATATTTTAAATACCTAATCTCCTTACAAAATAGTTACCTATACTAATAATAAAGCTGAAGTTTGTTTGAAAGCGCTAATCTGTGGAACTTACGAGGTCGGATTAGAAAAAAAAATTACGCATTTGATAGCCTAATTCTTGAGGTAGGTAGGAAAGAATTCTTGAAGAAGGTTATTTATCATCACACTAGGGCCATCAGGAGTCGAGCAAAAATAAAAAAGTTAGAACGAATGCTAAGCGAAAACGAAGTAATAGCACGGGCAGTCGATGCGATGCGACAGGGTGGGTCGAAGGAAAAAGAAATTTCACGCGGACGAAATCGTGGGCAGAACCTAGTATTTTAATCTACTCAATCCTTTGGTCAGTAGGTCTGCGGGAATTTTAGACTTTGGCAGATAAACTATCTTTACAAGATTCGTTAGCAACCACTTGGTGACGCACGTCGATGTGCTTAGTTCTTTTATGGAACAAAAAGGATTTTCTGATTGGTTTTCTGTCAACTTCTGAGCGCCTTGATTATCATTATACAATATGATTATAAACATAAACATAACATCACGCCTGTATTCCCCGAAGGGTTAGGCAGAGGTGTACCTATAGTACACCCACATTTCGCCAGTTATGTTTAAGTCCCATGTAATAGGGGGCGAGTCTATTGCCATCAACCGGGCACAAATCCAGACTCCGGGCTGCTACTGAGAAATTCCAGATGGAAAAACCCAATAACACTTTGCCCGACCCGGGAATCGAACCCGAGACCTGATCTCAGCAGTAGCGCTTGCGACCACAAGACCAACGAGGCAGTCATAAATATAATCACAAAATCTACAATTTCAGTCATTTTTTTTAAATATAAACAGCTGGGTCCACACTTGTATCATCTTGAATTTTAAAATCAGGCGTATCATATCGAGTATTCTTATCCTAAGTGTGGACGCCCATTTCGACCATATCGTATCTCTCACCGTGTCATGCCAAAAACCACGTCCACATTTACGATACTGTGTCTTCTCAGCGTGTCGCTACCGCATGTTGTCATATGTAGACGCTCAATTTTTCCTACGATCCTCGTATCCAAATCTCCCGTTCAATATCACGTCCAAACTTGTCTAGATCATATATCGGCATTGCGTATCCCCTTTAATGATCGGGGAAAAAACAGCCTCAAGATGGATCGCGGTGTATCATGTATCAAATGACAGACGTATAGTGACACAGTATCAAAATGCGTTCATACTACGATCATTCTGCCGATCATGATACACGTATCCGATACGAAAAGTATCAGATACACGGTTACATACGGATCGGGGTGTATCAAGCTATGGCGTGTAACAAGATCGCGTATCATTTTGCGTCCACACAGCGAAAATGATACACGTCGATGCTACACATTGGAGATCTGATACACTATGGATACACTAAAATGATACAAGTGTGGACCCAGAAGATTTAAAGAAGTTGGATGGAACGAGGCGTGTAGTCAAGATAGCCGCATCTAGAGCGGGGATAGTTAGCGGCAACTGCCGACGACGAGGACCGCTCGCTCTCTTTTGGATCGACAGCTGACACTGATAGACGTCTCTCTACTTCAGTCTTGTGTTTTCTCGGTGCCAAGTGATATGCTAATTAATTGCTAATTTTCATTTATCCGTTTGTTACGTTCTCATATTAAGTTTAGCTTGTTAAAAATAATAAATACAGTTGATTGGTGAAGCGTATTTTATTTTAATAAAACCTGCTTCTGATAGATATAATAGCCTATTTACAAGCCACCGATATCGCCATAATTATATTCGGTAACTTGACAAAGCTACAGTCTGTTGTTTCTGATATTGCTATGAGATAACAGTTCCTAAGAACTTATCTGTGTAAGATTTTCTATCTAACGTATTTGAGGCCCAGTCTGCATCAACAAACTCTTCCTTCCAAGTTATAATTATCTCTACTAAACATTAGCCCATAAGGATTTAGTTTTTCATAAATATCTTACAATTCGTTTTGCATGCTTCCAAAGGGTTAAAAAAATTACAGTTGTTAATCTGGGCGAGCTAAAACGCAAGTTTCCTATTGGTTGTTGATATGGGTATTGTTTAAAAAGTTGTACACTTTTCTCTAGTTTTAAATCACTTTCAATTGGAGTAATTATAACGTTACAGTTTGTCTTAAAGATACTACTTAAAATGTGATCTACAAACTTCTCTTGATCTAAGGAAATACAGATTTTTTATATACAATTTACGCTGATACTCAAACATTGTTTTAATTGGCCCAAATCCCTTTTTTTATATTAGGTCTTTACCTATGAAATTGCCGTTCTGCAGTACTGGCCATTTCAAATCAAAATAATTTTTGTTTGGCTAAGAATTCTAATTTCAAATTAATTTTATTTTAAAAACATGGATTTTTTTTTCTAAAAGTAGTCATTTCTTTATTGATTAGTGTTACATTTTCATCGCATTTCAATCTTTTTCGTCATCATGGATACGTTAAAAATTCGAGTAATTATGGAATATGAGTACCGTCGTGGCAGCAACGCGGCACAAGCGGCACGCAACATCAACGACGTTTACGGAGCTAACACTACAAACCAACGCACCACCTGTTATTGGTTTGCTCGCTTCCGTTCTGGAAATTTCGACCTGAAAAATGAACCTCGCGGTCGTCCGAAGACTTTGGTCGACAATGACGAATTAAAGGCGATTGTGGAAGCTGATGATACACAATCTACGGCTGAATTAGCAGCAGCTTTCGACGTTAGCGTCAAAACAATATTGGTCCATTTGCGTCAAATTGGCAAGGTAAAAAAGCTTGACAAATGGGTGCCCCACGAACTCAATGATCGCCAGCGCGAAGTACGCGTCGAGACGTGCCTTGCACTGCTCAACAGACACACAAATGAAGGAATTTTGAACCGCATTGTTACCTGCGATGAAAAATGGATTCTGTTTGATAACCGTAAGCGCTCAGCAAGTTGGTTGGATCCTGGTTCAGCACCTAAACAATGCCCTAAACGAAAACTTACCCCTAGAAAAGTGATGGTCACTGTTTGGTGGTCTAGCGCCGGTGTGATTCATCACAGCTTCTTACCAAACGGGGTGAGCATTACTGCAGATGTGTACTGTGAAGAACTGAACACAATGATGGAGAAGCTGGCGCATCTCCAACCAGCATTGGTCAATCGCTCGTCTCCGCTGC
This sequence comes from Griposia aprilina, assembly GCA_916610205.1. Taxonomy (NCBI): domain Eukaryota; kingdom Metazoa; phylum Arthropoda; class Insecta; order Lepidoptera; family Noctuidae; genus Griposia; species Griposia aprilina. Next base: position 6,370,674 of record OU744306.1, read on the forward strand.
TCCTGCACGACAACGCGCGACCTCATACTGCACAGCAGACGGTCTCCAAGTTGCAAGAACTGGGGTTGGAAGCTCTCCGTCATCCGCCCTACTCACCAGACCTTGCGCCTACAGACTACTACTTTTTCCAGAATTTGGATAACTTCTTGGCGGGAAAAAAATTTAATACCCGAGAGGCAGTACAAAATGCCTTTGAAGAATTTGTTGCCTCCCGTCCAGCTGATTTCTTTAAGAAGGGCATCAATAAACTGCCACTGCGATGGCAAAGATGCATTGATTGCATGGGTGATTACTTCGATTAATACAAATAAAAAATTCATGAAAAAAATTCGTTTAAATTTTTTCATACAAAACGGCAATTTCATAGGTAAAGACCTATTATTAGCCTAGTTTTTAGCTCATTTACCATAAACTGTTTGGAAAAAAGAAATATAGTCAACAAAAATTGCTATGATCTGCTCCTTTTTACATATTGTTTAATATACAGGCAGGCATGGTTCTAACTTTGACTTTAAAAAGTTGAATTTCAATAAATATTGATTTACTCGCGGTTTATCTTATTTAAATGGCGTAGTATGTAGAGTTTGGTAGCTGAATTTCGCTGAATTTTTATTGATGCTTTGAGATAAAAAAAATTGTAACAGTGTCAAGCTATCTGATTTTTATTTTAAGAATGAAAAAAGTCGAGTGGTTTCGTGGGACACCCGATGGATCGAAGTGTGCCACTTGATTATTTACTACATACTATTAAGCATCCTTTCGCTGTATATTATATTACAATGAAATAAATTGACAACGTTTGAGAAAAAAGTTAATTTAAAAAAAAAAATCGTGACTGTGAAAATTTTACTTTTTTCGGTCTCATATACCGAGTATAAGGAACTTCATTTTCAAAAGGTCAGGGGTGCCGACCATCACGCAATTTCTCAAAAAAGCTAGTAAACTCTTTTTCGACTCTGCTTTTACTCACAATAACCCACTAGTGGCAGCAGCCGCCAGATACACACCATCACGCACACGACGCCCCAAACATGCACTAACAGTTAGAGACGATGACATCACTCTCTTTCAAGAGAGTGTAAAGTCAGCTCGCAAAAAACACTTTAACACACTGACATCCCGTACTCGACGGCGAGTACCTGCGCGAAGTAGAGTAATAAGACACTCTCCTCGTCCCTTGATCCCCGCCCGCCCACGCAGAGCAAGTAAATGTAAACAATATCCGTAATAATAACAACTCTCAGATGCAACAAGTCCCTGCTTGCTTAGTAACCGGTAGTGCCCTAAGCCTAGGTTCGCGTCCCACTACGGGACGCCCTTAGCTGTGCTACTTAAATTATCTAATATTTCGGCGAGAGGCCTTTCTGGTCCCACCAAAGCCCGGTGAAGCAGAAGAGGTCTCCCGCGGGGCCAACTGCAAAAACGCCATTAGAAAAACAAAAAAAAACGGTCGGTGACACTTTTCATTTGGACTGCGTAGCGTTCGGAAGCGCTGTCCGTCAGCCGTTCGGTGTAATCTGCTAAACCTGGTATTTCTGTATCTCATTATACTCTTGTTGATTTGTTAAGTGATGATTTTGTTCCTCTGATCGTAATTTTGCTAATTTTATTTATAAAAATCCATGTAATTAATTTTAGGTTAATAAATAATTATATTTTTAATTGTGATTTCACTTCTGTTCTAACCATATAATTATGTTGTTGAATATATCAATTGAAAAACATTAAACTGGACAATCCATATTTTCTTCGTAGTTTGTAAAAGAGTGACTAGATATAGTAGTTATGGTAATAACAATACGTGATATTATAAAAGCCTGGTTTTAAAGCTACTGATCTCTGCTAAAGTGGATTATTTTTTATATTCGGCGAGATCGTTAGCTTTAGAACCAGGCAGGCTCCACAAAGACAAAGTTCGACTCAAGCTTAACAAGACAGTACGTGGGAAAACGTACACCACCACACGATTACTCTGACATATTGTTATAGACAAACGTCTTTGTTACGGCGGGAATGGTGTTTTGATATGAAATGGTGATAAGGAAACATATCTATTTGGTATGAAAACGTCATGGAATTTCTTCCGTGTTGAATTTGTTTGTGTGTTTATTTTGATTTAAATAACAATGGTCGTTAAAAAAATAAACGCGGTGTGTATACGGGAAATGTAACAAACGCCTACCTTATGTTCTTTAATTTCCAAATTATTACCCTCATTAAAAAAGTAAAGCAATTCATAGTACCTATTCATTTGAAATACAGTAGTACAGACAAGCTATGGGAGACTACCGATACTTGAGATATGATACGTACCTAATGGGTAAAATGGCTTTCATTCATGGACATCCAAAAAACAAGGTTGAAAAAAGACGAAGGAAAACTAGGGAAAAAATTAGAACAAAGAAGAACGACAAATACCAAGGTGGAAAGTTAATTGTAAATTAGATATAACCCGTGCCATTAAGGCGAAAGCGTCAGGGTAGCCCACGAAATTCAAATGTTCAAAGAGAATTGTTTATTTCTGTCACTTTTCTCGTTTTCTGACAGCGCTGCCATACAAAATACAAAAAAAATAAAAATAAAACTAACATGGCGCCAATGTTTTCTTGAATTTTGACAATTCAACACGAGATTATCCAATTCCAATTCTGTCATTTAGTCGTGTGCTCGATTTTGACGACGACGAGAAGAGTAGACAAAATAATGGTACAAAAAAAAAACCAAGATAACATGGCAGTTTCATTAGATTCATAATTAGAATTGAATAGAATAGAATACTCTTTACTATGTACACCATAAAAATTACAGATATAAATGTAGAAATTTTACATAGGGTGACACAATGGGCGGTCTTATCACTTAAAGCGATCTTTTACAGACAACCTTTGGATGGATTCAAGGGAGAAGGAGAGACAATAATGCAGAGAGACAGCGGTGTACCATTTATACAACAAATGCATACATACTTAAAACATTTACTTATGTACATATAATATATACAATAATAAACATGAAACTGTTTTATGTTTATTATATTATTATTAGCAAGGAATCTAAATGTAATGATGATGTTTATGGAGAGAGGAAGTGTTTTTAACAAGAATTTTAAAAGTGCACAAAGATTGAGCATGCTTTTTCGACACGGGCAAGGCATTTCATAACCGTACTGCATGAACTGTAAAAGACTTGTCATGAAAACTGGTGGAATGCATCGGCATCTCTAGTCTTAAGTTTACCGATGACCTCAGATATCTATGTATTATGTGTGTCATGAAGGAACTTGAGAAATAAGAGGTTTCTTTAAGATAAGATGGGGTTTTAGGGTTGAACAGAATACTGTAGAGCTGAAACAAGATGTGATAATTTTATTTTACAACTAGCTGTGCCCGCGACTTCGTTCGCGTGCATGTCGGAAAACAATAATGTGTCGTTTAGAAAAGGTATAGGTACCACTTTTCCATTGAAAAGGAAGAATCTTCCGATCTTGCCTGGTGGGAAGCGCTACCCGGGGTTCTCTACCACAGCCCTTTCAAATGCAGCCACTGCGTCTTCAGGCCAAACCCCCCAACCAGGTTTTTCTTCTAATGTAACATTAAATGATTTCTTTACCTCTAAATCTGTTTGAGGAATAGACTTTTTGGTAAAATCTATTTGTTTATTTTTCAGCCACTTGGGTCCAGCCCACCACATCTCATTATTTGCCAACTCACTCGGCGCTACACCTCTTGACGCAAGATCAGCGGGGTTGTCGGCTGATTGAACATGGTTCCACCTGTCATTATCTACTAATTGAATTATATTAGACACTCGGTTGCCATCGACTTGGTTGAGCCTGTAACCAGGACAGAACCACCATGGAATCTATCCAAGCATACACTTGATGCATACTTATATCCCATAAGCCAAATATCTCGTGCAATAGCTTTACCAAAAACACCGCAGCGCAAAGCTCTAATCTTGGAATTGTCAGTTGTTTCAGTGGCGCAACCTTGGTCTTAGATGCTACTATTGTGATATGAACAATATCATTATTTCAGATAGGTCTTCATGTCCGGTCATCAGATCATCCATGTAGAACGAACTCTTAACGACAGCAGCTCCACGAGGGTATCTTTCCACTTCATCATCAGCTAGTTGGTACAAAGATCGTGCCGCAAGATAAGGTGCCGATGCTGTCCCAAACGTCACAGTAAGTAGTTGATAACTTTCTGTTTTCACACGTATTATCTCGCCAAACTATGCGTTTTAAATCTGTGTTTTGTTTGTCATTCTTACTTGACGATACATTTTTATGATATCGCCGACATCACAGATTTTGTGAGATCTCCAGCGAATGATGAGAACACGAAGATCAGGTTGTAGCGTAGGGCTGACCATCATGGTGTCATTTAAGGAGTGCCCATTAGATCCTTTGGCTGAAGCATCGAAAACAACTCTTACCCTTGTTGTATCCTTATGCTCCCTTATGACAGCATGATGTGCTAAATAAATTGTTTGACTTCTATCCTCTGTTTCAACCGTCTTCATGTGACCCATCTTCAAGTACTCATGTATGACCTTCTTGTATTCTAATCTCAAATCTTCATGTTTTGCAAATTTCCTTTCCAGTTGCTTAAATCTTATCGTAGCTTGTTGTTTAGTCTCATCGCACGCCTTCACGGTCTCTTCAATACTTTGTTTCAAAGGTAAGTGTACTACATACCTTCCTGATGCATCTCTTGTTGTTGTATTGATGTAGTGTTCTTCACATTTTTCTTCTTCCTTTGTCCATACTTTCTTAGTTGTGTAGTCTTCCGTTTCTATTTCCCAGAATTTTCTCTAAAGGTTGTTGTCTTCTTCAACGAGCCTGGTAACATGTAAACTAATAATGTTTTGTGCACAAGTAGAGTTTGAGTACATATCCCCTGATATGTCCAACCTAGATGTGTATGCTGAGCAATTATACTGCCCGGTCTTCTTAACAAACCAGATGCTATTATTGTGCCAAAAACATCAGCTCCGAGAAGGATATCGATCCTACCCGGAACATTAAAAGTAGGATCAGCCAATTTCATATCTTTAAGTTGAGGCCAGTCATAACCTCTTATTTCTCTAGAAGGTAGCCTACCAGTCAATGACTAATACATACGCCTTAACATCAATAAAGAAATCACTTTCATACCTCGACTTAATATGTAACCCTACTAAATGATTAATACAAAGTTTGTTACCTTCACCAACACCAGAGACCTCACCGGTGATTTGAGTCTCCTTCAGCCCCAATAACTCAACTACTCTCGCAATCACAAACGAAGCGTCTGATCCCTGACCCACGGAAGACGTGTGATTGTCCAGTCCTCGATGTCACGTCTACCAATGTTGTTGCTAATAAGATGTGTTGACCAGGTTGTTCTCCTCTTGAAACATGTACTGTTACCTTGCTAACCTCTTGCTTATTTGTTGTAGTTTCTTCTTTAGTTGACATTATGTCACCTGCTTGTTTCGTAAACTCTCGATGTAATAAGGAATGATGCCGCCTTTTGCATATTTTACATGTATTTGGTTGTTTACATTTAATTACGGAATGATTTGGAATGAGACAGTTGAAACACAAGTTGTTTTTCTATACGAAGCTGTACCTTTCTTCTACTGGTTGTTTAAGGTATTCTTTACAGTTAAAAATATAATGGTTTTCTTTGCAGAAGGGACAGTGCTTCTCTCCACTAGTGGCAGCCGCGTGATATGTCTTCGGTTTAATTAGTTTGTTAACTTTATTTTCAAGTTCTACAATTTCTAATGTACGAAATCGAGTCTCCATGAAGGACTTCAGCCTTTCAAAACTAGGTAAGTCATCAGAAGTATCTTCACTAATAATAATCTCCCACTGTTTCATGTGTTACAGGATCTAGCTTTGAAACAACCACATAGTTCACAATTGCATCCCACTGTGCTGTCGGTAAGCCAAGGTTTTGCATAGAATTCATACACTCGACCGACGTATCTAACAAGTTTTTCAAGGAGAAAGCTGACTCTTGAGATATCGTTTTTTGGCCAAAAAACTTTTTAAATATACAATTAGCAATGTATATTTGTTATCATACCGTTTTTTCAAAATAGATCACGCATCGGCATAATTTTCACCCGTGATGGCAAACTGGCGCAGAAGAACCTCTGCGTCTCCTTTCAAGCTGCTCTTTAGGTAATGAAGCTTTTGTACATCTTCCAATGACTAATTTCTGTGTATCAATGCCATAAACGGGGCGTGAAACGATCTCCATTCCGTATAATTTCCTTCGAAAATAGGGATTGAAATTCGTGGTAATTGAATATCCCTACTGGAAGCAGTTGGTCTCGTCTCGTCTAATTTTTCCGGTTTTTCCGAATTTTTCATGTCAGACACTAACTTGTTTAATGCAGTTTTCATTTCTCCTTTATATGTAAAATACAACTCTTTAAAATTATCGCACCTATCTTCTGCAAAATACGCTAACTGCCGTCTGTCTTTCTGAGAAACATCCGTTACCAATTCCTCGTGAACACACTTAAATTCTTTCCAATACGTCTCTAAAGTATCCATCCTAGTTTGTATATAACCCTCGGTTATTCTGTCCTTGGGTGACTTTTTATAATTCGAGTAGGCTTTTGTGCACTTTTTCAAACACATCAGCTTGAAGCAACATTCGCTTTTCTATGTTCTACATCCTTTACACTTTGTTTTTCCAATGAAAATGTATAAGAACGTAAATAGCAAACTACGACAAAAACTTTTTCTTTATTATTTATCACGTAGGTACATAGAGATTTGTGTACGTTCAAAGTTCGCGTTAAAACAGCGTCTCGATATTTTAAACACACTATTTATTATTCCACAGAAACACTTTTATATATTGTTCGTCACAAAGTTATTTCACTGTTCACTTTTGTTTACAACTTGTTCGTATTTCTTCGATTCCAATATTACATCTATGTTGCAAATATTCACGTAATTAAAATAGGTCACGGCTATACTAATCCGCTTGAAGGACCATATGTTCTGGTGAATAAGGTGCACTATTGAATGCAGGTGATTAGCGAAAGAAAAAAAAACCTCCTTTCACATTGATCGCTTTATTTGTACTAAACATTGCGTTTTGAGACTGGGCATTACTATTAGATTTTACTGGCAGTGGCATAGTCTTCTTTATCTGTAGACCCTTTTTTTCAATGTTTTTAGAAGCCTTTATTTTATCCAGTAAAGTGATTTAGTGAGTGAGTTTTTAGGATGAGAAGAATTAATGATTGAGGTATAAGCAACATCACACAAACTGTGCTCCCAATAAAAATAGAGTTATTGTAAAAAATGAGATAACGGCGTGCATTTAAGAAGCAGTTCGAGGTGATGATACTGTGCCGGCAGTATATAAGAAAGTTGTATCGTCTTTCGAAGATGAAAGGCTCACTTCCACACTCACTCACTCTCTCTTCACTTCTTGTTTTCACTTTCGTTTCAAATCTACCTTCATTTCATCAAGTAAAATGTACGGTCTACCGTTAAAGAAATAAACATTATGAAGTTGCTAAACTTTCTAGTAGTTGCTCGAGAAATAATCTTGCGCTCGCTTTCTGTGTTTGCTTTTCCGGGCGCTGTATAGACCCGATGTAGATATTTTAGCGTCTGTGCTTGAATACCAAAAAAAAAAAAAACGTTATAAATTGTAACGTTGGGCCCGGCTCTTCGATGCTTTGTAGCTTACATGCTATTCTTGGACCATGCGCATGCACGTATGTTGGAACAGAGAGGTGTGTCAGAATTGCAACTACTTTTGGTTTCGTGGTTTGATGATTTTATGTGGTTTTGTGTAAAACTTACAATAAAGTGCATACACGTATAATGTTCAGTGTATAATTGAAAATACACTGGTAAAAAATATTTATAATTTAATATTAGTAAATGACACAAAAAAGAAATGTACCCGAATTAGAGTTCGTTGCAAACAAAAACCTATACATGACATTTCACAGCACAAAGAGTAAACAAGACACTATCACATTTGCAAAGGCGTATGCAAAGCTTTGTTACAACTAAAGTTACAAAGGGAAGCTTGAGACTAGGACTTAGGCAACACAAGCTCTAAGCTATGTGTGTACTTGAAAAAATACGTTCCAAAATAATCAAAAAGCTTGGCGTCCGGAATCTGTTAACATGTTGGATGGATTATAAGAAAGACGATCACTCGGTGCCACATACATGACTCATGAGGGTGCTAGAGTTGTATAAAATAGCTGCAACGCTGCGCATCTACCTGATGCCGTGTATCAGGCAGTGGAGGACGATCCTTCTCTATCCAGGATGTAAAAATATCCAAAGCAATAGCGATAAGGATTGAACGAGGCATATTTGCGATAGTTTGAGTCTGCTTTGGTTTTGCTTAGCCTTGAATCACCTGTGCATACTGCTGGAGAATTCAGGTCTAACCTCTCGGTTGAGGAGAGGTGGTCAGGTTGTATCTCACATCCATTACATAAATGACCTAAATCTCTTTGCTTCCAGCAATTTGTAACTGATGGAGCTACTTTCAGTAGCGCTGTTAAAATAATGTAAATGTATTCAATATAACTAACACCATTGTTAGAAATACTATTTTATTACTTTATATACATATACAATGTCGTGTCTGCACTAGCTTTGTAAACTAAGATGGGTCTAAGCGTTGAGCTATTAAATTTAACAGTGGCGCATCAATTAATGAGCATCTTGCAGGGAGGGTACAACATTTTAAGAAAAATGGCAAATTTCAGGATAAGAACTCATCCCAATTTAGCATTAACAGCACCTGTCACAATAGGGGGAAGGTCCTACAATATCACGTATACCGAAGTTACCACCAACATGAAAGATATTTCCCTTCCATTGCCACTAGAGTACACATCCTCCAACAAATTAAATAATGAACACTGGAATGGGATCGCCAACCCTCTGTTCAATATCCTGTCTGCATTCAAAATGAGATACGATGAAATAAGGGTGGGTGTTTCTAGGATTCTATTAGGAAAGCGACGGAATACGACAGATTACGTAGATGTCGCCCAATATGGTCTAACTCTTGCTCATCACGTGCTGTTGGAGGGAGCTACATACAAACCTGAAAGGAGGTCCGCAATGGCTCAAATACTCGGCTCTCTTACTGCAGTCATAACAGCATATAAGTCGAGGGGCCCATACCGCACAAAGCGGGTTGAGGCGGTTAAACGGGATCTAATTCGCATCCCCAAACACACTTCAATTGTGCAATGCAATGCAGAGCAATAAGGCTGAAGAAACTGCTCCTGCTCTTAGTACCTTTACGGATGTGGTATTGCTCGCAGGAGCCCGGAATGCCCATAGAGCACTCTTCCCTCTTAACTTCGTAATATATGCTACTGCCACAGTAGAAGAGCTCTCGAAGCGTGGAATAACTAGGAATAGTAATGCAATGCCCTATAGTAGCGTAGACTTCTCAGGAAAAGGTATGTGGAATGTTTACAATATGTGTATGAGAACACAGTGGATAAAATAGAAACTACAATGGACGACATATTTGCAGGCCAAATTCTATATCATTCAGTGTTTGGGACACAAAATGAAGACCTGGGCGTTCATCAGAGTGTTACGGACACTAAAACACCATGGAGACTGCGTTCCGGCATCGCTGATAAATTCAGAAGCTCCGGTAAAACTGTTAAGAGAATCAAACTCCCTAAACAATGCTTGCACGTGAAACTCGCTCAAGCGAACATGACAGGGATGCTGACAAAGTCAGCATTTCAAATAAGGTGTAAACAAGTATTTGCTGGAAATAGGACTGAACTACACACATCAAAAGAAGCTTGTGTTGTGGTATTTTATGAAACCTAAAAAACCACATATTCTATTCTATTTATATATAGAGATATAGATTAAACATTTAGGGAACTGTTGTGCCCAGCAATTCTCGCTATAATTCGGTACCTAAATCCATGTTTTAAAGTATGAAAATGTATGACACTCATTTTACTCACATTTTATATATTTCTGAACATTGTCATCGCTGAAAAGCAAACCTTTAGTTACCTTTGATTGTTTTATACATTCAACTCTGTATTACATACTGTTTTTTTTCACCTTATAAATAATCTTATAATATTTTTATACATTGACATTTTTATTTTAAATTGTCATCTGTCAGTTTATCTTTTTCTATATAGCTAAAATGTAAAACCAATAATAAGGTCAGGTTCTGTATGTAAACCGCTTTATTGATTCTGGCCGACAATCTAATACGAAGTAATTTGATTTATGTTTTATATGTTTGAAAATGTTAAAAAATGTTGAAAATGTTGACTTCCAGAACGTCTTAAACGAACTATATAAAAGCGGCCCTCGGTCCTGGAGAGGGGCTTTTGCTTGGATCGGTATTTAACACACTTTTGCTGGTCTTTAACTTAGATTTTGCATTATCTGAGTCGTTCTAGAGCCAGTCGGTTCAGACTTGGCTCATTTTTAAAGTTATTTTTAACCATTCTTCTAGATTCATGTTTTACTTTGTAAAATAAATCCAGTGTCTGTGTTCAAACAATAAATAATAGTAAATTCAGTAAGATCTGATTCCATTTAAAGTATTTCGTGTTTGTGAACCCTACCTCCGCTCTCATTTAGCGTGGGGCTCTGCTCCCTGACAGCGGCAGGTCGCCTACACCAGGGCTATCTTCACGGCGGGGGAGCCTGCCGTCCAGCACGAGACGTGGGAGTACGAGGCTTCTGACGAAACGTAAGTGGATCTTTTCACTTGTGACACGACCTCCTCCACGGCGGTCTTGATCGACGTGACTACTACTGCTCCAACCAACGCTACTGATTGTGACTCCTAGAGCTCCTGTTCACTCATCAAGCTGGTTAAATTATTCTCGAAGCTCCTGAGAAAAACTCGTATTCAAATAATAATTTCTATAGTGTTGTGTAATTTCGCTCTAAATTAATGATGACTTAATCAAATCAAATCAAATCAAAATATTTTATTTCACATAAACCAACATGGGCACTTATGAAACGTCAGAAGCTAGGTGCACGGTTCCAATTGGTTGTTTCCTATGGAGAAGAGCCGGCAAGAAACTTCACGGTTACTCTTTTAAAAATAAGGGGCTTTTACAATGTTTCCAATTACAGTGTTGATAGATATGGGAGGACAGTGTAGGCCTGTCAAGAAGTAACATGTACTAAACAAAAAATAAAAAGGTCCACAAATCTAGTCTACAAGTTAGGTCTACAAAGTTCTCACATTCACAAAATATAAAAGAATCTATATAAAAATAAAAGCCTATTTAGACTAAATGCCATGATTGCCATTACTACTGAAACACATCGGAATCAAAATCCTATCCACAAAAGCCATAAATAAGGAGTTGAAATAAGAATCCGAAGTATATAATGTCAAATAATGAAATTATGTCAAAGAAGTAAGTAAAAAGAAACAAAAAAACTTGTAATTTGGGAACAGTTAATATACATTTACTTAGTGATGCCGTTAATGTAGTACCAGGGAAGCCAGTAGTGTAGAGCAGAAGGAATTATTGCCAAACTTCCTTGTCTTCAACGTAGTCTTTAATGTTATAATATGCATTTTTGATAAGTATACGTTTGATATGGGTTTAGAACTTTCCATCGCTAAGTTCTGTAACTGACTTTGGCAACTTATTATAAAAGCGGATACTGTTTATGAGAAATGACTTGCTTGTTTTAGTTAATCTAAATTTGGGTATTACAATTTCATTTTTGTTACGTGTATTTATATTATGGAAATCGCTTCTTAGCATTACAATAGGGTTAACTGTAATGTTATAGTGATCAATAGCAAAAGCTGATATATTTTTTAAATTTTACTTTAACAAGAAAATGTGTTTACGTTATATCTTTTTTTTTATAGAAATACACTCGTTGAGCTCGATGTGCGGCGCATTGTCATCGACCAGAAATAATTGGCGCCTATGATTTACTCGGAATGGTCTGACAATTCCATCAATAGCGAATGTTTTGTTCCTATCTGCTCTCATGGAGCCTCGATACGGGATCAAAGGCGTTCTAGTTCCAATCATAATTCCACCCCAAAAGGACACCGATTTCCCGCCATACTGAACGGTTACAGTAGCAATTCTTTGCCTTTCAGAGTCTCCAGGTCTTCTCCAGACACGGAAACGTCGTTTATCTGAATGAGTACTAATTCGCAATTCGTCAACGAAGAGACAGTTTTGCCAAATGTTCACCTGTATCACAACTAATAGGCCGTACTTTCCAATGCTATGAATTTAATTTAATGTGTTATGTTTCCGAACCGTTTGAGATATGACAACCCTAGAAGGAATTAGTCTATGACATTAAAACTACTATTAACTATTATTTTATCTATCATTTGAACGAGCAATCCGTCGTGAGTCTCAACTGGGGAGGCTTCTAAATAATAAATATTGTACTGTGGTAAGTAGTTTTATTCATGTTTCATGTAAAGAACTGACACACCATGTATTTTAAACCATAAAACATACAGGTCATCATTGCTTGTTTATTCTTACTAGAGCCATTTCCTTGGACTGGTGAAAAAAGTCTTTGTTCGTCTTTACAGTTAAGTTAAAACATGTAAACAATCGTACATTCAAACACAACGCACACTACAGTATAGCCCTACTCACTAGCATTCTAAAAAAAATACAACGGTTACAGAATACCAAGAAATAACGCCGCTTTTTGGGTTTGTTTACAAACAGTCGGCGCGCGAGCCAGCGCGCCAGATGACTGAAACCCATTTAGAAAAACGATTGATTATATTATTTATTAATTTTAACAGCGTTAAAAATTTAGTATGAAAAATGAACTAACTTAACTATGATTTTGATAAATAATTTACTAGATAATAAATATTTATGAGTAAGACAAAATATTATTATTATTTTACTTTCTATAGGAAAACTCGTTTTGTAGTATTCTCTTTGCTAAAAACTATTTTTTAACCGACTTCGTGTCACACAGCTCAGAACTATTTTCTTGGTGAACCGATTTGTATGATTTTTTATTTTTGTTGGAAAGGAAATATCTCAAGGGTGGTCCCATAATAAGGAAACCAGGATCTGATGATGGCATACTAGAGAAATAGAGGGAAACCTTCGAAAATCTTAGGGGTGACTAGTGCGTTTGTTAATTTTTTCATTAAGTATTTTAAAGCACTACAATTTAATAAGGTCTGGAGTCGATCTGATGATGGAGCCGAAAGACAGGCGAGGGGATTCCTTAACGATTTACAGCAGTTACCTTGTGTTTGGGCTTGATTAATTTGTATTGATGAGAACTTTACACCTAGATAGGTTGTGACTGTCATTAGGGGTCTGATGATAAAGACGAACGACAGTTAAGGGAACTCCTCAACGGTTTACAGTAGCTAGCTTATGTTTGGACTTAATTCATTTATATTGATAAGAACTTTGCACCCATATGGGTTATAAGTACCATTACAGGTCTGATGATGGAGACCATAGATATTCGAGAGAATTCCTCAACGATTTACAGCGGTTACATTTTGTTTGACTTACTTCATACGGTTCAATATGCCAAAATATTCAGTTCGTACAAAAATAAGACCTAATTAAGATTGAAGTTTTACATAGGATAACCACTACATACTAGTCATGCTGATGCGTCAATTTGAGACTGAATTTAAGTTGCGTAATCGCGTCATCTCTAGCAATGCTCTTTCGTTGGTTGCTAAGCAATTTATGCTTGTCAGAATGCATATGGTAAAATGGAGCTGATAGTGGCTTCACCATCAGCTCCAGTTCTTCTGGGTTTTACCAAGAGAAACTCCTCAATTCCTTGCATCGGGAAAATAAATATTTTGTAAAAGGGGATGAGCAGTTGACATTAGGCTGTTGTAACTTAGATAAATTGTTATCTAACCCACTAAAAAGTGAAAAATAAAAACTATTTTACAAAAAAAAAATACTGACTTCCAAAAAAAACACTACAAATTGAAAAATAACTTTAATTTCGGAAGTCGGTGTCTTTGGATCTGTATTTTAGTTTTATGCCACCGTCTTCCAAAATTAAAGTTATTTTTCTATTTGTAGTGTTTTTTTTGGAAGTCAGTTGTTTTTTTTGTAAAAAAATGTTTTTTTTAACTGAAGTTTTATTATTGTCAAAATATAATTTTCTGTGCACCAAATCAGTAAAAATGTCGGTGTCGGCGTAATAAAAGTTTATAACTATTCTTGTGGAAATCCGAATGTGCGAAGTTTAGAAGGAATAGCTTTTATTCGTATTGTCGATATGATTAGGTATTGTAAAGATAAGTAAAGGTTTAGATGCCATGGAGTCAATTCGAGAAAGGGTAGTTAGTTGTTAAAAAAAATATTGACAGTTGTAAAAAAAAAAATGATACCTACATTACAAATATTTTTGGCTGATCGCGGTCTTCCTATAAACAACTTACATAAAAAAAACTAGCGACCCGGCCGGCTCCCCACGGGTGTAGTTTAGAAAAAAAAACAGGTGAAAAATGTAAAAGTTACTGCCTTTGAATTTCTTTCTAAATAATATTTGCAGCTGACTTGTTTAGAAGTGACGCGCCAAAGGGCTACGTATCCCGTCGCTGAGTCTCGCTATCTCGCTCCCTGTGCACGCTCATGTATCATAGAATTCACAAAAAAAAAAAGACAAGCGATGTTTTGAAATAAAATAAAACGAAATTATTCGTTGTTAAAAAAATATTGAGTTGTTAAAAAAAAATTGAAACCTACATTACAAATATTTTTGGCTGTTCGCGGTCTTCCTATAAACAACTTACATAAAAAAACTAGCGACTCGGCCGGCTTCGCACGGGTGTAGTTTAGAAAAAAAAACAGGTGAAAAATTTAAAAGTTTTAATTTCGCCTTTGAATTTCTTTCTAAACAATATTTGCAGCTGACTTTTTTAGAAGTGACGCGTGAAAGGGCTACGTATAGCCATCCATGGGAAAAACACTCCCGCAACGTTGAATGTCTGACACCTTATGATTTGTTAATTGTAATTGAAAACAGCTTGTGGCAGCCGAGCGACCCGGTCCGTGAATAATGTTTTCGGTTGCATTAACCTTTGACATCTTCTAAAGTATTCATTGGAATTAGAATGATCTACTATAAAAGACAATTATAATGTAATGCCCAAGAATACTATCATTTAGATAAATATTAATACTGAATAAGAGTAAATAGCGTCGCAAGTAACCAATTTTTAATTAAAGTTTGAATGAAAGAAATGATTACTGTGACTCAACCATACCAGATAGAGATATGCCATCGCGGAGTTTTCTTTAGAATTTTAGTTGAACTACAATTCTCTAGTACATAATTTTTATATATTTCTTAAGGTTTAGGCTACGTAAGCCATGTAATTTATTTTTTTCGGCGACTTTGTTGCAAAATATTGTTTAATTTCTACTTACATAAAAACTTTATTACATTTTATTATATATAAAAACTTTCCGTGAAAAATTAAACCTATGGTCAAAACTGCATAAAAATCCATTGCGTGGTTTAAGAGGAGTTAGCGGATGTACAGACAGACAGACGCGGAAAGCGACTTTATTTTATATTACGTAGAGATAACTAACCAAAGCTTTATGTTCTAGATAAAGTACTTGACTTACCGTAAAGCTCAAGTCATGTATGTGTAAACTACCAAAAATATTCTTGGCTAATATGGATAGAGTCATTCCCAAGCTGCCACGGATTTTATAGAAACCGGGAGAAAATAATTTAATTATCCACGACAAATGTGTTTTTGAGTGCAACGATATATTTGACTTATATTGCTGGTCCTTTGCCGGAGAAACATTTACGGTCCGTAACCAATAAAATACCTACTTATGATTATTACTTAGTTGTTTATTTACATATTTAATCTTTTGGTACGAAATATTTGCTTTTAGATTAAGACTTCCTACCATTTAAAAAAATCATAGGATCCAAATTAATTAAAAAAAATATTCAATTGATAATACTTTTCTAGATACGACTCTGGAATGACGCCCAGATTCTGATCTCTGTTTATTACCTAATGTTATTCATACAAAAGAGAGATTTTAGAGACGTTAAGCAAGTAAAGAATTTCGCGGTAATCAGGTCCCTACCAGGGCCTTTCAGTGGAGCCAGAAGCCATTAGAATAGAAAAAGCAGATAAAGCATTTAACTATCTTTGTAGCCATCAAAGAGAAACAAAACGATAAGACAAGTGGAAATTCCATCGACATTGTCTTAAATATTAAGATCATTATTTACTCAATCCAACAAAGAAACATGTCGTCTTTATTAAGCAAGTTTGTTGGGGAGACTACGCGCAGAGTCATTAAGCCCTTAGCAAAACAAGTTAACACATTGAAGGAACCTCGTCTCGTTGTACAATTTGCCAACAAGCCATGCAGTGACAACTTAAATTTAATTTCACTTTGGACCCTTACCATTAAAACATCTTCCAAATCAGGTTTTATTCACCTATGGAAATTAAGAAGCAGAATAAACCATTTTGTTTTAAATTTATGTAGGCAGCCATTTAGACATGTTTTTGTTCGTCAATTTTTTTTTTCAGATCAGCCAGAGACTAACTTTACAGTTCAAACAAATTCTTACTTCGAAAAATTTAGTGCAAGTATAGCAGACTGAGGGGTGACGAATATTTTGATGACGGTATTATCTAATTTGCAATATGATTTCAGTAATATAAGTTATCGATTGAACCAACTTTAATTATCTTAGTTAAAAACATTATCTAGCTATTTTCCAAAACCATAGATCATACATAAAAAGGCAAATAGTAGTGGTACAATAAAGGTTTACGTCTTACTTGAGTCGGAACCATCCAGAGGGTAGCAAACTAAGTTTTGTTCTTTGTTTCTTAACAGCCTGCCACATGATTTATGTCTCCTTAATTTGGAACATTATTAACAAACATTGCAGTAAATTTAATTATGAAAAATATTTTGCACTGCAGACCCACCGTACAGTACCCACCTCTAGTGGTACGGTGGATTTTAAAGTTATAGGTTGACCGATGCGGGCTGTACCGCTCCTTAGGTATGTGCGGCGAGGCGGGGGGCGCGACGCCCCGAGCGTTGACGAATAAGCGGGCTGTACTGCCCCTCCGTCTCGCCACGCACATACCTAAGGCGCGGTTCAGCGGTATCGGTCAAGCTATTAATGATACCACTGTATGAAGTGACCGTAGTGCTGTGCTGATGTAGATATGCGGGCAGGAAATTATAAACAGTTATATCGCATAATAATTATGTTAATGACTCATTAATTAGTTAGGTACTTAGGAAATGCATAATTCCACTAATCAAATCGGGCCCGGGCAAGAATTGATGCAGCAATATTGCACATTAAGTACCGCGCAATAAGAACTCTTAAGTTACACCTACATACATGTAGTAACTGCTTCAAAGCATTCGTGACAGTTCACTATTACATTTAACTGAATGAAAATCTTTGGAGAACTGTAAAACTAAGAAAAATTTTGAATTGAATTGTTGTTGAAAATAGTACATAGAAATAATGGACGATACTGAAATAGATTTCATCCAAATAAATGGCGCAAAGGCCCTTCTTTGTGGTAAATACCATAATCATTGCCACAAAACTTGTACATGTTATAGCGGTGTTCATCGTAAAGTAAAAGTAAGTGTTGTGGCACTGTAACGATTGGAAAGATAGTGTTTGATTAATTTTTCTTATTAACAAAGAAACAACTAAGAAAATTTAATTAATCTATATAATATATATATTATATAAAAATGAATCCCTATTTCCCTTGGTCTCGCCATCACGCGTGAACGGCTGGACCGCTTTCACATTTTTTTTTTGTTGTGTTCATTATTGTCAGGAGAAGGATCTTATGGAATAAAAAATTAAGGAAGTTGATCGGAACGTTGCAAAATTTAAGAAAACTT
This sequence comes from Griposia aprilina, assembly GCA_916610205.1. Taxonomy (NCBI): domain Eukaryota; kingdom Metazoa; phylum Arthropoda; class Insecta; order Lepidoptera; family Noctuidae; genus Griposia; species Griposia aprilina. The sequence continues at coordinate 6,388,614 of OU744306.1, forward strand.
AACGCCAATATTAATTTTACATAACTGTCAGTTGTTTGAAATAACTGTCAGCGATGGACAGGATGCGCGCTGCAAATATCGTATAACACAGATGGATCGGTTGATAAATGAGTCGATAGTTTTAGTTTTAGTCAATAGTCAAAACTAAAACTAAACGACATATGTCATTCATAGTTAAGACAGGACAACGTCTGTCGGGTCAGCTTGTGAAAAATAAAAATCATACCCGTGAAGTAGATCCAGTAAGTAATGAAATATTGAATGAAAAGTGTAATTTGCGAGAAATTTTCATCTGATGAACCTATTGAACAATTAATTATATGACAAGAAAAGAGATTTTAAAGACATGGGGATGAATTTTGCAATTGGAAAATATCCTCGGTGTGAAGGCGTGAAGCACTTTCTTCAGAACGCTAGGAACAAATCTGCACAAGTTTCGAAAAGTGTATCCCACGATTTAAGTGAAATAGAAGTTCCAGTTCCAGTAATAACATTTCGTTTTTGCAAATTATTACGGTGACGAGTCAGACAAGTAAAACCGTATTACTTATAGCTCTTTGCTCGAAATAATCGCGACAAGTAACTCCTAATATTGTGGAATATTTTGTTGAGGGTAGTTTTTATAGCTGCCCAGAACCATTTTACAACTATATAATATTCATGGTGACATGGGAAGTGATGTAGTGTGGAAACTACTAAACCGCAGCCCTTAATATTCGCACATAATGACGGACTAAAAAGTAAGTTACATTATTTTGTTTAACACGATACGTAAAGTTCTCACAGTAGTCTGTGTGAACTTCTATTCCACAGAATACTCTTCTTCTTCTCCTATAGTACTCTATGGCGTTCATCGCTGCTCTTTCGTAGTCGAAAGAGCAGCGATGAACGCCATAGAGTATTCCCAAATATTAGATTGCGAGGGTGCAATTACCATTGAACTCGCAACATTTGGAAGAACAGTCTTTTGGATGTACGAAAAATAAACCAAGTCGAAGAATAGTTAAGTTGGCGAGTGCCTTGCAACTACGTCCTGACTGTGAGATTCAACATGGCTTTGAGTATGTGAAATCTGAATCTGACGGCATAGTAAGAAAAAAATATGAGAAACATGTTGGTATAAGTCGCATTCATCTACCTACTGTAATAAGCGTATTTGGTGAACGCCATAGAACCAGGATCATTTTAGAGATGTGCCACTTCAAAATTAATAAACATGTCAACAAGAATACTGTGTCATTAATGCGATTACTCAAAGTGTTGGTAAGTTATTCAGAAGAAAGGATCAAATTATCAACGATGACTTCATTACTGACGTACAGTTACAAATTATAAATAAAGAAATTTCAATCAGTCACGTATTATAAAAATTGCGCAACTAACTAATTACTAAATTAAATTGTTCAAATCAAATCAAAAATATTTATTTGCTAGAATATGGTACATAAGGTGTTATAGTAAATTTGTTTCAGCATATCCTGCCATAACATGGCGTGCAAATGTTTTCACAATAAGCGACGTCAATTAATCTAAGTTACAAATTTCAGATTCTATTGATTGTTGTCAGAAGTGGTTGTAACTAGCTGGTGGTATCGTTTAACTTTAACAAACCCACCGTACCACCCGTACGGCCAGGGCGCGGTGGGACTGCAGTGATATTTTGGTGATTCATCAAATTAGCTGTTTTCTGGTTTCATTTTTAAATAACTCTTTGAAGTTGAGATGTTTTGGGTAACGTAGACATTTAAAATAGACAGTTGTTTTTCAAACATAGAAATTTCTGAAGGCCAAGATTAAATGTTTGTTCGTAGGACGTGATATTACAAAAGTTTCGCCATATTTCCAGTTATTTTCTTCAGAACAATACATACCTCTAAAAAAATAGAGGATTTTTACAAAACAACTCATTCCATATCAGGATTTTTGGGTCCTAGCTATGAGTTAATAACGACAAGCATAGGTACAAGCGACTTACCGAGTTGTAGGTCGTAGGTTCGAACCCAGACAGGCGCTTTACTTTGTGTAAATTATTCTATCGCCACTGCTTTCAAAAACGGTGAAGGAAAACATCGTGAGGAAACCGGCATGTCCTAGAACCAAAAATTCGAAGACATGTGACATCTACCAACCCGCACTGGGCCCGCGTGGTGGATTACAGCCCGCTCCCTCTCACCGAGAGGAGGCCTGTGTCCCAGCAGTGGGAACATTATAGGCTGATTATGCTATAGGTACAAGCATTTACAACACAATAGTTTTGTGTTGCAAAAAACTCAAATCATAATAATCACACGCTCAATTTTCTTTCTTTTTATTTTTACACATAATTTTTCTGATTTTTCGTATATCTACTGACCATGGTGTGTTTTGATAAGTTTAATTTATGACGAATGTTCACTAACACAACAGAAAACCAACATTGTGTTTTGCAGTGCCCTTGACAAAGTTTATGTACAAAAACCGACAGTTATTAAATCTAAGCAAACAGTGTGGTTTGCATGAGAGCAAAAAAATAAAGATATAGAAAAGCGAATGATAAACAACAGCGATATTAATAATTTTACCGTTGCAAGGCTAAGACAAATAAAAAGGAAACAACAGTATTTTTTTCATATGTCCTCAACTCATTACTACCCTAAGGTTGGACGTTGAACACTGACATGTGATAAAACCACAATATATATTTGTCCATGTAACATTTATTAAGATAGTTTCAACCATAGTAAAGTTTCAACTGCATGGGATTTTTTGTCAAAAGTTGTGAAGCAACTACGAGAGCGACTATACACTTCACTACGTTTCCATCAAAGTCCCGAAGTGATGTTCGACAAATTCATTTATGTGTAAACACATGCTAACGTTCAGATACACCAATGAATATAACGGTAATGAGATTCCTGATAAAACCCGTTAAATTGACGTCACTACTGATTTCGGTGCTGTTTGTTTGGCTACATTAATTTGGCCATCATCGCTACTCGTAATTGGCGACAGTTCATTAACTCTTGTTTCGTTTATTGCAGTTTTGAAAAGTGGATTTAATTAATGAGTTGGTATGATGAAAACTGTACAGTATAAACAAACTTTGTTCTGACCAGAACATTCCAGCGAGATGAGAGGTTGGATCGATGAGGCAGGTAACCCCGGTTTGCATATTTACAGTTTGACTGGTGCAAACACGCAGCTATACAAATGCATGAATCAAAATGAGAACTCGGAATGTATTAAGATTATTATGCCGATTGCACAATATAAAAACCGATCCTGGTCAGATCTGTAGAAATATATTATTATACATCAGATGATGATAGTATTGCACCATAGCTCAATAATAAAGTTCGTAAATACATGAACGAATGCTTTTTACCGACGAAACGAATGTCGATGCCGCTTGTGGCCGATTCCTATAATTTACGGACCAATAATGAATCAAATACCTCATAGCTTTGCATAGTATACCCTCCCATATGGAAGTAGCTATCACATGACAGGTAAAATTACCTTACGAATCTATTTATATGCCCAGTTTGCCACCAAAAATGCTACCATTGGTAAGCAAAATGATTCGTTTTTGTTTAAAGGAACCGAGTATTAGAAGCATAATACTTAAGGGAAACGCCAGAGTAGCCCGTGAAATTCAAATTTTATTACGTTTGTTGCAATTTTCAGGGCAGTGTTAGGTTGTATGTTGAATAAAGTATGATTCGCGACCGTAACAAGTATGTATTTACAGAATTAAGATCATCAATACAACCCCCCTCTGAGTACATGTAACCCTATTGATTGATGTTTCATGAATTAGTCATTCAATAGAGTTATACTTGTTACGGTCGCGAATCATATTTTGTTCAATATACAAGTCGACACTGAATTGCAAATTGCAAAAAAACGGTTAGAAATTTTGAATTTCGCTGGCTACCCTAGCGTTTCCCCCTTAAATAATAGATACCCAGGAAATACTTAAACAACTCTATATGTTTATAGTGAAAAGAAGCCGGGTTCAAATATCAAACAAAACTAACCCAAGCAACCACGGAATTCGATGGACAATCAAATTATCAGTGGAAGACTTTTGATACAATACAAACATAAAATCCATCGTAGTCAATTACCCATTGTATTTACCCGGTGCTAAGCTTTGTGGAGCTGATAGGTCGCAATCCATTTCTGATTACAGTGCGGATTCAATTGGCGTGTTCCAACAATGCGGTGTGTCAACACTGCGTGCCGCTTCTATACAGCGCATCGAGAATTTATAGCGACACTGTGTTGGAATTGGACAGCGGCGGTTAAAGCTAGATTACAAATACTTTAGTGCCACAGTAGAATTTCACAATCGTAGCATAGATCTGGATGCAATTGGTACGCAATGGGAAAGCTATGCAAAAGGGAGGAAGCCTGTAGGTATTTTCTCATCCAAAGTACTATAAAGGTTGCTCTGCCAAGTTTATAATAGGAGTTCAATGACAGTACAGCGTCGTGTAGTTTGTTATATTCCCTGAGCTGATAATGCAATCTTTTCCAAATTATTTTTTTATCTGCCATGGGTCTAGTCAGGTCAGAACTGATCTATAAACGACAAAAGCACAAGTTTGGTTTTTAAAAAACTCCTCTGCACAGAAGACCTTAACAACTAAATATATTATTAACAAAAACATTACCTACATCAATAACGCTTAACACAAATACGGTGACATATTTTTCAAAATTAAATGTGAGTACACTCGACTCAGCACTCAAGATACGAAATTCAGGATGGTTTATTTTACGAACGCTATTACTATTATTCACAAAAATAACTAAAATTGATGAAAACCGATACTTATGCACTTCGATATTCAAGAACAAAATACTCACACGTGTATCGCACAATCAAGTTAGTGGAGCGGACTGTTTCAAAGCATCAATTAGAATTATCTGCGTTCGACAACACTGCTGAAATTAGGAAAACTGGATACCTACTCTAGCAATGATATACGACAATAATATGTGTCAATTGAAATATAGGCAGCTTGGAGAAGCAATACAAAATGGTCATTGATTTTGTGGAAAAGCTTTTCGACGAAAAATCGATTGGAAAAATGACGAAACAAAAGGATTAAATATGTTTAACATCCTAATATAAAACGTAGAGAACCACTTTTCGCTTACTTTTTGCCGATGATTATTTTGATTTCAACACTTTTGCATTAATTAATAATAATTACATGATAAATGCACCGTTTACAATGAAAATCTTTGAACGAAGACGCCATCACATTCAATTCAAACAAAGAACAAAAATCAGGATGGTCACGACCTGTAGGTTGAATGAAACAGTTATCGGATATGTCGGGCTATAAAAATTGCTTGATTGAAAATATGTTCTTTATAATTTTATCAATTTTGTATCATTTACGAATTATATTTCGAAATAGGTGGACGTAAAAATAAAAACAAAAAAATTGTTGTAGTGAATAATTTTTTTAATAAAAATTATATAGGTAACTAAGTAGAGTGTAACTTTAATATTTTATGAAAAGGTAAATAAAACTAAACTGAAACTGGACGAAAGTAAATTATCAAAACTATAATTTGTGTTTGTAACTTTGTTTTAAATTTCAGCACTAAAATAGTAGGTAAAGTAGGTAACTGTTTTTTCACCCTACTCCTATTTTTTCTTTTTCTGATAACTTTATGGTTGCAGGGGCTGCGAGTATTAATTTGAATAAATGAACATCTAAGATTCTCTAAATATCTAATCTTGAAAAAAGGTTGAAACGTACAGATTAAAATGGACACTCCCAATTATACCCGCTGATAATTCGGGGTGGCGCCACTGTCAATAGTTATGTCGAGTTTGGTTCTGACTGGTTTCATTGGGCTTACAAGACCTAAAGCGCGGTCAGTGTCGGATTGCATAGAAAAGAAAGAGACGCGCGATGACACAACGCTGGTAATTTATTGCAAAATATGAAGCAATTATGGATTTACAAAAAATCTATTCATTGGACTAAAAAATTAAAACACTATTACGTTAGCATGTTGCTTGTAGAATAATCTGACAAAAAATCTGAATGTTTGCGTGTATATTAGTATGGTTTTTACTCGTTAAAAAATTTTTTTTGAGGTATCTTAGTGATTTTTTTCTATCATATCAAGTTAATTGTATTATATTTTCAACACACTATCTAACTAGCATATATCCTGCAGATTATCATATATTTTTCTGATTTTGGTTACTGCAGTGGATCATATATTTTTAGGCATTATAAATTTGCGTTTAGGTCATGTAGTCCCCTTAACGGTTAGTGTCGAATGATAATGCCAAACGGCAACAATTAATGGTGGCTGTTCAATGGATTTCTAGTAAATGGATATAATTATGAAGATTGGGAGATCGGCTGATTAGACTTCTTATAATTACATGCAATGTAAGTGTTTCTGAAAAACCAATATACAAGATTCAGTGGGTACTGCATGTTTTTGATCCTGTAAATAAACGCACAAAGTAATTGAAGATATGCAAAATATGTTTAGTGGATTAGTCTGAAGTCTGAACGGAGAAGATTTAGTGCAATCGGGGTTCGCTGAATGAACCTTCTTTTAACCTTTGAACGTACCTATTTACTCGAGCTGATTAATTAATTTGGTAAAAACAGGGTTTTATAATCAGAAAACACTATTATTCAAATGAAAATTTACTGACCCCTGAAACTACGCCTAACAGTATATTAAACAGCTTACAATTCCATGACCACAGTGTTGTATAAATATTCTAACGTATCCGCACTGTGTACGTACCTTCACAGCCAAGATACGTTACATTAGCCCCTAAGATCACACGCTCGTAACATATAGTCGTCAAAAACAAAAACAGTAATTGTAGGTGAAATCGGCTTGGGATTTTATGAGATGAACCACGCTTAACAGTACGTTAAAAAAGCAGTGCAGCCAATTTACATCGAAACCATAACTACGAGTATAATTATCGTGAACCAGAAAGCGATCGCCGCTTCTAATACATACAATTTAATTTTCTTCTGTTACGTACGGACTTGAATAGTACTTAGGGTTGGCATTAGAAAGCCACACATAGTAATTACGTAGCCGTACATAGTATGTAGTTATGCTCTTTAAACTGTTGAGCAAAAGAGTTCTACTGGGGTCACAACGTTATTTATTAGCCCTTTACAATACTTATGGGATATAAAAGGTGAGCTATTCTTTAGAACCTCCATACTTTAATCTGAGCATGTGGTAATTTCTGTCTCCTACCTTCATTTTATGTAACCTTGCTGACTCTACCACTGGCTGTTTATATTCCATTCGTTAGGCAGTCTTCAGGACTCGAAACATGTTTATTTTTAGGTATAGTCACTCGTATTAAGTACTTAAGTCTTCTTTGGTCACCCCAATGTCAGACTCCGTTGGTCTCTGTGGTGTTCATCCCATTTCCTATAACCAGGGGGTTCTAGGTAAAAAACCTGACATGAGCTGACCTATCGTCTTTACATATAATCATAAATAATTAATGTTTACAAAATATTGTATAACATTATAAAAGAGTAACTATGGAGTTTCTTGCCTATTCGTCTCCACACGAAACTACGTTATGGAAGGAAGCACCAAGAATCAATTCTATTTTCTTGTAAATTTTGACGTTCAAAAGTGCCTTTCAATGGCCTATTTGAAATAAATTATTTGACTTTGACCTTGGCTGATTAACAACTCGTTTAGTAAGGTATCTGTAGAAGGTTGGAAGATAGTCAATGATACTGCTGCGTTTAAGGTAAAATAAATGTATTTAACGGACCAAAGGTTATAATATAAAGGAGCGAGGGAGCACACGCTATGACCGCAAATCATGTACTAATAATTGCTCAATTAATTAATTAATTAATGAAGTTACGTGAAAATGCTTAGTCGTCGAAAGTACAGTATCAATATTGTCATAACTGGTTTAGATATTAAGAGATTTCTCAATTTATTTTTTCTTCGTCGCTTTTATGGATAGCTCATCAGATGGAAGAGACAGCCCTGACCAACTCGACAGGTCCAATTTACTTTGGGGTATATTGGGCAGTCAAATAAATGAGAATTACGAATGGTAGTATTTATGTAAAACAGGGCACCTTTTGCCCCATATCCCTTACCTTTATGTCTCGTAAATTTGCAACTACTCCCTTCCGTGATTTAGTTTTATGCCAGAACATTTTGAGCTGGATTAGTTATATTGATTGCACTATCTTGTTCTACTAGATTGTAAAAGGTGGCGGGAAAATGTGAACATTTCATGTTCTCAAATGTCACGAAGTTCGCGGTAAAGACTTCGATAAGGTATGTCCTTACATACCTTTACTGATTCCTGTATTCCCAACCGTGACTCTCCTGATAGGCGACTGCAACTACCAGTTCCACTAGCTAACGTCTTTAATTAAACGTTTATAATGGGTAACCATCCACTACAGCGCCGTGAATCAGGATCTGACATAGGCTAAGATAATCTAAATCTTCGATCAAAAATATACTTAAACGAAGATCGGAATCCTTGAAAAACTATCCAACAGTCTCCCCGAAAGGGACTACACAAACATACAAGCAAACTTAACAAAAAACTTATGTAAATTTATTTCCTTCTACTCCCAGGAACCAGATAATACACTTTCTACCTCGTAAAAATAAGGAAAAATAAAGCGAAAATTCGGAGCGGTACATACACATCTAGCTAAAGATGTATAGCTACCATAAATTGCTTATGGGTTGAAGAAACCAGGCGGAACTAATGCACCTGTCGGACTCACGTATAACGGAAACCATGTTCTTATTTATCTTGACGATATTTCTGTAGGTGGGGTTGATTAAGTTCAAGTCATAACAGATTTGAAGAAGTGCTTTTTATAATAATGTTGCGTCTTGTGAGGTTGTAGACATGGAAGTTATTGTTTTTACTGAGTAGCAAACAAGCAGCCAGACTACCGGATGGTAGGTTGTTACCGCCATGTATCCGGTTTCTGCATTATCTAAGACATCACGAGCGCATTGTCATCTCAGAGACAGCTGAAACGACTTATGTGCCTGTAGTTGCAACTCAGATAATATAATTATAATGTAATTCATGACGTGGTAAATACAACAGGGCTCGTGTCTAAGTAATAACTGCCACACGGGTCGATCCATCAGATTTACATACTGAGAGGCACGGGGGGCCCTCGAAAAACACGTTAAGCGGTTGGTCCCGGCTGTCATTCTTGGAACTTTGACAGTCGTTACGGGTCGACAGAAGCCCGGAAGTCTGACAACCAGTAATACCAAAGGGTATCGTGTTACCCAGTAACTGGGTTGTGGAGGTAGTATTCAGTAGCTGGTATTCAGCTGCATATGGTTACACTGGAAGCCGACCCCAAAAATAGTTGGGAAAAAGCTCGGCAGAAGATGTTGATAGTAAATACAACAAAATACTCAACTACGCGTCATCAAATAGACAATAAAATAAATATAAAATATAAATAGTTCCAAATTAGCAAACAGGCAATAACCATAATAATAACAAGCGGATTTTGACACCATACAATTATATAGGTTTGTATCACAGTATGGAAATTAAATAAAACTCGTCACGCACAATTACACTGCCGTTTTTCAACCTCAAAGCTCCCAAATCATCGGGATAAAGGCGTCAATGTACAGGATACTTTATGAAAACGGTTTCGTATCGCAACGATTTTCCTCCAAGAGGTTAGAGGTGCCGTATCTTCAGTACGGCTTCAGCTTTCGGGCTGAGCGGATGTGTGCGGGAACGAGGCGATTTTGCACCTCAAACTTTTGAATGCAACACACGCGATGGTATTTTTCTCGGAAAAAAAATAGTTTTTTGTGATTTTTGACTGTGAATGGATTAACAAGTATTACGTGTGTGGTGATTGACTTGTGTTTTGTTAACTTCAATGAAACAGTGATGAAAGAAGAATATTTGTTTTATAATGAGTCCCGGAACAACGTTTCGGGGTATCCCGGTTTAGGTAAATACTCTTTATTAATTTTCCTTTTCGTTTGGTAATTAAATTCATTAGTAAGTAGATAATTATTCGTTTGAACTTATACACTAATAGGTACCCCAGTGATCATTTCAAATGGTTTGTTGGTAGTCATCGAACTATTATAATATTAAAATTAATGACTGTTTAGTGTCTATTGTATTTTTTTTTGTTGATATTAGTGTTTACGAGTTTTAATAGCCCTACAGAAACATATCGATTGTTAAGCAATATCTGCTACTTTTTTATTAATTTTACCGTGAAATAGTAAAACTTAACATTTCGAACAAAAAAATCTTCGTGGTCTATTCTGATTTATCGCTGAAAAAACTCCTTAAAAATTCAATCGTCAAGTTATTTGCAAATACGATAACAGATATTTCAATCATGAAATTACATCTAAGTTTGTAAGAAGCATGACGTAGGACATCGTCTGAATCCCATTATTTGTAATCCCTTTGAAAAATAACCATTACATCATCTTCTACTATGATATAGGCCTACACACATTATAAAAATGCCTACGCAATATTGTAGACACACCCAGTTTAAATGTCGTTAGAATTAATGCTCTAGCTTTTTGGAAACCTGTAATACTTGCTCAAATTGTGGCTCACAATTCTAAACTGAAACCAAACATGCAGATTTTATTTTCTTGTTTCACATAACTGTAATGTATTTCTTTAAACATTTTTTTTCGGCAAATGCCTTTTATAAATAATAAAATAGGTGCCAAACTCGTAGCCACATTCTGGGCTGAAAAGATAGGTACTTTACATTGCCATCGACACGCTAACAAGAAGAATAATAAGTATACAATTTTCAATTTTTTCCTGTCTTTACATATTCATGTTTAATCTGGCTATTGTTGTTTTTGTCGTCATTTATTTATCCCAACAAAAACACAGCGGCTAATACGTACATTCATATCCTAAAGTTTTAGCTGCTAAATATGGTTTCACGTTCGTCACAGTTGAGCGTAATATCCCTATCGCTAATCACCATTCAGGCGGAGGCTGATGGCGGCAAGTGTCTTGTGCCATTAGCTGTTGCCACTCACTCATACTCGTGAAATCGCTTAGCTAGGAATAATAATAGAAAAGGTGGTTACAATATAATATTTATTTATTTATATAAACATGGAAGACTTACAGCTTAAAAACTTAATGAAAAGGAAACCATATTCAGCAGGAAGTCAATTACAAGGTCTTCGCGTGTAGAATTAGACTGGAAAATATGTGCGCACACAACAGCAATACGTAATACATATTAAATAATTATATTCTTAACGGAAAACCTGCAACCTTACTAGTGGTCATTGTAAGATTATAATAATGTATGGAAGTGAAACACGATCAAGTGATTAAAAAAATTGCCGTGGCTCCTTTAAAAAGAGTTTTTACAAATTCATCTCCTATGTGGTAGAGTGAAGTGGCATTGAATTTCGTATGCGAAAGAAGTCGCTGGTCGTAGAATGTAGGGAAGATATCAATACGCTGTTTTTTATCAGTGTTGGTTAAACATCCAATCGTTATACATAGTTGTGTTGGTAGATAACCATTTATGCACGTATATGTATAGTAATCGGTTACTCAGTTGTGGAGGAGGATATCGGGTTATCCAGTTACTGCCATTGGTTGTGGAGGTCAGATAGGCAGTTGCTCTATGTAAAATACTGGTATTCAGCTGCATCTGGTTAGACTGGAAGCTGACCCCAACATAGTTGGAAAAAGGGTAGGTAGATTGATTGAGGTATAGTTATCGGCTAGTGCCAATACACACATTTTCATATTTGCATGGATAACAACCAAACTTTAGCTAATGAATCCACAATAATATTATTTTTTCAGATAGGTTAGAAGGGCCTACAATGAATAGGTTTATCAAGCTACATGTCAGACATGAGGCTTGATAGATCTTCCTCTAATTGGATGCTGTGTTTTTGTTTTGTTTTGTTTTTTGTACTCTTGTGTGTTACTACTAACACAGTTTGTAAGTTTTTTTTTTGGTAATACTAACACGCTATGGGCCTTCGATGCCTGAAAATAAACGTTTTTTTTTGTTTTTTTTTTGGTTTCAATAATTCCAACTAAACCATACACACTTTTTTTCAAGGGAAGCATTATACATATACTACAGGTACATAAGACTCATAAATAGGCTGTGAAATTCTGAATGTATGTTCAGTATGTACCCCATAATCTATGCTAGTTTGTTACTTGCTTACCTGAACCATCAAACCGATTTTAACTAATGAAAAGTGTACAGGTTTTGGATTTGTCCTGATATCGAGTGTCTTACCTTCTTTGACATCATAAAATGATCTACTAAAGCTGTATTTTAGATTCCAGTATGGGACTTTTTTGTGTTCGTTCTTTTTGCTTATCCACGTCCACCGCTTGACTGAGGCTTCTCTTTTCTTGCGCCATAAGTCGATTCTTCTCTAGAAGTGAAGAAAAGACGTTAACGAACCCAATTTCTGCTAGAGGCCTACCCGTTAACTTTTGAGGTGATGTACTATCCCACGTATATTTAGATATTTCGGATATGAATTTCTGGTACAATAATCGAACAACCAATCCGGGTGGGTTCCAAACCGGGAAAGTACCAATGTGACTTTTTCAATTCATATGTACTTTCTAAGTTTATCTTGGATATTACTCACATATTGTGAGGAAATCTAGACTAATTTGAAAATCGCCTCACCTTTCTTGAGCTAGCGTGGTGATCAATGCTCGTGCATTGCTCAACGCTCCTTAAGTTCTGAGCTGCACGTTTACTGACAAATGCGTGCACTGGACACTGGACTGGACAGGTCCACTCAATCTTCACATGGTCTTCAAATGATCTGACCAAGATTGTGTTTGTTTCGGTCTTTCTTCTCAAAGAAGTCAGATAGGAAACGCCCGACCTCATCTAGTTTTTAAAATATGATTGGCGTGTAAAAATGTTAGTACAAACTTACTTACAGAAATAAAATCATTTATCATTTATCGTGCCTTCTCTGTATGAGAAGAGGCATTTGCCCTTTAGTGAGACAATAATAGACTGGTATTATAGTCAAAGAAAAATATTGAAACACAATATTTTGGTTGTTGTTACGAAAAACAACTAACGCCTGAAATATCCTTTATATAAGAAACGATGGAAGAAATTGTGTAAAAGATGACATGGCTAGAAATGAGGTGAATACTGAATAGTGTGACGGCTGATGTAAATGCATAGCAGATAAGAAGATATGCTGCACCAACTCCAAATAAACAGGGATTATGGAAGAAGTATGACTAATGTTTTGTACTTAATTATTGTTTGTTATTCGTCTTCTAATTTCATTTGAGTTCATAGAACTTCTAATTCCTGTTGCTATTGTAGGTTAGCGTTGAGGTTAACTGCTCAGCAAGCCTAGAAAAAAACTTTTCTGCTAGCGTTAACGCCAAACGCTAACGTCAAAATGTATGGCAATGACATTACCTGTGGAAAGGACACGTAATGTCACGTGTTAAGCAATTGTCAACTCCATACAATATGATTTTTCCAGTGGCGTTAACGCTTACAGAAAAGGGATTTTGTCTAGGTTGCGCCGTACGTACATCTACATACATACTAAAAATTAAATGCTGTTCGTTAGTAAGCGCAAAACTTGAGAACGGCTGAACCGATTTGGCTATTTTTTATTTTTAAATGTGCGTAATAGTCCGATTCCGGTTCTTGTAGAAAAAACACTGAAAATGTGTTGGGAAAATTGTAAAATTCGGGAAAACTGAAAGTACATTTTCTAAGGGATTTTTTTATGAATTATAGAAATTCGGACAGGACAATGTCTGCCGGATCAGTTAGTATATGACGGAGACGGTACATGTCTCTCTCGTTATTATCAGCCATATTTTAATTACTGTGAGCGTACTATGGGTAATGTTGGTTATTGCGCAATTGAAAAACCGTTTGCAGTTCAAATCAAATTATAATGTACGACAAAATTAATCACACTTGCGAATCACACACTGTAGGTACACGACATAACTATACGGAACGCGCGACAGTTTCTAAACGTCTTCACTGCTTACCCGTCAACAACAAACTCTGCTTTTCCTCTGCTGAAGCGTGAGCGTTATAGACTCTGTCCAGCGCCACCTAGTGGCACCGGCGTCCCGATTAGTCAAGTCAAACGATTGATTTAACGTATTTCCGACATATAAAATACGTATTGCTCGTTGGGATTTTCAAAATTTCTATGACTGCTAGACGTAGGCCACATGACTACAATAAATTGTAGATTGATGATTGTTATTGTTGTTGTTGTTGTTGTTGTTGTTGTGAAAGAAAGAAAGAAAAATATTTTATTTGGAACACGCACATGAAATACAAAGTGTAAAAAAATTAATAAAAAAGGAGCATTTAAAACTAACAAAATTAACAATAAAAACAACAATAAACAATTAATAAAAAATAAAAAAATAAACCTGTGCGAGGCCAAAAAGGCTCCTATCTCAGCATAAAGCTGCGATATTTAAGAAAAAATAAATTTCAATGGCTGTATTGTCAGTTACCCAATTACGGTAATAATGTAACATAATTTCACGCCTGTATTCCCCAAAAGGTTAGGCAGAGGTGTACCTATACTTAATACACCCACATTTCGCTAGATTATTATTTTTATGCCAAAAATGAAAAAATAAAATAAAATAAATATTAATCTGCATACAGTTAGTAATAATGAAGAAGTTGTTGCGATATTTCGATATAGTAGCTTCAACGTAGACAACATGTCAGGATTTACGTAAAATGGTTTGGTCATGAGTCTATGACCAAATGTATGAACGTGAACGAGGCAAAAGGAGTATGTAAGGATCGTAGCAGGTGGCGTGCTGTAGTGTCTGCATACCGCCATGTGAAGAAGGCGTGAGTTTATGTATGTACTAGCTTTTTCCCGCGGCTTCGCCCGCAAGGATGTCGGATAATATCCCACGGGAAAGTAATACTGGGTCTACCGGAATTTTTAGCAACATTTTCATATATAAGTCTATTGGTATACGCGGCACACGCGTAAAGCATCCAGTCAGCCGACATCTTCAACAATTATCGTCATATTTGAGCCCATTTACACAAAACCTTAATGTTACATTACACCTAAACCTTCCCCATGAATCACTCCGTCTATTGATGAAAACCGTATGAAAAGTTATTGAGTTTATCGCGTTCAGACACACCGACGGACGTGGCGGGGGAACTTTCTTATAAAACATGTAGTGATGTATGGACCACGAGTTTATGTTAGAGAGCTAGTTATTTTATTCAAAATATTGTTGGTTCAATTCGAGCGTAGTTTGTCGTGATAGTTTGCCAGTACGATGCCCAATCTGTCTGTCAGAACACTGGACAAGCCTTGCGAAGTTAGAATACCGATATCTCCTGTATAATTGGGCTTTCGACTGAAGGGCAGATGTCAGATGGTCAGTCAATTTTGTACATCTGTGAAGTTTATAAAACCTAAAATTTGTATCTATTTAGATCTTTGAAGTTTTTGCTAAAATCTGGGCTAGGTGGTAGTATTCAATTCTCATATTATATTTTCAATTATCCCACATGTTTTAAAATTATTTAAATGATAAACGCTTTTATTTCTGTAAGTAGGTTTGTACAAATACTTTTACACGTCAATCATATTTTTAAAACTAGATGAGGTCGGCGTTTCCTATCTGACTACTCTGAGAAGAAAGGCCGAAACAAACTCAGAGGTCACAGTCTCTTTTGAAATGTTACATACATTTCAATAATCGAATTAGTACCTAATCGCATCGTTATTCAAAATATTTATTCAACAAAATTACTTCTTATGGTTTAGTTTAGTAGCCGCTCTAGCGTCAGACCCCCCGAGTGTGACCGAAAATATTTTCCGGTCTAACGTCAAACCCCCGATCGTTGCCGAAAATATTTTCCGGTCTAACGTCAGACCCCCCGATCGTGACCGATTCGGTTTGCTGCGTTCAAATCGATTTAAATACCACTGGCACACTGTACTGTTGCAAAAAAATTCCGCCGGGTGGCGCCCTATTAGTTTCCGCGTACAATATTATGCTATAATCTGTGGCGACCATAAATATTTTTTGCAAAATAAAAGTTTTAAGTCAGCGCTCCGCCATTTTGGATGACGAACGATGCGCGCTCCGTACATATTATGTGTTGATGGCGTAGTTAATAACCCAATGTATTAGTGTTATATATCATAAAAATCCTCATTAATCAAGGTTTACGAATATCTATATGTGTCATAGGTTTTGAATCAGTTTTTATGTGTTAAACTCGTTGTGAAAAATTGAGGCCGTAGCGACACGCTACGCGCCGGCATTTTCGTGTTAAATTACGTGTGTTTTACTAAAAAATTTACTAAAGTAATGCTTGTAATATGGACATAAGTTAATTATTAGTATTTTAAAACGCTCAGAACGTTTTAATACTATGAAGATAGTTCAAGATCACGAATAATCTAATTCGTTCCGCAGTACAATTTGTAATCAGCAACAGTTGAGGGGTGTGACGTTTTAACACGTTCACGAATTTAACAGATAAGGGTTCAGACGAATGTTTAACCGCGCATACGCTTCGTTGTTTTTCCAATTCTTTTGGTATGCCGGTACTGAATTGTTGTAAAGTATATATAATTATTGCATACAAATGATTGCCTATCATTTCAAATATAATTACACAAAAATCATGTAAAATAAATTAAATCCTATTTATAAACACACGTTTCGCAGAACCCTTATGGGGGCATGAAATTGTTGCGGGAATGGGGTGTTTGTTTTAGTGTATTGTGCTACTCTGAGCAAACCAAGTACGGACATATGGGTATCAAAAAAAAGCTTAGATAGTCTAGTTTAATAATTAATAGGTTTTATTGACACAAACTACAAACTAATGTACAAAATTTCAGTAAGAACAAATATTTTACGGAAATTCAACACATATTTTTAGTTTAATTTTTTTTTACAGTTCTTTCGACTATGAAGTTGTATGGTAGTTTTAACACTTGTTGATTCTGTATGGTTTCAGCTACACACACGATTTTTTATTAGGGTATAAGTTCGGTAGTTTTCAAGTTATTACACTTTATGTTAGAAATGACCGGTGCGCGGTGCCGTGGCCGGGCGACTATAGTGACCTCGTCGTATGCCACTCCTGCAGGCGTTTGACGTTTGCGTATGACACTCCTGCAGGCGTTTGACGTTTACGTTTGAGCGGGTAGTACCAGAAACATAACTTTAACTCAATGAAAGCCTTCTTTGTCGTCTAATTAGAAGAGGTTGTCCATAGAAAAGTATTTTTAACCAAATTCAAAAAAAGGAGGTTCTCAATTCGACTGTACGTTTTTTTATTTTTTTTATTTGTGTTAGTTCAGAACTTCTGGGTGAACCGATTTGTATGATTCTTTTTTTATTGGAAAGGAAATATCCCAAGGCTGGTCTCATGATAAGGAAACCAGGATCTGATGATGGCATACCAGAGAGATCGAGGGGAACCTTCGAAAATCGCAGGGGCGACTAGTGGGTTTGTTAATTTTTCATTAAGTATTTTAAAGCACTACAATTTAATGAAGGTCTGGAGCCGATCTGACGATGGAGCCGAAAGATAGTCGAGGGAATTCTTCAACGATTTACAGCAGTTACCTTGTGTTTGGGCTTGACTAATTTGTATAGATGAGAACTTTACACCTAGATGGGTGACTGTCATTAGGGGTCTGATGATAAAGACGAACGACAGTTAAGGGAACTCCTCAACGGTTTACAGTAGCTACCTTGTGTTTGGACTTAATTCATTTATATTGATGAGAACATTGCACCCATATGGGTTATAAATGCCATTACAGGTCTGATGATGGAGATCATAGACAGTCGAGGGAATTCCTCAACGATTTATAGCAGTTATCTTTTTTTGGGCTTACTTCATACGGTTCAATATGCCAAAATATTCAGTTCGTACAAAAATAATACCTAATTAAGATTGAAGTTTTACATAGGACAACCACTACATACTAGTCATGCTGATGCGTCAATTTGAGACTGAATTTAAGTTGCGTAATCGCGTCATCTCTAGCAATGCTCTTTCGTTGGTTACTAAGCAATTTATGCTTGTCACAATGCATATGGTAAAATGGAGCTGATAGTGGCTTCACCATCAGCTCCAGTTCTTCTGGTTTTTACCAAGAGAACTCCTTAACAATAAACTCCTCAATTCCTTGCATCGGGAAAAGAAATACTTTGTAAAAGGTGATGAGCAGTTGACATTAGGCTATTGTAGCTTAGATAAATTATAATCTAACCCACTAAAAAGTGAAAAATAAAAACTTTTTTACAAAAAGAACAACCGTCTTCCAAAAAAAACACTACAAATTGAAAAATAACTTTAATTTCGGAAGTCGGTTGCAAAAAACTAAAATACAGATCCAAAGACACCGACTTCCGAAATTAAAGTTATTTTTCACTCTGTAGTGTTTTTCTTGGAAGTCGGTTGTTGTTTTTGCAAAAAAAAGTTTTTTTCTTGGTGCTAATGTGATAATAAGAGAAACGGGAAAAATAATGATAAATGATAAATGATTTTATTTCTGTACGTAGGTTTGTACAAACACTTTTACACGTCAATCATATTTTTAAACTAGATGAGGTCGGCGTTTCCTATCTGACTACTCTGAGAAGAAAGGCCGAAACAAATTCAGAGGTCACAGTCTCTTTTAAAGTCCAGACATAATCTTGGTCAGATCATGTGAAGACCATGTAGATTGGTATCTGAAATGGTCTTTTGAGGAAAGAACCACACAGATTGAGTGGACCTGTCCAGTCAGTGCACGCATTTGTCAGTAATCGTGCAGCTCAACTCAGGAAGTCAGGACTTAAGGAGCTCAACGATTCGACGAACAATACCAAAGAAAGGACATTTGGGTAGGCCACATAAATTACTCAATCTGCCAGATCATGATCAAAATTAACTGCGAAAAAAAAGCAATGACCCACATAATCCTCACATTCACAATAATTAAAATAACATAATACTTTACAAGTAAATACTCATGTCATTGTGTATATAAAATTCAACAATGTCAATGTGTATATAAAAAATCGAACATAATGTTTGAGAACCATGTAGATTGGTGTCTGAAATGGTCTTTTGAGGAAAGAACCACACAGATTAAGTGGACCTGTCCAGTCAGTGCACGCATTTGTCAGTAACCGTGCAGCTCAACTCAGAACTTAAGGAGCTCAACGATTCGACGAACAATACCAAAGAAAGGACATTTGGGTAGGCCGCATAAACTACTTAAACTGCCAGATCAAGAATATAACTGAAACAATGACCCACATAGTCCTCATATTCTCAATAATTAAAATATTTAGCTGACTAGCAATTTACATGACTTAAAGCTAAACTTCAGACATCTTAGTTTTTTTTTTCCATATTACTACAAAAGCTCTGTTAGAAAGATGGTCCAGCAAATGTTTAGGACAGGCTATTCTTTTTATTCATTTATCTTTATGATCTACCGCATTATAAATTCATTGCTTTATTTTTCATAGACAAGGTCAAACATATTAATATATCTTTAATATCGGGTTTAAAAATAAAAATTAGAACAAATAAACAGAACTAATTAATAAAATATCTATTAGTGTGTTTACATTTATGTTGAAAGAACAACTATTACAAAATCTTTTCAAACCGGATAACTGGAAAATTTCGTCTGGAACGCTTTGACATTCCTCACGTCAACTGTTAAATTACACTTGAATTTTATATTTTCCCTCGAGTCTACGCACGTTTTCGTTGAAACATTTTTTGTATTAGACCTTAAACGTGTTAAACAAAATTTTACGAGGCACCGAATTTCCATTGTACCACTTGAAACCACTACAGAAAAATTGGTTTAAATTGAAACACCGTCTAAGGTTTCTGCGTAGGTATACTCTTTGTAAAAAATAAATTGTCTTCGTTGATAACTTCAATAATCAGACGCATCATTGAGTGGGGAGGTATACAGCGTGCATCACAACGGTGTGGACAAATTTAAGGGTGTGGTACAGACCATCGAACTGAATAACTTTCTTCATGGAACCAACATCGTAATCGCATAAAAATTATCAGCCATCCCATTACATTTAGGTCGAGTAGGAATTGAAGTTTTGTGTGGAACAGTTTGATGGTCTGTACCACACCCTTAAATTTGACCACACCTTTCTGATACATGCTGTGTATAGACTGAGTTATGGTTACTTATCGGGTTGAAGAATAATGAATTCAGGGAATAAGACGGTGGAATTATATTATCATCTCTTTTGTTTAATAAAACACTGAATGGAATGACGAAGTTATTGTTATCGAGTTACGTGCAATTAATAGACCACTTCTATGCCTATTGTTGACTTTGTTAATAGCGACTGAGCTCTTACTAAAAAAGAATGATAAATGATAAATGATTTTATTTCTGTAAGTAGGTTTATAAAAACACTTTTACACGTCAATCATATTTTTAAAAGTAGATGAGGTCGGCGTTTCCTATCTGACTACTCTGAGAAGAAAGGCCGAAACAAACTCAGAGGTCACAGTCTCTTTTGAAGTCCAGACATAATCTTGGTCAGATCATGTGAAGACCATGTAGGTTTATGTCTGAAATGGTCTTTTGAGGAAAAACCACACAGAATGAGTGGACCTGTCCAGTCAGTGCACTCATTTGTCACTAATCGTGGAGCTCAACCACTCGACGAACAATATAACAACAATAAAACGAATAGATAGAGACAGCAATGTAGTTATCAAGAGTGCCATACAAGCTCCTAATCATGAGTTAATTTACAATTTTTATGTGTATATTTAACAAATAACATAATATCACGCCTGTATTTTCCCGTAGAGTTAGGCAGAGCTGTACTTTAGTACACCCACATTTCATCAGTTATGTTTAAGTCCCATGTAATAGGGGGCGAGCCTGTTGCTATCAACCGGGCACAAATCCAGACCCCGGGTAAATTCCTGTAGGAAAAACCCAATAAGACTTTGCCCGACCTGGGAATCGAACCCAGGATGCTAAGCAGTAGCGCAGTAGTGCTTGAAGCCACTTAAACAAAGAAGCAGTATATAGAGCTGGCGGTGGGTATATTTAAGTATCTATAATAAAATGAATATGAAACCCGCCCATCTTGCACCTTGTCGTGCAGAAACAAACTACAATTCCAATATCTGTCATTACAAACTGCAAACTGAAATCCGTTAAAATTGCGTACGGATGAAGAATAGTGCTAAACGAAACATCACCAGCCAAACGTCACCGCGTCGGCAAAAATAAAAAGTGTATCCGTTCACGCCAGCGTTTCATTCTCTGCCTCTAATTGGAATTGCTTTGCGGTCTCCGACCGCGGCCAATTTACTGTTTCTGTATCTTCATACCCATTTTCTTTAAAAGAGATAAGTTCGGTTTGTGGTTTGGACACTTTGTATCGACTTTTGTCTTCATTTCTAGCCGTCGATTTAGTTCAGGACGCTCGTAGTTATAGGTGCGTTTAGTTTCTGAGGTCTTCTCTACTACTATCTTACTTATAAAGTAATTAAGTTTTGCGTATATTTATTTTATACTATCTTATGTCCGCGGCTTTGCCCATGTGAAGCTCGAAAAATTATCCCACGGGAACTTACTACCGGGATAAAAATTATAATATTTCCTAACACAGGATATGGTTTACCTATGTTTCATCGAAGTCCGTTCAGCCGTCTAGACGTAAAAAGGTTACAGACAGACATAGTTACTTTTGAATTTATACGTAGGTACGCTATTTTCAACATGATAGCTTAGCAACTTGTAAATAATGGCAATATTATAGAGTCGTGTAAATGATTATTCAATGAATAACTAGACATTTGCTTCTAAAAATCGTAATAAAATATGCAGGTTATTTAAAAAAAAAAACACCTAGACGAGTTTGATGAAACCTGATTGTTAAAAGGTACCCCATTTACCTAAACTAACCCTTTCCTCTATATTTCCGAAATATAAGAATTGATGGAATATTTTTCTTGTTTTTTTCAAAACCAGCATGGAAACACGCCAACGCTTCATTCTTTTTCACTAATTGGAATTGCTTGACGTCTCCGTCGGCCTCGACTTTTAAATTGAATTCTTTTTTCGACATAATAACATGTAGCTGATGTTTTACTTGGTACGTGTTGCATAAAGCCATTCAGGGACGGCGTATATGCTATTAGTAAAATGAAAACATAAATTTTGTGAACTGAATTTCCTCATGTAAATGTATTATGGACTTGTTTTTTTTTTTGGACTGTACCTGATGCTTTTTAACGAGATGCGGTCTTATACTTCGTTTTATTTGAAGATTTGTTGGAACTTTTTAGACGTATATTTTTATTATTAATTATTGCAATTTCTTTGCTAAGTTTAGTCTCTAAGCCGACCCTAGCATACACAAATGAATACACCACTAGGCCAATGATATTTCATACAGTTTTTTTTTGAGCAATTAGCTGCATGTGAGCTCGCCGTCCATAAGAAGTCTTCACCTTACAGTTCCAGTACAAATGGTTCTAAGCTGTATGTATCTATAGAGGTACGAGGAACAGGGTGTAAAGTTCACTCATACCTCCATAGAAAAGGGAGGATCCTCCGACTAGACGGGTGTTGTCTGGTGGGCAACGGTCCAACATTTGATGTCGGGAAGTTGTATATATGCTAGTTGGGCGATAACTCTGCTTGCGCGATGCAAGATTTTGCGTGACGTCAGTGTGACGTGTAGCTCGCATGTGGCGTTGTAGTTGTCGCTAAACATCCAACGACTACCAGCGGCCTTTACCACGCGATCTATCCCTGATCGTCTAATGCTCCGCCTTGGAAGAAGCTACTAAAACCCTACACCCTTATTCAGTCCAGCATGCACACTCTAAATGTATGTGTATTCCCAAAATAGTTTCCACAATAAACTCAACGAAGCATAAATATTTCCTGATGACAATAACATTTTTTCGATTCGAATAAACTACATCAGTTAGGAACAGGAGATAAACTGTCATAGAAAATTTGTTCCACAACTCTCAACACTAGATGAAAAGTAGAAACGCCTGGTACAGAACAAATTTCGGAGGTTTTGCGGGTGAAACTTTCGATGTATCTGTTGGAAGCTTATAGCCTAACATTTTGTGGTAAGGTATGTAGATTTCGCGGTAAATCCGGACTAGTGTTTTGCCGAGTTTTGTAATGCTGTGAAATTGTCTTTGAGTTAGATGGGTTTGTAAATTACATTACTCTAAAAGTCTAAATAAATATGCTTGATTTTGATATGTTATTATTATTTCCATAATGGAGAAGTCATCTACGACAATTGTTACATTGATTGCTTAGCGGGCCCTATGAGAATACCAGCGCTGCGACACTTATTTCTTAAATGTCGCAGCATCATACTGAGATAGGGACCTTTTAGCCTCGTACAAGACTTTCTGTTGTTATTTTCATTTTACTTTTGTTTTTTTTATATTTTTGTTTTTATGAGTGTGTTTAGTTTAGTTTGTGATAATCCTGTGCGATTCCAATAAAAACTTTTTTTTTCTTAGATAACGAAGTTTCAAATCTTTTGAAATCCTCGTTGGGATACAAAAGTGGCTACGCGCCATACAGAGAACGAACATCACTTGAGAGACTGAGATAAATAATCCAACCTTCTATAGAATAGATATACCACAAAAGTAACTTTCTTACCAAATCGACTTGCAGTACGTGCATGGAATGATAATCAACGTAAAACACGTATCACGTATTTGGCTGCTGCTATAAATGACAATTTCAAATCGGCTCAATTGAAGTATTTTATAACTGAAAAATCCAAAGCTCAACCGAGATGAACTTTGTACTTTCCTGTCGGGGCCACACCGCATGATTAGCTCATTAAAATTTCGTTTGTAACTTGATCTGAAACCAGTCGGATAGTTCCAAAACCATGTTATTATGTGAATTAAGTTAACACTCATAACAATGACAGAAATAACATGAAATAAATAAACAATAGAGCAGTGGTGGCCCAGTGGTATCGGCCCCGACTTACGAGTTGTAAGTCGTGGGTTCGAACCCAGGTAGGCGCTTTACTTTGTGTAAATAATTTCATCACCACTGCTCTCGAAACGGTGAAGGAAAACATCGTGAGGAAACCGGCATGACCTAGAACCAAAAATTCGAAGACATGTGACATCTACCAACCCGCACTGGGCCCGCGTGGTAGATTACAGCCCATTCCCTCTCAAAGAGAGGAGGCCTGTGTCCCAGCAGTGGGAACATTATAGGCTGATTATGCTAAATAAACAATAAATAAATGACTGTGACTCAGGCAAGTTATAAAAGAAAGTAAATACCATTACCACTAATTTAAGTTACAATTTTGTTCCCAAGCAATATATTTTTATAATTATACGATCTAACAGTCTTAAAATAATAATAATAACATGTATATGTTAAAAAGGGGGGAAGAAATCATAGGCATTTATAAATTCATCTGCATCACTGTCAACAGGAAAAATGCCAAAAGGCTGGCAGCATTTTCACATTGAGTGGGCACTTCTTTGGCCAAAAAACAGGCCAGCCCTCTGGTCACGTGACGAGTCGACCAACCGCTTGGCGATGGCTAGAGAAACAAGGTGGACACTCGGACCCCATTGCCCTAATGTTCCAACCACAAAGAGCTCGAACATAACCACCAAATTACCATTAATTGTATTATACTATGAACTAAAACAAAAAAAAAAAAAATGCAAAATGCAAAAAATAAAAAAAAAATAAAAAAGGCAAAATGTATTGTCTTTGGTCCCTGGCCATGGACAAAATTTTAAACCTTTTAATTTTTGGGTACGAGGCTTTTGGCTACATTCTATGTTTGTATTTTTATTAATGTGATTTTTTTGTAATGTGCGTTTTGTTTGTGCAGAATAAACTATTATTTTTTTTTAAATCCAAAATTTTCCTCAAAACAAACACAGTGTGGAACCTATTTCCAAATAGAAGTGTCAACGGCTCCTGTCATCCATGTTGCAGGATTAGATTTGTTCATCGTCCTTATTCGCTCGTACCGACTTTGTTACGCAAAAGAAAACGAACGTATTCCGGATAACTTACCGATGTGTGACGCGAAGGACATTTTCCCTATTTCCTTTTTTTCTTTGGGTGATAATCTCTTGTGGGTTTCGAGGGCACTTTTCGTGTTTTCGTAAAGGATCCGTAGATTTTGCTGCTAGTTTGTTTTGATGTGGATGGTCCTGATATTCTAAAAATAATGTAGTTCTGTGTGCTTTGTTTTACTTATGACATTTTTAGACTAAAAAGTACCAGAACTGCCAGTTGCAGTTAGAAACACTAATGAGTTCAAAGAATTTCCACCGGCGGTTTTACCTACATAGCTACTCCACGTTAGACGGTTTATTCGTAGCTGAAGAATTGAAAATAATTATTACTTCTAGTTTGATAGCAGGTCAATGTACGGTTACCAAAAATGATAAGTCCCCAGGATCGTCAGATATAGTTTAAGTTTAGTAACAAACCGATGGATTTTTTCATTTATCAAATTAAATTACATTCGAAAACGTCCATCGGTTTCTTACTAAACTTCAACTATATCCGATGACGCTGCTTACTTATCTCTTTTGGTGACTTTACATACGAGTAGGTATACCGGGTGGCACAACCTGTTACCATGGATTCAGTACATGATTCAGAACCCCTGCGTAGGAAATTCCAATCGGTTATTTAAAAACAAAACTGCCGTTTCCTACAAGAGTGCAGTACCTACGCGGTTAAAATGTATGGAACAGCATTTTTTAAAGTGAAACTTTTATTACATCGTCTCAAACTTTTTCGTCTGTGTGTTGCATGTCGCGTGACGGTCGGTCGCGGAGTAGGGAAAAAAATCACTTTTACCATGGTTTCATATTTTAAATAAACGACGCAAATTTCACCGCGGGGGTTCAGAATCATCTACTGAATCCATGGTAACAGGTTGCGCATCGATGTCTCTGCCAGCCTATATATGCCTTTAGCATCAACATCAACGTTGCAAATTGCCTAACTACTAATGTTAATGTAAACCCTTCAACTTAAACATAATTGTGTTAATAGGCTACCTTTTTTTTTTTTTTTGGGTTGGAAATCATCAAATGACCTCTCCCGCTCTGGGCGGAAGGGCGTGTCAGACTTTTATTGACTAAAACCTACCCGTGTTCCTTCAGTTGCCTGTGCGCCAGGGCCACGGTAACTCTTTCGAACAATCCGCGACTCCGGCAGGCATCGGCCCTATCGGATCCCGTCAAGTATGCTGACATCTCTTTCAGGCGAGCGTGGAACACAACGCGCCATCGTCCCGGGCCTGGTCCTTACCGGACGGCGAGCTGGTTAATAGGCTACCTAGTAATCTTAAAACTGCCGCAAATTCTTGATTGTAGTTAATATTTTAACACTTCCTCTCTCTTTAAACATCATCATTACATTTAGTTTCCTTGCTCTTGGTTCATGTTTATTATTGTATATAATATATGTAGATAAGTATATGTTTTATGTATGTATATGTAAATGGTACACCACGTCTCACCTTCTCCCTTTAATTTATCCAAAGGTTGTCTGTAAAATATCGCATTTAGCGATAAGACCGCCCATTATGTCACCCTATGTAAAATTTCTACATGTATATCTGTATTTTTTATGGTGTACATAATAAAGAGTATTCTATTCTATTTTCATTATATTCATTGATCCTTTTACACAAGAATATCCCGTTTTTATTATGGTTTCTATTCCTTTATGCTTTGCTTTGAAATTTGCGTAAAAATTGATTTGTAAAAAGATCTCATTCAGAAGGCATTAAATCAAACGATTCTGTTTGATGTCCCGTCTTATTGATGAGATGAAAAATGTTCCGGATTTTTCAAGAATATTGGAAATTGGGTGGAAATATTTTCAGGGGACGATTATTAAAATATTTGAAGATTGTTAGCTTCAAAAAATAGACGAAGTCAAGTCAAGCTGTCGGTGTAAATAAATGTAGATAGTAGAGCTTGTTTTATCATACTATTTAAAATTTAAATTAGTAGGTATGTACTAAATGAACGAATACGTACTTAAATTATTCATATTGAATTTTTTTTAATGGGGCTTTGTTTTGTACATATATTTGTGTTTCGTTTAATCATTTATTAGTTTAGATATTCAGTATCTGAACTGTAACAATAATAATTAAACCTGAATAATTAATTTATGGAAGGACAGCTGTGGTGGCCCAGTGGTAACGGCCTCGACTTACGTGCTGTAGGTTGTGGTTCGAACCTATGTAGGCACTTTATTTTGTGTAAATTATTTCATCACTGCTGCTCTCAAAACGGTGAAGGACAAACATCGTGAGGAAATCGGCATGTCTTAAGACCAAAAATTCAAATACATGTGACATCTACCAACCTGTACTGGGCCCGCGTGGTGGATTACAGCCCACTTCCTCTCACCGAGGGGAGGCCTGTGTCCCGGCGGTGGGAAAATTATAGGCTGATTATGCTATGCTATGCTGTAATTAATTTATGCCATAACATTTTCAGCATAGCTTAGTTGATCATACCATGAAAATGTAAATACCGCACTGCGTACATGTTCATGTTTTTATTAAAAATAATATACAAAGTATGTTTCACTCGCGTCAGCATTGAAATACATGTGCAACTGAAATATGTTTTGCGAAAAAAATGTGTGTCTACAAAGGCCAAAACTTTTCCCACAATTTAACTTCTGTTTGTGGCGTAAAAAGATACACGTGGGTTACTATGCATTTAGTATTCAACCTAAGATGAAGTGTCAAGCGATTTTGAATCATATGCAGTGCGGATTAAATTGACAGTAATATATTATAATAGTACTCCCAACTTAACCTACTTTACGTTTAAACTGGCCCGCAAATAGATATAGAGCTTGTCCACTCTGAAATGACGCGCCCCACTACTTAACTAGTTGATTTAGATGTGTGAGTGCAAATATTAATAACGACACTTCATCTGTGTGGGAGCGTCGACTGTTCCGTGAACTGACGATCTGTATGCGAACATCGCGGCCGATTAGTCGTGTGATAAATCCGACAACGCTCTCTGTATGGAGTACTGCGCTGGCTCATTGTATGGAACAAGATGTGCGCTTTCTCGCGAGTTCAAGACAATTATGACTAGTTGGACAACAAATCCTGTGCTCTTAAATTGGAGTCTAACCGGCAACTGAATGACCAATTACAAATTTGCTTGTGTGCGTAAATGCGGTAGTGGGGCGCGTCATTTCAGAGTGGACAAGCTCTACCTAGTAGGTACGGCCCCAGGTCGGGTTCAACATGGATCTTGTTTTAACTATTTATCTGCGTGTATCAGTGTGGAAGTTTGTATAAGTAACTTATTTGACAAAAAAGCTTTTCAGTTACTCACTTTTTAGACATAGTATTAGTTGTATATGGGGTCGA
Organism: Griposia aprilina; assembly: GCA_916610205.1. Taxonomy (NCBI): domain Eukaryota; kingdom Metazoa; phylum Arthropoda; class Insecta; order Lepidoptera; family Noctuidae; genus Griposia; species Griposia aprilina. The sequence goes on from OU744306.1 coordinate 6,417,133, forward strand.
ATTAAATTAGCAAGCCAAACTCCGCAGACGTAATGGGTATCGACATCTAAACACGATAAAAAATAAATAATAGAAGTTTGTTTTTTTCTTTAGGGGTCAACGACCGCTGGCAGTGTTATTACATGAAGTTTGAGTAAAAAGAATATGTTGTGTCGTGTTCAGATATTGATACCATTCACTTCTGTAATGTTTACACAAAAAAAAAACGGATTTTTCAAACTGATATTTCAAGTGAATACACTAACTGCGGTCGACAGCCCCACAAAAAAAATATCATTTTTTTTTTTTTTTTTTGTTTTATCATGTTTAGAGATATATATATATATATATATATCCATCACGTCTGCGGACTTTCTCTAGCTAATTTAATTTGACCCTGTATTTCCATAATCATTTAGAATTAATCAAGACGGTACTATTTTCTGTCTACACGGCAATTCAAAAACAAGGCTAGATGCAATTTATTAAACTAGAATAGAGTGATGCACCTAGTGTGGTTACACAAAGTAAAGCTGTCTAAGGTTTAACCCACGACCTACAAATCGTAAGTCGAGACCGTTACCACTGGGCCACCACTGCTCTCTAGCAGCCTTATTTAGTTGAAAATCTATAATTTAGAAAAAAATATTCCCTATTTCCCTTGGTCATGCCATTACTTGAGTACCATTTTACCGATTTCATCTGTCTTTTTTAAAAGTTTTCTTATACTTTGTAGAAGGCTCTTACGGATTTCTTTTTTAAGAAAGTTCCTATACGATGGAATTAGTCGGGGGAATAAAAATTTCACGCGGACGAAGTCGTGGGCAAAAGCTAGTTTTATATAAAACAATGGACAGATCTTAAAAAGTAAAAAAAGTTAAAAAGTAGTTATACAAAATAATAATATGATTTTAGAAGATAACTTCTTCATATCAGATGAAGAAGTTATCTTCTAAAATCTTATTATTATTTTGTATAACTACTTTTTAAATTCCTGGTTTAGTGTTTTTTGTGCCTATCAAATTAAATGTTTGATTATTAACCACAAAATAAACACGGCGAGAGAATACTTTGTAGCATTATTTCCGCCTTGTAACACCACCATTGTACCTAAGTTGCAGTATAAATAAATAAATATGTAGGTAAACTTAAAGCTCGTAACCCCTTTTCGCAGTCAAGTAAAGATATTGAAGATACATACACAACATAAACAAAAGTCAACCCTCCAATTGCAACGCGGCGCGGGTACGAAAATACCGCGGCATAAAAACGATTTTGAAAATGGAATCGAATTTCCCGAGTGTCGCTAGATTGAATTGTTACAGCTATATCTTGCAGACACGGGGTAACTAGAGCCCAACATTCGTGACATTTCCGTGTGAAACTACTTGATAAAGTCGGCACAGTTGAAATGTTGCCGGAATAACTTCCGTTGTGTTTTTTTTTGTATTTATACGTCAACAATAAACAAGCTTAGAACATTTTGAAACTGCGTATAGATGAGCTAGCTTATGATAGGACTCGTTTCGCCGTTTTTAGGGAATGAAATATACATAGATAGATACAGAGAATACTAAACCAGAAATTTAAAAAGATTATAGATACAAAATAATGATAAGATGTTAAATGATAACTTTGTCATATTCGGTTGATATCTAACCTAAATTGGTTAGATCTCGAAAAGTCAAAGGTACAAAAATGACAATTTATTAAGGCTGCTAGGCCAGATGATTAAGAAAATCAAAGTTCGATTACATTGTTGGCTGCTTGAAATTGCTTTAATTAGTCAAGCATCGCTAATGAGACACAATTAATTATCTACTGGCCCTGGGCTTGAATAGTATTTTTTTAAAAGATCATATTTTACCTTTATGATACATTAAAGTAACCTTAGAAATGTATAAATTACATATGAAGATTAATATTTCAGTCGATCGTTTGAACATGACAAAATAACGTTTTACATAATTATGTTATCTAATCTCTAATTATATTGTAAAAAAACATTAACGAGTATTTATTTACGCCCGAAATTCTTTTCTCATCGTTTTTATTTCCGTATTTATCCAAGAAAACTGTTCTAATACCAAAATTATCTCCTACACATCTCGTCGTTTGATGCCAGTTATAAAAATTCATCCACGCTACGCTTGGAGGTACTATTACCGACTGCATTTACTAAACCCGACACCTCATTACTGTACGTCACTGTACGCTGAACAAAGGCACTTCTTGGCACCTGGGATACCTTCCTGTGGTAAATATGTTTTTCAGCCAGCTTAGCGGACTTAGTTATTGTTTTTGTTGACAGGAAACAAAGGTTTTTTTTTTGTAATAGTTCCTTTTTATTTACATAACATGAGCTCACGCCTTCTACCCATGGGGGTAGGCAGAAACTGTAAGACGCCACTAGTTCTCTTTTATCTTATCACTCAAAGTATTTGAATTAGTAAAATAATATTTATTTCTGGTCGCCGTATCTTATGTTTCATCACAATAGTCCTTTTATAAGATAAAATAAAAACTACTTATGTATAAGGTACATAATAAACGAAATAGATACAGTTTATTTACTTTTCTACGTTGCTGGTATTTTCCTAACATGTTATTATTGTAGGGAATTATTTTGAAAATAACCTTTAACCTTTTGTAATCTTGTAAATTTTCATGTCTACTTTACAATTAATAATAAACTTTATCTGTGATAAGTTACTTTCAGAGCTTCATTAAGTATCAATTAAAAATTCACAAAGGAAATCATTAAAGTTTAATTGTGAACAACTTTACCATGAAAAGGTTAATTTATTGAGAAGGCCTTTGGGTGATATTTGGATGTGTTAATTAATATTTATCTCATTTCATTCAGCAATAACACTTGGGGCCCATTTTTTTTTTTTTTTTGTTTGGGAAGTCATCAAATGACCTCTCCCGCTCTGGGCGGAGCGGAAGGGCGTGACAGACTCTTACAGACTAAAACCCACCCGTGTTCCTTCAGTTGCTTGTGCGCCAGGGCCACGGTAACTCTTTCGAACAATCCGCAACCCCGGCAGGCATCGGCCCTATCGGACCCCGTCAATGATGCTGACATCTCTTTGAGGCGCACGTGGAACACGATGGGCCGTCGACCCGGGCCTGGTCCTTACCGGACGGCGAATGCCCATCGCTCGCCGTCCGCAAGCCCGCGCCTACGGTGGCCGGGAGTCGGCAATCGACTCCCGACGCCCAGGGTGTCTCGCCCTGCGGCGACTAGGGGCGTGAGGGTGCAACGATTGCCTCACCCTCGCGCGCTCCACCTCCTCCTTCGCGAGCATTAATGCTTTGCTAAAGGGGGTGACGGCTTCCCATTCCCTCTCGCTCCGTACCATGGCCTGGACCAGGGCCGGACGCGAGAGATTGCCGCCGCCGATCGCCGCCACGAGGACACGGCGTTGCGCCGCCCAAGCCGGGCAGACCTCCACCGTATGCTCCACCGTGTCCTCCGGTCGATCCACACAATGATAACACCCGGGCGTTTCCTCCCACCTTATCCGAAACAGGAACCTCCCGAAACAGCCATGTCGGAGGTGAGGACGCCGTGGCGCCACACTTGGGGCACATTGGGATCAAGTTTTCTGTTTTATGACACGTTTCTGTGTAACTGAAAATAATAGACTTGACGGCGCAGCAAGTGGCACCATCAAGTTTTGTTACGAAGTTACTGTAATAGTCGGTTAAGAGTGACACTGGCTGGTGACAGTCACTCTAGTAAAGCATCTCACCGATGGTTGCGTGGCAGCTGTCTTCTGATAACCGATGATAATTAGGGACCCGCTGTCTTAACACGTCCACCATGAACAGTTATATTCGGGCCAAAGATTTATATCGTTAGATATGCACTCAACGTACTAAGTCGCGCGAAAACGTGTCCATACTGAGAAGAGTGCTGAGCTCACACAATAATAATGGCTTTTCCACGTCAATCAAGTTGAAGTCTCTGCAACATTGTGTGCGTCAGAGGTGTCAAAACGAAACAGAAACATGACCATTTTTTGACGCGACAGGGCGAATCTACGATTGAAATCTTTGATTCCGGCACAATCCTAATGGTCTTCAAGCTGCTGAACCACTATTACGATGACCACTTCTCGTAAAGGCTATCCCGCGCCGCTAGATAAAATATTAGACCTAATAACCTCGAATTCAGATCCACCCGACAATTCATCTTCCCAGAAACGGTGGGATGAGCAACTCTGTAGAATACTTTAACTGACACGTCTGCTACTACTGTGGAGCGTGCGCGCCTACTGGCTGTGGGTAAGTGGGACTCGGGTCGTTGGCTTCATGCACTACCGTCTTCGAACATAGGCACTTTGTTCGACGACACTACTTTCCACCTCGCTGCTTTCCTGCGACTAGGAGCTCCTTTTTGTTCTCCTCATCGCTTTCACTGTGGCGAAGTTGTCAACAGCCTTGGACAGCACGGTCTGTCTTGCAGCCGAAGTGCGGGCCGCATACCGCGGCACGCGATCATTAATGACATCATCCGACGAGGTCTTGTCACCGTCGGTGTGTCAGGTGTATTAGAACCTAATGGCTTGGCACGCGACGCGACGATGGCAAGAGACCGGACGGTATGTCGTTATTTCCATGGAAGGTGGGTAGGCCTTTAGTATGGGACGCAACATTACATGAATTTAAGTATAACCTCGTACTCAATTTTTTATCAGGAAGATAATCGATGAGGTCTAAGATGGAATGAGCACACCCAGAACATTTCACTACTTTGGCTGTGGTCATTAACGTGGTTTGCTAACAATTACGGTCTTAACCCTCAAAATTGCCTATCATAGATACGTGTTAAGCGTCAGCTTATGTACCTAAGTATCGTAATTATGTATCGATTTACACAAAAGTACGTTATCCTGTAACTTGTACTCGTACATTACGAGCTCTTAAATTTAACCTGAGCGAGGATGCTCGTAAAAAATATTCTAACTTTGCTGTTGATAAAAACCTTGGCATACTTTGTAATAGTTGCATTACCACCGTGTGTGAAAAGTAGGTGTGTTTGTGTTTTGGTAGCGTTGATACATAACTCGTAAGTAAAAGATTATCCTTCATTAGCTCAATAACAGCTACCTGAGGATACTTCCATTGTCACCAAGACTGCAACGACTCAATAACGAGTACAATTGAAAATCGTTGGACAGAAGTTTGAAACAGGCGCTCCCGGTATTTGCTCGGCTGTTTTACGTGGGACAGTGGCACTAGGTACCACTAATTTAGAAGCCTCGGAAAGCTGGAGATACCGGCACCTCTTCTATGTGAAGCAGGATGATAGCGAGGTACGTGACCACTTAATTATCATTTGCACGGTGGAAGCGCCTTAACCCCACGGAAAATACGCCTCTTACAAGTGGGGTGTGCCCTCGAAACTGGCTGAACACGTTATGGCAGCCTAAAACTAGGCAGAGGATATTTGCGTCAAACTATGTAGCCGTAACTTTCGTGGAGATCAAGCCTGTTACTCTACGAGCATGACTTAATAGCCGTAACAGAGACAAATCTGAACAATTCAATATTGGACTCAGAAATTTCAAACCGAGATTTGAGCATTCTACGCAGAAAGAGAGTGACAGTGGGTGGCAGCATGTTGCTTGCTGCGCGCCCCGATATTACCATGAAGAGGAGGCATGATCTGGACATTGACCGTGGCGAAAATTATGGGCTACTATCTCAATTTACGGCCTTTACATATCTGTTTGTGTTGTCTACATTAAGCCCACTGCAACTGACGATGAATACATGCTTGCTATAAGGTTTAGAGAATCATTTCCAATTTGAATGGAATGATAATGATTTTTAACTTAACTTAAAAAGTGCATCTGTGAATGTTAATAATTATTACTTTTATTTCTTAAGCTTTTGTAGTCTGGCTGAGATGAATGAAGTGGTGAATATGCGTGGGAGTAAGTTAGACGTAATGTTGGCTCTGGAGGGTACCGAAGTAAACTGCAAGCATGTCAAAGGTACAGAGCTAGATCTAATCGACTTGTATTACTCTCCGTTAGATATTTCGACTACCATCACATCGCATAGGAATAATGAAAGCTTGGACCCCAGCAACATTGACCGTAGTAGGAATTGGAACTTTACAAAAGGGGAAAGCGCACTTTTAAGTGATCTATTTCGTTCTGCTCCATGACGAGACGTCTTTCGCTGCAAAGACGCACGTTCCACTGGTGAGTTTTATAGAATAATTTATGACTTATTTGATTCTTCTATTCCAAACAAGAAGAGAATGATTGCTGGAAATAGGCGGTATCCAGTCTAGTTTTAAAGATATTGTAAACGATACTCAGCGTAAACTAAAACTACTTAATAAATGGAAAGTTTCACGTTGTAATCTTATAAATGCGAAGTTTAGCGCTCTACGATCAGATCTTAAAGTAAGAACCCAGGACGCCTACAGATTGTATTGTAAAACTTTAGAAAATAACATAGGCCTGCGATCAAAGGACGGCTTTGAGCCAAACGTGGTGTACAATGGTGAGACTTATTCAGGTGTCAAAGCAGCCGAGGTATTTGCTAGCTTATTTCTGCTTTCGCTTTATTGGAGAAAATTAAATGTTTTCGGCCGGGACGCTCTATAAATTCGAATTTACTGATTCATGTGGACTACATAATAATATCCCGTGGCTTGGACATGGGTGGGCAGGTTTAAGCCCTGTATTATGATTTCTGGAAAGCATTCGACAGAGTTGACCACGATGTGCTTTTGACAAGCTGGGGGCCATCGGTTTCTTGTCCGGTCTTATTAACTTCTTTTCCGACTATATGCGCGATCACAAGCGGTTTGTAAGATATGGCTGCTTCGAGTCCAAGCCTTATAATACACGCTCGGGCGTAAGTCAGGAATCCGTGTTGGGGGTGTTACTCCTGATCATGATCAATGACCTCATAATTAATGTTAAGTTTATCGAATGCCTACTTTAAGCCGACGACCTTAAGCTAGTCGCACAAATCCGAACGAACGAGGATTGCAAACTCCTACAAAGGGATATTGACGCCATCTATGAGTGGAACACTGTGAACAAACAATTTATTTTCAATCGTTATCTAATACCTAAGTAAAGTATATAAATTATAAATTGTTAAAATTACAAGAAACTATTAAAATGTTAATTGCTATATGTATAACACTCGAGGGGTTTGGCGCTTTTCAACATTATTATTATTATTTTATACAAGCAAGTGCTACAAGTGCTCATGACATACGATAGAGGGTTGCGACCAATTCATTACGACTATAGTTTGGGTGGTGAAGTAATTACTCGTGTCACCAACATAAAGGATTTGGGAGTGACTTGTGACCGCTGTCTGACTTTTAGAGATCACGTTTCTACCCCTGCGAAGGAATATTTCAGGCTCTTGGGATTTGTTGTGCGAAATGTTCGTGACTTTCGCAATCCAAATGTTATTAGGCTGTTGTACACCGCTCGGGTTGGAAGCACATTCGAGTTAAGTGCCTGCGTTTGGCACCCCTATACCGCGACTCAAACACTGATGCTAGAAAAGGTACAGACAACTTCCTAAGATGCCTCTTTAAAAGATTATACCATTTCTTTTCTATATGTACTCTACACCAAATATATTTTAGGGACGTTGGGCTTTAACTCGTTACAGATAAGAAGTGGCCTTGTTAAGCCTACGGTCAGGTAGCCTGTAAGACCGAGGGGATATATTGACTGCCCAGAACTCCATGGCCTTTTCTGCCGATTATTTATGCCCGACAAATATACATCGGACACCGTCAGAGCCGCCGACACAATTTATTTCCGCAACTGCTATCCAAAACTAAAGCCAAAGCCGAAACCGTGATGTGTTTGCGGATGAATCGACAAAAATTATGCGTATATGTCTGATGTTCTGTGAAAAAAAATATGCCAGGGAGTCCACTGTTCTATGATAGTTTTAAATTAAATTATGAACAAAATAATTATTGGCAACGTAATAATTGTTTATATGCTAATTAATGTAATTGGTGCTGTAACGTTTTAATCCATACTAATACTATAAATTCGAAAGTAACTCTGTCTGTATGTTACCTTTTCACGCCTAAACCACTGAACGGATATCGATAAAATTTGGCAAGGATATAGATGGCATCCTGAGGAAGATCATAGGCTACCTTTTGTCTAGGTAGCACGTTCCTGTGGGATAATTTCCGACATCCATGCGGGCGAAGCCGCGGGCAGAAGCTAGTAAACTATAAATAAATAAATAAGAATGTTACCAACCTGTCGATAATGGTGTTTCCAATTGACAGTTCAACTGCTACTGCAATGTCTTTGAAGATCCCAACTCTACACCTGCAATTGTTCCTAGACGCTAATTCACATACTGCCTTTTACTAAATGAGTTATCATGACAAGAAATAATTATAATTATCTGCAAAGAATTTTCAATATTTCGTTGTACGCAACTTTGAAGGTTGCATTGAAACAGAAATTGATTGATTGAGACGCTCTCGAAAGCCGATGTTTGCACGTCGCTCATTGTTAGAGATAATGTATGGAAATGAAGCTTCTCTTTATATTTTATGATGATAAAGCATCTGTAAGAGTATAAAAGGAAAGAGGTTTGTTTGGTACTTATTATATTTTCGGTATTTTAACGAGGCCAGGAAGCAGTAAAGCGGATCAATACTTTTCTTAATAAAATAAATGTTTATACCAATGATGTCGTGATGGCTCAGTGGTTAATGCTTCTCCTCTCATGCACGAGGTTGTAGGTTTAAATCTGAACAAGAACAAATGGTTATTACTCACATCGGTGAAGGAAAACATCGTGAGGAAACCTGAACTTATAGTTAATAAGTTTCCTAACTTAATGGTTCTTTCCTCAAAAGACCATTTCAGACACCAATCTAATCTACATGGTTCTCAAACATTATATCCATTTTTTTATATTGACATTGTTGAATTTTATATATACAATGACATGAGTATTTACTTGTAAAGTATTATGTTATTTTAATTATTGTGAATGTGAGGACTATGTGGGTCATTGCTTTTTTTTCTCAGTTAAATTTAATCATGAGCAGTTTGAGTTACTTATACGGCCTACCCAAATGTCCTTTCTTTGGTATTGTTCGTCGAATCGTTGAGCTCCTTAAGTCCTGACTTCATGAGTTGAGCTGCACGATTACTGACAAACGCGTGCACTGACTGGACATGTCCACTCAATCTATGTGGTTATTTCCTCAAAATACCATTTCAGATACCAATCTACATGGTCTTCTCATGATCCAAGAATATACCTGGACTTTAAAAGAGACTGTGACCTCTGAGTTTGTGTCGGCCTTTCTTATAGTCAGATAGGAAACGCCGACCTGATCTAGTTTAAAAAATATGATTGATGTGTAAAATTGTTTATAATACAAACCTACTTACAGAAATAAAATTATTTATCATTTATCAATATAAGTCAGAAATCGCCAACCAGTCTTGAATAAGCGTGGTGATAAATGCTCGGCTAATAAAGAGACCTTTGCCATGCAGTAGGAAAATAATAGGCTGATATTATTTATATCAATGTTTACTATCATTTTCGCTTCATCATAGTTTTACAGATAATAACGATCTCTATTAAAAACGAAAAAAAATAGAAACACACTTGAAATGTAACCATTCAGCGCCGCATCTGGATATAACAGAAGGTGCCAAAAGAGTTTTGAGTTTAAGTGGGCTCTTCCCAACTGTTGTTACTATATTGTTTTAATGAAAGTGTTTCCACAATATGCAAGTACTGTCTGGCAAGCCGCTACTTTTGTTTTGACGCCTTGATTATATTTGCTGTTGTTAATGCCGTCAAGTTACCATGTCATGATCAAATGTACTATAACGATCATTCTTGTAAACATAATTCCTATAAACCGCTAAGATTAAAGAATTTCCATAACATAAAGATTGGGAAAATATGTTACTATTAGCAGAAAATAGGAGGCTGATTAAAATAACATGTATAATCAGCGTCTAACTTTACCTCTGATGGGACACAGGGATCCTCTCTGCGAGACGAGGCCACAGCCTGTTGGGATGTCCATGTCTTAGAATTTTTGGTTCTAGGACAAGTCGGTTTCCTCACGATGTTATACTTCACCATTATAATATAGCAACCATCTGTAATATGCTATCAAGGGAAATCCTAAACTGGTGTCCCTAATAACCTCGTCCGAGAATATTTTTCGCAAAAAATAAGTCATCCTATTTCCCTAGGGTCATAAAGGAGGAAAATCCATTAGTATTATTAGTATTATATAATATCGATATGATGTAAGCGAGCTTCCCTAGAGGTAACGGAGAAGGTAAAATGACGTTATAATTACTAATCTGTAGGTGTGCAGGTAATTATCGTGAAAACTTTTCCTAGAGAACGTGGAAAAGTTGTTTGTAAAACTGTAAACAGTTGGTAGCCTTTATAAGGAAGGAAATGTAAATTGTTGTATGCTATTTTATTTTTTGTGACCAAGGGGCTAAACTTACTTGTTAACTTTAGATAGTTTGAAACATCTACACTCAGATGAGTGCGGTTTAGAAAGGAGACTTGGCGAGTTTGTATAGAACTTGGAATATGCACTAATACACTTTTAGAATTTACACGATTTTACAAGGATCTGTCATTGTAAATTCTAAAAGTGTATTTTTCTCAAAATTCCCCCGGGTCAGATTTTGGTGCCCTTTTGCACAGGGATTAAGATGAACCCCCTGCACAATTATCAAAACTATATCGCTATTGATCCATAGATCACTTTGGCCCAGTCTCCTTTGGCAAAAAAATCCAAATCAATAGGATTTAAAAAACATTCAAATATCAGCCAAATTGAATTGGACCATTTTAATGGAAAATTTCAGGATATAAGTTAAAAGTGGCCAAATGAAAAAACAATTTTACTTCAGTAGCCATTTTGCAACGTTTATAATTATTTTACGAAATCAATTCAACATTCGTTTTATGACGCAGCCGCGCAGTGACGTACGTTTTTCTCTTTACTGTTTAAAGCAGCGTAGCTTGTAAAGATAGCGATACACACTTTATGATCTTCTGGTACTTTATATACAAATTACAAGAATAAAAAAAGTATAAAGTTCAGAATGACTCGTCGTAATGAAGAAATCGTAGAATTATTACTGTAACAATAATAGTAAAATGCTTTTTAGTTTGTTTTGGCGAATAATTAAATGTGGCAGTACCTAAAAAGAAAAAATAAGTTTTAAGGGAAATGCACACTATCTGGTTTTGAGACCTACAAGAATGAAAGTGGTTCCGGTTATGATTTTGATTATGCCTCAGAGACGGATAGTTTATGTTCTCAATGTGACATAATCTCTTATTTTATAAAACACTGCCTCGTTGGTCTAGTGGTGGCAAGCGCTACTGCTAAGCATGAGGTCCTGGGTTCGATTTCCAGGTCGGGCAAAGTGCTATTGGGTTTTTCCATCTGGAATTTCTCGGTAGCAGCCCGGAGTCTGGATTTGTGCCCGGTTGATGGCAATAGGCTCGCCCCCTTAATAGGGGTTTTTAATATTTCGCCAGTTATGTTTATTTATACCATTTCGCAAGTTATGTTTAAGGCCCATGTAAATATGGGACTTAAACATATCTGGCGAAATGTGGGTGTGCTATAGGTACCTCTGCCTAACCCTTCGGGGAATACAGGCGTGATGTTATGTTATGTTACGTTTATAAAACAATATAACAGATTTATTAATATGTACCATTATTTTCCATGTCGCTTTTAATGTAGTTACAGGTAATAAATACCTTCCTGCGACTACTGTTTCAGATAGCCGCCATCTTTTTAGACGTTCGGCAATCTTCGGCCATCATCGGGAAATTTACGAAGGCTACTGAATAAACTTTGTTACGACTGTAATGAAATTAGTCGCAATTTGTTAGACTTGTTCATTATATCTCTATTTTGTTATAGTTTTTTTATTAGGTCGTAGTAATTGAGATAAATCCCAAAGTACTTTTAATAATAAAGTTGTATTTTCGTTGATTCAATTTTCTCCAACAGAATAACGAAATTAAACTTTCTCACTGCGTTACAAATTGGAACATCAATTGCCGCATCGGGACAATTTCCCGATAGAAATCCTAACTAATTCAAATTCAAATTCAAGTTCTTATTTCAGACATGTGTCCATAATGTTAGTATCAACAAAATAGCTTAATAACTAACGTTAGTAATAAGGAGACAATACTTTAAATATCAACTGGTGTGGGCTCTTACCCAGTGGCACAGCAGAGGAGAGTCCCACCGATCTGAGAACACGCTCAGGAGACCATTGGTGGTGGCGCGTAGCCGGCCGACAAAGGAGGCGGTCCTTTTTCTTATTATCGCGTAAAAATCGTCAGTGCGTGTCTCCGCAAACATTGTGGACGCACTACAGCGCCACGGCAGCCCCAACAGTATCCTAAGCGAGTTATTATATTGCACGCGCAGATCGCTGTATGTCCTCTGTGTAAAACGGGTCCAAAGACTGCACGTGTAGAAAGAGTGACAGAAAGCTTTGAAAAGAGTGACTTTAACTTTAAACTTTAATATTATAAATGCGAAAGTAAGTTTGTTTGTTTCCTTTTCACGCCTAAACCACTGAAGGGAGCATCCTGAAATTTTGCATATACGTTGTCAGGTGTACAGAAACGGACATAGGTTACCTTTCATCCCGAAAAAAGTACTGTTCCCGAGGAAAACAACAAAAACGTTCGTATGATAATAGATGGCGCCACGTGTCTTTCGAATCATGATTGACTTATAACCCGAATTGATTGTCAAAGTGTAAATTAACGCGAGCAAAGTCGCGGGCAAGAGCTAGTATTCAATAAAACTTTTTCCTTGCTTAACTAAATCGGCAGTCACGTTTGACTCATTTCACTTAACACTAGTCAATCTGCCTGCCTTTTTCCAATTATGTTGGGGACAGTTGGGGTCGGCTTCCAGTCTAACCGGATGTACCTGAATACCAATATTTTACATAAAACGACTGCCTATCTGACCACCACAACTCAGATGCTGGGTTGCTTGGTAAGACTGGTTGTCTGACATTTTGGCCTGCCGACTACCCGTAACGACTGTCAAAGATCTACGAATGACAGCCGGGACCAACACCTTAACGTGCTTTCCGAAGCACGGAGGGGCCTCGATACGTAATGGATGGCCATCCATCCACGAACCGACCGCGGCAAGCGTAGCTTAACCTTCGATCGACCCATGCGACTATTATTAATTAGCCACGAACCCCTTAACACAAGTGTCTCACTAGACACGAGTTTCGAATACAATTTAGTAATAGTCCCAGTAGGTACCTAAACAATGTTGAATAGAACATGAAATAAAAAATATTTTGTGTATGAAATAATAGAAACATTGATATAATTTAAGTCTCTAGTTATAATATTTACCTTACGCAAAATACGCGTTTTGACGTGGAGTTGCGGATACCAGCCTGTATTACCTATTGTAGTATTAACTTAATACTTTCCATCCAACACAATAATGTATATGCCGCAGATGGATTGTTGAATCCACTGTTTTACATAATCGCTAGCTGTTTTACAAAACAGCTCCGTTATGTAAAACAGCTGAATGACGTTTAGTATTTTTTCATAATAACTGAACTTTAACACGCAGAATTGCACAAAAGTTTTGCATTTATCAATGCAGTGGGGCAGCGACTAGAGGTTATGTAAAACAGCGTGAAATGAAACGTTAGATTGTAGATTTTTGTTCTATATTTTGTCGTTCGTGGCTTTGTGTGTCATAACAACAATAATAGCGACCAAAACAGAAATAAATAAAACGAGTAATATGAGTGAAAATGGCCCTTACTCAAGTGAAAACAATGATTTAAATGGCAAATTTAATATAGATTTTCAGAGTTTAATAAACGTCAGTTCTTAAAATACTTAATAGCCAAGTTGCTGTCTTGGCGCCGCTCGCTGCGCTGGCTCGGCTCGCGCGCGGTTGGTCACAGTTCTAACCTAACCTGAAACAATTGGTCAGAGTGACCTAGCTTAGTTACTGCGACCGATTCGGAATTAGAAACCACACCATACGCTTATTGTGACTGCAAATAAGCCATTCTGCATTACGCCTAAACGTGGGTAACAGTTTTGTTAAACGTAACGTAATGGGAATCCAGCTGAAAGTTGTTCAGCTGTATAACATAACGGAGTTGTTTTGTAAAACATCTACCGGTTATGTAAAACAGCAGAATGGACAATCCATCTGCCAAAATATACACTACCTATATCACGAATTTTCCAAGATGTAACAGAAATATGAAATGTATTTTTTCTGACTTTAACCACCATACCAAAGTTTTGTTAAAGTCAAGTCATTTATTTCAAATAGGCACATAAAAATCACTTTTGAATGTCAAAATTTACAAGAAAATAGAATTGATTCTAGTTGTCCCTTCCAAAAATCCAAGTAATTTCGTATGGAGAAGAATGGGCAAGAAAGTCCACCGCTACTCTTTTACAATGTTTAAACGTTGCAAGTAATCAGTACTTTAAAATATTGCGAACACAGTCTATAAATCAAAATTCCAAATAGATATTGCATTTACTAAATAACGGGTAAACGTAGATAATGTAATATTCTAATATATATTTCCAATCTATTTAGTCGAAAAGAATGTTCAAACGTTCTAAAGCTCTTACGAAAATGAATACTGGGGTAATTAATGACGTAGCCAATACTTTTCAAAGTTGTTTGAAAGGTGTATTTATAACAAATATTAAAAGGTATAGCCAACAAGTATATTCTTTGTAGTTGCTGAAAGGAAATTGTTCATTCTCGGCTTCGCGTGGACACGATGCTCGAAAAGAAACAAATTAATCAAAAATCATGTATAACTTTTAAACGGTTATTTCTTCTATACTTTTGTATCAACTTGCGCCCACGAGTAGTGTATTTAATAAGTACTGAAATTGTTTTACTCTTCGACATATTGACAGTACGTCTGTGGTACGACCTTCATTAATTCATAGTGATGTCAACAATTAGGTAATCGTCTATTTTAAAATAATTATTTACCAATCGATTCTAATTGTTATTTTTGAAGTTCAACTATGTCCTCCAAATTAATATAACAATCTAGAGCTCTAGAGTTTACAGTCAATTAAAGTAAAGCTGTTTTTATAATCACTTACATTATTTCGATCATGTTTTATCCATAAATCTGAAAACAAAAGTATTTAAAAGTATCGAAGTTCGTCAATAAATCGATTTTTAGTCAATTATTAAATCGATTATTTAAAAAAAAGTTTATATCAATATCAGTTGTCTGTCACTTCAAGTCACTTGTCATAGTTGTCATTCACTTTGTTTCTTGGCATCGTGAATATTGTTTTCCCCGTTTTATGGTGATTATTTTCAAGTATTGTTTTGATTTTGAATATGGGCACAGATACCCCTTCTCACGTTGACCCCGGCACGCCTATAAACTCCGACACTAATCCCAACGTTGACCCTAGCTTGAATACGGATCATAAAAATGTGTTTTATTTAAAATAAAATATGTATTAATAATATATATATATATAATATGTACCTATATGTTTTATTTAATATATTGTATACTAGCTTTTACCCGCGGTTTCGCCCGGGTGGATGTCGAAAATTTCCAACGGGAACGTACTACCGAGATTAGAACCCTATGTGTTAATCCAGATTTTAACTGCCTGTGTGCCAAATTTCATCCAAATCTGTTCAGCCGTGTTTGCGCCAATTCCGAACATGCATCCAGATAAACGGACAAAAATTCTAAAAACTATATTTTCGGCATCAGACTTGTTCCCACACCTCGCAGCAATTACTTTTTCAAATATATTCAATGTTCAAAAAAACTAGTAACGAAGTCAACTTCGTTACAATTTTTTTATATGTATGGATATAGGTATATATTTTATATTGCGAAATTATTGCGAAATCGCTCCACATGACATATATTTGTATAGGAATCTCGTTTGTAGCTTAAGACCTATTTAATACCACGGCTTACTGCAAATCCGACTCGATATTACATAATACCAAACATAATTACATTCACACATAAATAAACATAACATTAATTGCGAGCCAACTTGAAGTCACAGATTAGCAAGCATATGGACTGCCAATTCACATTTCTTAGTGATTAATATGGGTATCTAACTTATAACTTCATTAATTTTGTGGTTTCTAGCGCTACAGATGCATGCGAAATCGTTTAGTTTAGTCAAAAATGCTTCTGGTAAATTAATATACCTAAGCACATACCACAACGGTGTGGCACTTATATTAGCGAAATGTAGACGAAAAATCCACTGTTTTGGCCCGTAACAAGTGTGTTGTACACACAACACACTTGTTACGGGCCAAAACAGTGGATTTTTGCTCATTGATTTTTGCTCTTGTGCTCATAGAATTCAAAATCCTGCTGTGGCGAGCGTCTAAATCCACGTTAATAAACGCAGTATTTGTAATGGTTTATCTTACCATTTTGCATTGTACCTCCATTAGTTATCTCCTCAATGGACGTAACCAACGAAATGGACGTGACGTAGCTTATTTGTCATCAAACTATCCGCCATTGTGTTATGGCGTGATACGAACGCACCCTGTATTTAACCTCGCCCTACAACGTGTAATTATGTTAGGCCTATGAAATTAGGCTTGCGTTGGAAAGTTTGTTTATATTTTGCTAATAATAGGCCAAATTCCATGCATGACATCAGGTTTGTATTCTCGAAGGATTTGATAGGAGCGTACTGTTTGTAGTGAACCCAGAAATATGGAGCATATTGCTTTTTACTAGGCACTA
Source organism: Griposia aprilina (assembly GCA_916610205.1). Classification (NCBI taxonomy): domain Eukaryota; kingdom Metazoa; phylum Arthropoda; class Insecta; order Lepidoptera; family Noctuidae; genus Griposia; species Griposia aprilina. Next base: position 6,433,968 of record OU744306.1, read on the forward strand.
CAATATTCTCCATTCATTATTATGTAGATTGAATAAACTGTGACTGGTATTTACACAATGTGTAAATGAATTAATGCAAATTATGAAAGTAGTTTGTTCAGAATCCTTTTCTGAATAGATTTCTGTCATTTTTAATATAGGTAAAAAGAAAACCAGTAATATTTATTAAAACTATGTAAATTGCTGAACAGTCAAAATTTGTTTTGACTGTACAGCAGAAGTGACGAAATGGACGAAGTACCTAGGTACTACGCTAGACCCTTATATGTGTGCGACTGTGTGCGTACCTAGATTTTTAATGTGACCACAATTTTGGAACCACCGTAGAATAGAATAGAATACTCTTTATTATGTACACCATAAAAATTTACATATATAAATGTAGCACCGTATTTTGGAACAAAAGATTATTACAGTATTATTGGCCTTAACCATTTCCTTGGTAATACTCTAATAACTAAATGATATAAAATAGAAGAAGATAGCTTTTTTCTATTAATTATCACATTCATCTCAGTTTTTCGTTCAAAACGCTCTCCTGTGTAATGATGATTTTGATGATAACCGTGTAACTTTGTGGCCGTCAAGTAGAAACTTTTCTAATGTCTTTAACATAGCGATTACAAAATCAAATTGTCTTCACTACATTAAACAACTGTCAGTTATAAGTGAGATTTTGACAGTTTGGGATAGAAAACTTTATTCTGAAATAGTCTACATAAAAAAGGACCTAGACAAAGATCCTCAGAAATGAAAGACATAATGACAGATTGTAGAAGGACTTCTACGGTGCGATGATAAAAATGGAGAAACGAAATGTCGCTTTGTATAGAAAGAGCCGTGTCTATTCTTCGTAGAAATAGAAAGCGTCATGCTAAGCCTGCTGTTGTATAAGACGGATAGAAAAATAATACTTGCCGTCAGCAGCTGGATCACTTTCAACGGTGAACGGATTTATAATAAGTTTCCAGTCACCTAGATTTAAAAGGAAGGCTTCCTCTTTACGTAATCAATATCTCCTGGCTTACGTGTTTATTAAAAAAAAAGAGCTGTTAGGTTATTTTATTATGCTTGTACGAAATGTCTTTTGTTTTCGTAATATGTTCGTAGACCTGTAATTGGCTTTCAGAGTAATGTACTGTCCTTGATCTGTTTGTTTTAGCTGTAAGTCTCTCATGCTATTTAAATATATAAATAAATATTAAAAGATTTTTCGAAAAGCTATGTTACGTGATCATGATTGTTACCAAATATTTTGACAGTATATTCTGAAAGTAAGGTAACCATCATAACACATTTTACCAGATGATCCAGAATAGACATAAATGTAGAACGTGAATGTAAAATATTTGCAAATACTGTGTTTTGTGTGTGTAAACTTATACCCATTTTCCATGTTAGTAGGTAAACAGAAACTTGCTAACATATTAATAATAACTATGCCAGTAAGTAAATAGCCCGAAATGTGCTACAATCTGAGAATATTTTTTATGCTTTTGAAACATTTGTACTCCCATAACACCACTTTGATATGGTTTGATAAACCCTTGGATTTAATGACGGTCCAATATTATGTAGATAACATTTTTTATACTTATTATAATAAATAGTGCTGACTCAATGTCTGGTAGATACCATAAAAGACCCAACACTTGACTTATAAGCGTTAAAATTGCTGGCCTAGAAAAAATATTCAACAACTTGTATGCAAAAAACAAGTGGATCTGCGCAACGAGGCGGCAAATCGCTCTTGAAGTAGACATACTCTTAAATAAAATCGAAAGCTTAACTTAGTTTTTAAGAATGAAAGACGGAGGTTTTTCAGCTCACTTTTAATGAAGGATTTAAGAGTGAGACCCAACCTATTATTGATTAATATTTTTAACCCCCAACGCAAAAAAGGGGTGTTATAAGTTTGACCGCTATGTGTGTGTGTCTGTATGTGTCACCGTAGCTCTTAAACGGGTGAACTGATTTGGATGCGGTTTTTTTTAATTTAAAAGCAGGTTTTCTACCGGCGTTTCTAAGACATGTTTTATCAAAATCGGTTCAGCCGTTTCAAGGTCATCTGCTCTTATTTGTGTCCGGGTTTTTTTTTTAATTTTACCCATTATAATAATTCAATGTCGTGTTACGTTTCGATAACTGTTGAATTTACGACGTTAATTTAATTACCAAATACAACTTACTTTAAGTAAAAGTAGGTTTGTTTGTTTATCTACTTATTTATTATAATGTTCATTATTACAAGAAATTTCTCTCGTGCTGAACGTGTATGAACGTGTATGAACGTTGTTTCTTATAGTTCGGGAATATAATTTTTCGGAATACAATATTCGAATATTCATTTATCAAGAAGAGAACCCATTACTGGGTTGGCCACAAAAGTCGAAAACTTAATTTTCACATAACAACACACATCACATCAGGCCATTAATCCCCGAAGGGTTAAGCAGACGTGTATATCCACATTTCGCCAGTTATTTTTAAGTCCCAAGTAAAATGGGGCGAGCCTATTGCCATCAACCGAGCACAAATCCAGACTCCGGGCTGCTACTGAGAAATTCCTGATGGAAAAACCCAATAACACTTTCCCCGACCTGGGCATTGAAGATCCAGCACCTCGTGCTCAGCAGTAATGCTTGTGACCACTAGACGGACGAGGCAGTCAAGTTAACTTAATTTTCATGAACTGAATATACTTAACTTCGATATTATTATTTAGGTACCTATTATGCATGAGTCAGCAAAAAGCCCAATCGCGTCCAATGAAGCGGTAAATCACTGTTCATGAAGTCAACTCTATAGGTAAACGATTGGAGAAGTTCACTAAGTTTGAAACACTGAACTTAGGTATTAAGTGGGTACCTCGTGAACTAGTCAATATTTTATAAGAAGTAGATATGTATTAGGGTTTGTATGTTGGTATGTATTACGGATCTTCGGATCCGCCTCCGAAAATGCGAAACTTCCGCAAGAAATCGTACTTCCGCGTCCACATCCACCTCCGCAAGTTTTTCATGTAGGTGTAACGGAGGTCTAATAATGAGAATCGGCTCCAACTAATCGAAGACTTTAATGAGGTGGAGATAGAACTCGAGATTCAAAGTTTTTACTCCCAAGTCACTGCTACCACCAGGTTCAGTGCCGGTTCAATTTATCAACCACAAAATGAGTTTTTAAATGAAAAATTTAATTCGAAATTTAAATTAGACGACGACTTACCTTTATGTTCCTAATGATTGAATGGAATTTAATATCTATGACATTGTATTGACTAATTCTTTATATTGTATTTAATCATTCTTGACATTATATTTAATCATTCTTAACATTATATTTAATAATCCTTGACATTGTATTTGATAATAGTTAACAGTTTCCTTATCCTTGATATTGTACTCGTATTGTATTGTTTTGATTTATTGTTCTAAAGTATTAGATTTTAATTCCTTGAGATATTTGTACGCCGGAAACAGCAGAATATTATGGACTTCTTATTATGCGTAACACCTTGTAACAACAATATTCTAACAAATAAATTGATTTGATTTGATTTGAAAAAAATCGCCTAGAAGCAAATATTTAAATCGTTAGATGTGTCCTCATCTTAAAGTTAGTTAGAAAAGTTAGCTCACACAATCATAATGGCGTTTCCACGGCAATCAAGTCAAGTCTTCGCGGTATTGTGTGTGCCGGAGGTGTCAAAACGAAACAAAAACGCGACCAGCTTTTAACAGGGTAGGGCGAATCTAGGATTTAAAAAATTACCTAAGAAATTACAAAGTTGCTTTTTTTGTGTAATACAATTTGCCTAATTCTAAATTTTGATTACTCACAGATCGATTTTTCTTTAATTAATCTGTTTAGGAAGAAAAGAAAGAAAGTACGTTTATTCGCGGTTAACATGGCGCAGAGAAAAACACACAAATACCAAAAAAGAAGGAGTTGGGGGAATTAATGCGTCACATCCACACAAAACGGCAAACGCTCAGCATAATGCTACAAACCAGCGCAACGCCCCAGCGCTGCTTTTCAGCGGCAGCCGGCGTTGACGTGATGACGTCAACCAGTGCAGCATACGAAAATAACAAATAAATAAAATAAATACACTATACCTAGTTCTAAATGTTTATATAAACATAATATTTATAAAATGGTAACATTCCGGCCAACTCATGCGCCGCTGGCCTTTAATAATTTTTATTTCTTTATTTTTCAACGTCTGCCTCCGCCTCCGCTAAGATGGCGTCCGTTACATCCCTAGTATGTATTAAGTAGTCGAGGTGATATACAGTCTCACTTAATGGGAATTAACTAAGGTAGATTTCCACAGTCATGTAAGAGGACTCTAAGGGATTACATTAAGGCTGCTCTCTCGAAAAAGCTTGAAAAAAGCATGCAGATGAAGCGACTTTTCGTCGGCATTTACAGAGATATTACATATGAATTTTTTTTTTTGCAATCTTCATGATATAATACGTAATTTGGTTTAGCCATAATTTTTCTATCGGTATCACTAAATAAAATAAAAATACACCAAATCACCTCCAAATTATTGAGATGAAACCATTTTACTCCTTCGTTTTTTATCAAAAGAGTATAAAAAAAATATCTACTGCTTTGCAATACAAAGGAAAATGATTTGGTTTTGTTACTTTTTTAAAATATGTATTATTTTTATTGTAATAAATTAAAAAGGCGTCCGATTAATGGCTGCGTCTACGTTACCCCCGCACTCGTCCTTAGATTCAGTTGGTCGTTAGCTCCGCGCAAATGCTCAAGGTTATTGGCATTATTACAAGCCTTAATAACATTGATTCTACCATAATCTGCTGATGTAGCCGCTGTTAGTAGTGTAGGTATAAAATGCAATCAACAACTCTAATTAGTAAGTATTGAAAATATAAATATTGGAAATGATAAACCCAATCGTAATCCTTTCCAGTATAGTTATGAGCAAATACCTAAAAATAATGATCACACAAACGCAACTATTATCTGTATCGGTATGAGGATGCGTAGTCTGAGTACATACTCTGACTCAAGCAATAATATATAACAATAATCAAATGATTGTATCTATACATACATGCAAAATTATCAAACACCAGAAAAAAGCGGCTATATCTACACCGAAAGATTCATCTTTGACGACGTAAAGAGACTCGGATATTTAATCATTGAAAATTAATTACATGAACATTTCGTTGAAGCTTGCTTGACTTCAAAGACAGCCTAGAGTCTTTGACGGAACAAGTGTTACACTAACTTAAGTCTCACAGACTGTTCGCTTCAGCAGTTTTAACAACCCTGTAATTTCTCTTCCTGAATCATGATAATTATTGTGATGACAAAGTCACACAAGTCATTAAATTATAAGACATTTTAGGAGTCAGCCATGTCAAAAATCATTTCTGATCGGCCTTATTTAACTGATTTGTGGTTATGTCCAAATGGGGACGGCGTATTTTGAAATGAAGTGCTCTGTCATCGCGAGAGAAATTGGGGTACAGACTACGATTGAAATTCGAAATGTATTTACGAAATAAGTCCAGAATTAATAATGCCTGTACAAGTTATAATAATGGACTTGGTGATTGTGCAAATAAAGAAAAAAAAAATGTTGAATGTTGTTGTTGGTGAACATCTAAACATTTTATGTTATGTAGTTATAGATAATCTCTTATTAGATTATTTTAAGTATAACGTTGTTCTCAATCAGGTAATGAATATGACGGCATTTTTGAACATGGACTACTTTAGTCTTAGTATTCAATTACATCATACTTAGACACTTACAATATTTCTGAACTTTTCAGTGAACGTTATATCTAAATAATATATTACGTGGGTTGTTCAATAATGTAGACTCGCAATACGAAATCCCGCATGCATATGGTCACGTTTATACCCCAAAAAAGTCTCATGTGCAGTGCATGTAACGATTTACTAAAAAGTGCCTCACCTTTTCAAAATCAAAGTCAAATCATTAAATTCAAATAGGCACATTAGAGACACTTTGAAAGTCAAAATTTACAAAAAATGGAATTGGTTCTAAAAACCCCTTCCCAAAGGTAGTTTAGTATGGAGAAGAATAGGCAAGAAACTCCACCGTTATTATTTTAAAATGTTTTACAATATTTTCATACCGTGGCTGTACGTATGTACCTACAAATAACATAACATCATACCGGTAGTCCCCGAAGGGCTCGGCAAAGTTGTTCTTATAGTACACCCTCATTTCGCGAGTTATATTTAAGTCCCATGTAATAAGGGATCAGCCTATTGCCATCAACCGGGCACTTATCCAGACTCCGGACTGCTAATTAGAAATTCCTCATAGAAAAGCCCAATAACACTTTCCCTGACCTGGGAAACGAACCCAGGACCTCGTACTTAGCAGTAACGCTTGTGACTACTAGACCTACGAGGCACTCTTTTAATGGAATGCAACTATCAACCAATTTCAGTCCTATTAAGGTGAATCTTCAGCTGTAGCCAGCCAAATTCAAATTTCTACAGTCGCGAATCGCATTTTGATAAACATACAACTCAAAAACTCAAACTCAAAGCATTTATTTCAAATAAACCAATTACAGGCACTTTTGAATTGTCAAGGGTCGGTCAGTCAGAAAGATGAAGCTAGTTGCCCATTCCAAAGCGTAGTAGGTACTTATGCAGAAGAACGGGCAAGAAACTCCATGGACACTCTTTTAAATCAAAATATGGTTACAAAATATTGGTTACATCGTTCATGTTGAAACTATACATGTGAGAACGATGCAGGACGTTAAAAGCGTCCGTAATAAAAAGACAAAAACAATTCAAATATTAAATTAAATTAAACCGTGGCAGCTAAGAAATGACCAGTCCCTACTGACGGCGGCGCCCGTTCACGAACATGACGCATGGATCAGCACCATTCAGCTCAACCATTTTGCAGGGAACTTAATGATCCAACATACACGCCACCACCAGCGAGACATTTGAGTGAGCATGACGTACGTAAAACACACCTGCAATTTTCAAAAAAACAAAGAAAATTTGATTCACCTTAAACAAAAGTGGCAAAGTCACCCTTTTGATTAGTAAATTGCCACTTTCTTCCTCGACGACTTAATAGTAAGAAATTATTTCAAGTGAATTCCATGTAACATACCAACGATTCATTAGTCTCGATTGACGTTATCGTTGCTGTCTCACTTTTGTAAATTGTATGGTTCAGCGAATTGAATTAGTAGAATAAAATTCATTGCTATATTTTCTGTTTCGAAATATCATGACTTTATTTCAACTTATGTAGGTAAGTAACGAGACTCATTATCGCCACTGACGGCATAATTTCTGTTATTTGTATGCATGAGTGAATATTAAAAATATGAATTATTTTGTTCAATTTCTCTTTGGAAAGTTTTCAAGTGTAAATGTCACTAAAGGTCGTGTAGGGTTTACTTATTTTTGTGCATCAACCAATTCCATTTTTGAAGTCTTTTGCTTTATGTAAACCCCAAGTATGCAGCAGATGGGGTCAAACTTGACGACAGTAATTGTCAGTAAATATTTATAATTTTTATATTAACGAGGGTTCACGAGCTATTTGTATTAAGCAAAGTTTTTGGAACTTTACAGGAGAGCATTATCAAAGTTTTTTTTTTCGGAAAACTGGCTTCTGTTGTTTTCGTATGTTCAGGAAAAATAATTTAACAGGAATGCGCGAAGGTAGCCCGCGAAATTCAAATTTTCTTAGGTTTTTTGCAATTTGTATGTCAGTATCAGGGTGCTTGTTGATCTAAATATGAATCGCTGCCATATCAAATATTTATTTATAGAATTATAATCATAAAAATCATCAATACATCTTTCTAAGTTCATATTCTATTGAATGACAATTTCATGAAATCATGACATTTGAGGCCAATTCTAACTTAAGCAGTTGTATTGCTGATTCTAATGATTATAAGTCTGTAAAGCCATATTTGTTACGGCCGCGAATCATATTTTAATCAACATACAACCTGACAGTGACCTGCAAATTCCAAAAAACGTAAGTATTTTTGACTTTCACGGACTCCATGAGCGCATTCCCGTTAAGCGATAGTCAGTGTTGTAAGGCTTAATGTATTCACAACCAGTGCGATAATAAAATAGAATCAGGCTGTTCAGCTGAAGCACCTGAAGTATCATAAAGTAGTTGCAAATCAAAATGATTTATGTAGCACTAAAAGAGACTGGTTTAAAATGACAGTATACTTGAATGGTTTAAGCGACATTAACTATGGATTTCATAAGCAGGCAAAACGATTCAAACGCCTTATGTTACGAAATGTATGTCAGGAAAAACAGCTTAAATCAAAATCACAAAATATTTTACTCTATGAAGTCCATCTTTTCTTAAATTGTATAAAATTAGTGCCGCATCAATCAAATCAGATTCAAACTAGACCTAAACTTACTGATGTTTCAAGCGGCAAAAAAGCGGTCAGATAGCCAAGAAACCGGACTGAAACGACGTAGAAAAATGTGGCGATTCTGAATTTGTATGTACCACAACATCGGCCAGGATTTGGTCAGAAGAAATAACGATCGGTAGAGGAGAAAACGAATCCAACAAATCAACGCTGAGATGTTTCAGCCAACTTCTGACGGATATGATCACGTGCCTTCACTTTAAAAGGTAACCGACTGGTTGCCATCTTGATGTTCAGAGTGAGCGCATTCCAAAGAAAAACCGCCAGGACAAAGAAAGAAGAATGCATGCTATCATTGCATTGCATTATCTATGCTATCTATCTGTTATCGTCCAAAAAACAGCAAATTTTCAACACTTACCAAAGCTATTCCAATCGCAATGTAAACAGCAAAACGCTGGAAGGAAATCCAATGCAAAAGTAAAGGTACACAGTGTCATGCAAAACTCGGTCCCAAAGGGCAATGTTCCATTTCTTATAAATGAAGTTAAAAGGGTACCTCCGTCCCTTGAGGTAGAACTTGGTCGCAAACATCGGAGGGTCTAAAGGACCCGCAAAACGTTATCTAAATTAAAAAAAATCGGAACACTTTGTATAAAGCTGTTCGATTTGTATATTTTGGGAGGTTTAACAAGCAAAAAGAAGATGGTGCACGTCCACACTAATATAAACAAAATATAGTGCTCTTATTTATGTATTAAAACTTTATGCACAAGCAAAAAATACGGTACAAAGGCGAACTTAATGCCTACCTTTCTTTCCCCATATTATCAGTATATATCTTTGCCTTTGATAAACATTTTCTAGGGCTAAATTACTGAAAAGTATTTTCAGAATTCGAAAGGACTTGTCTAAAAATAAATATCAGCTCTGAATGTAGCGGCCCATAAAACCCCAATTTTAACACTAAAGGGGCTGATAGCAACGAATCTAAGGCATCTTCACTAGAACATTATAAATCACACTTGTGAAGGTAGTCCTAGTGCTTTAATGCCACATTTATTGCAAATATCTCTGACTCTCTTTGTGTCCTACAATCTAGTGTGGCAAAGCGAAACAAATTGCTTCACGAGAGCCTTACACTTATATTTCAATTTATGTCGTAGACTAAAAGCTACGAGTGTATGCGTGAAATAGTCTCAAGATGACAAACGTTAGTGGACTGGAAAATATGTCAAGATGGAACCAAATGGGTTTCGATTATGGACGAAAAAAATTGTTCATGTTTGACGTCCTTGTTTCTTTTGTTAAAGAATATTTTTCAGACTGTTAAGGAAAAGGAAAAAGTATGTCTGCTTACCTACTTGCTATTCGGCACATGTTATGGCAGTTATTTCGGAGACGTAAAGACGTAACGCTCGTATTACATACTAGGTTCTTATGTATCGTAAAGTATAGTTAGCATATCATACATCTTGTAGTTATTAGATATTCCAAAAATGGGTACCGTAAGCCACTACAGTTTCATTCATATTAACATAATAAAGACACTGTTATTTCCAGGTTTAGAACATAATAATTATTATTTTGTAGACTGTATAAATGATTCGTGTGTGGTATTCTACCCGCTAAGCCCCTTGCCAATATGAAAACCCGGCCACTGACCTCAGTTTTCTAATCCGTTTTCTAAACCACCCAAAGGTACTTACTCTAAATCAGGATCTGAATACTAAAGTGGTATTCGGAACAAAATTTGTATTTTAGTAATTAGTATTAGTATTTTAGTAACTTAATCCTAACTTCCTAACTAATATTATGAATGCGAAAGCAAGTTTGTTTGTTTGTTACCTTATCACGTATAAAACACTGAACCGGTCATCATGACATTTTACATATAAGTTGTCAGGGGTACAGGAAACTTTCCTGTACCCCTGACAACTTATATGTAAAATGTCATGATGACCGGTTCAGTGTTTTATACGTGATAAGGTAACAAGGACGTAAGGTTTTCAACCAGAAAAAAAGTACTGTTCCTAAGGAAACGAACAATAACTTTCGACGGTCCCAATTGCTTTAGGACGCTAGATGGCGTTCCGTGTCTTTCGAATCATGATTGAATTCTATTAGGTATTAGAAACTTTAGTAGGTACCTAGTGTGTTATGAGTATTTTTTTTAATCTAAGTAATACATTTGTGAGTCTAGACTGAATTTCAACACCGTTTGATCGAAAACTATGAAAGTTGCCACATATGTAAGTATATGACGAAGAAGGTACGTCTCCCTTCAGCCATATCAGCCAGATTTTAAATACTGTGCGCGTACTAGGAAGTATTAGTTAATGCGCAATAGAAAAACCGTTTGCATTTCAAATCAAATTATAATTTACGAACTAATTAATCACACTGTAGGTACACGACACAACTATAAAGAACGCGCGACAGTTTCTAAACGTTTTCACTGCTTGACGGCCGCCGACCAACAATTTTTTTTTGTTGTTTTGTTTTGTAAATGCTAATGGATGTCCTCCGCCATGGGGCAGGCGGAGGGGTCTGTCGGACTTCTACTGACTAAAACCACCCCGTATTCCCTCGCACACTTGCACCGGAGTCTACGAGGACACTTAAGCACTCTTCAACGCAGCCCCCGACTGGTGCCAGCCCGTCTCTGCGGGCCTCGTCTGTTCAAGCGAGGGGAATGAGTTGTTTGACTCCCTCGCGACGTCTAAGAGGGGCGCGCGTGGAACATTACGCGCCGCCACCTCGGGTCTTATATGATAGGGGACCGCGGATGTCCCCGAGTCCGCCGTCCCTGGACTCATTTAGGAGGGCCAAAAGAGCGCATTATCTGCCCTCTGCCAACGCCTGGTGCGCCTACTGCGGGCCGGGAGAGCTCTCAACATCTCCCTCTACCTTTCCGCTGGCTCCTCCTACGACATGACATTTTCGCAGAAGGAGATTACCGCGTCCCACGACGCTACGCCGCCGACCAAAGAATGAATCACAGTCGGCAGCGACAGGTTGCTTCCCACCTCCGAAACAAGTTCTCGGCGTGGCTCCTCCCAAGCTGCACACAATGCAAGCGTATGCCCCACCGACCAACCCTTTTTTTTTTTTTTTGATCCGGGGTGGAAAATCCTCATGAATGTCCTCCCGGAGGGGTCTGTCAGACTCTTACTGACTAAAAACCAGCCCGATGTTCCATCTCACACCTGCGCCGGGGGTCGCGGGAACGTACGAATCTTCCGCAACCCCCGACTGGTGCCGGCCCGCCTCTGTGGGCCCCGTCCGGTTGAGCGGGGGGAGTGAGGTTTTTGACTCCCCCCGCGACGTCTAAGAGGGGCGCGCGTGGAACTCTACGCGCCGCCACCTCGGGTCCTGATGTATGGGGGGCGACGGACGTCAAAAAGTCCGTCGTCCCTGGACCCATTAAGGGGGGCTGGAAGAGGGCGTTATCCGCCCTCCGCGGACGCCCGGTGCGCCTGCTGCGGGCCGGGTGAGAGGATGAGATCTCTCGCTCCCTTTCCGCAGCCTCCTTCTGCGAAATTACCGTTTCGCAGAAGGATACCACCGCGTCCCAGGACTCGTCGCCGCCGACCATAGCATTGACTACGGCCGGCAGTGACAGGTGAGATGAGGGCACGGCGCGGCTCCTCCCAAGCGGCACACTCTGCCAGCGTATGCCGTGCCGTGTCCTCCCGACAGTCGACGCAGTGGTGACACCGGGCGTCCGGCTCCCTGTTTATGCGACACAGGTACTTCCCGAAGCAACCATGCCCCGAGAGCACCTGCGTCACCCGAAATGACAGGGAGCCGTGCCTCCTCCCGAGCCAGAGGTCGAGCACCGGCCGGACCGCCTCGATTGTGACGAGGCCGGCGGTAGGGCGTGAGAGCCTGTCCCGCCATTCCGCCACCAGGACCTCGCACAGCTGCGACCGACGCTGCTCCATATGTCGCTGCATCGGTGGCTCGCCCCGCGCCCGCCATTTCTCGCGCCACCGATACAATGACGCGAGCACCTTCGCCTCCAGGTCCCAGGGTGGGGATCCGGCCAGTGCACAAGCCGCCTCGTAAGAAATTGTGCGATAACCTCTGATGACTCTGACGGCCATCGCTCTCTGTGGCTTTCGCAGGACAGCAATGCTGCCGGCCGTCAGGCCACCGACCAACCCTGCTTTAACTCTGGTCGAGCATTAGATAGATAGAGTCTGTCGAGCGCCGCCAGGTGGTGCTGGCGTCCTGATTAGTCAAAGTCAAATGATTGGTTTAACGTATTTCCGACATATTTTATGTATTTTTACTGGAGAAGGATTTACAGGACTTTTTTCGACCTCCACGCGGGTTAATAATAATTAATAATAATTCATTTTCGTATTTCTATCGTGCCGAATCTAATACCTACGTCCAATTAGAATAATTAACAAACTCCTAGGAACTATCAATTTAAATAATGTTTCTAGTTAATATCATGACCTTCATTTTGTTTAATTATGACTTGGTAATTACCGCCTTACTTCAACGGTGGGCTAATTTAACTAGCTACTTTATAAGTATTTCATAAATGTTGTTTCTATGTCTAGTAAAATGTCGTCAAACAAAACTGTAAATGTGGCTTCGAGTAATCTAATAGTTTTGTACAAGTGTAATAAATAAAAAATAAATAAATGTTTATTGCATCAACATAAATAACTTATTCTAGTTGAATCCTAAAAGAATCCTTTTATGCAAATAGTTTGCTTGTGTTAGGATGCTCCGCCCTTCCCCAGGTTATATAATTGCTATTAAGTTATTGAGCCTGTTCAAGATATATTATATAAAATTATACAAATAAAAATAAAATAATGAAATAGAAACTCAGTATTTAGTATTTTTTTTTTGTAAAAATGAAGGAATGAAGTAGCCACAAAAAGCGCTGGAATTTGTGAGTTATGTGTGTAGAGATGGTGTGGAGGTGAATGTGTATGTGGGTAGTGGGTGTGAGTAAGTGTGGGATTGAGGCTTGTACCTACATTATACATGGTGGAGATAAATGTTATGTTGGTTACCGCTGGTGTGCGTGTCACTGTACAAGAGTGTCGCTTGAAGTTATTTTACTTGATAGTAAAACAACTTCAAGCGACACTCTCGTGCACTCTTGTGTAGATGTGATCATCTCGTATTATGTGAGTAAGTACATACAGAGGGTTTGTCTTGTAGTAATAAATCTAATTAGTCTTAAATAAACAAAAAAACTCTACAGAGAGAGTACCTGCCCACATCCCTTGTTTCTTTCCATTTACATAATTTCTTGTTTCGTAATCAAAAATGAGACGATGCCTACCCCCATTTCCACGATACAAGTTTCTTGACCTACAATAAAATAGAAGCAACAAATGACTTCAACTTATGGTATGCCACAGGCAATTAAATAGGACCGTGTAAATTAGGCTTTATTCTTGACCTTCATTCCTATTTGCCCTGTAACCAACGTCTGTTTTTAGGCGTATTTCTAGCTGGTCCCTGTTCACCTTTACAGAAACTAGACTGGTTAAACAGTGGAATTCTAAAGAGCCATTTGCGTAAAATGAGCGTAAAATAATGCTTCATGAAAATTAATGAACTCACGCCTAAGTGATTTATTTCATAATGTATTTCTATTTACTTCCGCGAACTTTATGAATATTATGATAAATCTTGTATTTTATTAAAAAATGTTTTCGCAAAGTTTTGTCGTCAACCAAAGCATTTGCATACTCAGACCGATGCTATGTAACAGTTATTTAATTATGTTTCTTATTTAATTTAAGGGTAATTTTGCGGTAAAGATGTGTATGTGACGTCGGCAACAGCACTTACGTGATTGGCTAACTTTGGAAACCATGAAATATGCAGTGTGTATCAAAAGTCATGATCAAAGGACATTGTCCAATTTTTGTGGGAATTTGGCTCGGTATGAACAGGCATTTTATTTATTAATATAATACAGGTTTAATAGCTCATGACAGTAGGAAATAGAATATCTTATTATGATCGTATCCTGATGCTTGTAACACTTGTTCTGCTTACTTGTTTTTTAAAAATAAAACACATTTTTATGTATACATTTGTTATTATTCTGACCCATGAGTTAATAATACGTTGTCTAGGAACTGGGCAGGTGGATATATATTACTTAGGTACCTTGGCAAGGGTCCCATACAAAACTTCAATACTTACGCGGCCCAAATGTATAGGACGGCTGATTAATTTTACGCAATTACGATGTTCGTCCCATGGAGAAAGTTGTTAAGGTTGTCTGTACCACACTCTTAAATTTGACCTCACCTTTGTGATACATGGTGTAGAAAATGTTATCTTGTTTTTATCCAAGGGTAAGAGCCACAAAAGAACCCGGACACGGGGCTAAACACCTATAACATTGAAGGTAGACCACCATAATTATGGGTTCCGCCATTTGTGACCTACCTTCAATGTCAATCTTGATTTGTCACACAAATGAGTAACCGAATTTTAGTCATTCTTTGACTCATTATGGGGTTTATGGAAGCTTTTAGTACATAATAGATTAATTTTGCAATATACCTATTCATGCGGGCAGCTGAATATTGCAAATACATTGAGCACACAGTGACGGTGCTTTTTGAATGGCTGAACATTGATTGAATATTTTATTTACATGTTCACGTTGCATGTCGAAAAAAGAGTAACGGGCCATTAGGGTGTGAACACAACAAAGCGGTAACGCAAAACAAAAGTCAAGCCGTAAAAATGGTGCGTGATAAAAAGGAATATGGGAACAGAAGTCTGAAAAAGGCTCGCCGACAAAAATAATTTGTCTGGCAAGCACTCCCTCGGTAGGTAGCTCCGCTATCACCTTTATACCTTACTGGCTAATGTTTATACCACAGCATGAGCACATATTAATATTTTTTGAACTTATTTTTGAGAATCTTCTTCTTCTCGAGTCGATGTAAAATTATTAAATGAGTTGGACCCAGTAGGTGGCCACACCAATCGCGGCATCAGTGGCGTTTTTTAGGTCTTCAGAAGTGCACATGTATGGTCCCTTTGGACACGTCAACATATGGGGTATGGTTTGGTCAGGAGCACCACATTCGTATTGCGCGTCGGTTGGGTCAATAATCCCCCATTTCGCTAGATTATGCTTGCAGCGGCCTACCTGGGTCCGCAGTCATTTCATTATTTTCCATATAGGCTTCTGTAGGTCACGTCCTAATGGCAGGTACTCCTGGGGCTGAGCTTAGGTCTGTTCCCACCTAAGGCGGTCGGTCTTGGATAGCCTGTGGAAGCGTACAGCTGAGGACGGGTCTGTTGTATGTGCGTAGAGGGGATGACGGGAATCGGCTTTTTGCTTATAATTCTCAAGCACACATGCGACTTCCTTGGTCCATGACAGGATGTTACAAAGGAAAAGAACCTTCTTTTTCCTTTAAATTAAACAATAAAATTCACGCAAACAAAATTCAAAGTCACAATCTAAACCTTCCAAATCTAAAACACAATTCCATTAAACAATGAATTACTTTTTAATCATGCTGTACAAAGTAAAAAGGTTTTTATACAAAGTTACACAACAAAAAAAGGGAAGAAAAACCTTTTTAAACGCTACGAACACATTAGTGTAATAGGGGTTAGGTCACGCTCTGAGCATGACACCGGAATTGTAATGAAACCTTCAATTATAAGAGTAAATGAGACGCGTAAATGTATATGCGAATCAGCTTTTAATATTTTTTTTGGTGTTTTTGTTACTGAGAATTTCACTAATTATAAGCGACCCCAATTACATTTTTTGCCATCGACACGCTAAAAATCGTCTCTACATAAAGCTGTGCCAAACTTTAAAAAAAAGAATATCTTAATAAAAGTTGATTGACCCACTAAGGCTTAAAAATAATTAGTTATTCATAAGAACTTAAATAACAGTTCACTTAAAATGGGATAGAAAGTGCTTACATCTTAATAATTATATCATATTTGCCTCTGGGGTGTTGGCGACGTTACAGGGTACATACATGTTTTGCTTTAGATATGTTTATACTATCACACTTCTTCAAATCCTCCTGTAAATTATTGAACAGCTCTGCCTCCTCAACCAATATTGTTTTTTGCCTTAATTAGTCTGTGCACGTGCAGTCATTACTTGAGACTTGGTTTTACTTCTTGTGTTGTGTTTTTTTTTTTATGTAGTTGTATGTTTGATTGTACGGAATTTGTGGTGATTTCACTTAACGAATACAATCTATTTTAATTATAAGCAGTTGGCCTCAACGCAACCATCTTTATATAGCGTCTATATACAAAGTGTAACTTAAATAACGCACAACCTCTTAACCCCTTAAGAGGTTGTGCGTTATTTAAGTCATGGCCCTCATCATTATGAACAACTTTTACTATGGGACCAAAACTGAATTTGCAAAAATGATTAGCTGTTCCCTACATTTTGACGAGTTATGCGAACATAAATTTTGGGAACAGCAAATTTTTTTTCGCGATCTCATCTTTGGTCCCATAGTTTTTTTATTCTTATTGATGAGTACAATGACCCCTAAAAGGTTGTGCGTTGTTTAAGTTACACCTTGTATATGCCTCGCTCTTCGTGTCTGTATAAGTGACCGCGTTGTTCCTCGCTTTGTTGTTCGTTGTTTTTCTATATTATGTTTATAATTATATACATTTAGAATCTGGTATAGTGTATTTATTTTATTTCTTATTTTTTTTGTTTATTTTTAATTTTCGTATGCTGCACTGGTTGACGTCATCACGTCAACACCGGCCATCGCTGAAAACCAGCGCTGGGGCTCCGTCTCGCATAGGGTCGTAGCATTATGCTAAGCGATTGCCGTTTTACGTGGATGTGACGCATATTTTCCCACATCTCGTTCTATTTTGTATTTGTGTGATTTTCTTTGCGTCATAAACATGATACAAAGAAAATATATTTATTTGCGGTAGACACCGCAAATAAATGTATTTTCTTTTCTTTTCTTTCTTCCTTTCTTCGTAGTGCCGAGTGTCATAGAATATATTTCATGTTAGAACAAGAAATTTCACGCAGACCAAGTCGCGGGCGGAAGCAATACCTATATGAAATTACCAAAATAACAAGAATCTTCAATCATCCTAGCTAACTATTGAAGCTATTATAGCTTACTAGCTGTTGCCCGCGATTTCTTCTGCGATCTAGAATGAAAAATAACCTATATCCTTACCCAGGTCGTGGTCTGTGTACCAAATTTCATCCAAATCCGTTCAGCCATTTTGGCGTGAAAGGGTAACAAACAAACAAACTTACGTTCGCATTTAGAATGTTAGATATGATTGTGATTCAATCCCACAAGAATAGCAAAAGCCACACAATTTAAATATCAAATAAATAAAGATGCAAGTTGATCTGTTCGGCAAAAACTTCCTAAAAATGTTGTAAGGTTTTTCTTTACCTTTTAATTCGAGAGCTGTCGACCTGTCCTGCCTTGAGAGAGGATGAAGTTTGTTTGGATAAATAAAATAGATTGAGATCGACCCCTCGGAGGCAGGTTATCGACGCCAACAGGGTTGTTACTTCGAAAATATAAATGTAAAGAGTTTACCGTGAGATAGAATGTGTTGATAGATTTTTCTTGGAGCTTTGGTTTATACATTTTTATTTTTATAACATGCAATTCTTTTAAAAGTGGAGAATACGCATATACTTTGGGTTGGTTCAAAGTCCAACTCATACTCAAAGCATTTATTTCAAATAAACCAATTACAGGCACTTTTGAAATTGTCAAGGGGTTGGTCCGTCAGAAAAATGAAGCTAGTTGCCCATTTTGAAGCGTAGTATACCTATGGAGATGAACGGGCAAGAAACTCCATGGACATTCTTTTAAATTAAAATATCGTTTTTTTTTTAACATTTCCAAAATTAAAATAAGCCGTGGCAGCTAAGAGATGACCAGTCCCTACTGACGGCGCCCGTTCACGTTTCTAGTCTAGCCGAATGCAGCTGAATAACTGTATTTGACATGGTGTGACTGCCTATCTGACCTCTACAAACCAGTTACTGGTAACACGATACCCCTTGGTAAGACTGGTTTCAGACTTTTGGGCATCTGACTACCCGTAACGACTGTCAAAGATATATGAGTGAAAGCCAGAAGCGTGACCTTAACGTGCTTTTAAGTAGAGAATACAAAAGAAAATATGTAGTAATAAGCTAGCTCGCTACTTTTCTCTTATCTTGAAAATACTAATTCTTAGTAGGCACATTGAAGCAGGTTAGACTGATGACTTGGTCAATGAAGATCATATATGTATGTGGGATCGAAGGCAAAGCAAACAACAAATTTATGTTGTTTGACTGGAATTTATTCACCCAAGGTACACTTATTATAACTAACGTAAGATACACTGCACGTACAATACGTTCATTAGTCGTTCTTCCACAGATCAGTTCGTCTTTCACTAGGATCTCAGTGTTGTCATCCCTCACACAGTGTTACCATTCTATTCACCTTACATTCCCACATGTATTTAGAGAGGTCTACTTTTATTCATTTACCTTTAATCCTTACCAGGTAGGCCCTAGCAAAAGCCGGGATTAATAATGCCAGGCAAAAGGAGGCGTTCGTGAATAGGCTACAGATAGAATCCAGACTTTAATATTTCAACATAAAATAAAAATGAGATATCGCAAATTGAAGTTATTTATTTTAGGAGTTTCGAAGATTTATTGTTATGTTGTCAAATTAGTCAGTTATAGTCAAAATTTGTTTGATATGCCTACCTACGATCTTTATAAATGAGAAAATAGCGAACTTATGAATTTCCAAAATGATTTAACAAAACACCCCACTACGCGTAAACAAATAACAATCTAGCTCAAAATGCATTATTTTACATTTAAAACAAGTCAAAAACTTCATCATTCACATCACGACTGCATTCGCGTTTAAATGAAAAGCGAATGGTTACCAAGAGCTTTTAAACTTCATATATTCGCCTGCACAAGTTGCCAACGAAGTTTTAAAACGTTGCCATATATTAATTTACGTTTTGGCTACTCAACTAAATGAGTATGAAAACTGTTCCGAACAATTCTATTTTGAAATATTGTAGTTTTTGATGGCGTGCTGGCTGATTTATCTGGTTTTACTTTTAAGCTAATGTTTTGCAGATTTGGTTTTCAAAATCTTTTGTGTATTTTTTTTAGGATCTTTTGTGAACAAGTATGCACCAAGTGCCTTTGTTAAGCGTTATCCAATACGGAACATGTACTGACAGTCACTAATAAGACTTTTTTGCGTCACATACGGGCCTAAGAACTGTTTGGTTTTTCCTTTAAATTAAGAGCATTAGTACTTTGGTATTAGTGTTGTTCTTATAATTGACTCTGTAACAATAAACTTGTAGGTACATACTGAATAGGCCGCTGAATCAATTTCTATCAATTTTATTAAAAATATTATATTCTTTGGAATTCAAGACACGGCTCTCGCAGCAAGTTCTGTTTTGTTCATAAAACAAAAACAGTAGGTACCTAATTTGCAGGTTGGACTACTTGCACTTAAAAATAATCCCTCTATATAATATTACTATTCAATTCATTGATTTTTGACTCACATTGACTCATTGATAATATTTTAAGATAAGCTACCGAAAAGATTTTCGGTTAAAACGATCGACAGTTATAAATAAGTCGCCTGAACTAAAAATGTCTCGAAGGTAACTTTGGGACAAGTTCTACGAAGAGTTTATAAATAAAACCTATCCATAGGCCGAGTATCTTGCTTTTAAACTTGTGGGGAAGTGAATGTAAAGTTTTTATTGTAAAAGCCACTTATTTATAAAAGAGTAACCGTGTAGTTTCGTACCGGCTCTTCTCCATAGGAAACGACCAATTGGAACCGTGCACCTAGCTTCTGACGTTTCGTAAGTGCCCATTTATGTAGGTTTATGTGTTTTTTATTTTTATAAAATATTTTTATTTTAATAAGTGTCTGTTTGGTTATTTTTACCTTGTCAATTACAATATTAGTTTTCTTTTTTTTTAACTTGTTAACTATTTTTTAACGAAAACTTTAAATGCCTATGCAAAACTTTAGATTTAATAGAAGTGTTGTAGTAGTCATTGTTGCAAAAATAATTATTGTGCATTACCGGGCAAGTATCAATGTGACTTTTTCAATTCATATGTAGGTACTTTTTAAGTTTATCTTAGACTACAGTGACATCAGTGAAAGAAAACAACGCGTCAACCACCTGTCCAGTCAGTGCACAAATGCGTGCACTGACTAGACAGGTCCACTTAATCTCTGTGGTTATTTCCTCAAGAGACCATTTCAGACACCAATCTACATGGTCCTCGGACAATATGACCGAGTTTTTATATAAAAAGTAAAATAAAAATGAATTTATTTTTATATAAATAATGACATGAGTATTTACTTTGTAAAGTATTATATTTTTTTAATTATTGTGAATGTGAGGACTATGTGGGTCATGGTTTTTTTTTTTTTTTTTTCTCAGTTAGTTTTAATTATCTTCTGGCAGTTTGAGTAATTTATGCGGTCCATCCAAAAGTCCTTTCTATGGTATTGTTCGTCGAATCGTTGAGCTCCTTAAGTTCGGAGTTGAGCTGCACGGTTAATGATAAATGCGTGCACTGACTGGACAAGTCCACTCAATCTGTGTGGTTCTTTCTTCAAAAGACCATTTCAGACACATGGTCTTCATATGATCTGACCAAGATTATGTCTCGACTATAAAAGAGACTGTGACCTTTGAATTTGTTTCGGCCTTCCTTCTCAGAGTAGTCAGATAGGAAACGCCGACCTCATTTAGTTTAAAAAATATGATTGACGTGTAAAAGTGTTGTTGTGTCTGTTGTGTTGAAGTGTTGTGTGTGTCCTGAAATCGCCAATCCGCCTTGAGCGAGCGTGTTGATTAATGCTCTTGTGTAAGAGAAGAGGCCTTTGTACTGCATTGAGATAGTTACAGCATGGTATTATTATTATTATTATAGACAAATATTTTATTCGTTGATAAAGAAAGTCGAAGCGCGATACTACGCTGTCGTAACAGTGGATATCTGCTACGACAGCGTAGCGTCTACCGTTGCTACGGCGTAGAAACCGCGTAGCGTTTTATTATTAACCTTTCATAGTGTTTCTTATAACCTGCTGCTGGGGAGTTTGTTGCGCCACTTCTTCTTCTCAGCTAAAACGCTAGAAAGTAGTAAAGGGCGGGCGTTTTAGGCACTTTATGAGCATCAAAGTTACATAACACAGTCCGTCTTATGTAATTTTGATATTCAAAAAGTGCTGATTCTCAGTCTAGTTTAAATAAATGACTTTAATTTTGATTTTGAAACAAAAGTGCCTGTATTCTTTCTACGGAACTCCGATTGTTAGTTTTTCATAAGTCTCACTACAGTTAACTGTACTAATTCGCGAACCTAACATTGATTATAAGACAATCTGTGGTTTTATACTTTATAAATTACATGTCTTTAATTTGTGCATATTTCACATTCGTTTATTTTATTATGATTATAAGTTCTTCAAACAAGATTGTTTATGCGACAAGCAGTTCTCTTTTACGACTAAGTTTTCATTGAAAGCTGAAACTAGCTTTATCAAAATCTTATTGAAAGTTGTTATTTTCAATTAATTGATTACCTTCCTTTTGTAATGGAACTCTAAACTTTCTTACAACGAACGGTTCAAAACACTGGCTTTCTGTTCCTATTAAAACGCCAAATAATAAAGCTTCATTGTAACCATATTTCGGCCACAGGCTAACAAAATATTACCCACAAAGAACTACACGCAAGAACTTAAAATTAATTAAACGAACAGGGCGTGATCAGTTCCTGAGGGATTACAAAGGGAGCTCCGTACATGCATATATATAGAATTATATTTACCGTTAGACCTTGTACAGAAGTGCGATTTAATCAGGCAACGTTTTGTGTTCGACATACCCAACTAACATAAGTGGGATTTTTTACTTACCTACACACTTAACCACTTAAAAATACAGTTACAGACATCTGTAACTGTATTTTTTACAGTCTTTTACAAAGACTTCACACCTTATAGGAAGGATCAAACGGCGATTATTCTAAATTCCACAAAATGTTAATGAATATCCTGCTGACTTGAGTTGCTCGTCTGCACGGACTCAGAAATTAATCTAACATATACCTCTATCGATGGCGATATTGATAAGAATGTTCGGCTAAATTCTATCGACGAGTAATTAAAAGTCTGAAATTTGTAACGTAGATTAGTTGCCTCCGGAGGGAATGTGTTCCAGGAAAGTGAGTTACGTATCTACGTGAGATTTATAAGATGGAACTTTGGCAGCTTTTCTTTGCACATAAGTTACCTTGTGAATATATCCTTGAGTACGTCAGTTTTAACTATTATCTATTGAAAATAAAACTAAAAAGTTAACTGACCACAAAATAACATCACTTTTAATAAAACCTATGGGACGAAATTTTTACCTTATAAAAATTATTTTATACGATTTCTGTAAACTTATGCACCTTTATTTTTAGATTTTTTTTAAAGAAACCCATAGATCTACTAAGGGCACTGAAATTTAATGTTTTCACTAAATTCATGAACATTGAAAGCTTTCAATATTGATTTGAATATCCAACCTAGAATTTCCACCAAACACTCCGAGACATCAAATTCTCATCTAGAATTCTGGCTCAGTAACAAACTATAACAGTACCTACATTTGAATTGAACTAGTCTTAACCACCGAGTAACTTGGAGCCACTTATAAGACACAACTTCGAAGCTGTATGTAAATGATTTATTGTGAAGACTAAATTACTGAACCAAGATGGTAGAATTGAAGAAAAACAAGCATCTGTTTGTTTTACGCAAATTGTGAGAACACATACACGTTTCGTTCCTTATACCTACAAAGCCAGCGATAAATAAAATATATTATGTTTATTTTTGATCATTTTTTATTTGCTACTGCTCTGTTTGAGGCGCACAAAGTTCAGCAATTATTTTTATTTTATTTATTTTTATTATAAAAAAATATATGTTAACGATGGTATTAAACTTAAAGGAAGACCCATAAAGCTTTATATAAAGCTCAACTGGCGAAACAGTATTCCTTTGAACAAAATAAGTAAGAATAAGAACTAACGTCAAAAATAAGTCTATGTCAATAAGAATTAATGACAATTGTACATAAGACAAGAGACAAGAGTCATTGAACAATGTCCTTTTCAACGGTTTCTTCAAGTGTGAATGGTGATAGCAATCAACCTTTAGACTACATAAAGGACGCAGACAGTACCGAAGACGGTACATGCATTCGATAAAGCAAACGCTTTCAAACGGAATATTTGTTATTTATCTAAGTTCTTCATAATTGTGGTTAAAGGCTTGCGGCGAAATAACAAACGTGTGGATGGCTCCATTGATAATTTCTTCAGTTTTACTTTCTATAAGAGACTATATTTATATAATTCTAAACTATAATTTGGAACGATGATAGATACTAAACAGTTTATTTTCGAGAGAAAAATAACTGTCATACTGAACTTCGGAAGATTATAATACCGATGTCCTGTATTCATAAAGTTTAAAAGTACGAATTACGTGAGTTAGAAGGTAGCGTATGACAAATTATTTGATTGATGTTAATAATCGCGATTTACGTTAATTCGAAAGCTTGCTGTGACGAATTACTTAGTTGAGAATGTTCATAACCGCGATGTACGGAACTTCAAAAGCTTGCTTCTTGGACTTACTGAGTTGTATCACTCATTTGGTTTATAGAGGCTTTTATTTTTATATAGGTTCTTCTATATTTTGTGAATGTGAGAACGTTGTAGGCCTAACTTGTAGACTGTAGATTTGTGGACCTTTTTATATTTTGTTGAGTACCTGTTACTTGTTGACAGGCCTACACTGTCCTCCCATATCTATCAACACTGTAATTAGAAACATTTTAAATTGTTCAAACATTGTGTTATTTTTAAAAGAGTAACCGTTGAGTTTCTTGCCGGCTCTTCTCCACAGGAAACAACTAATTGGAACCGTGCACCTAGCTTCTGACGTTTCATAAGTGCCCATGTTGGTTTATGTGTAATAAAATATTTTGATTTGATTTGATTTGTATTGATAAGCTGCAGTTGTTGTGTTGTTTTAAGTAATAACAGCCGCACGGATCGATCACAGTTAAGGGGACTACAGGAGCTAAATGCAAGTTTTATACGCTACGCTTGCCAAAGTCGGACCGTGGACGGTGATGGGTCACTATCCATTACATACCGAGACCCCTACGTGCCTCGGAAAGCACGTAACGACGATGGTCCCGGCTGTCATTCATCGATCTTTGACTGTTGTTACGCGTAGCCAGAAGCCCGAAAGTCTGACAACCAGTCTTACCAAGAAATATTGTGTCACCCAGCAACTGGGTTGTGGAGGTCAGATAGGCAGTCGATCCATGTTAAACACTGATATTATGCTGTATCCAGTTAGACTGGAAGTCGACCTAAACATAGTTGGCAAAAGGCTAGGCCGATGATGAAATGGGAGTGTAGCGGTATCAACATCGCCACATGCGTGCTACACGTCATACTGACGTCACGCAAATCCTGCATCGCGCAAGCAGAGTTTACCGCGCGACTAGCATATATACAACTTCCCGACATCAACCGTCGGGCAGTTGCCCACCCGACACAACACCCGTCTAGTCGGAGGATCCTCCCTTTTCCATAGAGTATGAGTGAGCTTTACACCCTGTTCCTCATACCTCTATAGGAGTATGGACCTACCTTCATAAAAAGTGAAGTGGTGTAGACAACTGAACCACACTGGTAGCATGGCTACAGAAATCCACACAGCTTCAGTTAGGGTAGCCGCTTCTTGGACTCAAAGTCAAAAGTCAAAGTTAAATCATTTATTTCAAATAGACACATTAAAGGCACTTTTGATTACTGCTGAAGATTGTAAAAACTATCTTTGCATTTTATGAATTCAATGTTTTAGTATTGTATAATTGCATAGCACATTTGTGAGTACTATGTACCTACTATAAAGCTACCATTTAATAGGTTTTTCTTTCATTGACTTGAATGTGCCCTGGCGGCTGAGAGTATGTCATGCTCACTCTAATGTCTCGCCGGTGGTGGCGTGTGTGTTGGATCATTAAGTTCCCTTCAAACTGGTTGAGCTACATGGTGCTGATCCATGCATCATGTTCGTGAACGGGCGCCGTCAGTGGGGACTGGTCATTTCTTAGCTGCCACGGCTTATTTTAATTTAATTTAATATTTGAATTGCTTTTGTCTTTTTATTACGGACGCTTTTAACGTTCTACATCGTTCTCACATGCATAATTTCAACGTGAACGATGTTACCAATATTTTGTAACCATATTTTGATTTAAAACAGTGTCCATGGAGTTTCTTGCCCGTTCTTCTCCATAAGTACGTACTACGCTTTGGAATGGGTAACTAGCTTCATCTTTCTGACTGACCGACCCCTTGACAATTCAAAAGTGCCTATAATTGGTTTATTTGAAATAAATGCTTTGAGTTTGAGTTTGAATGTCAAAACTTAAAAAGCTGTATTGATAAGCCGCTATTGCTGTTATTATAGTTCAAAAAACAAGCTTTTTAATTTCCGTACATCACGATTATGAAGATTCTCAATTAAATAAGTCGTCATAGCGTACCTTGTAACTCACGTAATTCGTACTTTTAAAATATATGAATACATTTCATCGGTATTTTAAACTTCGAAGTTCAGTATTACAGTTCAAAAAACCCTGTATTCATTAACCCTAGTTTTTTGTAGTCAAGCATCTTTTATGCTTCATTGTTAAGTTATTAAGCCGGGGATATAAAATTCTGATGAATTAGGATCATTAGAATTTAATAAGGGCTAAGTGCGACGCCTCAACGATAACCCTGAAACACTTCAAACAAAATACCAACATTTTATAAATTCATGCAGGACTTTCAAATTCTTAATTGATGGTCTTAATTTAGGGATCAACTCTTCACAAACAATTAGCCATTTTAAGATTTTATTCTGCGTAAGCAAATTAAATATTTAGTTACAGTTTCTGACAGGGTAATACCCAATTATACGAGGGATCCCTAGCAGATCCCCAGGAATGCCTACGGGTTATTCTGTTTTGATTCTTTTGAGCGACGAGGTACTTATTTTAATATTTCAATTATTTATTTCATGGAATGTTCTGTTTCCATTGTTATCTTGTTTAGGCTCTCAAGTAATTTTGAGCCTGTTTTAATGTAAGTTACCTTTATAACTTGGCTTAATATTAACAAAAGATAGTAAGCAGGTTCATAATTGAGTTCCCTGTTTGTCAAAACTAACGTAATATATTGGTTAAATCCTGCCTTCCTCTTCAATACGCCCGAAGTAAAGTGCAACTTTGAATTACGTACATTAATGTACCTAGCAAGTTTGTGTGTTGGTAGTTGACTTCTAATGATAAAACGACACGTAGGTCAGCCAGCTGCCAAATCAGTAAAACTGGGACGGCCGGATGATCTATCGGTCCAAATATAAACAGTACGTACCTATATTGCCTAATACGGACACCGAACCGCAATTGGCGGTGACCAACGATAAGCTAATGTAGGTTACATAAACAATACAGGCTGATTTGGAATTCATTAGCTAACTTTCAGGGGATAATAGCTGGCCGAAACATCCCAGCGCTGATTTGCTGAATCCGTTTTCTCCTCTATCGATCGTTATTTCTTCTGACAAAGTTTATTTTGTTTATATGTATGTATGTATTAGTATTTATTCTTGTATTTTATAGTTATTTCCGAGCTAACTATCCCGTATATTGCATCTGCCATGTTTCGTCTCTGCATCACTCTAAGGTTGACTGGTAGAAAATGTCTCAATTATTCCGCGTTTGTACAGTATATTTTTTTTACTTGTCCATAAAGTTTTAATAAATAATATTACTCAAGAAAATGAACAATTTAAGCATTCATTAAAACTTTAAACCCCTGGAAGCGTGCTTATAAGTCAGCTAGTAAATGTAAAGAAATAAAGAAGTCAGTCAGCAACGATATTACTTCGTACAGACGTGATGAGGAGGGACGACACGCATATGACTAGAATAATGGTGAACATTATGATGGATGGAGAGAGAGAAGAAGGCCAAAGAATAGATGAATGGATTGTGTGAAGAATGATATGAACGAAAAGGGAGTGAGTGATAACTTGACGGTTGATAGGAGGAATTGAAGAAGAAAATGTGTTTCGCTGACCACAAGGGCAGAAAGATGATGACGATGATGATTTTGAGACATGAAGTAACCTATTGTTTTGTTCGCAGAAAACCTGCTGAGCGGGTAGGATGCGGCGGCATGCACCGCATCGTGCTGCTAATGGCGGTGCTCACGAGGGCCATCGCCCCCCATGCGAACGTTACAGGTAAATTAATTTGTCAAATAGCTATAAATTTAAAAATAAAATAAATAAAGATATGAATGACTTATATGAAACGTCTTTAATTATATTAAGCACTAATATACTAAACGATATGTACACTTTATTTTTTTTTATGAATTATAAAATGATCATAATCATAGATTACACTATACAAGCTAAAACTAAAATATAATATATACCTACTATTTACAAGTGTATAATGTAAGGGAAGAACTCATTGGGCATCAAAAATTCGTCCGCATCGCTGTCAATGATCCCATTGACAGCGATGCGGACGAATTTTAGTTTAACTTACTTACTTACTTTTTTATTTTGGGCGAATGCCGCCAGCCTTTTGGGCACTTATCCAAGTGCCCAAGAGGCTGGCGGCATTGCCACTTTGGTAGACGTTGGTCTTTGGGCTAAAATAATAATAATAAAAAAATAGGCCAGCCCTCAGTCGTGTGAAGAGTCGACCAATCAATGAAATATGAATGATGATAAAACCAACTAAATGATTGATTGATTAATTTTATCTTAATGAGGTTATTAAATTTATTTCAGGAAATTATTTTTGGGGTATTGGTAGTAGCAATACGGCGGCTTTATAATAATACCAGTTATCTTCATTTCCACGAACCGTTTCTTTATGAACCAAAAATTAACAGCATAGTATTTAAACTCGTCCCAAGGAAACCGAAAAAAATACTTCTGTTTACACACTATTAATCCAAGATATATTTAGTGTCAACTAATAACAAAATACTACGCCAACTAAGTTCTACGATAGGTACCTACTGAATATTATAATTTGCTAATGGTATTGTCATGACAATAATATTAATTAAACAGCTATTGTCTAGTATTAATTAATAACAACGCTTAGCGGAATAATAGCTACATGAGTTTGACAATTTAGTTTATCGCGATCAGTTGCATTTGAATGCGATGACAGTATAAAATAATGTTTGAAATTAAACTATGCGGCAGTATAATGAAATCACAGTGTTATTCGTTTGTTTTAGTTTCATGTGTCACATAGGTCACATATCAAATATAATCTTCTATATAATAAAAACAAAGGCTGTTCGTGGGTAAAGCGCATCATTCGAGAACGGCTGGACCGATTTGCCTATTTTTTATTTTAAAATGTTACTTAGAGTCCGAATTAGGTTTTTACGGAAGAAAATTTGAGAAGTTCCGAAAAAAATATATTTTGGAAACATTGTCTTCAACGTCTTTTTTCTATAGAATTTTTGTTTAAACTCATGACTATATTGAAATTTTGTCAGGACAACGTCTCTCGGGTCAGCTAGTATATACTTAATTATATGAAAATAAAAATCTTAAATGTATCTACCTATTTATTGCTTACACATACATAAACTCACGTCTTCTTCCCGGGGGATTAGGCAGAAACTACAGAACGCCACCTGCTACGATGCTTACATACTCCTTTTGCCTCGTTTACGTTTCGTTTTACTTAATGCTTAATGGAGAATATTTCTTACTAAACTGCTGCCTGTTGTCTATGATAATTGTTACCCGTTATAATTGTTAACCTTTATTGTTCCAGTCTGTAAAGGTTTTCACTGTAGGTAAACGCAGTGATTTACAGTTAAAATTCCGGTGAGAGTAATTTCCATTGAATTGATATCTGTGATCCTGAAAATAATAGAATCAATAACTGTTATATAAATAATGAGCCGCTGTATCAAGTAGTATAAAGGTAAAATTAAATTCTCCCAATTGTTTCAATATGCATGTAGGACGTATAAAAGTTTATATTCAAACACTATATAAAATGAAATAAATAGCGCAATGAAGCCGTACATAGTCAAACATACAGACAATGTTAATTTGCTTAAAACCTACGCCATCTAAAGACACAGTACAAATATTCTCAGTAATAAATCAGAAGGTTTTGCAAGAGACGTTCAATTTATCCCTTTAAACTTCAGATGGTTAACCTTTTTCCACATTTACAAAGAGGTAGGTATATGTATATTTTAATTTTGGTACTAGTCAACTTTTTCTAGGTTTTTTGTTAAAGAACACATAACTTAATATCACGCCTGTAATCCCTGCAGCGTTTGGCAGATATTTTAAGTCCCATGTAATAGTGGGCGAGCCTATTGCCACTAACGGGCAGAAATCAGACAAAAATTCATGATAGATAAACCCAATAAATAAACAACAACCAAACCAACTATGTTAAACAACTATGTGTGAAGCCAGAAAATAGTATGTATGCTAATCTTAAAAGACCACGCCGCGCCCCATGCTTGAAGGACCGTGACTAATAGAAAAAAATTCTACCTAGGTTCACCAGGCACTGAACCAAGCAACCCGCCATCGTCCACAATGATGACGCCGCCTCCCACAGTCTTCCGGAACCTCAGGGTCACCAGCAAGCCAAGAAAAGGGATAAAGCATGGGAAAGTGGACTCTCCTATGCTCAACTACATATTCGATTCATATGCGACAAGCAATAAGCATTTTCATGACAAGTAAGTTTGAATCTGGATTTTTTTATAAAGCAAATTTTTAAACATTTATAAAGTAGTTTAAAAAGATGAATACATTTCTGACGCCTCTCGAATGTTGAAGACGGTGAGTTATTCATTTTAATTTGTCTGTGCGAATATATTTCGCATTTTTGCTGTCACTTCATAATGATTCTAAAATCTCTAGCTCTAAACGAATAATCTAAGAGCCCATTTTTTTCTGCAAACTTATATTTTCATTTTACTTTTTACATACTAATTCTTAATCAGCATCGTACAATTTAATTAAAATCGTGCCTCATCTACAATTCTATTCATAAATCCTTCACGAAATTGCATTCTCAGATGCTCTCATTCCTTGGCCCAGAAAATTTGCATTTGCGAATCATAAGAACAAAATGGAACCTAATGAGGAAATTCGGTGATGGGGTTCAGTAGCCTGTAACTTAACAATACAACTTAAACTCTCTCTCTCTCTCTCTCTTTTGTATATTACGGTATGATTATTTCAACCATTGCATTATGCCAAACGATTTTGGTAGTTGAAACTTTTTTAAACTACCGTTATGTTATTAATTTTCACCGAGATTCATCGGCATGACACAAGCAGACATCATAAAAGTCCATCTTTGCCATTAAGTTGCACAATAAAAGTGATTACAATAAACAAAATTATCATGATAAGGCATTTTGTTGCAGACATTTTGTTTTATGAAGGCCAAGAGAGTGTTAAAGCTATTCATTGTGATTTTTTATGGGTAATTTCAAACACTTTTTAGGCATGTTTTAGCTAAAAGTAAGCACTTAAAATGTAAATGTGATTTAGGATCAAAGTTAGCATTTATGTTTGCCTGGAAAAGTAGTGGCGCAGATGTTAGGTTACCAGAAATTTTTGGAATTGTTTTTGGCTCTTTCTGGCTGTGAATTTAGAGCCAACCAAACATTTCGACAATTTTTTACCAGTACATAAAACATACTTTTCAGATACGTTTTTATGGCCTTATAGATGTGCAAAGCAGTCTCGTTAAAGAAATTCGTTTTTTACTCTCCACAAAGACATTTTTTAGGATACCTAAAAGAGAGCCTAACGGTAAAAAGATCAATTTACGCGCTGATCGAAGATCAAATCTTTTGGATACTGCAGTAATATCCTTTTGATGGCTTTTTTACACACCATTTGTTTCTATCGCAAGACCTATTTTTTATGACATCTTGCTGTGTCCTATCATTAACCTATCGAATCTCGATTCGATCGATCTCGATTCTGAAGAATAATTCTTTTACAATATTTGTAACAGGCTGTTCTACAGACAATTTCACCTAAGGGTAGTAAGGGCAACAACGCGGAAACTCCTATAGCTCTAACTCATCCCAAACAAAAAGCTTGGCTTATCAACAAAGAGCTTCCAAAAATCACTACACCAGTCAAATAAAATATTTTGGTGTGAATGAACACGTTCTGTTAAACACTGAAACTAATTTCAGTAGTACCGACCAACGGTATCTCATTTGTCCACCCTAATGAAGATCCTTTTCAGGCCCAAGTCAAAGGCTTTTGTTACACCGAACGCTAATCTTGTTAGATTCTGAATTCGGTGCTCGTGTTTTGTTTGTAGAAGTGATATGGGACGAGTATATGATTAAAGTGGTTAGGTGCTGGTTATTTGTTATCGTGTTTATTCAGTTTATTTTATTAACCGTTGTTGACCGTATTGAGCTGAAGATTAGTTTTATTGCATTGTCTCAGGCCATGTATGATTTCTATACATTAATAAAAACGATAAGCTCGCGGGATAGTTTAGTTCAATGTTTAAATTAAATACTCAAGTTAAACGGAATCCAGCTAAGGATTTTTATTAGTTTGTTTGTAGTTTTGTCAGAGTTCTTTATTCTCTTCTCTAGACCTATCTAGTAGGCTGTAATATCTTCAACGGTCAGTTAGCTATTGTCATTTAAAACATTATGAAACATGATAATATCATATAATATATTATATTACTGTGTTCCTCAAACTTATGTAGTACATTGTTGGGCTCCAAGTTGTATGTAAACTGTACACACAGAACTCAAACCGCTGTCACTAGCATTTGTAACTAATTCAGGACTCGTGTTTTGAGTTACTGCTTCAATTAAACAGTAACGATTATAATACTTGTACGAAGGGATAATAGAGGTACGTATAATTACTGTCAAATAATATTTCGTCAAAGCAAACTTCTAATTACGTAACAGTCCCTAAAAATAATTGAATTCCCCTTCCCTCCCGTCCCTTTATGTTAGGCGTCGGTGTGAGGTGCATCCCTTTACGTTACGCGTCGGTGTGAGGTGCTTCCCTTTATGTTACACGTCGGTGTGAGGTGCATCCCTTTAATTTGAAAGCGTATCACGTCCATACAAAAGTTACCAGTTTGAATAAAATGAACCTCGTCGGGTCACACTTTTTCTTTTGTAAAAAAATATACGGCGTCTCGATCTAACGTATGTTCGAGTTGTTCCTTTTTGTAAACTAGACTCTGAATAATATCATAACTCTTTCTTTATCCGTGTTCGGGATTCTTTCGTTTAGGAACGGGAAAAACATTGTTCGATTATGTTTAGATTTTATTAAGTTGTTTTTTTTTTCGTATGCTTTCTTATCACCCGTTTTATAGAGCTCAAATGCTCTTTTATGCCTGATACCTACCTGCAGACAAACACAATTTTATTAGATAGAGAAATGATAAAGTTGAAATTGCTAACTTAAGCGCTTCGGATCTACAATGAACGTACCAATGATAAATTATAAATGATTTTATTTTTGTAAGTAGGTTTGTTTAAACACTTTAACACGTCAATCATATTTTTTAAACTAGATGAGGTCAGCGTTTCCCAACTGACTACTCTGAGAAGAAAGGCCGAAATAAACTCAGAAGACACAATCCCCTTTAAAGTCCAGACATAATCTTGGTCAGATCATATGAAGACCATGTAGATTAGTGTCTAAAATGGTCTTTTGAAAAAACCACCAAGATTGAGTGGACCTATCTAGTCAGTGCATGCATTTGTCAGTAATCATGCAGCTCAACTCTAAAGTTAAGGAGCTCAACGATTTGACGAACAATACCATAGAAAGGACATTTGGGTAGGCCGCATAAATTACTCAAACTGACTTGGTACCTACTGTGAAAGCATTTTTCGTTGTAACACAGGCTTTAGGTGCGACATCTTTAAGCCTATAATAAGCTTACTGCATTATCACGTACAGAGTTCTCACATATATTTTTAAACCTTGTTCCAAACGCCACGATGCCTTTCAAGCCCTTACAAATTACTCTTTTATTTTGCCACCAAACTTAAAGAGCCCAATTTAAAGGTATTTTCTCAAGTTGTTACTCTGATAAGTTTATGAAGCGTTAACAAAGATTATCTCAATTTTCAACAAGGTATTCAGCGACAAATAATTACACAGATCCTTGGGAAGTTTAACTGGCATTAGCAACTTAAATTCTGAACTCCTTTATCATCATCAGCCCTTAGCAGTCCACTGCTGGATATAGGCTTCTCCAATTGCACGCCATTCAGCTCGTTTCACGGCAACTCTCATCCAGCTGCTATCAGCCACTCCTTAATCATTAATAATTAGTCATAACCAATATTCCATCGAATCCATGCAACTGGTTGCAGGTAAAAGGTATTGCTTAACATTCAGCGGTATATTACAGTTTCAGTTTTCGAACGTCAAAATTACCTAAGACAGTCCCTCAAAAACTCCCGCTCTTCACTAAGTGGTGACCACTTCTTATCCCCAACTAAAAGACTAGGAAGTCTTAGTCCTTCATTTTGGGAGAAGAAGTGGTGCAAAAAAGTCCCAAGCACCACAGCTATCTGGATGGTTTGAAAAATAAAAACTCAAGGCAGATGTGAGTGGAAACGCCGGACGGGACGCCCTAGGAAGACATATAGTGACCTTATTAGTGATGTTCTTCAGAAAGGTCCGCTGCGTAGTACTCACAACCGGCGTGCATGTATGACCAGATGTATGAACGTAAACGAGGCAAAAGGAGTATGTAAGGATCGTAGCAGGTGGCGTTCTGTAGTTTCTGCCTACCCCCATGGGAAGAAGGCGTGAGTTTTATTGATTCTATACAACAGTAGGTATGCAAAGTAATTAAAATTACGACACAGAACAATACGTTAGCATCCTCCACGGGCATAAACGTGGCGTAGGCTTAGGCGAGCTTTAAGGCTCCTTCAAACAGGTGCGACACGACACAAAGGCACCACTCGTCGCGCGACAGTCGGTGCCTTTGTGTCGCGTCGCATATCGCGTCTGTTTGAAGGAGCCTTGAAGCACTCGCTGCATTCAAGATACTTGTCTTAATTCGTCAGCTAGCCACGCCAATATACCAACAAATACAATGAAAACTATACTCAATCTAAAAAATAAAAATGTAAAAAAAAGCTTAATATAACGTATTATGCACTACAATTAGATACTTGACTTGGCGATAGAGTATCCAAATTTGACTATTTTATACCATTCGACTTCGATTCAACTCTTGTTATAATAATAATATTCTACTCATTTGTGTTGCAATAAAATCTAATATACATAAATTGTTGAGCACAATTTTATATATTATTCTTTCTTCGTTTGGTCGGACACAATTATTAGGTCTTTGTTTTTACATTTTCATTTTATTATAACAATTATCATGTCATGTTATTGTTATGTCAATTGTCATGTCAAGTGGATCGGACAGACTGGATGCGGAAGGCGGAGGACAGGGTGTTGTGGCGCAGCATGGGAGAGGCCTATGTCCAGCAGTGGACTGCGATAGGCTGAGTTGATTGATGTCACGCGTAAAACTCAATATTAACAAAAATAAATCGTGTAGCAATCAAAACACTTTCAATATAAATAAATAAAATGTATTACGTTTAATGGAATAAGAAAAGCTTGTGGGACGAAATTGTTTATTATTTTCCTTTTTGTGAAGTCCGTCCTTTATCCTAAATATTAGGTTGGCAACCTAATTAGCTAACGAAACTGGGACGTGCGTGTGCGGGAGTGTAGCCGGGGTTGTTACCTGCTATAATTACTTGAGGTACACTCACCAACAAAAGTAACATAATAAGAGTGTTTATGCACAACCTGCCACCTGGTCTAGTTTCACACTGCCGTTTACATTTTAAACATGATGTACAAAATATTTAAATTCAAACAAGGTTGTTTATAGAAAAGGTGTTGTGGTTGTTGATTCACTTTACTCACCGACAGTACGGATTCCAGAAAGCTGATTAAGCTAGTTAATTTTCCGAAATTTAACGAAGGAAATTCCTGGGCCAAATTCGGAATTTTAATCATCAAACTTAAACAGAATTTATGTGGAGTTTAAAATTGGGGCCTGATCTCTCTCTGCTCCTACGTTATTGGACCTTAGAATAACTGAGCAGAAACATAATTAAGTAACTTATTGACGTTTCGTGTCGGTTTGTGTAAGGTCCGTTTAGATCCTTGCTCGTTTTATTATATAGTATGGTCTTGCAAGATATTATTATATCTATACGAGTATTTTGAGCTATGTATTTACTAGCTTTTGCCCGCGGCTTCGCCCGCGTGGAAGTCGAACATTATCCCACGGGAACGTACTACCGGGATAAAAAGTCCAAAGTAAAAGTGTTTTAATCCAGGTTATAAGCTACATGTGTGCCAAATTCCATCCAAATCCGTTGAATAGTTTTTGCGTGAAAGAGTAACAAACATCCATACATCCATCCATCCTCACAAACTTTCACATTTATAATATTAGTAGGATCTAGGATGTCTATTGAAGTACCTGCCTACGTTACAAAACATAGGCTTGCTATAGGACCAAAAATTAAACCTGTAGTTAAGTACTTGTATCTCCAATAGGTACCTACCTACTCCCAACTCACGGCGTCGAACAATTCCTCGGTGCAATAACGTTTTTCTGTTCAATCGTGTCACCCGTCAGATTATCATTCACGTTTTAACGAGCTATTTTAACTACGCGCTAGTCATGCTATAAACTAAAATATTGACAAACCAACGACCGCAGTAAACAAATAAACATAATATCAGAGCAGCATAGACAAACAAAACACACAATATTGTCATCAAACGAGAATTCCCTAACGCGTTCATACGTAATGTCTGAGACAACACATCCTAGTATAAAGCCAAAATCCGATACAAATACTCGTTATGCATTGCAAATATTGATCCGAACTGTGTAGGATCTTTCGTACACTTAGTTGAATAAACAAGAGCTAGGCTACCTAACAGAAAGGGATCTTTTAATCCCTACAAATGTTAAATGCTTTTACGATAATTTTATTTTTGGGTTCTTGAAAAAGCACCCTTATTTGCTCAGCTATCGAAATCACTAGATTGGATATATTGATTAATTTATTTATTTAAACAAACACTGGTACCTACACATAGGCAGACGAGGTTCTTATAGAAATTCTGATTTAAGGATTTGATCACAAAACAGTCCTACAGAAAAATATTGTTTCAATTCCAAGCCTTTTCTCCAATTCGGATATTTCTTAAATTAAATCTACGATACGCAGCATATGGGTCACTGAGCATTAAAACTGGAACAAAAAATAACCTTAAAAGGTTGAATTATTTCTTTCGTAATAGCACAGGAACCTTCTGAAATATTTGAATTGTCCTATGTAAATGCTGCGAAATGTCTAGACTTGAAATCTACAGACGAAGTTTTAGGAAAAAATATTGTTCACGGTCGTACTGATTCGCTATTTACTTTCCTCATGGCCTTTTGTTTTTGTTTCTGCAGTTGCATAGATGTCAGAAACTGCAGTACAGTCTGTGAAAGGCATAAACACTAACGATTACTTCTTCTTTCTTTAAAAAAAAAACCTTGTTTGTACTTATTCGCTAAGACTTTCTTTTATTCATTTTCATTTCTTTTTGTTCCAGATTTCGTCCGCCATCATTCGAGGGCACCGCTTCAGAAGATACAATAATTGACGCTGATACAGGATCAACTGTCATATTTGATTGCAAAGTGACTGCTCTAAGAGATAAGACGGTAACAAATCTTCTTACTTTGGGATTATAATTTACTTTCTACAGATAAGAAAATGATTTAGTCATTTTGTTACAGGTTTCTTGGATAAGAGTATCTGAAGATGAAAATTTGGAGCTTTTAACAATAGATCTCGATACGCATACGACAGATTTTAGGTAGCTACCTTAAATTAACAATAAACAAATACTTACTACGCATTGTAATTAATCAAAGTTGTCAGTAAAGAAGTGACTTTCGTTTAGATAAATTTATATTCATTCATTAAAACCTAAACAATAAAAATTCATAGATTTATTGAGTAACAGTTTGGATTGCCGAGATTACTGTAGGAATGATTTTTTGTTTACCAGTCATAGACCTTGCTTTTATCAAGATTACGCTGTGTCTATCTATAAAATAAAATGAACTGTATTGAAAAGTATAAAATTTTATGTCTCAATTATTTTGCATCGTTTATTATCAAGCAGACATATTTCCCGATTCATGTTCACTTCTAATATACTTGTCAGTTATTCAGTAACATTGAAAGCCGGAATCCATTCATGTACCGAAGCGAGTTCCATTGGAGGACTTGTCTATAAATATAACTTCTTATTTACGTACGCCACAATCCGAATAGCATGCCAAAATATTGGTTGCGTTCGGAATGGCTCGTTACTATCTGTATTTTTTGCAAAAAAATATAGCTTTGCCGTAGTATTACTTAAACTGGAGGTATGTCTGAGTTCAAAAATATGTTCTTCTTCTAAATCTAAAGGGTTTGGAGACTTATAATGTTCAAAAAGTGCTGTTCCCAGTCTAATTTGAATAAATGACTTTTGATTTTGATGGACCTAAAAATGAAATTCCGAAGTAAATGAGGAGAAAAATTAAAACAATTGCAGAAGCAATGAATACTCATAACAGCTTTTTTAATCTTGAAATCAAGAGTTCTTTGTGTCCATTTGCTATTTTTTCGTAGTTGAATATTTTTCTTAACTACTACTTTCTGATTATTTGCTGTGTTGTTTCAAATTGTTTCAACATTATTTCTTTTTCAGATACAGGGTAGACTTAGCTGGTGAAAATTGGAAGCTGGCATTAGCAGACGCCAAGGTCCAAGATTCTGGTGTTTACTGCTGTCATGTTTCCACACACCCTCCAATGCTGAGGCGGTACAAGTTAACTGTGCATCGTAAGTGCTTGGCTTAGCTTAGCGGTCTGTCAAAAGAAAATTAAAAGGGAGACTGTTATTAAAACACTACCTATTAAAATTGCATAATAGTTTACGGCTAGCAAGCTCAGTACCGACTTAACTTGTTATCATAAACTAGTTTGGCCATTTTTAATTTGTTGCTTTTCGGGACTCAGCAAAAGCTTCTTCTTTTGGGAAAAGCCATAAATTGTAAATAAGTATTTTAGTAATGCCAATTGAGAACTATATGAAAGCTTTTAAATTACGCGTTACAATTTGATTTTTGTTCACAGCACCTTCAATCAAGATGAGTAAAGAGGCGTTTCTAGAAACTGGGGAGACGTTGTCTCTCAAATGTGCCATACTTCACCTGCATCCTGGTGATGCGATACCAGAGATGCATTGGTATCGAGGGAACAGCACGGTGTCATTGGATGAAATTCGAGGAGGAGTGCTCATCGAAACTGATCAATTGACATTGACGAGTCATTTGCAGGTCATTTAGACTTATATTTAGTATCCCTCATGACCATACACAAATTAATTTCTTCGATCTAAACTAATTAGGTGGCCACATAACATAACATATCATCGCGTCTGTAATCCCCAAAGGGCTACGCTTATATTACACCCACATTTCGCCAGATGTGTTAAGCCCCATGTAAAAGAGAACAAGCCTATTCCCATCAACAGGGCGAAAATCCAATAGTATAGTAAAGCCGCTAATCTTATCGTATAAACTCAAGTTTTATCATCCTCCTTGTCCTTTTTTGTAACACAATTTTGCTGTCTCATAATTAGGTACTTAACAGGTCAGACAAACTTTTATTGGAGAGACGTAGCCCGAAGGCGTCGTACAAATTATACTCGCTTTGAATTGAAGTTTACCTTACTATAAAATATAAGTGTTTCTGGAGTAGACCTGTTTCTCTATGAATATTATCCTGAATATTTTTATAATAGCTACTTTGAAAACGTTTTCAATTTCTCGCCTGAAGCCTTTTCAAGTCTCACATCTAACCTTACGGCCATTCTACATCTTGCCTCTAGCCAACTCCGTATTCAAGTAACGCATAAAATAAAGCGTTTTTTGACCTCGACCTCTTTACAGAGTACCTGTAAGAAAATCTCCAGTTTATTGTGTTTCAGGGAACATTGTTTTTCTTCTAAACGAGACTTTATAGGCTTTTCTCGCAACACGGTATAATAAAATATCGAAAAACCATTGAGACTTGCAAAGAATTGAGAACGATGCTTTGAAAAATCGGTCAAATGCCCGCGGGCGTTGTAGTTAATAGTGGCATAATTTTCTGCCAAAAAAATCCTTTATTATTATACATAGTTTCTTTATAAGAATTTTTAATTTGCTAATAGGGGTGAGTCCAATGTTATAATACAAAATCAGGGTTATGAACTTTCTTTACTAGTTTTACTTGTCTGGACTAAAGTGAACAATAATATTCACCAGCCTACGTTATTAGAAGATACAACAGTATACAATAAATAGTCACATTTCTGAAAAAAATAACAAATTGTGTACCGTCGTGCCACACCCCTGAGAAAAGATCCTTATTACCTATTCTGAACCAGCATAAAAATAACTTAGTTAATTCGACGTGCCCATTTTCCATTTACGAAAAGCCCACGGGCGAGGTATATCTTTCTAAAAATCTCATTGCTTATTTACATTTCATCAACTGTTTTTCCAAAATTCTGGGAAGGTTAGAAAAAATTGTGTTTAACGGACCAAATGAGGGTTACTTAGAGAGGTTGTCCCTCACGGGGATGCTGTAATTATGTCTGTAAACGTTTATAGTCAACGTTTATAGTCAAGGAGATAACAGAGCGTATGATATTTACCGTATGATAGCCATGAGTTAAGTGGTACAGCGAGGTGGGGGCGTAGTGTTAGCGTCAATGTTAGTCGATTTTAGGTGACAATAGCAACCGAGCTTGTGATGTTGATAATGATGGAGAAATAGAACTATGTATTTTAATATAAAGATCTCAGCAAGATAATAAAATTGTGTGCCATAGGCTGAATTAATCTGAAGGTGAATTAGCAAAGCCACTTTCAGTCAAGCATTACCTTAGTCAAAAAGGTCCATAAAACCATTAGTAGTCTTATGAGGCCTGCTCTTTCATCATAAGTGCCTCCTCCTTGCATTTTTCGGGCCCGTTGCCAAAGCTCTATTTAAAGGTTCGCTAGGCTACTCAAGACTAGCCTATTAATTTTCCTAAATCGACACAGCTATCATTGCCACCCCAACCTGCAACTACACCCTCAAGGCCCAGTAATTCTGCCTCCCCGTTTGGTCTAAATTGCCGTAATATATTTGCGGGCTAAAGTGTAAGTGAGACTTAAATATTCTCCCTTACTTTCGGCTTGAGTGGTGATACAAAAATGCAATCTTAAAAAAAAAAATGTTTAGATAAAACTTAATGGTTCAGCCTTAAGATATTCGCATATTATACGGTGTTTTATTAAAAGCATTACTTTTTATATTTGCTTATCTGTGAAATTAGTCATTTATCTTGTTTTTCTGTGTCAGTGTTATCTGGGCTTAATGCCACGGTATGTTTAATGCAAATTGTCCCGTGGATGCTGATAAACGCGAGTGGTTTACAAATACACCATCCTCATTAGCGACTGTAAAATTCGATTAGATGCCCTAATTTGTTTGTCAACAGCAAATTACTAAAGGCCAAATGACACTTTAGAAATACCTATTTAGTTACTGACTGAATTAGATACAGAATATGATATTGCTATTGAAACTACTGAACTAATATTGGAGAGCCAAAAATAGGATAAAATATGTCTAGTACGAAATTTATATCAGGTGACTGGTAATTAGTGACCGATACTTAAACACATGATTGTACTCATCATAACAAACAACTTTCCCAAGAAAACGTTTTTTTTTTTTACCAAGCCCGTGACCCCGATCACCCCAATAGAATATTGAGCACCTACCTAACAAAAATAATACACCATCAGCTGTAGCTTAATTTAGTTACAAATCCCTTTTTACAAACAAATTTTTTCTACTTTTACCATGCTCTATTCTTTTTCATTCATAAGACAGAACGGGGTCAAGCAACTAACAGCTGATAGCACGCGCGCGGCCAGTCATGAATCAAAAAAGAATAATGCATGGTAAAAGTGGAATAATTTTGTTTGTAAAAAGTGATTAGTAACTAAATTAAATTACAGCTGATGGTGTACTATTCTTCTTAGGTAGGTGCTCAATATTCTATTGGGGTGACTGGGGTCAAACGCTTGGTAAATTAAAAAAAAATGTGTCTTTGGAAAAGTTGTTTGTTAAGATGAGTACTATCATGTGTTTAAGTATCGGTCACTAATTACCAGTCGCCCTATTGTATATATAAAAATCTCGTGTCACGATGTTTGTGGTCGAACTCCTCCGAAACGGCTCGACCAACTTTTATGTAATTTGTTATGTATATTTGGTAGGTATGAGAATAGGTGGTCTACATGGTCTTCACATGATCTGACCAAGATTATGTCTGGACTTTAAAAGAGACTGTGACCTCTGAGTTTGTTTCGGCCTTTCTTCTCAGAGTAGTCAGATAGGAAACGCCGACCTCATCTAGTTTTAAAATATCATTGACGTGTAAAAGTGTTTGTACAAACCTATTTACAGAAATAAAATCATTTATCATTTAGGTCGTAAAGTATATTTCATACCGCTCCCACGGGATCGAGATTTACGCGGGTGAAACCGCGGGGTGCAGCTAGTTAATATATAACATT
This sequence comes from Griposia aprilina, assembly GCA_916610205.1. Classification (NCBI taxonomy): domain Eukaryota; kingdom Metazoa; phylum Arthropoda; class Insecta; order Lepidoptera; family Noctuidae; genus Griposia; species Griposia aprilina. Next base: position 6,476,347 of record OU744306.1, read on the forward strand.
CGTTATTTCCCAATATATGAACTTGGTATTATTTACCATTTGTATCACATGTGGGAGGAAGAATAGAATAAGAATCATCCGCGTTTTCCTTCTTCAGAATATATTCACATATTTCTAAAATTCTGTATGTTTATTGTGCCTCATTCGTAGCGTGTGCTTGGTCGGAATACAAATACTAATGTGGGAAGTAAATATACTTGAGTATTTGTCATGTCAACGAAAATGTATTTTCGTGTGAGTTGCTAAAGTCAGGTTATAGAAAACCAGTCATTGTGATTTTGTTAATTGTAACAGGGTTTTAGAGATAACTCAGGATCTGTAAAAGATGATTATGTGTATTTGGCATTCCTTGAATGCCAATGAGTTAAAATATTCTGCCAAAACATATTAACTAAAATGTCCTTGTGGATAAAATAATTAACATCGTACCTAATACAAATTTTTAATTACTTATCAGAAATTTAGATAACATACGAGATTATAACAATGCCTATCATGAACCTTTGATCTAATATGTATCAAAGTAAAATATTATCATATTCCTTCATAAACTTATGTATCTGATCATGAGTGTCTGCTGATATGTCTAACGGAATACATCATTTATTAGACTCATTTTATAATACCAGTTTTTATACACTCCCAGTTTTTGTAGGCTTGGAAATAATCAACTTCTCAACGACCCGTATAAAATGTTTGTAAATTCTGCCAGATTTGATCAAATATTTACACACCAAGTATTTGTTACAGTTTGCAGATTTTAATCACAATAACTTTGTTTTATTTCACAATTCTGTTTTATTAATAACTAGTTTCTGCCCTCGACTTTGCCCGCGTGGAAGTCAACTATACCGTAAAACATACCTATCCTGCCATCATCGTTATCATCATCATCGTCCACACCCCACTTTCACCCACTGCTGGGCACAGGCTTCTCCTTTCTTGTGCTTTGTTGTGTGTGTGTGTGTGTTTCTTGTTCTTTCTTACCGATCCTGTGCCAGCCTCATCTATACCTATAACACTCGGCAATATAGTGTAGCTTTTAGAGACTGTGACCTCTGAGTTTGTTTCTGCCTTTCTTCTCAGAGTAGTCAGATAGGAAACGCCGACCTCATCTAGTTTTTAAAATATGATTGACGTGTAAAAGTGTTTGTACAAATGTACTTACAGAAATAAAATCATTTATCATTTCTAACAGAAAAATATTTTTTGGAATCGGTTCAGGACTTCCACATAATTACTTCTTACAATCATACAAACAATTTTACTTTTGTATAAGAGTAGTATAGAAATGGAGTAGGTACATACTCCTTGTTAATTTAGAATAAAGAGAGAAGGAAAAAATAAAATAAAAGAAAATAAATATTCACCACTTACAACAATAAGTAGGTAGAAATAATACCACGAAAATAATGTTATTCGTTCTGATTTTCACAGAAGAAATAAAAGCGTTTTACTTTTGATCTCATTTGAATCGAGGAAAACGAAAATAATTTTGTCTCACTTGGCTGTATGTAAAAACTAAAGTCTTGCCGTAGCCGTGCACACAGCAAGTCCTTAGCAAGAAATCTATTTTCAATGCGGACACAAAAGAGAACTCTCCTGTATGTTTTCAGACAATACTAGGACTAGATAAAAGTATAAACAAAACACCTAATTCAAGTTTCCAAATCCTACTATAAAGCAAATTCCACATAATACGCTCGATTTCTCGGACTTAAAGATACATCTTTGTGCAGGTGGCGCGCCTCAAAGTGGAGGATGCAGGCAACTACACCTGCGCTCTGGTATGGCCGGTTCAGATGAAGGCGACTGCAAGAGTACACGTTTTGCAAGGTTAGTACACCTGGCACAAAAGCAGGTCATAAAACAAACAAGAAAACTGTTTTCTAAAACATCCCAGTCTCTTTGTTGGTCGTATATTTTGATGAATATTCCAAATATAATATTAAAACAAAGAATATCGAAAATGATTAACCCATACATTCTACTAAAGTTCAGCCACTTAAAAATATCAGACATCGTGTAAGTTAAATAAAAATATTGAACATTGCAAAATTGGACACGTATGCTAAAATTGCTCGAACAAATGCGGCAACTACAAGAGTCCACGTTTTGGAAGATTAGACACCTGTGCCAAAAGTAGGCTATAAAATAAACAAAATGTTACTTTGTTGTAAAGAATTTGGTCGAGTTCCAAACGATAGACTCTTTATGTTACCTTTTGTCCTAAATAGAGTTGTTTAGAACAATAAATTGGTCCTCTGTGTCATATTTACAAATAAGGATAAAAAGAGTTTTTCTTCAGTCTTTGCTTGTAAATTCATTAAAAGAATATTTATTTAGGGAGAAAAACTAAGGATTTTTTTTTAATCTTAGCATGTTGCGAATCACTGTATAAATGTATCATCAATATGATGAAATTTATCGTCAATCAATTTATTATTTTAACTCCATAATTAGAGCAGAGGTGGCCTAGTGGAATCGGCCCAAACTTACAAGATGTAGGTCGTGGGTTCGAACCCAGGCAGGCGCTTTACTTTGTGTAAATAATTTCATCACCATTGCTCTCAAAACGGTGAAGGAAAACATCGTGAGGAAACCGGCATGTCAGAAACAAACAAAAAAATCGTAGACATGTGACATCCACCAATCCGCACTGGGCCCGCGTGGTAGATTACAGCCCATTTCCTCTCAAAGAGAGGAGGCCTGAGTCCCAGCAGTGGGAACATTATAGGCCGATTGTGTAACTCTATAATTGCGATAATTTACCACGAAAAAATTCCTGCAGAACGCCTAATTTGGAAATATAAACAAAGACGACTTACTTACAACCCTCATTTATTTCATATCCTTGACAATTTGTGAAAATATATTCCGTCGCCTACTTGTTGATATTGAGACCTATCCAACTGAGTATGACTACTACTGTGATTCTCCAAAATCGCCAAAAAAAGCCCAAAACACTCTTTTTCGTCCCATCACGTAAAAAGGTATTTGGTAGTAAAGATAGTTCTAAAGGAAAACAAAAAATTACACTATTACACCAAAACATAGCTGGAATTTTAAATAAAACTGATCTGTTCGAAATTACAATTACAGACTTGGCAAATCAGATTGGCGATATAGATTTTATTTGTCTGAGTGAAACTTTTATAATATCAGGGCATGAAAGTAATCTGGCACTTACACACTACAACTTAGCTGCCAGTTGACACTAGACACGGGAAGAAACGCGGTGGAACATGCGTTTTAATAAAAAAAAGGTCTATGTTTTAGCCCGTTACCTATAACTGATGAACTGGCCATCGAATATTGCTTTGAATGCTATGGCATAGAAATATTGAGTCATAATTTAATTATAGTGTAAATTTATAGAATTCCAGATTCTGATGTACCCTAATTTTTGAAAATCTTGAATCTTTATTTTGCAAGCTAACCCGCAAAGTTAAAAAAAAATATTATTCTGTGCGGAGATTGGAACATCGACATATTGAAAGATAACAAATATTCTAAAGAATTAATATCAATACTAAACAACTTTAATATATCCCTACATGTTAGGATGCCTACTAGGAAAAATACTAGCATAGGTCAAATAGCCAGTAATATCCCAGCAGTCGATATGAAATTCAGTATACATAATTTAGCTCTCTCCTATCACGATACTGGACAATCATTAACTTTTTACCTTGAAGAGATAAATAATAATAATAAATCAAAAGCTGTACAATTCTGGTATGATACGAAGAGAGATTACGATAAGAGTAACATAGCAAATTTTTTAGATTGCTTAGCAGCTTTAAGTTTTGGTGAAATGTACGAAGAAACAAACTGCAATAAAGGATTTAATAAAAAAACAAATGGCTAAAAAATATCATGCATTAAAAAGAGAGCTTTATATTACGCATATCAACACGATGCTATATGTAAAGGTTACCATAAGAAAAATACCGCAATTACACTAATATTAAAAAAAAATGCATATCAAAATCACAGTAGATAAACAACAACAATTTTTTCAATAATTCTAAGAATAAATGTAAAGCGACATGGTCAATCATAAAAAATAACTGAAATAAATCTAATAACTTCACAAATGAATTAATAATTAGTGACAAAAAAAAAAAAACAATTATTTCAACGAGCTGACACAAAAAATTAACAATAATAATAATGACGTAAACAACATTGACATTGACAATAACGTAAATACTTAATTTTTGACTCCTGTAAATGAAATTGACATTATTAAAATAATATATTCATTAAATAATACAAATTCTACGGGATATGACGAAGTAACCACTAAAATAATTAAATTAAGCGCATAAATTATAGCATCCCCACTTAGCTACCTAATAAACCTCTCATTTAAAGAAGGTGTTTTTCAATCGACACTAAAAGAGTCTATAATTAAACCATTATTCAAAAAGGGTAACTGTTCTGATATGGGTAATTATAGGCCCATTACACTGATCCCAAATTTTGCATTTTTTTTTTAAAAGCAATGCATAGTAAAATAAATACCTTTCTAACTAAATATAATCTAATTGTAGAAAGTCAGTTCGGTTTCAGGAAAAATTGTTCAACAACTCTCGCCTGTTTTTCATTAGTAAAACTAATTACCGAAGCTCTGGATAAAAAGATGTCTGCTTTATCGGTATTCTTAGATATGAGCAAGGCATTTGATTTTGTCTCACATGAGCGACTACTCTACAAACTAGAGAGATATGGAATAAGAGGCAAGGCGCATGATTGGCTTAAACGCTATTTGTCTGATCGCCAAGAGAGAACTGTTATGTCCAAAATAGGAAAAACACTAGGGCGACATATTACTCAGAATTAAAAATTCATAAATCTGGCGTTCCACAGGGAAGCGTACTGGGTCCGCCACTATTTATATTATACATAAATGGCCTCAGAAAAATGTTTAAAATATGAATGTATCCAATTTGCTGCCGACACTACATTGACTATAAAAAGTTCCAGCAAAACTGACATAGAAACTAATACTAACATTGAATTAATTAATGTAATAAAATGGCTCCGGGACTTAATGTTAATATTAATAAAACCAAAGTTGTTAAATTTCAAACATGCAACATGTCGGTAACACCAACAACAATTCAACATGATAATACAATTTTGCAACCAAGACCATCGGCTTTAATTTTAGGTATAATAATAGACAATAAACTCAACTGGAAGGAACATGTAGAAAGAGTATGCAACAAGCTTGATAAATTTGTATATGCTCTTCGCAAGCTAAGACTGATGTCTAGTAAACAAACTGTCCTAAATGCTTATCATGGGTATGTTTCATCAGTATTACGTTACGGCCTAGTGATATGGGGTAACTCAGTGGATGTGGACAGAGCATTCAAAGTACAAAAAAAATGTATCAGAGCCATGAGCGGAGCAGAATATTTAGACCATTGCAGGCCATTATTTAAAGAATTCAAAATTCTCCCACTCCCGTGCCTGTATATTTTTGAGGCTTGTTTATTTGTAAAAAAATACCCTCATTTATTCCTATTGAATGAACAAGTCTCACAAAGATTGAATAAAAATAATGCCGGGATATTGCTAGTACCTCCTCAGAGATTGCAACTATACAGCAGAAATGCCAGTTGTATGGCAGTAAAAAATTATAATAAATTACCACCTGGCTTGAGAATGTTACCAATGAATAAATTCAAGTGTAAAATGTTTACTTGGCTTTTGGACATGTGTTTTTATTCCGTTAATGAAATTTTAAATCATAATTTTTGATATTGTAATTAATATTCTATGCTATTAGTATTTTGACATTATAATTAGATATTTTGACACTGAACTTATATTTTTGTAATTTTTTTTTGTTATGTTAATTGTATTTCGAATTTTTTTTTTTTTTGGCATAATAATTAATATTTTACAATAACATGAATACGATACGTGATGTATGATACAATAATATTGATTTAGATTAATTAATCTAAATCAATATTATTGTAAAAAAAAAAATATTATTATTATTATTATTATTTCCTTTATTTCATTATTTACATATAAATTACATTTTTAAATATTAGAATATAAAAAATATAAAAACATTTAAAAATATAAAAAATAGTAGCCCACCGGTATCGGGAACAGGGTCCAAGCTACCGGCGGTCAGGGCTCCAGAGAGAGGAACCTCCTAACAATGCGAGCCGTGTCCAGAAGTACCGCTTTCTGAATCAAGCCCTTGATCCAACTGCCCAACGAGAGCCTCCTCAGGTGTTGGTCGAGGCTCTTGGCTATTAAGCCATTGGCTGTCACGACTATCGGCACAATGATCGCTGAGTCCACATCCCACATGTCGACAACCTCGCGAGCCAAGTCTAGATACTTGATTTGTTTATCTTTCTCGGCTTTCACGAGGTTCCCGTCATGCGGGACCGTTATGTCAACAATCATTGCGCGCCGCTCTAATCGATCCACCATCACTATATCAGGCTTATTGGCAACAATAGTCCTGTCAGTGATGATGGATCGATCCCAGTACAATGTGATATGTCCATTTTCGAGAACTGGGTCGGGCACATACCTGTAGTACGGCACTTCCGATTCTACAAGGCTGTATTTCAGAGCAAGTTGCTGATGGATAATCCTGGCTACAAGGTTGTGTCTATGCAAGTACTCTTCGTTAGCTAGACGAGAACAACCGGAGATAATATGTCTGATTGATTCACCCGGACGGTGGCATGCCCGACAGATGTCAACCGTGCCGTCTTTCACAATAAATCTCCGGTAATTGTTTGTCATCATAACTTCGTCCATAATTGCACAGACAAAACCTTCGGTTTCTCCAAAGAGGTCACCGAAACGCAGCCAGGCTACGGACGCTAGTTGGTCTACATCGGGCCCATGTAGAGCCCGGAAAAAGCGTCCGTGAAGCTCCTTACTCTGCCATACTTCCATGCGATCATTAGTGTCAAGCAGTACTGGCTTGCGCCAGTTCTCTTTAGCTAAGGAGAGCGGGGTGAGGCCCTTGTCCACTGTGACCACATCTCGATGCATCCCCACGTCGGCTTCTAAGAAATATTCCCTGAGACTGCATATCTCGCGATTGTGGAGGGTCTTAGCATTTAAAAAGCCTCGACCTCCACACTTTCGCGGGATATACAGCCTCATTACCGATGATCGTGGGTGATGCATTCGATTTGCAGTCAGCAGTGTACGGACCTTCCTATCCAGGGCGTCGAGTTCGGTCTGAGTCCATTTGAGTATGCTTATATATTAACAATTATTATTATTATTATTGTAAATATTTATTCATAAACAATTTCATTAATTTATTATAACTCATATTGTAATGTCTATAATTTACATGCACTTAGCTTATTTAATTTTTCTACACTAGCAATGGTAATATATGTGAATCGATGTTTAATATAAGATCTCAATGTAACATATACTTGGAAATAAATATTATTATTATTATTAGTATTGCATTGACTAGCCGTGCAACCAGCACAAATCTGGACCGGTCATTGTTAGCACAGAACCTTAAAGCGACATCAATGTTCTTTTCTCAGCAGTAGAAAACGACAGGCAACAACAGCAATAAATTATTCCGCTGCCTTTAAAGAGCAACAGAAAACACCATCTGAGTCCAATTCGCGTTTAAAAATGAGAGCTACAAGGTTTCCACATTCTGCAGTTTTAGTGCACCTGTTCCAAGATTGAGTCATAAAGTATTTTCAAGCTTATATTCGCTGAATGGTAAAATGCATAACTGGATAGTGTTACTGTGTATTCACTATATTGCTTCTCATTTCTGTTCATATCGGTGCTATTGAGAAAGTTTATTTGCATTGACATACTTATATTTCGATTTTTTCCGAGTAGATGTTCACATTTATGTAGTCCGTTGTGTAGATCGCTGCTAGGTTATATAATTCGTAGAACGAAGCCTTATAGCGTGTATCAGAAAGGTGTGGTATAATTTAAGGTTGTGGTACAAACCATCAAACTGAATAACTTTCTCCAAGGGACAAACATCAAAATCGCGGAAAAAATATCAACTGTTTCGACCCAAATGTTTGCTCTAGAACAAGATGCTATACAGTTATTAATTAACTATCAACTCTCCTGAAGATGGTGGCTTATTGCGTCATCTATAACTGAACATTGATCTATCAATTCGGCCACAACTAATAGTGGGAGGTACCTTAATTATACATAATCAATCACCTCGCTTCCCAGGTTGATTGGTAGCACAGTCCCTGCCTGTCTTCCCTGAAAAATGCTATCTACTAGGTACTTTAAGTCTTAGAGGAACATTATTTTCAGGGTTAATATTTTTATATTCAAGACAACAGAATTGCGAATCGTCACGTACCGCATTATTTAAAACTTTATTAGTTCGCAAAAAACGTACAACGAGAATGGTTCATCGAGGACATTATTAAGAAATGTCTAAGCTTAATGAGCTTTTTAATGCTATGTAAATTCGGCTCCAACTAGACTCGACTGTACTACTCCGTAATAAAGGCAGTCATTTATAACTGGAGAGTTCTAATATCATGTCATTAACTTAGTCCAAATATACAACTGGCATCTGCTTTGTTTTGCAAGTATTTTCTCTTATACAATTTAGAATTGGTAGGAACTTTCTACCACCGTAGTCTTGTTTATTAAGGATTGTGATAATGAATGTCGTCCATAAGTTGTCTCCAGCGATCTAGGTCAGTAGTTCATCGGTGAGCAACATTCAGAGGCATAGTGCGTAGATAGGATGACACCTCATAACACCGTGGTCATTAACCCTGATTTCGCCAGTAAATCTTGCAAGTATTCGTAGGCAGGATGTGCTGACAAGAAAGATTCTTCATTTAGATAAATATCCACCCTACGTTTACAATAATAAAATTGAATGTAGCGCAAAGTGTAAGCTAGTTGTAGACAGTTCGCGTACAAAGAGCTATAGAATAATAAAGGTACGTCTAGCAAAGGAACTACACTTTGAAGTTTTGCTCGACTCTGTACGTTATCTTGTAATATCATCTTAAATGGGGTGAAACGAGCAGTAACAGCCCGGTATGGGAACATTCACAATAGCCTATAGAAATTCAAAGCATCCGGAATCCAATACAATATTACAAAATGGATATTCCTCGTCCTTGAAATCAACTGAATATGTGGAGAGCTTAATTAAAATTGACTTCTTGTATGTGTTGATTTCTGTTCTTGTAGAATTTTCTAAGCCTTTTACTAGAGAATCGCACGGGTTGCTCAAAGATTATCACCCTGTGAGATTAGATATTTTACATTGTGTTTTTGTTGACCCTGTTAAATTAAGACATGTTTGCTCATTGCTGAAAGGCCTACCATAAGTGATTAAAGGTAGTAAAAGTACTTCACGCACAACTAAACAACCGTCACGTCTTAGACAAATGGTTGGTTGTTATAATGTAATGGGGGATGGCTCGTTCGTTTGTTAAGAAATGTATGTCTCATTTTTTTGCCAAAGACTGAAAAACTGTCTAAAAACAATCGTATATTACAAAGGGGCTCCTAGCTACGTACATAAGCAAGTTTATTTAAAATAATAATTGCGACTTGGCATCCTTCCATGACGATTTACATCTACGTGTCGTACTAATGCATAGCTAATGTGGCGTAGCATGCACGCATGCAGTACTCAAATAGTGCACCATATTCACGGAAAAGTACGATTTTATACAGGGTGGCATCCCACATCGACGCGCAAATTGTAACCAGGGATTCAGTACATGTTTCTGAATCCCCTACGTTGAAATTTTTCATCTGTTTTTTTTTTAATTAGCTGTTCTATACATTTTGACCGCATCGGTTTTGAATTTTTCTATGAAACAGCCGATTTTTGTTTCGATAGCCGACTAAAAATTTATTATGCTAGGGAGTCTAGACTCATGTGCGAAATTCATGGTTACAGTTTGCGTGTCTATGTCTCTGCCATCCTGTAGATTCTCACATGAAAAGACTTCATACTAGTGGAACAGCTGTAAAACATTTAACAACCACTAAGTGGAAACTAGGACCAAATACGGACATTATTTTGGTCCTTGTTTTCGTTACTTGATGGAGTTTTCCAGTCTAGATTTATCGTATGACTCATATTGTGTATCTTGTCTATCCAATATGACTTAGTATTGAAACACAAGGGCATTCAGCCAGGCATGATTCAATAATAGCAAACCTCAAGATGAGGGCCAAAACAGGAAAAATATGGCTGACTAAATAATAATACTCGCCTATTCTTTTCCTACTGCAGGGCAAGGGCCTCTTCTTATACAGAGACAGGCATTAATCACCACACTTGCTTAAGACGGATTATAAAACCTGAAGATACATATGAATTGATAAAGCATTATTGGTACTGGCCCGGATTTAACTCATAACCTCGTGCGTGAGAGACGAGGCATTAACCACTGGGCTATCACGACATGCCTGAGTAGGCAAACGATTTATCTTTTACGCAAAACTAAATAAAACAACTCCAGTTTCTCGCAAAAACGGAAACCCCATGACACCATGGGGGGTTACTACTCCCTTGTTCGATCGGCCTATTGACATTATCGTGTTCTGTAAATCAAAACCGTGGTGGAGAGAATTGCAAATATCGATTTCTCGTGATTACAATGTCAGGTGAATATTTTGAATTCACACCTTTTCAATACCACAGGTACCAGCTTTTTTATTTTTTCAATTATTTAGGTATGCCGCAATTTTGTGTTGATTGGAAAGCGCTTAACGTGTAGGAAAATATATGTTAAAGACAAAAATTGATATTGGTCCTTTAGGAACACACGCTTATGTACGTAAAAAGAAAATACTTAAAGATAGAACCTGCAAGTAAAAATTTTAAAAATACGTATTATCACAATAAAATATTTTGCCCTTAAAGCAACGTATACGTATTTGTGTCTGGTTTTCAAATATAAGACACAATCATGTTAGTTTTGTGTCTCTTTGTACTGATGTCAACATGAAAAGGTACTAACGTCTCCCTCCGCGTCAATTTTAAACGAGACAACACATTTCATTTTCAGGTTCATTGTTTTGTAGAACAAATAGTCTGAGAGTCGATAAATTCGTACTAAGTATAACAAATGTAAGGTTCAGTAAGGTTTGTGTTCGACATTTTTTGTATTTAGCGTCCATATTGTATAGGATTTGTATCGAAGTAGGTACTCTTGGGTTTTATCAGAATTGACGTTAAGAGGGCTTCGTAATATTTGTTATTTTACTTAAAATAACAAAAGGAAAAGGCAAACTGACATTTCTTAGTTTTCCGCTTAACATGTGGTAAAAGTTTTCAATAGAAAGCAGAAGGAGCTTAATAATTATTAAATTATGTAGTAAAACCCTGCTCGATTTAAGTAACAAATTAAAATCTGTTTCAATTATAAGAGTACCTACTTTATGAAAAAAACTAATTCAGAATACCTGTATTCCTAAGCTTAAACTCAGCGACCTATACTACTAATTCCTTTTATTCATTCTAGAAGTGAAAACCAAGCAAAAAGGTAATAGATTAGACCTAATTTCCTAACTACCAAGTCAGAATTGGGGCCAGGTTCGGAATTCTTTCAGAGGCAATCAGTGACTATATCGATAAGACTTATTTAGTTCCGCCTCTATTTAGACCACTGTCCATTTGTTGGAACTGACACTTGATTTCCTGTGTCCCAGATAACTCGCTAAACACAATGTAGCTTTAGGTTCAATGCGACGTAATGGAGCAACATACAAAAAATTTCGTGTTACATTAAAGTAATTGGATGGATAGGTAAAATGTTTAAACATGCTGGTGTTGCTTCTTTATTTTATTAACCGACTTCAAAAACAAAGACGTTGACAATTAGACTGAATGTTTTTTTATGTATGTATGTACGTTCGTTGATATCTTTGCCAATTGTAAAATGATTTCGATGATTATTTTTGATCGAAAGAATATTTTCACGAGGTGGTCCCATATAAATTTGGTCAAGTTCTGATGAGAGGTTTTTGAGTTAGCTTCAATAATACGATTTTAATCCACTAAGTGTTGATGACGTTATAAAACTTCCTGTGACTGTTGTTTACATAGAAGTTGGTGACAAAAAACCAAAATACAAGATCAAAGACACCGACTTCCGAAATTAAAGTTATATTTCACTTTGTAGTATTTTGTTTTTTTGGAAGTGTCTTTTGTAAAAAAGTTTTATTGTTTACATTATGGTCACGCTGCTTCGTAACAAAATTATGTGGTAATTTGTGACTCCATTTTAGGTTAGATAGAAATGTGTTCATATCGAAAACAACTGGACTGTATTCTGGACTTTAGTTAGCAATATACCAGTATTTTCAATCATGAGGCTCTACAAATGTTTGAATAAGTACAAAAAATGTTTAATTTAGGTATGTCTGTTTGTACAATACCTATGTAACGTGGCTTCAAAGCTTAAACATTGCATTGTATATTTGTTGGTAATCGATTAAACTAGTTTTGTTTTCTTTCTCAACTGACACTTGATTTCTTTTGCGCTTTAGTTCGTTAAAACTCGTGGATTTTATCGAATGCGAAGTAATAATTAACGACTGAAAAGTATCGGGTTTACTTGGACTAAGTTTGTTTTTAATTTTTATCCTCGCTTTCAGCATCATGTTTTATTTAATAGCAAGATCTGGACCAGTACTTAGACTTCATTCTTTGTACATCTTTTTTAATATATAAAACTTTGAATTTTAAATTATTTTTATTGTCTTCTATCGTTTCGAACTGAACCAAGACAAGTGACGTTCAAATGAATTTTACAAAATAGCACTAAAGTTATTTTTAAATTCAGAATAGCAAAAGTGAATAGAAAATAGTATAGAAAAGCATGCTATTAATAGATCCGTAGGTATGTATTTAGTCTACAATCGCCGTCGGCTATTGCAGTATGGACAAAATACCTACATACATGCCTATCTTTTACTTACGGGCCGAGCTTGTAACATACCGGGAATGAACTCCGAATGGAACAAAATATTATGAAGTAGACACTTTTTAAAATACCTGTCTTTTTTTAGAGTTATTCTAGGATAAGTATAAAATCACATTCCGTAAAGTATGAATTTATCACAATTTATAAATGTCAGAATGTAACAACTAATTCATAATGCTATGTTAAAATTATACTATCAACGCTCCTGACACCACCAGTATTTCAGCTATTTTGGCAACAAAAACGTTAAATAAGGTGTTGATAAATTATTAATTGCTGATTTCATGTACAGTTTAAAAGGCTTAATTGTATTAAGGATAATTTATTATAAACGTAGTTTTGGATAAGCGTGAAAATCTAATGAGTGCATTTTTCAATATTTGAAAGCGATGATTAGTGCTCAAACTGGCATAAATATCTACTCGGGTTCACCATTTTAGAATCACAGGTTGACAGGACTCGGTTCTGGTCCTTCCAATCCCCGTGACACTTACGTTATTTTAGGACCCTAATGCGTTTTAAGGAGCTGACAAACTTGAGCATTCACTTATAACGTGCATTCTAGCAAAAGTTACATCATAACTAAATGCTACGAGCATTTGGCCAAGCAAGAGCGTTCTAACGAGCTTTCTAGCGAAACGACAAAAGCTTCAACTTTCAGCGTTTTTAACATTCACTTGGATGATCAGAGAAATATTCTGTTCGATGTTCGACAAAACATAATCTATTACAAGAGAATGCTCAAGTTTATCAGCACCTTTACAGCACTCTGTAAGAAGCTTAGGAGTACCATTTGCCTTGCATTGGACGGCTCAAAGCCTTCCCCAGCGCACCTGACACCATACATTTACCTACAACACGATTCTGAATACCTCTTTTGTTCACAGGATCAAGCCTGGCAGAACTACAAAGCGGTGTGAAAACCACCACGAGCTACTTGAGTTTGCTACTAACTTCACTATTGGTAGCACTCGGTACGCGGTATGAAGACATAAGGTGACCTAATTAGAGGATATAGGGAATTCGTTTAGAAGGATTGGATAGCAAGAATTGAACTTTAGATCGTAATATTTTTATTTTTTAGTGTTTACGTAATGTTGAACATAAAATGCTGATTCAGGACAGCTTATTTTGTACTCATCACGTCCTTTATGGACTGGGGCTCAGTAAATTGAAATCCGGTAAACCTTTTAGTCGTTTTAGTAATTTTTGAGTAATGAGAACTTGAAGGATGCTCGTTTATCATCAATCCATTTAAATCTTGTAGAAATTGGTCAGTGCCTTTAACGAAAAGCAGTTTGTAAAAAAGTGGTGTTTAGACCAGCTATCAAAAAGCTCCATTTCTTTTTAGGGTTCCGTACCCAAGGGGTAAAACGGATCCCTATTACTAAGACTCCGCTGTCTGTCCGTCTGGCACCAGGCTGTATCTCATGAACCGCAATAGTTAAACAGTTGAATTTTTCACAGATGATGTTTTTCTATTGCCGCTATGATAACAAATACTAAAAAACAGAATAAATATTTAAGGGGGCCCATACAACAAACGTGATTTTTACCGTTTTTATAGATAATGGTACGGAACCCTTCGTGCGCGAGTCCGACTCGCACTTGGCCGGGTTTTTTTATTTTGTTCGTATCAAGTAGTAGGACAAAGTGAAACATTATTATATTTTCACATTTGCAACAGCGCGTCTATTACCCTAATTTAATGTTGTCGTACCGAAATGAAATTCGTAATTCAGAGTACGTCGCACAAAAAGCTACTGGGAATATTTTTGTTCATCTTTCTATGAAACACGTTAGACTACCTAACGAGGTATTCCGCCGTGGGGCAAGTCGGGGCCAAAAGAACGTCCTGCTCCATTAACGCCCCGTTCCGGTCCGTAACCACCTTGTCTGAAGCGCTTTTAAAAATTCACTGGTCTTCAACATCGATCACTATATTTTATGTAACATCCGCGGTAGCGTAGTAACGCTCTTTAATTTTTGTTGACCTTTAGTTCGCATTTTTGTGGAGCAATTTTCGAAGTCCGAGCATACATTAAGATACACACATCACGTGATGAGGAATTGAAATTGTTTCTCATTTAATATTTTTTAATGGTCGTATACTTTAATTAACAGAACATTTAAACTAAATTGATTACATCTATCTACTAAAAATAATGCCTAAGTAAATGATAATTTTATTAAGTTAGTCCATCAAATACTTACCAAAATGTTCCCAATTCCGTGCGAATTTGTTTTAATATTAGTGCCGAAAGTTTAATTAAGGTGGAGGGTTACTGTTATGGGTTATTCTAAAAATTAATTCTTGCTTATCCAGTTCTGGTGTGAGATCCTTAAATGAAGTTTGAACCGTCCAAGGATCTTTGGGTAAAAGGACCATTAGTGAGTGTATATACTATGTAAAAAATATATATGTAATATAATTATATATTAACAGTACTTATATATACTGAAGTCAGTCGGTTTTCGAGTATTGATGTGGATGCGAAATGAAGCAGAAAATGTTTTTGTGACCTTAAGTAGACCATTTGATACCTACTAATGTTTCTAAGAAAATTCAATTTCATCCTTGAGTAACTGCAATGTTTTCATAAATATGTATGGATCTGTTTTTTACTCTTTAAAATTGTGAAAATGTCTTTTAGATAGTCTTTGTAGTAAATTGATCAGCATGAATATTGGGCATGAGAGATGTCTGGACATTTTTATCCAAATTATTAGTACTGTCAATCTTAATATTTTAGAATCTCTTAACTGTGGTCAGTTTCAATGATAACAGCCCTATTTTTCATCCTTTTCATAAGAATGGCGTGATTTAAAAACCCCCTAAAATGACTTTAGACACATTTACATATTTTTGCACCAAAATAAAGTTTTAAATTTTACTTTCAATATTTCTATACGTTAACTTTCATAACCCACTTAAATACACACTAAAATCAGTCTAAAAAGTAATGTTAGTTGTAAATTCCGTTAAAATACAAATATATTTTTTAGATTTTCTACGTTTTTTAGGATTGCCATGGCATAATAACCAAATTAATATCAAGTATTGCCATTTACATGAATTTTACCACAATATATTCAAAATAATGTTCTTGTGAATTTATTTTTCAGGATGATTTTAGGTTTTGAAATTACACCCCTTCTGTGTGTTATTTATGTAAGCACTAATTTTGATATCTAACTACAGGAAACCGATTGACTTCCAAATCACTTCTCTAGAGGATACATATCACAATAATATCTCTCCATATCACTTGCATGCACTATCACTTTAACTACAGATTTTATTTTACTCGCAAAATATCTGAATACTCGTATTTTAAGAACTATAAGTTCATTTAGGTGATATAAACAATAAAATCATATCAAAACATTGTTAACAAATGTCATTCACAACTTGACTTGACAAGTAGATAAGTATTTATAACATTTCATTAGAACTCAATTTAAACTTTAATTAGTTTCTTTTATTTAATTTGGAAAAGTTACAAAATTCTGTATAGCTTTTTGAGAAAACTTTTGTTACAAATATATATGTAAATGTCGTTCAAGTATAATAACTTTCCTCATTCTGAAAAGATCTTAAATGTCAGCGAAGTCTCTAATTTTATGCATCAATAAAATTTGTGAATGGTATTTTACTAAACTGGGAACTGTGTTGTATTATTTGTGAAAAGGGTAACGTTTGCTTCCAATTCTACGATAATACAGAACGATATTTGGGCCAAATGGAATGTGGACTGAGTTTTTTTGCTTATAACTTGAAAACATTGTATTCGAATGCAATCTACACATTTTCCAATCTCGGCGGCTTCTTCTGCTTTGTTATCCCCTTAACACATGAAGTAACTTCGCTATTTTTATTGGTTACAATAAAAAGATTGTCAAATTAAATTAATTGGCTAAACTTCACAGACATTGAGACGTAATGGGGTATTATTATCATCATCATTAAATATCGATAGCCGTCACGTCTGTGAAATTTCACAAGTTTATTTAATTTGATAATGATGTGATAAGGCAACGGTGCGTTCTAAAAGAAGATGTAGTGACAAAAATTGAAAAGAGTATGCTAAGATGGTTTGGTCATGTTGCGAGTAGGAATGAAGGGCGACTAACAAAAGGGATTTACAAGGCAGATGTGAGTGGAAACGCCGGGACGGGACGCCCTAGGAAGACATATAGTGACCTTATTGGTGATGTTCTTCAGAAAGGTCAGGTGCGTGGTACTCACAGCCGGCGTGCGTGAATGACCAGATGTATGAACGTAAACGAGGCAAAAGGAGTATATAAGGATCATAACGGGTGGCGTTCTGTAGTTTCTGCCTACCCCCATGGGAAGAAGGCCTGAGTTTATATTCTTTCGATTATGTATTTAATTCGACCTTGTGAATTAGTTAGATATATATGTTTACTGTAATCTTTTGACAAATATCATTAATCATATGTGACAATAATATCTGTATTTTTTCATGTAAATCAAAAACTGTCTTTAATATGTTGATAATTATTATCTTCTTAGAAAAAGGTACAACTCAGTGCCCGCTACGAAATAATCACTAGTAAATGTTTTAGTGGAAATAATATTTGTCTGTAACTTTCGTGTTAGAGCACTTTCCTGTAAATATAACAATAATTACTTCGCTAGGTGCACAAAAATCTTACAAATATTCTATTCTCAGCCAAACACCATACTATAATTATGTACATATTCAATTATTCATATAATATTCATAAGTGTGACAAATATGTATACAATTGTATTGTTTTTTTTTCTCTTCTTTTTTTTCAATATTAGTGAAGTGATTTTCATACCTAATAATTGAACTATTATTTAACTGTCTTATCTCTACTTCCGACTGTCTATGCTAGTCTAAGGTAAAAAGTAATAAAAAATCAAAAAAAGGTGAACTCAAAATCTTTTGGAATACTTTTCTTTTAATCTACTATTAAGCTTAAATAAAATCTGATATTTTATGATATAAATTATTATTATTATTTTATTTTTCGTTTTAATCACCATACTCCTGCCCTTAATTAATTTATTTGGGATCGGCGCAGCATGACTCCCTCTTCTATATATCGATACATCGATCGTTATATCATTATTTTGCATGTATATTTATTTATTTATTTATTGCAAATCTCACTCATATCATGAACTAATACCAATTTAAAATATTTCCCAGGAAACTCACATCTTGTTATAATGTATTGTGTCTAAAATACGTTAGAAAGTACCTATTACTTACTTTTATTTTACATAACTCATACATAACATATCAATGTATACATACCTACTTCTCACGATATGTACCTTTAACTTATAAATAAAATATGATAAATAATACCTAATCAGTAATTTAAGGAATTATTGTATAATGACATTATTTAACACATACATACACAGGATTGTTACAAAAAAACACTGTTACAAAATATAATAAAAAGAAAGTACTTTACCAGTTGTTTTTTTATAACCCTGTGTATGGCATATAAATTGAAGAAACAAGATGCGTTTTTTTTTGTTATAAATGTTAAGATTTTAATGTAATAAAATCGAGCAGTGGCCTAATGTTGTAGCCATTGCGAAATGTATTTACAAAATAATAGTTAGTATTTGATATACTTCAGTTCTAGTTAATTAATGTTTATAAAAATATATTTGGGATAAGTTTTTAAATGCGTTGTGTATTTTACTATAGATATTGACAATCTGTGGCTATTTTTCAATATGTGTTACCCAAACGTAACGAAAAATTTGTACCATTGAATTCCAACCTGTGCTTTTACAAATTCTTGTTTGGTGCCAGAAGCCACCTCATTTCTTTGGGTAGGGTTGCTAGACTAACTAAAACATGGTTCATTATTTCAAACCCAACTTAGTTATGAAACTGAAAACAGCCTTCTTTTATGTAAACAGAAGTATCATTTGTTTTACACAGACTTCAATATTTAATGGAAACGTCACAGATTGTAATATTTTTATCAAATGTTTAAACATATCGGTGCTTTCGTTGACTGTTGATTTAAGCGTAATTGTAATTATATGTATAAAAAAAAAGTATCATGAAATGAACATAATTAATTATTACGTGTGCAATATTGTGATAAAAATAAGTTTTTTAATAAAAGTATGTATGAAAATAAACAGTGTTTCATTTTATTTCTTGACCAAACCATAAATCTAGTACAAAAAATAAAGTTCTTACCATAATTATAATCATTTTCAAATGAAAGCGACACAATTATTCTGTCAACTGGAGCGATGCCATAATTTAAAGAATAAACCTCTCAAGAATCCAAAAATGGATTAATTAAAAAACTTGAAAGTGTTAATTCATCTCTAGAATGGACATTAGCGAGGAAAAAGAAGCACTTCTCAAGTCTTTCAATGAGATTGTCTGTCTTTGTATTTTTTTTCAGACAATTTGTTATAAAAATTCTTCTGAAGATAATATTTTATCTCGTTTTAAGAATTAATATTTTGTGAAGAATAATAGTTTTTGGAGGCAGTTTTGACAACAATCATTTTGTATTGTTTAAGTAGACAACAATTATTTTGTATTGTTTATGAAGACGTTCTGTTGAAGTATTTATTATACTGCACAATAACGCGAATTGGCCAATGTTTTTGACTGTTAAGTAATGATTGACTTGATTGAATTCGAGCGAGTAAAATTTTTACTGTACCATATTTTAACTTTACCATGTAGGATAAGTATTGCGCAGATGTTTCTCACGCGAAAACATTGAAGCTTGTGGGCAATCAATTTTATTGCGTGAAAATAATGGATCGTTTGAGTGCAAGGGCTGATTCAATCAGATTGCGCAGTTTTTAATATCAATTGCGCAAATTTATTGTAGCGGCCGCCTTAGAAATAAACAACAACAACGATTATGTGGTCAAAAGTAAAGCCCAACAGTATAGTGTAGTGAACCGGAGACAATTATAGGATAGTAAAAAAGCAAAGGATACAAGTAACCTCGCAGGACACCTTTTTTTCCAAAAGACTTATTTCCTGCATTTGGAACTGCGCCAAAAAATAGCGCAACGCGTTCACTCTATCAGACTTAACATTGTCATCGGAAATCTATGGGGGTTCGCGTAGTAGTATTATTGGCGTATAAGTATGCCGCTGTAAGTATATTGTAGGTACTGCATTTAACTACAAGCCATTATTGTTTTACTCTGACACTACTTTCAGCCTCTACTAAAAAAAAAAAAAAAATATGTAAAAAAAATGCCCACGTTATCTCCCAAATAGGCATTTGGTGGTCTCTTTCTAATTAACCAAAGTCATACTAGTATTCTACACAGTAAAACCTTCTGGATACCGTAGTTGTTAGGTTTTCTACAGCTTAGGACAACTCTTCAGAGTGCATAAAGACCCACCGTGAAGTCGTCATTTGCGCATTCTTAAAAATTATTGTTTGAAAACGACTTTTATGTTTGGTGTAAAATTTTGCTGTTCATGGTACAAAACATTGTGCTAATGGGTGCATGCAACGGTACATGGATTGCGGAAGTATATCAAGTTAAGTTATAACATTAAAAAAAATAACGATTTTTCGTATTAAATGTCAAATAAGTTGGTACTATTAGGTTACAGAGGTATGAGGAACAGGGTGTAAAGTTCACTCACACCTCCATAGAAAAGGGAGGATCCTCCGACCAGACCAGACGGGTGTTGTGTCTGGTAGGCAACTGCCCGACAGTTGATGTCGGGACGTTGTATATAAGCTAGTCGCGCGGTAAACTCTGCTTGCGCGATGCAGGATTTGCGTGACGTCAGTATGACGTATAGCTCGCATATGGCGATGTTGATACCGCTACAAGGTTCCCAGGCAGGGTCTAGTACAAAAAAATATCAACATAACGGGAAGGACAAGTGACTGGACTTCGTTAAGGGTATTTTACTCATGTTATGTAAGACAGGAGTATAAGTAATAAGACTGGAACCAGGGTATGAAAAATATCTTGATGTCCCAAGTCCAGAGAAAAATTACGTCTTGATCTGTACGAAAGTCAAAGACACAGCTAGCTAGCAATGATTCCTTAAAGTCTCTAAATCGTAAATAAGATTTACATAATATGTCGCTGCAACATAGTTTTGGGATGCTCATTCCCATGATATACATCTTGGCTTCCAAAGATATATTACGAGAAACAACATTAAGTGTATCAAATGTGATAACATACATCATGGCACCCATAGATTTAGTATACAATGGCACCTAAAACAGGGGTACTTTATTCCATGACATCACGTGCCTCGTCATTACCATGACGGAAGAGCCCATATCTCGGAGTATAAATACGACCAACGAATACTAATCCATGTTACAGGAAGATCCAGATGTTTCTCGAATGTTCCCCGGGTTCGGTATATTTTCGTGGTAAGTCAAAGAGATAGGTAGATGTTTTTATTGCCATGTATAAGATATCTTGACGTTTGGTCTTAACTATGAATTTGAATGAGTTCACTCATTTCGTTCACGACGTGACTGTCATTATGCTAAGTAACGACAATTTAAGAAAAAAGTTTGAAAAAACATATAACCAGCAACGTAAGTGAGGTGTGTATCAGCTTGTGTAAATAGCTTATCAGTTTTATCATGATGCTTCAAGAAACTGTGACAGTTTTGCTATTCAATTAAACATATTAACTCAACTGTCTCCCCAATTCCCGATATGCAAAATGAAAACGCGTACCTCAATTCATTACCAGAGTTTTTAATCACTACCGCTCCTAAAGTCGCTTCGAATGGGCAAATCTGAATCACAAATTACAGCTTTAATAAAACCTTTATGTACCCTTATAAAGGCAATGTCCTCAGCAATTAACTGATTGAATAGTAATAATAATAATAATATAATATTAGGTCTTTACCTATGAAATTGCCGTTCTGCAGTACTGGCCATTTCAAATCAAAATAATTTTTGTTTGGCTAAGAATTCTAATTTCAAATTAATTTTATTTTAAAAACATGGTTTTTTTTTTCTAATAGTAATCGTTTCTTTATTGATTAGTGTTACATTTTCATCGCATTTCAATCTTTTTCGTCATCATGGATACGTTAAAAATTCGAGTAATTATGGAATATGAGTACCGTCGTGGCAGCAACGCGGCACAAGCGGCACGCAACATCAACGACGTTTACGGAGCTAACACTACAAACCAACGCACCACCTGTTATTGGTTTGCTCGCTTCCGTTCTGGAAATTTCGACCTGAAAAATGAACCTCGCGGTCGTCCGAAGACTTTGGTCGACAATGACGAATTAAAGGCGATTGTGGAAGCTGATGATACACAATCTACGGCTGAATTAGCAGCAGCTTTCGACATTAGCGTCAAAACAATATTGGTCCATTTGCGTCAAATTGGCAAGGTAAAAAAGCTTGACAAATGGGTGCCCCACGAACTCAATGATCGCCAGCGCGAAGTACGCGTCGAGACGTGCCTTGCACTGCTCAACAGACACACAAATGAAGGAATTTTGAACCGCATTGTTACCTGCGATGAAAAATGGATTCTGTTTGATAACCGTAAGCGCTCAGCAAGTTGGTTGGATCCTGGTTCAGCACCTAAACAATGCCCTAAACGAAAACTTACCCCTAGAAAAGTGATGGTCACTGTTTGGTGGTCTAGCGCCGGTGTGATTCATCACAGCTTCTTACCAAACGGGGTGAGCATTACTGCAGATGTGTACTGTGAAGAACTGAACACAATGATGGAGAAGCTGGCGCATCTCCAACCAGCATTGGTCAATCGCTCGTCTCCGCTGCTCCTGCACGACAACGCGCGACCTCATACTGCACAGCAGCCGGTCTCCAAGTTGCAAGAACTGGGGTTGGAAGCTCTCCGTCATCCGCCCTACTCACCAGACCTTGCGCCTACAGACTACTACTTTTTCCAGAATTTGGATAACTTCTTGGCGGGAAAAAAATTTAATACCCGAGAGGCAGTACAAAATGCCTTTGAAGAATTTGTTGCCTCCCGTCCAGCTGATTTCTTTAAGAAGGGCATCAATAAACTGCCACTGCGATGGCAAAGATGCATTGATTGCATGGGTGATTACTTCGATTAATACAAATAAAAAATTCATGAAAAAAAATCGTTTAAATTTTTTCATACAAAACGGCAATTTCATAGGTAAAGACCTATTATATAATAATATTATGGAGGCTTAATTAATTGCATCTATCGGTTTTGTTTATATATTCTTTATCGAGTATCGAAAATTGTTATAATCGGCTTTATGGTGTTACTTTATGGGATATTGGGGGTTTAATTTATTCTCTCCCAATTTATTTTTAGTATGGATTTTGGAGTAATTTTGCTGTAGTAGAAATATATTCTATAATACATTTCTTCAACTTAACTATAATAGTTAACGACGAATAAACTTGAAACGAATGTGGTAGTTTTAAAATGAGCAACGTTGAAAACCTAGAACATAATAATTACATTTTTATCAACAGTAATATCTCTGACCAACGATTCATTACATTAAACAATTAACACATTATCTTCAAAGATAATCGCAACACCATGAAATGACATTAAACGGGCTTTCGTATCTGTAAAGCTATTACAGCATTGTTTGCTTTGGGAAACTCAATGATAATGACAATTTAAACAGGAAGATTGCTCTAAATCCAGAAGGCTATAAGGCTCTACTTAAAGCTGAGCGAGAAATGAACGAGCTTGACGATGGCAATTTTTAAAAAGAAGTGTTTGAGCTCTTCACTAAAGTTGTTAATATTGATTCTCGATATTTTTGTACGGATAAAGCTACGAAGGGAATTGCTTTACAATTTAGACACAATATTAAAATTATTTGTAACCATTTCTAAAGCAAAGATCTACGTGAGATTATTCGGTAACTTGACAATTTTGTAGCTAATCCATACAAAACTGACGTAAAATTTAAGAATTTAAGAATGTTCGCAAAATTGAGAAAAGGTTACATATGTGGAGAGAAAAACAAATAAATATCTATTCAGATTCCTAGACAAATGCCTATTTTCCTAAAGTTCCGAAAACCTTATAAACAAATAAATTAATAATTTAATTTAACACCTACGCAGCCAGATATTTGCCCTATAAACAAGCCTTTGTGCCGTGCGTCATACAAATACACAGAAAGTAGAACTCACAAAATTAAGTAAAAGCTATTTAAATTCTGTTCTACGGAATCGCCAAAGGTATATTAAGTAACTACTAAAATGGCCCTAAACGAAAAAGGGTCAGAAAATTATTTATGCTGCCAAAGGATTAGTCAAGAAATGCATTCGAAATAGTTTCACTTGCGAATAAATTTACAACGAAAATATGCAGCAATTTTTGGTATCCAAAGTTAAAATGCAATAAAAATAATTCTAACAAAAAAAAAAAACTTCGTGGGAAGATAGAAACGGAAGAAAATCAAAGCTAAAATGTTAAGTCGTAAAACGATCAAAATAGAAATCAGTTTCTGATACAAATAAGTACGAAAACCTTCAACAAAACAAAATGCAACACTGCAGCACTGTATCCTCAAAACTATGCTACTAATGGAATGACCGAAGCTAAACAGTTTGTTGTGAGACCTAAGACAACCACTTGCGAACGAAGCAAAAGCGAAGATAAACGAGAAATGGCCCCATTCGTGGTAGACTTCAAATGCCATTTCCTCGTAAATACGTTTTGTCTGTTATCGCAACAAACCGAGCCCGGCTTGCTTCTTGAATAATGCAAAAGTTCAGTTCTCTAGTTTGAAGTAATCTAGCCTTTTATTTGAATATTAAAAATACAATCTCAATATTGTTGCTTTCATTTTAAACCGTTTAAATTGTCGTTCTCTGTGGTTGTGGTTTTCTTATTTCGTGCTTCGTTGCTTGTGTCACAGTTTGAGTGGAATTTAAAGCTAAAGTATACTAAATTAAAGGATAAGTAGCTATGTACATTTAGATTGTAGTGCTGTCGAATAAAATCTAGTATTTAGTTTGGCTGTAAAGGGAGCCACCCCAGTCACTCTAAAGTAAACTCCATCTGCTAGTAGTTCCAAGACAAAAAGGCTAATAATTACCGCGTCTGAACAACAAAGTCATAGTTTCGCTCTCAAAAGCATTTTCAAGTAAAAAATGTTCTACAGATATAATCATTATAATCGTCTACCATTTAACAGATAAACTCATTGCCAGTCTTCGAGGCAGTTAACGAAGAGATACGATTATAACCATTAAATGACACTAAATTGGTAGTAAAATGAAGCAAAGTCGGTATATTTGAAGACCCTGCTCACTCAACGAGCGGCTGATTGCGGTTCCCATTACCTACTTCTTTCGACAAAAAAATTCATCAAGCAGTTACCATAAAGTTTATACCTTACGTACTAGCATTTACTGGCTTTAGGTGACTTTATTTTAGTTTTTTTAATTTGAGAGAAGCTTACTCTGAATTTGTAAGTCCCAGTTGATATACATAGAAATTATGGTATTTTCTTCTTTTTTCATTAGAAAAGACTAAAGTTGTTTTTGCAGGTATAGTTGGGTATAATGTAGGCATCTAAGAACATCTCAAGGCCATATTACACTAACTTAGTAGTGAAACTTAGACACGGAAACACAAATTAACCTCGTGCTAAAAACATTCTGAAAATTATATTAGACAGCAGTAAAATATTTCTGTGTCCCTAAAAACACTAAATAGGTATCAAATAAAAAAAGAACGAAAGCTAGTAAACATAAAACTATGTCAAATAAAAATAAAAAATGACTTAGGACCAGACTATGATTTAACAAAGTTTTTTCAGGTTTGAAAAACGTAAATATACATGTATGTGTGTAAGGGTGTGTGTGTAAAGAGACTGTGACCTCTAAGTTTGTTTAGGTTTTCTTCCCTGAGTAGTCGGATAGAAACACCGAAGTCATCTAGTTTTCAAACATTATTAATTTTTGACGTTTATAAGCGGTTTTTGAACCGATTAACAGAAAAAATATATCATTTAAAAATGGAAAATTATTTCCTCACGCGCTACGGTAGAGTCGGGATAAGGCTGAAACTGGATAAATGGGTGATTGGGCGATGGATTGTGAGTGTATATGTGTTTGTGTATGTATATTTTACCCCAATTTGTTCTTTCTTTTGTTTGTGTGTTTTTCTCTGCGTCATGTTTACCGCAAATAAACGTATTTTCTTTCTTTCTAAAACTTCGCAAAAGCAACGTCAAATTCAGTAAGTTCAATTAGTAACGGAATATTATAATTGCACATCATTTAAATAATCACCTATCAATTTATTTCCAACATCTAAATACTGACTGCACAGAAAATTAGCCAGAGCGTACATACATAATCCTCACACTCGGGATCGGTACAAAATGCAATATTACTGTACTAGGAGAATTAAGTATGCAAGAGCGAGCGAAGCGAGCTCGGGATTTGGGGCACCCCGACTTGGACAGGTAAGGTTAAAAGGGGATGGCGGGTCTCCCAGACCCCGCCATCCCCTTCGTAGTTATTTATCTTCAAACCATGCAGAAGTAGGAGCCCCACGTAGCGGGCCTCCGTCGACCACACCGTATTATTATTGCCATTCAGAAATAGGAGGCCTCGGCTAGTAAATAGCGGTGCGACACGAATATAAATTGTTGCTTATTTCGTAATATTTTGAATTAAGTATTTTGCTGGGCAATCAGTAATTTTGATTGAAATTGGGATTATTTTTGGATACAAAAAGTTTTTTTTTTATTTGCGTTTAAATACTACCCATTAGTAACTATATCATACACGTCTTCACATAGTAACAGTTAATGTCATAAAGCGGTAATTTTCACAAAATTTATTATAAATTAACTTACCAGAGGAACGACTGAAGCTTTCACAACGAAGTTTTATTAGGGTCGAACGTTCATTTTTATCTTAAAAATCTTTCAGTGTTGTTTTATTTCTAGGAAAATGAAACGGTCGTCTTCTTCATTTCAGCCGAAAGACATCCACTGCGGTACATAGGCCTCCCCCAAGCATCGCCACTTCGACCGGTTCTGTGCTTCGCGCATCCAGCAGATTCCTGCGGTCTTCTCAAGATCATCTGTTCACTTTGTGGGAGGTCTTCTAACTCTATGTCTTCCCGTTCGCGATCGTCCATTGGCTATCTGTTCTGCGAGCGATGTGCCTTGCACACTCACACTTAAGTTTGGCAATTTCAGCAGCAGGTCCCATCTCCGCTAAGTATTATAGGTATGAGAATAAATTTACATACAATTACTGCTGTTTACCGAAAATAGAAGGAAGGTTAAATTAAACGTGTTTTTTTTCACTTACACTAAAGTTTTTAATCAAAGTAGGTTTTTATTCTTTGAAAATTTCAGCAAAAATACATAAAATAGATTACCACTCATAATGTCTTACATATGGATGAACGTTCATACCAATTACCAGGGTTCGTATGTGTAATTATATTTTAATACTAGCTTCTGCTCGTGACTCCATCCGCGTGAAATTTCCCCGACCCATCGCGTCGCAACCTATCGCCCGCCCGCGCTCTTACTTCGTTTACTGACTTTTATTTTGTTTATTCGGCTCCTAAATGTCCCACCGTGATGTTAAATAGTCTATTGCCTTCCTCAAGAATTGGGCTATCAAATGCAAAAAGAATTTTTCAAATCCGACTGGTAGTTCCACAGATAATCGCGTTCAAACAAACAAACAAACAAACAAACAAACAAACAAACAAAGAAACAAACTCTTCAGCTTTATTATTATTATTAAGTATAGAAGATATTCGAATAAAAACATATACTTGGCTCCCTATAACCACAGCGGAGGTAGAGAGCAAATGGAGGGTGACCCCATTGCACCCTGGCTTGCAGCCAATATTGTTCATTGGAGTACTTAATTTATGTAACAAAATACAGGAAAATTATATTCATTTGAATTTTCGATGCATTATTGTGATTAACAATTGGTATTTTCTTATTTAATGTTATGGGTTGCGCGAGTTTAATTACTGTTTGTTTGTCTGCAATGCTATTGAAAGTTAATGTTATTGCTGTTTTAAATGAGGATTAAAATGCAGTTAATGCCTTTGATGGAGGTGAAAATGCGGCTGCTTTGTTGTGAATTTGTGCCACAGTCTAGAAAGAGATCTCTATCTTGATTAAATTTTCAGCTTTTAAGTGAAGTAGCTAGATGAAGGTACTGAAAATCTAAAAAATCATACAGGTTGTAAAAAGACCAATCACATAGCTGTCAACTACGCATTCTGTACATCAAACTAAGTAACATTGCACAAAAATAATTGCTGGGAAACGACTTTTATTTTTGGTGTGAATTTTTGTTTTTTGCAGTAGTGTGCAATGTAAAGCCGGGTCCAGACGAGTGTAACGTGTAATGTAATCCACCGTGTAATGTAACACGAATTCTACGTGTGGACGGCACTACGAGCATTACATGTAACGCTCGCGCGGCGCTCGGGGTTGATCCATCGGCTGTCGGTTTTTCGCGCGAACACAAAGACGCTCGCAGTGCTCGTTTGGACGGCGTTCGTGACGGTTGTGTCGTATGTACGTTCATGATGTGGAGTGACGAACAATCGCTTGAACTTATTAGTTTGTATCAAGAAAAACCTGTTATTTGGGATCCAAAAAACCCGCAATACTATAAAAAAAATCTGAAACACGATGCTTGGAGTGATATTGCTCATTCATTGGAAAGAGATGTAGAAGAATGCAAAAACAAAATGATTAGTTTGCTTGCTTCACATCGAAGAGAAAAAGGAAAAGTAAAGAAGAGCCATAGTTCCGGAAAAGGTATGTTTTATTATAAATTTCTGTTGCTTTACATATTACACACTTTTATTTATTAATTTAGTTTTTACTTAGGTATTATCACTTACTTGCTATTAGTACAATTATTACTTCTATTGTATACCCACTATATTACTATATTCTACTATATTTTACTATACATATATGTACTATATTCTATTGTATTGTTTATTTATTGTAATTTATTTTACAGGTGGGGATGAAACGTACAAAAGTACATGGTTTGCTTATGAGGCGCTGGCATTTTTAGGTGATCGAAATAATCCAAGGAAACGACGCAACACAGAGGTAACTGCATTGAACTAGTTTCCTTCGACTTGATAAAAAAAACTTAACAATATGTATTCTGCCAAGAAACTGTACCCTCGTTCATAAAATAGTCATTAAACTCATCCCTAATTTGTTTTGCCGTTGAGGCAGCTCTTCTAGGTACATTATTCAATGGAAGTAAAGATGACATTTCACAATCTCTCCGCCAACTACCTTCACATAATCTTCCGTTTTGGTCGCTGTCAAGTGAGCCAGGGGGTGCATACAAGTTTTTAGATGAATCCGTGTTTCTCAAAAAATTATGCAAGTGTGCAATAGCCATGACTATAGTCTCCACGGTTTTGGGCTGAAGGAGCATAGGTTTTCGTAGAACTCTGAACACAGATGCTGTGATACCAAATACATTTTCTACAATCCTGCGAGCTCTGCTTAACCGGTAATTAAAAATTCTTCGCGGTGATCCCTTGGGGTATTCTCCTGGATAGGGTTTCATTATATTGTTTTGTAAAGGGAAGGCAGAGTCTCCTACAAAAACATATGGTACTACTTTGTTTCTACCTTGCAGTGCTTCAGGTGCAAGCAATCGTAACGAATTATTTTCTAGTTTTTTATATAATTCAGTTTCTTTAAAAATTCCACCATCTGAAATGCGGCCTTGACATCCGACATCCAGAAATTTATAATTATATTCCGCGTCTACTAAAGCAAACATCACTATACTGAAATTCGATTTGTAGTTACGATATTCTGTGCCACTATGTACCGGAGCCTCGAGAATGACATGTTTACCGTCCATGGCTCCGGCACAATGGGGAAAATTCCACAATTCATCAAATCTGTTTGAGATCTGGATCCATTCTGACTCTGTTTTTGGCAGCTGAAACAATGAATTTCTTTTTAATTACAGATTACAAATGAACCGGAACAGAGTGCATCTACAAGTGTAGAAAATGATAACAGTTCAGAATTTATATCACCAACTGGTCAGGCCCCCAAAAAAAAGAAATCAGACGAAAATAAAAAAATGGGTATGCTTTCGGAGGCTCTTGGCCTGCTTAAGAGTGCTGCTTCTAGTCCTACTCCTGAACCCCGAAACAATAATCCAAACAATTTTGACAGTGAAACCCTTTTCTTTTCAAATTTTATATGCAGCAAGATGCAACAATATAACAGAAGTACTAAAAATGCCGTGCAGCGAGCAATAATGGACGTAATATTCAAAGCCGATGAAGGATGCACTAACTTTTCTCAACATTATTATCCATCTGCATTCAATTACAGTGAGTATACAACAGGCTCGGTTCCTTCATCAAGATACTGCAATGAACCACCTTCTTTGTCTAATCGCTCAGAACTTACTTCAGGGTATTCAACAGGTCAGAATCAGACAAGTTGCCCTACTGCTCCATATGCTTCACCTGTTCCCTCAGAATTATCTCAAACTTCATATGATGATGTAGATTTTGTGAATGACCTGATTTGAAAAGAATAAATTTTGTACTATATGATTTGAAGATACAATTTGATTTAACTTTCTAATTTTAATTTTGGAATAATTTTAATTTTGCTTACCCTACTTAATACAATAGCTTAATTTGTTATTTTAATAAATAAATAAAAATATGTAAAACTCACCTTAATGTTTTCTTTCAATGATTTTATAATCGCTTCACAAACTTCTGGTACAATGCAAGACATTGACTGTTTTGAAATTCTGAAGGTGTATTGAAGGCTTGTAAATGAATCTCCTGTTGCCAAAAATCTTAGTGTTAGAGCCAGTCTATCTTGCGGCGAAATTGCAGATCTCATTATAGTGTCTTGTCTTGATATTTTAGGCGCAATGATTGTTAACAAATATTCGAAGTCAGTAGGCGACATCCGGGTAAA
Organism: Griposia aprilina; assembly: GCA_916610205.1. NCBI lineage: Eukaryota > Metazoa > Arthropoda > Insecta > Lepidoptera > Noctuidae > Griposia > Griposia aprilina. Next base: position 6,507,318 of record OU744306.1, read on the forward strand.
GTTTTTATATTGACCACTTATATGTTGAGATTTTAGTTCCACAAGTAAAGAAGATCTTCTTTTATACAAATTAGTTTTCCACCATCGACGCTTCCGACTTTTGCGGTCTTCAGTTAGTAAATACATGAAAATAAAAGCCGCACCAGCTATCACGACCTTCCTATTCGGCATGTTCGTAGCAACTGAGTGGAAACAGCTTTTGAAACATTTTCGCGCACAATTCGCTTTGAGTTCGTGTGCCGTCCACACTGTTGATGCTAAATTACACGTAATCTTACATTACACATTACACTCGTCTGGACCCGGCTTAACACACGCAAAACATTGTGCTTATGAGTGCATGTAACGGTACAAGGGTTGTGGAGGTATTTAAAATTGTGTTATAAATAACATAACAAAAACGTCGGTAAAAGTTGGAATTTTGACCTTCAATATCTCCGTAAACAAAAGGTTCCCAGGTATGGTCCAGTAGAAAAAAATGATAACAGGGACGGGGAGTACAAATGACTCTCAGTATCGTTAAGTGTCTTTTTACACCCGTTATAATCTTTAACACCACTAACTATTTTGCACTGGCTAGTACTAATAATATAATCTACATTAGATTAGATACTATTTGCAGATTTCACCTAATGAAAGAAGCAAAAAGCAAATCTAATGAAAATAAGATGTTCTTCAATGTTAGGGATTCGTACAATAAATAAATCAATATCAGAGCTGGGTCATGACAATTTGCAAAGCTCTTAATTTCGTTTGCTGCGAATTTCAGCGAGACGGTTCTAAATTATATTATTTGGCAGAATATCTATAATATCAACAAGTAAGCTATAAATTAACATCATGTAAACATGTTCCAGACGCCAGTTATAAAGAAGTAACTGACTTAAATACTGCAAGAGTTTAGTTATTAGTCGATTGATTTTGGAGTTCTATTTCTCATTCTTCATAGTCCCTCTTTATTATCTCTTTTCAATTTATTCTTCTCTATCTTCATTCTCTTTATCTCTATCTTTTGTTTTGTATTGGTTTTCTTTTCTTGTTATCTGTTTTCTTTTTCGAATAAATATTAATATTATGACGTTATTGCTATTTGATGTCCAATAACATCGGTAATATTATATTTTACGAATTAAAAACTTTCACCAATAGGATTATGTCAACATTTATGAAACTAAAAATTTACAACTAAGCACAGTGATAAAATTTTAATCAAACACTAAACTTGGTCCTAGAGACAGGTAGATACCTACTCTCATATCTCACGAGGTCACTTTAATAATGTTTGGCCGACGCCGTCCCTTGGCAGACAAATATTTTGGGAAACAAAATGTACTGAAATCGACCCATACGTCCGTCCTCTATAGACCCAACACTTATTTAATACGTCTTTGTGCCATTGAGTTTATGTTTTCATCAGGTGACTCTGGTTTGAGTTTTATTTTGTATCATAATTATTGAGTCTAGAAGTGCCACTGTTGACTGAAAAGATATATGGGTAAATTGATGCGGAGAAATGAGGAAAATATCTTGAGGGAAGTTTTGAGTCTTTTGAATAAGAATGTCTTTAAGAGTCTGAGCGATCAAAGTATGAGAAAAAAAAAACGATGGATGGACTGGTGTGAAAGGTGATATGACTAAAAAGGGGATGACGACTAATAGAGAAGTAGTAAGCGCCAACTCAAAATTGTCATGTTTACCATTTCTGCTGAATGTTTCATAATTATAATTGCATGCAATGCAAACATGGACACAGCTTTTAACTTACTTACCTATTAAACAAGACTGATAAAAGAAAATTCCACTTGAAATTACTTTTCACTGTTTTTATATAACTAGTTTGAAAACTTACAAGAGAGTATGGCGACATTTTTCATACAAAAAACATCCAGTCATGACAGGTTAATTTTGCGATAAACGATACCCAAATCTGACTTCCTGTAAATTGAGTTTGCAGCAGTTTTATTAAAGCTGCTTTTACCTTTATTTATTACGGGTTTTGGGCCAGTGAGAATAGTGGCAATCTGGTAGGTAATTTAGAGTAGGTAATTATTTTTCACGTGTTAGCTCTGTAACGGGTTGAAGTATAATAATGACCTGTTTTAGCACCCTATGCAACCATTGCCTAAAGTGGTTAAAGGACTTCAATAACGACATCTATCACAACATATAATTAATTTTTATTGGTGCCGTGGTTTTCGACACACCTTAGAAAATAACTTTAGAGATAGCTAGTTTCATTCAGAAAGTCAAATCTCAAATTAAAGCTTCATTTTTTAGTCTATACAAATATTTTGGCACAAACGACTGAATCTATTGAAATACTCTAAGGAAAGACTTCGATAATGATCGTCGAATTCGCAGTACATATAAATAATAATAGATCTGCGCGTAGCAATTGATTATTCATGAGGCAGCCGTCTTATTTCGAGACGATTCGATAAAACTGCGGGGATGATAGGAAAATTCATATCTTTGAAACGCTCAAAGCTCAAGCTATTTGTTATAGGGTATACAGAGACTGAACAAACTTAGAAAGATACTCAACAAGAATGGCATTTAGGTATCCATATAGTGCCTAAGAAAATCTTTTTTAACTTTGATTGGTAGTTTCTGAGGAACCAACCTCAATAGAAACAAACTTGTTATTGGAAAGCAAACTTAATAGAGAATTCAACTTATGTGATTAGCTCAGATCAGTAATGTCAGTACTAGAACATTAACTATTTACCTCCTTTATTTATAATGTAGAATATGTTGTATATTGGTGGTTTTGGGAACTCTTCAAAATAAACACAGTTCTAACAATTTAACTAAGTTTATTAGTATTAATAGTTCACACGGTTTACGCGTAGGGACTTTACAACATAATTTAGTTAGTTATATGTTCACGTTAGTGTCCAACATAGTGCAGCATGAGTTATCATGCTAACTTTTGCAAGAGCTTTATACCCTTCTAGCATAAGAGTATGTTAGCCTTGAAGCTGGCAGAATGCGTCCCTTCCTGATTCTCGATTGTCGACCAAAAAACGCCACCTTATAAGGTAATTTTTGGGGCTGCAAGTGTGTTTACGAGTTCCCAGTGTTTTTCTCCTATAGCTTAGCTATAGCCTACAATAATATTGATATAAATATCACCTTTATTTACCAAATATGTAAAATTTGCATTTTCATTATATTTGAATCTTATTTCCATTTGGTTCAATAACCAGCTAGCTCACTCCCAAAGTTTCCGAGCTCAAAATTCCAACGAATTAATGTCAAATTAACATTTATTCAAATTAAACTCGATTTGAACCAGAACTCGATGAAGTCGGGACTAATCTTCTAGTCAGATAAATAATCTATCTATATCATTTCACGATATGAATTTATATTCAGATTGTATTCTTAGTTGAATATTTTTATTTATTTATGTACAATTTAAATGCTCACCAAAATAATTTTTAGACCCTAAGACTAAGTACCAAGTAAAATATGTTAACTTCAAATAAAATAAACCCACTCCATACCGAGGTGCCCAAAGAACAACGTTTTAAGTTCCAAAATAATTATACACTGATCAGAATAATTGTACGTGTTGTATTTATATTCTTTTTGCCTACCAAAATGGATAAATGCTCACCAAATCTTGTTTAAGTTGCTCTCCACTAATAAGTTTGCTTCAAAATCCTTCTTTCGTTGTTATTTATTTTAAACCACCCAGAAGTAGGAGCCCCGCCAAGTGGGGCTCCGTCGACTACGCCTTATAAATAAAAAAGGAAAATAGGTTAATTTCTACAATACTTTATGAAACACAATTTGGTGAGCATTTATCCATTCTGGTGGACACAATTTGGTGAGTATTTCGAATTTTTTGGTACTAAAATAGGTACTTTTCCGGTGGCGTTTAAACACAAGCCATTATTTATTTGATCCAACAATCAAGATTCTTTTATTTCATTCAATAGCATGAAGCAAAATAAATTCAAACTCAATTTTTAACAACCCACCACAGCTATCTCTCACGCGAATGATTTCAATTATGAACTAAATAATTTTATTAGCTGCATGTGTACTGAAGTGACTTGGAGTAAGAAGGAATGGAGCACTAATGTACCAGAGAACAATGTCAACTGACTACAGCATGCATTTAAACGACTCTTGACAGGTATCAAGTAGCGACATTAGTTTAACAAGCAACATAATCCTTACCTATAACAAGTGTTTTGCAATGCTGTTATTATATTATAATATAAAATAAATATTGTTTGTAGGCTGGCTGGGGGTTTTGACAGCCGTTGATCGTGGCTTCTAAAAAAGATCTCTTATTTCAAAATAAGAGATCTTTTTTAGAAGCCACGATACCGCCGCGACGGGTAAACTTAGGCTGATTGCTTCAAAGCAATCAGCCTAAGTTTACTCGAGAAACATTTGAATTTGACCACTGCTGCACTGTCACGAAACAAGAAGGAGTACTTCATTTATTATATCATCGAAGTAAACGCTCGAAAGTCTGACCACTGCGCCATCGGGCTAAATTTATGCATGACTCGCTTCATAAATTTAGATGTGTTAACTGGCAATTTGTGTTTACTGCTGCTAATGGCTGGAAATCATAGCATAGAGACGCAATTAATTTGTTGGAAGTAGTCTGAATGAAAATCGATAAAGGTTTGAACAGTGATAAAAAGTAAATAAGACTTGAACGCTGAAGGCCGCATATGGGCATACTACTCAACCGTTTGTTTTTTTTTGGTATAATGATCGGTCTCGTAAAAAGCATGATAATTATTAATGAACGTATTTTAAACGTAAGGTAGGACGCCCTCAGGCTTGGTAATGCGAGGGTGGCTGGTAGCAATTGGATGAGAGTTGCCGAGAACTGAGCTGAATGTCGTGCAGTTGGAGAGGTTTATGTCCAGCAGTGGACTGCCATAGACTGATGATGATGTATTTTAAACTATTATGTATATAAAAAACTTTTTTACAAAAAAAAACAACCGACTTCAATAAAAAAACACTACAAAGTGAAAAAAACTTTTTACAAAAAAAAACAACCGACTTCCAAATAAAACACTAAAAGACGTGAAAAATAACTTTAATTTCGGAAGACGGTGTCTTTGTTTTGAAATTAAAGTTATTTTTCACGTCTTTTAGTGTTTTATTTGGAAGTCGGTGGTTTTTATTTTAAATTTTAATTTGTCACTTTTTTGTTGCGGAACCTACCCCATACAAATTCATATACCACTACTTGATATGTAAATTACAGTGACAGGAAATTATTAACACATCATCAATATAAACTAGGTGGAAAACTCAAAGTCAAAGCATTTATTTCAAATAAACCAATTACAGGCACTTTTGAATTGTCAAGGGGTCGGTCAGTCAGAAAGATGCAGCTAGTTACCCATTCCAAAGCGTAGTAGGTACCTATGGAGAAGAACGGGCAAGAAACTCCATGGACACTCTTTTAAATCAAAAAATGGTTACAAAATATTGATTTCATCGTTCATGTTGAAATTATGCATGTGAGAACGATGCAGAACGTTAAAAGCGTCCGTAATAAAAAGATAAAAGCAATTCAAATATTAAATTAAAAAAAAAATGCAGTATTAAGGATAACTCAAAAACTACTGGTCAGACCGTGATCAAATTTAAATGGGACTACATGTGAAGCACCGGCTATCAAATAAAAGAAGATTTATCCAAATCGGTACACCCAACAAAAAGTTCTGAACTAACACAAATAAAAAAAAAAAACATACAGATTAATTGAGAACCTCCTTCTTTTTTGAAGTCTGTTAAAAACAACTTTAAATTCGGAAGTCAGTGTCTTTGGATCTGTATCAGTGTTTTTTTTTACCGACTTCACAAAAAGGAGGAGGTTCTCAATTCGTCTGTATGTATTTTTTTTTTTTTTTTTTTTTTTTTTTTTTTTTCTTTATGTGTGTTAGCTCATAACTTTTTTCTGGGTTTCTGGGTGAACCGATTTAGACGATTCTTTTTTTATTTGATAGGTGGTGATTCACATGTGGTCCCATTTAAATTTGATCAAGGTCTGACCAGTAGTTTTTGAGTTATCCTTAATACTGCAGATTTTTTCCACTTAGTTTATATGGATGATGTGTTAATAATTTCCTGTCACTGTTATTTACACACCAAGTAGTGGTATACGAATTTGTGTGGGGTAGGTACCGCAACTAAAAAGTGAAAAATAAAAACTTTTTTACAAAAAAACAACCGACTTCCAAAAAAAACACTAAAAGACGTGAAAAATAACTTTAATTTCGGAAGTCGGTGGCCAAACACGAAAATACAAAACCAAAGGCACCGACTTCCGAAATTAAAGTTATTTTTCACGTCTTTTAGTGTTTTTTTTGGAAGTCGGTTGTTTTTTTGTAAAAAAGTTTTTTTGTTGAAGTCGTTTGTTTTTTTTTTTGCAAAAAGTTTTTTATTTTTCACACTTTAGTGAGTCACTTATAAATTTATCTGTTACAATAGCTTTAAAATGTCAACTGCTCATCACCTCCTACAAAATATTCCTTTTCCCGATGCAGGGACGTTAATTGTAGGAGCTCTCCTGGTAAGAACCAAAAGAATTGCACCATATGCATTGTGACGAGCATAAATTGCTTAGCAACCATAACAAAATAATCAAATCGCAACTCGTGAAATACTTATTATTGAGTAGTTCCGGTGGCCACCTCTGGTGTTCATCATCAGTTCCACTTCACCGAATGGTGCTTTCCAAGAGCAAATGCACGAGTTACTATAAAAAATACCCAAATCGCTATAAAATTTGAGGATTTCCCTCGATTTCCATAAGATCCCTTCATCAGATTCTGACTTGGTGACACCATTGTCACCAAGTCAGAATCTGATGACCACCTCGAGAGTATACCCTTTCAAACCAAAAAGTAATTTTGCAAATCCGACTATATATGACGGAGTTATGCCCGAACATACATTAAAAAAAAAAGTTCGTCCTCCTCCTTTTTGAATCGGGTCAAAATGAATAAAAGTGAAATAATTGATTACTTAAATAATTTATTTTCTGAAATCAAGTCGCATTTGAAATTGAACTTGTACCCATATTTCAAAGACCAGTACTCTTTTAATAATAAAACCAGCGCACCCATGTTTCAATCAATCCACAATTAATACATTTGATTGCTTCGCCGCAATATAGCGCGGTCAGTTGAATTAATTGTAATTTATATTTAAAACAATCAGTAATTGAATTCAATAGCCCTTTGAAGTCCTTTTTAAGTTAACAAGTGGCGAAATTTGGACTTCACTGGGTAATTGTTGTTTAAGCCAAAAATGGAAAGCGAAATTCCCTAGCAATATTAAAATTTTCTTAAAGAACTAAGGACTGCCTCGTTGGTCTTGTGGTCGCTAACGCTACAGCAGAACAGGAATCGAACCCAAGACCTCATGCTCAGCAGAGCATGAGGTCCTGGGTTCGATTACCGGGTCGGGCAAAGTGTTATTCGGTTTTTCCATCTGAAATTTCTCAGTAGCAGTCCGGAGTTTGGAATTGTGCCCGGTTGATGGCTATAGGCTCGCCCCCTGATACATGGGACTTAAACATAACTGGCTAAATGTGGGTGTACTATAGGTGCACGTCTGCTTAACCCTTCGAGGAATACAGGTGTGATGTTATGATGATATGTTTAACTAAGTACTTACAGCGATGTGTAAAATAATATTGTACTGTTTTAATTTTTTATCCAGTTCTTGTAGTAACTTGTATCCAATAACTAGTGCGTAAAATGCACATGTTTACCGAGCAATGTTGGATCTTTAGCGAGAAGAAAGTGGGTGGTTGGTAGTTGGTTTTGGAAAAATCATTTACTTTTCAATATGTGAGCACCATGTATTTATCTCATAATTAATTTACCTGTCATGTGTTATATTTAATTAATTTTACCTATTGTGTTTTTTATTCTAGGTGCATCGTCTTCACATATAATTAATATATACATAATATTGTAAAACATTTTTAAAAGAGTAACGGTGGAGTTTCTTGCCCATTCTTCTCCATACGAAACTACCTTTTGGAAGGGGCAACTAGAATCAATTCTATTTTTTTGTAAATTTTGACGTTCAAAAGTGCCCTTTGTGTGCCTATTTGAAATAAATGATTTGACTTTGGTGCTGGCACCCTCTTGCTGGTCTTTTCCGAATACGACAAATATGACAGAAGTTTGAGAGCAGTGGTGGCCTAGTGGCTATCAGCTCCGAGTTACGAGTTGTTGGCTGCCAGTTCGAACCCAGGCGGACACTTTACTTTGTGTATTTAATTTCATCACCATTATTCTCAAAACGGTGAAGGAAAACATCGTGAGGAAACCGGCATGTTCTAGAACCAAAAAAAAGTCGAAGACATGTGAAATCTGCCAACCCGCACTTGGCCCGCTCCATCTCACAGCCTGGCCTGCGTCCCAGCAGTGGGAACGTTATAGGCTGATTATGTTTGTATATATGACAGAAGTTATTCAGATAAACAAGGACAAAAAGACTAAACAACAATAATCTGTTTGTATTTTTTTTTTACAATTTTCCTCATCTATCATTTTCCATCATTACCAAGGGGAAGGGTCACATTTCATTTCTTTCAATGGCACATCAAAGCGACCTCTCAAAATAATAGGGTCTATTCTCTTGGTACCAAGAGTACTATATTAATTTTAATTTTAATCGCTATATTAGAGAGGACCATTAGCGTCGACGCATTTCTTCTAGGGTTCCGAAATAAATTGAGAACAACGAGACTATATTTATTATAATTTAACGTAGAGTCCTAGTATGCAAAAAATGTCAGATAAAGATTTTACTGTGACTTACGAGTCTTCAGGTGTTTCAGGTATTTTTATCCTTAGGTAAAAAGCGATTTAAAAGCTACGTCAATGATAGTCCTAAGCGTCCTTAAAAATCAAAGTCTATTAGTGCCTATTATAATTACCTAAACATCATTTTCGACTCCGTTTTTTGAACGTACGAAAGCCCCTCTGGTTTCTTTTATGTGTGAGATAGTAATAGGTCCTATGTAAGTAGGTATGAAACTAAATATGTATTTCATTCCTTAGAATTTTGCAAAAGTAACGTCCACATTTCATCAACTCACGCTTTGGTAGAATTCTAAATAGAATATTGAAGGGTCTGTGAAGCTAATAAAAATGATGAGAACGCTTCCACCGAGTTTGTTATTAGGCATACTTATGAATAATGCAAAGCGGAAAAAATATTTAAGAACAACGGCCTATATTACAATTCACATTAAAAGTAACTTTTTTAAGTAAAAACTGCGTAGGCTGTACACAATAGTGTGTAATCTTGAGATCTCTTGTGGCACGACATTTAACTTAAATTACGAGTATGATGAACTATTTGTAAACTAGAATATTCTGGACGTAGCTTTCAAGTGATTGAAGTTGTTCAAACTTTAGTATATATATAAGCTAACAGACAAAATAATATTAATAGTATGTACACAAAAATAAAAAAGAGGAAAATAATCATAGGCCATCAAAAAATTCGTCCGCATGGCTGTCGATAGGAAAAGTGCCAAGTTGCCAAGTGTTAAAAGCACAACTTTTTGGTAAATTAATATAAAGTGACATAATAATTATGACGCTAGTAGATAAAATTTTTAGTTGTAGGAATGCAAAAATAATTATTCGGAACGATGTTGTCAATGAAGGGCTACATTCTGAACGTGGTACGTAGGTGGCGTGGAATACTTTTCTCATATTAATGCCACATAACAAAGACGTCATCATGACCTCTGACGATAATCCGACAAATTTTGAACACATAGATCAACAATTATTAACAAAAAACAAGTACCTACCTAAAATCTTTATTCTACGATAGGATTTTTTTTCACCATAACTAAAAATATAGCAAATATAAAAATAAATGCTATTCTGTCATAACAACTAAAAAAAATAAACACATTACCAAGTTGGCTGAACATAATTTTTCTTGACTCACAGTTGGTATTCTTTACTTACTTGTTCCATAGCCGAGTTTCAAATGCCCAGTAAAGTTCCCTTTTGAGAAGGGATGACATAAAAACATCATCAACAATGTAATAAGATAATGAAATGTTTTTTGTACAATAAATCCTTTCTTTTGTTGACTTGAGATGGCGCCATATTATTATAATTTATTGTTCATAATTTAATTTGCATTATTTAAGGAGTCAAGCTATATCATGCTATACTGCGAACGAAGATAAATTAGATTATGGCAGAATTCCCCCTTTTAAGTTAAAAGATGGACAGTTACCAACTAATTTATAACTTTCAACAGTAAAATCCCAAGTCCCAGTTTTAATCAGGCTACCGTTTATTTTAAACATTTTAATCTACATTCTAACCAGAGCTGAGAAGTAAGCAAGCCGTAAATGTACTGAGGCTGCAGCTAACGGAGCCACAAATTGCCCGCCAAACGATCGGAGCAACGTCAGGGTAACACACAGGGATAACAGGAAGCCTAGAATTAGGTACGTACTAGCTGAACGGAAGGTTTTATGTTCCTGTGAGTTTTTATTCTTGTGAGCATGTAAAAAGAAAGAAAATTAGGTATAAAACTAACCGTGACCCGGCTCTGGGATTAATATAATGCTGAAACTTGTCCAAATTAATATGATAATGTAAGTATGACTAAAAAAAAAAAACTAATAACTATATCTGGGGTATCGTGTTAACCAGTAACTGGGTTGTGGAGGTCAGATAGGCAATTGCTCCATGTAAAATACTGGTATTCAGCCGCATCCGGTTAGACTAGAAGCTGACCCCGACATAGTTGGGAAAAGGGTAGGCAGATGATGATGATGACTGAAAACAATACGCTCATCAGACAAGCGGTTACCAAACTGTAAGCCCATCAAGAGAACATAAAGCGGCCTAATAGTTAGATAAAATAATACGAGTAATATGAAGGAATCAACATTTCATACCGTATGCCAGCTAATATATTCTGCTATTTTTTTTTTTGTGATCTACCGTTTTCGTTATGTAATTTGGTCTTTGTTATAGATCGCTCTAACAAAGAATAATTTTCTAAATTATATTTAAGTAGTTAGTTTTAGTCATATTTTGCTAAAAAGAATCATCTTTTTAGCAAAATATAACAATGTTTATTATTCTACGGGCTATGCCTGTAGCCAAATAAAATTATTTGTAATCAATTTTACGTGTTCAGGATTCTTAAAGTGAAAAACTTCTCTTCTAGAATTCTTTGGTTTGGTATAACATTTTACGTTCCTCTCTCCTTTCGTTCGTTAATCGTTCTTATTTTTACTTTCCTTTTTATTTCTTTTGATACCTAGAACCACATGACTATGGGGCCTGTAACAGCGTCTAAATATCGGGACCACATTTTAATACAATAAAGAAGCGTTTTAGTAATAGATAGCACAACATTAACAAACAAAATCATGGAATATTTCTCGTTAGTGATAGTGTTAATAAAAAATTGATATACCATTATATTCTAAAATATTATCAGGAATAGCCTTATAACTTTCCACTCTCCCGGTTATCTTAACCTTGATACTCCACGTAGGTGCCGTAAAGTTCGACAGGCAATTTGTGTGTCAGTTAACAGCTACCTCGGAGGCACGAGACACGGCCTACTTCCACCGCAGCTTAATGATATGGTGAGATTTATTGACGAATGAAATTGGAACAGTTCAAGTTGGATGGGAAATTTTTGAGAAAGTAATGTAACCCATGTTGGAAAGGATTCCAGTACTATACAAATCCAAAGAGATAGAGAGAGTAGTAGAGTTTGAATTTCCTTGACACACTTTGATACTGCTGGTTTAAAAACAAAACTAAAAATTGCAAGAAGACAGATTATGCCGTTGAATTCTAGGTTCAATTTTAGATGTAAAGAACACATTTAATGTGCCTTTATTTATTTCCTGAATCCCAAGTTATGAAGTGCAAAGTTGTGTTACTTCAGCAATCTGTCAATTTATCAACCCATTTATATATCACACGTAATTCCCCTTAGCTTGCCCTTAGATTCCACATTTTTTTTAAGGATTTTTGTGAAAACAAACGTTGCGGACGTACCAAATTTTATTGTTAAAGATGTAACATCTGAAACCAGCTTTGAAATGGAAGACGGGTAGAATAAATGACTGCATGCATGTTTTAAATTCAACAGAGGGAACAGGTCAGTTCTGGGTTGTGATGGGTTGCCAACCTGTCTCTAGAAATGCATTGTTGTGTCCATTCAGTGTTTGGACTGGGGGAAATATTATAAACATAATTTGCGAGCTGCCTGCCAGAAGCTTATAACAATATGTTAAAATACAAATAATTTACCCAATGTATTCAAAATTTTGAAAAACATTTTTTTCGAGTGAAATAACATAACGTATTTGCTAACACGCAAATCAAAATAATTAAAACATGAAATAATTTAAATAAACCTCAAATTGTCAAAACCAGCAACTTGTTAGAACCTTGCACCACTCGCTAAGTAATTCACCATCGCAAAACATAATGTGACACTCATACAAAAACGAGCCCACAGCTTATATGAAACGAGTAAAGTAGTTGATTACTCACATCGCCAGCATTTCATCAAGCCAACTCCTCAAGAATTCTCGAACAAATTTAACAAATGATATGCAAATGTAAATGAAAATATTTGCAAGCAAAATATATGGAACCGCACACAGATGTATGAATTTACGCGATCGACCTAATTCAATCTCCCTTGGTATACTTTTATATACAACAAACCTTATCCGACATTTAACTTGGAAATAAAAAGCTGGAATATACGTTGGGACGGATTGCACATAACCCGACAGTCTTTTGGGATTTCCTTCTACTAGGTTTAAGATGACTGCTAACTGTACCGGACTGTAATATGCCATGTCATTGAAATGTTCCTGACCGTAAACTTATACTTATTTTAACATAAACCAGAAGGCGAGATCTTTCAATGATGTACAGTACATCAGCACTTGCAGTAAAAACCAAATTTAACACCAGACATCCCTCATAAAAGCTGCATGCCAAAGGTATCCTTCTAGCGTTTACTGCTGCACTTAAAGCTACCTAAGCTCTGACATCAGATGACACACTAAAACTTTTAATGCTACTTGAAGATGCACTCTCGTGATACGACGAAACACGTGCCAGAGATATCGATCGACATACTACGTCAGTCAAAGTACTATTATCACTTAAACTTTCAATGGAGTGCCACAGGAACTATCTTGTGGCCAATTTCAAACGGATCTCCGTGCGTCGTAAAATAATGTTACGCTTCGGTGTGAGAGCCCGTCTACGTTATTCGCATGTAAATGGAGGAGTCATATTGAAATTCTAAGGATTCCGAGGATGTAGGTACTTCCTTTTTGTAAGGTTTTCGTGGTCCCACTTGATCATGACTAGTGGATTTACTAATTTTGTAGGAAAGAAATGTATGACAACAATAAGGGATGCATTATAAATAGGAAATAGAAAAAGGAATTGAAGTTTTAATGGTTGGTTTGTTCACAAAGCCGTCATTACTTAACTAGTTCCTAGTACGAGTAATATACAATTCCAAAATCAAATCATTTGTTTCAAATAGGCACATAAAAGGCACTTTTAAACGTCACCAATTACAAAAAAATTGAATTGATTCTAGTTGCCCCTTCCAAAAGGTTAGTTATTATGGAGAAGAAACTCCACCGTTACTCTTTTTAAAGGTTTTACAATATATTTGGATACATTAATTTATTACATAACTTGCTATTGCCCGTGGCTTCACTCGTGTGGTTGTCAGAAATTATCCCACGGGAACGTACTACCGGGATAAAAAAATATCCTATATGTTAATCCAGGTTATAAACTATCTGTGTTCCAAATTCCATTCAAATCCGTTCAACATTTTTTGCGTGAAAAAGTAACAAACATCCATCCATCCTCACAAACTTTCACATTTATAATATTAGTAGGAATATATGTGAAGACGATGCACCTAGAATAAAATTACTATACCACAATAGGTAAAAAGAATTAAATATAAAGCAATGTCAGATAAATTAATTATGTGATAGATACACGGTGCTCACATATTTAAAAATATTGTAAAAGTAGATGATTTTTCAATAATTTTAACAAGTAATAATTTAGTGTGCGAGTTAAAGTAATAACAGAATGTAAAGTCAATGTCATAAAAATTATAAATTAGCAACCAGTATGATTTTGTCTAGTCTCTAGATTGTCCTGTGGAGCTGGACCAGCATGTTTCCAAGCATTCTTATCTATGATATAATCCTCTAATTCATAATAATATGCTTGTTTACAAAGTGTACTTTTAATATGAGTTTTAAATTTTCTTTTATTTAATTGAAATATAATAAATTACAAGGTATTTTATTCTAACGCTTAACAAAGTACCTCTTAAAAGATGTATGTACTTTAGATAGTCTGAAAAATGTTTGATTTATTTTATCTTTATTTCTAGTGTTAAAATAATTTTTATCACTATTTTTTTGAAAGATGTACATTTTTTCTTACATACATAATATTTTCATAAATAAACTGCCAAGGTACTGTCATAATATTAATACGTTTAAATAGTTCATGGACAATAGTGCATGGACCTAATATACAAACTGGACTGAGCTCTCCAAAAATCGTATCATACAAAAATTAACCACAACTGCTACATACATTTTAGGTTTACTTTTGTTAGGCTATCATAGCCGAGGCAAAACGAGCCGAGAGAGATAGTCAGAGCCAAGGCTGTTTGTCCCTTTTTCTCAATTTAACAATTGAGAAAAAGGGACAAACAGCAAATGAAAAAGTTATAGATGGTAGAAAATATTTCACCAACTGCAAGTAAAATAAGTAACGTATAAATATTTTTAGCTTTTAGTTTAGTTTTAAATAATCTTATCTAGAGGTTTACGATCTGGACATAGTAGTAAATAATTTTATTTAAATAAAATAATCAAAATAATAATTGTTTGGTAGTTATCATAAAATTACTCTTATAACTATAATCTGACATGCGAATGACTTTTCCTGTTATTTTGTGAAGACGCATCGCATTTAAACTTTTAGCTACGGTTCTTTTGAAATTTTTATGGTGGAAATGGTGAAAAAGTGTTGTATCAAAACATTTCATATATATATATTTTTCATTTCATTTCACATATCATAACATTTTATTCATTGGTAAAGAATTACAAAGATTTTGCTTAATAACAATAAGTAGTATGACCATGCTCTAGAAGTTTCGTAGACGGAAGAAACCAACGCTTCAGTGTATTTCTTATTAAAACTATTAATATAATGCGTATAATAAATACAATTTGCACCTATGTATCGCATGATTGAAATAGCATTCTTTTTATGTTGGTTACAGCTTTCCATCATAAGGAGAAATGAAGCAAAAATGGTTGGATGTAATTCCCGAATCACAAACAATTACCAAAAATTCTGTTGTGTGAATGAAGCCTTCATTTCAAGCCGGCAGATTTTTATATTGGTTTATTGGTATATGGTTTACTTATTTGAAATAAATGCTTCGAGTTTGAATTTGAAAAAATGTTTGTCACACACACTTAGTTTTATTTCCCTTTACTTCATTTGAATAGGTTGCCTACTTCATCATAAACCACGTATACGTGATCATATTTGATGATTTGACACAAGACATGTGTCTCCTCAACAATATTGTAGTCTAGGTAGCTTCTTTTTTAAAACATGGGTACATGCACGATTCAACACCGACATAGTATACAACAGGCACACGCTAGGAAATAATAATTTCAAAGGGTCGCCGTTATCGAAATCGATAAGGAGGACTATATATATATATATATATAGTATACAACAATGTCAGTTTCAAATAATCAGCTTTCGAGAAAAAGTCTTTTCCGATATGTATAGTTTTTAAAGGTTTAATTTTCTTTTTTTTCATAAATTATTATTTCACTATTTGAACATCAAATAGTGAATTAATAATTTATTACAAAAATAATATTGAAATGAAGTTACTTACAATGAAGTTAAGTAAGTTACAAACTATAGAGATATGAGGAACAGGGTGTAAAGCTCACTCATACCTCCATAGAAAAGGGAGGATCCTCCGACCAGACGGGTGTTGTGTCTGGTGGGCAACTGCCCGACGCTTGATGTCGGGACGTTGTCTAAATGCTAGTCGTGCGGTAAACTCTGCTTGCGCGATGCAGGATTTGCGTGACGTCAGTGTGACGTGTAGCTCGCATGTGGCGGTGTAGATACCGCTACAAAACAATAATTTGAAATCACTTAGTATCAACCGGACACAAATTATCTCTTTCAAAACGAACTTTCCTGTCTGATAAAAAAATGTTTGGTAACCCTATTAGAAAGAGATGAAAGCCGTGGTATGCATTATCTCTCTCTGCTCGTTTTTTTGGTACGAGAGCTCAGTCCAGTTTGTATATTATGTCCATGGTTCTAAGAGATTCCCGGCGAAGTAGATTATAAATGGATCTGACTCTTTTGCAAAATAAAAATGGATTAAATGTCAGCAGCCCGACCCCACATTAAAATACCATATGACATAATGCTGTGGAAGTATCTAGCTAAAATAGCCAAACGTGTGGTTTCTACACCTGGTAACTGTCTTATCTTACTAACAGCATAAGCGGCCGAGCTTAGCCGTCCTGTAATATCTCTTCTAAGGTGATTCCTAGGAAAACCGTCTGATTAATAAATTCTAGTTTTTCTCCATTCAATATAATGTCACTTTCATGCATTTGGTTATTTTTTTCATTTAGTACCTAATTATTTATCGTAAACCAATATTGGACCTCAAGAACAGAGTCGTTCACGTCGTCAAGATTTCGTGACCTCGGTCTATTTTAAAGATAAATGTTGTGTCATCTGCAAATAACACCATCTTCGGTTGATTTTGAAGTAATTGGGGTAAGTCAGTAATGTAGAATATAATCATTTCAGACCCTAAAGAGTTTATGCCGTTTACTTGAACGTTAACCATTACATTTTTCAGGTATGATATTAGTAAATCAAAAGCTGTATTCCTAATCCCATAATGTTCTAGTTTTAGCAGAAGTGTCTCATGGTTTACGCAATCGAACGCCTTAGAGAGGTCGCAAAAGATTCCAATGGCATCTTGTGCTTCTTCCCAGGCGTTAAAAAGGTTCTATAACAGGGTGACACCAGCGTCAGTGGTGCAACGCCCTTTGGTGAAACAGTACTGTAGTTCATGAAAGATGTTTTTTTTTATTATAGTGACATAACATTTGATTGAGCATCAACTTTTAAAACACTTTACTGAGAACTGGCAGAAATGACACTGGCCTATAATTGATGGATAATTGGGATTAATGAATAGATTCTTTACCATCACCGTATTTGAACAATTAACAACAACAACAATCAAACAACTTTACTGTGTTTCATAAGATCCGGAAAGATTCCTTGCTCTATACTGGTGTTAAATATGAAAGCTAAATAGGGCGCAATGATTTCGATGAGAGATCTACAGACTTTTTCAAACATTCCCCAGAGATCTTCTGTTGATTTAATTTTAAGAACTTTAAAAGCTTTTGTAACAGCTTGGGGGTTTATATGCTGAAACCTAAACTCCAAAGGGCATGCCTTTACATTATTTTTAAGTAAGGCAGTAGAAAGCGCGGGTGTGGAATTTAAAGCTTCAGTAGTTTTAAGGGGAATATTACCAAAAAGTTTTAATTTTTTTGGTAATATTCCCCGAGGAGATGGGGCCATGTGCAGCCATTTAATTAAATTCAGTATTACGCTGTTTTTTCCTACCTGTTTTATTATTTATTATTTGCCAGGTAGTTTTTATTTTATCATCAGCTGATTTTATTTTATTGATAATATAAAGAGCTTTAGCTTTCCTCTTTGTTTTGCACTTTGTTTTATTCTTTGAAGCTTCATCCTATCATGTATTTCAAAGGCAGAATATTCATGCACTTTTAAAGACCGAGGAAGGGTTTCCTCTGTTGTTTTATTAAAAAAATAATGGGTTAGAAAATCAACATTAACATTTTAATATTGTAACAATATTGCATACCTTTGTTCGTTTCCTTCATTTACACATTCTGTTTACGTCAATATTTGAATAATGCTTGGAACGGGCCTTTTGTTTATACTTACTTAATGCCTTATTTGAATAAGCAGCAAAATGTTTTTCATTAGCTTTTTATAGGCAACGCCATTAAATATTCCGTGAATAAATTAGAAGCTAACTGAAATGCTAAAAATGCTTCATTTTGTAGAGCCTTCCGGAAAATCCTTTTATTACAAGTTATATATATAGGTATCGATGTTTTTATTTGTAAGCGTTGTATTCTCAGTGTAATAATTCCTTTGAAATTAGAAGTCGACAAAACATCATATTTTTTTACAAAGTTGTTTGAAGTAAACAACTGCTAAAAACGAATATTGTGGAAAGCCACGCCTCTTCTAACACAAAGTGGCTAGCCACAACCATTATGGAAAACGCTATCCACTTTATTCCCTGAATCCAATCTCCTTTCTACTAGCACCACCCATGAAAAAGTTTCAGACGGCTTTTACTTTTTTAAACATTATACGTTATTCTCTTTTGAAGTACTAAAAGGTCTTGAAAAGTTCACCACTATAAAAGATGGAATAACATGTAAAATTCATGTTTCTAGTTAACGAAACAAGAACGATTCCTCTCCGTGGATGTTCGTAACTCGAAACTAAGAAACATTATTCAAACTTCCACCGAATTGCCTAGGGAAAAGTCTGAAGACGAGTGTTTTTTAGCTTTACTTCAAGGAACTTGGTGCAAATATGTCGTACTAATTTTGTCATGTATTGTGGTTAGCCTACTAGGTACGTGATAAAAATAAAGTAAGCTAGGTCTAGGCTTATCGGGTTTTTCGTAGGTATTCACTTAAGCTACCGTTTCCTAGAAGAGAGCTGGCCGCCACGTAGCTGCTGCAATTTACCAGCGAATGACGTCATTGTAAAGTGTATTTATGAAAATAGGTTGATGTGTTTTGCAAGAGAGCGCTTTTTACGCTGTAAAGTCAAACCCCGCTATGATTTAAATCTTTTCCGCTGCCATCATTTTCATGATAGCGGCCACCGTTCTTTTAGGAAACCATAACTTTACTTACCTCCAATTGGTAGTAAATAAAGTATATGTTGAATGCCTTTAATATTGTATAAGTCAACACATAAAGATGTGTTGACTTATACAATATTAAATTGAAACGCTGCCGCTGGCTTCACAGGAATGGCTGATTTAAAGGATGCTTTCGACCAAACGGCTCGCATCGCATTGGATCGGAACGGATTTTACAATCTTTAAACGATATTAAATCGTGTACACAGTATTTAAAGTCTATATACGTATAACCAAGCCGCGCACAGCAGCTTGACCGCGGGCGTTTACCGCGATACGCGATCGTATGCTGCAACGCGCGATCGGCTCCGTTCGCCTGTCTTCGAATCTGATCACACAGTCATCCAAATTAGAACACGTCAACACGCTAGGAATGAAACTATTTGACTAGGCGCAGAAACGGATACGTTCGCATGCGACGGTACGGAGCCGATCGTATGCGTCGACATCCTGCCGGACGCGATCGTCTATCGTCGCATGCTTTCGTATCCTTTCCGATCCAATGCGATGTGAGCCGTTTGGTGGAAATCGTCCTTAAGACTTTACTATATTAATTAAATCTCGTTCAAAATTAGAAATTGTCACAGGAAAAGTCACGAATGAAAGGCGATAAAAGTCATTGTTTTCAGAATTTTCAATGGTATTTCTTGTATTGTTTGTCTGAAAATCCTGACAGAAATACTTATTGTCCTCTAAAACTGTATTATTGCCTAGGAGACCCAATTAAAGGCTCAGGAGGAAGCATCAAAATGATTAATGTTATTAACAATAAACCATTATGGATACGGCAGACTTAAGTTTACTGAGACTTACATCTTCATGGGACACTGTTTTAAGTACAGTTTTTTTCTGTAAATTCATTCAGGAAACAAGAAAAAATATAATTTCTTCAACAATATCATTAAGTGGAGGCAATGTCAGAACGTTATCAGCCAAGTTGAAAAGAGTCAATATCATTAAGGGTCATGCAGAAGTCACAGGTTTTCCTTTTCGGGATTGGCAGTAGGTAAGTACCGGCAAACGGGGTGAATAGGGATGCAGGGGTGAATCGAGACGAAACTTTTAAAAGGAATTTTAACATTGGGAAGAAGGACTTTAATGTGTTTACTGTATTATAATAACGATTAAGTGCCCTTGTTGGCAGCGAACTATATTATTTCAATGTTAAAATTCCTTTTAAAGTTTCGTTCCGATTCACCCCTGCATCACTATTCATCCCGTTTGAAGGTATACATTGTTTTCTGTGCTTTAACTAAAGACAATTTTATTCATAGCCTTAATACCTTTTCTAATAATATAAAATATTTTTGAAGCTATGTAGGAACTTTGTTAATTTTCTTTTGATGTTACAATAGTTTATTGGTTACCACGTTTTTATCAAGCTAACAAAATACTATAATTCTGTGTACCTATTTTTGGAATTTCGCACCCAATTTTAAAGATAGGTAGGTAGATAAGGTTCTCGTTTTTAACATAAAGGTTTATTTTCACGTTCACATACAGGTTTTCACCACATGAGTATTATTCAATGAATGTATAATATAATAAAATGTTGTTTTCGTGTAAAACACTAGCGTTATGACAAAAAAGCTGCTATTTTGTCGATTGGCGCTCTAATTACATGCGCCGAATTTTATTACGGAAATTCACCGAACTTGATGCTGGTATTACAAATCTGTTGACACTAAATATTCGGCTACCATTTATTCAGTAAATAATTTGCCCATGGAAAATACATGCAATATGCCTATGGTAAAAACTGTTTCATTTGTTTTTCGTGTTAAAATACTCGCAGCTAAATACAACAAAAGAATTAACTAAGTATGGGGAATTTAAGGCACTGGGTTGGGTCAACACACATAACAACATAACATCACGCCTGTATTCCCAGAAAGGTTAAGCAGGGGTGTACCTATGGCACACCCACATTTCGCCAGTTATGTTTAAGTCCCATGTAATAGGGGGCGAGCCTACTGCCATCAACCGGGCACAAATCCAAACTCCGGGCTGCTACCGAGAAATTCCAGATGGAAAAACCCAATAACACTTTGCCCGACCTGGGAATCGAACCCAGGACCTCATGCTCAGCAGTAACGCTTGCACCACTAGACCAACGAGGCAACCCACCTGACCACCTGACCTGGTTGGGTCAAGTCACCTGAATTTGAGGAATCTGTCACTGTGGGAGGATCAAGGGGGTTTATCTCAAGTGTCCTCATGCAATTTTAGCTGTCGGAGCTAGGTCGTAACTTTTAAAATATTTTCTAAAAATATCTGCTATTCACTAATGCTTGAAACGGAACTTAAATGTCACTAAATTCTAACGATTTTTAAGTTGCGTCTGCATTTTGTTGACACTGACGTGACTGCTATACTCGAATTCGCGTCATTCCGTTGCTTCCGAGTTTACGTAAATGTGTGTTTTATTGGCTGCAAGAGCGAGCGAAACGATCTCTGGACTCGGAGCACCCCGACTCGGACAGGTTAGGTTCGAAAGGGATGGCGGGGTCAGGTGAGCGAGCGTAACAAGCGAACAGACCCCACCATCCCCTTCGTGGTTATTTTTATTAAAACTATTCAGAAATAGGAGCCCCGCAAAGTGGAGCTCCGTGGACTACGTCTTGTTATTATTGCTTGCTTCCCTTCCTTCTGCTATTAAGGCGATTTTTCTCAGATATCATAAATTTTTTTTTTTAACCTTTGGCACCTAATATAAAAAAGTACGCACCTCTGACGTGGGGGAAACGTAGGGGGCGACACTACGGCCCTCCTCCCCCACCCCTCCCAACCCCTATTAAGGCGACTTGGTATAAGACCTTCTACTCTTCTATATTCATGTGTTTTTCTATGTTAAGTGTTTTGTGTACATAAATAAAATAAATATTCTTTGAATAAAGAAAGAAAAAAGAAAATACGTTTATCTGCGGTAAACATGGCGTAAAGAAAAAACACACAAATACAAAAAAGAACGAGTTGGAAGAAAATAAGGACTAAATAATAATAATCAGCTTAAGTGAGAACTACTTTTAATATCACATACCTTCTCTAATGCTAAAACCGGCCTTGGTACTCGTACTTACTTGAAATGAACATGCCCTGTGGCACAATTGCCCTCAAATACAGTGTAGAATGTTGCAAAAATAATAGGTACAATTGTTCTACTAATATTATTTAGTATTGTATTAAATTAATCTACCAGGAACTTGGCTTGCGAAGTTTACCAGCTTTTCCGAATTTTCCAACTACTTTTGATTACTTTCAAAGAAGCGGGTTGGAAACCACTAAATGTTTCCAAATATTGATTTTTCAAGACAGTTTCGTTAATAATGGTAATCCATATTTGATATGAAAATAATGTGGACCTGCAATCCTGCATTTCCGAAAACTATTACGAATACGGCATCGTGTCATCTCGGGTAAAACCTGGATGAGTCTGGCACAAATAGAAAGTGAGCTATGTTCAGCAAAGGATGAAGTCTGGTGGTTCAAGTTGATCAAATATGTATTTTTGTGAAACTACATGATATAAAACCCAGAACCAAAAAAAGATATAGTCCAGCTTCTATCTAATGATTTCTCCTTGCTCCGTAAAGCCTGTTTCTGAATGGAACTCGCATGTCACCCTCACAAAATACAAGACGAAATTAAACACCTAAATAAAGGGTGTAAGTAAGAATGTGTACAGCAATTAAGCTTGACAAAAATGTGCTCCTCTCACATTATATAGTACAGTCAGCATAATAAACTACATCCCTTTCGGATAACGAGTGAGAACTTAATAGAATTGCGGGGAGAATGCGTGAGTGCCTCGGAATGCCTATCGTAGACGGTACCATAGAATAAAAGAGGAATGGAAGGGAAACTCCAGGTACGAACGCATCCTTTTATGCCTACAGTTTTGAGAATATCAACGGCCTGTTAGCACACGTTTTATGTGTGTGGTTTATTTTTGACTAAGCTGAGCCAACCTAATTACGACACGGCCATACTGCTAGAGCTGGCAATACTGCTGTTGGGATAGTCGTTTTCTTGAGTGGAAACCGCGAATCGTCAAACGTAAGGTAGGACGCCCTCAGGCTAGGTGGGCCGACGATCTTCACAGGGTGGCTGGTAGCAGCTGGATGAGACTTGCCGAGAATTGATCTGAATGGCGTACAATTCGAGACGCCTTTGTGCAGCAGTGGACTGTTGTGGGCTGATGATGAATACTGCCAGGTGTACTGCTACGTTGTAAGGTAGGATAAATTGGCGTGTGAGTGAAAGTCGCTTCTTCACTTTGTTGAAGTTAGTATTCTTAGGCGCGCTTGCACTACAAATCACTAAATCCGTTTCGCATTAAACGTATTTAAAACATCGTTAATGATGTTTAGAATACATACATATTCAAAACATCATTCTCTCTTTGTCATCTTCCAACAGAACATCTTTGGCAGAAACAGAACGATGTTTTAAGAGGGCGTACACGGGTCGACCAGCGCTACTCCTTTAAAAAAATATTATCTCGTGACTGAGAAGGAATTTTGGAAAACAGTTCAATAAGCGACCTCGGTAAGTGCGTCAAGATTTTTCTAATAACTTTTATAAACTTTCATATCGAGATACGAAGCAACAAAATTCGATCTAAACAAAAGCGGACACATTCGTTTAGATCGTATTTTGTTGCTTCGTGTCTCAATAAGAAAGTTTATAAAAGCTATTAGAAAATTCTAGACACACTTACCGAGGTCGCCTATTGAGCCGTTATTCAAAATTCCTTCTGAGTCACGAGATAATACTTTTTTAAAGGAGTGGCGCTAGTGCACCCGTGTGCGCCCTCTTAAACACTATTGTTTAGTGTTAAACGTATCTATGAGGGCATATTTGCATTTAGTTACGAGTATTTGTGCAAGAATACTAACTTTAACAACGTAAAGAAAAGACTTTCACGCATACGCCAATTAATCGTACCTCGCAACCAGTGGCGTGCCTAGGGGGCAAGCCAAAATACCTACCTATATTTAAAAAAAGAACAGGTATGTCATTATTCTTATCAATTCTTGCGACATGATTAAGTTAGTAATTTTACAAGTTCCAATTGCACGTCATCCAGCTCGATTCTCAGCAACTCTCATCCAGCTGCTACCAACCACCCTGCGAAGGTCGTCGCTCCACTTATCCTGAGGGCGTCCTACCTAAAGTTTGCCGATTCGCGGTTCCCACTCAAGAAAACGTCTATCCCAACAGCAGCGTCTATTCCTACTACAACTATATTCAGGTCAAATCAAATCAAATCAAAGGTCAGCTTCTAGTTCAACCGGATGCAACTGAATACCTACTAGTACTTAACATGTAGTGACTTCCGATCTGACCTTCACAACCCAGTTCCTGGATAACAGGATGTATTTGTATACCCCTCGGTAAGACATGAGTTTCACATCTATATGATTTTGGTAATCTTTGATATTACCGTCAGCCAAATAACTTGTTTAATAGAACTTGTTGTCAAGATATTTGTTGAGTCGATTTCATTTATTTGTGTTCTGAAAAGTTTTGTGTACTTTTGTTTAGTTACACAATGTATGGTTTGAGAACTCATTTGGTATAAGACATAGTTTCATTTGGTTCAGTGTAAACTATTATAGTTGGGTTATGGACCATAGAACTTTCTGGTCAGTACGTAAGTTACATAATGACCAGAAAGTTCTATGGTTGGCATTATATTCTCATCAATGGAATTAAATTAAAACAATAATTTCACCTAATTGTAGTAAGGTAGGTACTTTATTGCAGCTTACATAAAATAATTCAACGAGTATTAAAAACAATAAGACCTATAAAATATAATTATGAGCATATGTGAGTGTAGCTAATTAATTATTATTAATGCCCATTGTTCGTTACAGCAGCTATTTGGCTTTGTGCCCAAACTTTAACTAGTACCAGTTTTACTGTTACCAGTTAAACTCATTGCTAATATTGCCATTAAAATCTATGACTAACATTTTATTTGTAGGTTCTCTAAACAGCTGCAGTTTGTGTGATTAAAAATAAAGATAATATTTATTATATATTATATTTAGTATAAGATAATAATATGTTTCAGGAACTGGAACCAACCGTCAACGTCTCGACCCAACGACTGTCGGATCAGGTGCGGGTCATCCAACGCAGCCATAGGTTGGACGATGCTGCACTTGATAGGCTGCGCTCAGAACTGAGCAACCATATCGTCTCGAGACCGGCACAAACCGCGGTACAAGCATCGACCATTGATGAAATACAGCCGCGGTCTAATCATGGTGTAGAACTGGAAGATGATAGGGTTGCTTCAATAAGTAGCCAGTGCAACGCCCGATTGAGGAGCGCACTGGAGGATGCATTCCGTGAGTACAGATCCACTCCGACCGAAATTAGACCCCGATTACCACGCCTGCCTATGCACAAAAAAATAGGGCGCTGGTGTGTACCCTGGACTCGCATCTTAAGAATGTATTTGAGAGCAGCGAGAATCTCGTTGATACACATTCGATCCTGTATTGCGCGGCTGTTGCGGCATGTCGTTTAGCGAACGTCAAGTTCCCAAACTGTGACGGGGCTACTCGACCAAAACCTGCCGTACCAGCCTGGCAGTGCAGGATCGAGCGTCGTATCGATGAGGCCAGGGTACTCATCGGCAAACTATACTGCTTCAAGGAGGGCAACCACGACCACGAGTGATGCGCTTTGTGAGGCGGGCATTCTCGGGGACTGAAATCAGCCCTCAGGAATACATGTCCCGTGTCACAGAGCGCATCGACTTCCTGAAGCAGAAAGTTTGTGCATGGGCGAGCCGTATTCGGCGGTATAAGCGGCGGGTTGATCGGTACACACAAAATCGCATGTTCCAGAGCGATGAGAGGTGGGTATATAGAGCTTGGGAGCGACCTGAACAAAATGTGACAGATGAGTGCCGCCCGGATGATGCCGCCACGATTGCATTCTGGTGCAACATCTGGTCAGTGCCCGTCTGTCACGTTGAGGCTGACTGGATACGGGATGTCGAGCGGGTGTGTGAAACTGTACCAGAAATGGAAGCCATACTGATTACGCTATTAGACGTCGCCAGAGCAGTCCGTCCGTTACCGAATTGGAAATCACCGGGACCGGACGGATTGCACAACTTTTGGTTGAAATGGCTAATTAGTTCACACACCAACCTGGCATCTCAGTTCCAAGCATCCTTAGATTCCGGGTCGCTTCCGCAGTTTCTAACAACAGGCGTTACTCATCTGCTCCATAAGTCAGGTAGTTCCACGGATCCCAAGAATTATAGACCGATTACGTGTTTGTCAACGATCTATAAACTTCTTACATCCATTTTGAGAGCGAAAATTAACACGCACATTGATAATAACTCGATAATGTCAGCCTCTCAAAATGGATGTAGGAACGGATCCCGTGGTACTAAGGAGCTACTCCTCATCGATATGGCCATTAGCCAACAGGTTCGTCGATCCTGCAAGGATCTGTCGACATGCTGGATAGATTATAAGAAGGCCTACGACTCAGTACCACATACGTGGCTCATGAGGGTGCTGGAGTTGTACAAGATAGATACAACTCTACGCACCTTCCTTGGGTCGTGTATGGGGCAATGGAGGACGGTTCTTCGCTATCCAGGGTGTCAACAGATGCAGGGGAATGATGAGCCTGTATGGATTAAACGGGGAATATTTCAGGGCGACAGTTTGAGTCCACTTTGGTTCTGCTTAGCCCTGAATCTTCTAAGTACACTACTGGAGGATTCAGGTCTAGGTTATCGGTTGAGGAGAGGTGGTCAGGTCATATCTCACCTCCTCTACATGGATGCCTTGAAACTTTTTGCCCCCAACAAATTGCAACTGATGAAACTACTGAAGGTAACTGAAACTTTCAGTAGCGCCATCAGGATGGAATTTGGTGTGGACAAATGTGCAGTCATGCATGTAAAGCAAGGTGAGATTATGGAATCCGAAGGAATTCAACTTTCGGATTCCATACACCTTAGATCCCTCTCCTCATCCGAAAGCTATAAGTATTTGGGTATGTCGGAAACGTTAGCCATCAATGTTGCTGACATGAAGCAATCGCTGAAGGAGCGATTCTTTGGTCGCCTGAGGAAGGTATTAATTAGTCTTCTTTCAGGCGGAAACAAGGTTCGCGCCTTCAACGGTTGGGTCATGCCAGTATTGATGTACTCTTTCGGCATACTCAAATGGACTCAGACCGAACTCGACGCCCTGGATAGGAGGGTCCGTACACTGCTGACCGCAAACCGGATGCATCACCCACGATCATCGGTGATGAGACTGTACATACCGCGGAAGTGCGGGGGTCGAGGCTTTTTAAATTCAAAGACCCTCCACAACCGCGAAGTGTGCAGTCTCAGGGAATATTTTTTAAAAGCCGAAGTGGGTATGCACCGTGATGTGGTAGCAGTGGACAAGGGCCTCACCCCGCTCTCCATGGCTAAAGAGAACTGGCGCAAACCTGTGGTACTTACTACCGATGACCGCAAGGAGGTATGGCAAAGCAAGGAGCTACACGGACGCTTTTATCGGGCTCTTCACGAGCCCGGTGTAGATTTCTTAGCGTCCGTATCCTGGCTACGTTTTGGTGACCTTTTCGGGGAAACCGAAGGTTTCGTCTGTGCAATTATGGACGAAGTTATCTTGACGAATAACTACCGGAGACATATTATGAAAGACGGGACGGTTGACGTGTGTCGGGCATGCCATCGTCCGGGTGAGTCCATCAGACATATTGTCTCTGGTTGTTCTCGTCTGGCTAACGGCGAGTACTTGCACAGGCATAATCAAGTAGCCAGGATTATTCACCAACAACTTGCTTTGAAATATAAACTAGTGGATTCTGAGGTACCGTATTACAAGTATGTGCCCGACCCAGTTCTCGAAAATGATCATATTACGTTGTATTGGGATCGGTCTATCATTACTGACAGGACTATTGTCGCCAATAAGCCTGATATAGTGGTGATAGATCGATTAGCGCGCCGCACAATGATTATCGATATTACCATTCCGCATGACGAGAACCTCGTGAAAGCTGAGAAAGAGAAACAAATTAAATATCTCGACTTAGCACACGAGGTTGTTGACATGTGGAATGTGAGCTCAGCTGTCATTGTGCCGATTGTCGTATCGGCGAATGGCCTGATGGCCGAAAGCCTCGATCAACATCTCTCGAGGCTTTCGTTAGGCGGTTGGGTCAAGGGCCTGACCCAGAAGGCAGTTCTCCTCGATACGGCTCGCATCGTGAGGAGGTTCCTGTCTCTGGAGCCCTAACCACCGGTAGCTTGGACCCTGCTCCCGATACCGGCGGACCACTATTTTTTATATTTTTAAATGTTTTTTCTATTTTTTTATAAAAATATTTAAAAATGTATATAAATAAGTATATAAATAAATAAACGAAAGATAATATTAAAATAACATAGGTAGAAAACGCACTACCAAACACAATAAAATAATGGTATGAAATATACATACACATACATTAACTCACGCCTTCTTCCCATGGTGGTAGACAGAAACTACAGAACGCCACCTGCGACGATCCTTACATACTCCTTTTGCCTCGTTTACGTTCATACATTTGGTCATACACGCACGCCGGTTACGAATACTACGCATCTGACCTTTCTGAAGAACAACACCAATATGGTCACTATATTATGTCCTCCTAGGGGGTCTCCTCCGGGCGTTTCCACTTATCTTTTGATAGTCACCTTTTATTAATCATACTCTTTCTCTATTCTAAACATACTCTTTTCAATTTTTGTCACTACATCTTCTTTTAAACCACATCGCTGACTTATCATATTATTCCTCAGCCTAAAATTCATAGTCACACCACACATACTTCGTAAGGAACGCGTACGCGGTATGGAATAGTCACTAATAAAAAAGAGTAAATAGAATGAATCGTCATCATCATTTCAGCCAAAGGCGTCCACTGCTGGACATAGGCCTCCGCCAAGCACCGCCACTTCGATCGGTTCTGTGCTTCCCGTTGATTTCTGCGGGCCATCCGGCTGGTCCGGGGATACCGCACGGTCTCCGGTGAGGCGGCAAGCCTCCTTGCCAGATTGCCACCATGGGATCTGGAGGCAGAAGTCCTCACGCACATATGGAAGAGGCGCGAGGAGGCCAAACGCTGGGGCATAACTCCGCTGCCGCGAGAAATCACAGCACAGCGGACAGAGCTCCGGCGGGATCTCTTGGTGATATGGAGAGTGCGACTGTCGTAACCCAGTTCTGGGCACGCCACAATTGCGGTGGTAAGTTCCCTCTTTCAGGAGTGAATTGACAGGCGCCACGGCGTTCTTACCTTCCGCCTGACGCAGGTCTTCACTGGACATGGTTGTTTTGAGAGGTTCCTGTTTCGAATAAGGCGGGAGGAAACAACCAGGTGTTACCACTGTCTTGATCGCCCGGAGGACACGGTGGAGGTCTGCCCGGCTTGGGTGTGGCACCGCCGTGTCCTCGCGTAGGCGATTGGCGGCGGCGATCTCTCGCGTCTGGCCCTGGTCCTGGCCATGGTACGGAGCGAGAGGGCATGTCAAAGTCAAAGCCAAAAGTCAAAGTCAAATCATTTATTTCAAATAGGCACATGAAAGGCACTATTGAACGTCAAAATTTACAAAAAAATAGAATTGATTCTAGTTGCCCCTTCCAAAAGGTAGTTTCGTATGGAGAAGAATGGGGAAGAAACTCCACCATGGGATGCCGTCACCTCCTTCTGCAAAGCAGTAATGCTCGCGAAGTAGGAGGTCGAGGGCGTGAGGGAGAGGCAATTGTTGTGCCCTCACGCCCCTAGTCACCGCAGAAGGAAACGCCCTGGGTGTCAGGAGTCGATAGCCGATTCCCGGCCCCCGTAGGCGCGGGCTTGCGTAGGGTGAGCTATGGGCAGCTCGGCCTCCGGTAAGGTCGCGTTGAGTTCCACGCGTGCCTTAAAGAGATGTCAGCACACATTGACGGGGTCCATTAGGGCCAATGCCTGCCGGGGTCGTGGGTTTGTGCGAAAGGGTTACTCTGGCCCTGGCACACAGGCAACTAAAGGAACACGGGTGGGTTTTAGTCAGTAACAGTCAGTCAGTCGTTATTT
The DNA here is from genome assembly GCA_916610205.1 of Griposia aprilina. Classification (NCBI taxonomy): domain Eukaryota; kingdom Metazoa; phylum Arthropoda; class Insecta; order Lepidoptera; family Noctuidae; genus Griposia; species Griposia aprilina. Next base: position 6,537,588 of record OU744306.1, read on the forward strand.
GATTAAAAAAATAGCGGATATCTGCGGCCTTCACAAGGTCATCGGTCTACCTTGTAGGACACCTTCTAACGCTAAGTCTCCCGGTACGCGGTTGCAACTACAGGACCTTCCGGCCCCATCGGCTGTTTTGTAAGCAAAGTCAAAGCATTTATTTCAGATAGGCACATAAAAGGCACTTTTGAACGACAATATTTACATTAAAATAGAATTGTTTAGTAGTTTCGTAAGGAGAAGAATGGGCAAGAAACTCCACCGTTGGTCTTTTAAAATGTTTTATAATTTGTTGTGTACATTAATAATATAATTATATGTGAAGTTGATGCACCTAGAAAAAAATTACTGTACCACAATAGGTAAAAATATTTAAAAATTAAGCAATGACAGATAAATTAATTATGTGATAGATACATGTGCATATTTACATATTTACAAACATTGTAAAAGTAAACGATTTTCCTAAATGAAAACTTAGCAAGTAATAAGTCAGTACGTGAGTCATCATAATCATATCAACGCAAAAATAATAATAAACTAAACAATTAAATTAGCAACCAGTTTGATTCTGTCTAGACTCTAGATTTTCTTATGGAGCTGAAACAGCATGCTTCCAAGCATTCTCGTCTTGAACATAATCCTCTAATTTGTAATAAGCTTGTTTAAAAGTGTACATTTTATATGTATTTTAAATTTTCTTTAATTTAATTTGCAAAATAACACAAGGTATTTTGATGTACCATTTAACACAGAAACCCATAAAAGATGATACACTTCAGCCTATATGGAAATTGTTGATCTAATTTATCTTTATTTCTAGGATTAAAGTTATGGCAATATATCACTTATTTTATAAAAAATATGTAGATTTTTTCTTACATACATAATGGAGCAATGTTCCCTGCCCACTGCCACTTAAGTTTGGCAACTCGACGAGCTATGTCGGTTACCTTGCTTCTCCTGCGGATATCTTCATTTCTGATACGATTACGTAAGGAAACTCCAAGCATAGCCCTCTCTATTGCCCTTTGGGTGACTTTTAGCCTTCTAATAAGGTCCAAAGAAAACTCGATAAACTGCAGCTGTTCGCTTGTGTAGCAATCACTAGCTATATGAGACCTACACCCACTGCTGCCCTACAGGCAATGCTTGGACTGCCAACTCTACACCTTATCGTGTGGGAGGAGGCCGCCCTGGCTGCCTTTAGGCTCTATCCATCAGGAACTCTAAGCAAAGACTCTAGAGTCCAGCACATACGCATAAAGGAAGATGCGATCAAACAACAACCAATGATGGCATCACCCTGCGACAAAGCCCCGAAACTACACCACTTTCAAAAGCATTAATTACAACATAATACTCACAGAAGAACAGTGAGACTACTCAGAACGGAAAGAGTTGAGAGTATACACCAACGGATCAAAGACCGACTCCCGTACCGAAGTCGGTGTTTTCTCGCAATACATTATATCCAGCCCACTGGAAATGTTCAACACCGTCTACCAGGCGGAGTGCGTGGGTATCATACAAGCGGTGTACGTCATAGAAGCCAGGAAAGTTACGGACACCCGTATACTCTCCGAGGGCGCCTCAGTCCTCCAATCCTAGGGGAGAAAATATATTACCTGGAGTGATGTCACAATGCTCTAGAACGAGTAGCGGTAACTAACCGATGATGTTGACGCCAACCCCTTTCTAGTCCAGAATCTTGCGGACATCCTCCAGTGCAGAGCGTAAACAGTTTCGGAGAGATAACGTTTCCCTGTCTCAAACCTCGCTGCAGAAGGATAGGTTTCGAGGTCTGATCCAGGCGTCGGACAGACACTTGAGCACCTCGATGTGTCGATAGTCGATCTAGCACCGTTGAAGAGACTGCAGTACAGTCCATGTCTCGAATCAAAGGCTTTTTCGTAGTCCACAAACGTTAAGCATAGCAGCAGGTAGCGGTGGTGGTGGGGGGGGTGTCTCTTCGGTCTTCTGTATGACCTGCCGCATCGTATGTATGTAGTCTACGGTGCTAAAGCCTTTACGGAATTCGGCTTGTTCGGGAGGCTGGAAGTCGATAAACCTGCCAGCGATACAGTTCGTGATGCCTCTTGAAAACAGACATGGCTCAGAGAATATAATTCTTAGAAAGGGCAGGGTCACCTTTCTTAAAGAAAAGTATCACCACACCTCTGTTCCGTGCTTGCGGCGTTTTGCCCTCGAGTATAACGGAATCAAACAGCTTCTGGAGGGCCTTAAGATCAAGCTTTCCGCCAGCCTTTATAAGTTCAGCCGTAATTCTGGCATCACTCGGCGCCTTGTTGTTTTTGAGCTGCTTTCGAGCCATCTTAATCTCGTTCAAGCTAAATAGTATGAATAGGAAAATGGAATGCGCCCATATTTTAAAACAGACAGGAAAGTGTTTACATAAAATCACACCTTTATTTCCCGAAGGGTTAAGCAGAGGTCTAACCTATGGTAGACTCACATTTCACCAGTTATGTTTAAGACCCATGTAATAGAGGCGAGCCTATTGCCATCAAATGATAAATGATTATATTTCTGTAAGTAGGTTTGTACAATACACTTTTACACGTCACTCATATTTTTAAAACTAGATGAGGTCGGCGTTTACTATCTGACTACTCTGAGAAGAAGGGCCGAAACAAACTCAGAGGTCACAGTCTCTTTTAAGTTCATAATCTTGGTCAGATCATGTGAAGACCATGTAGATTTGTGTCTGAAATTGTCTTTTGAGGAAAAACCACACAGAATGAGTGTACCTGTCCAGTCAGTGCACGCATTTGTCACTAATCATGGAGCTCAACTCAGAACTTAAGGAGCTCAACCACTCGACGAACAATACCAAAGAAAGGACATTTGGGTAGGCCGCATAAAGCACTCAGACTGTCAGATTATCATTAAAACTACCTGAGAAAGTAAAAAATAAAATAAAACTGACCCACATAGTCCTCACATTCACAATAATTAAATAATAATACTATACTTTACAAAGTAATTTTTCATGACATTGTGTATACAGGGTTATTTTTCAAAGACCAGCCAAATTTAAGGGTGTGGTATAGACCATCAGACTGAACAATTTTCTCCTTGGGACCAATATCGTAATCGCGAAAAAAAAATCAGCGGTCCTATACATTTGGGTCGAGTAGGTATTGAAGTTTTGTATGGGACAGTTTATAAATTTTTCGCGATGATGATATTGGTCCCATGGAGAGAGTTGTTCAGTTTGATGGTCTGTACCACATCCTTAAATTTGGCTGGTCTTTGAAAACTAACCCTGTATAATAATATAATGTTAAAGTTTATGTAAAATAAAATATTAAAAAAATATATAGCAAAAATAAAAAATTAAAATCATTCAGTATGCAAAAATTGGAGCAACTCAATCCCAAGCCTTTTTGTCCTCAATATAATCCTTTACGGTATAAAAGGCTTTCTGGCACAACTTACGTTTAATTAATGATTTGAATTTATTAAGGCTTAGATCTTGAACGTAGCTTGGAAGTTTATTATAAAAGCGTATATACATTGACACCTGAACAAGCCACCAATTTTTTTGAGCCTTGTTGTAGGTACCACAAATTTGTGTTTGTTCCTAGTACTTATATTATGGATATCATTGTATTTTTTAAACAAATTTATATTTTTATGGGCATATAAAAGATTTTCATAAATATATTGAGAAGGCACAGTCATTACATTAATCTCCTTAAATTCCTCCTTGAGAAATTGTCTCGGACTTAATTTATAAATTGATCGAACAGCTCTTTTCTGCAAAACAAAAATAGTCTGAATGTCTGCGACATTTCCCCATAATAGAATACCGTACGACATAACACCATGAAAATAGCTAAAGTACACTAAACGGGTAAAGGGGCACAAACCCAGACTCCGGGTTGCTACTGAGAAATTCCAGATGGAAAAAATGAATAACACTTTGCCTGACCCGGGAATCAAACCCAGGACCTTATGCTCAATAGTACTGCTTGCGACCACTAGAACAAAGAGGCAGTCGAAAGAGTTTATTGTGGCAAAAACTACCGTGCCGCACTAAAGTTGTAATACTATCCTAGATTTTATCACATACAGGGTGTAAAAAGACCCATCACATAGCCGTCAACTACGAATTCTGTACATCAAACTAAGTAACTTTGCACAAAAATAATTGCTGGGAAACCTCTTTTATTTTGGGTGTGAAAATTTGCTGTTTGCAGTACTGCGCAATGTAACACACGCAAAACATTTTGTTTATGCGTGCTTGAAACGGTGCAGGGATCGTGGGGGTATTTAAAGTTGTATTATAACACATAAATTTTTTTTTCGTAAAAAAACGTCAGTAATATTTGGAATTTTGACCTTCGATATCTCCGTAACAAGACGGTTCCCAGGTATGGTCCAGTAAAAAAAAAAATAGAATGACGGGGACGGGGAACTGACTCTCGGCTTTGTTAAGTGTCTTTTTACACCCGTTATACAAGCAATAAGTAAAAAAAAACGAAAAATTAACTAAAAGGCCGTTACTACACCCTTAATACCCATTTCGAGGCTTCAAAAGTTCTAACAAAGCCTAGAATTATGTCGCCCACAAACTAACATACGATTGAAGTTATACAATTTAACCAAATTATGTCCCAGGTACACATAATCTATTGGTGTAAAGATGTTCTCAACTCGTCTACATTTTAAAGTAACGTGTGGTGTCCATATGTTTGGCATTTAGCTTCATTTGCGACGTGTACCTTTTTTTTTTGTGGGTGGGAAATCAGACTGGGGCATGTCAGACTGTTACTGACTAAAACCCACCCGTGCTCCTTCAGTTGCCTGTGCCAGAAACCACGGTAACACTTTCGAACAATCCGCAACCGAGGCACTCATTGGCCTTAGCAGACCCCGTCAATTACTGCTGACATCTCTTTGAGGCGCGCGTGGAACAAAACTTACGGACGACCCGGGCCTGGTCCTTACCGGACGGCGAGCTACCCATTGCTCGCGCCTACGGTGGCCGGGAATCGGCATGGGATTCTCGACGCCCAGGGCGTCTCCAGTGGTGACTAGGGGCGTTAGGGCGCAACGATTGCCTCTCCCTCACGATGCGACGTGTACCTACCAATCTATTCTGTAAAAATCTCACCGTGAAAACTTATGTGAATTTAGCTTGAAGTGAGCTGTCATTCCACCGATGCTAGAATTGACACTATTGACAGTTCCCTTCAAGTTCACTTCCCCAACGGTGAGATTTTTCCAAAATAAACCTGCTGGTGTGCGGTAAACCCTGGTCCTTCGATACTCAAACCTTCTATAGTTATTGGTTGAAGATGGGTAAGGAGAGAGATTAGTACCTAGCTAAAGGCATATAAAAATAAATTATAAGTACTTCGGATAGAAGATGAAAAGGTTTAATGTTACAGTTTTTATCCTACTCAAATCGTAAAAACCTGGTGTACGAACACGAAAATGGCACAAACTTAAAAATAATTAAAATTCATTTTTCAGCGTTGCACGCTGCCACATGCTTACCAGTATATTTTATTGATTTATTTTGTAGGTTGATGGTCACAAAGTGATTTATCGCACGTACACGGTGAGGCAGGTGAACACACTTAGACAAGCACAATAGTTGCTTTAGAGCTTTTCTAAACTACAAAAATTGTTTTTAGAGATAATTTAAAATCGCAATCAAATACTTCTTAGGTCCATCACAGTGGGGTAATTGCATAACACACATAAAATGCCAATTGATCTCATTATCTTTCATTTTGGCAGTTCGACCTCGTTCATTGCGTTATTTACATTGTTGAGCAGACGAATTTATTCAACCTATGAAGCAATGGATTAGAAATATCCTTAAAAACTGAAGGATTATGTTTGGAACTGTGTTAGGAAATTAGGGGCGCTGGTTTCAATTTTCACTTAGAATCAGTGAGACAAATTGATAAAACCTACGGGTCGTGAGAACGTGTATGTCTTTTTTAGTGTCCCTTCCCGGATTTTCACCGAAATTCTAACCATAAATCCTTTTAGCTAATCTTCTTACACTCATCCCTTCACATGACTGGACTGCCGAAGTATACCTTTATCAACCCTTGTCACCGAATCTTCTTAACCGGAATGTTTGAAAAATTCAGACTAATATTATTTTCGAGTTCATATTTTTGGTAATTTGTAGGTATTTTGTCAGCATCGATATCAATTTTCAAGACCAAACCTAAAAAAAAGGCAAGTTCGATAAAAATAGATAAGAGGCTTACCAAGAAGCACTGGGCCAACATAAGGTGCTTCTCCGTCAGGAAGCTGAACGAAAAGATACTGACTTTACCAATAAACCGTTTTCCTGAATTTGTCTATTTGGTTTGATCGGAAACCCTAAAATACTGCTGAGTCAACAGGTTATTAAGGTTCTTCTCAATAAGGCATTGTTTTGAGAAAGAAGGTTGAGGTTGACAAAAGTGTGTGTAGCTGAGTATACACAATCCTAATAGTCCTTTTGGCCCGGTAAAATAATGTCAATTATGGCATTTGTTAGAGACATAGAAAGCAGTCTGGCTCGTGGCTAATTACGGATAGTCAGAAGCCTAAAAAACTGACATCCAGTCTTATCGAGGGGTATTACCATGTTACCCAGCAACTACCCAAGCAACGCATAAGTCAGATAACAGTATAGAATTGTACTAATAAGCAATTTAAAGCTTTATTACAAAGCTATTAAAGCTTTCGGGATAGACAAATGGTGTATTTAATCATTACTTTTTAAGCTTAATAAATTCTTTATAGCACTGGTTTCATTTTTTAAAGCGCTGAGAGCTGCATAATAGCTGATGTGTTAGCATTTAACTGTATAACTTTGGTACCTATCAATTTTCATTATACTGTTTGATGCTCAATAACCTATTTTCTGTTCTCTTCAAGATATTTTGCACTTCAATCATAACCAAACTCAAACTCAACTCAAACTCAAAGCATTTATTTCAAATAAACCAATTACAGGCACTTTTGAATTCTCAAAGGGTCAGTCAGTCAGAAAAATAAAGCTAGTTGCCCATTCCAAAGCGTAGTAGGTACCTATGGAGAAGAACGGACAAGAAACTCCATGGACACTCTTTTAAATCAACATATAGTTACAAAAAACAAATTGTTTAAATCATTCATGTTCAAATTAAAAATGTGAGAACGATGTAAAAAGACGTCCACGTTTAAAGTATCCGTAATAAAAAAGATAAAAAAACCATTCAAAAATTTAAATTAAAATAAGCCGTGGCAGCCAAGAGTTGACCAGTCCCTAGTTACGGTGCCCGTTCACGAACATGACGTATGGATCAGCACCATTCAGCTCAACCATTTTGAAGGGAACTTAATGATCCAACACACACGCCACCACCAGCGAGACATTTGAGTGAGCATGACATACTCTCAGCCGCCAGTTATTCAATAGCTGAATACCTGAGGATTTTTTAGTTTTATAAAGCAGAAGGCTGCATAATTGCTCTTTCAACTAACTTAAAGCGCTTCAAGCGCATAATTTCTACCATGCACAGTTTATAGCGTTAACAAATATGAATTGTAGATATTTATTCAGAAAATAACTAGATATTGAAGAGGCATATGGCTGTTATAACTTTATGGGTGTAAATCCACCGCATTTTTATATGGTATGGTTTAAGAGTACCGTTATTTACGGTTGAAGAGAGTTCCGTAAACTATGATTTTGCATCTTCATTAATAATTTTACATGAAAATTGCAATGAAAACTCTGAGAACAGCGATTTGAGTGCTAGTTATTTTGATGAAATGGAAACGGAATTTACAAAAAATAAAATCGAAAGAAGCTTTAAAAGATTTACTAGGCGTCCTTAATCAAAGACTGCCTGGAAAATTATTTTTTATGCCTGCAAGATAATAATAATTATGTAGACTATACTTCACTGAAGGGGTTGTTAATATTGCTAATAATAAAACTGGAGTTTTTAGAAGTTTATTTTTTTGCAAATAGTCATCATCAAAAAAACAAAGAAGTTTACGAAAATTAAAACAATAACTCAATATTAATGTCATTCATCGCTTATCCAGACATTAACCAGTCAACTATGTCAGCTTGAAGTTTCCAGAAACGCTTTTATACAATGATTATTCAGCCAATCTTGTTTGGGTGGGTTGTGGATGTCATATAAGCTGTAATCCATGTATAATACTGGTATTCAGCTGCAATCCGGTTAGACAGGAAGCTGACCCCAACATAGATGGTTAGTTGGTAGTTGGGGGAAGGCTAGGCAGATTGATAGAAAGCAGTGAAGAGGCCCAGGCGTGTAGGTTAACCTAGGCCACCTCAAATGTAGGCTACTTCGTAGGAGTTGCTGATTTAAATAAACTAAGCAGAAGGCACCGGTGAAAACTATTTATTACTAATAAACCTTACTAACAAAACTATAATTAATTACAAAAGCAAGCGGCAAGAATAATACAGCGCGTGAGCAAAGCTAAGCTAAAGCGGAATCAGCTATACAATACTAGTACGCGGTATTTATACTGAGACATAGGCTCCACCCACATCATGGCCGACGACCATCAAACAAAGGCGAACTGTCGGTCATCTTGCTCGCCGCGACGTAAACAAACATCATCCGATGTGACGTAGTGGTGGCGTGATATTGTGACGAGGTTTCACCGCTCATAAGCGACAGCGGATACCGTAGCGGTTTTGGTCGCTACACTACTCCCCCGCTGAGACCGTGACTACGGGCGATAGTAATCCGGGAATTTGACTATCCGCCCACTCTTTGTCTTTTTGACAGCCGCTGGTACCTGCTGCAGTTCTGGAACTGAAGACTCTTCCCTGGCGATATATGCCGGTTTTAGACGGTCTATGGTGACTGTCTGCCTCTTGCCTGCCACGTCGATGTCAAATGTCTTCAGCCCACGTCGTAATACCTCGTATGGCCCAAGGTATGCTGCTTGCAAGGGCCTTCGTGCTGGACCCTGACGGATGAAGACGTGGCTCGCCGTGCCTAAGTCCTTAGGCACGTGAAATGTCTTGCTGGAGCTGGTATGCCACGAAGTTGGTTGAGGGACCAGTTTGCTCATGTGGGCCCGGAGTCTGCTGACCAGGTCGCTCGGTTCCACCGTTTCGTCCGAGTTGGTCGTGAAGAATTGCCCAGGCAGCCGCAGTGGCTCGCCGTAGACAATTTCTGCCGTGGAAGTTCGGAGGTCGCTTTTCCAGGCGCTGCGGATGCCTAGCAGCACCCACGGGAGAACCTCGGTCCAGTTGGAGTTGGAGTGGCAAGCGATGGCTGCTTTCAATTGACGGTGTAGCCTTTCAACGAGACCATTTGCTGCAGGATGGTAAGAGGTGGTGGTGTGGTGGTTGGCACCCACCAGCTTGGCGACTTCCTTGAAGGTGCGCGACTCAAATTGTCGCCCGCGGTCAGTCGTGATATGCTCGGGGCAGCCGAACCGAGCGATCCACCCGGATACCAGGGCGGTGACGCAGGTCTCGGCGGTGATGTCCTGTAGTGGCAGCGCCTCAGGCCACCTGGTGAAGCGGTCGACGATAGTGAGACAGTACCTGTTACCAGAACATAAAGTTAGAGGACCTACTATGTCTAAGTGAATATGTCGAAATCGGGCAGATGGTGCTGTATATGCAGCTGTAGGTGCTGACGTATGTCTTGATATTTTGCACCGTTGGCATTGCTGGCACTGCTGAGCCCATTGTCGACAGTCTTTTCTAATTCCTGGCCACACAAATCTGTCTGTGATTAAGCGTACGGTGGTCTTAACTCCTGGATGGCTTAAATTATGCAATGCATTAAATACCTGTTGGCGGTGTGTGGGGGTAACGTACGGCCTCACACTTTCTGTTGAGACGTCGCAGTATACCTGTGTGGTGCTCTCAGGTAACCTCCTTTTCTCCAGCTTCAAGGAGGAGTCGCTCTTCAGTAGACTTTTAAGCTCCTCATCAGAGTCTTGAGCGAGCGCTAGGGACTGGTAATCTATGGGCAAAGAAAGTTCGTTAATGCGAGATAAGGTATCTGCAACGATGTTGTCCTTGCCAGAGATGAATTGGATGTCGGTTGTAAATTGGCTAATAAAATCCAAATATCGAAACTGGCGTGGCGAGCAGTTATCCCTGTTAGTAGAAAAAGCGAAGGTTAGCGGCTTGTGGTCTGTCAATATGCTGAATGTCCTTGCCTCCACCATATACTGGAAGTAACGAATAGCTTCGTAAATAGCCAACAGTTCGCGATCATATGGGCTATATTTCTTTTGTGCCGGAGACAACTTCCTGGAAAAGAACGCGAGCGGTTGCCATTCCTTTCCTTTACGTTGCTGTAAAACTGCGCCAATTGCCGTATCAGATGCGTCGGTCTGGATCGTCAGCTCAGCATTAGGATCTGGATGCACCAACAGTGTAGCCTGTGATAGACTTTTTTTACTTGCGTTAAATGCGTCCAATAACTGCGGTGTCCATGTAACTGGCACTGCTCCTTTAATCTTGGGTCCGGCCAACAAGGAGTTGAGAGGCGCCTGTACGCTTGCTGCACCTGGTATGAAGCGACGGTAAAAATTCAGCATACCGAGAAATCTTTTTAGCTCCTTTATAGTCTTAGGTTCAGGAAAGTCTTGAATGGCCTGGACCTTTGTTTGCAATGGCCGCACGCCTGCTGCGGATACTGCATAACCCAAGAAAGTAACTTCGGATTTACCTAAATGACACTTAGAAATATTTATAAGGACGCCGTATTCTGCTATACGTTCGAAAAGTTGCTTCAAGTGGACCTCATGCTCCTGGCTGCTCCTGCTGGATATTAAAATATCATCTAAATAGCTGTAGCTAAAATCCAGCCCACGCAGCACTTCATCAATAAACCGCTGGAAAGTTTGTGCGGCGTTACGAAGTCCAAAAGTCATGAATGGAAATTCGTACAAGCCAAATGGTGTAGTGATGGCCGTTTTAGGGATATCTTCCTCCAGGACCGGAATTTGGTGATATGCTTTCACCAGGTCAATTGTGGAAAATATAGTGCTACCTGCTAGTTGCTGCGCAAAATCCTGAATATGCCTGATTGGATATCGATCCGGAACTGTACGAGCGTTAAGAGCTCGGTAGTCACCACAAGGCCGCCATCCATCAGTCTTCTTACGAACAAGGTGAAGGGATGATGACCAAGCGCTCTCCGACCTTCGGGCTGTTCCATTCTGCAACATCGTATCAAATTCCTGCTTTGCTATACGCAACCGTTCTGGATCTAGGCGGCGAGGTCGACTGAACACAGGCGGTCCAGGCGTAGTCCTGATTTGGTGCACCGTGCTATGTTTAGGTGAGTTAGGCTTACCGGCAGGTCGTGTGATCTCGGGAAACTCCTGCAGTAGACGATGGAAGGGATCTTCATCCGGGGCTGCACAGGTCGTACGTACGGATGAAATGCTATCCGCTGACTGTTGACGAGGTGCCGGAACGGTAAGTGAAGTTACTCCATCTATGATCCGTTGATTACGGCAGTCGACAAGCAAGTTGTAGAAACTTAAAAAATCGACACCGATGATGGGCTTGGACACGTCAGCCACAACAAAGCGCCAACTGAATGCACGACGTAGACCTAAATTCAACTCCAGCTGTGTATAGCCATATGTAGCTATAGGTGTTCCATTGGCTGCGAACAGATTATAATTAGTTTTCGGACGCGCTTCCCTTACAGATGACCTAGGATACACACACAAGTCTGAACCCGTGTCGACCAAAAACTGGATCTTTGTGTTGCGGTCAGTAATGAACAGGCGGTTCGAAATACTGGGGCAGTCGTTTACCGCTATTGTCGGCTGCCTTGGTTGTTTTCCGGCTTGTAACTACAGGGTTTAATGCACTTCCGCGCTCGTTCCTTAAAACGATAGTGATACCAGCAGTGTGGGTGCTCATGGGGGCGCGAACGTGACCGGGAGCGACTGCGGTTCCTGAAGGAGTCTCGACCCCTTGAATCGCGTCTGGAACGTCTATAAAGCTCCGTAGACATCGCCTCAATCTTTCGTGTTAACTCCGCTACTTGCAATGTTAAATCGCTATCGCTTGTACCTGCGACCGCAGCCGAAGTTGCCGATGTACTCGCCACCTGGTTTGATGCAGGCACGATATCGTTGATACGGTCCGCCAGCTCCGCTACGTCTTCCAAGCTCATGTTGACCTGTGATGCCAGAATGGTTTGAAGGTTAGTTGGTAGCCTGTTTGCCCAGATTGTGCGGATAAAATCAGTAGGGACATTAGGCCCAGCCAAGCGTTGTAGGTGCCTTAAGAACTGCGACGGCTTTCTGTCACCGAGCTCTTCGTGCATCAAGAGTTGCTTTGTCTTCCTCTCCTGTGATGCTGACAACCGCTTAATTAGTTCCACCTTCAGCTTGGCGTATTTACCTGTCTCTGGTGGGGTAACTATTAAGTCCCGCACTTCAGAGGAGTACTGAGGTTCTAGTTGAGCCAACACATAATAATATTTGGTCTCATCACGCACTATATTAGATAACACGAACTGACCTTCGATCTGGGCAAACCATAGGGTTGGGTCATCCGGATTGAATGGTGGCACTCGTACACCAACTCTGTACGTTTCTGCTGCCAACTCCTTCGCCTCCTCCGCGTCGTTGCCCATTTTCTGTCGGGGTCACCAGTGAAGAGGCCCAGGCGTGTAGGTTAACCTAGGCCACCTCAAATGTAGGCTACTTCGTAGGAGTTGCTGATTTAAATAAACTAAGCAGAAGGCACCGGTGAAAACTATTTATTACTAATAAACCTTACTAACAAAACTATAATTAATTACAAAAGCAAGCGGCAAGAATAATACAGCGCGTGAGCAAAGCTAAGCTAAAGCGGAATCAGCTATACAATACTAGTACGCGGTATTTATACTGAGACATAGGCTCCACCCACATCATGGCCGACGACCATCAAACAAAGGCGAACTGTCGGTCATCTTGCTCGCCGCGACGTAAACAAACATCATCCGATGTGACGTAGTGGTGGCGTGATATTGTGACGAGGTTTCACCGCTCATAAGCGACAGCGGATACCGTAGCGGTTTTGGTCGCTACAGCAGTAAACACCCAGTGATTAAGCTATGTACAGCACGAAGCTAAAAAAAAAAAAATTGATCACAGTCTACAAAATAAATCCAAGCATCCATCTAAATAATCATGGAAGCCCTAACTCGAACATGCGGAGGGTAATCGAAACAAGTGGCGTGGTACATTCATTACACCCGACAAACAAAGTCCGTTCCACGAGTGGGAAACTTACGCGGCTGTTTTCAGCGCTTTAATTAATTGCCACGAGTATATTTTTGTATGTAAATTATGTATAAGTACGTAATGACATTATATTTTGTACTGAGGTTGTTACGAGCGTGTATTTTTGAGTTGGTGAAAACTTTCCAGTTTAGAATTAAGAAGTGTAAAGACGAAGTTATATTTTGGGAAGAAAAACTGTTTTATACATTTTGTAAGTGTTGAGATATTTGGTAAAAAACAAAACTGATCTGATGTTGAAAAACTGCAGCCCTGCAAGATAAAAACGTATAAAACGTTCTCAACAGCTCGATTTTTGTCGGCTTCTAAAAAATGGTGATAGTGTCTATCAATCTTTGAATCGGTTTCCCGTATAAAAAAAAAACCTTGAAAAACCTATTATTTACTTTTGTGTTGAGTTGGAACAAAGTATAGAAACTCCCTCCTCATGTTCTTCTTGACATAATGATGATGGGCTAAACATTTCAGTATCTGTATAATTTCTTTAAAATTGCGCGGATTTCACAAACAACTATTCTCACGACGATGATAATAATCTTAACACACTCAAGCCTCTTTGTTTAACGAGTGTGTTCTTTGACGAAATTAAACCAAAATTCTCGCTTCGCTTAATGACTATGAAACCGTTGTCCTATGTGAGCGAAAAGCTATGTAAGTAAAAACTAGAGGATTCATTGTAGACAAGACAGTCTCATAAGGTCTACTGTCAAATTTTTTCTCACATATTGCCTATTTAGTGTCATGGCGAACCTCATCGGCACGCTGTAGACATTTTTTAGATATGGAGGTAGGTATTACGCGGAAGGACGATGACACTCGTGAATCAAACTCGCTAGCCTGTTGCACACTGGTTTAATCCTTAGACGGTACCACCCGGCGCGGGGATGGCGGGGCGCAGCCCGCTCGCCTACATAGCACTACTCATATACATAACAACATTCAACTCAGCACAACACACCCTCTGTTTATGTCATCATACCGGTGAATGTTGATCCAAAAATCCTTAAAGGAAACTTAAAGAAACATGTCTGGAGAGAAAGTAGATAACAATAGGTATATTGGCACAGTGCTATATAAGAATAAAATGCGGGGCAGTCTTTGGGGACTGCCGATAGAAGTGAAAACTAAGTAACTTGTGAATTGTATCGTCGAAGCGTGCGGTGACGATGATAAGAGTTTCACGCCTTTTGTTCACCCAAAAATACACATATGCCCGCAGTATCCATATAGCTCATGGAAACAGTTCGGTGACGATGACGCGAGTTCCATGATTTTTGTTCACCCAAAAAGTGCTCAATGCGCCTAAAGAAGTTTTCACTTCAAAAATATGATGATAGCTGTGCCTAAGTATACTTACATTGAGTCAAGTGCAAGTAACAATGTGACAGAAGGCGCGATTCATATTTATTTATAAGCAATATCACCATTTTATGATTTTTGATCTTGTCGCATCATGTTTGATAGCGTCTGCCACTCACGTAGGACTGACGGGAATTCAGCAGTGCCTTAATGACTTTATTACCTTTTCGCTAATTTTCTCCGAACTTTGCGTAGGTACGTGAGCAGTTTGTTAAGCAGCCGATGTAAATGCCATGCATTAAGCAGCATGAGCATCTTTTTGAAACACTAAACGCGTTAGCTGGGTCGTAACGAGGGGAATTAACTTTGTTGGCATCTACAATTTGCTGCGATATGCACGTTTACGAATTTAAAAACTTTTTTACAAAAAAACAACCGTCTTCCAAAAAAAACACTAAAAGACGTGAAAAATAACTTTTATTTCGGAAGTCGGTGCCTTTGGTTTTGTATTTTCGTTTTTGGCCACCGACTTCCGAAATAAAAGTTATTTTTCACGTCTTTTAAGTGTTTTTTTTGGAAGTCGGTTGTTTTTTTGTAAAAAAGTTTTTATTTTTCACTTTTTAGTTGCGGTACCTACCCCACACAAATTCGTATTCCACTAATTGGTATGTAAATAACAGTGACAGGAAATTATCAACACATCATCAATATAAACTAAGTGGAAAAAATATGCAGTATTAAGGATAACTCAAAAACTACTAGTCAAACCTTGATCAAATTTAAATGGGACCACGTGTGAAGCACCACCTATCAAATAAAAAAAGAATCATCCAAATCGGTTCACCCAGAAAAAAGTTCTGACCTAACAAACACAAAAAAAAAAAAAAAAAAACCTTACAGGCGAATTGAGAACCTCCTCCTTTTTGTGAAGTCGGTTAAAAAAGGAATAAAATTGATGACGTTACTTCTAAGGACTAAGGAATGACTGCCGCTCGTTGGTAGAATTGGCAAAGACGCGTCGTCAGATACATTTTTTTTTATGTATCTTTGAACTCACCCATGCAGCTGGCCATACTTAGTGGATCTAAACATCCTTGAGTACATACAGTGTATAAAAAACCATAAGATAATATAGTGATTTATTTCTCACTACAATATATAAGTACATTTTCAAATTATTAAGACCCATACATAATTGTTTTAATTATACTGTAGGAGACTGGTGCCTAAGCTAGGCGTAAGGCCTGTATTGTAGGACACCAGGTTTCCACCTCCTTTGGAAGCCATTACATTTAAATCAGCTTATGCGCTCGTACACAAATGCGGTTAGTGTTGAGAAAATGTTTAACCTGTCATTTCAAAGTCTTATGGTATCGGCACACTTATTGTAGCTGTGTTCACTCTAAAATTTTGCATTTTTCTGCACTACGTAGTCCATATTGACACGGTTTACATAGAAAAACAATAGGAACATTTATTTTTATCAGGACAGGCAGCCAGTGCAAAATGTTACCCGTTCGCAGTGGAACTCGAACGTGAGTTTATGGCGAATATATTTACGGAATACTGCTTTTATATTGGATCCCGCGTAACAGACTAGGAATTGGGATGTTTGAATGAAATCAGATTCGAATCTTTATACTTCTTCTTTTATAAAGCTGTACTACATAATCCTTTCAATTGAAACATGTTATCATCAGTTTAAAGGCAGTGATAGAACGTTAAGACTACAATAAAAAACCGGACAAGTGCGAGTAGAACTCGCGTGGAGAGGATTCTGTACGATGAATATGTTACCCAACAAAAACATTTAATGTAAAGTATGGTGCCAAGACTTACATATACAATGCTTTCACTGTTAAAAAGTTATCAGATCTAATGTAGAGCCGGGCCTCTAACTCTAAATACATTACATCTTGGTCAAAATGTACACCGTGGCCGTTCCATTGAACTATTGCATGACACACATTAAACACCAGAGACTTTATTTCTTACCATAAGCGGCCTGTGGGTAAGGCATACTAAGAGATCGCTAGACGCCCTGCGTATTCAATATAATAACTGCTTTAGGATGCTGTTGGGACTGCCACGCTATCCTAGTGCGTCCGGTATGTTCGCTTTTGCACATACCGATAATTTTTACGCAAAAAAAACAAATTCCATCTTGTCAAGAGCGCGGTCTAGTTCTAACGGCGTCCTAAATATGTTGATAGATTAGTACGACGCACCTTGGTTGTCGCACGCTATGGAGATGCTGGCCAGAAGACCTTACAGCTAACCTTACAATTTTCTTTTCGTTTCTGTGTTTGTTGAGTAACAATAGTTTTTAAGAACAATGTTACTTACCAATGGGCCTAGTTGCTATAAATAAACAAATATTTAATTAAATAGGCCTATAGGAGTGTCTCTGCGATGGCTGCGAAATGGCCAAACCGTAAAGCCAGGACTAAGATGATTAAAATATTTCCAAAAATGTACCGGGAAACTACAGGAGCTAAATACTGATAGTATTCTGCTCCTGTAGCAGCTGCTCTGTTCTGTACGGTCGCGAATCATATTTTGATTAAATGCATACTGATTGAAATTTTATGAAATTGTCATTCAATTAGATTGTATGAACTTGGAGGATTGTATTGATGATTTTAATGACTATAATTCTGTAAATTCATACTTGTGCCGGTCACGAATCATGTTTTGTTTAACATACCACCTGACACTGACCTGACAAAAATGTAAGAAAATTTGAATTTCGCGGACAACCTGGCGCTTCCCCCTTAAGCAATAATCCATACATACTTAATATTATAAATTCGAAAGTAACTCTGTCTGTCTGTCTGTTACCTTTTCACGCCTAAACCACTGAACGGATTTCGACAAAATTTGACAAGGTGATAGATGACATTCTGAGGAACGATATAGGCTACTTTTTGCCTCAAAATTAATCCCAAAAATGGGGTGATATAGGGGATGAAAGTTTGTATGAGAAACTTAACATTTCTAAAATTAGGGATATGAAAACAAAAAATTATTAAAAAAAAGTTAAATCGTCCCTCAAGGGGGAACATAGGAGATGATTTTAAAATTCACATAGTTATTGAAATTTTTTGTACCTCTTTTTAAGAGATTTAAGGAATTGGAATAGAAGTCGGAACCCAAATCTTGAAGTATTCTTTATTAATAGTATTTATTTCATTTACTTCGCTCGAGCCGCTTAAAAGTTATTACAATTTGAAGTTATATAATATCTTAGCTACTATGTAGGTAATAAGTGGTTGATGGCGACGGAGTATTTCAAATTAATGATGATGATATTAAAATGTTTTTCTTTTTTTTTAAGTTAGACATTTAGTAGCACAAAAACTGATATAATAAAAAAAAGAAGATTATTTGCATTTATAAGCTGTCTGTTCATTACGTTTGCACGCTTTTACGGGTGAATAGATTTGGATGATAGGATACTATTTATCCCGGTAGCACGTTCCCGTGGAACAGTTTCCGACATCTACGCGGGCGAAGCCGCGGGCAGAAGCTAGTAAACTTATATAGGCCATCTCATCGAGGGGAAATTGCCACGATAATTTTATTTAAGAAGGGTGACTTACTTTGTACACCTCTGTTTAACCCTTCGAGAAATACAGGCGTGATGTTATCTGAGTTATGTGACTTATATTACTCGTATATAGCGCGCAGTCAGATTCTGCTGACCATACTTTTTTTTTTTTTGGGTGGAAATTTGTCAAATAACTTCTCCCGGTTTGGGCGGAGCGGGAGAAGTTAGAAGTAGTTCATTGTAGCGGTTAGTCTATCCATAATAAAAAAGTAAATTGTAGTCTCATTTCATACGAAATGGATGGACAAGTTTTTTGCGATTTCTGACTTTTCTACTAGGTACTCAAACCTCAGTTAGTCCGATAGAGGTTTTTGATCCTTATATGAAACATGATCGATTGACATTAAAAAAAGTTTTAGTGAAAATTGCCCATTTTCCTGCTGGCTGTATTTTTTTTTTCAAAATCTGATATTGCAAATCAAAATTTGACAAAAAGTTAAGTAAAGTCTCCTAAGACCGTTTTCCTGTAACTACACCTGTTAAGGTAGCTGCCCTTGCTGCCCCATCTCAAAAATCCACCCTGTATAATAACTAACATTTTAGGGATTTTTACTTTACTGCATATTCGTAGGTAAAATATTAAAAAAAAAACCCTAACCTGAAATATTTGATTGAACTCATTATCATCATCACAAGCGTTTCCTATTTTTTTTTTAAATATAAGTAACTTTTTGATTCAAATGTTAAAAATTAAAACGTGTTTTTCGCTTCCTGTAAAATCATGGTTTTATAGTTATTAGATATTGATACTACACCATCGATATATACTTTCTATGATCATTATGACAAAATAAACTATAACATAAAAAAACCCGATAACGACTTCAATCCGAACTCGAAAACAAGCAACTAGGTAAATAAGTTGCAATACAGGACGACATTATCAGATTGCACGGTGCAGTATATATTGCCATCGATGCATACGCTATAAATTCACGATTCCACGCTCCTCTGCAGTGTTCCTGCTGTTTTGCTAGACTTGTTTACTGTGCTAGTAGTTTTACTTGGAATCTAGGGAGAAATCGTGAGCTGCTAGTTGGAAAATATTCATTATTGTACTATGTTTTTCCATAAACTGTCTCAGAAAATTTAATAGGAATATAAATCATGAACCGAATACATAAAGCTGACAATGGAATATTGAGGGCAATATACGAGGTAAACTATTTATTCGTTTAGGGCAATTAATATTCTAGCTACAATATTGCCAATCTATTGCTTTGTTTTAATATAATTTTGATATATTGTTTTGTAATACACAATTTAAAATTTGATGTACATTTTTATTGGAGTTTTCAAAAAAAATATGAAATTCAAAAAGAATGCGATTGGTACGCCAGTTCGAAAACACATTGGATCGAAAACCGTTAAATCGAATGACGTTACGCGAACACGCTGTAAAGATGTATTCCTGAAATAAATTATTAATTATTATTACCAACCGACGATTATCCCTATATGCAATTGCACCCAAGGATAAACCCCGGATGCCTGGATTAATCTATAATTTAATACTAAATTAAAAGTCTGTAGGTAAAGTAAAGTAGTACATTATACAAGATTTTACTGCATTTTGTTCAACAAATTTTTAATGCTGGAGAGGAGGAATGAAACGTAATCGACAGTTTGACATAAGAAGCACCAAACCTTGTTGAGGTTACTTATAAATGAGGTTATATTTCGGTGAGTAAATTACTGACTACTGTTTTATTTGAACGAAATTCATATGTAAGTTCATAACAACTTAACTTGCTAATTTTATTAGGGTCAATGCGGCCTTTATAAGTTCTTTTAACTTGAAGATTTTGAAGATCATGTTACGATTTCAAACTCTGTCAAACAAATAGCTGTCAACATGTTTTAACATGTTGACAGCTATTTGTTTGGATGTTTACATCGACAACTACGGTTTCAAGAAGCGAAACCTCAATGTAATTCACGCAAATACAGTTTTGATATTTATTGTAGATAGGCGCAACAAATCTTAACAAAGTGGTAAATAAACATTTCAATAATCATGTGAATTTTAAAATCATCCTCTACTTTATCAAACGCTGAAACACGTATTTTTTTTATTTCTTACTAAAAGGTAAGAAATTAAAAGGTAAAGGATAAGGGTAGGGTAGCGCGTAGGGGTAGGGATAAGGTAAGGTATTTGAAGCTATTTATGGTCATGCCAGGGGAAACTGCACTCTTTTAAGCTCGAAGGGGTAATTCGATGGTTTTAGAGGAATCCTCGGAATAAACACAGACTCTTCTCGGGAACAACCACTCAGTATAGTTGCCTCGATAACATTTCTTTGCAATGTTTTCACTCAACCTGGTGCCACTGCATAATTTTGCCAGGTTTAAATTATGCAACAACATAACTGGGACGCCAACTCTCAATTATAAGTTGGGAGACCGGGAGGCTTCAATGTGTTAAGAAATTCAACCCGGTAATGTATGGCGCTCAGAATAATAGCGCATAGAAACCTAGTACGAATGCAAAAAGTGAGGCAACTAAAAGTGAGCCATTAGTGGCTTACCTCTCTCGGCGAGCTGTCAGTACTCAAGGTCACGTTTCGTCGAACATAATTCGCGAGTAAATCATTTAAAATGAATTTGTAGCGTGAAAGGATGTCATAGCACTTCAGGAAAACAAAAAAAACGTGATCAAATTACATTTCACAAGTAAATACTTACATTTTATACACAATTTTCACGTACATAGATCATCAAACAAAAATTCTAATGACCTAACTTATCACAATACAGTGTTGCTAATTGTGAGGAAAAAACACCTACATTGCTTTCAATTTTGTTCTAATTTTTGTTTAGCAAAAATAATTGTTTGTGATGTACCTACTACCTATGCTATTGAATACGATATCACATTTTGCCAGTTTCGAGAAACTAACTTGGCTTTAGGTAATTTTTGTTATATCTCAAAAAGAGTAAATACTATAAGAGACTTTGAGTCAAAGCGAAAACTCTTTAGGAAGCAGTTGCAACTGCAAGGTTTTTAAATGATAAGCATAAACTGTTGGTTCGATGAGTGGTAAAATAAAGATTACAATATTATTGATTAACATGTTTTTGATTTTTGTAATTTTCTCATACATATTTTTTTTACATGTCGGCGATTAATACATGCATACATAATATTAATATAACACATCACACATCAAACACTCTAAACGCATTGAACGATATTCCATTCTTCATATGATTAATGGTTCATTTATTTCCTTTTATTTTTTAAATAAATTGCACTTGTCTTATTAAATGCAAAATCATCTTCGTCTTATCCAGTTCCTGATAATATAAAATACTTGTCTTGATTTGATCCAGCAACATACTAGTGCGTTTTCCCATTTTTTTGTGGGTAACGGCCTGGTAATCGTATCACTGAAAGCTGTATTTGTGTGCGTTTGAGGAACGTTGACACATTCGGCTCACGCACATAAAGAAAATGAAGTGGACACACGATATCGCTCGTGTTTTGTTTTAGACGCGGCTTCTATGCGTTATTATTCTAAGGTATGGCGTCATCATTTTTTATCACTGAGTCCAGTGATTTCCTTCGAACCGAGCTCCTCACACGTACTTACTTATAACATAACATAACATCACGCCTTGTTTCTCCGAAGGGTGGGGCAGAGATGTACCTAGAGTACACTCACATTTCGCCAGTTATGTTTTGAGTCCCATGTAGGGGTAGAGCCTATTGCCATTAAGCGGGCAGAATTCCAGACTCCGGGCTTTTACTGAGAAATTCCTGTTGGAAAAACCCAATAATACTTTGCCCGACCTTAGTATCGAACCCAGGACCTCATGCTCAGCAGTAGCGCTTGCGACCGCTACTTACTTATAAATGGAAATATTAGTTCATAGTAATATCAGTTACATATTTGATACATCTTGATACCTTGTTTGGGATTGGACACCGGTGACGACAATGATACATCAAACCTATTTATAGACATAAGTATACTGGCATATCAATGTCGCAGATGACGAGCCAACGCGAAAATTGGGATGTCACATATTACAGATAAACCTCTACCTCAGAAAAATCCTATTTGACTCTGTTGGGGGATAATTTTGGAAAAACTGTGATACACGTGTTTTATTATTTTAATTGAAGAGTATGTGTACCAATGAACGAGTCAATCGACACAGAGAATAAAAAGTTTTACAGAAAATTCAACCCCCCATTTCACCCTATTAGGGATGGAATTTCGAAAAACCCTTTCCTAGTGGATAATTAATTTTCATAAAAAACACACCCTCCAAATTTCATGTCTCTAGGACCAGCGGTGTAGACTGTGTATTGATGTATCAGTCAGGACTTTGAATTTTTTATATACAGAAGATAGATGGATTAGCAATAGGCTTCAAAATGATTTAGATTGTGATACAAACACACTGTCTGTGTTACGCATTTAGTGACTACGAGACGCAGGTAAACGGTACCGTGCGGATTCAGATAAGTCAGTTCTGGTTTATAATTCTTACAGTTCAGTTCGGTAAAGGATCGATAAAACAGTTCGGTGTAATTAATCGCAATTATTTTATTTTATTAATAGTATTTTAAGAGTTAAGGTGTGGTTTTGTTGCACAGTATGATAAATGCCTCAAAAAATGATCATGGCTATTTTAGTCTTCTAATCGATAGGATACACTGTTTTCAATGCTAGAGTAGAACTCCCAGAAACCAGTTCAGCTTATAACCAGGGCTTAATTTTTTTAAATATTTTATTCCTTTACCCATAAAAATAAAAGAATTGTTATAACTTATTATGAATGCAACTTTTTTATGTTTTAATTTTATTGTAATATGCAATTAAGAAAATGTTAGCATTTTTTTTAAACAAACAATTTTTTTTGTAATTTAAAGCAAGTTACGTAATCACAAAAAACAATAGGATCATCATAGCTTCGATTTCCTAGTAGATTTGCATATTAGTCCAGTCATTTAAGCTTAAATCAGGTAAGAATCTCGGAATTCGAGATACCCAGCTGTAAGTCTGTAAATACTTGTATATTGACACCCTAAAAGTTGTCTCAAAACCTACATATGGTAGGGTGTACGCAACTATTAAATTTCAAGGTCAATGGTCACAAAAATCGTTTTTTTGCGCTTTTTTTGTAAATACCTCATTTCCTATGGGTTTTTTGCTACTTGTATTTATCGTCAATATTGTAGAATACAAAATTCTCTACAAATTTTGTTTAAAAAAATTATTCATACGGTGAACCGTTTTCGAGATAGAGGGCGGAGAGCGCGCGGTCACAGCATCACTTCAGGTCAACCGGTGCCTCCGGTCGAAAACGCGCCATATATAGTTGATGAACTATCGATAAATCAATGATTATAAATATTTATCAATTTTTGTTAACTATTATATTATATTTTATCATTTTCTTCATGCATTCAATCTATATTCTATTCTATTCAATAATACTGATAACCGTTTCCTAAAAATAAAAAATAATTAAGTGCATCTTCTTTAAAATCTTTAAATTTTAAAATCCTTCCACTACGTCAAAAATTATCAAAAAAGAAACGATTTTCACCAGAAAATCGTTTCTTTTTTGATAATTTTTGGTGGTAAAATTGTCATGATAGGCTCCAGCCTATCATGACAATTTTACCACCTGCTCCAGAACATTTGCTAAATACAATTTTTTGCAACTGCAAGAGTGGTTGTGGTTCGCGATGCGGATGCAGGAAAGCGGGCTTGCAATGCTTGTGGCCAATGTAATGGGCAAGCTTGTCTCAATGCTCTACCATATCAGAGCGACATTAACGAAGATGGAACCTTTGACCCCGAAATCATGGAAGAACTTGAGACAAATGTCGTTGAAGACGATAATGAAGACCAGTTTGAAATTTACCAGCAGCCGGAAGACGACGATGAAGAGGAAGAAGATGATTAAAATTATAAATTGTAGTTTTTGTACCCTTTATTCCATTTTTTTACTTTTAATAAAAATAAATGTATGGAATGATATTTTTTAATAAAAAGATTAATTCATAATTTATTTGTTTTTTTTTTTCGTCATGAAGAAGTTATTAATATTAATTAGGTTAAAATTCAAATATAATTCCTATATTTTCATTAACAATTCTGCAATTACATGGGCAGGTAAGTATTGTTAAATAAATTAATACTGAATAAAAAGTGGATAGGTTAGGAAAAAAATGATAAAATATAATATAATAGTTAATAAAAATTGACAAATATTTATAATCATTGATTTATCGATAGTTCATCAACTATATATGACTGGAGGCACCGGTTGACCTGAAGTGATCCTGTGACCGCGCGCTCTCCGCCCTCTATCTCGAAAACGGTTCACCGTATAACCGCTGGGACGCTTTTGGTATCAAAAGAATACCAGACTTTTCTAACACTAAATTGTACTCACGCGCTTAGGTATTCCCACTAAATTGTACACGTCATCTGACGCGTCGGCTCGCGCGTCGAGTGTTTGTAAACAAACCCGATAAGCGGTGTCATTTCTTGGTATTCTGCGACCGTTGTATTTTTTTATGAATGCTAGTGAGTAGGGCTATATTAAAGTGTGCGTTGTATTTGAATATACGATGTTTCCGTTTGTAGACGACTGTTTAAGATGAACAAAGACACTTTTTTCACAGATTCCAACAAGATTTTGTCTAATAAGAAAAACACGGGTTGTCCTATATGTTTTATGGTTTAAAAAACATGGTGTGTTAGTTCTTCATACGAAACATGAATAAAACCACTTACCACAGTACAATATTAATTATTTAAAAGCATCCAAAGTTGAGACTCACGACGGGTCGCTCGTTCAATGACAGCGAAAATGATATTTTTTAATGTCATAGACTAATTCCTTCTAGGGTTGTCATATCTCAAACGGTTCGGAAACAGATAACGTATGAAACTAAATCCATGGAATTGGAAAGTACCGCTTAATAGTGGTTATACAAGAATAAACAAGGATGAAAATAAAACCAAAAAAAATTGGTATGGCTTTCAAACCATGGGCGCAAAACTTTAAAAACGTTTTGGTAGGAAATTCACACCATGGGCGCATTGCGGTGACCTCACATTGGGATCAAAAGCGTCCCAGGGGTAAAAACATTTTTAAAACAAAATTTGTAGAAAATTTTGTATTCTACAATATTGATAATAAATACAAATAGCAAAAAACCCATAGGAAATGAGATATTTACAAAAAAAGCGCAAAAAAACGATTTTTGTGACCTTTGACCTTGAAATTTAATAGTTGCGTACACCCTACCATATGTAGGTTTTGAGATAACTTTTAGGGTGTCAATATACAAGTATTTACAGACTTACAGCTGGGTATCTCGAATTCCGAGGTGAACTAACTATAATGACTGGACTATATAGAGTAGTAGTGTGTGTGGTAGGTAGAAGTAATAAGTCCAAGTACACAAGAAGAAGTATGAAAGTTTATTAGATACACAGACACAGGTTTCAGTTCACACACACAAGAGTTACACTTAGTTTAAGAAGGAGTGGTAGAAATGAAGATAGCAGAGGATAGCACGGATAACAGTTAAAACATAAACGCAATAAGGTTTCACGGTTTATCAGTTAGCGCGTTAAAACTAGGATCGCTAGATTGGAACCTATAGCTATGCGTGGAGCGAGCATACTAACTTGCAAGTCATGGTGCGCGCGCGTGGCCTGTACGGTGAGTGAGCGCAACGAACGATGATGCTGTCCCGCTCACGCACACGGCTCGTATGAAGAAGCACGAGCGCCCGATCGTTTCGAGACCAATAGACCCGTCATAGCTATGCCGGCTGACTGATAAGTAATTAGCTACTAATACAATGTTTGTACTGGTCTTTGTTCATTGAATATTAAGTTAATTAATGTAAATAGTTTTATTTTACATGTTGATTATAAATAAATCTAGTTTTAAGTTCTTTTGCAAATATGTGTATATAAATTATGATTCATTTTATTTAAGAAATACATAATTTACATTTACTTTTGTTTTAGTTTTAATTTAATAATTTACTTAGACTTTATGTACGTAGTTCACCACATTGCATTGGTTTTTTTGTGATTAGTACAGCTCTGCACAATATTATAAGAAAATATTCGGTGCTACTTATAAAAGATGTCCGAGGAACAAAATAAAAGGAAAAAATATAAAATCAGGCATTTTTCTGTTAACGCGAAATTATTGCTGTTTCGCCTATATAATTTAACCTAGTATATAATATAAATAAACGTCAAAATCAAATGTTCAAATATTTTCATCACATCGTTTATTTTGTGTGTTTCTGAATCCAAAAAAATCTAATAAAAATTATAACTCTGTTTTAAAGTTTATTTAAAATCCGGGAGTTCTACTCTCAAATACAAAATAGTTTATACTTTCGATTAATAGAATAAAAAAATATACGGTCGAATTGAGAAACCTCCTCCTTTTTTGAAGTCGGTTAAAAAGTGATAGTAGATCTGTACACGCATTATGACAATGTGTCAAACACACGTCACTTTTGTCGTAACTTGTTGTCTCCCTCTCACAATCAATGGTTGTCGTAGTAAAAACGTTGTGTGCCTTCATCCTATTATACCACTGTCAATCCTGCCTATTTATTTTATTTATACCATGAAACCTTCAAAAAGTGATGTCCGTGATATGAGACAGTTATCATACTGTGATGTAGGTACCTAGAATGATCGGTTTTATAGCTTTGTCATGGCAAATTCGAAGGTACAGTCAGGGAAATAAATTATTAAGCGGATTGACACCCGACGTCAATTTGCCGTGTTACAGCCATTACATACATGGTAAATGTAAATGTAATTTGAATATACGGATTTTTTTTGTTGTTAGTAAATTTACTTTATAATTTATTTCCTTGATCTTACCTACTTGTTTTTCTCCGTACAATCTTTATTGACTTGTTCTAAACTGCTCCGATGTGCAAATCAACGTAACATCCGGAAGCTATTATGAATTTATGACATCAGCGGCTTAGTTTGGCCTTCGTAAACGTAAAAGCATTCTTTATTCAAATAAACCGTCCGTCCGACTAGTAGATACGAGTACTTACTCGAATCTCTAAAAGATTGTTGCTTTTACTATTATCAGCAATACTGTCGATCGGATTTATAATACTTACAGATTGTTATTTTTATTGCAATACCTAACATGAGTAGGTCAGAGACAAAAGTTAATTTATACTGTAGTTTCTTTTAATCTTAATTATTGAGAAAATCATTATTAAAATCGGAACAAAAGTAAAATAAAAATAATTGGCAATTATTTGTTATTTCATAAAAAATATATAAAATGCTGAAATACAATGTATCGAATGAGGTTGTGTCAATTTAGACGATGTGTGTGTGTTCTTAATAAGACGCAATTATCTCCAACAGCTAGCGCTGAAGAACTAAATTACAGGCTGTAATCTTATTATTTCTACTCGCAGACATTAATAAAATCCATACCAGATGATTAATATTGTGCACAATATGTTGACTTGTACTCAGTGTGCATTTTAGGCAATAAAAAGTTCTCATTAATTTTTGCAAACCACTTGACTTTATCGTGCCGCTACCTAACAAAATAGAAGTTAATATAACAAACTGAAAATTCATTGTTTGTTAATTAATTGACCTTATCATAACCTAGCGACGAACACATATCCTTAGTATATTATCGTGAAGATGATAATGACTTATGCAATATTTACAAAAGATGGGCCAAGTTCTCATATAATTTATGTATTAACATATATTGTTACAGTTGTAATGGCGATTATGTCATTAAAATTTGGTTTAATTTATATAGATTCTTTTATAGTTTGAGAATGTGTGAACGTTGCAGGCCTTACTTGGCCCTATTACAAAGCCTCCGCTATCCGGTCGTCTGTCTGTCAGCGGGCTGTATCTTATGAACCGTAAAAGGTAGACAGTTGAAATTAATTTTCACAGGGTGTATTTCTATAGCCGCTATAACGAAAAATAATAAAAATAAAATAAAGTTAAAAATTAAAGGGGGTCCCCGTACAACAAACGTGTTAAAAAAATAGTAATAGTCTTAAATATTGTACGGTGTATAAAGAGTTTATTTATTGTGTAATCATTTAATTTATTACAGAGTGGCAGAGCCATTGAGTCGCGATCAGGGGGCCAAGTCTACTAATTTACAAACGTCACAATGGTCTCTGCATTGTTAGTTTTTGACAGATTTTGTATGGCAAGTCTGTCAAAAACTCACAATGCAGAGACCATTGTGACGTTTGTAAATTAGTAGACTTGGCCCCCTGTTATCATGGATTCAGTACATGATTTTAAACCCCCTTGCGTTGAAATATTTCGAAGGATATTAAAAATAAATTGCTGTTACATACATTTTGATCGCGTTGGTATTGCACTTTTCTACGTAACGGCTTTTTTTTATAAATGACGAAACATTTCTACGGTAGGCGGGGAGGTCTAAAATTATGTGCTGAATTCATAGTTACTGTTTGCACGTCGATGTCCCTGCCATCCTGTATCTAACAACACAATTAGTGTAGGAGTTTATGTTGCTTCATAAGAGTTCATTTAGATATTATAATATCCGCATTGTATAATTTTCTGATATTCTGTCTTTTATTCCGTATTCCGTATGTGATATGGTTCAACCACCTTTTATTATTTGTATTACATCTGCAGTGGCTTTGTAATGCCATAATTATGAAGCCAAAAAAAAACCATTATGGTAATATATATTTTTGTAAGTGTTCGATTCAGGTAGTTGGAACACACCGTACCAAATCTCATCATATTTTTTTTACGTAGAAATAAATTACCGAACTTTGCTCTCGACTACCGTGCACCCGATTTTTGAGTGTTATATATCCGTATCATTAAGACTGCACCGTGCAGAATAATGCAAAATGGTAGTCACGGTTAAGTCGATATAATCAATACTATTACACTAATTAACATAAAAATGATGTAAAGAATACCATAAAAAATATGTTAACGATTATTCCAAGGCAAAAATAAAAAATATTGTGAAGTTTAATAAATAAAACTACGTAAAGTTGGACAAAAATCTAAAAATAGTATACTCGTATTTCAATAAATTTTGAAAATAAACTGTTGAATTTTTAAACAAACTTCAATTTATATTAATCTTAAATGTTTAAACTACAATTCGTCCTTTTTATATTTTCAAAATGTCTCCTGGTAATTTTAGTATATATTTTTTTAAAAGCATCTTAAATCTGCCATACATTATTTCTATGGATGCGCAGTGTTGAATAAAACGCGACGTATATCGCTCGGGAATTCAGTCCACCACAGTAGCTCAGAGAGAGGTCACGTCTCATTGCGGAGCGGCGCGCAGGGAACACGAATTCGCGATTTATCGTGTACGCATATCTGCTGCAAGCAGCTAAAATATGGTAAGTCATATTTTTTTTGCTTTTGTGTTTTACCTATTACGCATATCTAACATTTACTTTTATTTTTTCGACTGTTCAAAACATACTTATTTAGGTACCTACCTAATTTTTTATAATTGTTTTTAGTAAAAATGGGCAAGCGTAAGGAAAGGCGTATTATAAGAAGAAAAGTGGCGCTCTTTTCCGGAAAAACCCGTTCCTCGTAAGAGGTATGTATTTCAATTTTGTGTTACTTTTTTCTCTATAATATATTCATTTTAAAATCCAAGATGGCGGATGCAATTTTTTCTCAAATATTCGATATGGGTATCGTTTAATAGGTTTTTGGGGATGCCGATTGTAAATTTGATATTAATTTTAAAATCCAAGATGGCGGATGCAAATTTTTTCTCAAATATATGGGTATCGTTTAATAGGGTTTTGGGGATGCCGATTGTAAATTTGACATTAATTTTAAAATTCAAGATGGCGGATGCAAATTATTCTCAAATATTCTAATTAATGTGGTGCTGTTAGATTTTTTTACTATTTAGTTCTAAGTTATGCTTTATAATATTCAAATTTAGGTCCTTAAAAGTTATTTTTTATTTTATTATAGTCTTTACAACAAGTTATTTTTTATTATTTATCGACCCAAATTTACCATTTTTAGGAGCAAGTCCGGATGGAATTTTAGAAAATGACAAAATTGTAGAAATTTAATGCCCTTACTCAGCCAGAGTGTTGATGCATGAGTGTTGACGATGGTAAAAGAGAGAAAAAAAAAAACTGGAAAAGAGACAAGGATGGAAATGTCAATGTAAATAAAAAACATGATTGGTATTTCCAGGCAGAAGGACAATTACACGTTACACAAAGAAAAACATGCATATTTGCAGTTTGGACTGAAGTGGACATGAAGGTTGAACTAATAGAGGTAGATGAGGAATTTTGGTGTAAAATGGAAGAAAAATTTATAATGTTTTATTCTGATTGTTTAATGCCTGTAATTATTGATTCTCGGTTAGATAGGCAAATGGAAATTAAGGAACCTAAATATATTCTTGAAGCCATAAATCAAAAGAATATTAATAAAAAATCGAAGCGAAAAATAGTTGATAATGAAACAGCAAAACGCAAAAGAGAACTGCAATAAAACACACGTGCAAATACCATGTTACTCTAAGCGTTTGATTGTATAAATTGTTTTGATAATTGATTGATTGTATAAATTTTGATTATCTATTGGATGTTTATTAGATACTAGCTGTACCTACTCACCTACCTACCCACCTACGCTACTTACTCACCTATCCTACCTACCTACCATAACTATCTACATACCCTACTTACTTACCATAAACATGTACCTACCCTATTTACCCTTACTTCCTATCCAGAAAAAATCCAACATCAACGCGCAATATGCCTTGCAATCCGATGAATGGTACACATGGTGACCTATACATTTCCAGTTTTAGCTGACCTCGCATTGTACAGGCTTTTTGTACAATGAGAAGTCAGCTTATACTGTAAATGTAAAGCTTGTTATGTCGTCGAGCTTACATAGGAACGCATTAAAGCACAAAGAAACATTACTTTTTTATAATCTAGATTATTAGGTTTTGTTTTGCGAATTACGCATAAAGAAACAATATTTGTCTTTACAAGTCAGTCAATACAACAACTCGATTTTTTGAAATCCTGAGTTATCTACTTTTTCGTGCAACTACAAACGGTTTCAAGAAAACTTGTCATTGTGTGCGGGACGACGCACACCACTAGCGAGCCGCAGTAAATACCTATTTGCAGCCCGCCTCGTTCGCTCGGTACAGTCTTAAGAGTTATATGCTGTGCGTCGAGTTCTCTGCTCAGTTGAGTTTAGTGTGATATAATGAATAAGTGGACGTTCATTTTGTTATCGACTGTATTTTTAAGTAATGTGTGTGCCTACAAAATCCTCGTGGCTTTCCCTTATCCTGGGAAAAGTCATTCGATATTGGGAGAAGGATATGTGAGGCATCTTTTAGCTGCCGGCCATGAGGTTTGTTATTTACTTGTATTTGTATTTCTTAGGAGAGTTTATTGAGTAATTGAGATTGAGACCCGTAGGCTAAAATGTCTAGTTTGTGATTTTCAATTTACGGTGTGCAAGATAGGCTGTTCCAGAACCTATTTATTATTGTCATCACAATATTTTTCTAAGTATATACATTTTTTTTTCTAGTAAACCCGTATAGCTTATTTATTAGGTTAAAATAAATAATAAATATTTAAAAAAAAAACATGAACTCACTAAGACTTTTTGTAAACATATTAGGTACTTTTACTGTTAATAGTATTCAGATTATATATAGTCGTAGTATATATAAGTGTTTTCATCTACTTAACTTACGGGTAACAAATCTGTAAATTAATCATAGACTGCATACAAAGATAAATATGTAGTATCGTTACTACGATAAGCAGTATCTTCAGACATAAATATAATAATTATGCTGATTAAAATACGATGTTTCGACCTTTCGGTGACTTTGAGTTAGTTGCCACCCGAAAATAAACCGATATCTTATATCTAATATATAAAAATCTCGTGTCACAGTGTTTGTTGTTGTTAATTTTAATCATGATCTGGCAGTTTGTGTAAATGCGGCCTACCCAAATGTCCTTTCTTTGGTATTGTTCGTCGAATCGTTGCGCTCCTTAAGTCCTGACTTCCTGAGTTGAGCTGCACGATTACTGACAAATGCGTGCACTGACTGGACAGGTCCACTCAATCTGTGTAGCTCTTTCCTCAAAAGACCATTTCAGATACCAATCTACTTGGTCTTCACATGATCTGACCAAGATTATATCTGGACTTTAAAAGAGATTGTGACCTCTGAGTTTGTTTCGGCCTTTCTTCTCAGAGCAGTCCGATAGGAAACGCCGACCTCATCTAGTTTAAAAAAATATGAGTGTCGTATAAAAGTGTTTGTACAAACCTACATACAAAAATAAAATAATTTATCATTATCATTAGAACTCCTCCGAAACGGCTTGACCGATTTTTATGATTTTTTTTTTGTGTATATTTGGTAGGTCTGAGAATAGGTCGTAAAATATATTTCATACCGCTGCGGGTAAAACCGCGGGGCGCAGCTAGTCTTCATATAAAATAACTAGCTGTTGCCCGCTACTTTGTTTGCGTGTATTTTGTATTTCATCTTTTTTTATTACAAACATCCAGTATCTTATGTCCTCCTTCAGGTCCCAGGCCACCTATGTGACATGTCATTGGGATCGGTTCAGTGGTTTAGGCATGAAAGGTAACGGAACGACAGACAGACAGAGTTAATTCCGTATCAGTATGGATTATGAAAAAAACTTCTAGTAGGTACTTGGTTGAAACTTGGTTTCTGATTAAAAATGATTCAAATATCGTCAAACGGGGTTATTAAGAGGCTTACAAGAGCTAAAGCGCGGTCACTGTTGGATTGCATAGAAAAGAAAGAGACGCGCGATAACACAACGCTGGTAATTTATTGCAAAATATGAAGCAATTATGGATTTACAAAAAATCTATTCATTGGACTAAAAAATTAAAACACTATTACGTTAGTATGTTACTTGTAGAATAATCTGACAAAAAATCTGAATTTTTGCATGTACTTATATATTAGTATGGTATTTATCGTCAAAAATTTTTTAGATTTATCTTTGTGATTTTTTTCTATCATATCAAGTTAATTGTATTATGTATTCAACACACTATCGAACTAGCATATATCCAGAAAAATATCATATATATTTCTGATTTTGGTTACTGTGAATCATATATTTTTAGGCATTATTGCGTTTAGGTCCTTTAGTCCCCTTAAGAATGCAAGAGTGAATCGGAACGAAACTTTAAAAGGGATTTTAATATTTAAATAATATAGTTTGTGGCCAACAAGGGCACTTAATCGTTAATTATAACACAGTAACGCATTAGAGTCCTTTTGGGTAACAAACTATATTATTTCAATGTTAAAATTCGTTTTAAAGTTTCGTATCGATTCACCCCTTCATCCCTATTCGCCCCGTTTAACGGTACTATAGCTGTTGTCAAGTTGGTGCTATGCTGACTTTGGTGTTGATATTGGGCTAGGTGCTCAACACTATTGCCAGATTTCTAGAATACCTACCTACCAAGCGTATAATTGAAACCATATCGACCTGTACTCACATACCAAAACCAACTACTCGTCTTCATGAATACTTAACGAAATAATATTTCATTCAAATCGTTCACTATTTAGGTCAGAATTCAGCCTTACCTGTTTTAAATTTAGTCCGCAGTCAAAATGTAAGTTTGAGCTCATGTGATATTCAAGTTCGGTCAAGCGGTACCAGTAACAACTTGGTCCACGTTCATTCATATTCAGACTGGCTTCTAACTTCAGACATAAAAGACGTGTTATAGACCATTTGCGGTATTTGTCAACTAGGTGTCAAGTGGAATATGATTTAATATGCATGGGTGGTTAACATGTGCTCTCTTATCTGACACTAAAGTACCTATCTGTTATTACGATGACAGATGGGACATATTTTGAACAGAAGTCAACAGATATTTTTATTAAATTGACCCTTGTTATAATAAAAGAACTTAGAGATGCTATAGAAATTTCAGACCACTGCTTATATCACAGAAGAAATCCTACATTTTTTATGGCCCAATATAAAATTTTATAACATCAACAACCACTCAAAGTTTATGTTTTACAAGTTTCTTCACTAAGACAGAGTATAAATTCTTAATAATATTCCCTCAAAGTAAATTAGATAACCGAAACTGTCCCAAAAGTCCAAGTTCCTCATTATATATTTTATCCAGCACCACTTTGGCAACATCCAAAATTCATTCAAAGGTTTCCTAACCTAAATTCAAGGTCCGGGACAACCAAAAGGGCCAAAACAACTTATAATGACACTGCCCAATGGCGCAGCTTGGCCCTAACCATCAATTTGTACTACACGGTACAGGAACATTCTAAAAACGGTAACACAAATGGTAGATGAATAAGAAGTGGCTTGCCCCGGTGACTCCAGAAATTTCGTATTCGGGAAACGTACGGGGAACTTTTCCATTCTGAGGTATAATTTCACTTGTGAATAATTTCCTATGCGTTCCGCTGAATAACTTGACGAGGTCTCTTGTTATGAAAATGTATAAGTTTGTTCTGGGTATGATACGGTTTGGGTCATGGTAAGTTTTGGGGATGCCAATATCAGGTTCATAATTTTGAGGTCTTAGTTTCATTCTGGTAGCTAAATTGAATTTATGGGATAGATATTGTTGAAGATGAAAATGGAGTCTGAGACTAAACAATGCGGGAAGACCAGCAGCCCTTTAGATTCTATTAAGCTACATAAACATACAAACACACACATAAACTCACGCCTTCTTCCCATGGGGGTAGATGAATAGATATATAATAATATAATATAATAAAAACGTTTATTTTCTCCACCACATAATGAAAAGTTAATACAATACATAATTGTGTATACAAAAATACATTAATGTTGTGGAGACTGGAGCCTGTACTAGGAATACCGGTGTTACAGGTCTCCAGGCCTCCACGGACAAGTCACACTGATACAACGTCTACTAACAGATGATAATGGGATGGAAATAAACCAAAATAATGAAAAAGGAAAAAAAAC
Organism: Griposia aprilina; assembly: GCA_916610205.1. Lineage (NCBI taxonomy): Eukaryota > Metazoa > Arthropoda > Insecta > Lepidoptera > Noctuidae > Griposia > Griposia aprilina. Next base: position 6,572,876 of record OU744306.1, read on the forward strand.
AGGAAATAATTAATAAATTAGACAGCAAAGTAGGGTGTGTGGGTGTGTGAGTGTGGGTGTGTGGGTGTGGGTGCGTAGGGAGTGTGTGTGTGATATTTAAGACTTTTCTTAACATGGTATTCCTACTTAGGAACATACGAGCTGCTTTTCATGAGATGACTTCCAAGAGTCTCTCAGTGGCTTCATACTCGTAATCGTATAAAGATTGAAACTGTGCAACATAAAGCCGTCTTAAAAAAAAACATTTGACAATTTTCAGGTGACATACGTTACCGTAATTCCGTACAAGAAGTCTCATCCAAATCTACGGCAAATCGTGGCAGAAGGTGTCATAGACAAGTTCGAGTTGAGTAAGTAATAACGATGATAGTAATAAGAGAACGAACATAATAAGGATAGAAATAAATAATTACTCTGAAATAAGTTTTATCCTTCAGAAGCACGCTTATCATGTTATCTTATCATTACTTTATCGACAAGAATTACGATTCGTTTGAAATATACCGATACTTAAAGCGTGCTTACTTATAATTATGTAACACTATCGTAAATTATGAGATCACTAAGAATTTACCAAAAAATATGCAACACGGTCACAGTGTGTGTTGTTTTTGTGTGATAACATAATCGCAAACCATTAGCTGTTTACAAAAATCATGGCAAGTAATTGAAAAAAGAATATTCTGGCGGTATCATTTGCTTTCTGCACGCAACGATGACTAGTTAATTACTTTTGTACAGTAGACCGCACCCTGGTAGTAACACTTTGGCCTTGAGCTGGTCGAACGTAGTACGGAGTTTCAATAGAATGCGAGGCCAGCTTATACCGGTTTTGTAACCACTGACATGCAGCCTACTGTACCTTCACTTAAAGTAATTTAACAAACTTTTCTTTTATTTTCCACAGAAGAATCGTTAGATTTCAAGAAGGTGATAGGAAAGGAAGTAGATTTAAAAGATATGTATTTGATGTACAAGACAATGATAGTAGTAGCCAACAGGTCGCTGACTCATGAGAACATACAGAAATTCTTGATGGACACAAATGAGCAATATGACTTGGTGATTGCTGAATGGCTGTACCATCACATGTACAGTGGGTAAGACATTTTCATACTACTATTTCTTCAAACATTAAGCCAGTACCCGTGATGATCTCAGTGTGGCCAGTCTAAGTGCTGTTCAGACGGCCACAATTTAAGTTAAAAATATTTAAAACGAACCGCTGACATGAAGGAAAAAGATTAACCTAAGGCAAATGCCTAAGATTATTATATTAACTTTGATAATTCCAAGAATAAGCTATATTTTTTATGATTTCATACAGTAATTTGTTGTCTATGTACCCCATTGCCACATACTTAATACTCAAAGCTAATTTCATAAATGTGTCAATTTTAGATTTTCTGCTGTTTTCAACTGTCCCTATATCTGGTCATCATCAATGGAGCCGCATCCAATAATCCTGAGTTTGATCGATGAGGTCGGGAACCCAGCTTACTTCCCGGATCATATGTCACCTTTATCACCACCTCTGTCATTCTCACAGAGAATTGGTGAACTGTGGAATATACTCTACTTGTACAAGGTCATATGGTAAGTATCCTAAAATATAGGCAACCTATTAAAACAAATTAAAAACAATATAACGGGTGTTATATTTGTTTGTTCAAACAAACACACTCACCTCATTAAAACACACTCAACGAAGCCGAGAGGCACTTATACTCCCCTTCATTGTAATCAGTTTTTTTGTACTGAACCATGCCTTCTGGTTACGGAGATATTGAAGGTCAAATTCCAACTTTTACTGACGTTTATTTACGAAAACTAGTTTTTAATGTTATAACACGGCTTTAAATACTCCCACGATCCCTACACCCTGTACCGTTGCATGCACCCATAGAAATATAAAATATCTATGTATGCACCCATAAGCACAATGATTTGCGTGCGTTACGTTGCGCACTACCGTAAACAGCGATTTTTCACACCAAAAATAAAATTCGTGTCCCAGAAATTATTTTTGTGCAATGTTACTTAGTTTCATGTACAGAATGCGTAGTTCACGACTATGTTATGGTTCTTTTTACAGCCTGTATCTTGTATCCTATATCTCCTCAGGTCTTTGAAAGATTTTGAACAGCAAGCATACCTAGAATCTTTCGGCCCAGCAGCGGCTAAGAGAGGAATCTCATTGCCCACACTTGAAGAAGTAAAACATAACGCCTCCATGATCTTGGGCAACTCCCATGTTTCGTCGGGTGAAGCTCAGAGGCTGCCAATAAATTATGTTCCCATTGCTGGATACCATATTCAAGATGAAATTCCACCATTGCCCGAGGTAAACATTTTAATTTTCTGACTGACTGAATTTATGAATATTAAAGATTTCATGCGCGACGGACTAATTACATAATTTTCCTTTCAGAACTTAAAAAAGATTCTGGACAGTGCACCCCATGGAGTTATCTACTTCAGCATGGGTACTATGATGCCAAGTAAAACTATGCCAATGGAATTAAAAAGAGATTTCTTGAACATGTTTAGTCAACTGAAGCAGACTGTCATTTGGAAGTTTGAAGAGGAGCTGACAGATATACCGAAGAATGTTCATATGGTGCAATGGGCTCCTCAGCCAAGTATATTAGGTGAGTTTTAGTGCCATAGTATAATTTAGAAGTATGGGAAATTATTGAATTATTTTTGAAATCGATGAACTCAATAATAAACATATGATCAGTGACCAACTTCTTTATTTAATACTGTGTTGGTGTGATCTTAAATCATTTGTACATAGAAAAACTAATATCAACAAAAAAGTATATTTATGTTTTCCTGAAAATTAACGCCTCATTGTACACTCAAACTTCAGTTTAAAAACAATGTTCCTTTTCATTGGAACCGTTTACAGTATAATCTTTTACACTAGCATAACTGATGTCCAAATCTGCCAATAACACTGGTTACAGAGCCGCAACAATGTCATCAGTATCCGATGTATCAGACGGATTAATATGACATGCCGCTCCGTTTTTCAATTTTATTTCTTTCTTTGAATATAAAGTTCGATATTTTGTGTTTAACAGAGCACAAAAATGTACAATGGAAATTGTACTTTGTCAAAGAAAAAGTGCGGTAACTCTAAAGTTGTTTATGTGAGAAGCCCTTAAATGCATAGCAGTCGATTATTCGACTGCTATGTATTTAAGGGAAGGAAAAAATGAAAAAATAAAGGAATTAAAGGAAGGAATTATTATTATTATTTCCTATAATTATTATTATTATTATTAAAACAGTATGTTTTCTTCACAGCTCACTCTAACTGCAAACTTTTCGTCTCCCACGGAGGTCTCCTCTCAACCACGGAAACTTTACACTACGGAGTTCCTATTATCGGTATACCATTGTTTGGTGACCAGTTTATCAACGTCTTGAGAGCTGTTCGCAAAGGTTTTGGTCTGCAAGTAGACCTTGGTTATGATACTCCAGCTAATCTGAAGGTGGCTATTGATGAAATATTGTCAAACCCTAAGTAAGTAAACAGGAATTGGTTAATCTATCTATACATATACCTAGTCTTGCCATAAATATTGTCACGAAGAAAAACATTTTTTTTTTATTGCAAACAAGATTTGTTACTTTTACAGTGTATTAGTTTAATACATAAATATAAAACAATTTAAAATATAAAAAGCTTATTCGAAGAGGTCTCCATTGGCTGCAATACAGTCCTTTAAACGTTGAGGCCAGTTATCAATAGAAGCACGCACTCTTTCCATGGGAAAATTCTTTACTGCCAATCGTGTGGATTGTTTTAGGGACTCCAAATTATCATGGCGTTTAGAGCAAGCCATACTCTCTAAAACTGACCAAAAATCATAACCCAGCGGATTAAGATCGGGACTAGACGACGGCCAGTCTTCAGCTCTGATGAAGTCCGAAACGTTCACTTCCAACCAAGACTGCGTGGACCGAGCTTTATGACCCGGCGCCGAGTCTTGTTGGAAGGACCAAACTTGGTTATTGAACATGGTGTTGTTAAGGGGCTTAACTACCTTCTCAAGAATGGTATCTTGATACACTTGTGCCGATATTTTGATACCTTTTTCACAAAAATATGGCTCAATCACTCCTTCATAGCTAACACCCCACCAAACCGTCACTGAAATCGGATAATGCCCACGTTGCACTCTGTCGACTAATTGGGAAGCGTTCTTAGAGCTTTGAGCATAAACAAGGTCATTTTGTTTGTTAAAATGTTGCTCAATTGTCAAGATTTTCTCATCCGTAAACAAAATTTTTCTGTAACCTCCCTTTGCGTACCGCTTCAGTAGTTGTTTCGATTTTACCACCCTATTCTTTTTTAAATTATCAGTTAAAAAATGACCATTGCGTCTCTTATAGGCTGCAAGTCCTAAGTCATCTTTTAAAATACGTGACATGGTTCTGGGTGCTATCTTCATCACCCGAGATAAAATCTTTTGCTTTCGGACAGGATTTCTTCGAATTCTTTCCCTTAAGGCTTTGACCAACTTTGTCGTACGAACACTACGTGGACGGCCAGATCTTTTTCTGTCACAAACAGAGGAGGTCTCATTGTACCTATTAATAGCCCGGTACACAAACATTTGACTAATACCAAGCGTATGGAGAGTTTAAAAAATTGCATTTGGCTCCATACCAACTTTGTGTAATGCAATCACAGCGATTCAGTTCTCTTTATCACCCCACTCCATTTTAATATCGCAAAATATTGTACAATGTATTGGCGCCAAAATTAGAAAACTCAATGAACAATCGTATAAAAATTACAGATTCCAAATTCAAATGTAATATCTTTCTTATTTTTAACTGTAACAGTATTTATGGCCAGACTAAGTATATATATATATGGTTACTTACACCATTTAATAGGTCTTTACCTATGAAATTGCCGTTTTGTATGAAAAAATTTAAACGATTTTTTTTCATGAATTTTTTATTTGTATTAATCGAAGTAATCACCCATGCAATCAATGCATCTTTGCCATCGCAGTGGCAGTTTATTGATGCCCTTCTTAAAGAAATCAGCTGGACGGGAGGCAACAAATTCTTCAAAGGCATTTTGTACTGCCTCTCGGGTATTAATTTTTTTTCCCGCCAAGAAGTTATCCAAATTCTGGAAAAAGTAGTAGTCTGTAGGCGCAAGGTCTGGTGAGTAGGGCGGATGACGGAGAGCTTCCAACCCCAGTTCTTGCAACTTGGAGACCGTCTGCTGTGCAGTATGAGGTCGCGCGTTGTCGTGCAGGAGCAGCGGAGACGAGCGATTGACCAATGCTGGTTGGAGATGCGCCAGCTTCTCCATCATTGTGTTCAGTTCTTCACAGTACACATCTGCAGTAATGCTCACCCCGTTTGGTAAGAAGCTGTGATGAATCACACCGGCGCTAGACCACCAAACAGTGACCATCACTTTTCTAGGGGTAAGTTTTCGTTTAGGGCATTGTTTAGGTGCTGAACCAGGATCCAACCAACTTGCTGAGCGCTTACGGTTATCAAACAGAATCCATTTTTCATCGCAGGTAACAATGCGGTTCAAAATTTCTTCATTTGTGTGTCTGTTGAGCAGTGCAAGGCACGTCTCGACGCGTACTTCGCGCTGGCGATCATTGAGTTCGTGGGGCACCCATTTGTCAAGCTTTTTTACCTTGCCAATTTGACGCAAATGGACCAATATTGTTTTGACGCTAACGTCGAAAGCTGCTGCTAATTCAGCCGTAGATTGTGTATCATCAGCTTCCACAATCGCCTTTAATTCGTCATTGTCGACCAAAGTCTTCGGACGACCGCGAGGTTCATTTTTCAGGTCGAAATTTCCAGAACGGAAGCGAGCAAACCAATAACAGGTGGTGCGTTGGTTTGTAGTGTTAGCTCCGTAAACGTCGTTGATGTTGCGTGCCGCTTGTGCCGCGTTGCTGCCACGACGGTACTCATATTCCATAATTACTCGAATTTTTAACGTATCCATGATGACGAAAAAGATTGAAATGCGATGAAAATGTAACACTAATCAATAAAGAAATGACTACTTTTAGAAAAAAAAATCCATGTTTTTTAAATAAAATTAATTTGAAATTAGAATTCTTAGCCAAACAAAAATTATTTTGATTTGAAATGGCCAGTACTGCAGAACGGCAATTTCATAGGTAAAGACCTAATATAACTCAAGGACGGCTGGACCGATACTTTATGATCTTCGATTTGTTGGATTTGTCTCCGCCCCGAATAGCAAAATAACTATTACATCATGGGAAAAATTAAAAAAAAAAAAAAATGAATATAATACATTTTCTCATACATTTCGTATGGAACGAAAATGTTGAGTATTCATTTCATCTTAATAAATAAAAAAAAACAGCTAATAAATGAACACAACATTAGCAGCATTAACGTTAGCAGGTATGCTGGAAGAGATTTTTTTTAGAAATAAGTATCGCCTTTCTACGTATTCTTCTGTTCCTTTCTTCTTGTCTATTTTGATGTGTACATAAATGGTTAAATAAATAAATCAACATTTATTGATTCTGAGGCGGTATGAAGTTCGCCGGGTCAGCTAGTTTCGAATATATTATCATCATCATAGTCCCAGAAGTGGGAATTTTATAGGCTGATAATTCTTATCAATCATCGTCATCATCCTCTTGTCTAAGGGTAAGGTTCAGAGCAACAAAACCAGTAGTAGTCAAGACACTGAAAACAAATCAACATAAGTCTTGATTTGTTCTCGGTGTAGTGCAACCTTTTTTTTTCCTACACCGTTAATAATATCATCACAAATCAAATCATTGAACATATTTGTAATATTTTGTATTCAAATTTGCAGGTACAGCCAAAAAGCCAAAGAGTTGTCTTTTATCTACCACCATCGTCAAACCAAGCCTGGTGCATCGCTCGTGCACTGGATCGAACATGTGATTGAAACCAATGGAGCACCTCATCTTCGCTCCCCGGCCCTACACGTTCCATTATACCAGAAACTCTTCCTAGATCTGTTAGCTTTAGTACTCCTAGGAGTAATCGTTGTTGTACGTATGGCTAAGAAATTAATCGGGTCTTCTACCAAAAGTGAGGTTAAAAAGAAGACAAGTTAATGATAAAAGTTATAGAAAATGGTAGTATAATTTGTGAGTTTGAAAGTGATTGTGACGGAAGTTAATTTAGTAAAAAAGGAAGATACTAAAACACTGTTATAGTTTTAAAAATAAACTACAATGTTAAATAAACGTATTTTCTTTATTACATATTATTCAATTTTATCGGGAAATTATATCTGTTATTTCAACATTTAGGTCTTTATTCCAACATTTAAAACGTTGATGCGTATTTAGAAAAGTTTAAGACCGCATCCATGTCCAAATGAGGATGACCACAAAACTTTTCCGTGTAACCCTAAAATAACCTAGGGTCGACCTTATCATATAAAATCCATTCGTCCCCAATTTTCGACACGCACCAACCCGCCCGGGTAGAGGACAGGCTTTATTTAAATCTTTGGTTTGTTTAGGGCTCTCAATGTTTTAATAGTATAGAACATACTCTTTTACGCTCCGTTTAACAAAATTATTATGAAAATTACATAATATATTTCCATTTATTATTTGTAGTATTGGGTGACCTTTAAATTATTTTCTGAATGTTTTAAGGGTTTTAAACCAATGAAAGCAGGTAAGAAGACTGCCTTTTATAGGTAACAATATTTTGCTGGCGAGCCAAAAATAAATGAATAATATTTAATTTTTACTCATTCTTCATCAAGTTCAAGTTTCTGGTTTCTGGCAATTCACAGTCTGCTTTCACAATTGTAGTTTTAAAAACTCCCTGTCTTCTTGACAAAGGGATCTCAAAATGACATCAACTTACAGAAGATGAAATTAAGCCTGCCCAATTAGGATTTGCACAATGTAAGTCACCGAAGCAAGCTTGACCAAACGCAGCCGAACTTTATCGAACTTCGTATCATAGGTCTTGGTTGGTTGGTGTTAGTATTCAATAATTCTTCCTTATTTCTCACCTTTATTATTTATAAAGAACTCTTGTGCAGCTCTGATATAAAATAGTGTTTTTAAATTAATCATTCATTCATTCAAGGGTTACGCAAGATATGTTATGTTTTTCTTTTTATTAGACTTCAATCCATAATCGTGAGAGCAAACAAACTCTAAACCCCCGCTGGGCTTAGAGTTTGTTTGTTTAAGTTGTGTGTTGTCAGTCAGTGTAGATTTTTCTTAAGTAGATTGTGATCTTTTTGTGGTGCTAATATAATTTCGATTGCACAACATTATTTCATAACACGTAGCATGAGAATAAGTTGTTTGTGGAAAAATAAGTGACCACTACCACAAACAAGTGTTAGTAAAAAATAAATTGTCATTTTAAATGGAAGCATTCTTTGAAAAAAGAAGTTCAAGCAAGAATTTAGTAGCTTGGTCCTCATTCATCTATCTGGTGATTATGGCTCCGGCTTGGGGTGTCTACTGAGATGACGGCTTATATAATAGATATACATGGAAGAAGACATGTTAACCAGACCCCAAATAAAATAGCATAAGGGCATGTGGCATTCAGGTTGATGATGTAGCAGCAGCTATAACGCCACATTATGCCCATGCGCACCCCGTCAGTGTGTGCTGACATCTCATCGAGGCGCGCGTCGACCCGACCCTGCGGGGTAATTGCGTAACGCAGAAAGAGTAGGAATAGCTTTCATTTTGACAGTTCAACAACATTCATTGCGTTATTTACGTTGTTGAGCAGAAACATTTTTCGAACATATGAACCAATGGTTTAGCATGAGGCTTCAAAATTATTCAGATTGTGATGGATAGTGCAGACGCAATTAGGGTGCAGGTTCTTACCGGACGGCGAGCTACCCATTGCTCGCCGTCCGCAAGCCCGTGCCTACGGTGGCCGGGAATGACGAACCCAATAATTCTACATCGCGTATGCAAAGTAATCGGAGAGATTAGAACATTTACAGATTACACAACAGCCCGATAGCAACAATGGGGCAGTAGTACCCGTCTGGTTGGAGCATCCTCCCTTTCTAAAAGAGTACGAGGAACTTTCACCCTATTCCTCAAACCTATAATTACTTGAGCATCCTCCTTACAAATTGACAGTAAGAACTAATACACCACTGTTTTTAGAATGATAATGAAAAAAAAGAAGAAGAGAAAGCAAGGAAAATAGGTTTACTTGTCACAGAAACACGTTTATACAATAAAGTACATTTATAATCACGAGTACAAACGAAACAAAGAACGAAAGAGTATTCTATTCTATTCTATCGTTACTGATCCATTTTCTACTTATTAGGAACTGTTCAACTAACTGTGGTTAACTGTAAATACTTTAGTAATCATTTCTGAGAATGTATTACAAAATATACAAATAGCGAGTTGTACCGGCTGCGTGTCGTTTACAAGCTGTGACACTCAACTGAGCAAAATAGGTTACCAGGATTCAGGACGGTTGTACACTAATGTTATTTTCACTTAAACTATATTCTCTTTCGTATAAGTAGAACTTTAAGTAGCAATGGGTAATTATGGGATTATGGGTTATTTCATCTCCTTTTTAAAGAAGTATGAAGAAATATCACAATTTGTGAAAATAATAACAAAATCTCTCTTTCCACTTCTCTCTATTATAAGCAGTAAGTAAGCTTACATTCAGCCTATCCTATCAAAAAAATATTAAAACGTTAATGTAGGTACTCAATATTTTTCGCTGTATCCCAGTTCTTTCTTATCTTTTGGCTCTTCCATTTTCAAATTCTTTCGACTTTCGGAATACTCGCTCAGTAGAATTTTAATTGCAGGTGATATATGTCGCGATTTTTGTAATCGTTTTCATACAAAAACCCATAGTATTTCTAATGTTTTACTTTTATGTGTTATCATCTCTCGTCGTCACTTACGCCTCTAAGTGTGCGGTCTATTACACGACCAACTACAGGGTAAACTTTATGCTAAATTTGATCTGGAAACTCAGCACCTTAGTTCGTCGTAGCTTCAAGGAATACTGGAGATGCAGGCTAACTTTAACAATGTTTGGAACTCCACAGTTAGGTGTAAGTGAAAATTAATCGGTAATTAAAATCATGGTTTACATTAATTAATTAGGTTAAGTATTTCTGAGCTACAGCGTTTGTGATTCTAGGCCAGCTGAAAATACTAATTAAAATTAAGACTCCAGAAACGAACACAAACGACAAAAAACACGGGTTTTCAACTTGTATTTCATTAGAACTAGGGTGACTTCCTTATTGGCATAGTGTTCACAAGCGTGACTACCGAGCGTGGGGTTCTATGTACGATTCAAGGGTCGGATTATGGCCTGCGGACGGCGAGCAATGGGCAGCTCGCCGTCCGGTAAGGACCAGGCCCGGGTCGACGGCGCGTTGTGTTCCACGCGCGCCTCAAAGAGTTGTCAGCATAATTGACGGGGTCCGATAGGGTCGATGCCTGCCGGGGTCGCGGATTGTTCGAAAGAGTTACCGTGGCCCTGGCGCACAGGCAACTGATGGAACACGGGTGGGTTTTAGTCAGTAAGAGTCTGACACGCCCTTCCGCTCCGCCCAGAGCGGGAGAGGTCATTTGAAGATTTCCCATCCAAAAAAAAAAAAGGGTCGGATTATGTGTAAACGATAGCAGTATGAACTCTGGATTTGTGCCCGATCAATGGCAATTGGCTCGCCCCCTATTCCCAAGGTCAATCAGCCGTTTCTTTGTGTTATAAATTGTATGACTCCAAACTACCAAAAGGTTTTTCTTACAATATACACCCAAAACGAGAAGACTAAAGATAGGTTTCAGCGAAAAGTATCCTAGAAAACAACTCATAACGTTACTTAAGAGCGTTTACACGGGTCCACTAGCGCCACTCCTTTAAAAAAATATTATCTCGTGACTGAGAAGGAATTTTGAAAAACGGCTCAATAAGCGACCTCGGTAAGTGTGTCAAGATTTTTCTAATACCTTTTATACACTTTCATATTGAGACACGAAGCAACAAAATACGATCTAAATGAATCACTTAACGAGGTTGCTTATTGAGCCGTTATTCAAAATTCTTTCTCAGTCACGAGATAATACTTTTTTAAAGGAGTGGCGCTAGTGGACCCGTGTGCGCCCTCTTAACGTATTCTGTGCTTTTTTATTTTCTCATCATCTGCCTTACCTTTTCCCAACTATGTTAGGGTTGGTTTCCAGTCTAACCGGATGCAGCTGAATACCAGTATTTTACATGGAGCGACTGCCTATCTGCCGTCCACAACCCAGTTACTGGGTAATACGATATCCCTTGATAAGACTGGTTGTTCGATTTTCGGGATTCTGACGACCCGTAATGAGTGTCAAAGATCCACGAATGGCAGCCGGGAGCAACAGCTTAACGTGCTTTGCGAGGCACGGAGGGGTCATGATATGTAAAGATGGTCACCCATCCACATACTAACCGCGGCAAGCGTAGCTTAACCTGATCGATCGACCCGTGCGGCTGTTATTAGGTACATAGCCACAATAGTGGACGCCTATGTGTCCATAAAATGTATGGAAATAGGTGCACGTTATAACGTTAACGTGGACGGAAAATTTAAAAGCGTCATAAATTTTTCCTAACTTTTTCCTTTCCTGTGTTATCGTGATGCCGTGACGTGGACGTGGACGTCCACGTTAAGGCGCTTCCCCGACCAAATGACCTTGAGCGTTCGGTCCTTCTTTGTCCCGTTGCTGAGTCTCGCTCTGTCTCGCTCCCTGCGCACGCTCATTTATCATAGAATTTATAAAAATAAAAAAGACAAGCTATGTTTTGTAATAAAATAAAACGTGAATTATTTAGATTTTTAAATCATCTTTCCATTAGTGTAATCCCTAAACGAATAGATCGACCTTTCGCAAAAGATGCATGCAATCAATAATTTTAGTCACTTTTTTACAATTTTAAATGTATTTAGAACACATAAAAACAAATAAGAACGTGCAATGTGGTGATAGGATATCGTACATTAATAATGTGCTTTTAGATGTTGTTTATTACCCATAGTGAATGAGTTAATAGCCTCTGAATAAGGCACTATGGCAAGGTTTTGGTCGGGGTACCGCCTTAATATAGTCACTTTAGAAATTATATAATCGCACAATCTGTAATATTTTTACCTAAAACAATGATACAATAAAACAACAAACTTATATTATTTTGTGTTATGATCACGTTACTATGCATGGGCAGGGAGTTGGTTCACTACATGTTTTGGTAATGCCTTTTCAGAATAATTTAGGAAAATAACACGTTTTGTAGACGAATTGTTATTGCTAGGTATCTATTTAGGAATTTGATCAAGTTTTTTTTTTTGGCGATCTAAATGTATAGACGGTTGAAGAGCTAAAGATTTAACGGAGTTTTCCTATTTTCTCTGAAGATGCGGTAGGCAGAGGAGTGAAGTATTCCGTCTAATTACTTTTCGCAAGTTGTGTTTAAACCCGATGAAATCTAGGCAAATATTTTCCCACTAGCGGGACAAAGATCCTAACTCCTGGCTATTACTGAGAATTTTGTTAACGGAAAAACACAATTACATCTCCATCAGCAATTCTCACAACCATCCGGTTTCTTGGAATCTTTGAAGGCTCTGGGTTTACTTTTCACTCTGGTTATCCTCCTACTGTCGAATAACTTGTGACTATAACAAAAGATATGATATTATTATAAAAAGGGTGAGAACCATATTCTTCTTTCGTTTCAAATAAATCTTACATATAATCATAAAACAAAACCCTAAACTTTAGAAATATTTAGGTTTCTCTTCTGTCAAGGTAATTGACAAATAAAAATTTAAAGTTGAAACAGTAAAGGGTTATGAACTGAAAAACCTTTTTCGTTTAATCATAATAAAGAATTCTAGGTTTTTAACCCCCCACCTTTTTTGAGGCCTAATATAACAAGACCTTCAGGATAAAATGAATTGAAAACTATATGATCAGTTTGTAACGAAATCATGACCAATATGATTTTATTGCTTTAATTTTTGGTTGCTTTAATATGACAAAGATTTTGTGTAAGAATAGCAACAAAATAAAGAAAAAATAGTTTCAAAGACATACCTAATATAATTTTGACTTAAATAAGTTAATCAAAATTAATTAACCTTGAGGTCCCTTCAGGTTTTAATGAACTTTCCGACTAAACGATGTTCGATAATTAATATGTACAAAAAAACTGAACTTAATAACCTAAGGTAACGAACTTACGAGTTTTTCATTCAACGTGAAAGTCGTAAGTTCAACATTTTGGGAAAAGCTATTTGAGCTGAAGAAATGAAGCTTGTTTTTACTAGAAATTTTCTTGAGCCTTGACCCGAAAACTTGACTGGACTTATCAAAACAAAACTCTTGTCAGGGGCCTTAGGAAAATATTTTTCTCATCATATTATTTACCTTATCTGCATATTTTTTTGGCGTAAGAGGGAGTTTTTATAAAAGATGGCAGACTGCCTTAAATTTCTGTGAATTTGTATGTAACATATTTCTGAATTCATCAAAACAAAGTACCTACCTAATTGTTTCGTTAATGTTTACCTTCGCTTATACAAATGGCCCGATTTTCTTCTTAAGACTCTACACTTTCACTTGGAAATTCTAAAGAATTCGTTGGAATAATGATGATGTTGTTTATTTCTGTAAGTAGGTTTATACAAACACTTTTACACATCAATAACATTTTTCAATTCAATATCTTTATTGTGGATCATAGGTAGGTACATAATAAGGTCTTAAATTGTTAAATTGTGATCAACTACGTCCCGCCGTTAGCCTATATAATAGTTACATAAAAAAAGAATACAGTTATTCTTACAAATTATTAAGATTTCACTTTATTCTTTTATTTTTTTTAAACTAGAGAAGGTCGGTTGTGGTTTTAATAGAATAGAATATAATAGAATACTCTTTATTATGTACACCATAAAAATTACAGATATAAATATAGAAACTTTACACAGGATGACACAATGGGCGGTCTTATCGCTAAAAGCCTACATTCCTACGAACCCCACGTTCGTAAGATTATTTGTTCCATCAGTAACAAGGAGTGCCTTGCATGAGGCTTCGGGTCCATGTTCAGTTAATATTGGAAAGTAATAGAATTCGTGTCTATTTTGCCCTGCGATTCAACTTTTTTTTAGACTCGATGATAAATGATAAATGATAAATGATTTTATTTCTGTAAGTAGGTTTGTACAAACACTTTTACACGTCAATCATATTTTTAAACTAGATGAGGTCGGCGTTTGCTATCTGACTACTCTGACAAGAAAGGCCGAAACAAACTCAGAGGTCACAGTCTCTTTTAAAGTCCAGACATAATCTTGGTTAGATCATGTGAAGACCATGTAGATTGGTATCTGAAATGGTCTTTTGAGGAAAGAACCACACAGATTGAGTGGACCTGTCCAGTTAGTGCACGCATTTGTCAGTAATCGTGCAGCTCAACTCAGGAAGTCAGGACTTAAGGAGCTCAACGATTCGACGAACAATACCAAAGAAAGGACATTTGGGTAGGCCACATAAATTAGTCAATCTGCCAGATCATGATCAAAAATTAACTGCGAAAAAAAAGCAATGACCCACATAATCCTCACATTCACAATAATTAAAATAACATAATACTTTACAAGTAAATACTCATGTCATTGTGTATATAAAATTCAACAATGTCAATGTGTATATAAAAAATCGGACATAATGTTTGAGAACCATGTAGATTGGTGTCTGAAATGGTCTTTTGAGGAAAGAACCACACAGATTAAGTGGACCTGTCCAGTCAGTGCACGCATTTGTCAGTAACCGTGCAGCTCAACTCAGAACTTAAGGAGCTCAACGATTCGACGAACAATACCGAAGAAAGGACAGGATGCGTGACGAAGGCTAGATAACCAACTTAACAGAGGTGTAAAAACGAAACCCTACAGATATCACTGCACAGAAGATACAACTTGATGGCAAAACTCACATTTGTTTGGTGGTACGAACATTCAGCCGGCAGTTGGTATGTATGTCAGCAATAGTGCTTACTCTCTGTGGGTCCTTCATCGAAGAAACTAAAATGAAACCATCATTATCCCTTATTCGACAACAGAACAAGAAACACGCGGAAGTAAGTAAAACCTATCAAATAATCTGGCTTAGCTTTATCGAAACATCTGAACCTGCCGCTTAAAAATACTGACATGAAGTTAACAGCTCGTAACTGTCACTATCTCTTTCTCGCAGTATATATTTGTAAGAGATAGCAATAATTTTATTTTACTTTACTTATTGACCGTGAATTAGCGTTGAAAATTGCAAAATACATTTTGTGTTTTTCGAAACTTTGTATATTTCCTATAAAATACATGTATCTTCGACAAACCCTTTCACTTTCGTCTGAAAAATACAAACATACACGTATAATACTTGTTAAATACTGTGTATTTTTCATATTTAGCAATCAAAGGGAAAAAATCTTGCTTATTAATATTAATTGAACAGTAATGTAAGGTAATTAAATGATATAAGTTTTATATACTATACTCGATATCATTATAAATTTACCCTCAAAATACCATCTTACTATAATATGCTAACGCGAAAAATACACCGTAAAATACATGTAAAAAACTTAAACTTGCGAAAGAGTCAACCGAAGATCCGCAAGGTAAGTTTCTGTATTTTATTGAAAAACACAGAGTCATTCGAAAGATACATGTATTTTTTTACATGCATTTTTCAACGCTACCGTGAACGCCGTATTTGATGTTTGCGTAAGATATTCCTCTGCACTGAATTACTCTTTCGCGTTCATAATTTCCAACATATTGCTTACTAATTAAATATCAGCAATAATTTATTTATTCAAGCCAAGCAGTTACTTCCTTTCATCAGCCAAGGGATGTAAATATTCTTTTTCAAACAATGTGCTGTGACAGTAAGCTACCGCATTGCAGCACACGCTATTGGGAATACGCGACGATAAATCAAGTCGACTCAACATCCGCACACGTTAATCCAAGTGAAACATCACTGGAAGGTATTGGTAGTGACGGGCTGTAAGTAACCTTGATGTGCTCTGAAATTTGACGTCAGAGCAAATTACTTCATACATATGTCTCCACATAGTCTGCTGTAAATAACAGTATGGTCTATGAAATAGCATTACACCCAAGTTTGGTCAACAAAATCACTAATTACTGAAAGCAACATGGTGATGGTTTTTTGTTAGGTTGTCAACGAGCTCATGTGGGGGTCCACCCTACCCTATTACTATAACACTTTTCTTGTCTGATTTTATATAAAGTTACGGAAGGGAGGACAGACAGTAACCAGGTCCAGATATTGAGTTATCCGTATCTTTTAGCCCATGCCCTTCGTCGGACTTCCACTACTCTTGTAAAAATCCACATTCATACTCAAAACATTCCTCACGGCTTGACCTACATCTGACATGCACGTATGAATATTAGTATTTACAAATTTTTAACTGGACCGAGGCAACCACTATCTGACCGCTTCTCGCACAATATGGAGGTTAAACCGTGACCGGTGCTAATATCACGAGTAGGTATAATGTAATTATTACAATATAGGCTCCAAAATCAAACTAACTGATGACCCCTAAATAAATACGAAGTCCTGACAATGATTAAAACCTGCACCGTAATTGCGTAAACACTATCACAATCTGAATCATTTTGAAGCCTATTGCTAGTCCATTGCTTCATATATTCGAAAAGTTTGTCGTCTCAACAACGTAAATAACGCAATGAATGTTGTTGAACTGTCAAAATGAAAGCTATTCCTACGGTTAGTGTGTTACGTAATTACCCCTCTACCCTACCTAGACAAAACAATTAAATATTAGAAATAAGGCTTTATTTCTGACCCCAAATCCATAGCGAAAATTTGTCAGCGGACATTGATTAAAACATTTTAATAATTCCTCTATACAAACTGACTAATTAATTCTGTCTGGATTTGTGGTAATTGGCTCGCCCCTTATTACATGGGACTTAAACATAACTGGCGAAATAGGGTATGTATACTCGTACTAGGGGTACACCTCTGCCTAACCCTTCGGGGAAACAGGGCGTGAAGTTTTGCTATGTAATTAATTCAATTCAAGGAATCTCAATCAAAAGCCTCCTACAGGGTGCCCGGTAAATAATGGATCAAACTTAACGGGTAACGTAGCTTACTTGATTTTCTTATTCAACAGCTAATTTGAATAGTTTTAAAAAATCGTTACAGCAAACACGATTTTTTTTTCGATGTTAACCATTTCGAATAGATTACTAATGTTATAAGTTTTTTTTTTTAATTACGTCTGATTTGCCTTAGAAAAAAAAACTTTAATAGAAAGAAAAAATATTTTATTTGGGACAAGCACAGGAAATACAAAGAGTAAAAAAAAGTAAAAATGTAAAAGACGTAAGTGTATCGTAAAAGTTTTTGTTTACGATGAAAATAAAAAAAATCTTAGTTACCGTAACAGGTTTTTTTTTACTATTCAACTTAGTTGTCAGAAATCAGGTGAGCTACTTATCCGTTACATTTGATCCATTATTAAGGTACACCCTTTTTTTTTTTTTTGGGTGGGAAATTATCAAATCACCTCTCCCGCTCTGGGCGGAGCGGAAGGGTGTGTCAGACTCTTACTGACTAAAACCCACCCATGTTCCTTCAGTTGCCTGTGCGCCAGGGCCACGGTAACTCTTTCGAACAATCCGCGACCCCGGCAGGCATCGGCCCTATCGGACCCCGTCCATTATGCTGACAACTCTTTGAGGCGCGCGTGGTACACAACGCGCCGTCGACCTGGGCCTGGTCCTTACCGGACGGCGAGCAGCCCATTGCTCGCCGTCCGCAGGCCCGCGCCTACGGTGGCCGGGAGTCGGCTATCGACTCCCGACGCCCAGGGTGTCTCCTCCTGCGGCGACTAGGGGCGTGAGGGCGCAATGATTGCCTCTCCCTCACGCGCTCCGCCTCTTCCTTCGCGAGCATTACTGCTTCGCATAAGGAGGTGACTGCTTCCCATTCTCTCTCGCTCCGTACTATGGCCTGAACCAGGGCCGGACGCGAGAGATCGCCGCCGCCGATCGCCGCCACGAGGACACGGCGGTGCTCCGCCCAAGCCGGGCAGACCTCCACCGTATGCTCCACCGTGTCCTCCGGTCGATCCACACAATGCCAACACCCGGGCGTTTCCTCCCGCCTTATCCGAAACAGGAACCTCCCGAAACAGCCATGTCCGGTGAGGACCTGCGTCAGGCGGAAGGTGAGGACGCCGTGGCGCCTTTCAAGCCACTCCTCAAAGAGGGGACTTACCGCCGCAATTGTGGCGTGCCCATTTACATAGGTACACCCTGTATATGGATTATCTGACACGTTACGTTTTGTGATTTCGATGATTAAATTGTGGTTACTGTGCACAGTGCCTATTATTGCACTTTATAAATAGCTACGTATCTTTTTCCTTGTAATTTTATGTGCCTATTGTTCAGAACTATGAATTGACAATAACCTTCAGTTCAAATCAGTTTAAATACTGCCTGACTAGACGTGTAATACTTATTTATTGAAATGGAAAATGAACAGTCCCAAAGCTCTATTAGGCATTAAATTCATAAAATTGCCCAATGACGTGTTAGGTCCACTTGCACCGCCAATCACAACACACGTTTAGCGCTAAACGAGTTTAAAACATAATTCTATTTCTGTCAAAGGTTTGTAGATGACAGAGACAGAATGATGTTTAAAACTCGTTTAGTGCTAAAAGTGTTCAGTGATTGGCGGTGCAATTGGGCCTTAGTCCGGCGAGCGACACGTCACGTTCCGAACGAATCCGATTGCTGGTCCACGCTGCGAATACTCGATGCGGATTTGTTAAGCGCTTAATTGAAAATATTTCAGTTTTCAAAGGAACCTAAAAATCGACGGAACGGTGAATAGGTTGGAGCGCAATTTGAGGATTTCTTTCACATTGGAAAGCTTTATGAAATTCTAACAGCGAATGTCGTGATGGAAGCGTCGAAGTTCGATTTCGTATGGCAGTGGTAATTAATCTGTATGATTTAATTACAAGACATATATTTTAGAAATTACTTTACGTTACTCCGGTTATACGAAAACCAAAACCGATGTTATTATTTTGTTACTGTCTTGTTTGTAACATTTTGGTTTAGATTTTAGTGATTGTTGGGTTTTAGTTTTTAACTTTGTTTTTTATTTCAATTAATGTGGCCTTGTTAGTTCACGGAATCAAGATATTTTGCATACTATTGTCGAGATAATTTAATGGAGATTAATTTCATACTTTTTAAAAATTGATTTAGTGCAATAGAATTGGAAAAAACACCAAAATAGGTCAAAAAAAAATCCTGTCCGTCATGTGTGAAACCCAGAAACACTGTAACTTGTGAAAAAATCCATTATTTGAGTTAATTTTTTTTTTTTAAATTCTAATCGACGATTGTAGGTCACTGAATGCGAATGATTAATTAATTCAGTGTCGTTTAATTGCAATTAATAAAAAACGAAAACTAGAAGACTGTATATCTATAAATGATAAATGATAAATGATTTTATTTCTGTAAGTAGGTTTGTACAAACACTTTTACACGTCAATCATATTTTTAAACTAGATGAGGTCGGCGTTTCCTATCTGACTACTCTGAGAAGAAAGGCCGAAACAAACTCAGAGGTCACAGTCTCTTTTAAAGTCCAGACATAATCTTGGTCAGATCATGTGAAGACCATGTAGATTGGTATCTGAAATGGTCTTTTGAGGAAAGAACCACACAGATTGAGTGGACCTGTCCAGTCAGTGCACGCATTTGTCAGTAATCGTGCAGCTCAACTCAGGAAGTCAGAACTTAAGGAGCTCAACGATTCGACGAACAATACCAAAGAAAGGACATTTGGGTAGGCCACATAAATTACTCAATCTGCCAGATCATGATCAAAATTAACTGCGAAAAAAAAAGCAATGACCCACATAATCCTCACATTCACAATAATTAAAATAACATACTACTTTACAAGTAAATATATATATCCATAGAAAATTAATATATGGATGGTGATATATCTATAGATATTATGTACATTTATTCCACCAGGGGCGCTTGTGCAGTACCTTCTTCCTACTACAGCTGTTTTTTCGGCGATTAATTTTGAACGAATTAAGTTTTTTTTTTTTTTATATACAGGGTGTTTGGCAGAACGTTGAACATACGAAAATGGTGGGTAGGTGGGGTCATCTGCTACTTACTCAGCCCTAATTTATTTGGCCCTGGCCGACTGGGTATTTAAAAAAAAAAAAAAGAGTTTTTTTCTTGTTTCACCACTTTCCTAACTTTAAAGTGTATTTTTTTTATTAAAAATGGGCAATAAAACAGGCAATTTTTTTTTTTTTTAATCTTTGATGTTGGCAGATTCTTATAAAATTATTGCTTTGTTCAGATGTTAGCTAGAAAAAAAGTTATGAGTCCTCAAACTTACAGAAAGATGTAAAAAATACTTGAATGTTAATTTCAACTTGCATTTAAAAAAAAACAAAAAATGATTGAGGAGTTCCAATTCTAGCAAAACATCCCTAGTGTGTGAGCTTTCTAATGGTATGTAATTTGCTTTTATAAAAAAAAAACTTTAAGAGTTATTTCATAATTTTATCAAGTAGGAAATTTTTGACTAAACTCTACCTTTACGGAAAGTTAAATGTTTTGCGAAATTTAATACTGCAAAGTTGGTAAAAATTAAATGATCGATTGAAATTATGCTGTACCAGTTAGGTGCGTTAATGAAACAATTAAATAATTTATTTAAATAATAAATCATAGATGTTCAAATTGACGCCCTTCATTCGCAATACAGGTGCGGCATCTACGTCTGATTTCTACAGTTGTTGTGCGCAGCAGCATCTCCTGTCGCATAACTTCGAAAGCAGCATTAATTCGATTTATCAAATCTTCCGGACTTTCTACTTCTGTAGTGTAAACTAGTTCCTTTGCCCTTCCCCACACGTGAAAATCGAGCGGAGTGAGGTCGGGCGATCGCGGAGGCCAGGGAATTGGTCCTCCCCTGCCAATCCACGAATTTGGGAAACAATTATCCAAATGCTCACGTACAACTAGACTAAAGTGAGCTGGGCAACCATCGTGTTGAAAGACAATAGGCCTGTTTATGTCTACTTGGAACACTTCTTCCACTAATGGTGGTAAATCATTTATCAAAAAATCCAAGTAGTTGTTCGCGTTGATGTTGTCGGGCAAATAATGAGGCCCTATTAGCTTATCGCCAATCACTCCTGCCCAAACATTCACACTGAATCTCCTCTGGAAGCCTCTTTGTCTCTTCACGTGTGGGTTTTGATTTTTAAGTGCCCAATGGTGAATATTGTGATAATTGACAATCCCTTCTTTGTCAAATTTGGACTCGTCTGTCCACAAAATACTTTTTAAAAAGTTAACGTCGTCCACATCGGTATGCAGTAAATGGCGACAAAATTGCACACGTCTCCCAAAATCACTGTCATCGAGACCTAGAACAAACAAAACATGTCTAAGAATTGATTTCAATACTGAATCTTTTCTTCCTCCGAGTTCAAACTCTACAATTATCCAAATTTTTCATCTTCAATTTTTAAGTACACTAATTGGCTTTATGGCTTAGCCATAAAGACGTAAGACCAAATTCACAAAAGGGCGTGCGACTTTCCAATTTTGTTCTAAAAAGGACCCATAAGTGCTGGCAAGTTTACCTACGCTGACCACCTGCGCAAACCGAATCCGAAATCCGAATCCTGTAAGCGCTGGCCGCCTGATTGTTACGTGAATGCGGCCGAATAGGAATAGTTTATTGAATTTAATTTGAAATTAGAATTGAATGCGCTAAAAACAACATGAGGCAAAACAACTAATAAAGAAAGTGACGAAATCAAGGTTAAATGGAACGATCAATTGAACTGTCTCATAATTTACTACATTCCACAAAATCGTATCAGATGCAGTGCATAAACGGCTTAATCTTACCTTGCACTGGAGTGTAGTGAAAAGCATGTCTACCATCTTGCCGGAGAACAGACCACACTTTCCATATGCTTAAGCCAAGTATTGAAGCTATCTGTCTAATGCTTTTGGTAGGATCCGCGTCAAACTCGGCAAGAACTTGTTCGTCAATGGTAGCATCGGGTCGTGCTGCGTTCACTCGTGGTTCTTGTAAGTTCAGGTTACCGGTTTGTCGTAAACGTCGGTAAGTACTCGCAAACGTCTGATGACTGGGTACTCGGCGGTTGGGATAACGCTCTTGATAAATTCTTCGCGCTTCACGCGAATTTGTATTAGCGCTTCCATACGCTAACAACATGTCCGCGTATTCCTCACTGGTAAAAGCAGCCATTTCTTTACCAATAACAACAGGTAACAGTAATAACAAAAAACTTAACAAACTTAAACTTAAACTTAACTAGTGATAACAATAAAAGAAAACGAAGTGAACAAAAACAAACGTAAGCGTAACGGGCACGTGAGATCGCAGAGGCAGTTAAGTCTCGACTGAATAAAAGAAAAGAATTCATTCTGAGGCGTCACGGTGCCACGAGAGCGAAAGAGAGCAAAAATACGCTATGACTGCGCAAGAGTGAAACAAAATTTCTACCTGCTTTGTGTAACCATCTCAAGGGAATAGTGAATGTCAATTTGCACCACTGCTACTGGCAAGCCGTCGATCCATAATTTTTACCAACTTTGCAGTATTAAATTTCGCAAAACATTTAACTTTCCGTAAAGGTAGAGTTTCGTCAAAAATTTCCTGCTTGATAAAATTATGAAATAACTCTTAAAGTTTTTTTTTTATAAAAGCAAATTACATACCATTAGAAAGCTCACACACTAGGGATGTTTTGCTAGAATTGGAACTCCTCAATCATTTTTTGTTTTTTTTTAAATGCAAGTTGAAATTAACATTCAAGTATTTTTTACATCTTTCTGTAAGTTTGAGGACTCATAACTTTTTTTCTAGCTAACATCTGAACAAAGCAATAATTTTATAAGAATCTGCCAACATCAAAGATTAAAAAAAAAAAATTGCCTGTTTTATTGCCCATTTTTAATAAAAAAAATACACTTTAAAGTTAGGAAAGTGGTGAAACACGAAAAAAACTTTTTTTTTTTTTTTTTAAATACCCAGTCGGCCAGGGCCAAATAAATTAGGGCTGAGTAAGTAGCAGATGACCCCACCTACCCACCATTTTCGTATGTTCAACGTTCTGCCAAACACCCTGTATATTATAATTAAATGAGCATTATGAGTCGTGCACTTTTGGATTTTCCAAATTTTTTCATCTTATTTCGGGTTTAGTTATACATATCCAATATATTTTCAGAAAGTAGTTTTTAAGACCTTTTATTAGATACCAAACAATATAATTTTTTTTCCTCGGTAACACTTCATATCCGCTATTAGCTGCCGTGTTGAATTTTATGTGACGTCATGTAGCATATAACCCGCGGGACATCATGACGCTTCCAACGCTATCTAGTTTGTCCAAAAATGACGAGGAGTTATGAGGAAACAATGTATACCAATGTATATAGCCTGTTAAAATCAATACCATCCTTTGGTTTTGCCGTAGTCGGGTAAGAACTCACCTTTTTTCACAATTCAAATGCGACTCCATTCATTTTTTGTGCTCTACCACCCGTAGTGACTATTTGACATACTGAAGTATTTTTGACGTATTTCAAA
The DNA here is from genome assembly GCA_916610205.1 of Griposia aprilina. Taxonomy (NCBI): domain Eukaryota; kingdom Metazoa; phylum Arthropoda; class Insecta; order Lepidoptera; family Noctuidae; genus Griposia; species Griposia aprilina. Next base: position 6,596,695 of record OU744306.1, read on the forward strand.
CTTAAAAACGAATCATTTATTTTAGCCTATTTCTTTATGTAAACGATTATTATAAGTTGTAGGTACGAGTATAAAAACAGACGTTCTTCTCTAGAAAATAGAATATTACTTTGCAAGGCAAGAACAGATTGTTGGTGGTAATGCTTTAGTGAAGGTGGTGAATTTGACTCACTATTATCATCATCTTATTGCTATTGAATTTGTTAATTGATTGCCCTGTGCAGACAACATATACTCCTAACGTTGAGGGTACTGTTCAGTTTTGGTTTTTTATTTCTTTCCATTTTCATAAATAATTTAAATGTCGTCACGAAATAATAATAGAAAACGAATTTTATATTGTGCACAGTTACAAGAATACACACACACAGAGTCTATATACCTATTCAACACTAATTGTATTAATTAATTACCTTGACTTGCTTAGCTACTAACATTTTCTGTAAACACAATTATTTAAATCACGTAAATTAGATCGCACCGATTTGCAAAAAAGTGACATAGATTCATCCTCAATCAGCCCCACGGGGCTACTGATTTATGAACGAACCAGAGTGATGACATTGCTTTTGATAGGCAAAAGAAGGGATAGCGATAATGTGTGTATGCTCGGAATAAAATAACGTATGTGCCAAAACGAAACCCCGTCTTTTTTTTTAATAAAAAGTATTATTAAAATAAAAACTGCTTTAATTAAACTTTAATTCGATTATTCTCTATGTTTTATAGTAAACTCCAATGAATAACTAATAAGCGTTATGCCTTAATACTCAAAAAAAACATAAATATGGATAGAACTTTGCATTTTTTTTTGTATCGAGAAAATGTCATTGTTTCGTGTATTCCTTTTATAGGATGCTAGGAAATATAGTCATAAAACATACACAAAATTGTCAAATACCTATTTCATATACTCAAAAAGGTACACTGACAAGAAAAGCACACTTTTTCAATATATCACCTTAAGGCAAAAAATTCAAACAAAAATGTACTTATCACTAACGACTTAAGGCATAATTCTCTAATATGGTGTAACACACCAGTCCATCCAACATTTTTTTCTTATTTAAATAATATAATCATTATCCGTCCTATTTTTCGTCTCTTCCTCTCTTGACCTTTTTGTAAGCAAAACTAAATAGACCTGAAACACTTTTAAATTAAAACCCAACACTGAAAAAAAAGGTTGAACCCAAAGAAATTATGTTTTACAATTAAAAACACCTAGTATAGTGTGTTTAGTGAAATAACATTCAAACAGGACGGACAAACGAACCAAACGAAGTAACGGGAGATTAAAAAAGTAAATTAATGCAAACAGTGATTTGTGTTTCAAGTTATGCCACAGAGTAGGTTCTAACAGTTGGAAAATCTAGTTTTCTTTTTGAGTTTCGTTTATAGTTGTTTTTTGTAACTATTTATAACAAAATAACATCATGGCAGAGGTGTACTTATAGTACACCCATATTTCGCCAGTTATGTTTTAAGTCCCATGTAACAGGGTGCGAGCCTATTGCCATCAACCGGGCATAAATCCAGACTCCGAGGTGCTACTGAAAATTTCCTGATGAAAAAACCCTCAATACCACTTTGCCCTGTCTGGGAACCGAACCCAGGGTCTCATGCTCAGCTGTAGTGCTAGCGACCACTATACTAACGAGGCAGTCGAAGGAGGATATTTGCGAAATTTTGTGAATTTATTGCTGCTGACAACTCACTTTTATAAAAATATGCGCTTTTATAATTTCTAACGTGACGATATTATCGTTGACGTCCACGGCATCACGATAGTATAGAAAAGTAAAATAATATATGGAAATAATATTAACACGTTTTTGAATTTCCGTCCACGATAAAGTTACAACGTGCCCGTATTTCCATACATTTTATGGACGTGGACGTAAGCGAAAAAATCGTCACGCTAGAAATAATAAAAGCACATATTGGTACTTTATAAATATTTCTTGTTTGACGAACTGCGCAAAATCATTCTGTGGCATTACTATTATCCTTATCCTAAACAAACGCACGCAGAGTGAACAGAAAATACAAACGAGATAAATCAACATGTCTGTCTATACGTAAGCGTAAAAATGGGAGAGCCAATCAAAAATGTTTATTCGATTTGATCAACTGTTTGTACCGTTTGTAATTTTTGCTCGTTTAGTTAAGCCACGTAGTTTTTAATCAAAGGTTTGAAATTCAAATATGAAATTTTCTTCGAGTGTGAAGCGAAGTAAATACTTTTTTGAGAGTCCTCGTTTGTGTACGGGCTCGGTTGGAACTGGGGTTTGTCTTGTTTGAACATAATTTATTTGAAAATGGAACGAGTTTTTGGTTAATTAACGAAATTCTGTTTGGCACTCTGTAATGATCTAAATATTATATTAAAGCATTACTTCTGCTACTGGGTTGTAAGCAATGAAATACATTTTAACGCTTATCATTGCCTTTAGTTTATGATACCTAATTTACGTAATCAGACTGATAAAACTGTGTTAATCTAACTGTTCTACACACACACATAGGGCCAAATACTAATGCCACAGAAAAGAGTAAAAAAAATTGTAACCCATCCTGAACTTAGCTTAACAGAAAAATATTTACTGAGTCAGCCTACTTGGTGCCTGCAAGCTGTTAGGCAAGACTAAGAGAAGCGTTTTATTTTATTGAAGCACAAGCAGCTATGAACTAGCAAGCTGTCGTAAAAGTGCACACCTGCATTTTGATACAATTTCCACTCGATCTGACAAATGCTGCTAATGCAGTTTGTTGTTTTCTATTTGTATTGAACTTTACGGTGTTTATTATAGTACTGTGGGAGTCCTACGTGTGCCTAACAATAATTGGAGGATCGTAGAGGTAAAGCAATACACGCAGTACTCCTTAGAACGTAAATATATTTTATCAAGGAATTATACACCGGCAGGCCCTAGCTCTGCCTGTCTACCAATTAAACAAACTATCATCACTCTTCCTATAAATCTTATTTTAAACTCGCTCGAGGCAAACCAACGATAATATATATCCAGCCAGTCAACATAAGGTTGACACATGTAGACAACCTCTACAGTACATACCTATATTTTCTAATAAAAAAAAAGGGAAATAAAAAATAATAATAAAAAGGGATCCGGATATAAATCCGGATCCCTTTTTATTATAAGGGAAGCTAAATTCATTTCAGTGCATAAAACTTTGTTGAAAGACAAAATAAATAAATTTTATCTAATCAATATCAAAAGTCATTTATTCAAACTAGGCTGAAAATCAGCACTTACTGAACGTCAAAATTAGATTAGACAGTCCTCCAAAACGCCCGCCCTTCACCACTTTCTAGTGCTTTACCTGGGAAGAACTGGTGCAACAAACTCCCCAGCAGAACAGCTATCTGTTCAGTTAGAAGAACTAAGATTATATAAAATAGTAGGTAAGTAATTAACATTACGAAACAAAAACATTAAATTACATAATTTGCCTTAGGTCAGCTAGCATACGCCAATATAGCAAGAAAAACATTGAAAAATATACTCGAGCAGAAATAAATAATAAAAACGTAAACAGAACTTAATACCTAAATAAAAGCCTCCAGGCATAAAGTGCGTGCCCGCTTTCATAATACACAATGCTGTATTTTCTTTATAAAGCTGTAACTTGAAGTCACAAATGATAAACTAGGACCTTCGAAGTATTACAAATAAAGAGTTAATTACCAATAGCATTGTAATAGCAGGACTACCTGTCACCACAGGCAGCACCCGTTCACGAGCATAACGCAAAGATCAGCCATTATCCCCCTCGCCATATTTGAGGGAAGGAGGCAACCCGACCCCCGACGCTACCGCAAGCACATCTTCAGTTACATCTAAAGGAGCATGACGAACTTGCTGCCGGTTGCTCTGGCAAGAATAATATGATCAATAAATTGTCGAGGTCGCGCGCTAGCTAAGCACATATTGCAATACAATTCATTAAAAAATCTTTGAAATAAGTAGATTATGTTAATAATAAATTAAACAAAATTGTCTTATACCTACTTTAGTGTAGTTTTTTCTGATAACCAGGAAAAAAAGTGTTTTTTTTATAATTTTGACGATATTCCAATTTTGCGTTTTAAAGTAGGTATTAAAAAAAAAAAAGGTACCAGAAAATTGTACGAAAAGCACCTTGCACAGCAATTCTCAAACTAGGAACACTTTAACTTGAGAGAAACCAAGCGCTTAGGAAACATGCCAAAACACTTCCCCATTTTCACGAAACGCAATCATATGCGGCACAATATGAAAAATGCCGATATCGAAGACACCAATGGGGGAATTGAATCGGATATCAGTGGAAAATTTCATATTTATGCAAACTGTACCGGTTGCACCTCGCGATACGAAATCCACGATATTGAAAACTTTATGCCTTGAATTGCATATGATGTTAGCTTTATGCGACGAATATATTTGCTTTCTTATTTGTACTGCGTATGAGATTTTATGAAAAATAGTCTAGGATTCAGGGATTGAAAAGGCTCCTAAAATACCAGTATTTAGGGGGTCCGTTACTAGAACCCAAACCGGAACAGGAACCTTTAAGAACCTTTATTTTACCAGCTCTTCTTCATAATGAGTCCGAACGAGTACATACGATGCCGCTCAATGCAAGACGAAGCTTGGTACAATAGCGGCGAGGTACGGGCGGCCGCTGGTGGGTGAAGAGGTTGGAGTTTTTGTGAGAGGCGAGAGGGAAGCTTTTGTTTTGGTAGATCATGTGGTAGTTCTTTCTTAGAGAACCTGTAAATCGGACGGTACGGAACCAGTACATTGGAACCTTTATTTGGAAACGGTACTTTGGAACCAGAACCTAACCGGTATCTGATCCGGAACCGGACCGAAACGAAGAACCGAAATGAAGAACCAGAATCCAAATTCGTATCGGTTTTTAGCCCCTGCTGGGATTAGATTGGATTTCTATCGAATTCTTTTTCTTATTTCAGTATGATTTATTCCGTGTATTCTTCATCTTCAACACAAGCAGTACTTCCCCCCTGCCAGTATACCTGTTATATCAGCAATAGTCAACTGTTCCAGGGCTACTGAATGAGGTCCTGGGTTTGATTCCCGGGTCGAGCAAAGTGTTTTTGGGTTTTTCGATCTGGAATTTCTCCGTAGCAGTAGCCCGGAATCTGGAGTTGTGCCCGGTTGATGGCAATAGGCTCGCCCCCTATTACATCAGACTTAAACATAACTGGCGAAATCGTGTGTGTACTCTAGATGCACCTTTGACTAACCCTGCGGGAAATAAATGCGTCATATTATGTTATGTTAGTCAACTAAGACAAATCACATCGCTAGTATATTAATTCACCCCACCCCAACATTGTCCGCATTAAATATATCATGTTGTTATCACATATAATAAATTTTATTAATTTTATTGTGAATAAAAATTGGTTGATGAAGGTGCGGTAACGCATGTTTCAGCGGTCATCATGAATTGTGGTCGACATCATTTTTGCCAATGTTAAAACTTTTTATTGACGCAGGGATTTTTGGTCGTAATGGCATGTTTTTTTACTTACTATTTATAAACATCTACTCTGAGTTTGTTTGTCGTGCTTACACGCCTTAATTTATCGATGTTTATATAGTACCTTCCTTCCTCGCTTTTTAAGTTTGAAAATGTAGGTTTGTAATTTATGCAATAACATTTACAAGAACCCACTGGCTTAATAAGTGTGGTTTAAAAACCTACCATTTTAACGATAGAATGAAGAATACATTCCCTATTACAATTCAAGTCAAAGGCCTAGGTACAATTTGGAGATACTCGAACAATTTCCTCCCTTTTTCTGTTCACCATGTAATTCGTAATTGAATAAAGAGTACGTCCCGTTTCGAGAGGGCTCACAGGGGTTAATGCTCGAATGTATAAATTGGGTACATTTTGGGGAAGTCAAGTTCATGGTGAAAATACTGACAAAAAAAGTAGCTTGCTCTTTTTATTAACTTTGTTCTGTGATAATCAACCAAGCAATACTTATTGCCACACCATTCAATGGTGTGGCCATTAGGAGATCCGTATTCAACAATATCTGCATTTGTAAAGAGATATGAGGAACAGGATGTAAAGTTCACTCGTCCTCTATAGAAAAGGGAGTATCCTCCTACCAGACTGGTTTTGTGCCCGGTAAACTTTGCTTGCGCGATGCAGGATTTTGCGTGACGTCAGTGTTATGTGCAATTCGTAAGTGGCGTTGTAGATGTCACACATGCATGTTGCATTTTTAAATCTATGCTCGATTTTTGACAATCGTAATTTTCCCTCGTTATGCTGCATTTTGACGATCAATAAGATGATGTGTCTGAGCTTCTCGATTACAAAAATTTGCTTACAAAAATACGGCGTCGATCTTCTGTTACTGTTGCTAACGCTACGGTTTCCTAGAAGAGCAGAGTCGCCATATTACAGCCGCAGTGACGCCTGTCATGAAAGTGATGGCACCGGGGTTTGGCTTTACGATGACAAAAAATACTGTCTAGCAAAACACACCAACTTACTTTCATAAATAACGTATCAGTGACGTCATTCGCTGTTATATCGCAGACGGTATGTGGCGACCACCGCTCTTCTGGGAAACTATAGTTTAACGCTTTTACTTGATTTTGTTTAATCATATGTTGCACCTTCGGTAGGACAAGGGCATAACCGAAAATGTCATAAGTATGCCAAAATGCTTTAAAAAGTCACTTTTGTCAAGTCAAATCAAATCAAATCAAAATATTTTATTTCACATAAACCAATATGGGCACTTATGAAACGTCAGAAGCTAGGTGCACGGTTCCAATTGGTTGTTTCCTATGGAGAAGAGCCGGCAAGACACTCCACGGTTACTCTTTTAAAAATAAGAGGCTTTTACAATGTTTCAAATTACAGTGTAGGCCTGTGTGTTATATGGGAGGACAGTGTAGGCCTGTCAACAAGTAACAGATACTCAACAAAATATAAAACGGTCTACAAATCTACAGTCTACCAGTTAGGCCTACAACGTTCACATTCACAAAATATAGAAGAATCTATATAAAAATAAAAGCCTATTTAAACCAAATGACATGATTGCCATTACAACTGTAACATATCTGAATTAGAATCCTGTCTACAAAAGCCATAAGTAAAGAGTTGAAATAAGAACTAGAGGTATATAATGTCAAATAATGAGAAGATCATGTCAAAGAAGAAAGTAAAAAAAACAAAGATACTTTTTTTTTTTAATGAACTTCGTAACGTGGGAGCAGTTAATAGACATTTACATAGTGATGCCGTTAATGAGGTACCAGGGAAGCCACATGTGCAGGAGGAATTATTGCCAAACTTCCTTGTCTTCAACGTAGTCTTTAATGTTATAAATTTTTGACAAGGATACGTTTGATGTGGGTTTTGAACTTTCCATCGCTAAGTTCTGTAACTGAATTTGGCAACAAGAGATACAAAGACCCGTATCAATATCAGCTTAATCCCGCCAGGTGGCAACAGTGCCTTCGTCATATTAGTGCATTTTTTTGACTATCTTGACACAACAAGACCTTAAAATGACTCTCCTATAAAATCACTAAAGTGCAGTTATTTATGCCCTTATCCTACCCGAGGCGCGATGGGTCGATCGCCAGAAATCGAGCAAATCTGAAGGCACCTTAAGTATTTAATAGTGTGAGCATGAATGATATCGCGAACAATGAAGTTTACACCTTTTTTTCCGGAACTAACAAACGAAACCACGAAAGAACAAAAAGGGACCTAATATTCAAACGGGAGTTAAATTCCTTTCTGATGTTTCATACCATACCTACATTGCAAATTAAGGGGTTCGGTTACATCTGTGGTAAAATGGCTATTTTATCCGTTTTAAAGGAAGTTAAAGTGTTAATTAAAAAAGGTAACAGCAGAATCTGAAGCCCGCTAAAACATTGGACTGAGAAGTAACTGTTTCTCATCAAATCCGATCCTACTATCTATATTATTATATCTATATATATATAAATGAATCCCTATTCCCCTTGGTCACGCCATCACGCGTGAACGGCTGGACCGATTTCACATTTTTTTTTTTTGTTGTGTGCGTTATTGTCAGGAGAAGGATTTTATGAAATAAAAAAATAAGGAAGTTGATCGGAACGTTACAAAATTTAAGAAAACTCAATGCCAATATTAATTTTACATAACTGTCAGTTTTTTAAAATAACTGTCAGTGATTGACAGAATGCGCGCGGCAAATATCGTCTATCACAGATGGATCGGTTGATAAATGAGTCGATAGTTTTATTTTTAGTCAATAGTCAAAACTAAAACTAAACGACATATGACATTCATAGTTAAGGCAGGACAACGTTTGTCGGGACAGCTTGTAATAATATAAATGTGAAAGTTTGTGAGGATGGATGGATGGATGGATAGATTTGTTACTCTTTCACACAAAACTACTGAACGGATTTGGATGAAATTTGAAATACGGATAGTTTATAACCTGGATTAACATATAGAATACTTTTTATCCCGGTAGAACGTTCCCCGGGATAATTTCCGACCTCCACCCGGGCGAAGCCGCGGGCGAAAGCTAGTATAAAAATAATGTACTACTTAAGTATTTTATTCGTCATAATTAATTATTACGGACTGATCCTGTTCTAAGTATATTATTGTAACATTTCTTAATATAATATCTAGGTCAAGTAGATGGGACATTTCTGACCATCAGCGTTATTATTTTTCTGAACGAAGATGTTTTTACTCATGGGACATATCGACCTTTTTATTTGCATTGTACTTGGACTGTCGTGCAAAAATATTGGCTGCTTATATTATTTTGAAAGTTCCTAAGACAGATTTTTCGAAAAATATTTTTCCTTTATCATATTTTCGTGGATAATAATGACAATCAAAACTCTTATTAAAGCGTAAAGTTGGTAATAAGGTAAAGTTAAGATTGTCTTACAGAACATAAATTGCATTATTATGTTTTCTCCAAGTTAAAATTTTTCTCCTGCTATTTTCGGATTCCGTACCTATTGTTTACTTTCCCAAATAACTTTGAGAGTACCGTTTTTTTTTACAAAGAAATCTATCGAAATGAAATATAAGTTTTAACAGCGAAAGATAAAGGGAAGATTTGTTTGGAAACTGGAGCTGTTCGGAATTTTGAGTTTCTATAAGCGTAACTTCGAAAATTCCAAATAAATGATTATTTGCTTCATATTGCTTTGATTTCTCCTTTCGAAGATATGTGCTATCACAAGAAATTGTAAAGTTCAACTTAATGATTGCTTCCCATAGCAGATACCTTCGAAAGCGGAAACTCCAAATATAAAAAAAAGGATTTTTAATCGGGAAATACTTATATTATTTTCTAAAAACTTATTGACCTTCTAATGATGGACACAATTTTAAATTAATGAACCTCGAAATCCTTTTTGCGGTGTTAAATGATGCACACCTTTTTTTATAAACGAACTTCTTTTTAGCCTTTTCTCACAAAAACTTAGCTAGGATACCCCGACCTAACAGGTTAGACGAAGCAAAGCAAGCGATGCCGTGGCAGCGGCCGGCGACTGCTACATGTAAATTACTCACAGTTACATAACTATTTAGTATTTTTAGAACCCCATAATAAGAATGATTTCAGATTCCCAAAAAGAGGCGCAATCATATATTATTTAATAATAATATTTATAAGACAGCAAATTGGGAATTACTTAAGGTTCGATTAAACTAACCTTACTCTATTCTCTTCTGACTAGCCTAATTGTATTAAAAGCTGTGTTATTTGCTTAATATATTGTATTAAAACTCCTCAGAAATAGATAGAGTTTTCATTGCTCAAAAAAGGTGTATCCGCGCAATTTTTAATATGGAATGGTCTGATTCGTGTAGACCTATATTTAAGTCACATAACCTTTTGACTGTACACTGCTTATATATCTTTGAAGTTGCCAAGTTTCTGAGATCCAATCTTGCATTAGTTAAACGAAGGGATAAAACAAATAAAAGGACAGCTGCACATTTAGATTTCGAGATACCTGTTCCTAAGTTGCAACTCTTCCGCAAGAGTTGTGTCTACATGGCGCCCCTGATTTATAATGCTTTGCCGAAGTCAATTACCCCACTACCCTTCAAAAAATTTTGTTCGTCACTACGGAAGTGGCTGTTGCAGGAATGTTTTTACTCAATTCACGAGTTTTTTGTAAAATGTCCCTGTAAATTTTATACTCTTGATCTGGCATCAAAATACAGGCATCAGTAATTATTTTAAGTAATGTGATACTATGTTAAACTATTTGTTTTTTGTATTTAATGACATGGTATAAATGGCAGTGTGTGTAGTATATATAATATAATAATTGAAATAATGTTTAAAAATTAATTAAATGTACTTAGATAATGTAAATTGAAAATTAATGCACTTCAATGATTTTATCTAATTGTAAATTAATTTTGCACACCGTTAAAACGGTGAGACATGTAGCACTATAAAATTTTATGAACACCTTTGTAAACATACCATGTTTCTGGCAAATAAATATTCTATTCTATTCTAAAGATATCAAATATTGCTACCTAGTACTTATGATTTTGCAATCTCAATAACGTAATAGGGCCAAAAGATTCTTACTCCACTTTCGATTATAGATTCTAAGAAGGGGCTCTTTCATTTTAAAAAGAGGTTCAATCAAGGAGGTCTTGTGTAATCTTTTTTATCCATTCCTATAAATGGCAAAAACTTGTAAGTATTTCAAGTTTACTTAAAACAGCTTTCGGTATTTGAATAATCTGAAGCATTAGGTACCCTTTTGAAAAAGAAAAAGTAAGATAAAGGTAGCGTTACGTTTGTGTACATATACAATTTAAAGCCTACACAAGGAAAGTGGTAACACGAGACCTCGACTCTTGGGGATAATTCAGACTTGAATAAAATAAGTTAGGCACAGCAAGAATCTACTGAAACCGACATATCCACATTTTTATGTGGGTTGTCGGTAAAGTTGGCATTTTTTCTGCTCGAATCGTATCGTCACGTTTATAAAATGATTCTTGCGGAGGTAAAATATTATAAGGTAGTAACTGGATTGATTTAGATGGGGTGTGCCGGACGTAAATTTTTGTATCGCCAATTGTTGACCTGAAAACCAGTATATTACAGCCGATGCTGTTATTTTTGGTATTGAAATAATAATTGAAATTATTAAAAAAAAATTGTTGATTTATGCACATAAATATTTACAAGACTTAAACAAGAGGTATATAATAATTAGATTCTACCTGAACTAGGAATAAACCTGTACCTATCTCAGGTATCTCACTCAAGTGCTTATACATAAGTATTATCTAAGATTCCTTAAAAAAAAGAACTAACTAACCTGTCCGACTGACTATAAATGATTGCTAAATTCAAATTCAGAATAATTATTTGCTGCTTTTCTGCATCATACTAAGACATTTTTGCAGCCAGACTGGTCTTTCTTCCGTACTTTCACAATTAGAGAATTTCTTTGTCAACAGGCTAAATAGTTTTCCGCCATAGTTGATGTTATTTTCTACAATTAAAACATTACTCAATTTTAAGTCCAAGTTGAGCCAGAAGGATATACGCCTAGCAATTAAGCAACTCCTCGCATTCAGGTTAAATTGCTATTGTGTTTCAAGTGATTATGGCACTTTTCCGACCGTTTATTCTCATTATACCGGTGTCAGATTCTAGGCTAACGAGATTCAGCCGTAATTGTTTTGTGGGTGGGAGATGGGACTTCTGCTGATATCAGCCATGGCTAGCCAGCTGATGTTTAAAAATATAACCTGATTGTCAACCTTCAGGCTCACGTTGATAAACGTTACTAACTACGAGCTTTAGCTTAGATATGTTCTCATCTCTATCTTACTACGTACTTACAAGTACTTACAAGTAGGTTACTATAATTATGTAGTATTTGACGGTGAAGGTACGTCTCTCTCGTTATTATCAGCCATATTTTAACTACTGTGGGCGTACTATTGGAAGTGTTGGTTACTGCGCAATAGAAAAACCGTTTGCAGTTCAAATCAAATTATAACTACGAAAAAAATAATCACACTAGCTAATCACGCACTGTAGGTACACGACACAACTATACAGAACGCGCGACAGTTTCTAAACGTGTTCACAGCTTGAACACCACCGACCAACTCTGCTTTAACTCTGATCAAGCGTTATATTGTAGACTCTGTTGAGTGCCGCCTCGTGGCGCTGTTGTCTCTGTTAGTCAAATTCAAACGATTGATTTAACATATTTCCGATATATTCCTACAATAGCTAGACTATCGTGGTTTATGTATAATCTAAGGCATAGCAATCTCCATGAGATAAAATATAAAAGTTTATTCCGTTCAAAACAAACCTCGGGTTCTTAGACTGACTGAGCCAAGCGCCATTTTGACGAATGGGTTGTTCTGTCATTTGTCAAATTGTCCTAGGGGTAAAGTACTATGTACAGCCAAAGTTGAACTCGATGCTCAATTTTCTCGCATGCCAAATATTTTTCAGGCGCAAAATATTGTACCACCAGTTACTGATTGCAATTTTATTTGCGACCATGAGTGCGTTCATGTAAACTTCGATGGGTTTGCGTTCAATGAGCTTGTGAGAGAGTTATCAACTTCCGTCAGATTTATTTTTGGAATTCGTAAATTAGTCTGTAATTTCTTTATGTTTTGTGTTTTATTGTATTAAATTGAAAAAATCTATGCATATTTTAAACAATATACCTCAAATAAATTCGGAAAATGTACATTACTTAACTAACATAATTATATTATATATTTACGACAGATTCGAAAATAAGAATTCTGAAAAGGGTGATGACGATAAATGATTTTATTTCTATAATTATGTTCATACAAAGACGTCAAAAATAAAGTCTGTTTTAAATTCCAAACATACTCTTACCACCATGCACCATCACCAGACCACCATGCAGATGAGATGCATGATGAGAAGACCATGCAGATTAGTGTCTGAAATGGTCTTTTGAGGAAAGAACCACACAGATTTGAGTGGACCTGTCCAGTCAGTGCACCCATTTGTCAGTAACCGTGTAGCTCAACTCAGACTACGATCTGTATCTTTTCTTAAGCCCCATTTCCGTCATCTGTGTCAACAATACTAAATCATGCCAATTATAACATTTTTTATTTTTTTTTAGATACCTACTGTCTTACTCAAAAAGGAACTCCCTTTATCCCTTCTAAACAACAACGTTTATTTAACCATTGATAGACAACAAAAACAGAACAAAATCAGCAAATTTCATTTCATCAAAAATGTTTCCTTGAGTAAATGAAAAACGTAACAATCGTACGTAAGCTTATCTTTTCTGAATATTTAAGAGGCTTTAAAAAGGGTTGAGAATTCCCATAAAACGGGTTACATAAAAAGTAAACAATATAAAATGTTATTAATTAGTGTAAAACTGACTGTTAACAAATTGTGTGTGATGATAAAATGTTAATTATGTTAAAAGGCCTTTGTAAAAACTCAAGCCTTTTTCCTTTGAGAGAGAATAGAAAATTCTGAACGCAGCCTTTCCTAACATTTCATTTCGTTTCCAACTCGATAGACAGCTTTGCATATTATTACTATTTATTCAGTAGTACAATACGTACATTTATACATTTTAAGTTGGTGCCAACTTATACTCATTGGAGTTTTTAGTAATAGTTCACTTTCCTATTTTTATTTATCGTTATGATATTTTTAGGTATTATTTTTGCTTCATAATGTAAGTATAAAACAACTATGTACATCTCAGGCCATTGATATGAAGATTTTAACAAGAAAAGCTCTTAACCCAATGTCAACCACAAAATACTATTATGTAGGTACCCCTTTATTAATAAACGCGGAGTAAAGTTATGACAAAGTTAAACCTACAAAAATGTATGGTTAATCTGAAGCTAATACTGGCTGTCACTTTACTTCGCGTGTATTATTAATAAAGGGGTAAATGTAGAGATGTCATTTAATTTAATAAACTACGTAGAGATTTGAAATCCCTTAACAATTTTACGGAACTAATGGAAGGAGGTAGGATCTCATTTCTTTATTAAATCCGAACGAGTAAATAAACCCAATATGTAGGACGATTGGTAGGGTCACAGCGAAATAAGATTACACGTAATGAAGGAAGCGGAAATAAACATCGAAATGCTGGCATTAATAATTTGGTATATAAATAAATCACAAACAGGGCGCGATTTAGAGTTTAAGTTTTTGTTGAAAATGATGATGCAGTATATCCAAATTCAGGCCCAAGTCAATTTTTTTGTTGGCCAATCCTGGCAAAATAGTATGTCATATTTTTTTATGTACACATAGTAAATAACATAGAGATACGACATATCACATTTGAGTGCAATGTTTCTATGAATAAGCAGTACTTAAAAACATTTTTCCAGCAGACCTGCGAAAGGAGAAATGAAAAAGAAATGTTGTGTATGAGAAAAATATACCTAAGAATATGTGACGTGTTAAACTAAAATATTAAATATACCTACCTAAACATATAATGCAAAAAAATATGTGACATCAGCTACATATCCTAGATTATATAAATATATTATAGGTATATCCTATGGTATGGGTACCTAAATTAAATTTTCCGCTCAAAAAATATGATGAAAACGTATCTTTTATCCATAATTGACAAGTGGATTGATGGTCCTGGTACACCAGGACCATCAAATTGTCAAATTGTTGGGATATTAGACTCTTATAAGCGTCTGATATCCCAACAAAAATATATAACAGATATAGTTGTGGCGTTTTAGCAGGGCAATAGAGGTCATTGCCCTTTCAGTAATATCTCTTATTAGGAACCTAGACAATAAAATAATTATGGTTTTTAATTAGTAAAAAGTCTTGAGGATTACGATAGATATCGATTTAGGACATTAATGGGTTTTTATTTTCGTTTTTGATTACTTTACTAAGAGATATTATTGAACGGGCCGTGACCGCTATTGCCATACTTAAACGCCACAACTATTATACATAGGTTCAGGTAGATATTATTATATGTCAGTTACTTGACGTTAATCGAGGATGAGTACCGATACATTCACATTATGTCGACCTACTTAATTATTCAATCATTAATTCGTTACTCATCCAACGATGCTACACAAACGTAATTGCTATTAAATCAAGATCGAAACTCGCTGCCGAAATTTCTGGTGAAAAACATCGGCTTGCTGAAATTGTCTTTCACGAAATTAAGTCTTTTGTTTATTTTGTCGAACGCTATAATGAAGTATGAAAAATAAATCCCTTGTCAACAGTCTACCGTTAATATTGTGATGGAAGGGAGTAAACAAACAAAATGCTTAAAAGAAGCCTATTTTAACGGTTTAATCGTTCATGTATGTAATTTATATTTAATTAAGGTAGCGTAATACGTAATGTTAACGTAATTAATTAATGTATGAACGTAAACGAGGCAAAAGGAGTATGTAAGGATCGTAGCAGGTGGTGTTCTGTAGTTTCTGCCTACCCCCATGGGAATAAGGCGTGAGTTTTTTGTATGTATGTATGTTATAATTAATTAATAGAAACGACACGTTACAACGTTACAATATAGCAAAAGTAATCATAAAATTATATGGATTGAGTTGGTTTGTTTGATAAAGTTTTTTGGTAGGTGTTGCTCAGAGCTAAAAAAAGGTTTATTGCCTGGATACGCTATAACAAAATGGTGTGGGAAAAACCTTATATTTTAATATTA
This sequence comes from Griposia aprilina, assembly GCA_916610205.1. Lineage (NCBI taxonomy): Eukaryota > Metazoa > Arthropoda > Insecta > Lepidoptera > Noctuidae > Griposia > Griposia aprilina. Next base: position 6,612,486 of record OU744306.1, read on the forward strand.
TGTTCAATGTATTCATTCTCAGTAACTGATGATAACGTGTCTCACAGTTATCATCTTCATCATCTGCTTAGTATTTTCCTGTTGGGGTCGGCTCCCAGTCTTACCGGATGCAGCTGAATACCAGTACCTACATGGAGTGACTGCCTATCTGACCTCTACAACCCAGTTACTGCGTAACACGATACCCCTTGGTAAGACTGGTTTCAGACTTTTGGGCTTCTGACTACCCGTAACGCCTGTCAAAGAATCAGGAATGCTGTCGGGACCAATGGCTTAACTTGCTTTGCGAGGCACGAGGTCTTGGTTTTCGGTATATTAAGATGGTCACCCATCTACGAGCCGGCTTCGGTATCGTAGCTTAACCTGATCGATCACGCCATGTAAATTCATGAATGATTCATGATTTTTGTGTTGTTGTGTGGAAATTAATTTTCTTTCTTTCTTTCTTTTTTTCCATGTCACAGTGACATCAGATAAAATTCATATTAGAAAATAAGCCAGCAAACTTGATAATAATATAAGGTATAATTGATATTTAAATTATTATCAAGTTTGCTGAATTATTTTCTATGGTAAGCGGTGTAATATTTGCCCGAAAAAGCTAGCATACTACACTATTTTGCCAAGAAAAATCTACCTCAACGAAATATTTACTTCCGATGTTTTTAGAAAAATAGGCAGGCATAGCAGTATTTCTTTCTTCTTACCTGTTTCATTATTATTATCGTGGAATGAAAGAAAAACAGATTGTATTGATTATATTCCCTTGAAAAAGGTTTCTGTTGTTGGCTCCGGGATAAAGGTAGCAACTGTGAATGATTTGAGCTCTGAACTTTCAAACTGAATAAAGTATAAATGCCTGTATTTTATTTCGACGTAGGCTTGTTGGAATAATAAACCTACATTCTCAAAAAACACACGTGTTACTCTCAAAATAGACTACTTAGAAAATGGTTGAGCTGGGTGGTGCTGATCCACGCGTCATGTTCGTGAATGGGCGTCGCCGGTTGAGACTGGTCATCTCTTAACTACCACGGCTTATTTTAATCTTATATTTTGAATAGTTTACTATTTGTTTTACATTGTTCTAACGTATAGAAGCAACAAGAATAATGTACCCATAATTTCGTAATATCTTAATTTAAAAGAGTGTCCTTGGCATTTCTTGCTCGTTCTTCTACATATAGATCTACTTTTTGGAATGGGTGTAGTTTCAACTTCCTGACTAACTGACCGACTCTTTGTCAATTCAAAAGTGCCTGTTCATAGCTTAATTGAAATAAATGCTTTGAGTTTGAGTTTGAGAACCTGATAGACTTAGATTAGAAGATCTATTCTGTAAAACATTCACCGTAAAAACTTAGGTAAAGTGAGCTTGAAGTGTTGCCAGGCATTGACACTATTGACAGCTTACTTCACCTAAGGATCCACGGTGCGATTTTTATAGAATACTAATAAATAATAATTAATAATATTAATAATTATTAATAATAATAATTATTATTAATATTAATATTAATTATTATTATTAATAATATATTTTTTTACTGATAAATTAATTACGCAATGGCGGATGCTGTTCGTGCAGAACTGCTAATTATCCATTTTCGCTATCAGAATCGAATGCCGGAGGGTATTAAACTTACGAGCACAAAAAACCATTTCAGGCAATCTAAATTATATTTTCCTTAGTCTGATTTATAATTAAAAGGTTCTTGGCCTAGGGATAAATTCTTATTTATGAAAAATTTGGTCAAGCCTAAAAATCTTGAATGTCTAATGAAGCTTTCTATAAGTCTTTAGTATTTACCTGAATTATTAATTTTTACCCTACTTAGTGTTTCAAATGACTGTTATCAATATTAGAATCTATACAAATAATTAAAATGATTTCATCGAAAGTCCATTAACTTTAAGGTAATTTATTATTTACAGGATTAGGTAGAAGTCAAGGAAAACAAAAGCAAAGCACCAGTGGTATCAATTAAGATCAATTAACCTGCATACTATGCGTATGCCTACGCATGACTACGCTACGGAATTATCCTGTGGGGACACAGTGTCGATGCTAAAGATTTATTTATTGCCCAAAAGAAATGTCTACGAATAATATATCATATTAAACCAAGAGATAGCTGCAAACCTCACTTTATCAAGGAAAAAATCCTAACGTTACCCTCGATTTATATTCTAGAAATAGCCATATTTGTCAAAAAAAATATACAACTCTTTAATTTTGATAAGAATGAGCGCCGCAAAACTAAATTAATTCTACCAGTTCGTAGACTAGAGATGTATAGAAATAGCCCAGAATACCGAAGCATCCAAATATATAATAATTTACCTGAACATATAAGATCCACAAAAACACTTTGCGTATTTAAATTTAGACTTAAGTCATTACTTTTAGAGAAAAGTTATTATAATATTAAAGAGTTTATGGAAGATAAGCAGCTAAAATAAAGCACAAATGTTATGTAGGTATCTATGTATAAAATAATTTTATTAATGTTACTATATATTTCAAATTACTTTAATAATTATAAGTTAAATATATTATGTTATAAACAGTTGTAAGTATGTATTGGTAGTAATAATGAATGTTTTGATATTGTTAATAGTAGTAGGCATTGCAATATAATGTTAACTTTTAAGTTAGAATCTAGTAATAAGTTTTAAATGTAATAATACTTGCTGCGCCCCAACGGGGTCATCTACTCTTAAGTTTTAGCCTAGCCTGTAACTGAGTGTACATTATGCAAAATAAATAAATAAATAAGAAAAATACATATTCTACGACATTGAGTACTTTTCCACATTAAAAATTCAACCAAAGACGACAAAATGTATCGTTACTGGCACAGGGCTTATGGTTATTCTTCCTTCTGTAACTTTAATAGTGGACTTAAGGCGCGAAGCATTTTGAATTAATCAAGTTGAAGACGTGTGGATAGGAGTTTATAAGAAAGAAGAAAGTTTATTTGCCACAGTATTGAAAAACGGTTAAACAGAATTAAATACCAACATGAAAAAAAAAATACGCGTGGGTTCGGGAGATCCCCGTTAGGAACCAAGTTCCTTACGCTTTATATTCAACTGCCAATGATATTTGATATGGGAATTAAGTTTGAACGACGAAAATTTTTAAAAATGTCGCAGCCGCCCTATTGGATTTTCATTTTGACCTCACTATCATCTTCAGCACCTTTGAAAATCGTGAAAATTATCTATATATCTCTCTCTCTATCTCTTTCTATTATATATAATAAAAAATTGCATGGAGGGGGCATAACGCTTTTTCATTAAGTGGCGATTTCTACAATTTTCTAAAATTTTACTCCTACTGCAAGCTGCGTTAAAGTGCTTCGTTCCATAAATGTATGCAGGGTTGTAAGTCCCTAATAGGTACGGTCTATGTGAGCCTCACTGTTTTGCCAAATAGGTCGATTTAAAGCAATTATGGTAAACAGATGCTAGGCAAAGAAACAGATGGTAGGAAAATCTAGGAAAAAGGTCATGTGATGCCTTGTGATGCAAAACCTGTGTTTCCTATTCTCTTTATCCAAATTCATACACCTGCTTTCCCGATAATACCAGCCTATTAATGTCCCACTGCAGAGCAAAGGCTTCTTCTCATACAGAGATGGCACGAGCATTAATCAACATGGTTGCTCAAGATCGATTGGCGATTTCGGGTTTATATTTACTATAAGTCCAGTTTTCTTCACGCTGTTTGCCTTCACCAGTGTCAGTAATTTCCAAGTTAAACTTAGAAAGTAGATTGTCGTTATAAATCAGCTGAGTCAGCAGAATCAGCATCATGCTGAGTGGAAGCCTTCTTGTCACAGTCATGACCGTACAGCTGTCGACTATTTCAGTTTTGTGCTCGTGATTATAGAGATATTTTGTTTGTTTTTATTTTTTATTATTATCAGAGCTAATTATCTTTTTGTATGCACGTATTTCTGTGTCAAATAAACCTATTTTTCTTTCTTTCTTTCGTTCTATGGCCCAGTGGAATTGAAATCCGAGCAAGTAGGTACCAATGTGACTTTTTCAATGCATATGTACTTTCTTTCCCCGTAGAGATTAGGAAGACTTTTAAAGCTCTCCGAAACCAACACTTATGAATTGAATAAATAATTATCCAAGCTTCGTCCAATCAATACTTACTAACTATCTTCGTTTTGATTGGTATTCCTCGTGAGTTGTGTCGAGACTCTAGTCAGCGTAAAAGCAATTAGTAGAGAAAATAGTTTTTCCCGTATCGTGTATATGTGGCGAGAACGTTGTGTGAATGCGAATTGTACAACGTTTCTAATTAATGCTGCACATGTTGAAACTGCAGCCGTAGGGTATTGAAGATGGGGAATGTTGTTGATGTGGAAGAAAATGGTAATGCTCAAATTCAAATTAATTTATTGTTTCGTCCAAAGTCAGTTCTTAAAATTATTACGTAAAGGATTACTGTAAGATACCTATATGGTGTATAATATTCTAGTGTAATTCAAAATTTACTAAAACACTAGCGCTTCCCCCGCGACTTCGTCCGCGTGAAATTTCTTGTTCCCCCGATCCACCCCGTAGCATCGCATCGCGTGCTCGCGCTATTTCTTCGTTTTCGCTTAGCGTTATTTCTTACTTTTTTTTGTTTTCGCTCGGCTCCTAAGTGTCCAATGTTAGTGCTCAATGTTAAATAAACTATATCCTTCCTAGATAATTGGGCTATCAATTTTTTTAAATCTGATTTGTAGTTTCAGAGATGAGAACGTTCAAACAAACAAACTCTTTAGATTTATTATTAGTAGTAACTACTGATCTTCAAATTTCGGCCCCCACCCACCGCATCGTATCCCATCGCCCGCATCAACCGTCCCGTTTTCACTTAGCGTTCTTTCTGACTTTTTTTCTTAATGCTCGGCTTCTGAGGATCGCAGCTAATGATAAATAGCATATAACCTTTCTCGAGAATTGGGCTATCAAATGCAAAAATATTTTTTCTTATCCGACTGGTAGTTCCAGAGATTAAGCGCGTTCAAACAAACAAACAAACTCATCAGCTTTATTATTATTTAGTTAAAGATTACTTATTTTTTATTTATTAACATTTTAGAACATATTAGAACATTATTTATTATTACATTATTATTCATAGTAGATGGTTATTGTCCATTATCATGTATTAATACAATTGAGTCACATAGTCAAATTCGAACATTCTTTTCTTTTTTAAAAAAACGTTGCCCCACACTTGGAATCTCTCCTGTATTCATTTTCTCTTAATTTTTATAGTTATTCGTACAATAACCAGATGTTGCAGTATAAAAAAATATATGTTCGATATTAGGTTTTCTCATGAAAAATAACATTGCAAAGTTTTCAATGAAAACACCAAACATTCGAAGTACCGTAACTAGTCTATAACCATTTTATTGTGAAGCAAGAGAAATTAATTTTGATATTTCTGAAATCTGTATTAATAAACAATTTTAATTTGGTTCAGCTGTAATAAAATATTAAAATGAAGGTACAATTTTGCGAAAATTGAAAGACGTTTCGAAACATCCCTTATTCCCAGCGTAGCCGCGGCATAACAGGCTATTCGCATCACGATCTCACCTTGAGTAAGTTCGTCTTTCGTCTTATTTATGAAAAGTTGCCCGAACTGTTCGGTTTTAGGAGTGAACCTCTTAACTTCTTGAGACTGATTTACTGTTCTTAGAATAATTTCTGACAGCTCTTCAAGATTCTCGTTTAATAAGGCATCTTTCATAAAATTACTTTTCTATATTTTATTGCTGTTTTTTTTTACTTTTACATTAAACCCATCTTTGATCGCATCGAAACTAAAAAGAAGATGACTGAGAGATTTCTGAGAGACTGAGAAGATGAGAGAGAAGAAGAGAGACTTATAGTAGAAATCGGTAATAGTCGTCATTTCGTCCATAAAACTATTTAAATCATCTTTTGCAAACTCATCGCTTCCAAATACTTCTGTCATTACAATTCCATTAAAGTTATCATCCAACTACTTGCAAGGCATTCGACTTATTAAATTACAGAGTTGGAGAACAACCACTTAACAACATCCAACAGCAATTTACAAAACTAAGACTACATCAGTGCAGAAAATGACATGACTAAGAACGAGCGCAGTCCGATTAATTTGCATCTCATTTACAGAGCCTCCGTCGCCTGCGTCAAGCTGGAGCAAAATAGCAGCAAAATTAATGTACCCCACATTACGCGGTTTGTTTCCGACCGGTTTATTGCTACTTGCTTGCCAAGCACAGCTGCCAAGTCTCCAAAGTATAAGGGCTTGTATTAAATGTATTCGTATTTTATGCCTCTTGTAAAGAATGGAGAAAAATTGTCGTGTATAATTATGTCTACAGCCTTTATTTCCCTGGTGGTGTGTATAAGCCGAAAAACAATTTCAGACACATACGTAAGTACGAGTATCACCTTTGCTGTCTTGGCTACAAAAATATTAACCAGTTGCCTCCCGTGGGTGTCGTTGAAATGTGACTTACAAAAATATATCAGGGGTTCAGGCTGAATCCCGTTTTCCAGGTGTATGGATAGCTTCTATGCTTCTATCAGCTTATCTTTGAGACAGTACGATGACAGTGGTTTATAAATCATCGTAGAATCGTACACTACCCGTATACCAGTCTAATCTCATTAATCTCAATCTACTCTCAATCTCACTTTTTTTTTTAAATAACTTGTTATATTAATTCTTTAAATAACTAGTAAATAGTAAATCATTATACAACTAACTACTCGTATTTATATTAGGTAGTATTTATTTATTTATTAAATGAACTATGTGAAAATATTTACCTAATTTAATATGCTAACGGTCTTAAAATAATAAAATTTACAAGTATATAAAAAATGAGGGGAAATAATCAAAGGGCATGAAAAATTTCGTCCACATCGCTGTCAACATGAAAAGTGCCCAAAAGGCTGGCAGCATTGCCACATCGTATGGTAATGCTGTTTTTTGGCCTAAAAATTAGGTAAATCCAAACTGAAACTCGAAAGTATTTATTTCAATTACACCATTTACTCACATTACACATTTACATTTACTTTTGAATTGTCATAGTGTCGGTCAGTTTGTCAGAAAGTTGAAGCTAGTTGCCCATTCCAAAACGAGAAGAATGGGCAAGAAACTCCAAGGACACTCTTTTTAAATCAAGATATTACAAAATACTTGGGACATTATTCTTGTTGCTTCGATTTATGTGAGAAAAATGTTAAAAAAATATTAAGAATCAATTCAGAAATAAAAATAAGCCGTGGCAGCTAAGAGATGACCATGTCCCAACCGACGGCACTCGTTCACTAAACTAACAAAAGGATATGTATAGGTACTAATAGGTATTCAATTAAATAACTAACTAACTTAACTATACAAATATTATACAAAAACAAGAGGACACTTAGGTATCAAAGTACTTCTCCACTTCGTTGTCATCCGCAAACTAATTTGTGTTCTTTGCACCAGAAATTCATTCATGACTACGTATTCTTACGTCTCGTAGATAACTAGGAACATGCTCGTGAGGCAATCATACAAATTTCATCTTCGCCGAAAACTGTCACCTTTATAGATACTCCTGAAACGAAATGAAATAGCTCATTTTATTTATACCAGGAACTACTTTGCAAGTGTCTTTTTACTCATTTCATTCTTGCAACCGGTGTATATTTCATCGCCAGACGGGCATCCCAAATAAGTTTCTCAATTTCAAATTGTAAAAAACTTCTGAGACAAAGATAAAGGTTTTGAATATTCCAAGTTGGAGACTTGCAAAACACGAATCAAGATTGTCAAAAACTTGGAATAGAAACAAGCTGATGTATTGTCAAACTTATCAAAAAAATGCAAGAGGCTTTTTTTTCCACCTCCAACAAATATTCCATTAGGGAGATCTTTGAGTTGTTAGATTTGCGAGAAAATTACTTTTCAATATGAAAAGATTTTTGCAAATAAGTTCTATTTACCGACAGTCAAGTCTTTTTCTGACGTTTTCCTAATAGGCATTATTGATGTTATTTACGTCCATTAAATATTTTTCTGTAAAAGGATTATCAGGTACATCCCTGCCTCTGTGTATCGTCAAAAGGTTTATAATGAACTTATGGGTATACTTTATCATCGTAATATAACCTGATTTTGAAGCAGAGACAGCTGCGCTTCCCAGAAACCTACAGTGCTAAAAATAAATATTTTCTAACGGAGATCGTTTCTACCCATGCACGTTTAGATAGTATCGCTCTATCCTTGATTCACACTTATTTAAAAATATCTTTTATGACATCTCCGTTCAGTTTTACACCAGCATATAAATAAATTGAAAGTGCGTACAATAAAAATGGGTACTTCGTGACCAAAAGAACATCGTTTCGTAAAACCGTGTCGTTTGATTTTATAGCAGTGTCTACGATGGAACCATTGTCTTTGTTTTAGGATAACCCTTTTTATATCGTTCATCTTTTCAGAGTCCTTGTTATTTTCCGTTTGATCGTTCTATAAGATAGTTGGGTTAGTACCTAATTGAAGAACGTTATTAGGCTATAACTATGTGTGTCGAGTAAACCGAGAAAGTTAGTGTGCGCAAACTTGAAGAAGCCGAGTAGTGTCTTGGCAGTGCAGGGAAGTCTGTCTAAGGAACTAAATCTCGCAACTACGATGATTTTGTAGGTTTCTGCAGTTTTATGCTTACTATTGCTGTTTGTAAGCGTATCTGCAATACTGAATCTCACTCTAAAATTATTACCATCTTTTCTACGTCCAGTGATACCAATAGTTGGTATTTATTTATAGTGACAGAAATCCAAATCGAAACAAAAAAAAAAAACTTCTATCAATTTGCGATTTAGGCGAAACAACTTCATCTCTAACAAACCCGAAATTAAATTCAACGCAATTGCTACACACACAAATCCAGTAGCGCAAACAGAAAAACATGCAATTTTATTCGGAAATCGCTGAATTCGACGCCAGCGTTCCGGCGTTGACGCCGATAGAGTATTTATGGCTCAAAGTCGTTGCGATGCATTGGAACGATATATTTTAAATTATGGACCATGTTTCGAAGTTGAATTTGCATGATACAGAATACTTGGTTCAGTTTTCACATATAATGAAAAGAATTTCGAAGTACGAGGATATGTTTAAAGCTATTGCGTTGTCCTCAAAACTGACACATAATGAAGAATCAGAAAACGGATTGATTTTTTAAAAGTTTTAAATGTTATACCTTAGTCAAAGTCAAAGTCAAATCATTTATTTCAAGTAGGCTCATAAAAGGCACTTTTGAACGTCAAAACTTGCAAGAAAATTGAAGTGATTTTAGTTGCCCCTTCCAAAACGTAGTTTCGTACGGAAAAGAATGGGCAAGAAACTGCACCGTTACTCTATTAAAAATATTTTACAATATTATGTTACATTAATTACATAATTATATGTGAAGACGATGCACCTAGGTAGGCGCTATAGGTAAAAATAATGAATTATAACGCAATGACAGTTAAAATAATTATGTGATAGATACATGGTCATATACATGCTCACATATTTACAAATATTGAAAGTAATAGTGGTAAATCAAAGTGCACTTCTATCTGCTTACCACGCTTACGTTGGTTCGACACTGAGATATGGTATAATGTTTTGGGGGAATGCCACTGAGAGAGAAACTGTCTTCAAAGCTCAAAAGAAGTGTATCCGGGCAATATGTGCATTAAAACCCACAGATACTTGTAAACCACATTTCATAAATTTGAAAATATTGACATTCCCATCACTGTATATCTATGAACTAGCATTAGACATTAGAAATAATTTAAATAAATATGAAACGCTAAAAAGTACCAGGCTGGCCAGTACACTTCGAGCAATACGCCATAGAACGGCTATGTTTGACAAGAGTGCATTTTGTATGGGTCCTAGAATATATAATAAATTACCTAATAATATAAAAGAAGCAACGAATTTTATATCATTTAAAAGTAGGTTAAAGATTTATTTGATCAATAAAGCCTATTATAAAGTTAATGATTATTTAAATGACAAATGTAATTAATTTATAAATTAAGTAATGATAATAAAATTATATAAATAAATAAATAAATAATAAATAATTAATAAATGTAAATAAATACTCTAATATTAATATTTTTTTGTAGTTTAATGTTTGTTGTTGTTTTTAATTAATGTAGTAAATATTTTTAGCAACCGGCGCGGTGTGCTTGTACGTCCCTAATATATGAGCGTAAACAGGGCAAAGGTAGTATGTAAGGATCGGAGCAAGTGGCGATCTGTAGTTTTTGCCCACCCCCATGGGAGGTAGGCGTGAGTTTATGTATGTGTATATTTTTATTAATTAGGTATAATAGATATTTGCACACCTATTAAGGTAGGATATGGTTTAAAGGACTTTTGTCAATGTTATGTATCACCTCATGTACCTACCCATATTCAAGCAAATAAATGATTTGATTTGATTTGATTTGAATAATTTAGTGTACGAGTTACATAATTTAAAAATCAATGTCATAAAAATTATAAATTATACAATTAAATTAGCAATAAGTTTGATTTTGTCTAGACTTTAGGTTGTCGTATGGAGCAGGACCAGCATGTTTCCAAGCATTCTTATCTAGGATATAGTCCTCTAATTTATAATATTCTTGTTTACAAAGTGTACTGTTAATATGAGTATGACTTAACTTCAATACTCCTACGAACCCTGTATTGTTACATGTACCCATAAGCATATTGTTTTGCAATATGTATTACATTGCGCACTACGGTAAACAGCGATTCACACCAAAAATAAAAGTTTTTTCCAATATTTTTGTACAATGTTAGTTATTTAGTTTTATGAACAGAATACGTAGGTGAGGGCTTTGTGATGGGTCTATTTATACACCCTGTATTAGTTATTAAAAGTGTAAACACTCCAGACTGATTCCATAATTGTGTAGCATTTGATTCATATATACGAGTATCATCTGCTTAGGAACTCTTAGGAATAAAGTGAGCAGAAAACATTTTAAAATGGTATACTATGCGCTGATAGTTTACACTGAGGTATAGCATACAGTTTTGGGGGAAACAGCTACCATTAGAACTGGCATAGGGCATTCGTTCTCCAAAAAAGAGCGATCCGAACCACTGTCCGCATTTCTCAACGAGACAACTTTTTTTTTTTTTTTTTTGGGTGGGAAATCATCAAATGACCTCTCCCGCTCTGGACGGAGCGGAAGGGCGTGTCAGACTCTTACTGACTAAAACCCACCCGTGTTCCTTCAGTTGCCTGTGCGCCAGGGCCACGATAACTCTTTCGAACAATCCGCGAACCCGGCAGTCAACGAGACACCTGTCGACCATATTTTAAAGAACTTTGTATTCTCAGAGTATCTAGTCGTGTACTATCACACCCCCAAACATACTCAACACAACACACACACACACACACACACACTTAACACTTTCAAAAAATATGTATGCGACTACGAAACATGCTGGTAAAGGAAAAAACGCGCCAAAAGACTTATCATCCCGGCTTTTGAACTAGTTAAGCATAGTCCACAGTATACGGCAGTTAAAATCTATAGTCATAATTATATTAAAGAGGTAAAATTTGTTTGTGTGTAGGGTGTAATCTCTAGAACTACCAGTCGGATTTCAAAAATCTTGAGGAATGTTATAGGCTATTTAACTAAACGCTACGACCATTAGGAGCCGTGCAGAAAGAACGCTAAGCGAAAACGAAGTCATAGCTTGGGCGGGCGACACGATGCAATGGAGTGGGACGGGGGTGCAATAAATTTCACGCGGACGAAGTCGCGGTCAGAAGCTAGTATTTAATAAATGACCGCTTGAGTTCAAAGTATACTGTACACAGGCACATTCAAGGTAAAGGCTCAAGGCATTCCTGTTGGAAAGATGTCTCTGCTCATTATATAATAATTAGGCATGTATACGTAAGTCTTGTTGCTCTTAAAACTGACATGTCATTATTAATTTGTCTATGGTGTTAGATTGTGTTCCATGTTCATACGAATTTTATTTTTAACCGACGTCACAAAAAGGAGGAGGTGCTAACCTGTCTGTATGTTTTTTTTTTATGTTTGTTAGCTCAGAACTTTTATCTGGGTGAACCGATTTGGATGATTATTTTTTTATTTGATAGGTGGTGCTTCACATGTGGTCCCATTTAAATTTGATCAAGGTCCGACCAGTAGTTTTTGAGTTATACTGCATATTTTTTCCACTTAGTTTATATGGATGATGTGTTAATAACTTCCTGTCACTGTTATTTACACACCAAGAAGTGGTATACGAATTTGTGTGGTACCGCAGCTAAAAACGTTTTCACAAAAAAACAACCGACTTCCAAAAAAAAACACTAAAAGACGTGAAAAATAACTTTAATTTCGGAAGTCGGTGGCCAAAAACGAAAATACAAAACCAAAGACGCCGACTTCCGTAATTAAAGTTATTTTTCACGTCTTTTAGTTTTTTTTTTTAAAGTCGGTTGTTTTTTTGTAAAAAAGTTTTTTTAATTTTTGTTTTCTTTTAATTTGTTATTTTGTTTTTGACTTATTGTTTTTTCCATTTTATGTTAAAATAGCATTAAAAAAAAATCTAAATAATATTTTTCCTAATTTAAATTGAATTGCATGTATTACCTACATTTGATACAGTTGTTAATGTTAATGTTTAATACCGGATTTTAATCGAACGCAATGTGAATTATTATTGAATAAATAAATAAAATTGAATAGAACATAAACTGCTCCTGAAAATCCAAATCAAAACTAAATCAATCAAAAACATCTGTCGCCCTTGTCCGAAGTATCCTACAAGGTTCATGCCATTGTCGCCACAACATACCAATGAGATGGCCGCCATTATTATTCAGATGACGTGAGTTTGAAGATCATTTAAATGCTGCCAAGAAAGTTTAAATCTATGCTTATGTTTTATCCTTGAAAGAAATGAAAGTTCCAATCTAATCTGATTTATTTCCAAGTCCTTTTTCACGGTCACTACAATAATCTCCTTTATAATATAACGTTTTATTTGTCAGCTGGATCCGTTTCACTGACGCAAATATTCAGTGCGTTTATTGGCAAATATGCCATCAGTATTTTTGTTCCTAACATATTTGTAACTGTAAATTATTTTAGATAAATGTTGTTTGAAGTGTGTGATTGAAAATAACACTTATGTGGTTTGAAATGAGTCTAAAATATCTCGACAAATTGTCTGAAAAATGTGAAATTACTCTAGTATTCAGTGCGTATAGTATTGTTGTTGGACGATGTGTTAGCGCTCAATTTGTCCGTGTAGTCATCAATCATTTCGCGAAATTGTGCTGAATCATAGCTATTGTTTTGGTAAGCCCCAACTATTGTTGATATTTGATACTAAAGCCTTAAACAACTTGTCAAAACATACACATTATTATGATTAAACATGAAAAATAATGCTTTAGACGAATATACAGGGTGGAATTTTGTAATGCCACCTGGAGGGAAAGTACTCTTAATACTGCAGATAGAAAGTTTTACTCAAAGGAAACATTCCTTTATTTTTGAATAGAAAGCAAACTGCATTCAAAGATTTTCGAAAATTCTCTTCTCCCACACCCGGGAATCGAACCGGCTAAAATCTGAAAAAATTATACCCTGTACTTTTATTGCATCGATCGTTAGGGTCAATTATAAGGATGAAATCTCTCTAACAAACATGATAAATTAAATGAAAGTAAAACCAGGAAATCTGAAGTTACAAATTCAATGAGTCAAGTTAAACTCTTTAACTAACATCTATCTTTTGTAATGCAGACTCCTTTGCGACATACTCGTAGCTGCGTGTATGAGTTAATTTAAATATGGAATGTTAGATTAAAATTTGAAAATTAGATTGTCATAGTTGTTATTCACATTTGAATGTTTTTACAACTCATTTCACATTTTGTCTCACGGTGAAAATGGCTTATCAAGAACAGTTTGATTTAATGGAAGCTTATTTTTTAAATAACAAAAACGTGAATCTAGCTCTGCGGTGGTATGGAGAGAGATATCAAGACCGACAGGCACCAACTCGGTTCGTATTGAAAAGAATGGTAGAAAATTTAAAGAATACGGGTGGTTTCAAGAAGAGACGGCAAACTATTCAGCAAAACTATTTCGATTTTGAACTAGATGTTTTAACATACTTTGAATCATTTCCAAAGGCTTCAAGTAGAGATGCTGCCAATGAATTAGCAACAACCCACACTCGCGTACTTAAAGTGCTGAAAAAGTATAAGTATAAATGCTATCGTGAAGGTCGGTTGGTGCAAAAATTGCATATTGGGGATCGTGACAGACGATTACAATTTTGTGAAAACATGCTTGGAGAAATTGACCGAAACCCTAATTTTTTGAGTAACATTGTATGGTCTGACGAAACCAACTTCAGCAATAATGGCATGTACAATCGCCGCAATAACCATTATTGGTCTCGAGTGAATCCTGTTCGTGTTCATGAAACTAACAATCAAGTAAGATTTTCTTTCAACGTTTGGTGCGGAATTATGAGAAATAATGTAGTGTTAGTCGACGTGTACGAAGGTCATTTAAACACTGTCAAGTATATTGAAATACTGGATCTCTTAAGAAACGAGTTAAATGGTTTCCCCGAGGAAGAGCGAAACCAAATAATTCTACAGCAAGATGGTGCTCCAGCACATAACAGCAGAATCACTACTGCCTACATTAATAACCATTTTAATACCTGGATTGGTACAAACGGCACAATCAGATGGCCTGCGAGATCGCCAGATCTCACCCCATTAGATTTTTTTTTGTGGGGATATGTAAAAAATCAAATTTACATGAAATCTTATGCGAATGACAACGAGTTGAGAGTTGAAGTTCAGAATACGATTTATAATATTCACCACAACACTTTATTAAAGGTTACTAGAAATGAATTCGTTAAAAGAATAAATTTGTGTATCCAAGAGAATGGAGCCCATTTCGAGCAACTAATTAGTTAGTTTACCATTTTTTGTAAATAATTAAATTAATTTAAGATTTCCTGGTTTTCATTTAATTTATCATGTTTGTTAGAGAGATTTCATCCTTATAATTGACCCTAACGATCGATGCAATAAAAGTACAGGGTATAATTTTTTCAGATTTTAGCCGGTTTGATTCCCGGGTGTGGGAGAAGAGAATTTTCGAAAATCTTTGAATGCAGTTTGCTTTCTATTCAAAAATAAAGGAATGTTTCCTTTGAGTAAAACTTTCTATCTGCAGTATTAAGAGTACTTTCCCTCCAGGTGGCATTACAAAATTCCACCCTGTATATCTATGTTTTAGGGGTCGGAAAAGTATTTTTAAACGTATTTTGTACAAAACCAAACCGGTGAAATTGATAAACATAATCAAAGGACTGAGCGTTCGTCGAAACGAGTTTTTCACTTCAAACATTGCTTCCTTTAATTGTATCTTCAGTAAAGTTTTAGTTACCGGCACCAACGGCTTTGACATTCTTAATGAATGTATCTGAAAGGTAGAAAGACGGATTAAATGGAAATATCTATCTTTCGATTTGGTCAATAATTTTTCTGCTAAAATATCAGTAACATTTCACAATTCAAAGTTCAGTAAAAAGTTTGTTGCTGATAAAATTTTGGGTGGTATTCTTGATTCCTACCTACTAGTTAACAAAATATAATACTTAAACTCACGCATTCTTCCCATGGGGGTTGGCAGAAACTACAGAACGCCACCTGCTACGATTCTTACATACTCCGTTCGTTTACGTTCATACATACATCTGGGGCCTATTTAATAAACGTGTCAATCCGACAATTTTGTCAGTTTTTGACAAAAAAGTCGATTTGTCGCGATAGGTGCCGTTTAATAAATATGACAATTTATGTCCAAATGCGACAGGTAAATACTTACAAAATTGTCAAACTAAAAATCCGTTTAATAAAGGCGACAATTATATTAGATTTTACCTGCCGAGTCTCTAAGAAAAATTGTCTGACTTAATTGTCATAGTAAATGATAAATGTTACTTATTCGGACATATTTGTCACAATAGAATATCGAGGCATGCTTAAGAGAGAACATATTAAAAAAGAAAACAATTTTGCGTCTGTTTTTGACTTGAACTTCGTTTTTGTTTGCTATTTGAAATGGACGCCGAATTAATAATTTTATGCCTTACCTATCTATAAAAACAGAGCCGTTTTATTCGACAAAAGTGATAATTTAATTCACGAAATTAACACTACTACTGCTATCCGTCGACGACGTTAACACCATTTTTAAGATTATTCGTACTAATGTAACTGCCGAATTGCCTTGACATTTGGGTGAGGATGCCTGTCGAAAATTTCTGACAAGTCGACAAATATGTCCACCTGTTATGATAATTTAGTGTGTATTAAAACAAATTTGACAAGTTTTTCCGAATACATTGTCGCCTGTTAAGAGAAACTGATTATTAAACAGAAATATGTCATTTTGTCACGCCAAGTCGACATATTTGTAGATTTTCCACCGTGACAAATTTGTCAGTGATAAAATCTTTATTAAACAAAAAATTGTCAAATTGTCGGATTGTCACCTGTCGCCTGTCACCTGTCATTGTCGCGTTTATTAAATAGGCGCCTAGTCATACACGCACGCCGGTTGCGAGTACTACGCGCGCCGGTTGAGACTACTACGCACCTGACTTTTCTGAAGAACATAACCAATTATGTCTTTATACAATGTCCTTCTAGGCCAGCCCCCCTAGGCGTTTCCACTCACATCTGCCTTGTATATAATACCTTGTATGTAAATACCTTTTGTTAAGATATAAAAACCAATAACAAGCAAGTTCTATTTCCCTGCTAAACTACTGTCTTGATGTGTACTTATCCGGATAATATTTACAAAGTTGTAAGCAAATTGGATTTACTTAAACCGACTGAAAGTTAATCCTCTGGGTAAAAACAAAGTTATTCATTCAATAAACAGAAGTACTTACGTACTCAGTAAAATGTATATTTTACAGGACTCAAGTTATGATGAAACGTCAATAAATAGAACTGTGATGTGAAAATTACACAGTTTATTTTAATCATACATTTTGATAAGAACACCGGATGATTGAAGCACGTGTGGAGTCTTGGTTTAGATTAGTTTAGTTAAGTAAAATAAAACACAGTTTCCGATATTACTGTGTTAGGCGTGCTGTCGTTACGGCTGCTCGGATAAGACTGCGAGTGAGGCGCATCGCCCCATACTCCCTCCACCGCGCAACCTCCACCACAGCACGCATTACTTATTTGTTAAAAGTCACATCTCTTCTTTGCAAAATATAAAGAAACAATAATACAGTGATTTGCTTTTAGAATAAATCGCTGGCAATATTAACATATTTACTAATAATTCGTCACAATAAATATAGAAATCAGTTATAATGATGTATTCTTTTTGATCTAGTGTATTGTACACACATCTGGATATAGTAAGTTTGTGAATCATTGTCATTACAAATTTTGGCATCACCAGATTCTGATTGATGGACCCGTCCATTTACATTCTACTTTATCTATATCAATAATGTTTTTCCTGTACTATCGTCCTGTTATCATCCTGTACTTCCACATCACTACCTTTTTGTGTATTACTTACTGTATGAGATTAATAATTAAATCGTGCAGTTAATTTGTTTCCTTTAATCATATTTTTTTACATAAACCTTTTTCCCAATTGTTATTTTACTTTCCTTAGCTCTCCTTTTCCCGTCTTCCCATTCCTTACTTTTCGTTTTTATGATTCCTTACCTTTTATTTATTTGAACTTTTTGCTATCTATCATGCAAGTATTACTTTACTAAGCTGATCATTAATTTATTTAGTCAGTAATGTTCAAGTTTCAGGAGTAATTATAGTGATTCACACAATCAAAAGCCTTAGACGGGTCGCAGAAAATACCTAGGGCATCTTGGGCATCTTCCCGCGCGTTAAAAATGTGTTTTAATAAGGTTACACCGGCGTCAGTCATACAACGCCCTATGGTGATATAATTCGTGTTAATATGATTGAGCATTGTAACGATACGTTTAGTCGGAAGGCTAATTGTAAGTCACATTTTATGAAAAATAAGAGTACAATGCAAAAACATAAAGTATAATAAGATGGGTATAGGTCGGCTTAGGCATGGAAACAGGAGCAAGATAATGCAGAAATGGCAGTTAGCAGTGGAGCTGGACGAGGATGGGGTAGTAACGTTCCATGCCGAACGGGATCAGGAAGACAGTCGTAGAGGAGGGCGTGTCATCGTCAACACTGTCGAAAAGAGGAAAAGTCGTAGAGGAGTATTTTCGAATAACGCTTCGTTCGCGGCCTCGTTTTAAAGCCCTAAAAACACACGCCAGCAAAAGGGCCACGTCAGTCGAATATCCCAACGTCGGAGGCAACGGCTCTCGCTCAGTAAGAGGAGTCCTCAGCCTCCTACGCCACGTGGGAAGAGTGCCTCAGCGTTGGAGACCTTTCATCTAGGAGTGGCCGCCAGCGCCTGGATGTCGGCGGTAAGCGTTTCGCTGGAACTTCCTGGGCTTCAACTTCCTCAAGTCATGCAGTAGGGACCTTGAGGTCCGGTCTACGGCATCCAAGTGCCGAGCAGCAGGTCTACCCCAGCAAGGGGGCACAGATGTCCAAGCGAGGACTTTGAGTTGGTCGCTAGTGCTCACCCCGGATAATAAAGCTTTTTGTTGTGTTTTGAAGATCAAACTAGACTGACTTTATTTGGGCTGAAGGCCTGTATTTATACTAGACAGATGTATCTCAAAAAGCAATTCAACTGAATCCTGCGATTTTACATCTGATAACATAGGTTCAGGTACCGAATTATAACAAGCATTATTGAACACAAATATATAAATAGACTAAAGGATGTGGTTTCTGTGAAGCAAAATACCACAAAATTTGATTAAGCACTACCTTTTCAATCAGTTTCCGGAAAACTGGCAACACGGCTACGGTTCTATAATTATTGGTGTCTTTACTGTCCCCAGATTTGAAAAGTGGTTTTTACCTTACTGTATTTGATTAAGTCCGGAATAGACTTTAATGGACATTCCCCAAAGATCTTCGATCAAATTTATCTTGATTCCCTAAAAGCTTTTATTACTGTTATGGGATTACTGTTATTACTAAATCAAAAGAGATCGAGGTCGACGAATTATAAGGTTTCAGTAGTTTTAAGTGGGAACTTCTTTGATATCGGAAATGAGACCACCCACATGACGTCTCCAGTGTGTAATCAGAATTATGCCATTTGTTCCTGTTTGTTTCATAATTGATAATTTTCCGAACCGTTTATTATTATATTTTATTTAACCTTGTTTATCGCTTTAACTGCCTTACAATAATGTTCTTGAAAGTTTTAGAGTAAGTAGCCACATACTTATTAAAAGTTTCCGTGTTAAGGCTTAAACCCATACAGCTCGAAAAGTCTTTCCCTACTTTTCTTGAGTCCTTAAGTTGGAGACACCAAATAAAAGTTAGGGCTGATAGTTTTAGTTTTCTTCTTAAAAAAAATATTAAATTTTTAAAATTATTATAAAATTATTAAACACCGAAAAGGATTATTTCTACAAAATATTAACTTTGTTCATTGTAAGATTCTGATCACTTCACTTACAGAGTGGTTCTTTATCTTTTTATTATTATTATTTTAGCCGATACTGCCCCACTGCCAGGCAAATGCAGTTTATTTATTAACTATGAATTAATTATTATTTATTAAGTGTGTGAGTTTGTGTATGTGATTTAAACAAATTTAATAATCTACTGCTGGTAATTGAATTATTTTCTAAATTAGTAATGGTTAAAGTCACCACAGATAATTACTGATTTATTACCAGTTGCATGTTTTGCCAAAACTTACAGACTCAATTATAGAGTAGTTTTGATAGGGTCTGTAAACGCCCACAATGATATGCTTATCTAGCTAAACACAGGTAGTTGATGATTGAACGGACAATTTCAAGAATGTCTTCACGAGTTTATTTTTTATTTTTTACATCTTTTAGTTAGGTTTTGGTGAACCAGCACACAACATTATGTTCTTACAATTAAATTTCAATTGTTCGGTGACACTATCAGTATATTACCTATGTCCTATGTGTGAGATGCACCTTTTTAGTGCAGCCATGAGGCACACACTATTTTTGTTAAAACAATTGTTTTATTTGTATTTTGTTTCCATGCTCTGTGTCCAAATAAACATTATTCATTCTTTCTTTCTTTTCTTTTGACGTCATCTTTTTTAACATTAAAACTATTACCTACAAATACAGTAATAGTGGCATTAAGATCGTATCCATTCCTATTATTGTTGACATTAGCTGTTTGTAGGAAGTCTGAGGCATACAATATTTTTAAGAATAAATTAGTTTGTTGCTAAGCAACTTTCTTAACGAAAACATAATGAAACACACTTTACTACTACAAGAAAAATAACTAGTTTCTGTCTGAACTACTTGCAATGAACCTTGTTCAACGTCTGGTGTATCTTGATTGGGGATACAGACCTGAACACTTCCTGACTGGGATGGGTCTTCCATTGTCCAGTTTGGAGAGTGCCAAGATTAGATTTCCTTTGCAAAGAAATTTTAGAGTCACCGGGTTCACTTTGTCTGCTTTAGAGTTGCACATGTCCACTAACTTATTTGCTTTTGTTTTTCTATGAATTATATTTCAGACCTCACATGTGTAATATAATGTGAATGTATTGAATTTTCTAACACCTGAATTTCGGACTGTAATCGTTGAGTACCACGCTCATAAATATTCTTACTGTCTTCTAATTTAATTTGATAGTTATTTATTAATGTAAGAAGAACACGTTCTTTCCTCGGTTTAATATTTTGGCTAGTTGTGCATATTTTTTATTTTATTTTACCTTACATTATACTACTATTATTGTGTTTCAGAAAGAAATACATTTTATGTGCTCGAACATGTGTATACTCAATACTTTATTGCATTACACAATGTGTACATAATAACAGTTGGTATGTTAAAACATCGAATCAATTATGGACCCTGTCAGGCACAGCAAAGTTAATTTTTAATAGGAGAGAGTATGAAGGCGCTTTTAGATAAGAAAAAAAAAATATTATACACAGAATTAAATTAATAGATACATGGCGTGCAAATATCTTAGGTACAATTATTATTATTATTATTGAATCAATGATTTTTAACTTTTACACTTATACATTAAATATCAGTCACAGTTAAATAAATTTCTTATATTCAATCATTACATTATTCAATTATTTATTTTCCTTGTCCAATATTACAGATTACAAGTATTATCACAATGATGATTTACATCACTTATAATAGGCATTCAATTATTTATAATATAGGCATATTTAAGTTCTCCACTACTACTTGACCATAATTACTGCAATGTTAGTTATATTTATTTATTTATAATAATCACCATGAGTCGTTTAAAAATTCTGTAATACTATAATATACTTTTTGTGCCAAAGTTCAGTATACATTATGGTATATTTTAATTAAGGAATGAGGAATTAGTTCCCGTAGCCTGAGTACATTTTTTTTCTCGTAACTTAGTAATTCGTACATTTTCATGAATTAATTAATCTACTTACATTTTTTCCATATTTTATTTGGTACCATTCAGACATAGCTGAATTACCATTTTAACAATAACTCATTTGGCGTATTGTTGTTTCTGTAACTTAGTAATAAGTACATTTGCATGAATTAATTGTTCTACTTACATGTATACCTACTTAAATGTATTTATATATTTTATTTGGTACCATTCAGACTTAACTGAATTTCCATTTCAATAATAACTCATTTGTTACGACGAAAGAAATCAAAAATTTATTATTGTTAAATTTCAAACAGAACTGCAAGATTTTAATATATTACAAAACATATTATTATAGTGTAACTATAGTAAAATAATTCAAATTATTTGTGTTTATTAGATATTTGGTGTTTACCCCAAGTGTATAAAATGGGTCCTCGCGAGTCTCTTAGAAACAAATTCAAAGAAATTGATGTACTAACTCTGCCTTCTCTTCGTATCTTAGAAAGTATTTTGTATGTTCGCAAAAACTTAGGACTTTTCAAAATAAGAATTGATTTCCATAATACAAATATGTACACATAGCAAAAATGAAATTGTAATACCCAAATTTAGATTAACTAAAACAAGCAAGTCATTTCTTAAAACAGTATCCGCTTTTATAACAAGTTGCCAAAGTCAGTTACAGAACTTAGCGATGGAAAGTTCAAAACCCACATCAAACGTATCTGTAGCGGTATCAAACATCGCCACATGCGAGCTACACGTCATACTGACGTCACGCAAATCCTGCATCGCGCAAGCAGAGTTTACCGCGCGATTAGCATATATACAACGTCCCGACATCAACCATCGGGCAGTTGCCCACCAGGCACAACTCCCGTCTGGTCGGAGGATCCTCCCTTTTCCATAGGAGTATGAGTGAACTTTACACCCTGTTCCTCATACCTCTATACTGGTGACCCCGAACTTGAACGTCAGCGCAGCCTTCGTGCAACTACTTCAGCGTGACGTCATCATCACATCAGCATCACTTCCGCAAGCTTTAGAGCGGCGAGTCACACAGCCAGCCAGCACCCACGGCGTCAACGGGTATCCTGACCACCAGCATGCAGCGACCACGCATACCTGGTCATCACCCTCAGCCTCATCAGTAACCTTGGCACAGCACACTGCACTCTCGGCTGGTCCACAAGCAGAGCCTTCAAACCCTCTCCTGGTCGACGCCAGCAGTCAGCCTCAACCCGGCGCTGTACCACATCCGATGCACTGGAGCATAACACTGTGCTCCCCTATCTATCAACACTGTAAAAGCCCCTGTAATTTGAAACATTGTAAAAGCCCCTTAGTTTTTAAAGAGTAACCGTGGAGTTTCTTGCCAGCTCTACTCCATAGGAAACAACCAATTGGAACCGTGCACCTAGTTTCTGATGTTTCATAAGTGCCCATGTTGGTTTATGTGAAATAAAATATTTTGATTTGATTTGATTTGTAAAACTTCACCGAAATAATATTACTTGGAAGGTACGAGTAGACCGGCCATACCAAATAAAGTTTGTTCTATTTGCTCGATGGTGTGTTTTACTTTTCATTATTTTCATAAGTGTTTTAACATAAGTACGCTACTGTGGGTAGATAAATTAAACTTCAAGTTATGTTAAAATTATAAGTTTCGGCCTTTGTAAAATAAAGCAGAATTTATGAGTTACTGCTAACTTATAGGTACCCACTATTCATTGAATAGTTTACCTTTTTAAATTACTTCGTAAACGTCACTTTTTGATACCTATTAAGTTTCGCACCTTCCGCGATGCTATTTGCCTAATTCTAGACAATTGTGTTAATCAAATATTTAATGGCTTAGTTCAGTTGGCACCCCTATCAACAAATGAGATAATTATTCTTTTGTTTTTTTTTATCCGTGCGTTTAGAAATTCACGGTACCTAGATAACTACGAGTATAAAAAAATAGTGTATAAATAAAGAACGAAAAGAAAAAAAGAAAATACATTTTTTTAGCACAGACTACAAAGCATACAATACAAGATATACTTACAAGTAAAAAAGAAAAATAAAACATAAAAAATGTGAAGTGCGTTGTTATAAATTAGCAGGAAGGTAATAACATACTTACGATCATTTAGTTTCGACCTTGGATTGAGTTCAATAATTAATCTATAAAACGACCGCCTACTAGAAGCCGTTTGCATGTAAGCTCAACGGTTTTCACGATTATATTTACTGTCGTTTCGATTATATTTTTTTAATAATAAATCGCCGGTTCATACATTTGTTGGGTTAAGTGGAAATAACAACATCGGTACTTTCCGTGGTTTCTAATTTAGGTATAATAATGCTATGTTTCGCCACAAATTATAAGGAGAGAAACTTGTTAACGATACGATCGACGTTCTGATCGAGTTTGTGATGTTAAGCCTCGTACAACTGTAGCAGCACGTCGCCATTTTACCTACGAGTACATGAGCTCTAAAATATATAATAGAATAAATAAAAATAGGGAAATAATAAAGCTTCCGAAAAACAAATTAACTTCCAGCGTTCTGTGGTTGTCTATAATACTAACTAAGCTGTGTTAAAATGAATTACCGAAAAATTAATACAAAATTAACCGACAAAAATGTTGTATTTAACGAACAAACATGAACTTATTCAAATTATAATTCGACGAAAAATAATCTATACTTTCAAATAAAATAAACTAAATTTCCAAAAAAAAACACTAATCTTCCGAAAAAATTACTAAGTTGCCGAAAACATATAAATATGTCCCCGAAAATCCTAACCCTAAACGGTCGACGTCAGGGGCACCCCGAGGTTCGGTTGGTTAGGTTCCTTTAAACCCTTTAGACAGAAATAGGAGCCCCGCAGGGTGGGGCTCCGTCGACCTGCTTATTAACACTAATCCTAGCCGGCCGACGTCAGGGGCACCCCGAGGTTTGGGATGTAAGGTGTAAGGTTGATTCTAAATTTATAATAGGTAAGTTACAATAAAAATGACTACCTGTAGATTTTTACGTCAGCAAATATTGTATTAATTTTTCGGAATTTTCAGTATTTTATTCGGTCGTTTCTTTATTTGTATTCGCATATAAGCTGTCGGAAAGTTAGTATTTAAAGCAGTAAATTTGATATTTTGAGTACGCTCATATTTTAATTCTTTTTCGGAGCTTTTATTACTACCCATAAAAATATCGACATCTATTCTGTTACCAGAAATGAATGTAAGAGAAAACTCGACTATTAATTAAAAACACTTACTTATGATGCTACAGAAAAACTTGTGGAAATTTAACATCATGGAAAAAACATACACACAACACACACCCTCACTTTCCCTCACTTTCCCTCACTCAACATTAGGTACTCACACACAAAGCACTTATCTCAAAATGTATTAGTTTATAAATTTCATTTCTTTAAATACCTTGGTTAAGTATTAGTCTTGGAACAACCTACCCACTCACTAGGAGTCGGGCGTTGCTAGCTGCGCCACAGTTTTAACTATTACAGCTATCATCGTTTGTCTTTGAATGTATTTGTTTTTTGTTCCCAATAAACGATTATTATTATTATATAAAACGTCATTCGTTAATTTGCCAATATATTATATCGTAGTATATAATGTTGTTATTTTATTATTTGTACACGACCTACCTTAATTCTTGTCGCCACTTGTGGTGTCTTCATTTAGGTTAGCTTAGGTCTGTACAATAAAACACGGTTTCCGATATAACTGCATTAGGCGTGCTGCCGCTACGGTTGCTAGGACAACACTGTGAGTGAGGCGCATCGCCCCGCACTCCCTCTACCGCGCAACCCCCACCACAGCACACGTGACCTATTTATTAAACGCCACAGTATGATTTATCAAGAAAATAGAAGCTGTTTTAGTTGCCAATTAACATCTAATAAAAGATGAAATATTTCTGAAGCAATGCCTTAAAAAACGAGCTCTTACGAACCTACCAAATTATTCAAAATAATTGAAATAGAATCGAAGAATATAATATAGACTATCTATTATTATCGCTTCAATATTTTAAAAACCTGGTTGACTATGATTCACAATAACGCAACTAGATTTCTGTGAAAAAATAATACCTGAAGAGACATTATTCAAATATCTAAAGCTGTTGCGATTATTCTAAATTCCAGCTAGCCCGGAGCGAGAAAGGACGAAACGAGGCAAAGTGGGCACTTTACTCGCCTCGGTATGAATAGTTATGAATAATCGGGACGTGCAAACGATGAAACTAAATTGATTCGTTTACGTCGCGCTGCGAGCGCGCCGTCGATTTCGCCGCGACCACCACCAAACACATCGTTGCCCGTGTCGCTTTAACTACATTCGTCAGTTAGCTTGGCTAGTTTTACTTGCAGAAGCAAGCTTTAATAAAAAAAAATTGAGCGTCAACGAGAATCTGAGTGCAAATAGATCAAAATAAAATTTAGGTCTGTACTCATCTATGAGTTAATCCTTGAAAGTTTTCTTGTCATCTTACTTAGTAGCTGATAAAGCTACAAATCATTAATCAATTATCAATCAATCAATCGTCTGGAGGTGCCCTTTATAATAATATATTATTAACAGCGATTTTGTAAATAATAATAATAAATAAATAATTTTACTAACATACTTAGATAAAAGTATAGTTTACTAACAATTTGTGGAATGTAATTCTTAAATAAAACGATTAATAATTATTAATGTTATTGTAAATTAATAACATGTTCAACAAAATAATACTCACGATAATGCTTCAGAGCAATCGCTAAGTGCCAGCTTAAAACAGTCCTGAACAAAATACCAAAACAACCTCCAACCAAAAAGACTTTTGTCCCAAAGGTTCTATAATAAAGTTGCCGAAAGTGCCTCACTCACTTGACCTGAAAACATTTGGGACTGTATTTATACATAACGTAAGGCAAGTTCTTGAATATCTCTCCTAACACTATAAGCATACCTGAGGCATCAAGATTCAGTCCTGATGAAAGCCTCATGTTTGTATGTCTACAAAGCAAATTGGACCTAGTTGGACCTCAGATTGGCACAGAGCTTTACAAATACAAGCTGTGAAAGACAGTTCGCTCGCTTACAATGTATGTAGGAATAGATGTATAGAATGTTGGATACACCTTGACAGTCTAGTTGTGAGAAAGAGCTCCCTATTCATTTGAAGAAATTATTAAACTTATGTTGCTAAGATAGGTATTATTGGTTAAGGTTTAAGGTATAAGGTAACTATTAGTTGTTTAATACAATACTTATATTTATGTAGTTAAAAAGTTATAGATAGTATTTTTTTTTTGTATTATCTACCTACTTGTGACTTAATCATTTATAGACATAAGTGGTTTATAAGATTGCTATAGGCATGGTCAAACACGGATATGAATTCCTAATACCATCTTTTATTTGTAAAAAGACAATATTAGTAATTTGATATTCCCATTTCTTCCGATGTTCACAAACGGAATGTTTCCGTACTGCTCCAAGTTAGTCGTTCATTTTTTTCGCCTTATTTCCCAATTATTTTTGAGATGTACAGTCCGATTCCACAGGGGCTAAGCTGGGAGCTTGCGTGCCGGATTATCGCCACTGGGCGATGTTCGATCGTCCCTTTTTGTTTGTTGTCGACATCTGACTTAGGTTTATGTTAAAGAAAGATTTTGTTTCATATCCACGTGTTCATGAATTTACAAGTATCAAGGAATGTTATCAAATAACCTACGAACGACTTGCAAATCTAGAATTGCTATCCTTTAAGGTACCTATAATACTTAGTTTAGATTTTACAAGTCGGTTTACACGGACACTACCTTGGGCTAAGCTACGAGCTACGGCCAATGCTCAATGACTGGCTCAAAAGGAAGCACGGCTCCCTGACGTTTTGGGTGACGCAGGTGCTCTCGGGCACGGTTGCTTCGGAAAGTACTTGTGTCGTATAAGCAGGGAGCCGGACGCTCAGTGCCGTCACTGCGTCCATTATCTGGAGGACACGGCGCGGCGGCGCGGCATACGCTGACCGAATGTGTCACATGAGACGAGCGGCGTCGTGACCTCGTTTTGGAAGGGACCGACCTGTCGCAGTCGACCATAATTCATTCAATGGTCGGTAGTGCAGTTATAGTTAGTTATCCTGGGATGTCCAGTTATCTTGCAGAAGGACGCTACAGAAAGGGAAATCACGAGTGCTCTCCCGTTTCGCAGCAGGCGTACTGGAGGTCAACGGAGAGCGGACAATCCTACCTCCTAATCGGGTCCAGGAGCGACGGACTCGGGGACGTCCGTCAACCCCCTCATTTCACATCATCATCAACATCGTCATTCCACAGGACCCGTTTGGCGGCGCTTAGTGTTCCACGCGCGCCTCTCTAAGTCGTAACGGAGGGAGTTCAACACCTCACTCCCCCCCTATGGGACTTGGCCCGCCCACAGCGGGCCATCACCAGCCCGGGACAGTGGAAATCGCATTCGCACCCGCAGCCAACGACACAGGTGTACGACGGAACACCGGGGTGGTTTTAGTCAGTAAGAGTCTGACAGACCCCTTTGCCTACCCCAGGATGGACGATATCCACCCCGACACCAAAAAAAAAAGCTACCGGGTAAGCCTATGTTTAATAAATAAATTCACCAAAGTAACGGCTACCGAAAATGTGCATGGATTTAAGAAAAAAACAGTGTTGTGTTTCGCGAGCACAACGCAATATTAGATTAAAAATTAACAAAATGGACTCCAGGCAGTTAATTTTGGGATAATTGCTTGATCTTAAGCTTTCAACTAGGCATTTTTAATTAAATCACCGACAACGGTATCTTGATAAACATGTTTAGATACGGCTAATCAAATGCCCTTATTTGTAAAATTGAATTTAATGCCAAATTGCCAGTTGGTATTATATAAGTTTAAAAACAAGATAACTTATATACGTGTAACTTGTTTGTTCAGCCCCAAATGAAAATATAAGACTCATTTAATAAAAATATTTGGTCTAGTAAATTAGGTTGAGGCATAGTTCAAAAGATATTTCTTCAATTATGTAACAACATAATTTATTTCGTATACATAATACACAACTAACATATCACAACTAACTATTTACACTAGGTATTAAATTAAATGACTTACGAACTATACAAATAAATACAAAAATAAAAGAACATTTAGGTGTGGAAGTACGCGTCCGCATAGCTGTCATCCGGAAACTTGCCCAGAAGACTAGCAGTACTGCCACGTTGAATGGCAATGCTAATTCTTTGGCCAAAGAACGAGCCAGCCCTCTATAACAACATAACTTCTAAAATTGCGACACGGCAAATGAAACTATTTGACCAAATTGAAACTAATTCGATTGCCGCAAGACGTTTTTCGAGCAAAGTAACTTACTTAAAAATTATCTATTTAAAAAAAAACATCAGACATCACCCCGTGCCGAATAGATAAAATTGCGAGGTTGATAGTTACATTCTCCAATATGTAGACCCAATATAACATGGGACGGACTACAATTATCTAGATGGATCCCGACGTCAATAAACTCTGTGATTTATGATCCTAGGACCCTAGTTTTGAAGGCAAAGGGTCACAATACCGTCCGAAACGAGTACAGGCACTAACAGCCAATTGCCCTGAATTGATTCTTACAAATTGCGAAGGGGTAATAAGCCACTAAGAATGTGGAAAATTTCGTGTAGGAATTTTGAGTATGAATTTAGATGGCTATACGAGTAAGGGAATAATAGAATACTCTTTAATATGTACACCATAAAAATTACAGATATAAATGTAGAAATTTTACATAGGGTGACACAATGGGCGGTCTTATCACTAAAAGCGATCTTTTACAGACAACCTTTGGATGGATTCAAGGGAGAAGGAGAGATAATAATGCAGGTAGTCAGTGGTGTACCATTTACATATACAACAAATACATACATACATACATAAAACATATACTTATCTACATATAAAATATACAATAATAAACATGAAACAAGTGCAAGGAAACTAAATGTAATGACAATGTTTAAGGAAAGATGAAGTGATTTTTAACCAGATTTTTAAAAGTGGACAAAGATTGAGCACGCCTTATCGACATGGGCAAGGCATTCCATAACCGTACTGCTTGAACTGTAAAAGACTTGTCATAAAAACTGGTGGAATGCATCGGCATCTCTAGGCTTAAGTTTTCCGATGACCTCAGATATCTATTATGTGTGTGGGAAGACCAAAGAAATAATGGATGGACTGTGTAAAAGGTGATATGGTTAGAAAGGGGTGATTATCGAGATGACGACTAGTAGAGAAGTATGGAAGAAATAGAGATGTTGCGCCGAACCCAAATAAATTGGAATAAGGGCAGGAGAATGATTAATAAACCAAAAACAAAAAAAAACAAAAAACATTTGCTTATAAGTACGTAGCAACTTTTCCTTAAAAGTCTGACAATCTCACTACAAGGCACTGCCTGTTTAATAATAGTTTATTTAGTTACTGAACTAACTCAGTGTGTCGTGAAAGTACCTATTGCTAATTATACTACTATACATAGTATAGTGGTATATAGGTACTTTTACAAGACAATGATTTCATTAAAAAAAAACTATGTAAAAAGTAGTTAGACCTTTAATGCGCATTGGTTCGTGCATTCTATGATATATGAGTCAAAATTAATTACCTGGCTAAATAAAAACCTACCTACCTACTTAATTGAAAATGAAAAATCTGCTCTACATGACTTCATTTCCTCCAAATCCATGTATAACTAAATACAGCAAAAAAATACGCTTTTAGGAAAGCGTAGAAGGAGTAGGTAAATAAGAGTAAAAAACAAAAATAATAAATAAAACTTAAAACCAAGTGATGTGGGGTAAAAAAGAAAGCGATTTAAGTGCAGGAATAAAGCAAAAAAAAATATTTAAAACAAGCAAGCGTACTTCAGCAAATAGAAGACAAATTGCTGCTGTGTGTATGCTTGTTTATAGAAAACTGATTTGATTAAACATTGATTTTGATTGATGATTCACTAAACTATTAGATTTTGAACGTAAATTAGGATGAATCTAAGTAGATGTACAGATTGATTGCATTGCATCTGTCAGTCCATTAATATTGTTTTTGTAAATTAGTCTTGCCAAAGAAAAAAAAACTCACTGGAGGCCTGACGGACGACATCGCCATCGAGGTACACTACGGCGAAGGTCGTGTGATGATCTAGTCATGTTTGCAGGGCCAACATGGCCAGAGATTAGGGGAGGGTTTTGCCCAGCAATGGGAAACAAAATAGGCTAACAAAACCGAAAATAGTTTTCATGTTTTCTTTGACTCTTATTTTGCTAAAAATAAATAATTAACACTTTAAATTTGTCTGTAGTGAAACTTAACACAATAATAAGGTCGGTAAATTAGATTCATATTTCGTACAACCATCATTGCTTGGGTTTCTTTGATTGCATATGTCTCTAAGCTCCTGCGGCACCAGCATCGGGATTCCTATCGAATAGGTACAATAGGGAATATGCAAGTCATTCATAACTTTTTCATTTTGAAAATATAGGTACATTGTATAAAAATAAAGTTTTTTTAAGTATATAATTATTTTTTAGCTTTAGTCCCATCTCTTTCCCTATGCGTTTATACCCCCTACCATAAATCATTCAACGATACAGTCACGGACGAAAAAAACAAAAGCAGTGAAATTAATATAATATTAAGAAGAATAAATAAAATATTCTTGTTTTTAGTTTTAACAAGAATTAAAAAATATAATATCTTTATCTGCGTATTACGTTACCATATAATAAATGCGAATGCGATGCATTGAGTAGTTATTTATTGAAAAAGGCAATAAAAAGATTAAAAAAATATAATCTACAACATAATTCACAGAATTCATCTCAGTTTTGTTTTTACACAAGTATTTCTTTAATGTTAGGTACCATATAATAAATCACCTACGAATATTTATTATTATTGAAAAAGATTCTAACAAGAATAAAAAAATATAATCTACGTACATTTATAATACCTAACATATCACAGGAATCATCTTAGTTTTGTTTCTTACTCTGTATTGTTCATATTGTTTATTCTTAAAGTTTAACAATATAATAAATTACATGCGACTATTTGGTATGATTGAAATTTTATATCACAAGTATGATTATAGTTTCAATTTATTATTGTAATGAAAGAAGTAATCACATCATGATACAATAACATTGCTGTATATAAATAGACTACCAGTTTTGCTTCCTGAACGACACAAATATACATATTAGATATTCGTGACAGTTGTTCGATGCAATTCTTTAGATCAATTTTATTAATTCAATATAAATTAGTTAATATTCTATAAAGGCGGCTCAAACAAATATCAATGAGTCTGTACTTTTAACAACAGAAACTTTTTTTTTTGAGTAATTGTGTAATGGGGAAGAGATGGGACTAAACCATTTTTTACATTATTTAATTACTGTAGCGGCAGCGGTACACATATTACATATATACATGTCGGAAATACGTTAAATCAATCGTTTGACTTGACTAATCGGGACGCCGGTGCCACCAGGTGGCGCTGGACAGAGTCTATAACGCTCACGCTTGGGCAGAGCAAAGCAGAGTTTGTGGTTAGCGGTTAAGCAGTGAACACGTTTAGAAACTGTCGCACGTTCCGTATAGTCATGTCGTGTACCTACAGTGAGTGATTCGCTAGTGTGATTAATATTTGATCGTACCTTATAATTTGATTTGAGCTGCAAACGGATTTTCTATTGCACAATAACCAACACTACCCATAGTACGCCCACAGTAGTTAAAACATGGTGGATGCTAACTAAAGAGACATACCTTCTCCGTCATATATATATGAAATTTTACCTATAAACCCTTAGATAATGTCATTAATTAATTAATTAGTCATTGAACTCCCCTCGTAAGTAAGTGTGATTACGGTTTCTGCATGTATAAAGCACAAAAAAGTATTTATTTTATATGATTTGCGGCTAAGAAAGAAAACAATGCAGTCATGGATAATGACGTCACAACGTGGCCACGACAGTAAAGCAATAGTTTACTATGAAAGCGGTTCCGACATATTTTATTATAACGGCCATCAGGAAAATCTGTTATTTTCACCGGTATATGACATTAAGATGTCAAAAGGAATGCGTCCGGAATGTGGCCGAAAGAATCACATTAATAAATGAGTCACTGGATGTTGGAAGGTGTAACAGCATTCTTGCGTCTCCATTATCAAAGAATGCAAGACGCTTGTATAAGATAGCCAAAATAGGATTTAGATTATAATGAATAATTGTTTGTACCGATGAGGGTGGCATAATCAGTTTATGATGAAATCCTCCATAAATAAAATAGAATAACAATAAAAAAAAGATGTCAGAAGACGCTCTGTTGTTGGGACAGCCATTATTGTGTGAGCATTTACCGTTTTCTTAAGAAACCAAAGCATAAGGGACGTTTGAACTGTAGAAGAAAATTGTTGAAATTTAATTTAAAAAAACCAATAAGCAGTAGTTGAATTTGACTTTAAATACTTTTGTTGGTTTTATATTACAGTCATTTATTGATTAAGTGACAAAAAAATTACGTGCAATAAGCACGATTATTGAGAGTTACCCTATTATTGAGAGTCCTCGTATGATCATGGTCAGGTAACCTCGCTCGTTGGTTAAAAATATTATCAAAGAAAACGTATTAAGTAACTAAAAACAAAACTCACACAACATACGACTTCAAACTCCACTATTTTCATAAAGCGAAAACACTATCCACCTGAAAATTCATGGTACATTTCAATATCTTCGACGCCATAAAATACTTACTTAATGCACTAGAATTTTCAACAAAGGAAGCTTGAACAATCCCATTCAAGTGCGCCACAATCTCTGTGAAATGCAAATTCAAAGTAACGTCTGCTTATATCCGAGTCGCGTAAACATAGGACCTGGCGCAATCGTATCACAGATTTAATAAAAACTGCTATTTACATTGTTTCCTGCTGAATTGTTAATTACTTTGTTTTTTTTTTTGTTTTCTATTTGTAATCTATTCTTTTATTATCAAAAATATATAACTTACACACATAAAAGGGGGCATTCCGAAAGTTGGCAACGGCGGGAAATTATCAAAACAGCGAAATATTTGACAAATAATAGTTGTCAAATATTTCGCTGTTTTGATAATTTTGTCAATTTTACTTATAATAGGTCTTTACCTATGAAATTGCCGTTTTGTATGAAAAAATTTAAACGAATTTTTTTCATGAATTTTTTATTTGTATTAATCGAAGTAATCACCCATGCAATCAATGCATCTTTGCCATCGCAGTGGCAGTTTATTGATGCCCTTCTTAAAGAAATCAGCTGGACGGGAGGCAACAAATTCTTCAAAGGCATTTTGTACTGCCTCTCGGGTATTAATTTTTTTTCCCGCCAAGAAGTTATCCAAATTCTGGAAAAAGTAGTAGTCTGTAGGCGCAAGGTCTGGTGAGTAGGGCGGATGACGGAGAGCTTCCAACCCCAGTTCTTGCAACTTGGAGACCGTCTGCTGTGCAGTATGAGGTCGCGCGTTGTCGTGCAGGAGCAGCGGAGACGAACGATTGACCAATGCTGGTTGGAGATGCGCCAGCTTCTCCATCATTGTGTTCAGTTCTTCACAGTACACATCTGCAGTAATGCTCACCCCGTTTGGTAAGAAGCTGTGATGAATCACACCGGCGCTAGACCACCAAACAGTGACCATCACTTTTCTAGGGGTAAGTTTTCGTTTAGGGCATTGTTTAGGTGCTGAACCAGGATCCAACCAACTTGCTGAGCGCTTACGGTTATCAAACAGAATCCATTTTTCATCGCAGGTAACAATGCGGTTCAAAATTCCTTCATTTGTGTGTCTGTTGAGCAGTGCAAGGCACGTCTCGACGCGTACTTCGCGCTGGCGATCATTGAGTTCGTGGGGCACCCATTTGTCAAGCTTTTTTACCTTGCCAATTTGACGCAAATGGACCAATATTGTTTTGCTGCCGTCTGTTCGTTCTGTCGTTCTGGTCGTTCGTCTGTCCGTTCTGCTGTCGAAAGCTGCTGCTAATTCAGCCGTAGATTGTGTATCATCAGCTTCCACAATCGCCTTTAATTCGTCATTGTCGACCAAAGTCTTCGGACGACCGCGAGGTTCATTTTTCAGGTCGAAATTTCCAGAACGGAAGCGAGCAAACCAATAACAGGTGGTGCGTTGGTTTGTAGTGTTAGCTCCGTAAACGTCGTTGATGTTGCGTGCCGCTTGTGCCGCGTTGCTGCCACGACGGTACTCATATTCCATAATTACTCGAATTTTTAACGTATCCATGATGACGAAAAAGATTGAAATGCGATGAAAATGTAACACTAATCAATAAAGAAATGACTACTTTTAGAAAAAAAAATCCATGTTTTTAAAATAAAATTAATTTGAAATTAGAATTCTTAGCCAAACAAAAATTATTTTGATTTGAAATGGCCAGTACTGCAGGACGGCAATTTCATAGGTAAAGACCTAATATTAATGGTATTCCCAAATATTGATCTGTATTTGCGCCGTTGCCAAAATTTTAGTGCACTACAAATCAATATTTGGGAATAAATTAAAAATTATCAAAACAGCGAAATATTTGACAACTACATAGTTGTCAAATATTTCGCTGTTTTGATAATTTTGTCAATTTTACTTATATTAATGCAATTCCCAAGCGGTCAGTATTTGGGAATTGCATTAATATAAGTAAAATTGACAAAATTATCAAAACAGCGAAATATTTGACAACTACATAGTTGTCAAATATTTCGCTGTTTTGATAATTTCCCGCCGTTGCCAACTTTCGGAATGCCCCCTTTTATGTGTGTAAGTTATATATTTTTGACAAAATTATCAAATCAATACAAGTAAGTAGTATCAATAGTGCAGATCAATATTTGGGAATTGCATTAATATAAGTAAAATGGTCAAAATTATCAAAACAGCGAAATATTTGACAACTACAGCGAAATATTTGACAACTACATAGTTGTCAAATATTTCGCTGTTTTGATAATTTTGTCAATTTTACTTATACTAATGCAATAATTTTGATTATGAATTCTAATATATTTCACCGAATTACGTGTTGTAGCAGTTTTAACTGAACAAAAAGGTTTCAAATTTTGGAAAGTTTTTAAATGCTTTTCTACACCGTGTTGCGATATTAATTATTACAATTCTTAATCAATATTTTAGTACACTACAGGAATCTTTCATAATTTTATTCAGTAATATTGACAGATGAATCAAAACAGCGAAATATTTGACAGCTGTTTGCGACGTTGCCAACTTTCTCAATGTCGCCTTTAAGTATGTTATTTAATTCGTTTTAATAATAAAAGAATGGCTAATTTATGCAGCAGATGTCACTTTTAAATAGAATCCGAAAAAGGTGTAGGTAATTTTTTGGAGTTATCCTTACGAATAGCTTTCACACCGGAACATACAAAGGTTTATTTCAGTTTCATATCGGCTAAAACCACTATGATTACTATAACCGTCCTCAATAAAGGCCTGCCCAGTTCTTTGCCAAAAACTCTTATCGCGGTTTGAATTTTTTTTCTTACCTATCTATCTTATAAAACTTATAAAACAAATAATATTGCGTTTTCATTTCAACAAGCTTAGGAATATGAAACAATCGTACTAGTGCCCTAACAAATAAAAGTACAAGTATGTCCTTTACCATTGCAATACGATTCTTGACTTTTGAAATGAACCAATTTTGAATATTGGATTTTTAAAGACTCGCTTGCTCGCATGATATAGTCCTGGCTTTGGTGAATTGTTTCTAAGAATATTGAAAGTCATATCCTTTTATTATTTCTGTTTACCAACCACGATAACGTTTTTGGGAAGGAAATTTTCATCACAATAAATCAATTTCCAGTGAATGGACAAAAAAATTCGAAGTAATAGTTATTGCCAAATTAATAAATGTCCGTGACATTCTCAATTGAAAAAATCTTCAATATTTCCTTTGCCTTTGAGCATCAATGACCTTTAAATTAATATTATATCTAGACCCTTTGTATATAATTTCTGTTGATTATAAAATCCATTACCATGCTCAAATCAAAAGCATTAGGTACATTCCTTCCAAAAATGGAGCAAGTATAGAAGCACTAGTTGTTATTACCTAAACACGCTGGTCTAACTGGACTCCGAGTCCTCAAATGAATCTTTAACACAAAATAATGACAAATAAAAAGTCCCAAATAAAAAGGACTCCTATGACTCTGTGAGAAAGGTTTAAAGTAACGTAAGTGACAAGCAAATTATGTTAAAACTTTACAGAGGTGTGTTGAAGGAGCCGTGTGATGAAAATGGGTGTTGAGAAAGTCTGAAAATGTTTTGCAGTGAAAACAGCAATAGGTAGGTACCTACTACTGTAATAAAGGTTTTCGGCATTGAGTTACAAAAGACAATTTTGTGTTTAAGTAAGTAGATACTCGTTTTGAATTAGAATTAAATACGTACTGCTTTGCATA
Source organism: Griposia aprilina (assembly GCA_916610205.1). NCBI lineage: Eukaryota > Metazoa > Arthropoda > Insecta > Lepidoptera > Noctuidae > Griposia > Griposia aprilina. Next base: position 6,649,735 of record OU744306.1, read on the forward strand.
CCACTTATGCTATAAAAGCAATTGTTTCGACTATTAACTTCTGTGTATTTTGGTTGATTAGACCCAAGGAATCGTGTTTTAGCTGCCTTCTTATTTCAAAATAAAAGAAAATAAAAACTGCAAAGTGTTACTACATAAATTCAATTACTATGCACAACTTCCAATTAGAATTTCAAATAATTTAAAATTAAATCGCTATGCAATTGCATTTCTCACGAATTCCTTCCTACCACAATCTAATAAGTTTTCCTAATTAAGATGCAACGGTGGTAGCAGTGCATTTTAAAACTGATTCTCCAATTTCAACATTCGTGCACCAGCTAGAAGATCCGAAGTCGAATTGGTTTTGCAACGTAGAAGTCGATCCAATCTAATTATATTTACAGTCTCAATTGAACATGAGTAAGACAATTTCGGTTCTATCTTCACAATGTTTTTTTTTCTAGACTGTCGTTCCGTCCCCGAGGGTCTACTTCCCCAATACATTTACGGAATGAACTTAATTAAGGTTATATTACTTATTTTCTTTTAGCGTACAAACATTTTATTCCTTGCTAGATCTATTGACCGTCGACTTTTATTTTCTGGGTACTGTGTAGGCTTCCGTTTAAGTGAAAAACGAATTGGCATATGTATGGCTGAACTTGTTAAAAGCTACCATTACTCTTTCTGCTTGTTAGGTTAATTCAACCAATATTCTGAGGCTAACTTCAAAAAAAAATCATCTCCAATATTTCTCTTCTCTTTAATTAAACAGAAACTGAAGGTCAACAAACCTCATTTTATAATAGAAAATAGATGAATAAATATACCCAGGCTTTCTTCTCGCTGTTTCGCTAAATTAAGTTAGGTAATATTGAAACGAATGGCTCAGTTTCCAGCCTAAATGTTTTATGACGTAATGCAGAGCATGAATCGCGAACATTCGTCCCAAAGTTTGTTTTAACTAAAATATACGAATACAGATGGCATACACCATTAAAATATGGGCTATGAAGTTAGAGTTTTAAAAAACAACCGACTTCCAAAAAAAACACTAAAACACGTGAAAAATAACTTTAATTTCGGAAGTCGGTGCCTTTGGTTTTGTATTTTCGTGTTTGGCCACCGACTTCCGAAATTAAAGTTATTTTTCACGTCTTTTAGTGTTTTTTTTGGAAGTCGGTTGTTTTTTTTGTAAAAAAGATTTTATTTTTCACTTTTTAGTTGCGGTAGGTACCTACCCCACACAAATTCGTATACCACTACTTGGTGTGTAAATAACAGTGACAGGAAATTATTAACGCATCATCCATATAAACTAAGTGGAAAAAATCTGCAGTATTAAGGATAACTCCAAAACTACTGGTCAGACCTTGATCAAATTTAAATGGGATCACATGTGAAGCACCACCTATCAAATAAAAAAAGAATCATCCAAATCGGTTCACCCAGAAAAAAGTTATGAGCTAACACACATAAAAAAAAAAAAAAACATACAGACGAATTGAGAACCTCCTCCTTTTTGTGAAGTCGGTTAAAAATGAAATATTTCATCATTTGAAATAAATAATTCCGTTCTGGTTTGAATGATGTGAACAACTGAACAGTATATTTTATTGTGACATCAATAGTTTTTGTATTGAATGAATTTACAAAGAGATAATCAAAACCTCCACAAAAGAATTCAGTAGTTTATTTCTGGACACATAATTTTCTATTGGTTCAAAAAGCTGAAGTCTAGACAAAACCAAACGAATGAAGTCTTTGTAAGAGTAAATCGAGGAAGCCAAACAATGAAAATGCACTGCCTTTATAGCCCAAAATCGCAGCAAAAAACTATATTCGCTTTTTTGATGTGAAATTTCGTGCACGGGAATAAGCAAATGACAGAATAAATAAAATAGCGCACCAGGAAAAATATTTGTTGAAAAAATGTTAGAGTTGCCGCTGGTCGCCGCCGCGCCGGTGCGTGCCAGAAAAATATTTAGCCAGCGAACATTTGATTATATACTCGCGTCAATTTTTATAATAGTTAGTTGAGTACAGTCTAACGACCAAATAGAAATGGAGAAGGTTTTTATTACATTTATGTTAACCCTTGTGGTAGGTTTTTCGTTAGTAGCAACAGTAGCAAGCGAGTCTGAGTATATAATTTCTGTTTTCGTATTACTGAACAAATACACGCTGCGCTTTGCGGAAGGTTAAGCGAAAAACTACATGTGTGTCATGTTCGTGAACGAGCGCCATCAGTGGGGACTGGTCATTTCTTAGCTGCTACGGCTTATTTTAATTTAATTTAATATTTGAATTGCTTTTGTCTTTTTATTACGGACGCTTTTAACGTTCTGCATCGTTCTCACATGCATAATTTCAACATGAACGATGTAACTAATATTTTGTAACCATATTTTGATTTAAAAGAGTGTCCATGGAGTTTCTTGCCCGTTCTTCTCCATAGGTACCTACTACGCTTTGGAATGGGTAACTAGCTTCATCTTTCTGACTGACCGACCCCTTGACAATTCAAAAGTGCCTGTAATTGGTTTATTTGAAATAAATGCTTTGAGTTGGAGTTTGTGATTTTTTTGTAGGAATACAAAAATAAATAATATAAGGAACGAATACGCTAAAATGTAATATCTTGAAGCACGTAATATCCTTAGAGAGTCCATTGACAGACAGACTTTACACACTTTTCTTGTTTCCTTCCTAGCTCTTACATTTTCTACGCATTTCTTTGGTTTCCTCGAACACAGGCTCCTTGCACAGGAAGTCTTTTAATTTCACTCTGTAATATAATATGAAATTTTCCCTTATTTTTTGTAGGTACGTTCATAATTTTCGGTCTAATTGGTTGGTATTGAGTTACGGTATTTGCGGGTTTAATTTATTTTACATAAAAAACAATTAAAAATATGTAATCTTGAAAGAAAGTACCTATAGGTACTTCACAATTTCTTGTTCTTACCTAACTGCTAACTTAAACTATTTTAGCACAGCCAAAGACACTAAAGTATTTATGACTTCTAAATATAATATTTTATGCATGAAAGACTTTTTTAAGCTTAAGAGGTGTTACCCCCGCAGCGGTCTATTTTTGAACACAAAATGACATATAATAGTACCGATTAGAAAAGATTAAAAAAAAAGACCCGGTCCGATCACCATGTTCGGCAAGCCTATCCCTTGGGAGAAGCGAGCCAAATACTTGGGTGTCATACTGGACCAAAAATTCTCTTTCGGTGAGCACATAAGGCAGGCGCGTTCGCGCGCCGCTTTCGCTCTCGGTAGACTCCACTCCCTATTGAATGCACGCAGCAAATTGTCACTCAAGTGCAAATTGCGCATTTACACAGCGTGCATTCGGCCAATCATGACCTACGCGAGCGTGGTTTCCGCACACTCGAAACCCCACCACATCCATAGGATGCAGACCCTACAAAACCGGTTCCTCCGTAGGGCAACCGGCTCCCCTTGGTTCGTTCGGAACGAGATCCTCCATCTCGATCTTAAAGTCCCCACTATCCGACAGTTCATGAAGGGCATTTCCAAGCGTTTCTTCGACTCCGCGGCCTCACATCGCAACCCTCTGGTTGTCGAGGCTGCCAGATATACCGCCTCCCGTATTAGTCGTACCCGCCGTCCAAGGCATGCCCTGTCCGACCCCGATGACCCCATAACCCTCCTCCAGGAGAGCAGTAGGGCCACTAGTACAGTATACGAAAACAGACCGCCATCGTTCCGACCTCGCCGCCGAGGTCCTACGCGACGCCCCCGACGTAATTGTCCCCCCCGACCCTTGCTCGACGACGCGCCAGCCCGCGCCGTAGCTGAGCCCTTAGCTCACTGGAGGCTTTAAGTTAGTAGCTTAAGGCACCCACAGGCTTGCCCGGTTAAGTAGCCAAGACCTCAGTGGTCAAAACTACGAGCTGCCAATTAGGAAAGAAAAAAAAAAAGAAAAAAGATAGAGATTTAAGCGTCTAAATATAAACATGCTCTTTTATATCTTGTGGTCTGACCTCGTCCACTTTATTATTTTAAAGATTTTCACGAGAAATAAATCCCAGTTTTAAAACTGGATACTATACAAGGGACTTTAATATTTTTAGAAGCTAAGTAGAATCTGATCGTGCCGCCACTTAAGTACACTTAGTGTCCAGACGCTTCAATGATGTCGATCAAAGTAAATTAGATTATTCACCGTAAATATGTAACGTTTAGGTTACTAGGAATGTTAGACAAATAATACATCTAAAAATTCATTTCAGGTTTGTTTGTAATAATGGATGAAATCGGGAAGCATTTCATTTTCATCTGCATGAACAACGCAGAACTCTCAATCGAAATACATCAACAATCCTTTATTTTGAATCTGTTTTGTGTTGAACAAACAACACAACAATACAGTATTTAAAAAGCACTTCTAAGTTTGAAAGTATTTGAAAGTATCGGTCCAAAATTCCTAGATCAGTCATTAATTACTCTCTTTTGTCCGGATGACAACTACGATTTAATTATCCGTCTCTGAACTTGTTCATACAGTTGCAACTTATCCTTGGCGATCGGGTTACAACTTATCAACTTCTTAAGGAACGGCAAGACGTCTTGACAAAGGCACTTCGGTTGATACTTTGAGCTTAAAGTTTACGTTTGTTTTTGAGCTGTTTAAGATATGAAATAAAATGTATTCCAACAGAATGTCTTTTGTTTCAAAGATAGCTAGATAGATAGCTTCAAATTACATAAAAATAAAAAATAAAAATTATGTTTCGTAATTAGACTACAACAAGATCTTTTGTAGCTCTATACACATCACAAAAGAAAAAACCATTATTACTCATTTTAATACATTTAATGTAATGAATATTTTCTTAATAATCATCATCATCATCGTGGGTTCTTCTAAAAAAATTGCAACTCTATCAATTCCTGGGCATTCTTTTTCCACGAAAAAAATATTTATATTCATTTGTTTATTTTACGTACACACAGTAAAATACATACAGATACGACATATAAGTATTGAGTACAAAGGTACTACTGCTCTTTTTTAAAATATTTATTCCAGCAGACCTGTGAAAGAAGAAAATAAATGTAGACAGTAGCGCGTGAGAACAAGAACAAAAGAATTTGATTAAAGTAAAATATTAAATATACTTACACAGAAAAACGCAAAAAAAGAACACAAACAAGATAATATTTACATAATATTTATTTTAAATCAATTTATCTTATTACATTTGAAGCTAGAATATTTTTGGTTAAATAGATTCCATTTCTCTATAAGTTAATGCCACATTATTTATTAATCACGCAGATTTCAGATGTCCAAAGCAAACTTTTGCTTCGACGAACTTTAAGCATTTTTTACGCCAGGGTAACTTCTTATATGCGGATGAAAGACCCGAAAATCTTTGGACCTTTCATAAGAAGTTCGAGCAGCTCTTTAAGGCCTTTAACAATATGCCTCAATTTTTGAGGAAAACTTTGAATTGAAGGTCAAGACCAATAATTACCAAAAATATTCCAGAAGACATCTTTTGGTATAGAAGTGGAATCTAGAGTACTTCGTAAGAATTCTTTACATCTTATTCGGACTGAAGATAGTCGGGAACGTTTACACTGAATTTAAAACAGAAAGTTCCTCTAGAGCATAGGACAATTTTTTTAATAGATTCCTCAGATATTACTTTGAGTTCTAGGGTGAGAAAAATTGTAGTAAAGTTAGTAGTAGTAAAGTAGTAGTTAAGTAAAGAGTTTAAATATTATTTGTGGAAAGGTTAAAATTTTATACGGATCAATATCGTTAAATAACTTCATCACATAAACGATTACAAGTGTCTTCATTTTCACCTATTTTAGTGAAATTCACCCCTGATAATCCTTCTCGTATTAGTAATTATATTTAATTTCTCATACAATAACGTTACGATCCAAACTATCCACATAATTTATTTCGTCACATTCTCCAGACAAAACCTTTTACGTTGATAACATAACACTGTTACTATGTAGAGAAATTCCAGCTGCCATTAGAGTTTTCGACTAGAAGCTCTTCAAAAAACTTATATCATTAATATTCTGTGGCCGTGTTTCTCTCTTTGCACAGTCACCAATTCTCAAAATTGGATTGTGACACACATAATTCTGTCTTTTATTTTATATGACACAACTTTAATATTTTTTTTTATGTAGGGATGGAATGGAAGATAATAAATACAAACAAGCCAGAGGGAATGGGAAAAAGTTATTTTTTGAAATCATGGCACGGCGTTGACACAGATTGATGTGTCTTTAATGCCAATGCAATGTTGCTTTTATAAAGTATTGTCGAGATAGAAACATTAGGATCTTAGACATTGTTTTTGGATATACTAAACTGAAACACGTACACTCAATTTCAGTACATGTTAAGGTAGTTCTGAAAGTTGGTAATGATGTTTTGAAACGTTTATTGTGAAAACGAGCGCTTCGCCCGCGTGTATAGTTGAATTTTTGCATACAAAATTCTAATGGCCAATTTTTTTTTAATATAGCCTATACTCGAGATTATGAAGCTTTCCATTAGTGATTTTTTTTTTCGGAATCGTATCTGTAGTTCCAAAGATTACCTCACATTAATTAAGTCACAAATTGTACCTCTTTATAATTATTATGTATAGATTGATGATAAATATTCTACGAAAAAGAATGCTGGGGGAAATCTGACACAAAACAATTTATTGCGAAGGACATTGCCAGACAAAAATTGGTGGAATTAATAAAAACCCGTATAAGAGTTGATTAAACTACCCTAGCAACAGTTTCCCGGGTACAAATGATAGCAATAGCCCCATATCTATTACCGACCATTAAATAAATACCCGGAACCATCAACTTACATTATTCCAACCACATCTTCTGTTCGAGACAAATTAAGCGAACATTTTCCTTGACGGGTCTTACACCGACTTAATTCCCGTTTCCTTGAACTATTCCAGCTTTGATGACTCTATTTCGTACAAGCGTATGGTATTAAAACGAGCTATGACAAATTTGTCGTCTCAGACTGTTTCCCCGCTCATTTTACGGGGATTATAAAAGCATCTTGCAAGCAAAGTGCGGTCGTTGAAAACTCTCAGCATAATAAATGCGAAAGAAACATGGTTCTTGTTTAAAAATGTTCTACAATGCAGGAAAAGACTTTTAAGTGAGCGAATGGAAAATGGACGAGGTGCCTCTAAATTGAGCCATTTTGTGGGAATAGTGTGAGGCGCTGGTGCTGGCACTGAGAGGAGCTTGTAGCCAAGTAATAACAGCCGCACGGGTCGATCGATCAGGCTTGCCGCGGTTAGTCCTCCGTGGATGGGTGACCATCTTTACATACAAAGACCCCTCCGTGCCTCGTAAAGCACTTTAAGCCATTGGTCCTGGCTGCCATTCGGGGATCTTTGACAATCGTTACGGGTGAATGAATGAAAGCATCGTCAGAAGAATAGAATAGAATAGAATACTCTTTATTATGTACACCATAAAAATTACAGATATAAAAGTAGAAATTTTACATAGGGTGACACAATGGGCGGTCTTATCGCTAAAAGCCCGAAACTCTGACAACCAGTCTTACCAAGGGGTATCGTATTACCCAATAACTGGGCTGTGGAAGTCAGGATGATGTTAATTGTGAGGCGCTGGCTTAAAAAAATAATATGAAATAGTTACACAGTAGTTATCTAAATTAGATGTTGATTAGTATTCAACTTTGTGAACCGGTTTCAATATCTGGTGAATAACGTACCTGTTCCATTTAGATCAATATTTTGTTTAACAACTAATATGCGAAACGCAGTTATTGCTGCAATAATATAGACGGATTTTACTTTTTGACATATTCCTGCTTATCTACAAAAAAATACATTGCCAGAATTTCCGACAAATTTGTTTTATGCTCTCTGGCTCTATTATAATTTCGTGAATCTTTGCCGATTCTTTTCTACGTCTAACGTATAAATTTAAAAATACGAAAGAAATATTGTATTACCGCTGCCAGTAATGTATCTATGTCTCTCCAACTGCCATGTTATCATGACGTACTTGAATGTAGAATGGTTATGATGCCATTTGAAAAGTTCAACATACCGCACCGTACGTATCTTTGTTGCAATTCCTCATTAAAACTTTATTGTTCCTGATTTCCATTCCTATTCATTCAAGCTGCACATTCACAAACATACTTACAAAGAAAAGCTCAGTATAATAGTGCCATGCATTGTATCATAACGTTGCTCCAGTTTTCAGTACCGATATCTTTCATTATTCCATGCTTGAACACACTTCTGTTGAATGATACTGCATGATATTGTCAATACCAGTGTTAGTAGCAGTAGTAAAAGTCATAGGATCGTAAGGGCAGATCGTTATTTTTCGATATCCGTTGTTATCATTCCAATAATTTCTAACTATTTTATCTTAGTAATTTTCTAATATTGTCTGTCCTACCGGAGTACCTATTCTTGATTTTATATTAATTTTATTTATCATCTGACTTTCTTTTGCAATCCAGAACTTCATCTTTTGTGTTCTCGATAGGTATTATGTTTCTTTAAATAGAGCTCGTTTTTGTTATAATAATAATAATAATAATATACCCGCAGGGCAGCATGTGGCGAGCTGTTGGGCAGTAGCGACCCCACGGACCCTATCTCCCGGGAGAAGTCTTGTTCCTCACCTCTGGCTTGCCTTTATTGGGCGGCTGGAGTGAACAATGAAGAGGGACAGTGCTCCCGCCTCTTTCTTGCCTTTATTGGCCGGCTAGAGTGGAGATTCGCAAGAGCAAACGTGCTCGGAGGAAGGAAATATTCCAGTAAGATGCTGGTAGGGATCTTGACCGTACTTCCGGGATTGTCCTGATAGCCGTGGGATACCTCTCCACTCCTCATAAGCACCTCAGGACATGTTGCCCCTTTGTCACTTCGACACTATGTGCTAGCGACCATTTTCGGGGGCCCATTATTGAGTGTGCAAGTCACCCCCTGCCATTTTATCTGTGTATTTTATATAAAACATTGGTCAGGCAGGGGCCATAGTCTTTCCATAGTCCTAGACAACCAGTTCACTTAAGCTACCCAAATCCATAGTCCTATATATTTGTTTCCATATCTTGCAATAGTCCTACACCAACCGGGGGTTGTCCTTGGGTGCACTTATATAGTCCGAACAGGGATAATCGTCGGTTGGTGCTTCATTTCATTAAAAACGTCTAACGGGCCTCTGCGAGTTGGCTTCGGCCCCTCGTATGCCTTCCAAAAACTATGTTAGTGTGATACATAACTAATTACTAAGCTCACAGAAAAACAATATTTACATACATTCACCAGATAAAATGAATCACTCCTGCCTAACCAACAGCTGCATGAAGTGATTCATTATCGGCGAGTTAAATTTGTCCATTAACATCCTCAAAATGCCATTAGGACTTGTTGTTGTTGTTGTTATCTACTACGTTTTTATTATTGCTATTTTGTTATTATTATTGTATTTGTTTTTATATTTGATGTGAGTGGAAACGCCGGGAGGGGACGCCCTAGGAAGACATATAGTGACCTTATTGGTGATGTTCTTCAGAAAGGTCAGGTGCGTAGTACTCACAACCGGCGTGCGTGTATGACCAGATGTATGAACGTAAACGAGGCAAAAGGAGTATGTATAGATCGTAGCAGGTGGCGTTCTGTAGTTTCTGCCTACCCCCATGGGAAGAAGGCGTGAGTTTATGTATGTGTTATGTGTATTGTATTTTCAAGCTATTGCAATAATGTTTTAAATTATGTTCTTTTTCGTTTTGCGTTTCTTAGCTTGCCTTTGTACCATTTGTTGCCTGTGAAATTAGCATACCCAGGTAGATAATTAATTAATCGTGTCATATAAGCCTCCTGGGATAGCTCATGAATAGGTAGATACTATGTATTATTCCTAGCTCGATGCAAACATGGTCCCAAAACTTTAATTTGTTTTTTTTTTTGGCGTCGAATTCCGACTTGAGATTTTGCCCAATACCACTTTGATGTTACTTCCGAACCAAAAAACATTACTCAATATCGTTTCATCTAAAAATTTCGAATAATTTAATGAAATTACGTTTGGCTAAATTAAAAAAACGTGGAAAGAATAAAGCAGAACAAGAAAATATAAATTCCTATATACCACAATGATTCAGAAGCAGTGACACGGAATTTTCGTAAAACGTTATTAAACATTCAAAACAGATATATTAATGAAAAATCTTTTGCAATCGACTGCGAGACTTACGATGAGATTGAAAAATTATTGAGCAATCACTCGGAACAAATGGAATTGTATTTAAATTAACTTGCAAAGTTCGAAACATTCATCTCACCTAAAAAAGTAAAACGAAAGCAGGCAGACAAGGTAAGGTGAGGTTAGTATTAAAGGGTTTTTCCTTTGAATAAGAAAACAGGGAATTAATTAGAAAAAAATATGCCACACGTATTACACGTCTAAGCACGATCGCGGCATTCAATATTGAACTTTCATTCAGATATTAATATTAAAGTCTCGTCTATCAGTAATTCAGCAATACTGCCCCATCGAAACTCACGATAATCTTTACTAGAATTAGCTTATACGCAGGTTATCAATCAGCTTTCTAATTAATCAAAATCTGCTCGAGTGATTTCCACCTAATTTCCTTTCATTCATAAATTGCCAACAGACTTCACGCCTATAAATCTCACAATTTAAATGACAAGCAGCCAATTTCTGCAATCACATTAAAGTTCAATTGGACGTCTATCAATTTTTAATTTAAAATTAATGCTTCATAATTTCGTCCTTATTTTATTGAAATTCAAAGTAAACACGACTGAACTCTGAAAACATTTAATTTTTCAATTATCTGCAATGTTGAAAGTATTCATTGGGATTAAAATATTTATTTAACTGAGTTTTCATTTTCATAAATAAATTGATCCGTTGATGGGTGAGTACCTACTCAATCACTATTGGAGTAAAAAAAATCTTTAGTGATTTGACCTTTTTGAAAACACGAGTTAAACACAGGCCACACCGCCAGCTAGCGAGCGAAAGAGCTGGCGGGCGAAGCGAGGCGAGGGAAACTATATAAACTAATCGAAGCTTTGGCGAGCTAAGCTATGTGGGTTCACACCGAAAACTAAGGACGGACGGACGGGCGAGCGAGCGGGCGGACGGGAGGGCGAGAGGAGCGTTCCATCTCAAGCGCAGACCACACCGCCAGCTAGCGAGCGAAAGAGCTGGCGGGCTAGCATCGTTTCACCTCTTTTCATACTTCTGTTCACACCGCAAACTACAGAGCTAAGGTACGCTAACGAGGTAAACTAATAGCATCGCTGGCATCGTCGGATATTTCTTTCGCATCGTTTGTTTTGCTGACGTAGCTTATCTCTGTAGTTTGGGACGTGAACCGAAGTATGAAAAGAGGTGAAACGATGCTCGACCCAGCTCGCTCGCTCGCTCACTAGCTGGCGGTGTGGCCTGCGCTTTATACAAGAAAAGTGGCATGAACCGTTACAAACTGTTCTGGTGAAGTCTTGAAGTTACATAACATAACATCACGCCTGTAGCCCCCGAAGAGTAAGGCAAAGGTGTATCTTTAATGCACCCACATTTTGCCAGTTATTTTGAATTCCAATGTAATGAATAGAATAGAATAGAAAACTTTTATTTCAGACTGGGAGTCCATAGTGTTAGTAACAATTTTACTTAACTGCTAGTGTTAGTAGGTTACAGACACAAATTAACATACCACAATTAAAAATCAGCGTGGAGCTGCATCCACCTCCGCAACATCGGGGAATCCCACCGATCTGCGAATACACTGAGAATACTGTTGGTACCGCCGCGAAGACGCGTCATCAGGGATGCACACCTATTCCTAATAATGGCGGCAAAACCATTAATAGTAATAAATAGGGGGTGAGCCTATTGTCATCAAATGTGCACAAATCTGGACTCCGGGCTGCTACTGAGAAATTCCTGATGAAAAAACCCAATAACACTTTGCCCGACCTGGGAATCGAATCCAAGACCTCATGCTCCGCAGAAGTGCTTGCAACCACTAGACCAATGAGGCAGTTGCCTTGAAATTGCTGGAAACATCAGAGCGTAACCAAAATCAATAGCATACTCGTATTAACATTATCATTAGACTTCTTCGAAATATTTCCCGTTCGATTTGTCGGAATTTGGTTGCGGTAGAATAAAATATTTTCCACGAAGATTCTGCCATACTTCACTAGCTCAAAAATCTTCTTTACCGACTCTCCGTAACAACCACAACAGTAAAACATTTGTTTGATAACCAGACGCTATAAGGACTTCGAAACCAGACATAAATATGAGCGATTAGCCAAGACTGTTTAATGTACTCAAACTTACATTCGGGCTGCCAAAGTTTAGTAAACACGTAAGACCAACACTGGAATAGATGCGTCTAGACTGTTAAATAACTATGAATTGCTTTGAAAAGACTGTTTGAACGATGGTTAACGAGCAAGAACCAATTCCGCCCAAGGAACTTTTCATTTCAATTCCGCGAAGTGACGAAAATTTAACCAGTGTACAAAATAAACGACTGAAATTAAGAAGACTCTTAACCTACTTTAGCAAACCTGGAAAGTACCTACAGTTTTCTGGGCTGCGTTTTACAACTTGTACTGTAATAATAGCAACTGGCTACGACGTTTTTCTTCCAACCCTCAAAATGAGCATTTGACATCAAATATGAAGGTAAGTGGGGTCGACTCTATTCCTCAAAAGAACATCGTTTTTAGAGATACTGAAAGATGGCGAGTTCTATTTCATCTCGTTATTTTTTAGGAACGAATCCAAAATTGGTTTCGACAAAGCTCTTGAGGGTTTTAGATGATGGCAAAAAACACGTTTTCTTGTTAAAATTAAGGGAATTGTGTACCTATTTCGTTCGCGGAAGTGACTGTACGTAATAGAATTATTCTGTTTTTTTATATCGTCTTTAGAACTACGATGTTTCTAGGAGCTTTGGTTCATACCGTCTTGAGTTATTGGATCGCTATGTATGCAGTTATTTTATAAATCTAGTTGCAATTATAGACCTTATTGTTTATTTAATCCGGAAACATAAGATGGTTGGAGCTTATAAGCTATTAACTAAATGACGAAGTATGTATTAAGTCGTATTGAGTTATATTCTTACATTTTCTTTTAGAAGAGATCAATTTATGCTTTTATAGTGTTCAAATCGGCCTTGAAACAGAATCAAACTATTGGTCCTGATAAATGTGACCAACATAATTTAACAGTTGTAAAATGCCCCTTAACGAAGGCGGCTATGGTCACTTGTTCTTCCCATTATTATGATAATTTTCTTTACTGGACCATTCCTGAGAACCTTCTGGCTTTGGAGATATTAGAGGTCAAAGTTCCGACTTTTTTTGACGTTTCTTTATGAAAGCAAGTTTTAAATGTTAAAAAATTAACTTAAAATATCCCCACGATCCCTGTATCGCTGCATACACTCATAATAAGCACAATGTTTTGCGTGCGCTACATTGCGTACTAACGTAAATCGCGAATTTTCATACCAAAAATAAAAGTCAATTCCTAGGAATTATTTTTGCGCAAAGTTACCTATGTAGTTTGATGTATAGAATACGTAGATGACGGCTTCGTGATTGGTATTTTTACACTCGTATATGTATAATATATTTAATGCTCGCTATATTGGGCGTTCGTGTGTTTAAATTGAACGTAACTTCACATATGTAATAAATAAACTCATTGATACCATGATTCGTTTTCCTAATGAGAATACTAAATTCAGACAATGTATGTTCAGATATTCTATTGAAACACACTCAAGCTAGGAGATAAGGCGCTGCTAAGGGAAGTTACTCATGCCCTGTCAGTCGGACCATTACCAAAACCATTTGTACATAAGGCAAGGTGCGTAGAGTTAAGAGAGGATATAAATACCCAGCTTTTGACGTGTCATAAGTGCCCATAAGGGTGGTCCTTATTTTTCGACTTTTGAATTATCCCCGGGGCACTTTGTCATTTGATTATATACATTTCAATATGAAATATGTTTTTTTATTTTTTTTTGTTAAGATATAGAGGTCGCTACCAGCTGTCAAAGTTTTTTTTAAATGCGTTGAAGGACAGCTTAAATGATGGTTTCATTAATGTTTCATTTAAGTGTTTATATCAAATTTTACGTGTAAGTGAAATCGCTCCTTATCCCCACTTCCCCTCGACCCCTCTTCTGTACCGACGCGTCGAGATCTTAATCTAATTCTTATTAGAACTAAACTGCGAGTCGCACTTCAGTTATAATAAGTTGTAGCGGTATCTACATCGCCACATGCGATCTACACGTCATACTAACGTCACGCAAATCCTGCATCGCGCAGCCAGAGTTTACCGCGTGATTAGCATATATACAACGTCCCGACATCAACCGTCGGGCAGTTGCCCACCAGACACGAATCCCGTCTTGTCGGAGGATCCTCCCTTTTTATGGAGGTGTGAGTGAAGTTTAAACCCTGTTCCTCATACCTCTATAAAGTCATTAACGAGAGCGCACGCGTTTTATTTGTAAAAGTCATAGTAACGTGTCTCAACTTGCAATGGCGTCTACAAGTAGCGGACTCAGTAAAGCTAAGAGTTTTGAGTTAAATCTTTTGTTTTTTTTGAGTTTTAATTTAAAATTCAAACATTGGTAGCGGCCCCTAAATGTCATGCAAAAATTTCAAATAAATACTAAAATAGTTTCCTATGGTATATAATCAATTAACGTGGTGCCCCCCGAAATTAAAGAAAAATAAATATTTTTCTTAGGAATAAGGACCACCCTAGTGCCCATGTAGGTTTATCTATACATATTATTCAAGTCACTTTTCGTGGCTATCTACTGTGTATGTTCTTTTATACAACGCAACGGATTTTGATCGGTTTTGACCATCATTTAGAGAATTTATTAAGGAAGATATATGTTTATAATGGAATTATAAAATATCATAATCATAGATTTCAATATGCAAGCTAAAACTAATATATATATATATATATATATATATATATATACCTACTATTTACGAGTGTATAATGTAAAGGCATGAGCTCATAAGACATCAAAAAATCGCAACAACCGCAACCGCATCGCCGTCAATGAGATAAGTGCCCAAAAGGCTGGCAACATAGCCACGTTGGATGGCAATGCCGATTCTTTGGGCTAAAAATAGGCCAGCCTTCTGGTCGTGTGAGGAGTCGACCAACCGCTTGGCGATGTCCCGAAATATTTGATGAGCACTGTGACCCCAAGGCCCTAGTGTTTCAACCCCAAACGGCTCAAACATATAGCTATATGTTTGTGTGTTGTAGCTATATGTGCCCCATAAGATTGTTATAATACATTAATATTAAACTTACATATAATAAAGAAATCTTGATGTTTTATCAGGTCGCTAGTATGAGAAAATATATTTTGAATTTGAAGTATTATTGTGTAGCTTTCAGCAACTGGTCACTAACTTTTCCTAAGTTTTGTTAAAATGCTCATGGTTACACTAAAAGCTAACTGAAGGAAAATGAGTGATGCCCTCAGGTTAGATGAAGCTACGATCTTTGTAAAGTGGCTGGTTGGCAGTTTAAGGATGGGAGTAGCTGAGGATAGAGTTAAATAGCGTGTGACTTAAGAGGCTTATGTCCAGCAGTGGAGTTCTATAGGCTTATGATAATCTCTAAGCCTCAACCTATTACTTCTCCAGCAATACAATGAACGTCCTTAATATACTAGAAAAAAATTAAACGTAACGACGTGCCTGTAATTTAATCAGTACGTTCATAACGTACTTATAATACATCCACGTGTGCCCTATTTAATATAATTTATTTTCAGACATGAAAACGAGACATGAATAATATTATTACATAATAAGTTAGGGTAATATATGCGGTGGATATATTAAATGCCAATATGATTACTTACAAGACTAGTCTGGAAACTTTCTTTAACTAGATTTCTCAGAAACTAACCAATAGGTCTAGGCTAGCCTACAAAAAATACCAAAATGTTATCCTGAATATAATTCTCCACTTAAAATATTCATAGGTATTCTTATAATTAGCCTAATTTATGAAAAAGCGTTGGTAAACTAATACTTATAATTTTATTTATAATCTAACAAATAGGTATGAATAATACAAATGCTTGTGAATGAATAATAAAAATCTGTCTTAAATAAACGTCATAACCCACTGCAGTGGATAACGACACGCGCGATCAAGCGTCTCGCCCTACTTACTCCAACCACATGTCAAGAAAGAACGAACGTTGTTAGAGATAGACGTCTGCATGAAACGTTATCCTTGTATTAGTGACGCCTCGTTGCGCGACTTTTACACGCTGAAGCGCGATCAAGCGGCAAATATAGTTTGTGCTGACGCGACTGCAAGGGATAACGCAGTGTTCAACTTTTTGTTTGTAAGAAAATAAGTTTTAGAATGTTGGTAATATCTTCTGCAGACCACGCAGTTTGTTTTTTTTACTTTGTAGCATGTTATTTTATAAGCCTTTTTATAAAAAGAAAAGTCTTAACATAATATTATAATCATATTCAGCTGATTAAACCGCGTACATTGCAGGATGAGTGAACTCATAATGGTTAAACATTCTTAATCATAGTGCACAGCTGAGGAATGTTAGGGCTCATGCTATTTTAAATTTGGTCTTGGATTAAGACTTTTATCTGACTATTTACCAACTATCTACACTGTACACTACACTAGTTGATAAGTAGCATAAAATCCATCTTTATGAATTAAATCTTGTTAGTATTTATTCATAGAGGACAGGCATTTATGATTTGATTTTAGATGGCCATTTTAAATTTATAAGTGAAAAAAAAACTGAATTCAATCTAAAGTCCAATGTCCTTTCAACTAAATTCTCGTCTAAAATTCAAACTGAATTAGAGAAACGAACACACAACTAGGACATATTTATTCGACTTTCCACTTAATGTAACGTCAAGCTATTATTTGGAAAACTAATTTTCTAGTTTACTTGGGCCACATCAAATTGCTTGGTCTCAAATTTCGTCCCAGATTGGGTCAACCTTCAATATATTTTTTGCTTAAAACGCAACTTGTGACCTTTAAAGGCCCAAGTTCGGGGTCTGTGGCCTGAAATTGCTCAAACTTTCTCCCATGAGTAATATGTTACGACGATATAGGCATTTCGGGGACGAAAAAATAAAAATATGTACATAAGTTATTGTCACACTTTGCAATGTTTTGACAAAAAACTGTTTTTGTTTTCTCTACTTCAGTTTTACTGTCTAATGTGATTAGATTCTTATCCAGTCAGCAGAAAATTGAAGCGATAGGTACCAACTTTCCGAAAAATTGTTATGTAACACCAACGTCATTTTAGAGCTTTCAGTCACCCTTCAAGTTTGGGAGACTTTTCCAATTTACCGTTTTTCGTAGATATCGTAAGAAATGTTTGACCAACTGTTTTCTTTTCAGAGGTCAATTCTCTTCAGAAAGATTAAAAAGTATTCCCAAGAAGAATAGAAACAGTGTTTTGTTTTTACTGTGACTAGTTGTGGATTTTAATATTCGGAGAATTCCATTAAATTCAAGATAACATACACTTACCTAAGCATATTATGTAATGTTGACGAATCCACCTGTGTCTGTATGTATGTGTTCAGTGTTTTCATCGATTATTTCACTGGCGTCCATTTTAGTATACATTACAAAATTACCCTTCGGGTTGAGTTCATCATGATATTTATTATGTAGGTATTTTTATTACTGTAATCTTTTTGATATTTGAAAAAATTTAAACATTTCTATTTGTAAAACACAGGTAAACAAAAAAATACAGATGTCAATATTAATAAAATGATCGCTATGTGTATCGCTACCGTCAACGGCGCACAAATATTCTAATTATAATTTCTAATTAATTAGTAATAAATACAACAAGACTTTCAAAACTTTCTAAATTATAACTACCTAATACATAAAAACCATTAGTTATTTCATTCAATTATCATAACAATATCTTAAACCAAATTAAAAACATTAAAATTTAATTTAATTTAATAAAACATTTAAATTATTAACAAACTAAAATATACATAATAAAAAATAAGAAATGTCAATAAATTATAATTTGTCGTTTAGGTACTCATTGATTGCGTAATATGCTATAATATTTAACAAATTAAGAACAACCTTTTTGAAATGGTGTATGTCAAGATCTTTGACATTTTTGAGATTTTGTATTATTGTGACATTTTTACTGTAATTCAAACGATTTGACATTAATTTGTATTTGGTTTTCTTAATTGTTTTTATTATTATTATTATATCTTTAAATTTGTTTAAAATAAATTATATTATGAGTTGTATGCCCATGTGACGGTAGAATATGCAGGACTCTTATAATAAAACATCTATGTACTAAATCCCATGTTTGCAAACCAATAAATGATTTTATTTGGTTTAATGATTTCCTGCGAATAACGTCACAGCAATATTACGAGGTGGCAGATATAGGTACCTACCCACATAGCTATGGTAAGACAAAATATTTGAGAAGGGATTCTACTAATTAACACTGAATTATTACAGTACCCTCCATAAAAGTAATCCTATTGTATCAGCTCTTTGTGTAAAGCGTTAATTATTTCACGCCTAGCTTTTGTTGGAAGCGAAGCTCATGCGCATAAAGCGCCTAAGGATACAATGATTTAGTAGCTGATCGGTACGCTATCTACGTAATTCCCAATAAATTTTAACTGAATATGTGTTAGGCTAAGTAAATCTGCTCTGAGAGAATATTCAAGGACCTTGATGTTAAAGTAATCGGGCTTGAGGCCATAAACGTCATACGGGAACGTTAGGAGTGAGTGATGCCTTTGAGAATGTGTTGAGAGATTTTTTTGAACCAGATTTCGCGTTTGCGTGAATAAAATTATTTACTTCTACCTTTTACATATTCTGAGAAATTTCAACACTGATCTACAAGCGTAAAATTAAGGATACGTGGAATTCATTAGTACAAGTGTGAATGTATTTGGTACTTTCGTGCAGTAGGACAAGCACAACATAATGTTCTTTAGGTATTAATTACTCGAAACTAATCCTTAGAGCAGAAAGCTAACATCAAGGACAATCGATCTGCTCATAAGTATTATGCTGTGTATGAGAACTTACTAATTCAAATCTATAACAGCGTTCTTCTGAGTGTGTTTTATGGCGCAAATACGCACTCAATTTCAATAAAAATTACTAAGTAGTAAAATTATTAAGTAGTGCAAGGCGAGCGAGGAACGCGAATTGGCAAACGTGGTGTGTGTTGCTCCCCGGCTTGGTGGATCGCAGAACTCTAAAAGGTATCTGTGACATACTGGATGCGGAAGGTGGAAAGCCAGGTGGATTGGCACAATTTAAGAGAGGGCTATGACCAGCAGGGGACTGCGATAAGCTGCGTTGATTGACTGTATCTTAGGTTGTTTTCTTCGTTCTTGTAGGCAGGTATACAGATTATGTAGTGTCTATAAATACAATAATCTGTTTAATAAATTGTAAAGTAAATTGATTACCGACTTAAATTATCCGTATATTCAAATCACAACTGACATTCTTGGCACTTGTATGAAAGGATTATAGAACTACAAATTGACGTAGGCT
Organism: Griposia aprilina; assembly: GCA_916610205.1. Lineage (NCBI taxonomy): Eukaryota > Metazoa > Arthropoda > Insecta > Lepidoptera > Noctuidae > Griposia > Griposia aprilina. The sequence continues at coordinate 6,669,436 of OU744306.1, forward strand.
GTCAATTTGCTAACAATTAATTTCCCTGACTGAATTGCACAAATGCACAATTGCACATGTGACCTAAACAGTCAAAAACATAAACCGTACATAGGCGAGCGTTAATATCTGTAACATTATACTGTTGTACCAATAACTCTGGCGAGCATATTGCACTTCAGATTAATTGGAGAATTTATCAAACTCGCAGCCCGACGATGCACCTACCGTTTAGTTTGATTTATTTATTCGATTTCTGTGCGAATGAAAACAATCATGTCATGCTGTTCTGCCATCTATTACTGTACCTATGCCCATTTAATAACATAGCATGACATCACGCCTTTCCCCGAAGGATTGGGCAGAGATGTACCTATAGTACACCCACATTTCGCAAGTTATGTTTATAGGGGGTGAGCCTATTGCCATCAATCGGACATAAATCCTGACTCAAGGCTGATACGGAGAAATTCTCGATAGAATAAGCCAATAACAAAAAATCACGGACAAGTGCGAGTGTCTTGTGAAAGGGTTCCGTACGATGAATATGTTATCCACCAAAAACATTTCATGTAAAGTACGTTTCCAAGACTTACTTATCGCTTTCACTCTTTAAAAAGTTATCAGATCTAATGTAGAGCCCAGACCCTAACTCTGCCAGGCTTAATTCTACAAACCTTACATCTTGGTTAAAATTTAAGGCAAAATTCAGCTTTCTAGGACTTCGGGAATTGCCCTAGAGGTTTTGATGAGTGAGTGAGGCATTCAGTGACGAAATCGGTGTCTGTTAGTTATTAATAAAATCCAAAGTATAAAAGCTTGACAAATTAAACTTTGTGTATTTTATATTTATAAGTCTGGTTATTACATTTTATCCTCAGAATTTGAGTTCTTTTGCATTGTCTTGGCTGAAGCTATGAGGGTATGAAAATACAACGAAACGTTTCGAGAAAAGGTAGGTAGTGCGGGGTGCTTTTTGGATTTTGGCTCGTCTTGGCGGGGATACTACCGTGCCCCCAGATCCCAAGAACAAAGTTAACATTGTAGTTGAAAAACATGTTCTCGCATACATTTTAACTGCAAATGTAAGATTGTACGCATATTATTGGAAGATTTACCATGTTATTTTAAGACCATAATAGGTACTTCTTATAGGTTTTCCAGTAATCTGTAAGTAAATAGCTAATTACAGTATTTTTTTCAAAAAATTTGGGTCAATAGTTTCGGAGATAAGGAATGGTCAATTTATTTCTTAATATGTATCTTCAATAAAGTTTATTTTGAAATTATACAAAAAAATATTTGAGATCCTCAAAATAAGCCTTTTCATTTGTTATGTCACACGGTACAGTTTGCAAAACTTTTGTTTTTAATTTTTGTAGTTTGTCACCCAAAAGTGACACCCATATTCAAAATTATTTTATTTACGTTACACGTCCGTGTTTGGGTCCCAAAATATAATATGTGTAAAAAAATTCAACTTAATAAGTCCAGTAGATTCGGAGGAAATCTCTTGTCACAGACGGACAGACAGACACATGAGTGATCCTATAAGTGTTCCGTTTTTCATTAGGACGTACTGAACCCTAAAAACGCCGAGAGGGCATACCCTAGAAGAACATAATATAGTGACCTTATTGGTGACTCGCATCAGGTGCGTAGTACTCGCAACCGGCGCGGCGTGCACGTATGAACGTAAACGAAGCTAAAGGATTATGTAGGTATATAAATATATAAGACAAGAAAGCGTGAGTTTATATGTATGAATCAAGAAGACCTAATGTAAAAAAAAAAAATGTTTTATTATTATATTGTCTGATATCGATTAATATTATTGATGCCTTTTTAACCGACTTCACAAAAAGGAGGAGGTTCTCAATTCATCTGTATGATGTGTGTTAGCTCAGAACTTTTTCTGGGTGAACCGATTTGGATGATTCTTTTTTTATTTGATAGGTGGTGCTTCACATGTGGTCCCATTTAAATTTGATCAAGGTCTGACCAGTAGTTTTTGAGTTATCCTTAATAATGCATATTTTTTCCACTTAGTTTTTATGGATGATGTGTTAATAATTTCCTGTCACTGTTATTTACACACCAAGTAGTGGTATACGAATTTGTGTGGGGTAGGTACCGCAACTAAAAAGTGAAAAATAAAATCTTTTTTACAAAAAAACAACCGACTTCCAAAAAAAAAACACTAAAAGACGTGAAAAATAACTTTAATTTCGGAAGTCGGTGGCCAAAACCGAAAATACAAAACCAAAGACACCGACTTCCGAAATTAAAGTTATTTTTCACGTCTTTTAGTGTTTTTTTTGGAAGTCGGTTGTTTTTTTGTAAAAAAGTTTTTAATATTATTTATAAGACATCGATTAGGTAGTAGTTAAATAAATTTCGTGGTCGGAGCATATTTAGAGTTGCAATTATTACGTTACGATACAATATTATAAACCATTTTCAATTAAGTTTTTAGATTTACCAACCAACTTAGCGCGAATTTCACCAAACTTTTATACCTAGAATAAGTCTTATCCTGAGATTAAATTTTGAATTTTTGACAGTTTTGCCATACTAGAACTGTCAGACGTCAATTTTATTCCGCGGATAAATGATATCTGACTTTGATAAAATCAGCTCTTAGTAAAGCAATTAATTTCAAGTGAGACCTCACCACAAGAGTTCAACAACTGGACTCAATCCTGTGACCTCGTTGACTCATTGTTTGCAAGTCAAGAACTACGTCTATAGACGATCCGAAAATAACTTCGCAAATAGTATTTTTTTACTTTTGGATTGCAAAAAGTAGAGCAATTTCAATAGAGGGTTGTGTTGAGCAGTATGTCTGACAACTGCCTCTTATAGCAAATTGTTGTACTTATCTATACTAATAAATTTTAATTATTTATTATTATTATTAATTAATATCATAAAGAGGTATAATTTGTTTGTGTGTAGGTTGTAATCTCTGGAACTACCGGACGGTTTTTTTTTTTTTTTTTTTTTAATTTGATAGCCCTTGTCTTGAGGAAGGCTATAATTTATTTAACATCACGCTAATACCCTTAGGAGTCGTGCAAAAAGAAAAAAAGTCAGAAAGGACGCTATGCGAAAACGAACTAATAGCGCGAGCAGGTAATGCGATGCGACGGGGTGGGACGGGGGACCAAGAAATTTCACGCGGACGAAGTCGCGGGCTGAAGCTAGTTATTTATATTTGTATATTATTGAGTGACAAACTGTCAGGCAGTCCTCCTGATAGTAAGTGGTCACCATCACCTATGATCAATATTGCAATAGGTATCAAAATCATTGCATGTTTCCCATCCCTGAATCAAAGCTGAAATATTTATTGTGCCTGTGATTATAACGGCACCTATACAGGGTCAAATTAAATTAGTTAGCGAAACTCCACAGACGTGATAGATATCGATATCTAAATATGATGAAGGAAAAAACAAATTAATTTAATGTTTTTTTTCTGTGGAGGTATTGACTGCAGTTAGTGGATACATTTGGAATATCAGTTTAAAAAAATCGTTTATTTTTGTGCAAACTTCACAGATGTGATTGGTATTGATCATACTACAAGTAACAAAACTACCAGCAGTCATTGACCCTTAAAAAAAACATTAATTATTTTATTTTATCGCCTTTAGCTCTCGAATCTCATCATGTCTTCAGAGTTTCGCTAGCTAATTAAATTTAACCGTGTATACACACATCGGAACACGGCAAAGGCTGCTTGGCAGCAGGAAGAAGTATGGTTGTAGTACTTCCCCAGATCCTCCTGTTTGTAAAGCTCCTTCACAAACAGGGAGTTTAAAAAGAGAAATAGTAACAGTAGCTTTGAGGTTAGTAAACACACTTTAATTACTAAATAAGTGATCAAGTTTGGTGACTGCCTTTAAAGACAAAAAATAGAAGTTGATTTTCACCTTGATAACTCAACTTAGTCAAGAATGTTGTCCCGTAAAGATAGGACAAACAAGTTATTTCATTAATTTATTACTCGTGACATGAATAACGATTTATCAAAGTCACACAACTTTCAACTTGCTTTGTTATAATTTAAGGTCAAATATTCCATTGAAGATTCATCACCATTCTAGACATATTCTTTATTGCATTGAAAACCTACATCACATTAAAATACTTTCATCGCACAATGAAAAGGCTATTTTTACATTTTACATTTTGAAATCTATTTAAAGTCTTTGCAACACTTAGATTGAATGTCAAATGTGATTCATACAGAACTATGTTTGTTTTGTGTGAAGCACATTCGTGGGATTTAAGGTCCTACTTTTTTTATTTATTTATTTTATTTATGGAAGGAGGACACGCACGGGCTCGTGTAAGATGGAAGTTGTGGAAGGAGGCCTTTGCCCAGAGGTAGGACTGTACAGGCCAAGAAAAGGCCCGCTGGTACTATACATTATACAATTGGCACAAGAATTAACTACTTATCTCTGATTAAAGCACAGTTTTAAATGAAACACTTAATATAATATAATGACTGTAATTCCTGAAGTGTTAGGCAGAGCTGTACCTATAGTAACACCTACATTTTGTTGTAACGGGGGCGAGCCCATTGCCATGAAGCACTTAAGTAGTAATTATAAATCTACTAAACCCAGTTCCATAATTAACCAAATATATTTTTTCTGAAATAAATTGGGGCTGCCACATAAATTTCTCTTTGACTACTTTACTTTCGTTCTGAAAGCACTTGTGAGAATCCATAAATCCAACTTGAATTATGCTACTTAATTCCAACTACTAAAATTAAATATCAAATCTTTGTAGTAGTTTTAGAAGCTCTTAATCAAAAATTTGATTAAATTAATTGCGCCAGTTAGTGCTAACTTTTAATTTCATTTATTACTAAAAATGTTTAATGAATTACAAAATTATTTAAGTAGTTTTTATAGTTTTAGACACAAAATAAATACTGTGCAATCTGTTACAAAATATTAAATAAAAGTATCAATCGAGTAAATTATTAATTGAAATTGTTTGTGAGACAGCCTGGAAAATCAACTAGTAAACTTATAATTATTTACCTATGTAGGTAATAATCCAACCCACCACGTCTGTGAAGTTTATACAAAAAAAAAAACTGATATTGCAAGTGAATACTTACCCTAACTGCGGTCGATGACCCCACAAAAAAGTCATCAAATTAATTATTTTTTTGTTTTATCATGTTTTGTTTACCCATCACGTCTGTCGAGTTTCACTAGCTAATTTAATTTGACCCTGTATTTTATGTAAATATTATATTCCGAAATAAATAAATAGTCTTAATTAGGTGGGTACTGCCTTAAAATGTCCCTGTTTTATACTCGTATGTAATAATTTTTCCAACCATTATTTTAAAATTATGCCCGTTATAATTGTGTTATGGGACCGATTTCAATGAATATCTTACATACTTGTAAACATAGCATCAGGCTTGTAATCTTCGGTAACCGGGTACGCATCTAGACTCTGGGCTGCTACTGAGAAATCCCTGATGGAAAAACTACACTACCATTTTATCTTATGGTGTACATAATAAAGATTATTCCATTCTATTCTATTCTATTTTATAATAGAATATAATTAAGGACCTACAAGGCGAACATAAACATAACTCAAATCTAATGTAGGTACGTAGATAAGTTCAACAATCCTTTCGATCTTGTTTGAATCAACACGAGATAACGAAAGACAATGTTTTCAAGCCGTGAATGCCAAAGTTCTCAACAATATTTGTTTTACCTCTATCTACGATAATGTTCGTTAGATATTGTAATTTATGTAATAAAACGCTTTTTGGCTTCAGCGTTTACGTTTCAAGCGTAGTCTGAAATTGCGTAAAGATATTTGATATCAGTATACAATACGAGGTGTGTTACGATGTTCTCCGTAAAATAATTTGCTCTATCGCTTACTTTGGATATATTCTAACGTGAGCTGGATTTGTAAATCCAAAATTAATAATACGTTAATAACAAAATATCGCCTGAAGAAGGTTTTGCGAGATAGTTAGACAGGGCCCGTATTTAAGGAGGTTCTTCTTTTAGGAGCTTTGAGCCTTGATGCCTATTTATTAAAACCGATAGGCAATTGACACAGGTGACAGGTGACAATCTGTCAATCCTACAATTTTGTAAGTTGCTTTCATAGTTTTCTGCATATTAAACAGCACCTGGCGTGAAAATATGTCAATTTTGTATTTTTTTCACAAATATGTCGTGCTGTTCTGGGTTAATATTATATTAGTAATAATAATAATTCCCTTATTGTCAGGCAACTGAGGCCCATAGATAAAATACACAAATTACAAAATAACAAACTAATACATAATGAAACTAAAACTTGTGTTAATAGATATTGCTTAAAACTATGTTAGTAGCACTGCACTTCACTAGCTTGTCCTTGGGCTGCCCTGTGGTACTTGCCCGCGGAAGCGACGGAACATCACGTCAAGTCTTGCAAAGACGTCGGACAAGTAACAATTTAGTACTCGTACCACGAACGCTTTGAAGTTGACGCTGCGGTGCGACTCCAGTACCCCTGTGTACCTTTATCGCTGATAGGGTACCTATTAAGCCCGTTCCCTATCCAAAAATAGTCACCTACAAAAGATTTAATTGTGAACACCTAGGCTTATCCTGCAGACCAGGGATCACCAATTAGTTTCATTGGGGGTCCGTTTTTTAAAGTACATAATATGAGTTTTGCGGTCCGTTTAGTAGACGATTACTAGCAAACAAGAATTTAAAAAATATAGGAAAACGAAAATAAACCTTGAATATTTTTTTATGAGGTAATAAAGTACAAAAATAAAAAAGTTAATAATTAATATCAATGTGAAAAATGTTTTTCTTTTTACTTTGAACTATGTATTCATCTGAAGTTTGGAGTAAAGTTGGTGCAACCTAAAACTCAAAAAAAATATTTTAATAGATTAGATTCAATTTTACTGTTTAGTTAAGAGGTCCACAAAAATAGGTCGACGGTCCGGATGTGGATTCCGTTCAGGCAGGAATCTCGCTCCACATCGCAAACCGCGTAAACCGCGACTTTTCTTCATAACGACACCTAACCCACAAAATATACCTGAATAATATTGTGGCGTAAATACCAACCTAATCACAAAATTGTTCCACTCTTAAAGTTCGCGTAACTGATCCGGCCCAGATTATGCCGCGCCTCGGATCTTCGTGAATTATTGGTTTAATACCGTCCGGGACCAGTCGGCCGGTCAGTAATTGGTCTCTTAACACTTCGCCAAATTGCCGATCTCCGATTGTGGTCCGTAACTAGCAGCAACGACTGTTTGTAACTTAGGAAGCTGGTAGGAGTTGGTTGCTATGGCCATTCGGGAAACTTTGGTCATTAAAGATTTTAGATAAGAAACTTTTTAAGTTTAAGTTTCTCATGAAAGAGTTTTTTTATATATATTGACAACTGCAATATTAGAGATATTGCAGTTGTTTTGCTAACCCAGACAAAAAAGTGAAATTATAAATTTTTGTCCGAGGAACATCAGGATGGCGTATTTTATTTGGTCTCCCATTTTAAGTAATGCTATCGAGAATAACGAGAGTTATAATGATTATTTCCGGTAATAGAATTAACTACATGATGTTCTAAAAAATATTATACAATTCCACACCATTAAGTACCGTAACAAAACAATTTGCATTATTTATGGTTATGAAATTCATAATTATGATTTATTGGCAGAAAGCAGGTACATATGAAAACCCCTGAGCCGTTGGCAATAAAATTAAAACAACACTTTTTTACTTGTGACCTACAATGCCACCATAATTACTGTAACGCCACCCTAACATTTACATAATATTCAGAATCGTAATATTTAGGGTTTACATATACATAAGACAGTAGCCAAACTAATTTAAACTGTGACTGGATTGTATCCATTGTTTAAGGGCGGATATTGCCATTTATATTGCAAGATTTACTAGTAATACTTAGCTTGCAAAGCAGGATAAATAGTCATGTCCTTGAAGCAAAAAATCGAAGACATCGTGTTTTACTCGGCTGGGCCCGCGTGGTGATTTTCCACCCACTCTCTCTCACATAGAGAAGGCCATGTCACAGCGGTGGAAGTAATAAAGGGTGGTAGAATGTCGTGTAGAAAATAAACTACGAGTCTCAGAAATACTACTTGTCAAATTGAGAAAAACTTACGTCCAAAAGTGAAAAAGAATTGCGATTGATCTAACAGAAATATTGCGACAAAATTGCTACAAAAACTCATTTGTAGCCACCCTAACTTAATGCTGCAAACTGTTACAAAGAAAAATACGAAACACCTTGTAATTTCATGTTAAGGAAAAAATTACAGTCTGTAGTTTGAACGCTACAATTTATGGTCTAATTAGTCAATGTTCCAAGTCGCCGCGCACACATACGTAGTCATATTTCTTACAGGATTGCTAGAATTACTTTTGTTTTATTTGCTGACGATGTTTGTACGGTTTTTGGGACTGTATTTTGTGGTGTTTCGAAATAGACACTACATGAATCATGGTTTTAGCCGACTTAAAAAAAAAGGAGCAGGTTCTCAATTCGACTGTGTTTTTTTTTATGTATGTTAACTCAGAACTTTTTCTGGGTGAACCGATTTGGATGATTATTTTTTTATTTGATAGCTGGTGCTTCACATGTGATGCCATTTAAATTTGATCAAGTTCTGACTAGTAGTTTTTAAGTTATTTTTCCACTTAGTTTATATTGTTGTGTTTTAATAATTTCCTGTCACTGTTATTTACATACCAAGTAGTGGTATAAGAATTTGTGTGGAGTAGGTACTGCAACTAAAAACATTTTTACAAAAAAACAACCGACTTCCAAAAAAACAACTAAAAGACGTGAAAAATAACTTTAATTTCGGAAGTCGGTGGCCAAAAACGAAGATACAAAATCAAAGACACCGACTTACGAAATTAAAGTTATTTTTCACGTCTTTTAGTTGTTTTTTTGTAAAAAAGTTTTTTATATCCCACAATCATGAGTAAATTTTAAGTTTGTCATCATTTTCTTAAGATACATCTTACACTTTGCGCTTAATACAGTATAGGGATTATCATCGTAATGGTTTTAACATGGCCACTCGTTTTAGGGGATGTTTAGTAGACCCTTAAAAATAATGTCAAAAATGAACTGCAATGAAGATAAGAAAAACACGTTACGTTCAGCCAAAGCGGTTTAAAATGATGATAGCTGCTATATGCTATGTCTTTGACAAGATGCTTTTTCATCTGTAAAAAAATTAAAAACTCCCACAAACAGGTGCGACGCGACAGTGTGACGTGACGAGTAGAACAATCTTTATGAAAACTTCATGGAGGTTGTTCTACAAGAGTCATGTTGCGCTGTCGCGTAGCCAAGCCTTAATCATGTAAGTAAGTGTTGATATTCGTAAACTTATGTTTCTTTCGCGTGGTTATCCTGTTTGTAAAATATTATGAGCAAAGTAGTATTCTGAAAACTCCCAATTCAAATATTTGATAATTAATTTAATCGAGAGTAATAGAGATAGAATTATTAGTATTAGATTCCAACAGTTTTGGAATGGTAATCACATAATAAATAATGGATTATAGTATTTTATTTTCTGACAACCAAGGACACTAGATTAGTTACAAAAAAAAAAAATTAAAAGTATGTTACTGTACAGAAATTAAAGTCGATTCAGCCACCCACGCCTCTCCTATGCAGATTGATCAATCGTTTGAAAACAGCCGCGTCCAACCTATCTGCTATCATTTTCAGGATGACAATGCTACTCCCCTGCCCAGTTTTCAAGACTGACGCGGTTTTCTTCCGCATAATTGCATAGAAATCATCTATATGAGCTTCAGCAAACACACCTGAAGTAATACAAGAACGCGGGAGTCGCAACAGTGCCCTGAAAATGTTATTGTATTGTAGGCAGGGGCGCCGACTCCGTGGGTGCTCGGGGGCTCCAGCGCCCACGAAAGGTAAGTGGAAGCGGAGCACCCATGAGAGAAGACATCAAAACTGATGAGAGTCAATCGACTTTGTCCAATCTCTCTTTAAAATCACGTCACATCGTTAGGTATAGGCTTTTAAACCGGGATTTAGCATCCCGGTTTAAAAGCCCATACCTAACGATGTGGATTGTGGAGCTCGCTTCGCTCGCTCTTGCATCGTAAATTTTCTTCAATCCATGTTTTATAAACGTTCTTAAATGTGAAGACGGTGCCTGTCTGTTCGCTGATCATGAGTTATATTGGACGGATTTAGATGCCATTTTAGGGATTAAGCAGGCCATAAAAAAGAACCCCAAGTCGGGCATGACAATGAGCACCCACAAAGTTTTCTAAGTCGGCGTCCCTGATTGTAGGCCCTTTGTATGTACTTAACCCGTAGACCACTCGTTTAGAAACTTTGACAGTACGCTTTAAGGTGAATCTATGTGCCAGTATATTTCCTCGTACCGACAGTACCCTCCGTTCCCTCTCTACATCGTGGTTATACTTCAAGGTATCAGTCGCAATGTGCCCTAGGTACTTGAACTGAGAAACACGGTTCAGATAATAATATCTTTTATCGGCTGAATAATAATGTTGGCATTTATCGGTACCACCAGCTATTTGCTATCGACTAGCTTAAAAAAAGTTCAGAAAGCTGGAAAATTATGTTTATTACAACAATGTATATAGTACCCATAGCTACAATAATAAATTGTGCACTTAAGGGGCTTCCAAGAGCTAAAGCGCGATCACTGTCGGATTGCATAGAAAAGAAAGAGATGCGCGATGACACAACGCTGGTAATTTATTGCAAACTATGAAGCAATTTTGGATTTACAAAAAACCTATTCATGGGACTAAAAAATTAAAACACTATTACGTTAGTATATTGCTTGTAGAATAATCTGACAAAAATCAGAATCTTTGCATGTATATTAGTATGGTTTTTAATCGTTAATTATTTTTTTAAGATGTGTCTTCGTGATTTTTTTCTATAAAAGAAAAGAAAAGAAAGAAAAATAGTTTATTCTGCACAAACAAAACGCACATTATAAAAAAATGACATTAATAAAAATACAGACATACAATGTAGCCAAAAGCCCCGAACCCAAAAATTAACAGTTTTACAATTTTTTCCATGGCCAGGGACCAAAGACAATACACATTGTTCTGCAAGGTTAGATAATTTGCTCTGTGTTACGACACTCGCAAATGACAACAAACAAACGATGAAAACAAAAACAAAATGCCGATAGCAGAGTGAAAAAATGACTACTTTTGTAACAAAAAAACAACAATATTATGAGCAATTTAGCCGTGCGTCGCATCTGTGCAAGAACAGGTCGTTGCTCAGCAAAATGCTGTGACTTCGGATGAACCTACCGTCAACAGCGCTGATTTTCAGCAACCACCTCTCGAAGGACGTAATGACGTCCTCCTGCGTGACATAATAAATCGGGAAAGTATTATTTTCTACAGAACTAAGTGTGATTCTAGCCGAACATAGTTTGTACTTCTAGATAAATATATATATATATGATTAAATATCTGTAATATGTGTAACTTTTAATAATTACATAAAACATATCACAATGAAAAATAAAAAAATATATAAAATCTAAGCAATAACTCTAGCTGTTGTTTAGGTATAATGTGGTGTGTTTTCCTATAAATACTATTTTTGTAACTATAATTTCGATACAGTAACAATACTCGATAATTATGTAATTTAGTCCTCATTGATACACCACAATTTTTTGCACCATGGGAATTGCGATGGCCGCCATTTGCATACTACGGCAATCATTGATGCATGGCGCTGGCACACGACGACCATGCTTTTTCGGTCAAACCGGTAAATTAGCCCATTAGTAGCTTGATAGTGTTTTTATGGATCATAAAAACATATCATATCAAGTTAATTGTATTATGTTTTCAACACACTATCTAACTAACATATATCCTGCAGAATATCAGATAATTTACGAAAAAAAATCTACGCTACAGGTCTAGAATCACGTATTGAATTCCATACGTGTTACAGTTTGCGCGTCGATATTTCTCTGCCACACTGTATTATTCGATGATTTCGAACTATATTGCTGAAAGGGCTTTCATATTTCGTGGGAAATTATTACTAACAGAAAAATTCTGTTGTGCTACAAGTCTGGCAATTATAAAGAAGCTGAGACGAATTTAGACAGTTGGTATCCTTTACAAATATTCCGTGCAAACATCTGAACACTTTTTATAGGTGAAGGTGTATCTAAACTAATATTATAAAGAGATAAGGCTTGTAACGTAAACGAGGCAAAAGGAGTATGTAAGGATAGTAGCAGGTGGCGTTCTGTAGTTTCTGCCTACCCTCATGGGAGGAAGACGTGAGTTTATGTATGTGTAAGGTTTGTAAGTTTTGGATGTAAGGAGGTAATCACCGAAACTACTCATCCGATTTCAAAAATTATTTCTCTGATATAACCGAGCAGGAACCGAACTCTGCACTATTGCCAAGTGCCAAATTGTATGGTATAGTTTGCTTCTACGTGTGCGAAGTCGGGGTTAGAATCTAGTGTTAAAATAAATTAAAACAGATACCGTGTTTATTTGCAGAAAACCGTATTTGTTTCAACAGTATTCTGCACAGTAAAAAGCCAACGTGGCACGAAGTTTACCTACATCGTTATAAGTTCGACACAGGTGCAAGTTCAACACTATAGTGTGCAACTTTGTATCCTACAAAGTCCTTTCTATCTCAGCCTCAGGCTATGCTGGCAAATCTAGAAGTTTATCACGGGGAGGGTCGCGAATTCCTAACAAGGATAGTTTGGTAATACACGATTATGTACCCATTAGTATGGCCCGGTGGTAACGGCCACGACTTTCAAGTTGTAGGTCGTAGGTTCGAACTTGAACAGGCGCTTTACTTTGTGTAAATTATTTCATCACCACTGCTCGCAAAAAGGTAAAGGAAAACATCGTGGGGAAAAAGACATGTCCTAGAACAAAAAAATCGAAAACATATGACATCTAACAACCATTTTTTTTTTTTTTGGGTGGGAAATCATCAAATGACCCAAATCAAATGACGCTCTGGGCGGAGCGGAAGGGCGTGTCAGACTCTTACTGACTAAAACCCACCCGTGTTCCATCAGTTGCCTGTGCGCCAGGGCCACGGTAACTCTTTTGAACAATCCGCGACCCCGGCAGGCATTGGCCCTATCGGACCCCGTCAATGATGCTAAAATCTCTTTGAGGCACGTGTGGAACACGACGCGCCGTAGACCCGGCCTGGTCCTTACCGGACAGCGAGCTGCCCATTGCTCGCCGTCCGCAAGCCCACGCCTACGGTGGCCGGGAGTCGGCAATCGATTCCCGACGCCCAGGGTGTCTCCTCTTGCGGCGACTAGGGGCGTGAGGGCGCAACGATTGCCGCACCCTCACGCGCTCCGCCTCCTCCTTCGCGAGCATTACTGCTTCACAGAAGGAGGTGACGGCTTCCCATTCCCTCTCGCTCCGTACCATGGCCTGTACCAGGACCGGACGCGAGAGATCGCCGCCACGAGGACACGGCGGTGCTCCACCCAAGCTGGGCAGACCTCCAAATTATGCTCCACCGTATCCTCCGGTCGATCCACACAATGCCAACACCCGGGCGTTTCCTCCCGCCTTATCCGAAACAGGAACCTCCCGAAACAGCCACGTCCGGTGAGAACCTGCGTCAGGCGGAAGGTGAGGACGCCGTGGCGCCTCTCAAGCCACTCCTCAAAGACGGGACTTACCGCCGCAATTGTGGCGTGCCCAACATCTACCAACCTGGACTGGCCTCGAGGGAAGCCAACAAAAGTCAGTAAAATATTTTTTGTAATTTGATGGGCAGTTTCGGAGATTACCTAAACTTACTAACCTTACACATACACATACATAAACTCACACCTTCTTCCCATGGGGGTAGGTAGAAACTACAGAACGCCACCTGCTACGATCCTTACCTACTCCTCTTGCCTCGTTTACGTTCATACATCTGGTCATACACGCACGCCGCCAGTTGCGAGTACTACGCGTCTGATCTTTTACAAGATCATCACCAATAAGGTCACTATAAATGTCCTTTTAGGGCGTCCTGTCCCGGCGTTTCCATTCACCTTCTTGAAAATACAAATTGTTAGTCACCTTTCATTCATCCCCTCAACATGACCAAACCATCTAAGCATACTTTTTTCAATTTTTGTCACTACATTATTACTTATTCACTATGCAATTCGATATTCTTTCATTATTTCAGCATTCGTTCTGTGTACCCAGTTATCATTATAAATTCTGATTAAACATCGACTCCAATAACAAAACATCAAAAGCCATAGAAGAATAAACAAAACAGAACACAAAAGAATTCCAACAATTTCCTTCTAAATTAAATTCAAATATAATCACAAACATTAGATTAGCCAGCATCAAAAGCACAAATTACAACATAACTCTCAAACGAGAACTTAATTGAAAGACAGTCGGTACTCATAAATGGAATTAACTAAATGAATAAGTGCATATAAATTCCATTTGGAACTATACTGAAACCATTTTATATCACCAGTCGTAAAATGAGAGCTGTATTTATCTAGAGTGATTTAATTGTATGCTGTTAGTAAAACTATGCACTGGTAGTTCACGACCTGATTTAGTTGTGGTAAACAGAATAGTAAACTCGTGGGGCTTGTGGCTAAATGATAAAACAGCCGCATGGGTCGATCGAAGGTTAAACTACGCTTGACGTTGTCGGTTCGTGGATGGGTGACCATCCATTTAATATCGAGACCCCTCTGTACCTCGGAAAGCACGTTATGCTGATGGCCCCGGCTGTCATTCGTAGACCTTTGACAGACGTTACGAGTAGTGAAGAAGTCCAAAAGTCTGAAAACCTGTCTTACCAAAAGGTATCGTATTACCCATTATCTGGGTTATGGAGGTCATATAGGCAGTCGCTCCATGTAAAATACTGGTATTCAGCTGCATCCGGTTAGACTGGAAGGTGAACCCTATTTTCCTGTTCTTTTCTTCTTGTCTGTTTATATATGTGTGTTCATAAATGGTATATAAAATAGTTGAGAAAAGGGTAGTCAGCTTATTAATCCGTATTGTAAGCAATCATCATCATTCATTACTTACACCATTGACAATGGAACTCGCACGTTCGGGTTTCGCACCAATCAGAAGCAAAACAAGTTGAGAAAATGCTTTCTTTCGAGGTTTCTTGTATAGCGTCCCAGGGATCCGAACTATTTAAATTTTCAACTGGGTATCTATTAAGGTTAAAAGATTAAGCGATGTGACGGAAAAGGAGACAAACAAGAAGCGGCGCGTAAACTTAAGCAATGTGACGCACAGGGAGATAAACAAGAAGCGGCGCGTAGACTTAAGCAATGTGACGCACAGGGAGACAAACAAGAAGCGGCGCGTAGACTTAAGCAATATGACGAACAAGGAAACAAAACAAGATGTGGCTCGTAGACTTAAGCAATGTGACGGACAGGCAGATAAACAAGAAGCGGCGCGTAGACTTAAGCAATGTGATGAACAGGGAGACAAACAAGAAGCGGCTCGTAGACTTAAGCAATGTGACGAACAAGGAGACAAACAAGAAGCGGCTCGTAGATTAAGCAATGTGACGGACAGGGAGACAAACAAGAAGCGGCTCGTAGACTTAAGCAATGTGACGAACAAGGAGACAAACAAGAAGCGGCTCGTAGACTTAAGCAATGTGTTGTGTTTTTTCTATCAGGAATTTCTCAGTAGCAGCCCGGAGTCTAGATTTATGCCCGGTTGATGGCAATAGGCTCGCCTCCTATTACAGGGTACTTAAAAATAACTAGAAAAGTATGGGTGTTCTATAGGTACACTTTTGCCAAACCCTTTGGTGTTTACAGGCATGATGTTATGTTATTCTCGAACAAAAATATTACCTTTTGGGATGGCTTTTACTCTACAAAGGCAATGTAGAATTTCTCCAACAGCTCCATTTTCAGAGCTGGATGTTTATAGGCCGATATGCATACATGATTTTATCAGAAGCACGTAAAAATTAATATTCCATCTCCAGTACCGATAATGCCGAAAAAAAAAAACCTTATCGAATAAATGGGGTTCGACATTGATTACGACTTTCCTACACTGGCGGCCAATTGTTTATGACACATCTTTAACAAAATTGAGTTCTGATGTACCTTGGTTTTATTACTAGAAAGTTATACCTCCACATATATTCCACGGGGCCACGGTAACAGCCAGGGCCACGGTAAATCTTTCGAAGAATCCGCAACCCTAGCAGGCATCGGTCCTATCGGACCCCGTCAATTAGTGCTGACATCTTTTTGAGGCGCGCGTGGAACACAACGCACTGGCGACCCTGGCCTGGTCCTTACCGGACGGCAATCTACTCATTGCTCGCAGTCTGCAAACCCGCGCCTACGGTGGCCGGAAAATCGGCTAATGGCTGCGGACGCCTAGGGCGTCTCCTCCTGCGGCGACTAGGGGCATGAGGGCGCAACGATTGCCTCTCCCTCACGCGCTCCGCCTTAGTTAAATGTGATTTATTTGTAATGTGCCTTTTGTTTGTGCAGAATAAACTATTTTTCTTTCTCTTTCACGAGCATTACTGCTTCGCAGAAGGAGGTAACGGCTTCCGATTCCCTCTCGCTCCGTACCATGGCCTGGACCAGGGCCGGACGCGAGAGATCGCCGCCACGAGGACACGGCGGTGCTCCGCCCAAGCCGGGCAGACCTCCACCGTATGCTCCACCGTGTCCTCCGGGCGATCCACACAGTGGTAACACCTACGCGTTTCATCCCGCCTTGTGCGTAACAGGAACCTTCCAAAACAACCGTGTCCGGTGAGGACCTGCGTCAGGTGGAAGGTGAGGACGCCGTGGCACCTCTCAATCTACTCCTCAAAGAGGGGACTTACATCCGTAATTATGGCGTGCCCAAATCTCTCGCAACTAAGATACTTTTCAGTACTAGCATCAGGTAGAGTGACAGCTCATCTCAAGCACACTTTACCTTTTTTTTTTGAGCTTATGTTTTACAGGGTAGACCAGTTTAATTAGGAACCTATGTGGGGTGTAAGGGTGGATTCCGCTTAGCATAATAACACAGGACATGCCAACCAATCAGTGAAGCCGCTCTGTTGCTATGTTGATGGGCTGTCTACATATAACAGTAGCTACGCAACCAGTTCTCAATTTCCTCATATTTCTTTGCGTAATACAATAAAAAACATTTCTACGTTTTGTGATCCATGCGAACGGCTAAAACCATAACTTTTCCTTTTACGCCGTCCAAAAAAAAGCGAAATATCGTTATCGAATAAATGGTACGGACGTTGATTACGGCTCAGTACACTGGCGGCCAATTGCTGATCACATATCGAACACGACTCCGAAACAAAATGGCTGCGAGATTATCTGCTGCGGCAAAAATATCAACTTTATTTTTGCTTTATGAATATTGGAGAAATAAAAGGGTTTTATTTGTTCTCAAAATTGTGGATGCTGAATATTTTTAAATGGACCTAAACACGGGTGTGTATTGGTCAAACAAAAATAGGTACGTGTGTGCTTAATTCTGATGTGTTTGCATGACTGTTTATTTATTGTGCTGGTACTTTGAAGCCGTTTTCTAGAAAACATACATACATAAATTCACGCCTTCTTCCCATGGGGCTAAGCAAAAACTATTGAACGCCACCTGCTACGATCCTTAAATACCTACTTTGCCTCCTTTTCCTTGTTTTCTAGAATAATCAAAATGAAATGACCGCAACATATTAAATTCACTAATTACTTGCCCAGGGCATGCCTACTTCCAGAAATACCAAATAACATAATTACCTAGTAATCCCACAGGATCACGGCCACTCACCGGACGCTTATGTTCAATACCGGACATTTTCCGGAGAGCCCGTAGTTTCGCTAATTTGTAGCGGCACGATATATCGACGTCGACTGCCGATGCCATCAAATCTGATGAATCTGTTGCTATCAATTACAGCTGTCATCGCTGGAGATTGTTGCTTCCGACGCCATGATGGATGGACTTCGTATGTAATGAATGGAGCCGTGTGGTTATTAGTTATTATTGTTATCTTAATTTTCTGTGTTATAATATTTTTCCTCGTACCTATTTATTCGTGTATATTTAAACACATCGTTACTTTGTTCTCTAACAGTGTGGTATTTTCGCACGTGAAATTTACAGCTGGCTAATTTAACACTCAATTTATTTTGCTACTTATTTTATCATTTATCTTGATTTTACTAACAGCGACATCTCACGAGTTAGTTCTGTTACTTCCTCCCTTAAACGAGTCTATAACAGCGTATGCACAAAAACTTGTCACAATTTTAAAAGCTACTGCCAGTACAGACAAACTTATTCGCAAAATATTTTCGTCTGAAGTAAAGTAGACAGCCGCACTCTAGTTATCTTTTACCCACAAAATAACCCGACCCGTTGCACAAAAATCTACCTACCAACAGAAATCTCGCTTTCCGATAGTCGAAAAATGTTCGATGCAGTGCAAAAACAGAAAAAAACCATGAAACAAAATAAAAAAATACATCTCTCCGGGCAGTGATTTACAGCACTTTGATTGTCGACGAAAACTCGAATAAATATTTATGGTGGGCTGTTACGCGTGACACCGAGTGTAATGACGTCACAACGCATAAATCTGGAAGCGTCATGTCAGTTTGTTTTTTTGTTAACTTTTTATTAAGTTTTGTGCTGTGATTTGTGAAAATTGGTTCGAATTGAGAATTTATTATGGGCTCGTGCGATTCACTTTAATATTTTTCTTTACCCTGTAAACACGCTTTAGGGAGCAATAAGCCTTTTCATAGGGGCGTTACTGCCCTTTATCTTGTGGTCATTATATCCACCCTATTTTCAACCGTTTCTCGGCTATTTGCACCATTTCCACTGTCGATAAGCGGCAATAGCTCAATACTTATGACGTCGGATTGGCAGGTTGATTGAGAGGCCGCACGTTCGTGCCCCTTACGTTTCACTATTTATGTCAGCTTAATTGAAGTTTCATACAAACAGTATACACCAACAAATTGTTAGGTAAGTCTTTGAAATAATTTTCGGTGAATACAAAAATAACCCAATGAAATAAAACTAGGAAATCCTAATTAAAAACATATTAAAAGAGCACTAGTTACACCCCGCGGTTTCACCCGCATAAGTCTCGATTCCGTGGGAATATCGAGATAAAAATTACCCTATTTCCTAATCCAAGTCATGGTCTATCTATGTGCTAAATTTGATTAAAATCTGTTCAGCCGTTTTAGCGTGCAAGCGCAACAAACTTTTTTTTTTTTTCCTAATTGGCAACTCGTAGTTGTGACCTCTCAGGTCCTGGCTACTTAACCGGTCTGTCCTGTGGTGCCTTAAGCTACTAACTTAAAGCCTCCAGCCAGGGGCGAATTACTTAATTTCTAGGTGACCGCACGCCAAGGGCATCCCCTGTGGGGTACGGGCCTCGGCTTAGGGCGTCACTGAGGAGAGGGCAGCAAGGTGGGACAGGCTTTATCGAATTTATAATATTATTATTAGTCAGGGAATTTAAAGCTATAGGCTCAGCTACGGCGCGGGCTGGCGCTACGTCGAGCAAGGGTCGGGCGGGGGGGTCGGGCGTGGGGCAACAAACAAACTTATTCTCGCTTTTATAATATTAGTTAGCATTAGGAAGTTAGAATTAGGATTACTGCTTCTTAATGCCACGTCTAGTTAGAGTTTTGGTTATAATAGTTACCGTTTGTAGCAGGAAACAGATTGTTGGACTACTCTGTCGGTACACACGGCTACATAAATTAAGCTATACTTTTCCAGTATAAGCTGATCTCGCATTTAATAGGATTTCCGTACAATGAGAGGTCAGCTTATACTGGAAAAGTATAGCTTGATACGTAGACGTGCGTAGACGGTACCTCATACTATAACGGATTTCCGGTAACAAGCCAGGACTTGTTGTTTGTTAGGGTTTAACTTATGTAAAATGTTTTAACTGTGTGAGGTGGAACTTTTAGTCTTAAGTTCAACATCACCCAGTTAGACTCCAGTTTACTCATTTGTCTAAAGTTTTGACAAATGAATAAGCTGGAGTTAAAGTTATAATAAATGACTTTACAGCCTTTATTTTAAGTATAAAGTAGGTATCTAAATCATACATTCTTAGCATTATTATTAGTGGAAGACCAGTGAAATGATGAATGGACTGTGTGAAAGATGATATGGATGGAAAGGGGGTGACTCCTATGATGACGACTAATAGAGTATGGAAGAAAAAGGCATGTTGCGGCTTTGGAATAAATTGGTATAGGAGCAGGAGAATGATGCTGATATTAATTTGCTTAGTTAAGACATTGCCTGCAAATACCTACATGGTATCGAAAAAGATGCGCCATTTTGACTGACATGATCCACGACAGGTCCCTAGGACAGACGAAACTTTGCAGATATATATTATCTGGGCTGTAGCGTCATCTACAACGCCACATGCGAGCTACACGTCACACTAACGTCACGCAAAAAACTGCATCGCGCAAGCAGAGTTTACCGCGCACCTAGCATATATACAACGACACGACATCAAAGGTAGGACAGTTGCGCACCAGACATGACACCCGTCTGGCCGGAGGATTTTCTCCCATTTCCATAGAGTTGGAGAGAACTTTACACCCTGTTCCTCATACCTCTATAGGGCATTTTTGCAGAAGAATAATAACTGCCACGATTTAAAATGTGACAGTCACAGACATCATATATATTGTTTTGATGTTCAAAGACCGTGACGAAGAATATCTAATTATTATATTAATTAGGATTGCATTTAAAAGAAAATAATCGTATATTCTTCGAAGCATACATTCGACAATTTTACGAATTCTTTTTTTTTCATATAAAATTAAAACGAGTGTAGTTTTAAATAAAAGACACTGCTACCATTCTCTTCAAGATGAAATTTAAAAGTAAAATACCCTAAAATCGTTGAGATGAAGTGAAAAAACTTCATACCAATTGTGTGACTATAAAATACGAGTACGCTAACGAAGATATTCAAGTTAAGCCTTAAATTATTGATAAAGTAGGTATGCTTCACGTGTTCATGATGCTGTAAGGCTCGTGCACACTGCACACCGGCGCGACGTGACAGCGCAACACAAAGGCACCGCGTGTCACGCGACGAGCGGTGCCTTTATGTCGTGCTGTCTCGTCTGTTTACTGAGAGCCTTTATTGTAAGTAAAAACTCGCACAATACAAGTTCAAATTAAATTAATAGACCAAACTTCGCAGACGTGGCGGGTTTCGATATCTTATCTTAATTAATGAAAGAAAAAATATTTTCTAAACTCATAATTTTTATACGAGAACAACGGCCGCGGGCATTGTTTAAAACCGCATCGAGTTTTAAAACCCTTTTCAACGACATAATTAATTTGAATTCTCAAATAGATTTATATCCATCTAAATCCAACTGAAACTTAAAGAAACACACTCTAAGAGTGTTCAATTAAAATAAATAACTGAGAAACTCTTCTCTTTTTTACTCGACGTAATCAGCTAAAAAATCCAATTAGTCCCTTTGACAAGATAAATGACATCAAGAGACTATATAGGTATTAACTGAAAGCAATTATTAATGCACTCAAAGTTAATACTTTGAAGTCTCCAAACATAATGTTACTTGATACATTAAAGAGTTTTCATGACTACTGCTTCATTAAGAATAATAAGATGCCATTTCGAAAGCACTTTCTTAATTAGTAGGTACTGTGTCAAATTACCTAGCATTTTCGACAGTATTGTTTTAAATGACTGTTTTATGAAGTTTTGTGATGTGAACAAAGTTTATTTATTTACTTTCCAAGTTAATGACTGACACCCTGTTAAATATGCCTTTACATTAAGAAACATTTTTTTTTAGACGTTGGTGATATTGTTTGTTGTTTTGAAAATTTATGCCATTCTGATCAATAGGCTGATGACAGCATATTTATCAACCTCGCTACAAAGTATTTTTTCCTGGTCAGTCTTCCGTCGTACGTTGCACAAAGAATGGTTGGTCGGCTATATACACATTCGTACAGTCACGAGCACGTATATATCAACACTGCTTGTTATTAAATTACTGTACACCAATCTAGTTCGCAGTAAGCTGGGGACTAGTAGTTGTATCTGGCATCCCTATAACGCGGCTCAAACGTTAATGCTCGAGAAAGTGCAGAAATCTTTTCTTAGATATCTTTTTAAAAGAACCTACAATTTCTACCATTACATGTACCCCACCAACTATATCCTAGGGGCTTTGAGCTTCAACTCATTGGAGGTAAGAAGAGGCCTTGATCAGCTCACGGTAGCCTGTAAGGCCCTTAATGGTCGTATCGACAACCCTGAGCTCCATGACCTTTTCTGTCGACTATTTGTGCCCGACAAATACTTCGGTCACCGGCACAGTCTGTTCGCACAACTGCCTTGCAGAACGGTCGCCAGAGCTGAATCGCCTGTGTGCCAAACTTTAAGAATGCTCATTGCCCTCCTGATGGCCAACCCTGAATGTGATGTGTTTGCGGACGAATGGAGTAAAATTAAGCGCGTATGTCTGATGTTCTGTGAGAAACAGTACGCAAGGATGTCCACTGTTCCATGTTAGTAAGTAGCGAATAATTATTGTTTATATGACACAATTGTCTGCATTGTATGGTTTTTCTTTTATTTCTATATCAATTAATGTAATTGGTATTGTACCGTGTTAATTAACTATAAATATATAAATAAATAAACACTTGGCAACTTTTAATAGTGATTTTTTTATGAAATAACGAATGCAACGTTGAAATAGGACATATTACGAATAAAAAAAAAAGACTATGTTCGTAACAACATAAAATTTCATAAAAAAAATGGAGAAAATCGCTTTTAAATTTAGCC
The DNA here is from genome assembly GCA_916610205.1 of Griposia aprilina. Classification (NCBI taxonomy): domain Eukaryota; kingdom Metazoa; phylum Arthropoda; class Insecta; order Lepidoptera; family Noctuidae; genus Griposia; species Griposia aprilina. The sequence goes on from OU744306.1 coordinate 6,692,425, forward strand.
AAGTATATACATATTTATGCTCGTGACTGTACACGTATGTATCATCTTCATCATTATCTTTCTCCTGCCCGTAAACCAATTTATTTGGGTTCGGTGCAACATGACTTTTACTTCCATACTTCTCTACTAGTCGTCATTTCGGAAGTCACCTCCTTTCTAACCATATCATCTTTCACACAGTCTATCCATCTTTTCTTTGGTCTTTCCCTATTCTTATAGCCATCCACATTCATACTCTAAACGATATGTATACGAGAGTGTATATGTCGCAGATGGATTTTCGAATCCGCTGTTTTATATAACCGCTAGCCGTTTTACAAAACAGCTCCGTTATGTAAAACAGCTAAACAACGATCAGTTGGATTGTGATTGCGTTACAAAACTGCTACCCACGTTTAGACGTAACGCAGAATAGCTTATCTGCAGTCATAGTAAGTGTTTCGTGTGGCTTGTTATGCCGGATCGGTCGCCGTAACTAAGCTTGGGCACCCTGACCAATTGGTTTAGGTTAGGTTAGAACTGTGATAACCGCGCGTGAACCGAGTAGTGCTGCGGCAGTGGCCGGCGAGCGCTACTTCCAAGTTAGTCGAAGTTACTTGTCTATTGAGTACCGACTACTACCGAGTTTTACTACCGACTTTCGTAAAACTTATAACTTTATATTCAAATTGTCCTTAAAATCACAGTTTTCACTTCAATCAGAGTTTTTTCACGCATATTATTCGTTTTTTTTTTTATGTCTGTGACGGACGCCATTATTGTTGTTATGACACAGAGCCACCAGCGTCAAAACTTTGTACTAAAATCTGGAATCTGATGTTTCATTTCACGCTTTTCTGCGTGTTAAGGTTCAGTAATTATGGAAAATCGCTAAACGTCATTCAGCTGTTTACATAACGGAGCTGTTTTGTAAAACGACTAGCAGATAAATGTAAGACAGCGGATTCTTTAATCTATCTGCGACATATACATATATGTACGTGTTTATATTATGTATACGAGATTCTGTACAGCTTTAAAAACATTACCCATGGCTAACTTGCACGTTTCACCCTGCATGTCAATTTAATTTCATACCTGTAATTTATTATAACCTCCTTTTTATATCTATAAAGTAATGTCACTCTTAATTCTCCTCAAAACACCAAATATCCGAACAAAACACTATCGAAAAACAACGAGAATTCATTCCCACATTTTTAGTAACTTTCCTAATCTATTCCCATTTCTTCTCCCGACACGTTCGCTAGTTACGGCCCTTTATCTCCCTATAAGATTCATAACTCATGCTAGTGCCTTCCGCTATAGGGATTAAGGTCTATTTTCAGGTTAAATATAGGTTTATTTTTTCAGGTGAGACGTTCTTTATCGAGACCGAGAAATATGTCTGGGATTATATTTTGAATGAGGCGACGGGTAAAGTGTGGTGCGAAGTATGTTACCGCGTTTTTGTACATCGAGATTTATGTGTTTTTCGAATGGATGTGTATTTACGATTAAGTATTTAACTTTCTGACAACCAGTCTTAACATGGGGTATCGTGTTACCCAGTTACTGGGTTGTGGAAGTCACATAGGCAGTCGTTCTATGTAAAATAATGGTATTCAGTTGCTTCCGGCAAAACTGGAAGCCAACCCAAACTTAATTAGAAAAAGGCTAAGATTGATTTAAGAGGGCGCACACGGGTCCACTAGCGCCACTCCTTTAAAAAAGTATTATCTCGTGACTCAGAAGGAATTTTGAATAACGGCTCAATAAACGACCTCGGTAAGTGTGTCTAGAATTTTCAAATGCCTTTTATAAACTTTCATATTGAGACACGAAGTAACAAAATACGATCTAAATGAATGTGGCCGATTTTGTTCCGATCGAATTTTGTTGCTTCGTGTCTCAATATGAAAGTTTAAAAAGGTATCAGAAAAATCTTGGCACACTTACCAAGGTCGCTTACTGAGCCGTTTTTTTTAATTCTTTCTCAGTCACGAGGTAATATTTTTTTAAAGGAGTGGCGCTAGTGGACCCGTGTACGCGCTCTTAACTGTAACTTTAGAATAAGGACATCATAAAACAAAGCTTTCAAGTTTAAAATATTCACCGATAACAATAAAAATAAAAAAATAAAAAAATAATGATAGATATACCCGCCAAACCGCCCATTGTATCACCCTATGTAAAATTTCTACATTTTTATATCTGTTACATGATAAAGATTATCCTATTTTATTGTATTATACATATAAGTACATACCACATTTATAATTTGGTATTGGAAAATAATAAAGCTTCCGAAAAACAAATTAACTTCTAGCGATCTGTGGTTGACTATAATACTAACTAGCTGTGTTAAAATGAATTACCGAAACATTAATACAAAATTAACCGACAAAAATGTTGTATTCAACGAGCAAACATGAACTTATTCAAATTATAATTCTAAGAAAAATAATCTATACTTTCATATAAAATAAACTAAATTTCCAAAAAAAAACACAAAACTTCCGAAAAAATTACTAAGTTGCTGAAAAAATATAATAATTATGTTCCCGAAAATCCTAACTCTAAACGGTCGACGTCAGGGGCACCCCGAGGTTCGGTTGGTTAGATTCCTTTAAACCCTTTAGACAGAAATAGGAGCCCCGCAGAGCGGGGCTCCGTCAACCTGCTTATTAACCCTAACCCTAGCCGGCCGACGTCAGGTGCACCCCGAAGTTTAGTTGGTTAGGTGTAAGGTTGATTCTAAATTTATAATAGGTAAGTTACAATAAAAATGACTACCTGTAGATTTTGGTAAAACGCAATTTAAGCTGGTGCAAAATATTACGTCAGCAAATATTGCATTAATTTTTTCGGAATTTTCAGTATTTTATTCGGTCGTTTCTTTATTTGTATTCGCATGTAAGTTGTCGGAAAGTTAGTATTTAAAGCAGTAAATTTGATATTTTGAGTACGCTCATATTTTAATTCTTTTTCGGAGCTTTTATTACTGCCCTTTGATATTTATAGTTAATTAGCGTCACCCACATACAAAATCAAATTAATAATATTATAATACCACAACCAATAATTAATTATGACTGCAGGCAAAGTGAGGGTAGGGATAACCAGAAAACCGATTTATAAAAATCCATTGATTTTTTTAAACTGTACGGTGAATTATGGTCAATTTTTGCTCTATGAATTCGGAAAATGTTGTGATTTTAGCTCAGCGATTTTCAGTCACAGAGTAGAACGAAATGATTTATGATCCAGGTAGATTTTCAACCACGGTCACTAAAGCGGATTCAAAAGAAGTGGAAATAAAAAGGACTTTTCTAAAGAATCTTTTTTATTTTCTTACGTATCAAAGAAAACAATGTTGCTTGAAAAATGATGTTTTGTTTGTATAGGCATGATTGTGTTAACTTAAGCTTTTGTCGGATTCTCTTGGAAAATCACTGGTAATCATAATAAAAAAGAGATTTAGGGTGAATTTGAACGCGATCAGCACATCTAAACGCGATCTAGCACATCTAATCGCGTACAGCACATCTAAACGCGTACAGCACATCTAAACGCGTACAGCACATCTTAACGCGATCTAGCACATCTTAACGCGATCTAGCAGATCTAAACGAGTACTGCACATCTAAAAGCGAACAGCACATCTAAATACAATCACCACATTTAAACGCGATCTAGCACATCTAAACGCGAACAGCACATCTAAACGCGAACAGCACATCTAAACCGCGTTCAAGAGCTGTCAGTTTCAATACGGGGAGTATTGACACTGACAGCTCTTGAACGCGGTTTAGATAATTGTGTTAATTGCGTTAAGTTTTATTGGTCAAATTCGCCCTTAGTTAACTACATTATACACGATAGGTACGCCGCACCCTGGGAAGGCTGTCCTACCATCTTGCTGACAGGATAATATTTCGAGCAAAGCATGAGCTTTTCTTTGCACGGGTCGATCGATCAGGTTAAGCTACGCTTGCCGCAGTTGGTACATGATGATGATCATGAGCTTTTTTTATACAACGTGTAACCGAAAAGGTACATACCAAGTTACATATCAAGTTCACTCTTGCACAACTTCTTTGGATGATAACAAACTATACGGCAAGGGGTTTCTAAATTTCTAAAAAAGAGAAAGGATGTCAACAAAATTTCTCCAAACAAAGTACCGAGGTACACTTACTGGCATAAAATAAGCTTGTTCCCAACGAGTCACACCTCAACGGGTAACAGTGTGACTCGTTGGGAATGTTTTGGATAATAATTCCCAACGAGTCACAGTTACTGTTACACTGTTACTATATCATCTATCGCCACGAAATATTTTCGTTCTCAGATAAACAAAAATTGTTCCCAGGTATTTGGTACAACTTGGGGCACCCCGACTCGGACAGGTTAGGTTAGAAGGGGACGGCGGGGTCTGAAAGACCCCGCCGTCCCCTTCGTGGTTATTTTTTTTTAAACCGCCCAGAAGTAGGAGTCCCGCGAAGCGGGACTCCGTCGGCTACGCCTCATTATTGTTGAAATACATTGGTGATAGCTTAAATGATACCCTAAATCAAGGTGGGATCATCCCAACGAGTAACAGTGTAACAGTAACTGTGACTCGTTGGGAATTATTATCCAAAACATTCCCAACGAGTCACACTGTTACCCGTTGAGGTGTGACTCGTTGGGAACAAGCGATAAAATACACTAGATTACACTGAATAATATTGCATTTATATAATTTTGTTATGGTTACCCGGGGACGAAAATAAAATAACTTTTAACATAATAAAAAGCACGCCATTTTAGAATTGTAACATCGGACAAGCACAACTACCTTACTTATAGAAAAAAACTGTCAAGTTGACAGCTGTCTGAGGTCCGGTTCAGCCATTGTTGTTTCACGAACGAACTGAATGACATGTGAATGACATTTACGAAATAATGTCAACCCGAGTGTCAACCAAGTGTAACGCAATTGTACATGCTTATAAAATAATTGATTATGTAGTTTTAAATTATTTAAGGATAAAAATAGGTACTATTATTTTCGAATTCCTCAATTTTTTTTCTACGATTTGGTGCACGTGTACCTCGTGGTATATGTTTGGGCAAAGTTGTATGGGCTTTTGTTGACCTCCTTTCAGTACATGAAACCAACCGTTCTCGCTTCTTTACAGTGTCGGCTCATTTTATTCCGTCGATTTAACTTAATATTAGCAAGTGACTGGAAAAGATAATGACATTCGTAATGCGGTGACACGTTTGTTATGATTTGAAAGAAATAATAAAGTTTATTTGGACACAGTTCGTGAAACACAAAATACAAATAACAAAATAAAAAAGTGAAAGTATTGATTAACAACAACAGTGTGTGCCTAACGGCTGCGCCAAAAAGGTTCTTGTCAGCATTAATGCGAGACAGTTGCTGACTGACGCTAGTTTTCTAATGAACCTTTAGGGACAAGTGACAGGGAGTACAGTTTCAACACATCTGATACATAATTTTTATACTTATAAATAAATGATTAAACTAGTAATCAAATATAATAAATTACAAAAACAAAACAACAAGAACCGTCTCAACAAAACCTGTTCTTAGCGATTAGCTAGATTTGAATTCATTAAACTTGCGAAACCAAAAATTTGGTATGAAATCTTTGAGTAATTTATTTTGAGCTGAAACTTTGCATAGAGATTATGTGTCGGTTATAATCTTCACCCCTTTCCGTTACACGTTGTATAATAGTTCGTGCCGATAGGTACCAAAATATAGTGTGACAGATTTTAGGAAAAAAGGAATAAAGGGTCTTTCCCCGGAATTCCGCCAGCACGCAAAACTTTGCATTTTTGTAGGTGGTATGGCGATGTAATTTGTGGTTGGGATCAAGACCTATTCAGATAATAAAAGCATTTCTCCATAGATAATTTATATAAAAAACTGCGCTTATTAATCCTGTGAAGACAGTAGAAAAACGGTATTTCAAGAATAATTGGAAAACTGGTGTTGTTTTATCACATTTCCTTGAATTCACTTGAATGTAATCAATTCAATGCATTCCTCAGTGACCAACTATCGCGGTAGCGGTGGTTTTTACCGTAGTAATACTTATTATTTTTGTTTTGGTTCTGCCAAAGGAATACCGGGAAGAAATTACACCCTATACCTAATAGTATTTTATTTTACTTCCACATTTACTGAAGGGCTAAATGATATTAGCCGCACGGGTCGATCTAAGGTTAAGCTACGCTTGCAGCGGTCGGTTCGTGGATGGATGACCATCCATTATATTAGGTCCTTACATATGAAATTGATGTTTTATAGAACTGGCCACTTTGATCTCAAAAAGCCGGCGTTTGGTTAAGAATTCTAAATTCAAATTTATTTCAATTTAAAGCGTGTCTACTTGTGTTTCGAATGTAATAATTCATTTGTTTTCGCGCCATTTAATTTTGCTTTGACATCGTTCTGTGCTCAATATGGAAAACATAAAATATCGCTTTATTTTCGAATACGAATTCCATCGTGGCACTAGCGCTGCAGCAACAGCTCGAAGGATTAATAATGTGTACGGAGCAGCCATTTTAAAAGAAAATACAGTACGTTTTTGATTCCAACGCTTTCCTTCTGGAAATTTTGACCTCCAGAACAAACCTCGTGGACGGCCGGAGACCCTAGTTGTCAATGAGGAATTGAAACTGATCGTGGATGCGGATCCATCTTAAACCACGTCAGAGTTAGCTGCAGGCTTCGGTGTGAGTGATAAAACCATTTTGAATCATTTGAAACAAATTGTAAAAGTGAAAAAGCTTGAAAAATGGGTACCGCATGAACTAAGTGAAGCAAACCAACAAACACGAGTCGACTGCTGCGTCACGTTACTCAACCGTCACAATAACGAGGGGATTTTGAATCGTATCATTACTTGTGATGAAAAATGGATCCTATACGATAATCGGAAATGCTCATCACAGTGTTTAAATCCAGGAGAACCGGCTAAATTCTACCCCAAGCGAAAGTTGACTCAAAAAAAGGTACTGGTTAGTGTCTGGTGGACCAGCGTTGGTGTCATCCACTACAGTTTCCTAAGATCTGGTCAAACGATTACTGCAGATCTGTATTGCTGACAATAGGAAACCATGATGGGAAAGCTAGCCGTTAAACAGCCGAAATTGGTCAACCGCTCTAGCCCACTGCTGCTTCAGGACAACGCTAGACCACACACTGCACAACAGACGGTGGCGAAACTAGAGGAACTAGGATTGGAATGTCTCCGTCACCCACCATACTCCCCGGTCCTTGCTCCAACCGATTACCATTTTTTTCGGAATTTGGATAATTAATTAATTTGGATAATTGAAAAAAAAAACAATTCAGATGAGGCAGTCCAAAACACCTTCAAAGATTTTGTTGATTCTCGCTCCCGCAATATTTTCAGCAAAGGAATCAATGAACTCCCTATAAAATGGCAAAAGTGCATAGATCCCAACGGTACCTACTTTGATTGATTAAACAAAAAAAACAAAAAAAAATTGCTTTTTCCATATAAAACACCAATTTTATATGTAAGGACCTAATATATCGAGACCGTGCCGTGCCGTGCAAAAACACGTTAAGCCGTCGGTCCCAGCTGTCATTCGTAGATCTTTGACGGTCGTTACGGGTAGTCAGAAGCCTAAAAGTCTGACACCAGTTTTACCAAGAGGTATCGTGCTTCCCAGTAACTGGTTTGTGGACGTCAGATGGGCAGTCGCTCCTTGTAAAATAATGGTATTCAGCTGCACCCGGTAAATTTTTTACTAAGAAATACGGTTGTCTTTATCCTTTAACTCTTATTCAAGAATCCTAAGATTGTTGTAGTAATTGCAATTAATTTGGAAAGCAATTAACAAATCGTTATGTTCTTTATCGGCCATTAAGACTGAAAGTTTCGATAAGAAAAGCCATTAATGGTGTTTAAACTCGAACAAAATGTTTTTAAAGATTTCTAAAAGTTCTTAAAAGCTTTCAGATGATAAAATGTGTTTTTTTGGGTATTATCTCATAAAAATCAGGGATTGAAAAGGTTCCTAAAATACCGGTAAAGAACCGGTATTTAGTGGTTCCATTACAAGAACCCGAACCGGAACAGGAACCTAAATTGGAACCTTTAAGAACCTTTATTCTACCGGTTCTTCTTCACAGTGAGTTCGAACCAGTTCATACGATGCCGTCCAGCGCAGGTCGAAGCTTTGTACGATAGCGGTGAGGTACGGGCGGCCGCCGTCGGGTGAAGACTGGTGAAGACTGATGAAGAGGTTGTAGTTTTTGCGAGAGGGGAGAGTAGCACTTTTGCTTTGATACATCCTGTGATAGTTCTTTTGTAGAGAACCTTTAAATCGGATTGTACGGAACCGGTATATTGGAACCTTTATTTGGAACCGCTACTTTGGAACCAGAACCAAACCGGAACCTGACCGGAACCGTACCGAAAAGAAGAACCTTTTAAAGAACCGGAACCCAAATTCGTACCGGTTTTCAATCCCTGATAAAAATAGGTTCATAAAGAGTTGAAAACAGAAAAAAACATGATTGCATAATTATGTTATTTTATTGGAGTTTGTTTTTTGTATGGACTGTGCTCATTTTCTGACGCTTAGAAAAAGTATTTAATAATGCCTGTACAATAAAGTAAACGCGTTGGTGATTCAGTGCAGACTAGATTTATTATTGTACCTTCACACATTGTACATTTATGACACATACATTATATTACACATAACTACACATAGATGTCACTAGTAGGTACATTTTGATACAATCTCAATACTTTACCAACATAGAAAAGGTTACATCGGCTCTATAATATACAGGTTGCTAAAACCACTCAATATTTATTATTCTCTGGTATTCGTTGTCATCGGAAAAAAAATGGATTCTTAAGGCATTCTAAAAATCTATTTACCACCTCTATCCTAAGGCGCCAATCCGTTATTTCTAGTTCCTACCTTATCTGCCAGTGGGTTTATAGGTTAAAATCCCGCACTTTCAAATAAAGTCTGCGCTGGGACTAGGTCTAACATAACCTGCAATAGCACTGTACGGCATAAAAGCGGATTTTCACAACGAAGTTTGGATTTCCCAGTCACCTTCGTTCACATCTGTAGAAACAAATTCTTTCTTCATTTTGCATGCAATTAATAGCTGGCCATTTTTTATTTTACGCAATTTCAATAAACAAATGAAAATGTTTATTTATCAGTAATATAATAAAATTCATGGTTATAGTGGCTTAACTCTAATTCTTTCTAATTATATTCTCGATCGAATAAAACTGGATAAAACTATGATTAGGTTCATCAAAAGTCAAAACCTATTTAGTACTGTTGCCAAAGCAATTTAAGTCCAAAAAACTCAATAAGTTTATAAATACAATAAATAATACTAGCAAAAGTTTTGTTAAAATCTATAACCAAGAACAAATTATTTTAGAACGAATATACAAATTAAACACCTAAAGCGATAAAGCGCTTTTTAGCTGAATTCTGGGCCAAGTCCATGTAGATTGCCTTCGACACGCTAAGAAGAAGAAGAAGCGCTTTCATCCAACTTAAACCTACATTTACAGCCATATCTCAGCGCTTCCATAGCAGTCAGTTACAGCAAAAATAAGGCCGAATAATAAAACATGCATTATTAAACCCATAAGTTTCCAGGTACTAAGAACTTGGTTTACATACTCGCGGTGGAGCAATATATTTCAACTCACTGGAGCATCTAACCGAGCGAATTTAACTAGATATAAATGAATTTTAAAGAAAGTTCATTCAGTACTAGCTGACCCGATAGTACGTAGTCGTGTTCACAATTCAATAATTCCTACAAAAAACCATCGAAAAAAGTAGTTTCAGTTTTTTTCGAATTTTTAAATTTTCCTGGCAGTTTTACCCATTTTTCTTTCCCTAAAATCTTTATACAGAATACTAAGACAAAAAAATACCGAATCGATTAGCCGTTCTCAAGTGATGCGCTTACCAACAAACAGCATTTTATTTCTATTGATATCAATTGAAATGAAATGCTGTACAACAGCATCAAAAAAAAAGACGTGTGGCACTCGGGGACTGCCGCGGTAAAGCTATTGCATAGCATTTTGTATAAGAATAAGAAATAAGAATTTAAAATTTTTAAATCTAAAATAAATTTAAAATGGGGCGCTTTACCCTAACCTTATCGGGGCCAAAAGATAGGCCCTTTACTGCCGATTCCAAAGACCCCAAACTCGATACCTCTACGACCTCCGGTTCAAAAGTTAAGACCCGGGGAGGTGAAGTAGCCCTGGACGGGTGGAGGGGTTGGTCAAAAGGGGTGACGCGGGGGGGTCCTGGGATCATATATAAGTGGGATTGATTTAAATATAAATAAATATAAGACAACTTAATATTGGGGTCGAAAAAGAGGGGGTCAAAAAAGGGGGGTCAAAGGGGCTTGTCTGTATGTATGTACTATTTGAGAGGAGGGTTATAGGGGGGGGGGGGGGGAATTTGGTCAGAATTTTGATATTCCCAGCCGTTTCCGAGATATTGGGATATTGAGTTTTAAGATAGTGGTGATTATAATAAATGTATGGTGTCCGACTGGTAAAAGATAAATGGTACGAAAGTAAATGGAAATAAATATTAATTCAAGTTACACTTTTTGATAAATACCTATACACCTATATACTTTGTCATAAACAGCTGCTTATGTATTCGTCCGATTTCGGAGCAGCTCGTCTAGATTCGTGCGAGCTTCGTAGAATCGTACAATACGTCTAGTTGCACGCACACAAACACCGTGTCGAAGACTGCCGAAAAGAAACGACGTTAGACAATGCACGGCCTTCAAGCCACACCTCCGTGCCCGTCGGAGTGGGGAGCGTGAGGTTTTTTTTCGTTACGGAATTTCTGTCTTCGGTCCCCGCGCTCAAGGCCCGCGATAGAAGCTATGCAACTATGCAATAGCTTAAAAATGCAGTTTTCCTTCAAGACTCTGAAGAGACTCCTCCCCACTGCAAAACATTTTTTTTTAAATGGAGAAATACTACAAAACTAGAGAGGAAGATCAGCAAGCCGGATAATGAAGATTATAATAATCAATACCTTGTGAAATATTCATCCCCGCTTTCCATGTAGGGGAGCTACCCTAAAAATATATTTTCCAAAAAATGATTTTACCACTTTGTTGGCGTAATTGATATACACACTCCTACAAAATTACAGCTTTCTAGTACGTACGGTCTCTTAGCAAAATCTCGGACAGACAGACGGACATGACGAAACTATAAGGGTTCCTTGTCAGAACTACGGAACCCTAAAAAACTGGGTCTTCGTATAAACACCTCACAGTTAGAGGAAAAATAATAAAAGCCGCCACATTGACCCCAACCTACGTAACAATGTCTACACAATAGACTTCTCATATGGGTCAATATAAGAAGTGTCTCCCGCTGTTTTCATAGCTCTTCTAACATGCGTGCGAACACACCTGACGTGACAAAATGAATGTTCATAACACTGTCTGCGGGCGAATACCGACTGTTGCTCTGATAAGCGATATATTTGGCAGCTCTCCTACATTCACTTGTCCCTTGCTGAAGATGTATTATTTTGATAAAATAATATCAAGGTTAGTGACAATATTAATTGCATTTTTTTTTTCATTTTTTTTCATTTACTCGTCTCTTTTCTAGAAGTATATTGGATCACTTTTTAAAGGGTTCTCTTTTTGTGTACTGTGGTCATCCATCTTAGGCACCACGCGCGCTTACAATACCGGGATTATCAATGACAGGCGTAATTAGTATTAATATATCATAATAATTTCTATAAACTATACTATTCTTTTCTATCCTTCTTAATACTAAATACATGGCATCAACTTACAAAATATTCGGAAAACTTGCATAGTTAAGCCATGCATGCAGTCTAATACGTCTACAGTACATAGCATGTACATAGTTCTGCCGACAAGCAGTACAGCTCAGTTCAGACTTGATGAGTATAACCGGATAAGATTAGGAATACCGTAGACTACCTGAGATGTATCACGTCTTGGATTAAACTTATGAAGTAACGCATTACAATAGCTATGATATATTGCCACAAACTTATCAGTTTCACTTTCAGCTACAACTTTCAAATCCAAATTCAAAATCATTTGTTTGCAAATATGGGTAAACTATATGCAGATTTTTTACATTCATGTAATATTTGTATAATATCACAGTCTTGTTATCATCATATTTTACCTTTCGACATGAAAATAGCATAAAAAAAAATACAAAAAAAAAAATTAAGAATGAGATCAATAAAACTAGTTTAAAAATAAATTATAAATATAAATCCTATAGTATATCCTGCAAATATTCAGATACACTGTAATATGCTTTATTTAACAAAAAACGTTTTAGTTTTTTTTTAAACATAGTAGTTGATAATGCCTCCATTAAATATTTAGGTATGTGACTGTTCAAACAGGTTTGAATGATTCATCGACAGCGCTGAGATCATTGGGTACGAGTATGAAGAGCTACCTTAATAAAAATCTTAAATTCATTTATTCTTTCACTGACAGACAACGCACAGCCTAAACTGCTGAGTCTAGAGTGAACAAAGAAGATTTTTTTTAAAGGGCCGAAATAGGGGATGATAGTCTGTATGGCAGTTCGTCATTTCTACCAATGGAAAATCCCATCAGGCACACACGACTTGCCATTTAATATAAAAAAGTAGGTATAGTGATTATATAAGCCAGATTGATAAGGGCGAATGTTATTAGAAAAAATGTTTACCCGCCAGGCACTATCTTAATCTGAATGTGATAGGATAATATCCTAGTTAATGGAAAATTCCAGACAGACCCTGCATAAACCTACTTTGCAATATCGTACATTAGCATAACCATATTATTTATTGGTCATAACATTCAAGCCTAAAATTGGCTATAAACACAATATCTCCGGGTATACAGGGCTGAGCTTATCATGTAGACTCCCGTTTGTCATGACATCATTCCGTTTCGTTCTATCCGTCCGTTTGTTATTTTTTTTTAGTACGTTCGCTACAGAGCAGGTGGCGTTCTATGGTTTCTGCCTACCCCCATGGAAGGGAAGCGCGAGTTTATGTATGTATGTATGTATGAACATTTAACCGGTGCATCAACGTCCTATTAGTCATTGAAGTTAGTTATTAGACAAATGTAACGGGATCCAATGTCGAAAATGGCAAGACCTATTGTGTAGAAATTAGATCCTAGAAAAAATATAGACATTCGAACGTAGAAAAAGTACAATATCTTGAAGTGCAGCCGCCTGCAGGTCAAGCTACACGAAACTGTCAAATTTCTACAAACAATTTTACACCTTAAAACGTTCATGGATAAGTTCAAAATCGAATGAGAAAATCTGACAGTTTGTAGTAACTTGGTGTGCTAGCGACTGTACCTACAGATTTGGTCGATTTTTGACGATATCACATCGTCAAAAATCTAGCAAATCTGTAGGCACCTTTAGAACCAATAGAGTAACTACTGCGCCGCCCCCACATAAGTCTGACTCCACAAACCACAGAAACTTGAAGGTGATTCAATTCAAGCGTTTTTTAACACAAGATATTTATAGAAAACGACCCTTAAACCCACAAAGGTTAAAAAAAAAAACAATTTCATTCCTATCTAAAACATCCATTTTTCTATACGAAACAGGAAACTCGGTCATAAATCTCCCTTTGATAGATTACAGCTATAAAATTACGTACAACGATGAATGTCTGTTAATCTAACAGACTGCACGCAATTGTGGTTGCTTTACGTCATTCAAAGCATTGGACCGTGGATATTGGGAGTAACGGGGCAGTGACGTCATGCATCAATGGGCCACACCAGAGGTCCAGTTTGTTCGATCGTGGAAAATTGTTGGGTCTTGTGGATTTAGGTGATGTTCGGGTCAACAAGTATAGACAGGGTTTCGGGAATTTGATTGTCATTGGACATAAACGTTAGGTTTTTGCGTTAAGAGTTATTTTGGGCTGGAGTCAAAAAAATTTGCAGGCTACATGTATGTGGGATCGTGAGGTGAAATAATAGAATCACTTTGCTTTATAAACTTATATATTTTTGCGAATTATAAAGAAGACTTGAAAAAACTTATACAGAGTTGAAACGACAGAGGGGCATTAAATTACACTACGTATACTATACGTGTTTAGTATTCATTCGATACGGTATAAAAATAAAAAGCACCAAAAATGAGTTCTTTTTTGTTTCAAACAAACTAAATAGCTTACATATCAGAGTAAAACGCAACCACCCTTTGTAAAGAAATTTAACTGACCTTGGATACCTAGGTAACAAAGCTGCAACGTCGCGCACGCGCCGGAGCGCGGCGTGTGTTATCTCGTGTCAAAGCGGGCGGCCGCGTTGGCGCGGGCGGCGGCTTAGGCCTCCGCTCGCGCTGACTTTTATGTTATGTAAGGTTTTGAAATACGCGCACAATAAAAACACATTTTTTTTTAATTCTAGATGTGTCCTCCATTCACATTAATGCACAAACTATACCGACGGAGAATATTGTTATTTATTTTTCTAATTAAATCACTGTCCGTCGCTAAGCACTTTAATTTTTGAAATGCTAAAATAATCCTATTTTTTAACCCCCGACGCAAAACGAGGGGTGTTATAAGTTTGACCGCTATGTGTGTGTGTCTGTCTGTCTGTCTGTCTGTGGCAGCGCAGGTCTTAAACGGGTGAACCGATTTGAATGCGGTTTTTTTTATTTGAAAGCAGGTTTTCTAGCGATGGTTCTTAGACATGTTTTATCAAAATCGGTTCAGCCGTTTCAAGCTAATCAGCTCTTTTATTACCTGCGGTAAGGATCTTAGACGCATAATGAGTATTTACTTTACTTGCAAACTTATGTGTGACCTAAAACTTGAAACACCCATGTTCGCTATATAAATATGCAGGATTATAGAATTCTTGGTCCGATGCTGCAGTCAGGATAACCAGCACACCAGTACACTCTTAAAAAAAAATAGCAGATATATCGTGTTTGATTTCGTTTTGATCAGTATTAAATTCTACACACAATACAATGGTGGCAACATGATGAGCTGATGCTGCAGCCAGGATATCCAGCATACTAGTACCTACACTCCTGAAAAAATAATAGCAGATTTGTCGTGTTTGGACTTGTTTTGATCAGTATTCAATTCTACATACAATGCAATGGTGGCAACATGATGAGCTGATGTTGCAGCCAGGATATCTAGCACACTAGTACACTCTTGAAAAAATAATAGCAGATATGTCGTGTTTGGATTTATTTTGATCAGTATTTAATTCTACATACAATGCAATGGTAGCAAAACGATGAGCTGAGGCTGCAACCAGGATATCCAGCACACTAGTACAGTCTTCATAAAATAATAACAGATATGTCATGTTTGGAAAACCGATTAATCGCGCTATTGTTTCGTTTAAGACATAACACACAGTATTAAATACGGGATTACGTAAACGCCAAAACAAGCTATTTGATGTAGTGTCTAAATATACCCTGAAAAACGCTCACAACTTTTATCTCATATACAAAATAAAACTAAACTAAGTTTAATTTTTTTTAAATAAAAATTAAGTTATAAAAAATTAAAACCCCCAACGCAAAAAAGAAAAGCGAATATTTAAAAAGTCAAAAATAATGCCTATCCTTGCGCCATCAAATTCGATTGAGTAACACCATATCTTTTAATTAGGTATAGAAATTGATGGATGGCACGATAAGGTTTGCTCGTTGAAATGGCGCTATAATGTCGCGGCGGGGTACCGCTAAAGCTTAAAGCAATAAAAATAGCTAAAATAGGAGATTGCATACTCATTACTCATAACGTTCCCAGACTTAACAATTTAACACACAACTAGATTTTCTACAAAAAAATTATCGTATCGAAGCAAGTTGGTTGGAAATGCTAATAAATTAATAGATAGTCAATCAAATGAAGGGTCTGACTTACATAAGCGGCGGTGTTATAGCGCCATTTCAACGAGCAAACCTTATCGTGCCATCCATCAATTTCTATACCTAATTAAAATATAATTATGGTGTTACTTAATCGAATTTGATGGCGCAACGATAGGCATTATTTTTGACTTTTTAAATGTTCGCTTTTCTTTTTTGCGTTGGGGGTTTTTAAAATTTTTAATTTAATTTTTATTAGTTCCACAATTGTATGTACCTCTGAGGCATACATTTCACCCATAATGTACCCCCACAAAAAGAAATCCATGGGAGTGAGGTCTGGAGATCGTGGTGGCCACTTTAATTACACACACACACAACCAAAGTTTAATTACGTGTCGTATCACAATGAAAGCAGTCAATCACAAAAAAAATAACACTAACACTAAATAATAATAATCCCAAGTTACGTGTCCTGTCACAATAAAAAACGAAATACTGTCTTAAACTTATTTAGTGTCATATCACAAAAACAAAACAAAATCACAATTATCAGCGCGCGAGTTCGACAAAACAAAAGCCGTGCAGGAGCTTCCATGTTACGTAACATAAGTACGTTCCGAATGGATAGCGTCGGCGCACTGAAAAAACAAGCTTTTTAGAAGCCCCACTTACCGATCGCAAGGATCTAGGATGCAATAGCAACTCACTGACCTATTTCTATTTCTTTTTCGCGCGGGATGTTTTGCTATGATTTTCACTCTCGTAATGAAAGTGCAAGTGTGTGTGTATTTATTGCTTTGTTTGCATTGCCATCTTTTTAGCGAAAATATTTGGTTTTACTTGTGACTTGCGTCACAGCGGCAACAACGCATCGTAGGTTATACTCAGATTTATCGTTTTAAGGTGCATGACCTAAGCGTATAGACATATCAGGTGTTAGTAAAGATACATCGTATTCAAACGCGGCAAAAATTTAAATAATCATTTGCGATTAAACTACTGCTCCTATTTAATTGATTATTGGTACAGAGCTTCAAAATGGTACCTAGTGTAGGCAGTTTAAAGGAAAGCCGCTCTGTCGTATCAACTTTGTATAATAATAAACTTTAACTTTAACTTATTCTTGCTAACACGTCTCATCTCGTCTATCGTTCCCTGCACGTCTCGCCATCTTACTTTTTGCTTTCTCTCCCTTTCACTCTTATACACCTTTCACTCGTACATCTGCATACGTTCCCTTCTACTTAAAATTCATTCCACATGTATATTTAAAAAAATAACCGGCCAGGTGCGAGTCGGACTCGCGCACGAAGGATTCAGTACCATTATATATAAAAATGGCAAAAAAACAGTTTGTTGTATGGAAGCCACTTAAATATTTATTTTATTCTATTTTTTTAGTATTTGTTGTTATAGCGGCAACAGAAATACATCATCTGTGTAAATTTCAACTGTCTAACTATCACGGTTCATGAGATACAGCCTGGTGACAGACGGACGGATGGACAGCGGAGTCTTAGTAATAGGGTCCCGTTTTACCCTTTGGGTACAGAAACCCTAATTAAAACTTCAAAAAGGCTTCGTTAACTATTCGAAAAAAAAATGTTTTGAGACATAATTTCCAAACTAATGTAGTACGCAGATGTTTCAATTTAAATGAATCATATTATGTCAAAGATATAAAAACGGTCCATCAATTTAACATAATCCCAAAAGAAACGTCCTCTTTTCACCTCTGACACGAAAAACAATACATAAGCTTTTAAGCAATCGAGGCCAGACTTAGAAAAACAGTCTCGACACTTCAAAATACTAAACACCTTATTTTTTTTGAAAAATCACATTAAATCGACGCATTGAACGTTTTCATCAACAAAGGGAATAAAGCTCAAAATAAACGCTTTTATTAGTCAAAAGACGCCCAAAAAAGTTTTTGTATAGGCGACGATCACAATAGGCGTTGATTTGATCCTTAAATTCTTGTGAGGTGCTAAATGAAATGAGTGATGATATTTTGAAAAATACGTTTCATTATGTGACTTAAATTGTAAAGTTTGATTTGGAAGCGTTAAGATGATAATGTGCTTATCATGCCTTAGAAGTTCGTCATAAATATTGGTGAGTAAACTTGATTGTTCAAATGTCGTATCGTGAACTATATAGGAGTTATGTAGGTTCTTAAGAAAACTGTACTGAACATGGATGTTATTAAGACATCATAATCTAAGTTCTGAATGTACTCTGAGATCTCCTCAATCCAAGTAATCAAGAATATTTGCTTAAAACAGTAGGTAAGTGCCTCCACTTACTTATTGGACTCGAACGCGAAATATTATTCCTTACGAACTACGAAATTGTACCGTTTTAAGGATTGACTCTAAAGTCCAAATTTCCATTTCATTTGCAGGCAAAATTTTGCCAAATCTTTCGCCCTTAGCGAGATTAAATCACTTAAAACTTTTAATCCGTTCCCATTCTGTTTCGGAGTCGGTAATGCCCCCGTATTTTGCGAAACGCATAGCGCGGTACGCTTTATCTGTGTCTTGTTGCTATCTTGATTTACCACTGTAACACGATTTTAGTTAACATTTTCATTTAATACATTTTTTTTTCTTTCAAGAGTTCCTAATAATTTATTACAATCTAGCCTAATAGACT
Source organism: Griposia aprilina (assembly GCA_916610205.1). Lineage (NCBI taxonomy): Eukaryota > Metazoa > Arthropoda > Insecta > Lepidoptera > Noctuidae > Griposia > Griposia aprilina. Next base: position 6,711,045 of record OU744306.1, read on the forward strand.
AATAAGCAACTTATCTTTAAGGTGACAATAAGTGCCAGCGACCTTGAGCGAGTGAGAGGAGCATACGAAACTTTTAAGCGAATAAAATTGCACAGAGCGTTAGCGTCTACTCGGACATTGGTCAGCGATACCCTGCCGCCCGTCGCCCGCAAGAGCCCCCGCTTCAACGCGTATCAAGTTTATTCGCAAAAACAGCCCACCTTGATTTATCAAACACAATACAAATAAAAGCCGTATACAAAAATTTGTGTAGTTAAATTGTCTTTTAGATGGTCTAGATTTCATGAAAATACGCTCGATAGTTTTTGCGTGATTATCGTTTTTGTGTTCGCGTTAGACATTGCTTTAAAAATAAATTACACTACGTTATAAAAATATAATTTTGAATATTCACATATCAAATTACGAAGAAAATAGTCTAGTTTATCATATATTTTTTTCAAACAAATAAGACTATTCGTTTAGACGTGATGTACAATTTTAAATCATTAAAAGTCGTATATCTGCCCTACTAAGAATATTGTCAATTTGCACTTTCACACAATTCCGTAGCACTTTCTTAGAGTCTAATAATTTATAATTAATAGAAACACTTTGTTTTTATATTATTCATTCACTATTTATACACTAACTCAAATGGTTTAGTTCTTTTTAGCCTACGCACTATATCCGTGTTGTCTAGCAGCTGAATTGCCTCGACATTCACCATTTCGGTGAAGTTTGTGTTCATAGGCTTCAGCAAATTTTTGGATGACGGTGGTGACGAGTTTCATTATAAGGTCGCGGTGGAGGTCGTCATTTCTAATGTACCATGGTGCATTTACAGCATCCCTGTGTACTTTATTTTGGCATTGTTGGGTTATTTTAACTTTACTTCGTTTAGTACAGCCCCAAAGTTGAATGCCATGCGTCCAAATTGGCATAAGAATATGCTTGTTTAATATAATTTTATTATGTATTGATACACAATAACAATATGAAATGCAAAGGAATACCAAAGCCAGTGATTTTATTATGTAAGCAGATGGCCACTTCTAAAGAAGAGTAATATCTGGGGGTACGGTAGTGCCCCCGCCAAGACGAGCCAAGCGAAGCGCAAGGGCACTACCTACCTTTTCTCGAAGTGTTTCGTCGTTTTTTTTTAACCCTCATAGAGTTGGTTTCCGATGTACCAGAGAGTTCATATTCTCAGGATATGATGTCAATAATAGACTTATTAAACATACAAAGTCTCAATTGAATAGCTCTAATACTTTAGATTTCATTGATATCTAAAATACACCGATTTCGTCACTGACACACTCACTGATACACTGACACACTGATGATCATCAAAATGTTTGGCTACTTCCTGAAGTGCTAGAAAGCTGAAATTTGGTATGTAATCTAAGTTTAGTATACAACCAACAAAAAAATTCATAAACTTATAACTTTCGCCCCCCAACCCCTAAAATCGGGGGGGGTGGAAGTTTTTATGAGACTTCAAAATGTTAGGGTACTTCCTGAAGTGCTAGAAAGCCGAAATTTGGTATGTAAACAAAGTTCAATTTTAAAAAAAAAACACTACCGTGCTCCCAGATAACCTTAAAAAAAAGAAATACACAATAAAAAGACTGGCTAGCAACTTACAAAAAGAACTGAAATCCCACCAAAAACATTTCATGTAAAATGTTGCCAAGACGACCACATAAGGTTTGCCCTGTGAAAAAGATATCAGATCTCATGCTTGGCTCTACATGAGATCTGATATCTTTTTCACGATCTATTTAGTAAAAAAATCATCTTGAAAACTAAGTTGAAGTGAGATTGAAGTAAGCTGTCATTACACCTGATAAGAGATAAGAGATCATTAATAAATGATCTCTTAACTCTTATCTCTCTAACAAATATGTCAGAAGCTTGAGTATACACACACAAAGCATGCAAGATGTTAAGTACATTGCAGAAAGAATCACAGTCATGAAGTCAGCTCCCCCTCCGCCGTCGTCGTGGTGTGATGTGTGTATTGTCTGATAGGAATTGACATTATTGGCAGTTCGCATCAAGGGTGTATTCCGAATTGCGCTGTAATCGATTTGAGCTTGCTTACAGCCGTTCTGAATTAACGTGAGCACGATAACGATGTTCCGTGAATCGTCATAGATGACGTCATCACATGCGCCATCTTGCGATTACATCGACCATGTTTGTCTTAGATTGATATCATCGTAAGCGCTGTCAAAAATGACAGTTGTCCGTTGGGCTGTTGAGTTGTTTTCAGTCGCATCTTTGTTCACATACATCTCAACCAACAAAACAGAAGTGCCAATGCGCAGAACTTCCATTTTCAAAAAAATATCCAGTCGGTATTTCTTTCTAGTGCAAGGTTTGGGGTTGACGTTGAGCGAGCACCGTGAGCGCGTTCACGAGCGTTCCGAATTGTTGACAGTTCTCAGATGTCATAATCGTGATATCTAAATCGGAACTCAAATTATTGATGTGAGCGCTATGATCGATTATGGCTTAATTCGGAATGTAGCCCAAGTTCACTTCACCCAAGTATTCACGTTGGCATTTTGATAGAATAGACCAACAGGAATATCAGTTTAGGAATACAAATTGACATTGTGCCACCTATTTGTCGAAACAGCTGTGTACTGAAAAGCAATATCTGCAAGCTAATGATGGTTTAGACCTAAATAAACTTCAATTATAATACTTACCAGGAAAAAGAAAGTACCGACTGATGAAAAGTTATGCCCAAAGAAATCATCTGTCTTTGATTAAGTGATAAATATAGGTACTGAAATTGTAGTACTCAATCTAAAAAAACACTGAGATACAGGGCAGACAAATTGACCTAATAAATCTCATCTAAGACTAGTACCTACTAGTGTAGAGTAACCAATGAAAACAAAATATTTCCTCAAACAGTGCTTAAAGAAAAAACGCTCTATTTATTTATTTTATTTTATTTTATTGAGAAGGAACAACAAACAGCTACAATATAAAACATGAGATATGGAATACACAAAACAAATATACAATATTGCAGCCCACAACGCTGTTCACAGATTAACTATGGAATAAAAATAATAAAATAATAATCGCTAGGTTACATTCTAAAAACTTTATATCCTAAGTTTGTAGCATTATTGCTGTCACTATTAATGCTGTTGATGAATGGCGTTTCATTATCCATGCTGATAATACCATTATAAGCTTCATAGTTACTACTTTCAACAACCAACTAGTTTGCTTCTAATAAAGGGCTTGATTTTTCTTCGTAAATATTTAATACTGTAATTTCATCTACGATAAAAGCTTCTGAATCATGATTATTTTAACATATAATACCTATTTACGCTTTATTTTAGAAGCTATACTTTTCAAATGATCTCATTTTTATTTCAATTTATATTGTTTATGTCCAGGGCCCGTTGTTTAATCAGTAGTCAAACATACTTATAGTTAAAATGCGTTAGTTATACTAACAATTTGTTAAAAATGACATAAGTATGTTGTTTGACAAATGGTTAAGCTAACTATGGTTAAAACATTGACAATTTACTTTGAAAGTTAACCATGCAGAAACAGTTGTCAAGTGACTAATTGTTAAATTGACTATTGGTCATTTTTAACTATGTATCAAACAACGGGCCCTTAGTTTTAATTATGTGGGCGAAATTGTAATTTTGTTTGTCTTGTAATTTTATTTTCCCTTTTGTTATTCATTTTAAGTTTACGAAGTATTTTGCCATAATTTCTAAATTATAGAGCCTTTAGTTTCATTATCATTATGTGATATCACCTATTTCTGATATTGCTAGTTTATTTATTTATTAATAGCCTACAATTATTTACACATACATTAATTTAAAAGGATACGATATATATTTATAAGTGCAACAATTACTTACTAGTTAACCTGTAATTGGCGATCGTGTAAGTCCAAGGCTATTGTTACAAATATATTATAAATATATTGTTATATATATTGTTGTTATAAATATATTATACACAGAAGCTGTTGGTGTACCATAATAAGTAAATAAATAAAAACCATAACATTGGATATTTGGATACAGTACGTACTATAAATTTCTCACTTATTTATTTTAATATAAGTCGTTTTGTTTTTTGTTTTTGTGTGTTTTTTTTTTGTTTGCGTTATGTGTACCGCAAATAAACGTATTTTCTGTCTTTCTTTTCTTTATAATATTATTGATGACTAGCTTTTACCCGCGACTTCGTCCGCCTGAAATTTCTTGCTCCACAGACTCACCCCGTCGCGTCGCATCGCCTGCCCGCGCTATTACTTCGTTTTCGCTTAGCGTTCTTTCTGACTTTTTTTCTTTTTGGTCGGCTTCTTAGGATCCTAGCGTAATGTTGAATAGCCTATAGCCTTCCGCAAGAATTGCGCAATCAAATGCAAAAAAAAAAATCAAATCCGATCGGTAGTTCTAGAGATTACCCCCTACATACAAACTTATAAACAAACAACTTTTAATTTAATAATTAATTATATTAAATAATTAATTTTAATATTAGTATACAGGATGACCCAGAAATCGATCGACTTACTGTAGGTGGTGATAGCTTTGGTCAAGCCCTCTCAAAATAACAAAATATGTGTTCCGGCAAAATCTTATAGTTTTCGAGTTATAATAGATTTTCAAAAAAAAAATGGTTATGTAAATCAAATAATACTGAATTTATGTTGAATTTGTGAGTTTTTATGGAGAATCAAAGGTAATTACGGATAGAGTAACTATTTACTAATATTTTGATGGAAAAGTTGTTAAACAAAATTGTTTATTTACACATGAGAGTCAAAATAATGACGCATGGCGGTTATTTTGTTTTTATTTGTTGAAAATCTATTATAACTCGAAAACTATAAGACTTTGCGGAACATACTCCTATGTTTTATTATTTTGGGAGGGCTTGACCAAAGCTAAACCAAATACCGTAAGTCGGTCGATTTCTGAGACAGCAGATGTTTTACATCACCAAAAAAAAGGTTATGTTAAGAGCAATGAACTGAACTTAACGAAACGAATACGAGGCTTTTGGCTACTTTTTATTACTGTTTATATTTTGTCTATAATAGTTTTTTTGTATAGCGCGTGTTGTTTGTGCAGAATAAACAATTTTTCTTTCTTTCTTTTCTTTTTTTTGCAATGGAAATCAAAACATGTTTTCGTCGCTTTGTTTCAATTTCGTTTCCATAGTAGGGTCTTGATCTCAGTCGTTACCGCATGTTTGTTATGTAAATCGAGTTTCGATGGCCCTTTCACTTCCTGCGCAGTTGATTTCTTCTTGTGACTGCGATCATTTTGGTACTATTCAATGGGAGTCGCGATTTCCTGATGATTTTGGGTCTTCAAATACAATATTGTTTTTAAATACCGATGAATATTCATGATGCCTAATGATGTGAAATAAGCCTCATTGTTAAAGATGAAGGGTTAGTATGAGGAAGATAATTTTAGTTAGCATTGTGCTCGAATAATTAATGGTTCTAAAATATTCAGAATTTCCTACCTATTCAATTCCGGTAGATTATGTGTGCTTAGCCATCTTTGACTATGAATACAACCTACTAACCTAAATTATATTTCCTTCCAAGTTATTTTCACATAACAACGCCAACAACAACGTTCATTGAACAAAAACATTTTTCCGAACCAGAAAATAAACATTTCAGCATGTCGAGGGATAGAGAAACAATTACGAAACTATCCAAAATAACACGAAGGGCCGTAATTACTAACATCTTCCCTATACCCATTTTATAAATAATTATTTCTTCTATTGTAAGAGCTATTAATACCTCATTTCGGAGTCCTGGGATTTTTCCTACTAGTAATATTACACAGTTCACTTTTTCTTCACAATTTGTATGATGCAACCGAATTGAACCAATCAATCTGCCTTAATTTTATCCAACTACTTTGTGGTTGGCTTCTAACTGGATGCAGCTGAATACCAATATTTTACATGGATTGACTGCCTAACTGACCTCCACAACTCAGTTACCACAATACATCTTGAACCGCATTGAACCATGCTTCCATCAAAAATAGCACTACTAGATTAATCTTTTTTTTTTTTTTTTTTTTTTTTTTTTCTATAAGGATCAGGAACAAAAACACATCGCTCAAGTGGCCGCGATTACACATAACTTGATTATAAACCTTAACACGCAAACATAAAGTTTATTATAGATTGCAATATATTTAATACTTCAATTGAGAAGTAAACATATTTTTAAAATAAGAACATAAATATTTAAGCAATAAGGTTGAAAAAACTATGTTGCAAAATATGACCAAAACATTATTTCTGTTAATATTTTCCGGCCATTTTTGATGCGCTCAGCGGAAATCTACTACTATTGTTGATCGAAGGAGCCATATAAATATGAATAATAAAAGTATCTAAACTATGTGGATAAGTAATGTGAAGGTTTTATACGATGTAAAAGATTGAATTGAATTGAATAAATGAAAGTGAATCACTCAAGTCAGCCAATCCAGCGACCATTTTTGTACCTTTGAACCAAAGTGGATGAATTAGGTTGAATCGAGTATTATTACCATTAGGCAATTCTTTTTTAAAATTCAGTATAATAAGAAGCTTATAGAATTTGTTTCGCATTTCATTTCACCATTCATTTATGATGCGGTTGCTTTCTTCGAAATCACAATGTCTTGTAAGTAATCCTTTTCTGTGTAAGGGTCCTATATGATACGCTTCGGATTCAATGTGACAAAGGAATGAAACAGCGTTTATACGGAGAGATACCGTGTGTTCTTGTTGTGTATGGGTTCCATGTACAAAGTTGTTCAGTATGATAGTCTTTACCACACAATTGTGGCGGCATCTATTTACATCGTTACATGCGAACTATGCAACATACGGACATCACGCAAAATCCTGCATCGCGCAAGCAGAGTTTACCGCGCAACTAACATTTATACAACGTCCCGACATCAAATGTCGGACAGTGGCCCACCAGACACGACACCCTTCTCCCTTTTCTATGAAGGGTGAGTGAGGGTGTGTGAGTGGGGTGAGTAAGTGAGGTCATCCTGTTCCTCATACCTATACGTTTAAATATGACAACACATTTCTGATACACGTATAAAAATAGCAATAGAATGAATTTGTACGTTTCCGGCTTGTTTCTGATTTTTCTATGATCAGGTACGGTACCAAACACCTAGTATTTTATTTCAGACTAACAGACCTTCAGTAAAAGTTTCTTCATTCCGCTAACGCATTTCTCCTTACAAAAATCCAAGCATTTCTAAAGTAACCAAGATTTTATTACCCAGCCTCGTTGCGAGAAATAAAACATATTAACCACAAGACAACTGGCGCTGCCGTAAAAACCTTTCCTGTGTGGGGTGACCATATTTTTGCGAATACCAGATGTCTATTGAACATTCCAAATGAAATGGGTATTTGGTCTGGAATATTCTCGTACTATGCTGGTTGAGGGACATTCCTTATTGATGAAAATCAGGATCATTTTTAGAGATAGAAAGGCATGTTCGGTAGAAACGGATAGATCGCTTTTATAAGCTTAATTTTAAGTGTCTCAGCTTTTAAGTAAGTAAGTAGATCACAAAGTTCACTTTCTTTTATGGGCGTAGGTTACTCGTCACTGGTAATCACCATTATCACCATTCAGTCACTTCACCTATTTTATTCTGGTATCAATATCAGAATCCTGAAACTACACAGAATGGGTAAAATATCAAAGAATGAATAAGTACAATCGAATTGCTTTTATATCGCAGAATAACCAACCACAGAGCAGCAGACAGCAGTAATGCTCGCGAAGGAGGAGGCCGAGCGCGTGAGGGAGAGGCAATCATTGCGCCCTTATGCCCCTAGTCGCCGCAGGAGGAGACACCCTGGGCGTCGGGAGTCGATAGCCGACTCACGGCCATCGTAGGCGCGGGCCTGCGGACGGCGAGCAATGGGCAGCTCTCCGTCTGGTAAGGACCAGGTCCGGGTCGACGGCGCGTTGTGTTTCACGCGCGCCTCGTAGAGATGTCAGCATACTTGTCGGGGTCCGATAGGGCCGATGCCTGCCGGGGTCGTGGATTGTTCGAAAGAGTTACCGTGGCCCTGGCACACAGGCAACTGAAGGAACACGGGTGGGTTTTAGTCAGTAAGAGTCTGACACGCCCTTCCACTCCGCCCATAGCGGGAGAGGTCATTTGATGATTTCCCAAACAAAAAAAAACAAAAAGACGGACCAAATAAGTTAAACTTGATGAAAAAACTGTTTACTTTCGATCAACGAAGGTTTCAAAGAGCTAGAATACTCTTTGAGGCTTACTCCATTTTTAGCCAAAAAATAACAAAAAATTAGTTACCGTCCTACTTGGTAACCCTACTCACACAAAATGTTCCACGTAAAAAACATTGCAAGTACCCACTAATACTCCTTGGTCGAGTTTTGAGGCGGTCGTATTAGGCCTGTATTTTTTATTCACGAATACAGGGAATTCCTCGGAACTTCTTGAATCGTCTGGTAATCGTTGGGGCTATCTAAAGTGATCCCTAACGAGCTTTGGGCCGAGTTAAGAAATATACACATTGGTACGTTTGGTTTTCCAGTTTATTTTTGAGTTTGTTAAGATTTGGCGAGGAGATTTATAAGTGGTAATAACGCCCACGTGGAGATTATTATTCACTATAAAGTTTGGACTATTATTTTCACTAGGTATTGTGTATTTATTTTATTTCTTATTTTTAATCTTATCGTATGCTGCACCGGTTGACGTCATCACGTCAACGCCGGCTGTTGCTGAAAACCAGCACTGGGGCTCTGTGTCGCATAGGGTCGTAGCATTATGCTGAGCGATGGCCGGTTTGCGTGGTTGTAACGCATTTTTTCCCCACTTGTTCATTTTGTGTTTGTGTTCGTTCTCCGTGACGCGTTTACTGCATATAAACGTATTTTCTTTATTTCTTTCATCTTCTATCAGCCTGGATTCAGTCTGACCAGACTAATACTGACAGCTTGAATTTGAGTGAGGGACTAGACAGACAAAGAATGATTTGTAGTGAAAACTGTTGTGAAAAGTAACAAAAACTGCTTTGTCAAAGGCATTTTTTTTGCTATGTATTCCCACCGCTGGGCAAAGCATCCTTTAGGTGTGGCTCGTCCAGTCCCATTTCAATCTCGGAGTCTTAATGGCTAAAATAAAAAAGATAAATCTTAGTTTTTTTATATTTGTAGCAATAAATCTAGAGCCCCATTTTTCAATGCACTGAATTGCTGATGTCACAAAAAACATTCCATTATGTATCTTAGCAATTTTCTGTATTTTATTACATCTCAAAAAGTCATTTAATAGCTGTATTCTTATCGCAAACAACAAAGATATACCAAGCGTTCCATATAATCCAAGCATCAACAAATCTCGTGAATAAACCTTTTCAACCGCCCGTACAACCTTCTCAAACCGTTGATCAGTTAAGCCGTTTGTCCTTGAAGACTGTAAGAAATCCTTTGTATTTATTCCAAAAGTGGATCGTGTATACACGTCTTTATTCACAAGGATTTCAACACAAGCTTGCTCAGAAAAAATGAACCCTACTTATTCTGCTTTTTTTGTAAACGTCAAAAATAGATACTGCCATTTTGTTATTTATTGAAAGTTATTTACGGATAATTGTAAAAAAAGAGCTTTTAAAGAAAAATATAGAGCCGAGGCGTGGCAAGTAAATTGACCTAGGATAACAAGATAGAATAAAATATTATTGAGTTTGTTACAGTTCTAAAAAAAATTTCTGATTTTTTATTATTTTGCAGATGTAGCAAAATAAGACGATGAAGAATTACACGTCAGAACAGCACTAGCTACATGATGTTTGTTTGAAATTGCATAAAGAAGACGTGATGTAGTTAGTGCAGCTAACGAGAATGAGATTTTAGGAGCAATTCTTAGTTTGGACATTGTTTCAGCAAGGACTTTAAAATTGTACTTAATATACAGGGTGAATTTTCCAAGTGTGTGTGGGGGATAGCCAAATCTGAAACTATGAATTAGAAATAGTGAAAAATACTCAAAGGAGTTTCATGGCCGATTTTGAGAAAAGCTAAAACTGCATCATTAGATTTTTGAAGAATTTGATTAGTTAAAGTAAGAGTAATGTTAGAATACTTGAAAAGATAAATGAGTTTATTAAAATCAGCACTTTCCTTTATTCTACTGTATTCTCATAACTTCCCAGAATTTGATCCTCATTAACGAGACTATCGGATGGGATCAGAGAGTCCTTAATCCTGTATATTTATAACAATACGCGTTTGTTTTTCGAATTCACATATCAAATAATCAGGTCATAAAAACAAATCTGATTATCTTTTCAGAACATTCATTTGTATTCAAGCTATAACAGCCTAGTTTTAAATTAGGAATTCGCCTCAAGTCGTAACCGCATCGCTGATTCCTCTAAGGTGATTCGCCTTTATGGTCTTATTGCCTCGCTGGTAAATTAGATAAAGCCACGTGTATCTTTTGAAGCCCTTTTTCTTGTATTTTTAACTGTTTGGGGAAAACCTTTTGTTTTGGTCGACCTGAGAATGAATTATAGATAGATAGATAGATAAATCATTTATTCAGTGCAAACAAAAGACAGCACAACACACATAACCACAATTAAATGATAACAAATTATCTGAATATAAATAATTATAAATAATAATAATGAATTAATTATTATTAAATAATGAATTAATTATTATTAAATGATTATGAACAAAACAATTTCAGAAAATGATCAGTTTCATCATCTCAATTCAAAGAATTAAAGATTTAAAATAGGAGGATGCTACTTAATCAAAATATATCCATATGCACATTAAAAGAATACATATTTTACCGCAAAGTTTATTTAAAGTTTGAATAAAATGTACCTAAGAATAATTATCGTCAAATGGAACAGAGTGGCTCAAGAAAGACATGATTGGAAGAGGTTGGATTTGAATAAAAGGCTATATTATTAATATTATTACGAGTATTATAAGAATAATTATTTATATACCCATGTGTGGTCCAACAATGTAGGTCAACCGTTTTTCCAGATCTTTTGACCCGGGAATAGAACGAGGTATGCAGTTCGATTAGCGCCCGTTTCATAACTGGATTTCTTGAATTCCAAGAAATGAACGAACATCTTTGTAAAAGCAAAAAGTATGTTATATAGGTACAAGTGGAAATCCTGGTATTGGATTCCGAAGTTGAATACAGGGAAATGAAAATAAAAAAAATGAATTCTGCACGAGTTGTCTGAATTTTCCGCGATCGTTCGCGGACACAATGCTACAATTATTGAAACGTATCAATTTGACATAGAATCCGGAGGAAATAAATTCAGGCGACGTATATTTTTGGTAACAGCATTCCTTACGGAAAATTCACAAAGTACAGGAAAACCTCAATTGAAAATCAACCAACAAGACAAGCTGTCCCTACTTAAAAAAATAAATAAACGAAAACAAAATGTTTACTGCTAAAAATTACTCGATCTTACCTACCGTACAATCTTTGCTAGCTGGCTCCCTAATTTTCAACAGCAATCCAAGTTACCTTTAAAACTAAAATCAAAATTACACAGACTTCATTTTGAACATGCAAGCAGAAACTGCATACAGCATTCTAAAACATTTCCCATTTGCTCTTTTAACCTACATTATAACTAAATGTATTCTGGAAATTCTTATTAGAAAATCTAGACCAACTGAGCATCTTTCTGAAGAGAACCTAAGTCTCGTCTCGTGTTCAATTCAGAGTGAAAATTTCATGTGTATGGAGGAAACATGCGATCCATTCATTATCTTGGAAAATAGAATTTGAATTATATTTTTAGAATAGGGGCAAAGGAGTGTGATCTTACTTTTCTATAAGCAGCACCCTAATTGTGTAACACACAATCACAATCTGAATCATTTTGAAACATATTGCTAATGAATTGCTTCATATGTTCGAAAAAAATGTCGGCTTAACAACGTAAATAACGCAATGAATGTTGTTGAACTGTCAAAATGAAAGCCATTCCTACTGTTAGTGTGTTACGGAATTAGCCTGTAGGTATAATATATTTGGGCTGGGTATTGTGATAAACAACCAAGAACACCAGCCTTGCAATTACGCAATGTGAATTGTCTATGGCCTTGGTGTGACCATTTATTATTGTGACATGCCCTGACATCAAAAATGGACAAAATTGTCAAACTTGTAACTTTTATGTGTTGAATACGAGGCTTTTAGCTAGTTTGCATTAATGTGTTAGATGATTTTATTTCTGTAAGAAGGTTTGTACAAACACTTTTATACGTCAACAAACAATGTGTACAGTACAACTATATTCTTAATGTCCCTCGGCAAACTTCCTGTTTCGTCAGTTTCCTCCCATTTTTAAAATAAATTACATTAAGTTAAAAGAGTATTACCAACTCTATATACTTCCAAGTCGATTGAGAGCGTCAGGTCTGCATCAAGTGCAAGGACAACTGATAGAAATCCGACAACTAACGAAACATTAAGTTTGCCGAGGGACATTATGAAAATAGTTTTTACTGTACTTTGTCTTTTTTTTTGTTGTGTGATTTTTTTTTGTGCAAAATATACAACTTTTATTTCTTACTTTTCTTTTTAGTTCCATCTAGTTAGGTACTTATCTCTTATACGAGTAAGCCACCACCGACCTGTATGTAACGCCCAATGCTCCGGTTTAAAGGGATTAGGTGCCAGTACAACATATATAAATATGCATGCACACGAGATGTTTCAAGCTTGGCTCGAGGCGACACGTGCGGAAAATCATCAGAAGCCATGACTTACTAGGTGAAAATGTTAAGTCAAGCAGGGATTATTATCTCTAAAAACTATAAGCCCGACAAAATTGTTTTGATTTTGTAGTTCAAATAGTTTAATGAAATTGTTTTATCTGTTGTAAACAATTCCGCGGGGTAATTGCGTAACACACTTTCAGTGGGAATGCCTTTTGATTTTGACAGTTCGACAGTATTACTTATGTTATTCACGTTGTTGAGCTGACAAATCTTTCTAACACATGAAGCAATGGGTTACCAATCACCTTCAAAATCTTTCGGGTTGTGATTGAAAGTGTTTTACGCAATTACCGTGCGATTGACGCAGTGGTTAAGCGACTGACTGCTGCGCTGCGTGTCGCGGGTTCGATTCCAGCACGGAACCAATATTTGTATGACCTACTAGTAGTTGTTCCGGGTCTGGCTGTTTGTGTATGTGAGTTTGAATTTTTGTAAACGCACCCACAATACAGGAGAAATGCCTAGTGAGGGGCAAGGATTAAAAAAAAAACAAAAACAAGAATATAAAAAAAGATTACTTACGTCTAAGGTCTATCTGTGCACAGCTTTATGAAAAAAAAAAAAACTTTTATAGCATATCATTTATGAACCACATCGCGTTCAAAGCATTTGATTACTGTCTAGACTTTGTGTGTGTAATCAGAGGCTTGTTACTTTGAATAAAAATTTGCATCTGCATCTGGCCGACTTTGCCAGGCTTTTGGCACGAAGCCAAATGACAACAATTTGGCGCAGATATTTTTATAACTCCAATTAACGAAACATTTTTATACTACAGACATTATCATTGACTTTTTGATTATGGTGGTAGGTTTATTTAAAGAACTTTGTACGTTAAGCACTCTGTTTTAGTAATTAAAAGTTTCAAAAGTGCCTTAAGTTTTCCAAGAGTTTAGTCTTGTGTTTATATTGATCTACTATGGATAGGTTAGCTTATCCATAGTAGATCTATATACAGTTTGATGGAGTAGATACGTGGCGATAAAACAGGCTAGCCCACTTCCGTTCAAAGTAACATAATATTCATAAAATTAATCTTAAACATAACAAAATTATTCAAGTACGGTATTGGTACAATTCTTTTTTATTGTTCATAACATAAACATAAATTGTTTCCCCACAGGGTTGGGCAGAGGTGTACCTATGATACACCCACATTTCGTCAATTATGTTTAAGTCCCATGTAATAGGGGCCGTTCCTTTTGCCATCAAATGAGCACAAATCCAGAATCCGGGACCTCATGCACAGCAGTAGCGCTTTTAACCACTAGACCAACGAAGCAGTCTATTTAATAATTATAATTACTATTAATATACTTACTATTTAATAATTATTCAGTAATCAATGAAAATATACTAAAGATACTTAGTTCACCAAAACCAAAATAAAATCCATTGGACCGCAGACGCCCCGCCCGCTCTACGCTACTACGATGCTACGCACGATGCTACGGCGTAGCTCGCTACGACCGATACGTATATTATAATTATGTATAAAATATTCCATGTAGGTTCTACTACTTAATTAAAACATACCATAATCAATGGTCATTTCAAGTATCAATATATTATACTTAAGTCAAAGATTTTATTTCACCCAAATTATAATACCGTAACGAAATATTTTCTTGTAAAATAAGCCTGTTTTTAGAAGCGAACACACAAAAAGTTCGGCGTTCATTAGGGAGCAAATTGCTTATTTAAAAGATGCTCGGTAACAAACGCTATTGTCGAGTTTTTATTATATTTACAGGAACATTTCCATCGCGACATGAAAGTAGAAAAAAACGACGGGTACCTTTTATTTATTTTTTTGGTCTTTTATGCAATAATGTTTAATAAAGAAAATAGCTTTTAAAGTAGTTGTCAAATAGAAGCTTTGCTTTTAAACGTTTCGCTTTTAATTTTTTTATATGACGGAGAAGGTAGGTCTCTCTCGTTATCACTAGCCATATTTTAACTACTGTGGGCGTACTTAAAAACCGTTTGCAGTTCAAATTAAATTATAATTTACGAACAAATTAATCACACTAGCGAATCACACACTGTAGGTACACGACACAGCTATACGGAACCCGTGACAGTTCCTAGGGTGGAGGTACTGATCTCCTCGAAGGCAGAATGGTAAGTGTCCACTCGTCCCATTAGCGGTCCTCCATCAGCCAGGCTCTGTCATAGCACGAAGTTAGCCGAGTATGCACGTCATCGCGACGGTGCTGCTACCTCCCGGAACTCGTACTGCGCTTCGTTTAGTGTCCATACTTTATGACCGTCTCCGACATATTATATAACTTTTATTTTGGCTTTGGATCAGGATATACATATTATCTCAATAGGATAATATTCAAAATTCCTTTTATCAAATTATTTCATGTCTAACCTACCTGTCTAACCTACCCACCTAATGTGTCTTGTTCTAAGTTGCCCAAAATTGATAACAACTTTTTACTTCACAAAAATAGTTGGTTACTTTCAAGCTGGTACTCTAGCACTTTCGAAGTTCTATAAATTACCATTGTCAAGATAAACTTACATACTCGTACTAACGAAGAGTCTATTAAAGAAAATAGGGCCATTACTTCACTTTATAGCGCAGTACTCTAACACTTATGCAAACACACTGGAAACTTTGAAACACGACGCGTTATCGTTTACCTTGTTTTAACGTAAGATATACAAGGTAATCTTAATAGGTTTGTTGAGTATGTTTGTGCATGTGTTGGTATGTATGCTGGTAATTACTGAATTTTGGACCATTGTCCAGAAAACTGAAACTGAAAATCAGGAAGTGCCTCGATGGTCTAGTGGTCACCAGCCCTATTTCTGAGCATGAGGAACTGGGTTCGATTCCCGGGTCGATCAAAGTGTTATTGGTTATTCCATCTGGAATTGCTCAGTAGCCCAAAGTCTAGATTTGTGCCCGGTTGATAGCAATAGGTCCGCCTCCTGTTACATGGGACTTAATCACGTGAAATGTAGGTGAACTATAGGTGCACCTCTGCCTAACCCTTTGAGGAATACAGGCCTGATTATGTTGTGTCTAGAAAAAAACAGGTTTAATTTCAAAATAATATTTAAAAAAAAAAAAATGCGTATTGAATATGTCAATGAGCCATTTGCAACCTTGGACGAACATTTCAAAATACATGATTCGGCATGTAGAGTTGTATACAGGGTCAAATTAAATTAGCTAGCGAAACTCTGCAGGCGTGATGGGTATCATTATCTAAACCCGAAAAAATTAAAAAGATTTAATGTTTTGTTTTTTAGGGTCAATGGCCGTTAGTAGTGTTGTTAGTTGAAGTATGAATTGAAAAAAAAATGTTTAATCGTGTTTAGATATCGATAAGAATGACGTCTGTGAATTTTACACAAAAAAAAACAGTTTTTTTAATTCATGTTTACTTTCACGTGAATATACTGTCTAATTGCGGTCGATGACCCCACAAAAAATTATCAAATTAATAATTTCTTTATTTCATCATGTTTAAATATATTATTATATAAACATGATAAAACAAAAAAGAAATTAATTTGATTATAACGAAACTCCGCAGTCGTAATGTGTATTGACCCATTACGTCTACGGCGTTTCGCTAGCTAATTTAATTTGACCCTGTATACACACAGCTTGAATAACATTTAATATTGAAATGTGATTATTAAGATCACCTTTCTTATTTACTGGCCCCTATAAAGTCCACGCTAGAATGGAATAGAATACTATTGAATATGTACACCATAAAAATTACATAATTATTATTTTACAGAATGGGTGGTCTCATCGCTAAAAACGATTTTTTAAAGACAACTTTTGGATGGCTTAGGAGCACTAAACATACACTAGCTCAGAGTCATGGTATTGGCCAAAATTTACGAAGAAAAAAATATTAAAGATGTAACTTCTGTCATAGTATTAATTGGAAAGCGTTCGTTAAAAATCATCAGTTGATTATTGACATTGGAATTATTCGGCTGTAATTCGGCGTTGTAATTGTATATTCTATGCAAGTTAACAGGTATGACATTTCGAAGTAACGATTATCAATTATATTTCGCCTTAGAATAAGTTACTATAGATATCAAATGACAGCAACAAAAGCAACAAAAAATATTTTATTACAAAACTAATATACTTTTTCTCCATGGCAATAGTGAAACATAATACTCAAAACGAATTTCAGATAAATGAAAATGCTTGTCATAGAATATGTAAATTCCTTCAATGTATTAAATTACAATGTTTATTGTATGGTATATTCATCAAATAAATAAAAATAGAAGAATGTTTTGCTTAGAGTAATTTTTCTAAGACAGAAACACAATATTTTGGTTTTTCCTTCGGGAGATATGCGAAGATGTGTGGATGAAAATATACATTTTCGTGATGATTGGTATGTCTGCGTAAAATAAAGTATTGCAGAATAAATTTTAAAAAAGCAACTAGGCCAGGGGACTTGCCAAAACTGATGCTGTAGATGAAAATGTTTTTCTTTTATATTTAGCTTGAAGTTTTTTATTTCTGAGACAAAAAGTCCATAACTTTATTTCTCGCTCGTCCAAGATGCAAAAATGCTGATTTTCATTTCTTGTGGCCCCAACACTTGCTGTTTAATATTATTTTACATATGGAGAGCAGAATCTAAATTCATAAACACGTCTTTAACAGGAATCCTAACTGTTTGTACGCAAGCAAAAATAAAATGTTAAAAAAAGAGGTTGCAGTGAAGAAGTTTGTTTACGAAAAAAGTTAATGTTAAAAGATAAGTAATTAGTAATCAAAACATTTTATGAAAGGACAACGGCGAGTCTTTGGCCTGCAGTAGGACAACATATGCTAAAAAAATATATTTTGTATTGAGTGAAAAACGTTTTGAATGAAGCAGAAAATGAATGAATAGGAAGTTCACAGATACGGATCTGTGGGGCCTTTTTATCTTCACATGCGAATTACGCATTTTGACGTCAAACAAAACCCTGCATCGCGCAAGCAAAGTTTACCGCACACAACGTCCCGGCATAAATCGTTGAGCTGTATCCCACCTGACACAACACCTGTCTGATCGGAGGATCCTCCCTCTTCGACAAAGGATGAGTAAACTTTACACCCTGTCCCTCTTGCCTCTATAGATCAACGAACAATGAATGAATCAATGAATTTGTGGAATGACAAACATTAATTACTTCGTTTGATACAACATTTCACGTATTTTGGCTTTTGTTGTGTTGTAAAGGCTCGCACACACCGGGCCTCAGCGCAACGCACTGGTGATGGCGGATCGCTCGCCAGGCTCATTTTTTGCGACTGTTTTGAGTTGCAATGCGGCCCGCCTATTATGTAGTGTGCGATGGTTCATACAAAATGTATGAAAGTGATCTAGGAGGAATTTTGCAATACGTTGAAGCGCGGCCCGCCCGAATGTCGCGAGCCTTATTGCACTGGAGTGGAAACAGTTCAAATTCAAATTCGAAATTTGAATCTGCTGAAACAATTACTGCGCTGCGGTGCTGGTCCCCGCGGCTCCTAATGTGCTTTGGCGCATTTTTGCAATGCAGTGCGCTGCGTCCCGCCGCAGCTATAATGTAACCTTAGCTTTACTGTGTATTGCCATAAATGTAATTCCGCGAAGTCTCCTGTCAGATAACAAATGAACTCATTTTTTTAAAATAGGTTTATCTCTGGATATATGTGACAGCAAAATGAATGACTCCTACAAATTTATTGTTACTTTAATTAATCATTATTATGTGGGTACTGAGTTTGTGTCTGTCTGGTGGCTGCTTCTAGTTACGTGGTTCTTCAAGTAAGGTGCTATTAATATTTATGTAACTGTTACTTACCTCTTTGAGTAGGCCTATACCCAGAATTGGATGTCTTTCGCCAGAAATGCTGACTTACCTACTTGAGTAAACCACATGTAAAATGTTTGTAATAGTCAATTATATTGATATAGTGGTATGAGGAACAGGGTTAAAGTTCACTCATCCTCCGTAGAAAAGGGAGGATCCTCCGACCAGACGGGTGTTGTGTCTGATGGGCAACTGCCCGACGATTGATGTCGGGTCGTTGTATATATGCTAGTTGCGCGGTAAACTCTGCTTGCGCGATGCAGGATTTTGAGTGACAACTTGGGCTGCAAATGCTTCTCACAAGTGCACACAAAGCACCTGACAGTGTCGAGTTTATTTTGCGTTGTGTCTATTGTATGTAATATTATGCTATATTGTATACATACATGCCTAAAATATTCGAAAAGTTTCGTAATGCGTTGCGAAGCTTTTATATAGCTATGACATAAAATAAGAATAAACGTCCATTCGAAATCGAGATTGCATTTTATGACCGTTTTTTTAATATTTTTATTATTTGTTTGATATGCAGAGAATGAAACATTAAATAAATACGTGAGCATAATATTATTTAGTAGCAGCACATATTTACGCTTTTCGGTTACATAATTTAAGTAAAGTAAATTAAACAGTAGCGGTCACATTTGAATAGATTGTGCATATTTAATTTTATATTAAATCATAACTAAGCTACGTCTACTCATTATATTTTCTGCCCGCGACTTCATCGGCGTGAAATTTAAACTTGATATATTTTAACATTAAAATAATGACACTCGGAAATACTGTAACTTCCCATTATTGAAAGGATTTTTGGAATCGGATCAGTTTCTCCGAAGATTACTTCCCTAAATGCAAACTCACAAATTTTACCCCTTTTGAATATTTGTCTCCTCATTAATTAAGAGAAACGAAACTGACTATGTACCTACTCGTACTTCGCAGAAGTTGCTAAAACACTTTTATTCAATTGTACAAACGCCTTTAATGCTTCTTCACTGCGCAATTATAATAAATGTGCTATTTCCATACCTATGGTAAAAGGAAAACTTATAAGTCTGTCGGCCACTGGATTCTTTTTCACCTACAAATACTTTAAAATATAAAAAATTGTAACGAACATACAAATCATTTGAAATAGTTAAATAAGCCTATTTATTATCAGTACCTACCTAAAGATTTTTATTTTCAACTGGTCTTCTCCGTAAAAAGAACCAAAAAATGTTCTTTCATCCCATCATTATTACTTATCTATCCAACCTTTCTTTGAGGCAATAAATTAATTCATAATGAATACAATAAAGAACTTTTACAAGAAAACAGCTTTTATCCCCAGGGCATAAAGGTCAAGGTCGCATGCTAACAGCGTTATGAATTTTAAAAGTAAATTGTATATTCTGTTGATTGTCTCGAAATGGATACCGTTATTATTAAAATCGTCTGAAATATTTGGAAGTCTGTTTTACTTTATTTGACGAAATTGAACAAGGATTTCTAATTTGTATAAAAAAGTGGATTCTTAAAGGTTTTTATTAAGTTTGCTTAGGGTAAACGGTAAGAACTCTACCTTCTGTTGTTTGAAAAGAAAAACTGGATATTGTATTTTATTTTTGTTATTGCCAGTGCAAACTTACCAGTTTTTAACCCCAATTAAACGGGAAAATTAATATTATTGCGGGTGAAGATCAAACGTACTTGCAATAAGTAAGTATTTATACTTTATTGCACGACTCATGATGCGAAGCATCAGAGAGTGCTTTACGATCGAAAATTTTTTTTCGCCCCATTTTGGCGGCTGTTTTTATTATTATAGCCTTGTTAGTTCACGGAATCAAGATATTTTGCATACTACGAGTATTGTCGAGATAATTTAATGGAGATTAATTTCATACATTTTAAAAATTGATTTACTGCAATAGAATTGGAAAAAACACCAAAATAGGTAAAAAAAAATTCCTGTCCGTCATGTATGAAACCCGGAAACACTGTAACTTGTGAAAAAATCCATTATTTGAGTTATTTTTTTTTTTTTAAATTCTAATCGATGATTGTAGGTCACTGAATGCGAATGATTAATTAATTCAGTGTCGTTTAATTGCAGTTAATAAAAAACGAAAACTACAAGACTGTATATCTATATATATCCATAGAAAATTAACATATGGATGGTGATATATCTATAGATATTATGTACATTTATTCCACCAGGGGCGCTTGTGCAGTACCTTCTTCCTACTACAGCTGTTTTTTCGGCAATTAATTTTGAACGACTTAAGTTTTTTTTGTTTTTTTTTTATATTTCATAATTAAATGAGCATTATGAGTCGTGCACTTTTGGATTTTCCAAATTTTCTTATTTCTTGTATTGCGCCAAGTCAAGCTGACAGATGTTTTCAAAGCAGCTCACTACGATTTCCAGGATTTTTTCTAGGATTATTAAACTATCCATACATAAGGAAGTATCATATTCCATGAAAAAAAATATACCTATTTAAGTTATTTGTTTCTATCACAATGAAGTCATTGTTCGTTTAGTTGTGACGAAACAATTTTAGCGAATCTCTTCATACAGGTATATGCTATGGAAGGGTCCGACCCGCTATCCCAGAAAACCCATTAGATAATTATTGTTATAATACAATTTTATTTATTTATTTATTTAAGCATTTATGTACACACAACAAAACGCAAGAAAAACATGCAATGCAATATGCATGCAATTATACGCAAGAAAACTGCGTCGCTACTGAGGAGAGTGAGGGGCAGTCGGAACAGCATCCTGAAGACTGTAGCCGAGAGCTTCGGCTCTCCGATTGTACAGCAGTTTGTGCGGAGGCTGATCTTTACTAACACTAGGCACTAAGTTATTTTTTTGTATGTTACTAACACTATATGGATGTTTGTCCGAAATAAAGCCATTATTATTATTATTATTTTATTATTATTATAAACAGACAGGAAGAAAGGAACAGAAAAATAAGTACAAAGGTGATGCTTAATTGTAATCTCAAAGAAATCTCTTCCAGCATACCTGCGATAGCAGAGTATAAAAAAAGAGATGTAGACAACGTGTGTAAGAGTAGAAGGGAAAACAAAATACAAAAGCGATTCCCCAATTTAAATATATGCATACAATATGAGAATATACTCACATACATGTATACTTCTAAAACAAGTATCACTAAAATATATAAAAATATAATATAATTTAAACAATAAATACATATGCAATTATAACAAAGTCGAAAGATAGTGTTATTTTACTCTGCTTTTAAATACTGAAAACTACTTCTACTACAGATTTATTATCCCTGTAATCGATTGGTTCACAATAACGACTGAATTAATTCTACATAGATTATTTAAAATCTCGTGGCTCGTGGTAAAGTAACAACCACAAGGGTCGAAAAATCCAGGTAAAGCTACGCTTGTTGTGGTCAATCCATGGATGGGGTGACCATCTATTTGACAACGATACGCTTCTGTACTTAGGAAAGGACGTTACACCGTTGGTTTTTGGTCCCGTCAAAAATACATTTAGAACCTGAAAGTCTGGCCACCAATCTTACCAAGGGAATCGTGTTACCCAGTTACTGGGTTGAGGAAGTCAGAGCACAGAATAGCCAGGCAGCAGATGATAAAATAACTATTAGAGAATGGGTTTTTACCCAGGCAGCAGTGCGAAAACTGTGCAGGCTTAGCTTATTAGGCTGATTTAATTAAATAGAAATTACCCAAACAGTATTTTTTAAGTTAACCAGAAAAGTTCTACGCCATTTCTCAAGCGAAACTTAGTTGCCGTTTCACTTTTGAAGTTAAAAGTAATTTTATTAAAACTCTCTTTAAACTCTTGAACGTTACCAAATTAATTATTCAATTAAATAAATGGGTTTTGTTTCAGCGGGGTTATTGAACTCTCAATTGTTTCGACATTTAGGCTGGTGCTAAAACTGTCGTTCTGTAAATTGGTAGGTATCTATTTTAGTGAGCGTGTGGGTTTAAAGGTTCATTCATATTTAACTAGTGCCTAGATGTAGTTAGTAGTAGTCAGCGATGTCAACTTCTTGTCTTGAAGTCAAGTAAACTACTCAATTAAGCTTTTGTAACTCAAGGCGTCAAACATGTGATTGAGAGCTGTCTTGTACAATTCAACTGCATCTGTTTCATTTACATCAAGAGGGTTCAAGATAATAGTTAGTTTTGGGACTACTTGAAATGTTTACGCTTAGGACGGAGTAAGTATACAAAATCAAGTAGTTCCATAGGCTGCTTTCAGTACACCAATAGTCTTTCTACAGAGTTGTTGAGGTCTTAATGAAGACCTCAAGCTAATCAGAGCATTTTTTTTTGTGTATGCACGCGATTCTATGACAAATAAGCCTATTTTTCTTTCTTTCAGAAATTGAACTCATAAAATCAAGCTCAACTGGCCCTGCTTTTAACCACATAACTATTGAACCAGTAAACTATTTACCTAATCGAAGAACCGCATAACTTATTCGCTACTGAATAGATTAATAAAACTAATAGGCTCATTTGTTCTATTAAACGACAATGGCTATTTGGCGTGTACACTCGCACTCCGGTAATATGACCGCCACGTGAGTATGACGACTCTGTTGTACTGGATATGGCACAATAATATTCAAATTCAAATCATTTATTTGCTTGAATATACTCGTACTTGAATATACTCATATATAACCAACCACAATATTTACTTTCCCATCCATTAGATGAGAATGTAAATATTTTTAGATTTTCAAAATGTGGTTTTGTTTATTCATTATATTGCCTTCACTATCTCTGAATTTGGTAAGATGTACTTGTACTTTGCGTGTTGTGCTATTTTTTCTGTGTGCACTAAATAAATTATTTATTTATCTATCTATCTATATTTTGTAAAATAATTAAAATGCCTTACTGAACGTGTGGAGTAATGACAATCATTGTTTTACTGGAGGGTGTCATTTTTATAAGGGCCGAAGGAATAATGTGACTGGAATGTCACGCGAATAAAAAAATCGGTTCAGCTGTTTGGGAGTTACGGTGCTGACGCTGATGCTGATGAAGACATACAGGTGCACACGTCAAACTTATAACACCCCTCTGTTTCCGTCAGGGGTTAAAAATAGTTTGAAATATACAATCCGATGTCAAATTTTATTATGTCCTCGAAACTACCACCGAGACTTGCTCAGCAAGAAACTAGTAAACAAAGAATAATTTGCTAGATCGTCAAAATTCGGAAGTACATCCAGCTTTCATCCTTTCGTTCAGCAGAAAGCTGGATATATTTTCGAATTTTGAGGATTTGTAATTTCAGTACTAAGACCAATTAAAAATCCAAAAAAATGTCATGTCGCTTCCATCATTCCAATATTCTCCGCTCGTGTGACTATAATTGGTCTAATTTTTGGCTGGATGGCGGTCGTTTGGCAAATAGCTCTAAGTTTCGCGTGAACGAAGTGTCCAGTGGCGGCCCTAATTGCCATGGATTTGTTCACGGCCTGGCATTTACATTGGCCTGGCAATGGCTAACTAGTATTAGATTAAGGCCTTGGCTTTGAATTGTTCAATTTCTTTTTCCTTTCTAAATAGAACTAAAGTTCTTAGTAATTTCTTACAATCTAGCCTAATAGACTAATAAGCAACTTAACTTTAATTTATTTTTTTACGTGATAGATTACGTTATAACTAAGAATAATGTCAATTTGCACTTTTACACAATTCCGTAGCACTTTCTTAGAGTCTGATAATTACTAAAAATACTTTTATCATGTGTTACATGTACCTATAGCACAGCATTGTTACTATTATTAATTCACTATTTACACACTACACTAACACAAATGGTTTAGTTCTCTTTAGCCTACGCACTATGCTCGTGTTGTCTAGCACCTGAATTGCCTCGACATTCACATGTCGGTGACGTCTGTGTTCGTGGGCTTCAGCAAATTTTTGGATGACGGTGGTTATGAGTTCCATAAAAAAATGAGACACATGTATTGGTGGACCAGAAGGCGAATTCTTTAACTTAAAAAACATTCAAAGTCGCAATCTCTGCACCACTCAATGTCAAAATTTAAAGTATTAGTATAGTATTATAAGTACATAAGATTGAGAACGTTCTTAAGAATACGGGAATCGCCCCTCTGTTTTGCAAGTGTAGTTGACTGGCTCGCCCAATATAGACTCCAGGATTATCCGATTTAAAAACTGAGTAGTGAATTAGAGGTCCGTTCGACCAAAATTGAACTGCGTCAGGCTGACTTACTGTATTTTTAAAAGAAATTTATAACATAACATAAACATCGCCTTGCCTACTTCCCATGGGGGTAGGCAGAAACTACAGAACGCCACCTGCTACGATCTTACCATACTGCTTTTGCTTCATTTACGTTAATACATCTGGTCATATACGCATGCCGGTTGCGAGTACTATACATCTGACCTTTCTGAAGAACATCACCAATAAGTCCTTCTAAGGCGGCTCCACCCGGCGTTTCCGCCTTTTGTTAATCGCGTTTCATTCATCCTCCCACCATGACCAGACCATAAAGTAAAGAAAAGAAAACCGAACCGAACCGTAAAGAAAAGTATTGCGTATAGCATATGCTGTAGCACCAATTACTCCCAATAATTATTTACATGATTGAGGTACTAATAACTAAAGATACTACGTTATCTAAGTTTAAATTCTTAAACCACACCGAATTACCTAAAACAGACTAGGATCAAATTATGCCTACATCTGACACAATTAGCTGGTACACTAATCACTTAATGGAGCTTGTAGGCAATGTTATCATTACTTATGCACTGCTGGCTATTTGATTATCTAAGCCTACAGCAATTGCTATAAGTACGCCACCTTGCTGCTATGCAAATTGCTAGAATTACACGACTAACCTTTGCAGCTTCAATAGTCTAGTCTACTTTTCTGTACGCAATCATGCCTAACTTGGTATAACAGTATATCCATACTAATATTATAATTCCGAAAGTAACTGTGTCTATATGTTACCTTTTCACGCCTAAACTACTGAACGAATTTCGATCAAATTTGGCAAGGAGATAGATGGCATCTTGGGGAAGGACATATGCTCCTTTTTTACACGCGAGCAAATCCGCGTGATTATATTGGAGATAATCTAGAAACCATAATCTATTTGTTCTATAGGCACAGGCTCACTGAGAATCAGCATTTCGGGCATTTCGATAACATGTCATTAACATTGGTGTGTGAAATGGCCTATAAGGACCTCGCTCAAGAGGATTTTTGTGGGCTGTTTGATCTTTGAAGCAAAGCATTGTCTGATAAGTCGTGTTTAACAAAACCATACGCTGAAACTGCAACAATAGATGTAACGCTAAAAGCCAGTTTACGCAAAATAAAACAAAGTAAAGTAACATTTTGCTCGCAAAGTTTTAGTGAGATTTTAATTTAAAACAAAAAGATTTAACTGTTGACACAGATTGTATCTTTATTTCCCAGATGGAATCATGATGTAATTAAACTTATCTAAATAAAACATCTAAACTACCTTTATAGACCAAACAAACTGAGGCAACGAAAAAAGTTGTTTTATTATTACAATACGTCTCTTCGTGAGAATCAAATTTCCACAATATTCCCCTCATTCTTATACCGCGAATCGATTTTTTCACCTTTCCTCGTATAGACTCTTGGAAAAGTAAATATGGGATATTGCGGTTATAATGTATGAGTTACAATAACAGCCGACTAGCGAGGAAGATTATTTTGTGGTTCGCGGCGGAAAAACCTGAACGATGTTCGCTTTTAGAAAATGGAGTGTAGTAAAGAACTTTGTCTTATAGCGTAAGAAAAATCTTCTTTAGTTTAATGTAGAGAACTTGGGTGGAGTATTTCTGGCGTGCTGAATTTCTGATACCAAAACGACTCATTCATCTGCGTGATTTATTAAAACTAGCACAAATCAAAACAACATTTCTGATAAAATGGAATTATTCAAAATCAACAAAACTCAGTCAATTTTAGGCGATCCAGACTGAAGTAGATTTAGGACTTATCTATAAAAACACACCCTATATTAAAGGGTCACCAGTGGTCATCAAAACATCAAATGCTTACATAGGACCCACGCACGATTTAATGCACACCATTTGCAAGTCCAATCCTTACGGATTCCCAACAGCTTATAACTTACAAGCAAATAATCCCCGGTGACCGAGAACCCTAATAAACATGAATAAAATAAAACCTCACAGTTTAGTGGTGAAAGTGGCGCTCAAATATATACCGGGGCGTCAACAATTCACTGCCTTGGACCCTTTTTGGGGCACTATTATTTATATGCTAAAGAGGGATCGCAGTGCATGGGCACTAGGGTTGCGAGAAGGCAAATATTAGGTCTTTACCTATGAAATTGCCGTTTTGCAGTACTGGCCATTTCAAATCAAAATAATTTTTGTTTGGCTAAGAATTCTAATTTCAAATTAATTTTATTTTAAAAACATGGATTTTTTTTTCTAAAAGTAGTCATTTCTTTATTGATTAGTGTTACATTTTCATCGCATTTCAATCTTTTTCGTCATCATGGATACGTTAAAAATTCGAGTAATTATGGAATATGAGTACCGTCGTGGCAGCAACGCGGCACAAGCGGCACGCAACATCAACGACGTTTACGGAGCTAACACTACAAACCAACGCACCACCTGTTATTGGTTTGCTCGCTTCCGTTCTGGAAATTTCGACCTGAAAAATGAACCTCGCGGTCGTCCGAAGACTTTGGTCGACAATGACGAATTAAAGGCGATTGTGGAAGCTGATGATACACAATCTACGGCTGAATTAGCAGCAGCTTTCGACGTTAGCGTCAAAACAATATTGGTCCATTTGCGTCAAATTGGCAAGGTAAAAAAGCTTGACAAATGGGTGCCCCACGAACTCAATGATCGCCAGCGCGAAGTACGCGTCGAGACGTGCCTTGCACTGCTCAACAGACACACAAATGAAGGAATTTTGAACCGCATTGTTACCTGCGATGAAAAATGGATTCTGTTTGATAACCGTAAGCGCTCAGCAAGTTGGTTGGATCCTGGTTCAGCACCTAAACAATGCCCTAAACGAAAACTTACCCCTAGAAAAGTGATGGTCACTGTTTGGTGGTCTAGCGCCGGTGTGATTCATCACAGCTTCTTACCAAACGGGGTGAGCATTACTGCAGATGTGTACTGTGAAGAACTGAACACAATGATGGAGAAGCTGGCGCATCTCCAACCAGCATTGGTCAATCGCTCGTCTCCGCTGCTCCTGCACGACAACGCGCGACCTCATACTGCACAGCAGACGGTCTCCAAGTTGCAAGAACTGGGGTTGGAAGCTCTCCGTCATCCGCCCTACTCACCAGACCTTGCGCCTACAGACTACTACTTTTTCCAGAATTTGGATAACTTCTTGGCGGGAAAAAAATTTAATACCCGAGAGGCAGTACAAAATGCCTTTGAAGAATTTGTTGCCTCCCGTCCAGCTGATTTCTTTAAGAAGGGCATCAATAAACTGCCACTGCGATGGCAAAGATGCATTGATTGCATGGGTGATTACTTCGATTAATACAAATAAAAAATTCATGAAAAAAATTCGTTTAAATTTTTTCATACAAAACGGCAATTTCATAGGTAAAGACCTATTATTAAGGTTGGGATGAAGACCTCACAATGTCAACCCATTTATCTCTCTTTCTGCCATAGTCTGTCTTCCCTGCCACATATAACCCGTCTACCTTCGAAGCAAGAGTGAACAGGCATCTTCTGGGCACGCTCCTTCCATCGTAGACCTCATCCATCACCTTCCATCAGGCAAGATCGGGGTCAAGAGCAGAACCACTCCGCATTAAAAAAATAAAAAACTTATTTGGTTTTGAGAGGTGGGTCACCTATAGAAGGAATTGTACAGGGAATAAACTCTAATGCACGACTTTCTAACTTCGGTGACTCGCTCGCGTTTGTTAATCGACCAATACCTAAGGTCAGTAATCGGTGAGAGCAGTGGTGGCCCAGTGGTAAAGGCCCCGACTAACGATAGTTAGTTGGTGTGTTCGAACCCAGGTAAGCGCTTTACTTTGTGTAAATAATTTCAACACCACTGCTCCCAAAACGGTGAAGGAAAACATCGTGAGGAAACCGGCATGTTCTAGAACCATAAATTCAAAGACATGTGACATCTACCAACGCGCACTGGGCCCGCGTGGTGGATTACAGCCCACTCCCTCTCAAAGAGAGCAGGTCTGTGTCCCAGCAGTGGGAAGATTGTAGGCTGATTATGCTTATGCAGTAATCGATGTAACCATAACAAATGCTGTATAATCGTGCTGAATTCTACAATAATCTTCTTTTGGAAATTGACTACTCTTTATAAGGCTGTACATTGTGTACATCTGAATGATTTTCGCTAAACCTAATGCACTTAAATCACTCTGACTAAGTAGACAGTAGATACGATCTAGATCAAATATCTAGCCCTAAAACACAAAAAAAGAAAACCACTTTACCTACAATCATTATCCCTTTCACTCAAGCGGAAACCTGCCAAAAGCTACCTTAAACCTAGGCAACCCTATCCAGGGTATCCCTGTTATTATCTTGTCTTTTAACCTCGCCCTGACCGGCCATAACTTATAGCTAAGGTACTTACTAAAGACAGGGCATGCGTAACTCAAAATTGTAATCCATAATTTATTAAGTTTCTATCCACGATCTTGCCTTAGCTGACTATCGTTTGAGATACAGTGTTGATAGATTTATTGGTCTTTTGAGTTCGGTTTTGCGTTTGAGTAAAGGTTATTGATGAATGGTTTCAGTAGTGTAAGTTTTGCTAAAAGCTTCTGCATGTTGTTGGATCTATAGGTCCATTGCTGGCATTAAATGTTTTTTTTTAATTATGATACTATCTTGCATTTTAAAATGTTCACAATCAATTTTATAATGCAGTCACATCAGTCTTTCTTCGGGAATCTCCAAAAACAATCGATTTGTCTACTTCAAACCACTATATTTCTTTCATCTATAAGAAACTAAGTAAGTGACTTAGCCACATTATTTTTTGTAACGCAACTTTGGAGAGGCGTACATATGTCTAGCGTTGAACTGCGATAGGCAGAGTTGATTGATTGATTTCGAATCCACTTTCTTGCAGCCCAAATTACGTGAAAATATCTCTAAAGAAATAACAAAATTATCCATACACTCTTTTTACCTCCATTATTAATTAAAATCAATCCACATTATTCTACATACAAAACTAAACCAACCAATGTTAATTTGACACTACCAAAGAACGTAATTACCGCACGTACGTATCTCAGTACTAGAGAGGCGACTCCAAGGTTATAATCAAAGTTAGAAGCTTAGGCGCTCACCCCATCGTATATTGTGTATCTGAAGTAATTAATAAGTTGCGGTAGACTCATCTTGTATCTCTGACTTTGCTTAGAGCAAATGCTTGACAATTTACTTATTAAGATGGATTGGCTTGTAATGTGTTTTGGCTTCCGATGGAAGGTTTATTATAATAACATAACGTCACGCCTGTATTCCTTAAAGGATTAAGCAGAGGTGCACCTGTAGTACACCCAAAATTTCACAAGTTAAATTTAAGTCCCATGTAACAGGGACGGTAGGTACGGTATAGGAGGGTATTATAATATTGGTGTCATCATCAGAATTCAGTCAAAAGACGTCTTTTGCAGGTCATACGCTTCCCCCATACCAGTTTGTTTTATTATTACCACAAATACTTTTCCATTATTCTGTGTTTTCGTGTCCAAGACTAGGTAACTAAAAACTGCTTTCTGTATTTAAATCAGTTATTGATTTTCATGATGTTAATCGTGATTCTTCGCTATCAAACTTTTTACTGAGACGATTATCGGTACAGTTATAAAATTGTTGAGTCCACATTCTCTATATGTTGGTAATTTCATGAGTAAGATTGATAATCTATGTCTTGTTTTCTTTTCAGTCTTCACGACGTTCTCATCATGGGGAATGGTAACGTCTACAACCACTGCACGACGCACCGTCCGATCAATATAGGTATGCAATGATCAAGTTTATTTCACTTTTATTTATATTATCTTTACATTAATAATGTGTTCGTTTTCGAAGCTTTGCTGTAATGTCCTCGCGCGTATAGCGTTGCAGGCATTGAAGTAGCTGTGAATATCACTGCTCCATGATTCCTTATCCAACCTAGTGAACAACGTACCTGTGGAGAAATGGTAATGAAGATTATCACAGAATCTAAAAATAGAAGATAGAAGCTTAAAATATCTTCAATAGTCAAACACAAACTCCCACAGATTCGTTCTATAATTAAAGGGACTAATAAAGTTACCTGTGTAGATGCCTAAAGTTTACGTTTTAATAGCCGGGTCGCTTCCAGTGCCTGCTTTTACTATCCATCCACAGATTATATTCTAGCTAGTGATTTAATTAAATATTCAATGTTATAGTGAAGATTTCGTTTATAGTTTGGCAGTAAGTGTTTATATTAGCTTAACAGATAGATGTGCTGCTGGGGAGTTAGTTGTGGCTTCTTCCCAGATAAACCACTAGGAAGTGATGAAGGGCGTGCGTTTTGGGGGACTCTGTTATGTCATTTTGACGTTGAAAAATCGCTGTTTCTCAGTGGAATTCAGACTACGTTGCAGTTGTATTGGGTCCCTCCTGTAAAAGAAATGTAAATGGTAATAGTTAACAAATATATAAATAAATGATAAATAGGTACACAAAAAAAGGCCTGTCTACCTTAGAATACTGCAACTTTTACCAGGTATTTGGGTTCACGAAACAAAGAAGGTAAGTGAGGCAGGCCGCCCTCAGGCTAGGTGGAGCTATAATTTTCGCAAAGTGGGTTAGACTAGCCCAGGATCCAGTAAAACAGTGTGTGGCTGGACAGGCCAAAGTCCAGGTCAGTGGCCTGCAAAAATCTGTAAATGATGAGGCATTTTGTTGAATACGTAACATGGATCATCGTCACGTGACCATTATGTTAAAAAATCTAAAAAAAAATGGGGAACGGACTCTTTGTATTTCAAAGAGTCAAAATAACAAATATTAATAAAAAAGAAGTATTTAAAACTAATAAAATTACTAATAAACAAGTAAAAAAAAACAACAGACGCACCTGTACAGATTCAAAGACAGTCATTTTATAGATAAACCACGTGATTTAATAAACCAGTAAAGGGACATTCCTTTTTATAAATCAACTAGCATTTGCCCGCGGCTCCGCCCGCGTGGATATCAGAAAATATCCCACGGGAACGTACTATCGAGATTAAAGGTGCCCTATGTGTTAATTCACTTCATAAACTATCCGTGTGATAAATTTCATCCAAATTTGTTTAGCCGTTTTTGCGCCAGTCCGGGATATACATCCAGATAAGCAGACAAACTAGCAATCATTTTAAAAACTATATTTTCGACATTAGAATCATTCCCAGACCTCGCAGCTTACTTACTTACTTTTATTATTATTTAAAGAATGGCTCGTTTTCTCCCTGGCCAATAAAGAAAACTTAGCAGGCATATTCAAAGACATGTGACATCCACCAACCCGCTTTGGACTCGTGTGGTGGATTATGGCCCACTCGCCCTCATAGAGCGGAAGCCTGAGTCCCAGCATTGGGAACATTATAAACTGGTTATGCTTTTGTTATGCTAATATTATGTATTAGCTACTCAATGACGCTTGCTTCTGACACGTTATTATACCGATCAGTTTCACTTTGATTGGCCACTTTATTAACTTAGCTTCACTGGGTAAAGCTTTGCTTAGACCAACTTCACGAATAATATTGTTGCTAAAACTTTGCTGTGTTTCTCGACGCAGATTCATTTTGATGAAATATTTATTAGTATTGATTTTGTATTCTTGGGTTTGAAAATACATTTGTGGGACGTACCCAAATAAAACTCACTTTTCACACTTACTTCTCACTTTTAATCAACTTACTTGTAACACGGTTAGCAACAGACTGTCGCTGAGAGCTGACGCGCTACGCCGGCAACCAACAAGAGTGGGGACCGGATGTAGCGCGCCACCTCGTTTTGTAAAACAGTTTTATTCATTTCTATTTTAACTACAATCGGAAACAATTCTACAATTCTTTCAAACATTATATTTAACATTACATAACATACAGGAATCAATTGATGCATAACTTTAAATTTAAATCAATGTTTAGCAAAAACGGATATTAAACAACACAAGTAACGCCATCTAGTAGTATAAGATGACAGTCATATCCAACATAAAAATGACTGTCATCACACCAACACAACAACCATTAATAGATTAATACACTTCTAACATCAATAGCCTATCTTATTATTAACTAAATTCTAACACATTAAAGAAAATAATGCATCATTCATCCATACTAATGTTATAAATTAGAAACTAAATCTGTCTGACATACCAAGTCGAATGCCATAATTACCGAGCTATACCGAGGTAAATACAAAAACAATAATAATATTAATACGTCATAATTGTTATAAAGATAATCGTTTATTTATGTGCATACAGCCGATATCGATCGAGGTTGTGGGTTCAAATCTGGACAAGTACCTACTTGTCCAGATTTGAACCCACAACGTCATAATTGACGTTGTGGGTTCAAATCTGGTTTTTTTTGTTAAAATGGGTTAATGTTAATACATTAACCCATTTTAACAAAAAAAACAAATGTCATATTGGTAGGTACCAATATGACATATTTTTTTTTTGTTAAATTTCAATTACATAATTTAAAAGCTAACAGTCTTAAAATAATAATAATAATATGTACAAGTATATGCAAAGGGGAGAGGAAAGAATCACTGGGCATCAAAAAATTCGTAAGCATCGTTGTCAACAGGAAAAGTGCCCAAAAGGCTGACGGCATTGCCGCGGTGTATGACAATTCTGATTTTTTGGCCAAAAAATAAGCCAGCCCTCTGGCCACGTGAAGAGTTGACCGACCGCCTGGCAATATCTCGAAAAACTAAGTGCGCACTCGGACTCCATGGCCCTAGAGTTTCAACCCCAAAAGGTTCGAACATATAATTTCCAATAAGATTGGATTATTTGCGCCGTTTGAGGTTTTCCGGCGCAAGTGTGTCAACAATGTTGCATCCCACACTAAAGGTCGACCTAACTTTCAAGGCATTATGGTCATTCCGTCTGGTCTCTTCCCATCGTCGCGTGCCAAGCCATTGGGTGGAACAGCTGGCACCCGGGTGGTGAGAAGAGCACGACGGATCATGTCATTGATACTGGCGTGCCGTGCTATCTGGCCTGCGCTCCTACTGCAGGATAGGCCATGGTGTTAGAGGCATTCGACACCTTCACCGCATTGGCAGCGATGCAGAGCCACGCAAGGAGCGCCCAGAAGCAGACAAGTAGCGAGCTGGTAGGTAGTCTCACCCAGCATAGTGCCTTTGTTGGGTGACGGTAGCGCCTAAAGTCAGAGGCCTGACTCCCACTCACCTACCGCAAGAAGACGGGCACGATTAGCAGTAATGGCGGACGTATTAATAAGATTATTCCGTACCAACCTGCAGAGCGGCTCATCCCACTGTCTCTGGGAAAATGGGTTCACGGGCCGATTTGTATCCGGGCAACCCATTTTCCAAGCATTCAACGCATCGGTTAAGCTTCAGAGTCAACCAGGGAAGGGGCTAAAATTTTCCCGGTTAACTTTTCAGTGCTGTGGATAGCTGTGGACTGTGGAGTTTATCTTGGACGTTATTATCATTACAGAACCTGGAATTTAAAGTTAATATAAACCTGAAATCGTCGACCCGTCTTGAGCTAGCGTGGTTATCAAAACTCGTGCCTTCTCTGCATGAGAAGAGGCCTTTGGCAGTGGGACAAATATAGGCTGGAACACGATATACCATAGTTTCAACGCTCAGAAAGTGCATTTAAAACAATAAACTTACAAAGCAGAAAAGCAATTCAGCACTTTTCACAGAATCTCATAATCTCTGCGCTCATGATATTTCATCGTGCAGTTAGTCGGATCCTCACTATGTAATCTACGGATTTAAAAAATGCACGCGGTCCGAAGCAGATTTGTAACTGTTCGTAGTACACCGAGAAACGATTTATCTAGGATCTCGTTACCTACTTGAAGCAAGTGTTCAGCTACCCGGAATTATAGGTATAGTAGCAAACCAGTATGCGATTAATATAAACAGATAATTACTTAAACTCCAAAAAATCATATTCACAGGCTTTGTGTGAAAATTGTCGTCCTGGAAAGTTTCCCAAAAAACGTAGAGTCAGGGACAAAAAAATCAATTAACACTAGCTTTTTTTATTAAAATTATTGAGGTAAATATACAATTTAAATCGAAAAAAGTAAAACTAAAAGAATACTAACTCTTTGACACAGTGTTCCATTTTTACGTTAAAATGGTATATTTGACGTGATACGGACTGTCTCGGTTTTGTCAATAAATTACGTTTTTCTTACGTATTGAAGGTCAAACGCTCATACCTAATTGGTATGAGCCCTCATATAATTGGTATATAAATAAATGTTTCTTCAGAGATGAAAGTAGGTATATTACGGTTATACCCGCACAGTAGGAAGCTATAAAAATAAGATGTCAGACTCAACGTTTAAATGAAAAATAATGTTCCCGTAGGTGAGAGTCAGAGTTAAACCCCTAGCGTTGGTAGTATGCACTTTGTCTACTTACGTTATTTAGTCAAGAAGGAATGTATGAAACGGCTGGGTTTTGACCTATTCTTTGAAATTGGTCAATTATATGTAGTTTAAAGACATTTATTTGGCAGAATAGCGATCGACAGCAAAGCGCTAGGTTGTATACGCCGAACCTACAATTATGGAGGTATTCCACTTAGAGCACTGATTTAAATGGCACTTGACAGAACCGCACCTGAGCACTTCCAATAACAGCACTGATACAAAATTTTGATAAGTGCGGATCGGTGGAATAGTTCTTTTTTATCAATATTATTTTCAGTCCAGGAACGGCACTTAAGTAAAATATTTTTTTAGTGATGGGATGTCTTTTTTCGATAAACGCATTTTGAAATAAAACATAGCGATACAAATCAGTAGAAGTTAAGGCGCTTCCCTGACCAAACGACCTTGAGCATTCGGTCCTTCTCTGTCCCGTCGCTGAGTCTCGCTCTGTCTCGCTCCCTCCGCACGCTCATTTATCATAAAACTCACAAAAATAATGAAATTAGTTGAATAAAAAATACAAGTGAAGTTTAAAAATAAAATAAAACGTGTATTATATAGATTTTTAAATTATCTATCCATTAATGTAATCCTCAAATGAATAGAACGTCACCTTTAGCAAAAGATGCATGCAATCAATAATTTTAGTCACTTTTTTACAAGGAGATTTAGATGTATTTATAACATATAAAAACAAATAAGAACGTGCAATGTGATGATAGGATATCGAACATTAATAATGTGCTTTTAGATGTAGTTTATTACCCATAGTGAATGAGTTAATAGCCTCTGAATAACGCACTATGACAAGGTTTTGCTCGGGGTACCGCCTTAAGTATTGCACCGGATAATTCCACATTGTTCACATTGAGCAAGTAGTAATTTTTTATTTGTGTCGCTATCAGTAAATAAAAAATGACAAACCTTGTTACTTTTCTTAGCAATTTTGTTAGTTCAAATCAAGTATTATATTATATTATAGTATTTCACCTAGAAACAAAATATGGTCGAATGACCTCTACACGAAATCTAAATTGACGGCACGGTTGGCGCAGTGTTTAAGCGATTGACTGCTGCGCTGCGTGCCGCGGGTTCGATTCCCGCACGGAACAAATATTTGTATGACCTACAAGTAGTTGTTCCGGGTCTGGCTGTTTGTGTATGTGAGTTTAAATGTTTGTAAACGCACCCACAATACAGGAGAAATTTATAGTGGAGGCAACGCTTTAAAAAAAAAGTTTCAGCATGCAGTGAGTCGGGACTGTCGCATCGAGGCAAGTTTAGTAACTACATGTTATCATGTAGGTAGGATACGCAATTCATTGTATAACGTTTATTTATTTTCATACTTATTAAATACATATATATTTTTTATAAAAAAAAAACTAATAAATATAGTGTTCCGCCGGTATCGGAAACAGGGTCCAAGCTACGGGTGGGTGGTTAGGGCTAGAGCGTTCGTGTCTCTAGAGAGACACGGACGTCCTCACGATGCGAACCGTATCGAGACGTACTGCCTTCTGAATCTGGCCCTTGATCCAACCGCCTAACGAGAGCCTCGAGGGATATTGATTGAGGCTTTCGGTCATCGCACAAGTTCCCATGATCCCCGGTGCAAGTGTGAGAAGGGAACACCGGGGTTCCCACCGCCCCCCCCAGAATGGAGGACATCCATGAGGATTTTCCACCCTGGAACAAAACAAAAAAGAAAGGCTTTCGGTCATCAAGCCATTGGCCGATACGACAATCGGCACAATAACAGCCGAGCTCACATACCACATGTTAACAACTTCATGTGATGAGCCGAGATGTTTCATTTGTTTCTCTTTCTCAGCTATCACGAGGTTCTCGTCGTTGGTGTGGTATTTTGTACTACAGAGGTTGCTTTACAAATATTCCCCCTTTTAACGGGGAAGGTCTGTCAAAGCTAATGTAGATGACGTGACCATAGCTAGATCCAACAACCTACAACAAATTTGACTTTTCGTCCATTCGTTCCATTTCGTGTTCATTTATGATTTAGGTTTTATTTCACTATTTTGTTATTTTCGGTGATTTTAAATCAATTACTTATATGACATGGACAATGTCAGAATATAAATCCTTAAATATTGCTTATTTCCTCGTAACAATCACTTCAAAACGTTTCCGACTTAACCTGGAAATCATTTAAATAAAAAATACGAATTGCTTTAAGCCACAATCTACGATTCTTACGGTATTTCTGAAAATAGTGGACACTAATTTCGGAGTATTTAGGAACACAACAACGAGTCATTTTCGCAACAATAAAATAAAACCACCTCATGTCTTGTATTATTAGCTTGTTTAAAGAACTAGCTACGACAGGGCCATTCTGACTGTTGTCTTTCCAATTCACCCAGGCGACATTTAAGTGATTTGAATCCAACAAATTGCATACGTAAACATTTAACCACATTCATTACGTTGTACGACAACGGTGCCCTTTACTATGCGTGGGTCGACATGCACTTGCCGTATTGATATGCTTGTAACGACCTATACGAAGAACACATACCTTCCAGCACTAGAAACTGTATGGAGGTGCCGTTCGGGGACTGAAAATAATATTGATAAACTGTTCCACCGAACTACACTTATCAAAATATTGTTTCAGTGTTATTATTGGAATTGCTCAGGTGCGTTTCGGTCAAGTGCTGTTGAAATCAGTGCTCTGAGTGGAATAGTATCACAATTCATGGAGGCTAATGTAATATTTTGTAATGTAGCTCACATTAAGCTGGGTAATCTAAATTCTCATTAACCGGACGCAAAATATCATACAACTTTAGCCTGTTAATTGCCACAGGGTTTTCCTATAGCCGAAAAATAGATAGCAAGGAATCATCCCGGGGGGTGGTACCAATTATGAAACAATTTCGACTAAGCCAAACTCGAAGCAAAATCGATTTTCCACGATTTCTGTAATATTACCACTACCTTCAACGACTATTTTTCAAGACTTTCAAGACTTCAAAAATAAATAAAATTCATTACTTTACATGGTCAATATTCACCTCACTTATTTTAACCAGAATCTTGCAATGAGATTTCAAAATTGCAATCGTCCTGCCCTAAAAATATAAACGCTTTAAAGTTACACCATTCTCAACTGCGAGAGACCAAAAAATAGGATGATATATTACTTTTCCACAAAATAAAGTCAAGTCAAAAACTTAAACAGCACAAAAAATAGCTTGGCCGTAAAAATCGGGGCAACTTTTATTCGAGCCATTTAGACTGGATTATTCTGGCCAAACAAGTCGGAAATATGCCACGGCTTTGTTAGTGTGAGATGTTGTCGTCTCGGGTGCTCGAAATTTAGAGCTAATGTACGCGCTTTAGTCATGGTTCGAGCTTATCAGGCACCTTCGTTTCGGCTCTGAGTTTGGGGAAATTTAGAAGACAGGTTGTGTAACCAGTTTTATTTAGAGTGTGTACTTCTTGATTGTATCAGAGGCTGGCGAAAGATCTGAGAGAATGTGTAATTTTAGTTGGATTATGCGGTCCTTAGAGAATTAAGTAATGTTAGCGAATCTGTTTGGATCTGATATTAATCTAGTTTATATTTAGTGCTTTTTGTCACACGTGGGTGTAGGAGAGATTATCTTAGTACACTGGATATTTCTTGTGGATAAATTCATAATTATCGTTTATAATCAAAACAACGTTGACGCTAATATCAATATTATGAGGGAGTTTTTTCTGCTATCGTTCATATTCGTGGTTTTAGGAGCGCTGTATTCAGTAGGTAATGACTGTTTACCGCTCCGCCAGTGATGACAAGTTCTATTAGGGGTACATAATGATAGGTCACATACGTAGCGACGTAATAAGCTTTACACCCGATCTTTGCACCAGAAATCAAAAAGTTTTATTAATCTTCTTAAAACTATTTGAGATTGACCTCCAACTAAAATAATAACCTTTGTTACTACATACCCTTTGAATTATATACCTAAGAGAAATACCCAGGATAGTACTTTACCAGCGACCGCAGTACGTCCCACGCTCATAAATTTTATACGTCGAATTGATAGATAGTATAAAACCATGTTACGACGACAATCGAGGCTTAACGACCGACTCGGGATCAGCACATAACAAAATGGGAACAAAAATAATTTTGAAATTCATTGCTGGTTTACTGCAGCGCAATTAGGGAGAGTTAAAAATATTAAGACCAAAACACGCAATGTAGTGAAAAGAAAAGGATATTTCAAGTTCTGGGTATGCCGTATTAGAATCATTTGATTATGAAGCATTTCGTGTCCTGAAATAAACGGTACCAATAAAAATGCTTTAAACTGGAGTTTAGCTAAGTGACTGCACACTTTATTAGTGTTCTCGTAATAGGTACGTAATATGACTATCTTGTTGCTACTCAGATTACCATAGTATTGTCGTACCTAGGTATATTCATAGAACGTTCAACCAATAATGATCCCAGGAAACCTAAAAGGTTATCGTCCTTAATATTGTTTAGACAACAGCTCAGTCTAGCTCAGTTCGTATACATTAAACTAGAAGGGAAATGAGGTCGTGAGTTTGAACCCGTTGGGTAATATTACTAGACGGAACTTTATACAGGGGAAACTTGTTTGACTCCTAAAATATCTCGTAAAGTAAGAAACTACGGAAGCAACTTGCGAAGTATCTAATTTCAGTAAAAGGAAAATATAGTTTGTTAGGAGCAATAAAACGAGGGATATGTTCGTGGATGTATTGAAATATCTGGTCTGGTCTGGGGTGGAAGAACTTAGAGTGCAGCTGTGTTTCGTCTTACACAAGTTGTAAAAGTCAGTGGAGAAATTATCGGTGGACAGCGAGTAGGCAGCAGACCAGCAAGTAGAAATGTTGAGTAACTACCTTTTTGTTTTTTTTGGTAACGGGGTGGAAATCCGCATGGATATCCTCCGCCCTGGGTACCATACTTAACTTACAACAGCCTAAGTCCGAAGTCACAGAATTTTGCTGAGCAACGACTTGTTCTTGCAGGGATGCGCGACGTACTGCTTAATTGTTCTTATTATTTTTGTTTGTTTGTTATAAAAGTAGTCATTTTTCCACTCCAGTTTCGCATCACTGAGCATCTTTGGACCCTGACCGTGATAAATGATTTTATTTCTGTAAGTAGGTTTGTAAAAACACTTTTACACGTCAAACATATTTTTAAAACTAGATGAGGTCAGCATTGCCTATCTGACTACTCTGAGAAGAAAGGCTAAGTCTCTTTTAAAGTCCAGACATAATCTTGGTCAGATCATGTGAAGACCATGTCGATTTGTGTCTGAAATGGACTTTTGAGGAAAAACCACAATGAATGAGGGG
Source organism: Griposia aprilina (assembly GCA_916610205.1). Classification (NCBI taxonomy): domain Eukaryota; kingdom Metazoa; phylum Arthropoda; class Insecta; order Lepidoptera; family Noctuidae; genus Griposia; species Griposia aprilina. The sequence continues at coordinate 6,751,866 of OU744306.1, forward strand.
ACCTGTCCAGTCAGTGCACGCATTTGTCACTAATCGTGGAGCTCAACTCAGAACTTAAGGAGCTCAACTACTCGACGACTATACCAAAGGAAGGACATTTGGGTAGGCCGAATAAAGCACTCAAACTGCCAGATTAACATAAAAACAAACTGAGAAAGTGAAAAAAATCAAAATAAAAATAGTGACCCACATAGTCCTCACATTCACAATAATTAAATAATAATTATACTTCACAAAGTAAATGGCCATGACATTGTATATATATAATAATTATCAAATGTCAAAGTTTATGTAAAATAAAATAAAAAATATAGAAAAAGAAAATAAAAACATTCATTACGTAAAAATTGGAGCAACTCAATCCCAAGCCTTTTTGTCCTCAATGTAATCCTTAACGGTATAAAAGGCTTTCTGGCACAACTTACTTTTAATTAATGATTTGAATTTATTAAGGCTTTGATCTTGAACGTGGCTTGGAAGTTTATTATAAAAGCGTATAGATTGACACCTGAACGAGTCACCTATTTTTGTGAGCCTTATTGTAGGTACAACAAATTTGTGTTTGTTCCTAGTATTCATAGTATGGATATCACTGTATTTTCTAAAGAATTTTATATTTTTATGGGCATATAAAAGATTTTCATAAATATACTGAGAAGGCACAGTCATTACATTAATCTCCTTAAATTTCTCTCTGAGAGATTGACTCGGACTTAATTTATAAATTGATCGAAATGCTTTTTTCTGCAAAACAAAAATAGTCTGAATGTCGGCGGCATTTCCCCATAACAGAATACCGTACGACATAACACTATGAAAATAGCTAAAGTACACTAAACGGGCTGTCTCTGTGTCAGTTAAATTACGAATTTTTCTAACAGCGTATGCTGCGGAGCTTAGCTTTTTTGACAATTTATCTATATGTGGTCCCCACTGAAGCTTAGCATCCAAAGTTAGGCCCAAGAATACAGTGCTATCTTCAGGATTCAATTCTTCGCCCTTCATCAATACATTAGTTTTAACCTGTCTAACGTGAGGTAGCGTAAACTTAATGCATTTGGTTTTTTTTTCATTTAGGAGTAAATTATTGACATTGAACCAGTAAACTACTTTTGAAATTGCGCTATTTATATCATCAGTAACCAGCTGCTGACGTTTAAGTTTAAACAAAAGTGAAGTGTCATTCGCAAACAACACTATATCATGATTATCCTTTATGAGGTAAGGCAAGTCATTAATATAAATAAGAAACAAGAAAGGACCAATAATTGAGCCCTGCGGGACTCCCATTGTTACTATAGATCTGGAAGATCTTTTTCCATTAACGTCAACGCTCGGAATCCTATTACTGAAGTATAAAATAAGAAGATCCAGAGCGGTGTTCCGGATCGCGGAGTTTCCTGATTAACGTTTCATGAAGAACGCAATCGAATGCCTTGGACAAGTCACAAAAGCTGCCCAAGACATCGCATTTATCTTCCCATGCATTATAAATATGTCTTTAAAGTTCAACACATCAGTAGTTGTTAAAGTTCAACACATCATTAACGACCTCTAGTAAAACCAAACTGTTTGCTATGTAATAATTAATGCTTATTAAAAAATCTTTGCAATTGAAATAAAATTATTTATTCAAAAATTTTACTATTATGAAGCGATATACAAAATTGACAAACTTTTATAGCTTGAATATGAGGCTTTTGGCTATTTTGTATGTGTGTACTTATTAATGTAATTTATTTGTAATATGCGTTTTGTTTGTGCAAATAAACTTCCTTTTTTTTACAGCTCCATTATAGGTTAATGAAAATTAGAAAGCATTTTACTTGTCACTCTAGTCAGAATCAAATAAATAATTTATACTTAAAGCACACGAATGGTTTAGGTTTTGCAAATGTGATGATCTGCAAAAAGCATCAACTGGTTTAATGACGATCAGATTGGTAGTAAATTAGGCTACAATATAACACTATAATTACCGTTCTCTTTAAATAAATTGTGAAACTCTTGCACAAAGACTCCATTTTGAAGACAACATTTACAAAGCTCAGTTAAAATGTATAGGTATGTGACATTTTGATACTTCCCAGTATGCTCTACTACGGAATACTCATTCCATCAGTTGTAAACAATGCATGTAGCTACAAATTGTAAGCCACTCCCTAGACATTGCCCAGGCTCACAGAGTAGTGAGCAAATGGAGTAGTAATTAATATACAGGTCAAGGATGTGAGGCACATCTGCATAAACTCAGTAAAAGTTATGGATCTAGAACGCTGTCTGGTCTAATATAATACAAACTGTCCACTGACTTGTTTTATATTTTAACCGCGTCTCTTTCATTTCCATCCCCATATACAACTCTAGTGACTAATATTGTGGCCACGTCTTGAAAAGTTGAAGCCCTTTAAAACACTCTAATCATCCAACTCAGTACATCACTGCTGCACCTACTCGTATAAGCCTCTCTTAACTCTTACATATATACCTACTTTGTTAATGACAATAACACGAATTAAATCGCAAACATGAGCACTCCATTGACATGATCCTCTGTGCCAAAACGAAAACAGCTATATAATTTTGTACCGTCATAATTTACTCACCAAGATTTTATTCAATTACTTAGACACTCTGCATTCTGTTGACTGCAGAGTTAATATTTCATAGTTTGTGACACTTTGTGTTGGAGCAAAATTTATTTTCTGTTTTAGGATTCCCTCGCCGAATGGAAAAAGAGGAACCTTTTTATTTTTTCTCTTCAGTCTTTGTGTAAGAGCCTGGTTTATCACCTCCGAGTATTTATAACTATAACTTTGTGATTATATTAAGCAGTGGTGCAAGCACTAAAACGAGGAAATAAAATGATGGTTATAATTCACCTGCATTAATAACTTTAACGGTCTAAACTGGCTGATGTATTAATCTGTATACTTAGTTACAAGTGTTGTGGAGGTCCGATAGTCAGTCGTTTCATATATAATACTGTTATTCAGCTTTATCCGGTTAGACTGGAAGCCAACTCCAACAAAATACAGATGATGGCTGGCTAAACAGATGATGACCTAGTGACGAGTAAGTTATGCTACTAAATTATTATTATTTAGAAAGAAAAAGAAAGAAATAAAGTAAATTTATTTGATCCAGGTTAAGGCATACAATATTTAAAAAAAAACTGGTGTCAGCATTAGTCGTAGTACTTTGTGTTTAAAATTAAAGCTACGGTATCTCCGAGTTGAAACTCAACTCGCACTTGACCACTGGCTTTTTCTTAAAGTGGTCTCTGCTCTATATTACAATTTTTATGAGTTTCAAAGCGTTCTTTTATTAAATGAGTTAAATTCGTGTATTCTGTACGTATATTAAAATGTCATTGTTTAATTTTCTCAAGCGATGTTTCAAAAGAATGTCTTTTGAGTAATTTCCTTTGGGGATATTGCTCGTTTTATATATTGTAAATTTATAAGGCGTATTTTTTTGCGTGACAATATGTCATTATGAATCAATTATTTTAGACATGGAAGAAAATTAATATATGAAAATGATTATTAAGGAAATGAATTAAAATTTGATACTAATCTGTCTTTTGACAAATAAGTATTTTATTAGATCCCGTGGACGACTCATACCTTAGGTTAATTTCCTAATACTCCAGAAATATTAAAGTTACAGCCCGTAATAAAATTATGCTTAAAAAAACTAGGACTGACAATAAGGCTTTCTCACTCCAAGTTCGACCCTAATTGGGTTTTGAACGAAATTCGTAATCCATTGCTTCATTGGTTTGAAAATGTCATCGGTTCAACAACGTAAATAACGCAATGAACGTGGCTGAACTGTCAAAATGAAAGGCATTTCCATCGATTGCCATTTTATGTGTGTTACGTATTAACCTCGCATGTTTTCTCTCAATATTTGAGATTTCTTAAGAAAATAATTGACAGCTGGATGTTTGGGGAGCGATGTCGAGCTACCACGCCGTGTTACTAAAGTATAATTTATTCCATCAAACTTAGTCTTCATATTCATAAAACGTCTCTGTGCTTATAACGAGTAAGTACCTCACTGCTTTTACACTAAGTACAGTACTTAAACAGCGCACTATATGACTAAAAGTATCCATAATTTTGCAAACAAAATGAACGCCAGTGAAAGCTCTCAAAAAACTAAAACAACTTTAATATAATAGAGCAGTTGGCCGAAAAATGTTCTAACTTTAGTCGAAACTCAAACCTTCAAGCCAGTTATTCTATTTTGTTCTTTATTCAGAGCATGGTAAAGTTCTGAATTCAAAATTGGCAACATAGACATAGGTTTGACGCCAATTTTTGTAATCGGAATTTTAACAAAGTGGGAATAGAGTTCTAAACAAAAAAAAAGGCTCGATAGATTAAACTTGGGTCTAAAGATAAAACTTGTTTTGTAATAAGACCGCGGAAGTTTAACACACTTTCACTATTGAAAAACTAAACGTCTCGTTCTATTTGTAACAACCAAAAAAAAAAAAACTGAACTCTATTAATTTGATGGTATCGAAAGTATTATTTTTGACGTGTTGATGAACGCCGGCTACACGCGCGCAAAAGCATGACTCATTGTCATGTTCCGCCTGAGCCGAACGTGCAAGCGAGAGCGCGGAACAAGTGATAGAGAGGCACGGTCGGCCTAAGCGTTCGGCTTGTGACGCATCTATCTCTCTTCCACTCCTTATGACATTATCACGTAAAATTATCGTCCGTAAACCGACTTTACAGACAACCATTTTTTCCTAAAACCATTACCGAAAATAATAAATATATCGTCGTCTCTACTCTGGTCACGATTTTTAATTAATATTTAGCTGACACTCTTTTGACCATCCATGACCTCTGTCAATCGGGGTTGTATGACATGAAATGGTTACTTACCCATCTATGGAATGTCGGCAGGAAAATTCAAACTCAAATTCATTTATTTGCCAGAAAGTAGGTTTACAACACATGATCTTAAATTATATTATAATGGCACCTTTACACTCTACCATTACGTATTGTGTGCAAGTATTTCTTTTTTCTCTTGTACAATGCTACTATTTTAAATAAATTTAAAAAAAAATACAGCAACAACAAATAAGTGCTCATGCATTAGGTTTTTTAAGGAACAAATTAATTAATTGATATCCTGTCCCTGTTTAGCACGGTTTTACGACGTAATTATAAATGTAAGTTTATTATAAATGTAGTATACAGAGTGGCGATTAGGTTATCACATTAAATACTAAATACAAGTTGTTATCAGTCTGTTACAATAAAAATAAAATCAATTTGATTAAAAATAGAAAACAAATTATATAGCGTAAAAATTGTCACGAAACAAACCACCCTTGATAATAAGGCACTAGACATGCGCGGGGCGATGGTATCAACAATTTAACACAAAATTTATTTTACAAATTAAGTTTAATGTTGTTAATTAATATTAAAACGAAAAAAAGGTCCCACGGCTAGAATGTTAATTGTTATTAATTATTTTAATTGTGTATTTTTAAAATACCCAATGTAGACAATTAATGTGTGAATTAATTGATGTGATGTATTTGTGTGTGTGTGTGTGTGTGTGTGTGTGTGTGTGTGTGTGAGTGTGTGGTGTGTGAGAGGGTGTGTATGTGTATGTGTGGTGTGTGTGTGTGTTTCAATTAATGTGATAGCCTAATCACCACACGGTACATATAATCCTTCTGGAATAGATTCTCTAAAACTGAACGAACTGACGAACTGTGTCCAAATAAACTTTATTTTTTCTTTCTATCTTTCTTTCCAAAAGATGGTGAAAACCTTATCAAAATCCGTAGCGTAATTAAGATAACCCGATAGCACAAACAGACACGAAAACCTAATTTAATTTATAACATGATTAGATAACATCTTCTCAGATAAATCTATGACAGGTGGTAGTTTTTTTTATATTCCACAAGACTCTGTGAATCTGAGTTTCGGGGCTCACTAAAGTTCAGACTCTGAAATGTTTTTCAAATAAATTCAACCATCTGGCTTCTTTAATTTAAATGGCTTGTACTGAAATACTTTATACAACTAATCCAATATTGTTGAACAACAGAACTTTTTGAATAAATCGTACACCTGTCTACTTCTTTGGGTACAGCTGCACTTGCGAACAATTATTTGTTGGACAAAGTATAATTTGTTTTATTTTTGCTGTGGTTTTCCTTCAAGAAAATTAACAGTGGTTGATGTCGTGTTTTAATCGAGGAATAAGTCTTATCTTAAACTTATTGATCTTGTAAACAAAAGCTACATACAGACTTTCATTTACTTTATAACATATATACAATTTGTGCCTCTTACTAATAAAATTAGCACCACTTACGTTTAGTTTTTATTTATACATATGAGTTGCAATCTGCAAGAAAAAACCCGCAAGTAAGTTTTTACAAGGTGTGATAAATTCTAGAATTCTTTCTAAAAGCAAAAACAAAAATCTTTACAAATAAAAGTGAAATGCGGCTCGTTGTTAAGCATATTACTTGAGAGCGACTGGACCGATTTGAAAATGGAAAGATTTCCCGGAAAATTTTCAAATTCGTGAAAATTTAACGTCCTTTTTTCTATGGTTTTTGTATGAATTCATGAAATTTAGACAATACAACGTATGTCGGGTCAGGTAGTTTTAAAGGACATTGGAAATATTAAGGACTGATTGAACTAAATCAGTCCTTATTATTTCCAATGTCCTTTTTAACCAGAAATAATGCAATGGCTTCAATTTCTCCCAAACTTCTGGCACGGAGTCAATGCAATTCTTTCTAGGGTTTATTATTCTGCCATTCAACAAATTAAAAAGGATTTCTCACCGTAAAGGACTCCACATACTGTGACAGCACTTAATAAAAATTATTACGGCAATTGCGACTCCACCGGCGCTTTAATATACTGGAAATGTACCACTTAGGTTGGAATAGTAAAGTATATATTATTATTGCGGTCCTCCACGGTTTAAAAATGGTCTCTTAAAATATGAAAATCTAAGGTATTTTGTACTGTGAGCTTTGCACGTAATAGTTTTATCTGCATAATATGTATCTACATCAAATTGCGGGTCACAATTTAACAAAAAAAAAAAAAACCACAGAGCATACATAACACCTCGCCTGTAATTTCCGAAAGGTCAGGCAGAGGTGTACCTTTATCTAGTACACCCACATTTCGCCAGTTATGTTTAAGTCCCACTTAATAGGGGGCGAGCCTAAGTTACTGGTTGTTGCTTATTAGCTGTTGTTGGTTTATTTATGTTTCGTAATTATTAGCAAGATATTTTGTTTGTTATTGTAAGCAGCTTGTTTTAGATTTAAGTAATGCAAACAGTAGCAAACATGCACCTGACTGAGGCTTGAGAAAATAATATAGTTAGAAAGAAATAAAATAAAGAAAAAGAAGAAAGAAAATACGTTTATTTGCGAATAGTTAGTCGTCTTGCAAAAACTCAAAAACTCTACAAAACCCGAAAGAAATTACATACACATTATTCACAAAAACCTGGTAAATGCCAATCATAAATCGAGGTCTTATAGTGAATTTGGCAAAAGAAGTAACAATTAATCTAAACTGCACGATACGTGTCCTCTTGGAAGGGAGCCAATGTAAGCGTAGCCCAGTTTTCACGAGAACTTGCCACAACATGCATTATATTGGGCAAAATTTGAATAATTATCTGCCCGGTGCACATCTTTTGAAATAAAGTATGATCGATTTTGGAGACGGGCAATTTTCATAACGAAAGTTATGGGCTTAGATCGTAGAATGTTAGTGATTTTTGGCGACTAAGTTATTTTTAATAGCTTGGTTGACAGCTTAACAGTGGGGTAGCACTTGTGGTAATAGATGATTAAAGCAATTCATGAAGAAAAATAGCTAAGGATACACCAAAACGTTTTGTAATGAAATTGATCGTCAGAATGGGGACTTAAGGCAGAAAAAAGAGAAAAGTACCTACTGAAACTAATTCCAGTACCAACTCACTTATAATATTCTATTTCTCATACAACTCGACTTCATCTTACATACGTAAGTGCCTACATTTATTCATAACATGTCGGTCATATTTGGTCCTCCAAGAGATATTTACTCAACAAGAACTTAAAGTTACGTGCGTAAGTAGTCCACACACTACAGTAAACTACATGAGTAGTGTAATCCATTCTACTTGTTGGAGTTTTACCACTTTCTTACTAAACGAGGAGGAAATAATATTTCAGTTGTTGGATATAATAGGGATCTGCTAAGTTTTATGGTATAACAACGACACGCCGTCTATTTGCTACTCGTCTCTATAAATCCAACGCTGGCTCGCGTTCACCACTTCATTGTTTGGTTGAGACATACAAAAATGAGTTTAATTCAATCGACATTCTTTTTCTTACTATATTGCATTTAAGAAGCAAATCCAAGCAACCCAGGATCAGCAAAGTATTATATAATGACGTAATGTTTAATAAAATTTACTTACAAAAATTTACTTATTTCTTTTATAAATTAAAAAATCCAGATATGAGTTCTAGGATAATGTCATTTGTATAGATATTGTATCTGTGTTACTGGTTAGTTTTTAAATACTTTTAATTGTAATCTCTAAGAACGTAGTGGGTAGCATAATTGTTTTAAAATTATATATTTAAGATATTATAACTGTTCTTATTGTGCTACTGTTTGTTTTTCCTTAAATAAATAAACAAGCCATGTGCCTGATGGATTTTCCAATCGACAAAAATGACGAACTTCCATACAAACTTTCCTCCACTATTTAATCCCCTTAAGCAATGATTTAAAAAAAATCTTCCTAATTGCTCAACTTCTTTGTATGAGGACCTCTTGTGGTTCATGTTTCCAGACCCAGTGGTTTAGGCTTTGTCTGTCAGTTAATATACGATTTAATGTGAATAAAAATGTGAAAAAACTATGTGTGCGGTTGGGGGACCCCCATCGGGAACGAAGTTCCTTACGCGATACTCGCACGTACACACACTCTTTTATAATAGAACGAGAGAGAGAGACAGAGAGAGAGAAAGTGTGAATTTAATACGCATTTTTAAAGCCATCTAGTATAAGTTTTTAGAAGCTCTCATAAAGTTGTCGTCATCTTGAATTTATTTTTGACCTCATTATTGGCTCCAGCACCCTCGAAAACCATGAAAACGACATATATGATGAAAATTTGAAAATTTTCGCAGCCGCCATATTGGTTTTTTATTTTGACTTCACTATTGGCTTCAACCTCAAGGTTTGCCAACGTACAATGGAGCGCAGTATTCTAGGCATCAAATTTACAGACCATATTCGCGACACCACACTGCCCTCCAAAACACAGATTACTGACGTTGCTCAAAAAGCCGCTAAGCTGAAGTGGGACTGGGCTGGCCACGTCTGCCGTATGCCCAATGAACTGTGGGCTAAAATAACCACTACGTGGAGCCCTGACAAAGCCAGAAGACGTCGCGGCAGACCCCATGGCGGACGATGGCGGTCGAGCTAGAGAAAACAAACGACCAGTGGTCCACTTTAGCACTGGGTCGGATGAGATGGTAGTCATGGGGAGAGGCCCTTGCCCAGCAGTAGGATGATGCAGGCTAATAGTAGTAGTAGTAGTAGTATTGGCTTCAACACCCTCGAAAACCATGAGAACTGTCTCCCTCTGTCTCTTTCTATTATAATAGGCCGGCGATTTTTTGTTCGTATTTTATAGGTATAAAGTTTTAGTAAACTGTACTGTTTGTATCTTGCTGGCTTTGATACCATTAAATAGATGATATTTCAAAAAACAAAAAGTAAAATCGATTTGCCGCCATTTTTGAACTGTTTTTCTGTCCGTCAAAATGAGTGAATCTAACGAAGGAATTCGATACTTTGGAAGTTTTATTAAAAAAAAGGGAAAAATACAAAACAAGCCGCGAAAAAAATATGTGACGTTTATGGACTTAACGTAGTTTCAGGCCTAAGAACCGCACATAGTTGGTTCAAGCGTTTTCAGACCGAGAATTAATATCGAAGATGCAGCTCGCTCTGGTCGCCCTGTTACGCATTTCTGAAAAAGTGGAGCAAAATTGGCATATTAGTTACGACATAGCTGAAGAGTTATGGGTTGACCACAAAACAGTTTTGACCCATTTGAAAAAGTCTGGTTATGCAAAAAAGCTCGACATTTGGTTGCCACACGAGCTCTTAATCTTGAATTTGTATATAAAATATGAAAGAACTTTTTCCCCAACCAAATATATAAAGTTGCATGGCGGAAGCATAACGCTTTTTCGTTATGTGACGATTTCTACCAGTTTACCCCTACCGCAAGCTGCGCTAAAGAACTTCGTGCCAAAAAATATTAAGTAGATTAATTATTAATTATATTATCACATAAAAATAAAAAACTAACATAGGATAACTTTTTTACTAACAAATGAGTCATGGTTACTTGAATAAATGAATTATTATTATTATTATTATTATTACAAAGTTCCATGGCTTGGCTGTCATTTAAGATGACTAAAAAAAGAAATGTTTGTTCCCAACATTAGTTCTTACTTAGCACCATTTTTATAAAACTTAAACATTATTTCGAATGACCTACCACAATCTCTTAAATCAGGCAAATGGTAATCTTAAATCGGTGTGAAAGAGAAATAAAGATGTTATACAGGACTACGTAACGAAACATGGCCTTAACACTTCATAGAATAGTCAAAAAGTGATTATTAGTAGTCCCAGGTTCAAATTGGCTTATCTTCGCTCTAAAACTTACATAATTGTTATTATAACGTTATAAATTACCATAATTTTTAGTCGATTAGGCTAACATCTAATGAACGCTAATCCGGAATATCTGAAATATATTAGACCCAAAAGTTAGATCCTCATGAATACATTTAAATATAAAACCTAATTCTGGACATAGTTTAAGCGTAGGGTATAAACTAGATTAAACAATGTGTAGGTAAAGATTTTCGAATAATAATTAATAGTACCTAATTTATTAACTATACTTTCGTAAGAATGGGAAAAGTTTTATTGCGATTTGTTTTGCTCAAACCTCTGTGGTCCAGTAGAGGGTTTTTGATCCTTATACGAAACATAATCGATTGGCATAAAAAAAAGATTTTGTGAAATTTGCCCATTTTCCTGCCAACAGTATTTTTAAAAAAAAAGTTGTGAATGCAAATCAAAATTTCTCAAAAGTTAAGGAAAGTCTTCGAAAACCGTTTTCCTGTAGCTACAGCTGACCATTCTCAAATATCCACCCTTTAAACATATGGAAAAAAGTATTCGAATTTTCTTTTAACCCATTAAATATTGCTTTTAACCTAAAGAAAAGTGAGATTGAAAAGTAATGTATAATCTTGGCTTGTGATGCTATAAGTTTTTGCACAACACTCATTCACATCATGATATTTTTTACCCAACATTATGATAGTCCACAGAAAGACAAAGATCTCTTTTGTATATCAAGTTCTCCAGTTATGTTAACCTAATGATACCATACCGGACAACATAAATGAACTGTAAAGTAGAACAAAATACTTAGCTAAAACCGACTTACCAATCAACAATTCCTCACCGTTACCAAATCTCATCAACCAACAAAACAGGCACTCCAGAATATTCTATATTCCAATAAAATTCGGAATTTCCAAAGCCCTTGAATGCTTCGTATATCAAACGCTGTCAGGGGTACTACACGGGATAAAACGCGTGTACGTAAGATTTATTACCGCACCCGTGCAGGTGGCTTTTAGTTCTCGACTACTGGTTTTATACCGAATTTTACTCTGTAACCACGAATGATACTGTTTCTAAGTGTTAGTAGAGTTTATTTATCATTCTGTTGTTGTTGTATGATTTGTTGCTTCGTGTTGTCGCGTTTTAGGAACGTAAAAAGATCTGTGTCAAGTTGTTCGAATATAAAAGAAAGGTGGAATTTTTATTCTTGTTTATACGCATCTTCAGTGTGATTCTCTAAAAAAAAAACTATTTCTTCGCTTGTCGATTAACGTGAGCTAGTTACGATTTAACCAGAAGCATTATCTTATCTACTAAATGAAACTTGCCGTGATAATCAACACATTTTTTCACGTTCAGTAAAATAACGAACCATAATCATCAATATACTTGTCTCAAATATGTGTTAATCGTGGTCCTCTACGGTTAGGTTGTGTGTTTGTTATGACCTGTTAAGAAAAGATGATAAATTCACTCCCAATGGCATTTTCCCTAATTGCTACCTTCAAATGGAATGGAAATTAAAGTACTAAATTCCAAGCGACGAAACCCTCTTAGAGATCTTCAAATTCCAGGATAATCGAGATTTTCTATAATTCTCTAAGTCCTTTTAGTGATTCTTATTACTTTTATAATAAAGCCCTCATCTTTTATCTGCGTAGACATAAACAGAGAACGATATTGCATTGAAATTTGAATGAAAATGTCCATTTCGGATCGAGATATTAAACATTCGTAGCAAAATCAAGATAGAAATCTGAAGAGTCATATTGTTCTTATGAAGTAAAAAACTTGAGGAAAATTATTATCTCTCTCCATATCTTTCGGACCATTATAATACAAAATGAATATTTGAAACTTCGGGTCTTTCATGTAAATAAAAGACTGTTTACTTGACACACAGTAGGCACGTTCTTTACAAAGAACCTTTTTTTCAGTCATGGTTGTTATTGAAGCCCCACCAAGGAAGCATCGTTCTCCTGATAATGAATCTGCCAATCCGTCTACCATGCGTGCGTTACACAAACTATGGGATACATAGCACGACGAATTATTCGGATTATTTGCACGTCACATCATGTGGCAAACATGTCTGTACCTTATAATGTTGTTACCATCCTATATGCATGTCTTTTCTTGTATGTATGACACATGTTTAAGCAAATAAATATTATCTCTCTCTCTCTCTTAATATTGTGTCCTGCGTGTCCTTTTGTCTGCGCGTTACTACTGACGGCGCCAAACTCGTTTTAAAATTATGGAACAACTCAATTTAGATTGCCATCGACACGCTAAGAAGACCGTGCTAGAGTGTTACGAAAAGTCTTTAGAGAACAGCGATCATGGCTTCTTCTTCTTCCGTGATGAAGCATGTTCTACAAAAATAACCCAAGCTCACGCCTTGGTAAAAAAGAGCCATTCAGAGAATAATTACATGGCAAACCCATAGTGCGCGCGCGTAGTGTGTGCGTGGTGGCGATAATAGAGAAGCTCATTAAAAGAAGTGAACTTACACGGTGATATTCAAGTAAATAACATCACGTACTTACATAAGACAGCCAACCACGTACGAATTTAGCGCTTTCTAGACCATTAAACAAATAAAACATACAATACGCAATAAAAAATATCATCACAATTTTTAACGTGATAGGATTTGTACGTGCGACTTTTTAATCGCCAGTAAATCCGGCTCTAAATTACATGCATACATAAAATATCATATTCACAGTTGCACATGTTGGTAAAAGCTCAATGACATCTGTTTCAATTTATATGAGTCGCCTAAACTAAAATATTTATCATTTCTTTGAAAAATTTATCGATTTTACTTTTTCTAAATTCGACCTGGTTTGTCAGTGTGTAGTCAAAATCAAACTCAAACTCATAGCATTTATTTCAATGAATCCAATTACAGGCACTTTTAAATTGTCAAGGGTTTGGTCAGTCAGAAAGATGAAGCTAGTTGCCCATTCCAAAGCGTAGTAGGTTCCTTTGGAGAAGAACTGGCAAGAAACTTCGTCCGCCCTCTAGTTGATCTTGACCTTGTAGTAATGAAAGCGGCAGATCTCAATCTCTCAAATTACTAAAATAATTTCAACGACACTTCTCTCAAATAAATTATAGAAAACTGTTACTTAGGTTAAATTGTTATTTTGTTAAATGAAACTGGCTGTGCCTTTTCCAAAGGAAGAAAATTTCTCACAACATTATCTTATCTCATCTTTCTCGTCTTCTACATCCATTAGAGGTCATCTTACGAAGCATCTAATTATGTATAGACATTATTTATTTTAAAATAATGTCGGTGTGATGTTGATACAACATGTTAATAGTCCTGATACATATTACCTTACGGCATGCAAAAAGATTCATGCGTAAATGCAGACTTGTAATCTGCCGTATACCTCGTGTTCGTGAACGGGCGCCGTCAGTGAGGACAGGTCATCTCTGATCTGTCACGGCTTATTTTAATTCCTTAATTGTTTTGTTTTTTTGTTTTTATCTTTTTAATTACGGACGCTTTTAACGTGCACGTCTTTCTACGTCATTCTCACATGTATAATTTGAACATGAATGATTTAACCATTTTTTTATAACAATATTTTTTTTTAAAGAGTGTTCTTGGAGTTTCTTGCCCGTTCTTCTCCATAGATACCTACTACGCTTTGGAATGGGCAACTAGCTTCTTCTTTCTGACTGACTGACTCCTTGACAATTCAAAAAGCCAGTGATTGGTTTATTTGAAATAAATGCTTTGAGTTTATGTTTGACCATTCACACAAAAATGAATATGTTTCCATACGTTCCTCACATATATTCTATCCATACTAGATTTAACGACTACAATCATGACAAATGAAGGTCATTCGCAAACTAATGAGAAGTAATTACTCCGTCCATACTGAGCTAACGTACACTTAATAATCATTTCGTTTCTTTCTTAAAAGTCAATTAGGCTATCGTTGAAAACGAATTAGGGTCAAACCATAATATCATGATAGATAAAAATAATACGTCATCATGTACGTTTCCTAATAATATAGTAATAAAAAAAACAATAAACTAAATAAAATAATAAACAAACTAGGTATAGTACGTTAGCAGTCATCATCTGCCTAGCCTGTTCCCAACTATGTTGGGGTCAGCTTCTAACCAGCTGAATACAAACTGATTAGACTGGTATTCCTGGCTATCTGACCTCCACAAATCAGTTACTGGGTTACTGGTTACCGTAACGACTGTCAAAGAACTACAAAAGACAGCCGGGACCAACGGATAAACATGCTTTCCGAGCACAGAGGGATCTCGCTATGTTATGAATGGTCACCCATCCACGAACCGACCTAGGCAAACGTAGCTGACCCTTCAATTGACCCGTGAAGCTGTTATTATTTAGCCAGGGGCTCGTTCGTGAGCAGCAATTCTAGAATATTCAGCATTTCAGTTTTTGTCTGCCTGACTTGCCGTCTGCAGTAAAATAATAGCGCTCATATTTGTGAAACCTAAGATAATTTTGATTCATATCACGACCGTTTGAAAGTTCACTGCTCAAAAAGTCAACATGGTTTCTTATTGACCATTCACCAGTACTGTTATTTACTTAAGCTTTTACTACAGTTATTAAAAATTATATTACTCATTAAACTAGTAGCCGAATTCTGAGTCCACTCCATTTAGATTGCACAAACATTGTGATGAACATAAACATGATTGGGAAAACACACCATACTGTACCTACACAGCACCTAGAGTTATTGCTGAGTACTTTCATTTTTCATTGTATCATGATAAGGTCTTAGATTATGTCTTTTTTTATAATAAAATTTACGCTTATTACAGATATATATATGACGGATGTTTGAGCGGCTAAAACACCACGTGTCGCTGCTGATCCGTCATCTGTTGGTCCTTCATTATGGGCGTTTACGTGCAGTTGTTTGGAAAATAATACTCGCAAAATAACGCACTTAATTTACTTTAAAAATATCGCAACGAGACTTAACTATAAACTTTAATTATTACAATGATTATCACTGATTAAGTCTAATCACAATAATTGTTAAACTTGCATTTAGAGCCAATGGATTTGTGCGTGTGCAGCGCGTGACGATCGCAACACAATGTGCTCGCCACCGCCGCCATGACACTCACGACCCCATTCGGTGTTACCCGCTCTAAGTTAAAAATACCACTAAAGAAATAAATTCTAAACCACAGAGTAAAAAAAAACGATTACAGCTTTTAAAAAGTGTTACAATAAATCGAATAAAAAATCGCGCGCCGTCATAAACATATTTATTTATATATTTTATTTATAAGTACATACTATGTTCAGCTAGAACCACACTTAGTTCTGTGGAAAATTATACTTGCCTGATTTATTATATCACACAGGGCGACGTTATTACGTCATTCGCGAGGTAGTTGCTGAAAATCAGCGCTGTTGACGATAGGTTCGTCCTAAGTTACAGCATTTTGCTGAGCAACGACCTGTTCTTGCACAGATGCGACGCACTGTTAATTGTTCTTATTATTGTTGTTGTTTGTTACAAAAGTAGTCATTTTTACACTCTGCAATCGGCTTTTTTTTTTGTTTTGTTTGTTTGTTTGTTGTCATTTGCCAGTGTCGCAACAAAAAGCAATGTGAATTGTCTTTGGTCCCTCAAGCAATGGACAAAATTGACAAACTTTTATGGATTGAATACGAGGCTTTTGGCTATTTTGTATGTATGTATGCGTTATGTTTGTGCAGAATAAACTATTTTTCATTCTTTCTTTCTCTTTATTGCCATCGACACGCCGAGAAGATGAATGCAGTTATTTAACGATTTGGTAAATAAGAAGTTTTGGGTTCCTTCCTTGTCGGTTGGATAATGTTTTTGTCAAGCTAGAGCTTCAACAGGGCATTGGTCCACCTTGTGGGATGCGAGAAGCTCAGAACCGGTCGAAGTGGCGGTGCTTGGGGGAAGCCTATGTCCAGCAGTCTTTCCGCTGAAATGATGATGAGCTATTCTGGTATATATTTCGCTCCAATACAAGTTTTTTTTTTATTAAACAGTAATTTGCAGATTTTCAAATATGCAATTGATTTTAAAATCTGCAAGTTACTGTTTAATCTTTTTTGCATCTTTATCCGTCTCAAAATCAAAATATTTTATTTCACATAAACCTACATGGGCACTTATGAAACGTCAGAATCTAGGTGCATGGTTCCAATTCTTCGTTTCCCATGGAGAAGAGCCGGCAGGAAACTCCACGGTTACTCTTTTAAAAATAAGTGGCTTTTCCAGTGTTTTCCAATTACAGCGTTAATAGGTATGGGAGGACAGTGTAGGCCTGTCAACAAGTAACCGGTAGTCAACAAAATAGAAAAAGGTCTACAAATCTACGGTCTACAAGTAAGGCCTACAACGTCTCTTGCTGCATACAATTAATCTATATAGATTCAACTAAAACGCTGTGCGTTGGTAAGCGCATCACTTGAAAACGGCTGGAACGATTTTGATATTTTAAAATGCTCGTAATAGTCCGAATTAGGTTTTTATGGAAATAAAAAAGGAAAACTATGTATGTAGGTATGTATGTATGTTAGTATATTCTCTTATTGTATGTTTATATTTAAATTAGAAAATTATTTTAGATTTTATGTATTTTGTTTTCCCTTCTACTGTTACACACGTTGTCTTCATCTCTTTAATATACTCTCCTATCGCAGGTATGCTGGAAGAGATTTCTTTAGAAATAAGCATCACCTTTGTACCTATTTTTCTGTTCCATTCTTCTTATCTGTTTATATATGTGTGTACATAAATGGTTAAACAAATAAATAAATAAAACTATCCCGGAAAATTGTAAAAATGGGAAATACTTTATTTTTGTATGAACTACTTGGACAGGACAATATCTGTCGGGACATCTAGTTTAATATAAAATCCTCAAAACTTCTATTAAAACGTTAAAATAACAATATTGTGTACTCAACAACACCAAATAGGTTCCAAGATCCTAATAAACCTTTCCCAGAAGATATATCCCTAGATGCTTATAGACTTCATCAAAGCTTAGTGCATACTATACGTAAGACTCGGACTTAACTAAAGACTGCTCGAGACTTCAAAGAGTGTTCATTAAGTCTATCCTGTTCATTATTATAGTAGGGGTAAATGAATGGGTCGTATATTCACATATTGGACATTTGAACGTAAAATAAAGTAACAGAAAGGATATTGACTTTTAAAAGCAACGTATTTTGGTATTTACTTAGTAAACAGAACATCTCTTTAAGAAAAAGTTTGTTCGGAAATTACTTCCATCATTCTTAATTCTGCGATTACCCCTTTATCACTTTTCACTGCATCTCTGAACATAATGTTTTGTACCCAGAATTTCTCTGCAAAGGAAGCAGGTTGATGTACGTTTCTTTCTTACATCCCATTTTATGACGTACATCGTCAATAAGGGGTTAAAATATCCGTTAACACTCACTTTAAAACTCACGTTTACAACCAAATATATATTTTACGGTGCAGTCGTAAATAAGAGGTATTACACAAAAAGCGATTGTCCTCTTTATTACGACGTTCTGTGTAAAAAATCGTCGTTTTCTGAGTGCGGTTATGTCTTGTAATGACATCGTAAAATGGTGGTGTTCTAAAACGGCTCTTTAGGTAATAGTCGACTTTATTTTCTGGTCTTAGGTCCTCTACAATAAGACATAAATATCTGATTTCGAGTTAAAATAGCACAACACAGTTAGTTGCGTTATTTGTTATTTTTTTTATATTTATCGTTTTTTTTTTAACGAAGTTCCTTATCGCACGGTACGGACTTAGTGGATGGGGGCAAGGCGAAAAAACGTGTAAGAATTTTCCGTCACGAGTTTTTGTCTCGACCCTTTCTTTATTTGTTTGTTTGGTTAAACGCGCTAATCTCAGGACCTACTGATTGGAATTTAAAAAATATTTTTGTGTTGGATAGTCCATTTATCGAGGAAGGCTTTAGGCTAATTAACATCACGAGACGATAAATTAAAAGCAAATTAATAAATTATCTTGAGGTGTATACCCTAGCCGTTTACTAGGGCGTTACCGAGCAAACGGTTCCGGTATTGAGTTGCTGGCAAAGTTGTTGGTAACGCGTAGAAGTGTAGCAGGAATGCTACGCGCATTCGTAGCAGCGTAGCACTCAGCTCAATGTTGGTTATACGTAAAGGCTCAGCAGTGTCTTGTACGGCACTTTTCAACTAACTTTGCTAAACACAAGGACGTACAGAGATACCTTTTCTTCGAAAACATTTTACCCGTCAATGGAAGATCATCAATTTCCTTAACATTCTCAATAGTCAAACATAGTTATTCCATACAAAACCGCGTCCATAAATCATAATAATAAACCCGCACCCTTCATAACTTCATACAAATACAGTTTATCATCATTCAAGTCGCGAACAACTGAATAAGTGATAACTAAAATAAAACATCTGAACCCATCGAGTGCCCGGCTTTCGGTTCTCGGCTTTCGGCCTTCGGCCTGAATTATTGAACGCCAGTTGGACTATGAATTATGCATCTAGTCTAGTTCTCCGAACACTAACTGAATGTAATCATGCTTCATTGCATTTTGATGGTGGACGGGTTGGTCATTTTAATAGAGTGTCTACCTTGGGTAACGTGTTTTCGTATTTTATGTCACTGTTAGCTTATTTACCACGTTAAATGATAATAATAATAACCCCACTGCCGTATCTCTACGGTGACGTCGTGGTGGGGCTTGCACGCTCCTGAACTCTGGGTCTGTACCGTCAGTATCTGTCAGTTTACTTTGCCGAAATAGGTCTAGGGTGCGGAGTCAGACCAAGAGCGATACAGAAACCCGAAGGGCAGCTTGTGATTTTTAAACAAGGTGTACATAGTGATTACGCAAACTATAGGCCAATAGCTATATTGTCGGTTATAAATAAAATTGTAGAAAAGTTTATTGTGAATCAGGTAAGTGTTTTCTTGGAAAACCACAATATTCTGACAAATGCACAACATAGTTTCTGACGTGGGCGGAGCACGGTGACGGTCTTGGCGCAGTTCGCGAACGACGTCAATGAGTGTTTGGATCAGCGAAAGCAGGTGGTGGTGGTCTACATTGATTTCAAAAAAGCATTTGACACCTTGGAACACCACCAGCTGCTTCAAGCCAAGGAGGAGTGTGGGGTTGCGGGACCACTGAACAGGTGGTTCCGCGCCTACCTCACCGACCGGACACTGCGAAAGGTCATTGACGGCGTCGTCGGAGAGCCCAAACACGTCACGTGTGGTGTGCCAACTGGATCCGTGTTTGGTCCCGTCGGATACATCATGCATGTCAGCACTATGTGCAATGTGGTTCGTAATTGTCGCATATATATGTATGCTGATGATACTTGTCTAGTTTATGCAGATAACGATTTAAATTTAATTGAAAGTAACATTCAGGAGGACTTTACTAATATTATCAAGTGGGTTCACGACAATGGTATCGTAATCAACATAAATAAAACTAAATGTATGCTTATACGATCCTTATCTTAAAAAAATCGAACGTCCGCCGTACATAGTGGGGTATAGCTATGAGTGTTTGCACAGTGGTGGACTGATGTTGTGTGAGTGTGCAAACATTAAGGTGGTGGAGGAATACAGATACTTAGGTTTAGTCATAGACAACAACTTCTCATTGAAAACACACATTATGCACTTATGTGACAAACTCAGGTAAGTGCTTGTAAAATTCCACCACCTTAGCTTTGTGCTGGATAGGGCAACTTTGTACATGGTCTACTATGCACTGGTGGACTCACTGCTTTCTTATGGGCTGGCATGCTATGGTAACACATTTAAAACATATTTGGATAAAATAAAAAAAATACAGATCAGATTCATGAAGCTCTTAGTGGATAAAAACACAAAAGACCGTTGTAAAAGTAGTGATTACGAGGAGTTATTTTTGGAATGTAAAATGCTGCCGGTTCATGAGAGGGTTGTGTTGTCAGTAGCCTTGGATCAGTAATGTAGTGATGAATTCAAAACTAATATTATTCGTACAAGACCTCAAAGAAGTAATAATAATATGAGAACATTTGTAGTGCCACTTGCAATAATTATTATGGTCGAAAGTGTAGATGTTTTTTGGTCCCAACGATTTTCAATAACCTTCCAGTAGATATAAACAGTAATTGTGTCACAAAAACCTATTTTAAAAAGAAAATAAATAAGTACCTACTTAATTTAATTTGTCAAAGCCTCACTATAGGAAATATTTAACTAAATGTTATGAAAAAATCGTTTTCGTCTATGCATGTATGGGTGGAAAAGTGTAACAATTGGGATACTATGTACATAATAAAGGAGCTACGTCTGCCAACAAACTGCTTTGCAGTTTGGCAGAGGTTAATTTTGTGTAAAAAATTGTTTCTGTGAATAAACACTACTTTCATAGTCCTAGATAACCAGTCCACTTAAGCTACCCAAATCAGTAGTCCAATAACTTTTTAACCATATGTTGCAATAGTTCGACACCACCCGGGGGTTATCCTTGGGTACACTTGCACAGTGCATACAGGGATAATCGTCGGTTGGTGCCTCATTCCATTTTTTTTTAAATCTAAGTGGCCTCTGCGAGTTGGCTTCGGCCGCTCGTACGCCTTCCAATGGTAAGGAACCACAAGGTCCCGAGATATGTTTACATAAAAATAAAATAATAATAATAATTCCTTATTGTCAGGCGACTGTGGCCCATAGATACAATACACAAATTACAAAATAACAAACTAATACATAATAAAACTAAAAACTTGTGTTCATAAATATTGCTTAAATCTATGTTAGTAGCACTTCACTTCACTAGCTGGTCCTTGTGCTGTCCTGTGGTATTTGTCCGCGGAAGCGACGGAACACCACGTCCTGCAGCCACAAGTTTTCTTGTTTAATCTTTAAGGGTGTGTATGCAAGATTAATGTACAACCCGTGTTGCATGTTCTAGGTGCTATTTTCATTTTCTGCACTGAGACTCAGCGGAATTCTTCTGTAAACTGTTAGGAGTAAGATAAGAGGTTAAGATTAATATAGGGCTAAGAGAGCTTAGTTTTGTCGTTTTCAGCTCTGAAGCGAAGAAGAAATACTTCTCAAACTTTTTTTTTTAATGACAGACTGTCTACCTAATTGAAAGTGGCTATTGATACCTTTGGTCACTTAAGACCAAAGGGTTTAACGTAGTCAAAGAAAAATCATAATTACCTAATTAATACGTCTCATTGCCTGTAATTTTACCTGCAGGTAAACCCTTTAAATCGGTATCCACTGCAAAGCTGCGTGGCGGTTAAAGCAAGTGTGCACTTATTCTGAGCAATTTTATTTCCAACTGCAGTCCAACAAAAATCTCTTTGATAAATCACAGACGATTAATCCTTTCAGAAATAAAACTGAATAAATAATTCATACACTCCTCCATATAATGTTGGCAGCTCAACGGAATCGGCTCTGAGTCACGCTTGCATTGATTGAAACAAATAATTGGTGTCGACGGAAAGCTCTTAATCTGGCAGACTGTGCGAACCACACGTAGCTAGGAAGACTGTTTAACCTTGCTAGAACTATCGTATATTGGTGTTAAATAAATTAATTGAATATCATCCTTTAAAGTATAAAGTTAAAATGTTTTTATTTTTACTTATGATTTGGTTGTCAAAAATATTTGGATGTGGTATCTCTGCCAGTTCACTGTTCGAATCGACAAGCCATTTCATAAAAAAATGATGAGTAAAATTGGCAATACCTTAAAGAAGAAGTCACAAGAACCTGGAGACACGAAAAAGTGTACGTTATCCATAAAGTTCTCTCCACGACAGGCTTTATCCCCAACCATCTTCTCCGTAGCCTGAAATTAATAGATTTAGAAGAATCCGTTTATATCAACCTACAGAAAGCTGCCATAATAAACACCTGCAGAATAGTCAGTAAGTTCGTGCAGTTCGAGGAAGAAAACACACCCTCATCTTAAATACGCACCACACGCTAAATTTTCTTGGGTGTGGTCCGTTAATTAAGCTAAAACCAGCCTAAGAGCTGAGAAAAACACACTCCCATAAATAATAATTACGAAACGCAATCAATACGCTCACCTCCTATTACATGGCACTGGTAAAATGTGAGTGTTAATATACATTACTCATGCCTATTGTTTCAAGGCGTGTGGGAATGTCATGTTTTTAATAAAAAATGAATAGAATAGAATACTCTTTATTATGTACAGCATAAAAACTACAGATAAAAATGTTGAAAAATGAATGATAAATGAATGTATATTTTATACACACATACAGCCCTTCGATTAGATTTACAAAGTGGTGGAAATTCTGAATTTATTGGTGCTGTGAATTAAGTTTAATAGAATTTTAAACAATTGAATCGTATTTCTCAGTAGCCGCCCGTGTCTGGATTTGTGACCGGTTGATGACAATAGGCTCGCCCCCTATTACATGGGACTTAAACATAACTGGAAAAATGTGGGTGTATTATAGGTACACCTCTGCCGAACCCTTCTGAGAAACAATGCGCGATGTTATGATTCGTGTAAATCGTATTAATAGCCCACGAAACTTTTCAACTGAACGGGGGCTTTTAAATAGCCACTAAATTGACGATCAAAAGAGAAATCGTAATAAACACTTTTGCATAACAAAAGCATTGGCCGCACTCTCCAATATTTTCTCTAGTTTACCAACAAAGTTAAAGTTCTACTACTTATCGGACTTTTATCTCAAACATAAAAGTCGAACCTCCAAAGTTTTGCGTCGTAGATTTCCCCAGGGAATAAGTTCTTAATGTCTGAGACCAAACTAATCTTCGAAACCTTATTATATTTTAAGTTAATTAAGTTCACCGCTAATTTATTATTTTATAATTAGATGCTTTGAAATATTGCTCATGGCTCAGCAAACAGCCATAATTATAATGCCTCTTCAAACAAAAAGATGTCGAAAAACGTCTCTCTAGCTCGGAAAAACAAACAACCAATTTTCTAGGGATTGAAACAAAAATTTAAGCCCTATAATTCTGAACATTTTGCGTTATGGTATTTTCAGTAGTAGGTAGTTTACAGAATATCTCTTAGTTCAGTGTGCCTCTAACAACTCCCAATAAATCAGTTAAACACACAACTAAAAGCATTTTATTTTTTCAGAATCCGCTTTACCTGGAACTGGCACTAGGTAAGTACGTATTAGCTAAGGAGTCTCGGACTATACTAATTAGGTCCTTACTACGACCGTAGATAGTGGCACCTACGAACTTCGCTGGCTGGCTAATCTTTTCACCATTTCGTTTAGCTCATAATATGCCATCACTAGAGGATAAGATGTCTGCCTCAGCATAGTTAAGATTACTTATACCAATACCGCTTAAGCACTTTTGCTAAGTCGTGACACCAGATATGTAGTCGTTCTGTTCAAAGTGTCGGGGCTTGCATATTATTCAGTCTAGGAAATCAGATCTTTTTTTTTTCTTCAATTTTCCGTGTTATTTAAACATGGCTATTTTATCAAATGGCTATTTCAGCTGTCAAAGAATGACAGTTGTCATTTGAATGTATGGACAAGTTAAATTGGTGGTCAATTCGGATTGTGCTGAATAGTTAATGCAAAATAATTATAATTGCAATTCCAATTCTACGTAAAAATATTAAGTTCAAATCAAAATTAATTCTACGTATCTTAAATTCTGTTTAATCAGCGCACATAGGTAATTAAATTAAAAGCTGTATTGGTTAATGTACCAAGTCATATTTTATTTGTAAATCAGGCTTAACACAAAACATACAATAATCTCAACGTTTTTTTGTTTACGTTATTTACAATCTTTTAGTGTGTTGTAGTCTTACAATCGTCTCTTCGAACCCTTTGTTCATAATTAACTTGGTCATAGCCCAAAAAAAATTGCAAGGCGTAACTATCGCTCGTTACAGACGAGTCGATAGCCACCTAATGTATTAAAAATCAGCCAGCCGATAGGATGCTTCGTGGGATAAAGAATCACACACAAAAAGATACATAGATACGCATGAAAAATATAACCTTGTCTTTGCTGTCGCGCAGTCGGGTTAAAAGACTTTTCAAAATAGGTCGTTTGGATAACAGGTTGGTTCGTTGGCTTATGGTAGCAGAATATAATATTGTGGTGTAGTTAGTACTTATGTAACTTGTTTTCTGTAATGAGAAGACATGGTATTATTAGGCGGTTGGAACTCTTGTATTGCGAGAGAGAATCTTGTAATAAACAGAAATTGTAACAAAATTATCTTGTATACACCGTGTAATTGTTGTGGCGAGGAGAACCTTCAGTTTGTACTGTTATGACCTATTTTACTACCCCCAGATAAATTCCGGGTAAATTATCTGACAGATACAAACTCCGTTCTTTACTTGATTTATTGCATTTGTTGTAGTGAGACCAAGGCTACCGACATAGCCCGAAGAATTGCCAAACTTAAATGGCAGTGGGTAGGGCACATTGCTTGCAGAACAGATGGCCGATGGGCCCTGAAGTGGCAACCGCGTACTGGAAGAAGTAGCAAACTCAAACTCAAAGCATTTATTTCAATTAAACCATTTACAGGCACTTTTGAACTGTTAAAGAGTCGGTCAGCTAGGCAGAAAGTTGAAGCTAGTTGCCCATTCCAAAACGTAGATCTCTATGGAGAAGAACGAGCAAGAAACTCCAAGTATACTCTTTTAAATCAAGATATTACAAAATCCTGGGTATATTATTCTTGTTGATTCTATATGAGCGAACAATGTAAAAATAAATAAGAAATAATTAAAAATATAACATTTAAAAAAACCGTGGCAGTTAAGAGGGCGCACACGGGTCCACTAACGCAACTCCTTTAAAAAAGTATTATCTCGTGACTCAGAAGGCATTTTGAATAACGGCTCAATAAGCGACCTTGGTAAGTGTGTCTAGGATTTTCTAATACCTTTTATAAACTTTCATATTGAGACACGAAGCAACAAAATACAATCTAAATGAATGTGGCCACTTTTGTTCGCATCGAATTTTGTTGCTTCGTGTCTCAATATGAAAGTTTATAAAAGGTATTAGAAAATTGTAGACAATCTTACCAAGGTCGCTTACTTAGCCGTTTTTCAAAATTCCTTCTCAGTCAGGAGATAATATTTTTTCAAAGGAATGGCGCTAGTCGGGTCCACTAGCGCCATTCCTTTGAAAAAATATTATGTAAGTGCTCTTAAGAGATAACCAATCTCAACCGACGGCGCCCGTTCACAAACATGTCATGTGGATCAGCACCATACAGCTCAACTATTTTGAAGCATTGGAAAGCCTCCCATAAGGTGGACCGATGTCCTTGTGAAGGCCGCAGGAATCTGCTGGATGCGGGAAGAAGGAACACGTCGAAGTGGAGGTGCTAGGGGGAGGCCAATGTCCAGCAGTGGACGTCCTTCGGCTGAAATGATGATGATGATGATGCTGTACTAAAATGAAATGATTTTGCAAGACACATTTAATTTTTCGAAAAAATAATAAGAACAATAAATAAATAAAAATATATGACGGAGAAGGTATGTCTCTCTCGTTATTATTAGCCATATTTTAACTACGGTGGGCGTACTTAAGGTAATGTTGGTTATTGCGCAATAGAAAAACCGTTTGCAGTTCAAATCCAATTATAATGTACGTTCAATTTAATCACACTAGCAAATCACACACTGTAGGTACACGATACAACTATACGGAACGCGCGACAGCTGTCCAGCGCCACCTGGTGGCACCGGCGTCCCGATTAGTCAAGTCAAACGATTGATTTAACGTATTTCCGACATTGTACCATTGTACATATATATACATACATGTATATACATCGTTTTTAAAGGAATAGGGCATGTACCTTATAAATGGGGTCTTAACTGCTTTCACTCCTAATTCTATAAATAAATAAGTTCATACAACTAAATAATTTAATAATTTTGATTATTGGGCTAAGAGATCACAAAACATCAAACAACAAATTCAGCAACATTTAATACAATTTTAGGACGTCAGCAATTTTATCACTTAGTTTATTTTCAGCAATAAAGCAGCCATTTCAAAGTCAAAGTCAAATCATTTATTTCAAATAGGCACATAACAGGCACTATTGAACGTCAAAATTTACAAGAAAATAGAATTGATTCAAGTTGCCCTTTCCGAAACGTAGTTTCGTATGGAGAAGAATACTACCTACATACTGCCTCGTTGGTCTAGTGGTCGCAAGCGCTACTGCTGAGCATGAGGCCCTGGGTTCGATTCCCGGGTCGGGCAAAGTGTTATTGAGTTTTTCCATCTGGAATTTCTCGGTAACAGCCCGGAGTCTGGATTTATGCCCGGTTGCTGGCAATAGGCTCACCCCCAATTACATGGGACTTAAACATATCTGGCGAAATGTGGGTGTGCTATAGGTACACCTCTGCCTAACCCTTCGGGGAATATAGGCGTGATGTTATGTTATGTGTTAAGAATGGGCAAGGAACTCCACCGGTTATATACTCTTATTAAATGTTTTACTATATTTTGTATAAGTGTCTACTACGCATCATCACTATGAGCGACCGCACTACTACTGGACGGCAGAGAAGAGGAGTGCGGGGTGTGGTACCGGATTCCTCCACGCGCGGCGCCGCCGTCGCATTAATCTCTCGCTCGACATACACGCACATGTAGCATCGTAAATTATGTAAAAACCATTTACCATTCATTATACGCCTGATTACTATCGACGAAGATTTTCGTTCATCTCCATAACAATAAGTTAATTACGAATATATTATGTGACGACGATGCGCCTAGAATAAAATGACTATACCAAAAAGGTAAATAGAATTAAATATAAAGCAGTGACAGGTAAATTAATTATGTGCTACATACATGGTGGTCAAATACATATTTACAAATATTGAAAAGTAGATGATTTTTCTATAATTTAACTAGTAATCGTTTAGTGTGTGAGTTAAAGTAGTTACAGAATGTAAAATCAATGTCATAAAAATTATAGATTACACAATTAAATTAGCAACCAGTTTGATTTTGTCTAGACTCTAGATTGTTCTATGGAGCAGGACCAGCATGTTTTCATGCATTCTTATATAGAATATAATCCTCTGATTTGTAATATGCTTGTTTTAAAGATCGCTCTATTTTAAAGATCAATGATGAGTCATCTGCAAATAACACAATGTTCGATTCTGTAGTAATTGGGGTTACTCATTAATCCTACTAATATTATAAATGTGAAAGTTTGTGAGAATGTATGGATGGATGGGTGGGTGGATGTTTGTTATTCTTTCACGCAAAAACTTCTGAACGGATTTGGATGTAATTTGGAACACAGATCGTTTATAGCTTGGATTAATACGTAGATTGGATATGGATTGATACTTTTTATCCCGGTAGTACGTTCCTGTGGGATAATTTTCGACCTGCATGCGAGCGAATACGTGGGCAAAAGCTAGTTTATAATATGTATAGATGAATAGATTCACGTTATGGCGCGACCGAATGTCCCCAGGCGAGACGTAGTTAGGCGATATCCCCTTGACGCCAATTAAAACAATTCGGTGCAATAGTCACGCGTTCCTTATTCAATGTTACGAGTATATCTCACGGTTGGTTCATCTGGGCTTACCTTTAGACTTGATTTCTTATTATTATTTTTATCTACAAATACTTGTATGAAACCTTACTGTTTTGTGATAAACAGAAAAAGACTTCAACAAGCTTCAACGTTTCTTAAAGGCTTATCGTCCGCACTAGGGCATATTATTTTGGATCGCAATATGATTTTATAAATGTAAAATCAGTTTCAGATAAGTTGGTACTTATCTACATATCTGAAACTGATGACCCTTTAAGTTTCATCATTGTTAATAGAAAAAATAATTGATACAATATCGTAATGAAATACCCAAAAAGTGCACTTATGGTGAACCGCAGTTAATGACTCACTGGGTAAATCAATAGTAACTGGTAACTAGGGCTCTCTCGCAGCTTCATGCGCCAATGACTGCTCGGGCTCGCCTGGTATCAACAAAACCTACGAGTAAGCCATGAACATTATGCTAATCAACATGTTTCATTCATAGTCGGCGTTTTCTCGTAGATTTCACAATGTGACCTAAGAAGCGTCACGAACGAATCTATTCAATATATTACTATTAAAAATTGAAGTCACTTTTCGTGTCTGTCTATGTAACCGCGTTGTTCTTCTAATAAACAGATTTTGATACGGTTTTCACCATCATTTAGAGGATTTATTCCGAAAGGGTTACATTTAAACTGAAATTTATATTTTTTTGTATAAAAATCTAAAAGAGATTTTTTATTTGATCTGACAAAACTTCAAGATACATAATATTAATTTAATAAATCTTGAAGTTTTGTCATATCTTAAAAACCGTGCGAGACAGGAGCGATAATAATAAGTATTAGCTGTCATCACCTACTAGACACCCCTAGACTAGAAGTCTGTAAAATGTCAAAATTTTTCATTTAATAGGAACAGTAATGGGGAAGGCAACTGCTAGAAAAGAATGGAAGGATGGATGTTTGTTACTCTTTCACGCAAAAACTACTATATAGATTTGGATGAAATTTTGAACACAGATAGTTTATAATCTGATTAACATGTAGGATACTTTTTATCCCGGTAGTATGTTTCTGTGGGATGATTTCCGACATCCACGCGCGCGAAGCCGCAGGCAAAAGCTAGGGTAAATTAAAAAAAGGAATGGACCCAATATCGAACCTTGAGGAACCCCATTATCATTTAAGACCCTAATTACCTAACTCTCTTTACGTATCGTTTCAGAATTTTACTTCTATTGACGAAATAATATTCATTGATAGGAAACAGGGGAAAATCCTCCCATTACACGTTTCATTGGTGCTTCGGTAAAAGTCATAACTTTCGGTTAAAAACATCGTTTAGAAAATCTATAGGCTTTACCGTAATTATTTATTAAGCCCACCCTGTGTTGCTTACTGCAGGGCGAAGGCCCCCGTAATTATAACTGATTTCATCACCTCTAATAACGAGGGTGATAATGATAATATTTCTCATAAAACGGCTATGTATGATGTGCTATATTTGTCAAAGGTACCATTTTACGACCTCTTCGCTCATAATGACCACAAATCCTTGGTATTGTTCATTTAAGGGCAAGATTAAGTACTATTTTCAGATCCTACTACACTTAATTATTTGGACAGAAATTATACAATAACAAGTTTTGAGAATTTTGTACCTGATTGAAGAAGTAGTTCGTGGCTTAATAATAACAGCCACACGGGTTGATATTTAAGGTTAAGCAACGTTTGCCAAGGTCGGTCTGTGGATGGGTGGCCATCCTTAACATACCGAAAACCCTCCATGCCTCGGAAAGCACGTTGCGCTTTTGGTCCCGGCTATCATTCGTAGATCTTTGACAGCCGGGTAGTCAGAAGTCCGAAAATCTGACAACCAGTCTTGCCAAGGTGTATTGTGTTACCCAGTAACTGGGTTGTGGAGGTTAGATAGGCAGTCACTCTATGTAAAAAACTGGTATCCAGCTGCATCTAGTTAGACTGGAAGCCGGCCCCGACATGGTTGGGAAAAGACCAGGCAAATTGAATGAAGAAGTAGTTTGAGGGTGCACAGTAGCTCCGCTCATATTCAGTATAATTAAGTTGAAATTATCATTTAGCTCATAATTTTTTACGGATATCCAATCAAACCTTTCTCTAAACTGGACCATGTTATCTAATGGCTATATTATCAGTGTTTGGATAGCACCACACCACCTTAAAAGCTGTTTTATTTTTGTACAAAATTAGGGACAACACAATACGTCATATTATTTGCCATTTCATATTATTTTCCGAATTCCGACACGTCTTCACCAAATATGTTCCTTACACATCTTCCCAATATGACGAGAAACACCTCTTAAGACGTTTTACGAGATATCGTAAAATATGTGGGTGTACTCTTCCCTTTATATACAGGGTGACTTGTAATTTGACGTATTCCTTCCAGGACATGATAGTGTGAACCATTTGCAATAATTAAGCACAATTATGAATTAGGGAAACCCAATTTTTATGTATTTAAAAAAAAAAAACAGAATTCGTTACTAAAATAATATGACTTTGCTCTAAGCTCTCAAATTTAAAAGCCTTCATTGCTATTACATTGGGTACCCAATACCTAAAAACCTTTCGATGTATCCAAATGTTCTAAAACATCAAACAGTTCAAAGATAAAGGATTGTTTTTTTACCCATTTTCAAAAATAATCTACGTACATGAACTTTGACACCAGTTATCTCAAAATTTGACTACAGCATTAAGCATAGAAATTACGGAGAACACATTTTCATTTGATCAGAATCTATCAATCTGAAACAGAATCTATCAATCTGAAACAGAATCTATCTTACGAGGTACAAAAGTAAAATAAAAGTGTTTTTTTTTTTACATGACTCACGGTCTACTCGCTGATCACGGTTCACATGTCGCTTAGTATGCGTGACCTGGCCATTTACCACTTGGGTGCCTAACGTGTGATGGATTGCTGGGAAGTTAAGAAGTAGTGTGATGGCATAAAACCGTTAATTGATTCGATTATCACACAATTTTTCAATCATTTGCTAATTCGTTCTTTGCCAGAACGAGTGTTTCATCAGCATATTTAAACTTTGTACCTCGTTAGATCTAATTAAATGAAAATTTATTTTCCGTAATTTGTACGCTCAATGCTTTAGGAAATTTTTGAAATACGAGTAACTGACGTCAAAGTTCACGTAGGTAGATGATTTTTAGAAATGGTTAATAAACTTCTTCTTTTAACTTTTAACTGTTTGATGTTGTAGACCATTTGGATACATCGAAAGGTTTGTTAAGGTATTGGGTACCCAATATAATAGTAATGAAGGCTATTAAATTTGAGAGTTCAGAGAAAAGTGATATTTCGTGACGTATTCTAAGAAATTTTCAAAATATCATAAATATTGTGTTTCCTCGAATCCTATGAATTTTCGCCTAGGCTTTACGGGGTGCTTAATTGTTGCAAATGGGTTACACTATCACGTCCAGGAAGGAATACGTCAAATTACAAGTCATCCTGTATATACAGAAACTAGCATTAAATGCCTTATGAAACTAACAAATCAAGTATTTATTACCTAAATCATGTTTCATTTGTAGCATTTTACGATCGTTTCTCGCGTAAATAAATATCTGTATTTGTGTAGTTAGGTACTGCAACATTTTCCAACAGAAATCAGAAATAAAAACAAGTCCTAGAGTTTATAACTGCAAAATAATTCATTATCAATTTATTTAACTACAGTGTTATTACATGATTAACCTAGCTATAAGAAGCAGGTGATCATAAAATATTAAGTTGATACTTAAGAATTTAATCTACTATTTTATATCATTTCCTCTATTTTTTTTTCTTACACAGGCTGGAAAAAATCAATGGGTCCTGAAGGGAAACTACTTTAAATCCTTAAGATAGATTATTTTACTTAAAGGAAACATTCTTTTATTTTTAAAAAGAAACGAATCTACTATCATAGATTTCTCGGTAAGTTTACCTAAACCTAGAATCGAACCAACTACAAATTCAAAAAATAAACACTCGCTATTTTATTTCATTAGTCAATACAGTCAATGTTAAAGATACTATTTCTCCAAGAAACCGTCTGAACTATTTTTTATCGGGCCATTTAAAAATGTTATTTACAAAAAGTCTTATGAGACTGTAGAAGAGTTAAGGGTTGAGGTAGAAAATGTTATTATGAGCATACACGAAGTGAATTTCAAAAAAGACCAAATTTGTGTATCCCCAACGAGGAGTCTCATTTCGAATAACTTATCCGTAAAATTATTAAAGTGTATCAAAATGTAATTTCAAATAGTTCAAGTATCAATGTCTTGCTAGGTAATAATTTTCTTTCATGTTTACGTGTCCTTCATATTAAAATTGATCATAAAATAAAATTAATGCTAGATTTCTTGATCTTTTTTTTCTAAGACCAAATGTTTATTACAAAGATTTTATCCTGATATAATCCTATCGATTATTAGAATAAAATAGCGAATGTTTATATTTTGAAATTTTTAGCTGGTTCGATTACCCGTTTAGGTAAGCTTGTCGAGCAATCAGTGAATACGGTTTTGTCTATTTTTTAAAAAAAAGGAATGTTACGTTTAAGTAAAATAATCTATCTTAAGGATTTGAAGTGGTTTCCCTTCAGGGCCCATTGATTTTTTCCACCCTGTATATATCTTTTTGACATGAGCACCGAATTTAATAGCTCAGCGTTTCTTATAAAACCTTTAAAGAAGATATTATAAGACCGATCATTCGTCGTTTAGCTTTTGACCACGCCAACTCTTCCAATCGACCCACGTCATTCGATCTTACAATAAAAACATTGACATAGGTCTCACTACTGGAAGTTTCTGCTAAAGTACGCAAAACAGATAACAGGAAAAGTTAAGCCCCGTTGAGTAAGCGAGCGTACTTTGTAGGCAAGGAATGTGGATCAAGACAACTTTCCGAGGGATTACCAACTATTCGTGATGAATTACGCCTAGATATGGCACAACTTTCCACAAGTTAATATCGGTAGGAAAAGGAATGTTTTTAAGTTAAAATGGATACAACTTTGATTTTTGTAGAAGGTAGAGTAGTAAGTCAGAGTAAGAGTACCTAGTGGGATACTATTATTACTTACTCAATTTAAATGTGTTTTAGTTAGTAAGTGCCAAATTGTTATTTCGTTAAATATTGGATCTCTGGTCTGAAATTAAAGATTTATTATTAATTTATGACACTATTTTTTTAAGATAAACTTAGTTTCTTGAATCTTGACATTTAATCCGGGACCTCAAACTAGCCAGATGTGCTGAGGATAAAAAAAAAAAAACTCACAAAGACAGGCATAAAATTTATGGCCTAGGTTTGATGGATAGGGGTTTTACGAGCTAGCTGGACACTTTGGAATTAAGTAAATCTATCTGCAACTAGATTTTTTCTGCTTTCGTCGCAAACAAAACATTCTTAGTGGCGTTTCGTTGAAATAAGACGACAGTTTACATGTCAACCTATTCAAGTAGAATATTAGAAATCGATATACAGTTTTTTTTTATAACTGAAACATCAATTAATGAGAAGCATTAATCTATTGTTGCTTATTTCCCCGGAGGCCTACGTGGCTTTGTATAACATTAAAAGTATAAAAACTATTTTGGATTGAGTTTACCGTTCGTTTGGAACATGCGACGCAACATACCTTATCGATTGTTCCAGGAATGGTTTGATTACATATACACAACTAGTACCTTTCTTTTCTACTAGTACCTTTGTTCTGAAAATAGTATACGTACATTAACTACCTGGGTAGTTTCCTTGTGTAATTTTTTTATCTCGTAATATTTTCTGACATAATTCTCATTATATGAACTGAACGATTCTTTTGTTTTCGATAGCGATTCTCTAGATTATTACTTCGGTAATTCTTTTATTTTGCTGTGTATCTAGCCGTAAAAAGTTCAGACACACGAGTAGCTTTAAATCCGAGTCTCGTGTGCTTACTAGTAACGCCGGCAAAAAAATCGGTACTATTTAGAAACTCTTGCACATGTATAGCTTTAAAAGTGCAGCTCGGTGCAATTTCACGAGCCATTGCATCTCAGTGACTAGTGGCGGGCAAAGCCTTTATACTGGGAATAGTTTAATGGGTACTTTAATTTATCCACGTCTATGAAAATTCAAGGAAATTGCTGCAATTATATTCGTGATTGGTTACGTCGATGTAGGTTGATTAGGTTCATAGCAGATAACGCGATTTGGGGAGAACCTATTTCAAGAGGATGAATGTAGTATTGTCTGCAAGTACAAAACAGCGATCACCAATAACCTGCCACGATCACCTTGGCAATATACTCGGGCTTATTAAACTTTTGAAAATCCTATGTTCAGCGGAGAACAGTTCACGTCTCCAAAAAAATGCACTACTTTTAAAAATAGAATAACAAAGCAATTAATTGAGACTAAAAACAACACTTACTTACTCATTAATTAAAACAATATTTACTCTGACGGAGGTGGCACTTTTGGTCTTATTTGAGAAGGGCGAAGAATAAATAAAAAGAAAACCACTTACCTACCCGGTTTCAGTGTTCAAAAGAAAACTGTTTTTAATTGTCCTCCCCGGTCTGCAAAACTTGCTTCTTTAAATATTTTTCATTAAAACTGCGTCTACGTAGTTTTTAAAAATGCAGAAATATCGTTCGAGCTTCATAAGTTTTGTATTTACATTTGAGAATTTACTTTCAAGGTATTTATAAGGATAAACTGAATGTATTTTTGACCCAGCCTTATGAGTTTTGACCTCAGCGCAGTCGTGCAAGATCCAAGAATAATTTGGCATCCATATTAGTCGTGGTAGTGGAGATAATAAGCTTAGAAATCAGTACTCGTTTTTTTCCTGTATAAGAGCAAGGTTTTACACCTGCATCTGCAGTGTAATTACAATGAATATTGTAAGCCACATTTAAACTGTCAAAAATTTTACTTTTATTTAAATTATGGCTTACATAATTGTAGGTACTAATATTATACTCTAGTAAATTAATTTTCACAATCGAATATAAGTAATGAAAAAACTTTTTTACAAAAAAAAACAACCGACTTCCAAAAAAAACACTAAAAGACGTGAAAAATAACTTTTATTTCGGAAGTCGGTGCCTTTGGTTTTGTATTTTCGTTTTTGGCCACCGACTTCCGAAATAAAAGTTATTTTTCACGTCTTTTAGTGTTTTTTTTGGAAGTCGGTTGTTTTTTTGTAAAAAAGTTTTTATTTTTCACTTTTAGTTGCGATACCTTCCCCAAACAAATTCGTATTCCACTAATTGGTATGTAAATAACAGTGACAGGAAATTATCAACACAATATCATCAATATAAACTAAGTGGAAAAAATATGCAGTCTTAAGGATAACACAAAAACTACTGGTCAGACCTTGATCAAATTTAAATGGGACTACATGTAAAGCACCAGCTATCAAATAAAAAAGAATCATCCAAATCGGTTTACCCAGAAAAAAGTTATGAGCTAACACACGAATTGAGAACCTCCTCCTTTTTGTGAAAACGGTTAAAAAAATAACCTTCATTTATAGTATTTTATCACATGAAGCGACGCGCGCTATACTTGTGTTAACCGAGTGTACAAACACGCTGTGAATGTGTGTGTGAAAACAAATAGCGTCAGCACATAACACACACGTGTACACACACACACACTTCCGACTTCGCCATTGTCTCGGACGGCACCGAGAGCTCCTGCGCTTACACACATTCACAGCGTGTTTGTACACATGGTAACCACAAGTAAAGCGCGCATCGCTTCAAGGGATAAAAATAATGTAGCATTATCTCAAATGCGGATAAAAGGACCAATAATCTCTAATATCATGTAGAAACTTCGCCTAAATTACCTACTGAAAGGCTTTCTCAATAAATCGATTCATATTAAAGAGACCTGACTCAGCTTATAAGAATCATTCACACTCCATTAAAATAAGTTTTTTCAATGAGATGAATAACGATTCCTGGGCCATGACTAACTAGATTTTTTGTGAGCAGTTTTTACCAGATCATATTACTGAATAATTTATTACGGCAATTAATTTCTGGAACTTTTATTTTCTCGGCAATTCGCTTTTGCAGTGGATAAATGAGAATAGTTTTATTGAGATCGTAATAACAATTTATGTAACTTGGATTTGTAAACTATACTACATAAGTTTGTAACAACTTTTTATACAGTATATAAGCAACCTACAAAATTATTATGTGTATAAAAAAGAGGGGAAAGAATCATAGGACATCAAAAAATTCGTCCGCCATCATTGTCAACGGGATAAGACCCCAAAAGGCTGGCAGAATTGCCACGTTGTATGGTGATTCTGATTCTTAAGCCAAGAAATAGGCCAGCCGTCTGGTCACGTGAAGAGTCGTCCAACCGCTTGGAGATGTCAGGAAACACCAGCGATGCGGCGCAATTTTTTGATGCCCTATGATTCTTTCTCCTTTTTTATATATACACGTACATACAGGGTGGCAGGTACATCGACTCGCAAACTGTAACCATAAATTTAGCACACAATTCTAGACCCCCGAGAGACCTCGGGGTCTAGAATCGTGTGCTAAATTTAATAATTTTTTGTTGATAATCGACAAAATATGTATCTACATATTTTGTCGATTATCAACAAAAAAAAAACAGTTGTTCTATACATTTTGACTGCGTAGGTATTGCACTCTTCTATGAAACAGCAGTTTTTATTTTCATTTACGCCATTCTGTATTATTATAATTAATTTAAGTCTGTTAGCTTATAATATTATGTAAATATTACCTAGATATAGTTAATTATAATTAATTTCGTACACTAGTAAATACCTAGTTTGAAGATGTATGATATTATGTCTACGTCCGATTCGTACGGGTTTGGTTCGTAGGTTAAATAAATAAAACAGCATTTTGCAAAATATTTTCAATAAAGAACAAAACTTTTCGTACGAAAACTCTTTTCGTAAAACTAACAAATAGTGTCACAAAAAAAGCCTGCTTCATCTTTTTTCAGTTACACAATGCAAGGATTGCTTATCGTCATACGGCCATTAGTTTCTGCGAATAAGGGCGACTGGTGACGTATGTAGTCCATTAGAATAACGTTGTCCACTCCTAGGACCACTGTATTTTGGCGGTTTTCACTTATCATCTGTAAAGTTTAAAAGAAATGAATGAGTGATAAATGATAAATGATAAATGATTTTATTTCTGTAAGTAGGTTTGTACAAACACTTTTACACGTCAATTATATTTTTAAACTATGTAGATGAGGTCGGCGTTTCCTATCTGACTACTCTGAGAAGAAAGGCCGAAACAAACTCAGAGGTCACAGTCTCTTTTAAAGTCCAGACATAATCTTGGTCAAATCATGTGAAGACCATGTAGATTGGTATCTGAAATGGTCTTTTGAGGAAAGAACCACACAGATTGAGTGGACCTGTCCAGTCAGTGCACGCATTTGTCAGTAATCGTGCAGCTCAACTCAGGAAGTCAGGAGTTACGGAGCTCAACGATTCGACGAACAATACCAAAG
The DNA here is from genome assembly GCA_916610205.1 of Griposia aprilina. Taxonomy (NCBI): domain Eukaryota; kingdom Metazoa; phylum Arthropoda; class Insecta; order Lepidoptera; family Noctuidae; genus Griposia; species Griposia aprilina. The sequence goes on from OU744306.1 coordinate 6,789,866, forward strand.
AAGGGACATTTGGGTAGGCCACATAAATTACTCAATCTGCCAGATCATGATTAAAATTAAAATGAACATGCAAATTGAGGTCATATTATGTTCATTTCGGTAAAAGTTTTGATATAGACCATAAAATAATGTTTTTTTTTTAAATACATGTAGGCAGACGTGTTTTTAAAAGTTGACAATGTAGGTATAGAACATGAAAGACAATAAAAACAACCAAATACAACGATATGGCACACGAAAGGACCCTCGTCGTCATTAGACGGGTTTAAGAATAAAAATATTAAAAACGGGAACCTGCCTCTTGGCATAAAATTTTAAGGCATAATATTGTTTGGCACGTTTTTGCATAACTTTTATTAGCATAATGATTCTGTGGCATAATAATACTTTGGCATAATGCAATGGTTACGTTAATTTATGGCAATAAACATTATGGCAAAACATTCATGCGTAATGATCATTATGCTGAATTGTGTTATGCCAATTTTATATTATATCTAAAAATTTTATGCAAATGGATAGCGAACCAAAAAAATAACATGCAATTGGAAAACGTAACGGCTATTTTCGTGACAACAAAAGAGTTCGGGCCATATTTTTAGGACTCACAGTGTAATTGCCTCCGCCATTTCCTATGAAGTCGGTTGAAACAACTCTATAGATCTTTTCGGCTGACAAGGGTTCGTATTTTGGTACGTCACACTCTATACAACGAATGGTCACGTTAAGCACTCGGCTGCCTAAGGGTAGGGCTCCATCGAAAACTGCCCGCATCCCTGGAAGATTGAAAGTAGCTTAGAGACTGAGATGAAGAAAAGTAGACTTTCTGAAGAGATCGAGATTTTCTGAAGTAAGGGATCGATCGATGTGCTAGAGACTTTTTAACCGACTTCCAAAAAGGAGGAGGTTATATATTCGACTGTTTGTTTTTTTTTTCTTTATGTATGTTCACCGATTTCTCCGTCAATTGTAGACCGCGTTTGAATTTTTTTTTTTTTAGTTTTTGCTCTCGAGGTGGTCCCATTGTCACCAAGTCAGAATCTGATGAGGGGATCCCATGGAAATCGAGGGAAGTTCTCAAATTTTATAGGCATAGGTTTGGTAGCGATTTGGGTATTTTTTATAGTAACTCGTGTATTTGCTCTTGGAAAGCACCATTCGGTGAAGTGGAACTGATGATGAAGACCGGAGATGGCCACCGGAACTTCTCAATAATAAGTATTTCATGGGTTGCGCTTCGATTTTAATATGGTTGCTAAGCAATTTATGCTCGTCACAGTGCATATGGTAAAATGGAGCTGATGGTGGCTTCACCATTGGCTCCAGTGGTTTTGGTTCTCAACAGGAGAACTCCTCAACAATTAACGTCCCTGCTTCGGGAAAAGGAATATTTTGTAAAAGGTGATGAGCAGTTGACATTAGGCTATTGTAACTTAGATTTATTAATAACTGACTCACTAAAAAGTGAAAAATCATTTTTTTTTACAAAAAAACAACCGACTTCAAAAAAAAATACAGATTTAAAGACTTCCGAAATTAAAATTATTTTTCACTTTGTAGTGTTTTTTTTTGAAGTCGGTTGTTTTTTTTTGTAAAAAAGTATTTTTAATACTGCGCTGTGTAGGTGGCCGATGCATCAGGCCGAAAAAAAAAAAAATAACGGTGTGAGTTGGTTTGGCACTCACGAAAATTGATGTGTAAAGCTGTGAGCTCGCATCAGTTTGGTTCACGCGCTCACATAGACACGGGTCTTACGCTGACGTCATCTGATGCTCGAAGTCTTACGCTTACGCGTCTGACGCTCGAAGTCCCAGCTAGCCCCTACCGTAGACCGAGCGCTAAGATGTTTACACATCAAAAAACTTTTGCGAATTATTTTGTACTTACACTTCGAAAGATTATTATTCAATAAATCCGCCTAACCTTTTCCCAACTATGCTCAGGTCAGCTTCTAGTCTAACCGGATGCAGCTGAATAACAGTATTTTATATGGAGCGACTGCCTATTTGGCCTCCACAGCTCAGTTACTTGTTAACACCATACCCCTTACAAATATCAGATTGAGATTACCATTATCGGCAAATAATTGGTAGATGCACTTAGACGAACCTTTTGTCGTTTACCTACACAAATTTATTCGTAAAGCCAGCCTGATAAAATATTCCAATTTCACGGTAACTTCGATGTACATAATGTAGACAATATTATGCTAATGTTAACTTGTAGGTGAGACTCGCAGCCTATTGATATTAGCCTTCATAAAGACCACCGCCGTCAGGGTTCAACGTTTTTGATTGGGAGAAGATATTCTTCTTTTTACGAGCTTCAAAATAGTTTATGCGTTGAGAGTAGGTACAAGCCTGCCAGCAAGCTTATTAGCTGAGCTGAATACTTAGGCTACCCCAAAAATTCTTATTTTATTTAATCTACCATTAACTTGAATTTGAACCTAGGTACTATATTTTGTTTAATGTCTTTCTTTAAGATTCATTTTCAACCTAGAAAAACACATCTGCCTCATTTTCACACTTAAGAGGTGCATTCTAGAAGACGGCAACGTCGGTATATAGCTGTCAAATATTTCGGTGTTTTGATTAATTTATTAATCACGAAATTAAATTATGAAATATTGCTGTGCAGTGCATCAAAATATTGATTATAACTAAGGGTGTCCCAAAAGTATATATAGGATTTGACGAGGCGATGTTAATTGGCCTCCGAGATCTTGCGATTTGACTGCATACTGGATTTCTTTCTTTGATCGATCCAGAAAACATTGAAGACTTGAAACACAATAGTCGCCTAGTAGAGTTAGCGCTAGTAGTAGTTATTGGTGAAATAAGCCGGGAAATGTGTATGTAATGAAAAACTTCGGCAAGTGAATCGGCATTTGTAAAAAAGCCTGTGGCGGTCATTTACTAGATATTCTGTTCAAATAACATGTACGAGTCTCTTCTTTAAAATAAAATAAAATTACGAAGAAATTCCAATCCGTTCGTATTTTATTGAAAAAACACATCCTACTTTTGAGACACCCAATATTATGCTACTATACCTAATTCAGTGTCATTATTGCAATTCATAATCAAAATTTAAGTGCACTAAAGCGCGACATTTCATAATTCAATTTAGTAATATTGATAAATTTATAAAAGCAAAGAAATATTTCACAGCTATTTGCGATGTTGCCAACTTTAAGAATGCACTCTCTTAACTGCATTTGTGATGTCTTACCATATTTAAAACCGTCTGAACATACAAACAAATAATATATTGCGTATCAAGGTTGGCACTCACACTAAAACCATCGCCGCCATCACCAATGAAGCTCTGTGACACGACCTTGTAGTATCGGTCGAGCTCGAGCGGCTCGTACCTAGGGATGTCACACTCGATACACCTGACTGTGACGTTGAGGACCCTCGAGTTTACCGGCAGCGAGCCGTCGAAAGTTGCGTGCAACCCTGCGATTGAGTGACATTTGAAATTTCTTGATGATAAATTAGTGAAAATTTCCTGCAATAAATTCGACAGCAAGTATGCGAACGGAATTTCTCTTAAATATCATCCATCCTATAAAAAATTGATCTGATTCTTGCGATTCTATTTTAGTAGGCTTTCGTGGATCTGTTTATTTTCGTATATGATTGAACAAATCAATAAATTTAAAACATAACCCCAAAGTTTATTTGTTTAACTGACCAATACATAAAAAGTGCTGGGCCGAAATAAAAGTGTTTTATACTATATTTATTTGTAACTAGCTTCTACCCACGGATACGCCCGCGTGAATGTCTAAAATGATCCCATGAAAACGTGCTACTGGGACAATTAGTCCTTTCCCAGGTTGTCATCTATCTCCTTGCCTCGAAATCCGTACAGTGGTTGCGTGAAAATATTGTTGGATTTCATGGGTTTTAATATTTTTGCGCGGAACCCTCTTTCTTTTTCTGAAATAAAAGTAACCTAAGTTACTCTATATAACATCAGTTATCTGCCAGTGAAAATCCCGTCAAAATCGGTCTAGCCGTTTCGGAGATTACCCGGAACAAACAGACAGAGAGACAAAAAAAAAAAGATTTTTTGTTATAACTGGGTACCTTATATACTTTTGTCATTATGCATTTAGCATAAAACTGTTAGTTTGACATTACAAACAGACAGTTCAGTTTTATTTATTTGTATAGTTGTATAGATAGATTTGAATAGCGTAAATCAACATTTTCGGTCCAGTTTACTATTTAGGGTTTGGTTAACAATAACGGGCAGTATTTTAAGGGGTTGGCTTGTTTTAGTTAGTAGAACTCATTGAAGGCCCAATATTTATTACAAATATTGACTCTTACGAGTCGGTTTAGAGATCAAAGTCGCTAGCCCATCGAATTCCACTCCTGATTTTTATTTCAAAATAGTTTTCATGCATAACTCAAAATTCATTGCGCGGATGGAATTAATGACTTTGGAAATATAGGCTTTATAACTTGAAAACCTTGGCGTTACAATACCTACCAACGCCACAAAAGACACTGAATAAAAATTTCGAAATGCATTACAATTTTAAAACTCTCATTTCAACTTGACGTAAAAATGCCTTAACTTTTAAACTATTTTTTTTTTCTAGAACTTTCTACTTTAAAGAAAGCATTATTTTACTTGATAGACTGTGTCTTTGGTTATGAGTTACAAAAGTTTAAAAAAGTTACATTTAAATGATTACCTGCCACTTGCAACATTCTCGCCCCTTGGTAGGGGTCGTTGGCCACAGAAAACTCCAGCATTTCCATAATATGTTCGCCTTTCAAGTCAAAAGCTTCAACGTTGTTCTCAAAGGGGGTAGACAGTATCATAGACTCGAAAGTTATCACTGTAATATGAATTTTAAAGTAGTTAAAGTTGGAAAGTTTAGACACACATCAACGTCTCGAACGAATATATTATTTGTTGTTGAAAGGCACTTTAATGGAAGCGAAATTTTGTAGAATAGTTGAGAATATTAGATTCGAAAGTGAAGCATTTTTCTATAATGCTCCTGCTATACTTGCCCTAACCTCATGGTTAAAATTTTACCACGTTAACGAATGGCTACATTAATGTGGTTCAGCTCCAAAAGTTACTGCTACCTTTTGATGTGTCAAAAAAACCGACTCAGGAGTTATTGCTTAAGGTCTAACACCATAAAAAAATGCCACATCTAAATAATTAGCGTATTAAAATTTGCCCACCTCTACGTAATGTCTTATTTAATGCATAAAGACGTAGATGTAGCAGAAGCATAACAAAGCATACCAACTCTCATTATTACGCTTAAGTATTACAGTTCTGGCATAAGTGTCCCCCTACACTGAATTCTCATCATTCATTCATTTTCTCCTAATAATTCTTTATTAGGAGAAAATGGTGTTGAGAGAGTAATAGGCCAGAATCACAATAGGTTGAGTTCATTCATAGACTGCAGTGATTTGTTAATTCTCAGTATATTACAGTTTATCATACTGTGCCAGTTAACTTACCGCCTTGATCAATGGCTGCTCTAATTCCACCTTGATTGATGATGCAGAAGTGTGCGTAGTGCCAGCTGTTGGCTCCAGCTCTGTTTAAAGCCTGGAACAGAAGGTATGTTGGAATTTGAGCTAGTCTAAGGCCATGGCTTTTTTGAAATGTGAACTCTACACCTTTGATTTAATTTACCCTTAATTTATACAGTTTAATTTTAGTCTTACAAAAAAATGGAATACGTTAACCCATTATGTGAAGAAAGATAAAAATATTTAAAAAAAAAACTCACTGCGTGCATAAAAGCGTCACAAATAAAGTTGCCAAGGTTGCACTCGGCGCATGCGCAATCTGCTGATAGTTGCACCATCGATGTGCCAATTTCTTCGCTAGCTCTCTCCTGAATCTCAGGCAGATATTTGTTGATCTTTTCCAACACATCTGCCGCTGTAAGTAAAAAAAAAACAAAATAAGAAAACTTGATTCATTTTCAGATTAACTCCAAGGATGTCAAAGCCTTATGAAAGTGTTTACTACTAAAGGCGGCCACTCTCATAAGGTTCCTAGCTTTTCTATGAACAATAAATTTATATTCCCATCCAACTGTTAGTGGTAATTCATCAGCAGTGAATGATGATATGCAGAAAAAAATCTTATCAAAAAGGACTTACCTTGTTCGATTTCATTTCCTATGTAATGAGGGTTACCAGTCCATCTCAGAAGGTGACCACCAGCATCGAATGTGAGCTTGATCTCGCCTAAATATTGCGTATGTGCTGCTGCTTGTACTATTAAAACCTGCAAAGTTGAAAAATTGTGATATATTATCATATAAACATAACATCACATCATCAGCGGATTGTTGACCGTTCCGTCAGTACGCACAGTTTCACATTCTAACTCGCCCTTAGTTGGCGCGCTCGTAATGCTGAATGCTCTCCTGGCATCGACACGGGAGTGTGATTTGTTTGGCGTGAGATGAAGAGACGTATGTCGTGCATGTTTAAGGTTCTGTGAGATGATGGACGATAGATAAGCTTTTTTTTGTCCCAATATTGGTTGATTGTTGTTTGTTAGTTTTTACTTGTTTTGTTAGTTATTTCTAACTGATTCAAAAAAAGGAGGAGGTTCTCAATCCATCGGAATCGTTTTTTATGTATTTTTTTTTCTAATTGTTATTCCTTCCTTATTGTAAATATCATGTCTGTTTTTATTGAAATTCTAACTGTGCAATAACTTAGATCTAGGTCTGTAATGTTTTACCAAATAAATAATAAAAAATCACGCCCGTATTCCCTAAAGGGTTAAGCAGAGGTGTACCTACAGTACACCAACATTTCGCCAGTTATGTTGAAGTCCCATGTAATATGGGGCGAGCCTATTGCCATTAACTGGGCCCTAATCCAGACTCCAGGATGCTACCAAAAAAAACGCAGTCACTCTTGACCAGCAGTTGCGCTTGCGACCACTGGACCAAAGGCAGTCCAGAGGTATATTATCATGTGATATATCAGATCATGTTTTTCACAGTATTATTTTTAATTTATATTCACAAATAATTACGTTTCTTGTCGGTTGCTCCACTACTACTGGGTAGGGGCCCAACGGAATAAAATCACTGTCTTCAGGAGCATCTCCATTGAATAGCAACGTGTGGCTATGACCTCCCACTATGATGTCGATGTGAGGGCCAGCATGAAGGGCTATTTCTCTGTTGGCCAAAATATTGAACATTAATATAATAACTTCAAATTTTACAATCACAATTCATTGAAAAATCTTAACTTTCATTTGCTAAGTAGGAATAATCGTACCTGTCGATGTCTATACCACAATGAGACAATACTATAATGATATCAACGCCTTGTGCGTTTAGTTTCTCGGCCTCTTCTCTTACGGTCTCAACTTCATCTGTGAATTTAAGTTTACCTGTAGACGCCAAATTCTGAAAAATATAAATGAAACAAGTGCAAGCTACTAACTACGCAGTATCGATATAACAGTTTTTTTTTTTTTGCAACATAAGTAAGTTCGTTAATAATTTCGTACTTACATCAGTAGTAGCTATAATAACACCAATAATACCAATTCTTCTGCCATTTCTTTCTACGATGATACTCTTCTCATATAAACCATGCATCGTCGGTTCTTCGTCATCAATGATGTTGGCTGTGACTACTTTGGAGTCTAAATGTTCCAAGTAAGGGACGACTCCCTCAATGCCGTTATCAAACTCATGGTTTCCCAGCACCTGTGGAACATTTTCCAGAAAATGTTGATATTTCGGTTTAGACAGATTTATATACATAATTAACTATATTTCTTTCTATCGTTAGAATAAAAATGAATTAACCGACTCTTTAAGCCATTAATACCGAGTTATGTCATCCTCAAAAACCTTCTATGCTTTACTATACGATTATATTCTATTTTAGACATCTACGACCAAAATCAGAATCCAAAAACTTACATGAGCATCATGGGGCAGGATATTCATGAAATCCTGGGTGACATTCCATCGTAGAAGATTGTACCAAATAGTGCCTTGAAAGCTGTCGCCTGCATTCAGGAGAAGTGATTGAGGTTCACTGGCCAAACGCTCACGGGCCATGGTCACGAGACGTGCGAAGCCCCCAATGCAAGGGTTGGCCGATGGGTTGCAAATGGTTCCCCATGGGCTAGTTTCTACAAACCTGGATAAAGAGTATATAAATGAAAAGCAGTCGCTGTATTGATACCAGCAAATTTACAATCTAAGCGTAATATCGCATTAAGAATGAAGAGAATCTGCCAATAAAACAATATCAGGCCGTTATTAAATTAGGTATGGACCGATAAGATTTTCTTAACATGGGCAATAGGCATGCTGGATTGGTTATTATAATGCTACGCTAGATATTGTTGTAGATAATGATTTATAGATTTTAGATCAATCCCTGGGGGCCCGACGCCGACGTGTTCTAACCTTTATAAGCCATACTTAAATACCTTCATTTGTTGCTATTCTTATTTAGAGGACATTTTACACTACCGCATTATTTAATTTAAAACATGTTTTATTTCAACCTTGGTCATACAGATTTCTGTCTTAGTTTATTTTATAAAGGGACCAATATTAGTTAAACTTTAAGTGAAAGTATTCCTTATCTAAAAACTGCATTATTTTTATAACCTTTAGCTGTTCAAAATTATCTGCGACATAAAAAAAAAAACAATTTCTTATTATTCTTAATTATTTATATTTCTTAATTTTAAAAGTTATTTTACTTTTTAGATAAGCAGAATATTCTTCTTGTACTGATCAAAACTATAGTAAACGCATCCGATGTTATAAACCAATGCAATATCAGAACGTGGATAGATATAAATATAAAAAAACACAACAAAATGGGTCAGTCACTTCTATAATATCATTGTTGATAATATAGAAGTGACTGACCCATTTTGTAATTTTGTAGTAATTAAAAGAAAAGAAATGGAGAGGCACTCACCTCGCATGGAAATCATTATAATGTAGAATATTCAAATCATATTCCGATGCAGTTTGAGCACTAATTAGTATAAAATACGAAAATAACAATAATGATCTAAGCATTGTAGCTAAAAGACCAGTAGGTCGCAATACAAAACATACAATATAATGTCTAAATTATTGTGACTAATCTACATGTATAATATTTGAAATGATAAGATAGTGGCAAGATAAGATGATAAAGTACATTTTAATATGCATATGGAATCGTATTAAGATAATGAAAATTAGTGTTATTGAAAATAGTGTCAATTGAGATGTAATATTCGATGGAATTGCAAGATTGATTGCATGATTTTGCGATGCAAAGTGTGAAATTATTAATAAAGCCCGTGTAAAAATGTAATCCTACTAATATTAATATTATGAAAGTGTGTATGTTAGGATGTTTGGATGTTTGTTACCCAATTACGCAAAAACCGCTAAACGGATGTAGATATTCGGCACACATATAGTTTATAACCTGGATTAATAATAAGAATACTTTTTATCCCGGAAGTACGTTGCCCTGAGATAATTTCTGACATACACATGGCGAAGCCGCTGGCAAAAGCTAGTATAAAATAACAAATTAAACAAAAGTATGTGGAAATGAGAGGGGGTCGAGGTCTTTGCTGGTGCTCTGGTGCGCAGATTGCGGGGTAGTGCCAACACCGTCCTGGCGATGATTGCCAACAGACTGGATTGCCCTTATATCCAGCAATGCTGCAGCAGACATATTCTTACTTTGTGAGTGTTTGTTTCTGTCTGTGTTTGTTATTGTGTCTGTATTCTTAGCGTATCTGTTTATATATTTGAGTCTTGTTGCTTGAAATAAACATTTTTTTTTTTTTTACAGTGGGTCAATACTGATTACACAGATAGGGAGATAGAACATAAATTATAAAAGTGTTGCAAGCTGTGAATCTGCTACATGTTTCTCACGCAGCGAACACATTGCACACACTCGACTAGTGTTGTGTAACGTTTGAAATAATAACAAAAGTTCTAACAATATTATGACCTAATTTTATTTAATATACTTTTTTTACTAGAACGATGAAATGATGTAATGAATTATTGATATAATTTCATTTTACCTAATTTTATATGGTATAAAGAACATTTTCTATAATGCACATTTGACTTAATATTCAATTAGTATATTATCCAGTTACTATAATGTTCAAAATCTATGAGTAACGTTTAATATAATTTAGAAACGTCTACTTTGTTTTGTACATCCACCCCCCAACATGCAGCGGGCATACATAATACTCACACTCATAGCGTGTGAGTATTATGTATTTGTCTCCAATCAGCCGTTTGTCGTAAAAATTATGTCGAAGGGATCGGTACAAAATGCAATGTTACTGTTCTAGGAGAATTTAGGATGCAAGAGCGAGAGAAGCGAGCTCGGGATTTGGGGCACCCCGACTCGTGTTTTTTTTAAACCACCTAAAAGTAGGAGCCTCGCAAAGCGGGGCACCGTCGGCTACGCCTTATTATTATTGCCATTCAGAAATAAGAGGCCTCGCCTAGTAGATAACGGTACGCCACGAATATAAATTGTTGCTTATTTAGTTATATTTTGAGTTGAGTATTTTGCTGTGCAATCAGTAATTTTGATTCGAATTTGGATTCTTTTTGGTTACAAAAGTCATTTTATTGATTTACGCTTAAATAGTACCTATTTAGAAACGTCTACTTTGTTTTGTATATTTTTGCAAAAACTGATTAGATTTGGGTTAGGTTAGGTTAGAACAGTGACCATTAAAGCGCGAAGGTGAGCGAGCCTAGCGAGCGTGCCGCGGCAGCGACCGCCGAGCGCCAAATCCCCTTTATTGTTGGTGAATCATTTGAGTTAGATGAGGTTATAACAGTATGATGTTACCTGATAGTTACTTATTCATTACAGGTTTTGGCTGAAAAAGAGTAAATATGAAAATTAGGTCAGCTGAACGTTATATAAAAAGAGCATTATACAAATTGAAAATTATCTGAAATGAACGTTATACTAAATGTCATTAGAGCAAAAGAAGGTTAATGAAATATAACATTAGATCACATGCAATTAGGTTATTTGTTTTTATAGCATATGAAAATTATACCACGTGAACGTTATTTCAGGTGATATTATACTATCTGTTATTATGCCATACATTACACCCCTCGACTAGCGTGCTGATCAATCGCTTCGCATGAAACAGACAATCAAATCTCCGCACTATGATTCAAAAGGCCGATATAGCAAGACAAAAAGTGTTACTGAAATTCTAAAATAATACTAGCAAAAGCGATAAAGGATACTCCCGAGGTCACTATTCCGGTGATAATTTTGTGCAAATACCCTCCAATAAATTAATAATTAATTTTAAAGTGTTATTACGAGTGGCCTAATGAAATCATTCACTTTTCTGCACTTGATGTGTCGATATTTCAAAGTGGCTATAAAATTAAACTCAAACTCAAACTCAAAGCATTTATTTCAAATAAACCAATTACAGGCACTTTTGAATTGTCAAGGGGTCGGTCAGTCAGAAAGATGAAGCTAGTTACCCATTCCAAAGCGTAGTAGGTACCTATGGAGAAGAACGGGCAAGAAACTCCATGGACACTCTTTTAAATCAAAAAATGGTTACAAAATATTGATTACATCGTTCATGTTGAAATTATGCATGTGAGAACGATGCAGAACGTTAAAAGCGTCCGTAATAAAAAGACAAAAGCAATTCAAATATTAAATTAAATTAAAATAAGCCGTGGCAGCCAAGAAATGACCAGTCCCCACTGACGGCGCCCGTTCACGAACATGACGCATAGATCAGCACCATTCAGCTCAACCATTTTGAAGGGAACTTAATGATCCAACACACACGCCACCACCAGCGAGACATTAGAGTGAGCATGACAAACTCTCAGCCGCCAGGGCACATTCAAGTCAATGAAAGAAAAACCTATTAAATGGTAGCTTTATAGTAGGTGCATAGTACTCACACCTGTGCTATGCAATTATACAATACTAAAACATTGAATTTATACAATGCAAAGATAAGTTTTTAAAATCTTCAGCAGCTCCAACAGTAGTTTCAAATGCTAATCAATTATTTTATGCGCCCTTGTGGAGCAGGACCAGCGTTGAGCCAAGCATTTTTATCAGCGATGTAATCCCCCAACTTATAATATGCCTGGCTGCATAGTGTGCGTTTTATACAAGATTTGAATTTAGTTTCATTCAGTTGAAGAATATGGGGAGGTATTTTATTGAAACATTTTAAACAGTACCCCATGAAAGATGAGTCTACTTTAGCCAGCCTGAAACCTGGTTGAACTAATTGATCCCTATTTCTAGTGATATAATTGTGTCTTTCACCTCTTTTACTAAAAAGATGTAGATTTTTCCTTACGTACATGATGTTTTCATAGATATATTGACAAGGTACCGTCATGATGTTAATATCTTTAAACCGTTCCCTTAGAGAGTCGCGCCTGCGGAGGCCATATATGGCTCGGATGGCTCTTTTCTGCAGAATAAAAATAGACTCGACGTCTGCAGCCCGTCCCCATAGTAAAATACCGTACGACATAATACTATGGAAGTAACTAAAATAGACTAGCCTCGCGGTACCTACATCAGTAAATTGACGGATTTTTCTCACAGCATATGTTGCTGAACTTAGCCGTCCTGCAAGGGATGTTAAATGAGGACCCCATTGAAGCCTTGAGTCAAGCGTGATGCCCAGGAAAACAGTTTTATCGACGAATTCTAGTTTCTCTTGATTTAATACTATCTCACAATTTGTACTTTTGACATTTGGTAAGGAAAATCTAATACACTTAGTTTTATTCCCATTTAATACTAAATTATTAGCAGTGAACCAATTTTGGATCTGCAGTAGGGCGTTATTTACGTCGTCAAGATTTGATGCACGTCTATTAATTTAAAAAATTAAAGAAGTATCGTCAGCAAATAACACCATTTGTGGTAGGGTTTTTAACAAATGGGGTAGATCATTAATATATACTAAAAAGAGGAAAGGACCCAATATCGAGCCTTGTGGTACACCCATTTTTACTTTTAAACCGAGTGAATTGACACCATTTATTTGAACTTGCTGTTGTCTATCATTTAAATAAGATTCTACTAAACTGAGAGCAAGTTTTCCAAGTCCGTAATGCTCAAGTTTCAAGATTAGGGTTTCGTGGTCGACGCAATCAAATGCCTTGGAGAGGTCACAAAAGATTCCTACAGCGTCTTGGGCTTCTTCCCACGCCGTAAATATGTGTTTTAATAAGGTGACACCGGCGTCAGTCGTACAACGTCCCTTGGTGAAACCATACTGTTGATCATGTAAGATTTTATTGGTGTTAAAATGATTGAGCATTTGATTCAGCATTACCTTTTCAAACACCTTGCTGAAAACCGGCAACACGGATACGGGTCTATAATTATTGGTGTCTTTACTATCCCCTGATTTGAAAAGTGGTATTACCTTACTGTATTTCATTAGATCCGGGAAGACTCCTTGATCCACACACAAATTAAATATTAAGGCCAAGTACGGCGCTATAGTCTCAATAATGGAGGAACACACTTTGATAGACATTCCCCATATATCTTCGGTTAGTTTAATCTTGATTTGCTTGAAAGCTTTTAATACTATTATGGGGTTTATATGCTTGAATTTAAATTCAGTCATTGGTACATGTACTTTCTTGTCCCATGGCTGCAACTTTTTATGTGGTAGTCTCATTTATATAGTATTGCTCAAAGTAAATTAGAAAGTGCGGACTGGTGCGGAACCTTGCCAATATTTTAAATTAAGCTGAAGCTTTGTTAGAAAAAAACTTTTTTACCAAAAATCAACCGACTTCCAAAAAAACCACTAAAAGACGTGAAAAATAACTTTAATTTCGGAAGTCGGTGGCCAAACACGAAAATACAAAAACCAAAGGCACTGACTTCCGAAATTAAAGTTATTTTTCACGTCTTTTAGTGCTTTTTTTGGAAGTCGGTTGTTTTTTTGTAAAAAAGATTTTATTTTTCACTTTTTAGTTGCGGTACCTACCTCACACAAATTCGTATACCACTACTTGGTGTGTAAATAACAGTGACAGGAAATTATTAACACATCATCCACATAAACTAAGTGGAAAAAATCTGCTGGTCAGACCTTGATCAAATTTAAATGGGACTACATGTGAAGCACCACCTATCAAATAAAAAAAGAATCATCCAAATCGGTTCACCCAGAAAAAAGTTCTGAGCTAACACACATAAAAAAAAAACATACAGACGAATTGAGAACCTCCTCCTTTTTGTGAAGTCGGTTAAAAAAATATGCCAGGAAGATAGTTTTGGGGAATATCAGTTTGCCAAGTTTTGATGGTTCCGACGATAAAGATGAGTAGTTATAAGTTTTATATACAGGCTCTGTATTTCTTCTTAGAAATGACGTATTTTAAGCTGGCGTCTTTTCACGTAGTAAATCTTCTTAAGGAAAGGTCAACCTATACTGGCTTTGTATTTTACTGTTAAATGTAGCAAACATAAATTTAATTATTATTATTATTATTGCTATATTTTGAAAAATCATCTATAGATGCAAACTTTAGAACTAATTAATAGTGTCAAATAATATTGTCTAGCTATGTCGGCCTTTTGAACCATAATGCGCCGGTCTGATAATACATACACGCGGCCGAACGCGTTGCGCACACAAGACGATCACGCGGGTTGACCAAAAGCTTAGCTGGAAACACGCTAACAACTGGCTAGCGTCATAAACCTCAAAATAAAAAACTGTTCTGACCGTTTAATGTTATATTTATTTTTTGTTAATGTTATATTTTTAATTTTAAATACTTAACAACTAAAAAATACTACAAATTTTTCTACGCTTGGCAAGCATTTCTTATCGTTATGCGGCCATCAGTGTCAGCGAATACGGGTGACTTGTGACGTATGTAGTTCATTAGGATTTCGTAGTCCACTCCGAGTACTTCTACGTTCTTACGGTTTTCACTTATCATCTGAAATATTTTGAAGGTCATTTATTCAGTAAACAATAGAGTCTCTATAATAAATGCTAAGACTCGTAGCAGTAAAGGTCACAAAACGTCCTAGTAGGACTGTGAAGAGTTATTGTGGGGTTATAAAATACTCTATACTGTATCTCGTGTCATTTCGTTCTCATAGTTTATGACCGCAGCTCCCACAACGTTGGTATTTGTTTAACTTGTTTCTGACACTATCACCTATTTAAAATTATCTGTTCCATGTTTCGAACACTATTTAAACATAAAATAATTATATGTTATATAAAAAAATGGCTGAATCACTCACAGTAAAACCGTCACCACCATTGCCAATGAAGCTCTGCGCCACAACCTTGTAGTTTTTGTCGAGTTTGAGCGGCTCGTACCTAGGGACGTCACACTCGATGCATCTGATGGTGACGTTGAGAACCCTCGAGTTTACTGGCCGCGAGCCATCGAACGTTGCGCGCAAACCTGAAATTTTAACAAACCCGATTAGAATATTGTTTTGATAGATCTATGCAAATTACTTGTGGGTTTCATGAGCCCAGAGTGTTCCTTTCTAAGGTCTTAATGTCCTCAATAAAATGGTCCCTTAAAAAATCCAGCAAAGTTCAAGAAATATCTACCTGCTACTTGCAACATCCTTGCACCCGGCCAAGGATCGTTGGCCACAGAAAACTCCAACATTTCCAAAATATGTTCGCCTTTCAGGTCAAAAACTTCAACTTGGTTCTCAAAAGGGTTTGACACCATCACTGACTCGTAAGTCATTACTGAAATAGGAATATTATTGTAGAGTTCATTGAACGAGTATTTAGTTTTAATTTATCTTCTTTTACAGCTACCTTACCTCCTTTATGGATATCTTGTCGTATGACCCCTCGATTGACGGCACAGAAGTGTGCATAGTTCCAGGTGTTGGGACCAGCTTTGGGTAGGGCCTAAAACAGTCAAAATACATTATTTAATACCTCGCAACACTCACAAAGACTTATTAGGAGATTCTCCGCTGAACAAAATCGTAGTGAAACATTTTTTTTATGAATCCATATTGTAGCGGCACTTTGAGGATAGATCTATAATAACATAAAATACTGAACCTTACGTCGGACAAATGAAAAAAATACTCACTGCATTTATAAAAGCTTCACAAATAAAATTGCCAAAATTGCACTCGGAGCATGTGCAGTTAGATGACAGTTCCACTAAAGATGTACCAATTTTTTCGTTAGCTCGCTCTTGAATTTCAGGCAGATATTTGGCAATCTTTTCTAAAACATCAGTTGCTGGAAGAAGTAAAAATATACATTGCTGTAGCCCAGAAGCTCTTGCAGAAATTATAGAAAGAGAGCTTAAACCTCATTAAAAAAAAATTTGCTCAATTTTTTCTTTACACAGATGTTCTAATCCGTTGACGTCTTAGGAATATGGGTATAGGATATTGTTATTAAGTAGTGATAATAATATTAAAGAGGTGTCAATATTTTTAGAAGTATGGAATACAAAAAGAAACAAACGACTTCAAAAAAAAAAAACTACAAAGTGAAAAATAACTTTAATTTCCGAAGTCAGTGTCTTTGGATCTGTATTTAAGTTTTTTGCCACAGACTTCCGAAATTAAAGTTATTTTTCACGTTGTAGTGTTTCTTTCTAAGTCAGTTTTTTTTTTTGTCAAAAGTTTTTTATTTTTCACTTTTTAGTGAGTCAGTTATTAATTTAGCCTAATGTCAACTACTCATCACCTTTTCCAAAATATTCCTTTTCCCGATACAGTAACGTTAATTGTTGAGGAGTTCTCCTGGTATGAACCAAAATAACTAGAGTTGATGGTGGCTTCACCATCAGCTGTAGTTCTTTTGGTCCATCCATTTCACCGTATGCATCGTGACAAGCATAAATTGCTTTGCAACCATATTAATGTAATCGAATCGCAACCCGTGAAATATTTATTATTCAGTAGTTCCGGTGGCAAGCTCTGGTCTTTATTATCAGTTCCACTTAACCGAATGGTGCTTTCCAAGAGCAAAGGTACGACTACTATATTTTTTACTTTATAAAACTGATTACTATAAAAAATACGCAAATCACTATAGTTGTGCTTATAAAATTTGAGGATTTTCCTCGATTTCCATGGGATCCCCTCGTCAGATTTTGACTTGGTGACAATAGGGCCACCTCAAGACCCCTTCAAACAAAAAACAATAATTTTCAAAATCGGTCCACAATAGACGGCAAAATCGGTAAACATACATTAAAAAAAAACATACATACAGCCGAACATAAATAACTTCTTCCTTTTTGGAAGTCGGTGAAAATGCATATTGCGCCGACCTAAAATAAATTGGTATAAGAGCAGGAGAATTATGAATATTTCTAGAACTGTTTTTAAGCAGAATCTGACATACCTTGTTCAATTTCGTTTCCAATGTAATGAGGGTTTCCAGTCCATCTCAAAAGTTTGCCGGCATCGTTAAACGTGAGCTTGATTTCGCCCAAATACTGTGTATGGGCTGCTGCTTGTACTATGAGAACCTGCAATAGTCGAAAAACTTAATATTTAATGTTGTCTTAAAAATTGTATTCCACATCCTTTTGATCTAAGTTAAAATAATGTTACTTTTCTTGTCGCTTGTTCCACTACTACCGGGTAAGGACCGTATGGAGTAAATCCACTGTCTTCAGGGACATCCCCGTTGAACAGTAACGTGTGACTATGACCACCAACTATGATGTCAACGTGAGGGCCAGCATGAAGGGCGATCTCTCTGTTGAAGAAAGTAGGTTTTAATTTAGCCGAATACTTAGAAATATTATTAGGAACTGAGCACAGTATAACGGAGCAACTTCAAGATTTTCAAATTATCCTCCTCTTGTCGTTTTGCCAAGTTATTCGGGGTAGGTACAGCACTTCAATAAATTAAATATTAGAAGAAGAATAAATAGTGGTAATAAAATAAAAATACAATTACCAGATTATATATAAATAATATAAACACAAATAGGTAAGCGCTCTTCCTCCTCCCTCCTACTATGCTGCGCCCGACAGGGTCTATAATTGTTTCATTAATTTTAAGCCTACCAACTGTTTTACCAAACATAAATGGAATGCAATGATGAATTGAGAATGGAGATATTAGCACTATTATCGTACTAGCTTTTGCCCGTAGCTCCGCCGGCGTGGATATCGGAAATATCCTACGGGAACGTACTGCCATGGTTAAAAGTTAATTTAAATTTTATATAAATCCGTTCAGCCGTTTTTGCGCCAATCCGGAACATACCTACATCCAGACAAACAGGCAAACGAAAAAAAATCTTAAAACTATATTTTCGACATCAGACTCGTTCGATCGACCTCGTAGAAATTACTGTTTTTTTCAAAAATAATCAGTATACAGTTTTGACTCCGAAACTATTTTATTATTTGCTGAAATAGATTTCAAACAATCCCTCCATCTTGCTATTGGTCTGTCTCTTTTCTTATAAGCCATCCATTTAAACATAACACATAATTTTTTATCTAAATATTGAAGGATTTACTTATCGATGTCTACTCCACAGTGTGACAAAACTACGATGATATTCACACCTTGTGCGTTTAGTTTCTCAGCTTCTTCTCTTACGGCTTGAACTTCATCTGTGAACCTAAGATTACCCGTAGACGCCATAATCTGAAAAGTTACGATATTTTGATACAAACAACGTGATACGAGGTCTGCGCGTACAATATAACAACACGTTCCGGGTATTGATAGGGCTGCCGCGTTTTTGTAGTGCGTCTGACATGTTTGGAAGGCGTACGTGGGGCCGAGGCCAACTCGCAGAAGCCCTTTTAGAATTTTTAAAATAGAATGAGGCACCTACCGACGATTTTCCTTGTATGCACTGTGCAAGTGCACCTAAGGACAACGGCCGGGTTGGAGTCGGACTATTGCAGGATATGGAAACAAAGAATATTGATTTGGATAGCTGAAGTGGACTGGTTATCTAGGACAATGGAAAGACTATGGCCCCTGCCTGACCAATGTTATATATAAAATACAAAGATAAAATGGCAGGGGGTGACTTGCACACTCAATAATGGGCCCCCGATAACGGTCGCTAGCACAGTGTCGTAGCGACAAGGGGGCAACATGTCCTGAGGTGCTTATGAGGAGTGGGAGGTATCCCACGGCTATCAGAACAATCCCGGAAGTACGGTCAAGATCCCTACCAGCATCTTACTGGAATACTTCTTTCCTCCGAGCACGTTTGTTCTTGCAAATCTCCACTCAAGTCGGCCAATAAAGGCAAGAAAGAGGTGGTAGCTCTGTTCCTCATCATTGTTCACTCCAGCCGGCCAATAAAGGCAAACCAGAGGTGAGGACGAAGACTTCTCCCGGTAGAAGTACGTGGGGTCGCTACTGTTGGAGCGCCTGCGCAATTGTTTCTGCAATAGTTACTACATCCGTGCTAAACCATCACCTTTTGTTAGGTGTAATTAAAAGCTTGTCATTGTTCTTATTAAAAAATCAGAGTTCATACACATAACTTGTGCCCGCTGCATTTTTATTCTAAACCCCGCTAGTTTTCCGTTCATATTGGTCCATCGAACCGGATTAAATAAAATAGCGTGGATCTGCTACTTCTTATACATATATTTGGAAGAACAAGAAATAAACAGTGGATTTACCGAAAAAACCAAACCTCGTCCCTAGCTTTGAGGTTATTAACCGGCAGTGTGGTATGTGGATATTAAACGGTGTTAAGTTCAATTATTTTATAATATCGTCACCCAACACTCAATCAGGTAGTATATAACGCCAATTAAGGAGTTATAAGGTTAGTCCTATTTATTACCGATTTTTATGTGTACCTAATTAGATTTCGAAAATGTACCAGACCATTTGCATTGTGATACATGGCAGTCAGTAGCAACAATATTTTATTGTTAAGCTAGCAGCAATTAAGTTAAAAAACATACTTATTAAAGTAAACTAATGTTGACTTATTATATTAAATTACTTCAATTAATCGTCTTTGCCAAAGGTCATTTCAAGGATTCATATGCATAGGTACGTATTTCTATTAAGTAACGACATAATTTTAAGAGTGTTAGATATTGATAATTGTTTCTGTTATTGCAGTTAATTACCGTGTTATTATGTTATTGTGTTGACCTTCATTAAAGTTTGTAAGTCATTTGAGTTTGTATTAGAAAACAAGTTGTTAAATTTTAGATAGGTGCATAGTTATTGTCAGTGGTCATTGAATCATTCAATTCAGCATAGTTATCTGTACATCAGTAAAGATTAATACAGAGTACTTAGATACTTAGTTATTATTGTTTGTTTTATATATTGTATAAATTCCAGATTTACACCCGCTCCCAGAAATGGCCGAGGAAAAGGAGTTAATAAAGAATCGAGGTAGCTTCAAAGGCCGATTAACCGTCTTTGCCAATTATTTAGACGCACTGGATGTAAAAACATTGTCTAGCTCCGATATAACGGAACTACAGTTGCGCATATGCAAGATGAAATTGTTATACCAATAATATGATGAGGTACAGTTGCGTATGGAATGTATTGTGGATGATATCAAGGCACAGTTTACTGAGCGTTCCGATTTTGAGTCCCTGTATTTTAAAGTACTCGCAAAAGCTCAAGAATTTTTAAACAGTAATAATAATAAAGATAATGAATCTGTTTGTAGCAATAAAAGTAATTGTGGTAGTAGTTATAAGCCAGTTAAGTTACCCACAATTCAATTACCAAAGTTTTGTGGATCTTACAATAACTGGTTGGAATTTCATGACACCTTTACGAGTCTCATTCATTGCAATGCTGCTATAGACGAAATCAACAAATTCCACTACCTACGAACGTCTCTGGAGGGTGCCGCTGCCGTGGTGATTCAGTCGATCGAGTTTTCTGCTAATAATTACTCTGTGGCATGGAACGTACTATGCGAAAGATTTGATAACAAGAGATTACTAATCCACAATCATGTTTCAGCCATTTTTAACTTGGAGACCATTACAAAGGAATCCTCTGTCACTTTAAAGAATCTAGTTGACCAAATAAACAAACACTTACGAGCATTAGACACATTAGGGGAGCCCGTTAAGTATTGGGATACTCTTTTAATTTACATTTTCACTCGCAAGTTAGCCAGCAGAACGTTCCGTGAGTGGGAGGAGTGCAAAGGTCACGTAGACAAAGACAGCAAGATTACCTTCGATGCATTCCTTAAATTCATACGTGAGCGCGCCGAGCTAATTGAAACTTTAGAGTTGTCTCGTAATAATCAGCCAAAATCTATTAATAAATCAGGGGCTAAGCTGAAGTCTATGGTTACCGTTCAAAGTGGTGGTAATTCTTATTTAGAGTCAGGTACAAAAGTCTGTCCCAAATGCAAAGGTGACCATAATTTAGGTGAGTGTGCGCAGTTTCTCGCACTAAGTAACGGAGCACGTATTAAATTGCTGCCAAGTTTTAAGGTTTGTTATAACTGCTTTCGTTCGGGTCATTTCGCGAACCATTGTAAAAGGCCAGGTTGCAAGGTTTGTAAACGCAGACATAATACTGTAATTCATGTCGCTGATTTTAAATCTATTGCACATATTAATAATAATGTAAATAATAACTCGTCTGATAACTTGTCGCCACAGTCGGCTTCGGCGGCTTCGGTGACTGAGACAAATAATGTTGCGTTGTCGGCTAACGTCCAATCTGGACACAGTAGTGTGAGTCATGATGTGTTATTGTCAACCGCTTTAATTAAATTACATGATCGTAATGGTCGGGAACATGTTGTTCGTGCAGTTCTTGACAGCGGTAGTACATCGTGCTTCGTGACAGAAAGACTATGTCGACAGTTAAATTTAGAGACTAAGCAGGTAGATAGATCCATATTTGGGATTAATAACGTGACTTCTCACGTAGGTAAAACGTGTCGCATTAACGTGACGTCATTACACAATAGTTTTAGTACTGACTTTTGTGTTTCGTTTTACCATCAATAACTAGTGATGTCCCATGCCGTGAGGTAAATGTATCTTCACTGAACCTTCCCTCTGATACCTGTTTAGCAGACCCTACTTTTTACAAGCCAGCTGATGTCGATATTTTAATGGGTGCTGATATCTTCTGGGATTTGTTAGGTTCACAAAGAATAAAGTTAGGCACTGATAAGCCAATTTTATATGAGACCAGGTTAGGCTGGATTATCTCCGGTCCGATTAGTCGTAATTACGTTGCATTGGTATCTAGTAACATTAGGTGCAATTTTGCTAAAATCAATCACTGTTCTGCCGACAATGATTTTGATAAAATTCGAAATGATTTATAACTCACTTCTTGCAGCTTGAGGAGGTAAATAAGACATCTTCTCATTATTCGCCCGAAGAAAAATTGTGTGAGGAGCATTTTATAAAAAATACGACCCGATTGGCCGACGGTCGCTTCTGTGTTCGTATTCCCCTTAAACAAAATCCTTCTATTTTGGGAGATTCTATCAATAAAGCTGGTCATTGTTTAAGGTCTTTAGAACGTAGATTAACATCTAAATCTGATTTTAGTAAAATGTATTACGATTTCATGTCTGAGTATGAGTTACTAGGCCATATGACTGAATGCAAACATTTCGATTTAAACTCGTCTGGTTATTTTATCCCGCATCACGGCGTATTACGTGAGAGTAGCACCACTACGAAACTTCGAGTGGTGTTCAATGCAAGTTGTCCATCTTCATCTGGCGTTTCGTTCAACGATTTACAGATGGTCGGCCCTACCGTTCAGGACGATCTGTTGTCGATTCTTCTCCGTTTCAGACAACACAGGTATGTTTTGTCAGCGGACGTCGAGAAGATGTATAGACAAATAGTCGTCCATCCGTCTGACAGATATCTACAACAAATATTGTGGCGTGGTAAGGTGTCCGACCCCATTAAGTTTTATAAAATGAACACCGTTACTTACGGCACGGCTAGTGCGGCATTTTTGACTTTTCGGTGCCTTAATCAATTGGGACTTGATTGTAAAAATCCGAAGGTTGCTGACATCATTAAACACGATTTTTATGCTGATGACTTACTAAGTGGCGTTGATGATTTGGATGAAGTCAAACTCATTCGTCAGGAGGTCACTGATGTGCTTGAATCGGCTTGCATGTCATTGCGTAAGTGGAAGTCGAACGAACCTCAATTATTACCTGAAGTGGCTAAGTCTTTGCTTGATTTAAATATAGGTTCTAGTGAACCCGACAAGCTGCTCGGACTAGGTTGGTATGCAAGTTCAGATGAAGTCGTCTTTCCAATAGGCTCAACTATATCGTGTAATAGTAACACTAAACGTGATTTACTTTCTGTTATTGCAAGGATATTCGATCATTTGGGGCTATTGTCTCCATTTGTAATCACTTTGAAAATGTTACTACAGAGAATGTGGTTAGATAAATTGTCATGGGATGAGCCATTGCCTACTGAAATTCATTTAAAATGGCAGACTATTATTAAAGCTCTGTCTCTATTAAATGAAATTCGTATTCCTCGAATTGTTGTGTGTCACTCATACCGGGAGTTGGAACTCCATATATTCACGGACGCATCTGAGCGCGCATATGGTGCGTGCGTTTATGTACGCAGTATTAATGATGAAGGTGAATGCATTGTTCGGTTACTTATGTCCAAAAGTCGAGTAGAAAGAAATTAAATCTACTACAATTCCCAGGTTGGAGTTATGTGGTGCGGTTGTGGGAGCTCGTCTGTATGAAAAGGTGTTGAACTCCCTTCGGCTTAAATTCTCTCGCGTCTTTTATTGGACTGATTCGACCATCGTGCTGGGATGGCTACAAATACTACTTTCAAGGCTTCAGCCATTTGTACGCAATCGCGTCGCTGAAATCTTAGATCAGGCAGGTCACTGTACCTGGAGGCACGTCCCGACCGCTAAGAACCCAGCAGACCTGATATCACGTGGGGTGGATATTAGTCATCTGCAGGGTTTGGACATGTGGTGGTCTGTTCCTGACTTTCTCCAACAAGACTCACACAGTTGGCCTTCGCAATTTAAATATTTAGAATTAGGCTCACTCCCTAAAACTCGACCTGATGTATCATTAAGTGTTGTTCTTGACACTAACGATAAGGCATTAGTTATAGATTTTAAACGTTTTTCCAAGTATTTAAGACTTTTACGCTCCATGGCTTATGTGTTGCGATTCATCAAATTATGTAAACGGCAATCGCCCGCTAGTAAATATTTATCTGATGAAGAATTAAGAAACGCGTTAAATATATTAATTTACTAAAGTCAACAAGAATCATTTCCTGAACATAAATTACTTTTAAATAAACAAAGTTTACCAAAAAAGAGCGTCCTATTAAAATTTAATGTGTATTTAGATTTAGATGAAAGCAATCTAATGCGTGTTGGAGGACGTCTCGATAATTCCGATTTTACTTATAAAAAACGGCACCCTATAATTTTACAGTCCACTCATAATTTCACTAAATGATTATTTGATTTTGAACACAAAAAACTAATGCACGCAGGCCCTCAGCTATTGTTAGCATCGATTAGAGAAACCTATTGGCCTATAGGAGGTCGAAATTTATCTAAAGCCTGCTATAATAGATGCGTTCTGTGCCGACGTATGCAGGGTAAGGTGGTTACTCCATTGATGGGCAACCTGCCGCGACAGCGCCTTCTTCCAGGAGGGTATCCGTTCGAAAGCACTGGCGTTGATTATGCAGGTCCTATTATGAGTGCTAGTCGTCAAGGTCGTGGATGTAGACTCGTCAAGGTGTATATTGCAATTTTCATATGTTTCACCACAAAGGCTGTGCATTTGGAGCTGGTGGGTGACTTGACTAGTCATAGTTATTTATTAGCGTTATATAGGTTTATTTCGCGAAAGGGTAAACCCGTCCACATATATTCCGATAACGGTACTTCATTTGTTGGTGCGTATAACGAGCTATCAAAGTTCTTAAAAACAAATTCCGAGTCTTTGAGCGGAAGTATTGCTAATGATGGAATTAACTTCCACTTCATTCCCGCGTATACTCCACATTTTGGCGGTCTCTGGGAGGCGGGTGTCAAATCGGCAAAATATCACTTACAGCGAGTGTTGGGACATTGTAAGTTAACTTTCGAGGAGCTTAACACCACATTAGCCCAAATTGAGGCAATATTAAATTCACGCCCACTAACGCCGTTGTCTTCGGATCCTGCCGATTGTAATCCACTGACGCCAGGTCACTTTCTCGTCGGCCGGCCACTCACTTCGTTGCCGCAGAAAAGTTACGCGGATCAATCTACAACCCATCTCAGTCGTTACCAACGAATTGAGCAGCTCCGCCAGCATTTTTGGACTAGATGGAGTAAGGAGTATGTTGCGGAGTTGCAGCAGCGAACGAAGTGGCGCTCATGTCAGGATGGCTGGAAGAAGGATTCCTTGGTGGTTGTTAAAGAGGACAATCTCCCACCCTTGAAGTGGAGATTAGGAAGAATGATTGCCATACACCCAGGTTCTGACGGAATAGCCCGTGTAGCGGATATTCGGACCTCAAATGGAGTCATCAGGAGGGCCTTCAACAGAATATGCCCACTACCCGTAATTTCAGAATCAAAGTCTGGTTGAAAGCACTACTTTCAACGCCCGGGGGCATGTTGGAGCGCCTGCGCAATTGTTTCTGCAATAGTTACTACATCCGTGCTAAACCATCACCTTTTGTTAGGTGTAATTAAAAGCTTGTCATTTTTCTTATTAAAAAATCAGAGTTCATACACATAACTTGTGCCCGCTGCATTTTTATTCTAAACCCCGCTAGTTTTCCGTACAGCTACTATGCCACATGCTGCCCTGCGGGTTTCTGTATCTATCTTGGTCTGGCTCCGCATCCTAGACCTGTTTCAGCAAAGTAAACTCTACCAACATAGACCTAGAGTTTAGGAGTACGCAAGCCCCACCACGACGTCAACGTAGACATACGGCGGTGGGTTATTATTATTATAAAACACTACAAAACCACGAACTCTTGAAGAAACGAAAAATGTTCGGAAATAACTCAAGTTTGTCTTTCTTTAATGCAAAATTTAAAATAGGGTCCAGATATTACGATATTAACATGGCTAATCAAAGAAATATTATTTACACCTGTCAAAACGTAATTTCCTGAATTTGAATTATCGTTACGATCGAATAAGAATGTTATTGTACTCGAGTCTAACAGTGGGACTTAGGACATAAGGGACAAGCATCATTATGGAAATGTATAGCTGATTTCATACTTACATTAGTAATAGCTATTAAAACACCAATTATACCAATTCTTCTACCATTTTTTTCAACGATGATACTCTTGTCGTATAATCCTTGCATCGTCGGTTCTTCGTCATCAATGATGTTGGCTGTAACTACTTTGGACTCTAAATGTTTTAAGTAGGGAACGACTCCCTCAATCCCGTTGTCAAACTCATGGTTTCCTAGCACCTGTAAAGGAAATGATCATCATCAGTTTTGCGTTGGCACTTTCATCATCACTATCCATAGCCCGACTTCACCCAATGCTGGACAAGGCGTCTCCTTGCTTGTGCCAATGACCATGCTTCTTTGGCACTTTGCTCTTTGTAAACACTCGTAATCTATTAATTGTATTTATAACTTATTTGCTTGATTGAGTTTTAGTATCATAATTAGGTACTTAAGACTTTAAATCCTACTTTACTTTGGAATTTTCCTTTGCTAAGGAATAAGACGTTGCTAATAACACGGACGGGTACGTAAACATAAATTGGAACAACAATAGAATACAGAAACTAACGTGAGCATCATGAGGCAGCATGTTCATGAAATCCTGGGTGACATTCCATCGTAGAATATTGTACCAAATAGTGCCTTGAAAGCTGTCGCCTGCATTCAGGAGAAGAGAGTGGGGTTCACTGGCCAAGCGCTGTCGCACCAAGGTAGTTAGACGAGCGAACCCCCCGATACAAGGGCTTTCAGATGGGTCGCAGGCTGATCCCGTTGGACTGGTTTCGACGAATCTGAAAAAAATATTAGGTCAAGTTAATGATTATATTAGATAATAAAGACACAAACATACTACTGGAACTTATATTATATAATACATATGCAGAAATGTGTATTTAGATAAATATCATGTTGTTTTTCTATAAAAGTAACTGTCACCAGTAGGTACACTTTCGAAGTTATATTAAAACTTCAGAAATTCAGAAATAATTAAACTTCAGCTGTCATATACGCGGGTCGCATTTGTCGAGTTCTGCTGTCGAAATTTAGTTTTCTCGTTCCTATTTGTCCAAACACTGAAGAGTGAAGTCTCTCCTAGCAACTATTATCTGAAGAACTCTTGATTTTCCACAAAACTGGAATACATTAATAAAGAAACCATGGTGTAAAAAAATGTGCATACGACATTATTCGTCGAAACAAAGAAAAGTGACACATACCTTGCATGGAAATCATTATAATGCAGTATATTTAACTCATATTCTGAAGCACTTTCAGCACTGAATAACACAAAGTAAGAAAATATCAATAATACTCTGAACATTTTAGTTTAAACTCTTGAATCCCGCGTAATGAGACACAAAGATTATCTATAGTGTCTCGCTCAATATCGCGACCTCGGGACTCGAATAGTTAAGCGGCATCAGTGTGACTCTACGTTCATTAAAGTGGCTAGAATAATAATTTAAATTCATTTACATACATAATATTTCTTTATCAGCATAAAATGATAAGTGTCGAAGATAATAATTAAGTGTTCCGTTCGGAAATATTTGAAATGAGATGCGATTTTAAATCCTCGATAAAATTTCGAAGGCTTATTACGTCACGATAATTCGCGATGTAGCATGAGAGATTAAGTGGGTAGTTAGGGTACGCAAATCAAATAATTAGAGTATAGCTAAAGTTACTTTGTTAGACTTCTAACTTAAGTAAAATGGAGCTACTAAAAAAAACACTATGTACTTATATAATAAAAAAGTACTTTCTAAACCTTTTGACTAATGTATGGTCTGTACCAAAAGTATCTCATGAAAATGTAAACAAATGGATCAGAAAACGTACCTGTGGATGCCAATTTGTAGTGCCACTTAATAATACTAATACTTAATAATAATATACTTACTTAAACTGATTGCTTTGATTTGATTATTTCAATACATAAACCTGAAATTCCAATAAATATGTTTTTCATTTGACAATTGAAGTTATAACCAAAATTTGAGTCGATAATTTTTCAATTACAATTTTTTAATGTTATTTTACTTTATTGTTTTGAGTTGTGACATTAGACAGATGAATTACTAATTCTCTGTAATGAGTGATTGCGTAAGAGTTTAACCTGATCAGAGTTCGTTTACACTTTTATCAGATATTTATGGAATAGGCATTAAGTTAACATTCGCGTTACCGTAAGAACGACAGGTGTGATTTGATTATACGTACATTTGAAGTGTATTTCAGTTAGAAAAACACACTTCCCGATTACATTATCAATAGTAACGTGTTTGTGAAAGAATAACAAAGAGTAGATAATACTTTTAAAGTTTTAACCTATTGACCGCCCCAGTTGGATGTTTACGACAAATATTATTGTGTTCATTTTGCCTACATCGTATAGCGGTATGTACGGGGCGTTCAATGTATTCTCGGTATGAGGGTGATTTACTAATGATGTGGGAAATTTGACTAATTAATTAATTAATGACATTATCTAAAGGTATAAAGGTAAAATTTCATATAGTTGTGATCATTAGTTTGCTAGTTATCCTTAGTCAAAGACAACTGGAATGGCTAACGTGACAATGTTGAAGAAAATCAAGCGCCGCACTGTTGTTAAGTTCCTTACCAAACAAGGAAAAACTCAATTAACTATTCACGAAGAGATGGTAGCTATTTACCAAGATTTTGCTCCTTCGTTGTCTATGGTTCAAAAGTGGTCAAGTGAATTTAAAATGGGCAGAGAGTGTATTGAAGACGACAATCGCTCGGGCGGGCGTCCCGGTGACTGCCTCTATGGAAGAACACGTCAAAAAGTTGAGAAGCTTATACTGGAGGATGTCCAGATGAAGATGAAAATGATTAATGAATGACTTTCAAAAGTCAGTGCAAGATGGGTGCCGCAAATGCTGGTGGCGCCTCAAAAACAAGTGCGAATCGAGTTCTGTAGAGAGTTTTTAGAGCTCTGTGGTGAAGTTCCATCAAGTAATTTCGATCAGATTGTTACTGGGGATGAAACGTGGGTTCATCATAATGACCTAAGCCCCTTTTTTTTGTGGACGTTGTGGAAATCCTCATGGATGTCCTCCGTCCTGGGGCAGACGGAGAGGTCTGTCAGACTTCTACTGACTAAAACCACCCCGTGTTCCCTCGCACACTTGCACTGGGGGCTACGGGGGCACTTAAGCTCTCTTCAACGCAGCCCCCGACTGCTGCCTGCCCGCCTCTGCGGGCCCCGTCCGGTCAAGCGGGGGGATTGAGGTGTTTGACTCCGCGCGACGTCTAAGAGAGGCGCGCGTGGATCATTACGAGCCGTCATCTCGGGTCTTATATGATAGGGGGCAGTGGACGTATGACCTAAGCCGCTAGCCTGACCTAGACCCAAGTGATTATTATTTATTCCCTAATTTGAAAAAAGACCTACGTGGGAAACGATTTGCCAACGATGAAGAGCTCAAGGCGGCAATATAATATGCGCATTTTTCAGAGAAAGACGAAAGTAATTTTTTACAGGGTATTGAAAACTTAATTTCGAGATGTAATAAGTGCATTGAGGTAATGGGGGATTACATTGAAAAAAAAAAATATTATTTAAATTTATGTTTTTTTTAAGCCAATACCGAGAATACATTGAACGCCTCTCGTAGGTTTGATAAAATATGCTGAGGGCAGTCAATGTTCTTTATCTCATGCTTCATGACATCGAGCCCGGCTGACCTAGCGGTAAAAAGGAGACTAGTATTATGCCGAATTTACATTGCGAAACCAGTTGCTCAAACTTTTTTCATTGATACATAGTTTCACGTGTAAATTATTTACATTTTACATTACAATATACATTTAACATATTAGTAATAGACATCTTAATCGTCAAGGAGTAGTTTAACTTAGTCTCTACTGCAATGTTCCAAATTGCACAAGCATTTTTTAATTACTTCTTTTAAGGTTCACTCACACGGGCAACTTCAATTCGCAACTTTGGGCAATATGTTTCATGACTGCACGAAACCATTTAAGAATTTACTGTGATGCCAACATGTAGAACATGAAGCAATTGTTAGATACTTGAGATACCGCCACACCATGTTCATTCCATACCACATTCATTAGCAATACAGAAAATTGCTTCATTTGATCCGGTACAAAACGGACCGGATAACCGGATCAAATGAAACAATTTTTTTTGGTTCTAAACTATAGTGCTACCCCAGCAACTGTTGCCGGTCAAAAATTGCTGAAAAAATTGCCCGTGTGCCCGTTTAAAATCGTTCCTTGTAATTAACCGGTGGTTTTATCCTAAAATAACGCATGAGTTGGTCTATATCAGCAATAAGCCGGGATTAGCCACTCGAACCGGTCCGTATCTTAGCGCGGACCACTTGGCAAACTGCCAGGTCCCGACTTTTGAGGGTCTCTGCATCAGGAGATATGAAGCTTGCACTTTGGGGAGTTCAACTTTGTTGAATAAATGGGAATATAAAGGTTAAGTGCGCTTCGTTTTAAGACCCGATGTTTTTCTTGGCAACAATTCTGTTTTTAGGGTTCCGTATCCAAAGGGTACCAAGGGAACCCTATTACTAAGCTTCTGCTGTCCGTCCGTCCATCCGTCCGTCTGACTGTCAGCGGGCTGTATCTCATGAACCATAATAGGTATAGACAGTTGAAATTTCCACAGAGTGTGTGCCGTTATTGCCGTTACAACAACAAATAATACAAATAAAATAAAGTAAAAAAACAAGAAACGTGTTTTTTCCGCGTTTTTTGCCTTGTGGTACGCAAACCTTTGTGTGCGAATCCGACTCGCACTTCGCCAGTTCTTTTTTAAATCTGTTATTAAAAAGAACCAGGTTTTTAATTATTCATGACAATCTAGCCTATATGATAAATAAGCAATTTTAATCTAACTTACAGTTTTAGGTGATAATTATTTTAAAACGTAGAATAGTACCTATTGCTTTTTGATTTGTACTCTAAACAATGCACACCTAGCTGGAAATATAGTTGAGTTTAGGTTTAATCACTACAGTTATACATAGTTAATTATACTGCACTAGCTTATGAAGCATCGCCCGCGTGGAGGTCGAAAAAAATCCTGTAAATCCTTTTCCATAAAAAATACATAATTGTATACTTACTTACCTATGTGCCAACTTTCATGGTGTTCGGTCAAATGGTGTTGAAGTTCACTCTAGATTCACAAAATGTATTAATAATATTTAAATAAATTAAAGTTACTAATAATATATTTCAATCATGATTCGAAAGACACGTAGCGCCATCTAGCGTCCTAAAGCAATTGTAACCGTCGAAAGTTATAATTCTTTAACTCGGGGACAGTCCTTTTTTCTGGATAAAAGGTACCCCAAGTCCTTTTCTGTACCCCTGACAACGTAAATGCAAAATTTCATGATGATCGGGTCAGTGGTTTAAGCGTGAAAGGTAACAAACAAACAAACTTACTTTCGCATTTATAATATTATTTAGGATTAGGATGTTAAGAGGGAATCATCAGGACGTCGGATTTGTCGGATAAAACACAGAGCTTTCTTTCAGAAACTACTATAAACAAAACCAGTGCAGATTCATTGAAGACTCCGATTTAAATGGCTTTTCGTAGTATAATGACGTAATCACGCTGAACCAGCTACAAAGGGCAGGTGATCGCACAAACTACTTCTATACACCGTTAGCCACCAAAGTAAATAAGGTTGAAAATCCCGTACCCTGAGCAGTCACCGTCAAACATTTTGGCTCGCTCGTTAAACCTCCTGAATAGCTAGCAAGTGTCAATAGTAGTACATTGCAAACGCCGGCTTTTCGGTCACAAAATTTGCGGTTAAACAGAGCCTTAATGAAAGCCGCATAGCTCTTTATTTATGTACTTACTCAGTGAATAGCTGAAGGTGTAGTTGAAAATAAACCTTAAGAACTTACCTACATTACAAATTCTGACGGTTTTAAACACTTAGCTTTGCAAAAAGTGTAAGCTTCATGACTTTCCTTAAATGAAGGTAGTTTTGGTAAAAGTCAATCTGCATGAGCAGGTGATTTATTAGTCTACGTCTTTATAACTTCATCATGATCATTGGCAGCCTTGTTCCACCCACTGCTGAGTGTTAGACTTCGACCCATTTGTGCCATGTTTCCCTGGACAGACCAGGGCGAGTCTCCTCCAGGTATTCACTGGCCTTCGTTCCTTTAAACTTAATCAACGACAATTTAAAGTGGTTTTTCAGAGGTATAATGCCAATTTTTGGAATTATTGTTGATACTAGGTTCTCCCAATTACAATGAACTTTAAATAAACACCATACTTGGCAATTTAATTGATGCTCGTATTATAAAGCAAACTCACCACACCACAGCCGAATAATGAGACTCTATGCTTGAAAATATTTCTCAACTAGCTTTTGCCCACAACTTCGTCTACGATCCAGGATAAAATGTAGCGTACGTCCCTCACTGGTCAAGGTCTTCCCATATGCCAAATTTCATCCAAATCCGTTCAGCAGTTTTAGCGTGAAAGCGTAAAAAACATACAAAAAAACAAATATATTCTCCTTATAATATTTGAAGGCGCAGGAGGGCCATCATCAGAGCTCATGTCACAGGGCGTGGAAATAAGGCGGTGAATAAAATGGGATACCTCCGAAAATCAACCATTATATTGCTTATCTTCAGTAATCACAAAATCATTAAAATTAACCTTCTAGAATTAAAACAATAGTCTCTAGTCTTTAAATCTTCACAAGTCTTATTAAAAATTACTTTGATTGATGCAATGGAAAGCGATTCGTCGCAGACATGGTGCGCTGGCGCCGTTCCGTCAAAAAGTGTGTTTTAAAAGATGGCTGCCTCGCTACCATTGACACGACGCTTCGCTAGAGTGGCTTTGACATCGACCATTAAGCCACTTTTGACGTTGACATTTTGATTTTGACGTCGAAGCGCCGTTATATTAGTTTAGATTTTATTTTATGCGGGTGTTTGCGGGTACGTTGTTACCATCACACATAAATAAATTTAAAACGTAACAAGATTGTTCTCAAAATGTAAAAAGAACGGTTCCTTTTAGGGTTCGATCACACGTACCACAACCAGACCATAGCGACAACACGTGGACGGACGCTAATCTGTATGCAAATAAATAGTTTATTCACACGGATCATATTTGACCGTCAAAATTAACTACGTGGGCGATACCGACCACATCCAGGCCATGTTGCAGCCACAACGCAACCACCAGTGAGACCGCGCACTAGCGGCCGACCACATCACAAACTCAACGATGCGTTCGTTGAGTCAATGTGTGCTTCCTGTACGAAAGCTGGAGTCGATCTGTCTGTCTGCAAACACTAGCCACAACGTTACCACATTGCAACTACTAGCGCGAACGCAACCAGATTGAAATTTTGTAGTTACCACAACGCAACTGCAAAAAGCGACACCATTCACACGTAACCACTGCTTGTCCACATTTGGTCCCTGTGATGTGGTGTGTTTGTGGTACGTATAATCGGGCCCATAGAAATGCCTATAAAATACTTAGGAACTCCATAAAACGCAGAACCACATAAATTTACGCTTATCGTTCAATTAATTACCAGAATGTTATTATTACAGCAAACACATTCCCGTTTATTTTCTACTGAATAAGAAACGAGATCCTAAGCACACATGATTAAAATTTAAATGTTTGTACGGAACCTTTCTGGATTACTAGAGGGACACCAGTAAGTTTATGTGAGTAATTTACTTAGTAATCATGGACATGGATGTAACGGAGC
Source organism: Griposia aprilina (assembly GCA_916610205.1). Lineage (NCBI taxonomy): Eukaryota > Metazoa > Arthropoda > Insecta > Lepidoptera > Noctuidae > Griposia > Griposia aprilina. The sequence continues at coordinate 6,823,937 of OU744306.1, forward strand.
GCTTATCTGTTATGTGATGTGATTTAGACAGTATTTTGTCGCGACTGGACTTTCTAGGTGTGGTATGTGGTTCATGTTTAGCTGTAGACATTTTCGGACTAAAAATTAAGGCCGGGATCACGGACTATTTTCGTTTTTGGCCACCGACTTCCGAAATAAAAGTTATTTTTCAAGTCTTTTAGTGTTTTTTTTGGAAGTCGGTTGTTTTTTTGTAAAAAAGTTTTGTTTTTCACTTTTTAGTTGCGGTACCTACCCCACACAAATTCGTATTCCACTACTCGGTATGTAAATAACAGTGACAGGAAATTATTAACATATCATCACTATAAACTAAGTGGAAAAAATATTCAGTAATAAGGATAACTCAAAAACTACTGATCAAACCTTGATCAAATTTAAATGGGACTACATGTGAAGCACCAGCTATCAAATAAAAAAAAGAATCATCCAAATCGGTTTACACAGAAAAAAGTTCTGAGCTAACACACATAAAAAAAAAACATACAATCGAATTGAGAACCTCCTCCTTTTTTTGAAGTCGGTTAAAAAAGGACTGTACGCCCCGCGTATCGAAATGTTTGTACAAACATGCCTCACGCACACATTCACATCATAAGGTGCCATTACGCGGCACTACGGCGTCATTGTAGGTACTGGTAAGTCAAGTAATAAAATAAAATAATGCCTTCTTGTGTTTTGAAATGGTGGAAAAATAATTCTACATCCAAGAAAAAGTGTCAAGGAATAACATATCACAAGTAAGACACTTATTTACACACACACACACATAGATCGCCACGGTACACGGTGCTTCAGTTTCGATATGCGTGGCGCGGAGTCCCTCTTTTTTTCTAGTCCACGGCCGGGATTTACAAATGTTACTTAGCACGTGCTTTGCTTAAGTATTATTCTTGTCATTGTCACACAAATGTCAAACTACATATGCAAGATAGAGATGGGTACAAATTCCCATTTCTACGTTACTACGTATGATACCTTATATGCAACGTTACTTAGCACGTGTAACGTTTATTAATCTTGGCTTAAGTGTATTGGAGAAGAAAACGCCGCTGCTGTTTATCGAAGTAATATTTGTTCATGGTAATAGAGAAAGTATTCAAATGAGACCTACCTACCCAGCAGTGAGTGTTAAAGGGTTTTAAGAAGTCATCTTATTGGCCTGCCCCAATAACTTTTTTCAGTAGAATAGAACTTTAAGGGATTGTAGTATGCTCAATTTTCATTAAAATACCTCATGCCTACAAAAAAGAATCATTAAGTATATTTAAAAAGAGGCTAACATCCTTACTAATGGATACATTTTACTATTCTATACAAGATTTTTTGAATGACAAGAGTTTATAGTGTTATATTAATTTATTATTTTTATTTAAAAAATCATTATATACCTACCTTGTTAATAATATTTTTTTGTAAATGTAAGTAAAATAACCAATTTAATCAATAATTTTTAAATATAGAATTAAGATTGTTGTTTTTGATGTTTAGTTTATGTTGGAAGGCTGCAGTAGCTCCTCATAGCTGTTTGGTTAATTGAGTAGATATAAATATGACAGAGAAGGTATGTCTCTCTCGTTATTATTAGCCATATTTTAACTACTGTGGGCGTATAATTTACGAAAAAATTATCACACTAGCGAATCATACACTGTAGGTACACGACACAACTATACGGAACGCGTGACAGTTCCTAGGGTGGAGGTACTGATCTCCTCGAAGGCAGAATGGTAAGTGTCCACTCGTCCCATCAGCGCTCCTCCATCAGCCAGGCTCTGTCATAGCACGAAATTAGCCGAGTATGCACGTCATCGCGACGGTGCTGCCACCTCCCGGAACTCGTGCTGCGCTTCGTTTAGTATCCATACTAATGACCGTCTCCGACAAATATTTTTTTTACTTTTGTATGCCGTAAGGTAGAGTATGTTGGAACTGCTTTTACAATGTTTACATCTTTTTTTTGTACCCACATTAATTGCAAAATAAATGATTTCTTTCTTTTGAATAATAATTGGTTGAACGTTTTATATCATTATGAAACGTTTATTTGTCAACATTGAAAAACATTGAAGTAAAATATGAGTTTCTTTTTACGATCTATCAGAAAAAATATTCTTTGTCAGTAACATGAAAGGACTACACCCTTTTTTCCAGCAACTATGGGTAGGTAGGTGCCCACAGACTTAAACCTAAGCCCAGTTTTACTGCGTATCAATTAGGGTTGAATACTAACACGTTCATGGGTTCAATTCGACAGGTAACTTAATCTCGTCCGAGATGAAATGTGGGTTGGGTGGGACGAATTGAAAGGTAGGTTGGGTAGAATAATTCATGTTTATTATGTATGAGGGTAGACAGAGCTTTAAATGACAAGGATCGCCTATAAATCTAGATTTTGTAAATGTCGATATAGTTATTAAAATATAATTTTGGTTGTAATCTAAAGTGATATAGGTAGAAATAAAGCTTACTTGATTTACTTCGATTTTGTATTAGAAAATACTTTATTAAAGCTTAGTAGCTATAGCCAACCCATTCGCCAAAAGTCTTATCTAATAACAGAATGATATAGTTAGTTATATTATTATATACACGCGAGAGCAATGAATCCGGGTCACTTAAAGAATCCTAAAAATCTCGGAAACTAAAAATGCTAGGTTAATGCAATAAATTGTATTTAATAGACAATGTAATACTCCTTAAATGAAGGTATTAAAACTTCTTAGTTATTGTAAAGTTATATCATAAAAAAATCAAATTTGAAAAAGGGCCACTTTCGAAGATGGAACTACGAAATTACAGCATTTGGTTTTGCTTTTGTTTGTAATCTGTCATTTATGTGGGTACATAAACCATGTTGATAGTGCTCTATATTCATTATTCAAGCTGAAATTATGTCGCTTACGCCTGAAGAATGCACCAGAATACTTACAATGCTGGAAACCGGCCGGAGTCAGCGCGATACAGCCAGGACTGTCGGTGTGTCGCTGTCAACAGTACAAAGAGTTCTCCGACGTTACGAAGAAACTGGTTCTAACCTACGCAGACCAGGAACGGGCAGAACCAGGTGTACCACAGCACGAGAAGACCGATACTTGGTGAACACCATGCTTCGAAATCGCTTTCTCACAGGAACTGAACTCACAAATCAGTTTCGACGCCTCGGAGGAAGTAACCCAAGTGCATGGACAGTAAGACGTCGGCTTGCTGAATCTAACTTAAAACCCGTTAGACCTGCAAACGGCCCTAAACTGGAGCGTGGGCATCGTATTTCAAGACTAAGATATGCCCAGAGCCACGTAAATTGGAGTATTGAAGATTGGTCAAAAGTTATGTTCTCCGACGAATCAAAATTTATGCTCTACAAGCACGATGGAAGACACAGAGTGTATCGAAGACCAGGGGAAAGATTCAAGCAAGCATGCATCGAAGAAAAAGTAGCCTACGGTGGTGGGTCTGTACTTGTGTGGGCCGGAATTTCTTCTGAAAGTCGCACAGAGCTGGTGATCATAGAAAACGGCTCTTTAACTAGCGTAAGATATGTGGAAGAAATCCTCAATGATCACGTTGGTCCATTTATGGTCAATTTAGGTGAGGATGCTATATTTATGCATGACAATGCCCGACCTCATACAGGTAGGATTGTGAATGACTACCTTCAAGAGATGAACATTACTCGTATGGAGTGGCCAGCGCGCAGCCCGGATATCAACCCGATCGAGCATGCTTGGGACGAGCTAGGCAGATGCGTAAAACAACGAAACCCTCCCCCAATCACGCTTCGAGAGCTCAAAATTGCTCTCACAGAGGAATGGGAGAATATTCCCCAAAATCGTATAAGGAACTTGGTGTACAGCATGCCAAACCGCGTAAATGCAGTAATGGAAGCACGAGGAGGCAATACGAAGTATTAAAATTCAAGAAAATCGTAATAAAGTTCAAAAAATTCATGTTTCCTATTTTTGTTTTAAGGAGAGATCAGCAGTTTTTTTCTTTATGTAATTTTGTGTTAATAAAATGTATGGTGACTCATATTTTTTTTACTTTCATTTAAGGAGTATTACATTGTCTATTAAATACAATTTATTGCATTAACCTATCATTTTTAGTTTCCGAGATTTTTAACATTCTTTAAGTGACCCGGATTCATTGCTCTCGAGTGTACTTCCAAACTCCTAAATCTAGCCACCCTGTACTTTTGTATAGAAGTCTATAACTTTTTAAACGGCCGTGAATTCAAATTTGGAATAATAACGACACTAAAATGATGTCCATTATGTCGGCATCAAAACTAAGTAAACATGTTTTCTTTGACTCATCATTAATTTAATGTTTTATGCCTTTATACCTCACATGGAATTGCACGGTGACTCGATTAAGGAGTCTTGGAGTATATTTTCAAGAAACAAAAAAGTTTTCACCTGACTTGGTTTCCATACGTCCTTTTCGGGTAACTGCTGGAAATCAGCGCTGTGCTGTGGGTCTCCCATAGCACAGCATCATGCTGAGTGGAAGCCTTCTTGTCACAGTCGTGACGTGCAGCTGCCGACTATTTCTCTTTTGTGCTATTTTGTTTTTATTTTTCTTTATTATTTGAGTATTAGAAAATTTGTCCAGTGACACAGCAGGGATATCACGTGGGGCAGCTCGCCGTCCGGTAAGGACCAGGCCCGGGTCAACGGTGCGTTGTGTTCCACGCGCGCCTCAAAGAGATGTCAGCATAATTGACGGGGTTCGATAGGGCCGAAAGCTGCCGGATTCGCGGATTGTTCGAAAGAGTTACCGTGGCCCTGGCGCACAGGCAACTGAAGGAACACGGGTGAGTTTTAGTCAGTAAGAGTCTGACACGCCCTTCCGCTCCGCCCAGAGCGGGAGAGGTCATTCGATGACGACCCCACCCAAAAAAAAAAAAGAAAAAAGCGTATCACGGGACCAATGTGACGCAGCGGGTGGAAGGGGCGACTCAACATTAGAGGGCGCTCACGCACCTCGGTCACTCACTTTTGCTGGGGAGCTCGGAAGCGACGGACGAGTATTAAAACACTCACTCACACACACACACAAACACACAAACGCACACATACACACTTACATACCAGCACCCCCCATTTTTAATATAATTTTGTTTAATCCTCATTTCATTCTAATTTTGTTTTTGATTTAATGAGATTATTTAACTTGCTTTAATTCTAATTTTATTTTCCCATCCTTTTGTTAGTGCTTAAATTAAATATTTACTATTTAACTTTATTTTATGTAACATAATTTTATTACCTTTCGCTGCATAAAACTTGCTTAATCGTAACCTAAATGGATGAAGTCATTGGCTCCTGAAATACAGGTACTCTACCCAGGGTCTTACATTTTTCTGTAACCTGTTTTATGACAATAGATAAATGTATAAATTTATTTTGTTCGACGTTATGAAAACAAGTTGCGATAACTACCTGACACATGCGGAATATACTAGACGTTCTTTGTTACGATTTCGTATCATCAGAGGATTTAGGGACGAATACTAGTGTCATATGAATGCCCGATAGTTTAGTCAACTTTTTGTCGGTATACGTGTGTTAGCGTGCATTGACTTCCTGAGTACATTTTGTCATTTAATAATATCAAATGTTTTAGCAAACACTGCTTTGACTTCCTGTTAGCATAATGTTTTAAATATTATCTGTAATAAATATTGAACTGCTGACTTCCGGTTGTCAGAATGATACCTTAGCAAGAAATTGCTGCAGGAGCGCACTATTGGCTGGGCTGTCGACTTGTGAGGTCGATGATTACTGTTGTTTACGTGTACAAGTGTGAAATGTTAACTGAAGTTGATTAATAAATTCAGTATTAGCAGAGTGACTTGTGTTTTTATTTGCGATCTACAAGTATATTACACCAGGAATAAATAAGAACGCATACGTTCCTATACGTGAAACCTACTCAGGTTCGTAAATGCAGTGGTTTTCGTAAAAATGAATCTAATAAGAATACGCGAAAACTTGAACATGCTGTTTCGAAACTTCAATGTTTTCATGGTAAACGTTTTGGCCATGAGCAATAACGTGACCACGTTTTCAATCAGAAAAACCAACCAGTGCTAGTGCAAATGCTTCGCGTACAAGCGGCAATACAAGCAACCAGGCACCTAAATAGTAAACTTGTTCCTATTGTAAAAACAAAGTTAGTCATAACGTTGGTTGCTTTGCCAAAGCGCGCAGAGTCACGTAGCAAGTCCAATGTTATTTTCTGTCACGAAAATGTTAACGCGTTAAAACAAAATGATATTATGGCTACAGTTATTCAGTAGATATAGTATATATAGTGGCTCACCAATTGCCTTGATTTCTGAATCTGTGACGAAGCATTGGGAGATCCCTAGGCCTTTTAGCCTCGTAGAGGACTCTCTGTTTTTATTTTTATTTTACTTTCATTTTATTTTTTAAGTTTTTAAGGGTATGTTTAGTTCAGTTTGTGATAATCCTGTGCGAGTCCCAATAAATAATTTTTCTTTCTTTCTTTATTTAAAAACCATATTTTCTAGTTTTGCGTGGTATAGTACAGTTATTCAGGTGGTACTTGTTGACATACTTATAGATAGTGTAGCTCAACTATCTCCTTGTTATCTGAATCTGTCACGAAGCATTTGCAGTGCACTCAAAAGCCATAATTTCGAGTTTTTCGTGGTATAGGTAGTCAGGAAGTAGAAATATCTTATCGTACTACTTTGACAGTTAAGTTTTGCGAGGTTACCCTCCCTTGAAATTGACTTTCATGTTGTTTTGGATAAATTTATTAATACGCCGCGCCGGTAATTGTAGGTACTGATGTCCTAAACAGAGATGGAGTCACATTTACTCACATGCGTGCAATCGAATGTAAGTGTATAAAGACGTATGAGGAACAGGGCGGAAAGTTCTTCATCTTCCATAGAAAAGGGAGGATCCTGTGACCAGACGGGTGTTATGTCTGGTGGGCTACTGCCCCATGACTGATGTCTGGACGTTGTATATATGCTAGTCGTGCGGTAAACTGTGCTTGCGCGATGCAGGGTTTTGTATTATGTCAGTGAGATGCGCAGTGCACATGTGGCGTTGCAGAGGCCGCCACATGTTCACTTATTGATTGACCGTTAGTAGGTCAGGATAGAAAGCGGCTAATGAAAATAATTAATGAGTTTGCAGATGATCTGGTGGCAGATACTACTACTAGTGCTGTGCAAATAGTTTCAATGCACATTCATTTACTTAAACCAACTATAGAGAAGCTACTTGACGTATATTAATGTCATAATAAATCCCATTAAATAGGTTTACTTTGGTCACAAATTCGCGTTTAGAGATTGGGCCACACTTTTACTGCCATTGAGTATATATTCCGAAATCAGGATGTCACGCTCAACAATCGCTCTTACAAAGACTAGACATAAGAAGCTGTTACAGACTAACAAGAGAATTAATTCGTCTTTCCACCTATTCAGCATTGAGTTTATCGGATGAAGGATAATGCTTGTTTCACTTACACAAAGATTACCTTTCACAAGAGAACCGATCGAGTATGATTCATACTGACAAATAATCGCAACATGTCACAGTACTAATGCACGCCCTTCGCCTTATTATATTAATCCATCATTACTCATGAACATATTGCTTATTGGAGATATTGCTTTTTAGTGTACCTTCAGCCATGTGTGATATGTGAGTATTATCTTTGGAGTCAGCCTGTAGCAGAGTACGGTTATAGGCCTGCCTAAGTCGAAAAGTTGTACCATGGCGACATTTTGTGTACAGATCTTAGCGTCAGAATTCAAACAAAGACTCTTTCTTATTGGGCCCAATACTGGTGCGGACTGTTAATAAAGTGCCTCTTAAGATATGTGGAAATAAAACTGAATTTATTATAAAGATATAATATTTATTTATAAGAAAAACAGAATAATGCAAAGCAAATGTAAGAAAAGACCTCGTCCATGAAACGCTGCGTGTCCATGAAAAGCAACATAAAGATACAAATTAAATTAAAAAACTAATAAAGAATAAAACGCCAAAAAACATTTTTAATAAAACCCCAAAAAACTATAGAAGCATGTACTACTTGATCATAAATCTTTGTACAGTTTGTTTTTTGAAAGGATTGATTGATATTATGATATGAGAAAGGAGAAATTGGAATCCGAGATGAAAGAAGAGCTGCACCGACCACAAATATTCGGGGGTAAGGGCAAGATAATGATGATGAATTAACTTACCTCTTATTGATAAACGTGGGCTGAATATTATGGAAAATCATTTAGGGTTATACGGTCGTAGGTATCGTAACTCCTTGTTAATCTATATGAAGAGGAGGAGGGGGGAAGCAAGGGTAAGATTTTGATCTTCTGACTATTACGCAGTGGTTGAGGTGACATTTTAACGGCTTCTCATCTAGTACACGTTGACTTCACTCCGTAGTCCAGAGCAAACGGTGTTACATCTACAAAGGATAGATACGTGAAAAGAGCGCAAATAATATAGCAAGGTAGCTATTAAAATAACTGATATAAAGGTCATATTTTATATAGATCCGACAAATTCGTACCTTATTAGTCTGAAGTTTAGACCAATATGACATAAATTTGACGAATTTGTGAACCGACAAATTTATGCCATTCGTACAAATTTGTCGATTCTGAACCGATGCGTGCACACAAATCAAGAAAAGATGAAACTAGATTAGTATAGGATAGAAGTTCTAGCCCTCGCACAGTGGTCTGAAAATCGAGCACCATACTCATAGAAAATTAAAGTCAGGAATTAAAAAAAAATGTTATGTCTCTGGTATACCACCCTTTACGTGGTACACACGTTTGGATGGAATTAGTAGCTGCACGCGTGAGATAAAAAAGTTTAGTTTTTTTTTTTGTATGGGACAAATCAGTTAAAGTACTTTTTTTTATTGTATGGAACTGAAGGGCTGGTAGATGACATACAATTCATACACCGTTAGGTGCAGCATTGCGTGGGGCAAGTTTTTGAAATTTTGAATTTTAGATATTTGGTTTTTCAAATCTTTGTCCTGGTTATATGAAGTTGCCGATCGATTTACCTATACTATCGTTAGTTAATAATGACTTGTATATTATTTATATATTATAGATATTGATTGAATACTTTTTTTAACAAAATTACATTCCAAGAACTTGGTAACTTATTTGTTAATCACCGTTGAGTTATAATTATATAATAATTACCAGTACCAGTTACGCACTAGCGGAGCCAAATGGGGCCCTAGTAAAACTATATTGTCTGTAATATGTGTATCTAATCAGAGAATAGCGAACGTTAATGAGAGTAGTTGTTTATAAATAGGACGTTTGAACTTAATTTTATCAGTAGCTCTCACCACTTCTGCGCACTAACTTATTACGTTCTATTTGTTATTATTTTATGGCAAACAACAGTTGTTTTTCACAGCCGTGTGTGTTATTTGAGATTACTTTTGATTTGGCAGAAAATGAAAAGAAGGAATTGAAGCATTTCTGTCAGACCAATGTGTGCTCATTGAGGAACAAATGGATCTCGTGTTAAGGCACAATACGTACATTCATTCATTAAAAAGTATGAGACATGGCTGCACAACAACATATACTGGTCTGAGGTCGTGAGGGAAAAGATAACCCCTTCTTTAGTGCGAGTAGAGGAAGACCATGTTCCAGTACTGACTTTGGCGTAAATGAGGATGCATCAACATCCTAACAAATCGGAGCTGGAGATGTCCAGTGTTGGAACATCAACATCAGTTGTCAGTCCGAGAAAACAGTTTGAGGAGCTAAGCCCGCTACTGAAGAGAAAGAGAGTGGAAGAGCTCCTAACGCATAGCATTGAAAGCCTTGCTCATGCAACTGGTTTAAAAGCACAAAACAAGAATGAAGCGGATATAATTAAACTAGTCTTGGAGCATCCAGAAGAGGCTAAAAGATAAAGGCATTGTTAATGCTACAGAAAACTGTGCATATATATGTTGCTGATAAAGCTTTAGGTATTTTGACCTCATTGAAGCTTTGAAGTGGCAGTATATAACAATAAGATCTTGTGCAAAAGAAGACGGATTATCACTGTATCCTTCTTATTCTACCATCCTTGAGGCGAAGGACTGCTACCCGCCAAAACATACTATAGACATCACGAAGAGAGGTAAAAGTAAAGCTCCAAGCGATTTTGGGCAAAACTGTGGCTAGGCTTGGAAAGTTTCTTCGTGTGTAATCTTCGCTGGATGGCAAAGAGTTGACACTTATATGCAAGGGGGGTTTGATGGAGCTTCAGGGCAAAGTTTGTTTATGCAAACTATGGCAGATGAAGATGACTCTAGTATTGTTATGTTTTTATGCCTCTGCGCTTAATTTTTGGCAAAGAAAAGTTATGGGAGGATCCAAAGCCATCTTCCACAATATTCTGCAGACCAATCTATTTAAAGTTTTCAAACGAAAACAAGTTGAACATCGTGGAAGAAGAGGCTCTGAATAAGGCTGAGATTGCAGCACTGCAGCCTCTTATTATGGGAAGCCATGCTGTTAGGCACTCGATGCTTATGACCATGATAGGATGCAAAATCACTTCACAGCTATCAAGTACCTCGTCGCAGACTTGTAAAGCTATTCCTTCGGAAATTAATAAGTTGGAAAAGATCTCAGAGTGAGTTTTCAATAATTTAATAAATTAATGTCCCGTACTGCAATATATTCTTTTTGATGTGAAACATCTATAGCCGCGGGTAAACAGATTGTTAGTGTGACGATGCATCGCCACGCCGTATTTTCTTTACAAAATAGTTTTTGATGTGGACCTAGAACATAGAGTAAATAAAAATGAATTTGTTAAGCTTCGCTTGCCAAGGTCAGTCTTTGGATGGGTGACTATTTTGATTATATTGAGTTTTAACTTGATTAGCTCGCAATAGTGAAGCCGCCAGATTAAACAGCGCTTGCCAAGGTCAGTCTTTGGATGGGTGATAATTTTGATTCTTGATTAGCTCGGAATAGTGAAGCCATCAGGTTAAGCAGCGCTTGCCAAGATCAGTCTTTGGATGGGTGACCATTTTGATTAGGTATATTGTGTTTTACATTGATTACCTCGCAACAGTGAAGCCGCCAGTTTAAGCAGCGCTTGCCAAAGACAGTTTCTGGATGAGTGACCATTTTGATTATATTGTGTTTTACATCGATTAGCTCGCAACAGTGAAGCCGCCAGGTTAAGCAGTACTTGCCAAGGTCAGTCTTTTGATGGGTGACCATTTTGATTATATCGTGTTTTACCTTGATTAACTCGCAAAAGTGAAGCCGCCAGGTTAAGCAGCACTTGCCAAGGTCAGTGTTTGGATGGGTGACCGTTTTTGATGTGAAACATCTATAGCCGCGGGTAAAACCGATTGTTGGCGTGGAGACGCATGCCGTATTGACGCGTCGCCACGCTATAAGATGGTATGTTTCACATCTGCCAGGTGTCCCGGGATGGCTCAATTTTTTATAATTTTACCACTTTCTTTCCACATTACCGGTTTCAACAGAAATATACCAGTATGGTTTGTTTGCTCTTTATGCATGGATCAGGTATGTGGAGTGCCTACTCCATATTTCATATAGACTGAACTTTAAAACATGGCAAGCCAGAAATGCAAGCAGTAAAGAGACATTGAAGAGTAGAAAACAAATAATATGAATGATGAAATGGGCCTCCTAGTAGACGTCAGTAAACAAGGTAATAAAAAAACCGTTATAATTTTTTTCAAGTAACGTTATTCATGTATACCTCTTTTCTGCATAAAGTAAAAAAGTATTTATGTTTTGTTTCAGGTTCGGGAACTACAAATGATGGGACCACAGATAGGATCTTCTTTTAGTGATCCTGCAAAAACTGCAGCTATCACAGGATTGGATTACCGTTTGATCCAAAGATTTTCAACACTTTGGCGTGTAGTAGCCAGTGGGGAGCCGCCATACTGCATAAATGTACGTGGAGGTCTATGGTTGGTATTACATGCCTTCGAGTGTCCACAAACTTCTACTGCATGCTGCTGAAGTTTTCAAAAACTTCAATATTATGCCCATTGACAAATTAACTGAACAGGCAACAGAAGTTATAAAATAAAGACTTTAAAAAAATCCGAGAACACCATTCACGCCTTTTTTTTTTGTAAAGCCACATACGTAGACATTTTCAATGGTCTCCTTGTATCATCAGATCCTTACCTGTCCAGCATAAGACCTGTGCTGAGAAAATCTATAAAAACACCTGTCACTGATGATATGAGACCTCTTCTCATTAGTGATGATTCAGGTGTAGATAAAGAAAACGTTGAATTTGTCGATGTTAATGCGTCAATGACGGACTCGGATTTAGAGGACTTCGATGAGGACGAAGATACTCTCTGTTTGCAGTAGTTTTCAGGTGTACTATAAAGGGTAATCGAAAATTTGTAAATAGTTATAATTAAATATAGTAGTCACAGTTATAACAATGGTAAAAATCGGCTGAAATATCTAATTATAAATCAACCATAATCACGGTGATTAAAAAATGAGTTACTTAGTTCTTGGAATGCAATTTTGTAAAAAAAAAAGTATTCAATCCATATTGTTTTTAATTATTCTCATCATAAAAGTCATTAGCAGACTATAAACTAACGATAGTATAAGTAAATCGATCGGCAACCTCATTTAACCACGTCAAAGATTTGAATAAATCACATCGCGAATTCAAAAATTTGCTTAACGCAGTGCTGCACCCAACGGTGCATTAATTGAATGTCAGCTTGATTGCCGTGTGTGGTAAGATAACTCGTGTGAGCACCAGCCCTTCAGTTCCATTGAATTTAAAAAAAAAGTCCTTTAAGTGTTTTCTCCCGTACAAAAAATCTCTTATTTTTTCTCACATCTGGATCTATTAATACGATCCATACGTTAATATCACGTAAAAAGAGGTATACCAGAGACACCACTATAATAAAAAAAAAATATCCTGAATACTTTAAGTTTCTATGAGTATGGAGCTCAATTTTCAGACCACTGTGCGTCGCAGGGCAATAAATTTTGAGGCCGTAACAGATATGGGAAATTCAGGAATAAATCAACACTGGTCATGGTACAAAAAGTGATTAACAACGAATTTGAAGGAGCAGCCTTTAGACGTGCTTGAAAGGAAAATATTTAATGGAGCCACAAAAGAATGTTTGAACCTCAAATGATGGCTACCTGTTTTAATAAATGATCGACTTTTAAATTTTTCATATTTCTAAAAACTATCTGTATTGTCAAAGTTGGTCAGCGGAAAACTATCGCGATATTTTAATGACGGGGTGCTACTAAACTAATAAAATTGATCCTTATTTTTATTTTTATCTATCTATCTCTGGAACTGCAAGCCGGATTTGAAAAACTCTTTTTGCATTTGTTAACCTCATTCTTGAGGTAGGCTATTGGCTACTTAACATCACGCTTGGATCCTTAGGAGACAAGCAAATAAAAAATAAGTCAGAAAAAACGCTGAGCGAAGCGATGCGACGGCGTCGGTCAGGGGAACAAGAAATTTCACGCGGACGAAGTCGCGGGCAAAAGCTAGGTCTGAATAAATAAGAAGTATATATTGATCAACACAACATTTCTCTTAGAAACAAATTCAAACAAATTGATATACTAACTCTGCCTTCTCTTTATATCTTAGAAAGTATTTTGTATGTTCGCAAACACTTAGGACTTTTCAAAATAAGAAGCGATTTCCATAATATAAATACACGTAGCAAAAATGAAATTGTAATACCCAAATTTAGATTAACTAAAACAAGCAAGTCATTTCTCATAAACAGTACCCGCTTTTATAACAAGTTGCCAAAGTCAGTTACAGAACTTAGCGATTGAAAGTTCAAAACCCACATCAAACGTATACTTATCAAAAATGCATATTATAACATTAAAGACTACGTTGAAGACAAGGAAGTTTGGCAATAGTTCCTTCTGCACAAATGTGGCTTCCCTGGTACCACATTAACGGCATCACAAAGTAAATGTCTATTAACTAAACATAACATAACATCACGCCTGTATTCCCCGAAGGGTTACGCAGAGGTGTACTATAGCACACCCACATTTCGCCAGTTATGTTTAGGTCCCATGTCTATTAACTGTTCCCAAATTACGAAGCTTTTTGTTTCTTTTTACTTAATTCTTTGACATAATCTCATTATTTGACATTATATACCTTGGATTCTTATTTCAACTCTTATTTATGGCTTTTGTGGATACAGTAGTAATGGCAATCATGTCATTTGGTCTAAATAGGCTTTTATTTTTATATAGATTCCTCTATATTTTGTGAATGTGAGAACGTTGTAGACCTGACTTGTAGACTGTAGATTGGTGGACCTTTTTATATTTTGTTGAGTACCTATTACTTGTTGACAGGCCTACACTGTCCTCCCATATCTATCAACACTGTAATTTGAAACATTGTAAAAGCCCCTTATTTTTAAAAGAGTAACCATGGAGTTTCTTTCCGGCTCTTCTCCATAGGAAACAACCAATTGGAACCGCGCACCTAGCTTCTGACGTTTCATAAGTGCCCATGTTGGTTTATGAGAAATAAAATATTTTGATTTGATTTGATTTGATCCTTCCAATTTCCAATTGATATTGAAACTGTTTTTACCACGTTTATCGGCTAATATTGATCGGCTAATTATAGCTGAATATCCAAATGAATAGAATTTGTTTTGGAAAATATAGCTCGTTAAAAAAGGGTGACGTCGTGTAATGCATATTTCGTATTTCCAGTGAATCAATAAAGGTTTTCATATAACCAAATTCCACTTCGCTGCTGATTTTATAAATGATCCGAAGTCCGATTCTTTCGGACGCACCAGTCATATTATATACCTACAGTGGATCAAAAGTCATTTAAAAAAAGTGATTTAGATTTTTTTGAGAATTACTAAAGGAGGTTCAGATTAGTATTGGCGAGTCCATTCTTATTTTAAGGAAAACAAAATGGAAATTATTGGGGGTTCATTTAAATACATGCCTTAAAAAAAAATTAAGTCATGTATTTTTTTATGTACCTGTATTCATGATGTCCTTCAACATTGAAACCATTTGGAAACATTTCATCAGTAAGACTGAAACAGCACATCTTTCACCCCTATAATCTCCTTTACATTTACAAACAGGCTTACTCTCCTCGTTTAAGTAACAATCGCCGTCGTTCAAACAATACCCCTGGCATATGTTAACTTCGCACCTGCTCCCAGAGTAACCGGAATTACAACTGAAATAACGATAATATTAACAAGGGAGTTAACTGATTAAACAAGGAAACCGAAAAATCAACAAACTAAATAGATTTTATACCTGCATATAGCTTGTCCTTCATTGATGCTACAAGTCCCTTGGATAAAATAATTCTGACAGACCAGGTTTTCATTTGTAGAAACATTGAGGGAGTTATGGTTGGACAGAGTTTTTGTTGGTCTACGCACTGAGTATTTTAATATCAGCGCATCGCATTTCTGCACACCTCGAGTTTGATCTTCTATTTCATAGTTTGCGACTATAGAATTATGTTTTCTTACAAAAGAATTCGTATAAATTTTATCGGATTTCACATAGAGAGTTTTCTGTAATTTCCACACTTTATTGTCCTGGTCCATCCAGTAAACGTAATCTTTAGATACGGTCAATGCTTTAGTACTGGAATATCTCAGGTCTCGTTCAGAATATAGTTTATCAAAGTGCATTTTATTCAAATCTCTAGTTTCAATTGAAAAGTACATGGTAGAATCCCGTCTAGTCCAATCATTCTTATATTCATTAGTAAAGTACAATTTCTGTGTTTGCTGGTCTATGACTAAGAAATTAAAACTACCCGGGTCAAATTCTTGTAAAGTTTGTTTATCAGAGCCATCTAACCTGGCCCTCTGTATATAAGTCGCCGTGCCAGACCTATATGTCCAGTAAATATACCTGTAATTTGTTAATTACTATTAATTTTTACAAAAAGTTCAAAGTGTAGTTTGTTGAGTTATAATAATGTCTTACTAACGTACCCTCTACAGCTATCTACGGCAATAGCAAAGAAAACCGCGTTGGACGATTCGATTATACGGTTTTCTTCAAAATTGTTTCTGTATCCAGGCTTTAATGAAAACGAATATATTGCTTTTGAGTCAGAAAAGAAGACTAACTCTGTGACGGGATCGTAGGCAAGACTAAGGATGTAGTCGTTACCATAGTATATTTTTTTCAAAAAGCTAGTTTTGCGTTGCATGGTTGCTAAGCTCAAACTATGTAGTAAGACGTCCAGAGTTTTCTCTTCGTTTAAAAACAACAGCCTCTTATGTACAGCATCGTATGTTAAATATTTAATTTCAAACCCGAAGTATTCCGAGTGCGTTAGGGTTGAGTTGTTATAAAATTCTAGTGTAGTGTCAGTGGTCACGACGTATTCTGAAAAATAAAAAATAAAATTATTTCAACCGGATAATCTAAAGAAACCTTCGGAACCCGAAATAAATAACTACCGGATTATGTTAAACGATATCTTATTATTTTCATTCATAGTCATGATATTTTCGTCAGAAGTATTGTTATAAATGAATCACTTAATATCTTGGCAGGGGAACATAGAGACGGAAACTCAGAAACTTCAGGAATAATACTATAGACACCGGTAAGTAGGGCCTATATTATTACATACCCCTCATCCCCAGTATACCATAATAATCACGCAGACTGGGTCAATGAAGCAACACTACAAATCTCCGAAATGAAATTTGAATTCGTATAAATTAATACTTTTATAGACGTCATCTAACACACATGTATAACTGGAAAGTTCCAGACAGACAATGTTCGCAAATACTGGTATACTCGTAAGTATTTTAACCATTCATGATGTCGTACTTAATCACCTAAACGCATTCATTCAATCACCACAATGTGGTGATTAAATGATTGCGTTGGAAGTTCCAACATTCACAACACACGGAGTATTTATTATACATGATACCTAAGGACATGAATACCAGTGAAATTATTCTTCTTCTACGTCGTATCGATGATTCCTTTAAATTAGCTTCGAACAGAAATCTTCCAGTTCAACAGCTTTAGGGTGAGCCTCGCAAAGGTGTGCCGGTGTTATTGCACAGCGAGCACGACAAGAGGTGAGGCATCGTTTGTGATGTGACTCCACAGTCGCACTGCAGCTCATCGGAGTACCGCCCTCCCCCACCCCACCTGACTAAATCGAACCTGCAGCGGACAATGAAGCTTCTTAGTCGGTTAAAGGCCATGGCAGTTGGTGGCTTCCTAGGTGTTTTTCTGCAGGCTCAACATAGTCAGCTGAAGGGGAATGTTTGAGAAGCCAGGTTTAAAATATCGGCCAACTTTCCTACAAACTCAACCTTTGCAGGGTGGCATGGACATCAACACAGGACTTTCCTCCCACCACCTGCGACGAAACTTTTCGTCGGTTATTAAGAAAAAACCGGCTGTTTCCTACTAAAATGCAAATACCTATGCGGTCAAAATTTAAGGAACAGTATTTTTAACCGACTTCAAAAAAAGGAGGAGGTTCTCAATTCGCCTGTATGTTTTTTTTTTTTTTTTTTTTGTGTGTTAGCTCAGAACTCTTTCCTGGGTGAACCGATTTGGATGATTTTTTTTTTGTTAGAAAGGACATACTTCAAGGGTGGTCCCATGATAAGGAAACCAAGATCTGATGATGGAATCCCGGAGAAATCGAGGGGAACCTTCGAAAATCGTAGAAGCGCCTAGTGCGTTTGTTAATTTTTTCATTAAGTATTTTAAAGAACTACAATTTAATGAAGGTCTGGAATCGATCTGATGATGGAGCCGAAAGACAGTCGAGGGAATTCTTCAATGATTTACAGCAGGTACCTTGTGTTTGGGCTTGATTAATTTGTATTTATGAGAACTTTACACCTGAAGGGTTGTGACAGTCATTAGGGGTCTGATGATGAAGACGAAGGACAGTTAAGGGAACTCCTCAACGATTTAAATCAGTTACCTTGTGCTTGGGCTTGATTATTTTGTATTGATGAGAACTTTACACCTAGATGGGTTGTGACTGTCATTAGGGGTCTGATGATGAATACGAAGGACAATTAAGGGAACTCCTCAACGGTTTACAGTAGCTACCTTGTGATTCGTTTTAATTCATTTATATTGAGGAGAACTTTGCACTCATATGGGTTATAAGTGCCATTACAGGTCTGATGATGGAGACCATAGACAGTTGAAGGAATTCCTTAACGATTTACAGCAGTTACCTTGTGTTTGGGCTTGATTAATTTTTATTGATGAGAATACTATACCCAGATGTGTTATGACTGTCATTAGGGGGTCGTCTGATGATGAAGATGAAAGACAGTTAAGGGAACTCCTCAACGGTTTACAGTAGCTACCTTGTGTTTGGACTTAATTCATTTATATTGATGAGAACTTTGCACCCATATGGGTTATAAGTGCCATTACAGATCTGATGATGGAGACCATAGACAGTCGAGGGAATTCCTCAACGATTTACAGCAGTTACCTTTTGTTGGGCTTACTTCATACGGTTCAATATTCCAAAATATTCAGGTCATACAAAAATAATAACCAAATAAGATTAAAGTTTTTCATAGGGCAACCACTACCTACTAGTCATGCTGATGCGTCAATTTGAGACTGAATTTAAGTTGCATAATCGCGTCATCTCTAGCAATGCTCTTTCGTTGGTTGCTAAGCAATTTATGCTTGTCACAATGCATATGGTGAAATGGAGCTGATGGTGGCTTCACCATCAGCTCCAGTTCTTCTGGTTTTTACCAAGAGAAATCCTCAACAATAAACTCCTCAATTCCTTGCATCGGGAAACGAAATATTTTGTAAAAGGTGATGAGCAGTTGACATTAGGCTATTGTAACTTCGATAAATTATCATCTAACCCACTAAAAAGTGAAAAATAAAAACATTTTGACAAAAAAAACAACCGACTTCCAAAAAATACACTACAAAGTGAAAAATAACTTTAATTTCGGAAGTCGGTGGCAAAAAACTAAAATAAAGATCCAAAGACACCGACTTCCTAAATTAAAGTTATTTTTCACTTTGTAGTGTATTTTTTGGAAGTCGGTTGTTTTTTTTGTCAAAAAGTTTTTATCTTTTTTAATAAACGACGATAAATTTTAACGCGTTGGTGTCCAGAATCATGTACTGAATCCATGGTAACAGGTCGTTCATCGATGTCCCTGCAACCCTATTCTTACCATAACCTTGTTGTTGTGCTAGAATGCAAGAAAATAAAGGAAGAAGAAAGAATAATTATTTATGATCCTAGTGCGGTAAGTTGGTTTTTACAAACGAGTAGACGAATGTAAGCCCGAGATCGAGGGCTTACCATAGTCACGAGTTTGTAAATACCAATTTCCGCACGTGTGCCATACACCGTATTTCAACACATTTAAAAGAGAAAACAGTATAATATTAATATCGGATTCGTCGCTTGAACTCATCTATTATTACTTTGTTTATAATATGACGTTTCTAATATGAAAATGGCGCGAATTGCAAATGGCGCCACGTGCGCGTGGTGAAAATTAGAATTACATATTTCGTCTCATTTTCTCTTTAGTATTAAAGTGAGACAAACGTATTGAGCAAAAGCGCTTCCAAGGAGGTTCGATTATTCAGCTTATTTATTCTCGTAATGTGAAACTCCTTGGTGTAGTTGTTATATATTTTTTTATGGAAATTAAAAATAAACCGTAATAGATACGCACGGCGCTATACAACGGAGTATGCGGTAAAACAGGTACTTAGGTGTGAGTACCTATTTTACCGCACGTTCCGTTGTATGGTGCGTAATTTTTAACTTTCGAACCATGTATACAGGCATCGTAAATGCATTTTTTGACCAAATGTGTTGAAAAAGATATTTATTCGCACTAAACGTGACGCATAAGGAAAAAATAAAGCACACAAACACAAAAGGAGCAAGTTGGGGGAAATATGAACCAAAATAATTACATAATAATCCATAAATGTTTAGTTAAATGTTCTTGGTTGTTAGGATTTTATACAGTATATACAGTATAGCGCATGGACCGACACAATTTTTTGGATGGTTGGGAGGGTCATTTGTGAGGTTTCACCCAAAGACCCCATGTCGTAAGTGGTTATTAAGATATGTGTATTTGTAATTTTTTCCCAAAATTACCCGGAATCTCGCTTTTAAATCGTCATTACTTTTTTGTTTATGGCTGTAATTGATTGCACGAAATAAATTCTATTGTATTCTGCAATGTATTCTTATTCTAAATAAATCATTATTTGATGCAATTGATCTGTAAAAAATACTTATGTACTTCCAAAGTCAATTTTGTTTTTAAATGTGTGAAAAATTACAACTTCTAA
Source organism: Griposia aprilina (assembly GCA_916610205.1). Taxonomy (NCBI): domain Eukaryota; kingdom Metazoa; phylum Arthropoda; class Insecta; order Lepidoptera; family Noctuidae; genus Griposia; species Griposia aprilina. The sequence continues at coordinate 6,844,395 of OU744306.1, forward strand.
ATTCAGTATAAAAAAACTTAAAGCCATTTTGAACTTAGTTTTATTTAAAAAAAAACTTTAGCATATACCCTTTCTAAGGGTATGCTACGAGTACATGTCATAGAAAACAATTAATTATGTAGTCAAAATACTAGTTAGAAGAGTCGGGGTTAAGAAAAGACTTATTAAGGTTATTATGTTTTTAATAACTAAAGTTACAAATCTTGTTCGAAATGACCTCCTACATTTTATATGCATGTTTGACATCTGTTTCCTAGTTCAACGGTCGTTGTACGTAGTCGCATTTCTTCTCTCATTATTTCAAACGAACCGGTTATACGTTCAATAAGAACTTCCCTAGTGGGCACCTCTGTCTGGTAAAGCAATACTTTTGCACGTCCCCAAACGTAGAAATCCAGAGGCGTCAGGTCTCGGGACCGTGCGAGCCAAGGAATAGGGCCGCCTCTACCACTCCATGAGTTTGGAAAGGCATTATCTAAATGCTCTCGCACGGCCAGTTGGTAGTGTGCCGGACAGCCGTCATGGCTTCACGAGTTCGGGTAGCTCATTGATTAAAAAATCTAAATAAATGTCTCCAGTTAACCTTTCTGCCAAATAATATGGGCCAAAGTATGGGTTAGATTTTTAATACTGAATTTAGCAGTTGTAATTTTTCACACATTTAAATACAAAATTGACTTTGAAAACACGTAAGTATTTTTTTACAGATCAAATGCATCAAATAATGATTTATTTAGAATAAGAATACATTGCAGAATACAATAAAAGTTATTTCGTGCAATAACAACTATAAATAATAAAGTAATGACGATTTAAAGGCGAGATTTCGGGTAATTTTGCGAATCATAATTATCTCAATAACCGTGACAGTTAGGACATGGGGTCTTTGGGTGAAACCTCTCAAATGACCAATCCCCCAAAAAACTATGTCGGTCCATGCGCCAAACATCCTGTATAAAATCCTAACAACCCGTGTAAGAACATTTAACTAAACATTTATGGGTTATTATGTAATTATTTTGGGTCATATTTACCCCAACTTGCTCCGTTTATGTTTGTGTGCTTTATTTTTTCACTTTTAGTGCGAATAAATATCTTTTCATTCTTCTTCCTTTTTTTTTCTTGCATTCTAGCACAACAACAGGGGTTATCATAAGAATAGCCACGGATGTAAGAAACATAGCATATACTAATTCCATGGCTGAATGACATTCTGTGGTATTGACAGTGATTACAAAAAAAAAAACGTATTCCTAAACAACTGTAGACAGACTACATATTATTTCGATGCTAATACGAAAATTATTTTTACGGATCAGATATTAGTTTCATTCATAGTGAAAGTTGTATGTAGTATGATGAGTAGAATCCATCTTTTGACGGACGCAGGCGACTAAATAACACCCTGTATAATGCTGAGCCAGTAAAGCATATCTATCTTGTAATGAGCAGAGAAAAATAGCCCTTAAAGTGATGAACGTGTTTTCGCCATGAGAACTTTTGCAATACGGTGCGGCCTGTCAAAATTTGCATTAGACTTTAGAAGGCAACCACAAATGGGGGTTATTCTGTTAAAGGTTCAAAATTAAGGCTTTTGAACGTTGGGCAAGGGATGGTGGGTTCTGCCGTTGCAAATGTCGACCCTTCGAGGATGAATGTTGTAGGTATAGTCTCTTCCAAAACTATCTCAAGAAAGTGTAAACAAACCCTGTTCCGGCTAAATTCTTCCGCAATCACTCACTAAAGCGAGTTTGTAACACATTCATCTGTATTATTAGGTTCCAACTTTATAACTCATCACTTTTTCCAAAAGTATAACAGCCTATACTGTTCCCACTACTGGGACACAGGCCTCCTCTCTTTGTGAGGGAGTGGGCTGTAACCTACCACGCGGGCCCACTGCTCTCCAACAATTATTGATTAAATAACATGATTAAATTGTAATAAAAAAATCAGTGACGAACATTGAGGTTATACAATTAATCCGAATAGATTTAAAATTATAATTCGGGTTTCAGTATTCAAATATTAAAATCAAAGCATAAGTGTCACTAGAAATTGACATCCACGGGTACGTTTTCTTATCCACTTGTTTACATTTCATCAGATACTTTTGGTACAGACCATTTTATTATAGTTCCTGCAATTAACGATTGTGCGTGGTGTTTTAATAGATAAAACAATCTGCTACAGATAACAAGTTGTTTTTTGTACAATATGTACTTTCCTCTTATGAGAACGATGTAGAAAGACGTGCACGTTAAAAGCGTCCGTAATAAAAAAGATAAAACAAATCAGAAATTAAAATAAGCCGTGACAGCTAAGAGATGACTAGTCCCTACTGACGGCGACCGTTCACGAATATGACGTATGGACCAGCACCATTCAGCTCAACCATTTTGAAGGGAACTTAATAATCCAACACACACGCCACCACCAGCGAGACATTTGAGTGAGCATGACATACTCTCAGCCGCCAAGGCACATTCAAGTCAATGAAAGACGAACCTAGTAAATGGTAGCTTTATAGTAGGTACCTATGTACCTCACACACACCTCCTCCTCGCTGTGGCTCTATAGCTCACACATGTGCTATGCAATTATACATAATTAAGAGATTGATACAATGCAAATATAGTTTTTACAATCTTTAGCAGCTCCAACAATATTTTCGAATGCTAATCAATTAATTTATGCACCCCTGTGGAGCAGGACCAACGTTGAGCCAAGCATCTTTGTTAGCAATGTAATCCCCCAACGTATAATATAATGCTATCTGCATCGTGTGCATTTTATACAAGATTTAAAATTCGTTTCATCCAGGTGGAGTATGTGGGGAGGCATTTTATTGTAACATTTTAAACAGTACCCTACTTTAGCTAGTCTGAAACCTGGTTGAACTAATTGTTCCCTATTTCTAGTCCTTAAGTTGTGTCTTCCGCTCTTTTACTGAAAAGATTTAAATTTTTCCTTACGTACATGATGTTTTCATATATTGACAAGGTACCGTCACGTCATGATGTTAATATCTTTAAACAGTTCCCTTAGAAAATCGCACCTGCGGAGACAATATATTGCTCTGATGGCTCGTTTCTGCAGAATAAAAATAGACTGGATATCTGCAGCCCGTCCTCATAGTAAAATATCGTAAAACATGATACTATGAAAGTAACTGAAATAGTAACTAGCCTCGCGGTGTCTACATTAGTAAATTGACGGTTTTTTTTTTAAAGCATGTGCTGCTGTACCTCTCCGTCCTGCAAGAGATGTTAAATGTAAACCCCATTGCAGCCTTGAGTCGAACGTGATCCCCAGGACAACAGTTTTATCGGAGAATTCTAGTTTCTCTTTGTTCAAAAAAAAACCGAATAATAATGCATAACATTCGGTAAAGCAAATCTTATGCATTTTTTTTTTCATTTAATACTAAATTATTAGCAGTGAAACAATTTTGTATCTGTAGTAATTATTTTAGCTGTTCTGAATTAAATGATAACAAGTTGATCGACGAGGCCATCGTATGAGCAGATACTCACTATGCAAAGCCATTTTGATGAACAAACAAGTTTACTACAACAAAAATGTAATACTCGTATGAAAAATCAAGAAACATATTGTATATGCTGGGGAGTTTATTGCACCAGTTCTTCTTCCCAGCTAAAACTCTAAGAAGTGGTGAAGGGTTGGCATTTTAGGGAGTGCGTGTCAGACCACGCACAATGAAAGATTCCGTAGTTGGAATGAAGTTATCCCAAGAACAAACTTAACATTATAGTTGAAAATAAGGGAGGGAATGGTTAATTTTCATCTATTTTCTTAAATAGCTTTAAAACTATTAATTTTGAAATAATAATAAAAAGTCAGAGCCCCACAGTAATCCCTTTCATTTGATATGTCACACGGTACAATTTGCATAATTTTTGATTTAATTTTCTTGTTTGCCTCCCAAAAGTTACTCCCATATTCCAAATTCATTTATTTACGTTACACATCTGTGTTTGGGTCACAGAAATTATACGTGCACCACTTAATCGGTCCATTAGATTCGGAGCAAAATGACTGTAACAGACGGACAGACAAACACACGAGTGAGGCTACAAGGTTTCCGTTTTTTCATGCGGACGAACGGAAATATAAAAGCGCTGATTCTTAGACCACCCTGTCGGTAGTAGAATTGAAGTACTAAGATAATAAATAAGTTAAATTGAATTATTAAGTAATATTTTTGTAATTGGATCCAGTTAATTGTCTGTTAAATAAATAAATAATAATTATTATTATTATTAGCTTAGTTTAAACAAAGGTTTTTGATTTGATTGATATAAACTCAAACTCAAAGCATTTATTTCAATTAAACCAAATATAGGCACACATACATAATACTCACACGCTATAAGTGTGAGTATTATGTATGTACGCTCTGGTTAATTTGCTGTGCAGTAAGTATTTAAATGATTGAAATAAATTGATAGGTGATTATTTATTTGAAGTGCAATTAATAATACCCCGATTTTAAATAGTACCCCCTGAAAGATGGGTCTACTTTGGCCAGTGTGAAACCTGGTTGAACTAATTGGTCCCTATTTCTAGTGACATAATTTTGTCTGTCACCGCTGTTACTAAAAAGATGTATATTTTTTCCTACGGACATGATGTTTTTATGGATATATTGCCAAAGTACCGTCATGATGTTAATTAATATCTTTAAACGATTCCCTTAGAGAATCGCTCCTGTGGAGGCCATATGGCTCCGATGGCTCTGTTCTGCAGAATAAAAATAGAATCGATTTCTGCAGTCCGTTCCCATAGTAAAATACCGTAACACATGATACTATGAAAGTAACTAAAATAGAGTAGCCTCGCGGTATCTACATCAGTAAATTGACGGATTTTTCAAACAGCATATGATGCTGAACTTAGCTGTCCTGCAAGAGATCCTAAATGAGGACCCCATTGTTGCTTTGAATCGACTGTGATCCTCAGATAAACAGTTTTATCGGCGAATTCTGGTTTCTCTTTATTCAATATTATGTCTCAATCAATAATTCAATAAAGAAAATGTTATGCATTTATGAGTACTTTCTTTCCATTTAGTACTTAGTTATTAGCAGTGAATAAATTTTGGACCGGCAGTAGGGCGTTATTTACGTCGTCAAGATTTGTTTCACGTCTTACGTCAGCAAATATTACCATTTGTAGTTGGGATTTTAATAAATGGGGTAAAATAACAACATTTGTGGCGGGGTTTTTATTATATGGGGTAGATCATTAACAAAAAAAAAGAAATGTACCCAATACTGAACCTTGTGGAACACCCATTTTACTTTTAAACCGCGTGAATTTACACCATTTATTCGGACTTGCTCCTGTCTTTAGCTTTGCCTGCTACCGAATGAAATATTCGTATCATTGAAACTAAGAAAACTTGTAGGTACTCGCCCCAGGACAAGGAGTGCGCCAACCCCACGCACAGCGCTACCAACGCCAGCACACACTGCGTTCTATACATTTTGTACCCCTTGAAGACAAAGTGGTAGAAACAAACTAAAAGTAGATGGTGTGTCCACCCTTCGTGATCGCCAGTGGGATATTAAAGAAATGCTGCATTTTCATAAACATGCAACGAAAAATAGATATAATATAATATTGTATTCAGTTAATTAAAATGTACCAATAACAAGAGCGGCTCCCTGATAAGAGCACGTCTTATCAACGAGCTGTTATTGAAGGGGATACATTCCTGAAAATAAGAGTGCATTATGAAAAATTTTATCTATTATTGACCTTACACATTTATCTAGTACCTACCTATATAAATGTTAATGTACAGTATAATAATATAATTATATGAAATCATAAAGTTGCACATAGATGTGAAAGTTAAACAACTGAAAACTGATTAAGAAAAAGCTATGAGACCTACTTCCTATGAGGCCTTCTTTTTGTTTGTTACTATCTTTTGCCCGCGGCTTCGCCCGCGTTGAGTTCGGAAATTCCCACGGGAACGTACTACTGGGATTAAATGTCCTATTATGTTATTTCCTAAGAGCAATAACGATAATGGAAAAGTTAATAATGTATTGGCTCGACATAAGTTACCGAAAAGTTTGCGGCAATTCTGTTAAAAGTCGTTGTAGATATACGAAACACTTTGGAAATGATTGTCACTTGTGTAGAACTTTTGGTGTGTTCTGTATTCTGAGTATATAATAAACTAGCCCCACCTGCTCCTACTTTCCCAGTGCAAACTCGATTAGTGTAGATATTTTATTACAGCATCAACTAATCAGTATTCTATTACCGACAAAAACATAAACAGTTCTATTAGCCACTTGAGTCACTGAACCAGTTCTATGCACAGAGCGATATATTAGAAAATAGTGAACAAAAACAGTTGTATGAGCCACTTGAGTCACAGCACCAATTCTATGCACAGATCTATATGTTAGAAAATTGTGAACAAAAACTAATTTCTACTTATCCACTATGAAATTTACAATCTCGATACTTTACAATCATTTGCAATTTAATTATGGTATCTTGCGGTTGGGATGTGAAAAAGTGGAGTGATCCTGTATTGTTTTAATTTCATGCTGTGAGAAAAAGTACCAACTTTGCATCACGCTAGGTAGTGAATAGTTGATGTTTTGGGACCTGATGGTCTGCAAATATACCTTATGGGAATTAAAAACATAACCCGTTGTACAGAATGTGGTTTTGGTGTGCTTTTATAGGATTCCGTGTCTAAAGGGTGCTGAAGGGACGCTCCGCTACGTTCCGCTGTCCGTTCGTCTGTCGGTCTGCCTGTCACTTGGCTGTAGCTTTTGAACCGTAATAGGTACACACTTGAAATTTTCACAGAGTGTGAACTGCTATGACCACTATAACAACAATTAATAATAAAATAAAGTTATAAATTAAAGGGGGTCATTATAAGAACGTGTTCTTCGGCGTTTTTTGAAAATATTATTAAATGTTGTACGGTGGTATGGAAAACCCTTCGAGTGCGAGTCCGACTCGCACTTAGCCGCTTTTTTATTTTGTGCGTTACAATAAGTGTAAATAAATGTATTTTCTTTCTTTCTGTTTTTGTGCTAGAGTTGTGTTTTTAATTAATTCTAATGCTACAGTGTATGAAGCCGTTACTTTACTATAATAAATTGATTATTACACAACTTTAGTAAATGGCCTCTCCTGATAATTTGAAAGGGGTATTCTCCATCTATTTCAATGGACCCTAAAAATTAAAATCATCCAGGCATATTTTATATTTCTTCATTGCGCGCGGTACCCAGAAATAAGTACCAAGTTACTTCTAATGAATTGCAATAAATAATACTGTGTGTTATATGTTTATATAAAAAGACGAGGATTTAAAAGAAGAGCTCGTGCCTAGATGACACACGGGTCTATTGAAGATTACGCTACGCTTGCCGTGTTTGGTTCGTTGATAGGTGACCATCCATAACATATCGAGAACACCCGTGCCTCGAAGGCACGTTAAGCCGTTGGTCCCTGTCATTTGTAGATCTTTGACAGTCGTTACGGTCAGAAACCCAAAAGTCGGCTCGTCTGTTGCTCACTGTAAAAGACTAGTATTCAGCTGCATCTGGTCAGACTGAAACCCACCCCAACATAGTTGAGGAAAGGTTAGGCAGATTTATTGTCTGTTACATGTACATGAAGACGTAGAACATACTAAGTAAAAAACTAAGTACTGTCATACACTATGTGTATGTATAATGTATAATTAAAGGGACGTAGTCTAATGGAGAAATACACGTTGTTGAATATGTCTTGGATAGATGTCGCCACAGTAGAGCGGACAACGCCATCTAACAATTTGATTCATAAACGAATGATCATGTGATCGGAAACGCAAGCGAGCCGTACCGCTTGGATACGATCATCAGTGGAGGGGATGCAGCGAGGACTGGCGGAGAGACCGAGTGTGGCGACAGTCTACGGTCGACAGTCGAGCTCGGTCGGACAGTCTTGAAAAACGCTCAGTACCAACGCACGTGTTTGTTCGTTCGCTAGTCTATTAAAATTATTTTTAATTGGAATAATCTTTTGGTTCGAGTACCCACTCCAGTGCCCGCACCTACCTAAACTATGTCGGATCGTGAAGAAGACCCGATGTTTCGCAACTCGGCCACTCCTGATGTGACAACTATATAAGATTATTAATTATATCAAAAAATTAAGGTATTACATTGACGGGCTTAGCCCTGCCTCTCTACCAATAAAACAAAAACTATTTTAAACCAATCGAAAGTTTATTTCAAACTTGCGTGACGGTTCGGCTTACAATTGTTTTACGTAACTTACAGGGAAATGTCACAATCGTGAAAATGGCACGTGATTATTACTCTAAACCTGTTATTGTCCCACAGCATACCATACAAGGCACATAATTAGCATCAATATATAGTTTACATAATGAAATTCCAGTCGATTATCGGCCGTATTAAATGCCTCATGACGATAAACTGCGCGTTAAAGAAATTAATAAAAATCTTTTACATAAAAAAAAAAACTATCAGGGAGTCGAAACGCTTGTTAAAACGCTTTGTGTACATTTTCGATCCTTAAATGCGAATACCGTAAAGGATCTCTTTCCCATTACCCTTAATTAATAGATAACCGTCGAGCACATTGATCACTTAATAATAAATGCCTCATTCCATAAAAAAAAATCTAAGGGGCCTTTGCGAGTTGGCTTCGGCCCCTCGTACGCCTTCCAAAGGACCGGGACCACAAGGTCCCGAGATATGTTAACGTAATAATAATAATATAAATTTTATTTCAGTTTTACATACTCCTCCCTCCCACCCTCCCTCCCTCCTCTCTCTCTCCTTTACTTAGGTAAAGCTAAATACTTAGAAGTACGACTCATACGACTCACGTATTGTCAGTGAGAAGACTATATGCGTTACAGTGTGTATGTACTAAGAAGACATCGACTGCCATTACAAATAAGTATCAAACGTCGTGCAGATATTGTTATCCCATCAGTAAGGCATAAGACCACCTTCGCAAAACGTCAATTTAAATAACTCAGTTATAGTTTATATAATCACATTAATAAATTTCTCCACGTGCACAAATTCAATTATCATCAATGTAAAAATACGGTGTAGGTGTGGCTGATGGAACAATCTTATGATGAAACAGAAAAATTACTTCTCACCCAATCCTAAGCAACTTCAGACATATATAGAATAGAATAGAATAGAATATACTTTATTTGCTTTGAATGCAGGTACATACAAATAGGATCGTAAATAACATAATAATGAACCGTGTACATTCTGCCTTGTTGGCATGCAAACACAATAATTATTATACAAGTTATCAATATAGGTTATTAAGATGTATCATTTAGGAAATCCTGAACAGAATAATAACATTTACCTACAAGTAATTCAGTAAAACATTTTTTAAATTTCATCAAGGGCAAGGTTTTCATATGATCGGGAATTTTATTAAAGACAACAGGAGCCATACAAATCACATTTTTTTTTAATAAACTCGTTTTAAATGTGCCTGTGTGAAGTAAATTCTGATATTGTGATCTTAATGATGTACTCCGTTTTCTGGTTTCTGTTAATGTGGCAAATAAATTACGGTTTGTTTTAACAAATATTGCTAATTCGAGGATATAGAGGCATGGGAAAGTTAATAGTTTCTGAGACTTAAATATAGGCACACAACTGTCAGTAACTTTGAGGCCAAATATAGTTCTCAAACAGCGCTTTTGAGCTTTAAAAATGCTTTCTCGTTCACTACAATAACCCCAAAATATAACACCAAATCTTAAAGTAGAAATTACAAGACCATGGTAGGCCACTAGAATTGTTGACCGATTTACTTTTTTGGATAGGTTGTATAACATAAATGCGGCTGTGCTCAGACGTTTACAGATATCTTCTGCTTGCGGCTTCCATGTTAACTGGCTATCAATTAAGATTCCTAGAAATTTTGTGCTATTCACTTTATCGATAGTTTGGCCATTGTAGTTGATATCCATGTCACCTGTAGATATACGTTGGTGAAAATGCATAGTTTTAGTTTTTTGTAGATTAATAACTAGGTTATTATTGTCAAGCCATTTTATTAAACTGCTGATCGAGTTATTGATGTCATTTACGTATGAGTCTTTATTGGTACATGAAACAATTGAAGTACTGTCGTCTGCAAATAAAATCATTGGATTAGATATATGGCGTGGCAGGTCATTAATATAAAGTAGGAATAGTAATAGATATATACGAGGAATAGATATATACGAGTATACACGCCACTAATCTCACACACACGCATCCACACACACACACCCTTACACACATTTCTCTTCTCTTATATTTTCCAAATGCTTTTGTAAAGTGTTATAAGTTAGCATAAGTTTTGGAATCACTGACTCCCAAGTCACAGACAATAAACCTAGTTTGGGAGCCAGGAGATTAATTAGTCTCACATCTCTGTACCAAACGATTGTACATTTGTTTTAGTCACCAAGTTAAAGATAAATAAAAAAAAATATTATTATTATTACTTTGCCGGTCTTGATGTGGCTAATTACAAATATTTAAAGATTTCTGTCATCTCCAAAACTCTGATGCACCTGATGCAATGACCTACTATTAATGTCTAATTCTGTTGGAGTTTGTTGCGTCACTTATTCTTCCCAGCTAAAAGCACTAGGAATTGCTGTAGAGCGTTTTGGAGAACTGTCTCATGTAATTTTGGCGTTCAAAAAGTGCTGATTCTCAGCCTAGTTTGAATAAATGACTGTAGATTTGATTTGTCTTCATCAGTAAACCTGAAAAAAAACGTGTTTGGACAATGAGCTCGAATACCTTGGCCAACTTATTGGGCATAGTCAGGTACGGTCGACCTCAAGTAAGACTGATGCTTTAGAAATGGAAAAAAACAATAACACGTTACCCGATCTGGGAATCAAACCCAAGACTTCATGCTCAGCAGTAGCGCTTCCGACCACTTGACCAACGAGCCAGTCGAACTGCATAAGGGTACGTTTTCACCAGAGATGAACGAGAATGCGTAGCGAGAATGCGTACAACTAACCAATAACAGCGCTAACTTAGCTGAAGCAATGAAAATGAAGCGATGTTATTGGATAGTTCCACACACATCCTTCGCTACGCATCCTCGCTCTTCTCTGGTGGAAACGCAGCCTTACAGTTGACAGTTAGCCATTCTTGAAACCATCATGGCAGCACAAGAAGACTTATTTGTAACAAAACTTCGCAGTATGTTGTATCCGTACCGGATCTGTAGTAAGAATGGGGGTCCCCCAGGGCTCAATTATTGGTCCAATTTTCATTCTTTTGTATATAAATGACTTGCTTTACCTCATAAACGATAAACATGATATAGCGTTGTTTGCAGAAGACACTTCGCTTTTATTTAAACTCAAACGTCAGCAGCTTGTTACGGACAATGTAAATAGCGTCCTCGCAAAAGTAGTTAACTGGTTTAATGTTAATAATATACTTCTTAACGAGAAAAAAACTAAATGTATTAAGTTTACGGTACCTCATGCTAGACAAATACAAACTAGCACAGTATTCTTAGGCATAACTTTGGATGCCAAATGGGATAATTCACCTACTAAATGTTTTCTAAAGAACGGACGAAGTTTAATTTGCGCGTCGTTTCAAAGACAGATGGTCGTGCGAGGCGATTTCCGAAATAAAAGGACAGTCCCAATCTGTGACAGAAACTTTTTCAATCGAATGTTTTAGTCGCCTTCGTACTTCCCGTATCTACGGTTTACTAGAAATTATTTGCGAGAAAAGTCTGACATTTAGTTTAACTATCTAGTGGAAAATTTTGCAGGGTTAAGGCTCTTCTCAGAAAGCTTTTGTAAGGCGGATAGGAGATTTCACACTTGATATTAATTATTGATCCAGTAGTGCTATTGTGTTTTTCATGGTCCTCGGAACGCGCCACTCTCGGGTTCCCAAATAATGGCGGGAGGGGTTCACATCGGCGTCGAGTCGACGATGAACGATGAAGTACCTGGGACTCGTCCTCGACAGCCGGTGGAACTTCGTCGAGCATTTCCGACGTTTGGCTCCCAGACTGGACCGGGCCGGGGCTGCCTTGAAGCGGCTCCTGCCCAATCTAGGGGGTCCAAACGCCTCCTGCCGGAGGCTCTACCAGGGGGTCGTGCGGTCCATGGCCCTTTACGGGGCACCGGTGAGGGCGCGTTCATTGAGGCTCCGACCAGCACGCCGGTTGAACGCGTCCCAAAGGGTCATAGCCATCCGGCTGGTCCGGGGATCTCTTCTCTTCTTTAGGGTTATGGTTTCCGCACTTAGTCCTTCATGTGGACCATTGTGCGTGGGCCATGGCGGCCGTCGGTGGTTATTCCAACCAGCCCACCTCCCTCCAGAAGTCGATGATATCTCCCGGTCTGCTGAGAGCATCTGTGTAGGATATGGGTGCCCCGAGGGTTTGTGACCTAATTTGGGTGACGCCTGTGCATTCAAAGAGCACATGCGCAACGGTTTCCTCAGCCTCCATGCAGGCCCTGCACAGAGGACTGTCCGTTATGCCTATTGTGTGAAAGTGTTTGTTTAGCGAGCAGTGACCCGTGATGGTCCCCGTCACCAGGCGCAGACCGTTTCTGTCCAGACGTAATAAACGTTTGGTAAGCTTGCCATCTAAGGATGGCATGGCTTCCCTGGACTGCCTGCAGCCGGGTGTCGAGGTCCACCACCTGTCCGCTTGTGTATGGGTGTACTCCTGTAACCATCTGCGTAGCTGGTTAAAGGGGATGGGCACGATGGGTTCGGGTCCACAGACTGACGCGCTGGATGCTCTTCTAGCCAGTTCGTCAGCTGCATCGTTACCCAGTGATCCACTGTGCCCCTTAATCCATTGCAGTGTCATTGTGTTACGGTTGGACACCGCCATACGTTCTAGAGCATTGTGACATTCCAGTATTATACTTGAGTTAATATACTTTCTCCCCAGTGATTGGAGGACTGAGGCACTGTCGGAGAGTATGCGTATATGGGAGTCCATAACTCTTCTGGCCTCTATTGCGTACACCGCTTGTATAATGCCCACACACTCCGCCTGGTAGACGGTGTTGAACATTCCCAGCGGGCTGGATATATTTATGTTAAGGTCATGCGAGAAAACTCCGACTCCGGTTCCGGCATCGGTCTTCGATCCGTCGGTATATACTCTCAGCTCTTTCGGGCCTGAGTAGTCACAACGTTCTTCTGTAAGTATTATGTTATAATGCCTTTGAAAGTAGTGCAGTTTCGGGGCTTTGTCGCAGGGCGATGCCATCAAAGGTTGTCGTTTGATCGCATCTTCCTTAATGCGTATGTGTTTGACTCTAGAGTCCTTGCTTAGGGTCCCTGCTATGTACAGCCTGAAGGCAGCCAGGGCTGCCTCCTCTCGCACAATGAGGTGTAGAGGTGGCAGTCCGAGCATCGCCTGTAGGGCAGCAGTGGGTGTGGTTCTCATGCAGCCAGTGATAGCTACACAAGCAAACCGTTGTAGTTTTTCGAGGTCTCTCTGGGCTGTGCTCAAATCTGTCCTGGGCCACCAGACTAGTGAGCCATATGTTATGATTGGTCGGATGATTGTGGTGTACAGCCAGTAAGTAACCTTGGGGCTAATTCCCCAATTCCTGCCAAGCATTCGCTTGCACTGCCACAGGGATATGCTGGCTTTTGTGGTGATGTAATTAGTATGTTTTGCCCAGTTCAGCTGTTTGTCCAAATAGATGCCCAGGTATTTGGTTTCGTTTGAAAGGCTTAGGGTAGTACCAAACAAACGTGGTAATTGGAGTGTCATCAACTTCCTCTTTTTTGTGAAGAGAATCAGTTCGGTCTTTGTAGGGTTCACTGATAGCTGGTGTTTATTGCACCAGACCTCTACTATTTTCAAGGCTTGGCGCATGAGGTTGCATAAGGTGTTTTCGTGGGTACCATTTATTATTATAGTTATGTCATCGGCGTAACCTACTGTGAAGTAGCCTTTGTCATTGAGTGTTTTGATGAGGCTGTCTACGACCAGGTTCCATAGAAGTGGCGACAGAACTCCCCCTTGCGGACAGCCCTTCGCCACAATGGCCCTTGTAGTGTCGTTCACGATGACTTGTACAGCTCTCAGTTTGAGCATATTAGTGATCCATCCGCTTAGAGTCGAGTCTATGCTGTGTCTGTCGAGGGCCATGTTGATACTATTAAACATGGTTTTGTCAAAGGCGCCCTCGATGTCAATGAAGGCGGCCAGTGCCGAGCATTTATGGTCCACTGCGCATTCAATTTTGGATACCACGCTATGTAGCGCGGATTCCGTTGATCTGCCTGTGGAGTATGCATGCTGTTGTTTGTGAAGTGGTTTTACCCGAAGAGGACCGTCACGAATGTGTCTGTCACAGAGTCTCTCTAGGGTTTTCAGTAGAAAGGATGTGAGGCTTATAGGCCTGTAGGCCTTGGGTTGTGTATAGTCGGTTTTTCCGGGTTTGGGTATGAAAATGACTTTCACTTCACGCCATGCTAGGGGTACGTATCTGAGTGCTATGCAGGCTCGATAGATCTCCACCATGCATGGCGTCAAGGGGTCAATGCCCCACTGTAATAGGGCTGGGAAGATGCCATCCAACCCTGCGGATTTGTAAGGCTGGAAGGTGTTAATAGCCCATTTTAGCCGATCCTCTGTTACAATACTTTGGGCTCTTGACCAGTCTTGACCCGTTGGAGTCCATACTGGCTCAGCCTCCCACTGCCTGTCCTCTAGGACTACACAGTCTGGGAAGTGAGTCTCGAGAAGGACCTTGCTGGTTTCAAGGTCAGTTAGTGTGTAGGAGTTATCGGGTTTTTTCAGTGCGCCAAGGGTTCGGTCCTGATCCGTTGATAGGATCTTCCTTACCCTTGCGGCTTCGTTGTTGGTCTCGATGGATTCACAGAATTTCCGCCACGCTGTTCTTCTGGCAGTTCTGATATGCTTTTTGTATGTGTATTGGGTCTCTTTGTAAATCTCCCAGTCATCCGGGAGTCTAGTGTTCTTGGCTCTGTTGAATTGTTTTCGAAGTGCATCTCTGAGTTTACTAAGTTCTGCGTTCCACCAGGGGTTCCTGTCCCTGTTGGTTTTTGGCGCCCTTAGTTTGCAGCATGCATGGTATGCTTCGGTTAAGTATTCTGATAGTTTTGTCACGGTGTATTCCAGTTGTGCAGTGTCTCTTATAGTCACCTGTGATAGGTGCCTGGCTAGTAGAGAAGCTAGGAGACATTTGAAGCCGGGTATATCAGTGCGTCGCGGGTTTCGTCTAGGTGCGGGGTTTTTTGTGGTAGTATTTAGTGTGAAGCGGATTCTTCTATGGTCTGAACAAGAAGGCTCGTCCGACACGTGCCAGTTTGTGATAAGGTTAGTCGCGTTCTCTGTAGCAAGCGTCAAGTCTATGATTGTTTGTCCTCGGACTGTGACCCAAGTGGGTTCAGAGCCTCGGTTTACAATGTTAAGGTTAGTAGAGAATAAATAGGTGGATAGTACCTCTCCTCTGGAGTTCGGCGCGTCGCTGCCCCAGAGCGGGTGGTGTGCGTTTGAGTCGGTGCAGATGATGAGGTCCATTTTGGCTCGCTCGCAGTGCTGCACTAGATCGGCCATCTCTTTTGGCGGGCAGTTTGTGTCCTCGCCTGGCATATAAACCGAGGCCAGTACTACATCCGGGACGTCACCTTCAGTCTGGAGCCTGACAGCTGTCAGGTCTCTGGAACAGAATTGGGTGAGTGGTGTGGTAGGGATTTCTTTGGGTATGTAGGCGCAGGTTCTTGGTTTGTCTGGACTGTGTGTGTTTAGAATTAGCTTACCTCCGATGTTGCTGAGGCCGCATATTTTGTTATTCCTGATCCACGGCTCTTGGATCAGTGCGATGGTACGGGGCTTAACCTCCAGGGCCCTGCGTAAGCTAGCCGTGGCAGTCTGGCTATGTTGGAGGTTGGTTTGGACGATATTGAGGGAAGTTGATGACGGGGGGGTTGGGTTAGTCGGAGATGAGTCCATCGGACAGCTCCTCCGCTTCCCCTACCCGCTGGTCGTCGTGTTGGTCGCCCGGCGACGAGGCTAAAAGCTGCTCGTTCCAGCCGGGTGATGCGGGCGGCCTGGTGTTTTCGTCGTCGGCCATTGCCGCTCGGGCCATGACCGCCTCAAGCTGCTCAATGTCCGGGTCAGTTGTCTGTATCGATGTCGGTGGCGCGTTTTCCGTGTCTGTGTTGTCAGTCTTGGTGTCAGAGGGTCGGGTCGTGGGCCAGAAGCGTACGTATATCGACCCAAGGAGGTACGATATCCGTCGCTCCCGGGCCAGGACCCTTTCCGCTTCCTCCGGTGGCACACCTAGGGTCAAATAAGTCCCGTAGTTGTCGCCACCGACGGTAGTTGCCCTGTACAGTGACCACCTGGCGATGTCGTACCAAGTGTTCTGACGAATCAGAACACTTTGGAGCCGGCCTACGTCACCTCTGTAACGAGGGACAAAGAGCGAGGCTCGAACACGGGTGGGCACGTCGGTCTGTCTTAGTACTGTCAGTGTAAGGTCTGTGTTAGGGAGTTTTATGAGGGGCACGTTCTGGGTCAGCCAGGTCAGGGCGTAGTCATCCTCGCACCACATCTGCACGGTGCCCTCCGCTACCCGTGGGTATCCGTGGAAGGCAGGGAGTGGTGTCGTCGGGTCTGTGTCCATTAACATGTTCTCAAGGTCAGTCTTGATGTGCTCTGCCTCTTCCTTGGTCAGGTCTCTGGACGGGGGAGGGAAGCAGATAGCTAACGCCAGCCGCGCAGGAATGTCCTTTGTGGCCCTCGCGTAAGTTCGCTGCTCCCCCTGAGCGGAGTGGACCCTCACGCGTTTGGCGTCCCCCTGGAGCGTGCTCGGTGAAGCCGAGTCGTCGGGGCGCACTCTCTTCACCGGCCCTGTACCGCTTGGTCCAGGCTGCGGTTGGGAGGTGCCTGGCAGGATGGTGGTTGCCAGCGGCGCCTGCTCGCGTGGGGCTCCAGCCCGCTTTCCCCTGTTCCTCCTAGGTCGAGGTCGGTCGTGGATGTTGTCGGAGTTTCGGGGTCGACTGGCGGCCCCGGCAGACCCCGCCGCGTTCAGAGGCTTTTCGCGCTGGGTTTCCCCTTCGCGTACTTACCTCCGCCCGCTTGGTTCCGCGTCCGGCCGCTTTTCGCGCTGGGTTTCCCCTTCGCGTACTTGCGGCTGGTCGCTTGGTTCCGCGTCCGGCCGCTTTTCGCGCTGGGTTTCCCCTTCGCGTACTTGCGACTGGTCGCGTACTACCTTTTCGGCGTCCGATTGCACTTCGCGCTGGCTAGTGCCTTCGCGGGTGTCGTGCGTTCGGTCGCCTACTTTCCTCTCCCGGGCCATGATTTTTCCGCGCTTTTTCAGCAGTCGTACTCCATCGGCCGGGAGACTGGCAGAGCTGCCGGGCCCGTCAATCGTCCCCGTCCCTCTCTGTCCGTGTCGATCTTGGTCATTGTCGGGGTTGGTGATGCTGTTCCGCACGATGCTCTGTTGCCAGAGGCTCGTGGGAGGCATACCCGTCGTGGTCGGTGTTGGCGCGTGAGTCGCAGCCGGGGTGGTAGAGCTAGGCGCGTTGATCGCAGCCGGTGTTAAATCTATTGGCGCGTAAGTCGCTGCCTGGGTGGTTGGCGCTAAAACAGCTGCCGGGCGCGCTAAAAAGCGCGGCAACAAATCGCAGATGGGTGCCCCCCCCAGATTACGTTGGGGGCTGACCGCCGTGGCGGTGTGGGATTCCCCGGCTTGGCCGGGACCCACCTGGGTATAAACTTTATCCTTCTGCATATTTATTGTGGTTGGGGGTGGGCTTTTTTGGAATCGAGGTTACCCCTCCTCTAGGACCGACGGGATATGGGGATAGGAGGGAAGGCATTTGGTAATGGGTAAGGGTTCATTGGGGTCACCCTAGGTCTGGGATTTTGGCCTAGGGGTTTGGGACCGAGGGGATATGTGGATAAAGGAGGGATGGAATGTTTAGGTGATTGGTACACAGGAAGAGGGGTGTATAGGTTACCCTGAGCCGGGGATTTAGCTTGCGGGAACTTCTCTTGTCCGGGATCTCTGTCAAGATGCTCCGACCGCGAAACCGACCTCTGACAGTCGGTCCCGCAGCCGAAGTTGGGCTATCCGCAACCTGCCCACCCGCTCGGTTGCAGGAGAAGAAGTGCCTGGCGGTCTGGATCGCCCCACCACGGGTGTACTTGTACATTCGCGTTGGAGCCATCCAGCCAGCCCCGAGATACTGGTCCGGGGATACCGGACGGTCTCCTACGAGGCGGCGAGCCTCCTTGCTGGATTGCCGCCATGGGATCTGGAGGCAAATGTCCTCGCGCAAATTTGGGAGTGGCGCGAGGAGGCGAAACGCAGGGGCGTTACTCCGCTGCCGCGAGAAATCGCGGCACAGCGGACAGAGCTCCGGCGGGATCTCATGGCGGCATGGAGAGTGTGACTGTCGCAACCCAGCGCTGGGCACGCCACAATCGCGGCGGTAAGTCCCCTCTTTGAGGAGTGGCTTGAGACGCGCCACGGCGTCCTCACCTTCCGCCTGACGCAGGTTCTCACCGGACATGGCTGTTTTGGGAGGTTCCTGTTTCGGATAAGGCGGGAGGAAACGCCCGGGTGTTGGCATTGTGTGGATCGACCGGAGGACACGGTGGAGCACACGGTGAAGGTCTGCCCGGCTTGGGTGGAGCACCGCCGTGTCCTCGTGGCGGTGATCGGTAGCAGCGATCTCTCGCGTCCGGCCCTGGTTCATGCCATGGTACGGAGCGAGAGGGAATGGGAAGCAGTCACCTCCTTCTGCGAAGCAGTAATGCTCGCGATGGAGGAGATGGAACACGTGAGGGTGAGGCAATCATTGTGCTCTCACGCCCCTAGTCGCCGCAGGAGGAGACACCCTGGGCGTCGGGAGTCGATAGCCAACTCCCGGCCACCGTAGGTGCGGGCTTGTGGATGGCGAGCCATGAGCAGCTCGCCGTCCGGTAAGGACCAGGCCCGGGTCGACGGTGCGATGTGTTCCACGCGCGCCTCAAAGAGATGTCAGCATAATTGACGGGGTCCAATAGGGCCGATGCCTGCCGGGGTTGCGGATTGTTCGAAAGAGTTACCATGGCCCTGGCGCACAGGCAACTGGAGGAACACGGGTGGGGTTTAGTCAGTAAGAGTCTGACACGCCCTTCCGCTCCGCCCCGAGCGGGAAAGGTCATTTGATGATTCTGCCAACCAAAAAAAAAAAGTTGTGTATTGTTTAAAAACCTCATCGTGAAAACATAGAAAAATTGAGCTGTCAACAGTGTCAATCCTTGGCATGGCGTGTGTGTGATGTATGTGTGTGTGTGTATGTGTTGCGCTTTGCATAAAGTTAATTTCACCACGTCTGTACATGGAGCGAACCTGCGGGCCAGTATGTTCGCCCGGACTGACAATGCCCTGCGCTCCCTCTCCATGACAGCAGTCTGAATAACAGCTCACTTCACCTTAGTTTTCACTGTGACTTTTTATATATGACGGAGAAGGTACGTTTCTCTCGTTATTATCAGCCATATTTTAACTACTGTGAGCGTGCTATGGGTGATATTGGTTATTGGGCAATAGCAAAATCGTTGGCAGTTCAAATCAAATTATAACTTACGATCAAATTAATCACACTTGCGAATCACACACTGTAAGTACAAGACACAACTCTACGGAACGCGCCACAGTTTTTAAACGTGTTCACTGCTTAACTGCCAACAACAAACTGCTTTCCTCTGGTCAAGCGTTAGTGTTTTAGACTCTGTCCAGCACCACCTAGTGGCATCCCGGCGTCCCGATTAGTCAAGTCAAACGTTTGATTTAACGTATTTCCGAGATATAGGATCGGAAGGTTTCCTCACGATGTCTTCCTTTGCCAATGTCAGTGATGTCTAAGTAAACTTAAAAAGTGCATAATTTGATGTATTGAAAAAGTCACATTGGTACTTGCCTGGACTTAACAAAGGGCAAAAACGAGGATAAAAAAAAAGTTGAAGTTTTTATCCGACTTCTTAAAAAAGGAGGAGATTTTAAATTCATCTGTAAATATATATTTATATTTTCTGTATATGTTTATCGATGTCTTCGTCAATTGTGGACCTTTTTTGAAAATTCGTGGAATGAATTATGGAAGTCGGTGACATTAAACGAAAATTCAAAACCTACGACAATACACCTACTTCCGAAATTAAAGTTATTTTTCGCTTTGTAGTGTACTTGTAGTGTACGAATTTTAATAATAAAAAAAGGCATTTCAAAATTTTGTCAAATAAGTTGCAGACTATCAAAACTTTGTGAGACTATTGACAGCTGTTTTAAGTTCATTTTGTTGAGAAACTAATTTTACTTGATATCCTTTGCCTCGCTCTTCAAACCATTGTTTAAACTTTTTGACAATTGATTAACTGTTAAAATTGTTTCAAACATTTGTAAGGCGGTTGTTTTAAACTTTTAAAACTTAAACAAAAGCGTACTTAAAACAAAGATCAATCATTAATTGCCATAAAGACAGATACCTACTCATCCAGAGAAAAGTTAAGGCTCCTTCAGGCAAGCGCAACACGCGACGCGACAAAAAGGCACCGTCTGTCGCGCGACGAGAGATGCCTTTGTCTTGCGTGCGATTCGCGTCGCGTGTCGCGCCATCTAGAAGGAGCCTTTAACCAAAAATAAAATATCTTTCTACTTACCTAATATGATTTTTTTTACACTTATACTAACTTAACCTCAATATTCTTAATAAAATTTCTAAAAACATTTCAAAAACGTAAAATAATGAGTTCTGTCTAGATCGGGAACAGGACTATTGGAAAAACATAAATCTCTATAAATTACAAGCCATTTCATCAAAATTTCAATTAATTCTTTCAAAATAAATCAACTTCTACTCTACTAGCTAATTCTAGACTAAACTTTATTCCTAGATCTTTGCTGTCGTGCCTGAAAATAGTTATTTCAGTGCTGAAACTAGGTTCAATGGAGTGGCAAATCGATGCGCTAAGCTTACGTTGGTATCTACCTCGTTTATATCGTGACATACGATCCACTCGCTTGGCTACTTCCAAACACTTTAAAAGTGGAAAAATATTGTTTGTTTTTATTCAACACTTGCTTGTTCTTGCGGCTTTACTCAGATCGTAGTGGAATTACTTCATGTACCCTGATAAAAAGTGTTATTTTTGTAAAAGCAGGATAAGGAAATATAATACTAAACAAAATTAAATTAAAAAAAAATAGTTTTAAAAAACTTAAAAAATACCCTTTTATAGAAAATCCAACTAAAAATAGAAAATAAATTTTAATAAATTTGATTTCCAAAAATTGTGTAAGAATAAATGATTTATTGTAAAAAAAGCGTGGGGTGCTTTTCAGGATATTATAAAAATAACCCTTCTACTCATATATGTTCATAAAATATTTATAACTATTAATACCATGCACCCCACGCTTTTTTTTACAATAAAATCATTTTTTCTAACACAATATTTTTGAAATCAAATTTATTAAAATTTGATTTCTATTTTTTTGTTGGATTTTCTATAAAAGCGTATTTTTGTAAGTTTTTTTAAACTATTATTTATTTTTAATTTTTTAGTTGAATTTTCTAAAAAAGCGTATTTTTTAGTTTTTTTAATTTATATTCCGTTTCACCAAATATCTAATTCGTAGTAATTTTAACAATTAAAATAATACAGTGAAACACGTTTCTTATGTGTTCTCTTAAATATTAATATCCTATTACGTAAATACTAATAGACCATTTGTTAAATAGTAATAAATATTTCGTTGGTACTAAAAAATAGCCACTAATAAATGATTTATTAACTGTTAATAGTAGTATAGTAGTTTCCTTTATTGGTCTTGACGCAGACACTCCGGGTATCAGGAAAACAAAAATTCGCTAATCCTGATTATCCTAGTAAGGATAACGGGTCAAACTGTTTAAAATATTGAATTGTTATCGGTCCTTAATAAGTATGCCAAATTTCGAGTTAATCCGACGTTTTGAAGGGGGTCAAAATCATGTTCAAAGATTCCGTTACATACTAACATACTAACATACGTATGAAGCTAAAAAAAGCGTATTAAATAGCCTATATTTCCTCTGAGTCATCTTCGTACTTAAATCTTTTCTCAATACCTACATTTGATAATATCTACTCGTAAATCACTAAAGTGGCAGACGTTAGAGTAAAAACAAGAACACTGATATGGAAATGGACAGGAAAAATGGATCAAAAAGTCACAGAATGGTACCCGAGGAATGGAAAAAGGCGCAGCGGAAGACAGTTGAGAAGGTCGGAAGATGATCTGCCAGTGATGTTTTTTTTTACATGCAGTGACTGCGTATCTGACCTCCACAACCCAGTTACTGGGTAATACGATACTCCTCAGTAGGACTGGTTATCAAACTTTTTTGAGCTTCTGACTTCCCGTAACGACTGTCAAAGTTCTACGAATGACAGCCGGGACCAACGGTTTAACGTGCTTTACGAGGCACGGAGGCACAGAACAGATTATCTGTTCTGTGCACGGAGGAGTCTCGGTGTCTAATGAATGGTCACCCACCCACGAACCGACCACGGCAAGCGTAGCTTCACCTTCGATTGACCCGTGCGGCTGTTACTATATATCCAAATGCGCTTATTCATACAATAGAATGGAGTAGAACCCCAGCATGTTGTCGTATCCATATATCCATCTACGAGTAGACATGTGATAGTCCTTACTGTACGAGTTTATCACCGGGGTAGGCAAATAACAAATCTAAATTACTAGAAAGAAAGAAAGAAAAGAAAGAAAGAAAAGAAACAAAAGAAAGAAAATAAAAGAAATAAAAAAAATACATTTATTTATCCATCTAGACATGTTATAGTCCTTACTTTACGAGTTTATCACCAGGCTAGGCAAATAACAAATCTAAATTATTAGGAAGAAAAGAAAGAAAGAAAAGAAACAAAAGAAAGAAAGAAAAGAAAAGAAATAAATAAATAAAATTTATTTAGCACATACTACAAAGCACACTACACAATATATACAAGTAAAAAAGAAAACTAAGCAAATAAAAGTGTAAAGTGCGTTGTCAGAAATTACCAGGAAAGTGTACCTCGCGGCTGTGTAAAATAGGTTCAGTTCAGCAAAAATGTCAGTGTAAATTAGCTTTATACTAAAATGTGTGTATGTATGTATACTTATGTAAATAAAACTAAAGTGTTATGTACTAAAGTCTAGTGAAGTAAAAAGTTAAATTCAAAATAGCAATGTGTCCCATTTTAGTAAAAGGTTGGCAAAAAAACGTGCGCTCGGGCAATTTAAATGGTGGTTTTGGATTAAAGGTACATTGAAAGAAGTGCTTGATTAAGTTAATTCTTTAAAGGCGGTTTATTGGAAGGATTCTAGATTTGTGAACGTTGGAATATTGGACTTATGTGGACAAAACCAGATGCGGGATATTATAAACAATACAACACATCAAAAGAAAACAAATAAAAAAACAACAATAACAAATGATGGAAATTAATAATGGATGTTCTGAAATAAAGTTATTATTATTGTAAATAGGATATTTTGAGCAGTCAGTAGTTCGACTGTCTCGTTGTTCAAGAGATCTCGAACGCCACTGCTGAGCATGAGGCTATGGGTTCGATTCCCAAATTGGCCGTATTTTTATTGGGCTTTTCTATTAGGAATTTCTTAGTAGCAGCCCGGAGTCTGGAATTGTGCCCGGTTGATGGTAAAAGGCTCGCCCTCTACTACATGGGAATAAACATAACTGGCGAAATGTGAGTGTAGCTACTATAGGTACACCTTGGCCTTACCCTTCGAGGATTACAGGCGTGATGTTATGTTATGGTATGGTCTTTCATAAGATAATATCATAGTTAAAGTGTCTTTACTTACTACTGTAACGGTATCTACATCGCCACATGCGAGCTACGCGTCACACTGACGTCAAGCAAAATCCTGCATCGCGCTAGGAGAGTTTACCGCCCTACTAGCATATATACTACGTCCCGACATTAAACGTCGGGCAGTTGCCCACCAGACACAACACCCGTCTGGTCGGAGGATCCTCCCTTTACTATACAGGTATGAGTGAACTTTACACCCTGTTCCTCATACCTTTATACTACTACTCGTATAACTTGTTACTACTCGATAAATCATATACTAGAAACCTCTTCACTTTTATGCCAACGTATGTTATAAACAGAACTGACGGCATTTCAACCTTCATAGCCCAGTATGGCTATTTTCCTAGGTTAAAATAAAATTCCAAGCCATTTAATCTCCTGATTACCATCCATAAAATCCGACAACACGTAATATTAAACCTTTTATCAAAAAAACATCAAACAAAGTACCGAAAATAAAATACAAAAAGTTTTTTAGCATAAGGCCGTCCGCATCGCACGTAGGACATACACACGTACCGGTCCGGTCGTTACGGGCCACGTGTCCGGCCTGCATTGCTGTCACATTACCGCATAACCCCGTCCCCGGTTGAACGTGCTTTTATTAAACGTACGTAATTTTTCAGGGCTGGCTACTTTTGGCTGTAAGCCCGCCATTTGTGGGGTACACTGTCAATAAATGGGTTAATAAAACATATTACTCTTCTTTTCTGGTTTTGTCGTAGTTGTGCAAAAAAAAATATGATCAATGCGGATTTTATTATCGAGGTGACCTCTGATTAAATATTTCTGTCCGAAAGAATTTGTGGCTTAGCAACTGGTTGGGCTGCTTGAAATGGAATTTAGTTCACATAAATATGACTGAAATAGTGCTGCACCAATCTACGCTCAAATTGCATTGATAAATTATTTATTTCTGTAAGTACGTAGGTTTGTACAAACAGTTTTACACGGCAATCATATTTTTTAAACTAGATGAGGTCGGCGTTTCCTATCTGACTACTCTGAAAAGAAAGGCCGAAACAAACTCAGAGGTCACAGTCTCTTTTAAAGTCCAAACATAATCTTGGTCAGATCATGTGAAGACCATGTAGATTGGTGTCTGAAATGGTCTTTTGAAGAAAGAACCACACAGATTAAGTGGACCTGTCCAGTCAGTATATGCATTTGTCAGTAATCGCGTGTCAGTGTCATCGTGTTTGTTTAGCGATATTTATTTTAGAAGTATGTACCTATATTCTCATATTGTATGTTTATATTTAAATGTATTTTGTTTTCCCTTCTATTCTTACACACGTTGTCAAAATCTCTATAATATACTCTCCTGTCGCAGGTATGCTGAAAGAGATTTCTTTAGAAATAATCACCTTTGTGCCTATTTTTCTGTACCTTTCTTCTTGTCTGTTTATATTATGTGTACATAAATAGTTAAATAAATAAATAAAGAATATAATCGTGCAGCTCAACTCAGAACTTAAGGAGCTCAACGATTCGACGAACAATACCAAAGAAAGGACATTGGGTCTTTTTACGTAGATGACTGATGATCTATTCTGTAAGGGTTTCACGGTGACAACAGGTGAAGTGAATTTGAAGTAAGCTGTCAATAGTGTCAATCCCTAGCATGAGGTGGCATGACAGGTTAATTCACTTAAGATTTTTTTTTACTATTATTTAATCATTTATTTGCTTAAAACATGGTATACAATGGTGTTAAAATATAATTATAAAGGCACAGACATGTTTAGCTAGTATAGCACATAGCAAACAAAATTTCCGGGTTTTTGAAAATATTGCAAAGCATTTTTTTTTATCCATAAATTATTTTAAACTATAGAAGATACACTCATTCATACACTTAAGCAACTTTATCTTAAATAATCTAGAATTTAATGTTTTAAATTGGCTTGGTATCTTTTTATAAATACGCACGCTCATAGCTTGGCGGTTTTTGTTGTACTTGACAAGTCTTGGAAAATCATGCAGCACTAATTTATATGGATCTCGTCTTTTCCGAAAGTTTACATCATTTGTTGTCTTAAATAAATCTTCTATTCTTTATAGAATAAATCGGCTGTTACCTAAAACGCAGCCAGTCTAGTAACATGCCGATGACATAGTATTACATGCTTAGATCTATCCAATCCTTTATTTGTACAGAAAACAAAACTATCCCGTTCAAAATTACGTCCTCTTTTCGTGTTTCAAGATGCAAAGATGCACCGAAAAGGAACTGTAAAGTAATAGTGTAACTTTGAAATCGGCTATCAATCTGTCCTTGTTAGCAGAGCGTGGTTGAAAAAAGCTTAGATAAAACTTGGATTTTTGTTTTATTCTATTTGACAACATGAAAGGTGACAGAACATCAAAAAACAAAAGTAGAAAAATAAATTTACACAGAACAAAAGAGATCGTTAACAAAAACATATCATATATGTATAATCTATTTATTCTAACAGTCCTTGGCATCTTAGTGTTAATTAAGGGGGTAGAGAGAAATAATAAGCGTTTTTTTGTCTCTGCATGCTTATGAACAGAGGGGTAACGTAACACACTAACAGTAGGAATGGGTTTCATTTTGATAGTTCAACAACATTCATTGCGATATTTACGTTGTTGAGCAGACAATTTTTTCGAACTTATGAAGCAATAATTTAGCAACAGGCTTCAAAATGATTCAGATTGTGATAAATAGTGTGTTACGTAATTAGGGTGTTGGTGTTACATCGCTTGTAAAAAAACCTCTATATTATCTTCGGTCTAAAAAATTCAAACCATAATAAAAATCTCGTCGACATTACCATAAATCGTCTCTTTATACCCAGGTCGGTCACGAAGCTATTAGTTGTTAATACTTTATAGAAACAAGGTCTCGCGTGTGTGAAGTTAAGCCCATTAGATAGTCGAGTACCTGCTAGCAAAGAGCACACTTTTGTGCCTTTCATACTTTGGCCCACAGTTACTACTGGTTTGCGATATTGCGTTCCTAGTTTATTTTATTTTATTTGGAATGTGCTGTGAACAAATGTGAAATATGTGGCGCAGATTAAGGGCGAAGCGCCAATAAAACAGCTGAGCTTTTTTGACCAAAAAATCAGTAAGAAATATAGAACACCGACACTTGACTATGAATTTGATTTTTATTCATTTTTAAAATCTGCGTAGCCCAAACGACGATCGGACTGGCGTTTTAAAAGCATATAAACATGGATTGCCAAGCACTTAAAACAGCATAAAATCCGGTGTATGGATTACTATTCTATCTTTAATATTCTATACTATTTAATAAATTCAAATCTTTTATAAAATGGAAACTATGCCAGAAAGCCTATTATACTGTGAAAGACTATATTGAGGACAAAAAGGCTTGGGATTGAGCTGCTCCAATAAATTTACACGGTGAATGTTGATTTTAATTTGCTAGCTATTTTAGACATGAATATTTACTGTAAAAAGTATTATATTATTTTCATTATTGAGAATATGAGGACTATGGGGGTCATTGTTTCAGTTATATTCTTGATCTGGCAGTTTAAGTAGTTTATGCGGCCTACCCAAATGTCCTTTCTTTGGTATTGTTCGTCGAATCGTTGAGCTCCTTAAGTTCTGAGTTGAGCTGCACGGTTACTGACAAATGCGTGCACTGACTGGACAGGTCCACTTAATCTGTGTGGTTCTTTCCTCAAAAGACCATTTCAGACACCAATCTACAAGGTTTTCAAACATTATGTCCGATTTTTTATATACACATTGACATTGTTGAATTTTCTAAACACAATTACATGACTATTTAGTTGTAAAGTATTATGTTATTTTAATTATTGTGAATGTGAGGATTATGTGGGTCATTGCTTTTTTTTCGCAGTTAATTTTAATCATGATCTGGCAAATTGAGTAATTTATGTGGCCTACCCAAATGTCCTTTCTTTGGTATTGTTCGTCGAATCGTTGAGCTCCTTAAGTCCTGACTTCCTGAGTTGACCTGCACGATTACTGACAAATGCGTGCACTGACTGGACAGGTCCACTCAATCTGTGTGGTTCTTTCCTCAAAAGACCATTTCAGATACCAATCTACATGGTCTTCACATGATCTGACCAAGATTATGTCTGGACTTTAAAAGAGACTGTGACCTCTGAGTTTGTTTCGGCCTTTCTTCTCAGAGTAGTCAGATAGGAAACGCCGACCTCATCTAGTTTAAAAATATGATTGACGTGTAAAAGTGTTTGTACCTACTTACAGAAATAAAATCATTTATCATTTATCACTATATTTCAAAGTTATCGTTCCAATAAAACATTTACCCCGTTATTTATAAACATTGCTTAAAGTTAAGTAATGATTAGCGACTGTTTAAGTATACATTATTAACGATTAAACGTCTCTAAACTTTTATCATCGTTTATAAATAAACCCCATAATGTCAAACACGCCAATGCAATAGAATTTATTCAAGTTCATCAAAATGTATACCCGAATATTTTGTAACAATCCTACTAATATTATAAATGTGAAAGTTTTTGTGGATGGATGGATGGATGGATGGATGTTTGTTACTCTTTCATGCAAAAACTACTGAACGGATTTGTTTGGAATTTGGAACACAAATATAGTTTATAACCTGGATTAACACGTAGGATACTTTTTATCCCGGTAGTACGTTCCCGTGGGATTATTTCCGACCTCCACGCGGGCGAAGCCGCGGGCAAAACATAGTATTTTGATATAAAAGAGTGACCAAGGAGTTTCTTGCCCGTCCTTCTCCGTGGGAACCTACTATGCTTTGGAATGAACAACTACCTGCAGTTCTCCGACTGAACAATTCCACAACAGTATCACAAGTGCTTGTAAATGGTTGATATAAATGCTTTGACAAAATTGACAAAAAAAATCTGCTTGAATACGAGGCGTTTGACTACTTTGTATGTGTGTATTTTATGTATTTTTTTTAGTAATGTGCCGGTTGTTTGTGCTTAATAAACAAGAACACTTTCTTTTTGAGTTTATCGAAATTCACGAACAACTATTCTAGTTCACGCTTTACATTAAAAGTAGTGTTACATGAACTTTTGTAGTGCACTCACAACTTTCTTGTTATGCCATACGTTACCTACAAAAAGCTAACTGCAAATAATTGCGGGCGGAAAACCTTCCCGTTGGCAATTTGCCCGTAGGTCATGCACCTCTATCATTTAAGGGGACACGGGCTTAGGTACCTGCGGTAGGTTCTTATGTCCAGGCGCCTGAAACAGACAGTGTTAATTGGTCTGTGGGACACGGCTCCGAACTGTTACCACTTCTATTATCGAATTATTCCGAGTTCCAATTATTCTAGTCGGGTAGCAGAGTAAATCTCAGTTGAAATACGAAATTAAATTTTGTATCTTAGAATCTGATTTTGTTAGATGCAGAAATAGAATTTTACTGATAGATCTTGATTGCCAACGGGACCCTAAAGACTCCGCTGGCCGTCCGTCACAGGGCTGTATATTTTAAACCATAATAGGTAGATACTTGAAATTTTCACAGATTGTGTAATACTATGGCCGCTAGAACAACAAATATAGTGTATAAGTAGTGTTTAATACTGTACGGTAGTCCGGAACCTTTTGTGTGCGAGTTCGACACGCACTTCGCCGCTTTTTTAATAAATTAAGATGATTTTGTAGTAAGATTGAAATTCTTCGTTCGATTCACTCTCTTCAGGCTCTTTTGAAATGAGGTTCCCGAATTTGAATACCAATAGGATTTATTTATTCACTAGCTGTTGTCCGCGACTTCGTCTGCTATCCTGGATGAAAAGTAGCCTATGTTCTTACCCAGGTCATGGTCTATCTGTGTGCCAAATTTTGTCTAAATCCGTTCATCCGTTTTAGCGTGAAAACGTAACAAAATTACTTTCGCAAGTGCGAAAGTAATTATAAATAGTAGTAGTAGTAGTAGTGTGTAGTAGTTATTATAAATATAATATTCGGATAGGATTTATATTTGACTAGAAAATAAGACCGGAATAAAAATCAGAAAAGACAATATAGATTTTTCTCAATTAGAATCAGTATTGGGTTTTTCTACCTGTAATTTCTCAGTAGCAGCCCGGAGTCTAGATTTGTGCCCGGTTGATGGCAAAGGATCACCTCCTATTGCATGAGAATTAAACATAACTGGCAAAATGTGGTTTTACTATAAATACACCTCTGCATAACCCATCGAGGAAACAAAGCGTGATATTATGATGTTATAATCATTATGAAAAATATCTTCATACTGCCTTGTCCGGCTAACACTTCGAGAATTCGTGGTAGGGACCCCTCTCTATCTACTACAGAGGACAAAGTTAGGTCCATCGAGAAACTTATCTAGTTTGTTTAGGAATTGTTGACCTCAATGTCGAATGTAGGTGTTTTCCTGTAAATAGCGTACATAAACAATAGTTGTTTTTTTCTACTCTAGAAACCTATTTGAAGTTGAAGGAATCTTTTGTTTCTTCTCTTGAAATTGTAATTGTGTTTTAGCACTGGGATAACAGTATTGGACAATGTTTTGCTTTTAGGGACTACTTTTGTCCGTCGTTGTCAACGGCAATAGGTATGGTAGGTTTAGATAAATCTTGCGGATGATAAATCATGTTCATGAACGGGCGTCGACAGTTGGGACTGGTCATCTCTTAGCTGCCATGGCTTAATTTTTTTTTTATTGTTTCTTTTGGACGCTTTAAACGTGCTCGTCTTGGTACATCGTTCTCACATGTATAATTTCAACTTGAATGATGTAACCAATATTTTGTAACAATATTTTGATTTAAAAGAGTGTCCATGCAGTTTGTTGCCCGTTCTTCTCCATAGGTACCTACTACACTTTGCAATGGGCAACTAAAGCAATCGGAAATAATCATTTGCCGCCATCTCGACGTTTATGTCGGTGTCAAGAGAGTATGCTGTATTCCGTGTTTTCCAAAGTACATAATCGCCATCAATACGCCGAAAGTAATTGTAAGTGCTGGCAGGGATAAAGTCTTGAAGGTCAAACACGCGCGCTGACTTATCTTGCCCGCACTCTAGCTTCATATTTCTGACTGACCGACTCCATGACAATGCAAAAGTCCCTGTAATTGGTTTAATTGAAACGAATGCTTTGAATTTCAGTTTGGATAGTTTTTGGTTAGGTACAAGATTTTTCTGTATCACGGAGTTGGCTACAAAGAAAGGGGTCACAGCTTTAAAAAAAAAAAAAAAAAATTCACATAAACCAACATGGGCACTTATGAAACGTCAGAAGCTAGGTGCACGGTTCCAATTGGTTGTTTCCTATGGAGAAGCTTTGTCTTTTTACCATATTTTTTTTGGGTTGGAAATCATCAAATGACCTCTGCCGCTTTGGGCGGAGCACCTAGCATACGTAATTTAGTGAACATGGTGCCTGGTAGAACTGAAGCCGCAGAAGGAAATAATAATCAATGTTCGCAATTAATTAATAAAAATATTTTCTAGGACAGTATTATCTGTTTTCCTTCTACACTTTAAACTGTGTACAGGTAGGCAAATGTTCAAGTATTCGTTATGTATGTATTTTATTAGATAACTAGCTGTTTCCCGCGATTTCGTCACCAATCCAAGATGAAAAGTAGCCTATGTCCTTACCCAGGTCATGGTCTATCTGTGTGCCAAACTTAATCCCAATCCGGTCAGCCGTTTTGATGTGAAAGCGTAACAAACAAACAAACTTACTTTCGTATTTATAATATTTGTTAGGATTGAGTCAATGAGGTCATATTTCTCTTACCTACCTAATTTGAAGGAGAACGGAATTCTGAATATTCTTTTCTTCAATAAGTTCCTTGTTGGACTGCCTAGTGGTCGCAAGCACTACTACAGAGCATAAGGTCCTGGTTTCGATTCCCAGGTCGGGCAAAGTGTCCATCTGGAATTTCTCAGTAAAAACCCGGAGTCTGGATTTTTGAAAAGGACTCTAATGTGTTTACTATTCATATTATAATTAATGATTATGTGCCCTTGTTGGCAACAAACTATATTATTTCAATGTTAAAATCCCTTTTAAAGTTTTGTCTCGATTCACCCTGCATCCCTATTCACCCCGTTAGACATTAAGTCTGTGTAGATAGATAGATAGATAGATTTATTTATTTGCCTGAAATATGGTATTTTACAGATCTTATAACAAATAAACAATAGTTCTTCATATTCCGCCAACTATGTAAATTCGGCATGCAAATTTTGTGACATTCAATGATTCTAATTTAACAAATTAATTAAATTCCAATGTCAAAAATAAAATAATTACTAAATCAAGAATTGTCTATAGTATCAAATTACAAATGTCAATAAAAACAATTAAATTACAAGTTTTCTAACTACAACTTACAAATGCTAATTAAAGAAATTCAATTACAAAATATGTCAATAGCTTAAAATAAAAATGTCAAATATAATTTACATGTCATGCAATTCTTCCCTTTGTCCTAAAATTCATAAATTCCTTAACACTATAAAAACAATTTTCTATAAGCCATGCTCTGAGATGTTTTTGAAATAAGCTGGTTCGCAGTTCTCTAATAATCTTTGGTATATTATTAAATATCTGTATTGCCATTCGACTCGTGTTTTTATGGCAGTACGCTGTTCTACATCTTGGCATTGCACAAAGGAGACTATAGTAGTCCAGCTTCCTTATAAACCTGCTCCGTGATAAGACATGTTTATTATACTATCACTAAGCTGCGAATAAACTTGCGTAGGAGTTAGTTTAGCTTTTTAATACAGAACAAGGCTAATATGTTTCAGTTTGTAACCTACGCTGTTGTTTTGCTGTTGAAGATTTTCTTTAATAATGTTATCACCTTAATTGGCTATTTCACCTGGTTTCTTGTTTGGATTTCCTGTGCGAGTCCTAAATATTTTTTTTTTCTTTCTTTCTTTAATTATAAACAAATCTGTCTGGGGATTTAATACTTTTAAAATGGTTCGGCAAAGATAAGTGTGTTTATTTCTTAAAATTTCTCATAATGTATTGCTACAGTTTATTCAACAACCCCAATCCTTTCTAAGCATACTGATACTGACAATTTCCGGAGACTAACAATTGCCTTCATTTCGAGATGAACCGATAAATGTCCACAGAGCTTTTACAAAACATAGAAACTCCTTACCCTGTTGTGGTTATTTGACACAGTACCTATTTTTAGTCAGAATATGAGCCACAAACCAGATGATGCCAGATGTATGAACGTAAACGAGGCAAAAGGATCGTATCAGGTGGCGTTCTGTAGTTTCTGCATAGATGGGAAGAAGGCGTAAGTTTAAGAAGTCAGTTTATGTGTATTTAAGGTTTATCTATACATACACGAAATATGTTTAGAGATACACATAGAGCTGGTACAGAACCTATAGATTTTTTAACTAAATATTTTGTTATTTTACGTATTTTTTTTTTAAACTCCTTAGACAATTTGCATAAAGCTATTCATTCCCTATTCTATGAAAGACCCGCCCGGCGCGGCGAAAGAGACGGCGTGGGTGTGGGGACCGCGCCGCCGCGACGCCGCATCGGGGCGTCTCGTCTAATCTGTGTCGAGCAGCGTGTTGGTGAGGTTGTGTTCGTATTCATGTCGCCGCGCGACCGCGCAAGCATTAGTCATTTCACGTCCTGACGGTTACCACACTCCACATTATTAAATTCCTTCCTTAAAGTTTCACGAAAAGGATTGGGAAGGTGCGATTAAAACAAATGTTAATCCTAATCTATACAGTAAAGCACCTACATATCCGTCAGCTGATTCAAAAATCAAAAATCTTATCAGAGATAGGCAGTCGTGAACATACCTTCAACTGTAGGTACTTGCTATTTTTGAGAATTTCCTTACTTACAGAAAACTCAATGTCGTTTCCCAACCGAACCAGAGGAATCACATCACGATCGGCACTCGCGCGGTAGGTACTTAGTGCCTCCCTATGATACTTGCTATTGTAGCACACCACCATATTCCGGTACTCCTGGTTAGTATACCTATAGATTGGCATTATTGCGTTTGTTGTCCGAAGCGTGTTAGCAAAAGCGCGTGCGGTGCAACACGCGGATTGTGCGGGACTGAAGAGACGCGCGAAGGGTAGGGAGGCGCGCTCGCGTTCTATCCTTTGATCATTCATAAAAACCGCGCTCCGTCTTATGCCGCCGCCCGCTTCTATGAAAGTTGGAGTAAATACAACGTAGCTTTTATTTTTAATAACGTACTTAGATAAAATAAATAAAAAATGTTTCTATGGTCTCTGTACCAGCTATAGGTGTCTATAGCTGGTACAGAAACCATAGAAACATTTTAAAGTATTTTAAGTGTGTTATTAAAAATTTAAGAGGTACACACCTCTTAAAATATTTCGTGTATGAATCTTATACATCTTATATATGAGCCACAAATCCGATCAGACAGATAAATACCTGAGAATACCTGCTACATTCCAAACGTAGCCGTAAATGCTTCATCAATTATTCGACTTGTACTCAACCTTTGCCTGAATAATGTATACACATATCGCACCTCGTTGTGACTCAGTTTAGGTTTTGGGTAGAACACGTGTGACGTTTTGAAAGCTATGGACTTTTAATGTTATAAAGTGGTTACGTATATTTTAAAAGGATGTATAACTTTTTTGCAAAGGATATGAATCGTGATATGGCTAGAAATGGGGTGACTATCAAGATGACGACTAATTGAGAAATATGACGACTAATTGATTAATAGATATCTGAGGTCATCGGAAAACTTGAGACTAGACATGCATGCATTCCACCAGTTTTTATGACAAGTCTTTTACAGTTCAAGCAGTACGGTTATGGAATGCCTTGCCCGTGTCGATAAGGCGTGCTCAATCTGTGACCACTTTTAAAATTCTGGTTAAATAACACTTCCTCTCTCCTTAAACATTGTCATTACATTAAGTTTCCTAGCTCTTGTTTCATGTTTAATAGTGTATATATTTTATGTAGATAAATAAGTATATGTTTTATGTATGTATGTATTTGTTGTATATGACGGAGAAGGTATGTCTCTCTGGTTATTATCAGCCATGTTTTAACTACTGTGGGCGTACTGTGGGTAGTATTGGTTATTGCGCAATGGAAAAACCGTTTGTAGTTCAAATCAAATTATAATGTACGACCAAATTAATCACCCTTGCGAATCACACACTGTAGGTACACGACATAACTATACGGAACGCACGACAGTTTCTAAACGTCTTCACCGCTTACCGGTCCACAACAAACTCTGCTTTTTCTCTGCTCAAGCGTGAGCGTTATAGACTCTGTCCAGCGCCACCTGGTGGCACCGACGTCCCAATTAGTCAAGTCAAACGATTGATTTAACGTATTTCCGACATATATGTAAATGGTACACCACTGACTACCTGCATTATTGTCTCTCCTTCTCCCTTGAATCCATCCAAAGGTTGTCTGTAAAAGATTGCTTTTAGCGATAAGACCGCCCATTGTGTCACCCTATGTAAAATTTCTACATTTATATCTGTAATTGTTATGGTGTATATAATAAAGAGTATTCTACTCTATTCTAAATATGAAAGAAACAAGTTAAATAAAAGCCTGTAAAAGACATTTTGCGGCCTACCTCAAATAAATTGGAATACGAACAGGAGAATAATGATGACGATAAGAATCCTGCCAATGACACAGAAATCGAAACGTTACTACAAAGTTATAATTAATTCTGTTTAAAGCACTGTATATGTAGATAATTTACAGCTGCTCGCTAGTAACTATTTGTTATATTCGACCTAAGTGTCCTGTGTTTATTGGAGTGGAGTGTTAATAAATGATAAATGGTAAATGATTTTATTTCTGTAAGTAGGTTTGTACAAACACTTTTACACGTCAATCATATCTTTTAAACTAAATGAGGTCGGCGTTTCCTGTCTGACTACTCTGAAAAGAAAGGCTGAAACAAAATCAGAGGTCACAGTCTCTTTTAAAGTCCAGACATAATTTTGGTCAGATCATGTGAAGACCATGTAGATTGGTGTCTGAAATGGTCTTTTGAGAAAAGAACCACACAGATTAAGTGGACCTGTCCAGTCAGTGCACGCATTTGTCAGTAATCGTGCAGCTCAACTCGGAACTTAAGGAGCTCAACGATTCGACTAACAAAACCAAAGAAAGGACATTTGGATAGGCCGCATAAATTACTCAAACTGCCAGATCACGATTAAAAGTAACTGAGAAAAAAAAAACAAAAAGCTATGACCCACATAGTCCTCACATTCACAATAATTAAAAAAAAAAACTTTACACAGTACCTAAATAATCATGTCATTGTATACAGAGTTGATACTACAGAGGGGCATTAAATTACACTACGTATACTATACGTGTTTAGTATTAATTCGATATGGTATAAAAATAAAAAGCACCAAAAAAAAATTTTTTATTTTTTCAAACAAACTAAATAGCTTACAAATCAGAGTAAAACGCAACCACCCTTTGTAAAGAAATTTAACTGATCTTAGATACCTAGGTAACAAAGCGGCAAAGTCGCGCGCGCGCCGGAGCGCGGCGTGTGGTATCTCGTGTCAAAGCGGGCGGCCGCGGCGGCGCGGGCGGCGGCTTACGCCTCCGCTCGCGCTGGCTTTTATGTTATGTAAGGTTTTGAAATACGCGCACGACAAAAACACATTTTTTTTTGTTTTCGATCTGTCCTCCATTCACATTAATGCACAAATTATACCGACGGAGAATATTGTTATTTATTTTTCTAATCATCGTCGTCGCTAAGCACTTTAAGTTGTGAAATGCTAAAATAATCCTATTTTTTAGTTCCACAATTGTATTTACCTCTGAGGCATACACTTCACCCGTAATGTATCCCCACAAAAAGAAATTCATGGGAGTGAGGTTTGGAGATCGTGGTGGCCACTTTAATTACACACACACACACAACCAAAGTTTAATTACGTGTCGTATCACAATTTAAGCAGTCAATCACAAAAAAAAAACACTAACACTAAATAATAATAATCCCAAGTTACGTGTCCTGTCACAATAAAAAACGAAATACTGTCTTAAACTTATTTAGTGTCATATCACAATAAAAATGTTCCGTGTTTGGCTTCTACCGAGATCGGACGTGTATCATTCGCGCACGGGTGCTCTACTTTAGAGAAATTCGCTGGCGCATCACAATAACACCGTCATTGTCGCGTTGCGATATCGGTTTATGAAGGTCGCCGCGATGACCCAGTTATTAATTATAGTGTAAACAGTGCAATTAAATAATTGTTAAGGTGAAGTTTTTACTTACCTTACTATGTCTCCTACAAAGGTAAAAATTAAAACTGATCTGGAAAAGCTGTTCTATGACAGTTACCTCCAAGACAAATTGGAGAGAGAACAGCTGGAACTTCTTGTTAATGATCTGAAGATCCAAATAGAAGGCCTCCAGCGACAACTTCAAAGCCGCCAAGAAGAAAATCTCAGCTCCAAGGGTCAAGGAAATTATGACCCTAAGGAGTCGGAAGCAAAGAGCAACATACAATTTGCTCAATCTGGAAAAGGAAATATCGAGTACTGCACAGACGAGGAAGAACTCGCTAAAGAGCCTGAGTGGATTAGGGCTAAACGTAGGAAGAAAAGGAAGCTAAACATCTCCCTCTCTCCACCACAAAAACCCGGAACAAGTGCTCAACAACCGCAAAAATGTGAGAAAGAACAGACATTAGTCAAAAAAGTGCCTCCACCACCGCCAATCATAATAGATGGAGTTAAGAACTACCAAATGTTTTACGACTCACTAACTGAAACCCAACCAACTGAATCATTCACCGCAAAAATGATGAATGGAGATTGTGTGAAGATCAACGCTAAAACCGAGGACTCTTATAGAGCGATTGCTAGGCTTTTGTCAGAAAAAGAATATCTTTGGCATTCATACGAGCACAAACAGGCTCGACCAATAAGAGTTGTAGTGGAAAAAATACATTCTTCTTGCCAGCCAGATCGAATCAACGACGATTTAATATCGCAAGGTCTAAAAATTGAAAAAGTTGACAACAAATTGAGCTGGAAGACTAAAGAACCACTCAATATGTTCGTCTTATCATTTAATAACGACGAAGATGTCAAAAAAGCTATGGCATAAAGCACATTTTAGGGTGTAAAATTGAAATTCACCCTCTAAAAACTCCGAAACTCATTCCTCAATGTAAGAGATGCCAGGCATATGGACATACTCGTAAATACTGCAGAAAAGAGCCAAGGTGTGTAAAATGCACTGGCAAGCCTGTACTAAATCTCCGTAAGAGAAACCAAAATGCGTCCACTGCGGCTTACCCACCCTGCCAACTATAGAGGGTGTGAAGTAGCCAAGGAAATGCAAATTATGAAAAACAAAAACATAAAAAAGAAACTTGTTGTGCCAACTGCCCAACAGGGTCCATCCATAAACAATCCTAACAAACAGACACGGAAAGACACTATTCAGACAACTACAAATCCTATTCAAGCAAGTAGTTCCTATGCACAAACTGCAAAACAAGGTACTCAGGGTTCGAATCTGGAAGATAAGATAAATCAGATCTTGAAGTGTATTAATACATTTGACAAAAGATTATAAAAGCTAGAACCAAAACAGCTATTTTTAATAACCAAAAATGAGTAACACATTAAAAATAATGGCGTGGAACACTAATGGGCTCCTCAAACATCAGAATGAGTTACAAGCAGTCCTAGAGACAGAAAATATAGACGTGTGTTTAATCTCCGAAACGCACTTTACTAACCAATCTTTCATCAAATTTAGAGGATACCAGGTATATAATTCGCTCCACCCTGACAACTCCGCTAGAGGAGGTAGTGCGGTTATAATCAAAGAAAACATCAATCATTACGAGCAGAGTAAATTTGAGGAACCAGACATTCAAGCCGTGACAGTATCTGTTAAAACCAAAATTTGTCACGTTTCCATAGCAGCCGTATACTGTCCTCCAAGGCACAGAATAAGAAAAGAGCGATACTTACAATTCTTTGAACTTCTAGGCCCGAGATTCATCCTAGGCGGTGATTTCAATGCCGAGCATTCGTACTGGGGATCAAGACTTACTACAATAAAGGGAAGGCAGCTCTTAAATGCAGTTAAAGACACACACTGTGAAGTTATGAGCACAGGCAAACCAACATACTGGCCTACTGACCACCAGAAAATACCGGATCTTATAGACTTTTTCATAATCAAAAATATAACTACCAATTACATTCATTTGGAGGAAGGTTTTCACATGAATTCGGACCACTCCCCGATTATCTTAGGACTAACTCAAAAATCTTACTCAGAGAAAGCCATTTAACCCTGGTTAATAAGTCTACAGATTTGGACAGTTTTGCTCTTGATCTGGATAATATTATCGACCTAAAAACTCCGTTAAATCAGAATCGGCAAAGAAAGCGGTAGCAGCAAACAAGATGCCCACGGGATAAAACATTATTAAATAGCCTAACTAAACGATTAAAGAGGAAAATTATACAATTTGAGGATGACTGTCTGAATACTAACCTTTTGCAGCTAACCAACGACAAATCAACGGATGTCTCTCTTTGGAAAGCGACAAGAAAACTAAAAAGGCCGATTATGCAAATACCGCCTATCAGAAACAGCGACGGAATATGGGCCATAAGCAATGAACAAAAAGCGTTTAGGTTTGCCCAATACTTGGAAAACACTTTTCAACCCAATGAGAGCTCCATAGAAATACTTGAGAGTGAAAAGTTATCACAAAGTCAAAGAATTCAGCTTGTGACTCCTAAAGAAGTTCTGCGAGAAATTCAAAATAACATAAGTTCGAAGAAATCCCCGGATTACGACCTCGTAACAGGCGAAGTTCTAAAACACCTCTCGCGCAAAGCCGTAGTAAAGTTGACTAGACTTATTAATGCCGCATTTATGCTAAAACATGTTCCTGAGCCATGGAAGGTCGCTGAAGTCATTATGATTCCGAAGCCTGGGAAACCACCCCATGAAGCATCATCATATAGACCCATTTCCCTGTTGCCAATATTATCAAAACTATTTGAAAAACTATTATTAAAACGGTTAAAACCTAAAGAAAAAGAAAAAGACCTAATACTAAACCTCTTTTGGCTTCAGGAAAAACACTCTACGATGGACCAGGTACACAGGATAACTTACATCATTGAAAAAACACTCGAAAACAAGCAAGTCTGCGCCACCGTATTCCTAGATGTCGCGGAAGCTTTTGATAAAGTTTGGCATGAGGGTCTGGTATATAAACTCAGACGCGTGCTACCGCCAGAATTTGCAGACATTCTAGAATCATATATAAGTAATAGAATGTTTAGAATAAGGCAAGAGGATGCATATTCCGAGCTAAAAACTATAAAAGCTGGGGTGCCACAAGGAAGTGTGTTAGGCCCATTCCTGTACTTGGTATACACTTGTGATATCCCAGAGCTGGAAAACAACACCATTGCGACCTGTACAGATGACACTGCTATTATGGCTACCGGATCAAGCCACAAAGAAGCAGTAGAAAAAGTTCAACTAGCTGTAAATAAAGTTTATGACTGGACACAAAAGTGGAAGATCAAACTGAATGAGTCAAAATCAATTCATATTGACTTCACTAACAAACACTGTGATTACCACCCAATCTATGTAAACGGCATGCAAGTGCCTTATGCTAATACAGCCAAATACCAGGCATAACTCTTGACGCCAAACTGCGTTGGAAATCTCACGTCGAAAGAAAAAGACAGGAACTCGACATACGTTATAAAAGTATGTATTGGTTACTCGGAAGGAAATCCTGCCTATCAATACGTAATAAAATTATATTATACAAGCATATTCTTATGCCAATTTGGACGTATGGCATCCAACTTTGGGGCTGTACTAAACGATTACTTCGTTTAGTACAGCCCCAAAGTTGGATATCGTCAATATAATCCAAAAATTCCAAAATAAAGTACTCAGGGATGCTGTAAATGCACCATGGTACGTTAGAAATGATGACCTCCACCGTGATCTTAAAATGGAACTCACGTAAAATAATAAGTTAAAGTTAAGTTGCTTATTAGTCTATTAGGCTAGATTGTAATAAATTACTAAGAACTTATGTTCTTATTAAACAAAAAAAAAAATATATATCACAATAACAAAACAAAATCACAATTATCAGCGCGCGAGTTCGACAAAACCAAAGCGGTGCAGGAGCTTCCGTGTTACGTAACATAAGTACGTTCCGGAAGGATAGCGTCGGCGCACTGATAAAACAAGTTTTTTAGAAGCCCCACTTACCGATCGCAAGGATCTAGGATGCAATAGCAACTCACTGACCTATTTCTATTCCTTTTTCGCGCGGAATGTTTTGCTATGATTGTCACTCTCATAATGAAAGTGCAAGTGTGTGTGTATTTATTGCTTCCTTGTTTGCATTGCCATCTTTTTTGCAAAAATATTTGGTTGTACTTGTGACTTGCGTCACAGCGGCAATAACGCACCGTAGGTTATACTCAGATTTATCGTTTTAAGGTGCATGACCTAAGCGTATAGACATAATCAGCTGTTAGGAAAGATACATCGTGTTCAAACGTTCGTGTTAAACTTAAAAAATCATTTACGATTAAACTACTGCTCCTATTTAATTGAGTTTTGGTACAGAGCTTCAAAATAGTACCTAGTATAGGCAGTTTAAAGGAAAGCCCCTCTGTCGTATCAACTTTGAATATAAAATTCATCAATAATAATAATAACGTTTATTGGACAAAATCAGAACTTAGCCTACTACAGTTTCAATACTAAAAACATAACATATCACAGGCTTCTAACCTAAATGAACTCCTGATTTCCAAACTAGGTAAAAACCTGTATCTTGGAAAACAGTGCTCTTCCAATGAACATAACAAGAACTCTTACTTAGAGAAACAATGTCAATGTGGATATAATCACAGGAGGAGGTCACAGTCTCTTTTAAAGTCCAGACATAATTTTGGTCACATCATGTAAAGACCATGTAGACTGGTGTCTGAAATGGTCTTTTGAAAAAAGAACCACACAGATTAAGTGGACCTGTCCAGTCAGTGCACGCATTTGTCAGTAACCGTGCAGCAATAAAATGCCAGTGTACAGGATGGAGGGTCTATTATTTAGTGCAATTACATTTGCGGTGATTTTAGGTATTGTGCGCGGGTTCATTACTAATTACGTAACGCGTTCGAAGAGAGTATTCGTCGCTGAGGAAGGGTGTAAGGACTGACCTGGAATACTGGTGTGGGCTGTTTAGCTAGCTGGCTCCACGTGGCTTCATTAGTCGGTGTTTTCTTCTTAAGTTTCACAATCGACATTCAATGCACAAGAAACCAGAGTTCACTCATTGTCAGTCGTTTTGAACTAGGTAACTTGCGGATAAATGGAACTAGAAACTTCAATATATTTTTAAATACGCCAAAATTACAGCATATGAACAGGACTTGAAAAACTTTACCAAACCGTAAATATTCCAATGATTAATAAATCAATCTATATAAAACACAAAAAATCTACCTGCAATGTCCGTTATAGACTTTGAAACCATTCAACCGATGTGCCCCAAACCGGTTTCATTAGAAAGGCAATAATGCGAAGATGGTCTTAGACAACTAACACAATGGGAAAAAAACCTTCATGAATGGACCGAGAATGCCTAATGCATTGTTTTATCGTAGTAGCACACGCCGGGTATCCGCTGGTTAAGCATAAAACCTTTTATTCTCAAAACCTAGATTAGGTAGGTCCGCCTGTATTACTTATTTCAGCTACACAAGACAATAAAAACAACACGTAACATCTAAACATTTCATCTGACACGAACAGAATCCCGTTTATAAGCCCAAATTATATTGTAGCCTCTCTTTAGAAGTCACAGGTGTCCGTTTGGCGGCCATAACAGTTTTGTTCGAAACCTTTCCGATAAAAAAAGCTCTTGCTCCTGAAAAAGGTTCCTAAAGTTTTTATAGAAGATGCTAAAAACGGTAAACGGGTATGGACAATACGAGTTATTGCGTAGGATAGGCTGTTTTAGTTTTTTTTTTTTTGTGAAAAGTCGGCTTCTCGTTTAGGATTTTAATTTTTATGTCCTATTTTTAAAGGACGTTCCATTAAAAAAAAAGAAGAAAATACGTTTATTTGCGGTAAACATGACGCAAAGAAAAAACACACAAAAACAAAAAAAAAAAACGAGTTGGGGAAAAAAAAAATACTTACAACAATATGGTTTCAATCTGCCTAGCCTTTTCTCAAATATGTTGGGGTTGGCTTCCAGCCTAACCAGATGCCAATGTATTTTACATATAGCGACTACCTATCTGACCTCCACAACCCAGTTACTGGGTAACACGATACCCCTTGGTAAGACTGCTTTTTAGACATTTTGGGATTAAAACCGGGACCAACGCTTTACCGTGCTTTCCGAGACACGAAGAGGGCTCGATTTGTAATGGATGGTCACGCATCCACGAACCGACCGACCGCGGCAAGCGTAGCTTAACCTTTCGATCGCCCCCTGCGGCTGTTATTATTTAGCGAGCCCCTCAACATTATGGGTTATAGAGCAAAATGTCATCAATGCCATCTACAAATATTTTGATGAA
Organism: Griposia aprilina; assembly: GCA_916610205.1. Taxonomy (NCBI): domain Eukaryota; kingdom Metazoa; phylum Arthropoda; class Insecta; order Lepidoptera; family Noctuidae; genus Griposia; species Griposia aprilina. The sequence goes on from OU744306.1 coordinate 6,888,042, forward strand.
TTTGAATGTATAGGTATAGTTGTACAAGGAACTTCTAGCGCGTTGCCGAAATCGGAACTAGCATTTTGTTTTTTAACACCATTTCATAAATATTTACCGACAATGCCCCCCTGTCCACAAAATATTCGTCGGTTAATATAAGGTACCAGCCTCTGCCCCCGACTTCGCGCGCGTGAAATTTCTGGTTTCCCCGACCCATCCCATCGCATCGCATCGCCTGCCCGCGCTATTACTTCGTTTTGGCTTAGCGTTCATCAGACTTTTTTTTTTGCTGGGCTCTTAAGAGTCCTAGCGTAATTTTAAATAGCCTATAGCAAGGCTGGCCAATAGATTTTCCAGGAGAGCAAAATTTCTTAGACTGTGGCGGCGACGTGCCACTACCACTACCATATTCATAAGGTAATTTATACACAAAAAATACAAAATATACTTTAATTTACTTTAAGAATTTGTCACCAAACTAATGAATAATCCAATGCACCCGAACATTTATTCAAGTGGTAATGATATTTCCATATGTAATTTAAAAAAAAATATCATCCGTTGCAAGGTTTCCCGAAGAAGGAGCAATATAACCCTGTTAATTAAAGAACATTATTTTTAGGCTAAGCCTTTTTTTTTTTGGATGGGAAATCATCAAATGACTTTTTCCGCTCTGAGCGGAGCGGGAGGGCGTGTCAGACTCTAACTGACTAAAAACCACCCGTGTTCCTTCAGTTGCCTAAGCCTGTTTTTGTATTCCCCAAATTCTTATAACGCGCCATTATGAGAATCATATCATGGAAATGAGAGATCATTTCCACATTTTATTAAGATATTTTGTTAAGAAGGATTATTCGAGCCGAGCCGGAATGAAGAAAAAAATAATTTAATGTGAATAATACTAGAAAAGCGGTATTGAAGTCGCTATAAGGAATCATTTAGAATAATCCGTAATTTTTCTAATCATATTACTAGTTGATGGAAGCTGATTAAAAAAGATTCGGTCTTATTTAAGATTAAAAGGCACTAAGTAGTCGGCCATTGATAGAGTTACAGTAACGTCTTCTTCATAGAATTTTGCTTTAAGCCCATTCTTGAACCGCATAGTGGTGCAGTGTAGAACTTTAAAACAATTAGTTAATTACTTTATGAAGACAAACAATAAACAATAGCACAAAAGCCGAGCATACTCACGCTTTTATCTCATCATAACAGCAGAAATAAAATTAAGTTTATGTCATGAACAAAGGTATATAGTTATAAAGTTTTCATTCAAATATTGTTCGTAAAACAAAACAAAAGGATGTTTATATGCAACAGGCGAGACCCATTATCAGCATTAGTTGTGAATTTAGCCTGAATACAAGCTAAATATTGCATTTAAAACTTAGCTTATTATCTGATTAACAGCTACCAACCGGTGTCCAGTGTCTAGTTGCCATTATCTGTTGCTTATGCTATATTTTTTTTAATTTTGCGATGTGAGTGAGCACGAATTTACCATGTTTAGGGATAAATGATGAAAAAATGTACCTAAGCGATATTTTTTAAAGGCATTTGGAAACCTACTTCATATCATTTATTTTAGTACTGAACTAAGGCTGCGTCTTTAGTCTAGTGGTCTCAAGAGCTACTGCTGAGCATGAGGTCCTGGGTTTGATTCCCGGGTCGGGTAAAGTGATATTCGGTTTTTCCATCAGGAATTTCTCAGTAGCAGCCCGGAGTCTGGGTTCATGCCCGGTTGATGGCAATAGGCTCGCCCCCTATTACATGGGACTGAAACGTAGGTGGTGAAATGTGGGTGTACTATATAGGTACACCTCTGCCTAACCCTTTGGAGAATACAGGCGTGATGTAAGCATACGACCGTGTGAATAAAAGCACATAAAAATTTAATTAATTTTTTTAAGGTGAATCCTGAGCTGTAGGCCACCAAACACAACTTTTTTAAATTTTTTAAATTTAAATTTGGCGGCCAACAGCTGAAAATTCACCTTAAATATTTTTTTTTTTTTTATTTGCTTATATTTTAGATCTAGTATCAATTTTAATGATTATTTATTTATTTCCGTGGCTTTCTGACTTTTCTAGTCCTCAAACTGTTTGATCCTTATAAGAAACAGGATCGATTGGAATAAGATTTCTTTTTTCGGTGAAAATTGCCTTTTTTCTTGCTGACTGTATATCTTTTTCAAAATCTTGAGTTAAGTTCTTTTCAATAGTTAAGAACAGTCTCCTAGAACCGTTTTCTTGTAGCGACAACAATTAAGGTACCTGTTCTTATTGCCCCATCTCAAAACTCCACCCTGTACATGTCATGATTGACTGCTTAGCTCCATAAAGGTATAGCGTGATGATAATCATATAAAAGGTTAAATCTGTAACTATCTGCAATATATTGGCTCGTGTTTTTACTATTTGCGGTAAACTATAGAAGAATACAAAATAAATTGTGTCTACTGCGAGACACTGGAGCTTGGTGCTCAATAAAACGTAGGCGTTTTACTTTAAACAATGAATTTAATTTATAGGTGTAGAAAACGTTACACTTTGATCTAATAGGATTTAAACATATTTAGTACAAAAACGAAGGGATATATTAATGTGCACACTGGTACGGATCGATTTCCTCCTTCCTCTTGAGAATTATTTTTCCCAATCCAATTATCCAAAAAGTCTGGTAGAAATTTTTGCTTGGTCGATTTATTTTGCGCGTGAACTACCGTCACCTTTGTGTGCCTTATCATAAACAGTTAGCAACAACTTGATGCGGACACTATAAATCACCAAAAGATCAGGCGCGAACAAATTGCAATATTTCTCATTCCCCATAGCAAATAGCGTAATAATTTATAACCTACAAACTGACCAGACTTATAGGAAATATCTATGCACAATTTGAACAAAATCTATGCAGTAGTTTTTGCGTGATACTGGAATATACATTCAGACAAACAAATAATCAGACAAACACAAACATAAAAAAAAAATGGGCTTTAAAATAATTGGTCCCAGACCTCACAAAAATAACTTAAAAAAGAAAAAAAAACCATGTACAGTTTTGACTTCGCAACGATTTTATTTTATTAATAGATTATGTATTACGTTAACATATGAAATAATCATCAATAGTGTTAATAGGGAGTTTTGGTAGCAACTTAAAAGATAAAGGCTCCCACAGACATGAGCGACGCGACAGCGCAACACAAAGGCGCCGCTCGTCGCAGCGGTGGCTTAGTGTCACGCGCGTTTCGCGTCGCGTGTCGCGCCTATTTGTAGGAGCCTTAATGGTTCTCAGCTCATATTTTCTTGTAAAATTCCACTCTTTAAGGCACACCCACAGTGCCTTACCAGAAATATTCCAGTATGCTTATACCTGTCTTGTTACTGACAAGAGGTAACTTATTCATGGCAAGCTAACATCATTAATGCTGTACTAAACTGCATATTGACATGCAATATTCTCCTTGAATATTCATGTGGGCCCTTTGTTACTTAATGTATTGTAATATTGACTATAAGCCTTATGTGCTCTGGTATCGAAACTCAAATCAAATCAAATCAAAATATTTTATTTCACATAAACCAACATGGGCACTTATGAAACGTCAGAAGCTAGGTGCACGGTTCCAATTGGTTGTTTCCTATGGAGAAGTGCCGGCAAGAAACTCCACGGTTACTCTTTTAAAATTCTTTTAAAACTGCATCTCGATCTCATCATCTACTAAACCTTTTCTCAACTGTGTTGAGCCACGAGCCCCTCTGCTTGCTGCATTTTAATTTAATAACTAAGAAAGACACTTCATGAAAAGAAAAAATAGCAGTGAAAACATTCACTTCAACTGCAAACAAAAGTTTAAGAATAATGACGAATAGCGTAGCATAGTCAAATATGTGTTACGACGACGTAGCTACATATGAATGTGACGTCATTTTATGAGCTACGCCGTAGCACCCCGTAGCAATATATTCGTTTCCACACAATATTTTCGTAGTCTACAACTTCGAAATTAGTTTGGGTCGAACATCTGATTGCACTCGTTCGGGTCAGTTCGGTCCCGGGCTAATTAGCGGCGAACAAACATCATTAGCGTTGCACTATACTGCAGAATGTACGCTAAACTCTATTCCCTAGTGTAGTGGACAGTTGTTTGGGAATACCTAATGCAACGCTCTATTTAGTGTTAAATTGGAATAGTAGAGGGATTTGGAATTAAAACGAAGGTAATGTTTAGAAACGTTTATTGCTTGTTTAGAATAAATTAAACTGTGTGTAAGTGTTTGTCTAGATAGGTGCGACACTTGGCCCTCTTGCACCACCAGTCCCTAAACACATTTCATGCTAAACGAATTTATAATATCGTTCTGTTTCTGTCAATCGTTTGGAGATGAAACAGACAGAATTATGTTTAGCACTAAAGGCATTTAGTAATATATGGCAAGCGGGCCTTATGTAATAGGTAATACGGCCTGGTGTCCGCAACTCCACGTCAATGCTCGTATTTTGCGTACGGGTGGGAAAATCGATTATTAGATTCAACGCAGCTCCTCGAGGAAGGCCAGCAACGCCTTGGTGTTACTGACAATCTCATGTAGGGTACCTGGATTACTGAACCGCTTTGCCTTGTACGTGGCGATCACCGGGTAAGATAGAAGCACATGAGCTGCTGTTTCGTCTCCTCATTGCAGGCCCTGCACAACGAACTGTCTGTGACTCCTACGACAAAGAGGTGTTTATTAAATGACCCGTGGCCAGTTAAAGCTGCTGTAAATTTACGCAGCTATTTAGTTAGTCGAAGAACCTGTTTCGTGAGGCAGCCATCAATTGTAGGGAGTGCGTCCTTAGCCTGGCTCCACTCACCTTGGTCCACCCATAGTTTGCGAGGTTTGGTCCCTGGTGCGTTTCCTTATCAGAGTGCGTATGCACACAAAGGGGAGTGGCACGATGGTTTCAGGTCCCACTAGTGCCACGCTCGACCCGGCAAGCGGGCCTTATAGTAGGCCTAGCGTTCTCTGAGCTGTCAGACTCGCTAAATGATAAATGATTTTATTTCTGTAAGTAGGTTTGTACAAACACTTTTACACGTCAATCATATTTTTTAAACTAGATGAGGTCGGTATTGCCTATCTGACAACTCTGAGAAGAAAGGCCGAAACAAACTCAGAGGTCACAGTCTCTTTTAAAGTCCAGACATAATCTTCGTCAGATCATGTGAAGACCATGTAGATTGGTATCTGAAATGGTCTTTTGAGGAAAGAACCACACAGATTGAGTGGACTTGTCCAGTCAGTGCACGCATTTGTCAGTAATCGTGCAGCTCAACTCAGGAAGTCAGGACTTAAGGAGTTCAACGATTCGACGAACAATACCAAAGAAAGGACATTTGGGTAGGCCGCATAAATTACTCAAACTGCCAGATCATGATTAAAATTAACTGAGAAAAAAAAGCAATGACCCACCTAATCCTCACATTCACAATAATTAAAATAACATAATACATTACAAGTAAATACTCATGTCATTGTATATATAAAATTCAACAATGTCAATGTGTATATCTTTATAATATACCGCTTACCGACTTTCCTCAGTTGCTATCGTTTCATCATGGCATGAGCTATCTTGGTGCAGCTGGTGACGAAGAAAACTCAATGCTATTTGTTTATTGTCGAATTAATCCGATGATTTTTGAAAATGATTTCTTATGTCCAATAGTGAACGACAAAACGTGGACGACGTCGACGTTGACGTCTTGGACGTGAAAGCATTTTACAACTTAAATAAAAAAACTTCGAATGCCCATATCTTGATACCACTACAAATTACTTAAAACTAAGCTAGTTAAACAATTAAGCACACACGTGCAATAATAAAAACGTAACAAAAACAAGAAAATACATGTCCCACATTTAGCAACACAAAATGTCAAGGTCAACCCAAAATGTTAATGTATAAAAAAGACACAATTCTTTCCAAAATATCTCAGTTAAGGGCTTCATATTTTTTTTATATCCATATTCACCTCTGTGACATAAACACAGAAAACAAGTGACAAACACAGATGCATTTATTTGAGCATCGTTGATGTTCATATCGGTATGTTGTACACGTTCCGATGTAAGTCATACGACGACAGATGGCGCGTAGAACAGCTTGTTGTCTGTCCTTTAGTATTTATTGTGGAATTGAGCTGATTGTCACTGAGTATTTTGTTATTTTCTCATTTTAGTGTTATTTGTGTCAAAACTTTTATACGTTTGTCTACAAATTGCGTAGTTCAGTCTATGGGAAAAGTGCAACTGTTTTTTGAAATCGCATGTATCCGGTATTACCGCATACCGATTAGGTACAGGCAGTAAACATTTTATGGACTTATCTTTGTGAAAATTACACATATTCATTGTTTGAGGTTTTTATTTTTGCAATTTCGCATTTTTTTTTTTCAAATAATTAGAGACAATCATGAACAAAAAACTATCTAGATCAAGAGAACACACGTTGAAATTAGAACAAAAAATAAATTTAAAACATTAAGAACAAAGCCAAGGAACCCGAAACGTAGGAACTGTTTGAAATTCAACCGGCACTATTATACCCGGGGCTCCAACCACGCTTGCTAAGAATTCCCCCACCAAAACGACTAGTGCACTGAACAGGCAAAATCAAGAAAACGTACAAATCCTAGTATAAAATAAAAAGGAGATTTCTACGTTGAAACATTTTTTCCCTTTTTCCGGTAAAAAGGCTTAAGTTCAGAAACTGTTTTACATAAAAGCCGAGGATATGCAATGCATTTTTATATAAGAAGGAAGAGAACCAACTTGCGGATCGTATAATACAATGTTACCAACACTGCAGTGGGTAGCACGAGATTAAAACTTAGATACCGCCTCTTTATTAATGTTTAGTCCGGACTTAATTTCGTCTTTGTGAGCTTTTATTTTTCAAGTAAAACATGCGACAGTAGTTTTGAGGAATATTGTGATACCAGTAACTTGTGAGCTGCAAACTTTTTGTCAGTTCTCATACAATTGTATTACAACAGAATTAAGTTACGGCAAGTCACATGAGACTGCACAATGAAACGTAATACTAGAACTGCTTTTATAAGTCATAATATTGTATTTTGTTTATCTTTTGTTGAGCATAATTTATGTAAATTTTAATAAAATATTTTATTTGTGCGAATTCAATTTATTTCAATACAAATGATATCAAAGTTTCAGATAAAGATATTCCATGAAAACTGTCTAGATCAGAAGCGTTTTTTGGAATTCATTATTTGTATACTTTACGTTAAGCAAAGTCATTAAATGTAGTCAAAATAGGAAATTAAAAAAAAAAACTAATAAAGGTCTTCTAAATATAAAGAAAACACAAGTTCATGAGTTCAAAGAGGACTGAAAATTTATTTTGAATGTCACATAAAATATTTATAACAGAAACCAAAATCCTTAGGAACCTACTAACTACTTCCTACTGTTTTTAACCGACTTCAAAGAGGAGGAGGTCTTTTTTATTTTTTTTATGTTTTTTCGGGCATAACTCCGTCATACGAGTATATAGACGGATTTTCAAAATTCCTTTTTTGTTTGAAAGGGTATACTCTCGAGGTGGTCCCATTGTCACCAAGTCAAAATCTGATGAAGGGATCTCATGGGATCTCTCAAAAAAATACAGTGATATCCACAATATAATTACTAGAAACAACACACAAATTTATTGTTCCTACAACCAGGCTCAAGAAAATAGGTGGCTCGTTTAGATGCCAATGTATACGAGTACGTTTTTATAATAAACATCCTAGCCACATTCAAGATCTAAGCTTTAATAAATTCAAATGTTTTATAAAACGGAAACTATGCCAGAAAGCCTATTATACTGTGAAAGACTATATTGAGGACAAAAAGGCTTGGGATTGAGCTGCTCCAATAAATTTACACGGTGAATGTTGATTTTAATTTGCTAGCTATTTTAGACATGAATATTTACTGTAAAAAGTATTATATTATTTTCATTATTGAGAATATGAGGACTATGCGGGTCATTGTTTCAGTTATATTCTTGATCTGGCAGTTTAAGTAGTTTATGCGGCCTACCCAAATGTCCTTTCTTTGGTATTGTTCGTCGAATCGTTGAGCTCCTTAAGTTCTGACTTCCTGAGTTGAGCTGCACGATTACTGACAAATGCGTGCACTGACTGGACAGGTCCACTCAATCTGTGTGGTTCTTTCCTCAAAAGACCATTTCAGATACCAATCTACATGGTCTTCACATGATCTGACCAAGATTATGTCTGGACTTTAAAAGAGACTGTGACCTCTGAGTTTGTTTCGGCCTTCCTTCTCAGAGTAGTCAGATAGGAAACGCCGACCTCATCTAGTTTAAAAATATGATTGACGTGTAAAAGTGTTTGTACAAACCTACTTATAGAAATAAAATCATTTATCATTTATCATTATCATTTATCATGGAAATCGAGGGAAATCCTCAAATTTTATAGGCACACCTATAGCGATTTGGGTATTTTTATAGTAACTCGTACATTTGCTCTCGGAAAGCACCATTCGGTGAAGTGGAACTGATTATGAAGACCAGAGGTGGCCACCAGAACTACTCAATAATAAGTATTTCACGGGTTGCGATTCGATTACTTTAATATGGTTGCTAAGCAATTTATGCTCGTCACAACGCATATGGTGCAGTTCTTTTGGTTCTTACCAGGAGAACTCCGCAACAATTGACGTCCCTGCATCGGGAAAAGGAATATTTTGTAAAAGGTGACGAGCAGTTGAGATTTTTAGACTATTGTAACAGATAAAGGAGGATGGGCGTTTTGGTACCCGAAAACCAATGGCAACCAATAAAAATAATTTATATACAGTTTTAAAGGTCTAATTATGTAGAACAATAGTTGTTAAGCGGGATAGTCGCAGTTTGCTGTCCGTTCAGAGACATACACCCTTTAACATTAACATTTTTGTATGAATTATATTATTTGCTTTGAAGTCCAATTGTTACAGTTTTGATTTACTAAATTATAATCGATGATCTTAAAAAATTAGTGATAAATTGTCAGTTCACTGTTTATTCAGAGTTATACAACCTTTACGTTAAACATTTTATAGATTTTTTTAATACAGTTATTTTCCATTTATAATGCATTCGTAGGTATATGTAGTTACCTAACTGCTACAAAGTGCCTATACGCTAATATTCACAATACAATATAGATTTTATTTAACATACACCTACGAATGCTTTATAAGTGAAACATAGGTGTATTAAAAAAATTGGTACTGTCTTTGGGGACTGCCGATCGAAGTGAAAAATAAGTAACTTGTAAATCCGCTCATGGGGGAAGCGTGCGGTGACGACGACGCGAGTTTCATGATTTTAGTTCATGCAAAAAGTGCTCAACGGGCCTAAAGAAGTTTTCACTTCAAAAATCTGGAATATGGGGTAAGGAATTTATTTCTTATCTTTTCTATGGAAATATTTGGTATGTTGGTTCGTACCTCCTTCCCCTTACTCCTTCGCTCGAGAGGAACGTAGCTATGTGAAAGAAAGTATAGTTGTTAGTTAAGATACCGGCCGCTAAGGACCGGTGAAGTAAAGAATGGCTCCTGTAAGTAAACTACTACTATAATTCCGATCCGATAAAAAAGTATATATTAATTTATTATTATTAAAGTATTATTATTTTAGCAGGATTATTTTAATAAAACGCTCCCAAATATATGTATCGATTTCAAAATAGCTACATCGCTTTTAAATTATTTTCAAGCTGATTGTAGATTTTTGAGCTCAATAAGAGAATGCGTAAATACTACTAATTGGTTGTTCAATAATGTAGAAAGCAGAACCTGAACGAACGAAGAGCTTATTTCCGAGGGATAGATGCACATCTTCCACAACTTGAAGATTTCCCACAATTATCTAAAGATGATGTCACTCTGATCGCTCTAAGTACTTACCATTTAAAATTAGCAAGATTGTACTGTGGTGAACATCTACAAAATGGCTTGTACAAGTTGGAAGTGTATAGAGAAGATGCTCCTCATGATTTGATTGAATTTAATATAAATTAAATTAATATCTAGCGTCTGAGGGGTAAAATTCAGTCACGCCACGTGCAAGCAAGGGTTTATTATTGTTATATCTTAAATAAATAGATACCAAACAGGGACACTTGCAATCTTCGACTATTATTGTTCATGTTTGACAGGGTGTCGTAGTGTGGGAAGTTGTGCCCATGTTATTTCCATTTTGTGATTGGTATCTGGGTTACGCTAGACACCACCAGTTCAGTGCTCTAGCTATGTATTTGAACGAAATTATAGCAGATGAAATGTAATTAGAAAGATACATCATAAAATTAAAAATAAGAATTACTCATTATTACAAATAAAGCTGTATTATTTATTGTCCATAAAACCGGTTAATTTATCCTCATTAACAATTATGTCAAATTATGTTAGTATATAAATTCTTATTTATATTCTAACATAATTTGACATAATTTTTTGTGTTGTGTTGTTGTTGTTTGTTTTTTGACTTGAAATCGAGGTATTTTTGTTATTAAATATTACTTATTAGTAATATATAATAACAAAAATACCTCGATTCCTAGAAACTGTTTAAGTTAATAATTGTATTGTATTGTTTCTCTGAGTGAATATTGTACTGAAATTACCCCGAAAATAAAAATATGCTCAATTTATCACTACAAAACTAGTTTTATTTAACGCCATTAATATGTATCTCATTAATATAACAATAATCAGAGAAACTGCGACATGAAAGCAAATAATATGATTCGCAGAAAAATGTGAATGTGTCGGAAGTCGGTAGCAAAAAACTAAAATACAGATCCAAAGACACCGACTTCCGAAATTAAAGTTGTTTTTCACTTTGTGGTGTTTCTTTTTTGAAGTCGGTTGTTTTTTTTTTGTAATTTTTTTTTTCAATCTTTTAGCTAATATAGAAGAACATGATGCTACAGATGTCTCAATAACACGTTATCTATCCCCGAACTCTTAAAAGCCATATTTTTCATAACACTTAAAGGTGTCTTTAAATTGAGTTGCGTTTGAGACTTCGACCGTTAACTTCTTAAAGTAATTTGAACACGCAAAATTTTCAGAAAATTAGTCGGTTGGACGGATAATTACTAAACCCATTTTCGTTTCACCTTCAATGTAATAATGGACACTTCCGAAACGTTAGCCATATATCTGTGAGAACCCGAGTAGAAAATTCGTCCAAAGCGATAATGATTTCAACCACTAATCGAATTATCGAACACATGCTACCTTTTCCAATTAAAAACTCATTTCATCCACCATTTAATTTTAACTTATCAAATTAACAGTTTTAATGGAGCGTAATTATTTTAATACTTTTCCAATTTGCGTTTTATTAATTCCCAAATTGTAAATTTCAAGGTCTGTGGGAATAATTTGACAGGTTTTTAAAAATAGTAAGTTTGTAACAGTCTTTGCTTATGGTGATTTATTTGAAATCAAAAGAGTAAAAAGTAATTTTATAACACGTAGTTTTATTAGGAGATTCCATAGAGTACAAATGTATTAGTAATTGCTAGTGCAGTATTACAAAATAAGTGTTGTCACTCGGTAACCACTCGGCAACCAGTCCAATTTTATTATTTCAACATATGGTCACACTTTATTAATAACTCAATGTTATAGGCTGGCAAAACGTTTCAGAATTTCTGGAAGCACTCGAATCTTTACTTTTAAATATTTTCTGACTGCAAAGGGGATGGCAAATTGATTGGATGGATTATTTAAAACACTGGAAAGACTGCGAGCGAAATAGCAAGTAAAATAAATAATTATTTGAGTAATTTTTTGGCCAGGAGTAAGAGAATAGGCAAGCATTTTGTGAGCAGAGTTTTCAAAACATAGTGTAGCAATCTAATGACTAATGAAAACGCTACGCGTAGAAAACCAAAGTTTAAAAAAGTACTGATATTGCCTTGTCTAATAGGCAAGAAAAGGTAAGTTTATGAACAATTTTTAATTACGTTTTTTGCCTTACAAAGAAAATTATGCGCCTAATTAAATGAATTCTCAAAATGTTCCAGTGCTAACATTAGACCTATCAAAGAGGATCGAGATACGATCAAAAAACATTTACATTTATTTATTTTTAACGTTAACAAAGCAAAAGGATTATGTAAGGATCATAGCAGGTGGCGTTCAGTAGTTTCTGCATCCCCCTATGGGTATGTGTGTGTTTATTTTCAACGTAAATTGCTCCAATAGTCTAGTATTAGTAGTATTGGTATTACGTAAAGGCAAAGTATACAAGGGGCCGGGACATCGACGCGCAACCTGTTACCATGGCTTCAGTGAGTGATAAATGATAAATAAATGATAAATGATTTTATTTCTGTAAATCGGTTTGTACAAACACTTTACACGTCAATCATATTATATTTTAAAACTAGATGAGGTCGGCGTTTCCTATCTGACTATTCTGAGAAGAAAGACCGAAACAAACTCAGTGGTCACAGTTTCTTTTAAAGTCCAGACATAATCTTGGTCAGATCATGTGAATAACATGTAGATTTGTCTGAAATGGTCTTTTGAGGAAAAACCACACAGATTGAGTGGACCTGTCCAGTCAGTGCACGCATTTATCAGTAATCTTGCAGCTCAACTCAGAACTTAAGGAGCTCAACGATTCGACGAACAATACCAAAGAAAGGACATTTGGGTAGGCCACAAAAATTACTCAAACTACCAGACTAAGATTAAAACTACCTGAGAGGGGGGAAAAAAAGCAACATAAATTTAAAAAAAATCATGTATTTAATCTAGCCTGCATGCTACTCACATTCCCAGACAGGTTTCTCTTGAAATGTCATCCAAAATATCATAATATTATGTTATGTCATATTATGTCATCAGTGATTCTGAACTTCCCTGCGTTCAAATTCTTCGTCGCTTACTAAAAATAAGAATTAACTGTTCCATATATTTTGACCGCGTAGGTAAAAAGTATTGCACTTTTCTATGAAACAGTAGTTTTTTTTTTTATAACCTACCAAAATTTTCTACGCCAGGGGTCTAGAAACATGTGCTGAGTTCATGGTTACATTTTGCACGTCGATGTCCCTGCCAAGTTGTATAATGTCATAAGCGGCATTTTTACTATTATGACTTAACACACCGATTGTGTCTTCAAGTAACATAGACGAATGCAAACATAAAATATTTAAATTATATACCACACTCAATGGTTATAAGCATAATTAAACTACCAAACTCGTATAGGGAACTGCCAATCCATCGATTTAAAGCGGCGTTATACAAATCTAGCTATATATAATATATAAAAATGAATCCCTATTTCCCTTGTTCACGCCATCACGCGTGAAAGGCTGGACCGATTTCACAAAAAAAAAAAATGTGTTTGTTATTGTCAGGAGAAGGATCTTATGAAATAAAAAAATAAGGAAGTTGATCGGAACGTTACAAAATTTAAGAAAACTTTACGCCAATATTAATTTTACATAAAAGTCAGTTGTTTGAAATAACTGTCAGCGATTGAAAGAATGCGCGCTGCAAATATCGTTAAACACAGATGGATCGGTTGATAAATGAGTCGATAGTTTTAGTTTTAGTCAATCGTCAAAACTAAAACTAAACGACGTATGACATTCATAGTTAACCCAGGACAACGTCTGTCGGGTCAACTTGTGGCTTATAAAAATTTAATTCTATTCTGTCAATGAGTATTTAGACTTCAAAAATTCACACTGAATTTAACATCTTGTAATATGTAATTTGACAAATACTTGAAATTTTAAATTTAATAACCCATGTACCCATGTTATTAGCTTTATTTATTTAATTAACGTAACAATAATTTTGCATCCTAGTTCTAGCGAATTGCTTAGAAACTGTTAAAAAAAAATACCCGACCATCTTTAAGTACTACAATTCTTGCAAATAAATTTCATTTCATTTCATTGCACAATACATTTCCAAAACAAAATATTTCTGATCGCAATCCTTTACCCCGTAAACAGCAAAATAGGATCGTCAAATGTAAATTTGTACATTGCAACCTTTTGTTTCCAAATTTGTTGGCAGGCCTCAGAACAGCCAAGTTTAGCCCATTGAGGCCAATAGCTATGCAAATTGATGGTTTTTCGATATTTCACGGCTAAACTCTTGGCAATCGGGCACATTTACTGAGTATAACTGTGAAGTCTCGTTTACGAAGAAAAATTGTTTTAGGCGCGGCTAATGTCCAAAATGGAGGAAAGAATGAAGTCTTTCAAAGTTGGAAGAAGAGGCAATTTGTCTGCAAGGTCGAATTCTTTTTTGTAGGTCATTGTTCCGTACTTTGCTTAAAATTGCGGTTTGTATTAAAATTCTGGACTATAGGCCGGATATTAAGTTTTTGTAATAGTTATTAGCACAAAAAAGTGCGAGGCGAGGCTTCTCACCAATGCCCTTGTTATATTCGTATTTCACTGACAACAGGACTATGACAGATAAGAGGCAAATAAAAAAAAAAAAAAAAAAAAAAACCGGTCGACTTGAGAACCTCCTAATTTTTTTGTTAAAAAATGGTGCTTTACGCTTGTCATAACAATCATAATTACAAAATATTTACCTTAAATTGGATTATGAAATCGTGCAACCGAAATATATTATCTTGATTCCTCCTCATCACATGCCCACCGCCATGTCCTAACAACCAATTTCCACACAACTTTTCTCCTGGGTGCCTCTTTCAAGCTTCCTCTTATACACGCATACACTACACACACCCTCACACACGCACACACACCCTCACACACGCACACACATACTCATTTCTTATTCTAGCCATTCGCGTAACACTACACATCTCTCTTAGCATTCTCATCTCAACTTCATGCAATCCCCTTTTCATTCATCCCTTTTAAGGCCCAACATCCTGATCTATACAAAAATCTCACTAAACATTTAACACAAAGTGTAAGTTGACCCAGATTATCAATCTAAAAACATACTTCATCTGTCAATATAACCCTTTCAAGTATACACAGTGATTTACTACGTGTGAGATCAATCAAAACACACTGACACCCTGACGTGACGCTAATGTAAGTCACGTGTTTTTTCTACTTTTTCTAATATGGTAATGGAGGTTAAAGTCGATTTCTAGATAAATGTGCTGGAGATTTGAAAAAAGAATGAAAATATCAGCGAGGGTATAATCTATCAAGACTGATGAATCATACGATCAAAGAATAAAAATACGTAGAATAACTAGAGTGAAAGAAGACATGTTTTCTTACTACTTTTGATGGCACTTTTTTGTCTCCACAATCTACTCAATCTGCTTAACCTTTTTGCAACTATGTTGGGGTCGGCTTTCAGTCTAACTAGATGTAGCTGAATACCCAGAGGCGAATTAAGTGTCGAGAGCGCAATAGGCAAGCACCTCATTGGCGCCCCTGTAACGGCCATATACTCGTATTATAATTTTTAACTGGTACATACTTATACAATAATTAGCTGCGCCATACGGTTTCACCCGATATCAAGTTCTATGGATTTTTTCTGCAATTTAAAAAAATAACGTCTATTCTTTCACGTCCACCATTACTCATTTATTGGTTTCTTTTATTTTTCCTTTTAAGTAAATTAGATGTATTCTGTGGTAGACACAGCCAATTAAAGAACTTAAAGAATTAATGATTACTCATCGAAAAATCTAATTTCAAAATACCGATTTTTATAATTCCGAATGGTTCAAAATTCCTAATATATCAACTCCGATAAATCATTCATCCTACTATTATAATTCTGAAAATTCAATATTCCTAACGTTTATAATAGGTTGGGGAAAAAGTCTTTTCGCATTATAGTATGTATGAACTTGTAATAAAATCTCTTTGGCTATACTATTTGTATCTGGCTGGTTTTGGTATCAATGAAAGTTTAAATTTTAAAGAAAATAATTCCAAATTCAAATTAGGAAAATGTGTGATTTTCATTTGTTTTTCGTACTATCAAGATGAGTGAATCTAATGAAGAGATTCGATACATTTTAAAACTTTACAACAAAAAAGGTAAAAATGCAACGCAAGCCGCGAAAAAAAATTGCGATGTTTATGGACCTAGTGCAGTGTCTGTGAGAGTAGCACAAATTTGGTTTAAGCGTTTTCAATCCGGAAATTTTGATGTCAAAGATGCACGTCGCTCTGGTCGCCCTATTACGGATACGAGATGGATGCCATTTTTGAAAAAGAGGAGCATGATCGGCATATCAGTAGTTACGACGTAGCTGAAAACTGGGAATTGACCACAAAACAGTTTTGGCACATTTGAAAAAAACTGGGTACACATAAAACTCGATATTTGGGTACCTCACGAGCTCACTGAAAGAAACCTCATGAACCGTGTACTCATTTGTGATTCTTTATTACGACGTAATGAAACCGAACCATTTTAGAAGAAGCTGATAACTGGTGACGAAAAGTGGATCACGTACGACAAGAACGTGCGAAAAAGATCGTGGTCAAAGGCCGGTCAGGCTTCACAGACTGTGGCGAAACCCGGGTTAACACGCAACAAGGTGATGCTGTGTGTGTGGTGGGATTGGAAGGGCATTATTCATTATGAGGTGTTACCACCAGGCAGGACCATCGATTCTGAACTCTGCTGCGAACAACTGATGAGATTAAAGCAAGACGTTGAAAGAAAGCGGCCGGAATTAATCAACAGAAGGGGTGTGGTTTTTCATCATGATAACGCTAGACCTCACACATCTCTCACACTCAGCAAAAATTAAGAGAGTTTGGCTGGGAGGTGTTAATGCATCCGCCGTATAGTCCTGACCTTCAGATTTCCACCTGTTTCGGTCTCTTCAGAATTCTTTAGGCAGTGTCAGGTTAACATCACGAGAGGACTGCCAAAACCACTTGTCGCGGTATTTTGATCAGAAGTCCCAAAATTTCTATAGCAATGGGATCATGTCCCTACCTACAAGATGGCAAAAAGTTATTGAACAAAACGGTACCTACATACTTTAGTTAAATGTAAATAAACTATAATAAAAAATGTTTTGAATTTTCTTAAAAAATGCGAAGAAACTTTTTCCCCAACCTAATAATTACTATTCTCAAAATACCGAAATTTAATAGATCGAATAACAAAGTCCGACATAATGATAATTCGAAATATCAAAAATACGAATTCCGATTATTATTTGTGACTGACGGAATAAAGTTTTTCGTATTTATGTAGTGTACCCGTTCGGAAATTACTATTCAAAAGCACTTTGTGCTTTTTTTTTGGGAAAAATTATTCTAAAACAATAAATTTGATTCTTTTTTCTTTTAATTAAACTAGATATATTTAGTCAATTGAAAAAATAACATAACATAACATCACGCCTGTATTCCCAGAAGGGTTAGGCAGAGGTGTACCTATAGCACACCCACATTTCGCCAGTTATGTTTAAGTCCCATGTAATAGGGGGCGAGCCTATTGCCATCAACCGGGCACAAATCCAGACTCTGGGCTGCTACCGAGAAGTTCCAGATGGAAAAACCCAATAACACTTTGCCCGACCCGGGAATCGAACCCAGGACCTCATGCTCAGCAGTAGCGCTTGCGACCACTAGACCAACGAGGCAGCTAACTTGCAATATAAAAAATAATGTACTTATTTCTAAAGTAACGAGCCTTTTTTTTATTTAAAAAAATATATTTAAATTATAAAAACAATAAACAGAAAATAAGTCAGTTCACTTTATACCGCAACCGTAGAATTAGTCCAAATTTATCTATAATGAAAATTATATAAAACTCATGATTGAAAAAAATTATAATATTTCTTCAAGAATTGAAGAATTTTAAAGAACTTGATAATAACATTATATAAAAAAAAACCTATATTTTATTAAACAGTACATTCAAAAACAAAAAGAAAAACATTCTGGTAAGTTATAAAAAGTCATGATATTTTTAAAAAGTCGTGGTTATAAAAAAGTGCTTATTTTTGGGATATTCGTAACTTTCTTCGGTTGACAAAAAAAATGAAAAAATGCTCAGAACTATCTTTGCAGTGAGGTCAAAAATTTGAGCGAAATTGAAAGAGGTTACATACATTAGTGGTTGAAACTCACTGCTTTAAACAGTAGTTGTGGCCATCATAAATATCTACTGATTCAACCAGTGAATTTTCACTGGACAACCAGTGAGATCCACTGGAAAATTAGTGAAATTCCACTGATTCATTTTGAGACAGTACATGTGTATAGAATTAACTAATATTTTATTTATGTTCATTTTAATTTTATGTTAATTATTTTCTAGGTCTAAAAACTGACGTGCTCGCGCCCCCTTGTAACCTCGCGCCCATAGGCAAGTGCCTAGTTTGCCTTAGGGATAATACGCCTCTGTGAATACCAGTTTATTACATAGAGCGACTGCCTATCTGACCTCCACAACCCAGTTACTGGGTAAAACGATACCCTTTGGTAAAACTGGTTGTCAGACTTTTGTTTTTCTGACTAACGACTGTTGTTATCGCCATATGCATTGCTCATATCCAAACCTACATACTTCAATTTTTTTCTTGAATGTGGTATTATTACGTAGGTACATATTTCCCATCAGTCACATTCCTTCCTATTCATTCCTGCAGCGTCTACCATAGGTCAGAGCGAAACAGAAACACTAGGCTGGAGTTTGAAGGATCGTAACGGACGCCATCTTTTAAAAAAGGTGTTTAGGTTCGTCTAATGCGCTGCCGCGAAAGCATCTATTCAGTGCTTTTACCGCTAATATATCTCTGGATTACGTAATAAATCCGGGTTTTCGGGTCTATATATCAAACTAGATCTGCCTACTTATCAAGTTACACTGATTTGAAGTACTGTGAAGAAATAGGAAACGTTTATTTGTGAGACCACGCTGGCATGACGCGTGGCTAACCTACACGTCGAGGACATTCAAGGCCCTAGCAGGAGAAAGGCGACTCCAGACTTCTAGAAAGGTAAGG
The DNA here is from genome assembly GCA_916610205.1 of Griposia aprilina. Classification (NCBI taxonomy): domain Eukaryota; kingdom Metazoa; phylum Arthropoda; class Insecta; order Lepidoptera; family Noctuidae; genus Griposia; species Griposia aprilina. Next base: position 6,907,066 of record OU744306.1, read on the forward strand.
CGCTGCATGCTGTGTCCTTCTCTTATTCCTGTTTCTCCATACAAAAAAATAGGCTTCTTCAAAATCAATGTATGCTACCAATTAAAGTTTATTACAATCCACAGAACCGCCGATTTCTCATAGCAAGGCTTTGAATCACCGCTCCAGGCTTTTGGAAGCCTGGAAAGAGCTGTTTAGACAGTTCTATCCATTTCATGGTAAATTTCCCGCATCTCCTCATGTTTCGTTTCAAGGTTTTCCAAAAAGCTCACGGCGCTAACAACTGTGGTTTGTCACCACAAACCACTTAGCCTTAATTGGATAGGCATAAAGATCGTGCCATAGTGAGGTCAAGATATTTTGCGTTAAGTTGAAGTATGCAAATGTCAACAATATTTTAATATTTAATATTCCAACAATATCTTAATATTGTTGACATTTAACATAGCTTTTTATTAAATTAGTTTACTCAAAGTGCTTTTAATGTGATCATTATTTTGACAACCATTTTTGAGCAAAGTTGATCTTTTCGCGCTACTTGAATAGGCGCCAGCAAAGCTGTCTGGAATTTCATTGTTGGTGAGTTTAGTCACCAGCAATTTTCTTTTAAAATCCATTATTTTCGGGTTTTGATTCAAAAATAGTCAGGTGCAAAAAGATTTTAATCAGAATTTGGGTGTATAGATACAGGCAGTATAATCATCATTAAATAAATTTTCCATAAATTTTCGTGATATTTAAAATAAAATTGTAAAAATGAACTCTTCAACGGACGAATCCCCCAATTCAATGGGTTTAACACCGCCGGATATTCCGGACGCGAAATTGATGATTGAACATTTTATTGCCACCGAAGTCAAAGGAATATTACAAATTGTCTACGAAAAGTTTGCGCAATGGAAAATTGACAGACAGTCAAAGTTCTACCGGAAAAAGTTTTTATAGCTTATTATAACGACCTTTCGAAGAAATTGAAGCCCTCATCTCTCTGGAATACATACTCAATGCTGAAGTGCACGGTTTTGGTGAAGCACAATTTGAACATACAAGACTATCACAACCTGACGGGAATGCTGAAAAGACAGTCAGACATAAGTATAAAAAATCTAAAGTCTTGACAGGTCAAAATGAGGAAAAGTTTTTACATGAAGTCCCCGACCCTGAGTACTTAAAATCTAAGTGCATTGTTTACCTCTAAAAAAAACGATAGGTAAGTCCTAATAAATACCTACAAATAATGTTTTTTGTTGCAGTTTGTTCTTATTTTCAGCATTCACGGTGAAAAAAGAATATATATATTTAGCACAAACTACAAAGCACAAAACACAACATATACCTACAAGTAATAAAACAAAATAAAAAGTGTAAAGTCTGTAGTGAGAAATTAGCAGTAAAGTGTGCCTCGCGGCTGCACTAAATAGGTCCAGTTCAGAAAAAATGTCAGACAACTAGTGCCTGACGCTGGTGCATGTAGCTGTATCGAAATTGAAAATATCACAGTAAAAGATACAGAAACTCACAACAATGTCACGATGATTACTCTTCGTGACACTAAAACCAACATAGATTGAACCTTCATCGTCCGTGACACCACATTTGCAGTGGTACAAAAATATCAAGCACTTCTTCCCGTTGATGTAAAATCAGACAGCTTTTTCCTCAATTATAGAAACTGCAAATGCACAAAACAAGCAATGGGAAGGCACAAAATTGCACAAATGCCCAAAATTATTGCGACATACTTAAACTTGCCCAATCCAGAGAAATTTACAGGTCATTGTTTCCGGCGTTAGCCACTCTGCTTGCTGATACTGGGGCCAAACTAATAACACTCCAACGGCATGGCGGATGGAAATCTAACAGAGTGACCGAAAGTTACATAGAAGAATCAGTCGAAAATAAAAGTAAGATCACAAATCAAATTATGAACTTGACACTAACAACGTCTCACCAAGAAGCTTCCACATCTGCACAAGAGCCCCATGACTCATCAATCGCTGGAGTGGCAATCCGTGATGAAAAAATGATCCAACAACCAAACACTGCACTAGGATTATCACTAACTCTAAGTAATATAAACCCTCGAAAAGCGGTCCTGAATTTTAGTAACTAGGTATACATTTAACAATTGTTACTTTAAATAAATTCTTACTATACTAAGCTGGTTTTATTTAAATTACTCGCATTGTTTAAGTAAAGCACTATACAAGCCTTTGTCCGCATGCACTACGTTGATGGCCACGCAATGAGGCTTCGAGCTTAGCTTAGCCACGCTCTCGGCCCTCAAGCTTGTGTTAACAAGTACCAGATAGATACTCGACGGTTATGACGTAATAGTTGCTTAGTTATTCCTAAATTACTTTCAAATATTCTCATTAATATCTAAATAATATTCTTTATATTAATTTTCCCATAATAACTCATTTATTTGATTTTTATAAGAATAATTTTGTATTTCATAACATATTGAGTAAGTAACTGACAGTTGATTTGAATATGGCGGTTAAGTGTATAAAAAAGGAGGCAAATCATTTTTAACATTCATTATAAATTGTGAACTACAGTAAGTTCGCGTTAAGAATGCAGTGAGTCATCATTATCCGTCGGTTTAGCCCCGCCCCCTAACCAATCAAATATTTTTAAGTGTATTTTTATTAATTCATTAAACTTAATCTTTTAAAATATACTTTGTTTGAATTTAACACCACTGTGAATACACTTTTATCTTGCAGTTGCACTGTTGACTCACTGCATTCTTAACGCGAACGAACTATGGTGTTATGGACGTTAGTCTGCCCAAATACATACTGAGTGTGAATTATAGTTCGTGTTTCATTGTGTCAAACCTGCTACTGAGCAACACTTGGTCATCATTACAACCCTTGCTATCCGCACTATAAAGGCCTTGACCTTCTGTCTCGGCCTTTATTCCAGCTTGTCGCAGCTTCCGCTGCGATTTCGGCCATCATCAGCGCTTCGATCAACGCAGTCATTACAGACCGCGGCAATAATGTACTATTACTAGACAAGCAGCGGTGGCCCAGTGGTATCGGCCCCGACTTACGAGTTATAGGTCGTGGGTTCGAACCCAGGCAGGCGCTTTACTTTGTGTAAATAATTTCATCGCCACTGCTTTCAAAACGGTGAAGGAAAACATCGTGAGGAAACCGGCATGACCTAGAACCAAAAATTCGAAGACATGTGACATCTACCAACCCGCACTGGGCCCGCGTGGTAGATTACAGCCCATTCCCTCTCAAAGAGAGGAGGCCTGTGTCCCAGCAGTGGGAACATTATAGGCTGATTATGTGTAGACAAGCGCATCTTAAAAATACGAATATCTAGTCGAAAACTGATGACAAAATAGCGATATTATAATGAATGATGAGCATTTTCAGTTATTTTACAAACAACTACACCTAATGGTTTGCATAATCAAACTCAACTAACTGTTTCTGCGAATTACTCTAAAAACGAAACAAGAAAGGAAAAAGAGTATTCTATTATATTATTTCGGCTGATAATTCAACGGCAAAATGAACTTATACTTAACTTAATTTTTGTAAAATAAACTAGTGAAATTATAGAAACTAGCGATCATAGATATCCGACTAGCGATGCTTTTTCATCCTTCTGAAACTTTTCTAGAACCAACTACCTAAACCAAATAACTGAATCAACTGAAAATAGCCTCAACCCCATTTTCATAACTAATTTATTCGCTAAAAGAAGAACCTCTGGGAGTCCATTGAATAAAAAATATAACAAAACCTACGATATTAGCCAGGGCGCCCTTGTTCGAATGAAAACTTCATTGGAATACGAACGAAAGTGTTAATTGAAAATACTTCTCCATTTCTTTATTAAAGCTGTACGAGTATACGCACTACGCTGGAAAATCGCGACGTTTTTTGCTAGTGTAAAGAATATTTAGAGAAGAGTATGCCCTTTTTTCGTGTCTTTAAAAAAGTTGTCTATGCTAAGCCATATGTAGTAGGTCCAAAGTGGCCAAACATACTTTAGTCACGAAGGCTACCTTTATGTTTATGTCATACATACATAAACTCCACGCCTTCTTCCCATGGAGGTAGGCAGAACGCCACCTACTACGATCCTTACATACTCCTTTTGCCTCGTTTACGTTCATACATGGTTGCGAGTACTACGCACCTGACCTTTCTGAAGAACATCACCAATAGGGTCACTATATGTCTTCCTAGGGCGTCCCCTCCCGGTGTTTCCACTCACATCTGCCTTGTAAATACCTTTTGTTAGGCACCCTTTATTCATCCTATCAACATGACCAAACCATTTACATAATACATCTAAATTAATCTTCGAAAAGCTAGTGTGTATGCACTTACCTACTAGAAGTATATTGAATTAATTAACTTTAAGTCACGTATGTAAGTTATATCAATCGTCGATCAAACAATTTCCTGTGTGACTTGCACAATTTATTAGATAGAAGATTTTAATTTCCTTTAAAGGAATTGACAATTTGTAAACAGACCATTTTGGATAGGTTTCATGAAGCAAAAGGCCTTTGAATGAAACTGTATTCAAAAAGTTACAAAAGCAAGAGAGTAATAATTTATGATAATGAAATTGAAACTTGAACTCTAAGCACGCAAAATCGTAGTTCATCTTCTTCTTTTTTTTGTTGAATAATTTCATTCAGCCAAATACCTACACGATCAAACATTTCCTAAATTAAATCGTAACTAGTTATTACAATTAAACCTTGTCAAACCCAGAATAATAACACATTCATCATACAACAATATTTCCAGTATACTTTTAATAAAGATTTTCATTATCCTTTATGAGCCCACGTGGCTCCTGCAGGGTACACTTATGAGCTCATTAACACTTTTATTGAGCTCAAACCGTTTGTCGCTACTGTTATTAGCAGTAAAGGAGAGCTATAAGAGGGTTATATGACCATTTTTTATATTCATGTCAGTTTCGTCGTGATTACTAAGTTATGATCTTGCTGTTGGTTTTCATCAAATATTAGTGGTGTGAGAATTATTACTTTTGAATGTGTTAGTGATACAGGCGTGTCTGTAAAAAAAAGTGGTGAGTCTGAAAATATTAAGAAAACGTACAAGGACTCGATGTTACGTAGATTTGATTTATTACGTTTTATTTTCTTCTTTTTTATAATATTACCAACCCAAAACTGTCCCACTGCAAAAAAAAAACAGACAAAAGATTTCATAGGCAAGGCAAGGTTGTTACTAACAAGAATTTTGCTTATAGCTGTTAGTAATTAAAAGTAAAAAGAAGAAACTAGACAGACCATCTAACCCTGCACAGCAGGCTCATCGGTCTCGCCACACGGAGTTCAGTGAACCTACTGAGCAGAACAGTATCGGTTCTCTCGCCAATCATCCTCAGGACGCTATTCGGGGTCCCCCGTATTCGTCGCACCACCGACGCAATTTTTTTACGCATAATTGCGTAGAAGTCATCTACGCTGGCGTCAGTAAACATGCACTGCAAAATCGAGGGAGCCGAAACAGAGCCCTGAACACATTATTATATTGGACTCGCAAGGCATTGTAGGCAAAGCAATACCTTTTTTTTTATAAAGAAAAGACACAAGCACCACGCTTGCTGAAGAGGAGTTGGTGATTTCAGACTTGTAATAACTATTAGGTTCTACTTGCGACTTCGTCCGCGTGAAATTTCTTGTTAATTTCTTCATATAATATTATCCTATAGCTGTACACAGTTACTACTATTTCGCTAAGTTTTCTTTCTGTCCTTTTTTCTTTTTGCTCGACTCCTAAGGGTCGTAGCGTGATGTTAAATAGCCGATAAACTTCCTCAAGAATTGGGCTATAAAACGCATTTTTTTTTTTTAAATCCCAATAGAACTAAGTTCCAGAGATTAGCGTGTTCGAACAAACAAACAAACTCATCAGCTTTATTATTAATAGAAGATAAGTCCTGAGGGCCTTGACAAATGGCATTCGCTTCGGAGCGATTCTATTTCTACAATCCCTATCGCTTATTCGTATAATGTTTCCATAATACGAATCGAATACTAGCGATAACGCTTGTCAAAAAGAGCCACTTGGCTACGCATCTCTATGGAAGTAATCGTTCGACGCTGTCGATTCGTTTCATAGAATCGAATGATGTTTACTTTGTCTAGCTAATTTCTATTCGTTGACGTATGATCACGTGGCATTTCGATAGCTTATGTCAACCCCATACATTTTTTAGCTTTTCTACTAGCGTCATCGCTAATCGAATGTTACTTTGTCTAAGGCCTCAGGGGGTCTAGACAAAAACTTTTCTGATAGCGTTAACGCCAGACGCTAACGTCAAAATGTATGGCAATGACATTAACTGTGGAAAGAACACGTAATGTCACGTGTTAAGCAAATGTCAACTCCATACAATTTGATTTTCCGTTTGCGTTAACGCTTACAGAAAAGGGATTTTGTCTAGGCCCCCTGGTCTCCTCACGATGAATTTTCCTTCATCGATGTCAATACAAAAATTGTTTACAAATACAAAATAGTTTATTGTGACAAATAGAAAATTACATTACATTAAACGTGTTTGGAGCCTCCTTTTAGGCAAACAATGCCTGTTTTAGAAGGATCCGCTCTTTAAATCCGCTCTTTCAATAATGTTAGACATTACTGATATCGACGAAGGTAAATTCAGAAAGTTCATATCGACAGTGGAAAGGTAAGGGTTTTAGCGCTTTAACCACTTTACCTTACCACTGTGGATACGCATTGAAAATTTCACATTGGTACTTGCCCGGATTTGAATCCACAACCTCTTTTTTTTAAAAGACAATATAATTATTTTAATATCAACATCAGAATTTAGAGGCGTGTATTGCAATAAATTACTTTTTGTGCTCACACATTCAGATTCAAAATATTGTAAAACGTTCTAAAAGAGTAACGGTTGAGTTTCTTGCCCATTCTTCTCCATACGAAACTACCTTTTGGAAGGGGCAACTAGAATCAATTCTATTTTAATGTTAATGTTGACGTTCAAAAGTGCCTTTTATGTGCCTATTTGAATGGGGTTAAAAACTGAAAGCTCGTCAGAGGTGGCAGCACTGTTCAATGTCTCCAAAATGCCATTGTTGTGTATATTTTTACTGTTGTGTCAATCATAAATTAAACGAAAATTGGACAAAAATGTTTGCGGCTTGGAGTGTAGTTCAACTACAAGTGGAACTAAGGAAAAGGAAAGCGTCTACCACTGGTAAGAAAGCAGCTTTAGTAGAAAGGTAAATAAATTATGACCGTTTTATAATGGATGGGTTGTTTTGTTTGTTTTACTTATAAGTCCTTTTTTTGTGGAAGACTGGAGGCATACGACAGGAATAACTTGATCGGTCTTCGGAACTTCTGTATAGATCCATAAATGTATACAAAGTTTACTTAAGTATTCTTTGATAATACAGTATGTGGATTCTGATCTGGCCCGTCATCTGGCTCTAATGGTGTGCTGGGAAATATTTATATTTTATTAAGTATTGTAAATTCCTCATCTTTATATTGCTCTTCACAACTATCAAGGGTTTGAACATGGCTAGGTCCAGCAAATTGATCGCTATATGTACCAAAACAAAGTTTTTCTCATTTCTCTGTAACAGTCTATTTGATCTGTTTTCAGCTGATGGGTTGACTGGTTTGACTTTCGTAAATGAAAAAATAGACGGTACCTACAGCAGTCTTCTTCAGCCTTTTATAGATATTTTCATCACCTAGAAGAGACAAAAAGGATCTATCTATGTGCAACAACGTATCAGGCTATTATGGTAGCCAGTAGCCTCGACGTTCAAGCGAATGTAAATAACATGATGAGAGTAGGATCTATCTATTTACTCCGTAATGTCTCACTGCTGGGAAAAGGCCTCCCTTTCCTACACACGTCTGTCCACTCCCATTGCGGGCCAGGGCTTTCGGTAAGATTCAGTGCAGGATTTGTATTAATATTGGACAGTAGGTAGTTTGGTATGAGGGAATTAAATACAATGCAGCATAGCGAATGCTGGTTAGATGCCATTTCGATATATTTTGGTTGATATATCTTATTACACAAACACCCGTACTATAAATACCCACAAGTGCCTGCAATTAAAATACACTCAGTTCTCTGTTTTATGAAAAAGAGCATCACCTGTATACGCATTTATCTGATAAAAGTCTTATGGTTTAAAATGGATAGCACATAGCCTCGTCGTATAACTGGGTTTCCATTTTTTTCTTCGAAGAGCTCTCTCCCACAGTTTTATTCTTTTAACATCTTTGGGAAATACATGAGTTCCCGGATTTATGCAGTCAACAGCTGCGCAAGAGGGCCATGTTAAATAAATAGGAGTAAAAGAAGTTGCTTGTTTACAAAAAATGTATGGATATTGACAGCTAACTGTCATTTTCTAAGACGCACAATGGTAGCGACATCTGTAGTGAGCAAGTTGCAGTTTTTATCCTCATTAAATGCTTTGACTTTTCAAATAAAAGAACCCATAGATACAAACATATCTTCCAAAGTGACACCTGACACACTCGCAACGCAATATAGTTTTCCGTACATACCTCCTTCACTTATCTCGAGAAAAAAGTAATAATTTATACAAATTCGTCTCATCCTATGATTTATGATATTCTTGATAATACATTTGTCATACTTACCACCTTACCACAGAAACCCAAATAAAATACAAAATCAGGCATCAAAAGTCAACCTGTACATGTGATTTATGAAACAACTTGAAAACGTAACATCTATTTATTACGCTGAGGTGACAAGGGACTGACAAATTACAATATAAGGGTTGTATAGTTTCATATTCAAAGGAATGGTCACTATAAATCATAATATTATTATACCTACTGAATACAATCATGCTTGACAAAACAAACAAAAAACATGACTGTGATCCTTTCTGCAATGTACTCGTACTTAACATCTTGCATGCTTTGTGTGTGTATACTCATGTTTCTGACAAATAAATGATCTCTATCTCTATCTCTATCTCTCTTGCCCACAACACAAAGTAAAGGCTCCTGCAGAAAGGCGCGACGCAACTCTTAAAGAAAAAAATCCATAAAGACAATTTCTATGAAAATAAATTGTTGTACTAGAATCGCGTCGCGCCTATTTGCGGGAGCCTTAACGCTGCCTCCGCTAGGACAAACTTATGCATATTAGACAAACATATTTAGGTTTCGGCCTCATTGGCCTCATGGTTGCAGGGGCTACTGCTGAGCATGACGTCCTGGGTTCAATTTCCAGATCGGGTAAAGTGTTGTTGGGTTTTTTCATCAGGGATTGTGGCGAAATGTGGGTGTACTATTGGTACCTCTGCCTAACTCTTCGGGGATTACAGGCGTGATGTTATGATATAGTTTGCTATTTAAAGGAATTGTCACTAGACTTACATCTATAGAGGTATGAGGAACAGGGTGTAAAGCTCACTCATACCTCCATAGAAAAGGGAGGATCCTCCTACCAGACGGGTGTCGTGTCTGGTGGGCTACTGCCCGACGATGTCAGGGCGTTGCGCAGTAAACTCTGCTTGCGCGATGCAGGATTTTGCGTGACGTCAGTGTGACGCGTATCTCGCCTGTGGCGTTGTAGATGCCGGCTACACATCGTAATAATATGCCTACTGAACAAAATCAAGATTTGTTCACAAAACACAAATAACCGCACTATAAAATACATGCGAACTTATTATTGGATTTGATATTTGTAAGGAACTTGATAATTTGTGACTCTGTTCACAATTATAGTTAAATCATGTAATTATACTCATACACAGTATTCGCGACGATGCGTCACTTATAGTGTATTTAGATAGTTTTTTGTAAGATAACTTAAATTCAGTGATAACAGTGCTAGTTATACCATAGAAACAATTATAATATGATGTTTAGTGCATATAACCGTAAGTACGACCCATTCAAACCTCAATTAAGTGGACTAAATAGTCGAAAACCGTAGTTTGTTTAGTGTGTCCAGGTAACCTAGATCAAGACCTAGCCCTGGACCTAATTTTCGTATATCTAGTCCTTTGAATAAGCCCATTTAATTGGGTTTGAATGTCGTGCTGCGATAGTTTATGAATTATTTATTGTTTTGGTTAATGAAACATACTTTCAGGGCGCGTCACGCCCTTATAACTATAGTTGTGATGTTTAAAATATTGCATTGTTTCAGTTCTATAGACTGGCCTGAGGTATCTCTAACTTAATTGAAAATCGGTTCAGCGGTTTCCGAGAAAAACAGCTGACAAACACTTTTATATCGAAAATTGTAATATTTTCTCTGTTTCCCCTGAAATAACTTTTCAGTGGAAACAGATATAGCTGTTATAGATACCTCAGACAATAGGTAGTTCATTAAGGATTTCATTGATATGTAATATGCTTTATGTATTAATAGTAAATAACGTGTATATAAGCTTTAATGTTACATATGCCAGATGAAAATTTCGTGTAATAAAAACTTTGAATCAGGAAGTAATTAGCTGTTCTCGTTAAAGTAAAGTTTGATAGTACGTTAGTAAACATGTAAAACATAGAAATTTCGTAGTCATCGGCAGAGTATTTACATTGTCTTATATACTTCAAAATAGTTCAAATAGTTTACTAGTAGACAACAAAAATAAAAAATTTGGAACTGGAGAGGGCGCAGAGATCCTTGCTCAAGGTCATGTTCTTTAAACCCTATAGATTCCCTACCCAAAGCCTCTACCTATTATCAGATCTTTTGTCTATAAGGAAACTTTATCTGCTTCAACTCATACTAAAAAAGCACACATCCCTCCCATATGATCCCTCTAGGCCTAGAAAGAGAAGGAGCTACTTAGTCGCTCCAACTGTCAAGGTTAGATCTACTTTCGCTAAAAGACAATACTCAAGGCAATCGTCCTACCTATACAACTTACTGAATAAAGAACTACGTGTACACACCATGAAGCTCCGCGACTGTAAAAAAGCTGTAATCGAATGGCTTAAAACTAAAACCTACGACGATGTTGAGTCTTTTGTATCTACGCTTCAATGACCAAATTATTTGCTTGCGTGTTGTTGTGAACATGGTTAGTGGAAGATGACTTATTATGCTTCTTCCGATCCCAAGACATTGTCGCAGGGCTAATCTATCTATTTAATAATCTACAATCTACAATCTCTAATCTACAATTCACAACCTACCACCTACACTTGCGCCTGCACTTACACCTAAACTTATACTGGCAGCGCCTTCCGGTCTCATCCGAGTGGATCCCGATCCCTTGTAAGCGTCGGGTCGGTAGTCTGCTGTGTCCTAACCCAGTGAACCCAGATATGGTCCACCTAAGTGCCAAACCTCATCCGGATTTGTTCAGCCGTTTTGGCGTAAAGGCGTAATGGTGCAAACAAACATATAATGCCTAATAAAATAAACACACACTTTCGTATTTATATTCATATGGGCAGGATATTAAAGGATACCACATATAACTAAATATGCTAATTATAACTCATACACTACACACACTCACACACTACACACACTCACACACTCACACACTACACACACTCACTCTTTACACTCTTACCCATAATCACACGTATACGCGCGTCTTGGCCCTTTTTCTATTCATAAAGCTCATTCATTTGCAAATCATTCATTATTGTATAATTTTAAGTTACCCTTTTATTAAATTTTTCTGCATGTTTACATTGTCTACATTCAATTGCATAAGATAAGAATAAGTGGAAGCGCGGAGTCTCCTAACACAAGCAATTCCTTGCTTAAAAGGTGATCTCCAACATTAGTGTGTCTAACAAGCCTTTTGTAATTGAAATAAACAATTTTTTTATTTTTTTTTTAGTTTTTCACAAAAGTTCCGAAAATCACTTCCTGAAAATGCATGAAGACTTGTGTTATTATTCAGTCACCCAGTCACCCACGTAAATATAACTAGTCAGAGAGCGTCAAATCATGGTCAAAACGTACTCCTTTAATCAGAATAGTCAAAAACACTGGTATACATAAGAAGCAGGAAGCCACCTGGAAGATGGGAAGCAGAAAACAGTCACGAAGATAAGCAGCTGGCAGCCGTCTGAAGATATCTGCAACCTATAGGTGCAGGACGTCAGCACCGTCTGGACAGGGAGGCCTATCCTCACACACACAGGGATACACGTGGATAGGCTTACACACTCCCTACACCCTTCGCGTCCGACGATCACGCCCGTCCGGCACACACAGAGAGAATCGAATACAAGTATATTTAATAAGGGATTGTCTTCTAGTGGTAGAGCATCGCTGGGGTTGGAACTCAGTGGTTGAGTATATGCTTTGCACGCTGAAAGTCCTGGGTTCAAATTCCAGCACATCCAATTTAAAAAAAGAATACTTTTGAGTCCCTATGTTTAAATATCAAACCCGATATTTCTAAAGAACTAACTGCGGCTCTCGAGTTCTTCTGCGTGTATTTTGCTTTTTCACCGACTTCACAAAAAGGAGGAGGTTCTCAATTCGCCTGTATGTTTTTTTTTTTTTTTTATGTGTGTTAGCTCATAACTTTTTTCTGGGTGAACCGATTTAGACGATTCTTTTTTTATTTGATAGGTGGTGCTTCACATGTGATCCCATTTAAATTTTATCAAGGTCTGACCAGTCGTTTTTGAGTTATCCTTAATACTGCATATTTTTTACACTTAGTTTATATGGATGATGTGTTAATAATTTCCTGTCACTGTTATTTACACACCAAGTAGTGGTATACGAATTTGTATGGGGTAGGTACCGTAACTAAAAAGTGAAAAATAAAAACTTAAAAAAAAAAACAACCGACTTCCAAAAAAAACACTAAAAGACGTGAAAAATAACTTTCATTTCGGAAGTCGGTGGTCAAAAACGAAAATATAAAACCAAAGACACCGACTTACGAAATTAAAGTAATTTTTCACGTCTTTTAGTGCTTTTTTTGGAAGTCGGTTGTTTTTTTTTTTTAAGTTTTTTTTAATGCAAGTATCCAGGATTAAAAGTAGCCTATGTCCTTCTCAAATTCTCAGGCTACCTAAAGCTACGCGCGCACTACGATTTTAATCGTTGCGATTTTTAAACTGCGAAATAAAATGAAAAAGGAAAAAAAAAACCAAGCGAAATCACAAGCGATTTTTTACCGCAGTGCGCGGACTCTTATATATTGATATTGTTCGCAGATTTGCGATTATTATCCGCAACGATTAAAATTCGTAGTACGCGCTAAGCCTAACCGTCAAATTTAATAATGATCGGTGCAGTAGTTTAGGCGTTAAAAGGTAACGGGCAGGCAGACAGATAAATGATAAATGATAAATGATTTTATTTCTGTAAATAGGTTTGTACAAATACTTTTACCCGTCAATCCTATTTTAAAAACTAAATGAGGTCGGCGTTTCCTATCTGACTACTCTGAGAAGAAAGGCCGAAACAAACTCAGAGGTCACAGTCTCTTTTAAAGTCCAGACATAATCTTCGTCAAATCTTGTGAAGACCATGTAGAATTGTGTCTGAAATGGTATTTTGAGGAAAAACCACACAGATTGAGTGGACCTGTCCAGTACAGTACACGCATTTGTCAGTAATCGTGCAGCTCAACTCAGAACTTATGGAGCTCAACGATTAGACGAACAATACCCAAGAAAGGACATTTGATAGGCCACAAAAATTAGTCAAACTGCCAGATTATGATTAAACTAGCTGAGAAGAAAAAAAAAGCAACAATGACCCACTGATAGATTTACTTTAGCATTTATAATATTAAAGTATTGATATGGATGTCCGCAACTGTTGAACTGACCCGCCCAAATGGCCGACAATATTTTATGCAAAGCCCAAGAAAATTAAAGCTAAGGTCGTGAATACCTTGAAAGCACTAAATAAATCTTTTTACTCGTTCCTAGATTAGTTCGAAGCCTTATTTTTCTTTTACGCTTTTTTTAATGCCTAGTGCTTTTCATTGCTAATTAAAGTGAATTATTAATTGGGGTTACTTTTAAAGCCGGTTCGGAGACAGGTATTTAAATGTTTATTTATTTTTAACTACATAGCTATATTTATAAGTTTTGGTTTTTGACACTAAAATTGTTGTCTGGAAAAATATAAACTAACACTTCCAGTTAAGGTTGCACTAGTCGATATTTTTTCCATACTCGGGAGGGTATTACTCCACTATTTAACATCGTACATCCAAAGTTAAACATTATATTCTGTTGTCTCATTAAGTATCAGTTTTGTCTGTGAGGAAACAGAATAGTAAAATAAAAAGCCATTAACCAAAGACTGCGGTGTTTAAAAAAAATTGCTCGGCTATGTGTGTTAAAATTTATAATAGGTTACAATCAGACGTTCAGAATCTGCCTCTACCAAAATTTAAGAAGAAGCTTAAAGAGCTACTTCTTAAAAAAATGATTTACTCAATAAATGAGTGGTTACAGGAATAACTTGTCACAAAGAAGCGTAAAAAAAAACAGACTTTTTACTGGTACTGGACAATGTAGATAGCCAGGTATAATTGACATTAGGCACTATGAATCTCAGAGACATGTAATGACTAAATACCCATCTTTTTAAAATTTTATCTACGTTCTATAAGCTTCATTAATATTATTATCTTGCATGATTAAGCTTCACATGCCATACTAAGGCTAAATAGAATATCAGACCAAATAATGTAACATGTGAAACCACCGATTGTACTTATTCTATTTAAATGTGAATAAATTAATATTAATATTGAAAAGTTATGAGCCAACAAAGATTCGATTTGCTTGCTAATTTTAACGCAACTTTGGGCATTAATAAGTAATAGACGAAGTATAAAATCTCCAAAAAATAGTCGGCACCAACAAAGCTCAATGGTTAAAGTATTCAACAAAGTTTATTTATAATTGATTTATGCAGTGGTTTTTTCATAAAACTCGATTTTCCAAAGAACTTTTCGTAAAAATATCGGTGTTTATGTGCGTGCAAACTAGACGCTGTGCGTGTAAACTAGCGTCTAACTACTCATCACTGATACTATCTCGGTCGCATACGATGTCACGTGACACAGCGTGCTTTTTAGCCACACCCAACAGTGAGTTCGAGCCCACGACTAGTTCAACGTTAAAGGACGATGGGCGCTAGCGTCTCCAAAATTGAAACTTAGTCAACAAACTCGAGACATATCTCATTTAAAAGTTCTTGGCTTACTGATCATTCTTTACTATGGCGATGACTACCAAAGGTGTGGGTTTTTAGGAAAAAAAGGAAATGTAATAGTGCTATTGTAGTACAAATTTTTTGATTAGGTAAGTATGAAAAAATATGTGAAAATCGAATAATTTTTACTTTAGATAATTATATGTAAGTCGGACTCGCGCACGAAGACTTCCGTACCATTATTTATAAAAACGGTAAAAAAACACGTTTGTTGTATGGGAGCCCCCTTAATTTTTTATTTTATTCTGGTTTTTAGTATTTTTTGTTATAGCGGCAACAGAAATACATCATCTGGGAAAATTTCAACGGTCTAACTATCGCGGTTCATGAGATACATCCTGGTTACAGACGGACAGATAGCGGAGTCTTAGTAATAGGGTCCCTAATAGGCTTTACCCTTTTGGTACGGAACTCTAAAAATCAATAAAATATTATACCTACTTTGTTATAAAAAAAAAATCTCTAGTCGTAACAATAATCAACAACAAAATGAACAGAAATCTCTAATAAGCCAAGCACAGAAAGCAATATTTCACGATTTAGTTTCAATTAACTCATCAAAACCTAAAGAAAGAAAAATAACCCGATTTAAACTAAAACGTGACTATCCGGTAAAGGTACAGGTATACCGGAACCCGGTGGAATAAACGTACCAACTTTAAAAGAAAAGAGAATAAATATTCTAGATATAACCATAGTAGTGCCTGGTACAACTGTATCTTAACCAGATAACTTATCGAACAAGATGAACTACAAACAATTTGTTATCTGGGCCAGATAAAAATAGAATGATCTAGTCTTGAATAAAATAAGGAATATAAATAAAACAAGAAGGAATATTGAGTGTACAAATACTTGAATGATTAATGTTCTATCGAGTTGAAAGTGAGTCTTGAGTTTCTCAATTATCTGTTGTAAATCTAATATAACTAGTGGCTCTGTAAGCCGTAGAGCTGGCGAGTCCTTACACCCTAAAAACAAAAAGCGCGCGCAAAGAGCCCGAAATGGCTTAAATATGTTTTTTTACGTTTTTATCTCCGCCATTATGAAAAAAAATTAAAAACTGAATCGTCAAAAAATATCCATAATATAATTATCGAACCTGTTCACCAAATTTCACGAGAATCAGTTGAGAAATGCGACCTGTAGAGAAGAAAAGACATCCGGACCTACGAAAGTATTTTTTCCCAAGCTGATACGGAGACGCTTCGCTCGCGCTTCGCGTCCGCTCGGTCAAAAAAGCAGGACAGTTATCTCATTATAAAGTTTATTATTTTAAAGGATCCGAATTTAAAACTATTGCTTACACACATTAATTGTTGCAAGACCAATATGTGCTCAGTCAAAAAGTTAAGCAATCACAAACTAATTCAGATTCAACGCCAAAAGCTAGTCTAAAGCTAGTATTGAAAGCTCTTGAATTAAACGAAAACAGGGCTGGGCTGGCAGGTACAGTTTGCAGACAGTATTAGCTGACCGTGATAGACTGCGGTGAGGCAGCTAACATGCACAAATCCTATTGATTAGCACCTCGGCTTGGATGGGTATTCTAAAGTCAATAGAAATAGAAGCAAAGTTCACGAATTTCACCAAGTGTGAACAAGTTGTGTGTAGTGTGACAAAAGTCGCTTATCGTGTCTGTTTGTGTGACCACTTAGTTCTTCTCTGCACAGTTGATGTGATTTTCACTATCATTTAGAGAATTTATTCCGGGAAGTTTTATGTGTATGATACATTAAATATTAACTTAGTATATATATCACCGAAATTTTGAGGTTCTGACATTTCGTGATATCAGTACATTGACGCGCCCGTACAAAGCACGTGCGGATCGCTAGTATAAGATTAAAGGCTAAAGATGTTATAGTAACAAATCTGTCCATAAAATTCTGACAATAGCAGGCGACAAAGATCAGGCGACCTAAAATCTAATAAAGTTAAAATGAAAAAAATCTGGAATGACATAAAACAGTTCTTTTGTCTGAAAACATAATCTGGCGAAATAAAAAAGATAACAGGCCTTAACAGTTATTGCGACGAAGATGAGATCTAGAATTTGCATCATTTATGGATAATTCAGACCACAAACTTGGTTCAGACAGTATCAACTCGGCGAGATCGATTACGCCGAATGCACAAAGCCTATCGAATATATCTGTGGCTTAGAAGGTATTAGTATTACGGGAAACAGTGTCATAATAAAGATTTATAAGGCAGAACTTTGATGATGTTTCATAAATTCGGTTGGTTAGATTAAAAATGGCTTATGAAAGTCAAATGAAGCATTCCTTTATATTTTAAAAGAAACAAAACTGTATTCACAGATTTCTCGACAAGCTTACCTAAACAGGGAATCGAACCAGCTAAAAATTAACTCTCTCTTAAATCACACTCATTTAGATCACAAACATCTCACTCAATTAAAAAAATAAACACTCGCTTTTTTATTCTACTAATCGGTAGGATTATTGTTCAGGATAAAATCTCTGTAATAACCCTTTGGTCTTAGAAAAAAAAAAATTAAGAAATCTAACATTAATTTTATTTTATGATCAATTCTACTATGAAGGACACGTAAAAATGAAATAAAATTATAACCTAGCAACTACACTACACTACTACGTTATACTTGAACTATTTAAAATTACATTTTGATACACTTTAATAATTTTACGGATAAGTTATTCGAAATGAGACCCTTCGTTGCGGATACACAAATTTTGTCTGTTTTGAAATTCACTTTGTGTATGTTCCTAACAACATTTTCTACCTCAACCCTTAACTCTTCTACAGTCTCATAAGACTTTTTGTAAATAACATTTTTTACATGGCCCATAAAAAATAGTTCAGACGACTGTAAGACCTAATGTTTCTTGGAGAAATATTATGTTTATCATTGACTGTATCAACTAATGAATTAAACTAGCGAGTGTTTATTTTCGGAATTTGTGGTTCGATTCCCGGTTTAGGTAAACTTATCGAAAAATCTATGAATGCACTTTTGTTTCTTTTTAAAAATAAAGGAATGTTTCCTTTAAGTAAAATAATCTATCTTAAGGATTTATAGTAGTTTCCCTTCAGGGCCCATTGTTTTTTTCCACTCTGTATATTTACTAATTTCTCTTTAATAGGTACTAAACCTGTCGGTAAAATCCGTCACCAAAACTTGGTACTTCATTCTGCAGCGAGCAAAACTTTCCTAAAACTTTTTACCATCCCAAGTCTTTCTCAACTTTGACAAAATGTCACAAATTAAATTGTTTCGTTCCCACAGAGGTACGGGGGCTAATTCGATCTGCTCTCTGTGACTTTCCTTGCAAACTCTTCGACGCTGTTAGCCAAGTTTATTTTAACCGCAGGAGTCACCAACATTACGCTCGTTACATCTTTTATTAATATAATAAAACACGAACATTATTTCTGTTTGTAATAGCTGAGGTGTTTCGAATTTCTTTTCTCGTTTATAATTTCTTGGCGTTTCATTATTTTGTAGTGTTCTTGGGAGTTGTTTCGTACTACTGGTTTACTAACTACTGGTTTATGTGGCGTTGTACTAACAACGGAAAACTTTAAAGTTGGTTAACAGTTAATTAATTGAGGCAGCACTAAATTAACTGTTAACAAACAATAAACTTTTTATTGAAGATACACTTACACTTATTTATAGAATGATTTCTTGATCTAAATTCCACCTTGAATAAAGGAGCATGTCTCAATAAACACGTTTAGAAAGAAAACCAGTACATTGTGCTAAAATAATATTCATGGATTATGTTTTTCCTTTCACAGGAATTTCATCCTTTAGTTGAACATCTTAAAGTTTAAAATTATGAATATCCATAAAGACGAATATTCAAATACTTGACGAGTAAAGAGTTCCTCTCGTCTGCAAAAAAATGAGAAATGTGCATTTATTTTGTGTTCATTGGTGTGGGAAATCAGAAAATCAAAAGTTCTTTCATGTTAAAGGTCTCTGTTAAATGAGCTATGAACATGAGAGATTATACCGTTTGAGATCATTTACACCGTATCGTATCCCTCAATGGCATTCATTCCAACTTCATTTGTGATAACTTTTTCAACAATTTTTATGGTTCTATAGTTTTAACGAAACTGTTCCGGTGGCCTATTTAATAAAACCGACTGAAGACCGCTGACAGGCGAAATCCCGGCAATTTTACAAGATTCTTCCATAGTATTGGCTTTATGCATGAACGTAAACGAGGCAAAAGGAGTATGTAAGGATCGTAGCAGGCGTTCCTATTTTCTGCCTACCTCCATGGAAAGAAGGCGTGAGTTAATGTATATGTATGTATGTTTTTGCTTTATTTACCATCACCTGCCGTAAAAATGTGTAAATTTTATCATTTAAATAGGGCGCAGCTTCACAGCACACGTGTGTCTTTAAACAATATTACAACTTGAACCACTTCTAAATTATAAGAACTTTCGTAACATTTTTTATTGGACTCAATTCTAAAATCGTTTTGTTTCAGTTCTATAAAATCTTTTCTACCATTCGTATTCAGATAAAACCATTATTTTAGCGTGTCTGGTGTAAGATGTAGTCACTTGTTCTCATAAAAGAAATTCTTTATATTTCTTTTGTTCCAAACGATAATGCTGCAAACGCTATCTCAATGCTAAAAATATTAATGCTTAATGGCTTTATCTTATTCAATATTTTCTTAATAATGCCACTACAATTTTATTGGGATATTTCCCCTCAATAATTGTATTCCGATCGGTGTTGTTTTTGCAAAATACGACGATTCCGACTCATCTATTATAGAAAACGTCTTTTATGGAAAAATGCTTTTCCCGTAGAAAACCTCCAACATTGACGACATTAAATTACCTATAGTCTGTTTCAAAAGTATCTGATGAATGTGTAAACAAACCCTGTTCAGGTTAAATTCTTACATAATCACTCACTGAAGGGAGTTAGTAACACATTCTTCTGTATGTAGAAGGTTTCAAACTTTATATATCACCAGCTTTTCCAACGTTAACATTATTAAATTGTAATTGAAAGATCATCGTCGAAAATTGAAGTTGTAAAATTAAACTCAAATTGTGAAGTGGAAAACATGTTAAAGTAATTTAGAATTAGAATTTCGGGTTTAAGTATTCAAATATTCAAATCAAATACTTCAATTGGGAGCCAGCCTTTTGGGCACTTTTCCTGTCGACAGCGATGCGGACGAATTTTTTGATGCCCTATGATTATTTTCCTTCTTTCTTTTTATTTTATTTTATTTATTATTTAGATGTACATACTATTAATAGTTAGTTAGTCATTTAATTTAGTAAGTGTAAATACTATTTAATGTTAATAATTTGAATAAAAATGAAATTCTATTTATAAGTGGCACTACAAATTGGCATCCACAGGTACGTTTTCTAATCCATTTGTTTACATTTTCAACAGATACTTTTGAACAGACTATATTATGTCTGGTGGCTCTTAGGTTGTTAATTACCTCTAAAACCAATTACGTTGCCTCGATATTATCAGCATGAGAGAAGACAATAAGAAAATCTCAAAAGATTACCACGAATTCTCCATAGCTTTTATGATATATCTTTTAAACTAATTAATTATTAAACCTTTCTCAGAAAAAAACCCAAGCCAGGATTAATTAGCAAGGCTGATTCGTTTTAAAAATTAAATTATTCAAGTTAATTGAAAACCAACTGTTTCCTCAAAAAGTTTCGTTGTTAGACGCTTAATGGTAAGAAACAAAATTTGGTCTCTTTTAGACGGTTTTCATTAAGTAATTATTGTTCACAGTAAGTTTTACAACTTCCCTTTTTGCTTTCGGTTGTCGGAAATTTACTGTTTGACATTTCTAAGAATGCATGGCTAAGGAGAATTTTGTAAAAAAAAAAAAACAACGAGAAATTGACAATTCTTTTCATTGAGTTTTAGATGTCTGATACAACAAAAAAATATTGAAAAAATGTGTTGAAAAGCCTGTCAATTTCTAAAAACTAGTAGTAACAATATATAATATTCCATTCTATTCTGTTTTCAAGACAACACGAAACGCTTTTATTCGCAAAAGACAAAAGTATGTTGTTTCTATAGTGCCACTGCCTTAATTGTCAAAGTGAACCATTACTTTGTACTTATGAGAGATATTTTTTTTCTTTAAAAGCTCTTACTGTTAGCCTGCAACATCCCACTGATGGGCAAAAGGCCTCTCCCATGATTTCCAGTGCTTCCGATCTAGAGCTTATGTGGACCACTGGTTGTTCGTTTTTTCCAGCTCTTCGCGAAGTCTTCTACCGGGGTTTGCCGCGACGTTTTTTAGCTGTCTCAAGACTTCACATAGTCATATCTTTTTTTCTTTTTAAAAAGCTTTATTTTTAAAACGAAACCATTCAACCCCAACGGTTTGTAAGCCACTAAAATTGGGGCAGACTTAATCTTTAGTCTAGATGCATTAGTGCTACTAGAGAATAAAACCTACTTTCGAAGCTTGAGGTCCATTAGTGCTCATATAATTTGGATGGCTCATTAAAACATTAAGTACCTAAGTAAGGTCAACCACACGTAGGTAGTAGTAACACTTCACATGGCCACACATCATATGGCCTGGCCAACATTATGTCGGGACTTTAAAAGAGACTGTGACCACTGAGTTTATTTCGGTATTTCTTCTCAGAGTAGTCAGAAAACATCGAATTCATCCAGTTTAAAAATATAATTTAATATTGACGTATAAAAGTGTTTTTTGAACCAATTTACAGAAATAACTAACATTTATCACTTGAGCTTCCAGAACCTAAGAAATAAAGGCGCACTCAACGTCTAACTGTTACATGGACGTGTGTTTGACTGTAAGTCCGGCTGTAAAGGTGAGAGCACACTGTTAACACAGGAGTGGTTTGGCTCGTCATCTAACTGTAAAACGTTGTTTTCGACATGGTAGACTTGTTTAACATTTACGAGTGCAGGTTGCTCCTAGCTCGCATTGGCACTTGTTCGTGTGGCAATTTCTGTTATATCCAATAGGTAATACCTGGTTATAAGTTTGTGCTTTTTCCTTTTTCCTGGACTTGTTCTTCACTTATCATTCTTCTTCTCATTTTCTCTTAGCGCTAAAATATTTTTTTCTCATTTCTCATTTTTTATACTGTTTAAGGAAGAAACACATACCTTCCCCATGTAAGGTATTAAAAAACGGTTCCTTTTAGTTGTCATAACTACGTAGACATTGAACTCGTAAAACCACTTTTTACAAGGTCAATGTCACCATATGACATACTTAAATTACGCCGCCTAAAGGTATTCCACGAAGGAGTAAGCAGTGATACAACACCCACGTATTGCCAGTTATGTTGAAGTCACCTTAACATGACTGGGCTGCTACTGAATTCCTGACGGAAAAATCCAACAACACTTCGCGCAGCCTGTGAATCAAAAACTCAGCTGTCACGCTTGCGACTGACACGAAACGTGCGAATTATCTTTTGTCAAACAAAAAATCTTGTGGCTTTGGAAAAAAAATAAAGAAGAAAATTGGCTTGAGCCATGGAAATCTTTACATATGTTTATAATGTCCGCAGCATGTCTGGTTAAAACTAAAATAATACATAGAAGGGAAAGTCTACGCAAAATGTTACTACAAATAAGACCCGTACCAGAGAGTTTATGTGCCCTGAAATTAATCCTTTCTAGTCCGGGTCCGGTCATTCGCCCCATCCTAGTTCGCAAATAGTCTGAAAGTGTAATATTTTTATCAGGAATAATTTTCGTATTTTCACGGTTTGATGCCTATTTTTATGGTCGTTCTATCCCTAATTTGTTAAACTGCTGGCCATACGTAGGCCGTTGAATCCCGTTCTAAAATTAGAACTAGCTAAGGCCTCACTATTTTGCTTTGCTGAAATACATTTTTTAGTCTGGCGTTTGTTTCCTTCCACTTTCAACGGAACCTATCCAGTTCATTGCCCATCTCACACGTGTCTTGCTGCCTTACCTCAGGCACCAGTTCGTGCTACGTGGTTCGTGCCCACAGTTTGTGAGACGACGGGAGTCATGTCCTGACCAGTCTCATTTAAGTTGGGCAGCCATTTGAACCACGCCAGTTATATTAGTTGGGTCTTCTTTGATATATATTATTATTATGAGCCTGTTGTGTCTTTCTGCAGGGCAAAGGCCTTATTTCCGTCTTTGCATTTTTCTCTTTCTTTTGCAATTAGAACCCAATCCTTTAGGAAGGAGTCTAACTCGTCATGCCATATTCTTCTGAACCTACCGCGTCGTCGGTTCCTTCGATTTAAAGTCTTCTTTAATATCTAACGTCTGATATTTATCCAAAACTAGCTGTTCGTGCCTGGCGTCACCCGGGTAAATTTCATGTCTTTATTGAGAATTTCATACAAAAATACCATCCAAATTTTCGACTTTCCCAGTGAATTTTTCAAAAAAAATCTTCCATACAAACCTTGTCCTTACAATTACGAACACAGAAAAAAACAGCAAAATCAGTCGAGCCGTTTTCAAGTGATGATGACTGATACATGTGGCAATGGATTTTTATTTGTACAGGATGGCAGGGTCAATGAAGCCTGCTCGACGAGGTGGGCAAGCTCTTTGAAAGAGTAATTGCAGACCGCCTCGTCGGGCGGCTGGTGCGGGTGGGGCCGGATTTAGCGGAGAACCAGCTTGGTTTCCGCAGGGGGCGCTCTACGGTGGACGCCATCATGCGCGTGCGAGCCCTCACGACGGGGGATGCGGTGGCCCGGGGTGGGGTCGTCTTGGCGGTGTCTCTAGACATCGCCAATGCCTTTAATACCCTGCCCTGGAGTTGCATCAGGGAGGCACTCCGGTATCACCGGATGCCGACCTACCTCTGTCGTATAGTCGAGGCCTATCTGACGTACAGGGCCGTCATCTACCCTGGTCACCAAGGAGAATGGAACCGGCGAGAGATGTCGTGCGGTGTTCTACAGGGATCGGTCCTGGGGCCGCATCTGTGGGACATCGGGTACGACTGGGTGCTGCGCGCCGACCTCCCTAGCGGCGTCAGCGTCGTTTGTTACGCTGACGACACGCTAGTCCTGGCGCAGGGGAGGTCGCACCAGGCGGCGGCCGACTTAATGACACGCGGGGTTGTGACAGTCGTTGAGAGGATCCGGCAATTGGGACTCGAGGTGGCCCTGCACAAGTCCGAGGCCATGTATTTTCATGGTCCTCGGAACGCGCCACTGTCGGATTCCCAAATAACGGCAGGAGGGGTTCACATCGGTGTCGAGTCGACGATGAAGTACCTGGGACTCGTCCTCGACAGCCGGTGGAACTTCGTTGAACACTTCCGACGTTTGGCTCCCAGACTGGACCGGGCCGGGGCTGCATTGATACGGCTCCTGCCCAATCTAGGGGGTCCAAACGCTTCCTGCCGGAGGTTCTACGCGGGGTTCGTGCGGTCCATGGCCCTTTACGGGGCACCGGTGTGGGCGCGTTCATTGAGGCGCCGACCAGCCCGCCGGTTAAACGCGTCCCAGAGGGTCATGGCCATCCGGCTGGTCCGGGGATACCGCACGGTCTCCTGCAAGGCGGCGAGCCTCCTAACCGGATTGCCGCCATGGGATCTGGAGGCAAAAGTCCTCGCGCATATTTAGGAGTGGCGCTAGGAGGCGAAACGCCGGGGCGTAACTCCGCTGCCGCGAGAGATCGCGGTACAGCGGACAGAGCTCCGGCGGGATCTCATGGCGGCATGGAGAGTGCGACTGTCGCAATCCAGCGCTGGACATGCCACAATTGCGGCAGTAAGTCCCCTCTCTGAGGAGTGGCTTGAGAGGCGCCACGGCGTCCTCACCTTCCGCCTGACGTAGGTCCTCACAGGACATGGCTGTTTCGGGAGGTTCCTGTTTCGGATAAGGCGGGAGGAAACGCCCGGGTGTTGGCATTGTGTGGATCGACCGGAGGACACGGTGGAGCATACGGTGGAGGTCTGCCCAGCTTGGGTGGAGCACCGCCGTGTCCTCGTGGCGGCGATCGGCGGCGGCGATCTCTCGCGTCCGGCCCTGGTACAGGCCATGGTACAGAGCGAGAGGGAATGGGAAGCCGTCACCTCCTTCTGTGAAGCAGTAATGCTCGCGAAGGAGGAGGCGGAGCGCGTGAGGGTGCGGCAATCGTTGCACCCTCACACCCCTAGTCGCCGCAGGGCGAGACACCCTGGGCGTCGGGAGTCGATTGCCGACTCCCGGCCACCGTAGACGCGGGCTTGCGGACGGCGAGGGATGGGCAATTCGCCGTCCGGCAAGAACCAGGCCCGGGTCGACGGCGCGTCGTGTTCCACGCGCGCCTCAAAGAGATGTCAGCATCATTGACGGGGTCCGATAGGGCCGACGCCTGCCGGGGTTGCGGATTGTTCGAATGAGTTACCGTGGCCCTGGCGCACAGGCAACTGAAGGAACACGGGTGGGTTTTAGTCAGTAAGAATCTGACACGCCTTTCCGCTCCGCCCAGAGCGGGAGAGGTCATTTGATGATTTCCCACCCAAAAAAAAAAAAAGGGTCAATGACGCGCAACCTATTACCATGGATTCAGTACATGATATTGAAGCTCCATGCGCTGAAATTTTTTGTGGGTTATGAGAAAAAAAAATGCTGTATTACAATTTTTTATGAAAGAGCAGTTTTTTTTTTTGATGACCTACGTAAAATTTCGATACTAGGGGGCTAGAATCATGTTCTGAATTCACGTTTTCAGTTTGCGCGTCGATATCCCTGTCACTCTGTATATAACAGATCAATTAAAACCTATGTGAAGGTTACATGCAAAACACTATTAAATTAATTAGTTAAGTGAATAATTTAACAAGAACACATGAAGTTAGTGTTAAGATTTCTACTTGTGTCCTAAATGTTTAATGAACCTTTTATGCGTATAATTAACTAACTCAGTAACATTTGCTTTCTTGGAATTAACATAAACTCGACTGTTTTAGAATTTGGAAAGGTTTAAATATTTACAGTAATATGTTGGCTTTAGTGC
Organism: Griposia aprilina; assembly: GCA_916610205.1. Lineage (NCBI taxonomy): Eukaryota > Metazoa > Arthropoda > Insecta > Lepidoptera > Noctuidae > Griposia > Griposia aprilina. The sequence goes on from OU744306.1 coordinate 6,933,290, forward strand.
GTTTGCCATGCGTCTCCCTTATTTTGGAGGGATTGTGTACAGTACATACATACATAACCTCATGCTTTCTTCCCATAGGGGTAGGCAGAAACTACAGAATGTGTCAAAAATCTTTGTTTAAGGCGACAATAAGTGCCAGCGACCTTGAGCGAGTGGGAAGAGCATGCGAAACTTTTAAGCGAATAAAATTGCACAGAGCGTTAGCGTCTACCCGGACATTGGTCAGCGATACACTGCCACAAATAGCCCGCAAGAGCCCCCGCTTCAACGCGCATCAAGTTTATTCGCAAAAACAACCCACCTTGATGTATCAAACACAATACAAATAAAAGCCGTATACAAAAACTTGGGTAATTAAATTGTCTATTAGATGGTGTAGATTTCATGAAAATACCGATAGTTTTTGTATGATTATCGTTTTTATGTTCGCGTTAGACATTACTTTACAAATATATCTGCGTCTTAATGAAACATGAAATATTTTATTTAAAGAAACAAGGTGACATCTACCTGTTAGCTAACGTTTGACTGCTTTGTGAGAAATAAAGAAAATGCTTGCTATTACCAAAATGTAACTTGAGAAAAACAACACAAAACACACAATATAACACATACACACAATACACACACACACGCACACACACACACGCACACTCACACACACACACACACACACACAACAAACAATACACATACACAACAACAATACTTTTTATTTATTTCTTTATAGATGTAACTGATGGTCACCTACTTCGAACTACCTGAAAATTGGTTTAAACAAAAAAAAAAAAAGTCCCCTTTTCACCCAAATTGGCGTACATTTCGGCAATTAATAACGAAGAAAAAGGTACTAATTTCCTTCAAATGTCAGCGGAAGATAGTAAGTGGCTATAAATCGTGCATCATGTTGGCACGTTGTAACTAATGTTTCACCTTGTTTGCGCTAGATTCCAGAATTGTCTAGTGCCGGTCTGCGTGAAAAATCCCTTTATTTGCAGCGAAGATCTTGGAGATTTAGACGTGCAGAAATGCGGTAGCAGCTTCTTTTGTCTTGCAATTTGTGGATAAGTGGGTGTTTAGATAGATAGGTAGATAAATCGTTTATTTGGTGCACACGAAAGACATCGCAGAGCATATAGGCAGGTAATACGGGCTGGTGTCCGCAACTCCACGTCAATGCGCGTATTTTACGTATGGGTGGGATAATCGATTATTCGATCCACTCCAGCTCCTCGAGGAGGGCCAGCAACACCTTGGTGTTACTAACAATCTCACGTAGAGTATCTGGATTACCGAAGTACTTTGCCCTGTACGTGGCGACCACCGGGCAGTTTAAAGCATATGAGCTGCTGTTTCGTCGTCCTCCATGCAAGCCCTGCACAGTGGACTGTCTATGACCCTTAAGACAAAGAGGTATTTATTATATGACTCGTGGCCAGTTAAAACTGCTGTAACTGTACACAGCTGTTATTTAGTTAGTCTAGCAGAGTATACAAAAGCTAGATTAAAATTAAATTATAACGAATTATATGAATTAGTGAAAATATATAATAAAGTAATAATTAGTCTTTCCTGTTTTTTACGAATGCTTGCTTAGGTATCCGAATGCGTACTGGCAAAGGCCGCTACTGTGGATGTTAATATTTTTATAACATAACTTCACGCCTGTTATCCTCTAAGGGACACACATTTCGCCAGCTTATGTTTTTTTAATCATCTAATATTTCTCGTCGCAGCTACACCAAGATTTATGAAAACTCTGTTCTTTTGAAAACCTCTGAATCATAATATTGTTGATCTATTGCTAGGTTTAAATACACCATGTCCACTTACAACTCAAACAATTTAATATATGACTAGGTATACGTTGTTATACTTACTAAGTCCATACCCAAAACCAATATAGGCATCTGAATCAATCAAACCCGCATCACAATGAGCGCAATCTACAATACAAACTACAAGGTTGTGTAATAAAGTTAGCTAACCCGTCGCATGCAATTAGAGGGGCCAGTAATTACTTTATTGGTGACCGGGGGACATGCCGGTCACGCGTACCGGGGCGTGCACAGGTTAGAGAAGAAACGAGGATGTGCTAAGCGTGTTTGTCTTAGCGAGATGGTCACAATGATCATACTTTAAAAAGGCGGACCGAGAAAATATGGAGGGTTTATACGAAAAATTATGTACCTAGCTAGGAAAGAACTTACCACTCAAAGTTATAATGACAGGTGAGAGTGATTTACAGAATTAAAATACGTACTGCGCTTAACGTACCTACCTAAATAAATTGCGATAATTATATTGAGATGATTTAACATCTAGGTCGGTAAATTCTACAATAGCGTAATGCTAACAAAACTCAGTTTTATATTGGACAAACGATTGACACTATACCGTAATTCCAGCTTATAAGTAATGTTCAAAGGCAGTTGAGGGCCTGGATAAATTGACATTCAATCAGCGATAACGATGATGGAAAAGTCAAAAATGTATTGGATTGACAAAAGCTACCCAAAATCTAAATGTCAGTCCTGTTGAAATTCTCTGTAGAATACCGAAACGCTTTGAAAGAAAGCGATTACCACTTGTCTTGTCCCTCTGGTTAGAAAATTGTGTTAACGTTTTTCGGAATATAAAACCCGAAACCGGAAAATAAGTACCTACTGTACCTTTAGTTAAAAAAATATACCGTATCCCCTTCTTCTACAATCATAAAGACGTTGAAATTACTGGCATGCCTGCCCGTACCGACACTTAATAAGGGGCCGTAGAGCCGCCTTATTTTACAGATATTCAATATTGTTGGGTGTTGTCATGTTGTATCATTTGTGGGCATTTCTGAGGCCATTTTGGGGTTGTAACGGGAAGGTTTACAGGTATTGGGTTTGTAATAATAGATGAAAATTATACAGATTGGAATTTGAGGCAGGATAGTAAGGGTAGAAACTTAAACCTTTCGGTTTATAGGTAAAAGCTGTGTGAGGAGGACTGTTATAGCTTTTAAAAAGAATTAGCATTGCATTGAATTTTTTTAACAACTTTTTGTGCCGTGAAGAATTAAAAAAAAACTTAGCTAACAGTCGTACTGTTTCTTTTGTCCTCCGAATACCTATAGTACTAATTACTTTTACTATCCCCATTGTTTCTTAGATCTTCTCCTCTACTCTTATAAGCCTGTAGCGGCGCCCACAAAGCCTCATGCGATCGTGCTTCGCGTCACACTGACGTCACACAAAATCCTGCATTGCGCAAGCAGAGTTTACCGCGAAACTTGCATATATACAACGTCCCGACATCAATCGTGGGGCAGTTGCCCACCAGACACGACAACCGTCTGGTCGGAGGATCCTCCCTTTTCTAAAGAGTAAATCAAATCAAATCAAATCAAAATATTTTATTTCACATAAACCAACATGGGCACTTATGAAACGTCAGAAGCTAGGTGCACGGTTCCAATTGGTTGTTTCCTATGGAGAAGAGCCGGCAAGAAACTCCACAGTTACTCTTTTAAAAATAAGGGGCTTTTACAATGTTTCCAATCACAGTGTTGATAGATATGGGAGGACAGTGTAGGCCTGTCAACAAGTAACATGTACTCAACAAAATATAAAAAGGTCCACTAATCTAGTCTACAACGTTCTCACATTCACAAAATATAAAAGAATCTATATAAAAATAAAAGCCTATTTAGACTAAATGACATGATTGCCATTACTACTGTAACAAATCGGAATCAAAATCCTATCCCAGTATGAGTGAACTTTACACCCTAATCCTCATACTTCTATAAGCCAGCCAAATTTTAATCAATGAATTTAGGACAACAGTCAATTCAAAAGTTTTTCCAAGAACAACTTTAGTATGTTACGCAATCAAACTCCGAAACCGTAACGTAGTAGATACAGTTGTAATTGGTGTTAACACTAACCGCCTTCGGGATTTACACCCTCGTACACAAGGGGCTAGCTACCCCTTTATGTACCCGCAACATCCCACAGATGTAGGAAGGTTATTACCATAGACGTAATAGAATGGGTCATGGGTGATGAGATTGTGTATCGATTATGGTGTCAATTTTAGGGTTAATTTTCTTAGAGAAAGGGTCTAAAGGTTCGGGGTCAAACGTGAAAGTAATTTGTTGCCGTAATAGTAATTTTAAGTAACCCCTTTGAATTGAGGATGATTGAAATAATAATCAATCACATATTGGCGATGTAAACGGTTTCATTTTCTCATGTTTTTTTTTTGTTGATAATATTAATAAAAATAAAATAATTAATGAAAACTTTATTCAGTTCTGAAAAAACACTTTTTTTTTAATTATCAGATTATATAGGAGGCTTAGGTGCTAGTTTTTTACAAATGTCCTGGACCCCACACTAAGATTCCCAGTGTCGTGGGGTCCCACATACACAAATGGTAAGCTTCTAGCAAGTGTGCCCCTTGTTTTAGTTGGTTTTCTTCTCCTTATACGGTTTCATTTCATACAATTGGTCAAAGATGAATCAAAACAATCTAGGATTAAAAAGAATACATTATCGTTAGGACCGTATGCACTATGCAGTATGAATCCATAAGGAAGTGTTGCATTTGGAAATACAATGTGGAATGGAATTCCAATACAATTTTCAATGCTATTCAAAACTGAAGAACTTCCAAACTCACCACAAACTGCAGTGCTATCCTACCAAAACTTGAAAGTCGGATCTATGATAGATAGCGGTAAGATTTCAAATATAATTGAAGACGAAACTCTTGGTCCAAATATATGCGGAGCACGGCGTGAATCCAAAAACTCACCATGAAGGATGAATATCGATGAACGCACGTATGCGAGCACTGCTCAGGAATACACTAAGATGAGCCGCCATACTTCTGAAACTTGAACACTAAAGAATATGGTGCGAACACTATTATTTTCGCTAACTATAGATTCAGTGACACTTCTTTTTCCTGTGAATGTCTTTAAAAAACTGAACGAGTAACAGTTAGTATTACAATGATATGCTGCAACTTCTTTTTAGTCAATGGACGAGACTAAACCACATGATTCTAACAACAATGTACTTCCAATTTATTATTCGTGGGTAGTTTCACAAGATCCATCTTGTGCCTTTTCCTGCTGAATGGGTAGGAGCTTCAACCCACCCTACCCATTCAACAGGAAAAGGCCAAGTAGAATGCCAATATTCGTCTTCATCAGTTCATTTTCAGTGGCTTTAATTAGATTCGCCGGGAGGGGACGCCTTATGAGGACATAATTATAGTGACCTTATTAGTGATGTTCTTCAGACGGGTCAGGTGCGTAGTACTCGTAACCGGCGTGCGTGTATGACCAGATGTATGAACGTAAACGAGGCCAAAAGAGTGTGTAAAGATCGTAGCACGTGGCGTTCTGTAGTTTTTGCCTACCCCCATGGGAAGAAGGCATGAGTTTATGTTTATGTGTTTAATTAGAACGATGGACGTCTGGAAGCCAAGTTCAGGAATGGTTAGAAACAGTAACTATAACAAACCTGTGAGCTGAATTCCACCTGTAATATCAGATACTTTGACATAAAGCGAAGAAGGACAAACCATATACATTTCCTCAAAGAGGATACCAAGAGCCAATATCAATTAATAATATATGTAAATGACAGTTGGCTGAGACACGCGTCGCCGGAATATTGGCTATTATGCCGCAATTGAGCGCTAGTGCTACCCTAATGTGACCATATTAACCTCTGAAGCGATATGCAATAAATATCCAGAACATTCATAGGTGCTGTGTGCAGTGAACAGTCATACTCTGGACAACTCGGCAATAATATCTGATTTCCTGATTCTTCCATTAATATAACATTATACTGTCAGGTTTTTATGTTGCCAAAGTCTTGTCAGATATTTTGAGTAGGTAGATATTTATAACACCATACATGTCCGTTAATATTGCATTAACGTATATTTCTGAAGGCGATGCAGCATCCTATATATTGGCATCGCTTGTCACGCCAGATAATTTTGGTGTTCTTTCGATACCACATATTTTTGCTGTCACTTGTTTATATGTCTTCTGCAAATGATCACTTAATAATATATTTCCTGTCATATTTTTATGGATGAATCGTAAAGTCAGATATTATTGTCGCTGTTTATGCTTGTAATTCTCATAATTCTACAATGCGCCTGTAGGTAATCCTAATCCTAACTAATATTATAAATGCAAAAGTAAGTTTGTTTGTTTGTAACACTTTCACGCTAAAACGGGCTGAACGAATATCAATGAAATTTGGCACACAGATAGACCATGACATGGGTAAGGATATAGGCTATCCTGGATTGCAGACGAAATCGTGGGCAACAGCTAGTACAATTATTATCATAATCATTTAATTGCAATAGGTATTCGTACAGTTGGGGTGCTTCGGTTATAATCATACTTGTTCCGTATGGGAATCGAAATCGTGACCTGTACGCATAGACCAAAATTATATTATATTCAATATGCTAATCGCGTCATCAAAAACGAGAATGAATACTTGTTTTTATCATAAAACAAGTACAACTTGTGAAAGTCACGCTGTAATGTTTAACTCAGTTCTGAAAATACACAGGGACTTACAACTAATAAAGCAAAACTAGCTAGCTATTCAACGCGTTTGCTCTGTCAAGTCGAGCGCAGTCAGCTAAGGAGCTTACTCAGCTCTTGAGATAATTTTTCTTTTCAAAGACTAACAAATTGTGAGTGATATTAAATGAAACAAGAAACTTGTAGTACTACTAACTGGTTTATTTTCTCTTGATGAAAGTTCTTGGGTTATTTTAGTGACAAAATATTTTAGTTTGCAAAAACGAGAATGTTACGATTGGACGTCAATAGATGATTGATAAGATAGTAAATTATATATAATAATTAGGTAATATTCGATAACATTCGATCAGATATACTTTGCAATTCATAAAATTCATAAGTTCCGTATCGACGCATATCTGATTTCAGACTGCAGATCTAATATTGTCTTGACCCAGAATGTGCCCTCACTAATTGTGGCATCATCATCATACCACTGGCTAAAACTGCTCCATGTGCCCGTTCCTACTTAAGTACATATTGACTTGTTTTGACGATCTGAGGAACGTCACTGACAAGGGTATTAGATTAGGTGTGATACCCCCGTGCCTCGGAAAGCACGTTAAGCCGTTGATCCTGCGCCTGATCTCTCTCCGGTCGTGTCGGATTGCCGTCCCATCGGACTATGAGAGTGAGGAAAGAGTGAGTGCACCTGTGTCTGCACACACACTTTTGCACTATAATATCTCTCGCGTACATAGCTAGTCTCCGTTGAGATTGGCTGCAATAGGTGAAATTCGGTCTGGAGGACTATTATTAGATTACATGCTTAAATTAAGTAGATAACCACCAGCGACCAATAACAAGATACCTACTGCAGCGTGACCTCTGCAGTTACAACCTACTTTTCTATTTAATATGTCTGGTCATCAATCATTTTAATGGGAATTTTTCAAACTTTGACGTTGACTTGCAAAACATTTGATGGCTAAAGGAAAAAAATCAGTTGCGGAAAAATAATAATCATGAGCATTCGAATACCATACTTTAAAAAAAAATGTAATCCTTATGGAGCCCTAGTACTGACTCTAGAATAGAATAGAATAGAATAGAATACCCTTTATTATGTACACCATAAAAATTACAGATTTAAATGTAGAAATTTTACATAGGGTGACACAATGGGCGGTCTTATCGAACCGATACTAAATCTAATACCGTATCGAACTGATTCAAAAGTTTTACAGCCAAAAGTCACCATACTAATAGTGCACGACATTTCTTCGAATCTGAATAGAATAGAATATTTATTTGCTCCGAATGTAGGTATTTACAATAAGGTGGTTAAATAACCTGGTACGTAAATCTGGTACGTACGTTTTCTCATCTGCTCTCTCAGCAGAAGTCTTAGCCTTTTCTCAGGTTTTTTGTTTTGTTTCCCCTATTTTATTTGTTGTAAGTATAGAACCAGTTGAAAAGGGCCGCTTCCAGCTCTTTTCCGGGAGGGCACGCCACAATTGCGGCAGTGAGTCCTTTCTTTGAGGAGTGGCTTGAGAGGCACCACTCACCTTCCGCCTAGTGGCTGTTTCGGGAGGTTCCTGTTTCGGATAAGCCGGCAAACGCCCGGGTGTTACCATTGTGAGGTCTGCCCGGCTTGGGCGGAACACCGCCGTGTCTCCGTAGTGGTGATCGGCGGCGGCGAGCTCTCGCGTCCGGCCCTGGTCCAGGCCATGGTACGGAGCTAGAGGGAATGAGAAGCCGTCACCTCCTTCTGCGAAGCAGTAATGCTCGCGAAGGAGGAGGCGGACCGCGTGAGGGAGAGGCAATCGTTGCGCCCTGACGCCCCTAGTCGCCACAGGAGGAGACACCCTGGGCGTCGGGAGTCAATAACCGACTGGGATGGTACCTCGCCGTCCGGTCAGGACCAGGCCCAGGTCGACGGCGCGTCGTGTTCCACGCGCACCTCAAAGAGATGTCAGCACCATTGACGGGGTCCGATAGGGCCGATGCCTACTGGGGTCGCGGATTGTTCGAAAGATTTATCGTGATCCTGGCGCACAGGCAACTGAAGGAACACAGGTGGCTTTTAGTCAGTAAGAGTTTGTCACGCCCTCCCGCTCCGCCCACAGCGGGAGATGTCATTTGATGACTTCCCAAACCAAAAAAATAAAACAAGAAAAAAGCCCTTTTCCGGGTACCGGACTATTTACCAGGTTTGCGGTTTTATGGTGTCGCTTTTACCAGCCGCATAGAATTCCTGAAGTTCGAGACCGGCAAGCCCTCTTTGATCCACGACACGTGATTGTCGTACCGTCTGCTGTACTTCGAGGTTTGCTGTTCTTCGAGGCCGACATCCACCGGGATTCAGGAAACTATCACTTTTATCTATTGTGCCGTGCCACAGGCGCCAGCAATCTGCCAGCGCAGCGTCCAGAAAACTACCACTTTTATTTATTACGTTACCTTTTATATTTTAATGATAGTCTACCATTAACCGTGACTCTTTTTATCGGTATAACTTAGATAATCTTTATGGAGATAACATTTATTTAAAAGTTTACGTATTGTAGTAGTCACTAGCCTAAAAACCGATTGCATTCGATTCCCTAATTCGTAAACCAGCGTAACAAACATTTACCACACGATATACCTCAAGTTTTCTCGTAATCTTTTTCATATTAGTTCTAATCCCGGAACTGTGTTTTTATAATATTTAGTTTTAATTATTTTCTTCACCTAATTTTGGATTTAATCTTTATTAATAACAAATTTTACTTTTTCAATTATCCGAATTTCATTTTTTATTTCGTTATACTACCTATCGTAAATGTTTCAGATTCCTAAAAGCCAATTTTCATACAAACCATACCAATTCTTCCACATTAGAATACAACATCATCTCAAAAATAACGTCAGTTATAAAACCGAACAGTTATTTTGATTAAAACCGAAGTTTATTTATACCTCAGTATAGTCGGCAATATAAAAAGCCATTCATTTCATCACGAGCCCATCCGTTAGGCTGGAATCGTAAAAAGTAAACTGAGCATTTTATTACGGGTTGAGGCCCTGTACCGATCGATGCTTACTCTTAATGTCTTGTAACGCTAATAGTTTTTGGGGTGAACTTTACTTTTTTCCGCACGTCTGCATGGTGCTCATGTGGCTAGGTATCGTAATTGTGTTTAAAAATACAAATTTCTCACAAACTAATACCCATACAAAAAATATCAGGAGGTCATACAAAATCTGTACTGTTCTAAAAGCTAATTAGCAAAATCGGCCTTTTCCCAACATTGCTTTTTTTTTTGGGTGGGATATCATCTAATAACTCTCCCCCGCTCTGGGCGGATTGGGAAGGCGTGTCAGACTTTTACTGACTAAAATCCTACCGTGTTCCTTCTTACCTGTGCGCCAGGGCCACGGTAACTCTATCGAAAAATCTGTAGCGGTATCAACATCGCCACATGCGAACTACACGTCATACTGACGTCACGCAAATCCTGCATCGCGCAATCAGAGTTTACCGCGCGACTAGCATATATACAACGTCCCGACATCAACCGTCGTGCAGTTGCCCACCAGACACAACACCCATCTGGTCGGAGGATCCTCCCTTTTCCATAGAGTATGAGTGAACTTTACACCCTGTTCCTCATACCTCTATACTGGTGACCCCGAACTTGAACGTCAGCGCAGCCTTCGTGCAACTACTACAGCGTGACGTCATCATCACATCAGCATCACTTCCGCAAGCTTTAGAGCGGCGAGTCACACAGCCAGCCGGCACCCACGGCTTCAACGGGTATCCTGACCACCAGCATGCAGCGACCGCGCATACCTGGTCATCACCCTCAGCCTCATCAGCAACCTTGGCACAGCACACTGCACTCTCGGCCGGTCCACAAGCAGAGCCTACAAACTCTCTCCTGGTCGACGCCAGCAGTCAGCTTCAACCCGGCGCTGTACCACATCCGACGCACTGGAGCATAACGCAGCGCCACCCCTACTCACTGGGGAACCTTCGCAGACAGTTCCGACTTACCGCGAACTATGCGACACCCGGTTCCGACTCACTGGAACCTCAACTGGCCCTGGCAAGCATCGCAAGATACAAGACTCAGCCCACTATCGACCTCCGGTCTCCGGGGGGAGTGATGTAGCGGTATCAACATCGCCACATGCGAACTACACGTCATACTGACGTCACGCAAATCCTGCATCGCGCAATCAGAGTTTACCGCGCGACTAGCATATATACAACGTCCCGACATCAACCGTCGGGCAATTGCCCACCAGACACAACACCCGTCTGGTCGGAGGATCCTCCCTTTTCCATAGAGTATGAATGAACTTTACACCCTGTTCCTCATACCTCTATAACTCCGTGACCCTGGCAGTTCATGCTGGGGTCGGCTTTCAGTCATTTCAGAAGCAGCTTACTACCATTCTTTTACATAGAGCGACTGCCACACTGACCAACACAACCCAGTAACTGGGTTACACGATACCCCTTAGTAAGTGGTCGTTGGGGAGTTGTACTCGTAATCGATTTTATCAAAAACATTAGATTTCATTAATTCACTGATAGACAATACACCGCCTAAACCTATGCATTATCTGTCAGTGAATGAATGAATGAATGTCACGTTTCTAAATCCGCTGGGTTTCTGTTTTTGTAAAATTTGCACAAGAGTTCCTTTTATAACGAAGGATTTTTGAAAGTTCATCTCCTAATCTCCTTCATCATTTTTGCCGATGGCAAAATCCCATCGGGCATATCGCTGGTACCTACTAAAAAAATAAACCATCTAATTCGCATGACGTTTCAACCAGATTGAAACGTAATAATATGATCAAAGCTTAATAGATCAAAAGGTTAAATTCGCCTTAATTACCGTAACCTGTTACAGTTTGACATCCTGTTACCGCGGGTAAAATGAAACGTTCAAAGAGGCTGTTTATTCCTGGGACCTTAATACCAATTCAGGGTATTCACTAATTGTACCTGTCCACAGGCCGGGAAATACAATCTTAGTTTTTAGTTCATGTTTATCCTAAAAGTAAATAGGGATCATTGTACTCATCATAATGAAGAACATTTCAATGGGACCATACCAACTTGAAAAAGAAAATTGTATATCTATGTGTTCACATAAATCGACAATATTTATTGAATAGCTTTTTTTTCCATAGTCATACTATGTATTATTATGTGTTAGAGAAGCAGTAGGTAACCATTATAGTGCCTCCACATTATGATTGTTAATTTCGTGGTGTACTAAAAATGCAAAAAAATAATAATTGACGAGGAACCTCTTAAGAAATTACAAAATATTCTATTTCATTTTTCCAATCGTTGTGATCACGACTGTTAAGAGGGCGCAGTAAGACAGAAAAAAATCAAGTTTCACCCGCGCCACTTTGCCTACCCCTCTCATCAAACACGACGAAAACAAAACACAATCCCTTCCCGCCAGCAGAAACTTTTCGCCCGGCGTATATCTAGGCATTTGAATTTAAATCTTGTGTGTAGTATGTATACGCAAAATAATCAGATGAAACCGTTCTATTCAATGTACCATGATGTATGATTGCTGTGTACCTACAAGTAGGTCTATTATTCGATAATATTGTATGTATGTCCCTGAATCTGTTACCGATGCTGGTGGGTTGTAAGATTGGAGAGTAGACCGACTTGAATGAAATAAAGACTAAATGTTAATTCATGATACGACCTATAAATTTTCGATTCCGAATTGAAAGACAAAATTAACGTTGTAGTTGAGAAAATATGGTCCCCTACATTATGTAATATAACTACAAATGAACGGTTTCCAGATATTTTCCTGTACCTATTTGTACTGCGAGATCTTGCTTCTTGCTACATTTTGTGATTCTAGGTTAACTGTATGTATCTCATCCACTACGGTCAAGTGTAATGCGTGTAATGTAGTGATAAGTGAAGTGCTTGCTTTTATGCAAAACAAGATTGATGTAATGGACGAGGAGAGCCTAGTCCGTATCTGTGCAACCTCTTTTAGTACGGAAGAGGTTTCAAATGCCAAGAAGTTACTGTTTGAGTCGGTGCCGTCATCGAAACGTAAAGTTACGAGGAGAGGAACAGGAAAAAATGAAAGAGATTTATATGACATAATAACATTGCTAAAAGAAACAGATCCCGAAGTTGTACCGATTTTTGTGGCACGCGAATTACAGAAACTCCCTCCGATCACTTTTGACCATGTAGACGCTACCCGGCTGTTAAAAGATATTCTGTTAATTCAAAACGAACTTAAGATTTATAGAGAAACATATGTCACCAAAGAGCAGTTTGATGCAGTTAAAATCGAATTAGAAAAACTTAAAAGTTCATACACCATTAGTCATACCAGGCCTAACGACTTAAATCACGGCAAAAATAAATTAACCAACAACAATAATATGCATTATCGGAGCAAGTCACCGGACCTACCTCACATCGTCGTAGAAAAAGCTACCGATAAAAGCGCAGAGCTATGTCCATCTCCCTCTCACGAAGTTGACGCGTGTAACAACATCTTGCTCGAACACTTCGTCGATGCGTGCGCCTCGATGCCGCGCGTGGAGGCCCGCACCGCGGTTTCGAACGCGGAAGCGGGTGGGGAGCGTCAGGTGCGTGCGCGGGCCGCGGTGGGCCTCAACGGCGCGTGCAGCGAGATTGTGGAAGGGATAGGGACACCTAGTTCTTATACCGCCGCGGCGCGGCTAGCAATATCAACACCATGAACAATAAATACAATAACTAATTTAGAAACAAAGAAGGATGATGAACGAAATGAAGGGTGGATCTTAGCGCAAAAGAAAAAGAGGCTGAGGGACAGATTTATAGGAAATCAAGGTCGTGCGAAGCTAGATAATATTACAAAGTTTAAAGCAGCTGACATCAAAATACCGTTATTCATCAATAACGTTGATCAGAATGCGTCTGCTAACGACATACATACGTACATAATGGAAAAAACAAAAACTAGTGTGCAAATTGAAAAAATTAATATGAGAAAACAGAAAAACTACGATGCTTACAAAGTTTTTGTACAAAGGCATAAATTGCATTTATTTTTAGATGACAACTTATGGCCAGAAGGAATTTCTTTTCGTAGATACATAGACTTTAAAGAAGGAGCCGAAGGATCTCACAAAAATATCAACAATGGATTGCGACAATAACGATACTAATTCAAAAGCAAGTACATTTGTGAGTTTTAATTGTAAATCTATTACTAGATCGGTGGATTATGTCAGACTATTATGTCAAACATCTGATATAATCGCATTGCAAGAAACCTGGTTGCTGCCTCACGACATTCCTTTTCTGAGCAGCATAGACCCTCAGTTCGACTTCGTGGGAAAATCAGCGGTAGATACGTCGTCGGGCATCCTACGAGGGCGACCTTATGGCGGAGTTGCTATACTGTGGCGCAAGAGCGCCTTTGAAAATGTGTCTTTCGTGCAGTGCAAAAGTATGCGTCTTGTTGCTATCAAAATAACGGCAGGCGGTAAATCACTTTTAGTGTTCTCGGTTTACATGCCGACAGAGTCGATGGATAATCTTAGTGAATTTGTCGAGTGTTTAAGTGAGATTCACGCAGTGATAGAAAGTAGTGGTGTAGACGCAGTCTATATTCTGGGGGATTTTAATGCTCAACCGAATAGTCTATTCGGTGAAGAACTATTGAGTTTTTCGGCTGAAGTACAGTGGCGGTGCGCTGACGTTTGCCTGCTCGGTGGTGAGTCGGACACGTATACCTATGTAAGTGATGCACATGGTTCTACTAGTTGGTTAGACCATTGCGTAGTGACAGACGCGGCGTGGAACACTATTAGAGACGCTAGTGTGCTCTACGACGTGTCTTGGTCGGACCATTTACCTCTAATTGTAATGTGTGATCTTAATTTATTAAGGCCAAAAGTTGCACCTGCACTACCTAAATGTAACAAAGTAGCATGGGGTGACAGAGACTTGCAGCAGACTGAGTTATATAGCAATTATTGTAATGATCTCTTGAAAAATTTAGACTTTCCCTTACAATTTACTGAATGTAGTAAAAGTAGTTGTACAATTAAGGAACATGAAACCATTTTAGATAATATGTATGCGGATATTGTGCGTATTCTCTGTGAAGGTGCAATCACCAGTAACTGTAAGAACGGAATACAGCGCAAAAAGCGTTACATAACGGGCTGGAATAAACATGTAAAGGACGCACACGGACAGGCTCGGCTTGATTTTCAAGCCTGGACGTTGTTTGGTAGGCCGAAACATGGTGATTTGTATGAAAAAATGGTGGAAAGTAGAAGGGTTTTTAAAAGTAAATTGAAATGGTGTCAAAATAATAAGGACCAAATAAAAATGAACATCATTGCAAGTCATCATGACGCAAAGAATTTTGGTAGTTCTTGGAAAGCCACGAACAGGTTGAATCCCAGGTCGGGTCTGCCTGTGAGTGTTGAGGGCCTTAGTGATCCTAATGATATCGCCAACCTATTCAGCAGAGCTTTTAAAGTTGAGTCTCCCCTAGGTACGTCGTCTGGTGGGCCGGAGGTGTTGAGGGGGTCCAAGGACATGCCTATTAGGTTTGCGGCCAGGGAGGTAGCTACTGTCATACGCAACTTAAAGAGAGGCAAGTCGCCGGGTCACGACAGCCTAAGTATAGAGCATTTACTTTATGCTGGTAAGCACTTACCGCGAGTGCTAGCAATGTTTTTTAGCTTGTGCCTGAGTCACTCGTATCTTCCACTTGATTTACTTAAAACTATTGTTGTGCCCATTGTTAAAAATAAGACTGGAGATGCGAGTGACAAGAGCAACTACAGGCCTATATCCCTGGCTACCATCATTGCAAAGGTGTTGGACAGTCTGATTGATCAGCAGCTGGATAAGCACTTAACACTCAACGACGCGCAGTTTGGGTTTAAGCCACGTTTATCCACGGAAACAGCTATACTATGCCTCAAACAGACTGTTCAATACTATGCAAGTAGGAAAACACCTGTGTATGCATGTTTTCTGGACCTCTCCAGGGCCTTCGACCTCGTATCTTATGACTGCCTATGGAGTAAACTGTCAAATGTTGAGAACCTCCCAAGCGATATCATTAGGATGCTAAAGTATTGGTATAAAAACCAATACAATTATGTTAAGTGGGCGGGTGTCCTGTCGGATGCATACGGGTTGGAGTGCGGTGTGAGGCAGGGCGGAATCAGCTCACCCAAGTTATTCAACCTGTATGTAAACGAGCTGATCTGTGAGCTCAGCAATACCAATATCGGGTGCTCCATTGACGGGCACTGCGTCAATAACATCAGCTACGCGGATGATATGGTATTGCTGAGCCCATCGATCAGTGCACTTAGGAGGCTTCTTCGCATCTGTGAGGACTATGCGGTGGCTCACGGCCTCAGGTATAATGCGACCAAGAGCGAGCTACTGGTTTTCAAAGCGGGTAACAAATGTTATAATACTGTCCCACCAGTCACCATGGGGGGCGCTCAGCTTTCCAGGGTCACGAAGTTCAAGTACCTGGGGCATTGGGTCACCGATAGTCTGTCCGACGATGCGGACGTGGAGAGGGAACGCAGAGCATTGGCAGTTCGATGTAACATGCTGGCTCGTAGGTTTGCACGTTGTACTAGGGAGGTGAAAATTACACTCTTTAGAGCGTATTGCCAATCTATGTACACGTGTGCCCTATGGGTCAACTATACAAAAAGCTCGTACAATGCTCTGCGAGTCCAATACAATAATGCCTTCAGAGTTATGTTGGGACTGCCGCGCTTTTGCAGTGCATCGGGGATGTTCGCGGAGAATGGCGTGCCAGATTTTTACGCACTGATGCGGACACGGATAGCATCCCTGATGCGGCGAGTGCGCGACAGCTCCAACAACTTGGTAGCTATAGTAGCCGACAGGATGGACAGTCCAATTATGTGGCAATGGATGACCACTCATCGTGCGTCATTCCATTATTTAAAATAAGTTGTTTTGTTGTATTTTTTGTATAGGTATGTGTTTTCATGTATGTATGTATGTTTTGTGTATAAAATTGTAATGTGTGTTTTTTATGGACTTATGGTCTGAAATATTTTTTTTATTATTATTATTATTTATATACTTATTTAGATACATTTTTAAATATTTTTATAAAAACATAGAAAAAACATTTAAAAATATAAAAAATAGTGGTCCACCGGTATCGGGAGCAGGGTCCAAGCTACCGGTCGTTAGGGCTCCAGAGATAGGAACCTCCTCACGATTCGAGCCGTATCGAGGAGAACTGCCTTCTGGATCAGGCCCTTTACCCAACCGTCTAACGAGAGCCTCGAGAGATGTTGATCGAGGCTTTTGGCCATCAGGCCATTGGCCGATACGACAATCGGCACAATGACAGCCGAGCTCACATTCCACATCTCAACAACCTCGTGTGCTAAGTCGAGATATTTAATTTGTTTCTCTTTCTCAGCTTTCACGAGGTTCTCGTCATGTGGAATGGTAATATCGATAATCATTGTGCGGCGCGCTAATTGATCTATCACCACTATATCAGGTTTATTGGCGACAATAGTCCTGTCAGTAATGATAGACCGATCCCAGTACAACGTAATATGGTCATTTTCGAGAACTGGGTCGGGCACATACTTGTAATACGGTACCTCAGAATCCACTAGTTTATATTTCAAAGCAAGTTGCTGGTGAATAATCCTGGCTACTTGATTATGCCTGTGCAAGTACTCGCCGTTAGCCAGACGAGAACAACCAGAGACAATATGTCTGATGGACTCACCCGGACGATGGCATGCCCGACACATGTCAACCGTCCCGTCTTTCATAATATGTCTCCGGTAGTTATTCGTCAAGATAACTTCGTCCATAATTGCACAGACGAAACCTTCAGTTTCCCCGAAAAGGTCACCAAAACGTAGCCAGGATACGGACGCTAAGAAATCTACACCGGGCTCGTGAAGAGCCCGATAAAAGCGTCCGTGTAGCTCCTTGCTTTGCCATACCTCCTTGCGGTCATCGGTAGTAAGTACCACAGGTTTGCGCCAGTTCTCTTTAGCCATGGAGAGCGGGGTGAAGCCCTTGTCCACTGCTACCACATCACGGTGCATACCCACTTCGGCTTTTAAAAAATATTCCCTGAGACTGCACACTTCGCGGTTGTGGAGGGTCTTTGCATTTAAAAAGCCTCGACCCCCGCACTTCCGCGGTATGTACAGTCTCATCACCGATGATCGTGGGTGATGCATCCGGTTTGCGGTTAGCAGTGTACGGACCCTCCTATCCAGGGCGTCGAGTTCGGTCTGAGTCCATTTGAGTATGCCGAAAGAGTACATCAATACTGGCATGACCCAACCGTTGAAGGCGCGCACCTTGTTTCCGCCTGAGAGAAGACTAATTAAAACCTTCTTCAGGCGACCAAAGAACCGCTCCCTCAGCGATTGCTTCATGTCAGCAACATGCCTATGCCTAACGCTTCCGACATACCCAAATACTTATAGCTTTCGGATGAAGAGAGGGATCGAAGGTGTATGGAATCCGAAAGTTGAATTCCCTCGGGTTCCATAACCTCACCTCGCTTTACATGCATGACTGCACATTTGTCCACTCCAAATTCCATCCTGATGGTGCTACTAAAAGTTTCAGTTACCTTCAGTAGCTCCATCAGTTGCAATTTGTTGGGGGCAAAGAGTTTCAAGTCATCCATGTAGAGGAGATGAGATATGACCTGACCATCTTTCCTCAACCGATAGCCTAGACCTGAATCCTCCAGTAGTGTGCTTAGAGGATTCAGGGCTAAGCAGAACCAAAGTGGACTCAAACTGTCGCCCTGAAATATTCCCCGTTTAATCCATACAGGCTCATCATTCGCCTGGATCTGTCGACACCCTGGATAGCGAAGAACCGTTCTCCATTGCCCCATACACGATCTAAGGAAGGTGCGTAGAGTTGTATCTATCTTGTATCAGCACCCTCATGAGCCATGTATGTGGCACCGAGTCGTAGGCCTTCTTATAATCTATCCAGCATGTCGACAGATCCCTGCGGGATCGACGAACTTGTTGGCTTATGGCCATATCGATGAGGAGTAGCTCCTTAGTACCACGGGACCCGTTCCTACATCCATTTTGAGAGGCCGACATAATCGAATTACTTTCAATGTGCGTATTAATTTTCGCTCTCAAAATGGATGTAAGAAGTTTATAGACCGTCGACAAACAAGTGATCGGTCTATAATTCTTGGGATCCGTGGGACTACCTGACTTATGGAGCAGGTGGGTAACGCCTGTTGTTAGAAACTGCGGAAGCGACCCAGACTCTAAAGATGACTGGTACTGAGACGCCAAGCAGGCGTGTGAACTAATTAGCCATTTCAACCAAAAGTTGTGCAATCCGTCCGGTCCCGGTGATTTCCAATTCGGTAACGGACGGACTGCTCTGGCGACGTCTAATGGCGTAATTAGGACTGCATCCATTTCTGGTACAGTTTCACACGCCCGCCCGACATCCTGCATCCAGTCAGCTTCAACGTGACAGACGGGCACTGACCAGATGCTGCGCCAGAATGTACTCGTGGTGGCGTCATCCGGGCGACACTCGTCCGTCACATTTTGTTCAGGTCGCTCCCAAGCTCTATACACCCATCTCTCATCGCTCTGGAACATGCGATTCTGCGTGTACCGATCAACCCGCCGCTTATACCGCCGAATACGGCTCGCCCATGCACGAACTTTCTGCTTCAGGAAGTCGATGCGCTCTGTGGCATGGGACATGTATTCTCGAGGGCTGATTCCAGTCCCCGAGAATGCCCGCCTTACAAAGCGCATCACTCGTGGTCGGTTATTCCCCTCCCTGAAGCAGTGTAGTTTGCCGATGAGTACCCTAGCCCCATCGATACGACGCTTGATCCTGCACTGCCAGGCTGGTACGGCTGGTTTTGGTCGAGTAGCTCCGTCACAGTTTGGAAACCTGACGTTAGCTAAACGACATGCCGCAACAGCCGCGCAATACAGGATCGAGTGTGTATCAATGAGATTCTCGCTGCTCTCGAACACATTCTTAAGCTGCGAGTCCAGGGCACACACTAGCGCCCTATTCTTTTTGTGCATAGGTAGGCGTGGTAATCGGGGTCTAAGTTCGGTCGGAGTGGATCTGTACTCACGGAATGCATCCTCCAGTGCGCTCCTCAATCGGGCATTGCACTGGCTACTTACTGAAGCAACCCTATCATCTTCCACTTCTACACCATGATTAGACCGCGGCTGTATTTCATCAATGCTTGATGCTTGTACCGCGGTTTGTGCCGGAGTCGAGATAATATGGTTGTTCAGTTCTGAGCGCAGCCTATCAAGTGCAGCATCGTCCAACCTATGGCTGCGTTGGATGACTCGCACCTGATCCGAATATTATTATTATGGGTTTTAATTTATTTGTTAGTGTCAAAATATGCGAAATGAATGGCAATTTATGCTAAGATTCTAAGTAAACGTCTTTCGCTCGATTTTTTTACAGCTCCAAAGTAAGGCATTTCAATTTCAACTTGTTACCCCCCGCGCATTCCTGAGAAAAGGAGTCAGACAAATGGATAACAAAGTAATCCTATAAGTGTTTCGATTTTTCCTTTTGAGGCACGGAATGCTAAAAAGCAAAGCACTTCCATCAAAGTCCTATACTACATACTCATGATACTACCTACATGATGACGAAAATAAACTCGATAAACTTGCTTTTTTGACGATATGAAATCGAATAATTATAATCGCATCACTTACCTTCCGCTTTTTTACTTTGTGTAAATGAAATCAATTGAACAAAAACAGCAATCATCTAAGGAAATTTGTTGGACCGCTGTGATCAGCAACCCTATTCCTCGAATGGTTTTTAATTACAATATTTAAACGAAATATGATCATTGTCCAGTCCCTTTATTTTCAATGAAATTCTTCAGTAGGAAAAACATCTGCTTATTTTGCCTATACTATACGCTAAGCTTGAATTCAGAATCATAGTCATGACTATGATCTATGATTCTGAATTCAAGCTTAGCGTCACGTCAGCATTGAATTTCTAGTTCCGAAACATGTTTCGGAACTAGAAATTTAATGCTGACGTGAAAAAGTTCAATTTCCAATTTAACCAAATTTTACTAAGGACCTTCTATAAGTTGGACCTCACGACGTCTTCGTGGAAAACAGTGTTAACCAAGTAAAAAAATATAAAGGTATATCGTGGATATTGCTAAGCAGGATTGTGCAAAGTCAATTAGTAACCGTGTTACCAAGTAAAAAATAATATTGGTATGGTGGATTTTGCACTGTATTGTGCAAAGTCAAATGAAAACCGTACAAACCTATCCTGCACGGAACAAAGCGAGTAGAACAAAGTCCTCGCCGATAACATTTGTGTAAATAGGCCAATTTCGGAACAAACAGTACATTAGTCGGCTTTACCGACAAAATAATTGGCAAATAATAATTATATATAAATGCGTGCCAAAGAAAGTCGAAAGTTTATTACGTTCCTCTTTTGTAACTGTAATGAATGACGTGACGCTGTGTTTTGTGACTGTGATGTGTTGTGTCTGTGTTGAATGTTGTGTGATGTGTGTGTGTGTTTGTGTGTGTGTGTTTGTGTGTGAGAGTGTGTGCGTGTGTGTGTGTGTGAGGGTGTGTTTGTGTGTGTGTGTGTGTGTGTGTGTGTGTGTGTTGTGTATGTGTATGTGTGTGTGTGCTGTGTGTGTGTGTGTGTTTTGTAATCTTTAGATTTGAAAAAAACCCGAAAATCCCAAACATTGTGATCTGTCACAACCGTTACTCATACCCACCATAAAAAGGGATCTAGTCATGAGAACACTATCTGTATGAAAAATGTCATGTCTCGTACACACCATTTCGTACTTTTGCCCGCAATAAACCCATTACATATTTTAGTATTCCGGTTTAATTATTTTATTCACTCCACTAATATTATTAGACCAATAACCTACCTATATGTTAAATTTCGAGTTTCAACTTGATTCGGGGGTTGGTCGAAAGTCGCTCAAAATGGTTTGTCTAAGGTTACCCTTACACGGAGTTTGTCAACGAAAGTGGGAGTAAACGAATTTGGATCTTGAGTTAAAAGCAATAAGATCTAAAATCTCCAGCACGAACTCTATGTTGTAAATTTTCTCCGCAAGAAAATTGATCGAAATGCAGAGCAATGGCGCTAGTTGTACTATACCAGTCAAAAATCTGTCAAATAAATGTATGTCATCTTGAGTTTTCAAATATCAACATTGAATTATTAAAATATTTTTATTTTCTAGTCTAGCCGCGGTATTTATTTATTTTATCAATTCTGAACGATTTTAATAATAGTTTCGGAAGTGGTTTTATTGAATTTTTCATGTTTTCTATTTCACAGTCTCTCTCCTACAATGTGATAAATTACGAAAATATTTTTTACGCAAACAAATTATATCCCAGAGCAGCCGAAAATTCAAGCGCAGTCCTCTCGTCTCAACAGAGCGACGGCGACTGATTTGTGAAACAAAAATATGCTTGAAGTTCCCGCAACGTGCGACGGAAGATGACTTCTTCCACGAACTAAAAACGTCGTAAGTGCATAAAGCTTGTAGTCGTAATAAAACTAAAAACATAACGAATTTCAAAAAATGCCTCCACAATTTTTTTCGCCTTGTATTAATACAGATAGTCATCTAATTTTTATCCTATTAGTCATTAGCATATGAAGTACAAATTGAAAATACGTAAAAATTAGAGGTATCTTCGTGATGTTGTTTTATCGAGAAAATTTTAACATTTTGTGTTTCTGTTCCACAATAAGTTTGAAAATATCATGTAGTTACTCATATTATTCTTATTTTATACCTAAGTCTTATCAATTTCATGAATAATCACTTTGAAGATGGGCAATTTTGGTTACTACCCGCTTTTAAGGCTCGACACGCGACGCGACACAAAGGCACGGCCTGTCGCGCGACGCGCGATGCCTTTGTGTCGTGTGCGATTCGCGCAACCAACCATAAGAGTAACCATTTTTGGGCTGATAATATTTACCAAATTATTCTCGCTATATCAATACTTCAATCAAAAGCGATTCCCAAAAATTAAGTCAAATTCAAATTGATGTTAGAAATCAAGCAACCGCCAGCAAAACTAATGGTCAATAAACGTTAGCTAACACAACTAAACAGATTAATCAAGATTAATTAATTTATGAAGTTTAGTACCTCGCCGTACTTTCACGATTATTAGAGTATGAATAAAATGTAGAAGAACAAAGTGCTATTATTTCTCAATGTTAAAAAGCTAGTAAGGGATAGTGTTAAATAATAATAATAATATTCATATCTTTAAGGCACCTTTGTGAAAGAGAAATAAATGTTTTTTTATTATTATTATTAAACATTTAAATGTCTTTGGATAGCCAAGGATATTTAAAACTTTGATTTTTGGGTGAACCCCTGACCGAAAAAGGTGTTGAATACGGTTGGACCGTCCAATGACTATTACAAAACTATAGTTAGGATTCGTCCGAACTCATTTTCACAGGACGGTGTCTTATCCATACTAATATTACAAATGTAAAAGGAACTCTGTCTGTCCGTTAACTGTTCATGCCTTAATGTATGGACGAATTTGGATGATATTTGGCACACAAATAGACCATGACAGGGGATAGTTTTTATCCTGTTAGTACGTTCCCGTGGGATAGTTTCGACATCCACGCAGGCAAATCTCTATAGCTTTTTAGAGCAAAGAAAGAGAAGCTAGAGAGCTTATCTTATTTATACTTTAACAAAAAAGCTTACTTCGTTAGACAACCTTAACGATTCTGTTTGGTTTATTGACTAGTTGTCGAACACGGGTCTGTGTGAGTTTTGGACAAACTGTTGGCTAAGTATATTAAGATCGTATTTGGATTGGAAAGATATTTTAAATTTTAGCTATTAAATTAAACGGAAGGTCAAATACTCCAGCACTGGACCATAATACAAGTATTGCCCTTAAACCGTGCCGTTAAGTAGTGTTCTGTTTGTAATGTATTATTTTGATGAACGACGTTTCAAGTAATTGTTAAATGTACCTACTAAGACTAGATTCTTAAGTTGTTTATATAATTACTAACAATTTGGAAAGTGTTTTCTGTGCAATAAATGATTATTATTAAGGCGCTTCCCTGACAAAACGACCTTGAGCGTTCGGTCCTTCTCTGTCCCGTCGCTGAGTCTCGCTCTGTCTCGCTCCCTTCGCACGCTCATTTATCATAAAATTCACAAAAATAATGAAATTATTTGAATAAAAAAAGACAAGTGAAGTTTTAAAATAAAATAAAACGTGTATTATTTAGATTTTTAATTTATCTATCCATTAGTGTAGTCCTCAAATGAATAGAAGGTCACCTTTAGCAAAAGATGCATGCAATCAATAATTTTAGTCACTTTTTTACAAGGAGATTTTAGATGTATTTATAACACATAAAAACAAATAAGAACGTGCAATGTGATCATAGGATATCGAACATTAATAATGTGCTTTTAGATGTAGTTTATTACCCATAGTGAATGAGTTAATAGCCTCTGAATAACGCACTATGACAAGGTTTTGGTCGGGGTACCGCCTTAAACGTCTAGTCTATTATCTAGTCAATAGCATGGACGAGTGACGTTGGAGCGACGAGCGTGAGTCGATCGAAATATTTATTGAAAAAAAAAACGTTTTTTTTTAATAGTATTATGTTTTTATTGTTTTAATTATTCCTCTTGTGGAATTAATATATTTTATGTCCTTAAGTGTGTCCGTGGTATCTTAGCAAGCCCTATCATAATACCGCTGCGGTTATCTGTTATCTGTTTATTTTTAGAAATCGTAGCATTATGCTGAGATAGGACCCTTTTTGGAATCACAGACATTTTTTGTTTTTTTGTTTTGTCGATTCTTAAAATAATGTTGTTTTTTTTTTTAGTTTAAAATGTTCCTTTTTTTAGGGTTCCATAACCAAGGGGTGCTAACGGAATTCTAATACTAAGGCTCCGCTGTCTATCCGTCCGTCTATCTGCCAGCGGGCTGTATCTCATGAACCGTAATAGGTAGACAGTTAAAATTTTCACAGAGTGTGTATTTCTATTGCCGCTATAACAACAAATAAATTAAAGTTAAAAATTAAAAGGGGTCCAAGCAAGAAACGTGGGTCAGTAGGTCGTCTCAGGGGCGGGGAAGTAGTAGAGTTGCAGTATACGCTTAGGGGCACTAAAAGTAGCAAAGAAGACAAAACAAATATCGCATAGCTGACGTATTTCCACGAAATAGGCGTGATCATAGTTGGCTTTATCTCCCTAGGTTTTATTTTAATTTGACCGAGATCTATCTTTTGAGAGTATTTTTATGAATGGACTTGACTTAATGCGACACCCAGATTACTTGAGTCCTACCGTTCTTCTTTACGAAACCAAAATTAAAAATGAATATATCAAAAATTCTGTTCCATCTGCCTCCATCCGCGCTATAATTGCGTACATCCACCTCTACGCACTGTACCGCGAAGTATTTTATTCATATTTTCCCATTATACTGTAGAGTTAGAACAACATTCCTCTTAGATTCAACGAGAAGATTGTTTCTGTACCCGCAGGGACAGAATATCGACTTTGTATAGAGGAGTTACGCAAATATTATGGCAAGCTCTGCAGGGAAATACAAGCGACGCCCGTTATTTGTGGTGAGACGGATGCGGAAACAGATTCCTTGCGAACTGTGAAGAAATCCTCTTTAAAGATTTTTTAGGAATTTTCCTACTTGATTTTGGTGTCAAATTTACGTGATCGAGAATGATTGTCTAAGTTACTTTTTTAGTGTCGATTAAAACGCTATTAAATCTGATTGTTGTCAGTGTAATATATTATTTCTCAATTATTTTAATTTTTAAAATATTCCGTTCATATAATAATTGAATTCTAAAACATTCACCCAAAGCCCTCAGGTTCCAATGCATCAAAGATCCTCCAGTTTCACACGCTCATAGAATTTCGACACAAGCTTCATCACGGTTTTTCTATGACACGACTATTTCTCATTTCTAAAGTACAGCTCCAGTAAAATGAAAGGATTTTAGTATCTATGTACCAGAGATATTCAATATTTTATTACGTCAAAATGCAAAGGGACTTATGTACATACAACTTAGGCTATTTTTCACTGCTTACACACAGTTCCCTGATTTGTGAAAAGACGTAAATTATACCCAAATGTTCTCGAAGAAGTGTTTTCCAAGTTTACAACCCAATAAATGTTCTAAAAAAACATATAAGACAAAAGTCTCGACGTAAATTTCCTCCCATGTTTTCTGTTTTCATAAAACATACCAAAACGTTGAATTTATAATATGTTATAATATTATTACAACCTTTAAAAACTTTCCCTGTATATCCTGTGTATCCCTGTAACTTAATGATAGCTGTACCATTATAATAACTAGCTGTTCGTGCCCGGCGTCGCCCGGGGTGAATTTCATACAAAAAAGCATCCTTTCCGACCTACCCGATGGATTTTCCAAAAAATAATATTTTATACAAACCTTGTTCCTACAAATATAAAGACAACAAAAAAATTGCCAATTGATTTTTATTTATATAGATTCAGAGTAAGTATCTATCAAGTATTCGTCAGATAAGTACATTTACTTTTAATTCTCACCTTGAAATTTCTTACAAAGAGTAGGTAGGTTAGTAGGTACATACTATTGGTATCACATTAGCTTCCCAGACGTTCGCTTAGTAGCATATAACAAAAAGGCATAAAGTCGCCGCGCTGCGCCGGCGCTAAATGAAAGGTCTTCGTTGGAGCGCATTTCCTTCACTCGAACTTAGACCGTCCGCCGTTCAAGAGCTTAGACCAAGAGCATGACACTATTCACAAATAAATAATGGCACGGGTGAAATAGTACATCTTGATGCAACTGTGCAAAGTTTATCATAGCTCTCGAGGGGCACATAAAATGAGCTTGTTCCCAACGAGTCACACCTCAACGGGTAACAGTGTGACTCGTTGGGAATGTTTTGGATAATAATTCCCAACGAGTCACAGTTACTGTTACACTGTTACTCGTTGGGATGATCCCACCTTGATTTAGGGCACTCCGACTCGGACAGGTTAGGTTAGAAGGGGACGGCGGGGTCTGAAAGACCCCGCCGTCCCCTTCGTGGTTATTTTTTTTTAAACCGCCCAGAAGTAGGAGTCCCGCGAAGCGGGACTCCGTCGGCTACGCCTCATTATTGTTGAAATACTTATTAGGACACACCTATTATAATACATACAAAAACATTTATTTGGTACTAGACCTTATATCTCAGGATTTTAGGTGATTTATTGTGGAACTGATTTTGCATTGTTTGGTGACTACATTTTGGTGACAGATCTACTATTTTGAGGACAAACCCTATTATTTAAGAAACACAAAACTAATTAAATTGGTGATAGCTTAAATGATACCCTAAATCAAGGTGGGATCATCCCAACGAGTAACAGTGTAACAGTAACTGTGACTCGTTGGGAATTATTATCCAAAACATTCCCAACGAGTCACACTGTTACCCGTTGAGGTGTGACTCGTTGGGAACAAGCGATAAAATGTGAGGATTGACGTTTGACGGTACCATTTTGCAATAATCTGTGAATTGGCTGTAACTACAGAAAATCGTTTTGAGACTGACCTTAACTTTTTGAGTAATTGCTATTGCTAGGTACTATAATTATTATGATACCTATTCACATGGGTTTGTTTATGTGTAAATAAGTTCTTAGTTCTGAATAATTTTGTTAATTTTACAGTGCTTGAGATCGTTTCAGATACTGATGATGATTTAATATTGATTAATTAATCACCCCCCCCTCTATTACATGGGACTTAAACATAACTTGCGAAATGTGGGTGTGCTATAGGTACACCTCTGCCTAACCCTTCGGGGAATACAGGCGTGATGTTATGTTATGTGTACATTTGACAGCTATTTATGACGACGAACAACTTTCAGAATGCACCTTCTTATTTAAAACAAAAGATATTCTCGAGATAGAAAGAAATCAAATTGAACCCAGGACCCTTTGATCAATAACCACGTTCATCAACACTATGACATTTCAATATGTTAATAAATTAATTTTTCAATAACAGTCATTATCAAAACAATCAAAACGATTTTACAGTTATTCATATTATCCCCAGGCAAGTAATCGAATAAAACTCGACTCGGTCAACAAATCAATATTCAATTGAATTAAATTCTCTCGATGCCATGAATAATAATTTCAATGCATTTTAAATGACTTTAAACGATTTGCCTATTACGATATTTTAAACTTTTTCTTGGTGGAATGCAAGTTTGTAAGCCGGGTATACCCGGCTTACAAACTTGGATTCTAAGCATTAGAAAACTGCTAAGGAACTTATATACCGACAGATCTGACAGTTTAATAGAACACTGAGCGTCTTGTAGATTGATTTTGAAGATTGATTTTGAATGGTAAAATTGATGAAGAATAGAGAAGTGAATTCTCATTATATTTTAGTACATTGAGCCTTAGCCACTTAATACAGTTAGTTATGCAGAAAACTTAAAAGCTTATCGAACATAAATTCTACTATTTTTTCACATCCAAGCTCCTGAACTACAAAGTACTGTCGCCGACAGCTGTCAAAGTCACAGTGCAATTTAATTAGTCCAGTATTACCACAGCGTAGTTAGCAACAGCAGTCTAAAAAGGTGAAAATTATGTTTTAAATTGTTACCGAAATTTTTTGCCCGCTGTTTGCAACCGAGCTAGTTAGTTAGAGTTCGGAAATTATTATTTTTTCATTGTTTCCACGTGAAGGTTTTCCGTATGGAAACAATAAGTTTGTCTGCACTTTGTTTGGTAGTGCTTATTAAAACTGGAGTAATTTAACTTTCAAGATGGTTGTTTATTTAATCGTCACTCATTAAAAAGTCGAAGAGAAAAGGAAACGCCTTGCTTTAAGCTTGAGTTCGATTCCCCAGGTCGAGCAAAATGTTATTGGATTATTCCGCCAGGAAATTCTAAATTTGTGCCCAAATAATGGCACTAAGCTCGCCCTCAATTGCATAGAACTTTTCATGTTATGAGATTTTAAAACCTTTCCCACAAACTACAAGAAAACCCTAAAACAAATGAAAACACCAACAAGATGGCTAGGTACTAGTTATTCCAAGGAATACAGTTGTCGGCCTCAAATAGTTTACTATGTTGAGCGAGTAGCGGGGGAGTGAGGAACGAGACAAACATGCCTCTTGCTGTGTCTAACCGCATGAGGTAACAGAATCGGCAAGTGGGTAAACTGATAGTGGCACACTGGGGTCTTCAACGCGCTACTTATTGTCTTCCTCGAACGTATAGGCAGAGAGAGGAGTATGCAGGGTCAAATGAAATTAGCTGGACATGTTGTATAAGAAATCCATTGTTATCAACATAAACTTCAAAACATCGTCTGATGAAAGTCGTGGGAATCAGCTGGATGCAAAAACCGGACCAGTTGATATGGAAGCTTGGAGGAAGCGTGTCCAGCGTTGGACGTCTTTTAGATGACAGGATGATCACGGGACATCGAAACGGTTCACTACTAACCACACAAAACCGTCAATCGCTAAAGACACTTGCCCAACTCTTCAACTCGTACTGCTCGAGAGCCAAGGCTCTCGCAGACAAGCATAACGTGACAGTGCGACGCGATTCTAGTAGAACAATTTCTATGAAGTTTAATATAAAATGTTCTACTAGAATCGCGTCGCACTATCGCGTCGCACCTATCTATGGGGACCTTTATTCCGGGTGTGACTGTGAATGTATTTATATAAACGCACCCACGTCACGAAATTACGTAATAGGAGCAGTTTAAAAAACACAAAACATGGCATTCATTCATTCATTGTTCATTCTATTTCTAATGAAACTATTCCTCCCGTTACACACCAGGCTTATCCACCGAGACTGTAGAGTGTAGGCGGTTACGACCCGCCCTAAAACAACCAGCCACACGGACTCCTTATTTGAAATGCAAAGGACGCATGTTGCCACGCTTGGGACAAATCCACACCGGTTTGTGAAGACGGTAATTTGTTTACGGTTTTTCAAAAAGTGTCTGCTGGAAAACGTAAGAAAGATGGAGGAGTGTCTTTATTTTCCTTGTTAAAATGAGCGTGGAAAATTATTTTAAAGTATTTTTTTTTTGTTACCCAGGGCTGACAGTGTGCGGTATTCATGGTTTATTTTCCTTGTTAACCTATTGTAACTCATAGCTAATACTTGGGAACATACCTACTCCTATAACATATTACTTACTAATCTTTTTTCCATAGGTATAAATCTATTAGTTCTCCTGAACAACACAATGGCATTTGATGTTGTTTTCATCATCATTTAGATAATTTAATTTATTCTGGAAGGTTTACGTGTATAACTTAGATAAAGCATTAAAATCTCGATGTTTTTACATATAGCCTCATCAGTAGATTGCACCCGTGCAAAGCAGAGCTGGTCATGTCTAGTATGTTATAATGTTTGTGGGTCTCGCACAAAGTAACGTCTATGCTTGGGTTCAAATCCACTACCTACGAGTTTCAACCAATCAAATGGATTTTAAGTAATGCATGAGTCGTGAGTGAGGTTCTGTGATACGGACCTACGACTCTTAAGTCGACCATTACTGCTGAGGCTGCTAGGTCCATCGTCAGGCCACCATTATTCTTATAATACTAAACCAGTCACCAATTTAAATATCTCTCTTCATTGTGAACGTATTCTTAGCGGCCGTATCGATTCAATCGGCAACCGTTTTAATTTAAACGGCATGGCCAGAGATTGTCAGTTTGTGGCGACCGATTGGTTTGTCGAGGACTGGACAACGTTTTCTGAGAGAATTTAATATGAGCAGCTCGTGTTACTTGATTAGAAGACTTTAAAACAAGGTTTATTTGGTATTTAAGTCTCATGGTTTTTCCAGTGGGTTCATTTAAATTAGAAAAATGTTTTTTGCGTTTGTTACAAATTTTTAGTCTAATGAATCACAGTTTAGAAAGTAACATTATCGACGGTGAAGTATCAATATGTAATAAATAAAATTTTAGCGATTTTCACTTTGTTTTGCATATTAGTAGGTAAAATATGAAAGACCTCGTATTTGCAAAGACATAAGGTCTGAAATCATTATCAATATCACAAGCGTTTCCTACTATTTTTAAAAACTATAGAAATGAAACGTTTGTTTCATCTGCTATAAAATAATGTTTTTTTAGTTATCAGATATTGATACTACGAGTACACCGTCGATATGACACATGAAATTTACATCACAGCTAGCTAAATCCTGGCGTTTCTAAACGTGCCAAAATTTTAAGTTCAGGGGTAATCGATGTTACAATTATAATTATATTATTTCCGCGCATAGAGTAGATAAAATGATTTCAATTTTGATAATTTCCGTTTGTTTTCATTATGAAAAATTAATTCCAAATTAATAGAATTATTGATAGATCACTTACTACGTAAGAAAAAATATTATGAAAAGAAAATGGTAAAATTTCTACGCCAAAGGCTTCTTCTCCGTCCTTCTATTATATTCTATTTATTCCAGACGCTAAAGTCATTTTTCTTTTTCTATAAATGTGTTTTAAATACGCTTTGTACATATTGTCGATATTATTATGTCACATCACATAATTGAATGACAAAAATAGCTTTCGACGAAACAGTCATGCTCACTTTACTGTCTCGCTGATAATGGCGCATGTCTTGGATCATTTAGCTCCCTTCAAAATGGATGGGTTGAATGGTCATGCTAATCCATGCGTCATGTTCGTGAACGGACGTCGTCAGTAGGGACTGGTCATCTTTTAGCTGCCACGGTTTATTTTAATTTAATTTATTATTTGAATTGTTTTTATCTTTTTATTACAGACGCTTTTAACGTTCTGCATGGTTCTCACATGCATAATTTCAACATGAATGACGTAACCAATATTTTTTAACTATATTTTGATTTAAAATAGTGTCCGTTTCTTGCCCGTTCTTCGCCATAGGTACCTTACTACGTTTTAGAATGGGCAACTATTTTAGCTCCATCTTTCTGACTGACCGACCCTTTGACAATTCAAAAGTGTCTGTAATTGTTTTTTTGAACTAAATGCTTTGAGTTTGAGTTTGACAGAATGATATCAGTCGTTTTACGTTTTGTATGAATTTAAAAATCGTCCTAGATTTTCTCTATTTTTGATGAATATATATAGTATATTTAATAGTTTTCTGGTGATCCACAGGATGAAAAAATGATTGTGATAATATATTGGGTGTGCTATTAAGCGTGTAGCGGTATCAACATCGCCACATGCCAGCTACACGTCATACTGACGTTACGCAAATCCTGCATCGCGCAAGCAGAGTTTACCGCGTGACTAGCATATAATACAACATCCCGACATCAACCATCGGGCAGTTGCCCACCAGACGCAACACCCGTCTGGTCGGAAGATCCTCCCTTTTCCGTAGAGTATGAGTGAAATTTACACCCTGTTCCTCATACCTTTATAGGCGCGTTATTACTCAGCGACGCGCAGATATCGCATTCTATTCCCAAGCAAGTTCAATGTTATTGGTTTTGGTTCCTGGGCACCTCCTCTTATATTTGAACATCAAAAGATTATACAATTTTCTGCTTCAATGAACAAAGGTCACATCATCACAAAACAAATAATACAAGTAACAGCGACTGATTCTAAGAAAAAAAGCCTACGAATCTTATTATTTTTCTCCTACCTGCTAAAATCAAGATCTACCAACTGCCTTTCCACGAACTTCACGCAAAATCCTTACCTTTTTCATTTCAGCAAAAATCGAAAACGAAACGAATGTGGGAAAACTACAGCATAAATAAACTCTCTATTTTCTTGTATTTCTGCTTCAGGTCGAGTTATTCAATAGTCTGATATCAAAACATTGGATTTCGCGCCGTGCTCGCTCATCAATACAAATGTCTGTTACACTTCGGTGACACAAGAAAGGAATGAATGTAAGGCAAACATTTTGGTTTATCAAAGTTTGGAGGTGATGAAATACTCTTCAAGTTCTTACTTGCGAACAGCATCCAGCTTCTACGCACTCTTTGCACTTAGCTATACGTATTCCGCTAGGCTAGCCCTAGCCGCTGCCCCTTATTTAACCATATTTATTTTGATGTTTAAGCTTGTCTTCTTAACTTTAAGCAATGTTCGTATTTAGGGGTGACAAATGAAAAACTTGAGAGCAACCTAAATACTCGTACGTATTGTATGTAGTTTTTTAAGCGACTTCAAAACAAGGAGGAGGTTCTCAATTCGACTGTATGTTTTTTTTTAAATCTTTGTTAGCTCAGATCTTTTTACTGGGAGAACCGATTTGGATGATTATTTTTTTATTTGATAGCTGGTGCTTCACATGTGGTCCCATTTAAATTTGATCACGATCTGACCAGTCGTTTTTGAGTTATCCTTAATACTGTTATTTTTTCCACTGAGTTTATATTGATAGTTTTAATAATTTTCCTGTCACTGTTATGTACACATATCAAGTAGCGGTATACGAATTTGTGTGGGGTAGGTACCGCATCTAAAAAGCGAATAAAGAAAAATCTTTTTTACATAAAAACAACCAACTTCCAAAAAAAACACTAAAAAACGTTATTTTTCACGTTTTTTTGTTTTCTTTGGAAGTTGGTTGTTTTTATGTAAAAAACTTTTTTCTTTATTCGCTTTATGGTGGGTCATAATATATTGTAGTTTTTCAAGTAGGTAAATGCCAATAATCATCTACTTTACGAGAGGATCGGTGATAAACAACAATAGTGATCATCTGTATTGCAAAATTGGGTTTTACCTTATTTTTCTTTTTTCGAGCGTTACTCTTACTAGTATAACACTTGCCGGAGAAAGTACGTCTCGCTCGTTATCATCATCCATAG
Source organism: Griposia aprilina (assembly GCA_916610205.1). Taxonomy (NCBI): domain Eukaryota; kingdom Metazoa; phylum Arthropoda; class Insecta; order Lepidoptera; family Noctuidae; genus Griposia; species Griposia aprilina. The sequence goes on from OU744306.1 coordinate 6,966,889, forward strand.
TTTAACTACGGTGGACGTCCTATGGGAAGTGTTGGTTATTGCGCAATAGAAAAGCCGTTCGCAGTTCACATCAAATAATAATTTACGAAGAAATTAATCACACTAGCGATCAATCACACACTGTAGATACACAAAACAACTATACGGAACGCGCGACATTTTCTAAGCTGTTCACTGCTTAACCGCCACCGACCAACTCAGCTTTAACTCTGGTCGTTATGTTGTAGACTCTGTGGAGTGCCGCCTAGTGGCGCTGGCGTCTCGATTAGTTAAAGTCAAACGATTGATTTACCGTATTTCCGACATATTGATTAGATGTATTTAACGTTTCTGTTGCCCACTCTCTCTGCCTGTGAGTCAGTCCCAAACTCAATAATACAAGACGATGAATCGCCATCAGTTTTCGGGCTGACGGCGCATTGTCTAGGATGCCCAATGATGCAGCTTCGTGTTCATGTACTCTAAAGCTCCTATAGCTTGGAAATGTAGCTGTTTTCGAGTCGTTTATATTTGACCGACAGGCGTATACAGAATATGATGTATTGATTTATGCTGTAAATAGATGTGTTATGGTTACGTATCTATTGAATCATAGTTAAACTAATGACCCGAATTTGCTCCGCACGGGTTTAATCTACTGATGCGGTGCCATTTCAAAACATCTAGTTCTGTGCTGCAGGCTGCATGCCTGGTGGTGTTTCCAATTTGCAAAATCGAGTTGTAAGGTCGTGGGTTCGAATCCAGGCAGGCACTTCACTTTGTGTAATTTATTTCATCACCATTGCTCTCAAAACAGTTAAGGAAAACATCGTGAGGAAACCGACATATCCTTGAACCAAAAAGTATATTTAATATTCTAGTTTAAGACGTCACAAATCAAATTCTTCTCTTCTTGTTCTTACACACTATTGTCTACATTTCTTTTTCATATCTCCTTTCGCAGGTCTGCTAGAAGAAATTTCTTAAGAAATAAGCAGTATCTTTGTACTTAATATTATTAATATGCTGTGTGTATTTTACTGTGTGTACATAAATAACAGAATAAATAAATCTATCAATCCACAACGGGCCCGCGTGGTGGATTATAGTCCACTCCCTCTCGAAGAGAGGAGGTCGTGTCCCAGCAATGGGAACATTATAGGCCGATTATGCTATGTTAAGTTCACATGTGAGAGGGTTGAGTCTTATGTAGTAGGTACTTAGTTCACATCTAAACTGACATAGCTGCTACAAAGTATCATAATCTTTAGAATGCTCTTAAATTTACCTATTTAACATTACCTAGTGTTAAGGATTTAGCAAGCAGCAGCGTGCTACATATTATTTTGTAATGTAGTGCAGAACACGGAATCCTTTTACCTAATTCCATAAAAAGGGAAGACCAACTCAAGCCGTAACATAAAGCTGCTCCAACATAAAATCCGTTTTACTGACAAGTCTAATCAAATAAAAGTGTTAACTGTATTGGAATGCCGAGATCTGCGAACAAAGTGCTTAGCCCATCAAACCTTTAGCACTACCTGCCTTTGAATGCTTTAAATGTTGCATCTTATCCAGGATTAAAAAGGTTTTTCTAGAAGAACTGCAATAAAATAAAACGGATAGTACTCTTTGAAACAAATAAATGGAATCAGTGCATATTACAATTTGGGAAAGTTATGCCAGAATACAAACGGTACCGGTAAAACGGGGTGAATAGGAACGGCATGGGTAAATCGTAACGAAACTTTAAAAGGAATTTTAACATTTAAATAATATAATTTGTTGCCAACAGGGACACGTAATCGTTAATTATAATACAGTATACACGTTAGAGTCCTTTTTGGCGACAGACTATAATATTTCAATGTTAAAATCCCTTTTAAAGTTTCGTTACGATTCACCCCTGTCGTTCCTATTCACCCCGTTTTACGGTACCTAACAGAAGAATTAAAAAACAACTCTTTTTGAAAGTGTCTTTTTTTCATATCAAGGGTTTCATACCTTTCAAATAAATGCTATAATGACCCATGGAGGATACGAACAAATAGTGATTTTTCAGTATTACTGTACTTTACAAATAGGACGTTTTGCTAATAGGACATACTGCTCGTAGGACATTTTGCTAAAGTGTGTTTTGATTATAGGTCGCTTTGCTATTTTGATTTCACGGCAGCAGCCCGGAGTCTGGATTTGTGCCCGGTTGATGGCAATAGGCTCGCCCCCTATTACATGGGACGTAAACATAACTGGCGAAATGTGGATGTGCTATAGGTACACCTCTGCCTTACCCTTCGAGGAAACCAGGCGTGATGTTATGGTTTCGTTGCTGTTAGAACTATTTGCGTTTAGGACTTTTTGATACGGAGGGGTTCAGACTACTACTATGTATTACCTACTATTTATACAGTCACGAGCATAAATATGACGGATGTTCGAGCGGCTGACACACCACGTGTCGCAGCTGATCCATGACTTGACACAAACGGATCCCTGAATCGAAAAATGGTTTTCACAGACCCGTAATATTTTTGAATGGCCTAACCAACAATACCCAAGGGATAAACAAGAAAAAAAAACCCACTTTACGTGTACAGGAGGTAGGTAAACTAAAAAAAAATATTTTCATCATTTTATTTTACCACTTTGTCGGCGTGATTAATACGTATATCCATGCCAAATTATAGCTTTCTAGTGCTGTTTTTTTTTTTTTTTTTTGGATGGGAAATCATCAAATGACCTCTCCCGCTCTGGGCGGAGCGGAAGGGCGTGTCAGACTCTTACTGACTAAAACCCACCCGTGTTCCTTCAGTTGCCTATGCGCCAGGGCCACGGTAACTCTTTCGAACAATCCGCGACCCCGGCAGGCATCGGCCCTATCGGACCCCTTCAATGATGCTGACATCTCTTTGAGGCGCGCGTGGAACACGACGCGCCGTCGACCCGGGCCTGGTCCTTACCGGACGGCGAGCTGCCCATTGCTCGCCGTCCGCAAGCCCGCGCCTACGGTGGCCGGGAGTCGGCAATTGACTCCCGACGCCCAGGGTGTCTCCTCCTGCGGCGACTAGGGGCGTGAGGGCGCAACGATTGCCGCACCCTCACGCGCTCCGCCTCCTCCTTCGCGAGCATTACTGCTTCACAGAAGGAGGTGACGGCTTCCCATTCCCTCTCGCTCCGTACCATGGCCTGTACCAGGGCCGGACGCGAGAGATCGCCGCCGCCGATCGCCGCCACGAGGACACGGCGGTGCTCCACCCAAGCTGGGCAGACCTCCACCGTATGCTCCACCGTGTCCTCCGGTCGATCCACACAATGCCAACACCCGGGCGTTTCCTCCCGCCTTATCCGAAACAGGAACCTCCCGAAACAGCCATGTCCGGTGAGGACCTGCGTCAGGCGGAAGGTGAGGACGCCGTGGCGCCTCTCAAGCCACTCCTCAAAGAGGGGACTTACCGCCGCAATTGTGGCGTGCCCAAGCTTTCTAGTGCTAAGAGTCATTGAACAAAGCTGCGGACGGACGGACAGACGGACATGGCGAAACTATAAGGATTCCTTGTGGATTATGGAACCCAGTACACTTGACTATGGTGTAGTAAAAATCACCTTCATAAAAACCAACATCATAAAAATCTAAGGCTTATATTATCTAAAATCGCAATGACTACAGGACACAATGAGCAAACCAATGATCGGTTCTCATTTCTTCTTAGCACAAAATCGGGTCCTGCAAATACGGGCTGATATTATTCTATCGACATCCACTAAAGTACTAAATAATCTTAGTTTCACAACTTTCAATACTACGTCCCATATATTTCCACTACACAATGGATCGTGTCCTCACAACGTGGGACTGAGAAACTCATTCATACTTTGTAAAGCAGTGTCGCGTCCACCATCAGACCTTTAAAGGTCTTAAATGTGGTATTTGCCAATGATATAGAGTTTGCTGGCAGTGCCTTATTGAAAGCCTTCAGAACTACTTATTTCAATAATCTTTCGTTACTACTTCCTCAGAGAAAAGTGTGTTTTTTCCGACTGAGACATTCGGATTGGAAAACCCGTAGGTACCGACAATAAAAATGATTCAAAATCAAAAGTCATTTATTCAAACTAGGATGAGAATCAGCACTTTTCGAACATATAAATTACATAAGACAGGTGCCCTTCACCACGTCCTATTGCTTTAGCTGGAAAGAAGAAGTGGCGCAACAAACTACCCACAAGCACAAATATCTGTTAAGTTAGAAAATAATAATCTTGTTAAATTCTCTGGTAAGATTCTTGTTAAATTCTCTGGTATTTACAAATAGTAAATAAATACGTGATTTATCTAAAATAATTAATTATTAGGAACATCAAAATTCATAACTAGGCAAGCAATTAACGATGTCAGCATTTTAACAGACTTCTTTGACGTTGATGATCGGCTAATGCTGTGAAGGGCATGTGGCTAAGTAATGGCGGGTCGATCGATCAGGTTAAGTTACGCTTGACACGGTCGATCCGTGGATGAGTAACCATCTTTACATACCGTGACCCCACCGTGCCTCGGAAAGCACGTTAAGCCGTTGGTCCCCTCTGTGAATCGTAGATCTTTGACAGTCGTTGCAGGTAGTCACAAGCCCGAAAATGTGACGACCAGTCTTATAAAGGGGTATTGTGCTACGCAGTAAATGATAAATGACTTTATTTCTGTAAGTAGGTTTGTATAAACACTTTTAGACGTCAATCATATTTTTTAAACTAGATGAGGTCGGCGTTTCCTATCTGACTACTCTGAGAAGAAAGGCCTAAACAAACTCAGAGGTCACAGTCTCTTTTAAGTCCAGACATGATCTTGGTCAGATCATGTGAAGATCATGTAGATTGGTACCTGAAATGGTCTTTTGAGGAAAGAACCACACAGATTGAGTGGACTTGTCCAGTCAGTGCACGCATTTGTCAGTAATCGTGCAGCTCAACTCAGGAAGTCAGGACTTAAGGAGCTCAACGATTCGACGAACAATACCAAAGAAAGGACATTTGGGTAGGCTGCATAAATTAATCAAACTGCCAGATCATGATTAAAACTAACTGAGAAAAAAAAGCAAAGACCCACATAGTCCTCACATTCACAATAATTTAAATAACATAATACTTTACAAGTAAATACTCATGTCATTGTAGATATAAAATTCAACAATGTCAATGAAATGGACATAATGTTTGAAAACCATGTAGATTGGTGTCTGAAATGGTCTTTTAAGGAAAGAACCACACAGATTATGTGGACCTGTCCAGTCAGCGCACACATTTGTCAGTAACCGTGCAGCTCAACTCAGTAGCAGGGTTGTGGAGATCAGATAGGCAGTTGCTCCATGTAGAATACTGGTATTCAGTTCCACCAGGTTAGACTGGAAGCGGACCCCAACATAGATGGGAAAAGGCAGTTAGATGATGATGATCGAGTAATGCTGTGTTTACCAATGTATTACTAGCAAATAGCTGTTACTCTTGTACTTACAAAAGTAAATAAAGAAAAGAAAAAAAAAATACTTAAGTATTTTTTTTTTACTTACTTACTTAAGTAAGTAAGTAAGTAGAATTTTATTTGTTTAAACATGGTGTACATGATATATTGCATGAAAGATAATAAAGATACATAAAAGTTCTAACATGGTCAGACGCATATCGTGGCGTACAAATTGGTAGGAAGAGATGGTGCATAAACCGTGATAACATTCATCAAAATTACATTATAGAAATTATATAGGTACTTATTAAATCATCATTATTCATTAAAGATTAGGCATCATTACAATCCAGCAAGCACATTTTTTAGATAAAATGTCAAAGTAGTCATTAAATAAATTCGTCAATAAAAATATGAATTACTATCATTAAAATATCAATTCCAAATTACAATTATTCCGCAAAAAATAAATACAAACAGATCACAATAACATCGTCATCTCAAAAACGAAGAAAAATTATCCTCTTTCATAAATTCTGCTATGCTGCTATGCTTGTAACGACAGATTTTCCAGTTTAATTTACCGCTTGTACCTTTATTTATTTTCCGAAACAAATTCGTCTTAATAGCCCACAAAATCACAAGTATCATCAATACTTGATTTGTTAGCACCTTTGAACACATATAAACCACAGTAAGGTATCATAAAACCTAGAAAAGTGCCTCTAAAAGTGCTATAAACTAGTCCACACTACCACAGATTTGGAATCGCTAGGTATTAGCACCTCGATATCCCATTTGGTGCCATCGACTTCTTTAATGTGCATCGTAAAATGCGCTGCCAATAGAGTTTATGCAAACTCTTCGGTTTTATCCCACACGTATTGAATATTTACTTATTTTTTATACTAATTTATTTTTCAGTTAAAATCCATATACCTACTTTGCGAGCATGGTAATTATTGGTCATCCTCCTGCTACTATCTTAATTTATTTAGGGATGGCGTATTATGTTTTTTTTTTCACTTTTTTTTCTTTACAATTTTTATGTCCTACCAAAAAAAAACTGCTAATTGGACGGCTTTTATATGCTTAAATAGCTTTTCACACTCAGCCAAAGTGAACAGTACTGAAATTGAAGTACCCGCAAGATACAAAAGGTACATCTAGTACAATTTTAGCGCCTTTACAAACTATAAGGCAGCGTAAACCAGTGCCTTCCGTCCGCAGATTGCTATGAACGGAGTGCCAGGCGTTTCAAATTGCTTTCCACTATGACGGTACATGCAAATAGAACTATCTGTAAAGCCTTTGAGACTGTTTAGTTTTAAACGAAAATACTTGTAGCTTTTTAATTAAACTTACCGATGGTTGTGTGGCATCGAAAGTAAACACCTATATGTAACCTTAGGTTAACGGTACCTACGGTGGTGTCGAGTGCCGAGATACACGAGGCTAGTTTTTCAAAGATAGTATAGCAAGCTAGAACCTTGGCCTGGCCCTAGCCCTGGTCTAGCTTGTGACATGCTAGTGTTGTTTACATGATGCCAGATTTTAAGCCAGTAAGTACAACACGTGGTTGCGGTAATTCCAGGTTTTTCACGTTTTTCAGTCGAAAAGGCCTTATCAAATATTTAATTGTTTTTTATCAAGCTCAAATAAACATTTAATCTGTTTGTTTATAAAAATAATTGGGGTGGATATTAAGACAGTAGTAAAAATACAATTACATATTTTGAATGTGAGCTAAATTAGCAAGGTAGACTCAAAAATTAAAAAAAAAAAAAACAAAAAGAAAAATAATGCAGCTGATCTTAACGACAGCTTCTCGTGCTCTTCTTCTGCTAGTTTTGTGAGTGCGGACAGTGACAATTCCAAACCACTTACTTTACATGTTAAAATATCTTCTCTTTTTTCCAATGACCCTAAGAATCTGCATATAGCACACATAAATGCTTCAAAGTGTTCCCGTTCACTATTCTGACCTACTGGCATCCTTTATCATTGCTCATCTATACTCGAAAGGTTTACGTAGTCAAATAAAGGTAAACAAAAAAAAACCACGTGACTCATAGATGTTAACATTTTATTTCAAATGTTAAAATCATATTATTTTGAGTCCCATAATAATAGGGTCTATTCTGCATCTGAATTTGAGGAACTATCTGTCACATTAATAATAAAGCGTTCAGTGGTATCATCAATTATTTTGTCTAATTTAAACATTTTCTGTTGTTCTTTTATTACATGACCCTCGCAATTTTTCCAATTCTCAGCAGTCACATTAGCTAAAGCCTCTGGCAAAATAATGTTTAAGTCACACATTTTAAAAGTTTTATTTTTCTCGGCTACAAACCCTTTAACTTGAGCCCATATTAACTCAATTGAATTGCGCTCACAGTGGTATGGTGGCAGCCGCAATACAGTGACACCATATAACAGTTTTTCCAATTCATCCACAACTTAGCAATCTGGTTAACCGACTAAACGTAATACCTGCTACTTCAGTTGCCATACTACGTCACAGGTGTACTCTTAATTTTAACAACGTTATCTAATTCGTTGTATTTTCTAAAAGGTTTAGGGAACCTGACTTTTTGGGCTCTTTACAGTAGACAGATTACAAAATATTATACTATTTTATAAATGTAACAAAAAAATTGTGCTCAAGCAATTACATGTACGAAGAGTATAGTTAACGAATAAATGATAAAGTTTAACATACATTAATAAAAGAGGAAACTATCGTATAAATCGCAAATAACTTTAATTTTGTTGTAACGTATTTTTAAACAAGAAAGTGTCAACTATAAAAAACCCTTTTTATCCTCTTACGAGTATTAGACAAATTAGAAGTTAGGCTTTAACTAGATATTTATTGTATTTATGTTTATATTACTATAAGTCTGAAGGAAATAAGTAAATAAAATGCATTGCAGGTTAATATTTAAATCGCACATTTATTATCATTTATCATGATTTCTCATAACCTTTTCACTCATGATAAACGTAGGTAATACTTAGTGTTATTGGAATATAAAACATTGTACATACTTGCTACAGAAATTCCACAAGAAGTAATAGTTACACAATAGAAAAAAACACTTAAACAAAATAACGTTCGCAGTTTAAAACTTAGTACGATATTTAAAGAATATTTATTAAATCATTTATGTGATACTGTACGACTTGTTCTCTTGGTAGTCCGTGCTCGAATGCCCGACAGCTCCGATGTTCTCCACCTCTTCATGAGCGTTGAATCAACGGACCAAGAATACGAACGATCATTGTTACGTGACAGGCAAAGGAACTGTAGTCAACCAGCCAATATGATTTTAACAAAATTAAAAATGTATTAAAATAAATGTATTTCTTGCGGAAAAGTATTAAAATACAATCTTAATTCTCTAACACTCTATTGATATCGGAATTCTTTATACTCACTCCCCGGCTTCGTCTTGATCCGTAACGATAGGACTGATAAAGGTGGAGTAGATGTTGCTGTGTACCTGCGTGCTGACTTACACTACAGAGTGGGGTTTAAAAAAAAAACATGATTGCGTTCAGAAAAACAAAACGCGTAGTAACAACACACAAGCCAATCGAATACTAGCTTTAGCTATTATAGTGTATTGTCTATGACTAGCTTCGCCGGCCACATGGCAGAATAGTAAAATCAATGGTAGGGGTGCTACTAGCTCAAAAAATAGAACCTTAGACTATGCAACTATCCTAGCTCGAGACGTTTAGCTCTCTTACTAGCTTACTAGCCTAGAAATGAACCTTGCTAGCCCGTTAACACTAGCTTACTATCCTGGCTTGAATAACGAGCCTCGTGTGTCTCGGGCATTTCATTCCCAGATCGAGCATTAAAGTGTTTTAAATGCAACAGGAAAATATGAATTAGTCGCTTTAGGTAATTAGGAAAATTAAAGTCAAAGTCAAAGTCAAATCGTTTATTTCAAATAGGCACATAAAAAGGCGCTTTTGAACGTCAAAATTTACAAAAAATAGAACTGATTCTAGTTGCCCCTTCCAAAAGGTAGTTTCGTATGGAGAAGAATGGGCAAGAAACTCCACCATTACTCTTTTAAAAATGTTTTACAATATTATGTATATATAATAATTATATGTGAAGACGATGCACCTAGAATAAAATTACTATACCACAATAGGTAAAAATAATTAAATATAACGCATGACAGGTAAATTAATTATGACATAGATACATGGTGCTCACATATTTACAAATATTGAGAAGTAGATGATTTTTCAACAAAAAAAAAAACGAGTAATAATTTAGTGTGTGAGTTAAAGTAGTTACATAATGTAAAAAACAATGTCATAAAAATTATAAATTATACAAATAAATTAGCAACCAGTTTGATTTTGTCTAGACTCTAGATTGTCCTATGGAGCAAGACCAGCATGTTTCCAAGCATTCTTATCTAGGATATAATCCTCTAATTTGTAATAGGCATGTTTACAAAGTGTACTTTTAATATGAGTTTTAAATTTTCTTTCATTTAATTGCAATATATCACAAGGTATTTTGTTGTAACATTTAACACAGTACCCCATAAAAGATGTATGTACTTTAGACAATCTAAAAAATGGTTGATCTATTTTATGTTTATTTCTAGTATTAAAATTATGTCTATCACTTATTTTATTAAAGAGATGTAGATTTTTTCTTACATACATAATATTAAGCGATTTGTTTTTGTATAAAAGCTGAAACCTTTACTTTAACGGCCGATTAAAATTAATATAATCAACGACGTCACACAATGAATAACGCAGTACATGACTGTGCATTGTATAGGATAACCTGCGTGTAATTACGGAGGTGAACTCCCGAGATCGAAACCATGACCTCACAGTGTCGCGATTCAATGTAGTAGCACTAACCCCAAGGACGTCCCAGTTTACATTATGAGATGTGATATTGCATAAAGATCATGGTCATGTGGCGAAATGTGGGTGTGCTATAGGTACACCTCTGCCTAACCCTTCGGGGAATACAGGCGTGATGTTATGTGTGTGTTATGTTATCATGATCATGATTTTCAGACAATACTTAACCTTAACTGTCTGAATGATGCGAAAAGTCGTGATTTTCGTACCGTTTTTGTTTACCAAATAGGACATGCATGTTAGAAAACATACACTCGTACCTGTAACAGTGTCGCCGGATATACCTAGTTGAAGTTTAGTAAGACACCGATGAATATTTTCAAATGAAACTTAATTTGATAAATGACCAGTTTGTTTTCTATTAATTTAATTTAATTTTATTCAAAAACATTCATCAATTTCTCACTAAACTTCAACTATATCCGGCGACCCTGGATACTTATCTCTTTTGCTGACTGTACTTACAGAATTATAGTAATTACAACATATACTTAATATTATAAAGAAGTTATTTTTTTAAATTTGAATGTCCCCTACATTCAAATTTAAAAAAATAACTTCTTTAATCTTCGGAACTTCTAATCGAATTCCGAAAATTCTTGCACTAATGGGAAGCTACAGTGTTGCCGATTGTCAAAAGATATTTGAAGTTTTTCACTTCGAATTGGCCTAAATATTATAGAGTAATTTGAACTTGAGAGAGTTGTATTGAAATTGCAAAAAACGGGCTACCCCCGGCGCTTTCGTCTAAAGGACTGTTTTCCTTTGACACTAATGTCGGATCCGTATACCTTTACAAGGATTCTCTGGCGCGTGTCCCAAATCAGAACTATGGTGACGTGAGTTCCATTAAACAATACATTTCATAAAACAATTTCACAAATGTTTATCCCAACAGCGCCTCCCTGTCAACGTCATTCGAGCGAGTAATTTTCATGGTAATTTTATCACAAAACGATTAATTATTTACATCAGGTTGCATTTGATTGATTGAGTCTAAATTTGGCTAAATGAGTCACAATGATTGGCAGATTTCGCGGTTTTAAACCAAGGACTATAATTCTCATTATCAGTCTTGCATGTGTGTGTTTTATTTAAGGCGCAGATACACGACTTTTAATGATTTTAAATTGAACATCACGTCTAAACGAATAGTCTTATTTGTTTGAAAAAAATATATGATAAACTAGACAATTTTTTTCGTAATTTGATATGTGATTATTTGCAATTATATTTTTATAACATAGTGTAATTAATTTGTAAAGTCACGTCTAACGCGAACACAAAAACATTAATCACGCAAAAACTATCGGGCGTATTTTCATGAAATCTGCACCATCTAAAAGACAATTTAAGTACCCAAATTTTTGTATACAGCTTTTGATTTGTATTGTTTGATAAATCAAGGTGGGTTGTTTTTGCGAATAAAGTTGATGCGCGTTGAAGCGGGGGCTCTTGCGGGCGACGGGCGGCAGTGCATCGCTGACCAATTTCCGGGTAAACTCTAACGCTCTGTGCAATTTTATTCCCTTAAAAGTTTCGCATGCTCCTCCCACTCGCTCAAGGTCGCTGGCACTTATTGTCGCCTTTAGTATACTCCAGATTTGATCTGCGTGAACTAAGTCTTCTAACACTTTAAACTTTGAACTGCGCTTGTACGTAATTCGTCGTGTGGGACTTAAACACCCACTGTTCAATCCTTATAGAAGGGGGGAATTCTTCTATAAGGATTGAACAGTGGGTGTTATCTTTATCAAAGTAGTTGTTTATCTTTCAAAGGACGCAGGAGTTGGATATTACCTATTCAGTATGGGATTAGCTATTCAAGAATATAAATTCTACTGTGTGCCTGGTTTCGGCGTTATATTTATACGTTAAGTTTAAAATAAACGCGGGCCGCGCAAAAGCCTCCAGATGCTAAAAGAAATACATTACTGGTATATACTAGACTAGCTGTGTCCGCGACTTCGTCCGCGTGGAATAGCCCCCCCCCCCCCTTCCCCGCGCGCCTACACTGCGCTCATTGTGTACGGCGCGCGGCGTGGTGCATGGCTAGTTTATTTTCACATTTTGTAATGAATCCGTAAATGTTACATCAGAATTATAGCTCTAATATTTTGTCTCTTGTCGCAAACTTATAAAACATTCACTTAAACCTTACATATTTCCATACAAACTTTCATCCCCTATTCCCTATTGTTATTTCACACCCTTGAGGGTAAAACTTTTACAAACTTAGAATGTCATATTTATTTATATCGAATCAACAGCCTAAAAAATAAGATTCAAGCTTCTAGATCTAAAAATGACGATACTTTCATACAACTTTCATCCCCCCTTTCAACCCCTTACAACCCTTTTTTCGCATTCAAAGTAGCCTATGTCCTTTCTCAGACTCTAGACTATCTGTGTACCGAATTTCATTTAAATCGGTTTAGTAGTTTTGGCGTGAAAGCGCGACAGATAGACAGACAGAGTTACTTTCGCATTTATAATATTAGTAAGGAAGAAAGGATTATTTAAAAAATCAATTTGCCTAGTCTTTTTCCAACTATGTTGGGATTTCAGGCTGACAGGAAGCAGCTAAATACCAGTATTTTATATGGACAGACTGACTATCTGACCTCCACAACCCAGTTACTGGGTAACACGATATCCCTTGATAAGACTGGTCTGTGGACTGCGGTGGACTGGTTGTCAGACTTTTACGCTACTGACTACTCGTAACGACTGTCGAAGATCTACGAATGACAGCCAGGACCAAGAGGCACGGAGGGGTCTCGATATATATGGATGGTCACCCATCCACGTACCGGCCGTGCGGTTGTTATTATTTAGCCACGAGCCCCTCGTATATGCTAGAACATATTGTAGTAAAACATCATAATTTACGAAAACCTGATCACGTCTCTAAGCAGTTAAGTAATGTATGCTGTGCTTTGCTGCAAACACTGGACAATTGAGGCAGGATACGTACTAATATTGTCATGAGATTTACCAACAGACTTTCAGAAAAAAATACAGCCATAAGTACTAACTCAATTTAAAACTTGCTTTCCAAAACCCAATAACGCCGGCATCATTGCGGTAGACTTCGAACTCACAGAAAAAAGAAAGGTTTCGTCCGCAGGCATGTCGTAAACCGGTTCCTAAAACATATGGTCCACATAAGTGCAGTGAATGATGGAGGATTTAGAATCGCTAGGTATTAGCACCTCGATATCCCATTTGGTGCCATCGACTTCTTTAATGTGCATCGTAAAATGCGCTGCCAATAGAGTTTATGCAAACTCTTCGGTTTTATCCCACACGTATTGAATATTTACTTATTTTTTATACTAATTTATTTTTCAGTTAAAATCCATATACCTACTTTGCGAGCATGGTAATTATTGGTCATCCTCCTGCCACTATCTTAATTTATTTAGGGATGGCGTATTATGTTTTTTTTTTTCACTTTGTTTTCTTTACAATTTTGATGTCCTACCAAAAAAAAACTGCTAATTGGACGGCTTTTATATGCTTAAAAAGCTTTTCACACTCGTCCAAAGTGAACAGTACTGAAATTGAAGTACCCGCAAGATACAAAAGGTACATCTAGTACAATTTTAGCGCCTTTACAAACTATAAGGCAGCGTAATCCAGTGCCTTCCGTCCGCAGATTGCTATGAACGGAGTGCCAGGCGTTTCAAATTGCTTTCCACTATGACGGTACATGCAAATAGAACTATCTGTAAAGCCTTTGAGACTGTTTAGTTTTAAACGAAAATACTTGTAGCTTTTTAATTAAACTTACCGATGGTTGTGTGGCATCGAAAGTAAACACCTATATGTAACCTAAGGTTAACGAGGTACCGTTAACCTTAGGTTACATATAGGTGTTTACTTTACGGTGGTGTCGAGTGCCGAGATACACGAGGCTAGTTTTTCAAAGATAGTATAGCAAGCTAGAACCTTGGCCTGGCGCTAGCCCTGGTCTAGCTTGTGACATGCTAGTGTTGTTTACATGATGCCAGATTTTAAGCCAGTAAGTACAACACGTGGTTGCGGTAATTCCAGGTTTTTCACGTTTTTCAGTCGAAAAGGCCTTATCAAATATTTAATTGTTTTTTATCAAGCTCAAATAAACATTTAATCTATTTGTTTATAAAAATAATTGGGGTGGATATTAAGACAGTAGTAAAAATACAATTACATATTTTGAATATGAGCTAAATTACCAAGGTAGACTCAAAAATTAAAAAAAAAAAAACATAAAACGAAAAATAATGCAGCTGATCTTAACGATAGCTTCTCGTGCTCTTCTTCTGCTACTTTTGTTAGTGCGGACAGTGACACTTCCAAACCACTTACTTTACATGTTAAAATATCTTCTCTTTTTTCCAATGACCCTAAGAATCTGCATATAGCACACATAAATGCTCCAAAGTGTTCCCGTTCACTGTTTTGACCTACTGGCATCCTTTAGCATTGCTCACCTATACTCGAAAGGTTTACGAAAACACGTGACTCATAGATGTTAAACCTTTTATTTCAAATGTTAAAATCATATTATTTTGAGTCCCATATTAATAGGGTCTATTCTGCATCTGAATTTGAGGAACTATCTGTCACATTAATAATAAAGCATTCAGTGGTATCATCAATTATTTTGTCTAATCTAAGCATTTTCTGTTGTTCTTTTATTACATGACCCTCGCAATTTTTCCAATTCTCAGCAGTCACATTAGCTAAAGCCTCTGGCAAAAGAATGTTTAAGTCAGACATTTTAAAAGTTTTATTTTTCTCGGCTACAAACCCTTTCACTTGAGCCCATATTAACTCAATTGAATTGCGCTCACAGTGGTATGGTGGCAGCCGCAATACAGTGCCACCATATAACAGTTTTTCTAATTCATCCACAACTTATAAGCAATCTGGTTAACCGACTAAACGTAATACCTGCTACTTCAGTTGCCATACTACGTCACAGGTGTACTCTTCAATTTAACAACTTTATCTAATTCGTTGTATTTTCTAAAAGGTTTAGGGAACCTGACTTTTTGGGCTCTTTACAATAGACAGATTACAAAATATTATACTATTTTATAAATCTAACAAAAAAATTGTGCTCAAGCAATTACATGTACGAAGCGTATAGTTTACGAATAAATGATAAAGTTTAACATACATTAATAAAAGAGGAAACTATCGTATAAATCGCAAATAACTTTAATTTTGTTGTAACGTATTTTTAAACAAGAAAGTGTCAACTATAAAAAACCCTTTTTATCCTCTTACGAGTATTAGACAAATTAGAAGTTAGGCTTTAACTAGATATTAATTGTATTTATGTTTATATTACTATAAGTCTGAAGGAAATAAGTAAATAAAATGCATTGCAGGTTAATATTTAAATCGCACATTTATTATCATTTATCATGATTTCTCATAACCTTTTCACTCATGATAAACGTAGGTAATACTTAGTGTTATTGGAATATAAAACATTGTACATACTTGCTACAGAAATTCTACAAGAAGTAATAGTTACACAATAGAAAAAAACACTTAAACAAAGTAACGTTCGCAGTTTATAACTTAGTACGATATTTAAAGAATATTTATTAAATCATGGGGGGGGGGGGTATGTGATACTGTACGACTTGTTCTCTTGGTAGTCCGTGCTCGAATGCCCGACAGCTCCGATGTTCTCCACCTCTTCATGAGCGTTGAATTAACGGACCAAAAATACGAACGATCATTGTTACGTGACAGGCAAAAGAACTGTAGTCAATCAGCCAATATGATTTTAACAAAATTAAAAATGTATTAAAATAAATGTATTTCTTGCGGAAAAGTATTAAAATACAATCTTAAGGTGATATATTGAAAAAAGTGTGCTTTTTCTTTTTAGTGTACCTTTTTAAGTACATGGAATAGGTATTTAACAATTTGTTGTATGTTTTATGACTATATTTCCTAGTATCCTGTGAACAACACAGCAACTTCTTAACGGAATTCAAACAAAATTGTGTGATTTTACCATGACTGATTATTGTATAATACTAATTGGGGAAGAAGACTTCACGAATACAGCTAACTATTTTAATATTATTGTATACATTCGTGACATGTTAAAACAAATTACGTACACGAATGTAATTATTTGTTACCCCACATACAAACTTAATAATTACGCTAACATCTTTAACCGGAGGATTGAAACATTTAACAATTTATTACATTTGGACTTACTAACTCATGAACATGCATATTTCTTAGACACGAACTATAACTTGAGCTATGATCGCACTATGGTTAATTTATCATTAGGCAGAATTAATAATTATGAAATGCGTAATGTTTTTGAAAATTTGTTTGATTTAATCAATGACATCAACTACAGTAACATAACTCATTACACGGAAAATGTGGAAAACACTACCACTGAAGAATCAGGCTCATTGTTTTTTCGATGTTAAATACCTTAATGTTCTACATCAAAACATTGCAGGACTGTTTAACAAATCTGACTCTCTGTCAATTAATTTAGAAGATCTCAAAGATAAAAACACAGACATTGATGTAATATGTATTACGGAGCATTTTATGTTAGCAGGATTTGAACAACAACTTAACTTGCTTAATTATGTTCTAGCGGCTTCTTTTTGTCGTACTTGCAATAAAAGAGGGGGTGCATGTATACTAGTGAATAAGGTTCATAAGTTCAGAGAGCTTTGTCAAATTAGCAAATTGTCAATAAAAAATGTAATTGAGTGTTGTGCAGTAGAATTAATAGATTACAAAATTATAATTATTTGTGTGTACCGTGTACCAGGCCTTAGTAGCCTGAATTTATTTTTCGATAGGCTTGACAATGTACTGAAATGTATCTCTAGACTAAGTTGTCATAATACTGTTATAGCTGGTGATTTTAATATAGATGTCATGAAGTGCAGCACTGCTACCTTTGATCTTGAGTGTCTATTACTAAATTATAATCTGAAACTAGCTCTCAAACAACCTACAAGGCTGATCAGTAATACTTGTATAGACAACATTGCACATGATTTTAAAAAACAATGCGAGACTGTCGTTTTGGAGCTTGGCTTATCAGATCATACTGCCCAACTGATAAAACTACCAGTCAAAAAAATATTTAAATTTAAATATTGGTATAAAATAATACGAGATTACAGTACAGAAAATATTCAAAAATTTAAAACGCACTTATAGAGCCTCTCTTCCGATGAAGTATATGGTACAAATGATCCATCTGAAGCGTATCATCATTTTATTATAACATTTAAACTGTTTTATGACTTGTGCTTTCCAAAAACCCAAATTATCATAAAGGTTGATACCAAACCAAAATGGATATCGCATGGGATTAAGATCTGTAGTAAAAATAAAAAAAACTTACTGTGGAATTTCAGACGGAAATCGACAAATACAAATAAACAAATTTATAAAAACTATTCAAAAAGACTAAAAATAATTATAAACCTCACTAAACGTGCTCAAAACAATTACAAAATCAACACATCCACTAATAGATCTAAAACAACATGGCAAATTATTAATAATAATAAACTAAATATACCCAGGGAGTCAATAGATAAAATAATAATTAACGATCACCATACTACTAATCCTACAGAAATAGCAAATTCGTTTAATAATTATTTCATAGAGAAAGTAAAACCTATTTCAGGTGCTGGAAAAAAAACAACATCTCTAATCCAACCTCAAACAAACTCAATGTTTCTATCACCAAGTTTACCTTATCACATTCATAAGATTATCAAAAATCTTAAAAACACGAACAGTGTGGGTTACGACGGCATTGCCACAAAAATAATCAAAGCAGTAAATGAAGAAATCTCTCATCACTTAAGCCATATCATAAATCTCTGTATAATGTCTGGGACGTTTCCGCGAGATCTCAAACTGACCATTATAAAACCTTTATTTAAAAAAGGAAATAAATTATTAATGGAAAACTACAGGCCCATAGCGTTAATTACTATTTTCTCAAAAAAAATTGAAAAGTACTTTTACTATGAAATCAATACTTACCTTGACAAACATAAGATTCTATGTAAGGAACAAAAGGGCTTCAGAAAAAGTAAGAATATAAACATGGCGGTTTATGATGTTCTACTCAATGTTTCCCGACACGTTGACAAATGTTTACCTGTTTGTTCTATCTTTTGCGACATGTCACAAGCATTCGATTATGTTGATCACAATATTTTGTTAAACAAACTGGAAGCTTATGGTATAAGGGGTAACGTATTGGAATTGATTAGATCATATTTAACAGACCGTCAACAAATAACCGAAATCTCAAAATTCAATACTAGAACTAGAAGTGATCAAATTTTCTCCTCCAATAAGCGTTGCATAACCTATGGTGTACCCCAGGGTAGCGTATTGGGCCCACCACTGTTCTTACTATATATAAATGCCCTACCAAATGCAACCACTGAACTTATGTCATTATTCGCTGACGACAGTACTGTAACCATAGCGTCAAACGATATAAACTCATATAATTCTGAAATTAAGAATTCATTAAATTCTATAATTACTTGGCTTAATAATAATAATTTAAAAATCAATATTAATAAAACAAATATAATGCATTTTAGTCAGCGAAATAAATTGGATCCTAAACAAAACATTAAGTTAGTTTATAGCGATAAGACTATACAAGAAGTAGGAACAACACGATTTCTGGGATTGACAATTGATAAAAAATTAAATTGGAAAAATCACGTTGATCAACTTTGTAAAAAAAACAGCAGTTCATCTTACGCTCTTTATAGGCTGGCTCCGACTGTCAACACAGACACTTTATTGATAGCATATCATGGGCTTGTTGAATCTGTTCTGAGATTTGGAATATTTTTTTGGGGCAATTCAACTTATAAAGACATAGCCTTCAAAATGCAAAAACGTTGCATACGAGCTATGTTTGGGTTGCAAACTACTGACAGTTGTAAGCCAATGTTTGTAAAGCACAAAATTTTGTCACTTCCGTCTATATACATTTTTGAAGTAGCATTGTTTGTAAGACAGAATATGTATTTGTTTCCACGGTTATCGGATAATTGCGTTAGAAGTCGACGCAACAATGATCTATGCATTCACCCTTCTAGGACTGCAATACTGCACAAAAGTATAATCTGTATGGCTCCTAAAATGTATAATAAAATTCCAAAGGACATTAAACAATTAAGTACACCTGTAGCGTGGTCTTAACGTATGTGTGCGGGCGACCCCTTAAGTGAGGCGACGCGACGGGAGAAGACACCCCCGCTCGCGCCCTCGCACCCCCGCCAACGACCAGTGGACTAACGGACGCGAGTGCATACGCCACGCTCGCGAAAGCTCGTGATAGTTTTAAATTGTTTACTCCATTACCTGTTTGTGACTTGTACACTGTGTTCTGATTGTAATAATATACCTTTTCGCTGTAAACTTGCGTCAGAACTCATTTAATTGACCCGACATACACCCTGAAGAGAGCTATACCATACACACCTTTATTTAAGACAAAGTTGAAAAAGATGTTGACCATGAAATGTTACTATAGTATATCTGACTTCTTAAACGATAAATTTTGACATTTAAAATTTGTGACAATTTCATGGTACATTTTTTTTTTTTTTTTTGTAATTATAATGACTAGGTATTTGAAAACCTGTAAGATTTGTACGCCTTCTATGGTATAGCATGTAGCACGTCCTTGTATTTAACACCATTGCATGCATCTATGTATTGTAATCTACTCATGTTAAACAAATAAATTGATCTTTATCTTATCTTTAAAAGGAATACACGATACAATGAAATTTTCTCGATACAAAAAAAATGCAAAGTCCTATCTATGTTTATGTTTTTTTGAGCATTATGGCGTATCGCTTATGAGTTACTCATTGAAGTTTACTATAAAACATAGAGAATAATCATATTAAAGTTTAAGTAAAGCAGCTTTTGTTTTAATAATACTTTTTATTTAAAAAAGACGGCGTTTCGTTTTGGCACATACGTTGTTTTATTCCGAGCACATCACACACACATTATCGCCATCCCTTCTTTTGCCTATCAAAAGTTATGTAATCACTCTCGTTCGTTCATAAATCAGTCGCCCGGTGGGGCTGATTGAGGACGAATCTATGTAATTTTTTTGCAAATCGGTGCGATCTAATTTACGTGATTTAAATAATTGTGTTTACAGAAAATATTTGTAGCTTAGCAAGTCAAGGTATTTATTTAATACAATTAGTGTTAAATAGGTATTTAGACTCTGTGTGTGTATTCTTGTGACTGTGAACAATATAACATTATTTTTCTATTATTATTTCGTGACGACATTCAAATTATTTATGAAAATGGAAAGACATAAAAAACCAAAACTGAACAGTACCTTCAACGTTAGGAGTATCTGCTATCTGCACAGGGCAATCAATGAACTCATTCAATAGCAATAAGATGATGATAATAGTGAGTCGAATTCACCACCTTCACTAAAACATTACCAGCAACAATCTATTCTCGCCTTGCAAAGTAATATTGGGTACCTAAGCATTCTATTTTCTAGAGAAGAACGTTTGTTTTTATACATACAACTTATAATAATCGTTTACATAAAGAAATAGGCTAAAATAAATTATTCGTTGTTAGGTTTGAACTAGGTCAAAAATACTTCAATATGTCAAATACTGTCACTACGAATAATAGAGCACAAAAAAAACTTTTTTACAAAAAAACAACCGACTTCCAAAAAAAACACTAAAAGACGTGAAAAATAACTTTCATTTCGGAAGTCGGTGCCTTTGGTTTTGTATTTTCGTGTTTGGCCACCGACTTCCGAAATGAAAGTTATTTTTCACGTCTTTTAGTGTTTTTTTTGGAAGTCGGTTGTTTTTTTGTAAAAAAGTTTTTATTTTTCACTTTTTAGTTGCGGTACCTACCCCACACAAATTCGTATACCACTACTTGGTGTGTAAATAACAGTGACAGGAAATTATTAACACATCATCCATATAAACTAAGTGGAAAAAATCTGCAGTATTAAGGATAACTCAAAAAGTACTGGTCAGACCTTGATCAAATTTAAATGGGACCACATGTGAAGCACCACCTATCAAATAAAAAAAGAATCATCCAAATCGGTTCACCCAGAAAAAAGTTATGAGCTAACACACATAAAAAAAAAAAAAAAAAAAAAAAAAAAAAAAAACATACAGACGAATTGAGAACCTCCTCCTTTTTGTGAAGTCGGTTAAAAAATAATGGAGTCGCATTTGAATTGTGAAAAAAGGTGAGTCCTTACCCGACTACGGCAAAGTTAAAGGACGGTATTGATTTTAACAGGCTATGTATGTATATATGTTTATCTCTTTCCTCATAACTCCTCGCCGTATTTGGACAAACAAGATATCGTTGGAAGCGTCATGTTGTCCCGCGGGTTATAAGCTACATGACGTCACATAAAATTCAACATGGCAGCTAATAGCGGATGTGAAGTGTTACCGGGGAAATATATATATATATATGTCGGAAATACGTTAAATCAATTGTTTGACTTGACTAATCGGGACGCCGGTGCCACCAGGTGGCGCTGGACAGAGTCTATAGCGCTCACGCTTGACCAGAGTTACAGCAGAGTTTGTTGTTGGCGGGTAAGCAGTGAATACGTTTAGAAACTGTCGCGCGTTCCGTTTCGTTATGTCGTGTACCTACAGTGTGTGATTCGCAAGTGTGATTAATTTGATCGTAAGTTATAATTTGATTTGAACTGTAAGCGGTTTTTCTATTGCACAATAACCAACACTACCTATAGTACGCCCACAGTAGTTAAAATATGGCTGATAATAACGCGAGAAAAGTATCTTCTCCGTCATATATAAATCGTGTTTGGTATCTAATAAAAGGTCTTAAAGAGTACTTTATGAAAATTTATTGGACATCTATAACTAAACCCGAAATAAAATCAAAACAATTATGTTTCACTCAGACTGTTTTCAATAACACTAAACATCCTTCTGAAATGTCATGAACGTTGCAACTTACCAAATTATTGTTATCAAATTCCATTTGCTATCTACCCATAATGATTTCTAACCCCACAATAATTGAAATAAAAAACAAAGTTAAAAACTAAAACCTAACTACGACAAAAATCTGAGCTAAAAAGTTATAAACAAGACTTAGTAACAAAATAACATCGGTTTCAGTTTTCGTATATAACCGGAGTAACGTAACGTAATTTCTAAAATATATCTCATGTAATTAGGGTATAATTCATACAGATTACCACTGCCATACGAAATCGATCTTGAAGAAAATGTGAATAACTTCCATTTTAATTTTAGTTCATGTACAATGAGCTATTAAGCTAAAATAGAGCCTAGCATAAATATCAATTTGGTTTTTGTTTTTTTTTCAGGTGTACAAAACTTTTTGGAGTAGGTACCTACCTTATGCCGGAAAGTCTTTTTTATCTATTTATTACATAAATAATACACTGCATGGAATTACTATGCACTTTATACTTCAAATGGAATGCTTACAAATCAAATCAAAATCAAATCAAATCATTTATTTGCTTGAATATGGGTAGGTACATGAGGTGATACATAACATTGACAAAAGTCCTTTAAACCATATCCTACCTTAATAGGTGTGCAAATATATATTATACCTAATTAATAAAAATATACACATACATAAACTCACGCCTACCTCCCATGGGGGTGGGCAAAAACTACAGATCGCCACTTGCTCCGATCCTTACATACTACCTTTGCCCTGTTTACGCTCATATATTAGGGACGTACAAGCACACCGCGCCGGTTGCAAAAAATATTTACTACATTAATTAAAAACAAACATTAAACTACAAAAAAATATTAATATTAGAGTATTTATTTACATTTTTTTTATTTTTTTTTATTTTTTTACAAGCACCGAAAAGTGAGTCTTGAAGGAGAAAACTGAACAAGTAGTGTGTTTTTTTAGTAAGGTGAACATACATTTACTTGAAAAGTAGGACACGATGGAAAAGTTAAGAGTATTACGTTATTGACGGAATGTATGTAATATTAGGTGAGTGAAAAAAAAAAGTCATTTACCAAGCCAGTGTATGGTGATCGGTGAAACGGTGTTGGAGTTTATCAATATCATATATAACAACATCCATTTTATATAAATAAAGAAGATTAATTAACTAGTTTTAATTTCATATTGTATAATATAAGTAATAATATAAATATTTTGTATTATTTGTCTACTCCATAGATGCATTGTGCGAAAATTTCATAGACCGAGATAAATGAACGTTACTTAGCACGCCCTTTTTTTCTAGATATGTTTCCGTCTTTATCTTGCACTTTTAGATTGACAGTTGTGCGACAGTGACAAGAATAATGCTTAGCCAAAGCCCATGCTAAGTAAGGAACCTTTTTAAATTCCGGTCAGTTTTTTTTTTAATTCCACTTTTAGCCACTGGTTCAGGTTCAGATAAGTTTGTAGCGGTGACGTGGCGACCGACCACGGAAGATAGAACCGCCACTCCCCGCGTGCGGGGTAGATAAGCCACGCCCAGCAAACAATTATTTATTTTCAAGTTAGGGCCTTAATTCTCTAACACTCTATTGATATCGGAATTCTTTATACTCACTCCCCGGCTTCGTCTTGATTCGTAACGATAGGACTGACAAAGGTGGAGTAGATGTTGCTGTGTACCTGCGTGCTGACTTACACTACAGAGTGGGGTTTAAAAAAAAAACACGATTGCGTTCAGAAAAACAAAAGGCGTAGTAACAACACACAAGCCAATCGAATACTAGCTTTAGCTATTATAGTGTATTGTCTATGACTAGCTTCGCCGGCCACATGGCAGGATAGTAAAATCAATGGTAGGGGTGCTACTAGCTCAAAAAATAGAACCTTAGACTATGCAACTATCCTAGCTCGAGACGTTTAGCTCTCTTACTAGCTTACTAGCCTAGAAATGAACCTTGCTAGCCCGTTAACACTAGCTTACTATCCTGGCTGGAATAACGAGCCTCGTGTGTCTCGAGCATTTGATTCCCAGATCGAGCATTAAAGTGTTTTAAATGCAACAGGAAAATATGATTTAGTCGCTTTAGGTAATTAGGAAAATTAAAGTCAAAGTCAAAGTCAAATCGTTTATTTCAAATAGGCACATAAAAAGGCGCTTTTGAACGTCAAAATTTACAAAAAATAGAACTGATTCTAGTTGCCCCTTCCAAAAGGTAGTTTCGTATGGAGAAGAATGGGCAAGAAACTCCACCGTTACTCTTTTAAAAATGTTTTACAATATTATGTATATATAATAATTATATGTCAAGACGATGCACTTAGAATAAAATTACTATACCACAATAGGTAAAAATAATTAAATATAACGCATGACAGGTAAATTAATTATGACATAGATACATGGTGCTCACATATTTACAAATATTGAGAAGTAGACGATTTTTCAACAAAAAAAAAAACAAGTAATAATTTAGTGTGTGAGTTAAAGTAGTTACATAATGTAAAAAACAATGTCATAAAAATTATAAATTATACAATTAAATTAGCAACCAGTTTGATTTTGTCTAGACTCTAGATTGTCCTATGGAGCAAGACCAGCATGTTTCCAAGCATTCTTATCTAGGATATAATCCTCTAATTCGTAATAGGCATGTTTACAAAGTGTACTTTTAATATGAGTTTTAAATTTTCTTTAATTTAATTGCAATATATCACAAGGTATTTTGTTGTAACATTTAACACAGTACCCCATAAAATATGTATGTACTTTAGATAATCAAAAAAATGGTTGATCTATTTTATCTTTATTTCTAGTATTAAAATTATGTCTATCACTTATTTTATTAAAGAGATGTAGATTTTTTCTTACATACATAATATTAAGCGATTTGTTTTTGTATAAAAGCTGAAACCTTTACTTTAACGGCCGATTAAAATTAATATAATCAATGACGTCACACAATGAATAACGCAGTACATGACTGTGCATTGTATAGGATAACCTGCGTGTAATTACGGAGGTGAACTCCCGAGATCGAAACCATGACCTCACAGTGTCGCGATTCAATGCAGTAGCACTAACCGCAAGGACGTCCCCGTTTACATTATGAGATGTGATATTGCATAAAGGAACACCTAGGTTGGTTACCTAAGGTATCTGGTGGTAAAAGGTGTTTTTCAGACAATTCTTAACCTTAACTGTCTGAATGATGCGAAAAGTCGTGATTTTCGTACCTTTTTTGTTTACCAAATAGGACATGCATGTTAGAAAACATATACTCGTACCTGAAACAGTGTCGCCGGATATACCTAGTTGAAGTTTAGTAAGACACCGATGAATATTTTCAAATGAAACTTAATTTGATAAATGACCAGTTTGTTTTCTATTAATTTAATTTTATTTTATTCAAAAACATTCATCAATTTCTCACTAAACTTCAACTATATCCGGCGACCCTGGATACTTATCTCTTTTGCTGACTGTACTTACAGAATTATAGTAATTACAACATATACTTAATATTATAAAGAGGTATTTTTTTTAAATTTGAATGTAGGGGTAATCTTCGGAACTTCTAATCGAATTCCGAAAATTCTTGCACTAATGGGAAGCTACAGTGTTGCCGATTGTCAAAAGATATTTGAAGTCTTTCACTTCGAATTGGCCTAAATATTATAGAGTAATTTGAACTTGAGAGAGTTGTATTGAAATTGCAAAAAACGGGCTACCCCGGCGCTTTCGTCTAAAGGACTGTTTTCCTTTGACACTAATGTGGGATGCGTATACCTTTACAAGGATTCTCTGGCGCGTGTCCCAAATCAGAACTATGGTGACGTGAGTTCCATTAAACAATACATTTCATAAAACAATTTCACAAATGTTTATCCCAACAGCGCCTCCCTGTCAACGTCATTCGAGCGAGTAATTTTCATGGTAATTTTATCACAAAACGATTAATTATTTACATCAGGTTGCATTTGATTGATTGAGTCTAAATTTGGCTAAATGAGTCACAATGATTGGCAGATTTCGCGGTTTTAAACCAAGGACTATAATTCTCATTATCAGTCTTGCATGTGTGTGTTTTATTTAAGGCGCAGATATACGACTTTTAATGATTTTAAATTGAACATCACGTCTAAACAAATAGTCTTATTTGTTTGAAAAAAATATATGATAAACTAGACAATATTTTTCGTAATTTGATATGTGAATATTTGCAATTATATTTTTATAACATAGTGTAATTAATTTGTAAAGTCACGTCTAACGCGAACACAAAAACATTAATCACGCAAAAACTATCGGGCGTATTTTCATGAAATCTGCACCATCTAAAAGACAATTTAAGTACCCAAATTTTGATTTGTATTGTTTGATAAATCAAGGTGGGTTGTTTTTGGGAATAAACTTGATGCGCGTTGAAGCGGGGGCTCTTGCGGGCGACGGGCGGCAGTGCATCGCTGACCAATTTCCGGGTAAACTAACGCTCTGTGCAATTTTATTCCCTTAAAAGTTTCGCATGCTCCTCCCACTCGCTCAAGGTCACTGGCACTTATTGTCGCCTTAAGTATACTCCAGATTTGATCTGCGTGAACTAAGTCTTCTAACACTTTAAACTTTGAACTGCGCTTGTACGTAATTCGCCGTGTGGGACTTAAACACCCACTGTTCAATCCTTATAGAAGGGGGGAATTCTTCTATAAGGATTGAACAGTGGGTGTTATCTTTATCAAAGTAGTTGTTTATCTTTCAAAGGACGCAGGAGTTGGATATTACCTATTCAGTATGGGATTAGCTATTCAAGAATATAAATTCTACTGTGTGCCTGGTTTCGGCGTTATATTTATACGTTAAGTTTAAAATAAACGCGGGCCGCGCAAAAGCCTCCAGATGCTAAAAGAAATACATTACTGGTATATACTAGACTACATGTGCCCGCGACTTCGTCCGCGTGGAATAGCCCCCCCCCCCCCCCCCCCCTACCCCGCGCGCCTACACTGCGCTCATTGTGTACGGCGCGCGGCGTGGTGCATGGCTAGTTTATTTTCACATTTTGTAATGAATCCGTAAATGTTACACCAGAATTATAGCTCTAATATTTTGTCTCTTGTCGCAAACTTATAAAACATTCACTTAAACCTTACATATTTCCATACAAACTTTCATCCCCTATTCCCTATTGTTATTTCACACCCTTGAGGGTAAAACTTTTACAAACTTAGAATGTCATATTTATTTATATCGAATCAATAGCTTAAAAAATAAGATTCAAGCTTCTAGATCTAAAAATGACGATACATTCATACAACTTTTCATCCCCCCCTTTCAACCCCTTACAACCCTTTTTTCGCATTCAAAGTAGCCTATGTCCTTTCTCAGACTCTAGACTATCTGTGCACCGAATTTCATTTAAATCGGTTTAGTAGTTTTGGCGTGTAAGCGCGACAGACAGACAGACAGAGTTACTTTCGCATTTATAATATTAGTAAGGAAGTAAGGATTATATTTAAAAAAATCTGCCTAGTCTTTTTCCAACTATGTTGGGATTCCAGCCTAACAGGAAGCAGCTAAATACCAGTATTTTATATGGACAGACTGACAATCTAACCTCCACAACCCAGTTACTGGGTAACACGATATCCCTTGATAAGACTGGTTGTCAGAGTTTTAGGCTACTGACTACTCGTCGACTACTCGACTGTCGAAGATCTACGAATGACAGCCAGGACCAAGAGGCACGGAGGGGTCTCGATATATATGGATGGTCACCCATCCACGTACCGGCCGTGCGGCTGTTATTATTTAGCCATGAGCCCCTCGTATATGCTAGAACATATTGTAGTAAAACATCATAATTTACGAAAACCTGATCACGTCTCTAAGCAGTTAAGTAATGCATGCTGTGTTTTGCTGCAGAGACTGGACAATTGAGGCAGGATACGTACCAATATTGTCATGAGATTTACCAACAGACTTTCAGAAAAAAATACAGCCAGAAGTACTAACTCAATTTAAAACTTGCTTTCCAAAACCCATTAACGCCGGCATCGTTGCGGTAGACTTCGAACTCACAGAAAAAAGAAAGGTTTCGTCCGCAAGCATGTCGTAAACCGGTCCCTAAAACAGATGGTCCACATAAGTGCAGTGAATGATGGAGGTTTGGAGGACAGGGGTAAGGTGAACGAGGGACAGGGTAAGCAACAAGTTTAAGGCGGAACCTTCAGGGTAGCCCGCGAAATTCAAAATTTGTTACGTTTTTTGCAATTTGCATGTCACTGTCAGGTTGTATTTTGATCAAAATATGATTCACGACCGTAACAAATATGGCTTTACAGAATTATAATCATTAGAATCAGCAATACAACACCTTATGTTAGAATTGGCGTCAAATGTCATGATTTCATGAATTAGTCATTCAATACAGTAATATGAACTTAGAGAGATGTATTACTGATTCTAATGATTATAATTCTGTAAAGACATATTTGTAACGGTCGTGAATCGTATTTTAATCAAGATACAACCTGACAGTGACCTGCAAATTGCAAAAAAACGTAACAATATTTGCATTTCGCGGCCTACCCTGGCGCTTCCCCCTTAATGCAAATCTTCAAGGTCTCGATTGAATGAGGATACTTCTAGGCAAGTGTGCATTATCGAGGTTCTCATCATCGGGTGAGATAGTGAACATAAGCCCCATTATCAATTGGCATTTAAAATTATGTATTGTACGGACATTCATAAAGTACTCGTAGTCAGAAGAAGTGAAGATCCTCAACATTGAGGTACTAATTTGGGAAGAAGTAATCGATACCCTTCGATAAAGAAGACCAATGTGTTAGGGTGGTTACCCACCTCTGCCTACCCCTCCTGGGAATACAGGCGTGATATCTTGTTATAAGATCGTTATGGTCAATTTTATAAGGAATAAGCTAGAACTTTCATTAAATATATTTATTTTAAAAGGTATCGGTTTCCTCCGAACACATTGGTTTATAAACTGAAACAATAGACTCATAGAGTACAAAAACCATAGACCCCTAGAGTACAAACTTTGCGTAGGTTACAGAAAAAAAATCTGCTGTTTCATAGAAAAGTGCAAAAGTAGAAAAGTAAAAAAAAATGCTTTTCCATACATTTTGACCGCCTAGGCGACGCGGTCAAAATCTATGGAAACGCATTTATTTTTTTAAATAACCGACTAAATATTTCAACGCAGGAAGGTTAAGAATCATGTACCATGAATCCATGGTGACAGGTTGCTCGTCGATGTCCCTGCCACCCTGTATGTATAGAGAGATGATAATAACGACATAACAAGTTATTGGTATTCAGTCCGCACGGAACTATCAATGGTGCTACACGCCAGGCGGTAACGTAAATAATAAGGAAGTCGATTGAGAAACATAAAGTTTATTGATTTATTAATATTGACAAAATAGTGTGAACATTTTATTTATGGTGATTGAGTTTTCTTTTTTAATGTAAGTGATATTTATTTATAATTTTTGTTTATAATATTGTAAGGCGGGAATTAGGTACCTACTTACCAACGTGTCTGTAAAATATTTTTTACAATAATTATGTGTATGATGACTTTATGTCATGAAAAGTTTTCATAGGTGCCTATTATAATAACATACTGAATTGGAATAGATACTTTGACTTTGACATGGGCTCGTTACCCCCAATTAGCACAATTTAGCACGAAGTTTTAGTGCCTACAAAATTAACTGACTTCCTAGACAATATGTATTGTAATGACGTAACAATGAATTGATGTAATGACAAAACTTAAAAGTAAAATTAAATAACGTAAGATGAAGTCGGAAGATTAAAAAAAAACTTAATTTGTTTAAATTAAAAAAATTACATTGATTATGTACAAAATTAGCCTAAACGCCTATTAGAAGTATGACTAAGGAATGGAATTTTACAGAGTTACAATAATTGGGTAAACGAGGACCGTGCGTCACAGCGTCCGTCATTCGCTAGATTTGCAGCGGATATTTCTACAATGAAAGTATTGAGTGCTGAGTTTGCGATTCCCCTTATGCAGCTGCGCGTAACATTTCCACCCGCAGATCAGCACCTTAGAACTTTGAGAGAAAATATTACTGGAACTTGTCCTCTGGGCGCGCGATCCTCTTCTTGCTTATCAGGTTCCTTGTAAGTATGTCCCTTGGTGTTGGGTGATTTAAGGCGCTTCCCCGACCAAACGACCTTGAGCATTCGGTCCTTCTCTGTCCCGTCGCTGAGTCTCGCTCTGTCTCGCTCCCTGCGCACGCTCATTTATCATAAAATTCCCAAAAAAAAAAAAGACAAGCGATGTTTTGAAATACAATAAAACGTGAATTATTTAGATTTTTAAATTATCTATCCATTAATGTAATCCTCAAATTAATAGAACGTCACCTTTAGCAAAAGATGCATGCAATCAATAATTTTAGTCACTTTTTTACAAGGAGATTTTAAATGTATTTATAACACATAAAAACAAATAAGAACGTGCAACGTGATGATAGGATATCGAACATTAATAATGTGCTTTTAGATGTAGTTTATTACCCATAGTGAATGAGTTAATAGCCTCTGAATAACGCACTATGGCAAGGTTTTGGTCGGGGTACCGCCTTAAGACCGTTTGCAAAACCATTTGTTGCTCAGTAAGTTGTATCGGCTGTCTCGTCATGACTTGGCTCTGTATGCTGTCCTTGAACTAAGATGAACTTGGGTTGATGCAGCATCCAGTGTCTCCACGTTGTAGGGAATGTTCATTAAGTTCAAAGGCTGCCCTTGTAATAAGTCGTTTTCGTTGATTATAGTTAGTTTCTTTGTGCGGAGATATCAGTTGATAGGAATAGTAGCGAGGTAGCTTCCTTGTACTGAATTGAAGTCTTCTCTCCCACAGGCTAATTGCACTTTCTTTGGATTTGAAACTATAGGACGTAGTGATGGTCATTTAGTTTTTCCATCGCTTCTTTCTCCAGGAATACTGTAGTTAATTGGCAGGAACTTTTGAGGGCTTGGTTCATGATAAGTTCTTGTATGCAGTCAGTTTTAGTTCGTATTTGATGGGTTATTTATTTTTCAGAGATACAAGTTACTAAGCTTCGAGCATTCTGCTTCTATGTACACGAAAGAGTCCTCATTAGTTGATATAAAGGGATAAGGGCTTGACGGTTTTTGTGGGGTACTATAGATAGCTTAAATGAATCATAAACAATTTTGGAAATTATAGGTAAT
The DNA here is from genome assembly GCA_916610205.1 of Griposia aprilina. Classification (NCBI taxonomy): domain Eukaryota; kingdom Metazoa; phylum Arthropoda; class Insecta; order Lepidoptera; family Noctuidae; genus Griposia; species Griposia aprilina. The sequence continues at coordinate 6,998,550 of OU744306.1, forward strand.
CTGAAAACTATAACTACCTGCTTTTCATTGAAATATGATCCGGGCTGGATAATATCGTCATATTATTTGAGCTCTAAACTTAGTATTTCATCCTTACTGTAATTTTTTTCTAACCTATTTACCATAGACCTAAGTGTCAACCTAACCTTCATCTATCATAAAATGAACGGTGCTTGATGCATGTATAAACGCTAATATATTTTCTATTCTACCAATACCCGGAATCTTAGATCTCCTACCTTTTCACTTATAATAAACATGAGTTGACCAAACTTTGCATAAGTTATGAAACTACCTGTTGTATAAGTGTTATTTAACAGTAACTCTACGGTGCTATTGGTTTTACTTTGATTTTCGACTAACTGTATTAGAACGCTATTATGCTTAGACATCCATTCTTTGCTGAGACTGATGTGATTTTTGAATTCATTAATTAACTTATTGTTATTAATCTGTAGAACTTCGATAACATTTTCACGGCATATGTGTAATCTAGATTTCCAGTCATACTTGTAATTACCACTCCAAGACCATTTATTAGACCTCTCTTTACACGACCAGGGCCGGCAGTATCGATTAGATAGCGACGCTGTCACAAACTACCGATCGCTAAATATTAAGGTGAATTCTCAGTTGTAGCCCGCAAAATTCAAATTTTCTTTAGTATTTTGCAAATTTCAGCTCTGTTTTACGTTGTATGTTAATCAAAATGGGATTCTCGAATGTGGGAATTATATATTTATCGAATAATAATCATCAATTTCATATCAATCGTGAAATTCAAAGAAAATTTGAATTTGGCGGGCTACAACTGAGGCGATCAATCACAATCTGAATCATTTTGAAGGATGTTGCATAACCATTGCTTCATATATTCGAAAAAATTGTTTGCTCTACAACGTAAAGACGCAATGAATGTTGTTGAACTGTCAAAATGAAAGCTACTGTTAGTGTGTTACGCAATTACCGTGCTGGCTCTAAAGATTTTAGCTGATTAGATACTTTGAGAATTTTGTTAGTAAGATAATTAATTTGTATTTCCAATAGTGTATAAGTGTCATTCCTAAACCGACTTTTGTATTCTGATATCTGATATCGTAGTATGTTCTGATATCTGATAACGTAATAATAGGTTTTACCTATTATTGTGTTAGATTATTTAATGTGAAGATAAACTTACCTAGTGTTTCTACTACATACCAATTTGGAGATGAGTTATAATATTGTTATATTAATAAGTGCTAATTCAATTTTATACAAATAAATTCTGTTGTTTAAAAATTTTGCAAGCCCTAAGGTAAAATGTATGGGGACTATTCCTGACTATAACATCCTATCTGTATACCAACATAATAAGCAAATTCATTATTTATATTTATGAAATAGAAACATTTAATACTAAAACCCGGCTAAAAACCGACTATGGTAGGTACCTACTTAGGCATAGTATCTTCCGTAGTCGATTTTTTGTCATATAACTACCCGTATGATTGAACATAACATAATGGTCTAGTTGCTTCCTCACTAAGACTTGGTGTCATATTTTGGGAAAACTGCAGTGAGAGAGAAATAATATTTAGGGCCCAAAAACGTTGCCTTCGATCAATGACAGGTCTTAAAACTACAGAAAGCGGTCAACCTGTTTTTAAATCGCTAAGGATACTTACATTGCCATCATTGTATATTCTAGAAGTTGCCCTATTCGTTAGAACGAACCAGCACCAGCTTACGTCAGCAGTAGATAAAAGACAACGCTCAGGACCAATAAGGTCACAATATAAAAATCAATACGCAGATCGTTACCAAAAGTACATAATTTAAAAAAAAAACATGTGTCCTCTTTTTTATATAATAAACTACCAATACATTTAAAAAAAATACCCATAAAAGTTTAAAAAAAAAGTTAACTGAACTGCTACTGGACAAGTGTTACTACGCAATTAAAGATTTTGTTAATGACAAAACTTTCTGTTAATGGTGTGTATGCTGCTTCTTTGTGATTTAATTTACAGACATTTTTACCTTTAGTTTATTCGCAATTCTAATTTTATATCATTATTATTTTAATTTGTTAACATTTGTAGTTTAATTTATTTGCATTGCCTAATTCGGAATGTTTTTGAATAATATGGGTATTTTTAATAATTATAGTAATGTTGGTTATCCCCTTGAAGGTCCACGCAGCGTGTTATTTGACCCCCGGAACGTCGAACTGCGCGTGTGCAAACTTCGCTCCGGTCATTTTTGTCTGGTAAAAATGTATTATATTAAATAATTTTGCACGCCGTAAGGCACAATGTATCGGGACTCTCATCAAAATAACCATCATATCTCTATACCCACATTATTGGCAAATAATTAATTTCTATTTCTATTTCATGCAATCATTTGCGTTTAATTTTATACTTAGCTTACGCCGTTTGTCTGTCTATCTGTCATATGGCTGTATCATTTTAACCGTATGGCCTCTAGTTGAATTATAAAAAGAAGGTAAATTATTCGTTTAATGCGTGACTTCGACTCGCAGTTAGTCGGTTTTTTACTTCTTTAAGCACGAAAAACCGTCAGGTCAACACACGATTTTTCCTAAAAAAAAGTACCTACGTACTCACGTAGGATAAACATCGATTAATGGTATTTTAAGTGGGTACACTACATAAATACGAAAAACTTTATTTTACCGATTTTCATAATTCCGAATGGTTCAAAATTCCTAATATTATAACAACTCCGATTTATCATTCATCCTATTTTTATAATTCCGATATTTCAATTTTCCTAACGTTTTTTTGAGTTATCCTTAATACTGGGTATTTTTGCGACTAAGTTTATTGATGATGTTTTAATAATTTCCTGTCACTGTTATTTACATATCAAGTAGTGGTATAAGAATTTGTGTGGGGAGCTACCACAATTAAAAAGTGAAACGTGCGATAATACTGTGGGATATTCAAATATTTCCAAATCGACGCCATTGGTCAGAGCGAATGTGATGTAAAAGTGTATGACAACAATAAATGTCAAAGTGTTTTATAAGAGTGTTTGCGATTCAGTCCGTTGTCAATATCATAGACTATGAATATGGTGTGCTTGATGTGCCAAGCGCACCAAAATATGGGCGTTTAAGGTGCCCGTGTCGGTTGGCTACAATATTTAACTTTTTTTAAGTACTTTCAATTGTTTTTTGGCGATGTGAACTATCGAATAAAAAAATTAATACATGCATATTCCGTACTCTTCAGTCATAATATTTAACTTACTTTTAAGATGGATCAGGAGTACCTACTTTACCTTTGAATAGTTCTTCATAATTTTTATTTAATGTTTTCTTTATTTTTTTATCTATAAGTAGTTTTAGTAAGATTTATTCTTCGTTCGTCCCGAACTTTTCTCCCACATTCCAAAAAAATCTTAGCTTGTCCCATATCACTATTGAAGTTGTGCTTCGTCCCAAATTACAAGTACCTACTTTAAATGTACAGTCAACAAAAAAAAAGTACTTATTTGAATTTTTTAAACAATAATAATATAACAAAACAATTCTAAACATTTAGGTATAAATTATCTTTATTATCTAGTATCACAATCAAAATCACAGAAATGGTATAATACTCATCTTATCATTACTATAGTTTAAATACACATAACAGTTAGATCTATATACTTAAACAATATTTAAGACATGATAATTTTAATTAGTGAAAAATGTACCGACCAACAATTAAGTGAGAGTATCAAATCACAAAAGGTTTAAAAAACTATAATTTTTATAATTTTTTAAATTTCAAAATCACCATGCACAATTTTAAATTAAATCAACAATATGTACTAATGGATAGACGAAAAAATTGTGATTATTACACAATCATGGATAAAAAAAGCATTTTAAAAAACAGAGAACTAAGAGGACTAAGGTGTATTTCAAAGAACAAAAAAATAGGAAAAAATCAACGTCTAACTCACTGAAATTAAAATATAATCGGGCATATTTTTTCCAAACAATGTCCCAAGGAAATAGAACCATTTAACATTTCATATCTTTATGTCGTGGTCTACCTTGATTTAACACTCGAGATTGAGCGTCATTTTTAATTGTATTCAAAAAACTAATCATGTTCAGTTTTCCTGAAAATGTTCTATTTACTCAGGCATTTCCACCTTCTACTGGGTTATTCTTTCTGTATGTGCCACCATAAACATCCTATTTTCCATTGAAATATTCATTATTAAGCCAAGCTGACACAAAATAATCATTAAATTTATCGATATTGTTTGTTCTGAAACAATCTTCCATAATGTATAACCAGCCATCACATTTGAGTTCTGATGGAATCAAAGCTAAAGATGAACACAGAGCAATATGCTTCCTAAACATTATCTTTTTATTTAATTTCAATGCCTTTGCTCTTTTCCAAAGAGCTTAAGAGAAATGGAAGTAAAAACTATTGCATGTGACGTTTGGAAATATTTTATGGATACCATTCATGGCCGCTTTCTCATAATCAGTTCTGAATGAAATGGGATTCCAATCAGGAATTTGCGATTTATTAAGAGAGAACAGAGTTTCATATGTGGATTCTTTTTTGTTCATTAATAGTACATAATATTAATGGCACGCTGGTACTTCCAAGATCGCCGTAAATTATTTACAATTGTTTAAATGGCTTCACCACACATTTAAATGTACCATCCGCTAGATAATGTTTGACGTCGTGGAGAAGTCTTCTGCTTTCTTCTTCAGCAAATGCTATTATTCTTGTTTTCATATAATAATAATCAAAAAATAAAATAGATTTGTAGCTTACTGGAATTTGAACTTCAGATGGTTTTTAAAATGAAGATTTCTGGATTTGCTGCGATTTGTTACGTACACTGTAGAGACTGCCCTTAACGTTACATTAGTTTGGTAATTTTTCTTCTACAATGTTGGTTCTTCTGTCCTTTAATCGTCTTAAACCGGCATTAAAGATAGATGGGATCGATTTCCCATCCGCAGCTCTTGCTTCTTTCTTGCAGCGATATAATTCCTCTTTAATGTCATTTTTGGATTCACTAGGTGTGCAAACGTTATGATTTAAAATCTTTTGGACACTATTATTCACTGTTACCATACCACCACGGCACTTTCTGTTCAAACATCTCAAAATTATTGAGCCATTTTTGTTGTTTCGTTGTTGTGTGAGTTCATTACCACCATATAGCAGAACAGGTTTACCCCTTTTGGATTCTATAAATGAGATTGGCTCCCGTGAGGTAGATGGTAAACTAATATTTGGTTCCATTGTAGAACAACCGAAATTAAAGCATAAATGATTTAGTTGTCCATATAGTTGTATGATTTGTAAGTTAAATAGGATTATTAGCTTAACATAATTGAATCAAAAATTAGTATTATTTAAATATAAGAACAATTATTTGGTATTTAACTTCTAATTGATCAATAATACTTCAGATAAAAATATTAAGTTACCTATGAAAAACTCGATCAATTCTCAATCTCACATTACACACACTTTTTTAACCGTGACGAATGACTTGAATGCACTGAGCATCACGGGAGCTAGCGTGAAGCCCGTTTTGCTGATAACGGAAAGTAATGCTATTGGCCAAATTAGTCAATACAAGCAAACAAACAAAGGACGCAATAAAAGAGGGGTGGACATTTTTTACCTGCACTTCTAAACAGATTCCAATAACGTCAGCTTTATATGTATAACTTGCTCTCTAAGAGCTGCCAAAGAGTATTTTTTTTCTCGCGGATTAGACGGAGAAGAGCGCGAGCGGTTGTTTTAAACAGTTGATTGATGTTAAATATTTAATAATACGTAACCCTGTTTTGCCGATTGTACAAAAAAGAAAGATTGGTTTATAAAAAAATAATATGGGCCGTAGAAGGAATACAAAATAGGACGAAGCGGGAATAAAATAATTAAAATTATATTTGGGACGAAGGAAGCATATTGTTTGGGACGACCCAGGATTTTTTTATGTAGGACCAAACTCAGGGGCCGAAAGAAGAATAAATCAAATTTTCTTTTTATTTCAGATGACGAACAAAACAACAGCCGGCTTACTTTTATTAAGTTTGCTTGTATCAAGTGAGGCTTTACGAATCTTAGTATGTTACCCTATGACATCGAAGAGCCACAGCATTTTGGGACATGGAGTTGTCAATCGACTGTTGGAAGCTGGTCATGAGGTAGGTACTTCTCATATTTTTCCCTATATATACGCGAAGAAGTGACCTTGTTACTGATGTATATTGTATAGATGTACGAGTATATTAACGTTGTAGGCCTTTTTTTTCTTTTTGTTTTTGGGTGGGAAATCATCAATTAACTTCTCCCGCTCTGGGCGGACCGGGAGGGGGCGTGTCAGACTTTTACTGACTAAAACACACCCGTGTTCCTTCAGTTGCTTGGGTGCCAGGGCCACAGGAACCCTTTCGGACAATCCTGTGACCGTGTGTGGAAGAAACGTTTTAGGCCTAACTTATAGACTGTAGATTTGTAAACCATTTTCTATTTTGTTAAGTATCTGGTACTTGTTGAAAACATTATAAAAGCTTATTTAAAAGAGTAACCGTGGAGTTTCTTGCCGGCTCTTCTCCAAAGGTAACGACCAATTGGGACCGTGCACCTAGCTTCTGACGTTTCATAAATGCCCATGTAGGTTTATGTGAAATAAAATATTTAGATTTTGATTAAAATTATGTAAAAAGCCTAGATATGGAAAGTGCGATTCAACTAAATACTGGATTTTTTCTCAGCCCTAGATTCTAGTATTGACAGCCTATTTAGCTGTGATGGTTTTCCTTTTAATTTCGTTATATATACTACGGCCGTGAATTTTTTTACTTATGCAAAAGCAACCCTTTAGCTGGCAGGGGGGGGGGGGGGACACTTGACTGTAACAAAAATTAACAATTTAAAGCTTAATTTTACGCAAACACATCCCTGAATCGAAAAATGGTTTTCAGAGACCCATAATGTTTTTGAATGCACTATCCAGCGATACCCCACACCGTGGGATAGACGAGTAAAAAAAACATGTCCAATTTACGTGTACAGGAGTTACCCTAAAATTGCTTTTTTCATGATTTTATTTTATATATTTTGAGATTAATATATGTATATCCGTGCCAAATTATAGATTTCTAGTACTAAGTGTCTGAGCTAAGCTGCGGACGGACAGACGGACATAGCGAAACTAGAAGGGTTCCTTGTTGACTACGGAACCCTAAGAATAGCCCTAGTTTTTTAATACTGTTAGGTAAATAACAACATTGTAATAATATTGTTTTTTTTTGCAGGTTGTCCACGTAACATCATTTCCGCGTGGCAAAGTGGTGCATAACCTGAGAGAAATCAATGTCTCGCGTATAGTTGAAGTATTTATAAAAGAGAATGTAGACAGTAAGTTTAATACAGATTATTCTGATACAAGCATGATATTATGTTACGTTAAAAGGCTTTGTCCATACTGATCCCTAGACCTAACTCGCCCGGTCCGTATATATTTACCTACATGCTACCACTGACTAATCTTAAGACCATAATAATGTACCATATTCTGATAAATAAATGATTATTATTATTATTATTATTACATGTATAGCTACAATGCGCAAAAGTACTGATGGTAAAGAAAATGCTTGCATTTATTTTTATTCAGTCATCACAAATCTCCCGAGAAGATCCTTCCCCTGACATGTTCCCGACATATACTGATACAGAAAATGACTTGTTATCAGTTGCATTGGGGCAGCATTGTAATTTCAAAAGGAAGGGATGCTTCTTGTCTTAGAGATCTCAAAACGAATTTTTCTTCATAATAAATGAGAGAGAGAGAGACAGAGAGAGCTCTTTGTAATTACCAAAACCCGCTATAACATAAGCATCAACGGATGTCACCGACTTTTGCCCACTGAATATAAAATAAAGAATTTTATGAACCTTTTATTGGGACACGTGCAGGCTTATTGTAAAATTTATAGGAATGAATTATTTCATAATTAATAACTACCTACCTATTTGCATGGAATCTAAGTAGGCTATTTTGTTAAAAAATGTCAAGAGCAAAATTTATACGTGATAAGTATTTATTTTCTACATCGTAGCAGTTTTCCGACAAACTGTACCCTTGCAGTTAATAGGCATATAAAAAAGCGGGTGAGTTGGGCCTAGGGGTCAGTATGAACGAAGCCCATTATAGATGGGTACAAACTACATGTTCGCAAAAAAAAACTACGATACTAAATGATAAATGATTTTATTTCTGTAAGCAGGTTTATACAAATACTTTGGGAAATTATATGTGCGGCAACAAAAGTTTTCTTTAGCACCTGCAACCTAGCGTCTTTTTATATGTAGGCGACGAGTTAATAGAACAGCTTCAATTATATTAATTCATCATCTTTACTATTCCAACAGAATATCAAAAAACCAGCGTCAATTTACGAGCGTAAATTAATATGACTCCGAGCTACCGATAAATATATTTACTTCTGAATTGATAACTCAAGTGACTAATGTTGTAAGTGAGCTACTAAGCGAGCTCGGGACTTAGGGCACCCCGACTCGGACAGGTTAGGTTAGAAGGGAATGGCGGGGTCTAAAAGACCCCGCCATCCCCTTCGTGGTAATTTTTTTTAAACCACCCAGAAGTAGGAGCCCCGCGTAGCGGGGCTCCGTCGACTACGCTTGTCATTATTCATAATGCGCGGGCATTATGAATAATGCCCCTATTTATTACTTGGTCCATAACGTTGCTTAAGAATTATCACCATGCTGCGTCATATTAACAGTAGCTCGTTTTACAATATATATTCGCTTGAAAACCATTTAATAGACGCTAAAAGTTTGTCGCTTACCTATTAATTATTTAGACAACTAAATATATTTGAAGACGAGAATGATATTTTAAAGAAGCTGCCTTAATTAGCACCCAAATACTTTTACACGTCAATCATACTTTTTTAACAAGATGAGGTCGGCCTTTTCCTATCTGACTACTCTGAGAAGAAAGGCCAAAACAAATTCAGCAGAGGTCACAGTCTCTTTCAAAGTCCAGACATAATCTTAGTCAGATCATGTGAAGACCATTTAGATTGTCTAAAATGGTCGTTTGAGGAAAGAACCACTCAAATTGAGTGGACCTGCCCAGTCAGTGCAAGCATGAGTCAGTAACCGTCGTTGCAGCTTAACTCAAAACTTAAGGAGCTCCACGATTCGACGAACAATAACAAAGAAAGGACATTTGGGTAGACCGCATAAACTAATTTAACTGCCAGGCCATGATTAAAACTGAATCAATGACCCTGCTAGCATTATATATAACACAGATCAAACAGATTTTGTTCCATATCGGATTATTAGTGATTTCATGATGGTTTATAGTAAAAATTGTGTAACCTTGAACTAGTTAAAAAACAAAATATTCTTGCAAATCTAATTTTAGCAATTACCTAAGTCCTATTAACGGATCAATGAAGACGGAGAACATTTTAACACATTTAAGAGAAAGACTAAACTAATTCAATCAACTGATTTTTTACCTTAAACTTTAGTCTTTATTAAAGATCTTTAAGGCACGTTTAAAGTGGTGTCAAGACCATGAAGACCAAATAAAAATGGACATACTAGCCTCGCATCACTCTAGAAATGATTTTAGGTGTTTTTGGAAGTATACCAATAAGTTGCAATATAGGTCACGAATTCCTGTGAGCGTCGACGGAGTGAGTGAACCTAGGGAGATTGCTGACCTTTTCAGGCAGCACTTTTTTGTAAAGTCTCCTTTGGGGCCGTCACGTTTGGTGCTGAATACTCAGTCTGTATCGGAGATAGGGATAAAATTTAAATCAAAGGAGGTTACTCAGACTATAAAATGTATGTCTAGAGGTAAGTCCCCTGGCCATGACGGGCTCAGTATCGAGCATCTGCGTTATGCCGATCCACATTTGGCTAGAGTAAATGCTTTATAACTTTTGTTTGGGCCATAGTTGCTTGCCAAGTGAGACGATGCGAACAGTAGTAGTGCCCATTATAAAAAATAAGACTGGTGATCTCGCGGATCACAGCAACTATAGGCCCAGCTCACTAGCTACTGTAATATCAAGTGTTTGCCAGTATGCTTAATACACAACTAAATAAAACTATGTTCATGACAACCAGTTCGGGTTTCGACGTGGTTCATCAACAGAAAGTGCAGTGTTGTGTCTTAAGCATACTGTCAGATAGTATACGCAGCGTGGGACGCCGATTTATGCTAGCTTCCTCGACTTATCCAAGGGTTTGATCTGGTTGCTTATGACGTACTGTGGAGAAAGATGGAGAAGGATAAGTTACCAACGGAGCTGATAAACATCTTTAAATATTGGTATGGCAACCAGATCAATAATGTACGTTGGGCTGGATTTTTTTCCGGGCCATACAGGTTGGAATGCGGGGTGAGGCAGGGAGGGTTGAGCTCACCCACGCTTTTCAACTTGTATGTAAACGAACTAATTGGCGAGCTCAGCAGCACCAGAGTGGGTTGCTATATCGATGGTACCTGCATAAATAATATCAGCTACGCAGACGATATGGTGCTTCTGAGCGCGTCGATCTGTGGTCTCAGAAAGTTGGTCGCCAAATGTGAAGAGTATGCCAAAATACATGGTTTGATATATAACTCAAAAAAATCGGAGATCATGGTTTTGAGGCTGGGGGTAGTCCGGGTTATGTGCCACCTGTGTTACTCAATAGGACTCCACTACAAAGAGTATATAAGTTTAAATATCTTGGTCATATATTGACCCCGGACCTCAACGAAGGACTCGATATTGAGCGGAAGCGGAGGGCGATGTCGGTACAGGCGAACATGCTGGCTCGCAGGTTTGCACGCTGCTCACTTAAAGTCAAAATTACTCTGTTTCAAGCTTATTGCACGACGTTTTACACGTGCAGCCTGTGAGCTAGATATATCCAACGGTCGTACAACGCCCTTTATGTCCAATACAACAACGCTTTCATGGTCTTGGTGGGGCTGCCCCGTTTCTGTAGCGCATCGGGAATGTTCGCGGACGCACATATAAATTGCTTTTACGCAACGATGCGAATGAGGTGTGCATCTCTGGTGCGCAGAGTACGGGCCAGCTCCAACAATATCCTGAAAATGATCGCTAGCGTGCTTGATTGTATTTATATTAATCACTGTAGTGCCAACTCCCATGGGATGAAATAAAATTGTATACAAAATAAACTGACATAGCTCTTAATTTAACTAACAAATTGAGTCACGTTACTTGATTAAAGAGTTCTATTATTATTTCCTTTTTTGTACGTTCTGTTCCTCTCATACATCCTGTTCTTCTGTGTGCGTTGAGTGCTGTGAGTTTAAATATATATGTAATCAACCTATCTTGACAATGGTTTTCCTACTCCACTACAATTCCCACCGACCATCATTATGTCGTGGTGAAACTTGCAGCACATTATAAGATTTCATCATCATCATCAGCCTAAAGTAGTATACTGCTGGACTGGCTAGACATAGGCCTCTCCTATTGTATGCCATTTGAATTGAATTGGCTGGTGGAAGCTGGATGACCAGCTTCCACCAGCCATCCTGCGATCGGATCGGAGCGGATGGTCGCTTCACCTAGCATCAGGGCGTCCTACCTTACGGTTGCTGATTCGCGGTGTCCACTCAAGAACACATCTACCCCAAGGGTCATTGGTTCTACGGCTAATATGTATGGCCGGCTAATTATTTGATTTACAGAAAGCTATTCCTAATTTCCAAATCATTTAACTTTCAGATGAAGCATTCAAACTAAAGAATTTAATTGGCAAAGAAAACTTTGGAGAATCAGTTCTATTCCTTTACTTCGTTTTCACGATACATAAGGGCTTTTTGGAAGATCCAACCGTTGTCAAGTTATTTAGTGACCCTAATGAGAAGTTTGATGCTGTTATCTTAGAATGGTTCTTCACAGAAATTAATGCTGGGTAAGTCTATTTGTATTAGGAAAAACTTACTTGTATTGCCTTGTTTGTTTTTCTTACCACTTAATGGTAAGTGGTCACCGAGGCTATCTGTAATTTCAAAGATATCGCAAGTGTGTTGGCATCCTATAGACAAATCTAAAATGTCTCATGTTATGCCTGTAAAAATTAAATAAATATTCCAAATAAACGACACTACTAAACGCCCGCCACCTATAATTTAGTACAAAGCTACTAACTGTAGATATTCTTTTCATATTTTTTGATCCGATGTCAATTGTTTCTACAATTTTTGTATCGATAATAATAATTTACTAAGCAGATTTTATTTACTTCACAGAATCCCAGCACTGTTCGACTGTCCCTTGATCTGGGTATGTTCAACGGAGCCCCATTGGCAGCCACTAAGACTAATGGACGGTATCACCAATCCAGCGTACTCCTTAGACCTGTTTACAAAACACAAACTCCCACTGAATTTCTGGCAGAGAGCTGAAGGATTATACAAGCTTGTGAAAAAAAACTTGCAGCTGTAAGTGAGTGTTATTTCTTAAGCAAGTGTTTATCGTTAACTTTGCTCTTCATGAGTGCATGAAGACACTGCTTTCGTAAATTTTGAGTGCTGAATATAGACTCCTGAGCATACCTGTGCTTAGCTATGTTCAGCACTCAGCCAAGTGTGGTATGATGACTAAGAAATTTTCTCTCTGATCTCAAGTACGTACCTATAGTTCGTTCGCGTTAAGAATGCAGTGAGTCATCAGTGAAACTGCAAGATAAAGGTATATTCACAGTGGTGTTAAATTCAAACAAATTATATTTTAATTAAATATAATTAATTATCAGCGACGAGGTCCTTACTGATCCTAAGACTATTACAAATACCTTTAATGATTATTATGCTGACATTATTAAAAATACTGATAATACAATTTCCACTGACTCAACAAGCAGTAAATATTCCCATTTGACATTCAACGCAAAATCTTTATTTCTGCCCCCAACAATTTCTCCAGACATTCTTAAAATTATCACTTCTTTACGTAATACAAATAGCACAGGTTATGACGAAATTACAACTCAGATTGTTAAGGACGCAGCAGCTTTCATTGCTGCCCCTCTAAGCCATATTATCAACCTGTGCATAGAACATGGTACGTTTCCTGAGAAATTAAAATTGACAGTAGTAAAACCAGTGCATAAAAAAGACGACAAAACTTCTATTGGTAACTATAGACCTATTGCTTTAATAACTATCCTTTCTAAAATATTTGAGAAATACATATATAACTGTTTCTACCCATTTTTTGAAAACAATAAAGTATTTACTCCATGTCAATATGGGTTTCGAAAAAATAAATCAATTAATTTGGCGATGTATAATTTCTTACACAAAGTTTTATTAAATATGGATACTAGGTCTCCAGCCCTAGCGCTATACATGGATATGTCAAAAGCATTTGACCGCGTTAATCACAAAATACTCTTGCACAAATTATATGCGTTTGGTATAAGAGGTAACGTGCATAAACTAATTGAATCCTATCTTAGTGACAGAAAACAGGTAGTAGAATTAAAAAGAATCTCCCAAATTACCAGAACTGAAGAGACCTTTACCTCTGAGGTTAGAAATATAAACTCTGGAGTCCCACAGGGCAGCATCCTAGGCCCACTGTTTTTTTTATAATTTATATAAATGACATGTCGACAGTTACAATGCATCATATGACCCTATTTGCTGACGATAGTACGATACTGCTTACCGGTAATGACAGGACTGTTTTAAAAATTGACCTACTTAATACTCTGACAACAATTATAAAATGGCTTGATGAAAATGACATGAAAATTAATCTAGAGAAAACAAAAATCATGAATTTTAAACAGCGAGTAAAAGCAAATTGTGACTTAAACATACGTTACGATCAAACTGACATTGAGGAAATAAAAGTAACCAAATTTTTGGGTCTTCATATAGACAGTAAAGTAAACTGGAAAGCACATATTGAGCAAGTGTGCAAGAGGCTTAGTCAGAGCTCTTATGCCCTCTACAGATTAAAGAAAAACGTCAATCAACATGCATTACTGCCTATCATGGATATGTTGCTTCGATCATACGCTATGGAATCATTTATTGGGGCAACTCTGTAGAAAAAGACCGTGCATTTAAAGCTCAAAAACGTTGTATTAGATCAATGTGCAATCTACAACGGATGGATTCATGTAAGCCACATTTCATAAATTTACAAAAATTTTATCTCTCTCTAGTGTATACATATATGAAACAATAATGTTCATAAAATCAAATCCAAATTTATTTGAATTTTATACTAGGACCAGACACAAAGACAAGTTGCGCATAGTACCTAGCAAAACAAAACTTTTGCATCAAAGCATCTTTTGTATGGGTCCACATATATTTAATAACCTTCCACCTTTTTTCAGAAATATGAGTAACATAAATACTTAAAAAAAAAAAATTACATCAATTCCTGATAGCTAAATGTTATTAATCTATTAAAGATTTTTTAAATGACAAAACACAGAACCAGTCGACTTTTAATATGACAAACCAGAAATGAAAATTAAATGTAAAATACTGATAAACTCACGCAGTGATTTGTAGAATAATTTGGAAACTGACATTTAATTGACATTTAATTTAACATACAATGTGACATGTAATCTGACATAATATAATACCTAATGAATAATTTGTAAATATTAAGAACAAACCACAATTCCTCAAATAATCGTATATTTAAAAAAATGTCAATGTAGTTAACTTTCGGGAGCGTTGCCGGAGGAATTTGGAAGTAAAACGAGGAGTCTTACTCAGATGGTGGTTTATTACAGACTAACTTCCTAAAACATATTTCTTAAACTAGTTTACTAATCGCTAATAAATCTTAACCTATGTCTGTCAACACTAATTGGCAGACCATTTAAAACTCGTGGAGTACCATGAGAACGAAATATCGCGGCGACGGCACTTAAGTACAAGTGGGCCCTTTTACCACAACCAAACATGAATTATTGCTAACACAAGGGCGAGATGCATAACTCCTACCACCCTAAGCTCGAAATTATCGGAGGAATGATTATCGCTGGAGTGATTATCGTTACTTCGATTATTTTGATAGAGATTACATTAATTTGAAGTTATAATAATAGTTTTAAGCTTAAAGTTTACATAATACATAAACCTACGAATACAACACAGTTGGATTATAACCAAGGCGTCAATACATGCACTAGATTTTCACTGTGTTTTTCACTACACTTTCACTGATTTGAACGGGATTGATCACGTCGTTATCGTCCAGGTCAAGGGTTGCTGTTGTAGTGGTGGCTCGACGGCTGCTACGCCAGGAATATTTGGTGGAACAGTACTCGTAGTAGTGGAGAATTTTCAGTATGGTTCTAACACTTCTCTTCATATTGCAGTTTTTGGTTCCAGCTTAATTACAGAATGTAGTCATTGTTTTACGGACTCTATATTAAAAGTGTTCGCTTCTGCTGGTATAAGGTGGCAAGAGTAACTGTTTGTGGAGAATCTCATCGATGATGTACTACATGTATCTTCTATCAGTAGCTGGAGTTCGTTCTCGTAATATAACAATGTCGCCCTGTAGAACTCGTTGCTAGACCAAGGGAGAGCAAGACAATCAAGAACCTTTTACTGAGAGGTAAGGATATTTGGGAGTTGTGGTTTGGTTAAAAGGTTAAGGTTATAGGTAAGGAGTTGTCCTGTAATATGTGCAATTCCTAATTAAAGGTGGGTAGAAAACGAACGTTATTTGACTTCCTTTGACATGTATGCTTTTATATCTAACATTTAATTCTAAATTCTGGTGTATGAAACTTAAATCTAAATCCTTAATAATAATAATCCGCTTAATCTAGCTTACTTTAGCTGGATCTATCCTTAAGATCATCACACTAGTGTAATCCTTTACTGTTTTGAAGTGGAAGGACGCGGATCCTGGTGAGCAGGCCCTGGGTCGCGAGGGATGGCCCTTGAAGGCCGTTTAATGTCTCTAATTGGCACCTTTGTGTCGCGATTTTTTATTATAACGGGACAAACATTTCTATAAATATCCCCCGAAACCTGTGCCTTTTGGAAACGTGGTTTATCTTTACTTCGCCTATTATTGACTCCCTTTATAAATATGGTATCATCTTTTTTTATGTCAAACCTTGTTTCACCGCTGCGTTTTTCTTTTACCTTTTTCTTAGTATCTATTATTTTATCTGTTAGGTATTGGTAGAGATATTTCGTACGCTTCATATGATCTATAACTAATTGTTGAGTGTATTGTCTATTAAAGTCTACTGCAAAAGTACTGTTAGAGTCAGTATGTCCAAATACCACTTCGAAAGGCGTAAGGCTTGTTGCTGAGTGAATAGAATGGTTATAAGACATAATAGCGTACGTCATTACGTCGGCCGCGTCGGTAATCCGCTGTTCATATTTAGCGATACGGTATATCTCTAAAATAGTTGAGTGGAAGCGCTCTATTAAACCCATAGAACTAGGGTTATGCGGTGTCCCTATGTGGAGATCTATTTTATAATATTGTAGAGTTTCTTTCAGCAGAGTATTATTAAATTCTGAGCCAGGGTCAGCATTTAATTTGTTTGGAATACCGTAAAAAGAGAAGTATTTGATAAGTGCTCGGACTACTTCAGGAGTGGAGCGGTTTGACAGTGGGAAAGCCTGTCCTAACTTACTAAAAGCGTCTACTATAGTAAGAAAATATTTTCCTTCTATTGAAAAAAGGTCCATAAATAATTCAGCAAAGGGCTTTTCCTGTGTCTGAGTCAGCTGTAATTCCGGTTTTAATGGCTTACGATCATATTTCAACTTCTTGCAGGTTTCACAAGAATTAAGCACGGTTGCAACTGTTACGTCCATATTTTGCCAAAAATAATGCCGTTTTATTTTCATAAGTGTTTTCTTGATGCCACGATGGCTAGTTTTACCTTGATGGTAAATGAGTATGATTGAATGTTGCTCACTTTCATCCTGTACGTAAATAATTCTTTTGGTGCATTCATACATTTTTACCATATTCTTTTTAAATAATTTTATAACAGTGTTTGTAAACTGAATTCGGTGTCTTATGTCTTCAAAGTAAAAGAAATATTTTATTTTAGGTTTTATGTGTTCTAAAAGGAATGTTTTAATTAAGTCGGGATTATGTACCGGTAAGTGTATCTCTAATATCTTTTGTTTATCACGTGATAAATCTTTAACAGATATTTGGTTTCTATTCCAGGTAAAGACAAGGACTTGGTGGGGCTTCGTGTCTATAGCTTCTTCTAAAATTGGGATGCCTTCAGTATCAATATCTTCCGCAGAATGTATTGTTTCAGGTAATGAATCTGCAGTGAGAGTACTAGAAGAGGCATATCTAACGGGATAAGGTGGGGTAATAACTGAAGGTGATGGAGCAGTCAACGTTTCAGAAAAGTCATATTGTATTACTGGGCTATCGGCTCTTTCAGTATTACCTACATTACCCTGCATAGATGTAGTGACATTTTCATTAGTAAGTACATTTAATTTTACGCGTGAGAGAGCGTCCACGTTGCTATTTTGGCTACCCTTTTTGTATACAATATTAAAATCGAATTCAGCTAATCTCAGTTTCCATCTGGTAAGTTTGCTATTGGGTTCTTTAAGGGAATTTAGCCATGCCAAGGGTCGGTGATCTGTGTATATTATAAATTTGCGTCCATACAAATAAGGTCGAAAATGTTTTGCGGCCCACACTATAGCCAGCAATTCTTTTTCTATAGTACTATAACGCGTTTCCGCATCATTCAGAGTGCGGCTCGCGTATGCAATAGGTTTTTCGTTTCCAATAGTTCCTTGTGAGAGGATAGCACCTAGGGCATAATTTGATGCATCTGTAGTCAGAACAAAAGACTTTGAGAAGTCGGGAAACTGTAGTATTGGGGCATTTACAAGTAATTCTTTGCATTTTTGGAATGCGTGAATATATGATTGAGTAATTTCTATTTTATTTCTCTTTTTCAAACACGAAGTGAGAGGTTGTGTTACTTTAGAAAAATCTTTTATAAACTTTCTGTAATAACCTACCAACCCAAGGAAACTTTTGATCTCGGTATTCGTGCGGGGAAGCGGGAAGTCCAATACTACTCTTATTTTGTCATCATTGGGTTCTAAGCCTTGTTTAGTGATCTTATGTCCTAAGTAAAGTACCTCTTTTCTGAGAAACTCACATTTGTCGAGTGTTACTTTAAGGTTATTTTGTCTAAGGCGGTTAAATACTGACCTTAATTTTTCTATGTGTTCTTGTAAGCTATTTGAATATAATATAATATCATCTAAATAAACGAGGCAATGGGTGCCTTGTAGTCCCCTCAGCACGTTATCCATTGCTCTCTGAAAAGTTGCAGGCGCGGTTTTGAGTCCAAACGGCATACGTGTAAATTCAAAGTGCCCTGAAGGGGTTGTGAATGCAGTTTTGGGCCTGTCTCTTTCGTCGATTTCAATTTGATGATAGCCACTTGCAAGATCTAAAGTACTAAAGTAAGTCGACTTTCCTAATTTGTCAAACAAATCGTTTATATTAGGCAAAGGGTACTTATCGCCAGTCGTTATGTCGTTTAAGTGTCGGTAGTCTATTACCAACCTAAATTTTTGCTCGCCTGACGCATCTGTTTTTTTTGGGACTAAATGTACGGGGGCGCTCCACGGCGAAAATGACTCTTGTATTACGTTATCATTTAGTAATTTATTAATTTGTTTCTCTATTTCGGTAGTTTGTAATGGTGGAAGTCGGTATTGTCGTATGAAAATAGGGTTTTCATTGGTAGTCCGAATTCGATGCTTTACCTGATTAGTAAATGACAAGGGTATTTGTTCGCAGTAGAATATGTCTCGATATTCAAAGCATAGTTTGTTTATAGCCTCTCGTTCTTCTGAGTTAGTGTGATCCAATCGTAACTTTGATAAGTTCTGTTTGAGTAACTCATCTATTTCGTAGTTATTTGAAAATTTATGTCTTGTTACATTTATTCTACAGGTATTGTCGTTAAATTTAGTTGTTGTCAGTGGTTTAGTGAAAGTCAAGGTTACTCTAAGTTCTGAAGCATTTTGAATAACAGTAGTCGCCAATGAGTCCATGCATGTAACTATAGCACTAGGCATACGTACATCATTTCCGAACTCCTTAAAGTCGATTATTGCGTCACCATTATCAAGATCAGTCGGTACCTTTACTCGTGTTTCAGTCCGCGGGTCTAAAGTTATTTCGCAAAAGGGGTTGTATAATATAGGTATTTCTGTATCGCATGTCCGTAACATTTGCGTCTTCATGTCTATCGTCGCATCTAACATCTTTAATAAATCGGAACCTAGTAGTCCATCGTAACGCTTATCAACGTCGTAAACGTAGAATTTATGCGTAAGGAAACTTTTAAAAGTTTTAAGTAAGGGTATAATTATAACTTGGCTGTGTGAACTACGCGCGTGGGTACTTACAACTTCGAATGGTTCATTATATTTGTAAGCGGAAAAGTATTTGTCTGCTTTAATTGGGCTGATGAAGCTGCCTGTACTGCTGGTATCGATCATCATTCTTGCGTTAATTTCAGGTATAAATATATGGGGTAGTTGATTAATACTATCACAATTTAAATGTATTACCTCATGTCGTTCTTCGAGGCCGTCATTGGAAAATTTTGGCAATCTTCAGGATGGTTAATGACGGAAGACGGATCAGTAATGAGTTCTTCGTTGACCGAGTACAAATTTTAAAAGCGGTCTGTTCATTTAAATATTGTAATTGTTGTTCGCCGTTGACATAATCAGTCGGGAAAGCTGGGTCAGTTATAGATATTTGAGGCTCGTTATTTGAATAAAACACATCACTATCACAATTGTGTGTTAATAGCTTTTGTCGCAAAACAGGACGTGCAGTGCGCATGGAAACGTCAGTATTTGCTAAATCACGGTTATATTGGTTAGACGGAGGAATGCCAAATTTAAATTCTTGATGACTCGAATTGGGACGATTCTGTACGTTATTAAAATTAGGTGTAAATCCTGGTTGAGGTATGCCAAATTTAAAATTAGTTTGTGGGTTATTAAAGATTGGTCTATAGCCTTGCTGGTTCTGTATAGTACCGAATTTGAAATTTCCCTGAGGCTGTGAAGCATTGGGTCTGGAGAAATTATTTTGGTTAGAATTACCAAACCCGTAGTTATTACCGCCAGACCTATAATTATAATATGAATTTTGTGCAGGCATTCCGAACCTAAAGTTTCGGCTGACAGGGACACTTGAATTATTTGGCATTATTTGTTGTTTTAACGGAGACTGGAATCTAAAACCTATTGAGTTTGAACTCATATTTGAATTACCTTGCGTTGATTTTAATTGCTTGTTTTTTGAGTTATATTGATATTGGAAGTTAACTTCTTCCATGACAATTTCTAGGGCTTTTTCTAAACTTTTACATTCTTTTAGTCTAACTATGCGGATCAAGTCTTCTGGTAAGTTATATAAAAAGACGTTTAGTGCTAAATTATTGTAAATTATCATTTTAGCTGCTTTCATTTCGTTACAATGGAGTAAGTTTACTTTGGAAAAGAGAGTGCTGCGTGTAATTTGTATTCTATGGCAAAAATCTAGATAGGATTCATTCCCTTTAATCTTTAGATTTTCAAGTTCAATCGCCACACATTCCTCTGACCGTGGGTCTCCAAAATGTTGTATAAGTACAGGTCCCAATTGTTCCCAGGTCGTAATATCCTCCCTTTCACTAAGCAAAGCTTCTGCTCTATGGCTTAATCGACTTGTTATGGCATTGAATGTATAAACTTGCTGTTCAGCGTTATCTGGACCATTGAAATGACGGAACACGTACTCACATCTTTTAATAAACAAGTTTAGAATATTTTGGCTCCCATCAAATCTAGGAATTATGTCCAAAATATCTTTAGGAATCATTTGAATCCGTTGTCCAGCTTGTTCCATTTTTGAATCAATGAAATAATCTAATCAAGATAACTACTAGGCAACACTGTCCAATTAAACATAGATAACACTTATATAATATAATATAGTTACGTCTAAATCTGTCTGTTTTAGTGCAGAAATTAAATTTATAATAACTAGTCTTACGTACTAAGTCTACCAATTTTAGTGCAGACGATGAATATATAATAACTAATCTTATGTGCTAAGCCTACCGATTTTAGTGTAGAAGTCAAATAACCTTCAGCGATTCGAGTCTAAAAGTTACAGTAAAGTCCAACAGGAACAACCACAGGAAATAACAAGGACAAGACGGGACAGTAAAAAGGTTTACTTACAGTCTGCTCGATCCAGTGTCTACCCGTAGAGCTTGCTCGTGTCATGGACAGGAACCTCCAAATCTCCAATCAGCACGCGAAGTGTAACAATTTATTTGGTTCGAGGATACCCGGAGCTGCGCGCGAGACCGATTTGTGTGTACTTCGAACAAAGCTATATTTCGCAGATATCCTACCGGCTGCGCCAGTTAGCTTTCGGGAGCGTTGCCGGAGGAATTTGGAAGTAAAACGAGGAGTCTTACTCAGATGGTGGTTTATTACAGACTAACTTCCTAAAACATATTTCTTAAACTAGTTTACTAATCGCTAATAAATCTTAACCTATGTCTGTCAACACTAATTGGCAGACCATTTAAAACTCGTGGAGTACCATGAGAACGAAATATCGCGGCGACGGCACTTAAGTACAAGTGGGCCTTTTTACCACAACCAAACATGAATTATTGCTAACACAAGGGCGAGATGCATAACTATGTACCCTATTATTATTGTTGTATTTTATATTAATTAGTGTTTAATTTGTTCTTCTTTAACGATTTATGAATGTTGTATGCCTCAATGGCGAGACATAGCAGACCTATATGTATAACCAGAAGACGAGGTACATGCCGAGGGTGCAGTTACTGGAGTCGCGCCGCAACGTCAATTTTAAGGCGTTTGTGGTGCGCGTACCTAATTGTTATCTGCCCCACGTCATGGAAGAAGACTTTTGGCCGCTGAACGTGGTATTCCGTCGCTTCCGCGGACAAGTTCCACAGTGCAGCACTTAATTAAGCTGGTGCAAATAAGTGAAGTGTTACTAACATAGTTTTAAGCCTTATTTACATTAAAATATGTATGTTTAGGTTAAGGTATTTATCTATGGGCCTGAGTTGCCTGAAAATAAAT
Organism: Griposia aprilina; assembly: GCA_916610205.1. Classification (NCBI taxonomy): domain Eukaryota; kingdom Metazoa; phylum Arthropoda; class Insecta; order Lepidoptera; family Noctuidae; genus Griposia; species Griposia aprilina. The sequence continues at coordinate 7,020,777 of OU744306.1, forward strand.
GGTATTGTTGTTGTTGTTGTTGTATAACTATATTGTAATTGTAAATCTTACCTTACCTATGTTCTACAATAAATTAATTTGAATTTGAATTTGAATTTAAAAGAATAAGTTTAATGAATTTATAAAAAAAAAACTTAAAAAGATTTGATTGGTGAGGGGGCGGGGCTAGGCCGACGGATAATGATGAACTCACTGCATTCTTAACGCGAATGTACTGTAGGCCTAATTGAGATCAGAGAGAAAATTTCCGTCAGAAGTTGGCAGAAACATCCCAGCGCTGATTTGCTGGATTCGTTTTCTCCTCTACCGATAGTTATTTCTCCTGACAATGTTTATTTTGTTTATTATGTATATACGAGTAATTCTTGTATTTTAAAGTAATTTCCGAGCAATCTATCCCGTATGTTGCACCTGCCATGTTTTGTCTCTGCATCACCCTAAGGTTGACTGGTAGAAAATACCTCAGGCATTAAGTCCGCCTTTGTACAGTATTTTTTACTTGCGCATAAAGTTTTAACAAATAAATATTGCTTAATCACCACACCACACTTGGCTGCCGTATTAGTGATCTCAATTTTTTTTCGTCAACCCCGAATGTAATACGATCGTGGTAAAAAAATATATCGCAACTAACATATTGGATTTTCATTTTGTCCTCACTATTGGCTTCAGCACCGTCGAAAACCATGAAAACTATCTCTCTCTCTGTGTCTCTTTCTATTATAAACAATAAAAAGTCGCATGGAGGGAGCATCACGCTTTTTCGTTACGTGACGATTCCTAAAATGTTACTTCTACTGCAAGCTGCGTTAAAGAACTTTGTTCCAAAAAGTATCCTAAGACCTAACCCAGGTTATGGTCTTTCCGTATGCCAAATGTTATCCAAATCTGTTCAGCCGTGAGAAGGTAAGAGACAAAAGACAGACTTAACGTTCCATTTATAAAATTAGTATGGATGCAGTCGGAGGATCTCCTCGCGTTACCTCAGGGTGGTATTTTTGCCCACTTTTGTGTGGAGAAGCGAAGCATAAGAAACCAAGCTAGTTAAAAAAAATAAACATGTTGTAAACTTTATCCCGTCCATTTTCCAGATTAGTATTATCCCAGTTTGAAAAATGGGCCTACAACAACTATTACCCCGAGATAGCAGCCAAACGAGGTGTGACGATGCCAACGTACGAAGATGCTGTGTACAACGGATCCCTGATGCTCCTCAACTCACACCCCTCCATAGGAGGAGCGATGAAGCTGCCTCAAAACACTGTGAACATTGCGGGATACCACATCGATAAGACCAAGCCTTTGCCTCAGGTAATGATAATAAAAATTTGCCAATTAGTAATCGTGGGCCCAGAAACACATGGCGAGGTGAGCTGGACTCAGTTTTAAAGGATATGACCAAAATAGTAGTAAACCGAGAAAATGGAAAGCAAATGGAAGGCTTTGGCCTTGCATTCCTATAGTATAGGCATATAGAATAAAAACATAACAGGTAAATGATCATGACTCTATTGTCCCTAATAGAAGTTCTTGCCTCCTTGATTAATCCGGGAAAGTACTGCCGTTCTACTTATTTCTGCTACGACATGGTTGTGGAGCAGTTTGATGGGAAACAATAATATGTACCTATACATGGAGAAGAATTCATTGGATTGTCTTCAATTTGTGTTCCATAATATTGTATACAATTAAGTACCCAATGTGTAACCTTTGTTTTGTGGCTGCACATTAATATTAATATTAAAAAAAGCCCCAACACAAAAAAGAGCTGCTGACCTTGTAACGGCTGAACCGATTTTGAGAAAACATGTCTCAGAACCACCGGCCAAAAATCTGCTTTCAAATGAAAAAACCTGCATCCAAATCGGTTCATCCGTTTAAGAGCTACGGTGCCACAGAGAGACACACACATAGCGGTCAAACTTATAACACCCCTCTTTTTGCTTCGGGGGTTAAAAATATATTGGAACAAGGATTGTAGAAAAATTATGTAAATAAATACTTGTTGATGTATGCACTTGGTAACCACATAATTACGACATGAGTTCAGTAATGTTCTTTACTATGTATGACTAATTGACTTTAGAAACTAGTAACCCATATTTATTTACCTGTTTGAGGGACTTGGGGAAAGCCGTAGCGAAAACGTGAGACAACAAGCGTTCGTGAGAGAGTTGAGTGCTAATAGCAAGATAGCAGGCGCAGAGATAACGTGCTTATGCTATGCAACAACTTGCAGACTAATTCAGATTCTGATTCACTATGTTGTGATGGGCCAGTGGTTAAGGCCTCGCCTCTCATGCATGAGGTTTGTGGGTTCAAATACTTTCAACTACCAATGTGTCTTTTTCAATTCTTATGCACTTTCTGAGTTTTTCTTGGGCATTAGGTACTAACAGCGGTGAAGGAAAACATCGAGAGGAAACCTGGACTTATAGTTAATATAAGCCTGAAAAAACAAATTTTCTTTCTTTGTTTCTAATTCGCCTACCCGTATTGCTCTTGAGCAACAGTGGCGATCAAAGCTCGTACCCTCTCTGTATCAGAAGAGGCATTTGCTCTGCAGTGGGACAATAAAAAGCTGGTAATTAAGATTCAGATTAGTTTTAATAAAATGCACAAAATGAGTAGAGTAGCTCACCAAATGACACGGTTGTTATTCAGGACTTTGCAATTAGCATTTACATGTATTAACAGAACAGATATATCACGTCTTCATCATATCCAGAAATTAACTTAAAAATACAGGTAGGTATACTACGAAAATTTCTTTCGTCACCACCAATTACATCAAAAAGAAAAAAAAACAGGTAAAACTCATATTACATAAAATTAAATAAAGTTTCATAACACTGCAACAGGATAGAATGAAATGTCAATGCAATTATAATAAACGAATGGATAGGTACAAATTATAAAGCTCACATAATTAAAATAAAATAACAAATTCAAAAATATACGAATGCGTTGGTACAAATTCTAAGGGTCATAGAATTGAAAATTAATAAAATATCAAATTATAAGGGTCACGTAATTAAAATTCAATAAAAAACTAAAATTGCAAGTTAAAACAATACAATACAAACAACTCATTATAGGTCAGTGTCATTAGACTATGTGTCCTGACTGGCATGTCTGTTACAGCATTGGCGTATTTAGAGGCAGTCAAATCACTCAGTGATCTTTACCAGAACAGTATTGGTGCTGGACCGCACCCTGCGCACTAAGAACGCGCACCGCTTGCGCATAGAGCCGTGAAAACAGTCGGTGCGCGCTTCCGCAAACATGCCCGAGGCGTTGCAGAAACGGGGTAGTCTCAACACCGCCCTGAACGCGTAAGCCAAGCTAATGCCATGATAAACCATACAAAATTATTTTCCACACGCCCCAAAACCGTTTCTCACCGACGCTGTTAATACGTAATCACATTAATTCCCGACGGTACAATAAAATCTGAACGCCTGAGTCGAGCAAAAAGCAACGCGGACAGAATTTCAGTCTCTAATCTCTGCACCCGTTCAAAGGACTTAGTACAACAATAGGGAATCACGCGGTACGCTAGGTCTCTGAGGATTTTTATCCAGCTGGAATCTTATGCTGTGGATTACTTGCTTACTGCAGCGAAACTAACTTGTTTGCGTAGCACGTATAAAACGTTTACTCTTTGCGCTAAATATTTGTGGTGAAAATCTTCCAGCATTTTCATCGCAGAGGTTACTTTTGCTTCCGGTAAATATTTGTATAGTGCAAGTATTTTAATTGAAGACTACGATGTGTATAGAGGTAACCACGTTCACTGCGTTACCAGATACTTGAACGTACCTTACATTCAGTGCGGGGGCGAAAGAGACAAATTTATCGCTGGTGCGGGGGCTGCATCTTAGGAACTAAAAGTCATGGAAAAGAGACAACTATATTTTTGGGATTGTCTCGTCAATTATAACTAGATTTATGTAAAAACTTATACCAGGTCGGTTAAACTTGGCTTCGATAGAACGTAGTTTTTTTCTTTCAAGTGCGTGTACCTGGTCTATTAGAACTGGTATTAGAAACCTGGTACCCTACCTGGTACCGCACTGAAAGTTGGGTTTATTTGCAACAATGATGTGCTTGACATAAGTCGTTTTGATTAGGCAGAAAATATTTCTATATTTTGGATTATAATGATCATGAATGATGAACGTCATCCCATGACGTCTAACTCTCGCCTTTGAGTCCTATCTACGGGTATAAAACTTGTTAGTAGTTGTCATATATTATTATATGTAGGTGTGTACGGGATGTTTCTGCAAGGTGAAATAATATTATTAATTCGTCATTTGGACACGTATTCTGAGTGAGTGTTGATAGTTTAAAAACAAATACTTCGGTCTTTTTTTTCACTTCACATACAAACCGCATCAGCTGATTGGGTAAATTTCCATGGAAAGTCAAAAGAATAATGTCCAAATTTTTATATTTGACCTATCAATACGTGTCCAATAATATTGTATTACTTCAATCTATATCTTCACGCCAAATCCCTTGCGGGTAGGCAGAGACAACCGAGCGCCACAGGACACGGTCCTTCCACTTACACACCTCTTTCGCTTCTATAACATTCATAGCCCTTTTCTTGCACGCTGTTTTTATGACTCAAAAACAGACTGTATATTGACTATAGTATCAACTTTCTTCAACACATCACTAAAATTTTAGTAGTTCTATGCGGTTACCGGATATTATCGACCTAGCAATGTTTTCGCATTATTTTGAACACAAAGAATTATCGGATTTATCTACGACATCAGGGTTTAGACAAGCAACTAATGTAGATTTATATTCATACATATTTTTTTCAAATTAGACGTGATTTCAATGAAATACCTAACTATAAAATTTTGTAAAATTACCGTGCGTTAGAGCGCTGGCACGCACCGTGGCAAAGGTACAAACTGGGTCGATACAATCTGGTAACGCATATATTGAAAGTTTGCTGAGAAGCTTCCCGCAGTGAATGTGTAGACCGCTTTCCTGGACGGTTTCTGAGAAAACATAACAGCATGGAGGCACAGAGCACGGAATCGCCGGCTGCTTGTACAGATGGCTGTGCCAATAAAATTCGTGGCGCTGAAAGTGCGTTGAGCGCACAACTTCTGTCATAGACCGCCTTCAAATCGGTCAAAGAACCCCATTAATTGGACCCTAATTTCCCCCTAAATTTCGAATTTCCTTTCAGGATCTCCAAAAGCTGATGGACGAAGCAAAATTCGGTGTCATTTACTTCAGCATGGGTTCCATCGTGAATAGTGATGGCATGTCCGATCAGATGAAGAGGTCTTTACTGAACATGTTCAGTAAATATAAGCAGACCGTCATTTGGAAGTTCGAGAGTGATCTGAAAGATGTACCAGCCAATGTTCATCTGGTTAAATGGGCTCCACAGCAGAGTATTTTAGGTGAGTTTTTTTACAATTATGAACCAGATAGCTTATGCCAAGAAAAAAATATGTGACTGCTCTTTATAGACAGCTTAACAAAAAGTCCAAGTCAAATGGTCTATTGCCTCTTCATCTTTTTAGCGTATCGGTGGCAAAAAATTCAAACATGTTTGGCTCAAAATACAAGCTACGCAAACTCCGCTCACTGACGCAGTCGTAAAGTCAACAAGTGGGCATGCGGCGCAGGATGGAAAGTGGGCTATTATCTGTGGGGAGATGCCGCTTACTCTCTTAAAATCTGAGCCGTCCATGAATCCCCATCTGTGGAGATTGTCTTTGGTCCGGCCGACTTGGGTTCGAAGTCTATTTGTAAATTTCCAAGTCAGTCACGGTAACGCGCGCCCAAGGGGAAGGCTCAGATGGTTCGATAAAATTGTCAGGGGATTTAAACAATAATATTGGAATACTTTAGTTTTGAAGTTAAATCATCATCAGCAGCCTATCGCAGGCCACTACAGAACATAGGTCTCACCAATCGCAAGGGTTTATATACATAAACCCTTGCGATTGGAGAGACCTATATGAATGGTCTAAATGAATTAAGTAGACATAGTTTGTTGAACCTATGTCTACTTAATTCTCTGATCATATATCCCCCTTATTCATAAACGTTGCTTAAAGTTAAGTAATGATGAATGTCTGCTTAACCATACATTTTTTGTCATTTAAACGTACCTTAACTTTATGCAAGGCTTATAAATAGGGGGGAAATTAATACCCGTACCGTACACAACTTTAATAACCACTTTGATTGCCTCTTTAATTTCAGGCCATCCTAACTTAAGACTCTTCATCACACATGGTGGCCAGCTTTCGACCACAGAAGCCATCCATTACGGAGTACCTCTTGTCGGTGTCCCGGTGATGGCAGACCAGGTCCTCAACATGATGTCTGTCAACACTAAGGGTTTCGGAATCCATGTCACGTTAGCTGAGAATATGGCACCAGAACTGGATGCTGCTGTGAGAAAGGTTCTCGCAGATGACACGTAAGTTGTTTATACAATTAATAATATTAATAATCTTAATTTCCCAAGGGATTACAACCTTAGACAAAATTTTACACTAGTACTTGTTTTATTGTTATGTATATTTTTTATTATAGAAAGACTCGAGGAGTTTCAGTCAGTTTAAGGTTGATAAATGGTAGTACTGGTACTGCTGTCCCCGAATATGGATATTTTTCTGATTAAATCAATATTGAACTATGTATTCAAATTAATTATAATTCAAATGATTGAAATGATCACTTTGAAACCCAAATTAGTCAAGGAACGTTAGTAAATTATAATTTTGAAACAATTGTTTCCAAATTATAGTTTGCAAGTCTTGCAAAACTTATTGAAATAACGAGCCGTGTGCCCGATAGAATTTCCCATCGGCAAAAGTGGCGAACTACCAAGCAAACTTTTATCCCCTATTTTAACCCCATTATGGCTTCAATTTTCAAAAATCCTTCCTTATTGGTCATCTCCGTTACATTCAGGTACTGTTTTGTCCGTGCAAAATTTCTACAGAAGACGTCTGTCAGTGAATGAATGTAAGATCTTTTTTCTCTTTCGTTCACAGTTACGCCAAAAAAGCCAAAGAACTATCAGCCCTATTCCACGACCGTGAGATGACGCCAGGCGCAGCGCTCCCGCATTGGGTAGAATTCATCGTGCGTAACCGCGGTGCCCCCCACCTCCGCTCCCCTGCGCTCGACGTACCACTGTACCAAAAGCTGTACCTAGATCTAGCAGTACTTTTAGCCGTAGCCATATTCTTAATTAAAAAAGCAGTGAAGTATGTTCTGAGTAAGCGGTCTAAGAAACAAAAGAAGGAGAAGAGTTGTTAAAGAGTTGTTAGTTTTTTTCAAGTAGCTTAATTTATGAGTACAGATAATAATAAAAAAGGATTGTGTGGTTTTATGAAACCACGGTAAAAGTGAAACTTTTTTTCACATTATAGACATTTAACTAAGAACCTCCTTCCTTTCACTTTATCCCTACTCCGCGGCCGACCGTCACGCGACATGCAACACACAGACGAAAAAGTTTGAGACGATGTAATAAAAGTTTCACTTTAAAATGTTCTGACATTTGCAATGTGTCCCTCTTAATCATAGATTTAGTTTATACTAGCGTAATTTATACTAAATCTATGCACCTAATAAAGTTTTTGGATATTGAAAACTTGATCAAATCATGGCAAATTGACGAATTAAATATACCTAAGCATATTAGGTACATTTAATTCAAATGCTTCTAGCAATTAAACAAACTGATGTAAGTACCTGTAAAAAAATTGTTTAAATTTTATGTGAATGATTAAGATTATAAATATACGATGATATGTTATTTTTTGTCTTTTAAATTAGATTCAGAATCATATCCAAAACAAAACGTACAAATGCATAACTTACTTTTTTTCTAAACAGAAGTTTTCAATGCTATCTTTGAAGGTAAGTGGATATGTAAAATTATGTCTTCTTGATTCAGCCTAGCCTAGCCTTTTCCCGAATATGCATCTGAATACCAGTATTTTGCATGGAACGACTGCCTATCTAATCTCCACAACCCAGTAACTGGGTAACACGATACTCCCTGGTTGTCAGACTTTTGAGCTTCTGACTAGCCGTAATGATTGTCAAAGATCTACGAATGACAGCCGGGGCCAACATATTAACGTGCTTTCCGAGGCACGGAGGGATCTCGATATGTAGTGGATGGTCACCCATCCACGAACCGACAGCGGCAAGCGTAGCTTAACCTTCGATCAACCCATGCGGCTGTTATAATTATCACGTCTTTTTGATTATATCTGCATTAAATTCTTGTGCACAAAATTTTAAACGGTTATCGTCCAGATAACGAACTAACATAATTACCAACACTCATAATTTAAAAAATATAAAAGTAAGATATGAAACTTTAGATTATTATTAAGATTTCTTTATATTTACGTAATACTAGCATGTCAGCTGCCATTATTATCGAAATGACAGTACATTCTTTTTATCTCCTGTTTTAACTGCCTATAATTATATTATAGTAGATAATAGTAATATTGATAATTAATAGAACAAAATATACGTAGGTACAGTCACGGACTTTAATTGATGAGCCACTTGCCAATATTCGTATTTTAGCCGTGTATAGCAAATCGGGTTTAGTCGGTTATACTCGTACATAGTACAGAGTGACTACCCAAAATCAACCAATTGCAGGTCTAGCAACCGTAACCTAGCGACAATTGTTTTAGGGTAGCGATAGTAATGTTAGCGTACGGAAAAATTATGATTGGTCATTTCGACATCGGAAAAACTAGGATCCACGATTTTGTCCGAACGCGTAGCATCCAAGATGACGTTCATGACAATTATGATAACTGTTGCACATAAACCTAACTAACACGTAACTGCCGCCTTCTTGGAAGAATTTATTATTAATTTACTATTTCATAAATGTCATAAAATTTGCTAAGCTTAAAACATAGTCAACCTTTGAAAATTTCTTTTATTTCATTTATCAATCAATCTGTCACTGTCTTCGGATAGGTATTCAGAAATAATGAGTATTTAATGAGCTCTAATTCAAAGAAGGTCAGTATCAAATAGATTGGATAAACGTATGCAATATTTTATTGATTTGGCTTGGACAACTTGGTAGTCAACGTTCAACCTCTATGGATAAGACTATTTCCGATTTGTCATCTTGTCAACGAGCATGCGGTTTAAGTTCGTGTGTAGTCGTCTGATCTCGTGAATGTATAATACTGCAACATTGAAAAGTTTGAAAGTGGCTCATCAATTAAAGTCCGTGACTGTACCTACACACAGTAAAATAGATACAGATATTATTATTGACTACAAAAGTACTGCTTATTTCTTAAGAAATTTCTTACAGCAGACCTGCGAAAGGAGAAATGAAAAAGAAATGTAGGTACACAATAGTGAGAACAAGAAGAGAAGAATTTTATTTTGTGACGTCTTAAAAAGTAGAATATTAAATATACTTACATATAATGCAAAAAAATATGCATGATGTATGTCTATGTGTGAATGCTTAATGCTCACTTTCACTATGTATAACGATCTCTTGTGAAAAGTTTCATACTTCTAGACCCAACGGTTTAGGCTGTTTCTGTCAATGAATTTAGGATCATTATTAAGGAGACTACAGGACCTAAACCGCAAGTTTTATAATGCCTTAAAGTATATGATCCACTGCAGTAAACAAAATTTAAAAAATATATGATATTCTTCTGGATACATGCTAGTTAGATAGTGTATTGAAAACATAATACAACTAAGATGATACAATAGAAAAAATCACGAAAATACCTCTAAAAAAGAATTTTAACGATTAAAACCATACTAATATACCTACATGCAATCATTCTGTTTTTTCGCCAGATTATTCTACAAGCAAAATATAAAGGCTCGTGCACACAGGCGCGACGCGACAGCGTGACACAAAGGCACCGCGTGCCGGGTGATGGGCGGCGCCTTTGTGTCGGACTGTCGCGTCGCGTTTCTACTCCGTAACTCGTAACCAGTAGGACACACGCGTTGAAGACTGTCGTCTTTAGGCACTGCGGTCTGCGGAACTGATGAAGTTTACCAAATGCTGCCCATCCCAGCTGAATCCTACTATTGGCTTCACTCTCAAAATTGAGTTGGGCCTATACTTTTTATGTTGATATTGTTATCCCATTTATGTATAGTCACCATCTTTCCCACTTTCCATTTTATAGGGAATATGCCAGAAGTTAAGGATTTGCTGTTTATAGCTGTAATAAATATTATCTTTATTAATTTATAAGCTTTTGAATGTTTTGACTATGCTCTCACTGCTAATATTTAGAACTTCCCTCGACTGCCTTCCGTACCCAACATCACACCCTCTATGACAGTCATACTCTAGCTAGGCTTAAAGTTCTCATCAAGATGAATAAAATAAGCCCAAACACGATCTAACTGCTGTCAGCTGTCGAGGAGCCCTCTCGACTGTCTTCCGTCTCCATCATCAAATGATCTTCTTGTCTCTTTTTTGTTGAAGCATCATTAGAACTACGTATATGTGCCAAGTTTCAACAGAATCGGTTCACAAGGGAACATTCTGTAGGTGAAAAATCATTTAACCCCTATTTTTCTACCTTCAGGGGTGGATTTCGTTTTTCAATTTTAAATGGGACCAACTTTGGGGTATACTCTTTCCATTAAAAAAAGAGTCATCAAAATCGGACTACTCTGTAAAAAGTTATGCGTGGTCATACATAAAAAAATATATATATATATATATACGGGTCGACTTGAAAACCTCCTCCTTTTTTTTTCGTCGGTTAAAAAGAGTGTCCATGAAGTTTCTTGCCCGTTCTTCTCCATAGGTACCTACTACGCTTTGGAATGGGCAACTAGCTTCATTTTTCTGACTGGCTGACCCTTTGACAATTCAAAAGTGCCTGTAATTGGTTTATTTGAAATAAATGCTTTGAGTTTGAGTTTGAGTTTGAATATTGTTTTAATTTGTTAGTCCAATCAATAAGTAGATTTTTTGTAAATAGATAATTGATTCATATTTTGCAATAAATTATCAGCGTTGTGTCATCGCGCTTATCTTTCTGTTCTTGTCTATGCAGTCCAACAGTGACCGCGCTTTAGCTGTTGTCAGCCTCTTAAGTGACAAGCTTCAAAAACCTCAAGATTGCCTGGTTAAACCACCGACTAGCGACGAGTATCCATGATTCGATAGTAATAACATAGTAACTGAACTATACAGGCAATTTGCTAGCTACATCAACCAAACTGCACAATAAAAGTCACCTCTATATGACCTCTGTGCGGTCAACACTATTACATCAATTTAACAATCGAAACGAAGGTTATCAAGCGTATCGTTTTGCCGCCAGCTGGTCTATATTTAACTTTAACTAATCAGAAAGACAGGGGGCGACAAAAAATCTAAATGATGATGATTTAACGACTTATAAAGTTATTATCTAGAATCTGAGCTCGTCTACAAAAACGTAATTATTAGTATTTTTAGTCTACGGTAAAAAAAAAACTGGTGTTGGTTTCCGGCACTCTGATTGCGTAACACATTCATCTTTTGCCTAGCGTTTTACCAACTTTGTTGGTGTCGTCTTCCAGTCTAACCAGATGTAGCTATGAATACCAGTATTTTACATAGAGCGACTGCCTATCTGACCTCCACAAACCAGTTACTGGGTAATACGATACCCCATTGTAAGACTGGTTCTCAGAGTCTCGGGCTTCTGACTACCCGTAACAGCTGTCAAAGACCAACAAATGACAGCTAGGACCAAAGGTGTTAAGTGCTGTACGAGGCACGGAGGGGTCTCAATATGTACCTACGCATTTTCATTCACAAATCCCAAGGATGTTGAAGGAAATTCATAATCTCTATAACTCGTCTGCTAGACAACGTAAATACCACAGTGAACGTTGTTGATTTGTCAAAATCAATGACATTTTCATTGTAAATATGTTACTTAATTACACTGCCTGGCTGAATTAGTTGAAATGCTTTTAATACCCTTTAGAAAGTTTCATATTGAGACACGAAGCAACAAACTAAGATCTAAAGAAAAGCGGCCACATTCCTCTAGATCGTACCTATTTGGTTGGTTCGTGTCTCAATATGAAACTTTATAAAAGGTATTAGAAAATTCTAAACACACTTACTGAGGGTCCTTATTTAGCCATTATTCATAATTCTTTCTCAGTCACGAGTTATTTTTTTTTAATCGAGTGTCGCTTGTGTAGCGATGTACGCCCTTTTAAGCTGGAGCTTAAACAAAGATAGGCTCAGATTAAACCAATGAATGACCTTTTGTACTTTACTTTAACTACGCTCGCTACATTATTTTATCGACCGTACACTGTAACTGTGTCTTAACAACCCTAGATTACTTCACGTTGAGTTTAATAATATTATTCAATTGTATTCTCAGCCTTGCGCGGGCATATAAGAGACGCGCTTTGAATATTAGTTCGAATAAAATTTATATCTATGCATTTGTAAACTAAGGCTTTGTATTTTCTATGCATTTGTGAACTAAAATTGTGTGACAATGAAGTTATTAGTGCTAATTTCTTTGGTCTACTTTTTTTGTAATACTGAAGCATTAAAAGTTTTGGTTTTATTTCCTTTTCCTGTAAAGAGTTTGAGTATATTGGGAACCGGTGCTGTGAGGCATCTGCTGAATGCTGGACATGAGGTAATTATAAATTTAATAATAATACTGTTTTTAATAGAGATATTGTATTTTACTAATTTCAAAAGAAAAGTATGTACCTCCCTATGAAGTAGTTATAATAACCAAGTGCGTGTGTAGCTAATAACTAACAATATAAATGCTTAATTAATTATTCTACCAATAATTAATTACTTGAGCTGAGCTCCTTAAGTTCTGAGTTGAGCTGCACGATTACTGACAAATGCGTGCACTGACTGGACAGGTCCACTCAATCTGTGTGGTTTTTACTCAAAAGACCATTTCAGACAAATCTACATGGTCTTCACATGATCTGACCAAGATTATGTCTGGACTTTAAAAGAGACTGTGACCTCTGAGTTTGTTTCGGCCTTTCTTCTCAGAGTAGTCAGATAGGAAACGCCGACCTCAGCTAGTTTTAAAATATGATTGACGTGTAAAAGTGTTTGTACAAACCTATTTACAGAAATTAAATCATTTATCATTTGATTATTTATTGCTAGCTACGAGTAGCATATAGGACCAAGGAATGAATTATTGGTAATTACCAATAATTTAAATTGTTAGTTTTTTTTTTTTTTTGGTTATTAATCAAAACGACAAAGTTTATAGCATATTTTTAAATTATAAACATACCACACAAACCATCGCGGGTTTAACACAGGACTTTTATTTTTATAACTAATAGCTATATTTTTTATTACTTTTGTGAACAAAATTAAAAAATCCAGACAGTACCGTTATTACATAAAACAAAAGCCTTACATTTTCTAAAAATGCTTCAAAAAATCACTATATGGAATATTCTACAAAAGTGGTACTTTTTATTACTTCTGCTCTACCTAGCAAAAAGTGGACAGAACTGTAAAAAAATATCATAAAAAAAAACTCGATTATGTTCTAATATAATAACTATCTTAACTATATACATAATAATTATCTCAGGTTATCTTAGGTAGGTACTGGTTTACGAAACTGCGTAGTTTTCTGTTTGAATGACACATGTAATGCAAATATCAGGTACAGTCGCTAGCACATCAAGTTACCACAAACTGTCAGATTTTCTCATTCGATTTTGAACTTAATCATCAGCATTTTAAGGTTTAAAATCGTTTGGAGCAATTTGTCAGTTTGGTGTAGCTTTACCTGCTGGCGACTGTACATAAACAGTGAATTGATTATACGTGACATGCATATTACCTATACTAGCTTCTGCCCGCGACTTCGTTCACGTGGAAGTCGTAAGATACACAATATAGGTAGTAAAATAACAGCCACATTTTTATAAAACTCCCTCGGCCACCGACCTACTGCGTCGCATCGCAGCGCCACATAACTATTATCTCAGATAAGTACATAAATTATGGGTGCTAATTAAGGTAGCTTCTTTAGAATGTCATTCTCGTCTTCAAATATATTTAGTTGTCTAAATAATTAATAGGTAAGCGACAAACTTTTAGCGTCTAATAAATGGTTTTCAAGCGAATATATATTGTAAAACGAGCTACTGTTAATATGACGCAGCATGGTGATAATTCTTAAGCAACGTTATGGACCAAGTAATAAATAGGGGCATTATTCATAATGCCCGCGCATTATGAATAATGACAAGCGTAGTCGACGGAGCCCCGCGTCGCGGGGCTCATACTTCTGGGTGGTTTAAAAAAAATAACCACGAAGGTCTTTTAGACCCCGCCATTCCCTTCTAACCTAACCTGTCCGAGTCGGGGTGCCCTAAGTCCCGAGCTCGCTTATTAGCTCACTTACAACATTAGTCACTTGAGTTATCAATTCAGAAGTAAATATATTTATCGTTAGCTCGGAGTCATATTAATTTACGCTCGTAAATTGACGCTGGTTTTTTGATATTCTGTTGGAATAGTAAAGATGATGAATTAATATAATTGAAGCTGTTCTATTAACTCGTCGCCTACATATAAAAAAAGACGCTAGGTTGCAGGTGCTAAAGAAAACTTTTGTTGCCGCACATATAATTTCCCATAAATTATTATCTCAGGTTGTCTTAGGTAGGTACTGGTATCTGTCGTTTTCGCTTGGCGTTCTTTCTGATGTTTAATTGCCTATAACCTTCCTCAAGAATTATGCTATTAAATGCAAAAAGAATTTTCCAAATCCGACTGGGAGTTCTAGAGATTAACGGGTTCAAACAAAAAAACAAAATTCAGTATTTTATTATTATTAGTGCAGTATAGATTATGCAGTAAGTAATTGCCATCAATTATAGACATGCAGATAACTTCAGACAAGTAACTAATGACACACGCATCGTGATAACACTAACAGCAAGTCATCTTGTTGGCTTTTATACTTTTTTATATGCCATGATAAGGCTGAGCTTGACTTGATTCAAGGCTGTCTTTAGACAGACTATCACTCTATCAGTGATGGCGCGAACAATCGCAATTAAACAATCTCACCAAACAAATCTCAATCTCAATCTTATTGCTGACGCAGATATGGACGGGCCACAACGCATTTCAAAAATGTTTCTACATCAGTACCGTATATTTTGTAGGAACCATTGCATAGTACAGATGGCCGCACAGCACTTTTTTGTATTGAAATGTGATGCGCTAAAATTTTCATTACGTTATTTACGTTGTTGAGAAGACAATTTTTTCGAACATTTGAAGCAATGGTTTAGCAATGTTAAGGGCAAGCCCTTACATGTAATGTTGAATGTTAATAAAATAAATGTTAATGTTTCAAGAAGGTATTTAATGATAAACTGCGATAAATTAATGTAATAGAAAATGTTATAAAATGTTAATGTTGTGCGAGCTCGATGTAAAACCGAAGACTAACGTACTTGCGTCCGTGATGATACTAAATTTCTTATTAATAATATTTGCAGTATTTTGTAACTAGGCCAAAGTACAATGTGCGGTTGCTGACCGTACATTTTGGCGGGGCAAAAGATATAATTAAGATAACTTATTTTACTAATGTAATTAACAATCATAAACTCAATGTGAATAAAATTAATTATAAGTTAAAAGAATGAGGTGTCGCGTAGGTAGCGATGTTATCAGTGGATGCTGCAGCTCTTGGTGGCTTATGTGGCGGTAATCTGGTGGACGCGCCGGCGGCGCTTGACGGCGACTCTGCCGCAGCGTTTGCAGTACACGTAGGCTCCTCCCGCGGCGACTACTGACAAGATCAGAAGTACCATTGTAGTGTATGCAACGACGTATTGGTGAACATCGTGTTGCGTCATTTCTGTCTGCCTCGTTTGGTCTTCCAATTCTCTCAACGAATTATGAAGTTTTCCATAATCGTTTCTTACAAATTGGGTATTTTGTTGTTTAATTGATAAATCTATGGGCTGGACAGATATTAAGTTGTTGATGTCTTCCATATCTATCAGAGGTACTTCCGGGTTGACATAAATGTTGTTTGTGTAGTAAACTCGTGTGTAATATGTTTCTTCATTGTTTCTAATTATACATCCTTCTTTGGACTCACTCACTCCAATACCCCTCCAGCTTTTCAAGTCGGTCATCATGACACTCAAGAGTGGTTTTACGTGTAAGACTATCTTTCTTAAAGTTTTCACCTATCCGTTTGATAGCATCAAGAGTTGTAGACTGAGAGTTAAGTAAAGCATCGTAAGAAGACATTGTAGTTCATCAGTGTTTAGCGCACACAAAAAAAAACAAAATTGTAGTAACGTAGGTAATATGGAACGTGCTCACCAGATTCGCTGCTTACGCCTGCTGCTAATACTCCACTCCGACCTCTGCTCTCACTCAATGGTGTCCCTCCCTTATATTGTAATTCCGAATCATCATTATTTGCATCTGTAATAAAATTTTAGTTTTAGTTTATTTTTAGGCACTACAATATTGTATGGAAAATATTACTGTAGTTGACTAAATGTACACTTTTTGTAAATGTTTTTATTCAATAAATATTATTATTATTATAAAAATATTATTATTATTAATATCACTGTTAACACTGTTGTTAATGTTCTCTACAAATGTTCCCGCGAGTGAAACCGTACCACGGCACTGATTTTACTTATCCGGCTCGAAGGACCAAAATGTAAGGGCAAGCCCTTAGATGTAATGTTGAATGTTAATAAAATAAATGTTTCAAGAAGATATTTAATGATAAACTGCACTAAATTAATGTAATAGAAAATGTTATAAAATGTTAATGTTGTGCGAGCTCGATGTAAAAACGAAGACTAACGTACTTGCGTCCGTGATGATACTACATTTCTTATTTAACAATATTTGCAGTATTTTGTAACTAGGCCAACGTACAATGTGCGGTCGCTGACCGTACAAGCAATAGGCTTCAAAATGATTCAGATTGTGTTTAATAGTGTGTTACGCAATTAGGGTGCTGGGTAATAACATAGGATATTTATTATTCCAGTCGTAGGTACGTTCCCGTGCTATAATATTCGACATCCACACGGAAGAAGCCACGGCAGAAGCTAGTAGTAAGTCTCTAAAATATTAGCCAGATTTATTGCTATAAGAGTATTAACTACAGCATTCATCCATCTAATGGTCGTCTCTCCCATGGAATTGTTATAGTACAAGGCCAACTAGACTCGATGCATTAAATTAAGTGGTTAAGGCAGCCATTGTTCGTTCCTACTTCTTCCAACCACAATTTTTAGATGTGATGGGTTTCGCTATTTACACACGATTAAAAAAAACTACTTTTTGTTTTTGGTTTTTATCGTGTTTGGACGCCCATCACGTCTGCGGAGTTTTGCTAGCTAATTTAATTTGACTTTGTATAGTTAGATCAGCAAAAAGCTTTGTATAATAATAGTTAATGCTTTACATATAAAATACTTCCAGGTGACCTACATAACTGTGTTTCCATTGAAGAACCCACCAACGAAAAACTTCCGACAAATTGATATTAGTGGCAACATGGCTCTGCTTAAAGGTAAGTAACACGTTTCAAAACACGAAGCTCGAAAATTCGAAAAATTTGTTCTAAGTACAGTACTTACCTTTATTTTCCTTATCGGAAAGTCAAACGAATAAAAAAAATCGCACTTTTCCTAATTATTTGTTACAAAACATTATATTTATAAGAAAAAAATCTATTTCTTCGCAAGTGTATTAAAAAACGTCGTTTGATACGCGTGAGCATTTGCATCAAAATTTATAACTATATCAAAATTTATTCCAATTAACTGTAACGCAAAATCAAAATATGAGAACGTATTCCACATTTGTTTACCAAATAAGCCAAATAAAGAAAAATACATTTGTTGACCGGGCTACGTTCACACGACGACGGCCATTCGGTACGTTTTTTTTTACCAACAATATATATATATTTCTATACCTATTTTCAGATGATGAATCACTAACAATGGGATACGCACTGGAACACAAAATTGAAAGAAACGATCCACTACAAATCCAAATGTTTGGTCAAGAAACCGCAAGACTTACCTTCCAGAATGAAAACTTGAAGAAATTGATACAAGACCCCAATGAGCACTTTGATGTTGTTGTTATAGATTTTATAGAATCTGAAGTATTTGCAGGGTGAGTGAAACAATATTGTCTATGTTAGTTACTGACGAAATTCATTTTCTCCCAAATGAATTGGGATTAAATCCCAATTTTTTTATCCACCAAAGTTCAGCAGAGGATGCCTTCTTCATCTTTAAAATAAAATAAATAAAAATAAATTTTGTTTATTTCAAGCAACAAGACTCATATATATAAACAGATACACTCAGAATACAGACACGATAACAAACACAGACAAAAACAAACACTCACAAAGTAAGAATATGTCTGCTGCAGCATTGCTGGATATAAGGGCAATCCAGTCTGTTGGCGATCATCGCCAACAGACTGGCTTTAGTAATCCAAATTATTATAAGGGAAAAGGGATAAGGTCAAGATAATGGCGATCATCAAACACCCCCTTTCTAGTCATATCATCTTTCACACAATGCATCGGAACAAAATGAGCACTTCTCCCAATAAATTTAATAATATCCAATGTTTCATTAGTCTTCCCTGCTTTGTTCGTTAAAGGAATAGCATCCTTTTATCGGCAATACTTTATGGGTCAGCACTCTTCTTGATGTCAATCAATCTGAATAGCTTTTTCACAACTTTGTTGGGGTCAATTTCCAGACTAACCGGATGCATCTGAAAACCAGTAGTTTACAAGGAGCAACTGCGTTAATCATCAATCTTCTATATATAAAGTCCTCATAACTATTGCTTCCAGGTTTGCAGTCCTATACGACTGCCCAATGATCTGGCTGTACTCCATGGGAGCTCACTGGCAGGTGCTGAGACTGATCGACCATGGCACGAACCCTGCCTACGACCCAGACTATTTATCTCCAGCTATGACTCCCTTGTCTTTTCTGGAGAGAGTCGATGAGTTGTGGTCGAGGATTAAGTGGCAGTTCCTGAAAACGTAAGTCTTAAAAAAAGTATATAAGCACATCTAATTATTCATTTATTAGATCTCCAACAAAGGCTTATACAATTACATCCATGTTTCCAAGAACAGGGAAACTTTTGTTTACTAGTGTGCGACTCCAATTATGAGAGACCATATCGTTCACATGAAATCTATGTAGGTACAATAAACTTGACAAGGACGAAAACATTAAAAAAAAAATACATTACACGAAAATGTTACAAAGGAGAATAAAATTAAAAGCAAAACAATACAAGAAGGGTAAGGGTACAAAATAATACAAATTAATAATAACAAAAAGAAAGAATAACCGTAGAAGACACAGAAAAAAATATCAAAACATTATGATTTGGATACCATGATCGTATGTCTTTTTTAAACATTCATCATTCATCCATGATAAATGATTTTATTTCTGTAAATAGGTTTGTACAAACACTTTTACACGATAATCATATTTTAAATAAAAACTAGATGAGGTTGGCGTTTTCTATCTGACTACTCTGAGAAGAAAGGCCGAAACAAACTCAGAGGTCACAGTTTCTTTAAAAATCCAGACATAATTTTGGTCAGATCATGTGAAGACCATGTAGATTTGTGTTGTCAATGTTTTTTTCAGGAAAAACTACACAGATTGAGTGGACCTATCCGTCTGTCCTGTATTTATGTATTCATGCTGGTGACATCAAAATTAAATGCAATGTTAAAATTTCTTGTTTATCGCCAGTCTTCTCTTTCACAACCACGTTGAGTTTGGCTTTTGGTTTGAGTTTGATTTGGTACCAGTTTCATCCGAATCCTTTCAGCCATTAAGGCGTGAAAAGGTAACGGGAATACATAATTATTTTCGCATTTATAATAGGGTTTGTTTTATAGATATTCTCCTTCAATTTCAGATTCATTACTCAACCCGAAGAACGCAAAATCTACGAGCAAAACTTTGGACCGCTGGTCGCCAAACGTGGCCGGACACTTCCAGATTACGAAGATGTAATCTTCAACGCTTCGTTGGTCTTCGGGAATGAGCACGACGCTGTTCGTGACCGTCCGAGCACGCCCCAGAACTTCAAGTACATCGGCGGATTCCATATTGAGGAGCCTGTGAACCCGCTGCCTAAGGTTATTAAATGAGAATAGTTGTTTCATCGTATTTCTCTTTTCATTCCAATAATGATTACTTACATTATTCATAATTTTTCTAAGAATGTTTTTAGGTTGCTACATCAAGCGCTTGAAACCGAAAATATGACTTATGGATATGGTTCGTATTGGTTAGAGCTCGGACCATCGGGTTGACAACGTTTTTTGTTTTAATTTTAGTTTTTTTTATTATTATAGTTAGTTAAATATTATGTTGTGTCGCATCACAACAACTCAGCAACATTACAGCATTCGCTTCAATTCGATAACCTCTTCACCTCTGTTAATTCTAGCTACAGCAACACCAGTTTCTGTTCTTGACTTAATTATTCAATATACTCGCGATAATGTTGATATTACGAAACTGAAATTAATAATGATACTAGCCTATTATTACCGCACTGCAGTGCAGGCCTCTTCTTATACAGTTTCAGACTTATACTAATTATGATAAGTCAAGGTTTTCACCACCATCCGGCCATGACGCCTGTAATTAACTAATAAAATGAAATGATCTACTTCAAATTTCAGGACTTTCAAGACCTCATAGACAATTCGAAACACGGTGTGATATATTTCAGCATGGGATCATTCTTGAAAAGTGATTCTTTGCCAAAGCCTCTGACCGCGGAACTTCTGAAGATGTTCGGGGAACTCAAACAGACGGTCATTTGGAAATTCGAGACTGACTTGCCAAATGTGCCGAAGAACGTTCGCATTGTGCGTTGGGCACCACAGCCGAGCATTTTAGGTAATCAAGTAACCAACGTCATATTTTTATTTATTTATTTTATTCAAACTTTATGCACTAGTAAAATGCTCTGTTCAAAGGCGGACTTAATGCCCGAAGCAATTTCTACCAGTCAAAGGTTAACTGGTTTTAAAAACCTTACTTTCCAACCTTATTTTCTAAGTCAAATACTTAGTACCAATAGTATTCGTCGAGTACTGCTAGCCTGACTTTTTACAATGTGTTCCATGTTATTTGATTTATAGTTATTACTTTTCTTTAGGTATGGATTGCACAAAAATATTCAAATCACTGCTGGATGTCTGCCCAATACTCCATGATATTTTTATTTTGACCATTACACTGTTTGTGGCCAATATTGCGTTTGTCATACTCTAAAAGATATCGTGTCCATCAATTTACTGACAAAGTCTAGAAAAGCTAAGAAAATGATAAAGGTCCAACATTTTCAATATTGTAGAAACGTATTTAACTATATCTTGTTACCGCTTTCAGCTCATCCAAATGTCAGGATGTTCATCACCCACGGAGGCCTGCTGTCCTCAATAGAAGCCATTCACTTCGGAGTACCAATCATAGGAATCCCTGTGTTCTTCGACCAGTTCACGAATGTCCAGAAAGCAGTGCAAAATGAATACGCTCTGAGAGTACCATTGAGTCACAATCTGGCTAAGGAGTTGAAAGCCGCTATTAATGTAATGTTGAAGGATGATACGTAAGTTTTAAGTATATTTTTTATTCATAAACATGACTTCTCACATGTATTTCCGAAGGGGCAGGAGCTTAGGCTTATACTGTATAGGATGCCCTCACTTCAACAATTACCTACGTTCACATTAATTAGAGGGTGAGCCTATTGCAATCAACCGTGCACAAATCGTAGGCAGTGTTGCCGCTAGGACAATCGAGTAAGTGGCTACATCAAAGAAAAAAATGGCCAGTTTTGTAAATAAATAACTTTCTAAATTCCGCTAAAAGTGGCTAAAGTATTCAGCCATTTAGGCTATTTAGGTACTTTCATATCCTATTACTATTGTTAATATAATTTTAATATTATATACGGATGGGTTTAATGAAACAATATTTAGTAGTGTTAAAAATTTATTAAAAACTGGCAACAATAAAGTTTGTAGCTAGTAACACATTATAATTTCTGTTAAATTTTTGGTAAAAAATTCATAATCAATCTGAAAATCTACAATGTCATCTGGAAATTCTGGAATTTAGTTTGTTTTATTAGTTTGATTGTTTTTGTGTCATTGGTTAAAACTTCAGGTGGCAAAACATAATTGTAAAAGCTTTTTTTTTAATGTTTAGTCATAATCTAAAAAGTAACTACAAGTAGCTAGATTCATTTTGGTGGCTAAAATAGATTTTTTATTGGCTAAGCTCGTCGTAAATCCGCTAGATCTAGCTACAGTGGCTAAAACGGCAACACTGCTCTTAGGCTACTGAATAAATCCTATGGGAAAAACCCAACAACACTGCCCGAACTTTGGGTAATTGCGTAACACATTCACAATCCATATGCCATTCATTTTGACATTTCAACAATATTAATTCTGTTATTTACGTTGTTGAACAGAAACGCAATGAAGCAATGAATTATGAACTTCCTTAAAAATCCTTCAGATTATGATAAGAAATGTTACGCAATTGGAGTACTGGGGATCGAACCCAGAACCACTTGTTTAACAGTCGCACTTGGCTACAAGACATCTGTAATACTTCATTTGTTTTTTCCACAGCTTTTCCAAGAAAGTAAAGGAGCTATCTTTCATCTTTCACGATCGTCTGTTGAAGCCAGGCGTTGCGCTGGCGCACTGGGTTGAACACGTCGAGCGCACACGCGGCGCTCCCCACCTCCGCTCACCTGCGTGGAAAGTACCCCTCTACCAACGACTGTACCTAGATCTAATAGCATTAATACTGGCTACTGTATCTCTAATCTTCTACGTTGTTAGCAGTTTGTTTAAGAAGAGTCCTAAGAAGAATGATCAGAAGAAAAGGAATTAATGCCGATAAATGTAATAAATGAAGCCTTACGGCTGGTAAGATATTATTTTCAAATCATATTTATTTACCAGCTCATAAATGGATATGGTTTCTAAAAGGTCTCTAATAAAAGAATAATTACATTTTTTGTAAAACCGAAAATGAAACTCGAACCAACCTAGAAATGCAGATAATAATAATGCCGTCGTGATGCTAAGTTTTAAATAAATGAAGACCTTTATTCTATCCCTCTTATATTTCTCATTATTGTTCACCTATTCCCGATTCCCAAACCAGACATTTCGCCACTTAGAAACCTAGCACAAAATAATCTAGATTCTCTAGAGAAGTAATCAGCATTCATTAACAGGGCCAGTTTCCCTTCGCAAAGTTGTTAAATCTAGTTAATAAAATTCTTAAAATTCAGTGACGTCAACGCACTGGATAAACTGCTGGGCCTTAGCGTAACATTTTTCAAAAGAGTTCCTTTTATTTATTTATTTATTTATTAATAGGTTAGCCTACAATTGTTTACACATCCATTCATTTAAAAGTACACGATATACATTAAAAATAAATTTGCATTAAGGAAAGAAAGAAGAAAGAAAATAGGTTTTTTGCGGTACCTAAACATTGTGACGGAAGAGGGCTACGTGGTCTGTATAAATGAAACCACGTACCTTGTCAGCATATAAAATGTATATTTTAAGAAAATAAGAAATAGGGGGTAGATAAGTTTATGGTCACAAGATTCCCTAACTTCCCTTGGGAGTAGCGCAGTACTCTCCTGGCTCAGCCTGGTGTGATGCAGCCGCAGTGGTGTGGCACGCTGAAGACGCCAGGAAAGGTGACGGTCGGCAGTTGGTCTTGCCAGACCCTGGAGCGAGCTCGACGCGGCCACACGGGTAAATAGCTACCCGGCGCAGAGCTCGTTCGTGCGCTGATTTGCCGGATGGTGGTGGCCCGGAACTTTTGAGTTCTTGTTAAGCCGGAACTTTGGAGAATGTAATCCGGAATTTTGGATAACATAATCCGGAACTTTGAACCCTGGAATTGACGTCCAGCGTGACACAAGATGGACAAAAAGTCATCTCCGCTGATTGTGATACCAAGGCATAAGCAAAGCGAGATGTACTATGCGCTAATGAAGGTGACGTGTGGTTGTCACAATCAGTACGGAGTTTACAAAATGTGAGTGAGAAGTACATGATGACTTGCACATTTTTTTGAGGTAGTGAACATTCCATAAAAATGCACAGCGATAATGGCAAATAGGTTGCTTAGCAAACAATTTAGCAGAAGGCATACTAATTTATTACAAATGAAGTTGTGAGTAAAAAGGCAACGCCATATGATGTCCTAGATAAGTAGGTACACAAAATATAAAAGCGACATTGTTCAACACTTACCCAATATGGGGATTCAACTGATTTTAATAGACTCATAATAGTATTAAAAAAACAAACGGCGACCACCGTGGCTGTTGCGGAGGGCACACGTATGAAAGTCGCGCCACTGAGAATGAGCGACGCGAACGCGTGCCCCCGAAGCCAGCATATGACGGTCTGACGACTCGGCGCGCACAATTGACGGCCGGGCCTGCCAGGACTGCCGGGGCGGTGACGGGGAGAGGGAACAGGGGACCGCTATGCAAACGAGATCTCCTGTGGCGACCCCAAGGTCACGCGCATTGCGTTGAATATAGATGTTGGCAATTTGGTTTTATAAAAGTAAACAAAATGCTCAAAAGAAGCCTATTTTAATGATTAAATAGTTATTCTAAGAATTTATAATAATTTAAAAGAAACGGAATGTTACAACGTTACAACATAACGCAGAGAAACAACGCAAACACAAAAAAAGAACAAGTTGGGGGAAAATATGCGTCACATCCTCGCAATACGGCCATTGCTCAGCATAATGCTACGACCCTATGCGAGACAGAGCTCCAGCGCTGGTTTTTAAATAAGGATTATTGAAAATTAACCCCTAGTAAAGGTTTATCAAAATTATTATAATCTTTTAAAATAATTGAAATGATAAAACTCATTATCCATAATCAACATTAAAATTAAAATCTGAAAAAAATAGTAATTTACTTAAAAAGAAATAACATTTCTTATTATATACAGAATGTTTGGTGCATCGTGTGCCAAATTGAAATGGTCGACTGAAGGGGTCATCTGCTAGTCTTTCAGACCGCTTAACACCTCTCATGCCCTGTGCATTTTTTTATCGACTTTTTATTGCTTTACTAATAAAAGACCCAAATTTTACATTCAAATACAATTTTTTTTAAAAAGTATAAGGCGTAGACTCTGAATTTTAATTTTATTGAGATGTGTATTGTTTTAGAGTACTTTTAAATACAAAATTTGTGACATTAGTCATCAATTGTTTTTTATTTACTCGCAAAGGTAGAACTTAAATTAAAGCTGTACATGTTACAGCTGTTTACAAGGCTACAAAAAAAAAAGTGACCGGGATCTTACAAATCCCTCATTAATTCTCTAGTCTATCCTCTTGCTAATGATGCCACATGTCATACAATTCTTTTAACAAATTTGTGAATTCGCTAGAATTTTGAATCGAGCCAAACAGCCTAACAGTAATATGTTTACCAATTAAAAAAACAAAATCAAAATAATAAAATAAATTTATTATAGTACCAAACGTCGCTTTCATGGGAGTTGTTGTAGGACACAAATCTTTTTTTTTTTTACCTAGGAAATCATAGAATGACTTCTCCCGCTCTTGGCGGAGCGGCAGGGCGTGTCAGACTCTTACTGACTAAAACCCACCCGTGTTCCTTCTCTTGCCTGTGAGCCAGGGCCACGGTAACTATTTCGAACAATCCGCGACCCCGGCAGGCTTCGGCAGTATCGGACCCCGTCAATTATGCTGACATCTCTTTGAGGCGCGCGTGGAACACAATGCACCGTCGACCCGGCCCTGGCGAGCTGCCTATTGCTCGCCGTCCGCAAGCCCGTGCCTACGCTGGCCGGGAGTCGGCTATTGACTCTCGACGCCCAGGGTGACTAGGGGTGTGAGGGCGCAACGATTGCCTCTCCCTCACGCGCTCCGCCTCCTCCTTCACGAGCATTACGGCTTCGCAGAAGGAGGCGACGGCTTCCCATTCCCTCTCGCTCCGTACCATGGCCTGGACCAAAGCCGGACGCGAGAGATCGCCGCCGCCGATCGCCGCCACAAGAACACGGTGCTCCACCCAAGCCGGGCAGAATTCCACCGTATGCTCCACCGTGTCCATCGGCCGACCCACACAATGATAACACCTGGACGTTTCCTCCAGCCTTATTCGAAACAGGAACCTCCTGAAACAGCCATGTCCGGTGAGAACCTGCGTCAGGCGGAAGGTGGACGCCATTGCGCCTCTCAAGCCACTCCTCAAAAAAGCCGCAATTGTGGCGTGCCCAGCACTGGGTTGCGACAGTCGCACTCTCCATGCCACTATGATATCCCGCCGGAGCTCTGTCGGCTGTGCCACAATTTCTCGTGGCAGCGGAGTTACTCCCCGGCTTTCCTCCTCCTCGCGCCACTTCCAAATGTGCGTGAGGAGTTTTGCCTCCTGATCGTGACGAGAGATCGTGGTGGAGCAAAATGAAATGGCAGTGGACTGTATAACATGTGTAAGTATAATAAGATGAATACAATTATAATAAAAGGTTGATTTAAAATGACAAAGACGTTAATAAAAACGCGCAAACGCAGCCGGGCGTGGACGCGTGCAACAGCTGACTTGTGTGGTGCGGTGCGGGAGCCCGCGCCCGGCCATCGTCGGCGGGCTGACTCCCCGCTGTACCCGCGCCCCTCGTTCACTGCCGCCGGTGCGCGGCGATGTTGAGAGTAGCGGTCTCAACACACTCTCCCCGTTGAAGAGTCTTCAACAGTGGTACCCGGCAGCGGGCAGATGGTGTTAAAGGCACGCCGGATGACACCCTTTCTTGTGAGGATGTCGGTGACCCTCGCGACGCCATCTCTGCCTGGGAAAACATGTGTGATGTGTCCTAGAAGCCACATAAGAGAGGTAAGTTTTTGTCCTTGATGACGACCAATGTTCCTTTCTTGAGCTCGCCAGACGACCGGCACCATTTTGTTCTCTCCTGTAGCGACAGAACATATTTATGGGAGACGCGAGCCCAGTAGTGTTGCTTCAAATATTCGATGCGGCGAAATCATTGCAAGCTGTTGACGTTGGTGTTCTGGATCTGTGGGTGAGGTAGCATGATTAGAGAACGACCAATAAGGAAGTATGCCGGGGTTAAAGGAGCGAGGTCGAAAGAGTCGTTGGACAGTGGTTAAGGGCCTTGAATTCAAAATAGCCTCGACTTGAATTAAACAAGTAGCCATCTCCTCAAAGGTCAGGTTTGTTAAACCCAAAATGCGTCGTAGATGATGCTTGGTGGATTTAACTGCAGACTCCCATAGGCCTCCGAAGTGAGGTGTATATGCATGTATTAATGAAAAGTTTATGCGAGGGCCGATGTTGTTTAAGTTTAAGTCTTGCGAAAGCAGCCTGGCCAACTCATTGAAAGCACCGACAAAGGTTGTACCGTCGTCTGAAAAGATGTTACGGGGTTTTCCCCTTCGAGCAATAAAGCGGTTTAGTGCAGCTAGGAAAGCTTCCTTTGTAAGGTCCGACACAATCTCCAGGTGTATGGCTCTCGTACACACAAACACACAAATGAAGCATTTGATGAGCCTACACCCTCTACCTTTCCGGTCAGCTATCATAATGGGACCGGCGTAGTCTACCCCTGTATCTAAAAATGAAAACTCTAAATGTAGCCGCTGCTCAGGGAGATTACCCATGATAGGCTGAATAGTGTTCCCCAGAGTCTTCGACTGCTCGTTATCGCTCAGGTCCACAACATCAGAAACGTTGTGTTCACTGCTTAGCGCCTGCAGCAACTGACTGGAGTTTTTATAAAGTTTCTGAAACAGATGATCCACCGGACAAGTAATCATCCACGTAGAAGCCATGTGCTATCGAAAACCTTGTTGAAGAATCTGAGCACTCTTCAGCCAGTTGAAGCAAACACCTCGTAACTAAAAAGGGTGCTGATACCGTACCATACGTCACGGTATTAAGCGTGTACTCCTTTAGCGGATGAGTTGGTTCTGCCCTCGAAAGTATTTTTTGTAAGGGACGATGACTGTCGTGAACAAGAGTTTGTCGGTACATTTTTTCAATGTCCGCGCATAAGACAATCTTTTTACTGACGGAATCGAAGTAATATTGACAAGAAATCATCTTGGATAGGGGGACCAACCATCTGTACTTCGTTAAAAGACTTACCTGATGCTGTTCTGGCGGAAGCGTCAAAAACTACCCTTAATTTGGTGGTTGTCCTTGACTCCTTCAGAACGCCATGATGTGGTAAATAATTAGAACGTGTTGATTCGAGTGGGCGCCTTGTAGATTCAGACATGTGTCCCAACTCTATGTACTCATTAATGAAGGCAAGATATAGACTTTTAAGGCGAGGATCTCTACCCAAACGACGTTCAAGAGATAGAAATCGCTGCTTAGCCATCATGTATGAATCACCCAATACGTCCAGTGACTCTTTAAGTGGAATACTTACCACAAATCGCCCATCAGAATTATCTATAAAATGTTGTTCACAGGATCTCACTTCACCAGAGTGTTTATGTATAGACGACACAGAGTCTAACTCCGAAAACCGATGTAAATCTACTTGTACATAAGTTATTAGTATGCATACAAACATGTGAAGAGGAATCAGACTGGTGATATGCACCTGAGATGAGCCAACCTAATTTTGACTGAAGCAAAGTGGGCTTATGGGTACCTACTGCGATACGGCCAGTGCCTATGATACCCCAAAATACTTCCGCACCGACAAGGACGTCGATCGAAGACGGAACATAATAAGTAGGGTCAGCAAGACGCACGTTCGTAGGTATACATATGTTGCTAGTATTAACGTAAGTACTCGTATTAGGAACTGATGCTGATACTTGCGGTAATACGAGACATTCAGTGTTCAGTTCGTACTCACTGTCATCAATTGATTTCAATGACACTGAGCACCCCTGAGTACAACTAGAAGTTTGAGAATTGATACCTGTTACCTTCGACTTGGTAACGTAGGTAGGAACATGTATCTTACGAATAAAGTCCTCCGAGATGAAATTTGTTGTACTTCCACTGTCCAGCAAGACTCATATTGTGTGGTGGTTACCGTCAGCGTCGGTCACCCTCACGAGCGCTGTGGAAAGTAGAATTACTCGAGATGTAGACGATTGACGAGCTGATAATGCAGTGTTGTTTGTACTAGGAAGAACATTATCACTATCGATGTGTAACAGAGTGTTGTGTTTTTGACGACAATATATACAACGGCCTAATTTTCATTTGGAAATATCATGACCTGGACGAAGACAGTTCATGCACACATTTGGACCCTGAGCCTTTTTAATATGAGCCTGTACTGAGAGACTTTTAAATTGCTCGCATGCAAAAATAAAATGATCCTGACGACAAATGGGACATGATAAAGGTTTTAATGATTTCTCAGCTAACACAGCACTGCTCCTAGGTTTGGTCGCACGTGTGGTTTCAATCTTAGCTGTTACAGGCTTAGACTCCTCAAATGTCTCCAGTAAGGCAGCCCTGCTACTGATGAAGTTTTTGAAGTCAGATAATGTAGGAGGTTCGGAAAAAGTGTTTCTGTGTTCTTCCCACTGGCGATTTGTAATGTGGTCGAGCTTACTGGTCATTATGTAAATGACAAGAACATCGACGAAGGCATTTTGAACTGGTTGACCAAGTTTTGCCAAAGCTCTAAGATTTTTGTTTGTTGTGTCGATTATGTAACGTAGTGATGTACTTGACTCTCTATCTATAGGCTGAACGTTAAAGAGTGCTTGCACATGATTGTTGACAAGCAATATTTTGTTGTCATACCTCTCACAGAGTTACTTCCAGGCCGCGTCGTAGTTTTCTGACCTGAAGTCAAAGTTATCAACAACAAGAGAAGGGCTACCTTTTAAAGAAGCACGCAGATAGTGTAACTTGTTAATTTTATCCAAAGTTGTGTTGTTGTGTACTATAGAAACAAAAGTATCTCTAAATTCCAGCCAATCATGATAGCTGCCTGAAAACTTGGGTAAATCAATTTTGGGTAAACGAATTGAATTGTGTTTGTGTATACTAGTAATACAAGAATCCACCTCGGCTGCAGAATCTCCCTCAATAAGCTTTCTTGCGCCGCTGATCAGCTGGCGGGCAGAAGCCACCAAGCCGTAGTACAACTTTTCAAACTCTTCGCGTTCCGCATATTGTTCGCTGGGGTCATCCATCAACGCTTCCAATTCATCCTGTAATGCATCATATTTTTCATATAAGCTTTCAAATATATTAAGCCGATATTCGATTTCGATGACTTGTACCTAAATCAACTTTTCGCAAGACTTAGAAATATCTAAATAAGAAGTAAATTGCGTAAGCTTGGCTTTAATTGAAGCTCGCTTCTTAATAAAGCTTTTCATTTCAGCCATGATAATTAAAATTTGGCAGTTGCTATAAGAAAGTAAAGAAAAAGAAAAACGAAGGTACTATTTAATGATTACTGATACTAAACGATTAGCAATAAGTTGTGAAATGGGCACGTGAGCTGTAAGCAGTAAGAAATGAGATTGCTATTACAAAAGCGTTAGGCGTTTCCGATCGAATCTGCTGAGTGCTATGCGAATGATGCAATGCTTTCTTTACACAAAAGACAAATAAAAATCAATTCAATTAAATGGAATGATGCAAAATATATCGATTGGGAATTGTAATAAATACGATTTAGAATAAAAACATCATAAATATTGGAATTGTGATTGGCACAAATGAATAAAATGTTAAAATCACTATTGTAAGTGGCTTATTTAACCCTTGGTACTGTTTACAACAAAAGAAACTGTTTAAACAAGTCGATCCGGCTCGAAGGACCAATGATCGCGACGGTAGATCGTGGTGGAGCAAAATGAAATGGCAGTGGACTGTATAACATGTGTAAGTATAATAAGATGAATACAATGATACTAAAAGGTTGATTTAAAATGACAAAGACGTTAATAAAAACGCGCAAGCGCAGCCGTGCGTGGATGCGAGCAACAGCTGACTTGTATGGTGCGGTGCGGGGGCCCACGCTCGGCCGTCGTCGGCGGGCTGACTCCCCGCCAAAGACTACAATAATATGCTCCCCGCTATACCCGCGCCCCTCGTTCACTGCCGCCTGTGCGCGGCGATGTTGAGAGGAGCGGTCTCAACACCTCCAGATCCCATGGCAGCAATCCGGCAAGGAGGCTCGCCGCCTCGCAGGAGACAGTTCGGTATCCCTGGACCAGCTGGATGGCCATGACCCTCTCGGACGCGTTCAACCGGCGGGCTGGTCGGCGTCTCAATGAACGTGCCCACATCGGTGCCCCGTAAAGGGCCATGGAACACAAATCACATCTCAATTCATCAGGATCATCGCTATCCATCGTTGCACAAGCTTCATGACAAGTTTTAATTAATTACAAAAGAAAAACTTAGACTATTCTTAAACACGATAGAGTATTTTTTGTTATTGATTGAAATCGATAAAATGAACGAACACAAGTCTACTACTATTTTGTCCATAATACAGGCTATTAAATATTAAAAAGCCATATTTGTTAGAAAAAATACATGTATTAACCCATAACCTAATAACATAAAAATGGTGTACAAGATAATCCGCACGGATCATCTTGTACACCAGTAACATAATCATCTTGCCCCAACATCAACTTTTTTATTCAAAGTTCGATAACATACATACCCTATTATGTTTTCAACTGTGACCAGGTCATTAAAATAACAAAATAGACCAATAAAAAACATACGATTACAACAGCCTTGAAAATAGACCACCTAGAATACATTTGATATAAACTTAAAGTCAACCTTAACTTAGATCAATGTCACGTAATTTTTGATTTTTTTTCACATAAAAGTTTTTTATCACTCACAATGCCAGTACGATTGACTGTGGGAATATCGGGGACTACGTTTTACCAATGAAAAACAACTAGATGTCGCTAATAGTTTCGTTGCAATAAAAAATAATCATCTAACCTCAAAGGATCATCTTATACACCTTTCCCTATACGAGTATATTCGCGGTTTACATCATTTTTTTTTTTTTAAATTTTACGAATTTAATTTTTTTACAACAGGAAAAATATCGTCAGGCCTACGACAGTTAAACACACACGTGCCATAAATGTTTTATTCTATTTTAAAGGAGTATTTATCCATGGAGTTTCATTCCTTAAGAACCTTTCCTAAGGTCAGGCATATCAAAGGGGCTGCTTTCTAGTCACAGAATCGTCGACTCTCAATAATCCCTTGATAGTTAACGGTTTTTATATAACTCTGCTTTTACTGTCGTGCAGTTGGGTAAAAAGTTTTTTCAATATAAAGTTTTATTATAATACGCTTATAACAGATTAGAGTATGACATGTTGAAGAGTACTTCTACGTACTGTTCTACATACCTATAAGTCAACAAGTAGATAGGTACGGTGACACTGTATATATTTATGAACAATAACGTGATATGATTGTTGTCTTCAATTTAATATGGACAATAATAACATTCAGGGGCATACATTATCAATAATTGCCCGTTCATTCAACAGCCAATTATTACACAGAAGATATTAAATATATCATTTGACTGACAGTAATAATTACGAGTGTCCGGTAGTCCCTTTCATATCAATGCCGGGACCAACTGCTGCACAGAAAAAATATAGAATATAATTAATTATTTGTTTTTGATATGCCCGATGCAAAAAACTATAATTATTTTCAGCCATTACTTATGAACAGATCACTGACTGATGAGCTGGTGAGCTGATCCATCAGATAAAAGCAGCAGAAATTGGACTTTGTCCAAGACAATGTAGGTAATGGTATGATGAATATCAACAACTTTATGTGTTAATAGGTAACAACAGTCGTACACCGCAATTCGTACCGCTATATTTGAAGACTAAGGTCATTGGGGCGCTAAGACGTGAACACGGTCGTGTTGCTCTCATATTCAAGGTTGCTCAGCGCGTTTAGACTCGAACTAAGGCTCTGAAGTTCTTAGAAGGATTACGTCAGGAATTTATCCGGAAAAGAAAAACAGTCACCGACAGAGTTAGCAATTCCAGTTTACAGATGAAGTGGAAATTTGGTGAAAGGGCGGCCACATCAACCATAGAACCGATGAGTATTGGGTTGTTATGTTCTTGAGTGGAGACCGTGAATCGGCAAGCATAGGGTAGGATACCCTCAAGCTAGGTGGAGCGACGATTATTGCGGGGTAACTAGTAGCAGCTGGATGAGAGTGGCTGAAGATCGAGATATATGGATTGAAGAGACCCTCCTCCAGCAGTGGACTTTCATCGGTCGTCGGTTGGGACCAGGTCCGGCGAGTACGGAGGATGACGGATGGTTTCTAACTGTAACTTTAAAAACTGAATGAAAAAAGAAATGTTGTACATTTTTCAAAATTAGAATGCTATTGTTATCGTGTGAAACAAGTTTCAGTCTGGAATCTCACACCATACAGCGGGGTAATTGCGTAACACACTAACAGTAGGAATAGCTTTCATTTTGACAGTTCAACTACATTCATTGCGATATTTACGTTGGTGAGCAGACAAATTCTTCGAATATATGAAGTAATGGATTAGAAATAGGCTTCAAAATGATTCAGATTGTGATAGGTAGTGTGATACGCAATTAGGGTGCAGGTTTAATTTTAATTCAAAATGGCCAGTACGTTAAAACGGCAATTTCATATTTAAACCAGTCACGCCTTCTTCCCATGGGGGTAGGCAGAAACTACAGAACGCCACCTGCTACGATCCATACATACTCCTTTTGCCTCGTTTACGTCCATACATCTGGTCATACACGCACGCCGGTTGTGAGTACTACGTACCTGACCTTTCTGAAGAACATCACCAATAAGGTCACTATATGTCTTCCTAGGGCGTCCCCTCCCGGCGTTTCCACTCACATCTGCCTTGTAAATACCTTTTGTTAATCGCCCTTCATTCATCCTCTCAACATGACCAAACCATCTTAGCATACTCTTTACCACCCCACCCACCAAACTGAAAATTTGCGCAGAGGTTCTCTTTATGATGTAAACAAGGAATAAGGCTGCAATTTCGAAATTCACACGGAATGTCAAATTACTAGTGGACGAAGTCGCTGGCAATGTGCTAATTTATCTAAACAAATAAATAAAATTGAAGTGTCTGTTTGTAATGTCAAACTAACAGCTTTTTACTAAATACATATGAAATAATTAACGATACTAATAAAAAATAAAATAAAAATTGTCTGTCTGTATGTCCCAGCTAATCTTCGACACGGCTGGACCGATTTTGACTTTCACTGGCAGATAGCTGAACTCATAAGGAGTAACATAGGCTACTTTTTGTTCCGGTAGCACGTTCCCGTGGGAGAATTTCCGACATCCACGCGGGTGGAGCCGCGGGCAGCAGCTCGTATACTCGTATCATATAATATAATGCCGTTCGTTGAGAACGGGTGAACTTTTTGGCAAGTTTTGTTTTAACATATTTGTAATTGTCCGAATCACGTTCTTACGGAAATAAAAATTGGAAAAGTTTCCCGGAAATTCTTCATATTCGGGAAAAACTGAACGTCTTTTTCTGTATGAATTATTGAAATATACAACAGAACAACGTCTGTCGAATCAGCTTGTCACATGATTTATTTGACTGAGTCCTAACTAATCTTACGATACTTAATTTAACTGCTGAATCATAGATGACACAGCAAAATATTAGTAGCCATGCAATTAAAGAACAAGATTTACTGATAAAATCGACGTGATATGTCATAGTCATGATAGTATATCAACAACTTAACACACACATGTTTATTTTTGATGATATTTATTATAGACTCATCAAGACATGCTGTTTTTGATAGGCAAAATACATTGACATACTCTAAGTGGAAGTAACGCAAGGTGATTCAGCAAAATTCTGTTTCACAAAATACGATTTGTGTCATATGATAACAATTTGTTGATTGTTTGACTCAATTTCTTGCATTTTCATCATCTCCTGCCCGTTTCCCAATTTATTTGATCTCGTAGTTTTTTTCTTCATAATTCTTTAGGTATGTGCGCAGTGCGCTGAAGAGGTGGTGGTTGAGTGGCACAGCTGCATGAGAGATTATTAGTCAGAGACTCATACCTCTCAGCATTGTACTTCACCAAATCCAGTAGTTCCCCAGCCTCAAACAAGCGGCCACTTAGTTTACGTTATGAAGTCTCATATTTTTCAAAAACATCCTTCAGCAAGTGCTTCTTGTATAATATATCATTTTAGAGGTGCTGGATATCAATGTCATGCTTTTCCCTACATTTATCTAACTCAATGGTACAACTACTTAAACTTTCGATAGGAGAACACGTTCCTTTCTAAGCGAAAGATTTAATTTTAAGAGATTTTGTTTTTTAATTGCTTTCTGTGACCGTTTAATTAATTTCTTGATTTTAATGTATTTCTTTAATTTGTTGTGATTCATAACAATAAGACATAGTTATATGGTATCACCACCAGTCAAGTCTATCGTTACAGCTGGCTCACACACTGATTTTGACCTACTACCTACCAACTTGTCAAATAGATTACTGGGGCTAGCAACCTGTTTGTTGACCTTGATACTCTAAGAAATAGTGCCTTTTGGGGTTCACACAATTTCTATTCCAATTCTGTAATTTGATTAACAGCCAGTTCGTGGGTGTCACTGCACTCTTGCAATTTTGACACTAGATGTTGTAGTTGACTGGCTGGTCGGCTAAGTGTGACCAAGCCATGTGTTGTATATGCTGAAACAGTTCATTCTTGAGGGAGGTGTTCTTTAAATTAATGTTTTCCAGTTCCACTTTGCCGTGTTCCCTTTTCTGGAGCAGCTGTTTGCTCATAGCTTTAGAAGCCTCGAATTCCTTCAATGTTGCTCTTAGTTTTACTTCCATGTCCCTGATTGTACCACTGCGGATCATCATTTTCTTTGAAATGTCAGACACCTGGAATGTGTGAAGTTATGCAACTAAATTAATAACAGTGTAAGAAAAGATGTCCTAATATTTAGATTAGTAGGAGGTAGAAGAGAAAACAAAATAATATATATTAAGTTAAAAATAAGTGAAGAATTATTAACAAATATATATTAAAAATAGGCGAAGTTAATAAGGAATTAGATGGGAATGTTAAACAGAAGTGAAGTTACAAGGAAACACACTGCTTTTATTATAAGACACAAAGTAACTTGATTAATATTAGCAAGTTTATGACTCATTAAATGATTTATAGTAGGAATAAATAATCATTAAGGTCTATTGAGCCTATTTTTGTGGTGCTTATTGTCTGAGCGAATGTTTTCGTCGTCGATTGTGCTTCCGCTAGTTGTCTAGCAAATGGAGACATAAACCGTGCCAGTGTGTGATGGACGTAATTCTCAGAGACCTGAGCAGTATTTTGAAATATTTTATGGTTTGTATATATGATGTAAAATAACTTGAATAAAACAAAATACTCCCCGGGATTAATGTTATTTTGAAATCCGTCACCGACTTTTTCTGCGAAGTACTCGCAACAAAAACACTGTTTATACAGTGTATGATATGCTACTTAATAACTAGGCACGTCACGACTATAAGACACTTTTGTGACATTAAACTCATACAGCCTTTTTAAATCCTTCTACTTCCTATTTGCCCTGCAGGGATGATTACAAACCGATAAAGTACTACATAATAAAGATACCTACTTATTGTTAGTTAATAAGAATTTGTGTTGGGTTTCCCTTTTATGAGGTGCTTCATGATAACACTCGTGCCCCGGAAAGCATGTTAATCCCATGGTATAATAATATATTTCGCCAGGTATAGCATTCCGGTCACGGCGGTGACACAAGCCTACGTCATCGCAGCTGTGTTACCAGTAGTGTGTAATAATAACTCCCCAATCGCCTTTATTACCTGTGCGAATCCGTTAAAACAAAGAGGTGTTAACTAACAATTACCTTGGTATTGTTTCGTTTGATTAGAAAAATGTAACGACAATTTAAATGGTTTATATATATTTTTTAACGGAATGGTGACTGAAAATGTTTCCATGTTTCCAATTCGTGCTTTGTTGCAAGAAAGTGGCAACTGGATAGTGACGTAAGCATGTATTACTCCCGGAATGCCAGACCTTGTTTTTTTAGACTATGGTTAATCCGTTGGTCCCAGCTGTCATTCGTAGATCTTTGACAGTCGTTACGATTAGTCAGAAGCCCAAACGTCTGATGAAATTGGTACCGTGTTACCCCGTCACTGGGTTGTGTGGGTCAGTTGGGCAGTCGCTCCTTTTAATATACTGGAATGCAGCTGCATCTGGTTAGACTGGAAGCCGACCTCAACCAAGTTGAGAAAATACTAGGCACATTGAATATTAACCGCCACACAATCATAATGTTTGCTGACACTCTTACGTATTCAAGAGAAGACTGTCCCATTCAGTAAAACAAGGAGTAGGATCTGAGACATGGAAATTTTGCCATTACGACTGTATGAAATAATAAACAGAGAGAAAGTAAAATATAGAATTAAGTTTTATTTTAATTAAATGAAAAAACAATGGCGGGTTCCACTCAAAGCTTAATTGCATCAATTTATAATGTTTTAGAATACCAAAATATATGTTTACATTGTATTGAACAACGACAACTAAGTACTTTATTGTGTTGTTAGTCTGTTATGAATTCAAATTATTATACACGATAAATCTAATAATTGATGGACATGGAAATTAGTATTCGTTTGTATTCGGAAATGCAACGATTCCCGAGGGACAATAAGAAAATTGTTGTACTGTACGTATTATTGCTACGTCAGCGTCAGGGGTGTCGAAGTCATAACGTTGTGTACCTACAGTAACTAGAAAATATTCTTTTTAAATATTCAATTGGAAGGTACCACTTAATGATTAATCATCACTTTATAAATACCTAGAATCAACAAAATTATTGATTGCAAGTATCTAATCTATTATCGTTATTGTATTTTATTTGTTTTAAAGAAAAAATAAGCGGGGTGTATAGTACGGGTTCCGTAACAATTTCGAACAAGAGTGAGTCACTTAGATGTTTATTAATACGTGTTTTCTACTAATGTAATCATTTCTTCTCGTATTAAGGCAGCATTAAAACTTGAGTTCACAATACTGAATCGTAGCTTAACATTGCGTGTCTGTCTGATCAGATGCTTCCATCTCTAGAATATATTAAATTAAATAGTAATGAAAAAAAAAAAAAAACATAACGTTATGTGATCTCTGTATAATTTATATGATCATTCCTAAAGGAAAACAAATACTACGTGTCCTTGTGCTACCATTAAAACATAGTGCGTTCTAAAACCGAAAGCCTGTGTAATGTTGATAAACGTTTTAATATCACCATTTACGTTACCGCATCCCTAAAATACATCAACAAAAAACCTACGTGAAGATCTACTAGTTTATTGACTGTGTGACAATCACGCGCAGCATTCTAAATTTAAGCTCAGTCGGCTTGCTCACTTCTCGCTGTAATGACTTATTTTAGAGAGTGTAAAACGAATTTAAATATCGAGTTTTTATGAATATTATGTGTTTAAATATAAGAAAATATCATCATATTTTTCTTTTTTGATCAGAATTAGTTTAAAATATAGTAAGTTTTTTAAAGTGATACTAAAATAATGAGCATTAAAAACAAAAACAAAATTAAACCTTACTAAAACTCGAAATCATTAAGAATTTTCTTCGTTTATTTTTCAGAAAATGGAAAATATAAAGTGTTTATTGTTTGGTCTACTACTAAGTTTCTCCTTATGTGATGCATCCAAGATCTTGGCTGTCTTTCCAATTCCAAGTACAAGCCATGGTATACTTGGAGACAATTTGGTTAAACACCTTCTTGATGGAGGACACGAAGTAAGTATCTTAGAAACAATGTTTATCAGTGTTTTGTCTCTAAATAGGTAGCATTTTGAGGTTTAATCTAATCAAAATCAAATCATTTATTTGAATAGGCACATAAAAGGCATATATGAAAGTCAAAATTTACAAGAAAATAGAATTGATTCTAGTTGGCTCTTTCAAAAGGTGGTTTCGTATGGAGAAGAATTACGAGAACGAATACGGAGAATTACAAGAGTTACTATTTAAAAATGTCTTACAATATTTTGTACACGTTAATTATACATATAATTAAGTATATATAAAGACGATGTACCAAG
Source organism: Griposia aprilina (assembly GCA_916610205.1). Taxonomy (NCBI): domain Eukaryota; kingdom Metazoa; phylum Arthropoda; class Insecta; order Lepidoptera; family Noctuidae; genus Griposia; species Griposia aprilina. The sequence goes on from OU744306.1 coordinate 7,060,184, forward strand.
AATAAAATAACTATACCACAAAAATAATTAATAAAAGTGTGTTAAAAATGAAGCAATGACAGATCAATTAATCATTTTGTGTCGATTTGATTTTGATTATCTATAGGCTATGATAGCATACCCTACCTACTTACCTGGCCTTATGTTACTGATTTTTTATAAACTCCAAAGGTTTATCATTATCTGCTAGAGTGTTAGCTCTATCAATAAAAAAACAACAGTCTGTTCTGTGTGTATACGTAATCATAACACTTAGGTCATTATTATGTAGGTACAGTATGTACCTACTTACTTACTTATGTATGAGACATATTTAGTAGTTGTTTGTTATGTAAATGAAGTAAAACCGACCAATTCTATTCAATATTTCAAACTCATACTCAAACTCAAAGCATTTATTTCAAATAAACCAATTACAGGCACTTTTCATTTGTCAAGGGGTCGGTCAGTCAGAAAGATGAAGCTACCCATTCCAAAGCGTAGTAGGTACCTATGGAGAAGAACGGGCAAGAAACTCCATGGACACTCTTTTAAATCAAAAGATGGTTACAAAATATTGATTACATCGTTCATGTTGAAATTATGCATGTGAGAACGATGCAGAACGTTAAAAGCGTAACAAAACGACAAAAGCAATTCAAATATTAAATTAAATTAAAATAAGCCGTGGCAGCTAAGAAATGGCCAGTCCCCACTGACGGCGCCCGTTCACGGACATGACGCATGGATCAGCACCATTCAGGTCAACCATTTTGAAGGGAAGTTATTTTTTTTTTTTTAATTATTTTTTTAAAATTAAATATTGAAAAATTTATCACTATTGCAACTAGTTATAGTTTGGAAATGAATATTCCACATAAGTCGTAGCTACAACAACACGATTTAATAAAATTGTAGATAACAATTATCGCCTAACTCGTTTCATGTACTAGGTATAAATCAATATACTATCACCATTACGTATAACCCAAATAACTAAATGGGTAAGCATAATATGCATGTGATCATGTCATACCGATATATTAATTTGTTGACATTATTTATTAATTACCATTCATAATTGGGTATTTTCAATTATAAGAAGATAGTTACACAATTCTTAGGGAAGGATTCAAAGACCACAGTTTAACTTTACTTTGCCAAGTAAGCGTCCCATACGAATGTGAACTTTATTCGTTTGAAGTTCATGTTCATATTCGTATGACACGCTTGCTCACATTCAGTTATACGAATATGAACATTATAGACATAATAATAAAGTTCAGTTCGTATGAAACGCTTACTTAGCAACGTTAAGTCAAAGTGCGCTCTGTGAATCTTACCCTGTCTGGATAATTGATGACTACTTATTTATTTATAAAGTTATTTTGACGGTTCACTACCTCCAAGTCAAAAAATGTAGCCATATTATAACCATTGTATTATCTATCCAATCTTTCTTGTAGCTTTTGTTTTCTTTGGTACAAATTATAATCAAAACATCAACTCAAAGTTATCACTCTTATACCTAAAATATTTTTTTTGATAATTTATCAAATCAATAACGTGACCTGGGGGATAATTGCGTCACACACTAACAGTAGGAATAGCTTTCATTTTTACAGTTCAACAACAATCATTGCGTTATTTACGTTCTTGAGCAGACAATTTTTTCAAACATATGAAGCAATGGATTAGCAGTATCCTTCAAAATGATACAGATTGTGATTGATTGTGTGTTCCGCAATTAGGGTACTGACATGTAACCTACTTACAGAGAAGTTATATAACTAACTTGATTTAGTTTCTAGGGCCGAAACAAATGATTTAATTCCAAGAATATGATTGTGACATTAAAAAAAACCTAATTATTATCACCGAGGTTTTCTAACATGCCGTTCGCTAGGTGGCAGCACTGAAACGTCAGGACCAGGCACCGGTCAAAAGTGTCAAAGCACCTATATTTTCTTTAGCCGTGACTAAATGATGAACGAATGATGAACGTCATCATATATTCTATATTCATTCTCGAATTGGAAGAACTCTTGTCAAAGTGGCGCCAACTGGTGGCGTCAGTTTTCATGAAAATCCTCTCCAGCTAATTCAAAAAAATATCGAATAAATGACAAGCGTTATCTTGGGTAACCAGACTGATAATATTAAAGTCGATTAGGACAACTGTTGTGCTAGCACTGATAACATATTGATCTATATGACTTTGATTGGTTACCCTACTTTTATACCTAATTTTGATTAATTTACAGGTGACATACATAACGCCTTTCGTCAAAAAGCAGCCAAATCATCCAAGACTGCGTATAGTAGATGTTGCTGAAAACCATAAATTTTTCGTGGGTAAGTAGAAGAGCATTGAAGTTGAAGTAATCCGATTTGAATTGTGCGTTTTCGCCAACGCGGCTTCGCCTGCGTGGATGTAGGAAAATATCCCACGGGAACGTACTACCGGGATTGAAAGTAACTTATGTGTTGATCCAGATTAACAATGTATTATTCCGTAATAAATTGTTTTTATGTAACTCTATTAGTTTACACGGCGCACGCCAGTAAAGCTCCAAGTCAGCGTGATTTTTCCAACATCTTCTACAATCATGGCCATATTTCAACTTAAATCTTCCTCATGAATCACTCCGTCCATTGATGAAAACCCTATGAAAATCCGTTTGGTAGTTTTTGAGTTTATCGCGTTCACACAGACAGATGCAGCGGGGGGACTTTGTTTTATAATATGTAGTGATACCGTTACAATATTATCGTGGACGTCCCCGTCCACGTCCATAAAATTTATGGGAATACGTGTACGTTATAACTTTATCGTGGACGTAAATTTAAAATCGTCTTCCTGCAGGGTAGCAGAATTCACGCGCAACCTGTTACCGTTGATTCAGTATACATGATTCTAAACCCCCCTGCGATAAAATTGTACCTACGTCAGTTACTTTAAAAAAAATAGCTGTTTCATACATTTTGACCGCGTAGCATAGTATATATAGCAACCCGACACGGACCTGCAATTTGCAAAAAACGAAAGAAAATTTGAATTTCGCGGCCTACCTTAGCGCATCCCCCTTAAAGCTATGATTTCGGTACGTCATGTAGGTTGTAATACATTTTTTTTAAATCTAAAACGAAACCGCAACACGACACGTTCACAATTATCAGAAAATACTGCTTCAATGACAACTGTTACACCTCTCAATGAAAAACCAATCACTCTTCCTGTACCAAAAGACCTTCAGTTATTTCTAGACTACCTTCAACCATCTAGCTGTCCCTTTTATACTGAGGCCATAACTTTGCCAGCGGTAAGAGCAACTCGAAATTTCTTAACGGATGGAGAGGATGGTCGTTTCCAAGACATGCTTTGTCTCTTAGTTTCAGGATCGAAATGGTGGACCCACGTTTCATCCATGGTGACAAAACGACGGCAAAAATTATCCGAATCACGCTGGAACATTTCGAGATTACGCTTAGAAATTTCCAAACGTCACTTTTTGTTTTCGTCGGTTAACATTCGTGGCACCCATCTTGCCAACACTTTTTTGAACCCCAGTGAAGCTATTAAAATGGATTGAATGCTACCAAATGATATCTATAGGATCTCAGCTATATGTTTTATGGTTATTCTTCTGTCTTCCAAAACCAGATTCTCAACCTTTTTGACATTTTCTTTCGTAACGGAAGTTGAAGGCCGTCCAGAACGCGGGTCATCTTTACAGCTTGATCTACATCTTTTAAATTCAGCCACCCAGTTATGCAACCGTAGAATAGGGTACAGCATCATTCCCTAATGTCTGCTGAATGTCCGATTTTTTTTCCTTCGTAGACTTTTTTTTCAAACTAAGATATTTTATCACCGCACGTGATATTATATATATTATTATATATTATATATCATACGAGTATATCACTTTTATCCATAATTTTGAGTTTATAGCAACTCGTTGCACAAAACAATTTATTATGTGCGAACGAACTGACAAAAACAAGTGACATTTTGCATAAATATTGTGTAATTAACACTCTTTAATTTGAATATCGAACTTCTCCCAAAAAGGTTTTATATATATGCAATTCTAAGAAATTTTTGATTCACCCTCGTACATAAATCTACATAAAAACACGCATCAAACATCAGAAAAACATTTCGCTATCCTACATTGTAACATGTATTTTTGCAACCATCAATATTTGTTCATTATTCTAATGTTTTGAAATTAAAATTACTGAAACTAAGGTTTTTAGATTTTGGCCTTTTTAGCACCAGGCCACAGAAATTTCGAATGTGTAGAAAACCTGGTATACGTTTGTACTTAAATAAATAAAGCCTTGTTAGTTCATTTTTAGGGTTCCGTACGTCCTAATGTAAAAACGGAACCCTTATAGGAACACTAATGTCAGTCTGTTACAGCCAATTTTCTCCGAACCTACTATACAGATTAAGTTGAAATTTGGTACACATATAAATTTCTGTGACCCAAATACGGATGTGTAACGTAAATATATGAATTTTGAATATGAGGTTACTTTTGCGGGCAAACTAGAAAATTAAAAACAAAAGTTTTCCAAACTGTAGGAGCCGTGTGACATATTAAATGAAAAGGTTTATTGTGAGGGTCTCAATTTTGTTTTATAATTCTCAATATTAACAGTTTTGAAGTTATTTAAACAGAAATGAACATTTACCTTCCCCCCGCCCCTTATCTCCGAAAGTACTGAGTCATAAATTTTGAAAGAAAACACAGAAATGAGTTCATTGCACAGATTACAGGAAAAATATAAGAAATCTATGCTCTTTAAATAACATGGTAAATCTTACGTATATCACCCTACAAAGCGAAATTAAATCCCACCAAAAACATTTCATGTAAAGTATGGTAGGAGAGCCCAGAGGGTTTTTGAGCAAGCGAACAGGGCAAAAAGTTGATAGATAGGTAGGTGCGGTAAGTTGGCAAAACTTAAGATAACGCTTTCACGGTTAAAAGTTATAAGATTGAATGTAGGGCCAAGCACCTAACTCTACAAGACCTAACTTTACAAACCTTACATCTTAGTCAAATGTTTTTGGTGCGTAACATATTCATCGTACGGAACCCTCTGCACGCGAGTTCAACTCGCACTATTTCTGGTAAAGCTAGTCCACGTAAGTGGCAATAGCTTCTTAAAACAAACTATTATCAAGAAAAAATGGGGACGGCCCTTAGCTGTGTCGCTATCGACAGCCAAACTACACAGCATTTTTTATTAACACGGCCAAGTTAGCGTCCTGTTAAGAAAATACTTCTGAGTGCAGCGAGGGATTCTGGCTAACCCACGACGAAAACCATTATCCCAAAGGAGAATACACGATTTTTTTACTTTTCACACCTTATAGCGGAAAACTTTCTCTTTGCGAGACAACAAACAAGTAATTCCTCCAATATTGGCCCAATACTTTGTCTAATATTTACCAAGCTATTTCACGTGGTTCACAACATTTGTGTCAACTGACACGCTAAGTTTTATAGACCATTCTGACTGACGTAAGTTTTTTCTACCTTGGAATAAGCAGCCTATGATTAATTTCTATTTATGCAAGAACACATAGAATTATAGTAGATGAAGCAACAAAATTCGATCTAAACAAAAGCGGCCACATTCATTGAGATCGTATTTTGTTGCTTCGTGTCTCAATATGAAAGTTTATAAAAGGTATTAGAAAATTCTAGACATACTTAGCGAGGTCCCTTATTGAGCCGTTTTTCAAAATTCCTTCTCAGTCACGAGATAGCATTTTTTTAAAGGAGTGGCGCTAGTGGACCCGTGTATGCGCTCTTAAACAAAATGGAGCAGTGTTAAAGATAAAAAATACGCTGCCAATCTTGTTACACAGGTGGACGTAGATTTTGGAGTTATAATGCAAATGGATTATTAATATATCTCATTACTGAAATACTCAAGCTTTTATGAAATTCAAGGAACAACACTACGGGACTGCCGTATCTCATGTGACTGCCAGAAAATAGTAGTCCAAAGCTGAATATAGGCGTCTCCAATCGAACACCATGTAATCTGAGCTATTCCTTTTCACCTAGCCAATGCCACCCTGCGAAAAACGTTGCTCCAGCTATCCTAAGAGCAGCCTACCTTACGTTAATCTGTCTTAAAAATGTGACAATTACTTCCAACAAGTATCTTCCACAGAAAATTTGATGGACGTGCAAAATTTCATGAGTGGAGAGATGGACTTTCAAAACAGCGACATTATGTTCGACATGATGCTGTCGATAGCTTCATCAACGCTGGCCAACGAGAACGTACAGATTTTTTTAAAAGACCGCAGTAATAATTTTGATGTCATCATTGGAGAATATATGTTCAGTGATTTGTATTCTTCGTAAGTAACATTTGGATTCCGTTTACAGTTAACAAATTCTTGATTGCCTAAACTAGCATAGTTAAACGAGAAACAGATAAAAAATCACAGAAAAATAAAACAGCTGCAGATGAGAGAATATTTATGATGAAAAAAACGTAAAAAAAAAAATAATACCTGGCTGATAAAAATGAGCGTACAAACAATGCTATTTGTATAACTAATAAACAACTAAAGATTATTCAGACTAATCTTGCATAGACGGAAAGCGAATAGCAAATAATTGCTTGAAGCTAACAGTAACTAACAGGTATAACAGAATATTATGCTCCAATAAATTTTGCATAAAAAGAAGCAAACTAAAGCATACAGAAAAAAGATAAAGATATATTTATTGTATTTATTGTATTAGTTCTTGAAAAAAGTATTAGCTGTACCTAATCGACACGGAACTAATCTTGATTGTCTGACTCCTTAAAATGAGACTAAACAGCTTGGACACTTAACCAGACCAATTTGTTAAACTAGACGTATAAAAATGAAGCTTTAAAGTATATTATGCATATTTTTTTTTCCTTTTTGTACATTTATATTTATTTTGATGATAGCAGGTAAGTATATGTACAGCCAAGTTCAATATTAACCAAAAAGTAAAAGGTTCAAAATCCTCGAATCTTTTCTTTGGTCACATTTAATGAAAACCAATGCATAAGGCCTTCAATAGCGCACACGGAAGATTAAAACTCTAGAACCTATTATCAGATATATAACTAGAGCATGTATATTTCCAGATTGCCAGCAGTACTCCAATGTCCGTTCATCTGGTTCTCAACCATCGAGCCGCACTGGATGATTCTGAACCTGGTGCATGGTCCTCCGAACCCGGCTTACAACAGCGACTATCTTCACGCACAAGCTCCTCCATACTCCTTCAAATACAGGGTTCTGGAGCTGTGGACGCAATTAAAAGGACTTTATCAACATAATAAGTAAGTATTTTTATATCGTTGCGAGTAGTCATTTTTTTTTTTTGGGTGGGATATCATCAAATGACCCCTCCCGCTCTGGGCGGAGCGGAAGGGCGTGTCAGACTCTTACTGACTAAAATCCAACCGTGTTCCTTCAGTTACCTGTGCGCCAGGGCCACGGTAACTCTTTCGAACAATCCGCGACACCGGCAGGCAGGCGAGTAGTCTGAAGCCCCAAAGTCTGACAACCAGTTTACCAAGGAGTATCATATTACTCAGTAACTGTTTGTGGAGGTCAGTTAGGCAGTCGCTCTATATAAAATACTTTTATTCAGCTGCATCCGTATTAATTAGAAGCCGACATCAATATATGTAGTTGGGAAAAGGCCTCTATGTTTACTAAATGGAACAAAGCTTATTTTTATTGACGAAGGATTGGCAGAGTTTTTCGTCATAATAATATTAATAGACTTCCTCTTAGCGTGTCGATGGTAATCTAGATTGTTTCAGCCCAGAACTGAGTTTAGCGTTATGAATTAACTAAAATGTATATTTTGTCACCTCTATTGATGTCATGTTTCACCTTAATTCTATAAATATAACACCTAAATAAAAGCCAAGGTTGCAAGATATCTTGTACTTTACAAACATTATGTTGTTAGCTAACGACGTAATACCAACGAGTTCATGCATCTCATAATAAACTGGAAAAAGTAGTGATAACCGATTTTTAATAAAAAAAAAACTGATTCCTATATTTCATACAGTACAATATAATATAAGTTGAAACAAACGTGTTCATTCTTAGCGAACTGATCATGACAGACAAAAAAATTATCAAGGTGATACGGTGTCCATAATTTTAAAGACCTTGCTCATAATGACTAAGACAAACCACTACATTCGTATAATGATGATAATGATAACTTTTAATTCATAAATAGTATATACACCATCATGACTTTCTGAAATTGAGAGCACATTGTCCTTGGAACAGCAAGCCCTTGATTTGAAACTTGCTGCCTGCCTGATCTGTTTCACACCCACTAGCCGGCCTGCATCATTTTTACTCGTATAGCTCGTTTCAACATAAGAACCGTAAAAATACCCCCTCTTTTGTTTCCATTGCAGACCTTTCTACGCCAAAGAAGAAGAAGTTTACATGGAACTAATTGCCCCTATCGTTAATGAGCAAGGCAGACCAGTACCAAACTACAATGAGCTAAAATACAACGCATCTTTGGTACTGGGGAACTCGCAGGTGGCTATTGGAAGCTCAATACCTTTGCCACCTAGCTACAAGCATATTGGAGGGTACCATATCGATGAGCCGGTCAAACCTTTACCGGAGGTGGGTGAAGCTATTAGTTTGTACGTATAAGCTGGCTTTTGGACCGTGGTGTTCCGTGAGAAAGGGGTTACTTTAATCAATTTAATGAAAGCAACGATACCATTTTTTTTATATTCACTGTTCTATGATCATGTATCTTGTTAATTGGGTTTAATCAATACTGACTCTAATGGGCAAGTTCATATTACCTATTTGGTGCATTAGGTAATATAGCTAGTGTTCAAAAAATTTAATGCGTCATCGTAATAAGACCCTCGCACTCTCAAACCATTTCTTTTAATTTTTGGGCCCTTTCAATCATCACGTGTTAGTAATAAATGAATACTTTCTCAGGACCTGAAGAAAATAATGGACAGTGCCAAGGACGGTGTGATTTACTTCAGTTTGGGATCAAACCTGAAAAGCAAGGACTTCCCAGAAGATCTAAAGCAAGGCCTTTTGAAGGTGTTCGGAGGACTGAAACAGACAGTGTTATGGAAATTCGAGGAAAATCTATCTGGCAAGCCGAAAAATGTCCATATAGTGCAGTGGGCACCACAGCAGAGTATTTTAGGTGAAGTTTTGGTCTTACACATAGGTCCATGATTACCAATAGTTTATGAAACGTGAAAGTGACTAAGAAATCTCAAGTATAGAAAATAAAAGTGCTTAGGACCTTAAAGAGACTTCAGAGTATGCCTAGTTTTGGCAAATAGCGGTCATTTAGCGGCTATAATATAATTTATCTAAAATAAATTCTAATGAAGGGTACATAGTATGTGTACAATTAATTATCAAGGTTGAATGATATACGTAGCTAATGTTGTCAAAGAAAAACACATGTATTCACTACACCACAAGCATTAGATACACACAGTAATGGCATGTTAATTTAAAAATATGATGATATTATAATATTATAATATAATATATATTATGATATATATATAAATTGAATATGATGATGTGTGTATTTTTTGTAAAATTTGTAAGCAGATGGTTTTTGTTGTTAATCTGTGTACCTACAAAATGTTTAAAAAACCCATGCACAATGCTTAGTTTTGGTTGGCATTAATCTTCTTGCGATTTATATGAATGTTCATGTTAATGACATTATTTATGAATTATTGGATTCAGGTAAATTCGACAACCACGAGTGTTTTTGGAAATAGCAACTCTATCATTATAATTAGCCTATAGTACTCTACTGGGCCTCTTTATTTGCTCAATCTAATAATCAATTAATCTTAGCCGCTGAGCCCAATGAGCTGTTTTTATTGAGAAATTTATTAGTAAAATTTTGGCGTCTTTGTCAGTGTTCCATTTAGTTTTTTAAATAGTTGATAAGCTCACGTTTGACCACTATCTCACCTGATGGTAAGCGATGATGCTGTCCGTGATAGTGCACGCTACCTTCTCAGTTTTTTTTTTTGTGTCATTTATATGAATTTTCCTCTTTTCCAGCCCACCCGAACCTGGTCCTCTTCGTCACCCATGGAGGCCTCCTGTCCGTTACTGAGGCTATCCACTTCGCTACTCCTTTAATCGCCATTCCAGTCTTCGCTGACCAGTTCCTCAACGCAAACCGAGCACAACAAAAAGGCTATGCTGTGAAAGTTGACCTGACTTACCATCTGCATGAGGATCTGAAGGTGGCTCTAGACAACGTTCTTGGAGATCTCCCGAAGTAAGTAGAATCAAGTTCTTCTAACTTAAGAGCCCTTTTACAAAACATGCAAAAAGATCTCTGATTTTTGACATTTTTGGCATCCAAAACTTCAGTAATGATTGACTTGTTTAAAACGTTTTTTAATGATAAATGATAGTTTTATTCTTTATTAACAAAACAATTTTATAGAATATTCATAACGTCTAGGACTAACAATGACCAGGATCATGGTTAGTGTTGGCGGTTGTAAATACCCCTTTTGAACGTTAGCTAACGCAGCGGTAGGCCGCTGCATTAGTTAACGCTCAAAATAGGTATTTTAAACTCCTTTATCTCAGTTACCTTTAGGTATTAACTATTTTAAAATATACCATATTATTTGGAATCCGATCCCATTGTACTGTAATTTACCATATTTCGATATTTTATCTTCGGTATCCCATAATAAAAATTAAAATTTAACATGAAATTTAAAAAAACGCTCTTGAAAAAGTGCGATTAAACGTATTTACACAATGAAATTATAACCAAAAAAATAACACAGACGTATAATACAATAATTGAGAAATAAGTATATAGGTATATTGTTTTTATTAAAATATTTTTTTTGGTAAATTAATTCAAGTAAAATCAGATAGTATATATTTCCGCGCATCGAAGCTAACAAATTAGTCCCGTATCACAGCTTGTCGAAGTTATGGCTTCCGCAGACAGTTACGACGGGTTTCTGGGAGAGGAATTTCCATAGTTTCCATAGAAATTGTTCTACTAGAGTCGCTTCACGCCTGTCTGCTCTGACGTAGGTCTAAAGGCTCCCCTTTAGACCTACGTCAAGTTTTGCTTGCGCAACGATCTCTTTCTCACGCATTTGATAACCTACTTACACTCTCTGCGCAACAATTTTATGCACGCGATTTTGTGAACTGGCTCTGATCTTCTTTCTTTTGACCATTGCTCCAGTGCGAGAGAGAGATGGATCTTTGCAATATTATAATAGGTCCAAATTTTCATAGTATGTCTCTACAATTAGATTATCAGTTTCTTATCATGGGGCATAAAGTGTTGATATTTTAGCTAAATAAATAGTCAGATAAATGTTAGGGCAGAACAAATCTAATATCGAAATATCTCTTGCTCTTGTTTTCTTTTTATGACTCTTCTGCAAGATGATAGGTATTTCCTTTAACAACTAAGCTGCTTAAGATAATTATCTACTTGCTCCAGCTACTGATCATGACCTTTTCTTCCACAGGTACACCGCAAGAGTAAAAGAGCTATCAATAGCGTACCATGATAGTCCAATGAAGCCAAAGGAAGCTCTAAACTTCTGGGTTAACCATGTAGTTCGGACAAAGGGTGCTCCCCACTTGCGGTCAGTAGCTCTGCAAATCCCACTCTACCAGAGAATATACTTAGATCTACTAGCAGTGATTCTGTTAGCTTTTGTAGTTCTATTGTTATCAGTTAAAACGGTTGTTTGTTTAGTGATGGGCAAGAAAAGCACGAAAGTGAAGACGAATTAAACTGTTTAAGAGTTGAAGAAGTTATTGGTGCAGGCAACAAAAAGATTCAGCAGAAATAACGTTTAAGCCTATGTTGTGCGTGTACTGTGTACTACAAGGCTTAGGCCCTATACGACTTTAAAACCCCTCCATATCAAAATGTCCCAAAACGCAAATGGTCCAGCAAAACGACCTAATCAAAACGACACTTTACCAAAATCTCCTATTAGCTTATCATCGTACAAACAAATGGTCCTAAAACATGATTTAAAGGAGATTTTTTAAAAGGAATGTTTATTTTTATTTTCTGCTGGAGAAAAGTTTTTGTATGTCACGACACGACATTGTATAGATGTTTAATTTGGTCTGCAAAGCTCACTCGTCCTTTCGTTGCCTGTACCATATGTTTCAATTAAAATAGGAGAGTAATAACCTATCGTCGTAAATATAGTGATGTTTTACATGATAAACATCCATCGGTTTCTTACTAAACTTCAACTATATCCGACGACCCTGGTTACTTATCACATTTGGTGACCGTACAAGTAGTTAGTCAACCATCAAGGCCAGTCTTACTATAATTTTGATATGGTATCCACATTAAATGTCTATTTACATTCTACTACTGTTTATACAGTACACAATTAATTCTTATTATAATCCGGCAAGACCAAGGTTGTTGGATCTTTAATCGAACACATTCGTATCATGTTTCTCGTTCCCTGATACTCTTTTAAGGTTTCGCAAATTAATTTGATGTAACCCTATAATATTAGCTCAATAGAAGAGAAAAAATCCACTTATCTGGCTTCCAATTTTCTTTAATGTAGTTAATGTAATTAATTCAGATAAATGTTTGTTTTCTTTATGAATTTAATTAATAATTATGTTTAATTGTATGTTGTGTACATAATTAATGAAAGTGTGGAATACATTTTTTTATATTTAAAACCTAGCTGTTTCTCTCTAGCATTGTAGTTATTTTCATCAACATTCCCGAAAACTATATTTTAATAATAGGTTTCACCATATAGTCAATGTAAGTCTGAAATCGCCAACCCGTCTTTAGCATGCGTTGTGATCAATGTCCATGCCTTCTCTGTTTGCGAAGAGGCCTTTGCCCTGCAGTGGAACAGTAATAGGCTGGTATTTAAACATTTTCGTTATACTCGCGTTTCTAAATTCCGATTATTATCAAAACCTACATAGTGTAGAGGCAGTATTCATTTCATTTCATTTATTTCTATAACAACTTTTACATTATAACGAAAATTTTACACAAATATTATAAAAATTAAAAGAACTACAATAGAAATCATTATTTTAACAGTAATCAAATAAATTGATTAAACAGTAAAACATTTGCAACTCCCTGCTATAATTTGTAAAATGTCAAAAAAAAAAAATCAAAACATATAAACTACTGATTCCACCATTACACATGTCAAACATATAATCTAATGTTAATAAAAATAGTGATGTTGTAAATTATATATGTCAAAAAAGAATATAAAAACAAAATAAATCAGATTCATCCATTACACAATGTCAAAAATAAAAATATAATTTCAATAAAATAGTATAATAATATCATCAAGGGTGTAATACCACATTTCTATCAAAAATAATTTTATCTGCTGCTTAAACTGATTTAAGTTGTATAGTGACTTTAAGTGTACAGGTAGTTTATTGAACTGTTTAATTGATTGATAAGCTGCAGCATGACTCACTTGACTCACTGACTTTTAAATGAGGTTGTATCTTATTCTGTAAGTCACTACGCCTTGTAACCTAGCCGCTTTCTTCTTTCTTCTGGTGTTTCAAAATTCTGCATCTGTTTCGTATGATCCATGAGAAGAACTAAAATATACAAACAAGGGACCGTTAGTATCCGAAGTTCTTTAAAGTACTCCTTACACGATACCTACTGTGGAATTCTCACCATGGTTCTTATTGCCCTTTTTTGTATAATGAAAGTTATATTGTACGCGTAACTACCTCCCCATAGAGTAATACTGTACCTAAGCTTTGACTCTACAAGCAAGTAATATACAACTTTTAATTTCTCAATAGCGATCTCATCTCGAAAGCTTCTTAGGGCATAGCAAGCTGAGCTAATGGAACTTTCTATAGCTGTCAATTCTTTTTTTCAGCTTAGGCTTTCGTCAATGTGAATACCTAAGAATTTTACTCTCTCTACCAATGTTATTGTATTTTCATTCAATACTATGTCAATATTATCCTTGTTTCTTGACGTCGTCCTAAATAACATGGCATTTGTTTTACTGATATTCAATTTGAGATTATTGATGGTAAACCAATGATTAAAGAGAGCAAGAGCATTATTTACTTCACTACTGCGAGTATCAATATCTTTAGCGGCTATAATCGCATTCGTATCATCAGCAAAAAGCACAGGTTCAGCATCACTTAGTTCCAGAATATAGCTAATTAAATCATTAACAAATAAAATGAAAAAGATTGGTCCTAATATCGAACCTTGTGGAACTCCTTGTTTTATTAGTTTAAGTCCCGATTTGAAAACTTTTTGACTATTATCTACATTCACTTTTATTTCCACATATTGCTTTCGATTTTCTAAGTAAGACCTAAATAGACATAAGACCGGTACATTTTTCCTAATAGTAACTTGTGATTTACTGTGTCAAAAGCGGAACTAAGATCGAGGAATAACCCTGCGACTTTCAATTTATCATTTATTCTGTCAACTACTTGCTCCATTAAACTATTAAATGCGTCATTTGTTCCCACATTTTTCTGGTAGCCGAATTGTCTGTGATTAAGTATTTTATTTCGATTGAGATGTGTAAGAAGTCTAATTTTGAGTATTTTCTCAAAATGTTTCGAGATGATTGGAAACAAAGAAATCGGTCTATAATTATTAGAATTTAATTTGCACCCTTTTTTATAAAGTGGTAAGACTCTTGCTATTTTTAGTTATTCATATTTATACGAGTACATGTATTTATAAGATGTGCCAGAGGTGCTGCCAGTATATCAATGTGATCTTTAACAGTCTGTATCGGTATTTCATCATGTCCAGAAGATTTCTTGATAGCCATAGCATTTACATTTTTTATTATTTCGGAGGCAGTGGGTAGATTGCAAGTCATTTCTTGATCTACTCTTTTTACGCTATCTTGTAACGTTTTTATAGCTTGATCATAAGAATTAGAGTCGCCAACTGTCTCTGCACAGTCGAACGTGTTCAAGAAGATTTCTACTATTTGCTGGGGATTTGATATTATTTTATTATTAACTTTAAGGAGTATGTTTTTACTATTTTTGCGTTTTGATTTTGTGTTCCTGTGTCTATTTACAACCTGCCATATAGCTTTTCAAGATTCATTTGCTTTGGTTAGTTCTTTATTGACTGCAATGCGTCTAGCTTTTTTTAAGAGTAGTCTGTATATACTAATGTATGATTTTGTGTATTATTTTCTCCGTACAGGTCACACTGTTTATATTTTGAAGCAAAAATCGCTTCATTTTACTAGATACTCTAATTCCTTTCGTTGCCCAGGACAATTTTTGACATTTCTTAGAATTTACCCGTTTTTTCTTTTTTTTGTAACTAGTACGGAATATTGGCCCAATTTTCTTTAAAAATCCATTTATACCTTCTTCCAACCAATTTATATTCATAATATGTTGTCTAAAGCTATTTGAATTTTTGTCATTATGTAAACTGTCTAAACTCTATGTTTAAAAAGGCTTGGTCGCTATCGAGCTGTTACTTTTTCAGCGACATACTCGTATTAACGCTGCGTGTCCATCAGCCAAGCAATTATGATCAACAAACTGCTCATTGATGAAATGATCTGGTAAATTCGTCAAAAAATTATCCAAACATGATTGCGCATTATTCCATTTATATGTCACTTCGTTTATAAGTGGTCTAAAATTGTAAAATGTCAGTAATGTCAAAAAAAATGAATTTTTTTGTCGCTTTTAAGCAAGTCAATTTTGAAATCTCCACAGATGATACATTTTTTACTGAAGAAGTGTTCTAGTAATTTTTCCAACTTAGAAATGTTTCATAGTTCTGATCGATAGGATTTCTGTAACAGCAGAAGATATAAATGTTAGTGCTAACATCTTTAACTCTAAATAGTTCGAAGCTTTCGATTTTGTATAATTTTTGACAAAAAGGTACCTCTTCACAAGCAATATCGTCTCTCGTCATAATGAGGCTACCACCCCTTTTTTTGTTTTTTCTTGCATTAAAAGACACCATTTTATAATTGCTTAAGTTGAATAGAGGAGCTGACTCCATGGTTAGGAAATGTTCCGTTATGCAAACATATAGATTCTCGAGATGAATGTCTTGCAAATGAACTTCTAATTCCTCTTTTTTGTTCCCTACACCACATAAACTCTGAAGATATATATTAAGGGGGATGTTGGGGGGTTCCACACGTGGTTAGCTTACCATGAGAGTTGTTGAGCCATTTAGGAACGAAAAAGTCATCACTATTACCCAGGTCATCAGTCTGAGTGCCGATGGTATTTATAACTGCTAAGGAACGCCTTGATGAAGTTTTAATGTCTGTCTGTGTACAATTATTAACGTAACACTTTTGTACCTTACCACTTAGCCCATACTGGTCATTACTTTTAATTTTAATATAGTTTACATAGTAGTACCATATGATAGAAATTCAAAAAAACTCCGCCAGTTACCCTTTGACTTATTAATCAATAAAATATATATGAATAATTCTTTAACGTCAATGACTATGATTTATTTAATTACATAATTATAATGTCAGGTCTAATGTTTCTTATCAATATAATTAGGTCATTAAGTATAATTAACGTTAATTCGGAGGGGACGGAGCGCATGAGGGAGAGGCAATCATTGCGCCCTCACGCCCCTAGTCGCCGCAGGAGGAGACACCCTGGGCGTCGGGAGTCGATAGCCGACTCCCGGCCACCGTAGGCGCGGGCCTGCGGACGGCGAGCAATGGGCAGCTCGCCTTCCGGTAAGGACCAGGCCCGGGTCGACGGCGCGTTGTGTTCCACGCGCGCCTCAAAGAGTTGTCAGCATAATTGACGGGGTCCGATAGGGCTGATGCCTGCCGGGGTCGCGGATTGTTCGAAAGAGTTACCGTGGCCCTGGCGCACAGGCAAATGAAGGAACACGGGTGGGTTTTAGTCAGTAAGAGTCTGACACGCCCTTCCGCTCCGCCCAGAGCGGGAGAGGTCATTTGATGATTTCCCACCCAAAAAAAAAAAAAAAAAAGGTCTAATGTTTCTTATCAATATAATTAGGTCATTAAGTATAATTAACGTTAATTATGAAAATTTATTAGGAAAATTGATTAGGTATCAGCTATTCAAAATAATATGCAGGTAAGTAAAAGTAGGTAGAAATATAGAACAAAATTAATGAGAATAGGTGAGAATAATTGGACTGCGTTATGTAATAACGAATTAAGCGACGAAATCGAAAAAAATGAGTTATGAATGCAGATCGACTATAGGTATGATAAACTATGTATTCAGCTATTTTTGTGTTCAAAAATCACTCTTACGGCCTTATAATAAGGGGTTGAATCAAGCGACATTTCGAACTTTGCTAGAATTTGTGCACACATTCGTTTTGTATTAAAGAATTATGCGTCAAAGTTACAGTTACAAACAGTTTTCAAATTGCATAAACGAATTAAACACGTCCACGATGAAGATAATTCAGTTTTGCCTTTTGATTTAACCGTTTTTGAACCGCATCATCGAATTAACCACCTAAAATGGTATTTAATTCGTTAATGCGTATCACCATCACGCGCAATCTTGAATAAAATAATCAAGAATATTTTATACCAAATTTAATCTACAAAGGAAAAAGCCACAGAAAGACACGTGTAATAAGTACGACCTATTTGCTGTAAAAATCAGAGATACTACTTCACAAGAAACCAAATTAAATTTAGGGAAGGAAAGAGAGCAGCACCATAAAGAAGCCGAAGACGCACGTGCAATGAAAAGACAAGATATAACTTTGGCTAAAACTTATGATCATATTGAAACCCTGACATTTGATATGGAAAAAACAGTGCCACTGCCAAGAATTCCAACCAACATCGTATTTTACAAACGCCAACTGTGGCTTTACAACTGCGGTGTGCATTCAGGAAAAACCGGTAAAGGGTTTTGTTACGTCTGGGTGGAAGGAATAGCAGGCAGGGGAGCACAAGAAGTAGGCTCCACTGTACGCAAACATATATCTTTAAATCTAGACTCAAAAGTCAAAGAACTAATCCTATGGTCAGACTCCTGTGGTGGCCAGAACCGAAATATTAAGTTGACTCTGCTGCTATTTGCAGTACTAGAAGAAAATGACAACCTAGAAAAAATCACCCTACGATTTATGGTCCCTGGGCACAGCTAGAAAATGATAGCGAGTTTAGTGATATCGAATCAGCGTTAAAAACCCATACTCGGCTTTACACTCCACAAGACTACATTGATGTGATGTCCAGTTGTCGTAAGAGAAACAAGTTAATAGATAATAAAACGGAAAGTTTAGACTTTGTCGGAGTTTCTAAAATGCTGAAGACAATAGTGAATATCAAAATAGATATAGAAGGAAATCCTATAAGCTGGTTGAAAACTAAAGAAATAAACATTTTTAAGGATAGACCTGGTCGGATATTTCTTTCAACCTGTCATGGCGGTCGAACCCATGAAGTAGATCTTAATAAAAGACCAAAAAGAGGGGCAATAAATAACCCATTGACATTATCAAGGCATTATGAGCAACTTTGGCCACAAGGAAAACCTATTTCTCAACCGAAGCTAGATGATATAAAATCCCTCCTTCATCTCATACCATCTGATGCGAGAAAATATTACGAAAATTTAACTGGATCTCGTGATTTAGAAGATGATGTTGAAGGTTTTGATGAATCCATTGATTTTGAAGTAGAAGATGAAGAATAAAAAATAATATGGTACAGTGTATAGGTAATTAATAAAAGAAAAAAAAGGAATAAAAGTATTAGTAAGATGTAGAAGTGTTACAACATTTGTTTTGTTTAAGTAAATTTTATTAAAATACCTGGATTTAATCTTATGTTCCAATTTATTTCACCCGAAAAAAATCACAATAAAGGATCAAACGACAATAATGCCGTATAGTACGTTATTGATAAATAAAATGGTCTGAATATGGCTTAAAACACATTAACAAATTAAGCGGAAAAATGGCTATAACTACAAAACTGTATAGTTTAGCCTTATATTTTTTTTAACTAATGTGAAGTTATACATATTTTATATGTTCAGAATAAAAATTATACTCTTGACATATTAAATGTATGCACAGCGACCATTTTAAGTTTGAAATTTTTGAAGCTCATTTTCTCAGGATTCGTTAAATGGCGCTTAATCGGTTTTTACATAACGCAGTCCAATTATACCTATGGTAACTGCTACTCTATGGCGCTCATGGTACCAGTACCATGTATTTAACCAGTTAATACAATGGTACAGCGGCATCCAGTCAAACTGAAAGCCGAAATAGTTATAAAGATTATGCAGGTGATGACGGAAGCGGCTTTTCATGCATCGGTACTCCCAAAATAGATGGTAATGACTAGGGACAAAGTGAACACTGAAATTAAGGCAATTAGACAAATTTATTGAAGATAAACACAAACCCAATAAATTGGTTTGATGAGAGCAAGACAATAATGATGCCAAGCCTGCTGCCGACTAGCCTAAACAAGTGAAAAGAGCCCTGGAATTTTGTGGCGATAAGGAATCGTTGCCCCGTTAAAGCCAACGATGGCAAGCAAACATGTTATGTTTAAAACGTACGTGCAAACACGGCTGCTTTAGAAAAACAACGTTATTTTTACCGTGACTGGCCACTTACAGTTTCTAGTATTATAACGACAAACAAAGTATAGTGACTGAAACCAATAATTATCATTAGTACATAAAAAATGATGTACGAAGCTTAGACGCGACACCTCAACCAAAGTGGATGGTAGACAAATATCAAAATTGTACTAGTAAAACACATATAGAATAGAATAGAGTAGAATACTCTTTATTATGTACACCATAAAAATTACAGATATAAATGTAGAAATTTTACATAGGGTGACACAATGGGCGGTCTTATCGCTAAAAGCGATCTTTTACAGACAATCTTTGGATGGATTCAAGGGAGAAGGAGACAATAATGCAGGTAGTCAGTGGTGCACCATTGACATATACAACAAATACATACATACATAAAACATTTACTTATCTACATAATATAATATATACAATAATAAACATGAAACGAGAGTAAGGAAACTAAATGTAATGACATATACACATTTGGTCTGGTGGTCGCAAGTGCTATAGCTGAGCATGAGGTACTGGGTTCGATTTCCAGGTCGGGAAGTGTTATTGGATTACTCTATTAGGCATTTCTACTACATTTTGGCGCGGAGTCTGGATTTATTCCCGATTCATGGCAATAGGCTCGCTCCCTTTTACATGGGACATAAAATAAACTGGTGAAATGTGGGTGTGCTATAGGTTCACCTGTCTAACTTTTCAAGCAATACAGGCGCGTAGTACTTAGTACACTTGGACTTGCAAGTATTTTATGATTAATTTGTAAAGCACATGGTTGTTTGGTGAATCGCTTCAAAATTATAATACATACTCGAATAACTCACTCATCAATGGAATATTAAGCAGATATACTCTGCATTGTGGACACTATAAATATTTAAGACTGTCGTCGTCCTACGTACGTGGATCATAATTAAAGAGTGGGTGACAAGCATCACAGCTTGAATAGATTGAATATAATGTTAATGTTCGATCAAGATACAAAATAAAACTTACAATATTTTGATACAGAAAAGTGAATTGAACGAGTCTACCACAAAGCATACTATAACTTGACACAATCCTGATGAAGAAACAATCTAGTTATTTTCTTCTCTTCTCTTATGTCAATTAATAGTGGCATATGATAAACATGAAAAAGAAGAGTCAGGTTACATTATAATTTATATTATATTTAATTCTTCTTCTTCTTCTTCCCACCATCCACCTTCTTCTTCGAACACAAAAGATTACACACAAATCTTAACAGTATGAAAAATACAAGTAAACCAACTGTTACCAACGCTGCTAGATCCAGGTACAGTCGTTGGTACAATGGTATAAACCACGCAGCAGAGCGTAAGTGAAGGGCGCCGCGTGTGCGCACGACATGATGAACCCAATGCTGCAGCTCCACGCCTGGCTTTACGGGACGGTCGTAATAAATGTAGAATAGCTCCTTTAGTTTTTGTCTGTACCTGTAAGAAGATGATTTAATTGAGCCAGAAATATGCATATCAAATGGCTATGGCCAGGCCAGGGAGCTCTGACCATGAAGAAAATATTATGCTGTATGAGCTTTATAAATACAATAGCAATGCTAGACATAAATCTCATCGAAACGCATAATCTCTTTTTTATACAGAAGCCAAGTGACTTCCATATAAAAAAAAAGATTATGCGTATTATGCGTAAAAATAAGTATTTGTGAATACATTGACTTCGACTGGCTAATATGCTAATATAAATCTTAGATATATATATATATATATATTTTATTCAACTAACATTTTGAAAGTATTAACAATATATTAACGCCCCAAGAGCTAAAGTCCTATGTGTATAAAGAAGGCACCTAGAGCTTATTAAAAGAATTAAATTACACAGGCAATTACAAGGGCACAAAAAAAGAGTAGGTAAGGTGTTAAAACATCCATGTAAAGAAGCTAACACAATCAAGTTTTCCATGGTTATCAAATCAAATCAAATCAAATCCATTTATTTCAGGTTCTCCCATATTACAATCACAAGTTACAAAACACGAAATAAATACAAATCACAATATAAAAATAAAAATAAATACAATGTCATCAAATCATAAATACAATGTCAAATAGAAAACAAAACAAAAAATAAAACAAAACAAAAAAAACACCGATGCGATGCGATGCGGTTGCGTTGTGTTATAAAACATCGATGCGTACTAAGCCAAAATATATGGAACAACTGATGTTTTCTTTCTTTCTTTCTTTCTTTAATTGCTCCGATGGGGGTGCTTCCACTTTATTTGTGTACTTCATGCAGAAAAAAATTCCATGTCCATCAACTATTAGATTTATCGTGTATAATAATTTAAATTCAGAACATAATAACAACACAATAAAGTACTTAGTTCTGAATTCAATTTATTATACACGATAAATCTAATAATTGATGGACATGGAAATTAGCATTTGTTTGTATTCGGAAATGCAATGATTCCCGAGGGACAGTAAGAAAATAGTTGTACTGTACGTGTTTTTGCTACGTCAGCGTCAGTGGTGCTGAAGTCTTAACGTCATGTACAGTAAGTAGAAAATATCCTTTATAAGTATTTTCAATTGGAAGGTACCCACTTGAAGATTAATCAGCACTTTATAAATACCTAGAATCATCAAAATTATTAATGTATGATCGTTATTGTATTTTATTTGTTTTAAAGAAAATATAAGCGGGGTGTATAGGTACGGGCTCCGTTACAATTTCGAACAAGAGTGAGATAGATGTTAATTAATATGTATTTTCTACTACTCTAATCATTTCAAGCATTAAAACTTGAGTTCACAATACTGAATCGTAGCTTAACATTGCGTGTCTATCTGATCAGATGCTTCCATCTCTAGAATATATTAAATTAAATAGTTTTGAAAAAAAATATAATAACGATATGTGATACGAGTATCTGTATTTATTTATATGATCATTCTTACAGGAAAAAATCATAAATAAGTGTTCTTGTGATGCCATTAAAAAATAATGCGTCCTAAAACTAAAAGTCTGCGTAATCATCATGATAAACGTTTTAATATCACCATTTACGTTACCACATCCCTAAAATACATAAACAAAAAGGTTACGCAAAGATCTAGTAGTTCACTGACTGTGTGAGAATCACGCGCAGCATTCTAAATTTAAATACAGTCGGCTTGGTCACTTCGCCCTGTAATGACCAATTTTAGAGCGTGTAAAACGAATTTAAATAACGAGTTTTTATGAATATTATGTGTTTAAATAAAATAAAATATCATCTTAAATATTTTTCTGAACAGATTTAATTTAAAATATTGTAAGTTTTTTTTAAAGTGATGACAATGAGCATTAAAAACAAAAACAAAATTAAACCTTACTATTACTTACTTACTCGAAGTCATTAAGAATGATCTTCGATTATTTTTCAGAAAATGGAAAATCTAAAGTGTTTATTATTTGGTCTACTACTTAGTTTCTCCTTATGTGATACATCAAAGATCTTGGCTGTCTTTCCAGTTCCAAGTATTAGCCATGGGATACTTGGAGACAATATGGTTAAACACCTTCTTGATGGAGGACACGAAGTAAGTATCTCAGAAACAATGTTTATCAGTGTTTTGTCTTAAAAAATACCAAGCTTTATTAGGAAGCATTTTGACGTTTAATTTAGTCAAAGTCAAATCATTTATTTCAATAGGCACAGTTGGCATTTTTGAACGTCAAAATTTACCAGAAAATATAGTATAGATTCTAGTTGCCTCTTCCAAAAGGTAGTTTCGTTTGGAGAAGAATGGTCAAGAAACTAAACAGTTATTTTAAAAAAAAATACAATATTTTGTATACATTAACTATACATTATAATTATAATGTAATGACGATGTAGGTACCAAGAATAAAATTACTATACCATAATTGGTAAAAAGAATGAAAAATGAAGCTATGACAGATAAATTAATCATGTGTTGCTAAGTTCTATTCTTATGTCAATTTGATTCTGATTAATTAGCTTTGATAGCATACCATAACTACTTACCTGGCCTTATATTACTGGTTTTATTTATGAACTCCAAAGGTTTATTATTACCTGTTAGAGTGTTATCTCTATCAATATAAAAAATAAGTAAATAATAAAAAACAACTGAGTCTGTTCAAATATCACGTCATCATAAAATATAATTATTATGCAGGTACAGTAAGTATCTACTTACTTACTTATTGTATGAGACATATTTAGTAGTTGTTTGTTATGTTAATGAAGTGAAACCGACCAATTTTATTAAATATTTCAATATCACTATTTTAATTAGTTATAGTTTCGAAATTAATATTCCACATAAGCAGTAGCTATACAACAACATGATTAAAAAAGCTGTCGATAACGATTATTGCCTAGCACGTTTCCTGAACTAGGTATAAATAAATATATTAGCACCATTGCGTATAACCCAAATAAATCAAAGTCAAATCATTTATTTCAAATAGGCACATAAAACTGAATAAAAACAAATGGGTATGCATAATATATACGTCATTATGTTATACTCGTAGTGATATATTAATTTGTTGACATCATTTATTAATTACCATTCACAATTGGGTATTATCAATTCTGAGAAGATAAGTTTGTATTTACACAATTCTTAGGGAAGGATTCCCAAACCACAATTTGAGTGTACTTTGCCAAGTAAAATAAGCATCTCATACGAACGTTAACTTTATTCTTATGAAATTCATGTTCATATTCGTATCACACGCTTGCTCACATTCAGTTATTCGAATATGAACATTACAGACATAATAATAAAGTTCACGTTCTTATGAAGCGCTTACTTAGCAACGTAATTCAAGTTGCGGTCTATGACTCTTGCTGTCTGGATAACTGATGACTATTTATTTATTTATTAAGTTATTTTGACAGTTCTCTGCCTTCAAGTCAAAATATGTAGCTATAATAGGACCAATGGTATTATTCGTCGTTCTATCCAATCTACCTTGTAGCTTTTGTTTTCTTTAATATTTTATTTTATTTTATCTATTAAGGGATAATAAACAACTACAACATATATAATACATAAGGTTAACAAAACTTTAAGTAGTAATGTGCATTATCCACAGATAAGACATATTTAAATATCAGTGGTTGCCACTAGACAAGCATTACCGAAATTAACAAATATTTTGAAAAAAATAGCTATTAAACCAAATCAGATTAAAAACAATTGCAATTACTTAAATTATACAAAAAATAAATAATAATAATAAGATTACAATTATGATAAAAAAATATAATATTAAATTTAAATTTATTTTTCGAGCATGCAAATGTATCAATATCAATAAAAATTTAATTATAGGATTCTAACCTTCTATGAATAGGGCAGCGTAAGCCAGAGTTCGTACGACAAGAATTAAGCGCGAACAGAGTACGTGTACGAACCTGACGCACATGAACTGTTTGGGGGACAGAATAAAACAGCTTGCTCGTTAGATCAATGGCATCAAAATGACCGTGAACAATATCATGCAGCACGGTGGCCTCCAGGTATTTGCGCCGGTTCTCCAAGCTGATAAGCTTCTACTTATCAATAATATGGGAGTATGACAAATTAGTCTTAGTCCAATAACATCTGTAGTACATAGCACGGAGGTACTTGCGCTGAACCCTTTCTATTCCAACTACGTACTTTTGGTAGAAGGGGTTCCAAATAGGGACCGCGTGTTCTAACTGAGAGCGAATAAGCGTCTTATACAGATAGAGATTGGTTGAGGAACGCTTAAATTCTGTTAAAGATCTCATTACAAATCTACACATTTTATAAGCACTGTTGACTATGGCTTCAATATGCTGGGTCAAGGATAGTTTGCCATCAAAGAGAACACCTAGATCCTTCACTATAAAAATATTATTTAAAGGGATACAGTTAAGGTTGTAATTGAAATTGACGATAAAATTATTCTTTGTAAGGTGTACACAGCGTGGCGCTACAATGGCGACATTAATTTAACACA
Source organism: Griposia aprilina (assembly GCA_916610205.1). Lineage (NCBI taxonomy): Eukaryota > Metazoa > Arthropoda > Insecta > Lepidoptera > Noctuidae > Griposia > Griposia aprilina. The sequence continues at coordinate 7,085,883 of OU744306.1, forward strand.
TGGGTAGGGCAAGTGACCAGTAACAAAAAAAAATATAATAAGAAAGTTTTTGTCATAGTTCAATCATTTATTTTTAATAACTTTTTAATAGTTAACTTGTTATTAGGTTTAATTTCAATATGGGTGTATTCCTGAAATAAAAATGATTTGATTTGATATTTGATGTAATAAACCTGAACAACTGAACAACCTGAACTGCTGAAATAAACCTTTTTGGCGCAGCCGTGAGGCACACACTGTTGTTGTCAACACTTTTATTTTTATTTTTTGGTATTTGTATTTTGTGTTTCACGAATATATTTTATTTTTACTGGCCACTAGCCCTACCCATGTGTTAAATTAATGTCGCCATTGTAGCGCCACGCTATATAGTTACACTTGGAGAAACTAAGATGCAGCTTATTTTCAATACATTAGGCAGTTAGTCTGTCTAGGTCCTCCTGAAATGACTGGCAGTCGTCCATAGTACGTATCGCTTTAAACGCCTTCAAGTCATCAGCATACATCAACAATTTTGACTTTTTAAAACATTTCTAAATATTGTTGATATAAATAATTAATAATAGCGGTGCCAGAATAGAGCCCTGTGGAACTCGGGATGTAATATTAACAGAGACAGACTGATCACCATTAACAACAACCCTTTGTGACCGGTTTTCGAGGTACGATACATCCCAACGCAACAAATTTCCGTGTATTCCATTGTAAGCAGTTTTACTCAGGAGATTTTCATGATCGCCCTTGTCAAAAGCTTTTTTGAAATCGGTGTAGACCGCATCTATTTGTAATCGCTTAACAGCACTTTCAGAAAGGTAATCAGCAAATATTAACAGGTTAAATGTCGTAGGTCGGCGCTTAACAAACCCATGTTGTTCAGGAATGATAATATTATGCAAAAGAGGGTAAATCTCGTTATTTACCAGTTTTTCAAAAAGCTTTGACATGGTCTGCAGAATCAAGATGGGTCTATAATTATTGTTCGAAGTCATGCTTTGAGCTACCTTCATGCACTGGGGTAATGTTAGCTCGCTTCCTCACCACCGGGAACACACCTTCATGCAGACATCTATTAAAAAGTATATAGATTGGCTCACAAATACTATCAGCCGTATCCTTTAAAAAGGCCGCCGGAAGACCGTCAGGACCTGACCTCTTGAGGGGTCCAGCCGTTTCAACTCGCCGAGTACTCTTGATTTATTGATATGCAAATTACTAATTAAACTACCGTTACCTGCGCACTGCTGCGGCGGATACCACGTGGTGAGCGTTGGTGATACGGGCTCAAATACGGACAAGAAAAAGTCCGAAAACATATTGCAGACAACATCAGGATCACTTGACTTGACATTCTGGTACTGCATTATGGACGGAATGCCTGACTTACTTTTACGGTTACAAATCTAAGACCAAAAACGCTTTATGTCACTAGAGAGACTATCTTTAACCGAGTTAATATAACTGGAATAACAGGTTTTACACCTATGTTTGAAGATAGAGCTACATTCGGAGAAGCAATTTTTTTTTTTTTTTTTTTGTGATTGTTACACTAATATTAAATTACCACCTAAGCACATTGTGGAATGCAATAAATGATTGAGTATTGAGTATTGAGTATATTTATGTCTTTGACGTTGCTGTATTTTTTCCACTTAATCCAAAGACTTTGCTTCTTTTTAAATATTTTAACTAATTATGGCATAAACCAGATTGGGAATTCAAGTGATCTAGTGCTTCCAGGTGGGACTAGAGGGCTAATTATGTCACTCAAATACTATAGAAAGCCGCCACGGCCTCTTCCGGTGATAGATTGTCGAACAGCGCGGACCAATTGACCTTGTCTATGTGTTTGTTAATAATATATCTATATATATAAATGAAAATGAATCGCCAAAATGTATGTACGCGCATAACTTCCGAACGACTGCACTAATATGGATAATTCTTTTTTTTTGTGTTCTTTATTGTCAGGACAAGTTTTGTAGTTTTTTTTTTTAAAGTGAGTGAATGAGATAGAAGAGGTAGGTAGGTAGATAGGGTCAGGTAGGGTTACCCCCTATATTTTCTTTAGTCACCTATATTTTCACCTATAATTTCAAAGCACCTATATTTTCTTTAGTCGTGACTGAATGATGAACGTCATCATATATTTTATATTCATTATCGAAATGGTAGACCTCTTGTCAAAGTGGCGCCAACTGATGGTGTGAGTTTTCATGAAAACAGCTAATATCATCAAATATTCGAGACAATATCAAATAAATGACAAGCGTTATCTTGGGTAACCAGACTGCTAATATTAAAGTCGATTAGGGCAACTGTTGTGCTAGCACTGATAACATATTGATCTATATGACATTGATTGGTTACCCTACTTGTTGGTTACCCTAAACATTTAGACCTAATTTTGATTAATTTACAGGTGACATACATAACGCCTTTCGTCAAAAAGCAGCCAAATCATCGGAAACTGCGTATAGTAGATGTTACTGAAAACCATAAACTTTTCTTAGGTAAGTAGACGCATTGAAATTGAAGTAATCCGATTTGAATTGTACGGTTTTGCCAACGCGGCACCGCCTGCGTGCCGGGATTAAAGTACCGAGTACCGTAGTAAAGTAGTAAGTAGTATGTGTTGATCCAGGTTAACAATGTATTCATTCTATAATACATTGTTTTCATAAAACTATTGTTTTCCGCGGCGCACGCCAGTATAGCTCCAAGTCAGCATGATTTTTCCGACGTCTTCTACAATCATCGCCATATTTCAGCTAATTTACACAAAAACTTAATAAACTAGGTATTTAAACCTTCCTCATCAAGCATTCCGTCCAATAGTGAAAACCGTATGAAAATCCGTTCCGTAGTTTTTGAGTTTATCGCATTCAGACAGTCAGACAGACTCAGCGGGGGGACTTTGTTTTATAATATGTGGTGATAACGTCACAATATTATCGTGGACATCCACGTCCACATCCATAAAATTTATGGTAAAGATGTACCTTATAATTTTATTGTAGACGGAAATTTAAGATCATCGTCACGGTCACGCAGGGTAGCATAATCCACGCGCAACCTGTTACCATGGATTCAGTGTACATGATTCTAAACCCCCCTGCGATGAAATTGTACGTCAATTGCTTAAAAAAAAAGGTGTTTCATACATTTTGACCGCGTAGATATTGCACTTTTCTATGAAAAAGCAGTTTTCTTTTTGATCACCGTCTAAAAATTTCTAGGCTACGGGGTCTTAAATATCTTCAATATCATGTGCCGCATTCATGGGTACAGTTTGCGCGTCGATGTCCCTGCCGCCCTGTATGTTTCCTTATATTTTACTTCCCTGTGTTATCGTTATGCCCTGACGTGGACGTGGACGTCCACTATAATATCAAAACGATACAATACGATACGATACGTTACAAATTATAAAAGATTAGATTAGTTAGTAGATGATTTGTGTGTGATTTGTTGTATAAAATAGAAAAGTAGAGTTGATGTCAATTGAGATTTTAGATGACTGAAGTTTAAAGCTCTATATTTTTGGATATTATTCGTAATGCTGATAAAGATTAAGATTAAGCTGACTAGGTAGTAGCTAGTGCAACTTGATAGTGTCTTTGTTTGAGTTTTTGCCTCAGACTTCTGAAAATTGAATTATTTTTCACTTTGTAGTCATTTTTACTTTTCGCTTATTTGGTGTATCTGTTACGGGTAAAGCTAGAAGATGGAGTAAACCTAGGTTTACCCGGGTTGACTTAGTACTACCCAAGCTTCTTGGGTAAAGTCCGAATAATAAGTAAAATAAATTTTAATTCGGGGTTTACCCATACTCACCTAGGTCTACCCAACTCTGGCTGGGTAATGTTAAAAATTTGTCTTATTAATTAGTGAAATGAAAATCCAAGGGCATTTTAAACTTTTATTATTTAAAAAACATACAAAGGCGAACGTAATCGCTTGAAGAGCAAAAACTAATAGCGGGCTGAAACATTATATATTTAATAGCATAAACATATTAAAAGTTTGTATGACAATTAGTTCAAAGTACTTGTTATTAAAATTGAAATTATTTATTTGAGCAAGATAAACTACTGTGACATTTTGAATTGCAAAATTTTCCTGCAGCTTTGCATGAACACTTCTTTGTAGCACATTTTGTTTTGCAATTACACCTTTTATAACCCTGGCCTCCTGAAAGCGACTGTTCATTTGCAAGCTCTCGTAAGCTTTTTTTTTCTGGTGATATATTTTCGATATCAATCAGTTTATTATGACACACAGAAAACTGATTCCTTGAGAACATTTCCTCAATAGTACCACGTTCGTTTCCTAGCCTATACAGATCATCAGCTTTTTCTACAACTGCCATAAGCACGTTCCGAAACTCGCCTCTTCCTCTATCGACATCTGGTATTTGGACTCTTACCGTATCTCCAACAGAACATGGAGGAAATTTTAAATTAGATAAAGCTTTCATTTTTTTAGCTTGATTTTCTAAGCTCAATCGGGCAGATAATCTATGTTCATTTATATTTTGTTGAGTAGTACAAATTTCACACAAGTTTATTTCTTGTGTACTTGTGCCTGGGTTCATACATCTACAACACTCCATTTCGTCTTTCTTTTTGGCCATTTCTTCTGAACTTCTTTCTAGTAAAACTTCCCTTTCACCTTCTTTTGTATTTAAAACTTCTGTTTCGATTTCGTTTCTCATCTCCTTGTTCTTTAAGTGGTCATTCTGTGATTCCAGCTCTACATTAAATAAATCTTCTTGAGATTCTTGTCTAGATTCCGGTCCCTCTTCTTGGGGTTCTGGACTGGATTCTGCCCCGGTAGTAAATTCCGTCAACATTTTCTCGAGCTCTTCCTCAGTGTGAATACTAGCAATAACTTCTTTTGGAAGAGAAGACGACGCTAAACCCACCTTGACATCACTACCGAACATGGCGGTATAAGGAGCTCGTTTTATTCCATCGTGGAATGCCCTATTTTTCATTAACTGTACAAACTTCAAACCTTCTGACCAACGCTTACAATTTTCGTCGTTCATCCACGTCATAAGCATATTTTGTACGTCTTGATTTGCTCTTTCTACACTACCTTGAGACTGACTATGGCGAGGTTTGCCATGTACTATTTTCAGACCGATCCACATCGAGCACAACTCTTCTATTACGTGATTTGCAAACTCGCGGCCATTGTCTGATTGAAGAATTGAAGGTGCGCCAAAAATACAAAATATGTCCAAAAGCTTATAAGCGACTTCTACGGCTCGTTTAGATGTTAACGCGCGCAGCTGTACAAACTTTGTTAAATGATCTTGATAGACCATTATGAATTTGAAGTCGCCGTCAGGGTTAGACTGCATGTCAATTAAATCTACTTGACAGCGACTATTCATTTCTGTTGACAGCAATGGTTTGACAACAATTCCTTTTTTGGCAGACTTTAACTTTTTTTGGCATGGTTCGCATAGTCGTAAATATAATTTTATTACTTCTTGAGTAACATTTTTATATTTTTTTTTACATTCTTTTTCCATTCGATGTTTTCCTCCATGTCCAACAGCCAAATGAGTTTCATGCAAAATATCGAACATCTCATCGTTGGTCACATAATATTTAATTGTTGTCTCACTTGAAGATAGAGGAGCAATCAGTTTCTCGACGCCACTTACCGAGCACAAATCAAAACGCTTCAATCGCCGGTATTGTAAAGTAGTTTTCGATTTAGCTTCTTTTGCACTTTTCACCGAATTAATTATTTCCAAATACTGTTCGTTACTGAAGTAAAAAGAATTTAACCCTTTCGTTGATAATAACTCTTGAAATTTTGTATCAAAACGCTCTCGAAAAGTACGTGCACTCTGTTCGGTCGCCATTTTGTCACTAAGCAAGCGGCGCGGGCGGGGAAACGCGGGCAGGTGCAAGCGGCGCGGGGGAACGCGGGCCCCCGTGATTTGCGCCATGGGCTCGAAAATTACGCAACACCTAACATTACCCAGCCAGAGTTGGGTAGACCTAGGTGAGTATGAGTAAACCCCGAATTAAAATTTATTTTACTTATTATTCGGACTTTACTCAAGAAGCTTGGGTAGTACTAAGTCAACCCGGGTAAACCTAGGTTTACGCCAACTTCTAGCATTACCCGTAACATATCCATTATCTAAACGAATTGGTGTTCCTATCACTACCGGCTATGTGGGAACCAGAACATCATATATATATCTTCACATTAGTGGATTAACATTGCAGATTTCCTCTAAAAAATGTAAAAAGAATTACAAAAATCACGGATAAATCGGTTCATTAAAATAAACTTGATGGCAGCAAAATGTTGTTTTGACGTTGGTTTTTTTAAGTTTTGCACAATCGATTAATTGTATACCTGGTGCAAAAACGGCCAAATTCCATTTTTGTGAGAAGTACGATTTTACTGGCAAAATTTTGTTTGACTATGATATTAATGTGTGCTAACAGGGCCTACTTGTCAGTAGTGAACGGGTGCCACCCAGGCGCGCCCTTTCACGAACATGTCATAAACTAAAGTCTGTCTGTGTCACCGCGTTGTTGTTCTAAACTGCGCAACGCATTGTGTTGAGGTTTTCACCATCATTTAGAGAATTTGATGCGGATGGTTTGTCTATACGAGAGCTACATTAAAATACATATATTAAATAAATCTCGATGTTTTGTCAAGTCATAAATCCGTACGAGTATAGACTAATGGTAGTCCTTTCAGAATTATGTAAACAGAATAAAGTATTCAAACAAAGCTACTCTTCCTGAAAATAAATGCAAGGTCGTCTGAAGCTTTAGTTCAAGATCAAATTGTTTGTTATCACCATTTCATCAATGAAGTGATATTCTAAAAATATTTACATCAGTTTTACAAAATGTATCAATGTTAACAGATTTAACTACGCAGCTGCTAAATCATAATATCTTACAACAAGTTTTACTTAAACAAAATGGAGCAGTGTCAGTGATAAAAAAAAACGCTGCCTATCTTGCTCCACAGCTGGACGTGGATTTTGGAGTTATAAGGCAAATGGATTGTTAACATATCTCATTACTGAAACACTCAAGCTTTTATGAAATTCATGGAACAACACTGCGGAGCTGCCATATCTCATATGACTGCCAGAAAATAGTAGTCCAAAACTGAACATAGGCGTCTTCAATCAACCACCATGTAATTTGAGCCATTCCTTCTCACCTAGCCAATGCCACCTTGCGAAGAACGTTACTCCACCTATCCTAAGAGCTTCCTGCCTTGCATTAATCAATGTGACAATTACTTCTAACCAAATATCTTCCACAGAAAATATGTTGGACGTACAAAATATAATGAGTGAAGTGTTGGACTTACAAGACAGCGACGTCGTTTTCGACCTGATGATATCCATAGCTTCATCTACGCTGGCGAACGAGAATGTACAGAATTTTTTAAAAGACCGCACGAACAACTTTGATGTTATCATTGGAGAATATATGTTCACTGACTTGTATTCTTCGTAAGTAACATTCGGATTCCATTAACAGTTAAAAATGGCCAAATTCTTGATTTCATATAGCATAGATAAACGAGAAATAGAGATAGAGAAATAGATTTCAAATCACAAAAAAATAAAACAACTGCAGATGAGAGAATGTAGCTGCTAAAAATGAGCGTACAAATACCACAACAGCAGCAGCTATTTGTATAACTAATAAATAAACAACTAAAGATTACTCAGACTAATCTTGCATAAACGGAAAGCAAATAGCAAATAATTGCTTGAAGCTAACAATAACTAAGAGATAGTCCAGAATATAATTCTCTAGTAATTTTATCATAAGAAGAAGCAAACTAAAGCGTAAAGAAAGGTAAAAGAAACTGCTGTGTACATTTCTTCTTAAAGATGTTAAAGTAGTAATCGACACGGAACTAATCTTGATTGTATCCATATGAAACTACCTTTTGGAAGGGGCAATTAGAATCAATTCTATTTTCTTGTAATTTTTTACGTACAAAAGTGCCTTTTATGTGCATATTTGAAATAAATGATTTGATTTTGACTTTTTGAATCCTTCGCATGAGACTTAACAGCTTGGACACTTCACCAGACCAATTTATTAAACCACACATATAAAAATGTAGCTTTAAAGTATATTATGCATTTATTTTTAATAAATATTTTTTATTTTTGTACATTTATATTTATTTTGACAATAGTAGGTATATGTACAGCCAAGTTCAATAAAAACCAAAAAGTAAAAGGTTCAAAATCCTCGAATATTTTTTTGGTCACATCTAATGAAAACCGATGCATAAGGCCTTCAATAGCGCACACAGTAGATTAACACTCTAGAACCTATTATCAGATATTTAACTAGAGCATGTATATTTCCAGATTGCCAGCAATACTCCAATGTCCATTCATCTGGTTTTCAACTATCGAGCCGCACTGGATGATTCTGAACCTAGTGCATGGTCCTCCGAACCCGGCTTACAACAGCGACTATCTTCACGCACAAGCTCCTCCATACTCCTTCAAATACAGAGTTCTGGAGCTGTGGACCCAATTAAAAGGGCTTTATCGACATAATAAGTAAGTATTTTTATGTCGTTGCGAGTAGCCTGAAGCCCCTCAGTCTGACAACCAGTTTACCAAGGAGTATCATATTACTCAGTAACTGTATGTGGAGGTCAGTTAGGCAGTCGCTCCATGTAAAATACTGGTATTCAGCTGCATCCGTATCCGTGTTGGAAGCCAACATCAACATAATATATTTGCAGTTGGGAAAAGGCCTTTATGTTTACTTAATGGAACAAAGCTTATTTTTATTGACGAAGGATTGGAAGAGTTTTTCGTCATAATAATATTAATAGACTTCCTCTTAGCGTGTCGATGGTAATCTAGTTTTTTTTCAGCCCAGAACTGAGTTTAGCGTTATGAATTAACTAAAATGTATATTTTGTCACCTCTATTGATGTCATGTTTCACCTTAATTCTATAAATATAACACCTAAATAAAAGCCAAGGTTGCAAGATATCTTGTACTTTACAAACATTATGTTGTTAGCTAACGACGTAATACCAACGAGTTCATGCATCTCATAATAAAGTGGAAAAAGTTATGATAACCGATTTAAAAAAAAAAACTGATTCCTATATTTCTTACAGTAAAATATAATATTAGTTGAAACAAACGTCTTCAATCTTAGCGGTCTGAACATAAACTATGGACACAGACGAAAAATTTATTAAGGTGATACGGTGTCCATAATTTTAAAGACCTTCCTCATAATGACTAAGACAAACCACTACAATCGTATAATGATGATAATGATAACTTTTAATTCATAAATAGTATTTTACTTAATCATCATGACTTTCTGAAATTGAGAGCACATTGTCCTTGAAACAGCCAGCCCCTGATTTGAAACGTGCTGCCTACCTGATCTATTTCACACCCACTAGCCGGCCTGCATCATTTTACTCATATAGCTCGTTCCAACATAAGAACCGTAGTAATACCCCCTCTTTTGTTTCCATTGCAGACCTTTCTATGCCAAAGAAGAGGAAGTTTACATGAAACTAATCGCCCCTATCGTTAAGGAGCAAGGCAGACCAGTACCAAACTACAATGAGCTAAAATACAACGCATCTTTGGTACTGGGCAACTCGCAGGTGGCTATTGGAAGCTCAATACCTTTGCCACCTAGCTACAAGCATATTGGAGGGTACCATATCGATGAGCCGGTCAAACCTTTACCGGAGGTGGGTGAAGCTATTAGTTTGTTCGTATAAGCTGGCTTTTGGACCGTGGTGTTCCGTGAGAAAGGGGTTTCTTTAATCAATTAAATGAAAGCAACGATACCATTTTTTTATATTCACTGTTCTATGATTATGTATCTTGTTAATTGGGTTTAATCAATACTGACTCTAATGGGCAAGTTCATATTACCTATTTGGTGCATTAGGTAATATAGATAGTGTTAAAAAAAAATGCGTTATCGTAATAAGACCCTCGCACTCTCAAACCATTTCTCTTAATTTTTGGTCCCTTTCAATCATCACGTGTTAGTAATAAATGAATACTTTCGCAGGACCTGAAGAAAATAATGGACAGTGCCAAGGACGGTGTGATTTACTTCAGTTTGGGATCAAACCTGAAAAGCAAGGACTTACCAGAAGACCTAAAGCAAGGCCTTTTGAAGGTGTTCGGAGGACTGAAACAGACAGTGTTATGGAAATTCGAGGAAAATCTACCTGGCGCGCCAAAAAATATCCATATAGTGCAGTGGGCACCACAGCAGAGCATTTTAGGTAAAGTTTTGGTCTTTCACATAGGTCTGATCTGGGGCTTGATCTGGTTTCGTATGACACTCTCTGGAAAAAGCATAATGATGCGAAGCTACCACCTGAAATCATAAATAATTTTAAGTTTTGGTACGGGAACCAGGTCAATAGTGTTAGGTGGGACGGGGCTTACTCGAGTCCATATGGTCTTGAGTCAGGTGTGAGGCAGGGTGGTCTGAGTTCTCCTACACTCTTCAACCTGTACATAGACCAGTTGATTGGGGAGCTGAGTAGCACCAGAGTCGGATGTTATATTGATGGCATATGTGTCAACAACATTAGCTATGCAGACGACACGGTGCTGCTCAGTGCCTCAGTCTGTGGCCTAAGGAAACTGGTGAGTGTTTGTGACAGGTACGCCAGTGCTCATGGCCTGTTGTATTATGTGAAGAAGAGTGTCGTGATGGTGTTTGGGGCTGGTGGAAAATGTCCAAAAACGGTACCTCTAGTATTGATGAATGGTGTACCGTTATCGAGAGTGCACTTTTTTAAGTACCTTGGACATGTTTTGACCACTAGCCTTAAGGACGATGACGATATTGAGAGAGAGCGGAGGGCGCTGTCGGTCAGAGCGAATATGATTGCCCGCCGGTTTAAGCGTGCTTCTACGGAGGTTAAAAAAACACTTTTTGGAGCCTTCTGTTCCTCTTTTTACTCCTGTGGCCTGTGGGTACATTTTACGCAGAAATCTTACAGTGTCCTTCGCGTGCAGTACAATAAAACTTTCAGGGTGTTGATGGGCCTGCCTCGCTTCTGTAGCGCATCAGGGATGTTTGCAGAATCGCGTGTTGTTTGCTTTTATGCATTAATGCGTAAAAGATGCGCATTCTTGGTGCGCAGGGTGCGAGACAGTTCCAACAGCATCCTGGCAGTTATTGCTGACAGGTTGGACTGCAGTATTTTAAGTCGTTGCTCGAGTATCTCAGCTGGAATGCTGAAGCAGTGATTATTTTGTTGTGTATGTTTGTGTAATTGTCGTTGTAACTGTATAACTAACATAGTTGTTAAGTTTATTTTATTGTTAATAACACTGTATGAGTCTCATGGTTACTCTTATTAAAGAATGTATTATTATTATTTTCGCTTATTCATCTTAATGCATATTAATTACATTTCTACATACTTTTACAAAAAAACAGAGCCTCCGCTATTAGGCCATTTACTGAAACGATTATCGGTACAATGATTGCAGAGTCCACGCCCCACATGTCGAAAACCTCGTGTGCTAAATCAAGATACTTGATTTTTTTATCTTTCTCAGCTTTCACGAGATTCTCGTCATGAGGGACAGCGATATCAACAATCATTGCACGGCGCTCTCGGCGATCTATCACCACAATGTCAAGTTTATTGGCTACAATAGTCCTGTCAGTGATGATAGATCGATCCCAGTACAATGTGGTATGACCATTTTCAGGAACTGGGTCGGGCACATACCTGTAGTATGGTACTTCGGACTCCACAAGATTGTACTGCAAGGCAAGTTGCTGGTGGATAATCCTAGTCACTAGAGTGTGTCTGTGCAAATACTCACCGTTAGCAAGACGAAAACAACCGGAAACTATATGTCGGACTGATTTACCGGGACGGTGGCATGCCCGACAGATGTCAACCGTGCCGCCCTTGACAATGTATTTCCGATAATTATTCGTCATGATAACTTCATCCATAATCGCACAGACAAAACCTTCGATTTCCTCGAAGAGGTCGCCGAAACGCAGCCAGGATACAGACGCCAAAAAGTCTACATCAGGTCCATAGAGGGCCCGGAAAAAGCGTCCGTTAAGCTCCTTGCCTTGCCATACCTCCTTACGATCTTTAGTATCTAGTACTGCAGGTTTGCGCCAGTTCTCTTTTGCCAAGGAGAGCGGGGTGAGGCCATTGTCCACTGCGACCACATCACGGTGCATCGCCACGTCAGTTTGAAGGAAATATTCCCTGAGACTGCAAATCTCGCGGTTGTGGAGGGTTTTAGCATTTAAGAAACCTCGACCCCCACACTTCCGCGGGATGTACAGTCTCATCACTGATGACCGTGGGTGATGCATCCGATATGCCGTCAGCAATGTACGGACCTTCCTATCCAGAGCATCAAGTTCCGTCTGAGTCCATTTGAGTATGCCGAAAGTATACATCAAAACCGGCATGACCCAACCATTAAAGGCACGCACCTTGTTTCCGCCTGATAAAAGACTATTTAACAGTTTATTCAGGCGGCCAAAGAAGCGCTCCCTCAACGATTGTTTCATGTCAGCAATATTGATGCCTAATGCTTCCGACATACCTAAATACTTGTAGGTTTCGGTTGAGGAGAGGGATCTAAGGTGTATAGAATCCGAAAGTTGGGTTCCCACGGATTCCATCATCTCCCCTCGCTTTACATGCATGACTGCACATTTGTCCACACCAAATTCCATCCTGATGGCACTGCTGAACGTTTCCGTTACCTTCAGTAGCTCCATCAAGCGTAAATTGTTGGGGGCAAAGAGTTTCAAATCATCCATGTAAAGAAGGTGTGATATCACCTGACCACCTCTTCGTAACTGGTAGCCTAGACCTGAATCCTCCAGCAGTGTGCTTAGAGGATTCAAGGCTAAGCGAAACCATAGCGGACTCAAACTATCACCCTGGAATATTCCTCGCTCAATCCTGATCGGTTCATCGGTCCTCCGGATCTGTCGACATCCTAGATAGAGAAGGATCGTTCTCCACTGCCCCATACACGACATCAAGAAGGTGCGTAGAGTTGCGTCAATTTTGTACAACTCCAGCACCCTAATGAGCCACGTATGTGGCACCGAGTCATAGGCCTTCTTATAATCTATCCTATTATTATTATTATTATAGGTACATGATTACGAATTAGTTTATAAAACGTGAAAGTGGCTAAGAAATCTCAAGAATAGAAAATAAAGGTGCTTAGGACCTTAAAGAGACTTCAGAGTATGCATAGTTTTGGCAAATAGCGGTCATTTAGCGGCAATAATATAATGTAACTAAAATAAAATCTAATGACAGATACATAGTATGTGTACAATTAACTATCAAGGTTGAATGATATAATACGTAGCTAATGTTCTCAATGAAAAACACATGTATTCACTACACCACAAGAATACCCTCAGTAATGGCATGTTAATTTAAAAATAATTGACGATGATGATGTGTGTATTTTTTGTACAATTTGTAAGCAGATGGTTTTTGTTGTTAGTCTGTGTAACTATAAAATGTTAAGAAAGAAACATGCACAATGAATAGTTTTGGTTGGCATTAATCTTCTTGTGATTTATATGAATGTATAATATGTTAATGATATTAAATTCAAAAAAATAAAAATAATTAAATAAATAATAATATTTAAAAAAAAATGATATTAAATTATTATTTTTTTGTTGAATTTCTCAGTAGCAGCCCGGAGTCTGGATTTGTGCCCGGTTGATGGCAATAGGCTCGCCCCCTATTACATGGGACTTAAAAGCATAACTGGCGAAATGTGGGTGTACTATAGGTACACCTCTGCCTAACCCTTCGGGGAATACAGGCGTGATGTTATGTTATGTGATGTGATATTATTAATGAATTATTGGATTCAGTTTGATTCGACAACCACGAGTGTTTTTGGAAACAGCAACTCAATCATTATAAATAGCCTATAGTACTCCATTGGGCCCCTTTATTTGCTGAATCTAACAATCAATTAATCTTAGCCGCTGAGCTTAATTAATTGTTTTTATTGGGAAAGTTATAAGTAAAATAGGTATTGGCGTTTTTATCAGTGTTCCATAGTTTTTTAAATAGTTGATAAGCTCACGTTTGACCACTATCTCACCTGATGATAACCGATGATACTGTCCGTGATAGTGCACGCTAGCTTGTCCGTTTTTTTCTGTGTCATTTATATGAATTTTCTTCTTATCCAGCCCACCCGAACCTGGTCCTCTTCGTCACCCACGGAGGCCTCCTGTCCGTTACCGAGGCTATCCACTTCGCTGCTCCTTTAATCGCCATTCCAGTCTTCGCAGACCAGTTCCTCAACGCAAACCGAGCACAACAAAAGGGCTATGCTGTGAAAGTTGACCTGACTTACCATCTGCATGAGGATCTGAAGGTGGCTCTAGACAAAGTACTTGGAGATCTTCCGAAGTTAGTAAAATCAAGTTCTTCTAACTTAAGAGCCCTTTTACATAAAATAAAATACATGACATATCTCTTGCTCTTGTTTCCTTGTGATGACTCTTCTGTAAGATGATAGGCACTTTCTTTAAGAACCATGACCTTTTCTTCCACAGATACGCCGCAAGGGTAAAAGAGCTATCAATAGCGTACCATGATAGTCCAATGAAGCCAAAGGAAGCTCTAAACTTCTGGGTTAACCATGTCGTTCGGACAAAGGGTGCTTCCCACTTGCGGTCAGTGGCTCTGCAAATCCCACTCTACCAGAGAATATACTTAGATCTACTAGCAGTGATTCTGTTTGCTTTTGTAGTTCTATTGTTAGTAGTTAAGAGGGTTCTTTGTTTAGTGATAGGCAAGAAAAGCACGAAAGTGAAGACGAATTAAGTTGGTTTTAGTGTTGTAGAAGTTATTGGAGGCAACAAAAAGATTCTGCAGAAATAACGTTTAAGCCTATGTTGTGCGTGTACTGTGTACTCCAAGGCCTAGGCCCTATACGACTTTAAACCCCTCCATATCAAAATGTCCCAAAACGAAAATGGTCCAGCAAAACGACCTAATCAAAACGACACTTTAGCAAAACGTCCTATTAGCTTATCATCGTACAACCAAATGGTCCTAAAACATGATTTAATGGAGATTTTTTAAAGGAATAATTTTATTTATCTTCTGCTGGAGACACGTTTTTGTATACACGACACGACATTGTATAGATGTTTAATTTGGTCTGCAAAGCTCACTCGTCCTTTCGTTGCCTGTACAATATGTTTCAATTAAAATAGGAGAGTAATAACCTATCGTCATAAATATAGTGATGTTTTACATGATAAACTAAATAAACAGTCTAGTTGAATATGCTGGCTCTTGTACAAGTGAATTATGTACTGTAGTAAATTATGGCTCAGGTACAGTCAGCAAAAGAGATAAGTAACCAGGGACGTCGATATAGTTGAAGTTCATTAGGAAACCGCTGAATGCTTTCAAATAAAACATATTTAATTAATAGAAAACAAACAGGTAATTTATCAAATTAAATATCGTCCGAAAACATCTATCGGTTTCTTACTAAACTTCAACTATATCCGACGACCCTGGTTACTTATCACATTCGCTAACCGTATAAGTAGTTAGTCAACCATCAAGGCCAATCTTACTATAATTTTGATATGGTATCAGCATCCACATTTGTATTTACATTCTGCTACTGTATAATCAGTACAAAATTACTTATAATTATAATCTGGCAAGACCAAGGTTGTTGGATCTATAATCGAACATATTAGTATCATGTTTCTTGTTCCCGGATACTCTATTAAGGTTTCGCAAATTAATTTGATGTAACCCTATAATATTAGCTCAATAGAAGAGAAAATATGCACTTAACTGACTTCCAATTTTCTTTAATGTAATTAATTCAGATAAATGTTTGTTTTCTTTATGAATTTAATTAATAATTATGTTTAATTGTATGTTGTGTCCCTGTTTAATGAAAGTGTGGAATACATTTTTTTTTATATTTATCACCTAGTTGTTTCTCTAGCATTGTAGTTGTTTTCATCAACATTCCCGAAAACTATATTTTAATAATAGTTTCTCCATAAAGTCAATGTAAGTCTGATATCACCAACCCGTCTTGAGCATACGTTGTGATCAATGCTCATGCCTTCTCTGTTTTCGAAGAGGCCTTTGCCCTGCAGTGGAACAGTAATAGGCTGGTATCTAAACATTTTCGTTATATTCGCGTTACGTGTTTCTAAATTCCGATTATTAACAAAACCTAGATAAAGTACAGGCAGTAACATATTATAAAAAATCAAAAAACCCGACCAGTTACCCTTTGACCTATTAATCAATAAAATATTTATGAATAATCCTTTAACGTCAATTAATGTGATTTATTCAATTACATAATTATACATAATTATAGCGTCAGGTCTAATGTTTCTTATCAATATAATTAGGTCATTAAGTATAATTAACGTTAATTATGAAAATTTATTAGGAAAATTGATTAGGTATCAGCTATTCAAAATAATATGCAGGTAAGTAAAATTAGGTAGAAATATAGAACAAAATTAATGAGAATAGATGAGAATAATTATTCCTATGGTAACTGCTTCTCCAAGATACTGGTAACTGATTAATACAATGGTACAGCTGCATCCATTTAAACTGGAAGCCGAAATAGTTATAAAGACTATGCAGATGATGAAGGAGGCGGCTTTTCATGCATGGCTACTCCCAGAATAGATGGTAATGACTAGGGACGAAGTGAACACTGACATGAAGGCAAATAGACAGATTTATTGAAGAAAAACCCATCCCCAATAAATTAGTTTGATGAAAGCAAGACAATGATGATGCCAAGTCTGCTGCCGACTAGCGTATAGAAGTGAAAAGAGCCCTGGAATTTTGTGGTGATAAGGAATCGGTGCCCCGTTTAAAAAAACGGTTGGCGAGCAAACATGTTATGTTTAAAACGAACGCGAAAACACGGCTGCTATAGAAAAACAACGCAATATTTAAGACTTCATCACGCCTGTCTATTCGTGACTGGCTACTTACAGTTTCTAGTAGTATTATAATGAAGAATATGTGTATAGTGACTGAGACCAATCTTTAGTAGATAAATAATGAAGTACAAAGCTTAAACGGGATACCTCAACCAAAGTGGATGGTAGACAAATATCAAAATTGTACTAGTAAAACACATATATGATCTGACCAAGATTATTTTCAGGAATTCGAAAGAGATTGAGACCTCTGAATTTCTTGCTGTCTTTCTTCCCAGGGCCGTCGAATAAGAAACACCGACTTCATCATGTTTATAAAATATTATTGACGTTTAAAAGTGTTTGAATAAACCTGCTTACACAAATAAATAACATTTATTATCAGACGTAGACTGGCTCATTGGTCTGGTGGTCGCAAGTGCTACAGCTGAGCATGACGTGCTGGGCTCGATTTCCGGGTCGGGAAATGTTATTGGATCGCTCTATTAGGCATTTCTACTACATTTCGATTATGGCAATAGGCTCGCTCCCTTTTACATGGGACATAAAAATAACTGGTGAAATATAAAAATAAATAATAAATAAATAATAAAAACGTTTATTTTCTCCACCACATAAATGAAATTTAATACAATATATAATTGTGTACACAAAAATACATTAATGTTGTGGAGACTGGAGCCTGTACTAGGAATACCTGTGTTACAGGTCTCCAGGCCTCCAAACTACACGGACAAGTCACAAAGCAAGCAATAAATAGGAAAATGTAGATATGTTGACGAGATCAGCCGCACTACGAGCACGCCCACCAACTCCGGATTCCTCGCTCAGCTCCGCCTCGCCGCCGCCGGTATCCAGCCCAATTGTGAGCGCTGTGACGACACCGGCCGCGGTAGTTTCGTCGAGCTCGAGCGATGAATATTTTTCCCCGCCCACGACACCACCACCTGCTCATCGACGGGGAGGACACCGGCCGCCGGACGGCTTAGGACCTCGTGGCCCACCGGCGTCTGATAGGGTCTCAGCTCCCGGCGGAAGTGTGCAGCGCATGAGATGAACACGATCCATTAACGAAAACGTCATGCGCTCATACTATAGGGCTTCAGAGGGGGGAAACAATCTGACCGCTTACTGTGTTCGTATTTTGATGACTGCGAAGACCTCACCGATACTCATTCGATTCTGTACTGCGCGGCTGTAGCGGCATGTCGTGTAGCTCACGTCAAATTTCCTAATGATTCTAGAGCTACACGACCGAAACCAGCCGTACCAGCTTGGCAGTGCAGAATTAAGAGCCGTATTGGTGGGGCCAGAGCTCTCATCGGCAAACTAACCTGCTTCAGGGAGGGCAATACTCGCCCTAGAGTGATGCGCTTTGTGAGACGCGCGTTCGCAGGGACTGATATCAGCCCTCAGGACTATATGTCCTGTGTCACGGAGCGCATCGACTTCCTGAAGCAGAAAGTGTATGCATGGGCGAACCGTATTCGTAGGTATAAGCGGCGAGTAGAGCGGTACACTCAGAATCGCACCTTCCAGCGCGATGAAAGGTGGATTTATAGGGGTTGGGAGCGACTGGATCAAGGTGTGGCTGACACGTGCCTACCAGATGATGATACCATGTGTTCTTTTTGGCGCAATATCTGGTCGGTGCCTGTCAGTCACACTGAAGGTGATTGGCCTCGGGAAGTCGAGCGAGCCTGCGATCCAATACCAGAAATGGGAGCTATTACCATCTGCCCCCAAGATGTAACCCGTGCAGTCCGCCCGCTGCCTAACTGGAAGTCTCCAGGGCCGGACGGACTGCACAACTTCTGGATCAAATGGTTAGGTAGGTCGCACGCTCGCTTGGCAGCTCAGTACCAGGTTGCTTTGGAATCTGGTTCGCTACCCCAGTTCCTAACGACAGGAGTTACCCACCTGCTCCATAAATCAGGTAGCACTGCGGAACCCAAAAATTATAGGCCGATCACGTGTTTACCGACGGTCTATAAAGTTCTTACATCCATTTTGAGAGCTAAAATTAACAAACATATTATAGACACCAACTCCATCATGTCTCATTCTCAAAATGGATGTAGGAACGGGTCCCGTGGTACTAAGGAGCTACTCCTCGTTGATATAGCCATTAGCCAACAGGTTCGTCGTTCCCGAAAGGATCTGTCGACATGTTGGATAGATTACAAGAAGGCCTATGACTCGGTGCCACATACATGGCTTATGAGGGTGCTGGAGTTGTATAAAGTAGATGCAACTCTGCGCACCTTCCTGAAGTCATGTATGAGGCAATGGAGAACGGTCCTCCACTATCCAGGATGTCGAAATGTCCAGAGGAATAACGAACCGATAAGGATCGAGCGTGGCATATTTCAGGGTGATAGTTTGAGTCCGCTTTGGTTTTGCTTAGCCTTGAATCCTCTAAGTACACTGTTGGAGGATTCAGGTCTAGGCTATCGGCTGAGGAGAGGTGGTCGGGTTATATCTCACCTCCTCTACATGGATGACCTAAAACTCTATGCCCCCAACAATTTGCAACTGATGGAGCTACTGAAAGTAACTGAAACTTTCAGTAGCGCCATAAGGATGGAGATTGGTGTGGAAAAATGTGTGGTCATGCATTTAACGCGAGGGGAGATTGTGGAATCCGACGGAACCCAACTCTTGGATTCCATAAACCTTAGAGCCCTCTCCGCATCCGAAACCTATAAGTATTTGGGTATGTCGGAAGCGTTGGGCATCAATGGTACTGACATGAAGCAGTCGTTCAAGGAACGGTTCTTTGGCCGCCTGAAAAAATGTATTTAATAGTCTTTTATCAGGCGGAAACAAGGTGCGCGCCTTTAACGGTTGGGTCATGCTGGTTTTGATGTACTCTTTCGGCATACCCAAATGGACTCAGACCGAACTCGACACCCTGGATAGGAGGGTCCGGACGTTGCTGACTGCAAATCGAATGCATCACCCACGGTCATCGGTAATGAGGCTGTATATTCCGCGAAAGTGTGGAGGTCGAGGCTTTTTAAATGCCAAGACCCTCCACAATCGCGAGATATGCAGTCTCAGGGAATATTTCCTAGAAACCGACGTGGGGATGCATTGAGATGTGGTCGCGGTGGACAAGGGCCTCACCCCGCTCTCCTTCGCTAAAGAGAACTGGCGCAAACCAGTAGTGCTTGACACTAATGATCGCATGGAGGTATGGCAGGGTAAGGAGCTTCACGGACGCTTTTTCCGGGCCCTACATGGACCCGATGTAGATCTACAAGCGTCCGTAGCCTGGCTGCGTGTCGGTGACCTAACAAACCTAACAAACAATTACCGGAGATTTATTGTGAAAGACGGCACGGTTGACATCTGTTGGGCATGCCACCGTCCGGGTGAATCAATCAGACATATTATCTCCGGATGTTCTCGTCTAGCTAACGAAGTGTACTTGCATAGACACAACCTTGTAGCCAGGATTATCCATCAGCAACTTGCTCTGAAAAAAAGCCATGTAGAATCGGAAGTGCCGTACTACAGGTATGTGCCGGATAATATGTTTCTCGGATCGAAGAGAGCGGCGCGCAATGATCGTTGACATAACGATCCCGCAAGACGTGAACCTCGTGAAAGCCGAGAAAGATAAACAAATCAAGTATCTTGACTTGGCTCACGAGGTTGTCGACATGTGGGACGTGGACTCAGCGATCATTGTGCCGATAGTCGTGACTGCCAATGGCTTAATAGCGAAGAGCCTCGACTAACACCTGAGGAGGTTCTCGTTGGGCAGCTGGATCAAGGGCTTGATTCAGAAGGCGGTACTTCTGGACACGGCTCGCATTGTTAGAAGGTTCCTCTCTCTGGAGCCCTGACCACCGGTAGCTTGGACCCTGTTCCCGATATCGATGGGCTACTATTTTTTATATTTTTAAATGTTTTTATATTTTTTATATCCTAATATTACAAATATAATTTATATGTATATTAGGTCTTTACCTATGAAATTGCCGTTCTGCAGTACTGGCCATTTCAAATCAAAATAATTTTTGTTTGGCTAAGAATTCTAATTTCAAATTAATTTTATTTTAAAAACATGGATTTTTTTTTCTAAAAGTAGTCATTTCTTTATTGATTAGTGTTACATTTTCATCGCATTTCAATCTTTTTCGTCATCATGGATACGTTAAAAATTCGAGTAATTATGGAATATGAGTACCGTCGTGGCAGCAACGCGGCACAAGCGGCACGCAACATCAACGACGTTTACGGAGCTAACACTACAAACCAACGCACCACCTGTTATTGGTTTGCTCGCTTCCGTTCTGGAAATTTCGACCTGAAAAATGAACCTCGCGGTCGTCCGAAGACTTTGGTCGACAATGACGAATTAAAGGCGATTGTGGAAGCTGATGATACACAATCTACGGCTGAATTAGCAGCAGCTTTCGACGTTAGCGTCAAAACAATATTGGTCCATTTGCGTCAAATTGGCAAGGTAAAAAAGCTTGACAAATGGGTGCCCCACGAACTCAATGATCGCCAGCGCGAAGTACGCGTCGAGACGTGCCTTGCACTGCTCAACAGACACACAAATGAAGGAATTTTGAACCGCATTGTTACCTGCGATGAAAAATGGATTCTGTTTGATAACCGTAAGCGCTCAGCAAGTTGGTTGGATCCTGGTTCAGCACCTAAACAATGCCCTAAACGAAAACTTACCCCTAGAAAAGTGATGGTCACTGTTTGGTGGTCTAGCGCCGGTGTGATTCATCACAGCTTCTTACCAAACGGGGTGAGCATTATTGCAGATGTGTACTGTGAAGAACTGAACACAATGATGGAGAAGCTGGCGCATCTCCAACCAGCATTGGTCAATCGCTCGTCTCCGCTGCTCCTGCACGACAACGCGCGACCTCATACTGCACAGCAGACGGTCTCCAAGTTGCAAGAACTGGGGTTGGAAGCTCTCCGTCATCCGCCCTACTCACCAGACCTTGCGCCTACAGACTACTACTTTTTCCAGAATTTGGATAACTTCTTGGCGGGAAAAAAAATTAATACCCGAGAGGCAGTACAAAATGCCTTTGAAGAATTTGTTGCCTCCCGTCCAGCTGATTTCTTTAAGAAGGGCATCAATAAACTGCCACTGCGATGGCAAAGATGCATTGATTGCATGGGTGATTACTTCGATTAATACAAATAAAAAATTCATGAAAAAAATTCGTTTAAATTTTTTCATACAAAACGGCAATTTCATAGGTAAAGACCTATTATAAAGAAATAAAGGAAAAAATAATGATAATGTTTATTCATCAAAAATTGCAGATAGTTACAGCAACAAACAGCGGGTAGAGATTATAAAGTTTATAATTAGGTTTGTTGTAAAATCTGCACTAAAATTATGAAACCCTGCCTTTCAAACTAGGTTAAAACCTGTATTTTGAAAAACAGTGTACGGCCACAAAATTCTTATACACTAAAACTATTACAACAATTAATGAACGGTGTCGTTCTACCGCTGCAATAATTTATCTGAATCTGTGATAGTTGTGACATATATATGTGTGTGAGGGTGTATGCATGTAGTGGAAGGTGAGTATTGTATGGGGATGTGTGCTTGTGTGCGTGCGCGCCTGTTTAAATATGTGTATGTTATCGAATTCGAAATAGGGGTGGATGAGAGATTAGGTGATGTATGTAAGTAGGGACTCCGTGTAGACGTAGTCCCTCTCCAGTAGCCACTCTGTTACTTTAGTTTTTACCACGTATGTGTTTAATTTTATGATTTTTAATGTTTTATTGATTTTACATACACATACATACATAAACTCACGCCTTCTTCCCATGGGGGTAGGCAGAAACTACAGAACGCCACCTGCTACGATCCATACATACTCCTTTTGCCTCGTTTACGTTCATACTCTGGTCATACACGCACGCCGGTTGTGAGTACTACGCACCTGACCTTTCTGAAGAACATCACCAATAAGGTCACTATATGTCTTCCTAGGGCGTCCCCTCCCGGCGTTTCCACTCACATCTGCCTTGTAAATACCTTTTGTTAATCGCCCTTCATTCATCCTCTCAACATGACCAAACCATCTTAGCATACTCTCTTTTTTTTCTCTTTTTTTTTCTTTTTTTTCTCTTTTTTTTATTGATTTTATTGTAAATATATTTACTATCATCATCATCATCATCAGCCTACAGCAGTCCACTGATGGACATAGGCCTCTCCAATTGCACGCCACTTAGCTCGATCCTCGGCAACTCCCATCCAACTGCTACCAGCCACCCTGCGAAGATCGTCGCTCCACCTAGCCTGGGGGCGTCCTACCTTACGTTTGCCGATTCGCGGTCTCCACTCAAGAACACATCTACCCCAACGGTCATCGGTTCTACGGCTAATATGGCCGGCCCACTGCCACTTCAGCTTGCTTATTCTGTGAGCTATGTCAACAACTTTGGTTCTCTGCCGGATCACCTCATTCCGGATTCTATCCCTCAAAGAGACTCCAAGCATAGCTCGTTCCATAGCTCGCTGAGCGACCTTGAATTTATGGACCAGCAGTATTGTGAGTATCCACGTTTCGGTTCCGTAGGTCATAACAGGCAGGACGCACTGATAGAAGACTTTAGTCTTTAGGCTCTGCGGAATACGCGACAAGAAGACTCGACGAAGTTTCCCAAATGCTGCCCAGCCCAGCCGAATTCTTCTGTTGGCCTCCTTCTCAAAGTTGTTCTTACCAAACTGCAGAGTCTGCCCGGGGTAAACGTATTCTCGAACAACTTTGAGAGCACCGCCGTTGACAGCAATCGGTCCCGGATTGACGTGTTCGTTGAACATAACCTGGGTTTTGTCCAAGATCATCCGTAGACCAATGCGTACAGAAGAATTAACTAGGCCGTCCAGCATCTGCTGCAAGTCATGCAGCGATTCAGCCAGTATGACGATGTCATCTGCAAATCCCAAGTGTGAGATGTACTCGCCGTTGATGTTAATGCTGCGTCCTTCCCAGTTCAGCGTCTTAAACACATACTCCAATGCGTTAGAGAACAATTTCGGGAAAATAACGTCCCCTTGTCTCACACCTCGACGCAGGAGGATATGTTCAGTTCGCTGGTCCTGAGTTTAGACGGTCATTGTCGCGTTTTCATAAAGACATTTCAGCACTTGGATGTATCGCCAGTTGACTTGGCAACGCTGCAGAGACTCCAAAACAGACCAGGTCTCAATAGAGTCAAAAACCTTCTCATAGTCCACAAATGCAAGACACAGGGGTCGATTATACTCTTCGGACTTCTGTATAATTTGCCGCACTGTGTGGATGTGGTCTATGGTGCTGTATCCTCTTCGAAATCTGGCCTGCTCTGGTGGCTGAAACTCGTCGAGTCTTCGCGCTAGACGATTCGTGACGACTCTTGAAAACAACTTATATACGTGGCTTAGGAGCGAAATTGGTCTGTAATTCTTTAGAAGGGTCATATCACCCTTTTTAAAGAAAAGAACGACCACGCTCCTTCGCCAAGCTTCTGAAGTTCTCCCAGAGAACAGGACAGAGTTAAAGAGCTCCCGAAGCTCTTTCAGTACCGAATTTTCTCCCGCTCTTAGGAGCTCGGTCGTAATCCCGTCCTCACCAGGGGCTTTTCCATTTTTAAGCTGTTTAAGAGCCGTCTCGATTTCGTCTTGGCTGACTTCTGGCAGGTCTTCCGTGAAATGGCGGGTCAAGGTGGCTCTAGAATCCTCATTTTCAGGATCAGGTCGAGATGCATGCGATGCGTACAGTCGGCCGTAGAAGTTTTCGACTTCCGAAAGGATCTCAGGCCTCGAAAAGACGATATCCCCACTAGATTTGGTCAACTTCGTTAGGTGGCTCCTCCCAAGGGATTGGACGAAGACTTTCGACCCCCGATTTTGCTCAATAGCTTCCTCTATAGAGCGTGTATTGGAGCGTCGGAGGTCGCGTCTTACCAATGTTCTAATGCTTTTGTTGAGTGCCCGTTGTTCTGACGAAGTGATAGGTGGGTTTTCACGTCGTTCCGTCATAAGCTCCAGAGTCTCTTCCGAAAGTTTGGACTTCTTGCCCGTACGCCGCATTTTACAAAATCGCGCACCTTCCTCACTGAGGATTTCCACCATTTGGTCGAGCGCCTGGTCGACGTCATTTGTGGTTTCCACGGCAGCGAATCGGTTCTCCAGGTCTGACTGGAACGCTTCAGATCCTAGCATAGTTTGGAGCATATTTGGACGGAGCCTAGACTTCATCAAACGAGTTCGCTCAAGCTTAAGTTGATATTCAGAGAGCCTCTAACAAGTCTGTGATCACTGCCGGTATTGAACCTGTTGATCACCGAGACATCCCTGAATATATGCTTTTTATCCGTTATGATAAAGTCTATGTCATTTTTCGTCATAGTGTCAGGACTTCGCCACGTCCACTTCCTTTGAGGCTGTTTCTTAAAGAAGGAATTCATCACGAAAAGCCCCTCCTTTTCAAGGAAATTGACTAGCATTTGCCCCCTATGATTTCTGCTGCCAAACCCGTAGGATCCTACTACCGATTCGTTGCAATCCTGTACTCCCACTTTAGCGTTAAAATCCCCCATGAGAACGTTGTAGTGGGCCTTAGTGGTGGAATGCAAGGACTTGGAGATGTCCTCGAACATTTCCTCCACTTCGTCATCCGAGTGTGCCGAGGTCGGTGCGTAATCCTGAACTACCTTGAGGCTATACCTCTCGGTTAGCTTTACTACGAGGTACGCTACCCTGTTCGAGACACTGGAGACTTCCACAACGTTGTCACAAAGGGATTTGTTTACCAGGAACCCAACTCCGCATTGGGATAGCTGGTCTCCCTCTCGAAAATACAAAAGGTGGCCCGATTCCAGGGTTATTGTGTCCTCCCCCTCTCTTCGCACTTCACTCAACCCAAGAATGTGCCACTTTATTTTTCCGAGTTCTTCTTCTAGCTGCACTAAGTGTTCGTCGAGCCGTAACGTGCGTCCGTTATACGTCGCCAAGGTCAGTCGGGTTTGGCGGCCTTTCGTAACCCGGGGATTCTTCGCACACCTTGCCGTTACCGTGACCGCCGCCAAAATCAGGAGTAGCAAGGCGGCCGGGAACTGGGGGCCGTGGTTTATTTTGGCTTGCCATTGAAGGTTTTGCCCATAATCGCCACGCTGGGCATGCGGGTTGGCGATCGCAGATCACAGCTTCTCGCACTAGTGACGCTGCTGCCCGTCACTAGTCTGCGCCATTTAACTGCGAAGTTTTATTTAGAAATGGTTATACCGCCATTTATCGGTTGTCAGAGCCTCGTTTGTTATTCAGCAGGGTGCACCACGAGCAGGTGAGGTTGACTTGGGGCACTGAGATAGTGAGTGTGCCCCCTTACACCCACCCCTTATATTTACTAAGTATATAAAATTGATGCGTAGCAAAAGTGGTTTTATGTTGAGTCCCAGTGATGAGTTGAATTCGCTAATTTGGATTTGGCGGCGGCAGCTTAGCATGAGTTCTTAAAATCGATCGAAGCACGAAAAGCTGAGGTCCCGTAAGGACTTTGCAGTTAGAATATAGTTCAGTGGTTGGGTATCTGTAGGGTTTTCTAGTCATTACTTTAAGTATGGCTCTTTGTGCTCTTTCTACTCTTAACATTTTAGTCTTTGTGGCTCCACCCCATGCGGTAATACAATATCCAATAACAAATTGGCACAGCGCAATATACACCATCTTCAGAGTGTCAAGTTTGGCCGACTCCCTCAGTGACTTAAAGACGTGTATAATGCGCATTGTCCTTGTGGTTAGGGCGTTAATCTGTTTGTCCCATCTTAGTCCATCATCAATAAGAACTCCTAGATATTTTATATTGTCAGATCTAGTTAGAGTTGGACAGTAACAAGATCGTATTGGATTTGAACATGAGTGAACTGAAATACTGAAAGTATGTGACGGCAATGTGTTACGTCGGATTGCGAAAGGGATGTAAGTAGTTTTGTTTAAGTTGAGTGTCAGAAGGTTACAGTTTAGCCATATCATTATTTTGGACAGCGCTTCTTCTGCAGTAGTCTTAACCATGTTCCAAGTAGGTCCGGAAACGACCGACGACCGATGACCGACGACGACCGACGAGGATCGCAGTGTCATCTGCGTACGCGTAGATGTCACAATTAGGTAGGTTCATCTTGCAAAGGTCGTTTACGTAGATTTGAAAGAGCATGGGTCCAAGTATACTACCTTGGGGGATGCCATATGTTAATAGCTCCTCGTCACTATAATACGCATCAACCTTGACAAGCTGCGTTCGATTATTAAGGTAACTTTTAAAAATTTCAAGTGGCGTTCCACGCACCCCAATACGTGCCAGCTTGTCAATAAGTTTGGGAGCTGAAACTGTGTCAAACGATTTAGAGAGGTCCAGGGTGATCCCCAGGCACTTTGTTGTACTGTCTAACTTCCTGGCAACCTGTTGCGTAAAATCTGCATCCGCCGTCGACCCCAACCGTCGTCGCCGTCCGTTTGGTCCGTCGAAACCAAAATTATGAAAAAAGGAAAAAACAAAGGAAATAATTAATAAATTAGACCGCAAAGTAGGGTGTGTGGGTGTGTGAGTGTGAGTGTATGGGTGGGTGCGTAGTGAGTGTGTGTGTACCAAAGGTTCACCTGTCTATCTTTTCAAGCAATAAAGGCACGTAGTACTTAGTACACTTAGACTTGCAAGTGTTTTATGATTAATTTATGAAAAGCACATGGTTGTTTGGTTCTTTGTTTCTTCTTTAAAATTATTATACTCGAAGAACTCACTCATCAATGGAATAATTAAAGAGTGAGTGACTAGCATCAATATTTGAATAGATTGAATATAATGGTCAATCAAGATACAAAATAAAACTTACAATATGATGACACAGAAAAGTGAATTGAACGAGTCTACCACAAAGCATACCTACTATTACTATAACTTGACACAAAAATGTTAAGGCATTCCTAGTGAAGAAACAATTTAGTTATTTTCTTCTCTTCTCTTATGTCAATTACTAGTGCCATATGATAAACATGAAAACGAAGAATCAAGATACATTATAATTTATTTATATTTAATTCATCTTCCTCTTCTTCCCACCATCCACCTTCTTCTTCGAACACAAAAGATTACACACAAATCTTAACAGTATGAAAAATACAAGTAAAACAGCTGTTACCAACGCTGCTAGATCCAGATACAGTCGTTGGTACAATGGTATAAACCACGCAGGAGAGCGTAAGTGAAGGGCACCGCTTGCGCGCACGACATGATGAACCCAATGCTGCAGCTCCACGCCTGGCTTTACTGGACGGTCGTGTTAAATGTAGGATAGCTCCTTTACTGTTTGTCTGTACCTGTAAGAAGATGACTTAATTGAGCAAGAAATATGCATAGCAAATGGCTATGGCAAGGCCAGGGAGCTCTGACCATGAAGAAAATATTATGCTGTATGAGCTTTATAAATACGATAGCAATGCTAGACATGAATCTCATCGAAACGCATAATCTCTTTTTTATACAGAAGCCAAGTGGCTTCCGTATAAAAAAAGAGATTATGCGTATTATGCGTACAACTAAGTATTTTTGAACACATTGACTTCGACTGGCTAATATGCTAATATAAATCATAGATATATGTTTTTTTTATTCAACTAACATTTTTAAAGTATTAACATTATATGAAAGCCCCAAGAGCTATTGCCCTACGTACATAAAAAGGCACCAAGAGCTTATTAAAATAATGAAATTACAAATCAACGTACTTAGGATTGTGAAGCATTTCTTCAAAAGTCACTTTCAAGTCTGCAGCTGTTCCAAGAGACAGGTTGACTTCCAAAGCGACTCTTCACATTCATGGGCTGGTCTCCAAAGACTGGTATGCCAATTATGGGTACTCCATAGTGAATCGTCTATGTGGTGGATACAAGACCACCGTGGGTTCTAAACAGCACGCATTTTGGATGAACTGGAAACAGAAATGATTTTGAAGAACAGTGTCAAAGGGCACAAAATAAAGAGTAAATAAGATGTTAAAACATCCACGAATATCAAGTCTTTAGTGAAAAAGCCAACACAATCAACTTTTCCATGGATATACAACATCGATGCGTATTAAGCCAAAATATATGGAACAAATGATGTTTTTTTCTCGAATCCATAATTGCTCCGATGAGGTTGCTTCCATTTTATTTATGTACTTCATGCAGTAAAAAAATCCATGGCCATCAACTATTAGATGTATCGTGTATAATAATTTGAATTCAGAACAGACTAACAAGATAATAAAGTACTTAGTTCTGAATTCAAATTATTATACACGATAAATCTAATAATTGATGGACATGGAAATTAGCATTCTTCTGTATTCGGAAATGCGATGACTCCCGAGGGACAATAAGAAAATAGTTGTACTGTACGTATTTTTACTACAACCTCAGCGTCAGGGGTGCCGAAGTCCTAACGTCATGTACAGTAAGTACAAAATATCCTTTTTACGTACCTTCAATTAGACATGAAGATTAATCAGCACTTTATAAATACCTAGAATCATCAAAATTATTGATTGCAAGTATCTAATGTACTCGTATTATCGTTATTGTATTTTATTTGTTTTAAAGAAAACATAAGCGGGGTGGTACGGGTGGTACGGGCTCCATTACAATTTCGAACAAGAGTGCGATAGATGTTTGTTAATAAGTATTTTCTACTACTGTAATCATTTCAAGCATTAAAACTTGAGTTTACAATACTGAATCGTAGCTTAACATTGCGTGTCTGTCTGATCAGATGCTTCCGTCTCTAGAATATATTAAAATAAAAAGATTTGAAAAAAAAAATAATGTTATGTGATACGAGTATCTATATTTATTTAAATGATCATTCTTACAGGAAAAAAAATAACTAAGTGTTCTTGTGATACCATTAAAAAATAGTGCGTCCTAAAACTAAAAGCCTGTGTAATCTTAATAAACGTTTTAATATCACCATTTACGTTACCGCATCCCTAAAATACATCAACAAAAAGGTTACGCGAAGATCCACTAGTTTATTGACTGAAGGAGAATCACGCGCAGCATTTTAAATTTAAATACAGTCGGCTTGGTCACTTCGCGCTGTAATGACCAATTTTAGAGCGTGTAAAACGAATTTAAATATCGAGTTTTTATGAATATTATGAGTTTAAATAAAATAAAATATCATCTTAAATATTTTTTTGAACAGATTTAATTTAAAATATAGTAAGTTTTTTTTAAAGTGATACTAAAACAATGAGCATTAAAAACATAAACAAAATTAAACCTTACTAAAACTCGAAGTCATTAACAATTTTCTTCGTTTATTTTTCAGAAAATGGAAAATCTAAAATGTTTATTATTTGGTCTACTACTTAGTTTCTCCTTATGTGATACATCAAAGATCTTGGCTGTCTTTCCAGTTGGAAGTATTAGCCATGGTATACTTGGAGACAATATGGTTAAACACCTTCTTGATGGAGGACACGAAGTAAGTATCTTAGATACAATGTCTGTCTGTGTTTTGTCTTAAAAAATACCAATTTTTAGGTAGCATTTTGGGTTTAATCTAGTCAAAGTCGAATCATTTACTTCAATAGGCATAATAGGCATTTTTGAACGTCAAATTTACTAGAAAATATAGTATTGATTCTAGTTGCCTCTTCCAAAATGTAGTTTCGTATGGAGAATAATGGTCAAGAAACTAAATAGTTTTTTTTTTTAAATACAATATTTTGTGTACATTAACTATACATTATAATTATATGTAAAGACGATGTAGGTACCACGAATAAAACTACTATACCATAATAGGCAAAAAGAATTAAAAATGAAGCAATGACAGGTATATTAATCATGTGATAGAGTTCTAAGTTCTATTCTTATGTCAATTTGATTCTGATTAATTGGCTTTGATAAATGATAAATTATTTTATTTCTGTAAGTAGGTTTGTACAAACACTTTTACACGTCAATCATATTTTTAAAACTAGATGATCTGTGCGTTTCCTATCTGACTACTCTGAGAAGAAAGGCCGAAACAAACTCAGAGGTCACAGTGTCTTTTAAAGTCCAGACATAATCTTGGTCAGATCATGTGAAGACCATGTAGATTTGTGTCTGAAATGGTCTTTTGAGGAAAAACCACACAGAATGAGTGGACCTGTCCAGTCTGTGCACGCATTTGTCACTAATCGTGGAGCTCAACTCAGAACTTAAGGAGCTCAACCACTCGACGAACAATACCAAAGAAAGGACATTTGGGTAGGCCGCTTAAAGAACTCAAACTGCCAGATTATCATTGAAACTACCTGAGAAAGTGAAAAAAATTAAATAAAAAATCAAAGTTACCTACATAGTCCTCACATTCACAATTAATAAATAATAATACTATACTTCACAAAGTAAATTGTCATGAAATTGTATATATAATAATTATCAAAACGTCAAAATTTATGTAAAATACAAAATTAAAAAATATAGAAAAATTAAAAACTATATACACGACTAATTTTTAATTAGTACAAAAAAATGGGGCTCTATCCGTACCCTTTACTGATCATATTTCTATATTCAAAAGTCAAAAAAACGAAATCCCAAAATTGTCTAGGAAAATTCAACATAATTGGTAAACTCATAATAGAATTATTATCTTCTTCAATAACCAGCTCCACACAAGCACATGTACCGTCACCTTCTAATGCGACTCGATCCAAGAAAAAACATATGCAGTAAAAAAAACCGTAGTAAAGACTAAAAAGCTTGAGGTGAAGTGGACTACTGCAAAGTTCAAATTCACAGCCGAAATCGAAGATAAAACATTTGAAAAGCTCTTAGAAGCAAAGTCACCTTTAGAATATTTTAAATTATTTTTTTCGGAGGATATTTTCGAATTAATAGTACGAGAGAGCAATTTATATCACATGCAAGTGAAAGGTACGGCCATGAATGTGACTTTAGACGAAATTAAAGATTTTATAGCTATTAATATTCTCATGGGTGTTGTACGTTTGCCAGCATATACGGACTATTGATCTAAATCACTCAGATATAGCAATATAGCAGATATCATGACACTGAAAAGGTTTCAACAAATTCGGCGATATTTGCATTTTGTGGACGGGCTAGGTGACGATGGTGATCGTTATTACAAAACAAGACCTTTGCTAGAAAAAGTTCGCCAAAACTGCGTGAAAACTAAAGAGGAAAACCGATTCAGTGTCGATGAAATGATGGTGCCTTACAAAGGTACGAGAGCAGGTACCCGAAAGAAGTACATAAAAAATAAACCCAGAAAGTGGGGTTTTAAAATATTTGTGCGGGCTGGAGTATCGGGCATTGTCTATGATTTTTTGGTTTATGGAGGAGAGGACACTTTTCGATTTCATCAATTCAATGAAGAAGAAAACAGTAAGGGGTTGGGATCTAAAGTAGTCATAGCTTTGAGCAAATCGATCAAAGAGCCCGCTTGCTGTGTGATTTATTTTAACAATTTCTTTACCTCCATAGAATTAGTACATTATTTGAGAAATGAATACGGTATATTTTCTTTGGGGACCGTAAGACCAAATCGTCTTCGCAGAGGTGATAACAAGCTTCCTCCCGATAAAATTTTGAAGAAGAAAGGCCGCGGAGCTTTTGCCCATATCAAATGAAAGAAAAATAGCTATTGTCAGATGGTTTGATTACAAATGTTTTACTGTGGCTAGTTCTTACGCCGACGCTCATCCAGTTCATCACGTATTACGGTACAACAAAAATACGAAGCGCAAAGAGTCTGTGCCTTGTCAGGAAGTAGTTCGTCAATATAATGCCCATATGGGGAGTGTGGGCTTAGCGGATATGCTGATTGCGCTTTACCGTACAGAAATGCGAGAACATAGATGGTACATACCTCTATTCACACGAATGCTTGATATCTGTATCGATAACGCATGGCTAATTTATTGACGAGAAAGCAACTGTCCAAAACCTCTGAAACTTAAAGATTTTAGATGTGCCATAGCTAATAGTCTT
This sequence comes from Griposia aprilina, assembly GCA_916610205.1. Classification (NCBI taxonomy): domain Eukaryota; kingdom Metazoa; phylum Arthropoda; class Insecta; order Lepidoptera; family Noctuidae; genus Griposia; species Griposia aprilina. Next base: position 7,118,953 of record OU744306.1, read on the forward strand.
AAGACTGTAGACCGAGCTGTTGATAATATGAAAACAGAGGTTAAAAAGTTCGTGACTCCTCATAATCAGACGGATACGCGTTATGACCAAGTGGGCCATGTGCCATCATTTACATCCAAAGGACGATATAGGCTTTGTGTAAAGGGTCAAACTAAATTGATATGCCTGAAATGCCAAGTGAGACTTTGTTTCGTCGAAGATCGAAACTGTTTTTATAATTATCACAAGTAGTAGTAAGGTCACTACTTTTTGTGATAGTAAGGTGTTAGTTATCTTTCCTAAACTAGTACTGATTGATTAATCTCATAGATTATAATTATTATCGTTGCGTCACACTTCAATTTGTACGACTATGATTTTACATATTTTAAGATGTCATATTATGTGTAGAAGACTACATAAATAAATATTTTTGTAAACTATAAAAGGAATTTCATTTTCTACCAATCAAGCAGTGTATCCTACAGTGCACATGGATGTCCAAAGACACATGCATGTCTACTTGGCAGTGTGCATAATTAGATACAACGTATAAAAACAAAACTATTATTGTAAGAATTATTTTTTTATTTTTTAGGGGTCTATTTACCAGGTAACAACCCAATTATACTAGAGAAATAAAAAAAAATACATCAAACTCTCTGCCAATTTAAGGGGTAATGAAGTGAAACCGACCAATTCTATTCAATATTGAAATATCACTATTGTAACTAGTTATAGTTTCGAAATTAATATTCCACTTATGTAGTAGCTAAACAACAACATGATTAAAAAGCAGTCGATAACGATTATTGCCTAACACGTTTCCTGTACTAGGTATAAATAAATTTATTAGCACCATTGCGTATAACCCAAATAACTCAAAGTCAAATTATTTATTCAAAAAGGCACATAAAACTAAATAAAAAAATGGGTATGCATATTATATACGTCATCATGTTAAAGTGACATGTTCATTTGTTGACATCATTTATTAAAAAATAATAATACTACGATTACAATTAAGATAAAAAAATATAATATTCGTTTTTTTTTATCGAGCATGCAAATGTATCAATATCAATGAAATTTGAATTCTATGATTCCAACATTCTATGAATAGGGCAGCGTAAGGCAGAATTCGTATGACAAGAATTTAGCGCGAACAGAGTACGTGCACGAACCTGACGCACATGAACTGTTCGGGGGACAGAATAAAACAGCTTGCTAGCTATATCAGTGGCATCAAAATGACCGTGAACAATATCATGCAGCACGGTGTCTTTAAGTATTTGCGTCAGTTCTCCAAGCTGATAAGCTTGTACTTATCAATAAGTTGGGAGTATAACAGAATTAGTCTTAGTCCCATAACATCAGTAGTACATAGCACGGAGGTACTTGCGCTGAATCCTTTCCATTCCAACTACGTACTTTTGGTAGAAAGAGTTCCAAATAGGGACCGCGTATTCTAACTGAGAGCGAATAAGCGTCTTATACAGATAGAGATAGGTTGAGGAACGCTTAAATTCTGTTGAAGATCTCATTACAAATCTACACATTTTAAAAGCACTATTGACTATGGCTTCAATATGCTGGTACAAGGACAGTTTGCCATCAAAGGGAACACCTAGATCCTTCACTATAGAAATATTATTTATGGGGATACATTTAAGGTTGTAATTGAAATTGACGATAAAATTATTCTTTGTAAAGTGTATACAGCGGGGCGCTACAATGGCAACATTAATTTAACACATGGGTAGGGCTAGTGGCCAGTAATAATAAAAAAATATAATAAGAAAGTTTTTGTCCTAATTCAATCATTTATTTTTTAATAACTTTTTAATAGTTAATTTGTTATTAGGTTTAATTTCAATATGGGTGTATTCCAGAAATAAAAATGATTTGATTGGATATTTGATTTGATTTGATTAATGCTGAAATGAACCTTTTTGGCGCAGACGTGAGGCACACACTGTTGTTGTCAACACTATTTTTTGTTATTTGTATTTTGTGTTTCACGAATATTTTTTATTGTTACTGGCCACTAGCCCTACCCATGTTTTAAATTAATGTCGCCATTGTAGCGCCACGCTATATAGTTACACTTGGAAATACTAAGATGTAGCTTATATTCAAAACAGTAGGCAGTTAGTCTCTCTAGGTCCTCCTGAAATGACTGGCAGTCGCCCATAGTACGCATCAGCGTACATCAAGAATTTTGACTTTTTAAAACATTTCTAAATATTGTTGATATAAATAATGAATAATAGCGGTGCCAGAATAGAGCCCTGTGGAACTCGGGATGTAATATTAACAAAGACAGACTGATTACCATTAACCACAACCCTCTGTGACCGGTTTTCGAGGTACGACACATCCCATCCCAACAAATTTCCGCGTATTCCATTGTAAGCAATTTAACTCAAGAGAATTTCATGATCGACCTTGTCAAAAGCTTTTTTGAAATCGGTGTAGACCGCATCTATTTGTAATCGCCTATCAACACTTTCAAAAAGGTAATTAGCAAATATTAACAGGTTAGATGTCGTAGATCGGCGCTTAACAAACCCATGTTGTTTAGGAATGATAATATTATGCAAAAGAGGGTAAATCTCGTTATTTACCAGCCTTTCAAAAAGCTTTCACAAGGTCGGCAGAATCAAGATTGGTCTATAATTATTGTTCGACGTCATGCTTTTTAGCCACTTTTATGCACTGGGGTAATGTTAGCTCGCTTCCACACAACCGAGAACACACCTTCATGCAGACATCTATTAAAAAGTATATAGATCCGCTCACAAATACTATCAGCCATATCCTTAAAAAAAGCCACCGGAAGACCGTCAGGACCTGCCTCCATAAAGGGGTCCAACTGTTTTCTCGCCGAGTACTCTTGATTTATTGATATGCAAATTACTAATTAAGCTACCGTTCCCTGAGCACTGCTGCGGCGGATACCACGTGGTGAGCGTTGGTGATACGGGGTCGAAAACGGACAAGAAAAGTCCGAAAACATATTGCAGACATCACCAGGATCACTTGACTTGACATTCTGGTACTGCATCATGGACGGAATGCCTTACTTACTTTTACGTTTAGAAATATAGGACCAAAAAAGCTTTATGTCACTAGAGAAACTATCTTCAACCGAGTTAATATAACTGGATTAACAGGTTTTACACCTATGTTTGAAGATAGACCTCCATTCGGAGAAGTTATTTTATATTTATGTCTTTGACGTTGCTGTATCTTTTCCACTTAATCCAAAGACTTTGCTTCTTTTTAAATATTTTAACAAATTATGGCGTAAACCAGATTGGGAATTCAAGTGATCTAGTCCTTGTAAGAGGGACTAGAGGGCTAATGATGTTACTCAAAAGACTATAGAAACCATCCATGACCTCTTCCGATGATAGATTGTCGAACAGCGTGGACCAATTGACCTCGGCTATGTGTTTGTTAATGAGATCGTAATTAGCTTTACGGAAATAATTTTCATTAATCGGTCTTCTTTTCATCATTAGTGTAGATAGGCTAATAGGTGCGGTTATAACAAAAGGGTCCGTGGGGGTCGACAGGTAATAATGGATCTTTAAGGCGGCCAGTCGAATAGCAAGTGTTCGAGACTTCGATCAATAATATTACTAGATGCAGGATCAGGAGCAAAAACAAGTCGCTGAAGTGGCCACGTTTACACAACCATAAACATTTCCATGTGATACTCCGAAATATAGAATAAGGTTTTATAATATTAACAACATCAGTTCATTATAAACCTTAACACTCAAGTATAACGTTTAATTACAATTGCAAAATATTTATACGTAAGTCCTTATATCATCGGAGAAATGTAAACGCAAAAAATAAAAATTAGTTTTTATAATAAGTACAAAAATGTTTATTCTAAAATGAAACTTAAAATCTAAGCAATAAGGTTAAAAACATTTTGTTGATAATTTCATGCTTACTCTATTTTATAAAGTTCTTGGTATGACATTTCAATGCTCAGAACACAATTATGTATTGAAAGACGTAGAGTTGAAGAAATATTTTTTTGGAACGAAGTTCCTTATCGCGCGTTGCGAAAGGGGGCTAGACGGAAAAAATGAAGACCAAAAGTTGTAACGACACTTTTTGGAACGACACTTTTTTTGTAACGACACTTTTTTTTATAGTTGTAAGCCGTGCGGCGTGCGCGTGTTTCTGTGTCTGTCTCTCTCTCTCTCTGTCATAAAAGCAAGCCAGTTTTTTTTTTTTTTTAATGCAACTTCGTTCCATCCTGGTGTCCCTTGACACCTCTCAAGTTTTTAGTCGAAGTTTCGTTTTGTATGGTAGCAAATATATTTGACCGATTTAAAAAAGTAGTAGGACTAAATTAGTACGTACAATAAGTTTTTTTTTTAAGATACCTATTGCTATTAATTGTGTCTGCGGGTTGGCTCATTGTAATCAACCCGTATAAAAACTGGTTGCGTCTACTCATGTACGCGATTTAGAAGTTCCAATAAATATTTGTATTAAATTTAAATTATATAATTTTATTTTATTTTTGATGTGTAACATCTATAGCCGCGGGTAAACCAATTGTTAGCGTGACGACGCGTCGCCACGCTATATTTTCTTTACAAAATAGTTTTTGATGTGGACCTTGAACATAGGGTACATAAGAATGAATTTGCAATGTTAAGCTTCACTTGCCAAGGTCAGTGTTTGGATGGGTGACCTTTTTGATTCTTGATTAGTTCGCAATAGTGACGCCGCCAGGTTAAGCAGCGCTTGCCAAGGTCAGTCTTTGGATGGGTGTCCATTTTAAGTATATTGTGTTTTACATTGATTAGCTCACAACAGTGAAGCCGCCAGGTTAAGCAGCGCCTGCCAAGGTCAGTCTTTGGATGGGTGACTATTTTTGATGTGAAACATCTATAGCCGCGGGTAAAAACGATTTTTGCCGTGGCGACGCATGCCACGGCGACGCGACGCCACGCTAAACGATGGTATGATTCACATCTGCCAGGCGTCCCGTGACGGCTCAATTTTTTAAATTTAAATTAAACTGCAAATAAGAGTGTGTGGTAGGTAAACAACCATGACCGAAGGTGCGTGCGAGGTGGATGCTTTAACTAATGTATCTGGACAATCGTAATCGGTCTCATTAAGGGGGATGTGCTGAGGCAGCCCAGGAAATTCAAATTTTCTTGCGTTTTTTGCAACTTCCAGGTTAGTGTAAGGTTGTATCTTGATCTAAATAGGATTCGCGACAATAACAAATGTATATTTACATAATTATAATCATAAGAATCATCAATACATCTCTCTAATTTGTTATACCATATTATGTAATTTTTCATCTATAAAAGTTAGATTTCCTCCGGATTGGTTCGAAATCAGACCAATCCAGAGTAAATCTAACTTTTATAGATGAAAAATTACATAATATGGTATAACAATACCACTCCATGCATTCGCTGTTCCAGAACAGTCGCGTTATTTGAGTTCGAAGATTAAAAACAGTAGTAATGTAATTAAAACGACTTGGAATATTATTAATAGTGAAACGGGGAGGTCTACGTACTAGAAATTCTGACTACAGCCTGTCTATTAATGACAATATAATAAAATCAGACTCACAAGTCGCCGCTGCCTTCGAAAATTTATTTTCGGATATTCTTGTTGCTACTACTAAATCCCTAAACTCATCACCTTCTGCTGCTGAGTCTTTGCTTAAAGAAAATGCTCATGTTTGCGATTCGGAATTTCATTTCGAACATATTACCTGTAGAGATATAATTAAGACCTTTCACACTTTAAATGTAAAAAAGACTGCAGATCTGTGGGGTAATTCTGTAGAAGTTGCTAAGTCTATTATTGACATTATAACGCCTACTTTAGCTCTTATCTGTAATAACTGTATCGACTGTGGGGAGTTTCCTGACCTTATGAAAAAAAGTAAAATTTTACCTTTGTTTAAATTAGGTAGTACTTCAGACCCCACAAACTATAGACCTATTTCAGTACTACCTACTTTCAGTAAAATTGTTGAAAAAATAATTTTGGACCAATTGCAAAGATTTTTTAATAAACATAAATTATTACATAGCAAACAGTTTGGATTTATAGGGGTCGTTCAACTACTGATGCTGGTGTTGAACTTTTAGGACATATTTATAATGCATGCGAAGATAAATGCTATGCTTTGGGCATCTTTTGTGACTTGTCCAAAGCATTCGATTGCGTTTTTCATGAAACGTTAATCAGGAAACTCCGCCACTACGGGATCCGGAACACTGCTCTTGATCTTCTTACTTCATACTTGAGTAATAGGATTCAGAGCGTTGACGCTAATGGAAAAAAAACTCCCGGATCTATAGTGACAATGGGAGTCCCGCAGGGCTCAATTCTTGGTCCTTTCTTGTTTCTTATTTATATTAATGAGTTGCCGTACCTCATAAATGATAATCATGATATAGTGTTGTTTGCGGTTGATACTTCACTTTTGTTTAAACTTAAACGTCAGCAGCTGGTTACTGACGATGTAAATAGCGCGATTTCAAAAGTAGTTTACTGGTTCAATATCAATAATTTACTCCTTAATGAAAAAAAAACCAAATGCATTAAGTTTACGCTATCTCACGTTAGACAGGTGAAAACGAATGTATTAATGAAGGGCGAAGAATTGAATCCTGGAGACAGCACAGTATTCTTGGGCTTAACTTTGGATGCTAAGCTTCAGTGGGCCCACATATAGATAAATTGTGAAAAAAGCTAAGCTCCGCAGCATACGCTGTTAGAAAAAATCGTAATTTAACCGACACAGAGACAGCCCGTTTAGTGTACTTTAGCTATTTTCATAGTGTTATGTCGTACGGTATTCTGTTATGGGGAAATTCCGCCGACATTCAGACTATTTTTATTTTGCAGAAAAGAGCTGTTCGATCAATTTATAAATTAAGTCCGAGACAATCTCTCAGAAAGAAATTTAAGGAGATTAATGTAATGACTGTGCCTTCTCAATATATAATATTTATGAAAATCTTTTATATGCACATAAAAATATAAAATTGTTTAAAAAATACAGTGATATTCATAATATAAAACTAGGAATAAACACAAATTTGTTGTACCTGCAACAAGGCTCAAAAAAATAGGTGGCTCATTCAGGTGTCAATACGCTTTTATAATAAACTTCCAAGCCACGTTCAAGATCAATCTTGAGCCTTAATAAATTCAAATCATTAATTAAACATAAGTTGTGCCAGAAAGCCTTATATACCGTTAAGGATTATATTGAGGACAAAAAGGCTTGGGATTGAGGTGCTCCAATTTTTGCAAAGCGTTTTTTTTTTTTTTTTTCGTTTTTTTTTTAGTTTTTTCTTTTACATAAATGTTGACATTTTAATAATGATTATATATACAATGTCATGACAATTTACTTTGTGAAGTATGGTATTATTATTTATTTATTGTGAGAATGTGTTCACTTTCTCAGGTAGTTTCAATGATAATCTGGCAGTTTGAGTGCTTTAAGCGGCCTACCCAAATGCCCTTTCTTTGGTATTGTTCGTCGAGTGATTGAGCTCCTTAAGTTCTGAGTTGAGCTCCACGATTAGTGACAAATACGTGCACTGACTGGACAGGTCCACTCATTCTGTGTGGTTTTTCCTCGAAAGACCATTTCAGACATAAATCTACATGGTCTTCACATGATCTGACCAAGATTATGTCTGGACTTTAAAAGAGACTGTGACCTCTGAGTTTGTTTCGGCCTTTCTTCTCAGAGTAGTCAGATAGGAAACGCCGACCTCATCTAGTTTTAATAATATGATTGACGTGTAAAAGTGTTTGTATAAACCTACTTACAGAAATAAAATCATTTATCATTTAATATTTACTAAATATTTACTATTTAATTATTTTTATTTTATGAATAACACATACCTATTGATGTAAACTTACCGAAAAAAAGATATTAAGTACTTCCAAAATCTTGGTGTTACGGTGGATAGTTAGACAACTTTTGAACGCGCACTGTGACAATTATGACGTCTTAACGTTGGCTATGTTTGGACAACACTAATTTGAAGAGCACAGAAGTATTTGTTCTCTTATTTTTCGGGCCGTTTTTGAAGCGCTTATCGGGAATCTAGTGCTATTATTCATCGAAGGTTCGAGATGAACAAATCCAAGGTCTTTTCTCCACTATTAGGCGTGCTGTTATATTGGTGAGCATCTAGCGAAGACATGAAAAGCGTCAGTTCCGAGCATATAAGGTGTGTACATACACATGCCACAAAAGCCTTATGCCCCGCCGTTATCGTGGTCCACGTGACATAAGGAAGATTATAATCACCGACGATATAAACGTTCATGACGTTAGGTGCATTTAAGGTGTCCTGTAGAAAATCAATATGAGACGTATAGACATCGGAGCTGGTCCCCGGCGGGACGTACATAGCGCAGATGACATGTATCTTATGTTTATCGTTTTTGCAAGGTAGTACCAACATGAGGTGCTCAATACACGCCGAGGACTTACAATGTAGGCTATTGAGATTATCGAGTTAGGCCGATTGAAGGTCACGCAGCATTGCAATGAGCACCCCACCGCCATCTCGCTTCCCCGTAGCGTCATGATCCCCATCACAGCGGAATACAACATAACGAGGGTCAATAAACTCGCTATTCGCTATTTCTGGTATCAGTCAAGTCTCTGTCAATATTATGATGTCATATGAGGATGCCAAGATATTCAAGAGCAACGAGTGTAGCTTAGTTCTAATTCCGCTATAGTTCTGGTAGTAAATTAACAAATTATCAGTGCTATCCATTATCAAAGTATTGCAACAAATTTATATAGACCTCGCGTTTTTTTGTAAAACTTGATACATTGTGGAATCCAATGAATTCTAACAGTACATTTATAGCTGGTGAAATAAATTAATAAAATAACATTTAAAATTGTATATAATTTTGATTTCATTTCATAATAAGAAGATTTGATTTTACAAGAATTGTATTTAAAATTGATAAAATTTCACAATAAGTAGATTCTGATTGATTAAAATACACTGGGATCGCAAAAATTCCGGGTCACTAATAAATAGCGTGATAGTTTCTTAAATACATAAGACTAATTTGCGAAATTATAGTGTATTGTAGATTAATGATTAATACTCGTATATATAAAAAAATGGGTAACACGTTTTGTACACTATATAACTTTAAATAAATACTAAAATATAAAAAAAAATCGCTTCTGACTTATGACAACAAAAATACACTTCGCAGTAAATCTTAAAAAATAAAAGATTTTTTGTCAATTTAATCTTTTTTATTTCCTCCAGGAGCCCGTATCACTTCATTAAGACGATGTGGCATGCTGTTAACCAAATTTTTAATACGATTTTGGTCTATGTTTGCCCATTCTTCCACTAGCACATTCCTTAACTCGTGTAAGGTAACAGGAGCAGGAGAGCGTTGTCTCACGCATCTCCTAAGCTCTTCCCATGCATGTTCTATGGGATTTAAGTCTGGCCTGCGAGCTCGCCACTCCATGCAGGTAATACCGACGTCTTGAATATTACATATTGACCAAACGAGCAGTATGTGGTCGCGTATTATGTAGCATAAAAATGGAATTTGCACCCATATTCACTAAGGAAGGACCAGCATGCTCATTTAAAACCTCTTCTACGTATCAGACAGCAGTCGGAGAACCGTTTTCTATGATCACTAACTCCCAGCCCAAACCATTATTGATCCTCCACCGAATGGCACCTTTTCGGATGATGATGATACCGTTCTCCTGGTCGTCTCTTCGTCTCCCGTCGTGCGTAAATAAATAAAATCTGGACTCATTGGAAAACATAAATTTGAACCAATCTTCATCTGTCCATCGGATGTGTTCTCGAGCAAACCGTAACCTGGCAACTCGTTGTTCTCTGAGCAGTTTGGGGCCGTTTGCTAATCTATAAGGCTTTATATTAGCTTCACAAAGACGTCGCAGAATCGTAGCAGAGCTCACATTGTTGTGGTGAATTTCGTGAAGGCTGTTTCGGACCTGAACAGCCGTGAGATGTGGATTTCTTAACATAGGTAGTGCTCACGATGAATCGGTCTTCTGGAGTAGTTGTGCACCTTGGCCTGTCATTTCCTGGTCTCCTGATATTCATGCCGGTCTTTTGAAATCACTGGAGTACTCTTTAGACCGTTGATAAAGATACTCCTACTGTTCTAGCAGTGCTACGCTGACTTCTTCCTTCTAGTACCATGGTAATAAACCGTGTACATTCTTCAGGTGTTAACGACATGATATTGCACTGAATACTCTGATCAATCCAAGGAACCATTTATAATGGCAGTTCGGTTTGAAACAGAAGCAAAAAAGAAATGCTTGTCCTAATTTGAAATTTTGAAATTTTTCAAAGAGCAAATTTTTTTTTCTAAATCTGTAACTTGTACAAATTAAACCTCTGTAGGGATTTTAGAACAAGCATTAGTAACCCGCATACTACATATTATTTATTCTAGCGATCTAGGTATATAATTTATGGAGATATCACGGTTATTATTAGCGACCCGGAATTTTTGGGATCCAGTGTAGTATTAAGTTTCATGGCATGCACAATTTTGTAAAAAAGGCTAAACGCAACAGAATAAAACATAAATAACAGTAAAAACTATATAGAATCTTGATACTTATATGAGTTAGACATTTATTCGACAGATTTGGATCGAATTTTATCGAGGTCTCTTTCTCCGCATATAGCAAACGAGGGATCACCTTCATGCTCTTGGACAAGTATTGTGGCATTTTTATTCCACACATAGTTTTAGTGGTGGCTTTTGGCGACATCCCGGGCTTTACGAAATTACTGTTTCTTCTTCAGGGTTACATGCTCATTGAGGTAAATAGAAAATAACGTACCAGTTATGCCAAATTGTTCTGGCTTGAGAAATGATGCCTTACGGAAGGCACTAAGTAAGTTATCCCTGTGTATATACGACGTGAATCTGACGATGACATTTTTTGGTCTAGTGCTTTGTTGGTGTGCATGTGGTACTCTATGAACAGCTACGATGTTCTGCTATGTCACTGGGCAGTTAAGTGCAAGACCAATTGCTTCAATGAGGGGCGGTATGTTTTTGTTGAGCCTTTCGGGCAAATTACCTATTTCAACATTGCATTGACGATCCTGTTGTTCCAAGGTATCAATTTTGGTCTTAAAAGCATTGAATAACAGCTCCACATCAGCAGACTTAGAGCTATTTAGTTCGCTGGTACGCTTCTCAAGGGTTTCATAATACTCTATCAAATCCTGAGTAGTTGCTTGGAGGCTTGCAATATCATTGCACAGGTCATGCACATTCTGCTGCAAAAGGGACTGCTCGGTACGCAGTGAATTTATTTCCTTTTGTATATTTACCGTAGTAGATTTGCATTTGTAGCAAATCGAGTGTCAGAGATTTTGACAGTACTAGACAGAAGCCAATGGGGTCATGTGAAATCAGCGGATAACCCGGCAGATTACACTTCACGTGAATCAACTGAATTAATTACTGAAAAACAAAAACATTGATTACAGCAAAACTACTGAATGCAAGACAGTGTTAGAGGAAAAGGCACAAAGGGTGAGCTACGTTACAACAGACGAATATGTAGCGTTAACATTGAGGACAAAATTCTCAACATTAAGAAAATTGATCAGAGTAATTGCTGATTGCAGGCGCTTTATATATTGTAAGAGATGAAGCGACAACTCTGAACGATTTACTTCAAGGTTTACTGCTAAAGAACTTAACGAAGCGTTAACGGTTTGCATTAAACAGTGTCAAAGGCGATATTTTAGTAGAGAAATAGAAGACCTCGTTATTACAGGAAAGGTTCAAAAGAAAAGTGTACTTACCTCGCTTAAACCATTCGTCGATCGCGAAGGGGTGCTCAGAGTGGATGGCCGCTTACAACGAGCCACAATCGATGAAAACATTAAACATCCGATTATTATACCAGCCAAGTCTCATTTCACTTACTTGTTAATAGCAGATACTCACCAGAAGTCGTGACACGGTGGATCCCAACTAATGCTCAATTATTTAAGGTCCAGATATTAGGTTCTTAAGTCTTCTAAAGTCCACAAAACACCATCTGAAGCGAGTTGTTGGAAACAGCACTCTAACTTACGAGGAGATGGCTACCGTCTTGTCTCAAATAAAAGCATATCTAAGTTCCCGTCCCATTTCAAAGCTAAGTGACAATATTCAAGATCAAACTCCTTTATCTTCTGGCCAGTTTTTAATCGGAGAACCTCTAGTGCTTGTACCGGAATTTAACTATGAACAGTCGACCCTGACTAGTCTAATGCGATGGCAATTGACCCAGCGAATAGTTCAAGATTTCTGGCGACGCTGGTCAAAAGAATATTCAACTCAGTTCATGAACCGTTACAAATGGACATATCAGACTCCTGAACCAGCCATTGGTGATATTGTTCTGGTGAAAGAGAACGATTTACCGCCAGCTAGGTGGCTTTATGGTATCATCACTCAAATACACCCCGGGTTGGATGGAATTACGCGCTTGGTTAGTTTAAGATGTAAAGGGTCGCAAATTAAAAGCTCAGTGTCGAAGATATGTGTGCCTCCAGTTTGCAAATAAGGGAGAGTTCTTTTTTACATAATTATTGTTTGTGGTCAAATAATAACGAACAATTCGTTATTATTGTGTTGTATGTTTTAACCATAGTTACAGGTATAAAGTACACTATTTTAGTTATACCTATTATATTATTTTACTAAATATTAACTAGCAACTATATTTATTTTGTTTTAATAGCGGGTGCGACCGTGTCTTTAGTTGCTGTATAATTTTTATTGTAATGTACTGTGTTGAAAGTATTTCAATATTCCAGTGTTCTGTAAAGTGTGTAACAACCTTCATCTTTACTCAATAAACATGGTGTAAAATTTAGTTTGATATACTATTGTCTCAGTTAGTTTTGTATCGGTCAGCATTGTATTCCAGCTTGTGATAAAAAAAAATCGACAAAATATTACATCAAGATGGGCGGTAAGCTAACATTTTGTCCATAGTGGGCGAAATGTTAAGAGCGGGTAGTAACCAAAATTGCCCATCTTCAATTTGATTTTTCATGAAATTGATAAGACTTAGGTATAAAATAAAAATAATATGAGTAACTACATGGTATTTCCAAACTTTTTGTGGAACAGAAACACAAAATGTTAAAATTTTCTCGATAAAACAACATCACGAAGTTACCTCTAATTTTTACGTATTTTCAATTTGTACGTCATATGCTAATGACTAATAGGATAAAAATTAGATGACTATTTGTGAGTGGTTGACCAAAACGGGACCTGGAGGGATTGGAAACCGTTCTTTTTTTTTTTGAATTTTTGAATCTGTGGTCTTTTAGCTTTGTTTTAGTCTAACCAGAATTATCATAATCAATTATTTTCCCTTGAGGTCCCTTTTTGGTCAACCACTCACATTTGTATTAACACGGCGAAAAAAAATGTGGAGGCATTTTTTGAAATTCCTTTTATTTTTAGTTTTATTACGACTACAAGCTTTATGCACTTACGACGTTTTTAGTTCGTGGAAGAAGTCATCTTCCGTCGCACGTTGCGGGAACTTCAAGCATATTTTTGTTTCACAAATCAGTCGCCGTCGCTCTGTTGAGACGAGAGGACTGCGCTTGAATTTTCGGCTGCTCTGGGATATAATTTATTTGTGTAAATAATATTGTCGTAATTTGTCACATTGTAGGAAAGAGACTGTGAAATAGAAAACATGAAAAAAACAATAAAACCACTTCCGAAACTATTATTAAAATTGTTCAGAATTGAAAAACTAAATAAATACCGCGGCTAAACTATAAAATAAAAATATTATAATAATTCAATGTTGATATTTGAAAACTCAAGATGACATACATTTATTTGACAGATTTTTGACTGGTATAGTACAACTAGCGCCATTGCTCTGCATTTCGGTCAATTATAATGCGGAGAAAATTTACAACATAGAGTTCGTGTTGGAGATTTTAGATCTTATTGCTTTTAACTCAAGATCCAAATTCATTTACTCCCACTTTTGTTGACAAACTCCGTGTAAGGGTAACCTTAGACGAACCATTTCGAGCGACTTTCGACCAACCCCCGAATCAAGTTGAAACTCGAAATTTAACATATAGGTAGGTTATTGGTCTAATTATATTAGTGGAGTTAACAAAATAATTAAATCGGAAAACTAAAATATGCAATGGGTTTATTGCGGGCTGTTGAGTAAATAATTTAATGTCTTTGATTGCGCGCAAAAGTACGAAATGGTGTGCACGAGACATGACATTTTTCATTCGGATAGTGTTCTCATGACTAGATCCCTTTTTATGGTGGGTATGAGTAACGGTTGTGACGGATCACAATGTTTGTGATTTTCGACTTGTTTTTCAAAGCTAAAGATTCAACAGTTACAAAAGAGAAACGTAATAAACTTTCGACTTTCTTTGGCACGCATTTATATATATTATATGCCAATTATTTTGTCGGTAAAGCCGACTAATGTACTGTTTGTTCCGAAATTGCCCTATTTACACAAATGTTATCGGCGAGGACTTTGTTCTACTCGCTTTGTTCCGTGCAGGATAGGTTTGTACGGTTTTCATGACACATGTCATTTGACTTTGCACAATACAGTGCAAAATCCACCATACCAATATTATTTTTTACTTGGTAACACGGTTGCTAATTGACTTTGCACGATCCTGCTATGCAATATCCACGATATACCTTTATATTTTTTTACTTGGTTAACACTGTTTTCCACGAAGACGTCGTGAGGTCCAACTTATAGAAGGTTCTTAGTAAAATTTGGTTAAATTGGAAATTGAACTTTGTCACGTCAGCATTGAATTTCTAGTTCCGAAACATGACTATGATCTATGATTCTGAATTCAAGCTTAGCGTATAGTATAGGCAAAATAAGCACATGTTTTTCCTACTGAAGAATTTCATTGAAAATAAAGGGACTGGACAATGATCATATTTCGTTTAAATATTGTAATTAAAAACCATTCGAGGAATAGGGTTGCTGATCACAGCGGTCCAACAAATTTCCTTAGATGGTTGCTGTTTTTGTTCAATTGATTTCATTTTCACAAAGTAAAAAAGCGGAAGGTAAGTGATGCGATTATAATTATTCGATTTCATATCGTCAAAAAAGCAAGTTTACCGAGTTTATTTTCATCATCATGTAGGTAGTATCATGAGTATGTAGTACAAGACTTTGATGGATGTGCTTTGGTATTTAGCGTTCTGTACCTCAAAAGGAAAAATCGAAACACTTATAGGAGCACTTTGTTATCCATCTGTCTGACCCCTTTTCTCAGGAATGCGCGGTGGGTATCAAGTTGAAATGGAACTGCCTTACTTTGGAGCTGTAAAATAATCGAGCGAAAGACGTTTACTTAGAATCTTGGCATAAATTGCCATTCATTTCGCATATTTTGACACTCGCAAATAAATTAAAACCCATACGATACCTCCGATTGACCTAGAATCACAAAATGTGGTAAGAAGCAAGGTCTTACGGTACAAATAGGTACAGGAAAATATCTGGAAATCGTTAATTTGTAGTTATATTACATAATGTAAGGGACCATATTTTCTCAACTACAACGTTAACTTTGTCTTTCAATTCGGAATCGAAAATTTATAGCCCGTATCTTGAATGAACATTTAGTCTTTATTTAATTCAAGTCGGTCTACTCTCCAATCTAACAACCCACCAGCATCTGTAACAGATTCAGGGACACACAATAATATTGAATAATAGACCTACTTGTAGGTCAGTCACGCGCTCGGTGCGAAACCAATAAGACGTATACCGCTTAATTACCTGCGCGTGCGATAACTTGAACTACGTACCGACTTATTCATCAACATGGTGAAATGTGCTAAGTGCGGGAAATTGGTGACCAAAAAAAGTCCGGGTATACAGTGTTCCAAGTGCAGTAAATGGATTCATTCATCATGTGCTTCAATAACAGCAGATCAATTACACGTATTATACTCGACGGACGCCGTTGATTGGAGATGTCGTTCATGTGTGGGTGCCAAACCCAAACGTCTATCCTGTATCTTGCCCGATGTTGATGACGAAGACATCGCAGATACGGAGAACCTTATGGACACCAACATAACCCAACGCATTCTCAGCGATATACGGCGAGAGGTACGCGACATAATAAAAGAAGAGTTGCAAAGTACCCTACAGTTCTACTCAGACAAAATTGATGAGTATGAACAAAAGATAAATGGGTATAAAAACAAACTTAAATTAGTCGAAAACCAGAATATTGAGCTAAAAAACAAATATAAAAATCTCGAACTTAGAAATGATGTAGTGGAACAAAAACTTAACTTAATTGAACAAAGCCAATTAGCCAACAAAATTGATATTTGTGGGGTAGACGAAACAGAAGACGTTGACAGTGTCATGAAAAACCTATGTACTAAATTAACACTAAAATTCGAAGACGTCGTCAACACACACAGGAAAAAAAGTAACCGACCTGAAGCCAAAACAGGAAAATTCCCCCCCGCAATCATCGTGACCCTTAGGGAGGGCTCTCGGGATCTATGGCTGCAAGTCGCTAAGACTCAAAATGTTACTGGAAAAGAGCTAGGTTGTGGTAAGGATAATAAAATATACCTCAGAGAAAGTTTATCACCCACAACGGCCTACCTACTATGGGCAACGAAGACTGCTCTAAAAGGAACAAATATGTGTAAATTCGTATGGTGTAAGAACGGACAAATATTAGTAAAAAGGTATGAAAAGGGAAAAACTTACATTATTCGATCCGAGAAGGATATACAGAAGCTTGTTTCTGAATTTAAAAATAATCAGGAAATATGAAGCCCCTTCACATTAGAATTATTTAGTTTCCCCCTTACCAATCTATTAAATACCATAAATGGATGACACATACGATAACATAATTGAAAATACATACAAACATTGGAATGAATACACAGATGAATTACCAGATTTGTACAACTCAATAACAATGCTTCACGTAAATATCAGATCAATGCTGAAGAACTTTTCTCAACTTGAATACATCATCATGAACTGCCCCCAAACTATTCACGTGGTCATCATCACCGAGGCAAACATTTCTGACAGGACTAAATCATTGTTCGAGCTTGTGGATTACGACATGGAAACTCAGTTGCGAGACTCTAGGAAGGGAGGCAGAGTTATCGTATATGTGCACAAGAGCATTTGCTTCACCAGACTACCTTCGCGCACACATAATTTCGAGTGTATAACCGGCGAGCTAAAAACAGACTATTGTTCAACGATTGGTTTGTGTGCTGTGTATAGACCCCCTGATACGAATAAGACCCAGTTCATCGAGGAGTTGCGTAGTAAAATTATTAAAATGTCACCAATAAATAATGTTGTCCTGCTAGGCGACATGAATATAGATTTGAAACAGAAAACTTCGCTAACTAAACTTTATTTAAACACCCTCTGTGAAATGGGTCTTGATTCCGGAATAAACCAGTTTACTCGAATAGATAAGCGAGGTGAGTGCATAACAAAATCATGTATAGATCATATATTTATACGTAATGTCGACTACCGTGCCGTTCAAACAGCTGTTATAAAGAATGCGTTAGCCGACCACTTCATAACCGGTTGCGCGCTAGTCGACAATACGTATGTAAACAAAGCTAGTCAATATAAAATCATAAGCAAGTTAGATAATAGTAAGTTGCAAAGTGAATTGAGTAATATTAACTGGAATTTGGCCTTAGATTACGACAACCCTAAAGATATTTTATGTTTTGTATTAGATAAGTTTTCTCATGTATATGAAAACTGTAAGTACAATGTAAAAATTAAACTGGGTAAAAGACAAATGTGTAAATGGAAAAGTAGCAGAATAGAAAACATGTGTGTAAAAAGAGATCAACTATTAGATATCTGGCTTAAAGATCAGAGTAATTTGGGTAATAGGTTATTATATAATAAATACAGAAATAAAACAAACAAGCACATTAATAATGTAAAGAATAATTATTTTTTTAAGGAGGTAAAATCCAATTTTCATAATACTAAAAAAGTTTGGGAAACCATTAACAACTTATGTGGGAAAATCAATAAATCTATAGATGACATAATTATAAAACACTTCAAACTATTGCCAAACATTGTATCAAATAAGTTTGCTTCTGAATTCAGAGACAATGTTAACAATACATGCAAATTTCAGTGTAATACACCTATTCTAGATGTTAAGTCCTATAACAATGATTTTAACTTATCTATGAGATTACGTAAGGTCAATGAGGATATTGTATCCTCTATAATACAAAACTTAAATGAGAAGAAATGCCCAGGTTCCGACGGCATCCGAGTCAAAGACTTAAAATACATTTATAAGGAAATTACCCCTGTTATAACACATTTAATTAACACATGCATTGCCACGTCCTTGTACCCTGATCAACTGAAGGTCGGAATAGTAAGACCTATCCATAAGAATGGCTCGTACACAGATGTTAACAACTACAGGCCTATAACTATTCTATCATGTATTGATAAGATAATTGAGAGGTACCTCGGATTCGAAATTAACCAATATTTGAAATCAAATGGTGTTATTAATGAGAAACAGTACGGCTTTCAAAAAAAGAAAAATACCTCACAACTATTATCAAAGTTTAGTAATGAGGTCAACGGGCACCTGAACAATCGTGAACACGTACTTGTTGTCCTCATTGATTTTAGCAAAGCTTTCGATTGTTTACAATATGAGACATTATTTATTAAATTACAGCAAAATGGTATACGGGGCCCATTCTTAGAATGGTTTAAAAACTACCACAGAAACCGTTTCACGTCGGTGAACGTCTCAGGTTCATTAAGTCGCATGATTCCAACCGATAAAGGCACGGCACAAGGTTCGATTCTTGGGCCGACCGAATACTTACTGTACGTGAACGACATGTGTAACATATTCACGGAAGGCTCCGTGTACCAATTTGCTGACGACACATGTTTCGTTTCCGCACACAGGGACATACGTGAGGCACAGAGAGTGATGCAGTGTAATTTCGACCTCTTATGTAAGTGGGCTCACGACGTTGGTCTTGTAATTAATGCAAAAAAAACCAAACTATTGCATATACATTCGCCTTACCTGACGGCGTCTTGTGTGCCTTTTGTCGTTGCCCATGAGCATCTGTGTCTTCACCGACCGGCCTCAGTGTGTAGTTGCCAGAAATTAGAATTGGTGACTCAACACAAGTATCTTGGTGTCATACTAGATAGTAATTTCCACTGGCGGCCGCACATTGACTATGTATGTAATAAGCTTAGGTCTATATTTGCAAAGTTATCGATACTTAAGTATAAACTACCCTATAGAACACTTAGAACATTGTATCTGGCACTGGCCGACTCCGTAATTGATTACGGCCTTAGTAGCTACGGGCGTACATACAAGACTTACGTCGAAGACATTTACAAGATACAGTTACGCATTTTAAAAACGATTGTACCCACACGAATAAAACATGAATTCCATGATAATGAAACGGGCTTATTTAAGCACTGCCAAATTGTAAATGTCTTTGACAAGGTACGTTTACGTGTTATAAGTGAGGATAACCATAATTTAATTAATATTCGTAAATACGAAAGACTAAAGTCATTGCGTTGTTTGACCTACCTACCCACATTTATCGTACCTAAGTCTAAGAATGTTTATGGAGCGCGGACGTGGGAATGCATGCTACCAGTGTATATGAACGAGTTACCTAGAGAAATATGCAATGTTATAAATGAGAAGAACTGCTCAAAGGTATTAAAAAAATACTTTCTAGATTGCAGTGCGATCTAGGAAAAATATCAATGTACTAATTGAATGATGTAATATGTAGTGGCACCGAGTTGCCGTGTCTGGCAATACCACTGTTAAACCCGCGATGGTTTGTGTGGTATGTTTATAATTTAAAAATATGCTATAAACTTTGTCGTTTTGATTAATAAACAAAAAAAAAAAAAAAGGTACAAAGCAATCATACATCATGGTACATTGAATAGAGCGGTTTCATCTGATTATTTTGCGTATACATACTACACACAAGATTTAAATTCAAATGCCTAGATATACGCCGGGCGAAAAGTTTCTGCTGGCGGGAAGGGATTGTGTTTTGTTTTCGTCGTGTTTGATGAGAGGGGTAGGCAAAGAGGCGCGGGTGAAACTTGATTTTTTTCTGTCTTACTGCGCCCTCTTAAGTTAATTATCGCAAAGTCTGCCCCATAGCTCGATAGATGGCGTTCTGTGGTTTAAAGTCGCGCTATGGTTTGATTACACACGATTAACTATAAGGGAACGGATTATGATTAAATGAAAACCATTTAGACCTAATTTTGATTAATTTACAGGTGACATACATAACGCCTTTCGTCAAAAAGCAGCCAAATCATCCGAAACTGCGTATAGTAGATGTTACTGAAGACAGTAAATTGTTCATGGGTAAGTAGATGTGTATTGAAATTGAAGTAATCCAATTTGAATTGTGCGTTTTCGCCAACGATATCGGAAAATATCCCACGGGAACGTACTACCGGGATTAAAGTACCCTATGTGTTGGTTCAGGTTAACAATGTATTCATTCTGTAATACATTATTTTCATAAAACTCTATTGTTTTCCGCGGCGCAAGCCAGTAAAGCTCCAAGTCAGAATGATTTTTCCAACATCTTCAACAATCATCGCCATATTTCAACTTAAATCTTCCTCATGAATCACTCCGTCCATTGATGAAAACCCTATGAAAATCCGTTTGGTAGTTTTTGAGTTTATCGCGTTAACACAGACAGATGCAGCGGGGGGACTTTGTTTTATAATAATGTAGTGATAACGTTACAATATTATCGTGGACATCCACGTCCACGTCCATAAAATTTACGGGAATACGTTTAATTTATAACTTTATCGTGGACGGAAATTTAAGATCATCGACACGCAGGGTAGCAGAATCCAGGCGGAACCTGTTACCATGGGATTCAGTATACATGATTCTAAACCCCCTGTCGAAGAAATAGTACGACAATTACTTAAAAAAAAAATAGCTGTTTCATACATTTTGACCGCGTAGATATTGCACTTTTCTATGAAAAAGCGGTTTTCTTTTGATCACCGTCTAAAAATTTCTACGCTACGGGGTCTAGTAACATGCGCTGCATTCATGAGTACAGTTTGCGCGTCGATGTCCCTGGCGCCCTGTATATTTCCATACATTTTACTTTCCTGTGTTATCGTTATGCCCTGACGCGGACGTGGACATCCACGATAATATCGAAACGATACAGTACGATACGATACGTTACAAATTATAAAAGATTAGATTAGATAGTAGATGATTTCTGTGTGATTTGTTGTGTAAAATAGAAAAGTAGAAGTTGATGGAGATTTTAGATGATTAAAGTTTAAAGCTCTATATTTTTGGATATTATTCGTAACGCTGATTAAGATATTAAGCTGGCTAGGTAGTTGATAGTGTCCTTGTTTGATTTTTTGCCACTGACTTCCGAAAATTAAATTATTTTTCACTTTGTAGTCATTTTTACTTTTCGCTTATTTGGTGTATCATTATCTAAACGAATTGGTGTGCCTATCACTACCGGCTATATGAGAACCAGAACATCATCAACATATCTTCAAATTAGTGGATTTAAATTTCAGATTTCCTCTAAAAAAATAATAAAGAATTACAAAAATCACGGATAAATCGGTTCATTAAAATAAACTTGATGGCAGCAAAACGTTGTTTTGACGTTGGTTTTTTTAAGTTTTGAACAATCGATTAATTTTATACCTGGTGCAAAAACGGCCAAAGTCCATTTTTGTTAGAAGTGCGATTTTACGGGCAAAATTTTCATTAACTATGGTATTTATGTCTGCTAAAAGTGTAACGACAATATTAAAAAAATAGCTATTTCAGATAGGCCAATGTAATGCGTACGTCCATGCCGTTTTAGTAAAATGTATTTATACTCGTATACAGGGTGAAAAGTTGATTGCTAAGTAGGTGCGGTAGGTTGATAAAACTTACATAACGCTTTCACGGTTAAAAAGTTATAAGATCTAATGTAGAGCGAAGCACCTAACTCTACTAGGCCTAACTCTGAAAACCTTACATAATGGTCAAATTTTATGCCTTGGCCATTCCATTGAACTATTGCATGATACAACTTTAAAGACCAGTGACGTAATAACTTACCATAAGCCCATAAGAGTGTCTGTGCGACCACCGCAAAACGGTCAAGCTGTACATTTTGGCCAAGATGTAAGGTTTGTAAAGTTAAGCCTTGTAGAGTTAGAGGTTAGGCTCTGTCGACCTGACGTGCTATGCGGACGATGCGCTGGTCACGGCCCGGGGGAGTTCGCACAGGGAGGCAGTGTTGCTGGCGACGGCTGCGGTTTCACAGACGGTGAGCCGCATACGGCGCCTTGGCCTGGAGGTGGCCCTCAACAAGTCGGCGGCCATGGTGTTTCATCGTCCCCGGCGGGCGCCACCATCCGGATCCCACATTGTGGTGGGGGGGTTCGAATCGCTGTCGAGCCCACCATGAAGTACCTGGGGTTGGTGCTCGACAGTCGGTGGGATTTCGGCCCCCACTTCCGGCGGCTGGCGCCCAAGTTGTCGGGCGCAGCTGGGGCGCTGTTAACGCTGCTTCCCAATCTGGGGGGCCCGAGCGACGCTTGTAGGCGGCTATACGTGGGGATCGTACGATCGATGGCCCTTTACGGGGCCCCGATCTGGGCGGCTGACCTGACGGTCGGCAGCATTGCTGTTCTGCGAAAGCCGCAGAGAGCGATGGCCGTCAGAGTCATCAGAGGTTATCGCACGATCTCTTACGAGGCGGCTTGTGCACTGGCCGGATCCCCGCCCTGGGACCTGGAGGTGAAGGCGCTCGCGTCACTGTATCGGTGGCGCGAGGAATGGCGGGCGCGGGGCGAGCGACCGATGCAGCGACATATGGAGCAGCGTCGGTCGCAGCTCCGAGAGGTCCTGGTGGCGGAATGGCGGGACAGGCTCTTACGCCCTACCGCCGGCCTCGTCATAATCGAAGCGGTCCGGCCGGTGCTCGACCTCTGGCTCGGGAGGAGGCACGGCTCCCTGTCGTTTCGGGTGACGCAGGTGCTCTCGGGGCATGGTTGCTTCGGGAAGTACCTGTGTCGCATAAACAGGGAGCCGGACGCCCGATGTCACCACTGCGTCGACTGTCGGGAGGACACGGCGCGGCGTACGCTGGCAGAGTGTGCCGCTTGGGAGGAGCCGCGCCGTGCCCTCATCTCAGGAGTAGGCAGTGACCTGTCGCTGCCGGCCGTGGTGAATGCTATGGTCGGCGGCGATGAGTCCTGGGACGCGGTGGTATCCTTCTGCGAAACAGTGATATCACAGAAAGAAGCTGCGGAAAGGGAGCGAGAGATCTCATCCTCTCACCCGGCCCGCAGCAGGCGCACCGGGCGTCGGCGGAGAGCGGACAACGCTCTTTTCCAGCCCCCCTAAATGGGTACAGGGACGACGGACTTGGGGACGTCCGTCGCCCCCCATACATCAGGACCCGAGGCGGCGACACGTAATGTGCCACACGCGCCCCTCTTAGACGTCGCGGGGGGAGTCAAACACCTCACTCCCCCTATTCGACCAGTCGGGGCCCGCAGATGCGGGCCGGTACCAGTCGGGGGTTGTGGAAGATTAGTACGTTCCTGTGACCCCCGGCGCAGGTGTGAGATGGAAAACCGGGGTGGTTTTTAGTCAGTAAGAGTCAGACAGACCCCTCCGTGCCCCCAGGGCAGGGGACATACATGAGGATTTACCAACCCGGATGAAAAAAAAAAAAGGGGTTTCGCTCTACATTACATCTGATAACTTAACTTTTTAACCATGAAAGCGTTATGTAAGTTTTGGCAACCTAGTTTACATGAAATGTGTTTGGTGGGTAACATATTCAGCGTACAGAATCCTCTCCACGTGAGTTCAACTCGCACTATTTCTGGTAAATCTATTTCCACATAAGTGGCAATAGCTTCGTAAAACAAACTATTATCAAGAAAAAATGGGGTGGCCCTTAGCTGTGTCACTATCGACAGCCAAGTTACACAGCATTTTTTCTTGACACAGCAAGGTAGCGTCCTGTTAAGAAAATACTTCTGAGTGCAGCGAGGGATTCTGTCTAACCCACGACGAAGACCTTTATCCCAAAGAAGAATACTCTATTTTTTTTACTTTTCACTCCTTTAACCGGAACACCTGCGAGACAATAAACAAGTAATTCCTCCAAGACCAATCTTAGCTAATACAAATATTGGCCCAATACTCTATCTAATATTTACAAAGCTTTTTCACGTGGTTCACAACATCTAAGCCAACTGATAAACTAAATTTTATAGACCATTCTGACTGACGTACGTTTGTCTACCTTGGAATAACCAGCCAATGATTAACCGCTGGGACGCTTTTGGTCGCGTCGAAGCATTTATTTCAAATAAAGCAATTACAGGCACTTTTGAATTGTGAAGGGGTCGGTCAGTCAGAAGATGAAGCTAGTTGCCCATTCCAAGGCGTAATAGGTACCTGTGGAGAAGAACGGGCAATAAACACTACGGACACTCTTTTAAATCAAAAAAATGGTTACAAAAATTGGTTACAGCGTTCATGTTGAAATTATGCATATGAGAATGATGCAGAACGTTAAAAGCGTCCGTAATAAAAAGGAAAAAACAATTCAAATATTAAATTAAATTAAAATAAGCCGTGGCAGCAAAGAGATGACCAGTCCCTACTTGTCAGTAGTGAACGGGTGCCACGCCGCACAGTGGTCTGAAAATCAAGCTCCATACTCATAGAAACTTAATGTCAGAAATTAATAAATAAAAATATGTTTTGTGTTTAGTATACCTCCCTTTGTTTTACTAATATAGTATGAAGGGTATGAGTAGCTCCATGCGTGAGAAAAAAAATATTTGATTTTTTTTTGTATGGAATAAAACACTTAAAGTGCTTTTTTTCAAAACTGAATAGAACTGATGGGCTGGTACTCACATGAGCTATTGCACCATACACGGCGATCAAGATAACATACAATTCTTGTGCCTTTCGGTGCTTTGGAAATTTTGAATTTACAGTTGGTGATCTTTCAAATCTTTGATGGTATTTTGTGAAGTTACATATCGCTTTGAATATGAAAATAGTATGTAAACTAATACTCATACAAGAAGAGACAAACATACACACACACACACACCCCCACACACTCACAAACTTTCGCCTTTATAATATTAGTGTGATTATAAAGGCGAAACTTTGTGTGTGTCTGTGTATGTTTGTCTCTTCTTCACGCTCAAACGGCTGAACGGTTTTGGATGAAATTTTGCACACACACATAGTTTATAACCTGGAATAACACATAGGATACTTTCTATCTCGATATTCCCACGGAATCGAGACTTATGCGGGTGAAACCGTGGGGTGCAGCTAGTAAGGAATAAATATGTAATAAGGATGTTTTTACATTTTTATTTTTAAATATATGGTTAAAAGTGAAGAAAGATAAAAACATGTATTAAATATTTAATGTAAAAAACGTTTGGGGGAACTGTTAATGAAATAGTAAATACTAATACATTACAACAAAAATTATGTGCAAGAAAGGCAATAACAATAAAAGTAACGTCAAAATTGTACATTGGTCAATTTAAGACTACAACAACTATTTACAGCTCCTATAACTATGATATATTAAACATTACTGTTTAATTATATTACTAATTAATTATATTAATTAATTTAATTATATTCTTATTATTATTTTATTATAATTATTTGCTATAACTACTTATACAAAAACGATTAGCAGAGAGTATCTTTGCTGTCGTCAGTCCTCTAAATCTGAGTCCAGCATTGACGCGTTAATATCAATAAATTCAACATTCTCTTTGTCTAGATCTGCATCGTCACCAATGAGAAGAGATTTCATATCATCAGTAAAGGTGTATTTACTGATTTTCTCAGCACAGGTCTTATGCTGGACAGGTAGGGATCTGACGAGACAAGGAGACCATTGAAAATGTCTTCGTTTGTCGCTTTTCGACAAAATTTGCGCGAATGCTTTTCTCGGATTTTCTTGAAGTCTTTGTTTCTGGCTTCCGATGCCTCTTCAGATAATTTGCCAATGGGCATAATATTGAAGTGTTTAATAACTTCAGCACCGTGCAGTAAAAGTTTGTGGACACTCGAAGGGATGTAATACCAGCCATAGAACTTCACATACAATTCTGCTGTTTGGCGCGCAAAGTTTTTAAACGCCTCAACATTTATGGGCTCCCCACAGGCCATCACACGCAAAAGTGTTGCAAATCTTTGGATCAAACTAGGATCCAAGCCTGTAATAGCTGCAGTATTGGCAGGATTACCAACAAAATTCCTCGCTGTGTTTCCATCGTTTGTGGTTCCGGAACCTAAAACAAAAATTATAAATGAATCAAAACTAATCCACAACTTTGTAAAGAGTAAATAGAACTAACGTTATTTGAAAAAAAATAAGATTTAAGAACAACGACTGTTATCATAACTCACCTTGTTTAACGATGTCTACTAGGAGGCCCATTTCATCACGGAACTTCTGCTGTATGGTTTGTTTTCTACTCTTCAATGACTCTTTGCTGTCTGCATCTCTGGCTTGCCATGTTTTGAAGTCTAGTCTATACGAAATATGGAGTAGGCACTCCATACATCTAATCCAAGTATGAAGTGTAGATAAACCATACTGATATATATCTGTTGAAACAGGTTTTCTAGAAAGAAAGTGAATTAATTAATAAAAAGATACAAAACATTACGGTAATCTGAAACATATCAAATTATTCAAAACTTACTCTGAGATCTTCTCTAACTTATTCATTTCCGAAGGGGTAGCTTTACAGATGTCACAAGTCTGCGTTGAAGTATTTGACAGTTGCGAAGTGATTTTACCATCTATCATAAGCATTGAGTGCTTAACAGTATGAATTCCCATAAAAGACGGATCCAGTGCTGCAATCTCATCTTCAATCAAAGCCTGTTCTTCCTTAATATTTAATTAGTTTTCATTTGCAAATTTAAAATAGAGCGTTCTGCAGAACATTGTGGAAGATGGCTTTGGATTCTCCCATAACTTTTCTTCACCACAAACTAAGCGCAGAGGCACAAAAGAACACATAAAATTGCTTGAATCATCTTCACCCGCCATAGTTTGTTTGTACAAACTTTGCGCTGAAGCACCATCAAAGCCCCACTTGCATATCTATGTTAGCTCTTTGCTATTTAGCGAAGATTCCAAACATAGGAATTTCCCAAATCTAGCAACAGTTTTGTCCAAAATCGCTTGAAGCTTTACTTTTACCCCTCTTTCGGTGATTTCTATGGTGTCTTTTGGTGGGTAACAGTCCTTCTTCGCCTCTAAGATAGCAGTATATGAAGGATATAGTAGTATTCCTTCTTCTTTTGCACAAGCTCTTAATGTTGTATACTGCCATTTCGAAAGTTTCAATGAAGTCAGAATTCCTAAAGCTTTATCAGCGGAATGTATGGGCATAGCTTTCTTGGACTTCAACAATTTCTTTATCTTTGTAGCCTCTTCGGGATGCTCTGGGTTCAATTTTATTATATCTGGTACATTTTTGTTATCTGCACTTAAACCAGTTGCATAAGCAAGGCTTTCAGTGCTATGCCTGAGGACCTCTTTCACTCTTCTTCTCTTCTGTAGCGGGCTTAGCTCCGAGAACACTTTTCTTGGACTTACAACAGTTGATGTTCCAACACTGCACGTCTCCGGTTTGTATGATGTTGATGCACCCTCATTTACACCGAAGTCAAAACTGGAACATGGTTGCTGCTCTTCGAACACTAAAGAAGGTGTCATCTTGTCCTTCATGAACTCAGGCCATTTTATGTCTTCTTGCAGCCATGTCTCATACTTTTTTATGAAAGTATGTCTCGTGCGATTACACGAGATCCATTTGTTCCTCAACGAACACACATGAGTCTGACAGAATTGTTTCAATTCTTTATTTTCGTTTTCTGACAAATCAACGGCATTGACAAAAACTTCATATAATATACTGGGCTGTGAGAAACAGCTATTGTTAGCCACAAACATAAAAATATCCAAATTGGTACTAAAACCTTCCATCATAACACGAAAACAAATCGAACGTGATAAGTATAGTAAGCGCGCACAAGTGCAAAGAGCTACTGAGTGAAGTTAGTTTAAATGTCCTATTTATATTATAACTACCCTCATTAACGCTCGCTGTCCCATAATGCCTATTCAATTAAAATTCAACAATAATGACGGTGATTAACAAATGAGTTATTTCGTGAAATGAATTTTGTAGTAAAATGTAAATAATCTACATCGTTTTCTAATATTTTCATTATAAAAGTCATTAGTAGGTTATTAACTAACGACAATATCAGTTATGTGGTTGGTTACTTCATTTAATTATGTCAAAGATTTGAAAGATCACCAACTGTAAATTAAAAATTTCCAAAGCTTGCTACATGCAAAGCGGCACCGAAAGGCACAAGAATTGTATGTCATCTTGATCGCCGTGTATGGTGCAATAGCTCATGTGAGTACCAGCCTACCAGTTCTATTCAGTTATGAAAAATAGCACTTTAAGTGTTTTATTCCATACAAAAAAAAAAAAAAATAAACTCACGCATGGAGCTACTCATACTCTTCATACTATATTAGTAAAACAAAGGGAGGTATACTAAACACAAACCATATTTTTATTTGTTAATTTCTGACTTTAAGTTTCTATGAGTATGGAGCTTGATTTTCAGACCACTGTGCGCCGGCGCGCCCTTTCACGAACATGGCATAAACTAGTCACTGTACATGTCTGTCTGTGACACCGCGTTGTTCTTCTAAACTACGCAACGGATTGTGTTGAGGTTTTCACCATCATTTAGAGAATTTAATGCGGATGGTTTGTAACTACATTAAAATACATATATTTAATAAATCTCGATGTTTTGTCAAGTCATAAATCCGTATGAGTATAAACTAATGGTAGTCCTTTCAGAACTATGTTAACAGAAGTACGTATTCAAACAAAGCCATTCCTCTTGAAAATAAATGCAAGATCGTCTGAAGCTTTAGTTCAATATCAAATTGTTTGTTGTCGCCATTTCATCAATGACGTGATATTCTAAAAATATATACATCATTTTTACAAAATGTTAACAGATTTAACTACGCAGCTGCTAAATCATAATATCTTTCAACAAGTATTACTTAAACAAAATGGAGCAGTGTTAATGATAAAAAAATACGCTGCCAATCTTGCTACACAGCTGGACGTGGATTTTGGAGTTATAATAATAATAATAATTTAATTCAGAAAGTAAAATTCCATATAAAGTTGTTAGTAAAGCTTAAAACTATGTTAGTAACTTAAACCTACTTATAAAAAAAATACAATTTATTTTACATTAAAAAGGGCACCACCAGAACTGTGTACCCTATTCCAGTGCCACACAATAGGACACTCAACCCTTTCTGTTATGGTGTTTAGAAGGCCGTTGGTGCTGCCCCGTACACGACGCATCAGGGAGGCCACTCTCTTGCGCACTATTGCTCTAAAGCAGTCGGTATTGGCCTCCGCAAACATCCCCGATGCACTACAGTAACGTGGCAACCCCATCAGCATCCTAAACCCATTATTGTAGAGGATCCGCAGGGCATTGAAAGCCTTCTGCGTATAGCGGACCCACAGGCTGCAGGTGTACAATGTCTGGCAGTTCGCCTTAAACAGAGTAATTTTAACATTTTTTGTGCACCTTGCAAACCTGCGCGCCAACATATTGCATCTCACTGCCAAAGCCCTGCGTTCCCTCTCAGTATCCAAATCATCAGAGAGGTCCTCAGTGACCCAGTGCCCCAGGTACTTGAATTTGATGACCCTACTTACCGGCATTCCTCCAAGACTGACCGGTGGAATGGCCGTGGGAGTTTTATTACCCGCCTTAAACACAAGTAGTTCACTTTTTTTGGAGTTGTACCTGAGGCCATGTGACACTGCGTACCTCTCACATATGCCCAAGAGCAAGTTGAGAGCTTTAACAGATGGGCTCAGCAGTATCATATCGTCGGCGTAACTAATGTTGTTCATACAAGTGCCATCTATTGAACAACCGACACCGGCCCTGCTGAGCTCATCTATCAGTCCATTCACGTACAGGTTGAAGAGTCGTGGTGACGTCAGGCCACCCTGTCCCACCCCACACTCCAACCTATACTCTGTGGAACATGAACCCTCCCACTTAACATTATTGGTTTGGTTGCCGTACCAATATCTCAGTATGTTGATCATATCCCTGGGTGTGCTGGTTTCTTCCCGAAGCTTATCCCACAGCACATTATAAGACACCAGGTCAAATGCCCTCGACAGGTCCAAAAAACAGCCGTAAATTGGCGTTTTCCTTGTCACATAATACTGTATAGTATGCTTGAGTCGCAGTATCGCTGCTTCCATCGAAAGCCCAGCTCTAAATCCGAACTAGGCATCATGCAGATGTATATGCTCACTAAGATGACAATCAAGCAAACCATCCAGCACCTTGGCGAGCACTGTAGCCAATGAGTTGGGTCTGTAGTTGTTCCCGTCGGAGGCATCACCCGTCTTATTTTTAATAAATGGAATTACTGTGGTCTTCATAAGCTCCTGGGGCAAATACGAATGTCCTAAGCACAAATTGTAGAACTTGACCAACACCCTGGGCAAATGAGCACCCGCATGCTGCAAATGCTCGATTCTGAGATCATCGTGCGCTGGGGACTTACCTCGAGTCATGCTCTTAATAACCTGAGCGACTTCTTTTATTGTAAAACTGAATCGCTCTCCATCCTTGACCTCAGCATCAAGCACCCGCCGCACGTCTGGTAAGGGAGACTCAACCTTAAAACGTTCCCTAAACAACTCGGCAATCTGCCGGGGCTCATTTCTACCCTCAACACACGCAGGCACACACAACCCAGGTTCCAATTTCCTGGTATGCTTCCAAAAACGCTTGAAGTCCTTATTCTTGTGGTGTGTGGCTAAGATATCCATTTTAATGTGCTCCACGTCGTCTTGACACCACTTGAGCTTAGACTTAAAGTGCTTTCTGGTTTCACACATCGTAACATAAATATCACCACACTTGGGTTTACCATACAGCAACCAGGTCTGAAAGCTGCTTCGTGCTTCCAGATGAGCCTTTTGTACATGTCTATTCCATCCAATAACATATTTCTGTTTCTTGTGCTTTATTAGTCTATTACTACTACGCGCAGCTACCGTCAAAGCACTAACAATACTGTTATATAGCTCATCAATAATTGCGTAATGACAATCGTTACTGCAAACCTTATCAGCACACAGATCAAGTTCCACCGGAAAATCAATGTCCCTTAGACTGCTGTGCTGTGTTATAGGGCAAATGGATTATTAATATATCTCATTACTGAAACACTCAAGATTTTAGGAAATTCATGGAACAACACTGCGGAGCTGCCATATCTCATATAACTGCCAGAAAATAGTAGTCCAAAGCTGAACATAGGCGTCTCCAATCAAACACCATGTAATTTGAGCCATTCCTTCTCACCTAGCCAATGCCACCTTGCGAAGAACGTTGCTACACCTATCCTAAGCGCTTCCTGCCTTACATTAATCAATGTGACAATTACTTCTAAACAAATATCTTCCACAGAAAATATGTTGGACCTGCAAAATATAATGAGTGAAGTGATGGACTTACAAGACAGCGAAGTCCTTTTCAACAGGATGATACCCATAGCTTCATCTACGCTGGCGAACGAGAATGTACAGAATTTTTTAAAAGACCGCACGAACAAGTTTGATGTCATCATTGGAGAATATATGTTCACTGATTTGTATTCTTCGTAAGTAACATTCGGATTCCATTACCAGGTAAAAATGGCCAAATTCTTGATTTCATATAGCATAGATAAACGAGAAATAGATTTAAAAACACAAAAAAATAAAACAACTGCAGATGAGAGAATATTTATGATAAAAAAGTAGAACAAACAAAAATACCTGGCTGATAAAAATGAGCGTACAAATAATGCATTTGTATAAATAATAATTAAACAACAAAAGATTACTCAGACTAATCTTGCATAAACGGAAAGCAAATAGCAAATAATTGCTTGAAGCTTCAAGCAATTATTTGCTATTTGTTTTCCGTTTTAGCTAACAGTAACTAAAAGATAGTCCAAAATATTATTCTCTAATAATTTTATCATAAGAAGAAGTAAACTAAAGCGTAAAGAAAGGTAAAAGATAAAGATATATTTAATGCATAACTGTGTACATTTCTTCTTAAAGAAGTAAAAGCAGTAATCGACACGGAACTAATCTTGATTGTCTCCATATGAAAGTACCTTTTGGAAGGGGCAACCACAATCAATTATATTTTCTTGTAAATTTTGACGTTCAAAAGTGCCTTTTACGTGCATATTTGAAACAAATGATTTGACTTTGACTTTTTGACTCCTTCAAATGAGACTTAACAGCTTGGACACTTCACCAGACCAATTTATAAGACCACACATATAAAAATGTATCTTTTTTTTTGGACGGTGTAGGTACGTGTATAGTATAGCCAAGTTCAATATAAACCAAAAAGTAAAAGGTTCAAAATCCTCGAATCTTTTCTTTCATCACTTCTAATGAAAACCCATGCATAAGGCCTTCAATAGCGCACACAGAAGATTAAAACTCTAGAACCCATAATCAGATATTTAACTAGAGCATGTATTTGTATATTTCCAGATTGCCAGCAGTATTCCAATGTCCGTTTATCTGGTTCTCAACCATCGAGCCGCACTGGATGATTCTGAACCTGGTGCATGGTCCTCCGAACCCGGCTTACAACAGCGACTATCTTCACGCACAAGCTCCTCCATACTCCTTCAAATACAGAGTTCTGGAGCTGTGGACGCAATTAAAAGGGCTTTATCAACGTAATAAGTAAGTATTTTTAAGTCGTTGCGAGTAGCCTGAAGCCCCTCAGTCTGACAACCAATTTACCAAGGAGTATCATATTACTCAGTAACTGTATGTGGCGGTCAGTTAGGCAGTCGCTTCATGTAAAATACTAGTATTCAGCTGCATCTGTATTGACTGAAAGCCGACACCAACATAATTCGACTTTGGAAAGGAAAAACAAATGAAACGCCTCTTTGGTCGAAAATTGAGTTTATAGTTCGATAGGGTTTTCGATTCTCTATCGATGTGTCTAGGTTAGAAAGCCAATCGGAAGCACTTTTTGGCTTTTCATTTAAAGTATAAAATGGGATATTTTCAAAATACACTCCCTTCAAACGACCGTTTTATGATATATTTGTTCAATAATGTCGTATATAAATTCATTTGAAAATATTGTAAGTGCCCCGTAAGTTATTGACCAAACTTATTTTTAACCGACTTCACCAAAAAGGAGGAGGTTCTCAATTCGTCTGTATGTTTTTTTTTTTTTTTTTTTTTTTTTTTTTTATGTGTGTTAGCTCATAACTTTTTTCTGGGTGAACCGATTTGGATAATTCTTTTTTTATTTGATAGGTGGTGCTTCACATGTGGTCCCATTTAAATTTGATCAAGGTCTGACCAGTAGTTTTTGAGTTATCTTTAATATTGCATATTTTTTCCACTTAGTTTATATGGATGATGTGTTAATAATTTCCTGTCACTGTTATTTACACACCAAGTAGTGGTATACGAGTTTGTGTGGGGTAGGTACCGCAACTAAAAAGTGAAAAATAAAAACTTTTTTACAAAAAAACAACCGACTTCCAAAAAAAACACTAAAAGACGTGAAAAATAACTTTAATTTCGGAAGTCGGTGACCAAAAACGAAAATACAAAACCAGACACCGACTTCCGAAATTAAAGTTATTTTTCACGTCTTTTAGTGTTTTTTTTGGAAGTCGGTTGTTTTTTTGTAAAAAAGTTTTTTCTACGTAGATTCCTCCTACGTTTCCTAATTAATTTTTAATTTGGCCTTTCAATACTTTTTCCAGGTATGTCTAGACGTGTCGTAACACGTTATGTTCCTCAAAAGTTAAGAATAAGTCGTGGCGTTTCAGTTGTTATTCCCATCCTACTTTTAAATAAAAAGGTCGTATCAGTTACTTTAACGGGCATAAATCATTTTGCCAGTAGCAAATAATTTGTTTTTCTTTTCTTGATTTTTAACAAAGTTGGCGATTCATAGGTGTATTTTTAAAACGTTACTCCATTATTGTGTAATAAAAGGTTAGGAATATAATACTTTTGATAAATAAATTGAGTTTTCCTTTACTAAGTTATTATTTTAAATCCTTTATGTACTATATTTACATAAAACTGATCCATCGAATAAGTTAAAAGTGGACAGGGAATGAAGAGGGAGTGAGGTAAATAAAGGATGCGAATGCACTAAGATAAATGAATTACGTAGGACCATTGGCTGTGGAGATCATCGCTGGAAAGTTTTGTCGAATTATAGCTCTCAGGCAGCGCTTTTGCGCTTTGAAAATCCTTTCTCGTTCACTACAGTGATCCCAAAATATTATACCAAATCTTAAGATGGAAATTACTAGACCATTGTAAGCCACTAATATTGTCGTATGACCATTGTAGTTTATATCCATATCTCCCGTAGATATTCGTTGGTAAAAGTGTATTATTTTAGTTTTTTGAAGATTAATAACTAAATTATTATTTTCAAGCCGCCTTATTAAGCTACTAATTGTATTGTTTATGTCATTTACTTACGATTCTATATTTAAACATGAAACAATTAATGTGCTATCATTTGCAAATAATATCATAGGATGAAGTATATTACGTGGCAGGTCATTTATATATAATTGAAATAATAAAGGTCCGATGACGCTGCCCTTCGGGACACACTATTTTATTTCTTTAAAAGACGATGTAGATTTTAATTCCCTTCTAGATCCTAAATACAGGCTCGATATCTCCGTACATTGTCTACGACCTTTTAGGTACGGTTTTTTTTTTTAATTAAGGGCATTGCCACGAATACCGAAATAAACGAGATCAATTAAATCATATATATCATATGGTCAATAAACTATTTTGCCGATCTAAAAAAAATAACGTAGTTTTTTGTTTTTTTTTTCATCGAAATGATTTGAAGCATTTTTCCTTCTATGTTTTTAATTTGATTTGGTATTTAAAATTATAATCCCCTCGATTTTTTATGGAGATTTGGTGAATGACTTAATTTACCCGTCCAATTTTTTTTTCTCAATGGCCTATGAAATGTTTTCAAAGCAGTAAAATATAATATAAGTTAAAACAAACATCTTAACTCTTAACGAACGGACCATAAACTATGGACATAGACAACAAATTAATCACGGTGATATGGTGTCCATAATTTTAAAGATCTTCCTCATAATGACTAAGACAAACCCCTACATTCGTATAATGATGATAATGATAACTTTTAATTCATAAATAGTATTTTACGTAATCATCATGACTTTCTGAAATTGAGAGCACATTTTACTCGGAACAGCCAGCCCCTGATTTGAAACGTGCCGCCTGCCTGATCTGTTTCACAACCACTAGCCGGCCTCCATCATTGTTACTCGTATAGCTCGTTCCGACATAAGAACCATTTCAGATCTTTCTACGCCAAAGAAGAGGAACTCTACATGAAACTAATCGCCCCTATCGTTAAGGAGCAAGGCAGACCAGTACCAAAGTACAATGAGCTAAAATACAACGCATCTTTGTTACTGGGCAACTCGCAGGTGGCTATTGGAAGCTCAATACCTTTGCCACCTAGCTACAAGCATATTGGAGGGTACCATATCGATGAGCCGGTCAAACCTTTACCGGAGGTGGGTGAAGCTATTATTCTATTCGTAAAAGCTGGCTTTTGGACAGTGCTCTTCCGTGAGAAAGGGGTTTCTTTAATCAATTAAATACAAGCAATGATACCATTTTTGTTATATTCACTGTTCTATGATTATGTATCTTGTTAATTGGGTTTAATCAATACTGACTCTAATGGGCAAGTTCATATTACCTATTTGGTGCATTAGGTAATATAACTAGTGTTCAAAAAAAATTATGCGTCATCGTAATAAGACCCTCGCACTCTCAAACCATTTCT
The DNA here is from genome assembly GCA_916610205.1 of Griposia aprilina. Classification (NCBI taxonomy): domain Eukaryota; kingdom Metazoa; phylum Arthropoda; class Insecta; order Lepidoptera; family Noctuidae; genus Griposia; species Griposia aprilina. The sequence continues at coordinate 7,155,231 of OU744306.1, forward strand.
CTTAATTATTGGTCCCTTTCAATCATCACGTGTTAGTAATAAATTAATAATTTCTCAGGACCTGAAGAAAATAATGGACCATGCCAAGGACGGTGTGATTTACTTCAGTTTGGGATCAAACCTGAAAAGCAAGGACTTACCAGAAGACCTAAAGCAAGGCCTTTTAAAGGTATTCGGAGGACTGAAACAGACAGTGTTATGGAAATTTGAGGAAAATCTACCTGGCGCGCCGCAAAATGTCCATATAGTGCAGTGGGCACCACAGCAGAGTATTTTAGGTAAAGTTTTGGTCATAAACATAGGTACATGATTACCAATTAGTTTATGAAACGTGGAAGTGACTAAGAAATCTCAAGTATAGAAAATAAAGGTACTTAGGACCTTAAAGAGACTTCAGAGTATGCCTAGTTTTGGCAAATAGCGGTCATTTAGCGGCGGTAATAAAATCTAATGACAGATACAAAGTATGTGTACAATTAAATATCAAGGTTGAATAAGTTGTTGTAGCTAATGTTGTCAATGAAAAACACATGTTATTCACTGTAGCGAATAACATGTGTTTTTGTTTTTTGTTTTTGTGGTGTTCCACAAGAATTAGATACCCTATATTATTTTGGGGTGGAATGGGATCTACCTCCTAGTGGTCCACCCCGAGCAACGGCACCACAGGCTTGCCTGTGGTACGGCTGAACCATCCCACTTAGCGGTGGTAGGCTCCGCTAGGGGCCGCCTGGCTCGCGACCACCATCCCACCGGAGTCCGGCGCCAAGCAGCTTGCTGTGTTCCGTCGGTGTGTGGGAGTACCAGTGCCTTTGGGGCTAGCCAATCCTATGGGGAACTCATCTGGAGACTGCGGGGACGCCCGAACCCCCCGAATATGGCCACCGGGTCCTCCCATCCAGTCGCCGGCTGGCACGGTGGAGCATATCGGGATTTTTCGCGAGTTGGTGGGGCAGCCTTTGGCACGTGGCTGGCGTGCTACTTGGGCCCCCCACTGACTGCGGTCAGCCAACGGCTGGCTCCGTGCTTCGGATCCCGCTACCCTCCAAAATGAGTTACCCGGCAAGCTATGCCCAGAGACCAAGACCGGTTCTGAACAGCGCAACTGACAATCTCCTTCTCCCCCAGTGTTCCACTTGGTTCACTGAGCAGCGCCTCGACAAGTCGACTTTTTTCCCCAACAACTCTACTAAGAATGACCAAAGCAAGTAAGAAAAATAAGGTTAAACAACGGCTGCACTTCCTGCCACTAAAAGTGCACCTTACTAACATCAGGGGGTTGCACTCCAATCTCGATCCGGTCCATCACCACCTTGAGGCCGAGAAGCCGCACCTGTTTTTCCTAACGGAGACGAAGATACTCAAACTCAAGCTCAAAGCATTTATTTCAAATAACCCAATTACAGGCACTTTTGAATTGTCAAGGGGTCGGTCAGTCAGAAAGATGAAGCTAGTTACCCATTCCAAAGCGTAGTAGGTACCTATGGAGAAGAACGGGCAAGAAACTCCATGGACACTCTTTTAAATCAAAAAATGGTTACAAAATATTGATTACATCGTTCATGTTGAAATTATGCATGTGAGAACGATGCAGAACGTTAAAAGCGTCCGTAATAAAAAGACAAAAGTAATTCAAATATTAAATTAAATTAAAATAAGCCGTGGCAGCTAAGAAATGACCAGTCCCCACTGACGGCGCCCGTTCACGAACATGACGCATGGATCAGCACCATTCAGCTCAACCATTTTGAAGGGAACTTAATGATCCAACACACACGCCACCACCAGCGAGACATTAGAGTGAGCATGACAAACTCTCAGCCGCCAGGGCACATTCAAGTCAATGAAAGAAAAACCTATTAAATGGTAGCTTTATAGTAGGTACATAGTACTCACACATGTGCTATGCAATTATACAATACTAAAACATTGAATTTATACAATGCAAAGATAAGTTTTTAAATCTTCAGCAGCTCTAACAGTAGTTTCAAATGCTAATCAATTATTTTATGCGCCCTTGTGGAGCAGGACCAGCGTTTAGCCAAGCATTTTTATCAGCGATGTAATCCCCCAACTTATAATATGCTTGGCTGCATAGTGTGCGTTTTATACAAGATTTGAATTTAGTTTTATTCAGTTGAAGAATATGGGGAGGTATTTTATTGTAACATTATAAACAGTACCCCATGAAAGATGAGTCTACTTTAGCCAGCCTGAAACCTGGTTGAACTTATTGATCCCTATTTCTAGTGATATAATTGTGTCTTTTACTAAAAAGATATAGATTTTTCCTGCACATAATAACCCCGTCGGATGCGGCGTACCTCAACTACCCGGGTTACTCTCTTGAACACAAGTTCAAGAAACAAGCTGGGGTCTGTGTGTACGTCCGCGATGACATTTGTTGTCGTCGTCTCCGTTGCTTTGAGAAACCGGGTTTTTCTGCCATATGGCTACTTGTGGACACTGGCGTGGAGAAATCTCTCTACATCGGCGTCTACCGATCGCACAGCGGTGACCAGGAGACAACAGCGCTCTTTAATTTCCTCGTGGAGTCGACTGACGTAGCCCAGCAGCGGTACCCAACAGCGAAGCTCATTTTTCTGGGGGACTTCAACGCCCATCACAAAGAGTGGTTGTTCCCGTACCGGAAAACTGACCATGCTGGGTTAGAGGCGAGCAAGTTTGCTTTAACGCTAGACCTAACCCAGATGGTGAATGTGGCAACGCGGGTACCGGATGTTGACGGCCATACACCCAATTGCTTAGACCTTCTGCTGGCAACTGATCCGGACAGTCATTCAGTATCGGTCTCAGCCCCGCTGGGAACATCTGACCACTGTCTGGTGAAATCCATATCGACCTGCTCCCCTGCAGATGAGAGTCCTAGAGGCACGAGGCGAGTATGGCGTTACGGGTCAGCGGATTGGGATGAGATGCGGCACTTCTTTGCGTCTTATCCATGGCGGCAAGTGTGCTTCTCCTCGGGTGACCCCTCGTGCTGTGCTGACGTGGTTGCGGACGTGATTCGGCAGGGGATGGAGTATTTATTCCATTCTCCGACATCCCGCTCGAACACAAATCCCGGCCTTGGTATAATGCAGAATGCGCCCACGCTGAGGTCCGAAAGGAGTCTGCCTACCAAGCCTTTTTTTTTTTTTTTTGTTCCGTGGTGGAAAATCCTCATGGATGTCCTCCGTCCTGGGGGTGCGGAGGGGTCTGTCAGACTCTTACTGACTAAAAACCACCCCGGTGTTCCCTTCCCACACTTACACCGGGGATCATGGGAACTTGCTGCCTACCAAGCCTGGGTCAAGGCCCGTGACCGCAAAGTTAGAGTGCGTAGGGTTCGCGCGAAGAAAAGAGCCTTTAATTCTGCCGCCAAGCTCTGCAAACGGGTTCTGCGTGGGGCACGTTTTGACCATGTTGGACGTATTGGGGCCAAGCTAGCAGCGCACCCTCCGGGTAGTAAACAGTTCTGGTCCCTGTCTAAAGCGGTTGAAACGAATTTCTGTCGTCCCACTTTACCTCCAATCATTAAACCTGATGGCTTGCTGGCTCACTCTGCAACTGAGAAAGCAAATCTTTTTGCATCTCTCTTTGCAAGCAATTCATGTCTGGACGCTGGCTCTAAGCAACCACCTACTGTACCTCAATGTGACTCCACGATGTCGGAGATCGCAGTTCATATTAAAGAGGTCCGAAGAGTATTGTGCAGTCTAGACCTGAACAAGGCCAGCGGGCCTGACGGCATTCCAGCGAGAGTGTTGAGGCAGTGTGCGCCTGAACTGTCTCCTGTGTTGACACGTTTGGAAGACAATGATCTCCTCAGTGACCGTCAATATGGCTTTCGCCGGGGACGGTCAACTGGCGATCTTCTTGTGTATGTCACGCACTGCTGGGGCGAAGCCATCGAGAAATACGGCGAGGCACTTGCTGCATCGCTTGATATCTCGAAGGCCTTTGACAGGGTCTGGCACGCTGGTTTACTCAGCAAGCTTATGGCATCCCGGCTGATTTTTGTAGCTGGATATCAGACTTCCTTAGCGAACGGTCGATCAGAGTAGTCGTAGACGGCTGCTCCTCCGACCTTATGGCTATTGATGCCGGAGTTCCTCAAGGGTCTATTCTCTCTGCAACTCTTTTCCTGCTGCACATCAATGACCTACTTTAACCTGGTATTGTTGGGTACGCAGATGACAGTACTGTTTCAGAGAGATACTTATCGAGCGTAAAAACGAGCGGGGCCGAAGTTTGTTCCTTGAGAGAGGCCATGGTAGAGCGGACAGATTTGACCTTAAGCCTTGTCTCCCAGTGGGGTGATGACAATCTGGTCTCTTTTAACGCCACCAAAATACAGGCGTGTCTTTTTACCGCTAAAAGGAGTCAAATCAACCAATCTCCTACTTTTCGGGGTACATCTGTTCCTGTAACTGATCGGCTCGAGCTCCTAGGCATGGAGTTGACATCTGGTCTCAACTTCGGCGCCACTATCGAGTATAAAGCCCAAACTGCGGCTAAGAAGCTGGGCATCCTAAATAAGGTGAAGCGATACTTTACGCCTGGACAGCTTTTAACCCTGTACAAAGCGCAAGTCCGATCCTGTATGGAGTATTGCAGCCACCTTTGGGATGGCTCAGCTAAATACCCACTTGCCGCGCTTGACTCGGTGGAACGCAGAGCTAAGAGACTCATTGGCAACATAAAACTGGTGGATGCCAAGCTTCACAGCTTGGCTCATCGCCGCAAGGTTGCCTGCTTGTCAGCCTTCTACAGATTGTATTTCGGTGAGTGTGCCCAAGAACTCCACGACCTCATTCCACCAGCCCCTTTCTACCATCGGACATCTAGGCGCACTGCAAGTTACCATCCCTACCTAGTTGCTATTCCACCAATTCGCACTAAACGCTTCCAAACATCTTTTATAATGCGCACAGCAAAAGAGTGGAATTCTATACCTGCGCCTGTGTTTCCGACCGCATACAACCCAAATCTCTTCAAAGTGAGAGTGAACAGGCTTCTTCTGGGTAAGCTCACTCCATAGTAGACTTTGAGCAAACCCATCTAAAATAAAAAATAAATAAAAAAAACCCTTAGTATTGGCATGTTAATTTAAAAATAATTGAATATAATGATGATGTGTGTATTTTTGTACAATTTGTTAGCAGATAGTTTTTATTGTTAGTCTGTGTAACTACAAAATGTTAAGAAAGAAACAGGAACAATGAATAGGTTTGGTTGGCATTAATCTTCTTGCGATTTATATGAAAGTATAATATGTTAATGACATTATAAATGAATTATTGGATTCAGTTTGATTCGACAACCACGAGTGTTTTTGGAAACAGCAACTACAGCCTACAGTACTCCACTGGGCGTCTTTATTTGCTCAATCTAACAATCAATTAATCTTAGCCGCTGAGCTTAATGAACTGTTTTTATTGGGAAATTTATAAGTAAAATAGGTACTGGCGTTTTCGTCAGCGTTCTATTGAATTTTTTAAATAGTTGATAAGCTCACGTTTGACCTCTATCTCACCTGGTGATAAGAGATGATACTGTCCGTGATAGTGCACGCTAGCCGGTCAGTTTTTTTCTGAGTCATTTATATGAATTATCTTCTTATCCAGCCCACCCGAATCTGGTCCTCTTCATCACCCACGGAGGCCTCCTGTCCGTTACCGAGGCGATCCACTTCGCTGCTCCTTTAATCGCCATTCCAGTCTTCGCAGACCAGTTCCTCAACGCAAACCGAGCACAACAAAAGGGCTATGCTGTGAAAGTTGACCTGACTTACCATCTGCATGAGGATCTGAAGGTGGCTCTAGACAACGTTCTTGGAGATCTACCGAAGTAAGTAGAATCAAGTTCTTCTAACTTAAGAGCCCATTTTACAAAAAACTAAAAAATCTCAGATTTTTATTATTTTTCGCGTCCAAAATTTCAGTAATGATTGAGTTGTTAAGAACTTTCTTAATGATAAATGATAGTTTTATTCATAACTTTGCAAAACAATTTTGTAGAATATTCATTTATAGTGAGTGTCTAGGACTAACTATGAACCTTTCTCCCTACCACTGCTTTAGGTAATGCTCAAAAGGGGTATTTTAAAGTCCTATACAAGAGTTACCTTTAGCTACTGTTCAAAAATATACCTTATTATTTGGAATACGATCCCAATGTACTGTAATTTACCATATTTCGATATTTTATCTCCGGTATTCCTTAATAAAACTAAAAATAAAGCATTTAAAATTTTTATTTTTATTTTTTTAAATGCGGTTATTAAAAATAACGCTCTTGAAAAAGTACGTTTAAACTTTATTACACAGTGATATAACAAAAAAAAATACTTAAGCAGACGTATAATATCATCGAGAAATAAGTCTAAATATTGTTTTTATTGAAATAGCTTTTTTGGTAAAACAATTTAAGTAAAATTAGATAGTATAAATATTTCCGCGCATCCAAGCTAACAAATAAGTCGCACACTAGAACTTGTCGAAGTTAAGGCTCCCGCAGACAGGCGCTACGGGTTTCTGGTAGAGGAATTTCCTCAGTTTTCATAGAAATTGTTCTACTAGAGTCGCGCCACGCCTGTCTGCGGCAGCCTTTACACCCACGTCAAGTTTTGCGTGCGCAACGATCTCTTTCCCACGCGTCTGTTATTCTACTTACACTCTCTGCGCAACAATTTTACATTTTGCGGCGCGCGATTTTGTGAACTGGCTCTGATCTTCTTTCTTTTGACCATTGCTCCAGTGCGAGAGATTGATGGATCTTTGCAATATTATAATAGGTTCAAAATTTCATAGTATGTCCTCTACCATTTGATTATCAGTTTCTTATCATGGGGCTTAAAATGTTGATGTTGTAGCTAAATAAATAGTCAGATAAATGTTAAGGCAGAACAAATCTAATATCGAATTAATATCTCTTGCTTTTGTTTTTTTTTGATGACTCTTCTGCAAGATGATAGGTACTTTCTTTAACAACCAAGCTGCTTGCGATAATGATCTACTTGCCCCAGGCACTGATCACGACCTTTTCTTCCACAGGTACGCCGCAAGAGTAAAAGAGCTATCAATAGCGTACCATGATAGTCCAATGAAGCCAAAGGAAGCTCTAAACTTCTGGGTTAACCATGTAGTTCGGACAAAGGGTGCTCCCCACTTGCGGTCAGTGGCTTTGCAAATCCCACTCTACCAGAGAATATACTTAGATCTACTAGCAGTGATTCTGTTAGCTTTTGTAGTTCTATTGTTAGTAGTTAAGCGGGTTGTTTGTTTAGTGATGGGCAAGAAAAGCACGAAAGTGAAGACGAATTAAGTTGTTTTAGTGTTGTAGCAGTTATTGGTGCAGGCAACAAAAAGATTCAGCGGAAATATCGTTTAAGCCTATGTTGTGCGTGTACTGTGTACTACAAGGCTTAGGCCCTATACGACTTTAAAACCCCTCCATATCAAAATGTCCCAAAACGCAAATGGTCCAGCAAAACGACCTAATCAAAACGACACTTTAGCAAAACGTCCTATTAGCTTATCAACGTAAAATCAAATGGTCCTAAAACATGATTTAAAGGAGATTTTTTAAAGGAATAATTTTATTTATCTTCTGGTGGAGACACGTTTTTGTATGTGTCGACACGACATTGTATAGATGTTTAATTTGGTCTGCAAAGCTCACTCGTCCTTTCGTTGCCTGTACAATATGTTTCAATTAAAATAGGAGAGTAATAACCTATCGTCATAAATATAGTGATGTTTTACATGATAAACTAAATAATCAGTCTAGTTGAATATGCTGGCTCTTGTACAAGTGAATTATGTACTGTAGTAAATTATGGCTCAGGTACAGTCAGCAAAAGAGATAAGTAACCAGAGTCGTCGATATAGTTGAAGTTCATTAGGAAACCGATGAATGTTTTCAAATAAAATATATTTAATTAATAGAAAACAAATAGGTAATTTATCAAATTAAATATCATTCGAAAACATCCATCGGTTTCTTACTAAACTTCAACTATATCCGACGACCCTGGTTACTTATCACATTCGGTAACCGTATAAATAAGTAGTTAGTCAACCATCAAGGCCAATCTTACTATAATTTTAATATGGTATCAGCATCCACATTTGTACACCCACACTGTTGTTTTACATTCTGCTACTGTATAAACAGTACAAAATTACTTCTAATTATAATCTGGCAAGACCAAGGTTGTTGGATCTATAATCGAACACATTCTTATCATGTTTCTTGTTCCCTGATATTCTATTAAGGTTTCGCAAATTAATTTGATGTAACCCTATAATATTAGCTCAATAAAAGAGAAAATATTCACTTAACTGGCTTTCAATTTTCTTTAATGTAATTAATTCAACTAATTATGAATTTAATTAATAATTATGTTTAATTGTATGTTGTGTACTTATTTAATGAAAGTGTGTAATACAATTTTTTATATTTAAATCCTAGTTGTTTCTCTAGCATTGTACTTGTTTTCATCAACATTCCCGAAAACTATATTTTCATAATAGTTTTCTCCATAAAGTCAATGTAAGTCTGAAATCGCTAACCCGTCTGGAGCATGCGTTGTGATCAATGCTCATGCCTTCTCTGTTTGCGAAGAGGCCTTTTCCCTACAGTGGAACAGTAATAGGCTGGTATTTAAACATTTTCGTTACACTCGCGTTACGCGTTTCTAAATTACAATTATTATCAAAACCTACATAGTGTACAGGCAGTAACATAATATGATAAAAATTCAAAACACCCCGCCAGTTACCCTTTGACCTATTAATCAATAAAATATTTATGACTAATCCATTAACGTCAATTAATGTGATTCATTTAATTACATAATTATAATGTCAGGTCTAATGTTTCATATCAATATAATTAGGTCAAGGCAGAGCTAAGAGGCTCATTGGCGACATAAAACTGGTGGATGCCAAGCGTCACAGATTGGCTCATCGCCACAAGGTTGCGTGCTTGTCGGTCTTCTATAAATTGTACTTCGGTGGGTGTGCCCAAGAAATCCACGACCTTATTCCACCGGCCCCCTTGTACCATCGGACATCTAGACGCACTGCAAGTTACCATCCCTACCCAGTTGCTATTCCACCAATTCGCACAAAGCGCTTCTAAATGTTCTTTATAATGCGCACAGCAAAAGAGTGGAACTCTCTACCTGCGTCTTTGTTTCCGACCGCATACAACCCAAACCTCTTCAAAGTGTGACTGAACAGGCGTCTTCTGGGTAAGCTCACTCCATCTCAAATAAAAAAAGGTCATTAAGTATAATTAACGATAATTATGAAAATTTATTAGGAAAATTGATTAGGTATCACCTATTCAAAATAATATACAGCTAAGTAAGAGTAGATAAAAAAAATAGAACAAAATTAATGAGAATAGATGAGAATAATTATGCCTATCGTAACTGCTACTCTATGGGGCTCATGATACTGGTTTATACAATGGTACAGCTGCATCCATTTAAAGTGGAAGCCGAAATAGTTATAAAGACTATGCAGATGATGACGGTGGCGGCTTTTCATGCATGGCTACTCCCAAAATAGATGGTAATGACTAGGGACGAAGTGAACACTGACATGAAGGCAAATAGACAGATTTATTGAAGAAAAACCCATCCCCAATAAATTAGTTTGATGAAAGCAAGACAATGATGATGCCAAGTCTGCTGCCGACTAGCGTATAGAAGTGAAAAGAGCCCTGGAATTTTATGGTGATAAGGAATCGGTCCCCCGTTAAAACAAAACGATTGGCAAGCAAACATGTTGTGTTTAGAACGTACGTGAAAACACGGCTGCTATAGAAAAACAACGCAATTTTTAAGATTTCGTCACGACTGTCGATCTCTGACTGGCCACTTGTAGTTTGTAGTATTATAACGACAAAGAAAGTATAGTGACTGAAACCAATAATTATCATTAGTACATAAATAATGAAGTACGAAGCTTAGACGTGACTCCTCAACCAAAGTGGATGGTAGACAAATATCAAAATTGTACTAGTAAAACACATATATGCTCTGACCAAGATTATTGCCAGGACTTCGAAAGAGATTGTGTCCTCTGAATTTCTTGCTGTGTTTCTTCTCAGGGCCGTCGATTATGAAACACCGACTTCATCAAGTTTATAAAATATTATTGAAGTGTATAATAATAATAATAATATATATATATATATATATAATATACATTGGTCAGGCAGGGGCCATAGTCTTTCCATAGTCCTAGATAACCAGTCCACTTAAGCTACCCAAATCCATAGTCCTATATATTTGTTTCCATATCTTGCAACAGTCCTACACCAACCGGGGGTTGTCCTTGGGTGCACTTATATAGTCCGAACAGGGATAATCGTCGGTTGGTGCTTCATTCCATTAAAAACGTCTAACGGGCCTCTGCTAGTTGGCTTCGGCCCCTCGTATGCCTTCCAAAGGTCCGGGATCCCAGGGTCCCGAGAAATGTGAAGAGATAAATAAATAATAATACAATAATAACAGCTGTCAACGTGTCGGCACAACGACTGTCGGATCAGGTGCGGGTCATCCAACGTAATCATATGTTGGATGACACTGTACTTGATCGCCTGCGAAATGAAATGCAGAGTAGTCATGTCATCGCCCCCCCGTCGCAGACTGTGGTAGTACTACCACAGTCTAACACAAGTCAAGCAGACGAGGAGAGTGATGATAGGGCTACAAACGTAAGTACCCACTGCAATGATGAATTGAGGAGTGCTTTAGAGGATGCGAGTCGAGAATATCGGTTCATATCGCCCGAACTTAGACCACGGTTACCTCGTTTACCCATGCATAACAAAAATAGGGTGCTGGTGGCGGCACTGGATGCGCAGTTGTCAAATTATTTTGATGACTGCGTAGACCTCACCGATACACATTCGATTCTGTACTGCGCGGCTGTAGCGGCATGTCGTGTAGCTCACGTCAAATTTGCTAATGATTCTAGAGCTACACGACAGAATTGAGCGCCGTATTGGTGGGGCCAGAGCACTCATCGGCAAACTAATCTGCTTCAGGGAGGGCAATACTCGCCCTAGAGTGATGCGCTTTGTGAGACGCGCGTTCGCAGGGACTAATATCAGCCCTCAGGACTACATGTCCTGTGTCACAGAGCGCATCGACTTCCTGAAGCAGAAAGTGTATGCATGGGCGAACCGTATTCGTAGGTATAAGCGGCGAGTGGAGCGGTACACTCAGAATCGCACCTTCCAGCGCGATGAAAGGTGGGTTTATAGGGGTTGGGAGCGACCGGATCAAGGTGTGGCTGACACGTGCCTACCAGATGATGATGCCATGTGTTCTTTCTGGCGCAATATCTGGTCGGTGCCTGTCAGTCACACCGAAGGTGATTGGACTCGGGAAGTCGAGCGAGCCTGTGATCCAATACCAGAAATGGGGGCTATTACCATCTGCCCCCAAGATGTAACTCGTGCAGTCCGCCCGCTGGCTAACTGGAAGTCTCCAGGGCCGGACGGACTGCACAACTTCTGGATCAAATGGTTTGGTAGATCGCACGCTCGCTTGGCTGCTCAGTACCAGGTTGCTTTAGAATCTGGTTCGCTACCCCAATTCCTAACAACAGGAGTTACCCACCTGCTCCATAAATCAGGTAGCACTGCGGAACCCAAAAATTATAGGCCGATCGCGTGTTTACCGACGGTCTATAAAGTTCTTACATCCATTTTGAGAGATAAAATTAACAAACATATAGACACCAACTACATCATGTCTCCTTCTCAAAATGGATGCAGGAACGGGTCCCGTGGTACTAAGGAGCTACTCCTCATTGATATGGCCATTAGCCAACAGGTTCGTCGTTCCCGAAAGGATCTGTCGACATGTTGGATAGATTACAAGAAGGCCTATGACTCGGTGCCACATACATGGCTCATGAGGGTGCTGGAGTTGTATAAAGTAGAGGCAACTCTGCGCACCTTCCTGATGTCGTGTATGGGGCAATGGAGGACGGTCCTTCACTATCCAGCATGTCGAAATACCCAAAGGAATAGCGAGCCGATAAGGATCGAGCGAGGCATATTTCAGGGTGATAGTTTGAGTCCGGTTTGGTTCTGCTTAGCCTTGAATCCTCTAAGCACACTCTTGGAGGATTCAGGTCTAGGCTATCGGCTGAGGAGAGGTGGTCAGGTTATATCTCACCTCCTCTACATGGATGACCTAAAACTTTTTGCACTCAACAATTCGCAACTGATGGATCTACTGAAAGTAACTGAAACTTTCAGTAGCGCCATCAGGATGGAATTTGGTGTGGACAAATGTGCGGTCATGCATGTAAAGCGAGGGGAGATTGTGGAATCCGTCGGAACCCAACTCTCGGATTCCATAAACCTTAGAGCCCTCTCCGCATCCGAAACCTATAAGTATTTGGGTATGTCGGAAGCGTTGGGCATCAATGGTACTGACATGAAGCAGTCGTTAAAGGAGCGCTTCTTTGGCCGCCTGAAAAAAGTATTTAATAGTCTTTTATCAGGTGGAAACAAGGTGCGCGCCTTTAACGGTTGGGTCATGCCGGTTTTGATGTACTCTTTCGGCATACTCAAATGGACCCAGACCGAACTCGACGCCCTGGATAGGAAGGTCCGTACACTGCTGACTGCAAATCGAATGCATCACCCACGATCATCGGTAATGAGGCTGTATATCCCGCGAAAGTGTGGAGGTCGAGGCTTTTTAAATGCTAAGACCCTCCACAATCGCGAGATATGCAGTCTCAGGGAATATTTCTTAGAAGCCGACGTGGGGATGCATCGAGATGTGGTCACAGTGGACAAGGGCCTCACCCCGCTCTCCTTAGCTAAAGAGAACTGGCGCAAGTCAGTAGTGCTTGACACTAATGATCGCATGGAAGTATGGCAGAGTAAGGAGCTTCACGGACGCTTTTTCCGGGCTCTACATGGGCCCGATGTAGACCAACTAGCGTCCGTAGCCTGGCTGCGTTTCGGTGACCTCTTTGAAGAAACCGAAGGTTTTGTCTGTGCAATTATGGACGAAGTTATGATGACAAACAATTACCGGAGATTTATTGTGAAAGACGGCACGGTTGACATCTGTCGGGCATGCCACCGTCCGGGTGAATCAATCAGACATATTATCTCCGATTGTTCTCGTCTAGCTAACGAAGAGTACTTGCATAGACACAACCTTGTAGCCAGGATTATCCATCAGCAACTTGCTCTGAAATACAGCCTTGTAGAATCGGAAGTGCCGTACTACAGGTATGTGCCCGACCCAGTTCTCGAAAATGGACATATCACATTGTACTGGGATCGATCCATCATCACTGACAGGACTATTGTTGCCAATAAGCCTGATATAGTGATGGTGGATCGATTAGAGCGGCGCGCAATGATTGTTGACATAACGGTCCCGCATGACGGGAACCTCGTGAAAGCCGAGAAAGATAAACAAATCAAGTATCTAGACTTGGCTCGCGAGGTTGTCGACATGTGGGATGTGGACTCAGCGATCATTGTGCCGATAGTCGTGACAGCCAATGGCTTAATAGCCAAGAGCCTCGACCAACACCTGAGGAGGCTCTCGTTGGGCAGTTGGATCAAGGGCTTGATTCAGAAAGCGGTACTTCTGGACACGGCTCGCATTGTTAGGAGGTTCCTCTCTCTGGAGCCCTCACCGCCGGTAGCTTGGACCCTGTTCCCGATACCGGTGGGCTACTATTTTTTATATTTTTAAATGTTTTTATATTTTTTATATTCTAATATTTAAAAATGTAATTTATATGTAAATAATGAAATAAAGGAAATAATAATATTATTATACACTTATACGGCAACACCGCCATGTCAAGGAAACGTCTAATTTTCCAATTTTTTTAAATATAAACTGTGTAACAATAATTTCAACTCCTAATACAATAGTTTATCATTTCAAACCCAATATAAAACCTAAAAACTATTTTTAAACCAAATAAGAGCCATAATATCAGAATGTAACAAATTTGAACAAGAACTGCCGAATCGGAGGTGACATGACAGATGACATGACAGCTCGAGTGATGAATATTTTTCCCCGCCCACGACGCCACCACCTGCTCGTCGACGGGGAGGACACCGGCCGCCGGACGGTTTAGGACCTCGAGGCCCACCGGCCTCTGATAGGGTCCCAGCTCCCGGCGGAAGTGTGCAGCGCATGAGATGGACACGATCCATTAACGAAAACGTCATGCGCTCATACTATGGGGCTACAGAGGGGGGAAACAATCTGACCGCGTACAGTGTTCGGATGCTCTCTCTTTTTCAGGTGCTTGAGCCAGCTGTCAACGTTTCGGCACAACGACTGTCGGATCAGGTGCGGGTCATCCAACGTAATCATATGTTGGATGACACTGTACTTGATCGCCTGCGGAATGAAATACAGAGTAGTCATGTCATCGCCCCCCCGTCGCAGACTGTTGTAGTACTACCACAACCTATAACAAGCCAAGCGGGCGAGGGCAGGGATGACAGGGCTACAAACGTAAGTACCCAGTGCAATGATGAATTGAGGAGTGCTTTGGAGGATGCGATTCGAAAATATCGGTTCATATCGCCCGAACTTAGACCACGCTTACCTCGTTTACCCATGCATAACAAAAATAGGGCGCTGGTGGTGGCGCTGGATGCGCAGTTGTTAAATTATTTTGATGACTGCGAACACCTCACCGATACTCATTCGATTCTGTATTGCGTGGCTGTAGCGGCATGTCGTGTAGCTCACGTCAAATTTGCTAATGACTCTAGAGCTACACGACCGAAACCAGCCGTACCAGCTTGGCAGTGCAGAATTGAGCGCCGTAATGGTGGGGCCAGAGCGCTCATCGGCAAACTAACCTGCTTCAGGGAGGGCAATACTCGCCCTAGAGTGATGCGCTTTGTGAGACGCGTGTTCGCAGGGACCAATATCAGTCCTCAGGATTATATGTCCTGTGTCACAGAGCGCATCGACTTCCTGAAGCAGAAAGTGCATGCATGGGCGAACCGTATCCGTAGGTATAAGCGGCGAGTGGAGCGATACACTCAGAATCGCACCTTCCAGCGCGATGAAAGGTGGGTTTATAGGGATTGGGAACGACCGGATCAAGGTGTGACTGACACGTACCTACCAGATGATGATGCCATGTGCTCTTTCTGGCGCAATATCTGGTCGGTGCCTGTCAGTCACACCGAAGGTGATTGGGCTCGGGAAGTCGAGCGAGCCTGCGAACCAATACCGGAAATGAGGGCTATTACCATCTGCCCCCAAGACGTGGCTCGTGCAGTCCGTCCGTTGCCTAACTGGAGGTCTCCAGGGCCGGACGGGCTGCACAACTTTTGGATAAAATCGTTTTTAAGGTCGCACGCTCGCTTGGCGGCTCAGTTCCAGGTTGCTTTGGAGTCCGGTTCGCTACCCCAGTTCCTAACAACAGGAGTTACCCGCCTGCTCCATAAATCAGGTAGCACTGCGGAACCCAAAAATTATAGGCCGATCACGTGTTTACCGACGGTCTATAAAGTTCTTACATCCATTTTGAGAGCTAAAATTAACAACCATATAGACACCAACTCCATCATGTCTCCTTCTCAAAATGGATGTAGGAACGGGTCCCATGGTACTAAGGAGCTACTCCTCATTGATATGACCATTAGCCAACCGGTTCGTCGTTCCCGAAAGGATCTTTCGAAATGTTGGATAGATTACAAGAAGGCCTATGACTCGGTGCCACATACGTGGCTTATGAGGGTGCTGGAGTTGTATAAAGTAGATTCAACTCTGCGCACCTTCCTGAAGTCATGTATGGGGCAATGGAGAACGGTCCTTCACTACCCAGGATGTCGAAATGTTCAGAGGAATAGCGAACCGATAAGGATCGAGCGAGGCATATTTCAGGGTGATAGTTTGAGTCCACTTTGGTTCTGCTTAGCCTTGAATCCTCTAAGCACACTGCTGGAGAATTCAGGTCTAGGCTATCGGCTGAGGAGAGGTGGTCAGGTTATATCTCACCTCCTCTACATGGATGACCTAAAACTCTTTGCCCCCAACAATTTGCAACTGATGGAGCTGCTGAAAGTAACTGAAACTTTCAGTAGCGCCATCAAGATGGAATTTCGTGTGGATAAATGTGCGGTCATGCATGTAAAGCGAGGGGAGATTGTGGAATCCGTGGGAATCCAACTCTCGGATTCCATAAACCTTAGAGCCTTCTCCGCATCCGAAACCTATAAGTATTTGGGTATATCGGAAGCGTTGGGCATCAATGGTACTGACATGAAGCAGTCGTTAAAGGAACGCTTCTTTGGCCGCCTGAAAAAAGTATTTAATAGTCTTTTATCAGGCGGAAACAAGGTGCGCGCCTTTAACGGTTGGGTCATGCCAGTTTTGATGTACTCTTTCGGCATACTCAAATGGACTCAGACCGAACTCGACGCCCTGGATAAGAAGGTTCGTTCGCTGCTAACTGCAAATCGAATGCATCACCCACGATCATCGGTAATGAGGCTGTATATCCCGCGAAAGTGTGGAGGTCGAGGCTTTTTAAATGCTAAGACCCTCCACAATCGCGAGATATGCAGTCTCAGGGAATATTTCTTAGAAGCCGACGTGGGGATGCATCGAGATGTAGTCACAGTGGACAAGGGCCTCACCCCGCTCTCCTTGGCTAAAGAGAACTGGCGCAAACCAGTAGTGCTTGACACTAATGATCGCATGGAAGTATGGCAGAGTAAGGAACTTCACGGACGCTTTTTTCGGGCCCTACATGGACCTGATGTAGACCAACTAGCGTCCGTAGCCTGGCTGCGTTACGGTGACCTCTTTGGAGAAACCGAAGGTTTTGTCTGTGCAATTATGGACGAAGTTATGATGACGAAGAATTACCGGAGATTTATTGTGAAAGACGGCACAGTTGACATCTGTCGGGCATGCCACCGTCCGGGTGAATCAATCAGACATATTATCTCCGGATGTTCTCGTCTAGCTAACGAAGAGTACTTGCATAGACACAACCTTGTAGCCAGGATTATCCATCAGCAACTTGCTCTGAAATACAGCCTTGTAGAATCGGAAGTGCCATACTACAGGTATGTGCCCGACCCAGTTCTCGAAAATGGACATATCACATTATACTGGGATCGATCCATCATCACTGACAGGACTATTGTTGCCAATAAGCCTGATATAGTGGTGGTGGATCGAATAGAGCGGCGCGCAGTGATCGTTGACATCACGATTCCGCATGACGGGAACCTCGTGAAAGCCGAGAAAGATAAACAAATCAAGTATCTTGACTTGGCTCGCGAGGTTGTCGACATGTGGGACGTGGACTCAGCGATCATTGTGCCGATAGTCGTAACAGCCAATGGCTTAATAGCCAAGAGCCTCGACCAACACCTGAGGAGGCTCTCGTTGGGCAGCTGGATCAAGGGCTTGATTCAGAAGGCGGTACTTCTGGACACGGCTCGCATTGTCAGGAGGTTCCTCTCTCTGGAGCCCTGACCGCCGGTAGCTTGGAGCCTGTTCCCGATACCGGTGGGCTACTACTTTTTATATTTTTAAATGTTTTTATATGTTATATATTCTAATGTTTAAAAATATAATTTATATGTATATAATGAAATAAAGGAAATAATAATATCATTTATTGTCAGATCAGTACAATCCATATTGTTAGTAAGGACATAAACAACTTACAAACTAGTGTTAGTACATATAGCTATGTCAATTAATAAATTAAATTTTAAAAAAAGCATGTCAGAGGTGATAATAATAATAATAATAAAATTCATCATTAACACTACTTCTGGGCACGGTTTGAAGGCAATACTAGCGTCCTCGTCCAGTGCTTCAATATAAGCCCATCAGTCCTGGCCGAAACGGTCATCAAGAGACCGTTGGCGCTGCCACGCACCCGCCACATCAGGGATGCGATACGCTTTCGCATAATAGCATAGAAATCATCTATGCATGCCTCAGCGAACATCCCTGATACGCTGCAGTGTCGCGGGAGCCTCAACAGTGCCCTGTACGCGTTATTGTATTAGACTCGCAAGGCGCTGGAAGCCCTCTGCGTGTAGTCGACCCATAGGCTGCAAGTATAAAAGGATTGAAGAAGAAGAGAAAAGAAAAGAAGAGAGAAAAAGAAGAGGAGAGAGGAGAAGATTGAGGAAGGTTTTGTATAAGTGTTTGAATAAACCTACTTACATAAATAAATAACATTTATCATCAGAAGTAGACTGGCTCATTGGTCTGGTGGTCGCAAGTGCTACAACTGAGCATGGATGCTGGGCTCGATTTCCAGGTCGGGAAGTGTTATTATTGGATTTCTCTATTAGGCATTTCTACTACATTTTGGCCCGGAGTCTGGATTTATTCCCGATTCATGGCAATAGGCTCACTCCCTTTTACATGGGACATAAAAATATCTGGTGGAATGTGGGTGTATTACAGTTTCACCTGTCTAACTTTTCAAGCGATACAGGCGCGTAGTACTAAGTACACTTGGACTTGCAAGTACTTTATGATTAATATGAAAAGCACATGGTTGTTTGGTGAATCGCTTTAAAATTATAATACTCGCAGAACTCACTCATCAATGGAATATTAAGCAGATATACTCTGCATTGTGGACACTATAAATATTTAAGACAGTCGTCGTCCTACGTACGTGGATCATAATTAAAGAGTGGGTGAAAGCATCAAAATTTGAATAGATTGAATATAATGATCGATCAAGATACAAAATAAAACTTACAATATTTTGACACAGAAGAGTGAATAGAACGAGGCTACTACAAAGCATACTATAACTTGACACAAAAATGCTAAGGCATTCCTAATGAAGAAACAATCTAGTTATTTTCTTCTCTTCTCTGTAACCCGGCTCCTTCGAGTTGTACAGAATTGATTACGAAACTGGATGTTGATGGTCTCCTTCGGGGCTGTACTACTCACTACCGTGCTAAAGTAAATTTGTAGGGTATAATAAGCTGTTAGGGAAAGATTCAATTAAACAAGCACCTTCTTACACAATACCATGTTTATTACAATAACACAATTGAAGGTTCACAATATTTAATGTGGCTGGCCATGTACATACCTTCCCCCATACACTTGGGCATCCACACCAGTACAACCAGTCTCGGGTCTAGTTGTATTGGTGTGTTGACCTGCAATGAGACTATAACAAAAACTCAGAGTCGCTATAGCGAGTCCGTGAGGTGAACCACTTAATAGTTACTAGCTCAATCACACAAATACCGACCTATCAAGGTTGTGCTAACAACGGGAACATAAGATTATGCGAAGCAACCCGCGACATCATGGCAACTGGTCTCATTACCTAGTCCATACAATAGGCCTAACTCTCTCATAGACTAAATTGCTACCTTACCGATATACTCGGTGATCTCTCAGTACAATCCCTTCACTAGACGGGACTACGACCCTTGGCATCAAACACAGGATACCCCTGTGTATGCACGTTACGTGGCCTACGGGTATTGATAATGACGCTTCGTTACCTGGAGCAGCGAACTTCCCTCATCACTGATATTCGGCTAAGTAAGGCCTTCCTGACAAACGGATGACCAAAGAAAGAAAGAAGGAAAATACGTTTATTTGCGGTACCTAAACATGACGCAAAGAAAAAACACACAAATACAAAAAAAATACGAGTTGGGGGAAAATATGCGACCACACCTCAATGGTTGCCTGCGAGCGAAGCCATCCCGCATGAACAAAGAATACGGTTGAATACTCACCGGATTCAGCTTCGAGTGGGACTTACTGGAAACCCATCAGGTTATTTGGTTACAGTCTGATCCTCCAGAACTGAGTCCCTATTCCAAATCCTATTCATATCGTGTCACACACATTGCGGGCTCTTGACCTTTTTCCTGATCAATGTCACAATCCTTCCAGACGCTTCCACCACCATAGACTAAATAGAATTCTTGTCGATTGGTTGCTTTGCATTTATTAGGCATCGTTTTAAATAAAAATGTGGGAAATTATGTCTGTATGTTTATTTATTTAAATTAACAAATAATCTTGTATATAATTTACATGACATAATTTCTTTAGGTTTCTCAAGTGACACCTGACACAAGATGTCGTTATCTGTTGCGTTATTTACATAGACATATAGAAGTATTGGAAATACCTACAAAAAAAGGTGCATACCTACAACTCCTAATGTCTCATAAAATGGCTGCCATTGCTAGGGTTGTAGCAACCAAGGAATATAGTTGTTACAATAACTAGTACCTACGTATACTAGATACGAGTTTTACTAGATATCACGTTTTGATCATAATTATATACTTACTGAGTCCGTTGTAACAGAAAAAGATGAGTAGGTTTAGTTTTCGTTTGTTATCTGATAATAAAATTCGTGATAAGTGTTTTTTTCTTCTAATAATTAAAAACGTTTACATATAGAGTGAGTGGTGAAGTAAAAATAAAAATTAAATATATATTTTGTAATTATGTTTATTGGTGTGATGATAATTAAAGTATTACGTTTGATTAGTAAAGTAGGCTTACAAAAGCAATTAATATCAATTCATTTCCAAACAATATTAGCTTGTTTAAAAACTGTCTATGTGACACTTTTTCAGATGTTCTTCGACCATGATAATTATCTAAACATGATAATTATCTATCTAGGAAGGTCTTAATTATGGATTTAGTGAGGAGTAACTTGTGGTTACTGTTATGCTCGGGATCAGAGACCGCATGAAAAAAAGTCTCATACAATTCACACATGAATTTAATTCGTCATAAATTCAAGATGTAATAATTTTATCAGAATCAAATTAGGATAAAAAAACAACTTTAATATAATATTCTGATATATTCATAAAACTCTCTATTGCAATATTTTACATTAATTTAGTCTTATGTAAACATTGAAAGGTCAGATGAGTTAAGAATTTGAGTTGAAATATTACTAACGTAGTGAAAATAATTATGTCATAAGTAACTGTTACTCTCCGATATTAATAAGCGCCTTGCAATTTCACTAATGGAATCGTTTTGCTCATGCAAAACAACGATTTCCGCCTTTTTATACATTGTTAAATTCTGCATGGTTGGATCAAGTTCAAGCACAATTGGGATCAGGAACATAGGACGCACAGGAATATGAGTAGTAATCAATAAACTTAGTAGAGCAAATTATACTCGTAGACTGACAACTAAGAACGCTCATTTTTATAAATTAAGGAGAAAGGTAAAAAAAAAATACAAAAATTGTGGGTAGTTATATCCAAAACGGTCAAAATAAATTGGCTGAGAATTCCATGCTCGTGTTTCAAACGTTGTAAGTTACTTATCTATGAACGGGATTGAATCGATAGCAATTCAACTAGGTAATGAATGTTTTAGAAAAATTATGATTACAAAATGAAAAGAATGTTTACCAACCAAGATTTGAACTTACGACCCCTTGCTCACTAACCAAAGACGATAGCCATTGTGCCAAACCTATTACAATGAACAAGTGCGAAGTATTATAACTGATTCAATTACATAAATTAATTAATGATATTGCCTATTGGTGCGACATATGCACACTAACAAAAAACAGAGGTCACTCTAGCTCGTGTTATTTAACGTTAGTGTGCGTAACTATTCATACCGACACAGCTATCCGTGTGTGGGATGTAAACTGAATAGATTTGCCGAGTGTACAAGAACCACCCGATTTTTGAATGTTGCTCGTTTCACATAAAACAGAAGAATCTTGATGTTGTTTCTTGACGGGTGCCTGGAAAAAAAATAGATACTAATATTATATTAAGCAATATAAATATAATTTATTTATTTATTTAATTAATACATCTGTTTTTGTTTTTTCAAGCATTTTAATACACACTTACCGAAAATACTTTGGGAACAGAGTTCGCATGTAATCTCATAACATCAAATGTTCTATTGAAACAGCTTTCTTCAAAGTGAAATGAACAGAGGTACCATTCTTTATGTCGGGAATTAATATTTTCTTCACCAATAGCTTCTAACCCCTTTTTCTTTAATCCTTTATTTTTAGGAAACCTATAAAACAGGTAAGTATTTTTATCAATACATCATTTTGGTTAGAGCTGCTAATATCTAACTATAACAAATTACAAAAAGCTGATGTCTTATTTGAGGATCACATAAAACTTTGTGGGATGTTCTCGCGGTGCTGTGAACCACGAACCGGATCTAGAAAGATAACTCGGACCGATTAGGTAACGCAGAATGATTTTTTAACGTCG
This sequence comes from Griposia aprilina, assembly GCA_916610205.1. Lineage (NCBI taxonomy): Eukaryota > Metazoa > Arthropoda > Insecta > Lepidoptera > Noctuidae > Griposia > Griposia aprilina. The sequence continues at coordinate 7,177,536 of OU744306.1, forward strand.
CAGATTATACCGATATCGTTTCAGCGTAGGAACTAGTTTCGGAAACTATTACGGCAACGGTACAACACTATTCCACTGACATATTGTTAACAAACGAATGAAATAATAAAAAACGTCTGATACGAAAATTAACCCAAATATCAATACTTTAGCCATAAAATCATGATCGCGTAACAATTTTTTCATCGAATGTATATGAATGTATGCACTATTGCATGAAAACCGGCTACTAACCTATGAAAAGACAATTGAGGTTGATTTGCATTCTTTCTTGCACCACACTTCACAATACAACACTCAGGCATGTTGAATAGCTGTTTTCTAACATTTACATGCAGTTTTAAATGTAAATTCCTTGTAATTTACTCGCAAATCTCATTAATCCAAAAAATTACAATCATTTGACAGCAAAACTACCACGAAACTTGTCGCCAAAGACTACATAGCTTGTCGCTTAAGATGGCTGATATGGCACTTACCTACAACTGTCAATACGTCACGACAAAATGTTACCATAATGAGCAACAACTTAAATATTGTTGTCTCTTTTATCAAATACGAGTATTTCGTTAGAAAGAATGAGACAAAATGATATTTCACATACTGTATCGTATTTTACTCATATTTGTATAAGCAAAATGTATGTATAGAATAACGCGGCGCCTCCATGTTTTTCCTATCTCAATGGTTATTTAAAGATTTTGCAACGTCACATCTCGTCAAAAAGAAGAGTCAGGTTACATTATAATTTGTTTTATATTTAATTCATCTTCTTCTTCTTCCCGCCATCCACCTTCTTCTTCGAACACAAAAGATTACACACAAATCTTAACAGTATGAAAAATACAAGTAAAACAACTGTTACCAACGCTGCTAGATCCAGATACAGTCGTTGGTACAATGGTATAAACCACGCAAGAGAGCGTAAGTGAAGGGCGCCGCGTGTACGCACGACATGATGAACCCAATGCAGCAGCTCCACGCCTGGCTTTACTGGACGGTCGTGATAAATTAAGGATAGCTCCTTTATTTTTTTAACCGACTTCACAAAAAGTTGTGTTAGCTCAGAACTTTTTTCTAGATGAACCGATTTGGATGATTCTTTTTTTATTTGATAGGTGGTGCTTCATATGTGGTTCCATTTAAATTTGATCAAGGTCTCACTAGGAGTTTTTGAGTTATCTATAATACTGCATATTTCTTCCACTTATATGGATGATGTGTTAATAATTTCCTGTCACTGTTATTTACACACCAAGTAGTGGTATACGAATTTGTGTGGGGTAGGTACCGCAACTAAAAAGTGTTTTTTTTTTTTTTACAAATAAACAACCGACTTCCAAAAAATACACAAAAAGACGTCGAAGTCAGTGGACAAAAACGAAAATACAAAACTAAAGACACCGACTTCCGAAATTAAAGTTACTTCTCACGTCTTTTAGTGTTTTTTTGGAAGTCGGTTGTTTTTTTGTAAAAAAGTTGTTTGTCTGTACCTTTAAGAAGATGATTTAATTGAGCCAGAAATATGCATAGCAAATGGCTATGGGCAGGCCAGGGAGCTCTGACCATGAAGAAAATATTATGCTGTATGAGCTTTATAAATACGATAGCAATGCTCGACATGAATCTCGTCGAAACGCATAATCTCTTTTTTATACGGTAGCCACTTATTTGTGAACACATTGACTTCGACTGGCTAATGTGCCAATATAAATATTAGTTTTTTTTTTTATACAACTAACTTTTTGAAAGTATTAATAACATTATATGAAAGCCCCAAGAGCTATTGTCATTTGCGTAAAAAAAGGCATCTAGGTGCCTTTTTTACGCATAGGACAATAGCTATACTCCATAATGAATCTTCTCTGTGGTGGATAGAAGACCACCGTGCGTTATGAACAGCACGCATTTTGGATGAGCTGGAAACAGAAGTGATTTTGAGTAACAGCATCAAAGGGCACAAAATAAAGAGTAGTTAAGATGTTAAAACATACATGTATTTCAAGTCTTTAGTGAAGAAGCCAACACAATCAACTTTTCCATAGATATAAAACATCGATGCGTATTAAACTAAAATATATGGAACAACTGATGTTTTCTTCTCGAATCCACAATTGCTCCGATGAGAGTGCTTCCACTTTATTTACGTACTTCATGCAGAAAAAATTCCATGTCCATCAACTATTAGATTTATCGTGTATAATAATTTGAATTCAGAACAGACTAACAACACAATAAAGTACTAAGTTCTGAATTCAAATTATTATACTCGATAAATCTAATAATTGATGGACATGACAATTAGCATTTGTTTGTATTAGGAGATGCAATGATTCCCGAGGGACAATAAGAAAATAGTTGTACTGTACGTATTTTTGCTAGGTCAGCGTCAGGGGTGCCGAATTCATTGGGCACGCCACAATTGCGGCGGTAAATCGCCTCTTTGACGAGTGGCTTGAGAGGCGCCACGGCGTCCCCACCTTCCGCCTGACGCAAGTCCTCACCGGACATGGCTATTTCGGGAGGTTCCTGTTTTGGATAAGGCGGGAGGAAACGCCCGGGTGTTGTCATTGTGTGGATCGACCGGAGGACACGATGGAGCATACAGTAGAGGTCTGCCCGGCTTGGGCGGAGCACCGCCGTGTCCTCGTGGCGGCGATCGGCGGCGGCGATCTCTCGCATCCGGCCCTGGTTCAGGCCATAGTATGGAGTGAGAGGGAATGGGAAGCAGTCCCCTCCTTCTGCGAAGCAGTAATGCTCGCGAAGAAGGAGGTGGACCGCGTGAGGGCGAGTCAATCATTGCGCCCTCACGCCCCTAGTCACCGCAGGAGGAGACACCCTGGGCGTCGGGAGTCGATAGATGACTCCCAGCCACCGTAGGCGCGGGCCTGCGGAGGGCGAGCAATGGGCAGCTCGCCGTCCGGTAAGGACCAGTCCCGGGTCGACAGCGCGTTGTGTTCCACGCGCGCCTCAAAGAGATGTCAGCATAATTGACGGGGTCCGATAGGGCCGATGCCTGCCGGGGTCGCGGATTGTTCGAAAGAGTTACCGTGACCCTGGCGCACAGGCAACTGAAGGGATACGGGTGGGTTTTAGTCAGTAAGAGTCTGACACGCCCTTCCGCTCCGCCTATAGCGGGAGAGGTCATTTGATGATAACCCACCCAAAAAAAAAAAGGGGTGCCGAAGTCATAACGTCATGTACAGTAAGTAGAAAATATCCTTTTTAAGTACTTCTTCTCTTCTTTCAGGCGGAAACAAGGTGCGCGCTTTCAACGGTTGGGTCATGCCGGTTTTGATGTACTCTTTCGGCATACTCAAATGGACTCAGACCGAACTCAACGCCCTGGATAGGAGCGTCCGTACACTGCTGACCGCAAACCGGATGCATCACCCACGATCATCGGTGATTAGACTGTACATACCGCGGAAGTGAGGGGGTCGAGGCTTTTTAAATGCAAAGACCTTCCACAACCGCGAAGTGTGCAGCCTCAGAGAATATTTTTTAAAAGCCGAAGTGGGTATGCACCGTGATGTGATCGCAGTGGACAAGGGAATCACCCCGCTCTCCATGGCTAAAGAGAACTGGCGCAAACCTGTAGTTCTTACTATCAATGACTGCAAGGAGGTATGGCAAAACAAGGAGCTTCTCGCGCGCGTCTATCGGGCTCTGCATGAGCCCGGTGTAGATTTCTTAGCGTCCGTATACTGGCTACGTTTTGGTGACCTTTTCGGGGAAACTGAAGGTTCCGTCTGTGCAATTATGGACGAAGTTATCTTAACGAATAACTACTGGAGACATATTATGAAGAACGGGACGGTTGACGAGTGTCGGGCATGCCATCGTCCGGGTGAGTCCATCAGACATTATCTCTGGTTGTTCTCGTCTAGCTAACGGCGAGTACTTACATAGGCATAATCAAGTAGCGAGGATTATTCACTAGCAACTTGCTTCGCAATATAAACTAGTGGATTCTGAGGTACCGTATTACAATATGTGCCCGACCTACTTCTCGAAAATAACCATATCACGTTATACTGGGATCGGTCTATCATTACTGACAGGACTATTGTCGCCAATAAGCCTGATACAGTGGTAATAGATCGATTAGCGCGCCGCACAATGATTGTCGATATTACCATTCCGCATGATGAGAACCTCGTGAAAGCTGAGAAAGAGAAGCAAATTAAGTATCTCGACTCAGCACACGAGGTTGTTGACATGTGGAATGTGAACTCGGCTGTCATTGTGCCAATTGTCGTATTGGCCAATGGCCTGATGACCGAAAGCCTCGATCGACATCTATCGAGGCTCTCGTTAGGCGGTTGGGTCAAGGGCCTGATTCAGAAGGCAGTACTCCTCGATACGGCTCGCATCGTGAGGAGTTTCCTGTCTCTGGAGCCCTAACTACCGGTAGCTTGGACCCTGCTCCCGATACCGGCGGACCAGTATGTTTTATATTATTTAAAAAAAATGTAATGTTTTAAAAAAAAAATATATATATACAAATAAGTATGGAAATAAATAAACGAAATAATAATTTCAAAAAATATATATATATATGTATATTATATATTATTATTATTATATTTTATATAATATATATACATATTCATCTTCTTGCAATCAATAATTTTGTTGATTCTAGTTCTTCCTAGAATCAACAAAATTATTGGTACAATAACGATAATACATTAGGTACTTGCAATCAATAATTTTGTTGAGTCTAGGAAGAACTAGAATCAACAAAATTATTGATTGCAAGTACCTAATGTATTATCGTTATTGTATTTTATTTGTTTTAAAGAAAACATAAGTTGGGTGTTTAAGTACGGGCTCCGTTACAATTTCGAACAAGAGTGAGATAAATGTTTATTAATTATGTATTTTCTACTACTCTAATCATTTCAAGCATTAAAACTTGAATTCACAATACTGAATCGTAGCTTCACATTGCGTGTCTGTCTGATCAGATGCTTCCATCTCTAGAATAAATTAAATTAAATAGTTTTGAAAAAAAAAATCCTTAAGTGATAGGAGTATCTGTATTTATTTATATGATACTATAGATATATACTATAGAAAATAACTAAGTGTTCTTGTTTTACCATTAAAAAATATTGCGTCCTAAAACTAAAAGCCTGTGTAATCTTGATAAACGTTTTAATATCACCATTTACGTTACCGCATCCCTAAAATACATCAACAAAAAGCTCACGCGAAGATCCACTAGTTTATTGACTGTATGAGAATCACGCGTAGTATTCTAAATTTAAACGCAGTCGGCTTGGTCACTTCGCACTGTAATGACCAATTTTAGAACGTGTAAAACGAATTTAAATATCGAGTTTTTATGAATATTATGTGTTTAAATAAAATAAAATGTCATCTTAAATATTTTTTGAACAGATTTAATTTAAAAATATAGTATGATTTTTTAAAAGTGATACTAAAATAATGAGCATTAAAACCAAAAACAAAATTCAACCTTACTAAAACTCGAAGTCATTAAAAATTTTCTTCGTTTATTTTTCAGAAAATGGAAAATCTAAAGTGTTTATTATTTGGTCTACTACTTAGTTTCTCCTTATGTGATTCATCAAAGATCTTGGCTGTCTTTCCAGTTGGAAGTATTAGCCATGGTATACTTGGAGACAATATGGTTAAACATCTTCTTGATGGAGGACACGAAGTAAGTATCTTAGAAACAATGTTTATCTGTGTTTTGTCTCAAAAAATACCATTTTTTATTAGGTAGCATTTTGAGGTTTAATCTAGTCAAAGTCAAATAAATTATTTCAATAGGCACATAAGAAGCATTTTTGATCGTCAAAATTTACTAGAATAATATAAATTGAGTCTAGTTGCCTCTTCCAAAAGGTAGTTTCGTATGGACAAGAATGGTCAAGAAACTAAACAGTTCTTTTAAAATTTCTTATTGATTTCTGATTAATTGGCTTTGATAGCATACCTTTCCTACTTATCTGGCCTTATGTTACTGGTTTTATTTATAAACTTCAAAGGATTATTATTACCTGCTAGAGTGTTATCTCTATTAATAAAATAATTAATAAATAATAAAAAACAACTATGTCTGTACAACTATCACGTCATCATAAAATATCATTATAATGCCGGTACAGTATGTATCTACTTAAATACTTATTGTATGAGACGTATTTAGTAGATGTTTGTTATGTTAATAAAGTGAAACCGACCAATTCTATTCAATATTGAAATATCACTATTTTAATAAGTTATAGTTTCGAAATGAATATTCCACATAAGTAGTAGTTATACAACAACATGATTAAAAAAGCCGTCGATAACGATTATTGCCTATCTCGTTGACTGAACTAGGTATAAATAAATATATTAGCACCATTGCGTATAACCCCAATAACTCAAAGTCAAATCATTTATTTCAAATAGGCACATAAAACTCACAAAAAAAATGGGTATGCATAATATATACGTCATTATGTTATACTCGTAGTGACATATTAATTTGTTGACATCATTTATTATTTACGATTCATAATTGGATATTATCAATTCTGAAAAGATAAGTTTATATTTACGCTATTCTTAGGGAAGGATTCACAAACCACAATTTGAGTTTACTTTGCCAAGTAAAGTAGGCATCTCATACGAACGTTAACTTTATTCTCATGAAATTCATGTTCATATTCGTATGACACGCTTGCTCACATTCAGTTATTCGACTATGAACATTACAGACATAATAATAAAGTTCACGTTCTTATGAAGCGCTTACACAGCAACGTAAGTCAAGGTGCGTTCTGTGACTCTTGCTGTCTGGATAACTGATGACTATTTATTTATTTATAAAGTTATTTTGACGGTTCTCTGCCTCCAAGTCAAAAAATGTAGCCATAATAGGACCAATGGTATTATTCGCCTTTCTATCCTATATTTTATCTATTAAGGGATAATAAACAACTACAACATATATAATACATAAGGTTAACAAAACTTTAAGTAGTAATGTTGCACTCCACTGCATTAGACGAGCATTACCGAAATTAAAAATATTTTGAAATAAATAAATAAGTTACTATAAAGCTAGCTATAGCTACAAAACCAAATCAGATAAAAAACAATTTTATTTACTTAAATTATGCAATAAATAAATAATAATAGTAAGATAAAAAAATATAATATTAGATTTAAATTAATTTTTCGAGCATGCAAATGTATCAATATCAATGAAATTTGAATTATAGGATTCCAATATTCTATTAATAAAGCAGTGTAAGCCAGAGATCGTACGAGAAGAATTTAGCGCGAACAGAGTACGTGCACGAACCTGACGCACATGAACTGGTCGGGGGACAGAATAAAACAGCTTGCTCATTAGATCAATGGCATCAAAATGACTGTGAACAATATCATGAAGCACGGTGGCCTCTAGGTATTTGCGCCGGTTCTCCAAGCTGATAAGCTTGTACTTATCAATAAGTTGGGAGTATGACAGATTAGTCTTAGTTCCATAACATCTGTAGTACATAGCACGGAGGTACTTACGCTGAACCCTTTCTATTCCAACTACGTTCCTTTGGTAGAAGGGGTTCCAAATAGGGACCGCTTATTCTAACTGAGAGCGAATAAGCGTCTTATACAGATAGAGATAAGTCGAGGAACGCTTAAATTCTGTTGAAGATCTCATTACAATTCTACACATTTTAAAAGCACTATTGACTATGGCTTCAATATGCTGGTTCAAGGACAGTTTGCCATCAAAGAGAATACCTAGATCCTTCACTATAGAAATATTATTTAAGGGGATACAGTTAAGGTTGTAATTGAAATTGACGATAAAATTATTCTTTGTAAAGGTAGGTAGGTAGGGCTAGTGGCCAGTAACAATAAAAAATATAATAAGAAAGTTTTTGTCTTAATTCAATCATTTATTTTTTATTAGCTTTTTAATAGTTAATTTGTTATTAGGTTTAATTTCAATATGGGTGTATTCCTGAAATAAAAATGATTTTAGAAGGTTAGAAATATAGGACCAAACATGCTTTATGTTACTAGAGAGACTGTCTTCAACCGAGTTAATAAAATAATAATAATAAACACACACTATTGTCTAATTTCTTTTTCATTTCTCCTTACGCAGGTCTGCTGGAAGAAATTTCTTAAGAAATAAGCAGTACCTTTTGTACCTAATACTTATATGCCGTATCTGTATCTATTTTACTGTGTGTACATAAATAATAAAACAAATAAAATCATATTCTTAAAATATAAGGTATAACGTTAAATACAGCTTTTCTTAAATCTATGTCAAGTTTACCCATGATTTGTGCCTGAACTAGGTAATCCTGTGTTTCAGGCGATTGGAGGTAATATTACTTGATTAAATAATCACATATCATACTCGTATTAATCTTATTGGTACATAAATGTAAAAAGGTATATAAAATTATAGTAACTTAACTAACTAATAAAAAAAATGACAATAATACAAACAATATTTACTTTAGTACTAGTAATAACTTCTCTGTATCTTCATAGGACATAGTTTGAAGAGTTTCCTCAAGGATTTTCTTGCAGTTACTATGATTTAAGGAGTAGATGTTTCCTTTTTCATTTAGCCTGTTATAGAGTAGCGCTCCGAGGTACATATAAAATTTGGCTGTGGAAGCATGTTCTGTACTTTTTTGAGGGCAAACGATATCTTTCCGTCTCCTTTTAGTGAATTCAGTGCTGTATGGAAGCGCTGCGTGTAGTTTTAGTACAATGCTCATTATAAATAACTGTCGAACTGTTAGTACTTCACCAGATTTAAACTGGAGGTTAGTGGGGAAATGGAAAGGGCGGCAAGTAGCCACCTTAAAAATAGCTCTTTGACCTCTTTCAATTGGCAATAATAAAGTTTTACTTGCCCCACTCCATGAAGTAATACAGTAAGTCAAAATTGACTGACAAAGAGCAAAGTATATTTGCCTAATTATTTTTGGATTTGCAATAAATCGTAGCTTTTTGAATACGTTTATCAGCTTACGAATTCTATTATTTAGAGCTTCCATATGTTGTTTGAAGGAAATGGTTTCATCTATTATTATACCCAGGTATTTTATTTTATCTGTCTTTTTTTTAATATTGGGACACTTACACTGGCTATTTGCAGGGACTAGGCAACAATAAGCATACAACGCTGAGGGGTTCTTCGATATCTGCTTGCGCATCGAGACTCATCGGTCAAGTTGTTTGCAGTTTTCAGTTTCACAAAATTTGGACTCGGATACAGAGAAATTATCTAAATCATTAATCAAACTATTTATCATAATGGTAGTTAAAAATAAAAATGTATAATAAAAAAAAGTTCTGAAAAATAACGAATTAACGGCGCTCTTAGGCGCCTCCATAATCTACAGAATTGATGTACCTTTTTTAAGCCATTATTTTCGCGGGGCAGTCAGCAGCGCCTGTGTTATCTTTGTCTGGTTTTTTTAAAATGCAAGCAAGTAGCGCATTTTGGTTCGTCAGCCTTTTTTGGACATTCTATTACTGAGTGACCTTGATCACCACAGTGGCCGCAGGTATACGATGTCTGTCGACATGACTTGGCCGCATGTCCATACTGCTGACACTTATAACATCGTGTGACCAAAGTAAAGTCTCTCACAGGGCATGATGACCAATTTACAAAAACTCGGTCTTGTGATATCAGGGCTTTGCGTATGACTGCAGGTACTTCAACTATGTAATTACAGGACTCAGTGTCTCTCTTACCTGACTTATGACTTAATTTAATTGAACTCAGAAACGTCTCAAGGCTGTAGTTCTGAAGTTTCTCGGCTATATTTTGCTTGTACAAACAGGTAAAAACCTCATTTTCCTGCATGGATGTTGGTACTCCTATAATCACCACCATTGGCTTCCTTTTATGGGGCTCGTCGACTGTAAGGCCTGACTTGGTTAGCTGCACCGACTGTCTCAGCTTCTCGATGTCTTCCTTTGTCTCGGTGCTGATGATTACACCGCCGTTCTTCGTCTTGCGCAGGCCTCTCACATGGAGCTTCATTTGTTCGGGCTGATAATTTTTTGGACATGAGTTTTGGTCTCATCACTGGTCTTCAACTTGTCACTCGGATAGATGGCCACAGAACTTACATAACTCGGCTGGGTAAAATTGTTTGCACCTTTCTATACCATGTCAGCAAAGGAAGATCCCTGGCCAGATTTCGTCGAATCTTCGATACTCAGCTTAAGGTTCTGTAGCTGCTGCGAAAGATCGAGTTGATTTTCGAGAGTTCTGACTGTGTAGTGCGATTGTAGAGCTTTTGCTTTGACGGACTGATACATGACCGCCATCTGCGAGGTCCCGTGACCAACCTTCCGGCATAGGCTATTGATGCGCGTTTTCTGCTCCACATTCAACTTTCCATCAGCGGCAATAGTGCACACGTCCTTCAGACTCTGTTCGATAATCGCCATCCAGTTCTGAATTTCTGACGTCGAGACAACTTCAGGGGCATCGTTCCTTTGGATAGGCGCTTGAGGGGAAGAAGCGGGTACGGCCACGGGCACAGGTGTAGAAGGTGGAGAGCGAACACATCTAAAACTCCGGTTGAATGGACTATCCTCCATCGTGAAGCAGGTTATTTTGTTCCTGTTAAACACCGGTCATTTCGAACAATACACCTTACACAAATCTAATGCAAACGTATGCGTTACTACTGGCTATCGGTTAAACTAGGTCACAATTTCGCAAGTGATTATTTGTTTATTGTAATAATTGTTCGATACGTCTGTTCACTATACTCGGCAATTATCCAATCCCCTTAATTTAACGGTAATATAACGTAACGTATAACGTTTTATAACGTTAATATAACTGGAATAACAGGTTTTACACATATGTTTGAAGATAGACCTACATTGGGAGAAGTTATTATAGTCTTTGACGTTTCTGTATTTTTTCCACTTAATCCAAAGACATTGCTTCTTTTTAAATATTTTAACTAATTATGGCGTAAACCAGATTGGGAAATTAAGTGATCTAGTCCTTGCAAGGGGGACTAGAGGGCTAATGATGTCACTCAAAATACTATAGAAACCCTCCACGGCTTCTTCCGATGATAGATTATCGAACAGCGCGGACCAATTGACCTCGGCTATGTGTTTGTTAATGAGATCGTAATTAGCTTTACGGAAATTATGTTTATTAATCGGTCTTCTTTTCATCATTTGTGGTAATAACAGTCGAAAAGCAAGTGTTCGATATGAACAAATCCAAGGTCTATTCTCCACTATTAGGCGTGCTGTCACATTGGTGAGCATCTAGCGAAGACATGAAATGCGTCAGTTCCGAGCATATAAGGTGTGTACAAACACATGCTAGAAAAGCCTTATGCCCCGCCGTTATCGTGCTCCACGCGACATAAGGAAGATTATAATCACCGACGATGTAAACATTCATGACGTTAGGTGCATCTAAGGTGTCCTGTAGAAAATTGATTACAGCGAAAATACTGAATGCAAGACAGTGTTAGAAGAAAAGGCACAAAGGGTGAGTTACGTTACAACAGACGAATATGTAGCGTTAACATTGAGGACAAAATTCTCAACATTAAGAAAATTGATCAGAGTAATTGCTTATTGCAGGCGCTTTATATATTGTAAGAGAAGAAGCGACAACTCTGAACGATTTACTTCAAGGTTTACTGCTAAAGAACTTAACGAAGCGTTAACGGTTTGTATTAAACAGTGTCTAAGGCATTATTTTAGTAGCGAAATAGAAGACCTCGTTATTACAGGAAAGTTTCAAAAGAAAAGTGTACTTACCTCGCTTAAACCATTCGTCGATCGCGAAGGGGTGCTCAGAGTAGATGGCCGCTTAGAACGAGCCCCAATCGATGAAAACATTAAACATCTGATTATTATACCAGTCAAATCTTATTTCACTTACTTTTTAATAGCAAATACTCACCAGAAGTCGTTACACGGTGGACTCCAACTAATGGTCAATTATTTAAGGTCCAGATATTAGGTTCTTGATGCCAAAAATCGCACTAAGTTCTATGTACGCAATTGCGTATCTTGTGTTCGTCATGCAGCTCGTATAAGAGAACAGCTCATGGGTCAGTTGCCCAAAGCAAGAGTGAATGCTAGCCGACCTTTCCACCAAAGCGGAGTGGACTATGCAAGTCCAATAAATATACAACCGTCCAAGGGGAGAGGTCATCATTCATACATGTTAAAGGAGGTTTTCTCTGAATCTTTACAACATTATTTTTGTTTTTCATTCCTGCCTTGACATTACGAATATATCTTTCAATATGTAATATGTATTATTTTTTCGATCCATAAAATACCTCTCAACATGGTAGCAGAGCGTTCAATTGCATTGGAAACGATTGAATAACGAAGCAAGTAAGTTTTTAAAAATAATTTGCAAGAAAATACAAAACAATTTTTTCAAATCAATTCTAACGAAGGCCTGTCAAACTGGCGACTTCGACTACGAGTTGCAAAATTGATATCGGTCGTTTAGAAGGAAAAGAAAATTGGTCAACATGGCGCTGCAAAGTACTGTTGCTTTTAAGGGGTACTCCTGGCGTGTTGGACGCTATAAATGGAAAACGTATAGAACCTAAACAACCGGCTACTACAGCAACTGCAGACGTTAGAGCAAATTATGAAACTACTTTAGAAGCATATCATAAGATGGATAGTACGGCGATGCTTATTTTGATAGCTAACATGTCGGATGCCACTTTACAAAAGGTCATGAGATTCTCAACAGCCAGACAGGTTTAGGATGAATTGCACACTTTGTTCAATGGAACATCTGAAGACAAAATCTATTCATTATGCTACAGTTTCTTTGGCTATAAAAAAGATCCCTCGCACGACATATCAATGCATATATCCAAACTGAAAAATATATGGCATGAATTGAAAGTGGAACTTCAAAAAGGTGAAACGAAATATGATCTTCCAGAGATATTATTAATCTGCAAGATCTTGGAAACTTTACCCGACGAGAACTACTTCTCTTTCAAGTCCAGTTGGATGTTGATGTCAAGAAAAGATCGAAATATAGACAATCTGACAGCACAAGTATGTGGATACGAGCGTTCACTTTTGACTAAAGAAGATAATACTGGAAGTACTAATGCACAAGCTTTAGTTGTACAAAATAAGTATAAGAACAAAAACAAGTGTGGATATTGCGGACTATATGGACACAAAGTTAAAAAATGTCGTAAGTGGATATCGGACGGGAAACCTCCTAAAACATAATCTTGAGAAAAGTGTCTTCACATCTGAAAGAGAATTTTTTCAATTGACAGTTGATGGAAAAATAAATTTAATTGGCACAAGAGTCAAGAATGGAGGACTCTACAAATTAAATGTAAAGACTATTATAAATTCATCTCCTGAATTGAACACATTGTCAACAAAAAATATTTTACAACTCTATCACGAAAGATTTTCTCATCAGAATAAAAGACGCGTGAAAGAATTAATTGAAAAGGAACTTGGTACAAAAGTACGACTCGATTCTGAATTATGTACAGGATGTGTATTTGGTAAAACACATAGATATAAATTTGGAACAAGAGAGTGAGCTAAAGTACCAGGAGAGATCATTCACACTGATGTATGTGGTCCATTTCCCAATTCATTTAAAAAATTTCGTTATTTTGTTTTATTTAAAGATGATTTCAGTAAGTATCGTCATGTTTACTTCATCAAGCACAAGTCTGAAGTAAAGGATAAACTTGTTGAAATGATAAACGAGTCAAAGACTACTGGTCATATTATAAAGACAATTCTTAGTGATAATGGAGGAGAATTCCAAAATAATGCTGTGAAGAAGATTCTGATTGATCATGGCATCCAACACTGTTTAACAATGCCTTATACGCCGGAACAAAACGGCTGCAGTGAGAGAGAAAACAGAACTTTGGTAGAAGCTGCTCGTACTTTGATGCACGCTCACGAAGAACTTCCACTCTCCTGTTGGTCTGAGCTTATCAACACAGCTGCTTATGTTGTGAATATAACTGGACCGACTTCTATAGAAGGAAAATCACCATTTGAGTTATGGTTTACAAAGAAGCCCTCAATCAAACATTTGAGAATTATTGGCACTGAATGTTATGCTCATGTTCCAAAAGAAAAGAGAACGAAAATGTCCAGAAAAGCTCAAAAATGTATTCTCATTGGTTATGATGGTGATGATGGTTATCGGTTACTGAGCTTAGACAATAAAGCGAATCCAACATTGATTCGGTCAAGAGACGTAATATTTAACGAGTCAGTCATCTATTGGATTGGAGTCAGATGTCTCTGAAACAAAAGAAATAAATCCAATGGTTGAGATGGAGGTTCATTCTCCTAAAACTAGAGAAAATCATCCAATGTTAGATGCAAGGGAGGATATATTACAAGACGCAACTATTTCAGATGTGCCTCAAACAAATGATGCTGCGAGATTTGAAGAAACAATTCCCAATCTGCCTACAATATCGGATGAACCTAGTAGAAATGAAGAAGAATCTAATGAGTCCTATATTACGCCTGAATCATCAGATGTTGATTTAGATGATGGTGATGATGACGAACAAGAAAATTCTGTGACAAGGATACTAAGAGATAGATCGACATTGCGACCACCACAACAATTTGAAGATTTTATTATGTCTACTATTGTTAGTGATTTTGATGAACCCAAATCATACAAAGAAGCAATGAAAAGTCCTCAGAAAGCGGAATGGTTAAAAGCAATGGATAACGAACTAAAATCTCTGAAAGAGAATAAAACTTGGATTTTGGTGGATAAACCAAAAGACAGAAAACTGATTTCTTGTAAGTGGGTGTTCAAACTGAAAACCAATGCTGACGGAAGCCTTGACAAATATAAGGCAAGATTAGTGGCAAGAGGTTACACACAAAAGAAAGGAGTTGATTATAGTGACACATTTAGTCCTGTTGCTAGAATGGCCACAATAAGATCGATTCTTAGCATCGCTGCAAATGAAGGATTAATCCTCAGACAATTTGATGTAGCAACTGCATTTTTGAATGGTTCATTAGATGAAGATATCTATATGAATCAACCAGAAGGATACAGTGATGATACGACTAAAGTAAGTTGAAGAGAAGTTTATATGGTCTCAAACAAGCTCCAAGATGTTGGAACAAATGTATTGTTGATTATTTGAAAGTTTTAGGATTCAAACAATGTGATACAGATCCATGTTTGTTCATGAGAAACCGACTAAACAACAAAATAATTCTTGGACTCTATGTTGATGACGGTCTAATAGCTTCAACGAACCCAAAGGAATCTGAAAAATTTTTGGGCGAATTGAAACGGCAGTTCGAGATAACCACAAAACAAGCCTCTTACTTTCTGGGTTTGGAAATCTTCAACAACAATGATGGTTCCGTCAAAGTTTCTCAGAAACACTATGCTAAAAGGATACTGGAACTCTTTGGAATGAGTGAGTGTAAAGCCGTTAGTACTCCAATCATCAAAGAAGCACAACCATGCTCAGTAAAGGAGGATGAGATTAAATTTCCTTATCGTGAAGCCGTTTGTGCGCTAGCTTATTTAATGACAGGTACTAGACCAGACATATCATACGCTATTAGTGTCGTATCCAGAAAAATTACAAATCCCTCTTTAGAAGATGTTAACAAAGTTAAACGCATACTACGTTACATTCAGGGAACCCCAGATACAGCAATTGTATACAAAAAAGGATACAAAACTGGTATTTTAGGATGCTTTAGTGATTCTGATCATGGTGAAGTTTTTGATACAGGACACTCTACTTCTGGAATCTTATGCATGTATGCAGGAGGAGTAATCTCTTGGGCAAGTCGTAAACAGACTTCTGTACCTATTTCAAGTACCGAAGTAGAACTTGTTGCGGCTAGTGAAGCGGCTCGTGAGATTGTTTGGCTGAAAAGACTTTTCAATGAAATTACTACTTTGATAGAAGTCCCTACGTTACAAGTCGATAACGATGCTGCTATAAAGCTTTCACAAAACCCAGAGCTACATCGTCGAACAAAGCACATTTCCATTAGACATTTTTATGTTAGGGAATTAGTTACTGAAAAAGAACTTCAAGTGAAGTATGTTCCTACAGAATACCAATGTGCTGATATTTTGACTAAGCCTGTGCATAAACCTAGACTAGAACTAATTTCAAGATTGGTGGGACTTATACGATAAAGATTGTCGAAAAAGGGAGGATGTTAAAGGAGGTTTTCTCTGAATCTTTACTTTTTATAACATTATTTTTGTTTTTCATTCCTGCCTTGACATTACGAATATATCTTTCAATATGTAATATGTGTTCTTTTTTCGATCCATAAAATACCTCTCAACAATATAAGGGGTTTATTTGCCTCTTTGTGTGAATGGCGACAAGAGCCATATATCTTGAGGCGGTCAGCGATTTAACGTCTAAAGGATTCTTGGCAGCATTCAAACGATTTGTGGCCAGACGGGGACAGTGTGCTGATCTTAACAGCAACAACGGCACCAATTTCGTGGGTGCTGCGAAAGAGTTGAAGGACCTGCTGGCTGCTGGAAAATCAAGAGTGACCACAAAAATAGCAGATTGGTTGATAATGGGACTACCTGGCACTTCATCCCACCCCACGCTCCAAACTTTGGTGGACTGTGGCAAGCTGGTATAAAATCAACAAAACACCATCTCAAGCGAGTTGTTGGAAACAACACTCTAACGTACGAGGAGATGGCTACCGTCTTGACTCAAATAGAAGCAAGTCTAAGTTCCCGTCCCATTTCAAAGCTAAGTGACAATATTCAAGATCAAATTCCTTTATCTCCTGGCCACTTTTTGATCGGAGAACCTCTTGTGCTTGTACCGGAATTTAAGTATGAACAGTCGACCCTGACTAGTCTAAAGCGATGGCAATTGACCCAGCGAATGGTTCAAGATTTCCGGCGACGCTGGTCAAAAGAATATTCAACTCAGTTCATGAATCGTTACAAATGGACATATCAGACTCCTGAACCAGCCATTGGTGATATTGTTCTGGTGAAAAAGGACAATTTACCGCCACCAGTAGATTTTATGGTATCATCACTCAAAAACACCCCGGGTTGGACGGAATTACGCGCGTGGTTAGTTTAAGATGTAAAAGGTCGCAAATTAAAAGACCAGTGTCGAAGATATGTGTGCTTCCAGTTTGCAAATAAGGGAGAGTTCTTTTTTATATAATTATTGTTTGTGGTCAAATAATAACGAACAATTCGTTATTATTGTGTTTTATGTTTTAACCATAGTTACAGGTATAAACTACACTATTTTAGTTATACCTATTATATTATTTTACTGAATATTAACTAGCAACTATTATTCTTTTGTTATAGTAGCGGCTGCGACCGTGTCTTTAGTTGCTGTTTAATTTTTATTTTAATGTACTGTGTTGAAAGTATTTCAATATTCCAGTGTTCTGTAAAGTGTGTAACAACCTTCATCTTTACTCAATAAACATGGTGCAAAAGTTTGTTCTAAATAGGTCTACTATTGTCTCAGTTAGTTTTGTATCGGTCAGTATTGTATTCCAGTTTATGATAAAGTTTATTATGGACAAAATATTAGATCAAGATGGGCGGTAAGCTCACATTTTGTCCATAGTGGGCAGAATAAAATAGAATATAATAGAATTCTGTTTATTATGTGCATCATAAAAATTACGGATATAAATGTAGAAATTTTACATAGGGTGACACAATAGGCGGGTGAATATGGGTGGGTTAATGTTAAATTAATAATCGCAGTCTGCCTATTGCTCGATAGATGGCGTTCTGCGGTTTAAATACGCGCTATGGTTTGGTTACACACGATTGGCTATAAGGGAACCGATTATTATTAAATATATCCATCGCATCGCGCTGGTTGTCGTGGCTGCCGGTTATATCCCTTCCCGTAGCAGTCGTACCCGCTGTCCCAGGCATGCCCTAGCCGACCCCGATGACCTCATAACCCGCCTCATAACTCCAGGAGAGCAGTAGGGCCACCAGTACAGTGCACAAACACAGACCATCATCGTTTCGACCTCGCCGCCGAGGTCCCTCGCAACGCCCCCGACATAATTGCCCCCCCGACCCTTGCTCGACGAAGCGCGAGCCCGCGTCGCAGCTGAGCCTGTAGCTTTAAATTCCCCGAATAATAATAATAATGTTCAAAATTTGATCTAGCCTGTCCCACCTTGCTGTTCTCCCCTCATTGACGCCCTAATCCGAGGTTCATACCCCACAGGGGGTGCCCTTAGCGTGCGGTCACCTAGTATTTTATGAAATTCGCCCCGGCTGGAGGCTTCGAGTTAGCTTAAGGCAGCCACAGGATAGTCCGGTTAAGTACCCAAGACCTCTCAGGGTCACAACTACAAGATGTTATTCATAAAAATAATAAAACAACATCGTGTTGTTTTTTGACCGACTTCAAAAAGGAGGAGGTTAACAATTGGGACGTTTATATTTTTTTTTTATGTATGTTCGGGCATAAGTCCGTCAAATATAGACGGATTTGCAAAATACTTTTTTTGTTTGAAAGGGTATACTCTCAAGGTAGTCCCATTGTCACCAAGTCAGAATCTGATGAAGGAATCCCATGGAAATCGAGTGAAATCCTCAAATTTTACAGGCACGGCTATTGCAATTTGGGTATTTTTTATAGTAACTCCTGCATTTGCTCTCGGAAAGCACTATTCGGTGAAGTGGAACTGATAATCAAGACCAGCGGTGGCCACCGGAACTACTCAATTATAAGTATTTCACGGGTTACGATTCGATTACTTTAATATGGTTGCTAAGCAATTTATGCTCGTCACAATGAATATGGTGAAATGTTGCTGATGGTGGCTTCACCATCAGCTCCAGCTCTTTTGGTTCTTACCAGGACAACTCCTCAAAAATTAACGTCCCTGCATCGGGAAAAGAAATATTTTGTAAAAGTGATGAGTAGTTGACATAAGGCTATTGTAACTTAGATAAATTGATAGCTGACTCACTAAAAATTAAAAATAAAAAAAAAAAATACAAAAAAAAACAACCGACTTCAAAAAAAAAACACTACAAAGTGAAAAATAACTCTAATTTTGAAGTCGGTGGCAAATAACTAAAATACACATACAAAGACACCGACTTCCGAAATTAAAGTTATTTTTCACTTTGTAGTGTTTTTTTTTTGAAGTCGGTTGTTTTTTTTGTAAAAAAAAAATTATTGACAAATGTTCGCAGTTTAGTAAAGCATCTTGGTTCAGCATTGTTCAGTCGATTAGGGCAACTGTTGTGCTAGCACTGATAACATATTGATCTATATGACTTTGATTGGTTACCCTACTTGAGAAAAACATTTAGACCTAATTTTGATTAATTTACAGGTGACATACATAACGCCTTTCGTCAAAAAGCAGCCAAATCATCCGAAACTGCGTATAGTAGATGTTACTGAAAACCGTAAATTGTTCGTGGGTAAGTAGATGTGCATTGAAATTGAAGTAATCCGATTTGAATTGTGCGTTTTCGCCAACGCGGCTTCGCCTGCGTGGATGTCGGAAAATATCCCACGGGAACGTACTACCGAGATTAAAGTACCTTATTTGTTCATCCAGGTTAACAATGTATGGATTTTATAATACATCGTTTTCATAAAACTGTATTGTTTTACGCGGCGCACGCTAGTGCGCCGCGTGACTGGGAACTGTACTCGCGTACAGTTCCCAGTCAGCATGATATTTCCGATATCTTCAACAATGATCGCCATATTTCAGCTAATTTACACAATAACTTAATAAATTAGATACTCAAACATTCCTCATGAATCACTCCGTCCATTGGTGAAAACCGTATGAAAATCCGTTTGGAAGTTTTTGAGTTTATCGCGTTCAGACAGACAGACAGACGCAGCGGGGGGACTTTGTTTTATAATAAATGTAGTGATAACGTTACAATATTATCGTGGACATCCCCGCGTGACCCGTGCTTTGATTGCCCCGGAACATTTTTTGTTGGCGCACTTCATCGCGCTGCGGGGCGCCCCGGCTCTTATACACGATTTTCACACGTACGGATTGTGGCAAAAATATGCTACATTTATCCACCTTTCAAAAGAACCTGGAACGCAAGAGGTGAGTCCAAGCATAAAATTCAATAAATAAAAAACTAAGAGACGGGAACGCGCGGTCTGCTGTCATTTTGAAGTGGTGAGTTTCGTGCGTTCGGGCACTTTGGGGTTTTCTGAAGTGGTGACTTTGTTTCGAGCACGTAAGTGGGTATTTAAAAAATAGCTATTTCAGTAGGCCAATGTAGTGCTTATGTCCATGCCCTTTTTATAAAATATATTTATTACAGGGTGAAAAGTTGATAGCTAAGTAGGTGCGGAAGGTTGATAAAACTTACATAACGCTTTCATGGTTAAAAAGTTATAAGATCTAATGTAGAGCCAAGCACCTAACTCTGCAACCCTTACAGAGTAAGTGCAAACCTTACTCTTGGTCAAATTGTATGGCATAGCCGTTCCATTAAGCTATTGTATGATACAACATTAAAGACTAGTGCCTTAATATCTTACCATAGGCCCATAGGAGTGTCTGTGCGAAAACCGCGAAACGGTCAAGCCGTTAATTTTGGCCAAGATGTAAGGTTTGTAGAGTTAAGCCTTGTAGAGTTACAAGTTACGAGTTACGAGTGGGTTTGGCTCTACATTACACCTAATAACTTTTAACCGTGAAAGCGTTATGTAAGTTTTTGCAACCTAGTTTACATGATTTTTTTTTGACGGGTATTATATGATATATTCAGCGTACCTCTCCACGTGAGTTCAACTCTCACTATTTCTGGTAAATCTATTTCCACGTAATTGGCAATAGCTTCGTAAAACAAAGTATTATCAAGAAAAAATGAGGTGGCCCTTAGCTGTGTCGCTATCGACAGCAAAGTTACACGACATTTTTTCTTGACACAGCCAAGGTAGCATCCTGTTAAGAAAATACTTCTGAGTGCAGCAAGGGATTCCGGCAAAATCATGACGAGGACCTTTAACCCAAAGGAGAATACATTTTTTTTTTACTTTTCACACCTTAAAGCGGAACACCTGCGAGACAACAAACAAGTAATTCCTCCAAGACCAATTTTAGCTAATACAAATATTGGCCCAATACTTTAACCAATGTTTACAAAGCTTTTTCACGTGGTTCTCAACATTTATGCCAGCTGATAAGCTAAATTTTATAGACCATTCTGACCGACGTACGTTTGTCTACCTAGGACCAACCAGCCTATGATTCATTTCCATTTATGCTTAATATTAATTTAATTTCGAATTATACTAGGCATGGAAAGCAACGGCCGATGTCCAGCAGTAGACATTTTTCTTCGGAGATGATAATGATTTTAGTTCTGAATTTTCGAGAGTGATTCAAGAATTTATACATATTAACTCAACTCAACTCAAAGCATTTATTTCAAAAAAAAAAATAACAAGCACTTTTGAATTTTCAAGGGATCGGTCGATCAGAAAGATGAAGCTAGTTGCCCATTCCAAGGCGTATTACGTACCTATGGAGAAGAACGGGCAAGAAACACCACGATCACTCTTTTAAATCACAAAATGGTTACAATAATTGGTTACAGCGATCATGTTGAAATTATGCATATGAGAACGATGCAGAACGTTAAAAGCGTTTGTAATAAAAAGACAAAAACAATTCAAATATTAAATTAAATTAAAATAATCCGTGAGCAGCTAAGAAATGACCAGTCCCTACTTGTCAGCAGTGAACGGGCGCCATGCAGGCGCGCCCTTTCACGTACATATCATAAACTAAAGTCTCTTTACGTATCTGTCTGTGTCACCACGTTGTTCTTCTAAACTACGCAAAGGATTGTGTTGAGGTTTTCACCATCATTTAGAGCATTTAATGCGGATGGTTTGTCTATACTACATTAAAATACATATATTTATTAAATCTCGATGTTTTGTCAAGTCATAAATCCGTACGAGTATAAACTAATGATAGTCCTTTCAGATTTATGTAGTCAGAAGTACGTATTCAAACAAAGCCACTCCTCCTGAAAATAAATGCAAGGTCGTCTGAAGCTTTAGTTCAATGTCAATTTGTTTTTTATCACCATTTCATCAATGAAGTGATATTCTAAAAATATTTACATCAGTTTTACAAATCGTATCAATGTTAACAGATTTAACTACGCAGCTGCTAAATCATAATATCTTTCAACAAGTTTTACTTAAACAAAATGGAGCAGTGATAATGATAAAAAAATACGCTGCCAATCTTGCTCCACAGCTAGACGTGGATTTTGGAGTTTTAAGGCAAATGGATTATTAATATATCTCATTACTGAAACACTCAAGCTTTTATGAAATTCATGGAACAACACTGCGGAGCTGCTATATCTCATATGACTGCCAGAAAATAGTAGTCCAAAGCTGAACATAGGCGCTGCAATCGAACACCATGTAATTTGAGCCATTCCGTTTCACCTAGCCAATGCCACCTTGCGAAGAACGTTGCTCCACCTATCCTAAGAGCTTCCTACCTTGCATTAATCAATGTGACAATTACTTCTAAACAAATATCTTCCACAGCAAATATGTTGGACGTGCAAAATATAATGAGTGGAGTGATGGACTTACAAGACAGCGACGTCGTTTTCGACATGATGATATCCATAGCTTCATCTACGCTGGCCAACGAGAATGTACAGAATTTTTTAAAAGACCGCACCAACAAGTTTGATGTCATCATTGGAGAATATATGTTCACTGATTTGTATTCATCGTAAGTAAAATTTGGATTCCATTAACAGTTAAAAATGGCCAAATTCTTGATTTCATATAGCATAGATAAACGAGAAATAGATTTACAATTACAAAAAAATAAAACAACTGCAGATGAGAGAATGTTTATGACAAAAAAAGTAGAACAAATAAATGTACCTAGCTGATAAAAATGAGCGTACAAATAATGCTATTTGTATAACTAATAAGTAAACAACTAAAGATTACTCAGACTAATCTTGCATAAACGGAAAGCAAATAGCAAATAATTGCTTGAAGCTAACAATAACTAAGAGATAGTCCAGAATATTATTCTCTAATAATTTTATCATAAGAAGAAGCAAACTAAAGCGTAAAGAAAGGTAAAAGATAAAGATATATTTAATGCATAACTGTGTACATTTCTTCTTAAAGAAGTAAAAGCAGTAATTGACACGGAACTAATCTTAATTATCTCCATATGAAACTACCTTTTGGAAGGGGCAACTAGAATCAATTATATTTTCTTGTAAATTTTGACGTTCAAAAGTGCCTTTTATGTGCATATTTGAAATAAATGATTTGACTTTGACTTTTTGAATCCTTCGCATGAGACTTAACAGCTTGGACACTTCACCAGACCAATTTATTAAACCACACATATAAAAATGTAGCTTTAAAGTATATTATGCATTTTTTTTATTAATATATTTTTGCATTTTTGTAGATTTATATTTATTTTGACGATAGTAGGTAGGTATATGAACAGCCAAGTTCAATATAAACCAAAAAGTAAAAGGTTCAAAATCCTCGAATCTTTTCTTTGGTCACATGTAATGAAAACGATGCATAAGGCCTTCAATAGCGCACACAGAAGATTAAAACTCTAGAACCCATAATCAGATATTTAACTAGAGCATGTATTTGTACATTTCCAGATTGCCAGCAGTATTCCAATGTCCGTTTATCTGGTTCTCAACCATCGAGCCGCACTGGATGATTCTGAACCTGGTGCATGGTCCTTTGAACCCGGCTTACAACAGCTACTATCTTCACGCACAAGCTCCTCCATACTCCTTCAAATACAGAGTTCTGGAGCTGTGGACGCAATTAAAAGGGATTTATCAACATAATAAGTAAGTATTTTTATGTCGTTGCGAGTAGCCTGAAGCCCCTCAGTATGACAACCAGTTTACCAAGGAGTATCATATTACTCAGTAACTGTATGTATTTTTAAAACGTTACTCCATTATTGTCTGATAAAAGGTTAGAAATATAATACTTTTGCTAAATAAATTGAGTTTTCCTTTACTAAGTTATTATTTTAAATCCTTTATGTACTATATTTACATAAAATTGATCCATCGAGTAAGTTAAGTGGACAGGGAATGAAGAGGGAGTGAGGTAAATAAAGGATGCGAATGCACTAAGATAATTGAATTACGTAGGACCATTCGCTGTGGAGATCATAGCAGGAAAGTTTTGTCTAATTATAAGTCTAAAATAAATTAATTGGCGGTAACGGTCTTGTTCCTTATATCATCCAAAATTTAATTATGTACATTGACACAATATATCCATGATGAAATTTTTGAAGATCGAATAAAATTGAATAGAATAGGTCTTTATTTGCTTAGAATGTAGTACATAAAAATAATTTGCTAAATTATAAGTAGGATCCATGTAAATTCTGCCTTAATATGGCATGCAAATGTAATACAAAGTAGAGGATAGTAAAGATATTACAAAAAAAAGTAATTTAAGAAATCCTGCACAGAATAATAACATTTATATACAAGTAATTCTGTGAAACGTTTTTTAAATTGTTGCAACGGTATTTTTTTTAATATAGTCAGGTATTTTAATAAAGATTACAGGGCATTTTAATAAAGATTGCAAATAGACATCGATTTTTTATTCCAAATATTGCTAATTCAAGGATATAAAGGCATGGTTAATAATTTATGAGACTTAAATATAGGTACGCAACTGTCTGTCACTTTAAGACCAAATATAGCTCTCAGGCAGCGCTTTTGCGCATTGAAAATGCTTTCTCGTTCACTACAGTGATCCCAAAACATTATACCAAATCTTAAAATGGAAATAACTAGACCATGGTAAGCCACTAATATTGTCAATAAATATACTTTTTTGGATAGATTATGCAACATAAACGCGGCTATGCTTAAACGTTTACATATATATATTGTGCTTGCGGCTTCCAAGTTAACTGGCTGTCAATTATGTTTCCTAAAAATTTGTTATTGTTTACTTTTTCGATAGTTTGACTATTGTAGTTTATATCCATATCTCCCGTAGAAAAGTGCATGATTTTAGTTTTTTGAAGATTAATAACTAAATTATTATTGTCAAGCCACTTTATTAAACTACTATTTGTATTGTTTATGTCGTTTACATATGATTCTTTATTAATACATGAAACAATTAATGTGCAAATAATATCATAGGATGAAGTATATTAAGTGGCAGGTCATTTATATATAATTGAAATAATAAAGGTCCGATGACGCTGCCCTTCGGGAGACACTATTTTATTTCTTTAAAAGATGATATAGATTTTAATTCCCTTCTAGATCCTAAATACACGCTCGATATCTCCGTACATTGTCTACGACCTTATAAGTACGTTTTTATTAAATTAAGAGCATTGCCACGAATACCGAAATAAACGAGATCAATTAAATCATAAATATATCATACGGTCAATAAATTATTTTACTGATTTAAAAAAAAATAACAGGCATCGTACATAAAAGTTTCTTCTGTTTTTTTTTCATCGAAATGATTTCAAGCATTTTTCCTTCTATGTTTTTAATTTTATTTGGTATTTAAAAAACAAATCCCCTCGATTTTTTGTGGAGATTTGGTGAATGACTTAATTTACCAGTCTAATTTTTTTTTTCTCAATGGCCCTTGAAATGTTTTCCCTCCTTACTCAAAAGTTCATTTAAATGAAACGCCACTATTTTCTTAAATTATCGACCTTAACTCATTTAAATTAAATACAAAATGAAGAGCATAAAAATATTGATCTACTCTCAAAATTTCAAAAAAATCCATTCATAAATAAAAAAGCTATAATCACTTTAAAAAAAACTTTAAACAGCTCTGCTGAAATAAAATATAAACAATTGGCCAAATGGCGCTATATTTGTTTTTCCTTTCCTCCGTCGATATGTAGCTGGAAAAAGGTCGCTATGTTTACTAAATGGAACAAAGCTAATCTTTATTGACGAAGGATTGGAAGAGTTTTTCCTCATAATAATATTAATAGACTTAATCTTAGCATATCGATGGTAATCTAGATTGTTTCAGCCCAGAACTGAGTTTAGCGTTATTAATTAACTAAAATTTTTTTTTTTTTTAACTCTATTGATGTCATGTTTCACCTTATATAGATATATATAACACATAAATAAAAGCCAAGTTTAGAAGATATCTTGTACTTTACAAACATTATGATGTTAGCATTGACGTAATACCAACGAGTTCATGCATATCATAATAAACGGGGGAAAATAGTGATGAGTGGTGTGGGGTTCTCTTAACATTCTCACGTTGTACTTCTTTGATAAATGTTAGTTACACCTTGAACGATCAGCTCATCAGCAGGCTTAACAGCATAAGAGATTTAGGGGTAATCATAGATAGTAAGCTTCTGTTTGATCAACATGTAAATTGCATGGTTACAAAGGCATCCAAAGCTCTGGGATTTATACTACGCACCACGGCTTATTTCCGATCTCTTAAACCGGTTAAAATCTTGTATTGTTCTTTCGTGCGCAGCCATTTAGAATAGGCGTCTCAGGTTTGGAACCCGCAATATGAGACTTTAAGTCCCGTATTGAGGGCGTCCAAAGAAAATTTCTACGTTATCTTGATTATAGGCCCAGCAAAACTCAGTAAACTACGACCACCGCTGCAAACGGTACCACTTCCTTCCTCTGGAAAAGAGACGTTGCATTGGAGACATGAGTTTACTGTTGGGTATCGCAAATGGCCACATTGAGTGTCCTGAACTCGTTGCTAATCTGTCATTACGCACGAATCAGATGGGATTACGTCAGCGTCCAATATTAAATGTATCTTTGGCAATTACTAATTACAGGCGGAATGCTTTCTCAATAAGAAGTGCACTTAGTTTCAATAGGCTTCCTATGGACCTTAATGTTGACTTGTTCTGCACCAGTGTGGCGACCTTGAGACGGCTTTTGGCACAGTATTTTTTTCATGGATATCTTTTTTTTTATATTAATTTTAATTAAATATTAACTTATAGTATTACCTAGTATGTACTTTTTTATCGACTTTAGTTGTAACTATATGTGGAGGCTTGTTATTAGCAATTTTTTTTAATACTTTCTTTATATCATTGTTTTATTAGTCTGTAAGCCTTCTTTAAAATAAAATAAATACACTAGTTTTTATTCAAAAATGTTCTGATTCCATACAGTAAAATATAATATAAGTTAAAACAAACATCATATCTCTTAGCGAACGGACTATAAACTATGGACACCGACAAAAAAATTATCACGGTGATATCGTGCCCATAATTTTAAAGACCTTCCTCATAATGACTAAGACAAACCACTAGATTCGTATAATGATGATAATGATAACTTTTAATTCATAAATAGAATTTTACGTAATAATCATGACTTTATGAAATTGAGACCACATTTTATTCGAAACAGCCAGCCCCTGATTTGAAACGTGCTGCCTGCCTGATCTTTTTCACAGCCACTAGCCGGCCTCCATCATTTTTACTCGTTCCGACATGAAAACCGTAGTAATACCCCTCTTTTGTTTCCATTGCAGACCTTTCTACGCCAGAGAAGAGGAAGTTTACATGAAACTAATCGCCCCTATCATTAAGGAGCAAGGCAGACCAGTACCAAACTACAATGAGCTAAAATACAACGCATCTTTGTTACTGGGCAACTCGCAGGTGGCTATTGGAAGCTCAATACCTTTGCCACCTAGCTACAAGCATATTGGAGGGTACCATATCGATGAGCCGGTCAAACCTTTACCGGAGGTGGGTGAAGCTATTATTCTATTCGTAAAAGCTGGCTTTTGGACCATGGTCTTCTGCGAGAAAGGGATTTGGTGTATAAGTTGACACGGCTTTCGAAGGACCAATAAGCAGGGATGTTTTTTTTGTTTTTGTTTTGCGGGCTGGAAAATATTGGACGACACACAGAATTGAGCAAAAGGGAATATGAGGTTATGAGTGAGAAAATAGGGATGGATGGACTTACTGGAGAACCTTCTGGACGAAACAGGTTGACTCAGCGACAGCCTTAGCAGACGTCCCACGTGTTGACTGACTTACTTTCTGTCACGGTGAAGCACTATCACTTGGTTTTTAAATGTCACACTTGTGTCGGCCAACACTTATAAAATAAAGAGTTTTTGAGTTTTTTAGCGGCGCGGCGCGGTGCGGTTGACCCAAGTCTCATTGCAAGAGTGTTTTTTCAAATCACTGTGGATTTATGCTGCAATTGGCTATCGCTGCGGCGGAAGCGCCTCTGATTCGGCGCGTGTGATGAGCATCCCTCTCGTTCTGTTGTATGGGAATTGGGAGGGAAGCAAATATAGCTCAAAACTGCGGTCGGCAATATTATAATAACTTATTATTAAAACTTGCGCGAGCAGGGTTTCTTTAATCAATTAAATAAAAGCAACGATACAATTTTTTTATTCACTGTTTTATGATTATGTATCTTGTTAATTGGGTTTAATCAATACTGACTGTAATGGGCAATTTCATATTATAATAAATTCTTTATACAAGTATGTTAGTATAATTTATTTGCCTGCTTGCAATCATTTTCAGGATATTGTTGGAGCTGGCCCATACTCTGCACACCAGGGATGGACACCTCATTCGCATCGTTGCGTAAAAGCAATTTATATGTGCGTCCGCGAACATTCCCGATGCGTTACAGAAACGGGGCAGCCTCACCAATATCTATACCTATTTGGTCCAATATGTAATATAGATAAAGTTCAAAATTTTAAATATGTCACTGTAATATGACCCTCGCGCTCTCAAACCATTTCTCTTAATTTGTGGTCCCTTTCAATCATCACGTGTTAGTAATAAATTAATACTTTCTCAGGACCTCCAGAAAATAATGGACAGTGCCAAGGACGGTGTAATTTACTTCAGTTTGGGATCAAACCTGAAAAGCAAGGACTTACCAGAAGACCTAAAGCAAGGTCTTTTGAAGGTGTTCGGAGGACTGAAACAGACAGTGTTATGGAAATTCGAGGAAGATATACCTGGCACGCCAAAAAATGTCCATATAGTACAGTGGGCACCACAGCAGAGCATTTTAGGTAAGGTTTTGGTCTTACACATAGGTACATGATTACCAATTAGCATAGGAAACGCGAAAGTGACTAAGAAATCCAAAGTATAGAAAATAAAGGTGCCTAAGAAAGAGACTTCCGAGCATGCCATGTTTTGGCGAACAGCGATCATTTTGCGGCGATAATAATTATAATGTAACTAAAATAAAGTCTAATGACGGATACCTAAGTGTACAATTAAATATCAAGGTTGAATGATATACGTAGCTAATGTTGTCAATGAAAAACACATGTTATTCATCACACCACAAGATTTAGATACACTTAGATTACTGAGTGTATCTAATTCTTGCCTTAGGCAAGAATAAATAAAAATAACCAAAAATTAAAATTCATATATGCCACTAGGCATGTTAATTTAAAAATAATTGAATATGATGATGTGTGTATTTTTTGAAGAATTTGTAAGTAGATGGTTTTTATCGTTAATCTCTTACCTACAAAATGTTAAAAAAACCCATGCACAGTGAATAATTTTGGTTGGCATTAATCTTCTTGCGATTTACATGAATAATATGTTAATGTCATTATTAATGAAATGTTTGATTCAGTTAGATTCGACAATCACGAGTGTTTTTGGAAACGGCAACTCTTTCATTATAATTAGCCTATAGTATCTAATAATCAATTAATCTTAGCCGCTGAGCTTAATTAACTGTTTTTATTGGGAAATTTTCTTCATTCATAAATAATAAATTATTTTATTTCTGTAAGTAAGTTTGAAGAAACACTTTTAAACGTCAATCATAATTTTTAAACTAGATGATGTCAGCGTTTCCTACCTGACTACTCTGAGAAGAAAGGCCGAAAGAAACTCAGAGGTGACAGTCTCTTTTAAAGTCCAGACATAATCTTGGTCATATCATGTGAAGACCAGGTAGATCTGTATCTGAAATGGCCTTTTGAGGAAAGAACCACACAGATTGAGTGGACCCGTCCAGTCAGTGCACACTTTTGTCAGTAATCGTGCAGCTCAACTCAGAACTTAAGGAGCTCAACGAGACGATATAAGTAAAATACTGGCGTCTTTTTCAGTGTTCCATTTAGGTTTTTAAATAGTTGATAAGCTCACATTTGACCCCTGACGGGAAGTGATGATGCTGTCCGTGATGGTGCACGCTACCTGGTCAGTTTTTCTGTGTCATTTATATGAATTTTCTTCTATTCCAGCCCACCCGAAACTGGTCCTCTTCGTCACCCACGGAGGCCTCCTGTCCGTTACCGAGGCTATCCACTTCGCTGCTCCTTTAATCGCCATTCCAGGCTTCGCAGACCAGTTCCTCAACGCAAACCGAGCACAGCAAAAGGGCTATGCTGTGAAAGTTGACCTGACTTACAATCTGCATGAGGATCTGAAGGTGGCTCTAGATAAAGTTCTTGAAGATCTTCCGAAGTAAGTAGAATTAAGTTCTTCTAACTTAAAAGCCCTTTTACAATTAACGCAACGAAGCAACAAAATTCGATCTAAAGAAAAGCTGCCACATACCTCTAGATCGTATGTTGTAGCTTCGTGTCTCAAATTGAAAGTTAATAAAAGGTATTAGAAAATTTTAGACACACTTACCGAGGGTCCAAAGCCGTTCTTCATAATTCCTTCTCCGTCACGAGACATTTTTTTTTTTATAGGAGTTGCGCTAGTGGACCGGTGTGCGCCCTCTTAAGGCTATTTGATCTTCTTTCTTTTGACTATTGCTTCAGTGCGAGAGAGAGATGGATCTTTGCAATATAGTCCAGTCATTTAAGCTTAAATTAGGTAAGAATCTCGGAATTCGAGATACCCAGCTGTAAGTCTGTAAATACTTGTATATTGACACCCTAAAAGTTGTCTCAAAACCTACATATGGTAGGGTGTACGCAACTATTAAATTTCAAGGCCAAAGGTCACAAAAATCAGTTTTTTGCGCTTTTTTTGTAAATATCTTATTTCCTATGGGTTATTTGCTATTTGTATTTATTATCAATATTGTAGAATACAAAATTCTCTACAAATTTTGTTTAAAAAATATTTTCATACGGTGAACCGTTTTCGAGATAGAGGGCGGAGAGCGCGCGGTCACAGCATTTACTTCAGGTCAACCGGTGCCTCCGGTCGAAAACGCGCCATATATAGTTGATGAACTATCGATAAATCAATGATTATAAATATTTGTCAATTTTCATTAACTATTATATTATATTTTATCATTTTCTTCATGCATTAAATCTATATCTATTCAATAATACTGATAACCGTCTCCTAGAATTAAAAAATAATTAAGGGAAAAACTTAAATCATAATATAATTATATTCCCATTTACACTAATGACATTTTAAATAGAAAATATTCTTTAAAATCTGAAAATTTATATTAATAATATTATTAATTAATATTAATTAGGTTAAAATTCAAATATAATTCCTATATTTTCATTAACAATTCTGCAATTACATGGGCAGGTAAGTGTTGTTAAATAAATTAATACTGAATAAAAAGTGGATAGGTTAGGAAAAAAATGATAATATATACTATAATAGTTAATAAAAAATTACAAATATTTATAATCATTGATTTATCGATAGTTCATCAACTATATATGGCGCATTTTCGACTGGAGGCACCGGTTGACCTGAAGTGATCCTGTGACCGCGCGCTCTATCTCGAAAACGGTTCACTGTATAAAAAAAAAATTAAACAAAATTTGTAGAGAATTTTGTATTATACAATATTGATCATAAATACAAATAGCAAAAAACCCATAGGAAATGAGATATTTACAAAAAAAGCGCAAAAAACAGATTTTTGTGACCTTTGACTTTGAAATTTAATAGTTGCGTACACCCTACCATATGTAGGTTTTGAGACAACTTTTAGGGCGTCAATATACAAGTATTTACAGACTTACAGCTGGGTATCTCGAATTCCGAGGTGAACTTACTATAATGACTGGACTAATACTATAATAAGCCCAACATTTCGTTGTATATCCTCTACCATTTAATTATCAGTTTCTTAATATGGGGCTTAAAGTATTGATGTTGTAGCTAAATAAATAGTCAGATAAATGTTAAGGCAGAACAAATCTAATATCGAAATATATCTTGCTGTTGTTTTCTTGGTATGACACTTCTACAAGATGATAGGCACTTTCTTTAACAACCAAGCTGATTGCGATAATGATCTACTTGCCCCAGGTAATGATCATGACCTTTTCTTCCACAGGTACGCCGCAAGAGTAAAAGAGCTATCAATAGCGTACCATGATAGTCCAATGAAGCCAAAGGAAGCTCTAATCTTCTGGGTTAACCATGTAGTTCGGACAAAGGGTGCTCCCCACTTGCGGTCAGTGGCTCTGCAAATTCCACTCTACCAGAGAATATACTTAGATCTATTAGCAGTGATTCTGTTAGGTTTTGTAGTTCTATTTTTAGTAGTTAAGAGGGTTCTTTGTTTAGTGATGGGCAAGAAAAGCACGAAAGTGAAGACGAATTAAGTTGGTTTTAGTGTTGTAGAAGTTATTGGAGGCAACAAAAAGATTCTGCAGAAATAACGTTTAAGCCTATATTGTGTGTACTGTGTACTCCAAGGTCTAGGCCCTATACGAGTTTAAAATCCCTCTGTATCAAAATGTCCTAAACGCAAATGGTCCAGCATAACGACCTATAATCAAAACGAAACTTTAGCAAAATGTTCTATTAGCTTGTCATCGTACAAACAAATGGTCCTAAAAACATGACACACAATAAATATGAGATTTTTTAAAGGAATAATTTTATTTATCTTCTGCTGGAGACACTTTTTTGTATACACGACACGACATTGTATAGATGTTTAATTTGGTCTGCAAAGCTCACTCGTCCTTTCGTTGCCTGTACATTATGTTTCAATTAAAATTGGAGAGTAATAACCTATCGTCGTAAATATAATGATGTTTTACATAATAAACTAAATAATCTGTCTAGTTGAGTATGCTGACTCATGCACAAGTAAATTATATATGGTAGTAAATTATGGCTCATGTAAATACAAGTAATTAGTCAACCATCAAGACCAGTCTTACTATAATTTTGATATGGTATCAGCCAGCATCCACATTTGTATTTACATCCTACCACTGTTTATACAGTACAAAATTACTTCTAATTCAAGTAAGACCAAGGTTGTTGGATCTTTAATCGAACACATTGGTATCATGTTTCTCGTTCCCTGATACTCTTTTAAGGTGTCGCAAATAAATTTGATAATATTAACTCAATACTCACTAAATATTCACTTATCTGGCTTCCAAGTTTCTTTACTGTAGTTAAGGTACCTAATTAATTCAGATAAATGTTTGTTTTCTTTACGAATTTAATTAATTATTATATTAAATTGTGTGCTGTGTATCTAATTAATTAAAGTTTGGAACACAATTTGTTACATTTAAAACCTAGTTGTTTCTCTAGCATTGTAGTTGTTTTCATCAACATTCCCGAAAACTATATTTTCATAATAGTTATCTCCATAAAGTCAATGTAAGTCGGAAATCGCCAACCCATCTTGAGCATGCGTTGTGATCGCTCGTCGTGATTCGCCCCTGCATTGTCATGCGGGGGTGAATCGAAACGAGACTTTAGAAGGGATTTTATCATTGAAATAACATAGTATGTTGCCAAAAAGGACTCCAATGTGTCCTTGTTGGCAACAAACTATAGTATTTAAATATTAAAATCCCTTCTAAAGTTTCGTTCTGATTCACCCCGTTTGACGGTACATAAGTATAATGTCAGGTCTAATGTTTCTTATCAATATAATTATGTCATTAAGTATAGTTAACGTTGTTTACAATATATTAGTTACTCCAGGAAAATTCATTAGGTATCAGCTATTCAAAATAATATGCAGGTAAGTAAGACTAGTTAGAAATATAGAACAAAATTAATGAGAATAGATGTGAATAATTATGCATATGGTAACTGCTTCTCCAAGGTACTGGTAACTGGTTAATACATGGTACAGCTGCATCCGGTTTAACTGGAAGCCGAAATAATTAAAAAGACTATACAGATGACGACAGTGGCGGCTTTTCATGCATGGGTACGCTCAGAATAGATGGTAATGACTAGGGACGAAGTGAACACTGAGATGAAGGCTAATAGAGAAATTTATTGAAGAAAAACACATCCCCAATAAATTAGCTTGATGAGAGCAAGACAATGATGATGCCAAGCCTGCTGCCGACTAACCTAAGCAAGTGAAAAGAGCCCTGGATTTTTGTGGTGATAAGGAATCGGTCCCCCGTTAAAACAAAACGATTGACAAGCAAACATGTTATGTTTAAAACGTACGTGAAAACACGGCTGCTATAGAAAAACAACGCAATTTTTAAGATTTCGCCACGACTGTGGATCCGTAACTGGCCACTTACAGTTTCTAGTATTATAATGACAAATATAGTATAGTAGTAGTGTAGTATAGTGACTGAGACCAATAATTATCATTAGTAGATAAATAATGAAGTACGAAGCCTACAGGCAATGCCTCAACCAAAGTGGATGGTAGACAAATATCAAATTATTGTACACATAATTATATGATCTGACCAAGATTAGGTCAGAACTTTGAAAGAGACTGTGATCTCTGAATTTCTTGCTGTGTTTCTTCTCAGGGCCGTCGAATAAGAAACACCGACTTCATCAAGTTTTAAAAATATTATTGACGTGTTTGAATAAACCTACTTACAGAAATAATTAACTTTTATCATCAGAAGTAAACTGCCTCATTGGTCGGGTGGTCACAAGTACTACAGCTGACCATGAGGTACAGGGCTCGATTCATAGGTCGGGAAGTATTACTGGATTTCTCTATTAGACATTTCTACTTAACAGCCCGGAGTCTGAATGTATACCCGGTTCATGGCAATAGGCTTGCCCCCTTTTACATGGGACAGAAACATAACTGGTGAAATGTGGGTGTGCTTGATCATATAGCTTCACCTGCCTAACTCTTCAAACAATACAGGCGTGTAGTACTCAGTACACTTGGACTTGTAAGTATTTTATGATTAATATGAAAGCACATGATTGCTTGGTGAATCGCTTTAAAATTATAATACTCGAAGAACTCACTCATCAATGGAATACTAAGCAGATATACTCTGCATTGTGGACACTATAAATATTTAAGACCGTCGTCGTCCTACGTACGTGGATCATAATTAAAGAGTGGGTCGTGACAAGCATTAAAATTTGAATAGATTGAATATAATGGTCGATCAAGATACAACTATAACAGGAAGTTCTCTGATAACTTCAGGGCCAATGTTAAGCTGTTCTGGAAACAGGTAAGATTGGCTCGCGGAGTGACAGGAACTTCGAGTATGAATGTTATAAGAGCAGAAGATGGATGTTTATTAAGCGAAGAATGTAAGGTCTTGGAAGGCTGGAAGGGATATTTTGAAAGTTTATTTAGTTGTCAGGATAGTGTGCAAGGAGTGGGCAACTGGGCAGATGCCAGTTCTGAAGACCCAAGCTCAGATGTAGATGAAGAGAATGAAATAGAAATAGATGAGATCGTAAGAGCGCTGAAAGGGATGAAAGTTGGGAAAGCTGCAGGGTACGACAGAGTGTCTGCTGAAATGCTGAAGGGAGGTGACGAGGTGGTAGCAAGCTTGCTGTGCCGGATCTTTAATATGTGTTGGAGATATGGCCGTGTGCCGGATGATTGGTGTAAGGCTGTAATCGTACCACTATATAAGGGAAAAGGCTCTCAGCAGGAATGTAAAAACTACCGCGGCATTAGTCTTTTAGGTGTTGTCGGCAAACTATATGCGAAGATTTTAATAAATAGAGTGATAAGAGTGTCAGGTGAGAAAATATGGGATGTGGAGGCAGGATTTAGAGAGGGAATGGGATGTATGGATCAGATCTTCTCCCTAAGGTGCATAGCCGAAAAACATCTGGCAAAGCACAAGAAAGTCTACTGTGCTTTCGTGGACTTGGAGAAGACCTATGACAGTGTGTGGAGGGAAGAACTGTGGTCGACACTATCCTTGTACGGTGTGGACTGGCGCTTAGTACGGGCACTGAAATCTTTATACAAGGATTCCAGTGCTTGTGTTAGGATAAATGGGGCATACACGAACTGGTTCTGCATTTCGAGGGGTGTTAGACAGGGTTGTGTAGCGTCACCATGGCTGTTCAACTTGTACATGGATAGTTGTCTGACAGATTTGAAAAAGTATGGATTGACGATGAATGAGTTGCCTGTCAAATGCCTTCTCTACGCAGATGATCAAGTTCTACTTGCATCGTCAGCGAAAGGGTTGCAAGACATGGTGACTGTGATGGATGAATCATTTAAAATGAAAGGGATGAATATAAATGTGAATAAGACGAAGGTCATGGTGTTTGAAAGAGAAGAGGATATATCGGTATGTGATGTGAAATTAAATGATAAGTGTGTGGAGCAAGTAAGTGAGTTCGTATATTTGGGGAGTCTATTTACAAGGGATGGAAAGATTGATGGAGATGTGGAAAGAAGGGTAAATGCGGGAAATAAAGTGAATGGTGCTACACATGCAATTGTAATCAACCAGTTGATGTCCAAAAAAGCACGACTGGGTGTTCACAATGGTGTGCTGGTGCCTACGCTTATGTATGGAAGTGAGTGTTGGGTGTGGCAAAAGAAGCATGAAAGTAGAATAAATGCTGTGGAAATGCGTTCTTTGCGAAGCATGTGAGGTGTGACTATGAATGATAGACTGAAGAATGATGTGATAAGGCAAAAGTGCGGTTTAAAGGAAGATGTAGTGACAAAAATTGAAAAGAGTATGCTAAGATGGTTTAGTCATGTTGAGAGGATGAATGAAGGGCGATTAACAAAAGGTATTTACAAGGCAGATGTGAGTGGAAACGCCGGGAGGGGACGCTCTAGGAAGACATATAGTGACCTTATTGGTGATGTTCTTCAGAAAGGTCAGGTGCGTAGCTCACAACCGGCGTGCGTGTATGATCAGATGTGTGAACGTAAACGAGGCAAAAGGAGTATGTATGGATCGTAGCAGATGGCGTTCTGTAGTTTCTGCCTACCCCCATGGGAAGAAGGCGTGAGTTTATGTATGTATGTATCAAGATACAAAATAAAAGTTACAATATTTTGATACAGAAAAGTGAATTGAATGAGTCTACCACAAAGCATACTAAAATTTGACACAAAAACGTTAAGGCATTTCTAATGAAGAAACAATTTAGTTATTTTCTTCTCTTCTCTTAAATCAATAAATAGTGCCATATGATAAACATTAAAAAAAGAGTCAGGTTACAATATAATTTATTTTATATTTAATTCTTCTTCTTCTTCTTTCCACCATCAACCTTCTTCCCACCATCCACCTTCTTCTTCGAACACAAAAGATTACACACAAATCTTAACAGTATGAAAAATACAAGTAAAACAACTGTTACCAACGCTGCTAGATCCAGATACAGTCGTTGGTACAATGGTATAAACCACGCAGGAGAGCGTAAGTGAAGGGCGCCGCGTGTACGCACGACATGATGAACCCAATGCTGCAGCTCCACGCCTGGCTTTACTGGACGGTCGTGATAAATGTAGGATAGCTCCTTTACTTTTTGTCTGTACCTGTAAGAAAATGATTTAATTGAGCCAGAAATATGGATAGCTAAGGGCCATGACCAGGCCAGGGAGCTCTGACCATGAAGAAAATATTATGCTTTATGAGCTTTATAAATACGATAGCAATGCTAGACATGAATCTCGTCGAAATACATAATCTCTTATTTATGGAAGCCATTATTTGTAAACACATTAACTTCGACTGGCTAATTAATCTATCTATATATATAAAAATGAATCCCTATTTCCCTTGGTCACACCATCACGCGTGAAAAGCTGGACCGATTTACAAAAAAAAAAAAAATGTGTTCGTTATTGTCAGGAGAAGGATCTTATGAAATAGAAAAATAATAAAGTTGATCGGAACGTTACAAAATTTAAGAAAACTTAACGCCAATATTAATTTGACGTAATTGTCAGTTATTTATTTATTTAAAAAAGGTACACCAACAGCTTCTGTATACAAAATATCACATAACAGTAGATGGGTGGGTATCAGTTGTTTGAAATAACTGTCA
Source organism: Griposia aprilina (assembly GCA_916610205.1). NCBI lineage: Eukaryota > Metazoa > Arthropoda > Insecta > Lepidoptera > Noctuidae > Griposia > Griposia aprilina. The sequence continues at coordinate 7,215,861 of OU744306.1, forward strand.
GTGATTGACAGAATGCGCGCTGCAAATATCGTTTAACACAGATGGATCGGTTCATAAATGAGTCGATAGTTTTAGTGTTAGTCAATAGTCAAAACTAAAACTAAACGACATATGTCATTCATAGTTAAGACAGGACAACGTCGGTCGGGTCAGCTTGTGCTAATATAAATCTTAGTTTTTTTTTATTCAACTCGCTTTTTGAAAGTATTAATAACATTATATGAAAGCCCCAAGAGCTATTGTCCTATGTGTAAAAAAGGCACCTAGAGCTTATTGAAATAATGAAATTACAAATCAACGTACTTAGGATTGTGAAGCATTTCTTCAATAGCCACTTTCAAATCTGCAGCTGTTTCAAGAGACAGGTTGACTTCCAAAGCGAAGCCCTTTTTAGCAGATCTCTTGACATTCATGGGCTGGTCTCCGAAGACTGGTATGCCAATTATGGGTACTCCATAATGAATCGTCTCTGTGGTGGATAGAAGACCACCGTGGGTTATGAACAGCACGCATTTTGGATGAGCTGGAAACAGAAGTGATTTTGAGTAACAGCATCAAAAGGTACAAAATTAAGAGTAGTTAACATCCATGAGTATAAAGTCTTTCGTGAAGAAGCCATCAAAATCAACTTTTCCATGGATATAAAAATCGATGTATTAAGCCAAAATATACTGGATCGCAAAAATTCCTGGTCGCTAATAAATGGCGTGATAGTTTCTTAAATACATAAGACTAATTTGCGGAATATATATTAATCAGTCATGTACAATATACGAGTACTATAAAATAAAAAAATGTGTAACACGTTTTATACACTATATAACTTTAATTAAATACAAAAAAATAAGAAAATTTCGCTTCTAACTTATGACAACAAAAATACACTTCGCAGTAAATATTAAAAAATAAAAGATTTTTTGTCAATTTAATACTTTGTATTTCCTCCACGATCCCGTATCACTCCATTATGATGATGTGGCATGCTGTAAACCAAATTTTTAATACGATTTTGGTCTATGTTTGCCCATTCTTCCACTAGCGCATTCCTTAACTCGTGTAACGTAACGGGAGCAGGAGAGCGTTGTTTCACGCATCTCCCGAGCTCGTTCCATGCATATTCTATGGGATTTAAGTCTGGGCTGCGAGCTGGCGACTCCATGCAGGTAATACCGACGTCTTGAATATACATATTGACTCAACGAGCAGTATGTGGTCGCGCATTATCGTGCATAAAAATGGAATTTGCACCCATATTCACTAAGAAAGGACCAGCATGCTCATTTAAAACCTCTTCTACGTATCTGACAGCAGTCAGAGAACCGTTTTCCATGATCACTAACTCCGTGCGATCCTTTGATCCCAGCCCAAACCATTATTGATCCTCCACTGAATGGCACTTTTTCTTCAAAACACGCTTGATGATACCGTTCTCCTGGTCGTCTAAATACTTTTCGTCTCCCGTCGTCCGTAAATAAACAAAATCTGGACTCATCGGAATTCATAACCTAGGCCCAATCTTCATCTGTCCATCGGATGTGTTCTCGAGCAAACCTTAACCTAGCAACTCGACGGTCTCTGAGCAGTTTGGGGCCGTTTGCTGGTCTATAAGACTTTATATCAACTTCACGAAGGCGTCGCAGAATCGTATCAGAGGGCCTAGACGAAGTGACATTCGATTAGCGCTGACGCTAGTAGAAAAGCCAAAAAATGTATGGAATTGACATAAGCTATCGAAATGTCCCGTGATCATAAGTTAACGAATAGAAATTAGCTAGACAATGTTAACATTATTCGATTCTATGAAACGAATCGACAGCGTCGAACGATTACTTCCATAGTGACGCGTAGCCAAGTGACACTTTTTGACAAGTGTTATCGCTAGTTTTCGATTCGTATGATGCCAAATATAAGCGTAAGCAGTAGCGATTGTAGAAATAGAATCGCTCCGAAGCGAATGACATTGTGAATTTCTTGAAGACTGTTTCGGACCTGAACAGCCATGAGATGTCGATTTGTTGACATATTGCTCACGATGAATCGGTCTTCTCGTGTAGTTGTGCACCTTGGCCTGCCATTTCCTGGTCTCCTGATGTTCATGCCGGTCTCTTGAAATCGCTGGAGTACTCTTTGGACCGTTGATAAAGATACTCTTACAGTTCTAGCAGTGTGACGCTGACTTCTTCCTTCTTGTACCATGGTAATAATCCGTGTACATTGTTCAGGTGTTAACGACATGATATTGCACTGATTACTCTGATCAATGCAAGGAACCATTTATAATGACAGCTCGGTTAGAAACAATAGTAGAAAAAATATTCTGTTCCTAATTTTAAATTTTGTAATTTTTCAAAGAGCAGTTTTTTTTATCTGTAACTTGTACAAATGAAACCTCTTTAGAGATTTAGACAAAGAAAACTTTTACAACGAATTGATGAGCTTCTGTACGGACCAGTCATGGATTTGTGCTGATATTGAAAAACTAGATGCTGAGGGTAGTCACTACACATATATTAGTGATACGCATGGGTGTAGGAGATGGCTCGACCACTGTGTGGTATCTTTATCGGAGTGGCACACTGTTGTAGATGTAGGTATTAAAGAGGATGTATATAATTCTGACTATTTACCCATCTATATTGTATGTGATTTGAGTATAGTAAGGTCAAAAATGGTGACTCAGAAAGTACTCCGTAGCGCGATTAATGGGGCGAAAGAAACTGTTCTGAAATTGACAGGTACCGGTTTTTGTGTAATAGTAAATTGCGAGACATTGATTTTCCCCAAGAATTTACGGAGTACAATCATCGGTCATGCAGCCTGGCTGAACATCAAGTTATACTGGATAAGTTGTATGATCAGATTGTGAACGTTCTGTGTGAGGCGGCTGAACAATCTAAGGAGTCGAGAGACTATAGGCCTCACAGACAATATCGGTCTTTGTATGGCTGGAATAAACATGTATGGGATGCTCACAGCGACGCTAGGCTTAAACTTAAAACCTGGATCGAATATAAGCGACCGACTCAGGGTTACATTTGTGAGCAAATGCGAGAGGCTCGTAAAGTGTTCAAAACTCGCTTGAAATGGTGCCAAAAGAGTCAAGAACAAATTAAAATGGAAATATTAACAGAACAACGAGCTGCTAAGAACTTTGGAAAATTCTGGAAATCCACAAGTAAGTTGGATATTAGGCCTGGCCTTGCGGTGAGTGTGGGGGGGGGGGGGTTCCAACCTGTTTATGAAAAATTTCCAGGTGCAATCTCCTCTTGCTCCCTCAGTTCCTTCCACAGGTGCGGAGTATTGTGGTCAGGAAAAGGAGAAACCTATGCACTTCTCAGCCAAGCAAGTCAAAGGAGTCATACAAGGAATGAGCAGGGGCAGGTCTCCCGGTCATGATGGACTCAGCATCAAGCACTTGAAATACGCAGGGGTCAACGTGCCGACGGTCTTGTCACTGTTCTATACGATGTGTGTTAGCCATTCATACCTGCCGGAAAGTTTAATGAAAACTATTGTGGTTCCCATTGTTAACAACAGGGTAGGGGACATATCTAGTGAAGGGAATTATCGCCCGATTTCCCTGACAACGGTCATGGCTAAGGTGTTGGATAGTATGCTTGACTCATGTTTGAAAAATATTTTAAATCTTCATGAAGCATAGTTCGGGTTTCAGCCTGAACTATCTACTGTAACTGCTATCTTGAGTCTCAAGCATACTGTTCAATACTATACTGATCGTAAGGCGGCGGGTGTACGCCTGTTTCCTTGACCTCTCAAAGGCCTTCGATCTTGTTTCCTATGATGTGCTTTGGGATAAGTTGAAAGGCAGGTATTTCAGCAGGGGCACCCTGCTGAGAATCTTCCAGTACTGGTATGCCAATCAAAAGAACCAGGTAAAATGGTCTAGCACTCTCTCTTCAGCGTATAGATTGGAATGCGGTGTGAGACAAGGGGGGTTGACATCCCCTCGGCTTTTCAATCTGTATGTAGATGGCCTCATCACTGAGCTCAGCAGCATGAGTGTTGGATGTCCAATAAATGGAGTAAGCGTCAATAACATCAACTACGCGAACGACATGGTGCTGCTGGGGCAATCAGAGAATTGCTCAGAGTGTGTGAGAATTATGCTGCCTCACAGGGACTGATATATAATGTCACCAAGAGTGAATATATGATTTTTAAGGCCGCGGGTAGGTGTCCGGACTCTGTTCCGGAAATAATAAGACTGAATGGGCTCCCGTTAAACAGGGTGTCTAAATTTAAATATCTTGGACATTTCATCTCAGACGACCTTAAGGATGATATAGACATAGAGAGGGAGCGTAGGGCTTTAGCGGTCAGAGGTAACATGTTGGCCCGTAGATTTGCTCGGTGCTCTGACCAAGTAAAAATTACGCTATTTAAGGCCTACTGTCAGAGCTTTTATACGAGCAATCTATGGGTCAACTACACCAAAAGATCGCTGGATGCCTTACGCGTACAATATAATAATGCATTCAGGATGTTGTTGCGACTGCCCCGTTCTGCAGCGCTTCGTAAATGTTTGCTGAGACCCACACAGATGGCTTTCAAGCTATAATTCGTAAAAAAAAACCGCGTCGCTGCTGAGCAGAGTGCGAGGTAGTCGCAACTATATCCTGAGAGCTGTGGCTGAATGCTATACTCCAAATATTCGGCATTTTATCCGAGGTTGCTCAGGTAGGGAAACATGCTTTCTTGCCTGGCCATCCTCTGCGTGGAGTGTGCATTATTGTATTGTATTTTATTTTATTTTATACCTACCTATATCTACTACTAACACTAGAATATAAGTTGTTTTTGTAATACTAACATAATATGGATGTCTGTTGTCTGTAATAAATTAATTTTAATTTAATTTAATTACTAACCTGCTTACTACATACAATTTATTCTAGCGATCTAGGTACATACCTATAATTTATGGAGATATCACGTTTTTATTAGCGACCCGGAATTTTTCGATCCAGTGTATATGAAACAACTGATGTTTTTTTTTCGAATCCATAATTGTTCCGATGAGGGTGCTTCCACCTTATTTATGTACTTCATGCGAAAAAAATCGACCAATAACTCACATAAAATGCTTGGTTGTGGCGCCCATTTCAAGATATGAACATTTTTGGGCACATTGGGCAGATCCTCTTCGAATTTCCACAACACAGTCTGTTTTAGCTCCCCAAACATTTTGAGGAGATCAGTTTTGACCTTCTCTGGCCAGTCTTTGCCCTTCAAGTTTGATCCCATGCTGAAGTATATGACTCCGTTTTTGGCATTCATCATAATTTTTTCTAAGTCCTGAAAGAAAGTTGCCCATTTCCTTATTTCCATCTTGACTTATTTAATATATTACTATCTTTCTTTATATTTTATGCTTCCCCAAGTTTCTCATCAAGCTCCTCACCTTCTGCCTAATTTATTCCAAAAAGTTTTATTTACTGCATTTTTTATGTCTTACCTGAGGTAAAGGCTTCACATCCTCATCAATGTGATATCCTCCTATAGATATATAGTTCTGTGGTAGACCAAGGGCCTGACCCATGGACACGTGTGAGTTGCCCAGAACTAAAGACGCGTTGTACCTAACATCATAGAATGAAGGAGGTTGACGTCCTCTCTTTCTTATGAAGGGCACTATCAACCTCTCGTATTCGTTTACATGTAAATCATCGTAGTACCTAAAACAATGAAGTAAGGATTTTTTAAATGATTTTGCATCAGCTGAGTCAAAACTAGCTATGTAAATATTTAAAGCACGTGTTGATTTTTTTTTGTTTTTCATTACTACCTTTCTATGGTTTTTAAAGGATACTTGGTTTTTAGATGGTTTTTAGGAACTTTTTGTAATGGACTTCAGACCGTAAAAAAAAGGCTACGTTACATTTTCGTCGTAGTTTGGTCGTTACTTGGTCTAGTGGTTTATAGACGTATGTCAATAATCGGGACAGCATAGTGGATGTTCCTTGTGGCGGATAGGAGACCACCGGGGCCGCATGGTTATCATGAGCAGTAGAAGTCTAAGAGAAATCTAAAAGTAGTTACCATGTGTCAGGAGGCCTTTTTGGTCCGGTTTACCAACGCCAGGCCCTATTACTTACATTGATTTGTACTTAGCGCCCATTTCGTGATAACCCCCGTGCCACTTCACAATAATGCAAAAATATAATTATTGACTGACCTGTTGTAACTCTAGTATCAAATTCAGATTTACTGATATGATATCATAGAAATTCAAGTGTATACTTTAAATATACCAGCTATACATACTTACATATAATCGTTGTATCGTGCCTTGATTCTCGACCACAACTCTTCCACTCGCTGTACGAACATAAATGGTGGCTGACTTGTAGACAATGCATCGGTTGAATAAGCAGGACTTGGAGCTGCATCGATCAGGCTAAGGACACCTGAGTTGACTTCTACAGGAGACACCCAGATTAGAGGACAATCAAATACTGAAGCCAAACTGAAACGGTTCAGAAATTATGTTTTTAAATCTTCAATATAAATACTTCTGGAATAAAAAATACGACATTTAGAGGTGACATTTTACATCATTATAAAAACGTATACGACACCACCCCAATAAAATTGCCAGCTATCATAAATATTATGATTGTATATAAAAAATAAATTGATTGATTCATCCCGAGAAAGTAAAATGGTTCGGCAAAAGGTCGCGATTAACAACCGTAGCCGTAATACCTACTTGCTGGCAATTCTAGTTGGTACGGTTTTGGTTTAGTTTAATATAACCCTTATTTCGGTTTAATGAATTTATTATCTTAGAGAACACAATAGATATTATAAAAATAACTCATGCAGTTATAATTTAACAATAATGACTCCGTGAGTCGATAAAAGGATCATCATATTTAAAACTATCATCAGAATTGGATCAGAATATTTGGAACTAAACTTCTAAAGATAAAAAAGTGATCAAAAGTTTATTTATCATAAGCGGGCAATTTTTTTTTTCTTCTTGGTATGTCTAATCTATATGTTACATTGTTTCTGAACTTAGACTTGTTTTTTTTATATTTTCATTTTGTGCATTAATACCTTATCTGGCAACTTATTGTACCTACAGTACGGCTCCTCCGTATAAAATATTTTTGAACATTACTTCCAAAATAAAAGAGACAGGTGTCGTCAGCATACAGAGTGGTGTCACCAGTAACTTTGATGTTTTTTTTAAATACTATTTACATATACAAGGAGAAGCAGAGGCTCTAAAATCGATCCCTGTGGTATTCCGCAATTTAATATAGCTGGTTTTCTCTCATAACTGTTTAACTATTTGTCTGTGAGATATGATTCTAAGACTCTGTATCCAGATCCAGTTATTCCGATATTGCCGAGTTTTTTGAGCAAGAGGGAATGACTAACGGTATCAAACGCCTTCTTCAAATCGATAAAGACATCCATCGACAAGAAACTTATAGGTTTGGGTAAACCTATAAGTTTCATGTCGATGGATGTTTTGATTTTAGTGGTTAAATCTATTGTCGCTGATAAGGTGTGTGATTTTGGATGGAAACCGTATTATGAAAGAAATCAATTTCATTCAGATGGTTTATGAGGCGATTATAAATATTTTTTTCAAAATTTTTAGATAGGTTACTGGTAAGACGGATATAGGTTCTATTTTTTGAACTAGTAGCACCCCCGCCTCTGATTTAACTTGTGATTTGGCTTGTGCAATAGATTTATGTGGCTGGTGAAGCTAGTATTCGATTGGCTAGTGTTTTACTGTATTGGCTTAAAATTATCTGGCATCATGTAAACAGCACCAGCATGTGCCCTGGACGGCATGCCACGATAGTATACCGAGGTTCTAGCTTCCTATCCAAGCTTTGAAAAACTAGCCTCGTGTATCTCGGGCATTATTCCCGAATTTTGAATTTATAGACGTTCTTAGAAGTTTTTCTATCGTTTCACTATACATTGAAATATCAGAGACAACATGAAACTTACCATCAACTCAAAACTGACTTAACTACATATTAGAATGCGTAAGTAAGAAGGAGGAAGTAGTATGTCTACGTACCCAGCATTAAGATCAGAAAACATCCATTCAACGATCACCACGTCAAAGTGTTCGTTTGGATCATTCAGCAGCTTCTGAACATTTTTGTTTTCTACCGTCGATGCTGCCATTTTCAGCATTAGCCTTAGTACAAAGTTTTGATGTTCATTTGAGGTTTCAGTCTTCTCCATTATTTGCTTTATATTGATTGAGTCAACTGTTAAATGTTAAAAAGAATATTAAACATATTCTAAACTAATCCGATTTTTTTTTTGAGGTTAAAAAATGAGGTATTTCCCTCTGAGCACTGATTTATAGAACATTTTCCCGAACTACACTTAAGATGTTCCATAAACTAAACTGAAACATATTTTTGATTAGTGCGGTTCGGTGGAACAGTTTATTAATATTATTTTCATTCCAAGTTAAGTAACTACGTCATAAAAAAAAGAATCTGTTTATTTCTATAAAAAAATACTCTTATAAATTTTACCAACATACCTGGCATGATATCGATATTGCTACTGACGTCTATCTGTCGAAGGTTCGGCGGAGGATTCTTATATTCAAAAGTTCTAATATATGTTACCTGAAACATTTAAAAGGTTCTTGATCACCTGCTGCTAAACATTAACTGCCCCGGTAAGCAACAATTGTAGGCTCTTGTAACACAGATGAGTGATCGCATATTAACAGAGAGGAGGTTGATGTTAACTCATCTTTTGAAGTATATTCCTTCGTTGCTTTTTTACGGAAAGCGTTCGCAAAGAGGCTTTTAAAAATTGCCAGTAAGTTCAGTGTATCTGGTCTAGCTCTGGCAAATCCATTGTAGATGTAGGGGTTGGGAATAAAATAACGATTCGAAGACAAATACTTTTTCTGGTATTAAATTCCTAAACTCAGTACTAACCTCATGCCCATCCTTCAGCAACTGTCTGACGACTCCATCACCGAGGATCGAGTGGCTCTTCGCTGGCATACCAAACACCACCAAAGCCTTGTAAGCCTCGCATGATGAGCAAATTAGGAGGCAGAGCAAAACATATATTGCTCCCGTCGCCGCCATTGTCTGAAAAACAAATTGATATTTTATGATGAGTTTTATGTGGTTAAAATTGCGAGTACGGAATGATTCCTCTTGTAGTAAGATGTTTTTTTCTTTTTGTTGGTCTGTTTGTTAAATAATAGTCACCGACATCACCCACGTCTGGGCATACACTTTTCATTGCTTGTGCCAATTGCCTTACCTTACCATACATTACCTTATACATATTGATTTATAGATATTTTGGATAATCTATGCTCCTTTTACTTTATCCACGTTCGTTTATATGTGATCATTACACGCACTGTGACTGTGGTTGCGGTTAGTATTATTTTATTATTATATATTATTATTATTTTATTAATACTGTGATAATAAGATAAGTCAGTTATTAAGGTTGAATCAGACTGCCCAGGTGCGTAAGACGTACTTATTGAAGCTTAGAGCTGGCTGTTAAGAGCGGGTTGTAACCAAAATTGCCTATCTTCAATTTGATTTTTCATGAAATTAATAAGACTTAGGTATAAAATTAAAATAATATGAGTAACTACATAATATTTTCAAACTTTTTGTGGAACATAAACACAAAATGTTAAAAATTTCTCGATGAAATATCATCACGAAGTTACCTCTAATTTTCTCGTATTTTCAATTTCTACTTAACATGCTAATGACTATTAGGATAAAAATTAGATGAATATTTGTATTAATACAAAGCGAAAAAAATTGTGGAGGCGTTTTTTGAAATTCCTTTTATTTTTAGTTTTATTACGACTACAAGCTTTATGCACTTAAGACGTTTTTAGTTCGTGGAAGAAGTCATCTTCCATCGCACGTTGCGGGAACTTCAAAAATATTTTTGTTTCACAAATCAGTCGCCACAGAGTACATTTTATATAGGGAGATAGAGACGTCACTCGAACATTTCAAGGCGCTGGCGCCCTCTAGCAACAACTAAAAATAACACTCCATGAAGCAATATATAGGTACGTATAGCTACTAGCTATACGTATACATATAATGCTTTATAAAGCTATAATAGTTTCAAATCTGCAGTATGCCCTGTCCTATTTCCTTCCATTTTAGTTAGGTAGTAGTTTTTAACCAAAAATAAAACACTAAATCCAATGTCAAAGACCTACTTTATTTCTTCTTCAATATTTTTTTACAATATTTGAAGGCCAACTCTTGAATTTTTGCAGATCAGCACACAACACTTGCTCGCGTTCATATTTTTATATAACACAATATCGGTGCTTTTCACAAACAAGTACACAGTCCAGATTTTCGTGCAGGGGTCGTTCGATTCGAGTCGATTTAGCGAAGTTGTCGATTCCCGGTATCCAATTCCTTTTCAGGTCAATGGATAGAAGCAGAATCCTAAATGTCCATACAAGCAAAGTCGTCAAGAATAATCCAGCAATTAATCGAACCGCATCCATAAATACTATTCGGAATAAAAAAAATTACAACATATTTTGACAATTACGCGAGTTGCGTGCCTTTTTTTCCATTTAGACATAAAACAGTTTCAAAAATTTATGTTGCGTTATTAGATGATTTTATCCATTTAAACAAACGTTGTATGTTAGCACAATAAATTTAAAAGGTAATTCCACTCCTTAAATATATTTATTGGTAAAAAAAAAAATGTTATTTTAAGAAAATCTGATTAAAATGGAACATATTGTGTTTAAACCTATTTATACATAGTATCTCTATGTAGTCTATGGTTTAGACGAAACCCATGAACATTTGAGAACAGCGCCATCTACCAATAAGAAAATTCATCTTTGATAATTACTCTACTAGTAAATTAAAAATCTATAGAATTGAGTAGTGTATCTCCAAAAGCAGAAGCCTACTTAAACTGTTCGGATATAATTCCCATACTTTTGTTCCAAGCTACAGCACCGTGTCAGTCGCCTTCGCTCTATTGAGACGAGAGGACTGCGCTTGAATTTTCGGCTGCTCTGGGATATAATTTATTTGCGTAAATAATATTTTCGTACTTTATCACATTGTAGGAAAGAGACTGTGAAATAGAAAACATGAAAAAAACAATAAAACCACTTCCGAAACGATTATTAAAATCGTTAAGAATTGATAAACTAAATAAATACCGCGGCTAAACCATAAAACAAAAATATTATAATAATTCAATGTTGATATTTGAAAACTCAAGATGACATAAATTTAATTGACAGATTTTTGACTAGTATAGTACAACTAGCGCCATTGTTCTGCATTTCGGTCGATTTTCTTGCGGAGAAAATTTACAACATAGAGTTCGTGCTGGAGATTTTAGATCTTATTGCAAATAAACTCAAGATCCAAATTCGTTTCCTCCCACTTTCGTTGACAAGCTCCGTCTAAGGGGAACCTTAGATGAACCATTTCGACCAACCCCCGAATCAAGATGAAACTCGAAATTTAACATATAAGTAGGTTATTGGTCTAATAATATTAGTGGAGTTAGGCGGCTTGCTTTTTAAAGCTAAAGTTTCAACAGTTACAAAAGAGGAACCTAATAAACTTTCGACTTTCTTTGCCACGCATTTATATATATGCCAATTATTTTGTCGGTAAAGCCGACTAATGTAATGTTTGTTCCGAAATTGGCCTATTTTTCGCAAATGTTTTCGGCGCGGACTTTGTTCTACTCGCGCCCCGCGCAGGATACACAGAATTCATTTTATATAGGTTTTCATTACACATGCCATTTGACTTTGCACAATACAGTGCAAAATCCACCATACCAAAATTATTTTTTACTTGGTTAACACTGTTTTCCACGAAAATGTCATGAGGTCCAACTTGTAGAAGGCCCTTAGTAAAATTTGGTTACATTGGAATTTGAACTTTGTCACGTCAGCATTGAGTTTCTAGTTCCAAAACATGACTATGATCTATGATTCTGAATTCAAGCTTAGCGTATAGTATAGGCAAAATAAACAGATGTTTTTCCTACTGAAGACTTTCATTGAAAATAAAGGGACTGGACAATGATCATATTTCGTTTAAATATTGTAATTGAAAAACCATTCGAGGATTAGAGTTGCTGATCACAGCGGTCCAACAAATTTCCTTAGATGATTGCTACTTTTGTTTAATTGATTTCATTTTCTCAAAGTAAAAAAAACAGAAGGTAAGTGATGCGATTATAATTATTCGATTTCATATCGTCAAAAAAGCAAGTTTATCGAGTTTGTTTTTATCATCATGTAGGTCGTATCATGAGTATGTAGTATAGGACTTTGATGGAAGTGCTTTGCTTTTTAGCGTTCAGTGCCTCAATGACGCACAGTGGATCAAAACTTCTATATGAGGGACATTCGTTTTTTTTTTTTACATATTGCCCTTTTTTCAAATACTTATCGAAAGATCTCGTCATTCCGATGAATAATTGTCATTACAAGTTTTTCTCTAAAACAGATAGTTTGGCCGGATAAAAATATTTTAGATGTTTTTGTATGGAATGAAACAGAAACTGCTAAAATTTGGCCATGTCTTGAAAGACCAGGCTTTCAAACTACTATATTCTTATCCTTTGACTTGTTGGCTATAATTCTACTCTATCAGCGTGCGCCCATAGTTGCCCTTTCAAGTGTTACGAGGTTCGGAAAAATTAAAAAAAAAAGTAAGTCAAAAGTACATATTCATTAGTAATATCATAGATAGAATATTAAAACATTTATAATTAAGGAATAATATTAATTTCAAAACGATACAAAATCGAAAAATGGGAAAAGAATCTAAAAAATTCAAATTAAAGCAAAAGATAAATTTATTAATATTGATAATTAATTTAATATTGAAAAAAAATACTACATATTAGTAATTATATACAGTGAAAAATTTGCTAATCATCAATTACTTAATTTTCTGTTCTTTTAATTACGAATTATCTCTTCTAAGAATTATTTTACCTATTTGCACAACTACATTCATAATGAAATTTAAATTTAATGACTCCACTTCCCTATTAATATACCTTAATGATAGGGATAGGAAGGAGTTATTCTGACCCATATAAATAAGGGTCTAATTTAAATAAAATCATTCAGTGATTTGAATACCAAGACAACTTGCTTTGTGCCTAAATATTTTTGTGAGTAATATGGAAGGTCTAGTGAATAATTTGGATTTGTTCTTGGTTTTAAGAGAACAGTTTGGATCCTTGGCGGACCGTAGAAAACTTTTTGAATACCTCAAGCAGACGCTGAATGTTAACTGGACTGAAGAAAAAGGTGAAAACCTCCTGAAGTTCTGTCAGAATTTTTGTACAAATATTTGTGGAAGATGGGAAAGATCAAATAGGACTTTTAGCAAGTTTTTGAAGAGAAATGGACATTGGCTGGAATCTGCCATTGCCTTGCGTTAAACCCTTATGTCTACAACAGAAAATGTCGATCCTGATGATGATGATGATGTCAGAGAGGATATAGAAAATTTGGCACCATCTTCACCAATAGCTTCAACGTCACCTTCACAATGTACGCCGAGAAAACCCTTTGAAAAGCTATCTAACAAGTAAAAAAGAAGAAGCGTAGAGCGCTTGTCCAAATCAGTGTCTCCAAAAGAGATACAGAGTGCTACTATTAAAAATCTCAAAAGTAGTGGGGATTGGGACGTAAGACAAATACTGAAACATTTGCTAAACCATCCTGAAGATATTGATAAGGTAAAAAGTGGCAATATATCAGTCTACGAGATTTTGCAATTGAACAAGGTGCAGTATCTATGTATCCCTCCTACTACAAAATAATGCAAGCGAAATTAAACTGTTATCCTGCAAAAGAGGACATCACCATAACCGGAAATGAAGCATCTATTAAACTGTAGGCCCTACTTTATTTGACTACCTTCAGATTACTTGATGCAATGGACTTCAATCTATCATCTAAAGCTGATTTACAGCTGATATGTTAGTGGGGTTTTGATGGAGCATCTAGTCAAAGCAATTACAAGCAGATAGCTAGCAGTTCAGAATTTGACGATTCCAGTGTTTTTATGATCAGCTTAGTACCCATAAGGCTGATGCGTGACGAAGAAATACTTTGGGAAAATGATCGTCCGTCTTCTACGTTGTACTGCCGCCCAATTCAGTTCAAGGTCATAAGGAGTGTGAAAGTTCAGTAAAACGTGAAAAAGAAGCCATAGAACTGCAGACAGATGAACTTAATCCATATAAACTGCAGGAAGTGACCGTCACACATCAACTGTTAATGACAATGATCGATGGAAAGATTACTTCGTACATATCGGAAACTTCGACAGCTGTGTGTGACATTTGTAAGGCGAAGCCATCAGAGATGAATAAGCTGGAAGAAATCGACTGCAGAACGGAAAATTTAGATATGTACCAATACGGATTGTCTTCATTACATGCGTGGATCCGGTGCTTGGAATGCTTACTTCATATAGGTATGTAATTTTTAATGCCCATGAATATTTTTTGTAGAAGTTACGTTTTTCTAAACTAATGCATTGCTTCCTTTATTAACTATCAGTTTTAGAGTAAAACTTGTAACGACAATTATTCATCGGAGTAACGAGATCTTACGATAGGTACTTAATTTTTTTTTTTTTTTAAATAACGAATGTCCCTCATATAGCAGTTTCGATCCGCTGTGCGACAGTGCGGCGGCGCGGGTGGCATAGCCGGCGCGAGGCGGAGCGGCAACAGTGCATCTAAAGTGATCCAATGCTATGTGAGCGCACAAAAATGTAAAATTACGGAACGGCAACGTAGCCAAATTAACGGTAAAATTAACGTTAGTTATGTATTTTACGTTAATGGTAACTAACGTTATATTACTAGTAATTGTATAAATTATCAAAATAAAATTAACGTTACTTAACGGTTATTATTTTGTTATTTGGTAACGTTAACAAGCCCTGCTTAGGATGACGAATAGGTACGTACCTTTGCTTGTACGAATAGGTACACCTATTTGTTCATGATGAAAATTAGTCTCACTTGACTAAAATACAGAAATAAATTGTACCTAAAAGTAGATATACATAAACGAAGTTGACCATTTATCTTGTTAGTTAGTTAACTCCAGAAACTATTAATTTAAAAATAATATTTGTAACTAAAAGTACGTTGAATCCAACTAAATTAATTGCTAATTTTGTTCGGCGATCTGTTTCCTACTAGGAGTCTGTAGGATTTATTTATATTACAATTTCTGACTAACACGCATACTTACCTGATTCACGTTGGTCACATAAATCAGGTTTGATACTATGCACTTAAAAAAAAATATCACACACAGACATTATCACACGTAGACGATAAAATTATCACACACAGACATTATCACACGTAGACGATAAAATACTACGATAGATACTTAGGTAGGCATGTAAACAGCAATACATATAGATAATGTTTAATTCAGTTAAAACTGAATCATTTAAAACTATTTTTTTTTTAGTTTATAATGTACCTACATATTATCATCAATTTATAATTGAGACGCATCTCACCTGTACTTACTTATAATAAAATCGTAGTGAAGTCAAAACAGTACCTACAATGTTTTTTTTTTATAATTCTTGCGAGGTCCTGGAACGATTCTAATGCGAATTCTTTGTTGTCCTAATAAATAAACTTTTTGATCGATTGAATACCAAAAAAAATTTTTTTTTTCTGTTTGTCTGAATGTACTACCGGAGAGATTTTGTTCTTTTAAATAGATATTCCTTATCTGGTCAGTCTGTAGGCTATCAATAATTATCACGCTATTTACTATGGGGGATGAGGAATATTGCAATTAGTTCGTATTATTCAATAGTTTACCGCAAATTGTTAAAAATACGAGCCAACATATTGCAGATAGTTATAGATTCAACCTTTTTAGTCCTGACTCTCTATATTTTGGCTGCTGAGACCAAAACTACAAACGTAGTATACCTACAGGAAAGTTTTATAAAAACGTGGCTATTGTTTTAGTAAATTGTGATGTCTTACGACTTCCACGCAAACGAAGTCGTGGGCAGAAGATAGTTCATAATAATTAGCATTAAAAAGTTGTAATACCTCATAATAATTTTAACGCATATAAATTAATTCATGTTTCTCACTGTGATCAATCATAAATTCATATACCTAATGTCTAAAAATAACTCATTCATCATTGCTCCAATATCACATTATTCAAAACTCACTGTAGGTAAGTACATATAAATTACATATCCACTACATAAGAATACTTACAATAACACCAAGAGTCCACAAACAATTATTATTATTGAATATTATAAACACATCACTAAGTTCAAGGCTATTTTTAACTAGTTCGTAACAACAAAAACTTTTATGAACGATAATTTTTAAACAAAACTGAGCGGACACAACTTCTCTTCACCATGAGTTTGATGCGACTGATTATTTTATTCATTACTCAATTATTACATAACTTGAATTGTTTTGTATAACATGTTCTTCTTAATAAATAACGCAAGTTGGTGTGTAACTTTAATCAATATTATAAAACCATAGCAAGTTCTTCGGCATTCGTTTGCATACGGAAACCCGGTTTAAAAAAATAAACAAGAGTGAAACTTTTTGGATACATTCCGTTGTCTGTGATTGACGGGTTCCAGCCAGTTTTGTATTTTTCGCGGTGCAATCGTCCACACTGACAATATTCTGTCATGTTTTTTTATTTCAATACACTCAAACCGATTGTTTTGTTTCGACTGAAAAGGATAACTATGATGATTGTTACCAAACCGTAGTGATTAGAAATGAGTACAAATGATTTAACATGCTTACTTACATATTTGTTAATATTCTTAAAGTCTCGATACTCACTGTACATTTCATTTCTTAAGCTTATTTGATTTTCGATGCCACATTTTAAATATACAGAAAAGTAGATCTCAATCTCTACATTCCAAATATGTACTTAACTCAATATCGACAAAAATGTGACTTACTGTAATTAATTATCATAAGCACGGCAATTACCATAGGTATGTGTATTACTATATATGTATAGGTATTCCTTCATGTCAGCTTTCAACGTTATAACTGACTAAATACTCTTTTATTTATTCAGACACCTTTTCTCGACTAATCCTTGGTCGCACTTCTATATAAACCACATTTTGCTGATAAAACTAGTCTTTGAATTGAATACGTAATCGACAAGGTATCTCCATAAGTTTTTTGTATTTGTGTAAGTTTTTTGTAGTTTTTTGTTTTTTGTTGTTTGTATTCCGTACATTTATTTAATTTTATTTTTGTTATGTTTTCTCTTCACCACTGCGTCACCTGATGGGATTCTTCTTCATTATTGGCAAATAAATGATTTCTATTTCTATTCCTATTTCATCATTGGCGGCATTGTTCCACTACTTAACTGCTGAGCCTACCTTTTGTACCATGCTTCCCTGCTCTGTGCGAGTCTGATCTGGATGAGAATCGCAATAACCTACAGAAGAACGTGGGGAAGACCTGGGTTTTCCCCACGTTCTTCTGTATGTTATTCACACATCTGGCTGATGGTCTATCAACGCTCCTTCTACCGGCTCTCGGCAACTATTCCGTTAGCGGTGATGCTAATGCCGACAGTGTACATTTGTCTAAAACTGCCTAGAAGAAACCACTTCACTCTAAACTTACATACTTTAGCAGGGAAGATAATATCAAGATATTTTTAACCGACTTCAAAAAGGAGGAGGTTATCAATTCCGACGTTTTTTTTTATGTATGTTTGGGCATTACTCCGTCATATATAGACGGATTTGCAAAATTCTTTTTTTGTTTGACAAGGTATACTCTCGAGGTGGTCCCATTGTACCAAGTCATAATCTGATGAAGGAATCCCATGGAAATCGAGGGAAATCTTAAAATTTTACAGGCACGGCTATAGCGATTTGGGTATTTTTTATAGTAACTCGTGCAATTGCTCTCGGAAAGCACCATTCGGTGAACTGGAACTGATAATGAAGACCAGAGGTGGCCACCGTAACTACTCAATTATAAGTATTTCACGGGTTCCGATTCGATTACTTTAATATGGTTGCTAAGCAATTTATGCTTGTCACAATGAATATGGTGAAATGGTGCTGATAGTGGCTTCACCATCAGCTCCAGTTCTTTTGGTTCTTACCAGGAGAACTCCTCAACAACTAACGTCCCTGCATCAGGAAAAGGAATATTTTGTAAAAAGTGATGAGTAGTTGACATAAGGCTATTGTACTTTAGATAAATTAATAGCTGACTCGCAAAAAGTGAAAAATAAAAAACTTTTTTACAAAAAAAAACACTACAAACTGAAAAATAACTTTAATTTCGGAAGTCGTGGCAAAAACTAAAACACAGGTCCAAAGACACCGACTTCCGAAATTAAAGTTATTTTTCAGTTTGTAGTGTTTTTTTTTTGAAGTCGGTTGTTTTTATTGTAAAAAAGTTTTTTATACTCAATCATATCACAATCAAACTCACTGGTATTTAAAACATGATAAAAATAATATTTTATATATCATGCAAACCAGTAATATATTGTGAAAAGTCGTTTTAGGAGACGCGGCCATTGTCGTGTTTTTCTCAATGATTCTTTTCATGAATCTCAGATAAAATACATTGAATGACTGATAAATTTTATCATGACTATCAAGTAGCCTTGAGGTTACTAACCTTCCTAATAATACTGTTTCTGATAACTTCTTAATAATATAGTACTGTTACTATGATACCGTTTCACAATGGATAAATTTAAAAATAAGTCCTGCACATTAATTTAGATAATTTTTGGTGTGGTCACACAGTCCTAGATTTTGGCGAGTTCAATCCAAGATCAAGGGTGGGGGGGCAATGGGTTGGGCAGCATCACTCAACTGAAGTTTCAAGGTCCAAAATATACGAGTTAAACGAGTAAAGTAAAAGCTGTCAGATTTAGGAAATCATTAATTAATTTACGGAAACAAAATATTTATGAACAATTTCTTTTAAATAATATAAAAAACAAGTTAAATTACCCAATTATTTTGCTTTTTCTACCTATTTTTCGCTTCGAAGAACAAACGTATGCGCAAGCACGCTTCAACAGAATGTATGACAGTTAAGAGTAGGACCACGATGAGCGCAGTGAGTGAGTGAGTTCTTATAGAAGGGTAGGTCCAGTGCAGGATAACGCAGGTGCGGGGCGCCGCGAATGTTCACGACGTGGTTCATGCAGTGCACCAGCTCCTGTCCCGGCTTCACAGGACGGTCGTGGTGAATGAAGAATAGCTCCTTCGTTTTTTGGGCATACCTGTTATAAGAAATTTTCGTTTATATAAATAGCCTCTATAGAGTTCGTCTTCTTAACAAGGGAAGTTAATGGCGAAGTTAATGGCGGTGCTCCGGCCAAGCTGGGCAGACCTCCACCGTATGCCCCACCGTGTCCTCCGGTCGATCCACACAAACCTTGACACTTAGCACTGCAGAATTTAGGCCTCCTCCCTTTTGTGTCAGGCTACCTTTAATCTAGATGAGGGCTTAAAAAATAATGATACTTCGAAATCTTTTAAGTCCATAGTTGATACATACCTTTTGTTACTAGTGACTTCGACTATATTTTTCTTGAGCTCATCAGCCTCTGTGTAAGCAAGGTCGACTCTTTGCGATCACCAAACTCTGGGATACCGATAATTGGCACTCTAAAGTGGATAGCCTCAGTCGTTGACAGTTGACCACCATGCATTACGAAGAGCGCAAGATTAGGATGAGCTGAAATCAAATACTAGATTAACAAAGATCACATGGCGCGCCAATTTTTTCAGGATTTTTCCGATGGTATTCACACATTACGCCAGTTATGTTATGCGTTCCATGTTATAGGGGCGAGCCCATTTTTTTAATACAGTCTCCGGGATGAGTCAGAGAATGTTCTGATATAAAAACTCAATGCTTGAGCCTGAGATCGAAACCATCATCCTTCACTCTGCAGTCACGCCAACCAGGCAGTCCGCAGGTAAGCAATAAGTAAAGTACTCCCAGTCGCCTATTGAAGCGAACCAGAACTTTTTATTTTTTTAATTCAAAAGTAATGGGCTTTGTCGCACTTGCGATTATGCCGCCCATCATACTAATGTCTATTTAACATAACCTTAGCATAGCTAGTTTGTAAAGTACTCTAGCTGCATCAAAAAGTGGCACAGCTAGAAGACTATTACAGGAACCTATCTCTCTAATCCTACAATCTAAGCTTTCTGAATTCCTCGTTGCGTCACTGTCGGTTAATATGTGATAAACATCATCAACAGAATTAATACAAAAATCATAATTAGTCGTTGTTGATTTAACTTATTACACGGAATGTGTCCGGAACAAACTCTTAGTGCGATAACAGTATCACATCTGTTCAACAGCTGATTATCTGAGTTCATTGTATGCGGTTGGATCGTTTTGAACCAGATTCCTTTTTCTTGTGATCTTTTACTGAAGTACTCCTTCCAAAGCGAATAACAAACCTGTTTGATATTACGTATAAAATTAGTAAAGTAAGGAGAAAAGTTAACAGGAATTCCATCACATGCCTGATTGGCTAGTAAATCAACAATTTATATCGTTGCCTCTTATTCCGATATGTGATGGAAGCCATTGAAGACCTGTGTGTTTTCCATCAGATTGTAGTTTCAAAATAATTTTCAGTATAGTGTAGGTTATCGGTGTTCCTCAAAATGTCGAGGTACACCGAGCTAAGTGTTGGAGCGAACTTCTGGAGTCTGTGAGAATGACAACATTGTTCTGATGTATTGATTCTACATACGACAGACCTTCTGTGATCGCAATCAGCTCTGCTTCCATTATACACACACTGGCATTAATTCGAAATTTCATTGAATTTCCTTCGGTCTCATAAAAGCTACTAACACTAGAAGTTAAGTAAAATTGTTACTAACACTATGGACTCCCTGTCTGAAACAAAAGTTTTCTATTCTATTCTAAAAGGCGGCCCGCATCCGTCACCGTCCTTAGATCCATCTGTAGGTAAATATTTTAAAATAAGTCGAGTATTCGGAAGTAATGTAATCAATAAATAAATTTCTTAAGCTAACAGGATTGTATTGCCTTTTCGGTTTTGTCATAAAACTTACGCTGTGTTTTATATAATTGTTGCTATCTATACTACTAACCCATGTATTCTGGGAAAACGTATCTAATTTATTACTTCATTACACTTTTAAAGTGTGTAGTGGGTCATGAACCAAGATCAACAGGGGGATTCTTTTGTTTTTCTAATACGAAGAATAGATTATACAATGTGAATCGCTTGGAAAGTAAGTTGATACCTCTAGTATTTGTCTGCAAGGCTTTCGTTTTAAGCCAGAATCTGCTAGCCAAGAATCGTCCACGTAGATATAATGATTGTAGGCATAACTCGCTCTCTGTCACGTGAATGAGTGTAGTTTTAGTAAAAGTACCCACTTCTCTCATAGCTCATAATTCGGCTTCTAATTAAAGATATATAAAGTTTTCTTAAATAATTTGGGTGCACACCCCAAGTTGGACCGGCTAACACTTTAATAATCACGCTCCGACACAATTTTCGATTCACCTTCGTAGGACGCTCCTTCACGCCAAAGCGCGTCGCAGGGCCCGGCAAGTCGAGGTCAGCAGTATTCATCCTGTGTCGTACTCGTGCACCCTCCAGCAGCGCGCCACACAGGTCGCGGCGCGCGAGGTGCACGACTAGGAAGCAGGGGCGGGTCTCCTCCGGCGCCGCGCCGTCTCCGTCGCGTCGCCTGCGTCGCGTTGATGCGCCTATCTCGTGTATGTTAGAGATCTGGATATCATTTGCGAGCAGCTCCTGATCTCGGTCATTAATATCGTTCCGCAGTTGTGATATTAATTCATCTACCTACGACTATACTTAGGGCTGGTTATGTTTATGTTCTAAAACAGCCACTCTCTCCTCCAAATTACTCATCCTATCATTAGTGGCATTTAGAGAGGACTTTAGCTCCGACAGGTCAACACGGAACAGCTGGAATTTAACCCGCACCGTCTTCAAAAAAACCTCTTTAAATAAGCTAACCTCTACCCTGAGGATGTCTAGGTTGAGCTCCTGTGTGACGTCTAGGGCAATGCTGTTTATTGGGCTAGTGTCCACCAGGTTAACGAGGCTTACCTCATGTACAGCTGGTGCTGGTGCACGCGCCCTTACCGGTGTTTCAGCTTGGTTATACGTCGCCAGGTTTTTATTGCACTCAAGTCAGGGGGCCGCTATAGGGCCTATATTCTGAATGCCCACAAACGCTCGATGGTACCAAGACCTTCATTTGCTGCAATTAGCGGCCCCTGCCGACGAGAGAAACTTGCCACAACCACCGCACTTTGCCATGGTGAAAAGGTCTTGTTTATGTATTAGTGCAATCGAGCTGTCCACAAAGCTCATCGATATGGCAACAGATGGCGCTTCTTCCAGAATTAAGTTTATGGCAGTTTTCACGGTGTACATAATAATATGTTACGTAGACGGGAACACCCAAATACTCTGAAATATTTTATTCCGAATTTCGATGTTCCGTTTTTCAAAAGCCCGAATTTCATAATACCTAAGAATTATAATGTCTCCCTCCCATCAACTATAATGATCACCTCTATTGTTAGTGAATCATTTGGGTTAGGTTAGGTTGCAGTTTTACAAGGAGTTTTTGTTATCCGATCTATTGAAACTCGGTATTTTGTGAAAAGTAATTATAAACGTTGGGAATATTTAAATTTCGGAATTATAAAAATAGGATGTATAATAAATCGGAGTTGTTATATTAGGAATTTTTAACCATTCGGAATTATGAAAATCGGTATTTTGAAATTCGTATTTGTGACTGACGGAATAAAGTTTTTCGTATTTATGTAGTGTAGGTACTGTTACAGGGTAGGTTCAAAGTCCCTTTTTAAAAAAACAATTTTTAACCGTTGAAACACTTTAATAGGAATTAGTAGACTTTAGCAATAATAATATTATATGATTTTAATGTGTCCGTCACGAAGTTCAAAGTATGACTACCGGAAACTCACATGTCACGAAATTGCAGCAACTGTGGGAAACGTTACATGACGCCTATGAGGCGTCAGCGTTTATATTTTATATGCTTAGGGCTGTCTTACAATTTATAACAGTACCCTACGTAGACGCCATAAGTTGATCGCAGTATCGACGTAAAGGTGCGAAACACACTAAAGTTAAGTCACAGTTTGTTTCCCGTTCACCAGTAAAATCATATTTATTTACCTTCGGTTTTCGGGTACTTAAATATTGCTGGAGATCGATAAAACGTTTTTAGAGTTTATTAAGTACATTAAACACAGCACATAAACATCGGATAATAGTTTTACACATAAATCGCACTTATAAGTACACGTATTGTCACAATCAACTTAAGCGAATCAAACTGTTTTCTTTTTGTTTATTCGCGAGAAGTACACAGAGAGCTTACGCCTGATTGACATCCGAACTCGTCACTCGAACTCGCCTACAAATATAAACCTAGACATAAAATATTTTCGTTTCTGCTTGTTGTGCCTATCACGCAGCTTTTTACGGGTATGCCATAGCGAATATAAATAAAAACACTCCACTCCGCCTATGTAAGGTGACGATAACGCCTGAAGCCAGAGGCCCGACTCCCATCCTCCAACAGCCAGCAGGCAGGCACGGTCAGCAGTATTGAAGGACGTATTGATAAAGTAATTCCGTACCAACCTGCTGATCGGCTCACCCCACTGTATCCGGGCAAGCGGCTGTCCAGGCGTTAACCGCATCAGTGAAGCACGGCACTTCAATTTCGAAAATTTTAGCCCCCTCCCTGGTTGACACCAGGGGGGCTAAAATTTCCCCGGTCAACTTTTTAGTGCTGTGGACAGAGGACTGGAACGTAAGCTAATACTGATAATTTTGCGGACGCCGAGGCCACCAAAACGGATGGGTAGTGTGGCTTGAAGCCACGCTCGGGCGTCCAAGGTCACATTTAAAATGGGTGTTAGTATGCTGCGAATAAGTTGGTTTATTTTGTCCAACAGATGTGGCTGCTTCCAGGGGAAGAACGTAAAAAAAAATAAAAAAAATACAAAACAACAGTATCGAATCAGGGTGAACGCCGAATGTAAATTAATTTTGGAGAGTCTGTCCAAAATGCCACTGAAGTTTTTGATTTTTTCGTCACTGAAAGGAGAAAAGCTGTCTTCTAAAATTGAGGAACCTAGGAAGTACAATGAAATCTTTTCCAAAATTTTGATTTATGGGTTTATTGCATTAAATTTCGCTACGGTCAATTGTCTGTCGGTAATGTCAGAAAGGTAAATTTTACATTTTAAGGGGTTAAGGTCCAAACCAACAGATTTAAATTGCTGTTTTAGTAGTTGTAGGTCTTTCAAAACGGTGTCTACATCACCTCCTAGCGATCCATCATCTAAATACCGCACGTTAAATTTTGAATTTCGTTTCAGGATAATTGGATCAATAGCCGAGCTGAAAATGACTGGCCCGAAAGGGTCACCTTATTGGCATTCTACTGCAGATTTTAAACCATTGTCCTTGTATAGAAATTTGGAAAGGTACCTGCAACATTGCCACATAAAACCATAACTTTTAGGTCGTTCCTTTTTTTGTCACTAAGCCACTTCTTTTAGTTTACTGATACACATTCAAATCTGCAAGAATTTTAAGCCTTCTAGGTACACTTTATTTTGCACTTAATCATTTTATTACGTAGAAATATTTATAAAAATACCTATACCAAAAATTCGAAGACACGTGACATCCACCAACCCGATTATGGCTCACTCCCTCTCTGAGAGAGCAGGTCTTCTAGAAGTGGACCAAAGTTATAGGCTAATTAGGTGGTCTATTAAGATGGGACAGTATGGGAAAATCTATATAGTATGGGAATTTTGTTCTAGAAACCACGTCGTCGATTTTAGAAAAACTGCATTCAAAGATTTTGTAGTCATAGTCGAATATCCACGTTGTATGTAGGTACATACATAATATTACAATTCTGTACCGTTGCAAATTGGAATTAATATAATAAACATTTTAAAGAGGCACTTATTTAAGAAAACTCAACCAACCCTGATTCTGAAATTAGGAATTGCTGGATGATTAAAATAAAATATATAATATCTTAACCTAACTATTAATTAACAAATTAAAATATGGCGTCAATAAATTCCTCCGCATCCCTGTCGATTTTTTGGGTGGGAAACCATCAAATAACTTCTCCCGCTCTGGGCAGAGCGGGAGGGTGTGTCAGACTTTTATTGACTAAAACCCACCCGTATTCCTTCAGTTGCCTGGGTGCCAGGGCCATAGAAACCTTTCGGACAAACCTGCGACCCTGGCAGGCATCGGCCCTAACGGACCCCGTCTCACTGCAGCTGCAAGACAGGCCGTGGTGTCCGAGGATGTAGACAACTTCGTCTCAGTGACAGCGATGAGCAGAACAACATGGAGCTCCTAGTCGCAAGGAAGTAGCGAGGCAAAAAGTATTGTCGACGAACAGAGTTCCTATGTTCTGTATCTGAATTCGGGCGAGCGAGTCTTCACGCAATCATAGCCTCGGTGAAGCACGGCCCTTAAAAAAATATCAATGAGGAGGCTTGATTTCTCCGCTGCCGCGAGACTCCGCTACGGCACAGCGGACAGAGCTCCGGCAGGATCTCATGGCGGCAAGGAGAGTGCGACTGTCGCAACCCAGTGCTGGGCACGCCACGATTGCGGCGGTAAGTCCCATCTTTTAGGAGTAGCTTGAGACTCCCGGCCACCGTAGGCGCGGGCTTGCGGACGGCGAGCAATGGGCAGCTGCCATCCGGTAAGGACCAGGCCCGGCTCGACGGCGCGTTGTGTTGCACGCGCGCCTCAAAGAGATATCAGCATTGTTAATGGGGTCCGATAGACCCGATGCCTGCCAGGGTCGCGGATTGTTCGAAAGAGTTACCGTGGCCCTGGCGCACAGGCAACTGAAGGAACACGGGTGGGTTTTAGTCAGTAAGAGTCTGACACACCCTCCACCTCCGCCCAGAGCGGGAGAGGTGATGATATCCAACCCAACAAAAAAAAAACAGACTTGGATTTTCCTAATTCATTTATCAGTGCCGTGCACCGTGGCGGATTTAATTATGACTTTTTAGGACTCCATTATTCTTTACTTTGATTGGGCTAAAATTGTAGTTTACTTCTTAACTTAAATAGAAAATCCTGATGGAACAATTTATCTAATCGGAATAGCAAACGATTCTAAGGAAGAATTAATAAATAATTAACTTAACCACCAAATATTTTGTATACAATTTACTTTCAATAATAACAAAACTTATAACAAGCTTAATTAATTTAATTATTCTTCTTCTTCTTACTTCCCGATTTCCCCTTCGAACACACTTGAGAACAAATATACGTGCAGGCGCGCTTCAACAGAATGTATACAGCTAAGAGTAGGACCGCGATGAGCGCAGCGAGATCTAGGAACCTTCTCTTGTAGAAGGGTAGGTCCAGCGCGGGAGAGCGCAGGTGCGGGGCGCCGCGAGTGTTCACCACGTGGTTCACCCAGTGCACCAGCTCCTGTCCTGGCTTCACGGGACGGTCGTGGTGGATGAAGGATAACTCCTTCGCTTTTTCGGCATATCTGTTAAAAA
Source organism: Griposia aprilina (assembly GCA_916610205.1). Taxonomy (NCBI): domain Eukaryota; kingdom Metazoa; phylum Arthropoda; class Insecta; order Lepidoptera; family Noctuidae; genus Griposia; species Griposia aprilina. The sequence continues at coordinate 7,242,600 of OU744306.1, forward strand.
TATGATTTGTTTTAATAATTACAAACTTTCGATCACATAACTAACAGATGATGGGTGTTTTGCTTGCTTGCTCTGTTCGCGCACCAGCCCTGACATCCTCTGCGAATCTAACCTTTCGGAGTTGAGGTGCCCTAATTCTCGAGCACGCTTCACTTGCTCTTGCCTCCCGTATTCTCTTAATTATATTAGCTTTATTAGCTATACCGTTATACCGCATTGACCAGCTGGCTTCGCTAGCTTCTACAATATAGGCTCTCTTAGTCAAATCAGTGTTGGTTTATATAATATCGTAGGTTGACATTCTGGGCCCAACCAAATTGGCAGCCGGAGTCGTTTGCAGAGGCACTAATAATTATACCAAAAATTTCAACATCCCTTCATCTTTTGCCTATAGTTCCTACTTCATACACACCTTTTGTTACTAACAACTTCTAAAATTTTTTTCTTGAGCTCATCGGCCAATGTATAAGAAAGGTCTACTCTTTGCCCAAATCCTCTGTTGACTGCTTTGTCCACATTCATGAACTGATCAGCGAAGACCGGGATACCGATGATTGGTACTCCAAAATGAATAGCCTCCGTCGTTGATAGGAGACCACCGTGGGTTATGAAGATGGCAAGATTAGGGTGAGCTGAAAAATAAAGAAGACATGAAAAAACTCAATAGAAAGAATGAAAAAATGCGTTTATTGGCATTATAGCACAAAAAAAAGACAAAATCGTGTGACTGCGCTGTTTTTATAAGCTACGGAACGATTTTGATGCCGTGTTCATCATCATTTAGACAATAGTAATAACACTGACCTACTTAGGTAGAGGTTGGAACATAACCCCATGCTCAACAGTCGCGCTGGCCAACACTAGACCAACATGACCGCCAATATTAATGGCGAAATACAGTATTTTACCTTCTACTTTTAACAGGGAGGCAAAAAGGATAAGTAGTTAAAAATGCTTATTGAAGCAAAGCCGGGCTTGGGAATTAGAAATATGGAGACAAAGCACACCATGCTTAAATAAATAAACGTGTAAAATACTATGTAAATCCAAGAAATTTGTGTGAACAAAAATTCTGTGCTTAGTTCCTAAGTCTGAACTATGATCGCCGATATAATTGTGTGCTTAGTTCCTAAGCCTGAACTATGATCGCCGATATAATATGATTATACATTTATGTTCCGAGTTATTAAACGCATCAGAAAAAAACACAAAGTCACGTAGGTCGGTTGTTAAATATAATTTATCATATTATATTATTATATTAGTTTCATATTATTTTATGCAAGCATGAAATCATTCTAGTTCAAAGCAGAATTGATGTTGTTGAAGTTGATGATGCCGACGACGGTAAAGGAAAATATACGTTTCAAACAGGAACTTACAAAGAATGGCTTGCTGTGGCGCCCACTCCAAGATGTGAACATTTTTAGGCAGGTTAGGCAAAACCTCTTCAAATTTCCACAACACAGTCTGCTTCAGGCTTCCAAACATCTTCAGAAGGCTGACCTTGAGCTTGTCGGGTAAGTCTTTACTCTTCAAGTTTGAACCCATGCTAAAATAAATCACTCCATCCTTTGCGCTGTCCATAAGTTTCTTCAAGTCCTATAAAAATATTATCATTATTGACTAACGTCAATATTTCATTTTATGAGATTTTATTATGGATTTAAAGATGTGTTAGGCGCTGCCAAACCATATTACACCAAATAAATGACAAGATTTTATCTTTACCTGAGGCAGAGTCTGCACAGCATCTTCAATATGGTAACCTCCGACATACTTGTGGCTCTGTGGAAGAGATATAGCTGCGCACGTAGAAACATATGCATTGGACAATATCATGGATGCATTATACCGAACTTCATTGAAAGTCGGTGGTTTTCTTCCACGTTTTGCGATAATAGGGACTAATAGTGATTCGTACGCACTTTCTTGAATACCGTTCATCCAGCTGGAATTTTGGAAACATTGCGTTAGCTTTTATCAGTCTTGGCTCACTATCTTATGTATCCCTGTAGACTGTGGTGATTTTGTGAACCTGTTTTTGTACTCCTAAATCAATAACAACCCAACTATCGTTGTTTCATATCATTAAGGTAATAGTCGATGAAATAATCTTTTAGCTTGTTACAATATCAGTATGTCATTATCATTATTGCAATAATTTTTAAGGATTACAGATTTAGCGTTACTAATATACATACGGCGTACCTTGGGCAGTCATACGCTACTAGCTCGGACTAGTCATTAATTTGCTAGGATCTAGTTCGTGACTATACAAGAGAAGAAGTATCACAACTATTTTCATACTTACAAGTAGTTCAAGATCTGCATTTTCACTTGAATCCAAAGTTCAGTTGCTCGCTGGATGAAGTTCAATGGCGGCGTGTATGGAGACATGATGTCTACTGAATACGCGGGGTTCGTCGGCTCGTCAACCAATTGCAGAATCATCCAGTGAGCTTCTACCGATGACAACCAAATCAATGGACAGTCGAACACTGTGGCAAATCTGAAATTAACAGAAATGATTAGGCTTGAGACAGAATTCTATTGGCGAATAACAATCATGTTGATCAAAAAAATTAGGTAAAATTCTTTATGGATATAAGGGCCCTTTGATTCGAGAGGTCCCAGAAAAGAAAAGCCACTTCATTCTGTCGTGTAGGTCCAATTTAACGGAAGCAGTAACTTATTTTATACTCAACCCCTAATTATTAGTTCTTTATATAAAATGGTTACTCTGAGTCTGAAAGAAGGAATATATGTAGCTGTAAAGTTTAACGAATCGATGTGACGATTATGTTCAAATTGAAATCCAATAAACCAAATTAACAGTTCAAAAATAAAAGTAAAGCGGTAAAGTTCAGTGTAAATATGACAAATCCAGCTTTATAATCTGCAACAGAGGTAGAAGTGAAAGAAGCGACTCAGAGCACGCTCAGAAAATCCGAACGTTTCTTTTAAATTCGTGTCCCGTATTTACGACCGAGTATTGTAGAACTGAGGGTAAATGAGTAGCTTTAATAACTCTTTTTAAGGCGTTTTGCCAATTCTTGTACACGTGCACTCTGTGGGTTCGATATACGCAAAGGGCATATAACGCCCTCAGAGTTCAATATAATAATGCCTTCAGAATGTTTTGTGGGGGCTTCCACGTTACTGTAGTGCATCTGGGATGTTTGCCGAAGCACATACTGATGGTTTCAGTACCATTCTGCGAAAAAGGATTGCGTCCATGACGTGCAGAGTACGTGGGAGCGTCAACGACATTCTGAAGGTCATCAGTGATAAGCCGTGTTGCACCATTATGGCGCATTAGGTGCATGTACATGTGCATGTACCCGGTACGTCAAGTGAGAGCAACAGGTATTTGAATTAAGAATTTGAGTTGCATTTGTTACTAACATAGAATAAGTACTGTCTATTACTAACATTATATGGATCAAGGTCCGAATTATGTAAAGTTTTTTTTATTTTTATTCTGAGGTTTTTTTGTTTTTCATTCAATAACTTACCCAGCAGGCACATCGCTGAACATCCACTCAGCAATCACCACATCAAACTGTTCTTTAGGATCGTTCAAAAGCTTCTGAACGGCGTCATTCGAAATCGTCTTCTTTGTAATCTCAGTCATCATGAAGACCAAGAAACCGGTGCTCATGTCATCGGATTTCTTGTCCATAATACTCTGTATGCTCATCAGGTCCTCTGAAATAATGAAAAAGGATTTATTATTATATTTCAAAAAGTTATAAACAAAGTAACTGCAGACTACTCAATAACTATACCACCGTGCCCGTGCGGGGGAATTGGCACACTCCCTCTCACACAGCGGAGGCCTGTGTCTACCAGTGAGAAAATCATAAGGTGAAACTATCCAACCCAAAGGGATGTTGTAAGAGCGACTAAAATATCACGCCATCAAAATCACTACAACGGTTTCCAAAACGATTAAAAAAAAAATATTACTTCTTCGTCTGCTCTAGAACCGACTGAAATCATATTGAAAAGTTTACGCAGATATCAAATTTGGTATGGATTGACCACCCTGTGTTTTCTGCTAATCATACCAACATCCTAAGGTCACGTAGGTCACCGTTCTATCTACCAAGTGTAATTTTTATACATACACATACATACATAACATCACGCCTATATTTCCCCGAAGGGTTAGGCAGAGGTGTAGCACACCCACATTTCGCCAGTTATGTTTAAGTCCCATGTAATAGGAGGGGGGGGGGTAATTTTTATAGGATAGGAAAATTTATGAAAAGTTAAACTTACTTGGCAACAGATCGAAGTTACTGCTGACATCGATTGAGCGAAGGTTGGAAGGTGGATTCTTGTAGGTAAATGGTGTGATGTAGGTCACCTGGAAGAAACAAGGTTATTCAAGATTTTTAACGATTTACCACATTACAGGATTGCGCAAGGCAATTTTGGTCGGCTTACTCTTGGCCTATCAAGATGAATATTAGAATAGAAAACTTTTATATATATATTTTTTTAACCGACCCAAAAATCGGAGGAGGTTCTCAATTCAACTGTATTTTTTTATTATGTGTTACCTCAGAACTTTTTTCTAGGAGAACCGATTTTGATGATTACATTTTATTTGAAAGCTGGTGCTTCTCATGTGGTCTCCTATTGCATAAATGTGATCAAGATTTGCCCAGTAGTTTTTTTTTTTTATAATGCGTATTTTTTCAACTTCCTGTCACTGTTTTTTACATATCAAGTAATGGTATACGAATTTGTGTGAGGTACGTACCACAGCAAAAAGGGAAAAATAAAAACTTCTTAAAAAAACAACAACCGACTTCCAAAAAAAAAACACTACAAAGTGAATACTAACTTTAATTTCGGAAGTCGCTGGCTAAAAACGAAAATACAAAACCAAAGACACCTATTTCCGAAATTAAAGTTATTTTTCACTTTGTAGTGTTTTTTTTGGAAGTCGGTTGTTGTTTTTGTAAAAGTTTTTTTTAAGTCTTAGCTTGTATTGACGAGTTTCTGTTAGGCATTGAAGGTTAACTAAATATTAGTTCTTGACAAGGATTTAATCCCCGAGGGTTTTAACTTCAACTAAGAGAATATGCAAGACAAAGTAGTTACTTATTTGAAAATCGGGTCGTTTATTACTTTGAAATTAATGCGAGAGTAAAAAAAACAGTTCCCTATTCATTAGCATAAAATTTTAACACATAATTATAACATTGGCATAACGAAATTCAGCATAATGATCATTATGTTTAATATTATTACGCATAAATGTTTATTGCCATAAAGTAACCTAACCTAACCTAACCATTGCATTATGCCAAAGTGTTATTATGCCACAATATCATAAAAGCTATACGAAAACGTTATGCTTTAAATTTATAAAAAATTAAGGTATAACGTTTTCGTATAACTTTGGGAACTTTGGGAACCTGCCTCTTGGCAAAAGCCAAAAGGCAGGTTCCCAAAAAAACCAAAGATTCTTAATGTTCTTGTATGTGGTGTTCATTAACGTGACTGTGTGTGTAACTATTCTACTATTAGATATGTATAATATTATGAGTCTATGTTATCTTTCACTAAGAGTTGAGACGTATCTCATTGCAATTACAAAGTATGCTCTCACTTAAGACCGATTTGTAGGATTTCAAGTTTCCTAACAATGTTAAAAAACTTAAAACTTTTTGAATCTGCTCTCCATTCCACAATAGTGGACATCAAAAACCAACTTCAATATTTTAAAATTTGGAAAATCCAAAAGTGCACGACTCATAATGCTCATTTAATTATGAAACATAAAAAAAAAAAAAAACTTAAGTCGTTCAAAATTAATTGCCGAAAAAACAGCTGTAATAGGAAGAAGGTACTGCACAAGCGCCCCTGGTGGAATAAATGTACATAATATCTATAGATATATCACCATCCATATGTTAATTTTCTATGGATATATATAGATATACAGTCTTGTAGTTTTCGTTTTTTATTAATTGCAATTAAACGACACTGAATTAATTAATCATTCGCATTCAGTGACCTACAATCGTCGATTAGTTTTTTTTTTTTTAATTTAACTCAAATAATGGATTTTTTCTCAAGTTACAGTGTTTCCGGGTTTCACACATGACGGACAGGAATTTTTTTTGACCTATTTTGGTGTTTTTTCCAATTCTATTGCAGTAAATCAATTTTTAAAAAGTATGAAATTAATCTCCATTAAATTATCTCGACAATAGTATGCAACATATCTTGATTCCGTGAACTAACAAGGCTATAATAATAAAAATAGCCGCCAAAATGAGGCGAAAAAAAATTTTCGATCGTAAAGCACTCTCTGATGCTTCGCATCATGAGTCTTGCAATAGGTTTCATATTTCGTGGCATGTGTCATAAAGTTGTCTGTTCCAAATTCGAAATCGATCAGACCAGAGTAAATACCTGTTCAGACTTCAGAGTTCAAACTGAGGCTTTAACTTTGAAACGTGACGTCACGTCCTACCCATTACTCTTAAGGACTAATTAGACATACTTTGTTGGAACTTCGCCTTTTTAGTTTAAACAAGTCGAAAGTCCCAAACGATCTTTACATGAGTTCATAAGTCCTTAAATTGTGTTCTGAATTTGAATTACATGATTCTGTTTGCTGTTTGTAAACTTAGGCCCACTTGCACCGCCGATCACTAAACACGTTTATCGCTAAACGAGTTTAAAACATAATTCTGTTTCTGCCAAATGTTTGAAGATGACAGAGACAGAATGATGTTCAAATCTCGTTTAGCGCTAAACGTGTTCAGTGATTGGCGGTGCAAGTGTGTCTTAATCGGTTGAAGGACACTGACCGAGACACAATAGAAGTTTTATTGTTATAACGTCTGGAGAAGTTTTACTGTCCCGCATATTGTTAATTATACCTATTCAGTATCTATATAGGAGCTACATAATAGAAAGTCAAACGAACTTACCTGTAAGTGACGTTCGATGATTATTAAGCGATGTGATTCGCCCGAGAGATAACACTTATTAACTTGTAGTAGCACGGATATGTGCTGCCATTTTACACTATTTTAGAGCAACAACTCAAAAAACCATTTCATGCGCCCTAATGTGGGTATCTCATTTAAGTTTACCCCTTTGGCCATCGTTAGTCACTATTTCGTGCAAGTCAAGGGAGGATCTAGAAGAATCTTGATCAGAGTCAGGGCGGGATTGTTATCTCTCGGGCGAATCACACCGTTTAACAGTCAATGAACGTCACTTACAGGTAAGTTCGTTTGACTTTCAATAGAACGATGTGATTCGCCCGAAAGATTACACTTATTAACTTGTAGATATTTAGAGTCTCACGAAATAGTAAAGAGGAAACAATATTATTAAGGGAAAAAAGATAAACTCAAATATATATTAAACCTTACAAAAGTAATCAAAAAACAATGTTTGAAAATCAATTAGGTTCATAAATATAACGATGTGAAAAGTATGACAATCATTCGTTGATCGAGGCTATCCTGCAAAGGGACCGAGCAAAGACATGATCTGAGGTATCCGCAGCTACTTCTCTATTATAAAACTTTGCAAAAGTTTCTGGTCCAACCCGTACCTACCATAAATTTTTGATAGTTCTTTTAATATTATCTATGTTAAACCCGAGCCTATTGGCGGCAGACGTAGCTTCATGTCTCGTACTGTGAGCGCTAAAGACAGGTGTGTTTATACTGCTTTCACTCAGGGTGGTCTTGATCCAACGGCTCAAGGATCGTGAGGTTACATTACTGAAAGGCTTCTTATAACTAATTAATAAAGAGTTACATTCAGGTTTTCTCTTGTCTGCCGATCCAGTTAAATATTGTTCTAGAGTTCTAGCAGGACAAATGGAATGTCTTTCGTTAAAATAAGGAAGAATCAATATTGGTGGCGTACGATTCATGGTCGAGGTTTTGATTAAATCCGTGATATTAATTACAAACTTTTCGTTATTATATTTTTTAATATTAGACACCTTAATCAACGACAACGCTTGGCTCAACGCTGGTCCTGCTCCACAGGGGGGCATAAATTAATTGATTAACATTCGAAAATATTGTTGGAGCTGCTGAAGATTGTAAAAACAACAACATCTTTGCATTGTATAAATTCAATTTCTTAACAATGTATAATTGCATAGCACATGTGTGAGCACTATGTACCTACTATAAAGCCACCATTTACTAGGCTCGTCCTTCATTGACTTGAATGTGCCCTGGCGGCTGAGAGTATGTCATGCTCACTCAAATGTTTCGCTGGTGGTGGCGTGTGTGTTGGACCATTAAGTTCCCTTCAAAATGGTTGAGCTGAATGGTGCTGATCCATGCGTCATGTTCGTGAACGGGCGCCGTCAGTAGGGACTGGTCAACTCTTGGCTGCCACGGCTTATTTTAATTTAAAATTTTGAATTGTTTTTTTATCTTTTTTATTACGGACACTTTAAACGTGCACGTCTTTCTACATCGTTCTCACATCTTTAATTTGAACATGAATGATGTAAAGAATTTGTTTTTTGTAACTATATATTGATTTAAAAGAGTGTCCATGGAGTTTCTTGCCCGTTCTTCTCCATAGGTACCTACTACTGCTACTACTGCCTTGCAATGTGCGTACGTATTTATAACAAAATACCAAGTCGCTTTAAAATATTGAACTCGAGAAAGTTTAAGATAGAATTACACAAGTGGCTTATTGAATGTAATTTTTACAGTTTAAAAGATTTTATGGATGTGAGATGTTGATTCCTTTTGTTAAAATATAAATTTTTGCATGCTATGTTATATCTTAGCGAAACATATTGAGCTACTGTAATAATATTAACATCAATGTATACCATGTTTTACGCAAATAAATGATTTACTTACTTACTACTTACTTACTTACTACGCTTTGGAATGGGCAACTAGCTTCATTTTTCTGACTGACTGACCCTTTGACAATTCAAAAGTGCCTGTAATTGGTTTATTTGAAATAAATGCTTTGAGTTTGAGTTTGACATTATTTGTACCCGGTGTGCAGTTACTAAAGCTGAAAGTGTAGTCAATTTTCTCGACTTTTTATCAAAGGACAGACTTTCATTAGGGTACCAATTACTTAAGTAATCTAAAACAATAGACGGATCCCAAGTAAAATTATATTTTGGGAGTGGAGTTCGCAACTTGAAAACTCCCTTCATATACCTCGTAACCTGTGGGTCATTCATGGATACTTAATTTAAAAGAAGTGATAGTGCTGCTTTGGTACAATTAATTGAGCCATACTTTTGACCCCGGTTAAAAAAGGGTACCTAAGAAATCTAACACATTACAACTGATGCTTGAAATAAATTTAAGTTTTTATCCTGGCAGAAGCTAAACCATCGTTTAAGATAAGTGTTATATTGTTTTAAAGTACTCCCAGCTAAGGACGCCAACATCACATCCGCAGCATCTGGAGGGGAGCTCTGCATCAGAAATGCCTGCCTGACAATACTCCGGCAACCAGAGTAAGGTTCTCTTGAAACTTGTGTTCCACACTGTGAGGAGATAACAGTAATGTTTTATTAGGTGTAAATTAAATTTAACTAGTAATTAGCAACTTCCTAAAAAGTGGATACCAAGGCTGTGTTGGCCAGTGAGGGACCACAAGAATACCTTCAGCCTTATCAAGAATAATTTGCTGTAAAACTTTTAAAATTAAACAAAATAGAGGAAATGCGTAAAAAAAATAAGTGGACCATTTCAAGGTGAAAGCATCTACCCTAAATGCTTCTGGGTCTTTCTGCCAAGCAACAAATTTGAAACATTTTTTAATTAATCGACTCGCAAACAAATCAATTTCAGGCCAATTGAATCTTTTACATATAACTTGAAAAGCACCGTCAGCGAGCTCCCACTCAATATCACCATGTATGCGGCGGAGTTCCGCGTCTGCGATATAGTTATTCCTAGAACTGATATAGGAACCGAAGACGAACAAACGTCGCTCTTCGCACCACTACCAGGTGTCACGACTTACAGAACTAATATGGGGAAATTGTATGCCACCCATCCTATTGATATAAGAAATTGCAGTGGAATTGTCAATTCGTAAAAGTATTTCACAGTTACGATAATCATTGGCGATAATCTTCAACCCAAAGAATGCCGCTGTCAGTTATAAATAATCAATGTGCTGAGTAAATTCCTTGCTAGAGCATTGTCCGCTGGCCGTCTGGCCTGAGCAACTGTCACCCCAACCAGTTCGAGACGCGTCTGAGTATATTTCCAGTTTATAACCGCCGGATCGAATAGGGCTGGCGCAATTGTCAATATTACTAAGCCACCAGTCAAAGTCTTCGCGTAAAGAAATAGGTAAATTAATATATTGATTGTAATCATCTTTTTGTTTTAAACTAAACTCAGTTCTCTCGAAAAAAAATGTGTATAGCCAGTCGTACTGCGTTGCTGGGCAAATTGATATCAAAAATCCTAAAAACCCAAAACCTAAATCCTACCAAATGAGCAAAATTACGTAACTTACATCTTTTTAAGTTAGAAAAATGTAAAAGTTCTTCCTTGATTCTACGTTTCTTTTTTACTGGAATGCTAATCGTAAGATTCTCGGAATTTGAAAACGAAACCTAAAAATGTTGCAGTTCGACTAGGAATACTAACACTCATTTTTAGGTTTACTGTAAAACCTAATGAATGAAGAAATGTTTGTGTAATTTCAAAAGTATGTTTACAATCCTTATAAGTATTTCCAAATAACCACAAATCATCTTGTTATGTCGGTACTTCGATAATAAATGTATGTATCCCGAAAGGTTTAGGTAATTAAATAAAGGTAAACAAATCGTAAAAAGGGTTTTTTATAGTTGACACTTTCTTGTTTAAAAATACGTCACAACAAAATTAAAGTTATTTGCGATTTATACGATATTTTCCTCTTTTATTAATGTATGTTAAACTTTATCATTTATTCGTAAACTATACTCTTCGTACATGTAATTGCTTGAGCACAATTTTTTTGTTAGATTATAAAATAGTATAATATTTTGTAATCTGTCTATTGTAAAGAGCCCAAAAAGACAGGTTCCCTAAACCTTTTAGTACATACAACGAATTAGATAACGTTGCTAGATTGAAGAGTACACCTGTGACGTAGTATGGCAACTGAAGTAGCAGGTATTACGTTTACTCGGTTAACCAGATGCCTTATAAGTTGTGGATGAATTAGAAAAAATGTTTTATGGTGTCACTGTATTGTGGCTGCCACCATACCACTGTTAACGCAATTCAATTGAGTTAATATGGGCTCAAGTTAAAGGGTTTGTAGCCGAGAAAAACAATACTTTTAAAATGTCTGATCTAAACTTTCTTTTGCCAGAGGCTTTAGCTAATGTGACTGCTGAGAATTGGAAAAGTTGCGAGGTTCATGTAATAAAAGAAGAACAGAAAATGTTTAAATTAGACAAAATAATTGATGATACCACTGAACGCTTTATTATTAATGTGACAGATAGTTCCTCAAATTCATATTCAGAATAGAGCCTTTTATTATGGGACTCAAAATAATATGAAATAAACATTTGAAATAAAAGGTTTAACATCTATGAGTCACGTGGTTTTTTTTGTTTACCTTTATTTAATTACCTAAACCTTTCGGGTATAGGTTGATCCAAGTTTAGCCACGGCGCTCGAGGCAGCTGAGCGGCATGCGAGCACGGCATGCGCATCGGGCAGCGCGAACGCTGGCGGGGCTGGCGCGGCGGTGGCAGCGGCGGCCGGCGACGGCGCCCTGCACCGGTTCGGCAGCGGCGGAGCGCGCGCGCGGTGCGGCGCGGCTCCCGCGTCTGCGACGTCACAGCGTCGTCTTTGTGCGTGTTGCGGTAAGACCGGCCACGTGGCCGGCAAGTGCCGTTTTAAAAATTATACATGTGATGCGTGCGGCCAGAAGGGCCATTTAAAAATAATGTGTCAAGGTAAAAGTGAACTTAAGAATGCAAAGGAGAACAAAGGTCAGTACTTTTTAAATGATTCGGACTCAGATGATGACTGTAATTTTTTTAACTTGGTTACAAGTAATGACGGTGACGGACCGTACTATGCGAATTTAGTCGTAGAAAAGGTACCGTGTAAATTTGCAATTGACACGGGCAGTAAAATATCGGCAATTTCAAAGCGATTTTATGATAAACACTTTAAACATGTACCAATTCAAACAAAGTTGTTATGTCTAAGATCATATACGGGCGACGTTATCGAGACCCTTGGTTATATTGTGGTAATGGTTGTCTGTGGTACCAAGTCCGCGATGCTTAAGTTATTCAATATTGGAAACGGTGGCCCACCTTTAATGGGCCGTACGTGGATTAAGCAATTGAAAATTGGAATTGTTGAATGTCACAATATTTGCGACTCGGACTCGGTAGCAAAAGCTTTGAGAGACGAATTCCCTGAAGTGTTTGCAGAAGGGTTAGGTACATTCAAGTCATCTGTTTCGCTGCACCTCAAGGATGAAATCCCCATGTTTGTAAAGGCGCGGCCGCTGCCACTGGCACTGCGACCGCGAGTCGAAAGCGAACTTAAACGGTTAGAACAAGAACGAGTTGTTTACAAGGTCGAAAGGTCAGAATATGGCACGCCTATTGTACCGGTTATTAAGTCAAATGGCTCAATCAGAATATGTGGAGATTATAAACTAACAATTAATGCGATTCTAAAAGATTTTCATTATCCACTACCGCGGATTGAAGAACTTTTTGCGACCTTGGGGGGCGGCGAACAGTACAGAAAACTTGATTTATCAAATGCATTCCAACAATGTAAATTAGATAAAAAATCGCGGCCGCTGACAGCAATTACCACTCATGTCGGAACGTTCATTTACAAAAGAGTACCTTTTGGAATATAATGTATTCCTGAAAACTTTCAGAAGATAATGGAGGAAACATTGAGTGGCTTGCCTTCAACGGCTGTATTTGCCGATGACATATGTGTTACGGGAAGGGATAAAACTACCCATTTAGCAAATTTGAGGGCAGTGTTAGATAGGTTACAACAAAATGGATTAAGAATAAATTACAGTAAATGCCATTTTTTTAAGGATTGTGTAACGTATTTAGGTTATAAAATTGATAAGGATGGCTTGCACACAGATTCTAACAAAATTGAAGCCATTATGGCAGCCCCATCTCCAATAAATGTGACTCAATTAAAGAGTTTTATGGGTCTAGTTAATTTTTACTAAACATTTTGTTCGAATATAAGTGACATAATGAGACCGTTGTACAACATTACAAAAAAATATAAAATGGCAATGGAATGATGAGTGTGAGGGTGCTTTTTGCCGAATGAAAAAAGTATTAAGCAGCGCACCAGTGTTGGCACACTACAATCCTGCTTTGCCGTTGGTGTTATCAGTGGACAGTAGCGCATATGGACTGGCCGCCGTGCTCGCACAGCGTTACGCAGACGGCAGTGAGCGACCCGTGTGCTGCGCGTCGCGTACACTTAACGCCGCCGAGCAGAATTACTCGCAACTGGACACGGAGGCACTCGCAATTGTGTACGGTGTGCGCAAGCACCACCAGTATTTATACGGGCGACAGTTTATATTGCATGGTGATCATCGTCCATTGAGTTATAATTATCTTAGGGCCGATTAAAGGAATACCCGTGACAGCCGCAAGTAGACTACAGCGTTATGCTGTTCAGTTGTCAGCTTATAATTTTAAAATAGAATTTATTAGATCAGTTCAAAATTGTCATGCCGATGCGCTTTCTCGTCTTCCTTTGAATTCTACTAGAAGCAGAATCAAATGTGAGGACAGCGACTGTAGTTACCTTAAATTTGTGCAGGAAAATTTTCCACTTAGTTTTAAAGACATTAAAATTGAGACGGCAAAAGATTCATTATTGACTAAAATATATGGGTACGTAATGTTCGGATGGCCAAAAACTAATAAAATTGAAACTGAAAAAGCATATTTTAATCGTAAGGAAAGTATTTGTGTGGATCAAGGTTGCCTGATTTGGGGATACCGGGTAATAATTCCGAAATCATTACGAATGTCAATTTTGAAAGAAATTCATGACGGCCACCCAGGCATCGTAAAAATGAAGCAAATAGCGCGAAATTATGTCTGGTGGGACACTTTGAACGTTGATATCGAGCGAACAGTGCAGGAGTGCGTCGCATGCCGGTCGCAGCGCTCAGCTCCCGCACCGGCTCCCCTACACTCCTGGCCATGGCCGGAGGAACCATGGGCTCGATTGAATTTAGAGGTTTTAGGGCCATTTAATAATAAGTATTATTTAGTTATTGTCGATGCTCATACTAAATGGATCGAACTTGACAATATTTCTGGTACGTCCGCCGCGGTGGTAATAGATTGTTTACGAAAAAAAAATGCGCGTTTTGGCATACCAAAAAGAATTGTTAGCGATAACGGACCGCCTTTTTCCTCGGTAGAATTTAAAAGATATTTAAATATTAACGTAATTCGCCATACCCTAGTTGCACCATATCACGCATCGAGCAATGGGGCGGCTGAAAATGCCGTGAAATTGGTTAAGAGGGCATTAAAAAAGGCCCAAGTCAATAATGAAAATGTAAACACGGCACTCAGTAAATTTCTTTTCTCGTATAGAAACACAGAGCATAGTACCACTAGTCGCGAGCCCGCAATGCATATATTCGGACGACAATTACGTGGTCGACTAGACATGCTGCGGCCCGACACGCGAGACTTGGTGCGACAGCGGCAGGAAGTTAGTGAGCGGTGACGGGACACCACTCTGCGGGTGGCCGAGCCCCAAGATCCCGTGCTACTACGGGACTATTCTAAAAACAGGGGAAAGTGGACTGGAGGGACGGTGGTACGTCGAGAAAGTCCAGTTTCTTATACGGTGAAATCGCAAGATGGTCTTGTACATAAGAGACACATTGATCAAATCTTAACAACTAAACAACCAAAGTCATGATTTTCATTGTCAAAGGTGCAAGAGGAAGCGTATGATACAGCTGATACAGAGCAAATGGCGACGCCTGACTCTGATCAGGTCGATCAAGTCGCAGAAGAATGGCAACTGGCAGAGGAGTCACCTACCTCAAGAACTGTATCAAAAAGGCGTGACGATCCACTGACAACACCGAGGAATCGTGCTTATAGGAAGGCTGCTTTACGTTGCATTGACTAATTAAAAAAGTTGTAATTATATTATATTTTGTATTTTCATATATCACACTCATCATTGCACAGTAACTAACGTAGGAATAAAACATAATTATGTTGTTACTATCTATATTTATAGATAGATGTAAATATGGTTTATCTATGGTATGTTGGCATCTCGTGCATATAATTATGTTTAAACTAGTTATTGTACTTACAACCATGATTAGTGGATTTAACTATGTTGCCTTTATAAATGGTTGAATTGTCATTTTAGTCTATTAATTTTTTAATTATAAATGTAGGCCTATCGTTTATTTATTTAAGTTAATAGACTATTTAAAATATAGGGGGGAAGTGTTATGTCGGTACTTCGATAATAAATGTATGTAGGTTGGTCCAAGTTTTCAATAAACTACTCGTTACCAGATCTCTGCCTTTTATTGACGTGTACATAAAACATCTAAATAAATTATGGATAATATGCCTTGTATACGCAGGAATTTCATTACTGGACGCATAATTTTTATAAACACATAAGGTGCTATATTAATACCAAATGAAAATCATACAGCTTCCCCAACCAAAGAAATCGCAGAAACTTTCTATACTCGAAAGGTTTAGGTAGTTAAATAAAGGTAAACAAATCGTAAAAAGGGTTTTTTATAGTTGACACTTTCTTGTTTAAAAATACGTTACAACAAAATTAAAGTTATTTGCGATTTATACGATAGTTTCCTCTTTTATTAATGTATGTTAAACTTTATCATTTATTCGTAAACTATACTCTTCGTTTCGTACATGTAATGAGCACATTTTTTTTGTTAGATTTATAAATTAGTATAATATTTTATTTGTAAAGAGCCCAAAAAGACAGCTTCCCTAAACCTTTTAGAAAATACAACGAATTAGATAACGTTGCTAAATTGAAGAGTACACCTGTGACGTAGTATGGCAACTGAAGTAGCAGGTATTACGTTTAGTCGGTTAACTAGATTGCTTATAAGTTGTGGATGAATTAGAAAAAAAAAAAATGATGTCACAGTATTGCGGCTGCCACCATACCACTGTGAGCGCAATTCAATTGAGTTAATATGGGATCAAGTTAAAGGGTTTGTAGCCGAGAAAAATAAAACTTTTAAAATGTCTGACCTAAACATTCTTTTACCAAAGGCTTTAGCTAATGTGACTGCTGAGAATTGGAAAAGTTTCGAGGGTCATGTAACAAACGAAGAACAGAAAATGTTTAAATTAGACAAAATAATTGATGATACCACTGAACGCTTTATTATTAATGTGACAGACAGTTCCTCAAATTCAGATTCAGAATAGAGCGTATTATTATGGGACTCAAAATAATATGATTTTAACATTTGAAATAAAAGGTTTAACATCTATGGGTCACGTGGTTTTTTTTGTTTACCTTTATTTAACTACCTAAACCTTTCGAGTATAGAGTCACTGTGAACATTGATAGAAAAATATGCATCCTTGAGGTCAATAGAACACAATATGTAAAATGTTTTGAAATGAGTCTCATAGCAGTTCTGTAATCTTCAAGTTTAAAATGTGGCTCAATGATGAATATATTTAAAGATTTTAAATTTAAAATAAATCTATTTATCCCATTACTTTTCTTAACAAGGAAAATATTTGTCAAAAATTGACCATCACATGGTTCACACATGCTTATGGCACCAACACAACACACTAAAAACTAATACTAATTTCTTTAAATTGATTAATAGTTTTTCTTTCTTTCTTTTTCTTTATTATTAATTACCTTAGTCATGAGCAGTTCATCCGTATCAGACATAGGATTATTACGTGGATAAGATATAGGATATATCTTCTTCGAAATAGGAATTTGCAAACTGTTAACCTAAGTTAACACCACAGGATCTTTTATGATTTTCGACCAATTATGATGAAAGAACTCTAATTTACCCGCCTGCGTGGTAGTATTGTCCACTTCGGCTATCGACGTGGATTCTGGTTGTATTGTCGCGGAACATGGCGATCTGTCGCTGGACGCATTGGTTGCTTGTGCCCACCAGTCGTCACGGTCTGTCTCGGTGGCATGCGGCGAAGCTGTGATTGCGGCGGTGGCAGGCTCCTCCAGTTTAAAACCCCCAAAGTTAGTTCTTTTGGTTGATTTTTTTGGGTGGCAATTTCTGGTTGGCAGCAGTAGGTTTTAACTCAGTGCCTGTTCTTATAATGGCTTTCATAGATTTTAAATTATCTGGGAGATCATTACCGAATAATTAGTGATCGCGTTTAAGGTCCTTTACATTATCCTTAATTTCTTTGTTAATGCAGGACAGCAAAAATATCTCCTTGTTTGTGTCTCACTGTAATGTGTGTGGCATAAAAGTCTGCCGGCATCACTAAGGGATTTTAATGTCTGACATTTAATCTCCTCGTCACGAGAGGCAGATTGCAAGACAGCAGTGATTGTGTTGGCTACACAGGTTATGATAGAAGATAATACCTTCTGTTTGTCAGCTAGTATGTTGTCTCTCTTCAAGGCACCTTCGTTAACCGCTGCTCCGATTTCAGGATGAAGTATTGAAGCGTGGGCTACTTTTAAATTATCTTTTTTGTTTCATCCTTTAAGCCATTAACCAGGATATCAGTTCACCTGCTAGCAATGTCCTTATGGACATTTTCACCAAAATTCTCTTCCATTACAGGCTCTTCTCCAAGTAAACACAAAATATGAGGCTCTAACTCCTGGATACATTTCGTAGACGCATGTTCTAGAGGCGGTGCATCCTCAGAAGTGGGAGTGTACGTAGCCTTGGGTGCAATGGCACAAGTGAATTCCGGCGCGGAGTCTAAAGATGCTATCGTTGCGGGTATCGGTTTATCGGGGGTCTTTGGATGTGAAGTCGAATCGGATAGAATGTTAACTTCATATGGGGCTCCGGAAAACAATAGACCGGCAGTTTTTAATAAATTCATGATACAAACTCACGGTTTGTACTATAGAATTGAACATCAGTCTTTAACAGAAATTTAACAAATTCATGACATAATTTATGCCCAGTTGGTGGCAATAGGGCAATAGAGTCACCCCCTATTACATGGGACTTAAACATAACTGGCGAAATGTGGGTGTGTTATAGGTACACCTCTGCCTAACCCTTCGGGGAATACAGGCGTGATGTTATGTTATGTGTATGTCATGACCTTAGCATAATAACACATAGAAACCTAGTACGAGTGCAAAAAGTGAGGCAACTAAAACTGAGCCATAGTGGCTAACTGCTCTCCGCGAGCTGTTAGTACTCAAGGTCACGTTCCGTCGAACACAGCTCGTGAGTAAATAATTTAAAATTACAGTTTGTAGCGTGAAGGGATGTCACAGCACTTCAAGAAAACAAAAAAAATGTGATCAAATTACACTTCACAAGTAAGTACTTACATTTTATACATTTTTTTTACGTAAATCGATCAATTTGTTGCTATTTGTGAGGAAAAAAATACCCATATTGCTTTCAATTTTGTTCTAATTTTTGTGCAAAAAAAAATGTTTTTGATGTACCTAACCTACGCTATTGAATACGATATCACATTTTGCCAGTTTCGAGAAACTAACTTGGCTTTAGGTATTTTATATTAGTGTTTGTAAATAGGATACTGGTGGCTATTATGTGTGCGTCAAACTAAATTATATTTATTTACAGCCTCTTAATTATGGTCGTTATCGACACTGCTACCTACAATGTTTTTAAACTAAAATTTAATTAGTAATTTACTGTAGTTAATTAAAACCGGACCATTTTCTCATTCATACTTTTTTACATGTCAGCAATTAATACATGCCGATAATATTATTATAACACATCAGCATCACACATCAAACATTCTAAACGCATTGAAGATATCCCATTCTTCATACGATTAATGGTTAATTTATTTCCTTTTATTTTTAAATTAATAGAATTTTACCTTCCGTAAAAATATTTCTTATTACGTGCACAAAACTAACAAAATAGTGTGCGCCGAAAGTGTTTTGGAAGTGTATCATTTCCTGTTTCATATCGTATAGAAACAAGCAACTGCGACCGCTAGTGTACCTACTCTTTTCGTTATCACGTGGGTCAAATTTCGAATTATGCTGCTTTGTGTGTTGAAATTTTCACGTTCAGTATTATTAATTAGTCGACAATGTCAATGTTTTGTATGAATAGAAAAAAACCGGCTCATAACCCTTCATAAACGTTGTTTTCAGAAGCGCGCCGCGGCGCTGTCGGCCCGCCGCCGTTCTTTTCGGCTCTCCATGGAGCCGGCGGAGGACTGATTGCATGGACAATGGTGGCAAAGAGTTGTGTTTTAGTGAAACTGAGTATAGTGCCAGTGCTGTGAACTCGTTATTAGTGTTACATAAGGACGAAATTAATTGTGGGAGAAACCCGCCCTGACGTGGCGAGCGCCAGTGTCCGCGGCGGGCGAGGTGCAGGTCATGGCACCAGCAGTATCCATAGCACCCCGAGAGCCGCACATCCACGACTCTATAGTGCTTGGAGACACAGAGAGGCTGCTGTCTCACCGCAGACGGGCGTTCGCGTCCGTCGATAACCTCGCGACACACATGGAGGAAGACGACATGGGGCTTCTGAACCAGCCCAACCTTGCTAAGGACTCGCAGGAGATGGAGCAGATTTTAGTAGATCTGGGAAACACTGACCTCGAGACACAAGCAGACTTCCTTCAAGATATAAAAACCTTATAAACTGGTGACGATGCACTGTCTGGTAAGCACTGTCAACTGACGACCCTGAGGCAATATTCTCTCTCTGGATTTGAGTTGCCAGAAGCCATTGATTCAGAGGGTGATGCTATAGAAGAAAAGATAAAAGCAGTGCAAGTGAAACTGGAAAGACGATATTCATTCTTACAGAGAAGGTTAAGGATATTACAGGCCCGCGCTATTGGAAAGAAAGTCTCTGAAGAAGCCGCTCAATCCTTTGAGAAGTGTACACAGGGTGCCAGAAGAGATACTGGTGTTGAACGACCAGTGGGCTTGAAAACATTTCTTAAGACTGTAGAAACAACTGCAACCTTACAGGCTAGTGCAGCATCAAGGACATTAGTTGGTCCTAAGTACTACAACCCAGGAACATTTGCGGTGATGCATGCAGTTAAAACATGAGCTGGACTCTGACGCCACTCTATCATCATCTGGGGCTGAAAGTAATGATGAAGCGGTCACATACAACAATCCAGTACAACAGCAAACGCCAATGCGAGTACTATTATTTATTAACTCCTTTTTAATCAATGGTCTTAGGATTGATTATGAACTGTAATTAGACAAAAGAAAATGTAAAAGACCGATTAGAAATGTGAAGGTCAAGATGTGACCTGGTTAGCAAGTGGTTTGCATCCATAACAATAGAACAGGATGATGCTGTATATCTTGATGTAAATTATCAGTATTTTAGATCTCTGCCTATCATGGGGTGATATCTAGGCATTTGTGTAGAGTTGTATAGTAATTGAATGTGCACACAAACAGGATGTGGTTTTATTGCTTGAGTGACACTCCTAATTTCCCTAGAGATAAATACAGCAGCAGCTATTGTTTATCCCTGGTGCATATTTCAAATGAGTATAAAGAAAACCAGTAAATAGCAGTTTAAATTTGATTTTGTATGATGATTATAATATGGTTGCGTCATATATTTGCATGTCACTGATATGAACGGTAACACACAAGTACGTTTGGTGTGTGCTAAATCCAAGGTCGTGCCTGTAAAGGTAGTTTCTTTAGCTCGGCTAGATTTATGTGCCGCTCTTCTCATGTCTAAACTTCTCGTGTAGCAATTAATAATATCAGGAACAAAATCTGTAGTTTGTTCTCTACTCTTGGTTAGAATACATTTCAATCAAATTAGGTTACTAAATAAATTTACTATACCTAATCAGATGCATAAATTAAATTTGTACTATAATTTACTTCTTCACAGTTTTTAATAAGGTATCAATTGATATTTTTACTTTCACCTGGTGCTATGATATTGCATCATTTCACTAAGCCATAATAAGTGAAGATTGTACATTTAGTGGCCAAGCCTAGTTAAAAATGCAGGTTAACACAATACCTACTATAGAGTAAATGCCATTTCAAATAATATTTATCTGATTCATATCAGTAACTATGTTGTAATAGGAATGAAACATCTCATGGATAAAATGGTGCTAATCACCTGTAAGAATCTATTCATCTATTTATTCTATTTATTTGTTTGTTTTTTTAGATAACATAAAACACTTGTCTTGATTTGATCCAGCAACATAGTAGTGCGTTTTCCCATTTTTTTGTGGGTAATGGCCTGGTAATGGTATCACTGATATGGTATTTGTGTGCGTTTGAGGAACGTAGACACATTCGACTCACGCACACAAAGAAAATGAAGTGGACACAAGATAACGCTCGTGTTTTATTCTAGACGCGGCTTCTATGCGTAATTATTCTAAGGTCATGACATAATCTCTCGAAGTATGTTCTAAAAATTTGGTGCTACTTACCTAATATACAGCGATCAACTTTACAGGTTGAACTGAAGTATATTTTAGGTCGGTATTAGCCTTACAGACTAAACTTATAAGCACTAGATACCAAATAAATAAAAATATTTAGGTAGATTATTCAAACAAAGTGTTCTTCGTTTTCCGGAGCCTCCTGCAATGATTCTTGGTACTGATCACTATCAGAATGTAGATTCTGTTCGAAAACCGAACTAGTGCTGTGGTAACTCCGTTCCCGTTGTTTACGACGAACACGAGACATCTTTTTCTCCAAATTTCCGAGCTAAATACTCCTCCTCGTCGTAGCATTTTCGTTTTCCCAAGATCAACACTAAGAAATACACAAAAATACCACTAAAAAGTTTAAAAAAAAACTCCATAAACTATTTTACGATTAGAAAATTACGTGCAAAGTCAAAATCAAATCATTTATTTCAAATAGGCACATAAAAGGCACTTTTTAACGTCAAAATTTACAAAAAAATAGAATTGATTCTAGTTGCCCCTTCCAAAAAGTAGTTTCGTATGGAAAAGAATGGGCAAGAAACTCCACCGTTACTCTTTTAAAAATGGTTTACAATATTATGTATGCATTAATTGCAGTTTAAGTGCACGATGGCAACCACACAAAACGTGTATGAGATGGACCCACATTGGGGCGCATGAAATGGTTTTTTGAATTGTTGCTCCAAAATAGTGTAAGATGTCAGCAGATATCCGTGCTACAACAAGTTAATAAGTGTAATCTCGAAGGGGGCGAATCAGTGAAGTTTAATAGCCGTTTTTGTGATAAAATAACCGGTATCATGAGTTTTATCAAGGTGGGTAGTAATCTAAAGTAAACAAATTGAGAAATCGCATAAAAGGTACAAAGGTAAGTAATAAGTAAATATAAGTAAGTAGGAACTTCACTAGCACCTAATTACTTTATCTGATATCTATCCTTAAAATAAACTTAATAGGGAAAGATACGTTACGCTTTATCATCGCAATCATTACACCTAGGCTCGGTGCACAACTACATGCAACGAAACTCACACATCTGTGATCACAGTAGCATACTTACAGTTACCGATATACAAGGACAGAGATAGGACCCCACACAGTCCTGCGAGCGCAATCGCGCTGGCCGCTGAATGTTTACGATTATTAATGACATCTTATCTCGCTCTCACAAAAAATGGCGTAGCAAACAATAAATAAAATTATAATTTTCAACAAATTAACATTTCTGGCTATACTTGCGCGTGTTATGTAATGCCGTGTGTCTTATTTTTCCTTTCTTGTATGATTAGCACACATATTAAATATGCAAGAAGGCATTTTGATGCGTATTTAAATACAAAAACTTAAATAATTTACTTTATCGACAAACGCTGTTTAGACGATGGTCCGCATGTGACTGAGTGTCACTGCGTCCATTGGGCTTAGTTAATAACAATAATAAAAAATATTTCTTATTAAAAAAAAGAACGTGCCAACAAAACGTCTCGTTTTCAATTTTATTTCATAATATCAACAAAAAAGTAATTTTAACTCATATTTGCAATAGTTTACCATTAATCAAATCTAAAACCAGAAAATCACTTTTAAACCCTTTGATTACATACATAATACGAGTACCAGAATGTAAATAAATTTGAACAAAAACTACCGAATCGGAGGTGACATGACAGATGTCACCTCCGATAAAACAAACAAAATAAGAAAATGAAGACAATATGTTGACAAGATCAGCCGCACGTCGAGCACGCCCACCACCTCCGGACTCGTCGCTCAACTCCTCCTCGCTGCCGCCGGTATCCAGCCCCACTGTGAGCGCTGTGACGACACCGGCCGCGGTAGTTGCGTCGAGCTCGAGCGACGAGTATTTCTCCCCGCCCACGACGCCACCACCTGTTCGTCGACGTGGAGGACACCGGCCGCCGGACGGTTTAGGACCTCGAGGCCCACCGGCCTCTGATAGGGTCCCAGCTCCCGGCGGAAGTGTGCAGCGCATGAGATGGACGCGATCCATCAACGAAAACGTCATGCGCTCATACTATGGGGCTACAGAGGGGGGAAACAATCTGAGCGCGTACCGTGTTCGGATGCTCTCTCTTTTTCAGGTGCTTGAGCCAGCTGTCAACGTGTCGGCACAACGACTGTCGGATCAGCTGCGGGTCATCCAACGTAATCATATGTTGGATGACACTGTACTTGATCGCCTGCGAAATGAAATGCAGAGTAGTCATGTCATCGCCCCCTGTCGCAGACTGTGGTAGTACTACCACAGTCTAACACAAGTCAAGCAGACGAGGAGAGTGATGATAGGGCTACAAACGTAAGTATCCAGTGCAATGAGGAATTGAGGAGTGCTTTGGAGGGTGCGATTCGAGAATATCGGTTCATATCGCCCGAACTTAGACCACGCTTACCTCGTTTACCCATGCATAACAAAAATAGGGTGCTGCGGCACTGGATGCGCAATTGTCAAATAATTTGATGACTGCGTAGACCTCACCGATACACATTCGATTCTGTACTGCGCGGCTGTAGCGGCATGTCGTGTAGCTCACGTCAAATTTACTAATGATTCTAGAGCTACACGACCGAAACCAGCTGTACCAGCTTGGCAGTGCAGAATTGAGCGCCGTATTGGTGGGGCCAGAGCACTCATCGGTAAACTAATCTGCTTCAGGGAGGGCAATACTCGCCCTAGAGTGATGCGCTTTGTGAGACGCGCGGTCGCAGGGACTAATATCAGCCCTCAGGACTACATATCCTGTGTTACAGAGCGCATCGACTTCCTGAAGCAGAAAGTGTATGCATGGGCGAACCGTATTCGTCGGTATAAGCGGCGAGTGGAGCGATACACTCAGAATCGCACCTTCCAGCACGATGAAAGGTGGGTTTATAGGGGTTGGGAGCGACCGGATCAAGGTGTGGCTGACACGTGCCTGCCGGATGATGATGCCATGTGTCCTTTCTGGCGCAGTATCTGGTCGGTGCCTGTCAGTAACACCGAAGGTGATTGGGCTCGGGAAGTCAAGCGAGCCTGTGATCCAATACCAGAAATTGGGGCTATTTCCATCTGTCCCCAAGATGTAACTCGTGCAGTCCGCCCGCTGCCTAACTGGAAGTCTCCAGCGCCGGACGGACTGCACAACTTCTGGATCAAATGGTTTGGTAGGTCGCACGCTCGCTTGGCGGCTCAGTACCAGGTTGCTATAGAATCTGGTTCGCTGCCCCAGTTCCTAACAACAGGAGTTACCCACCTGCTCCATAAATCAGGTAGTACTGCGGAACCCAAAAATTATAGGCCGATCATGTGTTTACCGACGGTCTATAAAATTCTTACATCCATTTTGAGAGCTAAAATTAACAAACATATAGACACCAACTCCATCATGTCTCCTTCTCAAAATGGATGTAGGAACGGGTCCCGTGGTACTAAGGAGCTACTCCTCATTGATATGGCCATTAGCCAACAGGTTCGTCGTTCCCGAAAGGATCTGTCGACATGTTGGATAGATTACAAGAAGGCCTATGACTCGGTGCCACATACATGGCTTGTGAGGGTGCTGGAGTTGTATAAAGTAGATGCAACTCTGCACACCTTCCTAAAGTCATGTATGGGGCAATGGAGAACGGTCCTTCACTATCCAGGATGTCGAAATATCCAGAGAGATAACGAACCGATAAGGATCGAGCGAGGCATATTTCAGGGTGATAGTTTGAGCCCGCTTTGGTTCTGCTTAGCCTTGAATCCTCTAAGCACACTGTTGGAGGATTCAGGTCTAGGCTATCGGCTGAGGAGAGGTGGTCAGGTTATATCTCACCTCCTCTACATGGATGACCTAAAACTCTTTGCCCCCAACAATCTGCAACTGATGGAGCTACTGAAAGTAACTGAAACTTTCAGTAGCGCCATCAGGATGGAATTTGGTGTGGACAAATGTGCGGTCATGCATGTAAAGCGAGGGGAGATTGTGAAATCCGTTGGAACCCAACTCTCGGATTCCATAAACCTTAGAGCCCTCTCCGCATCCGAAACCTATAAGTATTTGGGTATGTCGGAAGCGTTGGGCATCAATGGTACTGACATGAAGGAGTCGTTAAAGGAACGCTTCTTTGGCCGTCTGAAAAAAGTATATAATAGTCTTTTATCAGGTGGAAACAAGGTGCGCGCCTTTAGCGGTTGGGTCATGCTGGTTTTGATGTACTCTTTCGGCATACTCAAATGGACTCAGACCGAACTCGACGCCCTGGATAGGAAGGTCCGTACACTGCTGACTGCAAATCGAATGCATCACCCACGATCATCGGTAATGAGACTGTATATCCCGCGAAAGTGTGGAGGTCGAGGCTTTTTAAATGCTAAGACCCTCCACAATCGCGAGATATGCAGTCTCAGGGAATATTTCTTAGAAGCCGACGTGGGGATGCATCGAGATGTGGTCACAGTGGACAAGGGCCTCACCCCGCTCTCCTTAGCTAAAGAGAACTGGTGCAAACCAGTAGTGCTTGACACTAATGATCGCATGGAAGTATAGCAGAGTAAGGAGCTTCACGGACGCTTTTTTCGGGCTCTACATGCGCCCGATGTAGACCAACTAGCGTCCGTAGCCTGGCTGCGTTTCGGTGACCTCTTTGGAGAAACCGAAGGTTTTGTCTGTGCAATTATGGACGAAGTTAGCTTAACGAATAACTACCGGAGACATATTATGAAGGACGGGACGGTTGACGTGTGTCGGGCATGCCATCGTCCGGGTGAGTCCATCAGACATATTATCTCCGGATGTTCTCGTCTAGCTAACGAAGAGTACTTGCATAGACACAACCTTGTAGCCAGGATTATCCATCAGCAACTTGCTCTGAAATACAGCCTTGTAGAATCGGAAGTGCCGTACTACAGCTATGTGCCCGACCCAGTTCTCGAAAATGAACATATCACATTGTACTGGGATCGATCCATCATCACTGACAGGACTATTGTTGCCAATAAGCCTGATATAGTGATGGTGGATCGATTAGAGCGGCGCGTAATGATTGTTGACATAACGGTCCCGCATGACGGGAACCTCGTGAAAGCCGAGAAAGATAAACAAATCAAGTATCTAGACTTGGCTCGCGAGGTTGGTGACATGTGGGTTGTGGACTCAGCGATCATTGTGCCGATAGTCGTGACAGCCAATGGCTTAATAGCCAAGAGCCTCGACCAACACCTGAGGAGGCTCTCGTTGGGCAGCTGGATCAAGGGCTTGATTCAGAAAGCGGTACTTCTGGACACGGCTCGCATTGTTAGGAGGTTCCTCTCTCTGGAGCCCTGACCGCCGGTAGCTTGGACCCTGTTCCCGATACCGGTGGGCTACTATTTTTTATATTTTTAAATGTTTTTATATTTTTTATATTCTAATATTTAAAAATGTAATTTATATGTAAATAATGAAATAAGGGAAATTATAATAATAACATTACGGCACAACGACTGTCGGATCAGGTGCGGGTCATTAAACGTAATCATATGTTGGATAACACTGTACTTGATCGCCTGCGAAATGAAATGCAGAGTAGTCATATCATCGCCCCTCCGTCGCAGACTGTTGTAGTACTACCACAGTCTAACACAAGTCAAGCAGACGAGGAGAGTGATGATAGATCTACAAACGTAAGTACCCAGTGCAATGATGAATTGAGGAGTGCTTTGGAGGATGCGATTCGAGAATATCGGTTCATATCGCCCGAACTTAGACCACGCTTACCTCGTTTACCCATGCATAACAAAAATAGGGCGCTGGTGGTGGCTCTGGATGTGCTGTTGTCAAATTATTTTGATGACTGCGTAGACCTCACCGACACACATTCGATTCTGTACTGCGCGGCTGTAGCGACATGTCATGTCATGTACACGTCAAATTTGCTAATGACTCTAGAGCTACACGACCGAAACCAGCCGTACCAGCTTGGCAGTGCAGAATTGAGCGTATTGGAGCGTATTGGCTGTATTGGTGGGGCCAGACCTCTCATCGGCAAACTAATCTGCTTCAGGGAGGGCAATACTCGCCCTAGAGTGATGCGCTTTGTGAGACGCGCATTTGCAGGGACTGATATCAGTCCTCAGGACTATATGTCCTGTGTCACAGAGCGCATCGACTTCCTGAAGCAGAAAGTGTATGCATGGGCGAACCGTATTCGTAGGTATAAGCGGCGAGTGGAGCGGTACACTCAGAATCGCACCTTCCAGCGCGATGAAAGGTGGGTTTATAGGGGTTGGGAGCGACCGGATCAAGGTGTGGCTGACACGTGCCTACCAGATGATGATGCCATGTGTTCTTTCTGGCGCAGTATCTGGTCGGTGCCTGTCAGTCACACCGAAGGTGATTGGACTCGGGAAGTCGAGCGAGCCTGTGATCCAATACCAGAAATGGGGGCTATTTCCATCTGCCCCCAAGATGTAACTCGTGCAGTCCGCCCGTTGCCTAACTGGAAGTCTCCAGGGCCGGACGGACTGCACAACTTCTGGATCAAATGGTTTGGTAGGTCGCACGCTCGCCTAGCTGCTCAGTACCAGGTTGCTTTAGAGTCTGGTTCGCTACCCCAATTCCTAACAACAGGAGTTACCCACCTGCTCCATAAATCAGGTAGCACTGCGGAACCCAAAAATTATAGGCCGATCGCGTGTTTACCGATGGTCTATAAAGTTCTTACATCCATTTTGAGAGATAAAATTAACAAACATATAGACACCAACTACATCATGTCTCCTTCTCAAAATGGATGTAGGAACGGGTCCCGTGGTACTAAGGAGCTACTCCTCATTGATATGGCCATTAGCCAACAGGTTCGTCGTTCCCGAAAGGATCTGTCGACATGTTGGATAGATTACAAGAAGGCCTATGACTCGGTGCCACATACA
The DNA here is from genome assembly GCA_916610205.1 of Griposia aprilina. Taxonomy (NCBI): domain Eukaryota; kingdom Metazoa; phylum Arthropoda; class Insecta; order Lepidoptera; family Noctuidae; genus Griposia; species Griposia aprilina. The sequence continues at coordinate 7,271,195 of OU744306.1, forward strand.
TGGCTCATGAGGGTGCTGGAGTTGTATAAAGTAGAGGCAACTCTGCGCACCTTCCTGATATCGTGTTTGGGGCAATGGAGGACGGTCCTTCGCTATCCAGCATGTCGAAATACCCAGAGGAATAGCGAGCCGATAAAGATCGAGCGAGGCATATTTCAGGGTGATAGTTTGAGTCCGCTTTGGTTCTGCTTAGCCTTGAATCCTCTAAGCACACTGTTGGAGGATTCAGGTCTAGGCTATCGGCTGAGGAGAGGTGGTCAGGTTATATCTCACCTCTACATGGATGACCTAAAACTTTTTGCACACAACAATTCACAACTGATGGATCTACTGAAAGTAACTGAAACTTTCAGTAGCGCCATCAGGATGGAATTTGGTGTGGACAAATGTGCGGTCATGCATGTAAAGCGAGGACAGATTGTGAAATCCGTCGGAACCCAACTCTCGGATTTCATAAACCTTAGAGCCCTCTCCGCATCCGAAACCTATAAGTATTTGGGTATGTCGGAAGCGTTGGGCATCAATGGTACTGACATGAAGCAGGCGTTAAAGGAACGCTTCTTTGGCCGCCTGAAAAAAGTATTTAATAGTCTTTTATCAGGTGGAAACAAGGTGCGCGCCACATTACGCCACAGTATAGCAACTCCGCCATAAGGTCGCCCTCGTAGGATGCCCGACGACGTATCTACCGCCGATTTTCCCACGAAGTCAAAATGAGGGTCTATACTGCTCAGAAAAGGAATGTCGTGTGGCAGTAACCAGGTTTCTTGCAATGCGATTATATCAGATGTTTGACATAATAGTCTGACATAATCCACCGATCTAGTAACAGATTTACAATTAAAACTCACAAATGTATATGTGTACAAATGTGTATGTACTTGCTTTTGAATTAATATCGTTATTGTCGCAATCCATTGTTGATATTTTTGTGTGATCCTTTGGCTCGTTCCTTAAAGTCTATGTATCTACGAAAAGAGATTCCCTCTAGCCATAAATTGTCGTCTAAAAATAAATACAATTTATGCCTTTGTACAAAAAAATTATAAGCATCGTAGTTTTTCTGTTTTCTCATATTTATTTTTTCAATTTGCACATTAGTTTTTGTTTTTTCCATTATGTACGTATGTATGTCGTTAGCAGACGCATTCTGATCAACGTTATTGATGAACAACGGTATTTTAACGTCAGCTGCTTTAAATTTTGCTGTATTATCTATGTTCGCACGACCTTGATATCCTATAAACCTGTCCCTCAGCCTCTTTTTCTTTTGCGCTATGATCCACCCTTCATTTCGTTCATCATCCTTCCTTGTTTCTTAATTAGTTATTGCATTTATTGTTCGTGGTGTTGATATTGCTAACTGCGCCGCGGCGGCATAAGAAATAGGTGTCCCTATCCCTTCCAAAACCCCATTGCACGCGCCGCTGAGGCCCACTGCAGCCCGCGCATGCACCTGACGCTCCCCACCCGCTTCCGCGTTCGAAACAGTGGTGCGGGCCTCCACGCGCGGCACTGAGGTGCACGCGTCGACGAAGTGTTCGAGCGAAATGTTGTTACACGCGTCAGCATCGTGGGAGGGTGACGGACACAGCTCCGCACTTTTATCGGTAGCTTTTTCTACGACGATGTGAGGTAGGTCCGGTGACTTGCTCCGATAATGCATATTGTTGTTGGATAATTTATTTTTGCTGTGATTTATGTCGCTAGGACTGATGTGACTAGTGGTGTATGAACTTTTGAGGTTTTCTAAGTCCTCTTTAACTGCATCAAACTGCTCTTTGGAGACATATGTTTCTCTATAACTCTTAAGTTCGTTTTGAATTAACAGAATATCTTTTAACAGCCGGGTAGCGTCTACATGGTCAAAAGTGATCGGAGGTAGTTTCTGTAATTCGCGTGCCACAAAAATCGGTACAACTTCGGGATCTGTTTCTTTTAGCAATGTTTTTATGTCATATAAATCTCTTTCATTTTTTCCTATTCCTCTCCTCATAACTTTGCGTTTTGACGACGGCGCCGACTCAAACAGTAATTCCTTGGCATTTGAAACCTCTTCTGTACTAAAAGAGGATGCACAGATACGGACTAGGCTCTCCTCGTCCATCACATCAATCTTGTTTTGCACAAAGGCAAGCACTTCACTTATCCCTACATAACACGTATTACACTTGACCGTAGTCGATGTCATTGTTACTCGCAACTCACGCTCGCGCTCGCAACGCGTACGTGACATGGAACCGCTCACTTGCATAGCTCAACGCGCACTCCAAGCGCTCGCGCGCTCTTTAAGTAGGACCGCGGGTTATAAATAAATAAAATAAATAATAATCATTTTATTTCAAGTTTCACAGACTCATAATTTTAAATATTTATACACACTCAGTCACATTAAATAATCAATTACAAATACAAAATAAAATCATGAAATAAGTTAAATTAATGCAAAAAAAAAAACACAAAACAACTATGTTTTGTGTGTTTTTTTTGTGCATTAATTTAAGTTATTTCATGATTTTATTTTGTATTTGTAATTGATTACTTAAAAATATCTACTCTTTCTGAGGGTATGCCATTCAACTTTATAGCTGGCATCTGAATAACTTTTCTCTGTCCTCCCTGAAAGACCATACACTGACTCTTTTTCACATTATACAATAGTCTGTAATTAATGTACAAATAAAAAATGGAAGGAGAGCTCAAACCCCCCTGCCTCACTCCACATTCCAGCCTATACGGGTACGGCTATGATCAAGTAACATATCATCCCCTTTTAAGTTTATCTAACTATCTATCTAATATTTTATAACAAGTAGGTGTGCCGTTTAGCTGTATACCTACTTTATTGTTTGGATTACTTAAATTGTACATAAGCAGAACGTAATCCATCCTTTGAAGTAGTGATTGCTTTGCTACGAATATTACGAATGGACAAGAAATACGCATTGAGACCCTTGAAATTCTTTAACGAAGATTACAAACCATAAGATTGCCTTCAATTTTATCGGATATTTTACTGTTATTGACGATTTACTAAGCATGTGTAAATGAATAAATAAATGATCAGGATTGATTGTTTTTTTTTTTTTTTTTAATACAGTCATCTGATTTATTTTTATTCTAACCACAAATTGATGGCAAATTTAGGAAGTTACCTCCTCATCTCTACATCATCATCAGCTATGTTGTAGCTCTAGCATCACAGGTTCATTAATAATTTAACCTTAACAACTTACTGACCTCATGTCCAGCTTTCAGCAGATGCCTGACAAGTCCATCTCCAAGGTTTCCATGACTCCTCGAAGGCAAGGGGAACACCACCAAGACCTTGGAGGCCTCAGAGAATGCCAGCATTATGCTGAACAGCACCCAAAACGTCTTCATCTTCTCCATGATCTGCAAAGAATAATTAAACAGATTATTAGTTGTTATTCATTATATATAAAGTTAAACAGTCTTATCAGAGATGCTCAACCCATGGCCTGTCGAAATTATCGTCAGTTGGCAACAGTCATTTTTTTTGGGATAAATATCCTATTGGGTATTATACTCATTATATCACGTTACTTATGGCTCTATAATAAAGTTGATTAAAGTAATGACTAGCTGTCGTTGTCCTGTCAAAATCTCAATCTATAGAAAAAAGCACTTTCAATTTTTCCCGATTTATCCAATTTAGCGGGCATTTATACGAACATTTTAAAACAAAAGTTGCCAAATAGGTTGAGCCGTTCTCAAGTGATGCGCTTACCAACAAACAGCATGTCATTTTTATTTATATTATATAGATTTCTTAATATAGATAATCCACTATGTTTCCTCGTAAGGTGCACACAATATACTGAGCTTATTATCCTTAGCGTGTAGTGCTTATGACAATACTTATATTTTCTTCAAGGCTGTCCGTTCGACAGGTTTAAGGAAGTGTCAAGTTCATAGTACATACAATACAAACATGTTTACCAACTGTTAATAACACACACAGTTTGTGGTTGATATAGTCTTCTTATTTTTTATTGTACCTACACATAAAGTACAAGAACTACGCTGTAAGTAAACTTATAACATTTTAAGGACAGCTTACGTAGGTACTTACAAAGGTGAGTTTAACCCAGAATTGGGTTCTCAAACAATATTACTATTTATGGTAAGTATTCAATTAAGTGAAATTTTTAGTTTTTGTTACATAAGTAAACAAAAACTAAAACGTGTTGCAAAAAAAAGGAGAGTCCTTTACCCAGCAGTGGGTGATTTCAGACTGAAATGATGATGATAATGAACAAAAACTAAGCTAATTCTATTCTACATGTAATTGAAATGCAACCTGCGAGTGAAAAATGTTGACAACCGCTATCATTTTTCATCCTTGTCATTATCATGAATGTATTGTGTGAATTGTTAATTGTTGGGTACCTAATTGTTTTTTTTATTAATTCAATTGTTTTAATGTAGGTAGGTATCCAGTGGACATAATAGGTACCTACCTACTTTTTGTAAGTATTTGTTTATTGGTACATCAACAGCATTAACCAGGGCTTGTTAACGTTACCAAATAACAAAATAATAACCGTTAAGTAACGTTAATTCCATTAAGATAATTTACTAACGTTAAAAAAATTACCGTTATTTCATACAATTGCCAGTAATATAACGTTAATTCCCATTAACGTAAAATACCTAACTAACGTTAATTTTATCGTTAATTTGGCTACGTTGCCGTTCCGTAGGTTTATATTTTTGTGCGCTCGCATAGCATTGGATCACTTTAGATGCACTGTTACCGCTCCGCCGCGCGCCGGCTATGCCACCCGCGCCACCGCACTGTCGCACAGTGGATCAAAACTGCTATATGAGGGACATTCGTTATTATTTTCAAATTTCATATTTTTTAAATACCTATCGAAAGATCTTGTTATTCCGATGAATAATTGTCATGACAAGTTTTTCTCTAAAACTGATAGTTTTCCCGGAAAAATATATTTTAGTTTTTTTTGTATGGAATCAAACAGAAACTGCTAAAATTTGGCCATGTCTTGAAAGACCAGGCTTTCAAACTACTATATTCTTATCCTTTGACTTGTTGGCTATAATTCTACTCTATCAGCGTGCGCCCATAGTTGCCTTTTCAAGAGTTACGAGGTTCGGTAAAATAAAAAAAAAAGTAAGTCAAAAGTACATTTTCATGAATAATATCATAGATAAAACATTTATAATTAAGGAATGGTAATAATTTAAAAACATGTTCATCGAAAAAAATACATTTTTTTTAAAATAAATAATAAAATTGATATAAATACAATTTGTATTCAAAACAACAAAAAAGAAACCGCTAATCTCAGACAAAATTAATCACTATCACTGTCTTGTAAAGTGTGTAAAATCCAATTCGGGTTCAGTTGAAAGAGCCACCAAAAGCTCGACTGCTCTAGGTGAGAGGACCATTTTTCGTTGTTTTGACATTTTTGGCCTTAGAAAGGTCAGTTTCGGATCAGACGACAAGAGAAGATTGTGCAAGATATCTTCATTTGTCGCTATCCTACTTACTTTTCTCGAACGGTTCTCGGAAATAGGGGAAATGTAAACAAAGGAGAATTGCTCCAATATCATAGAACATTGTGCAACCTTAATTTAAGAAAAATTGTGCTGTTTACATTTCCTTATAGTAACAGTTTGCCACAGGAAGAAAATAACTTAAGATTTGACATTAACATGACATTGCACAATTTGACATATAATGATAATCAGTTCCATTTAATTGATACTAACAATTATGTTGGTAATAATTTGTATTTGACGAAAGATAGGTATAATATTGTTAAATACTATCTCTCTAACTATCACAGAAGACAGATAGCTGTGTCGCTATCATATTTTTTTTCTTTATCAGCCAAAAACTTGGCTAAACAAATTGCTTCTTTTGAGCAATGCAATAACTTGTTAATCAATTCTGCCAATAATTTGGTCAAAATTAATGACATTGATCATCATTTAAATTAGAAATTAGGACAATAGAGGCAACCTCTTGCAAAAATGTAACAAAGGCAAATAATAAATCAAATGGAAGCGTAAAAAAATTAAATAGTATCAACCTGGTGCATCAAAACATTCAAGGGTTTTTGAAGAAAGATTTAGAAGTAGAATTATTCCTGAATTATAGCAATATAGATATTCTTTGTGTGACAGAACATTGGCTTAAAAGCCACCAGTTCATGTTCAATTTTAGTAATCACCAGGTTGGTAGTTCGTTCAGCAGAGTAAATGCTATACATGGTGGCTCATTAATTATAGTAAACAACCAACTTAAATTTAAAGACCGCAAGGATATTGTGAGCCTATCTGTTGAGCGGACAATTGAAATAGCCTGTATAGAATTGGAGCAGTTCATTATATTAAGTGTGTACAGACCACCTTCAGGATTGTATGATTGTTTTGAAAAGGTTATGGATGAAGTGTTGCACAAAATTTGTAATTCAAACAAGTCTATCATAACTTGTGGTGATTTTAATGTTAATTTGTTAGAAAATTCTGGGTTAAGTACTAAAATTATAAGTTTGTTTCAGTCATACAATCTTGCTAACCAATTTTTGGAGCCCACTAGAATAACTCCCACTAGTGCCACATGCCTAGATAACATTTACACAGATGTTACACCAACCCATAAAGAAATGATTAATTTAATAGACTCTGATCATTGCGGACAATTGATCATTATTCCTAATATTAACAAAAAAGTTATTAAAAAAGATATCACTGTTACCTCAAAAACTAGTAATCGCTTGGAAACATTTAAAACTAAACTTTTAAGTAAATTACCATTTTTGTCGACTAATGATGACCCTAATGAACAATATAATGATTTTTTTAATATGTATTGCACACAATTTGATAACACATTCATTCCAAAGACTTTCTCGGTGAATAGTAACGCTTCATTCAGTGACTGGGCCACCATTGGTATACATAAAAGTAGAAAACGACTTTATGAATTATATGATGAACGGACTTGTATAAACACTGCTGAATTTAATTTATATGTTAAGAAGTATTCAAAATTATTTAAAAGAGTTTGCAGTATGGCCAAGTCACGTTATTTGAGTTTAAAAATTAAAAATAGTAGTAATGTAATTAAAATGACATGGAGTATCATTAACAGCGAAACGGGAAGGTCATGCAACCGCTGTAGTAACTACACGCTTGATATTGATGACAATATAATTAATTCAGATTCCCAAGTCGCCGCGGCCTTTGAAAATTTCTTTGCTGATGTTCCCGTATCCACTACTAAATCTCTAAACTCATCACCCACTGCTGCAGAGTCTTTACTTAAGGAAAACGTTCCTGTATGTGATTCTGAATTTCATTTCAAATATGTCACCTGCAAAGATATAATTAAAACCTTTCACACATTAAATGTTAAAAAGACCGCAGATCTATGGGGTAATTCTGTGGACGTTGCTAAGTCCATAATAAACATTGTAGCAACTACTTTAGCTGTTATTTTTAATAATTGTATTGATCGTGGTGAGTTTCCTGATCTTATGAAAAACAGTAAAATAATACCGTTATTTAAATCGGGTAGTACATCAGACCCTACTAATTATAGACCTATTTCAGTACTACCTACCTTTAGTAAAATTTTTGAAAAACTTATTTTGAATCAAATGCAAGGATTTTTTAATAATCACAAATTACTGCATAACAAACAGTTCGGTTTTACGAGGGGTCGTTCGACTACTGATGCCGGAGTTGAACTTTTAGGACATGTTTATGATGCATGGGAGGACAAATGCGATGCTTTGGGAATCTTTTGCGATTTGTCCAAGGCATTCGATTGTGTTCTTCATGAAACATTGATCAGGAAACTGCACCACTACGGAATCCGAAACGCCTCTCTGGATCTTCTTACTTCTTACTTAAGTGATAGGATTCAGAGAGTTGATGTTAATGGAAAAAGATCACCCGGATCGGTAGTAAGAATGGGGGTCCCCCAGGGCTCAATTCTTGGGCCATTTTTATTTCTTATTTATATAAATGACTTGCCTTACCTCATAAAGGATAAACATGATATAGTGTTATTTGCAGACGACACTTCACTTTTATTTAAACTGAAACGTCAGCAGCTGATTACTGACAATGTAAATAGCGCCCTTGCAATAGTAGTTAACTGGTTTAATGTTAATAACCTACTTTTTAACGAGAAAAAAACTAAATGTATTAAGTTTACGATACCTCATGTTAGACAAGTAGAAACTAGTGTTCTCATAAAGGGTGAAGTGCTGAAACCCGAAAATACCACAGTTTTCTTAGGCATAACTTTGGATACCAAGCTTCAATGGGGCCCCCACATAGATAAATTGTCAAAAAAGCTTAGCTCTGCAGCATACGCCGTTAGAAAAATTCGTGGTTTAACTGATTTAGAGACAGCCCGTTTAGTATACTTTAGTTATTTTCATAGTGTGATGTCGTACGGTATTCTGTTGTGGGGAAATGCCGCCGATATCCAGACAATTTTCGTTTTACAAAAAAGGGCAATTCGTTCTATCTATAAATTAAGTCCCAGACACTCCCTCAGAGATAAATTTAAAGAGATTAATATAATTACTGTGCCTTCTCAGTATATTTATGAAAATCTTTTGTATGCACATAAAAATATTAATCTGTTTAAAAAATACAGTGATATCCACAATATAAATACTAGAAACAAACACAAATTTATTGTTCCTACAACCAGGCTCAAGAAAATAGGTGGCTCGTTTAGATGCCAATGTATACGTTTTTATAATAAACTTCCTAGCCACATTCAAGATCTAAGCTTTAATAAATTCAAATCTTTTATAAAACGGAAACTATGCCAGAAAGCCTATTATACTGTGAAAGACTAAATTGAGGACAAAAAGGCTTGGGTTTGAGCTGCTCCAATAAATTTACACGGTGAATGTTGATTTTAATTTGCTAGCTATTTTAGACATGAATATTTACTGTAAAAAGTTTTATATTATTTTCATTATTGAGAATATGAGGACTATGTGGGTCATTGTTTCAGTTATATTCTTGATCTGGCAGTTTAAGTAGTTTATGCGGCCTACCCAAATGTCCTTTCTTTGGTATTGTTCGTCGAATCGTTGAGCTCCTTAAGTTCTGAGTTGAGCTGCACGGTTACTGACAAATGCGTGCACTGACTGGACAGGTCCACTTAATCTGTGTGGTTCTTTCCTCAAAAGACCATTTCAGACACCAATCTACATGGTTCTCAAACATTATGTCCGATTTTTTTATATACACATTGACATTGTTGAATTTTATATACACAATGACATGAGTATTTACTTGTAAAGTAGTATGTTATTTTAATTATTGTGAATGTGAGGATTATGTGGGTCATTGCTTTTTTTTCGCAGTTAATTTTGATCATGATCTGGCAGATTGAGTAATTTATGTGGCCTACCCAAATGTCCTTTCTTTGGTATTGTTCGTCGAATCGTTGAGCTCCTTAAGTTCAGACTTCCTGAGTTGAGCTGCACGATTACTGACAAATGCGTGCACTGACTGGACAGGTCCACTCAATCTGTGTGGTTCTTTCCTCAAAAGACCATTTCAGATACCAATCTACATGGTCTTCACATGATCTGACCAAGATTATGTCTGGACTTTAAACGAGACTGTGACCTCTGAGTTTGTTTCGGCCTTTCTTCTCAGAGTAGTCAGATAGGAAACGCCGACGTCATCTAGTTTAAAAATATTATTGACGTGTAAAAGTGTTTGTACAAACCTACTTACAGAAATAAAATCATTTATCATTTATCATTTATCATTTATAACTGTACATACAAAGTGGCAATATCTTTACAAAATTGAGAGAATTTAAGCAGTTCCACTTGCTCACCAGAAGCCGCTGTCTGCAGAATTATGTGGAACCTTTCGATCAGCTCTTCGTCAACTCCTGAGATGCGAGCCGATATTTATGCATCACTAAAAAATCTTCTGGCAGTGTTGCCGTCATTTGCGGTGCCTGCCCCTTGTTTCACAAAATCGACCAGCAAGCCGTTTGCATCAGCTGTCGAAGTTTCCGATATGTACGAAGTAATCTTTCCATCGATCATTGTCATTAACAGTTGATGTGTGACGGTCACTTCCTGCAGTTTATATGGATTAAGTTCATCTATCTGCAGTTCTATGGCTTCTTTTTCACGTTTTACTGAACTTTCACACTCCTTCATGAACTTGAACCGAATTGGGCGGCAGTACAACGTAGAAGACGGACGATCATTTTCCCAAAGTATTTCTTCGTCACGCATCAGCCTTGTGGGTACTAAGCTGACCATAAAAACACTGGAATCGTCAAATTCTGAACTGCTAGCTAGATAGCTAGTTTTTTCTAGTCAAAGCAATTACAAGCGCTTGCTTGTAATTGCTTTGACTGGATGCTCCATCAAAACCCCACTTACATATCAGCTTTAGATGATAGATTGAAGTCCATTGCATCAAGTAATCTGAAGGTAGTCAAATAAAGTAGGGCCAGCATTTTAATAGATGCTCCATTTTCGGTAATGGTGATGTCCTCTTTTGCAGGATAACAGTTTAATTTCGCTTGCATTATTTTTTAGTAAGAGGGATACATAGATACTGCACCTTGTTCAATTGCAGAATGTCGTAGATTAATATATTGCCACTTGGATAAGTTAAGCGATATCGAGAGAGCTAGCGCTTTTTCAGGTGTATATAAACTCTTTTTTTTTCTGACTTATGCAAGTTTTTACCTTATCAATATCTTCAGGATGGTTTAGCAAATGTTCCAGTATTTGACTTACTTCCCAATCCCCACTACTTTTGAGATTTTTAATAGTAGCACTCTGTATCTCTTTTGGAGAGACTGATTTGGACAAGCGCTCCACGCGTCTTCTTTTTTGCTTGTTAGATAGCTTTTCAAAGGGTTTTCTCGGCGTACATTGTGAAGATGACGTTGAAGCTATTGGTGAAGATGGTGCCAAATTTTCAATATCTTCACTGAAATCATCATCATCAGGATTGACATTTTCTGTTGTAGACATAAGGGCTTGATTCCAGCCAATCTCCATTTCTCTTCAAAAACTTGTTAGGAGTCATATTTGATCTTTCCCATCTTCCACAAACATTTGTACAAAAATTCTGACAGAACTTCAGGAGGTTTTCACTTTTTCTTCAGTCCAGTTAACATCCAGCGTCTGCTTGAGGTATTCAAAAAGATTTTTACGTTCCGCCAAGGATCCAAACTGTTCAAAAATCCAAATTATTTACTAGACCTTCCATATTACTCACAAAAATATTTAGACACAAAGCAAGTTGTCTTGGTATTCAAATCACTGAATGATTTTATTTAAATTAAACCCATATTTATATGGGCCCGAATAACTCCTTCCTATCCCTATCATCAAGGTATATTAATAGGGAAGTGGAGTCATTAAATTTATATTCATTATGAATGTAGTTATTAGCAAATAGGTAAAATAATTCGTAGAAGAGATAATTCGTAATTAAAAGAACAGAAAATTAACTAATTGATGATTAGCAAATTTTTCACTGTATATAATTACTAATATATAGTAATTTTTTTACAATATTAAATTAATTATCAATATTAATAAATTTATCATTTGCTTGAATTTGTTTTTTTTAGATTCTTTTCCCATTTTTCGATTTTTCGTTTTGAAATTAATATTATTCCTTAATTATAAATGTTTTAATGTTCTATCTATGATATTATTCATGAAAATGTACTTTTGACTTACTATGTTTTTAATTTTTCCGAACCTCGTAACTCTTGAAAGGGCAACTATGGGCGCACGCTGATAGAGTAGAATTATAGCCAACAAGTCAAAGGATAAGAAAATAGTAGTTTGAAAGCCTGGTCTTTCAAGACATGGCCAAATTTTAGCAGTTTCTGTTTCATTCCATACAGAAAAATCTAAAATATATTTTTTCGGCCAAACTATCTGTTTTAGAGAAAACTTTATAATGACAATTATTAACTAACTAAAGTAACTCTGTCAAATCAACGTAACATTATGAAAATGTTACCGGTATTTAAAGCCCTGGCATTAACACATCAACAATTGTAACAGAACAATAACGTAATAAAAGTATGTATGCCTATTATAGGTATACACAGCATTTTTTTTCTTTGGTTCCTCTAAAATACACAATGGATATCTCAGGTTCTTGGACATGGTTGGTTTCCTTACGTTGTTTTCCTTCACAGTTTTGAGAGCAGTACGTTGTTATCATAATTAGATATTATCTACTTTTGTATACACATACACACATAACATCACGCCTGTACCCCCGAAGGGTTAGGCAGAGGTGTACCTACAGCACACCCACATTTCGCCAGTTATTTTTAAATCCCATGTAATAGGGGGCCAGCCTATTGCCATCAACCGGGCACAAATCCAGACTCCGGGCTGCTACCGAGAAATTCCAGATGGAAAAACCCGATAACACTTTGCCCGACCAGGGAATCGAACCCGGGCCTCCAGGGTCTTTTGTATTTACTCATGAAAACCCAACGTTTGTAGTAGGTTGCTACTTTAATACAGGGTGGCAGAGACATCGATACGCAAACTGAAACCATGAATTCTGCACTTGATTCTAGACCTCCTGGCGTATAAATTTTTCGTCCGTTATCAAAAACAATCAGCTGTTTCATAGAAAAATGACCTACGCATTCAAAATGTATGGCAGAACATTTTTTTTTTTAAGCACCGGTTAATAATGTCAACGCCACGGTTCAGGATCATGTACTGAGTACATGGAAACAGGTTGGGCGTCCATGTCTCTGCCACCGTGTATAATAGGTAGCTAAGACAAACATATACTCCGGTATATTTCACACAGATTATATGTACCTAAAATAACGTTTAATATCTCTTTACCAAACGTTCAAAATAACAATAATAACTAAACAATTTGATTTTAGGGTAACTAACGTGATTGTATTATGTTATGTAAGTGCGAGTGTATTGACAAAAAAACAAAGCAAACCATAAACTCACCACAGTTTCAAAGTGAAATAAGAATTTCACTCACTACACTCACAAAATAAAAACACTATAATTTGAATGTTATGTCCTTAAAACAACATCTTACAGTTTCTTTATTATTTTATTATTTATAATTGGAACTATTAAAATTCGGTGTTCTGGTCGAGTAGAGATGCACTGCAGATGCTTAAAATAGGTCGAATGAGTCAAAACTGTAGTAATGCGTGTTAATATACATAGTATGTTATCGTTTGACTTATCGTTGGGTGGTACACACTATCGGACGATAGCTCCTAATTAAGGTGGGAACATACAACCCATAGATGTAATAAGTTAAAATGTTCACATGACAGATGTCAAATGTAGATGACTTTGTTTAGTTGTCTCAAATAGCTTTCTGAAGTCTGGTATTTGTACCTACTTACTATCTAACAATATTTTATGTTAACAAACCCTGCTTCTCAATATTTATTATTTTAATATATTGTATTTTTTTTAATATTATTTATTTAGTATTTATACATAATGATGTGTTAAATGAATCTATGCATGCAAAATTATGATTGCCCATTGTTAAACTGACCTTCAGCACGCTCGTCTACAACTGACCATCAATAAATACAATGAAATTACATTATTATTTCATCACCTAAAGTTGAATAACTAAAATAATATTTGTTTATTAAAATAATTGTTTTACATGAATATTTACAATGTTAAGGCGTCAATAGTTACTTATATTATCATTGGATTCTACCTTATCTAGAAATGAACCTGTTAATGTCACTAAACTGAAACTGTGACGCCGATATATTTTGTTTTCATGTTCTAGAAGGACATAGTGACCTTATTATTCGGGATGTTCTTTAGAAAGGTCAGGTGCATAGTACCCGCAAGCGGCATGCGTGGCCTACCATGAACTCTTATATCAGATCAGTTTTAGACGAAAATTAATCTGTCGTGCTAGTTTGTACCATGAGCGCGCCAACTAGCAGGCGAGCCAGCGATCACGTGCCTTAAACCGGTGATGACTACGTCACAGCAATTCAGCAGGCTGACCCGCAACTTATCCTTACCATCATGTTTTTTTTGACATTAAGAGGCTTACAAGAGCTAAAGCGCGGTGACTGTTGGATTGCATAGAAAAGAAAGAGACGCGCGATGACACAACGCTGGTAATTTATTGCAAAATATGAAGCAATTATGGATTTACAAAAAATCTAATCATTGGACTAAAATATTAAAACACTATCACGTTAGTATGTTACTTGTAGAATAATCTGACAAAAAAACTGAATGTTTGCATGTATATTAGTATGGTTTTTAATCGTTAAAATTTTTTTTTAGAGGTATCTTCGTGTTTTTTTTATATCATATCAAGTTATTTGTATTATGTTGTCAACACACTATCTAACTAGCATATATCCAGAAGAATATCATATAATTTTCTGATTTTGTTTACTGCAGTGGATCATATTGTAGAAAACACCAACAGGAACGGGACGTAGTCGAACAATGATACAACGATTATAAATAACGGTCTTATATTTTATTTGAGCTGCACATACAGAATCAATATTTACCACTAGGTACTTATTAACACTAATACAACCTATCGCGTCGAGTCCCAAAATTCAAGAGAGAAAAACCACGCAACTCGCCAAGCGTTCGGTTAGGCCATGTTAACCCCTCCATTTTGAGCGGGAAAAAGCGAGCTCTCTGATTGGTTCCCGCCATTTTGCGTCAGCCAATCACAGAACAACCACAAATATAATAAAAGGGTAAAGTTGCCAGCGTAAAATATTAAAATGAGAGCTCTATTAATAAGAATATCGATTAAAATAATCGATTAGCAAAATCAAAATTCACAAACCCTAACAATATATTTTTAGGCATTATAAATTTGCGTTTAGGTCATGTAGTCTCCGTAAAACATTCAACAATTGAACTGCCCTGCCGTCATTTGCAGCCTTGTGAAACTAACTTTTATTAACCTGTTTTAATGAAATTTAAATACAAAAACGTAAGTTATTATAAAAATGTGCATAAAATATAATTCGGACGAAAGTATTGTAAAACATAGAAAATCCTCTCTAAGCATTGTGTATACCGTTTAGATGTGTGATGAAGATGAAATTTTTGAGTTTCTCAAGGAAGATAGTCATTGCAACAGCGTTAAACATAATTCTCAAATTCAAAGAAATATATTGAGAAACTAAATCTAACCATTTGACATTCCGGGACAATGCTTTTGTTAAACGTTATAGGCTCAAAAAAGAGCTTGCACTTGAGCTTTGTAATGAGCTACAAGCTTTCATGCCACGCCCTACGAAATCAACAGATTTGTCGATTGAGGTCAAGGTTACAGTACTAATTTATACTTCTATTTATCCGGCGTAATATCATAATAATAATACTTCATGCTATGCGCACTTGATTTCAGGTTTTAAAAGCATTATCATATCAAAGACCAACGGGTGATACTCGTATCGCTGCACATTCTGCACAGCAAACTGCAATCGCACAAGTAACAGAATGCCTAAATCCACCAAATTTTCGCCGAAAATATATAAAAATCCCAGCTAGTCCTAGCGAACTGCGGCGGTGAGTAAATGTGAGTAGGTCAGAACAGTGAAATTCTTTTGATTTCAGTATTTTATTTTACTCTGAATGTGACAGCACAACTATCGTTTTACTTATTTCAGATTTTTGTACAAGTTTGGTATGCATGTAGCAATAAAACGACTAACGCATTATGAATAATGTTTTACAAGCTTTTATTTAACTTGCAATGTACGAGTATGTATGTTCTGGGCAAATCTTGCAAGCTGAAAAAAACCACGTCCTCTTATCCTAAGGAGTTGAAATTTCACACGTTGATTCTGTTTTGAATACAATGCATTTTTATGATTCATGACCCGTGATTCTACACTCAGGTTTGGCTCCAGACGGAGCAGACACGAATTTGAAAAAAAACATGGCAATAAAATTACAGCCCATTTACACAACAATGTTTCATGTTTTTATTTTAGCACTACATAATTATGTACTTGATTCTCACCAAAAACCAGTTCTAATTATTGTCTTGTATCAACCTACTGACCAAATTGTTCAATATAAAAACTATCATCCTAATTGTTTACTACAAAAAAATCCTATTCAAATTGTACATAATATATATGGTTGGTCAATAATTGACATAATTAATTCAGGCTAAAATTACGTTTATAATTTACTAAATGGAGTATAAAATTTACAGCTGCCCTATTTTTCTAATCCTTGTTGGCACTAGCAACAACCGAATTTATATTTTCAGTCACCTCAGTTTTATTGTAGCCCTCTAGGTATTTAATGCGTTCGACAATGTACGTGTAATGTGTATGCGATTCACGGGACTCCTCAATGTGAATAGGAGTGGGTCGTAATCCACTTCACGGGCCCAGTTCAGGTTAGTCATAGAGAGAAGGCCTGTGTCCCAGCAGTGGGAACTGGGAACGTTATAGCTGATTACGCTACGTATTTTTCACGTAGGATTTATATTTGATTCCTTTTGAAATGCTGTTCCATTCATGGAATAAGTCTTGTACACACGGCAACACAATTTCCATTATAAGCTGACCTCTAGTTGTACGGAAATCCTATACAACGCGAGATTATCTTATACTGGAAATGTATAGCTTGATGTGTAGCCGTGTGTACTAAGAGACTTTACAGTCAAAAGTATTTCATCTCACGTATCTGAGAAAGCCCTGCAAAATTACAAACATTTGTTCTGAGCAGGAATCGAACTCGCAAACAGTAGCGCAGAAGCTAATTGCTGAGAAAGTGCATCAACCGTAGCGTCAATATTATTGTTAGGTACATAACATAAACGTAACATCACGCCTTTAATCCGTGAAGGGTAAGGCAGAGGTGTACCTTATTGTACATCTACATTTCGCCAGTTCTGTTAAACCAGTTCCGCCCAGGCCAGCTAACTAAATCTAAACAATATTATAAAGAGAAAAGATTTGATTTTTGTATGTTTATATGTTTGTTTGTTACGCTTTCACGCTAAAACAGCTGAGCGGATTTCGATGAAATTTGGCACATGGGTAGACCATGACCTGGATTCGGACATAGGATACTTTTTTATCCGATATTCCTACGTGATCGAGACTTATGCGGGTGAAACCGCGGGACGCAGCTAGTGTGTAATATGGTTGTGTTGTCAAATAAATAGGATACCGTTCATTAATTGTGTCTGGATGCAGAAAGAGCTTATTAATTAGAGAATGCATTCAAACATTGCCGTGTTTATATAGGTGCTTAGTTTGAATGTCCAGTACAGAGGCCCGACTACCTGCTTTGTATGTCCGAAGTTTCATGTAAATGGACAAAGAACCTACTTTAATTAAGTACTAGGTTTAGTAAAGGCTTCCCCAAACAGGCGCGACGCGACAGCACGGTGCGACTCTGGTAGAACCATTTCTATGAAAACTTCATGGAAATTGTTCTACAAGACCCTCGTTGCGCCTGTCTGCGGAAGCCTTGAGATAGAATACTTATAAATTATTCTTTGGGATTTTTATTCTCTTTTTGATAATCATAGTCCTTTATTTGCAATAGGTATAGTATGCAATAGGTAGGTACAGTGTTGGTCTTAAAGTTACTAATTTAGTTGCCTAATACATAGTCAGACATTTGACATGCAAAACATTACAATATATTTAATGCTAGAGCATAAAGGCTCTACAGCCTGACACAAAGGCGCCGCCCGTCGCGCGGCACGCGGTGCCTTTGTGTGACGCTGTCGCGTCGCGCCTGTGTGAACGAGCCTTAATATTGATGTCCAATGCTATGCTTTTAAATGCTAGTTTCTATTGTTTATTAATTTTACAACACATTAAATATTAATCATTGTCACATTCATTTAAAACCAATTATTTATCATTTTAAATAAATTCATTCCTAGAATAAAATGGTTTTCCCAGCAGCATTAATTTTAACTTTATAAACAATTAATAGGTAATTCTTTAAAGTCATTTGGTATTTTGTTATAGATAATTCCACTCATAGGATAACAGTTATTTTTATACAGAGAAGTCCGTGGTGCCTTATGCAGAACTATTCTATCTACACTCGAGAGCAATGAATCCGGGTCACTTAAAGAATGTTAAAAATCTCGGAAACTAAAAATGATAGGTTAATGCAATAAATTGTATTTAATAGATAATGTAATACTCCTTAAATGAAAGTAAAAAAAATATGAGTCACCATACATTTTATTAACACAAAATTACATAAAGAAAAAAACTGCTGATCTCTCCTTAAAACAAAAATAGGAAACATGAAATTTTTGAACTTTATTACGATTTTCTTGAATTTTAATACTTCGTATTGCCTCCTCGTGCTTCCATTACTGCGTTTACGCGGTTTGGCATGCTGTACACCAAGTTCCTTATACGATTTTGGGGAATATTCTCCCATTCCTCTGTGAGAGCAATTTTGAGCTCACGAAGCGTGATTGGGGGAGGGTTTCGTTGTTTTACGCATCTGCCTAGCTCGTCCCAAGCATGCTCGATCGGGTTGATATCCGGGCTGCGCGCTGGCCACTCCATACGAGTAATGTTCATCTCTTGAAGGTAGTCATTCACAATCCTACCTGTATGAGGTCGGGCATTGTCATGCATAAATATAGCATCCTCACCTAAATTGACCATAAATGGACCAACGTGATCATTGAGGATTTCTTCCACATATCTTACGCTAGTTAAAGAGCCGTTTTCTATGATCACCAGCTCTGTGCGACTTTCAGAAGAAATTCCGGCCCACACAAGTACAGACCCACCACCGTAGGCTACTTTTTCTTCGATGCATGCTTGCTTGAATCTTTCCCCTGGTCTTCGATACACTCTGTGTCTTCCATCGTGCTTGTAGAGCATAAATTTTGATTCGTCGGAGAACATAACTTTTGACCAATCTTCAATACTCCAATTTACGTGGCTCTGGGCATATCTTAGTCTTGAAATACGATGCCCACGCTCCAGTTTAGGGCCGTTTGCAGGTCTAAGGGGTTTTAAGTTAGATTCAGCAAGCCGACGTCTTACTGTCCATGCACTTGGGTTACTTCCTCCGAGGCGTCGAAACTGATTTGTGAGTTCAGTTCCTGTGAGAAAGCGATTTCGAAGCATGGTGTTCACCAAGTATCGGTCTTCTCGTGCTGTGGTACACCTGGTTCTGCCCGTTCCTGGTCTGCGTAGGTTAGAACCAGTTTCTTCGTAACGTCGGAGAACTCTTTGTACTGTTGACAGCGACACACCGACAGTCCTGGCTGTATCGCGCTGACTCCGGCCGGTTTCCAGCATTGTAAGTATTCTGGTGCACTCTTCAGGCGTAAGCGACATAATTTCAGCTTGAATAATGAATATAGAGCACTATCAACATGGTTTATGTACCCACATAAATGACAGATTACAAACAAAAGCAAAACCAAATGCTGTAATTTCGTAGTTCCATCTTCGAAAGTGGCCCTTTTTCAAATTTGATTTTTTTATGATATAACTTTACAATAACTAAGAAGTTTTAATACCTTCATTTAAGGAGTATTACATTGTCTATTAAATACAATTTATTGCATTAACCTAGCATTTTTAGTTTCCGAGATTTTTAGGATTCTTTAAGTGACCCGGATTCATTGCTCTCGAGTGTAGATCTCTAAGTTTTCGAGGGCGACAGTCTCGAGCATTTTTAAACAAGGCAAAGTGTTATCGGACGAATTTTTCACATTCTACAATATACGTACTGGATAATGAGATAAGATTCCCATGGTCGAATGCCACGAATGGCTCGACTGTGTTATTTTTTTGTTCCCAAAACGCATTATCTACGTTTGTTGAGTTACCACAAGGCCGTATTGTAATAATAATAATAATATAACTGGCAACACCGCTGTGTCAACAAACCGTCTAATTTTCCACTTTTTTATAATTTCAACAGAAATAATAATTTTGACTCATTCTTACAATAGTTCATCATTTTAAAGCAAACCTAAAACCTGAAAACCATTTTTAATCGAAAAGAGTGCCATAATACCAGAATGCAATAAATTTGAACAAAAACTGCCGAATCGGAGGTCACATGACAGATGTCACCTCCGATAAAACAAGCTATAAATAGGAAAAAGAAGATATGTTGACCAGATCAGCTGCACTACGAGCACGCCCACCAACTCCGGATTCCTCGCTCAGCTCCGCCTCGCCGCCGCCGGTATCCAGCCCCATTGTGAGCGCTTTGACGACACCGGCCGCGGTAGTTGCGTCGAGCTCGAGTGATGAATATTTTTCCCCGCCCACGACGCCACCACCTGCTCGTCGACGGGAAGGACACCGGCCGCCGGACGGTTTAGGACCTCGAGGCCCCCCGGCCTCTGATAGGGTCCCAGCTCCCGGCGGAAGTGTGCAGCATATGAGATAGACACGGTCCATTAACGAAAACGTCATGCGCTCATACTATGGGGCTACAGAGGGGGGAAACAATCTGACCGCGTACCGTGTTCGGATGCTCTCTCTTTTTCAGGTGCTTGAGCCAGCTGTCAACGTTTCGGCACAACGACTGTCGGATCAGGTGCGGGTCATCCAACGGAATCATATGTTGGATGACACTGTACTTGATCGCCTGCGGAGTGAAATGCAGAGTAGTCATGTCATCGCCCCCCCGTCGCAAACTATTGTAGTACTACCACAGCCTTTCACAAGTCACGACGAGGGCAGTGATGACAGGGCTACAAACGTAAGTACCCAGTGCAATGAGGAATTGAGGAGTGCTTTGGAGGGTGCGATTCGGGAATATCGGTTCATGTCGCCCGAACTTAGACCACGCTTACCTCGTTTGCCCATGCATAACAAAAATAGGGCGCTGGTGGCGGCTCTGGATTCGCAGTTGTCAAACTATTTTGATGACTGCGTAGACCTCACCGATACTCATTCGATTCTGTACTGCGCGGCTGTAGCGGCATGTCGTGTAGCTCACGTCAAATTTGCTAATGATTCTAGAGCTACACGACCGAAACCAGCCGTACCAGCTTGGCAGTGCAGAATTGAGCGTCGTATTGGTGGGGCCAGAATGCTCATCGGCAAACTAATCTGCTTCAGGGAGGGCAATACTCGCCCTAGAGTGATGCGCTTTGTGAGACGCGCATTCGCAGGGAATGATGTCAGCCCTCAGGACTATATGTCCTGTGTCACAGAGCGCATCGACTTCCTGAAGCAGAAAGTGTATGCATGGGCAAGCCGTATCCGTAGGTATAAGCGGCGAGTGGAACGATACACTCAGAATCGCACCTTCCAGCGCGATGAAAGGTGGGTTTATAGGGATTGGGAGCGACCGGATCAAGGTGTGGCTGACACGTACCTACCAGATGATGATGCCATGTGTTCTTTCTGGCGCAATATCTGGTCGGTGCCTGTCAGTCACACCGAAGGTGATTGGACTCGGGAAGTCGAGCGAGCCTGCGAACTAATACCAGAAATGGGGGCTATAACCATCTGCCCCCAAGACGTGGCTCGTGCAGTCCGTCCGTTGCCTAACTGGAAGTCTCC
Source organism: Griposia aprilina (assembly GCA_916610205.1). Classification (NCBI taxonomy): domain Eukaryota; kingdom Metazoa; phylum Arthropoda; class Insecta; order Lepidoptera; family Noctuidae; genus Griposia; species Griposia aprilina. The sequence continues at coordinate 7,292,790 of OU744306.1, forward strand.
AGGGCCGGACGGGCTGCACAACTTTTGGATAAAATGGTTTTTAAGGTCGCACGCTCGCTTGGCGGCTCAGTTCCAGGCTGCTTTAGAGTCTGGTTCGCTACCCCAGTTCCTAACGACAGGAGTTACCCACCTGCTCCATAAATCAGGTAGCATCGCGGAACCCAAAAACTATAGACCGATCACGTGTTTACCGACGGTCTATAAAGTTCTTACATCCATTTTGAGAGCTAAAATTAACAAACATATAGACACCAACTCCATCATGTCTGCCTCTCAAAATGGATGTACGAACGGATCCCGCGGTACTAAGGAGCTACTCCTCATTGATATGGCCATTAGCCAACAGGTTCGTCGTTCCCGAAAGGATCTGTCGACATGTTGGATAGATTACAAGAAGGCCTATGACTCGGTGCCACATACATGGCTCATGAGGGTGCTGGAGTTGTATAAAGTAGATGCAACTCTGCGCACCTTCCTGAAGTCGTGTATGGGGCAATGGAGGACGGTCCTTCGCTATCCAGCATGTGGAAATACCCAGAGGAATAGCGAGCCGATAAGGATCGAGCGAGGAATATTTCAGGGTGATACTTTGAGTCCACTTTGGTTTTGCTTAGCTTTGAATCCTCTAAGCACACTGCTGGAGGATTCAGGTCTAGGCTATCGGTTGAGGAGAGGTGGTCGGGTTATATCTCATCTCTTCTACATGGATGACCTCAAACTCTTTGCCCCAAACAATTTGCAACTGATGGAGCTACTGAAAGTAACTGAAACTTTCAGTAGTGTCATCAGGATGGAATTTGGTTTGGACAAATGTGCGGTCATGCATGTAAAGCGAGGGGAGATTGTGGAATCCGTGGGAACCCAACCCTCGGATTCCATGAACCTTAGAGCCCTCTCGGCATCCGAAACCTATAAGTATTTGGGTATGTCGGAAGCGCTAGGCGTCAATAATACTGACATGAAGCAATCGTTGAAGGAGCGCTTCTTTGGCCGCCTGAAGAAAGTATTTAATAGTCTTCTATCAGGCGGAAACAAGGTGCGCGCCTTCAACGGTTGGGCCATGCCGGTTCTGATGTACTCTTTTGGCATACTCAAATGGACTCAGACCGAACTCGATACCCTGGATAGGAGGGTCCGGACGCTGCTGACTGCAAATCGAATGCATCACCCACGGTCATCGGTAATGAGGCTGTATATCCCGCGAAAGTGTGGAGGTCGAGGCTTTTTAAATGCTAAGACCCTCCACAATCGCGAGATATGCAGTCTCAGGGAATATTTCCTAGAAGCCGACGTGGGGATGCATCGAGATGTGGTCGCGGTGGACAAGGGCCTCACCGCGCTCTCCTTGGCTAAAGAGAACTGGCGCAAACCAGTAGTGCTTGACACTAACGATCGCATGGAGGTATGGCAGAGTAAGGAGCTTCACGGACGCTTTTTCCGGGCCTTACATAGACCCGATGTAGACGTACAAGCGTCCGTAGCCTGGCTACGTTTCGGTGACCTCTTTGGGGAAACCGAAGGTTTTGTCTGTGCAATTATGGACGAAGTTATGATGACGATCAATTACCGGAGATTTATTGTGAAAGACGGTACGGTTGACATCTGTCGGGCATGCCACCGTCCGGGAGAATCAATTAGACATATTGTCTCTGGGTGTTCTCGTCTAGCTAACGAAGAGTACTTGCATAGACACAACCTTGTAGCCAGGATTATCCATCAGCAACTTGCTTTGAAATACAGCTTTGTGGAATCGGAAGTGCCGTACTACAGGTATGTGCCCGACCCAGTTCTCGAAAATGGAACTATCACTCTGTACTGGGATCGATCCATCTTCACTGACAGGACTATTATTGCCAATAAGCCTGACATATTGCTGGTGGATCGAAGAGAGCGGCGCGCAATGATCGTTGACATAACGATCCCGCATGACGGGAACCTGGTGAAAGCCGAGAAAGATAAACAAATCAAGTATCTTGACTTGGCTCGCAAGGTTGTCGACATGTGGGACGTGGACTCAGCGATCATTGTGCCGATAGTCGTGACAGCCAATGGTTTAATAGCAAAGAGCCTCGACCAACACCTGAGGAGGCTCTCGTTGAGCAGCTGGATCAAGGGCTTGATTCAGAAGGCGGTACTTCTGGACACGGCTCGCATTGTTAGGAGGTCCTCTCTCTGGAGCCCTGACCGCCGGTAGCTTGGACCCTGTTCCCGATACCGGTGGGCTACTATTTTTTGTATTTTTAAATGTTTTTATATTTATTTATATTCTAATATTTAAAAATATAATTTATATGTATATAGTGAAATAAAGGAAATAATAATAAATAATTTATTTGCTTAAAACATGGTATACAATGGTGTTAAAATATAATTATAATGGCACAAACATGTTTAGCTAGGATAGGACATAGCATGCAAAATTTCCGGGTTTTTTGAAAATGTTACAACGTACATCAACATTTTTTATCCATAAATTCCTTAAAACTATAGAAGCTACACTCATTCATCCACTTATACAACTTTATCTTAAATAATCTAGAATTTAACGTTTTGTAGTGGCTTGGTATCCTGTTATAAATACGCACGCACATTGCTAGGCAGTTTTTGTTGTATTTGGCAAGTCTTGGTAAATCCTTCAGCACTAATTTATATGGATCTCGTCTATTTCGAGGATTTACATAATTTGCTGTCTTAAATATTTCTTTATTCTTAATTACCAACACACATATTTCATAAATGTACAAAGATGGCAACGGTAACAAACCAAGTCTTTTAAACACAGGTTGAAGGCCACGTCATATTGCTCTTATGCACTTTTTTTGAGCAACAAATGCTCTATCCAGATCGGTACTTCTACCTCACTTTACAAAACCGTACCGTAGTAATGATTCTACATATGCGTAGCATGTTATAATAGCAGTTTTTACGAGTAATTCATCAACTCGTCCTCCATGCCTACGGCCCATTTGGGACGACTTGCAGAAAATCAAAATACCTAATATTTCCATTCTGCAACTCGGCCCACGTTTTTTTTTTGTGTGGAACTATAAACTTTATCAACGTTTGGTACAGTTAGTAAGACAAGATATTTCAGTCATAATATAATTGTTAAATCTTTTAAAATTGTCGATAATTTTTATTTGTAATTATTGATTATCATCTTTATGACGATTGCTTCAATCAATCAACTCAGCCTATCGCAGTCCACTACTGGACATAGGCCTCTCCCATGCCATTCCATAACACCCTATCCTCCGCCTTCCGCATCCAGTTTGTCCCAGCCACCTTTTTGAGGTTGTCGGTCCATCTAGCTGAGGGGCGTCCCACACTACGCTTGCCGATACGCGGTCGCCACTCCAGGACTCGTCTGCTCCACCGGCCATCGGTCCTCCGACAAACATGGTCAGCCCACTGCCACTTCAAAATGCTTATTCTGCAAGCTATGTCGGTCACTCCGGTTCTTTTCCGGATAACTTCGTTTCTGATTTTATCCTTCAAAACATAGCCCACTCCATGGACCAGCCCGACAGTCAGTGGCCACGTTTCGGCACCGCATGTTATAACGGGCAGCACGCACTGGTTGAAGACCTTAGTCTTCAAACATTGCGGGATTGGTGACAAGAAGACTTGACGAAGTTGTCCAAACACAGCCCAACCCAACCGAACAAATTTGTGTCTACCGAATTGGATGACTTGCCCTAGGTAGACATACTCCTTCACAACTTCGAGAAGCAACCCCGCGATGTGGATTGGACTCAGCAAGACATGCGAATTGTACATGATTTTCGTTTTGTCCAATTTCATGCCGAGGTCAAACCGCCGAGAGGCTCCATTTAGACTATGCAGCATCCGAGGAGTAGGGTGTCATGTCCTTATTTTTTGTAATTTTATTGTAGTTTATTGTAGTAATTTTATTGTATTTAGTTGTAGAGTCGATTCAACGCAGCCGTGATACGCAGTCAATATCTTTACTGTGCGACGAGGTCTTTCGTAGTGTGTAGAGAACATAAACTAATCACTACTCATGTCGAAGAAGTTATCAGATACCCGGTTTCCTATGTCTACTTCATCAATTATATGTTTTACAATATCGAAGCCTGCAAGAGTGGTCGATTTCGTTTTTCGAAACCTGTTCGTAATTATCTGTAATATTAGCGGTCTGTAATTATCTACTTTCGAGCTATCCCCTTTTTATGAAGAGGCTTAACAACCACAACCTTTAACAACTCTGGGAAGCAGCCTTCTGAGAACGACTTTATTAAGTGTGTCAACACAGGAGTTATTTCCACTGAGCAGGCTTTTAGAATTTAATCGAAATCTCATCATACCCGACCGCTCCTGTGTTTTTTAGGGAAAGTATAAAAATTTTGTATGTCATTGTAACTGTATTGCCGAAGGAACAGACTTTCGCACGTGTTAGTTTTTCATGTCATCCCTTACATTATCGTTCTGTTGTTTTTTTAAGTCTATCCAGTGGTTATGAATCGTTTCTGCAATATTTTTGGGTTATCTATCATTGTATTGTCTATGTCTACATTTGTTATCAATGATAATTTATTAGTACATTCTGATTCTTGCTTTATAAGTGTCCAAGCCGCTTTACTTTTATTTTTAAAGACCTTAGTATATTGTCATTTGACGTTTTAATAGAACTAGTTATACAAAATCTTAGTAATTTACTGTATTTTTTATACACCGTATTGTTGCGGTCTGATTTATTCTTAAAATATATGAAACTAATGAGCGTTTACGTTTATTGCTAATTCTTAGACCTTTATTTATCCAGTTGATTTTCTTACATTTGTTTGTCATTTTAATTCTTACTTTAAGGAAACTTTACTTAAAACAATAGAAACAATTCCTGAATAGATTCATAAGCCGAGTTAATTTTAAGTTGGCTATAAACTTCTGAGAAGGAAAGTTTAGACAAATATTCCTTGCATTTAAGGAAATTTTCCAAATTAAAGTCCCTTTTAAAAATAAAGTATTGTTGAGGAGTTTCCTTAAGTTTGACAGGGACACTTAATATTTGTGCCGTATTGTGGTCAGATATATTCCATTGTAAAATCTCACCTTTCGGAAAGTGGGATATTACTTATGATATGATCGATGCAGGTATTCTGCCGCGTTGGATCAGTAATACGAAAAATTAAATTATAATTTGCAGCAAGATCCAGAATATCTTTAGTTTTACTATCTGGTTTTAAGGTATTTACATTTATATCGCATAATTTTTTTTTTCTTTTAATTCTTATTGTTTATGTGTTGTTGTGATGGTTGTTTTTGTGTTTGTTGTGTTGTTGTTGTTGTTGTTTGAGTGCAGTGACTTTCATATCAAATAGAGAAAAAACAGAATTTGGCATTCTTTAAAAATCAATAATAAAAATGTTATGTAAAGGTAATTCCAAGCCGCAACATTCAAAATATTTATCAAGACTGTGATCCATCAGGAAGGACAATTCTTTGTGATGGCTGCCACGTTTAATGAAAATTGCAACACCTTCACGCTTTTGTTTTATTTGTCAACAACATAACCAGACACTTTGATAAGACACTCATTACCTTTATCAATAAATATTTCGGTCAAGCAGATAACGTCTGGCTCGGTATTTTGTAATATAGGCTAGATAACTGTATTTCTACATTGTAACGCTTACTCAAGATACATGCTACATTTTGATGAAGTGAAGGAGTGCTGGCCGACATCCCAGTTTTGCGAGGTTCGCACAAGAACTGGTCAAGGTTTAATCGCTTGACTACCCGAATCGACTGAGTCGGGGAGCGAGTAGTCGGGTTTCTATGGTTGCAGGCCGCCGCCGGGCCCAGGGGTCGAAACTCCCACCAGTTTGTTCTGTGCCATTTTCGACCTCGTCCAACATCCCACCGGCGAGCTTTCGACAGTTTGGTGACGGTAGGAAGACTCTTAAGAGGTTGTTCACGAAAAAACTTGTTTATATTCATACTAGTTTTACTATTATCTTAGAATAATAACGCATAGAAGCCGCGTGTACAACAAAACACAAGCGATATCGTGTGTCCACTTCATTTTCTTTGTGTGCGTGAGCTGAATGTGTCTACGTTCCTCAAACGCACACAAATACAGCTTTCAGTGATACCATTACCAGGCCGTTACCCACCAAAAAATGGGAAAACGCACTACTATGTTACTGGATCAAATCAAGACAAGTATTTATTATTATCAGGAACTGGATAAGATGAAGATGATTTTGCATGTAATAAGACATATTTTTACGGAAGGTAAAATTCAATTTATTTAAAAATAAAAGGAAATAAATGAACCATTAATCGCATGACGAATGGGATATCGTTCAATGCGTTTAGAATGTTTGATGTGTGATGTGTTATCTATATTAATATTATCGGCATGTATTAATTGCTGATATGTAAAAAAAGTATGAATGAGACAATTACAAAAATGAAAAACTTGTTAATCAATAATATTGTAATCTTTATTTTACCACTCTTCGAACCAACAGTTTATGCTTATCATTTAAAAAGCTTGCAGTTGCAACTGCTTCCTAAAGAGTTTCCGCTTTGACTCAACGTCTCGTAGAGTATTTTCTGTTTTTGAGATATAAAAAAATTACATAAAGCCAAGTTAGTTTCTCGAAACTGGCAAAATGTGATATCGTATTCAATAGCGTAGGTAGTAGGTACATCAAAAACATTTTTTTTTGCTAAACAAAAATTAGAACAAAATTGAAAGCAATGTGGGTATTTTTTGCCTCACAAATGGCAACACTATATTTTAGAATTTTAGTTTGATGATCGATTTACGTAAAAATTGTGTATAAAATGTAAGAACTTACTTGTGAAATGTAATTTGATCACATTTTTTTTGTTTTCCCGATGTGCTATGACATCCCTTCACGCTACTAACCCATTTTAAATTATTTACTCGCGAGCTGTGTTCGACGGAACGTGACCTTGAGTACTCACAGCTCGCCGACAGAAGTTTTATTTGCCTCACTTTTTGCACTCGTACTAGGTTTCTATGCGTTATTATTATAAGACTATTTATCTTGCAACACATTTTGTTCTGTTTGTGTATGTCGGCGCATGATCGCCGTCGTTGTCGGAGTCAGACATAATACTTTGCACCAATATATCACAAATATACACAGCAATAGGAAATGGCAGAGAAACGTAGAAGAGAGTACAAAGAAAATACCTTACTTCAATTCAGGGTGTTTATTCCAGGCGCAGCGAACAAAGAATGTCCTCCTATTGGGAAATCGCAACGCCCCCGCAAGGGGGCGTGGCGAGCGGTGCCAGGGCGTTATGCCCCCCGGCCGCGGCGTCATGTATGGGACCCGTAAATACGGGCCCCTCGTTGTGTCGGCTGCAATGGCCTCGGCTTATTGGGTACGCGTCGCAACGCGTACCCATGTGTGTGATTGCTATTTGTTTTCTGTAGGCGCGCCACGACGCTAATACATAGCGCCGCTTTCTTCACGACACCTCGGCGGTCAGTCCCCGCCAGGTGAGACCCCTGGTTACCCAGGGGAGGCCCAGCGAGGACGACCAGCGGCAGAGGTGCCGACTCGACGCTCCTACAGAATTAGGTGTTCGACCCCCGCCCGATGTCCTCCTATTCACAGTACAACAGTTTTTATACACAAAATTACCGCGAAACTTTACCGCCAAATAGAATTTATATAAATCAAGCGGATGTAACATTTTAAATAATTCAAGCGGATGTGCAAGATAAATATTTCAATACCAACATAGAAACTTAAAATAAAGTCAACCGGAAACGCACAATATTTTAATAAATCGATAGGAAGTATGAGAATAAAAACTATACAAAGTCAACCGGAAACGCACAATATTTTAAATAAATTGAAAGGAAGTATGAGAATAAAACTATAAATTCAAACGGAAACGAACAATATCAAAATAAAACTTAACATAGACTTAACCGGAAATACAAGTATTAATTTAATAAATAACATGGAAATCAGATTAAGTACAAAATAATCAAAAACAAGCTTAAAATAAAATCAAATAATGGTTTGGCGCCCATATGTACTACGATCTACCATTCTTAGTTTAAAACGATTCGAACATTGATTTATTTGATGAACCTGTATGTTTCGATAGTACATACATACACATACATAAACTCACGCCTTCTTCCCATGGGGGTAGGCAGAAACTACAGAACGCCACCTGCTACGATCCTTACATAGGTACTCCTTTTGCCTCGTTTACGTTCATACATCTGGTCATCTGGTCTGGTCTGGTTTCGAGAGTAATCCTTGTTTTTTTGCCTCACACAATTCTGTGAGGCAAAAAACAACAATAACACAATACACAATACAACAACAACAACTGTGCTCAACTGTACTGGGAACAATAGTTCCCATAGATAGTTAAGGAGTCTGGATTTGTGCCCGGTTGATGACAATAGGCTCGCCCCCTATTACATGGGACTTAAACATAACTGGCGAAATGTGGGTGTGCTATAGGTACACCTCTGCCTAACCCTTCGGGGAATACAGGCGTGATGTTATGTTGTGTGTTATGTGTCTTTTATATTTTGTGAACCTGAGAACGTTGTAGACCTAACTTGTAGACTAGATTTGTGGACCTTTTTATATTTTGTTGAGTACATGTTACTTCTTGACAGGCCTACACTGTCCTCCCATATATATCAACACTGTAATTGGAAACATTGTAAAAGCCCCTTATTTGTAGTAAAAAGAGTAACCGTGGAGTTTCTTGCCGGCTCTTCTCCATAGAAAACAACCATTTGGAACCTAGCTTCTGACGTTTCATAAGTGCCCATGTTGGTATATGTGAAATAAAATACTTTTGATTTTGATTTTGAATATGCTTGTTTGCAAAGTGTACTTTTAATATGAGTTTTAAATTTTCTTTCATTTAATTGCAATATATCACAAGGTATTTTGTTGTAACATTTAACACAATACCCCATAAACGATGTATGTACTTACTTTAGATAGGTAATCTAAAAAATGGTTGATCCATTTTATCTTTATTTCGAGTATTAAAATTATGTCTATCACTTATTTCATTAAAAAGATGTAGATTTTTTCTTACATTCATAATATTTTCATAAATGAATTGACAAGGTACCGTCATAATATTAATCTTTTTAAATAGTTCCCTAAGAGATTCGCAACGACGTAGATTGTAAATGGCCCTGACAGCTCTCTTTTGCAAAATGAAAATGGATTCAATGTCAGCAGCCCGACCCCACAGTAAAATGCCATATGACATAATGCTGTGGAAGTAGCTAAAATAGACCAAACGCGCGATTTCTACATCTGTTAACTGTCTTAACTTCCTAACAGCATAAGCGGCCGAGCCTAACCGCCCCGCAAGAGATGTTATATGGGGTCCTCATTTACAATGAGGACCCCATATAACATCTCTCTTTCTCGTTTAGCGTGATTCCCAGAAAAACCGTCTGATTAACAAATTCTAGTTTTTCTCCATTCAATATGATGTCACATTCGCAACTTACGTTGTTATGACACTTTCACGTAACTATTGGTCTATTTAGCATTTATTATTAACATGATTACCTAATTCTATACTTAGATATATCCACTACGTTAGCTATTTATTCTCTTATGAAAATTATACTCTCAAATATTAATAATAACTATCTGACTACAGCTCTATTCTTTGATATGTCTAAAGCCTTCGATTTGGTGTCACACGACATACTGCATCAAAAGTTGGAAACAATTGGGATTAGGGGACCGGTACGCCAGTGGATATCATCGTACTTAAGTAATAGGCAACAAAATACAAATACAAATACAAATATTTTTATTTGTTGAACATAGGTAGGTTAGGTACAGATGTTGTAAATATTATAGAACGCTATGTCTAGCCGTCATTGGCGTACAAATATTATTTTGGCACAAACATGCAGATTATAATATAATTATCAATCAAATAAAAAAAAATCCAATTCAAATTGTCGATACATTAAAATCATTCCAATTAAATATAATAATAATAAATTCTAGTATAAATTGTCAAATGAATAAATAATAAATTATAATAATACAAACAACAACAACAATGTGCAACAATGTGTTATTATCAGTAAAATGAACGAAACCAAAGACATCACATCATACTCATCTGAATATAGACATAATAAATATGGCGTCCCCCAAGGTAGCGTACTAGGCCCAATATTATTCCTTTTATATATAAATGATATCATAAAAATAACTAATCATAAATGCATCTTATTCGCTGACGATATATCCATAATTGTGACATCTGATAAAAAACAAAATACCGTTATAGATCACGAGACTCACATTAATAATACTATTGACATACTACTACACTGGCTTGACATACACCATTAGAAAATAGATTTAGACAAATCCATATACATACAATTTAATCAATCTAATAATAATAGAAATAATATCAAACTTAATAATAAATAAAATTAAACAAGTAACACACACAAAATTTTTAGGAGTAACAATTGATCAAGATATAAACTGGAAGGAACACGTAAATAACATCAGTGGTAGAATTAATAAATTCGTATACGCCTTGAAGCAAGTCAAAAATGTAACAAACATAAAAACTGCTATTATATCTTACCATGCATATGTTGAATCGTTACTACGCTATGGTCTAATAATGTGGGGTAATAGCACTGGTCTAAATAGAGCGTTCATCGCTCAAAAGAAGTGCCTAAGATCAATAATTTATGGACTTCAGCCGGATAATACATGTCGGCTAATATTTAAAAAACTTGATTTGTTGCCGCTTCCATCTCTCTATATTTACGAAATATGTATGTTTGTGACCAAGAATAAAAAAATATTCAAGACGGCAAGCGATGTATATCCTCGAAGCAGACGTGATCCTTATGGACTGGTATTAAATGAATTACCAAAGCTTACCAAATATAATAAAAGCTGTCTAGCAATGTGTGTGCGTACTTATAATAAAATACCAAACAATCTCAAACGATTAAATCTAAGACTATTTAAAAACAAATTATTCAACTGGCTAAATGAATGTAGCTTTTATAGTTTGAAAGAATTTATGGATAAAAAATATTGACATTATATTCTCTCTAACATTATTGTACTTAATTATAATTACCCTGTAACATTAAATTTTTGCATGCTATGTTATGTCTTAGCTAAACATGTTTGTGCCACTCTGACCTATGCTTAACACCATGTATACCATGTATACCATGTTTAAAGCAAAAAAATATTTTATTATTATTATTATATTTTTACGATATCAACAAATAGATGCTTTTGAGATATTCTGCTCCTAAATATTCAACTCCATTTAAGTGTTTTACATATAATGTAAAAGCCTTAGATAAGCCTATAATGTTCCCACTCCTGGGACACAGGCCTCTTCTCTGTAAGAGGGAGTGAGCCAAAATCCATCACGCGGGCCCAGTGCGGGTTGACAGATGCCACATGTCTTAGAATTTACCGATCCTCGGACATGCCGGCTTCTTCACGATGTTTTCCTTCACCGTTTTGAGAGCAGTGGTGATGAAATAAATTACACAACGTAAATAGCCTGCCTGGGTTCGAAGCCACGAGATACAACCCCGTTATTAACCGTTATTAATATCGAACGTGAATACGGAGGCCTCTGACGGTGACATTATTAGTTACATAAAAATTAAGACTAACGAAGGTGTATCTTTAAAAAAAGTAAACATCAAGTCGTATAAAAAGTATAATACTTACAGACTATATGTATCTAAACACAAGGTGAACATGTTTTTAAATGATCAGATTTGGCCTGACGGTATTACTTTTAGACGGTATGTACACTTTATGTAACGGACAAATAGAGATGCATAGACAGTTAGTTAGATTAGAATTCAGTATGGATTGTCAAAAAAATGTAAAATTAACTAGCTTTAATAGTAAATCTGCAAAAAGATCAGTTGATACGAGTAATATAAGAAAAATATGTGAATGGTCTGATTTGATCTGCCTGCAGGAGACTTGGCTGTTACCTCATGATATCTCAATGTTAGGAACTGAGCCCTGAATTTGAATTCACTGGTAGGTCTGCTGTAGACACATCAGAATGGCTCCTAAGGGGGCAGCCGTATGGAGGAGTGGCTATTCTCTGGAGAAAGGGTGTTTTTTAGTCTGTCTCGGTAATATCTTGTAATAGCTCTCGGTTAGTGGCCATTAGAGCGGTCTCTGGTAGTCGCACTATTATTGTATTTTCTATATATATGCTTACAAACTCACCGGAAAACCTGCTTTTGTTTACTGAGGTCTTAAGTGAGGTAAGTGCAATAATTGCGACTTATGATGTTGAAAACATATATATAATGGGTGACTTTAATGCACATCCGTAAGAATTATTTTATATTGAGCTGTTAAGTTTTTGTAATGATCAAACCTGGATCTGTGCTGATACAATGAAGTTAGGATATAATCTAAACTACTACACCTTCACTACCGAGGCTCTCGGCTGTAGAAGGTAGTTAAACCATTATTTGGTCTCTTCGTCAGCCTGGCAGACAATTGTTAGTGTAGGTATTGATGAAGATGTTTATGTGTCTGACCACTTACCTATATATATTATATGTAACTTGGATGTAGTTAGACCAAAGTTGACGACCGGGGCTGTTCCCCACAGTCCTGTTGTTTGGGGCCTCAGAAATAAAACAGCGATTGAGGATTATCATGGGATGTGTTTTGATAAACTGCGAGAGATAGACTTCCCACAGAAATTTGTGGTGTGCAGTCATGGGTCATGCAACTTGGATGATCACAAACTTGTCCTTGATAAGCTATACAGGAATATTGTAGATATCCTTTGTGAGGCAGCGAGGGAATCTCATGAAATACACCAGAGATGTAAGCGGGGTAATCCGTTATGTGGGTGGAACAAACATGTTCGAGACGCTCGCCGAAAGGCCAGGCTTAGATTCCAAGCCTGGGTTTTGGCTGATCGACCAACTTCTGGGACTGTTTACGATCAAATGTACGAGACGCGTAAAATTTTTAAAGGCAGGCTAAAATACTGTCTAAATAGGCAAGATCAAATTAAAATGGACGTCTCGTAGCAGAACAACGAGCTACAAATAATTTCTGTGCATTTTGGAAGTCCACAGGTAAGTTGGAGGCTAGGCCTGGTCTCGCGGCGGAAGTAGGAGGGGTTACTAAGCATGGGGACATTGCTAATTTATTTAGAGACTATTTCAAAGTAAGGTCTCCACTTGGCCCCTCAGTATCAGAAATCGGCTTTGTGTCTCTTGTCCGGGGGGAGTAGCCGCTATTACGCTTCACCACGAAGCAAGTAAGGTCGGTGATAAATAGTATGAGAAAGGGCAAATCCCCTGGGTATGATGGGCTAAGCATAGATCATTTAAAATATGCGGGCGTGCATATGCCGAGCGTCCTGTCCTTGTTCTATACGATGTGTCTCAGCCATTCGTATTTACCGGCAGATTTAATCAAGACCATTGTTGTACCCATTGTGAAGAATAGGACAGGAGACATCTCGGACATAAGCAACTATCGCCCGATCTCTCTTGCAACTGTTACGGCCAAGGTGTTGGACAGTATGCTTGACTCTTATTTGGCAAAATATGTTAATGTTACATGATGCACAATTTGGGCTTTGTCCAGGACTATCAACCGAAAGTGCTATCCTAAGTGTCAAGCATACTGTCAAATACTACACTGACCGTAAGACGCCGTGTACGCCTGCTTCCTTGATCTCTCCAAGGCTTTCGATCTCGTTTCTTATGACGTGCTTTGGAGTAAATTGAGGAGTAGGGGTATACCGGAGGAACTGCTCAGTTTAATGCAGTTTTGGTATCGTAGCCAGATTAACCGAGTTAAATGGTCTAATGCGCTCTCGGAATCATATCGGTTGGAGTGCGTGATGAGACAGGATGGTTTGCCGTCTCCCCGGTTCTTCAATCTATATGTTAATGACCTCATTGCCGAGCTCAGCAGCATGCGTATCGGATGCAGGGTAAATGGTGTAAGTTGCAACAACATAAGTTATGCGGTTGACATGGTGCTGCTGGGCCCGTCGCTGGGGGCGATCGTTTAGTTGCTAAAGATATGTGAGACCTATGCTGCTGCACATGGACTTGTCTATAATGCCAAAAAATGTGAATACATGGTCTTTGGGGCGATGGTAGGTGCCGGGAAAGTACATTGGAACTTGCCATAAACGGTACAGCAATACGTAACGTCACTAAATTTTAATATCTTGGGCATTTCCTTACCGACGACCTCAGTGACCATGGTGACATTGAGAGGGAGCGTAGAGCTCTGGTTGTCAAGGGTAATATGTTGGCACTAAGATTTGCTTGGTGTACTGATACTGACCAAGTAAAGATTACGCTTTTTAAAGCTTATTGTCAGAGTTTCTACACCGGTAATCTTTAGGTCAATTACTCGAAAAGGTCGCTGGATGTTCTACGCGTCCAATATAACAATGTTTTTAGGATGCTGTTGCGACTGCCTCGCTTTTGCAGTGGGTCGGAAATGTTCGCGGTAACCCTTAACGACGGATTTATTGCCACCATCCGCAAAAAGACGGCCTCACTTCTGAGCAGAATAAGAGGCAGTCACAATAGCATCCTGAAAGCTGTGGCGGCAGACACTTCCTCTGCAATAATAAGGCAATTTGTGAGAAGACTTATACCCTAGTTTCCATTTCTCGTTGTCTAGTAGATGGGTGGTCTTCTCATGAAGTCGTCTTTAGTTTAAGTTAAGTTTAAGGTTTGGACGTAAAACCTGTTAATATCAATTTATGGATCTTTTTAGATGTCCGAAACAAAATGATTTATTATTATTATTTTATTTTTATGTTAACATATCTCGGGAGCTTGTGGTCAAGGACCTTTGGAAGGCGTACGAGGGGCCGAAGACAACTCGCAGAGGCCCTTTATAAAATTTTAAATGGAATGAGGTACCAACCGATGATTATCCCTGGCAACCCCCTTTATTAATATTATTATAAGTTCGAAAAAATTGTCTCCTCAACATACGTAAATAACGTAAAGAATGTTGTTGAATTGTCAAAATGAAACCTATTTCTGCTGTTAGTGTATGTACTACGCAATTACCCCGCAGATTAGATTGCATAACTGCAATCACATTAACAAGAAGTTCAGAATCAACACTGCCCAGACTGCTTCGTGTCTGGGCAGTTCAGACACTTCCTGTTCAAAACCATCATCATCAGCATAGCATAGTCCACTGATGGACATAATAAGGAAGCTTCTTTATTCCATATTTTAAGTTGTTTCCATATTTAAGATGTTAGTTGTAACTTTTTCCCTACATGGAAGCTTTTTTTGAGTAAAAACCTCCTCTATCCCGTGCCATTTTTCTCAGTCTTTGGCAAACTGCATCCAGTTTTTTTCCAGCAACTTCAATAATGTGATCAGTTCAACGTTTTCTTGGTCTACCAATGCACCTTTTCTGGTGGGCATAGGCAGACTGCTGGACATAAACCTCTTTAATTGCACGCTTAGCTCTATCCTTGGCCACTCATGCATCCGAGAAGATCGTCCTGACTCGCTCCTGCTAGCACGAGTACAGGTACACAAGTCCTACACTGCGTTTTCGTGCATTTCAAAACTGTCACAAAACCACAAGATAAGGGTTCACTAAATGATCCTAAAAACCACCTGGGGTCCGCACTGGAGATTCCCACACGATATCATATTTTATATGAAATTGACAGCTTTGACAAAACGCGGGCGATCGACGGACGAACAATTTATCACTGTTCGGAACTATTAGACGACGATTGGACAATTTATATATTTTGACGTGAAAACGCCTTTTTGCTCGGTGTACTGGTGGTAAGTTCAATATTTCTGACCGACAAAAACATGTAAGATTTCAACCGCTAATAATTACGAAACTTTTAGTGCTAGAGTAATGATTGAGCATTTAAAAGATAAGTGATATTTCTGTCAATTTTAATGCAGGATGTAATTTTCCTATGACGTCACACTGCGAGTGCACGTGCCTGCGTGTGACCCTCTATTTTTCCCTATGTATAGAAATTCCAATTCGTATAGCGCAAAACGTGTTTTGCTAGAACAGTGATTCTAGTTTAGCTTCGTTCGCTCGTAGTTAAGAAGTCTCGCTAAACTCGCTTTTCTTTTAATAGTGGCTCGCTTCGCTCGCTCTTAGCATGTGAAAACGTGCTCCACCCACACATAGGGTAGTTGAGCTCACTCCACTCGCTTTTTTGATAGTGAGCTTGCACCACGTGCTGATCTTGATGGGAGGCTCGCTTCATTCGCTCTTTGCTTGAGTTAGCGCACTCAGCTCAGTGGTGACATCATAGAGCTCGCTTCGCTCACGCGGCAGGAAACTGCTCGCTACATTCGCTTTTCATATGAGAGAGCTCGCGTTATTCGCTCTTGTCATGTGTAAGCGCGCTCGGCTCATTCGTGACGTAGATAGGCTCGCTTCACTTGCTGGTCTTAACTGCTTGCTCATCTTGTGTAGTAAGCGCGCTCTGCTCGCTCAGTTTGTCAGAAGTATTCACAGTTCTAACCTAAGCTGCCTTACCGAGGAAGCTATATAACCGAGCTGTAATAATCTCGTCAATGCTCGCTTCGTTCAATCAGATCGAGCGCGGATGTTACAGTTCCAATCAAATCATCACCTATATAGAGGATTCGCCTTACTTACTCTATTGCCGTTGAAACCTCCTAATTTTCTCGTTATGCTCAAGCATCGATGACACTTCGCCACCGATTGATAACATGAGGATTTTTGATGATTTTATATAAGTTTTCCGATTCGCTCATAACTAGACTTTTTAGGCTTACTGTGTTCTTTAAGATGTAAACTTTCCTCGATTGTCGCTTTTACATGATTTTTCGGTCAAAAATATTGACCTTACCACCATTAGGTACCTACACCGAGCGAAAAGACGTTTTCACGTCAAAAAAAGAAAAGTATGCCGATATCCTGCGAGTTCAGTAGACACAGCTGTTTTTGGTTTGTTTCAGCAGTTTTTCATTCAATTTTCATTCACTGCTGTTTATTATTTAACCAGTCAATCAAGGTGCTCTGAAATAAGTACAGTCAGGGAAATTTATTGTTAAGCGAATTGACACCATAAGTCAATTTGCCGTGTTATTTCATAGGACTGTCAAATAATGACAGTTGTATCATATGATCATACAATAGTTTACGGATCTTATGGCACGTGGCCAAAATCAGAACTAATGTGGCCATCTTTTTATTTCATTAACATTTCTGTGACAATTCACAAAATGTTTACCAACAACGCCCCCTGTCAATGTCATTCAGTCACCAAAAGATCCTGGTTAGAGTTAAGGTCAGGGTTGGCTTATGAAATATTTACGGCAGATTTTCGACTTTCTAACTATGCTACTTTGATATAGCCCAATTAACTTTAACCTGGGATGTGAGATTTGGGTCAAGAGGGAAGTCATTGACCTCTATTGAATTCCAGAGCAACAAACTAGCAGTCAATTAGCTTAGCAATTAAATTCCCTTACTTTACCTAACCTTTTCCCTTTAAGTAACGAGCTATAAGATGTGTATTTTTTTATTTATATTTTAATTAACAGGAAACTTGAAAAAACTTTTAACCTCTTTATCTTATAGCTCGTTGTACTTCATCTTGATCATCTCATTCTCTGTCATCTCCCTTTCAAATTTAGACCTTACTCCTATTTTAAGTTTTTTTTTAGATAGCTACAGACCATACAGATTTATTATCAATAGATAAAGCTGCAAACAGACATGCTACTTTATTAAAATTCCCACATTTGCTTACCTGGCGAACGCCTAAGAACCGGATATCACCAGTAGCAAATTACAAATAAAACTGGATAAAATGAATACCTGGTTGCAGAAATGAGTTGATAGCTGAGCATGGTAGCTGATGCAATACCAAATATTGTTTCTAGATATGGCTTTTCTTTTATCTTATTGATTCTGAAACATACTTAGATAAGTGGTAATGAATGATGCAAGCTCATATTCAAATGAGAAACACAAAACCTACCACCACCCCCATCACCAACATCACTCTTGTCCGTATTTCTCTGTTCCTTGCTTCTTGTCTGAACATATATCTGTGTACATAAATGGTATGTAAAATCTATATATATATAAATGAATCCCTATTTCCCTTGGTCGCGCCATCACGCGTGAACGGCTGGACCTATTTCACATATTTTTTTTTTGTTGTATTGTTTATTCTCGGAGAAGGATCTTATGAAATAAAAAAATAAGGAAATTGATCGGAACGTTACAAAATTTAAGAAAACTTAACGCCAATATTAATTTTACATAACTGTCAGTTGTTTGAAATAACTGTCAGCGATTGACAGAATGCGCGCTGTAAATACCGTTTAACACAGATGGATCAGTTGATAAATGAGTCGATGGTTTTAGTTTTAGTCAATAGTCAAAACTAAAACTAAACGACATATGACTTTCATAGTTAAGACAGGACAACGTCTGTCGGGTCAGCTTGTATATAAATAAAAAAACAAAAACAAACGAATCCTGAGAAGATTACATTAAAAAAAATGTTTTTTTGCAAGCTAAATTGAACTTCATTCCCGCTGCATCTCACAAAACTCGTCGATGACGATTGTCGATGGGATTCAAATACGCATTTACTATTCAATCTGCATCCAAAACGTCACACTGATTCTGATTTGAATTGAGCTTCCTATTAGGCCAACAATCACAATCCGAAGGATTTTTAAAGAAATTCCTTATCCATTGCTTCAAATGTTAGACAAATTCGTCTTCTCGACAACGTAAATAACGCAATGAAAGTTGTCGAATTGTCAAAAGGAAAGGCATTGCAATTATTACTGCATGTATTACGCAACTACCCCGCAGCTGTTTCTACTTAAGATTACTAGTTTTGTTTGCAACATTGTTAACTTTAGTTTAGGGTATAATTTAGGTTTGATAGCTTGTCATTTTTTTTTAAATAGGTTGGCTGTTACTAAATTGTAATTTCTTATAGCTACCTACCTATTTGATGTTAGTATTTTATTTATAACACCTATGTGTAACAAATACAACTTTGACTGTGACTTTGTTCTTTTTCTACTCGAAAATACTTAATTAATTTTCGGTAGTTATCCTATAGATTCCATGAAGTAATATCAAATGCAATAATATTAACGCCTACATCATGAGTGGCACGATACCATCATTGACTAATTAATTTTTCGAGTGCTGACCGCTTATAAAAGCGTCGAAAATGTACGAAATTACGACATTTGTCATTCGAAAAACCATTAGCTGGTATAAATTTTCGCGATATAACAGCTTGACTCCCACAATGAAGGCATTTATTGCGCTCTGCAGTGTAATTTCCATAGTTTATTGCGAAACTTTGGGGGCACATTCTGGGCTTCACAAATGTAAGTTTACCAAAGCTTTATTTTTGGTTATCAATAATTTTGGCCTCCACTGTAAACGAAAACTGTGTTACAATTACGTGCTACCTTATGGTACCTGTACTCACCTAAGTACCTAATTTCTATTTTGTTTCCTTCTTTTTAGCCGGACAAAGAATGTGTATGAACATGTGGGATGAAGGATGTAACAACGGTCAACTCGGGGGAGCTGGTAAGTACCTCCTACCTACTCGCACTAAATTAAAAAAAAACGTGTGCGGTCTGGAGACCCCCGCCCCGTCATGAACGACGTTTCTTGCGTGATACTAGCACTCACACACGCTCTCGTATATAATAAAAAGAGAGATAGAGAAAGTCGCATCGAGGGGGCATAACGCTTTTTTCTTACGTGACAATAAATTCTACCAGTCAAATCCTACCACAAGCCGCGTTAAGGAACATCGTTCCAATAATCGCTATGGACATGCATGTAGGTAGGCATGGATCAGCACACTCTGCTAATGATGTACAGTACAACTATTTTCATAATGTCCCTCGACAAACTTCGTGTTTCGTCAGTCGTCGGATTTCTATCAGTTGCCCTTTGCACTCGATGCAGACCGGACGCTCTCAATCGACTTGGAAGTATTATAGAGTTGTTAATACTCTTTTAACTTAATGTAATTTATTTTAAAAATGGGAGGAAACCATACATATCCGAGAGATATGCCTTCACTCTATACTTGCTCAAGTTTAAGTGTCGCCACCTTTTCCCCACTCCTGAAACTCACACATAAACAAAAGAAATAGATACGGCACACATGATGCTTTTTTCGCACGCAAATAAGAAAGTATGCGTAACACTTTTGTGCAATTTTATTGCACATATGCCCAAAATGGGCGGGCACTAGAAAGTATAGACACAGTCACAGAATGCACACATGCATTTCTAGCATCAACTAGGGAAGGGGATTGGTATAAATATTTGATCGATATAACTATCGATGAAAACCGACTGCAAAAGAGATGTTTTTTGGACGTATTTTGTATCGTTTATTTTTTTTGTTTTTCGATGTGGAATATTAAAACACCAATAAAAACAAATCAAGTAAAAATATAATATTTTCGTTTGCAAATGACATATAAGTAAATCAGTTTCTTCAGTTTCTCTCTTACTTATAATTAAAACTGTTCAACTATCGCACAAAAAACAACAATTCAAATAGGTAGTTATTTAACATTATATCTGACGCTTACATAATTTAGGTGTTACATTCTTAACCAAAAAATGTAAGCAAATATCAAAATGTTATTCCATCACACATTTTGTCACTTGGAAAATATGATTATCCATCGGGTCTTTCACAAACTGAAGAAAATCAATTGATGAGAAAATATTTGTATCGACAAAGTGTCTAAGAGCTTTTGGGACTGGCCACGTCTTTATGAACTTTAAAGTCACTGGAAAGTGTGAGGGAAACCAATTATTTTCCCTGCATTTTGCATCTACCCATTTATGTTTAGAAAGTGTGAGGGAAACCAATTATTTTCCCTGCATTTTGCATCTACCCATTTATGTTTAATTTCTGGATCTTTCGGAAAACTGATATAAAATGTATTATTTTTTGTTTTTCATAATACAATTTCTTAATAGAGCAACTAACAATAATTATCGATATCCATATCTCAGCGCTGCGCACCACTAATGCATGGTTTTGACATGCGTCAGTCATTAGGCAAAGGCTGTCGCATGTCAAAAATATTACACAACGAGATAATTTGTAAAATACTTAAATATTATAATTAATGCGGTGATTTTTTACTTATCGGTGGTAAGACAAGCCACTTGTCCTAAGGTTTGTTGTAATTGTGCTTTTGTAAATAAGGATGGAACAATTCGGCATTTCGTCAAAATACGAAATCACAGTACACGTTCCGATGCAATCATATCACTAAACGGTGCTCACTGCAGTCGCGCGTATTTAGGGTCAGTTTGACTGAATGGAGGCGACATGTGCCACGCCTCCAAGCCATATCCCTCGATATCCGTGGAGGAAACTGACGAAACACGAAGTTTGCCGAGGGACATTAAGAAAATAGTTGTACTGTATATCATATTCGTTATCAGCACAGTTCAATGTAGGTACAAAAGGTAGGTAGGTATCTAATCGGGATCTTGAGAGGCCGATCCCGCTGCAAGATGAAAGAATGAGGAAGGTATGGGCCTTGGTTGACATCCATGTGTTACATGGCGAATCCCTTGGAACCAGATGTGGCATACCTTCAAGTTTGTGGACATTAAGACTGGAACCCAAACCGTAACCCCAACTGTACTCTTATGTAAGAGCAAATAACTTTAGCAGGAAATAACGCTATCCTGAACCACTACCACCGCGACATAAGTTTGGGTTAGTAGGTATACCTGCCCACTTCTTAAAGCGAATGACTTGGGCTATAAGTAATACTCTTCTGCCCATTATTTTAATATAATCCCGAAGCCGCCGTTTTCTGGTGCTGTTAGGTAAACTGTTTCAATTTATTTCAGGTAATGATGATGACTATCTGAACGGCGGCTTCAACCCAGGCAAGCGTTGTGTCAACATGTGGGATGAAGGATGCGTCAATGGACAACTCGGAGGATCTGGTAAGTAAGAAAAAAATGCTTACACCCATTTCTTCTTCTCTGGTATTGGCATGAACTAACTAAGGACGTACAGACGGCTACACATCAAGCTATACATTTCCAGTTTACGCTGATCGCGCACTGGACGGAATTTCTATACAATGCGAGATCAGCTTATACTGTAAATGTATAGCTTGATGTGTAGCCGTGTGTACCTACTTATGAACAGCTCATGCTATGATATAGATAAGTATTAAACCAGTAAGAGCAGTGGTGGCCCAGTAGAGCTGAGGTGGCACAGTAGAGCAGTGGTGGCCCAGAGAGCAGCGGGCTTAGCATGACGCTATCTATCTCTTCGTAGAATAGAGACGGCTATTCCCATACAAAGTGACATTTCGTTTCTCTATTTTTGACATCGCACCGTAAAAATCCTTCTAAAATCTGTCATTTTGTCTTCCGTTTCTGCCAATCGTTGTCTAGGTCCTTTTTAATGTAGCCTATTTCAGAAGACAGTTGCCTAAGGTAGTGAAGACAATTTGATTTTTAATCGCCATGCTAATAATAATAATAATATTTATTTAATTCAGACTTGGTCCATAAGTTTGTTAGTAACAATGTTCTTATGCTAATGTTAGTCTTAGTAAAAATTCAAATCCAAAGTAGTTAGTAATAATGTTCTTAACCTAGTGTTAGTACAGGTACAATGTAGTTAGACGCTTGCTCTTGCGTGAAGGCCTATCCAGTGCGCCATCAGTACAGAGTCCCAGCGGCCGGCACACGCAGCCAGAATGGCGCAGGGGCTGTCGCGCACCCGTGCCAGCATCGATGCACAGCGCTTACGCATGATGGCATGGAAGCCGTCCACGTGCGCCTCTGCAAACATGCCACTCGCGCTACAGTAGCCCGATCAACACCCTGAACGCGTTATTATACTGTACACGCAGGGCGTTGTACGTCCCCTGCGTGTATTTAGCCCACAAACTGCACGTATAGAAGGTCTGACAGAATGCCCTAAATAGTGTGACCTTCACTTGTTCAGTGCAACGAGCGAATCTGCGTGCCAACATATTACCTCGAATACACAACGCCCTACGTTCTCTCTCCAAATCCATGTTGTCTTTGAGGTCTTCGGTGTCCCAGTGGCCCAGATACTTGAAATGCGTGACTCTGTTTAAAGGTGTACCACAGAGTGAGACGGGTGGTACGTCTGAGAAATGTTTTTTGGGTGCTCTAAAAACCATAACCTCACTCTTCTTCACATTGTATCTGAGCCCATGGGCCTCCGCATACCTTTCACATACACGAAGTAGCTTACGCAACGCGCCGATTGAAGGGCTGAGCAGCACCATGTCATCCGCGTAGCTAATATTATTAACGCAGATTCCATCTATATGACCTCCGATTCCTGTGCTGCTCAGCTCACCAATCAGGCGGTCCATATACAAATTAAAGAGTTTCGGTGAGGTCAACCCCCCCTGCCTCACCCCGCACTCTAACCTGTACTCATCCGATCTACTTTCCGCCCACCTAACAGTATTTTTCTGATTATCGTACCAGTACTCAAATATCGCTACAATCTCAGGGGGCAGACTAGTGTCCTGACGCATTTTTGTCCACATTTGGTCGTAGGAGACCATATCAAATGCGCGAGACAGGTCTAGGAAACACGCGTATATTGGCGTCTTACGCGCGGTGTAGTAGTGCACGGTCTGCTTGAGGCACAAAATCGCACTTTCCGTGGATAGACCAGCCCGAAAACCGAACTGACCGTCGTGCAGTTTTATATGTTTAGTTAAATGGCCGTCAAGCAGACCGTCCATCACCTTCGCTATAACCGTAGCTAACGAAATAGGCCTATAATTTAACTTATCCGAGACATCGCCGGTCTTATTTTTTACAATAGGGACAACAACAGTAAACATGAAATCGTCAGGTAGGTAGGAATGGCTAACACACAGATTAAATAACAAAGCTAGAACCCTAGGCAAGTGTACCCCAGCATGCCGCAGGTGCTCAATGCTGAGGCTATCATGTCCTGGAGACTTTCCTTTTTTCATAGATTTTATGACCAAAGCAACATCCTTTGCAGTGAATCTCACATTGATATCTCCAGATGTAACCACAGCACCGGACACTGACAACAGGTCAGACTGTGCAGACTTCAAAAACGGTTCAACCCTGAAATGCTGCTGAAACAGTCTCGCGATATCATCCGGCTCGTGTACACCCTCGACGCTCACGGGCCGGCTTGGCTTCAGATTCAACTTATTCGTTGATTTCCAAAATTTTGAAAAATTATTATTGGCGTGGTGTTGTGCTATTATATCCATTTTAATCATTTGTTGGTTATTTTGACACAATTTCAATTTTACCTTAAATAATCGCCTAGACTGCCATTTCATTGTATAACCGTCCAGTACTAGGTTTCCTATACAATAGCCAATTCAGATGACATTGCCGGGCCTTACCGTGAGCCTCTTTCACGTGTCTGTTCCAGCCTATTATGTATTTACCCCCACCGGAAGTTGAAGGCGCACTATATGAACATTCCGCGCCCTCAGCCAGAATACGCACTATACTTTTATACATATCATTAATTAATGATTTATGAGTTGTACAGTTACACATTTTATCAGCACAAGTAGCAAACTCCGCTGGAAAGTCAATATCCCTTAGCTTTGTATGACAAAAATTATGATAAGTTTCAATTTGACAAGCCTGCCTCTCTCCCCAAACTACTTTATTGTTACAAACACTATTCACTATAACTTTAGGTTTTATTATATTTAAATTACAAGTTAACTGCATGGGATAGTGATCAGACCAGTATGTATCGTACAATATAGTCACGTGATTGATAGTTGCCCGCGCAGCGCTCGAGACCACACAATGATCGAGCCACCGACGACATCCGTGTGCCTCACTAACAAAAGTGTGTGAATCGTTAGGCAACATATCAAGATCAACGCACGCCCATGACTGTTCCGCACAAAAGTCTAAAAGTTGATTAGCGAATAACTCACCCGGGTGCGCGTTGAAATCTCCCAACACGTATACAGATTCAACATCACTATTTTCAATTATAGCATTTATTTCGCCTAGACACTCCGTAAACTCAATCAAGTTGTCTTTCGAGTTCGTAGGCATATACACAGATATAACTAACATAAAATGCCCACGTATCTCAACCTTAATAGCTGCTATGCGATCACTACTACACTGTAACACTGACACTGAGGGAAACACAGACTTCCTCCACAGCACTGCCACACCTCCATACGGTCGGCCGCGGAGCACACCGGCTGAAGTGTCCACGGCAGACTTGCCAGTGAACGCGAAATGATCGCTGATGCTGCCCAGGAACGGAATATCATGCGGGAACAGCCACGTTTCCTGAAGTGCTATTATGTCAGCTGTTTTACATATTTTTCTTACACATTCCACTGATCTTACAATATTTTTACAGTTAAATGTTGCGATTTTGGCGTAATTATTCATAAGGAAGGTTGCACACATACAGTTTTTTCCCCACTCTTTATACCATTACTTCTAATCTTGAAGTCAACAAATCGCCGGTATGCGACACCTTCTGGCCAGAAATCATCATTCAGAAAAGTTTCTAATTTGTGCTTCGGTACTAATATTTTATACGCATCATACGATTTTGGTGTCTTCATATGAATTTTTTCTAGATAAACCGTAACATCAGTTTTACTTGCAATATAACTCAGGATGTCACACACGGGCACGCCCTTCGCTACATTGTATATGTAAATAGGAATACTTATGTCCGCAGCTTTAAAACTCGCTTCTGGGCTCAAGATTGCCCTTCCTCTATTTGCAACAAAGCGGTTCTGTAGACGTCTCCTCTGTACTATGGTCCATTCTTTGTCTTCTTCGGGCTTTTTCCAGTCACCATCGCGTACAACATCGGCTAAAGATTTCTTCTTACCGTTTACGTTACTGTTTACGTTCGAAATGGCCGTGTGTGCCACCTCGCTAGTTACGACGACCGCAGCTGATTGCGCGTGAGTCATCGACTCGAGCGCGTCACAGGCCGGCGACATAAGGCGACTATCGCTCTCGCTCAATAAGTTAGTCTCACCGCAAATTTTCTTAACACCCTCACTTTTAGAAAACGTTTGAGCGATATCCCGATAATTGGTTTCTGATCGCAATTCGCTGGGCTCCTTGCAAGGAGTGTCATGTTCTGCTCCCACGTATGTAAGTCCCCTAGGACCACTGCAGTAGTCATCGTGACTATCCATTATAAATCCACCTCTCCTCATATTAATATTACGGGGGGTACTTCCAAAGTTGTTCACTAAAGATGCTTTTTTTAGGTTTTCAAGATCATATTTAACAGTATCTAGGCTATCCTTAGTGACGTACTGTTCTTTGATCTGATTCATCTCTTGCTGCATACGCATCAAATCTTTTAAAATCCGAGTAACATCGACATGATCAAAAAGTACCGGCGGCAGCTTGTGTAGATCGCGGGCCACAAAAACCGGTAATACCTCAGGATCGGACTCCTTCAGCATGCAGATGATGTCGTCTATTTCACGGATCTTCTTTCCATCTCTCTTCCTTATCTTCTTACGCTTCTCTGTAGGTAGGGATTCGCACAGGAGATTTTTAGCACAGTGAATGTCTTCGTCAGAAAATGCACTCACACAAATTTGACTAATGCTTTCCTCGTTCATCACATCGATTTTATTACTAATAAAGGCTGGAACTTCGTTGATAAATATATTGCAACTCGAACATTTTAACAATTTGGAGGCCATGGTTGGTCTCACGCGTCCGTGCGACAGCGCGTTCGCGTCCCGACTCCAAAACTAAAAGACGGTACAAAACTCTTTACTCGACGGCCAAAAAGTATAAAAAATGGAAAGAAAAACGGAAATTTTCACTTTTTGTATGGAAAATGTGAACAATGATTACCTACATGTTGAGCTTTAGAGGTTTAAGTATTTCATAAAGGGGGTCGAAATTTTCATTATTTTTGCGATAGGACACCCCATTTTCGAGATATAAGCCAAATAAAAGATAAACGTGAATAAATTACTGAATTTCGTAAAAAGTGCAGTTGACTCTTTCTACTTTGCTGCCGTCGTACTGTCTTCACGAAATGTCATTTTTGTCTATTCTTCCGTCGACAAAACGGTGCTTGTGCTAAGCCTGCAGTAGTGGCCCAGTAGAGCAGTAGTGCCCGAGTAGAGGAGTGGTGACCCAGTAGAGCAGTGGTGGCCCAGTAGAGCAGTGGTGGCCCAGTAGAGCAGTGGTAGCCCAGTAGAGCAGTGGTGGTCCAGTAGAGCAGTGGTGGCCCAGTAGAGCAGTGGTGGCCCAGTAGAGCAGTGGTGGCCCTGTAGAGGAGTGGTGGCCCACTAGAGCAGTGGTGGCCCTGTAGAGCAGTGGTGGCCCGCTAGAGCAGTGGTGGCCCACTAGAGCAGTGGTGGCCCTGTAGAGCAGTGGCGGCCCAGTAGAGCAGTGGTGGCCCAGTAGAGCAGTGGCGGCCCAGTAGAGCAGTGGCGGCCCAGTAGAGCAGTGGTGGCCCGCTAGAGCAGTGGCGGCCCAGTAGAGCAGTGGTGGCCCGCTAGAGCAGTGGTGGCCCAGTAGAGCAGTGGCGGCCCAGTAGAGCAGTGGTAGCCCAGTAGAGCAGTGGTGGCCCGCTAGAGCAGTGGTGGCCCAGTAGAGCAGTGGCGGCCCAGTAGAGCAGTAGTGCCCAGTAGAGCAGTGGCGGCCCAGTAGAGCAGTGGTGGCCCGCTAGAGCAGTGGTGGCCCAGTAGAGCAGTGGTGGCCCGCTAGAGCAGTGGTGGCCCAGTAGAGCAGTGGTGGCCCAGTAGAGCAGTGGCGGCCCAGTAGAGCAGTGGTGGCCCAGTAGAGCAGTAGTGGCCCAGTAGAGCAGTAGTGCCCGAGTAGAGGAGTGGTGACCGAGTAGAGCAGTAGTGCCCAGTAGAGCAGTGGCGGCCCAGTAGAGCAGTGGTGGCCCGCTAGAGCAGTGGTGGCCCAGTAGAGCAGTGGCGGCCCAGTAGAGCAGTAGTGCCCAGTAGAGCAGTGGCGGCCCAGTAGAGCAGTGGTGGCCCGCTAGAGCAGTGGTGGCCCAGTAGAGCAGTGGTGGCCCGCTAGAGCAGTGGTGGCCCAGTAGAGCAGTGGTGGCCCGCTAGAGCAGTGGTGGCCCAGTAGAGCAGTAGTGGCCGAGTAGACGAGTGGTGACCCAGTAGAGCAGTGGTGGCCCGGTAGAGCAGTGGCGGCCCAGTAGAGCAGTGGTGGCCCAGTAGAGCAGTGGCGGCCCAGTAGAGCAGTGGCGGCCCAATACAGCAGTGGTGGCCGAGTAGAGGAGTGGTGACCCAGTAGAGCAGTGGTGGCCCAGTAGAGCAGTAGTGGCCGAGTAGAGGAGTGGTGACCCATTAGAGCAGTGGCGGCCCAGTAGAGCAGTGGTGGCCCGCTAGAGCAGTGGTGGCCTAGTAGAGCAGTGGTGGCCAAGTAGAAGAGTGGTGACCCAGTAGTGCAGTGGTGGCCCAGTAGAGCAGTAGTGGCCAAGTAGAGGAGTGGTGACCCAGTAGAGTAGTGTTGGCCCAGTAGAGCAGTGGTGGCCCAGTAGAGGAGTGGTGACCCAGTAGAGCAGTGGTGACCCAGTAGAGCAGTGGTGGCCCAGTAGAGCAGTGGTGGCCCAGTAGAGCAGTGGTGGCCCGCTAGAGCAGTGGTGGCCCAGTAGAGCAGTGGTGGCCGAGTAGAAGAGTGGTGACCCAGTAGAGCAGTGGTGGCCCAGTAGAGCAGTGGTGGCCCGCTAGAGCAGTGGTGACCCAGTAGAGCAGTGGTGGCCGAGTAGAGGAGTGGTGACCCAGTAGAGCAGTGGTGGCCAAGTAGAGCAGTGGCGGCCCAGTAGAGCAGTGGTGGCCCGCTAGAGCAGTGGTGGCCCAGTAGAGCAGTGGCGGCCCAATACAGCAGTGGTGGCCGAGTAGAGGAGTGGTGACCCAGTAGAGCAGTGGTGGCCCAGTAGAGCAGTGGCGGCCCAGTAGAGCAGTGGTGGCCCAGTAGAGCAGCAGTGGCCGAGTAGAGGAGTGGTGACCCATTAGAGCAGTGGCGGCCCAGTAGAGCAGTGGTGGCCAAGTAGAAGAGTGGTGACCCAGTAGTGCAGTGGTGGCCCAGTAGAGCAGTAGTGGCCGAGTAGAGGAGTGGTGACCCAGTAGAGTAGTGTTGGCCCAGTAGAGCAGTGGTGGCCCAGTAGAGGAGTGGTGACCCAGTAGAGCAGTGGTGACCCAGTAAAGCAGTGGTGGCCCAGTAGAGCAGTGGTGGCCCAGTAGAGGAGTGGTGACCCAGTAGAGCAGTGGTGGCCCGCTAGAGCAGTGGTGGCCCAGTAGAGCAGTGGCGGCCCAGTAGAGCAGTGGTGGCCCGCTAGAGCAGTGGTGGCCCAGTAGAGCAGTGGCGGCCCAATACAGCAGTGGTGGCCGAGTAGAGGAGTGGTGACCCAGTAGAGCAGTGGTGGCCCAGTAGAGCAGTGGCGGCCCAATACAGCAGTGGTGGCCGAGTAGAGGAGTGGTGACCCAGTAGAGCAGTGGTGGCCCAGTAGAGCAGTAGTGGCCGAGTAGAGGAGTGGTGACCCATTAGAGCAGTGGCGGCCCAGTAGAGCAGTGGTGGCCCGCTAGAGCAGTGGTGGCCTAGTAGAGCAGTGGTGGCCAAGTAGAAGAGTGGTGACCCAGTAGAGCAGTGGTGGCCCAGTAGAGCAGTGGCGGCCCAGTAGAGCAGTGGTGGCCCAGTAGAGCAGCAGTGGCCGAGTAGAGGAGTGGTGACCCATTAGAGCAGTGGCGGCCCAGTAGAGCAGTGGTGGCCAAGTAGAAGAGTGGTGACCCAGTAGTGCAGTGGTGGCCCAGTAGAGCAGTAGTGGCCGAGTAGAGGAGTGGTGACCCAGTAGAGTAGTGTTGGCCCAGTAGAGCAGTGGTGGCCCAGTAGAGGAGTGGTGACCCAGTAGAGTAGTGTTGGCCCAGTAGAGCAGTGGTGGCCCAGTAGAGGAGTGGTGACCCAGTAGAGCAGTGGTGACCCAGTAGAGCAGTGGTGGCCCAGTAGAGCAGTGGTGGCCCAGTAGAGGAGTGGTGACCCAGTAGAGCAGTGGTGGCCCGGAGCAGTGGTGGCCCAGTAGAGCAGTGGCGGCCCAGTAGAACAGTCGCGGCCCAGTAGAGCAGTGGTGGCCCAATACAGCAGTGGTGGCCCAGTAGAGCAGTGGCGGCCCAGTAGAGCAGTGGCGGCCCAGTAGAGCAGTGGTGGCCCAGTAGAGGAGTGGTGACCCAGTAGAGCAGTGGTGGCCCAGTAGAGCAGTGGTGGCCCAGTAGAGCAGTGGCAGCCCGCTAGAGCAGTGGTGGCCCTGTAGAACTGTAGTGGCCGAGTAGAGGAGTGGTGACCCAATAGAGCAGTGGTGGCCCAATAGAGCAGTAGTCGCCCAGTAGAGCAGTGGTGGCCCAGTAGAGCAGTGGTGGCCCTGTAGAGCAGTAGTGGCCGAGTAGAGGAGTGGTGACCCAGTAGAGCAGTGGTGGCCAAGTAGAAGAGTGGTGACCCAGTAGTGCAGTGGTGGCCCAGTAGAGCAGTAGTGGCCGAGTAGAGCAGTGGTGGCCCAGTAGAGGAGTGGTGACCCAGTAGAGCAGTGGTGGCCCAGTAGAGCAGTGGTGGCCCAGTAGAGGAGTGGTGACCCAGTAGAGCAGTGGCGGCCCAGTAGAGCAGTGGTGGCCCGCTAGAGCAGTGGTGGCCCAGTAGAGCAGTAGTGGCCGAGTAGAGGAGTAGTGACCCAGTAGAGCAGGGGCGGCCCAGTAGAGCAGTGGTGGCCCGCTAGAGCAGTGGTGGCCCAGTAGAGCAGTGGTGGCCCGCTAGAGCAGTAGTGGCCCAGTGGCCGAGTAGAGGAGTGGTGACCCAGTAGAGCAGTGGTGGCCCACTAGAGCAGTGGTGGCCCAGTAGAGCAGTGGTGGCCCGCTAGAGCAGTGGTGGCCCAGTAGAGCAGTGGTGGCCGAGTAGAGGAGTGGTGACCCAGTAGAGCAGTGGTGGCCCAGTAGAGCAGTGGTGGCCCGCTAGAGCAGTGATGACCCAGTAGAGCAGTGGTGGCCGAGTAGAGGAGTGGTGACCCAGTAGAGCAGTGGTGGCCCAGTAGAGCAGTAGTGGCCCTGTAGAGCAGTAGTGGCCCTGTAGAGCAGTAGTGGCCGAGTAGAGCAGTGGTGGCCCGCTAGAGCAGTGGTGGCCCAGTAGAGCAGTGGCGACCCAGTAGAGCAGTGGTGGCCCGCTAGAGCGGTGGTGGCCCAGTAGAGCAGTGGTGGCCCGCTAGAGCAGTGGTGGCCCAGTAGAGCAGTGGCGGCCCGCTAGAGCAGTGGTGGCCCAGTAGAGCAGTGGTGGCCCTGTAGAGCTGTAGTGGCCGAGTAGAGGAGTGGTGACCCAATAGAGCAGTGGTGGCCCAATAGAGCAGTAGTCGCCCAGTAGAGCAGTGGTGGCCAAGTAGAGGAGTGGTGACCCAGTAGAGCAGTGGTGGCCCAGTAGAGCAGTGGTGGCCCTGTAGAGCAGTAGTGGCCGAGTAGAGGAGTGGTGACCCAGTAGAGCAGTGGTGGCCAAGTAGAAGAGTGGTGACCCAGTAGTGCAGTGGTGGCCCAGTAGAGCAGTAGTGGCCGACTAGAGCAGTGGTGGCCCAGTAGAGGAGTGGTGACCCAGTAGAGCAGTGGTGGCCCAGTAGAGCAGTGGTGGCCCAGTAGAGGAGTGGTGACCCAGTAGAGCAGTGGTGGCCCAGTAGAGCAGTGGTGGCCCTGTGGAGCAGTAGTCGCCCAGTAGAGCAGAGGTGGCCGAGTAGAGCAGAGATAGCACAGTAGTAACGACATAGTAGTACGACGGCTGGACTTACGAGTTGTACGTCATGGGTTCAAACCCAGTTAAGCGGGTTACTTTGTGTATCTAATTAATTTCTTTACTGCTGCTCTCAAAATGGTAAAGGAAAACATCGTGAGGAAACCAGCATGTCCTCAAACCAAAAATCGAAGACATGTGACATCTACCAACCCGCACTGGGCTCGCGTGGTGGATTACGGCCCACTCCCTCTCACAGAGAGGAGGCCTGTGTCCCCAGCAATGGGAACATTATAGGCTGCTTATGAAAACCAGGTAGAAAGGCGGTAGCGGGCGGGACTAACTGCCCATGGTGTGCCGGATCCCTGTTTCTGAAGGCCTACAGTAAATTATTGATCAGCTGCTAATCTCATGTCGGTTATTTGATTGGCTGTTATTATGTCAATAAGCATATATTATGACTTTAACAGTTTGTTAGATAATTTCTGTGTTCCTTTCAGAAATTTGGTGATACTTTCGTACTTTAACGTACATTTTAATCAAAGTCAAACTCATAACATTTATTTCAAATAAACCAATTACAGGCACTTTTGAATTGTCAAGGGGTCTGTCAGTCAGAAAGATGAAGCTAGTTGCCCATTCCAAAGCGTAGTAGGTACCAATGGAGAAGAACGAGCAAGAAACTCCATGGACACTCTTTTAAATCAAAATATGGTTACAAAATATTTGTTACATCATTCATGTTGAAATTATGAATGTTAGAACAATGCAGAACATTAAATGCGTCCGTAATAAAAATAACCCAATCCCGCCAAACACGCGCAACCGCGCGATCCGCAATTCAAATATTAAATGAAATTAAAATAAGTCGTGGCAGCTAAGAAATGACTAATTAATGCACTCATTTATCGTTTTACCTACTTAGGTAACGATGACAACTACCTAAATGGAGGCTTCAACCCAGGCAAGCGCTGCGTCAACATGTGGGATGAAGGATGCGTCAATGGACAACTCGGAGGGTCTGGTGAGTGAAACAAAACATTGCAGCCATAATATTTCTTGTTCTCTCTAATTTTCATGAGGAGCTCGTAGCTAAGTAATAACAGCCGCACGGGTCCATCGATCAGGTTAAGGCTACGCTTGCCGTGGTGAGTCCGTGGATGGGTAAACATCTTTACATACCGAGACCCCTCCGTGCCTCGGAAAGCACGTTAAGCCGTTGGTCGCGGCTGTCATTCTTGGATCATTCGCAGTAGTTACGGGTCGTCAGAAGCCTGAAAGTCTGAATACCAGTCTTACCAAGGGGCAAGAACGGATCCAGGATTTATTTCTGGGAGGGGCACATGGGCCAGACAGATAAGAAGTGTCTCCCGCATCTATTATTGCACTATGTCGTTTTTGGGACTTATCCTTTTTCAATAACATTTAAGAATAACTACAAACAAAAATGCAATTTTAGCACGCCGCTTCGCATAGGATTGAATTTAATTTGATCATAGATACAGAAATAAGAGTAACTTTGTAGTAAAGTTTAAGAGTTATGAGACCCAGAGGTGCAAGAGCGAGCGAAGCGAGCTCAATTATTATAGCACCCCACCTCGAATTGGTTTGGTTAGTTTGTCTTTTGACCATTCAAAGTATTAGCTAAATATATTTCATGTGTTGAGGAAAGCTGTTTAATCTTTGGACGTGCGAGGCCCCTCAGACCGCGCATATTTTTAGCATTATATATTATCCTAAAATCCTCTCGCCGAGTCTAGGCCGGTGCATTGTTGGCATGGCAGACCTGTGCCTGTGTACGAACTGACTGCACCACTTTGAACCATAATACTTATGCCAAAGCTGCTGAAGCTAAAGTAGGTACTTCTTCAGCGTTTAACATTGAAGCAATGTCATGATGGATATGCATTCAGGCCAGTCAATCCAAACGATTCGATTATATTTCACTTAAACCGTTTGGGGGGGGGGGTACGTGCCCCTGGGCCCCCCCCCCCCCCCTCTGAATCCGCCCTTGCCAAGGGGTATCGTGTTAATATAGTTTTTTGAGTTGTGGAGGCCAGATAGGCAGTCGCTGCATGTACTATACTGGTATTGCATTGCAGCTGCATTAGGTTAGACTGGCAGCCGACCGCAACATGTTGGGAAAAGTCTTGGCAGATCGTTTTTATCTACTTAACGAATAGCTCAACAAGAAGTAGCGAGGTTATCTACCTAGGGTGCGCCAGACACCTCTGGTTTTTTCTGAAACCCTATTTAAATTAATCATCTATACATATAATAAAATGGTAGGAAAGTCAAAACTGTACATTGAATATTTTTTTTAAAGAATACTTGGGGTGTGATCTACAATCGATACCGAAGCCAAAAATATTTTTTAGAATTTTTGTCTGTTTGTCTGTATGTACATATGTCCGGGATAAGCTCAAAAAGTACTGCATGGATTTACTTCTTTGGCACGAATATTATTAAGAAGTCGGGTCAACATATAGGCTACATATTATCACGCTATCACCTACGGGGAACGAGCAGTGAACCTTTATTTCTTCAACGCATTCTGTAACAACGTGTAGTCTAACGACACATATTTCAATGTTGTTATTATGTTAACCATGCTATAAGCTAGCTTCACACTATAAAAATCACGCAATATAAGTAACTTAGGCCGATAAACATAATTAAATAATAGTCATGACAATTTTAAAGTAGCGCCAATTATGAGATTTGAAAAACATCAATTCGAATTACATGTGTAATCCCTTTTTGGATATAAATAATTTAAATTTGATCATGTTGGCGAGGTTAATAGTTGTTTTTATGAGTCATAGATGGAGTTGTGCATTTTCTTCTTAAAAATTGTATCGTTAATTCGTTTCAGAGATGAGCAAACAATTAAAAAAAAATGTTTATATAAGTTTTAAGCTGCTTCATCTATTTCTTATAAAATTCATCGAGTTTGTCTGTATGTATTATCAATCAGAACTCAAAAATAACTGCATACATTTATAACAAAATTTAAACTCGAAAACGGCACGCTGTAAGCAATTTGGGCTAAATAACGAAGAAAGAGGAAAATTAAGCATGCCATATAATTAGATCTCAAAGATAAGACATGCTCATTTTTTTTTTACAGTTCAGAATAAATAGTAATAGAGTAAGTACAAAATAAACATTGACTGTTAATATTTTTGTTCGGTATTTATTGGTGTAATTATTGCTTCTTAATTAATATATTTTCATGTCGCATATAAACTTAAGTAAGATGAACTAGCTAGATTTTTTTTACTTAATTAAATTCTTACGGGTTGTGGCGTTGGCGAGGCAGTATTTATACCACGCATTCCCTCATACCTCATAACTTCCCGTTCCAGTTCAAGCGCGTACAGTTCCCCGTGAGTGTTTGCTTCGCGATGACCATCAATAAGTCGCAGGGGCAGACACTGAGGGCAGCGGGTGTCGACCTCAGGACGAGCTGCTTCTCACACGGGCAGCTGTACGTCGCTTGCTCCCGCGTCACCAGTCCTGACTCTCTTTACATTTTGGCTGCGGAGAGCCAAACCACTAATGTTGTTTATCGAGAAGTCCTATAAATACTTACATACAGAATAGTATATAAGTATTTATAGGACTTCTCCCCTATTCTGTATTCCTTATTTTCTCCATCTGCTTCAGTCACAACTTAGGACTTAATTCAGCAGAATCACCATAAAGTCATTTATTCAAAGCAGGCTGAAAATCAGTACTTTTTGAAGGTCAATTGTATAAAAGACAGTCTCCCTCTGTTACTGCACTTTATGTAGATATGAAATGTAAAGAAGAAACGGGTAAATGAATGTTATTTTAAAAGGTATAATCGTAGGTATTTTTGGTACTGTATAGCGTTCATGCAGACGACGTCGCGGGCACCAGCTAGTTGTAATTATATAATCTCATGGTCTCGTGTCAAATGATTTGATTGGCTGTTTTTATTTGAGTTATTTCAGACAGCCAGTCACAGCATTCACTATAGTTAACTTGAGTTTGACAGTATGTTAGTAATTTTTGTGTTGATTGGCGGTTCAGTGTTCAAAACCTGCATACGTAGCATGAACACTTTTATCTATACTCTACAAAGAGAAGACAATCACTTTTTTAACAAAATGTCTATTCTTGAATTTTTACATCGCGCCGTAATTATCTTACTACAATCTGTTATTTTGTCTTCCGTTTCTATAGTGGCCATGCTAGGCGCGCAGGTATCAGAGTTACCTAATCGTAGACCATTGACGCACTCATTTATCGTGTTACCTACTTAGGTAACGATGACAACTACCTAAACGGAGGCTTCAACCCAGGCAAGCGCTGCGTCAACATGTGGGATGAAGGATGCGTCAATGGACAACTCGGAGGATCTGGTAAGTGGAACAAAAAACTACTTACCTACATCCATTTCTTCTTCTCGGTCGGTGGACAACTGAATGGTGCTGGTAAATACCTACATACGTAATGCCAATTTATATATGATAGGTACACGATTTAAGGCGCCTACGAAAAGGCGCGACACGCGACGCGAATTGCGCGCGACACAAAGCCACAGCTCGTCGCGGGACGAGCGGCGCCTTTGTATCGCGCTGTCACTTCGCGCCTGTCTGCCTTTAGCCAGTCATTCACTTTCATTGAAAGACGCAGTATTGAAGGATACCTAAGTATGTACTTAAGTACCTACGACAGACTTTGAATGACTCTCTTTTAAGTTAGGACCTACACGATTCAATCTAGTTAGGTACTGTTGCTTCATCCGAATAAAAAATCTTTAATTCAAGTAAGTCAACTGTGTACCTACCTGTCAATTACGGCGTACTCCTTTAAATAGTAGCAGCTTTGTTACTAGGCCAAAACATGTCTAACACAGTAACACAACGACTAGACTGAAAACCGGTATTAAATTATACAGATCCGAATTTAAAATTACGTAAAAAAACTTAAATTCAATCGTAAGTCAGTTTGATTCTAGGCAACTTTTTCTCTTGATGAGCATTCCGTTAAAATTCGGCAGAAATACAGGAGTAGAATTCTTATTGGTCGCAACCCACCGAAAGGAACTGGATTTAGTACTTATCTATTACCTAAGCCTTTGCCCAGCAGACAGCATACATACCATCAAGCTGTTTCCCGACAGGGGTTGGCAGAAATGGATGTAGGTATTAGGTACATATACCAGTTTGTGTACACTACACATATGTTTCAACAACCATAGCTGCAGATCAGATCCCAAGTACGGAATCGAACTTGTAAACATTCAACCAACGATGCAAAAAAAACTCAGTCGATCCACATTTTGAATTCAGGATCCAATGAGAAAACAATCGGCACTAGATCCATCATGGATCTGGCCAATGGATCTTCTGAGATTGAACGAATTATTTAACTTAGTAGGTATTTACCATTATTAAACTTTTCTAGTTCTCACTAAACGTGAAACACTATTTATGTTCAGCAGTAGCTTAGTTTACGGTCCTGAAAATTACGTTTTTCTTTGTTTTAGGTAATGACGATAACTACTTGAATGGCGGTTTCAATCCTGGCAAGAGGTCCCTACAGAGCCTCCTACAAAAACTAAAGAATACCAAACACCATTAAGATTTCAAGAAATGTACTGTAATGTAAATGTAGTGTAATGTACTACCATGGACAAGAATTTATTTCTCTATTTATTTTTAAAGTTTTATGGCTTTTTGTTACTAAATAATGTAAGCTGGTCTCATCACTGGTAGCTTGAATAAATAATTTTCAAAAAGAGAAGTGCTTTTATTTTGAATTCCTATAAAAACGATTGTATATGGTAAGAATGCAACTGCGTGGCACAGTGCAAGGATTCGACTCCATAGTCGCGCTGAATTTTTTGTTCGAATAGAACGGAGGTAAGTTCCTTTTGGTAAATAGGGATAAAATTACGACTAAGTACAGTCGCCAGCAGATCAAGCTACACGAAACTGTCTAATTTCTCTAAACGATTTTAAACCCTAAAATGTTGAAAGTTAAGTTCAAAATCGAATGAGAAAATCTGTCAGTTTGTGGTAGCTTGATATACAGTCAGCAAAGGAAATAAGTATGCAGGATCCCCGGATATAGTTGAAGTTTAGTAAGAAACCGTTAAATATTTTCGAATGAAATTTAATTAAATTAATAGAAAACAAACTGGTCATTTATCAAATGTAATTTAATTTGATAAATGACCAGTTTGTTTTCTATTAATTTTAAATTCAAATAAAATTAATTTGATAAATGACCAGTTGTTTTTCTATTAATTAAATGAAATTTCGTTTGAAAATATTTATCGGTTTCTTACTAAACTTCAACTATATCCGACGACCCTGCATACTTATCTCCTTTGCTGACTGTATGGGCGACTGTACCTAGAATATGTGGAAAAAAAATCCTAGTACTATAAAAACTTTATTAGTCTCAATAAACTGCTGTGAGCACAAGATGGTCACATAAACACTCTATAAAAATAATTTTAGAACAATGTTCCAGTGCTCACACTGTTACTAAATCTAATTACTACATACTAAAATATATTTACAATATAGTGAAATAGCTACCGAATATTTTGTTACTGGACGAAGGCAATGGCAGTTAGTCTAATATTTGCTTGGCAAGTATGATAAGTCTTTTAGTGTACACATAGAAAACAGTAACATCTTAACTTCCAAAATATCAGTTACTTAATGCATTGATTACCTAATATACAAAAAACAGACTACTAATAAAATTTTACTAATTTTACGATAGCTTGTATAATTAATAATTAGTTAAAAATAGCTGTTAAAACAATTTCACTTTTACTAACTAGTTCTGAAACTATACATACTTATAGACAAGGGGCCTCAAGAAAAAATGAGAAAAAATTATCACAAAAGCAGCGATGTTCAATAATGATAATGAAATATTGTTACCATTTTTTGTATTCCTAAAAGCGGTGGGCAAAGCATTGAAATTACTTAAAATTAGGGCAAATTGCAACAAATGGTAATACTAAAGGCTTGTACTTGTAACCATGTTCAACGGCAATCAAATGAGATCAGAAAAAAGAAGTCAAGATTCTCATACAGACTGTAAACAAATATAAAATTCAGATTAAGAAACCATGTATATGATCTAATCTTATGTATTCTACTCTTTATTGTCACAATATAATTGAACAATGTGCACATTGTTATCACAGCGCTAATCTTATCAATATTTAAACATCTGGTTCCATTAATCTTTCATAGTCATTTCATCACAACAATCTTGTAAAATACCAGAAATATTTTTTCAATATTTTTCCTTGCTTTTTGTTTGTGTCACACACATTTTTTCATGATAAATATATCAGACATAGACATTTTCTTTACATTATTTTGCCACTTTAAATAAGAAGATAACAATTTAATATAAGTACATACTATGAGCTAAGAGTTTAAAACTATTATAAATTCTCACACCAATTCCAGACAAAATAAGTTATTAGACAATAAAAGCTAATTTTACAATTTACAGATTGTTTATAAAAGTTTCTTCAGTTAGTTTGTCCATGCCAATGTTCTTGAGCGTATTGTGGCAACTCCATAGGCAATTTATTATAACCTGAATTTAAACTAGGACCAGGATTATTTGGGGCACTTTTTGGAACATTACCTTGTCTAAATTTCGTAGAATATTTATAAAAATCGGACATTTCAAAAGGCTTAGTTTCTTCTCTATATGGTATACATTTTCCTTGTTCAATTACAGTGAGGTTTTTCGGTGACTCCAAAGAAACCGCACCGGGGGATAAAACAGGAGGACTTTGTGGCATCTGATTCGGGCTTTGCATAGCTGAGTGTCGGCCAGAAGAAATCATTATCTCATACGCCTGTGAGTTTCCTACACTTGAAGTCCGCTTCAAGCTTGAACTCTTTTTCAGAAGAGGCGCTTCAGATTTAGTTGGTGAATCCAATGATGTCTCGTACCATTGTTTCTCTTTCACTTTCATGTCTGCTTGAGAAAGTGGTGAAAACTTATTCATGCCAATAGGATCAAAATTGTAAGACTTTGTACTGACTGGAGTTAATTGATCTTGGTAGTGTCTCCTATCTTCCCTAATATAGTCATCGGTTGACACTTGTAGTTGCATGTGCATAGGATGTTTGATGGTGTTATGTTCTCGTAATGGTAATGTATTCGGTACAACTGCTGATCTTTCTATCGGCATGTGAGGCTGTTCTTGAATGTCAGGTTGAGAACGATGCTGATAGACCATCATTGGTGCTTCATGCTTCATATTTTCTAAGTGCAACTGATTATAATCACTATGAGATGTCAAATGGTACGTCTGAGTCCTTTGTAATGTGTTTCGACGAACACCTTCTGTGCGTCTTTTGGATTGCTGCATTTGATGCTGATGGGCTAATCCAGTCAAATGTTGGCTTTGAGCTTTCAAATGTGATGCATATTGATACAATAATGGTGTATTACGCATACCATTTTGTACAGGATGTGGAGCCATAGTTCCATGAGTATAATGTGTAGTTATATCAGGATGGCTTGAACTAAAATGAGTTTCTCGTAATCTAGATACATTATGGGCTTCTGGAGTATTGTTGCTATAGAGTTTGTTCATATAATCACTAGTCATGGTATGGTGTCTGTAAATAGGTCCTTGCTGCATGTCATTATGAAGATTTTCGTTCATAGGTTCATGTCGCCCAGCCAGTGCTGGGTAAGTATGGGATGTATGTATGGAGAATGTATCAGTATTCCGCTCTTGAGGAGGAGAAGGGAAGAAGTTAGAACAGCTAGTTTCTGGACGTCGAACATGTCTTGAATGTGCACTTTTAGTCGAAACTCCCGATATTGATGGAGTAGATAATCTGTGTGAAAGATTTTTACGCAAATTCGCGTCTTGTTCCATCGTACGGTCACCAGTGGCGGCTCTGAGGCGCCTAGATGAGTTATCAGATCCATCTTGGACGTCATTACCGTCTGTTGACCTATCGACACTTTTGATACTACCTAATCTTTCTCTTTGATGCACATCTGGGCTAAGGGGCGCTTCGGGTGGCATGATGCCCGTTAACTGTACTTCTTGCACACATAATTTGTAGAGCTCCTCGTTTTTAGCTGCAAGGATCTGCTCCAATTCCTTCTTTCGAGCTTGCAGCTTGAGCAACTTGTCCTGCTTATCAGAATGCAAATCGCTACCCATTGTGCTCGTACCCATATTTAACGTAACTTATAACACGCAAAACATAAGTCAAAACCACGTCCACGGAACTGAATAAAATTAGTTTATTACCAGAAGAGTCTATTAATTTAATCCTAGACAAAATAAACAAAGAAAATGATATGTTCTTGAGCGTTGACACATATTTTCACACGCACATCCGCACCCATGTTTATTTGTAGAAAAAAAAAAACACGTTCAAATAAAAATTCTTGAATAGTCTGTAAAACGACTTAAGGGTTTAGTATCAGTACTGTGTTTTATTTTTTAAAGTATTTATATTTAAAATGATATTTCAGAATTCAAAACAAACACAGTTCTATAGCCGAAATATTAAAGTGAATCAAAATGTTGCGTTAAATTCTTAAAAATGAACGCAGAATTTATAAGCAACGAAGTTCGTAACATTCGCCAACGTTCATGAGATGTTTACAAAGTAGGTTACAATTGATATTAACGCAAATCTTTTCTGAAATGTAGTGTAGTGTTAAGTAGTCCTTCTTTATTTTTATTTTACATGATAAAAGTTTTCATTGAGCTGGATTGGCAAGCTAAAAACTTATTCTGTCCTCACTTGACCACTTTGAACAGCATCATTACGTATGTGCCAGGCGTTTTCGTCCCTGAGTGACAAGTGTCAATTTGACTTTGACACGGTTTGACATCATTATCTTGTCAAAGCAAACGGGCAGGGGCTTCCGGGATTTCAGTTTCAGAGAGTATTGCCTCGGCTGCTAACAGTGCCATGTAAATTTAGAAAAACAAAAGTAACTCCGTAACTATCTTCCTTCCCTTACCACCGTGTCCTGCATAGAAAGTCTTTCACCACACTACAATAAACACCCAGCGAAGATGTCGAAAGTGTACAGGTCAATTATAACTATCGCAGACAGATTTGTCCCCGGAGCTATGCGTCCCATGTGGGAACATCCAGCTGGTAATTATGATTATCTCTAGTATTGGTTTGAGAAAAAAACGTAGTCTAATGAAATCTGGTTTGTCGTTTCAGGTCCCAAAACAATTTTCTTCTGGGCGCCTGCTTTCAAATGGGTAAGTAAAGCGGAATTGCGGACGTAAATTCAAGGTCATACTATTTATACTAGAAAGACCTTGCGTAAGGGCAAATGTGCGGCGTATAAATTTTTTGAATAATTGACGTGCTAATCATGTAGTGTGAATTTAGAAAAGGATTCAATTTGAAATGTTAACATCCGAATTCTCAAACGCAACTCACTTTTATGTTGCCACTAAGTGTCATACTATCTCTGTCACACGATGGTGTGTTGTTTGAGTATTCCGGTTTAGTCATAAAAAACCGACTGGTGACCAAATCATTAATTAAGTACCAAAACAATTGATCCACTATTAAGTAGTTCTCTAATTAATAAAACTACCAAGTTAAGGGTTATTTAATATTGGAACATCTACTTAAACTCCCAGCATAACTTATAAACTAAAAAAACTTATTAGGATTATCTAAATACCTAATCATTTCATAAATCTAAACTAATATGTAAAGTAATACTAATATGTCACAGACATAGTAAAGATTTATTTTTATTAATTAGGTAGATAACACCCAAGTTCATGCAAACTTAGATAGATAAATTGATAAGACAAGACATTATGAAATCTGATGTTTCATGCCGAGACTACATGATCTTATCATTGGAACCAGTCCCACTATATTTTTTTGTTTTTTTATTACCTGCTGTAAAATTAATAGAGGCAACTTAGGTACAAATAAAAAATGACTACTTTTAAAACATGAAAATGATGAACTAAATAAATTACTGAACATATAAAACATATTTTGAACAATTATTTAAATGACTGCATTTTTCTAATAATAAACATGTATCATTTCTATTCATGATAAGTACTTACAAGAAATCAAAATTCATTTTGTGATTGTGAGAATGTGTTTTCATATTTAATACTTCACTCATTTGGGTTATTGGAATGTCTGAATGAAACTTACTTCTGAAATATTATACTTAAAAGCATGAATAAGGGTAGAATTAAACACTGAACTTTAGTGGTATTACAATGTTTTAATAAAAAAAAAACAAATTAAACTTTATGAGCTCTCGGAAGTTGCACGTGAGTGGCTATGCATATGAGTGAGTATGCATAATATAGGTGTACCAGGGAACTTTCTCACTCAACTGTACCATGCGCGGTTTCGGTCTCTGGCCTACGTTCAGAGGGCTCAAAAAGTTTTGCGCGAATTGTAAGTCACATGCTAGGATCAAGTGACTTTTAAAATATAAGGTTTGAAGTAAAAAGATACTAAAGAACTTGTGAAATGCAATGAGTGTAAGGCCCTGTAGACACCCGTCGAAGGGCAGCGCGACTAAACTGTCATAATAATATCAACTTTCGCACCTTGAAATAAAGTCGAATATCCCTGTGTCCGCATTGAAGCCTTTGAGGACTTGTGGTTTGTTATTTTACTTTCGACTTTATTTCAACATGAGCAAGGTTGATATTTTTCTAGCAGTGAAAACATTTCACTTCGCTTCACCTATTGTAAGCCAGCATTACACTTTGTAGAACCACTTGAGTCAGTATATAAGTAGGTAGGGTCACCAAATCTGCCGTGGTATATCTAAAATGCCGTAATCCGACATCTGGCCGATTTTCAACTTTTAATGGTATATTAAACAGGGAAAAAAATGTCTATCGATCTTTATTTGCGGTTTTTTGATACCATGAAAAGGAACATAAAAAAAAAAAAAATTAAACCGCAAATACAGATGAGATTTTTTTATGATTAATATAGCATCAAAAGTTCAAAATCGGCCAGATGTCGGATAACGGCATTTTAGATATACCACGGCAGAAATGTGATAAGTAACCAGGGTCGTCGGATATAGTTGAAGTATAGTAAGAAACCAATGGATTTTTGCAAATGAAATTTAATTTGTTCAATGACCTGTTTGTTTTCTATTAATTAAATTAAATTTTATTCTTAAACATTCATCGGTTTCTTACTAAATTTCAACTATATCGACGACCCTGGTCTTAC
Source organism: Griposia aprilina (assembly GCA_916610205.1). Lineage (NCBI taxonomy): Eukaryota > Metazoa > Arthropoda > Insecta > Lepidoptera > Noctuidae > Griposia > Griposia aprilina. The sequence goes on from OU744306.1 coordinate 7,336,903, forward strand.
CTCTTTTGGTGACTGTACCTAATATTATGGTATTAGCAACATTCAATAAGGCACATCATGAACTGTTAGACAATAGGCATGATCATGCACTATAATAAATTCCATTGCTTAGTAATAATAATACAGAAGTCAGTGTTATTCATTTATCTGTACAAGGATCTTTTGACGCGTGGCTGAAATCGGAACTAACGCCATCTTGTGTTTTCAATACATTTCACAAAACAATTATTGCACTAATGTTTACCAACAGCGACACCCTGTCGACGTCATTCGAGCGCCAAAATATCCTTGTAGCAGTGTAACAAAGTGACTATGGCCTTGACTCACCACATTCTCACCACTTTCAGAGTTTGGTGATAGCTGGGTTGGGTGACTTGAATCGGCCTGTCGAGAGCTTGTCTATCCGCCAGTCCGCATCGCTCGCGGCCACCGGCATTATCTGGTCACGATACTCCTTAGTTATTATACCTAAAAACTACAGCCTCTTTGCTGTCAATGTGTTTGTAGCCTGTACCAGTGTGTACCAGTTAAGCAGAGCATACATGCACAACAAGGAACAAAAACTAAAAGAAGTTGTAAAACAATAATTAGTTAAACCTCTTTTGACTAAGTATTTTTTTGTTGTTGTATAAGTATACAATAGCCTTAGAAATCGCTAATTAACAATTCACTTGTTGGTTAGGTCGATAGTTACGGGATTTTACGCACTTTAGTAGTCTGTGCCTCCACTATTGATAGTCTTTTTTTTTAATGAGCGTCTTTTCGCGCCTCTTTCTGATAGATAGAATCTACTTCAACATTGACAAAAATATATATAGTTACTGTTATTTAATGATAGAGATGGGTATTAATCAATATTAGCCAATTTTATTATTTATTTAATTTGTAGTAGTTAGATTAAAATATAGAATATATTTTGGGGATGGTAGAATCATATTTTAAAGTAAGTACAAAGCACTGTACAATATTGAATTTAGATAGTTGGTTGTTATTGTTATTAAATGCGATACATTACTGAAAAAGCTGTGTATTCAAGTGCAATTCAGTTACAAAATATCAGTAGGTGCCATTGAGAAAATAAGATTAACGCTAAAGCATTAACTACTTATTAACGAAATTGTCTTAAACAACTTTAAAATTCGTTAAACTATGATGAGTGATTAACGCTCATTCCGTGGTAAAAATATTAACCAGACAGCAATGGGGATGATATTGACAGGCTAAAGCGGGACGTCATATAGCAAGATTCACAGAACGCACATTTACGCGATTCATACGAATATGAACGTTATTCATATGCATAAAATATTCATATTCGTTTGCAAATGTGAGCAAGCGTTTCTTATGAATATGATCTTCAATTTTATAAAAATATAAAAGTTCATTTTCGTATGAGACGCTTACTCAGCAATGTATAGTAAACGAGCGGTCTATGAATAAGCTCACCCTTATTGTAATCGTGTCCTTTCTTATTTTGTGGCTGTATTGTTACTTTTAATTCGTAATGTATTTCTTACGAATGAAGTCTGGTACTTCATACAATATCATTCATTTGTTAAAGCGCCAACAGATGGCGCCCTAAGCAGTGGCGGATACAGGCTAGGCAGGCTAAATTGGTTTGGGAATAATGGGCCTTGCACGGTCTATGCACACTTTGAACTTTATGCATGCTATGTTAGATAAATCAAAAAGGTCTTGTCGATCTATTGATCATTTTTGATTCATTATTTTATTCATACGAAATCGATGCCAAGTAGGTTCAAAGAGAGTATATTTTTACTTAGAATATGAGCCGTAATGGTTTTTGTTTTGTTCTGTTCCCAATTCAATCTGAATCCGCCACTAGATCAATTAGATCTAACGCGTTATTGGTTTCTGTTACAGCTAAATTATCATAGTGTAGTGTCCGTGATCTTGTGACCTTATATAGATAACGTCAGTTTAAAAAAAATGCGTGATCTCTCATATCTTTAATCAACAAACGCACTGTGACAAAAATCAACAGTGCGATATTAAAGAGTAGCTTATCTAAATTAAGATAAATAGGTGCTTAAACTTCTTATTAAATTATTTCTCAACTGTGATAATCTAAACGTAAATGTGGTTATTGTTAACCAACCCATGTGTTAAGTATAATTATGTATATCACACCGTTTAATGTAACATGGCGTTATTAAATCATAGTTTTGTAAAAGAACACTTTGTCTATTTTTGTAAAACCTTTTTGGATAATGGAAATATATATTTTTATATTTCGGATCTTTTCTTGTTTCTCTTTACTTTCTTCTCATATCTTATTAATTTTCTTTCAGTTATCTACTATAACTGACTATTTTCTTATCATAGGTAATGGCCTTCTGTTGAAATGTTGCATGTGACTTGTTTTGTGAGATTTTTATTCATTCATACATACATATTACATACATACGTGCATACAATTGATATGAGGACAATCATTTGGGTTATGCGCACTTGATCCCATTCGCACTTTGTCCCGCGCTCACAGTTGGTCCCATTCGCACTTGGTACCATTCGCAGTTAGTTCCATTCGCAGTTCGTCCTATGCAAGTAGTTTGTAAGGAAAGAGGTAGGTTTATGGAACAAAGTGGGTTGGTTTTATAAAAAACTAGCTTTACCCGGCCTGGCTTCGCACAGGGAGCACTAAGTATTTAACACCTACCCTACCTACTTACCCTACCCTACATACTTACCCTACCCCACCTACCTACCTAGGTAGGTAGGGTTGATTTTTCATAAGTCCAACCTACTTTGGTCCATAAACCTACCTCTTCCCTTACAAACTACTTGCATGGGACGAACCGCAAATGGGACCTAGTGCGAATGGGTCATAGTGCTAATGCGACCAACTGCGAACGTGGGACGAAGTGCGTATAATCCAATCATTTGCATCGAAAATTCTGTCATGTTGATTTTTATTCTCTACTTGAATTATCAACTAATAGGGCTACTTCATAAAATTTATGAAGTTTTGTATGATTTAAAATTAATTATAGTCACATTTGAAAGAATAAGGTAGACTCTGATATTCTATCTACTTATATCTACTTACTAGGTAAAGCATTTTTAGTGAGTGGATGCTAAATGCATTTTGCACAAGTTAGTATAAAGCATGTCGGATTTTAGACTAATTTATGGAAGCATGGAATTAGAGCTTTAGTAAAAGGAATCTGTAGATATTATTTAACAAATTGCTAAAGTATAGCAATAAAAAATATTATATTATGCCATGTATGTAAACAAAGGTAACGACTATGTTGAAATATATTGACAGCATGTTTTTGGTGTGCGATTATCTCCTTTGCGGTCGTCCCCATGCGGTTGTGGTCGGAGTGGTAGACCGGCGCGGCACATACCTACGGTGAACGAAAACATTGAGAGGAAACCTTGACTTAAACAAATAATTGACAAGCCGCAATTAGCAAACGTGTTCAAGCTTTTACTCTGCAGCGCGGCACACCATCACGCCTCACACCTAAATGGAGATCCACCATTCAGAAATACGTGAGTCGTAGTCACGATTCTCAACAGTGCACAGTGAGGGCCCGATTATGAGGAGGTAAAGTTTAGAGAAGGGACTAACCGATCTAATACCAGACGGTATAAACGACTGATCGACATCACATAATACCTATCTACTGCCACTTAGAGTATATAACTCTGGAGAAGCCTTACGAACACTTTCCCTCTGTAAAATTACAAGAACAAAATGTGTTCTACCTAGTACGTTCATAAAAGATAACTATGAAGTTTATTCAGAACTTCATTTAGGCCTCTATGCTGTTCGCACTATGGCATAAAGTCAGAGTGACAGATTTTTATTACAAGTTCATTTCATACAAGTAACCCATCAAAAATCATGTTTTTTTATTTAATATAAAAATTAAACTAAACTTCAAATGTCGTTCCTTTACAAAGCTATCATTAAGGCCGTGGACAAAGTCGTCCCGAAAGCCGCGCGGCCTTTTTGGGAACACCCAGCCGGTAATTATGGTTATATGTCCACTTTAGATACGTTCAGAAAGTGTGTCTGATAAATAGGTTTTATCGTTGTAGGTCCTAAAACGGTATTCTTCTGGGCTCCTATCGGCAAATGGGTAAGTAAAAGTTTTAGTTCGTTTAGGCCGATTACAATGCATAATTGACAGTCAATGCGTAGGTCGGTCGTGTTCGTCATTTTTAAGAAATTCATTAAACGTTATAATGCTATACTGACCATACGCACGCGCACTTTGCTACGCACTGCGTACGAGAACCGTCAGTCGTGCGCGTCCTCATGCTGTACGTAGACCTACCTTCGCATTATGAAAATAATGAGCGCGTTCAGTGCTGCACCGACCTGGTGCCGACCGTACCGTATTCGTCCATTGGTTAAACGGCTGTACCAATTCGCGCTTTTCAGGAGGTTTGGTTCGTTCAGGAGAGCACTGAATGCTACAAACTGATCGTCGGTCAATGCGTATCGTCAGGGGCCGACGCTACGCACCGACGATGGTGAAGCACTAACCGTCTTTAGTGGCACACGGTCAGCCGTGTATGCCACAGACGACGTTGTCTACGCGATACTTCCACACTCTGGAGCGATACCCATCCAAATTGTTTAAAGGGTCCCCGAAACGATCAATTGCAATTGTCAATTTTTACATGATTGATACATATTGATGCGCAAATTAATCGTCTACCAAATTCAGAGGGGGATACATACGGACGGCCCAGCACCGTGCGGTTCGCGGCAAAGAGAGGGCACGCCCTCCCCGCCCGCGTCACGCAGTTTATTTGTTAGTCGAGTAGTTGTACTTTCATAGGTAGCATGTTAACGCGCGTCATCGTATATTATACGTTATTCTGTATGGCAAATATAAGAAAGGTCGCGGCCATTTTAGTGACCTCGATACGTTATTGTGTCAGGCATTTGTTCGAGAAAAGTCGCGAACATTCTATTGATTTCTTGTACAGAGACATTCGATACGTAGCGGTATAAATACGGGCCCTTCGCCGAATAGGAAGCTTCGTCCCCTCGCCCTATTTGCGCGGGAGTCACTCAGGGCTCCGTGTCATCCCCCCTAATTTTCACGCTATTCACCAGCGATATCCCTAAAAGTAAAAAGGCTCAGTTGGCTCTATTCACCGACGACACTGCTATCTACTATACACCCGTATAGTAGATAGCAGTGTCGAAGGCAAAATATACCTCTGCGGGGGCATATGGATGATAAGAGACTATTAGAAAATGATCATGAAAATATAGTGGAGTAACGAGGGAAACTTTAGAACTCTTCTAAGATTTAGAATCGACGCTGGAGACTTGCAAATTAATTAAACAGCACCTCGAGACCACTCCGAACGCCACTTACATAAGTAAAACAACGTATGACGAACTTATTACAGGCTGTGAAGCAATGTTGATATCAAGAATACTGGAGGAAATTAAAGAATCTCGTTGTAACGGCATCATCTTCGATGAGACTACGGACATAGCGCACATCGCCCAACTGAGTTTAGCTGCAAGATATGCCGATGGTGGCAGCAAATTACACGATAGATTTTTGGGTTTCGTTGGCATCCATAAAGACGATGATTGTAGTACATTGACGATGAACTTGAAGAGCGCAGCATTACTGATGAGCTTCCTAGGTTACTATGATTCTAAGGATAATGGAAAACCTTTCTCTGTCACTGGAGAACTGTGTTTGTATACCCACACAGTTCGCAAGTGGCAGAGAAAGGCTAGGACTATAGGTTGTGATGGTTGCTTAATTAACATGTTAGAATTGAAAGGAGCTGTAACTACAACAAAAAACAAAGCTATCATCGCGCAAGTAGCACCGTGTTGAAGTCATCAGCTCAACCTCGCTGTGTCTCGAAGTTGCAGAGTTACAAGTGTGAGAAACGCACTTGGTACTATTGAAGAAGTGATAGCGTTCTTTACAGCGTCTAGCAAGCGGTTCACAACATTAAAGAGTCACCTAAAACACTCGCCGCTGCATTCAAATTGTCAAACGAGATGGATTGAGCGACATAATCTCGTAACAGTTCGTAAAGTTCTTAAAGAAATATATTGTTAGAGGGACAGAACAACGGCTGCCAAAGCCAATATTCTCCTTCGACCTCTCTATAATTTCGAGTTTATTATTACGCTGTTTTCACTGAGTGACATTATGAGTAGTTATAACTTATCCAGTCAGCAAAATCTCACAAGACCCAAGCTTGGACGTCGCCATAGCAAAAGTAAAATTAGATTCGACGCTCAAGGTGTACGACGGCATGAGAGCTAATTTAATGCTGATACCCACCTTGCTCGTATTTTTCAAGACGCGAAGGCAGTTATGGAAGAGTTACACGTGGAGATGAGTGTTCCTCGTCTTACAGGTAGGCAAAGCCACAGGGAAGACTGCGATCATATTGACGATGCTATCGCTTATTGGAAAATAACTGTTTTTATTCCACCACTGGACCATGCTACCTCTAACATGAGACAGCGTTTTTCTGAAGCAAATAAGTATTTATCATTTAAAATTCAACATACTTTTGCCCTCACAACTACTAAAACATGACGCTAATAATCTGGCACATAAATTGAATCAGTGCTTACTGAAATGTCGTTCTTGAAAGAACCACCCTTTGTGATTAAAAAGATATTATTGGGAGTGATTCTTTAATACAAGCAAACGAGCATTAACGCCCTAAATGATCTTGATTCTGTTCTGCAAGCGTTGTCTGTTTGTCCCAGATGTGACTTGCCGAGTTTGCACCCGCTGTACAAAATATTTGCTTCTCTACCTGTATCTGTTGCTACAGTAGAACGAAGTTTTTCAACAGTGCGGCGTACAAAGACATGGCTGAGGTCGACAATGAAGTCCATATTTGCCAGGAAAAATAGGCGCATGGAATTCATCGTTTAAAGAAGAGAACTCAAGTTACTTTTTTATATCATAAGATGGCATTGTTTTATACTTAGGTATGTGTATTTAAACAGTTTTACTAATTTTGTTTTAAACAGCATTTAACTTGATTATTTTGTAGTAAGTTATTAGTAGGTACATCCATAGCTTAAGATATCTTTTAGCGCGCTCCCCACCCTCCCCCCCAACTTGAGTTGTTTCTGTATCCGCCACTGCCAAATAAATTGAAGAAATTGACAATAAACACACAAAATATTGACAAATGCACTTGATCGTTACGGGAACCCTTTAATATGGTCGACACGTCATGGCAGCCACGCTACAGTCGCACAATATTAATCCTGAAGTCGAGTCTTATTCACCAGAGATTACTTTAGACCTTGATTCGTTACCAATTTCAGACTTTGGTGATCGCTGGATTGGGTGACATAAACCGGCCAGCCAATAAATTGTCCGTCAAACAGTCCGGATCCCTAGCTCTCACCGGTTCCATATGGGCGCGGTGGTCCCTCATTATAATACCGAAAAACTACAGTCTCTTTGCTGTCAATGTCTTCGTCGCTTTAACAGGCTTTTACCAACTAACCAAAATAATCTTATACCAAAAATCATTGGAAGATGAAAACAAAAAGAAGGATAATAAATAGATTTCTTAAAAATCCTTTGTGTGTCTTTGTTCAAACTATCTAAATAGTAAATAGTGATGGGCCAACTATGGGTTCTGCCGCCAATCTTTGACTAAACTATTGGATATATTTGACTGAGTTTTCGTATGCAGACCGGGAACGGCATTAGAAATACGAAGTTGTCGTCTCCACCTTGTATTATAATAATACCAGCCCATTATTGTCCTACTGCAGGGTAAAGGCAAACGCCTCTTCTCATACAGAGATGGTAAGAGCATCGTTCACCACGCTTGCTCAAGGCGGGTTGGTGATGTCAGTGATCTTAAAGGTAGATCAATTTGGTTGACTTGTGGGTTGGAACGTTTGCACTCGCAAACGTTCCAACCAGGAGGTGAACCAAAAGGTGAGAAGGAGAGTACTCACTCTCCTTCTCTCCTGTTTGTCACACCTTTAGTTATTAACTTACCATTATCGCTTTTAAGAGTTTAAGTCATGTAATAATAATTAATTTTATCACCATGACAGAAACCAGTGCGTCAATTCATAAATGTACCAATAACTGTTTATCTTTGCGTACTTAACTAAATAAAACTGGAAAATACATAAATTAAAGTTGTGATTCGGTAATTTTCTAAACTGTGTTATAATGAGTTAAACTTGTAATATTATTAAAGTAAACCGGTTAAAAATGTAACATGGAGTTTTTAATACGATAATTAAAACATTAGTTTTAATTTTTCTGTTTTTTTTTGTTGTTTTTCGTACCGTAATACCTAGATAGGTATCTAAGTAAGAAGGTAGGTAGGTATTTGAAATATTTGGAGATAGTTTAATGCCTAAGTCCCGGGTTGTCTCACGATGTTTCCCTTCATAGTAGGGTACTCGCGTACTATGACATAGGTATAGGTACTTATATAGGTAGGTACCTACATCATAAGAAAGTGGACCCAAATGAATTTTAAAAGCCACAGGCAGGTAAGTTGTAGGTAAAGCACAACTTTAACCTACTTGCCCTGAAGCATGGAATTTGAGGCATTTAGAGAACTAAGGAGAAAGATTCGAAGAGAGAAACGGATGTGGGTCTCACCAACGAACATTATAAGTATTTACTGGCTGCTGCATGCAATTGGCTTTGTTTGCATATTTTGCACGTTAATATTGCATTGTTAGAAAGATCAGAAACCATATTTATGTTTTCCTACAATATTTACTGGCAAAAAGCACTTACCTAGTTACCTACTTTGATGACTAAAAATATGCAATGTGAACATTGTTTTGTCTGCTTAATAGTTTATTTCAATGAATTATAGACACTGCTGGTTTCCACCTACCTATCCCTTTTGATTTGTATAGTTCCTCTGAATCTGGGGGGTAATAGCGTAACTCACTAACAGTAGGAATAGCTTTCATTTTGACAGTTCAACCACAATCATTGCGTTATTTACGTTGTTGAGCAGACAAATTTTTCGAACATATGAAGCAATGGATTAGCAATAAGCTTCAAATTGTTTCTGATTGTGATTGATAGTGCGTTACGCAATTAGGGTTCTGGTCACCTATGGCTTGAATGTGGACTAAGTAGTTTCTCACGTACAGCCCCATCTACACGATGCAATTTTCTTGTCTGTGCCATACAATAAACATGAAGCAACGAATAACTTGCATCGTACAAAACACTGCAATTGTTATTATTCCTTCAACTTATTGCATACAACGGCTGTTAAAATCTCACCGTGGTCAGTGAAGTGAGCTTGAAGTGAACTGTCATCCTACCTGACGCTAGGGTACGCTGATTATCTTGGGATTGACACCTCACTTCACGTAAGTTTTCACAGTGACATTTTTACGGAATAGCACTACTTGCAATTAAATCGCACCGTGTAAATCAGGCTTTATTCAATTATTTGTGTGTGTTGGCGGGGTTAAAAAGAATACTGTTTATGAGCATAATCGTTGATGCACAATGGCGACAAGACGATTAACGATGGTATTACCTGAGTTGGTAGAGGTACCTAAGTTTAGGTAACTATATGAAAACCAATATGAGATGCCGTGGTGATACCTTCATCCACTAGAAACATTGAAGCAGTCCAAACAAGACACCTAAAATCATAAACATTGTTCTAAGTAGGTACTTATAGTAAATTCTAGTTTTACATCGTTGCGTGCTGCAACTGTGCATCAACGCCAACTCACTCGCAGTATTCTTGAAATACAGGGTTATTGGAACGAAGTTTTTACGCGGCTTGCGGTAGGAGTTGCCTAGTAGAAATAGTCATGTAAGGAGAAAGCGTTATGCCCCCTCCATGCGACTATCTCTCTCTCTCTATTATATACGAGCGTGTGTGAAACTTCATTCCTAACCGGGGTTCCCCCGACCGCACAGGTTGTTTTTTAATAATTTCCTTGCAATATTCACAGGCTCTAGTTCTGGCTTCCCTGGACACATACACTCGGCCGCTGGACAAGGTGTCGACCACGCAATCGGCCACGCTCTCCGCCACTGGCCTGATCTGGACTAGATACTGCCTGGTCGTTACACCCGTCATCTATTCTCTAGCGCTATGCAACTTTATGTTAGGAATCGCGAATGGAGTGCAGACTGTTCGCGCTTACCGTTTCCAGAATCAGAAAGCAATCGCTTAAGTTGTAGGAAGGGATTGTTTAACGCGTTTGCTGCCGCTTAAGGACAAGAATTTACTTAACGCAAAATAAAAAAGAGCTGCTTAAAAATATGAGTGAAGAATGGTAAATACCTAGGTAGATGTAGGTACCTACTCACTTCACCTATTCTGAAAGCTTGATCAGGTCTGTGATCAGTAGATAATCTGTTGTCAAATCTCATTACCTTTAGCTGATTTGTTAATAGATCTCGCTGTGATAATAGGTAGGTAAATTGATTTGCTTGCTCGTACCTAATAAAATTTGCCGATCAAATTGCGTTACATGAGATTCTATAAGTACCTTCCTATGTAGTAGATTAAATTGTATAGCTTTTGAAGGTAGAACCTAACTTAATTGGTAGGTAGGTACTAAAGGACGGGCGGTAGCAAACGCGTTAAATTCAAAGATAACCTTTGAACATAAAGGATGGGCATGAATTAACGTTTCGATTTATAAGATTATAGAGCTAACTATGGAGCCTATTTCTTAATTGTAGTTTTTAGAAACCAATCTAAATACAGGTACTTATAATACTAGATATTTCTTCGAGTGCCATGGCCTTTTACAAGCCACGAAAACATACGCTGAAACTTTATAAGACGGTAATGGGTAACTTTATTGAATTTATTAGATGTGTTGTCCAAATATTGTTTATTGACTAGTCACAATTTTAAAGCATTTCTTGCCAAAACTCTACCCACCTGGCAGCGAGGTATAATATTTAATTCGTTTTTAGTTCTTTTTCACAAACTAAATAAATAAAGTGAATATCAAGTTCCTTAAAATTATTTTAAGGAAACTGAACTTCGCTTTATTTTTAATAGGCTTTTACTACCTACTTATCTGATTATATTAGTAACGTAAAACTGGTGTTGCGACGAATCGGATAGATAAGCAGCCAGAATCTTTCATAGCAAAATATACTTCATGTGGCACTAGATACATGCCATATTTGCTTGGCCCTCGCTGTGGCGCCACCAGCGTAAGTTGGCCCCAATTTACATGAATTAACTGTGCTAAGGAGGCTCAAGGCCAACTATATTTTTATAATGAACAAACCACGATGTGTATCCACGTCGAATCGCATTGTACTTAGCAACAACATAGTAATATGTCACTAACTACATCAATAATACTTGTCCGTTGAACTAACAAACGCCAGGATAGTTAATTGTTTACGTTTCCTGTTGACGCTCGCCTTGGTTTATTTTTATTCGCTATGATAGCAGTAACAGAGTTGAACTTTAAAGACGAAGAAGTTAGTTAGGTGCTCTTGTGGCTGAAATGGCATGCAAGGAGTTTGAATAGAAAAGAAGAACGGGGTAGAAAGTTTGAATAGCCTCTAGATTCCTCCAGGAACCATTTGAAGTGATCTAAATATTGAAGTTAACAAATTTTATTAATTTCAATATTGAGGATACGTTGAATACGTGTCCTCTAACCCCTTCAGGATCCATTCGAACTTTCCTAGCCCGTATTTCACAAAACCGGATTTAAAAAAAAAAACAAATGAGAGTGATTGATAACATGTAACAACTAACAAGAAAATATTTACATTCCAAACAAGTAACAGTAAGCCCCAGTTTCTGTGCCTTTAAAAACTACAGGGTTCAGTATTTTTATAATATTATGTCGGGGACAAAGTTCTTTCGTATTTTATATAAATTTAAATACATATATAAAATTAAGATATCGAGCTTTTTTTTATACCCAGACTTTTTCAAATGGATCAAAACTGTTTTGTGCTCAATATCTGACGACTCTTCAGCTATGTCGTAACTACTAATATGTCGATCTAGCCCCACTTTTTTTTCAAAAATGGCATCGACTTTATCTGTAACAGGGCGACCAGAACGAGCTGCATTTTTGATATCAAAATTACTGGACTGAAAATACTTGAACCAACTTTGTTAACTCACATTGCGTTAAGTCCATAACCGTCACATAATTTTTCGCGGCTTAATATCGCATTTTTCCCTTTTTTATAATAAAACTTCAAAATGTATCGAATTTCTTCGTTAGGTTCACGTGACATTTTGGCGGACAGAAAAACATTTGAAAAATAGCGGGAAATCGTTCTTACTTTTTTTTTAACATGTCATGTATATAATGGTATCAACACTAGCAAAATACAAACAGTACCTACAGCCAAAGAGATTTTACTACAACTTTATACCTGTAAAATACGAAAAATATTCTTCCCCGACTTAATAAACTCCACAAACTACTAACATTGATCTAAGTACATAACCAAGTAGAAACCTATATAGTGCCATTGATTGCCAGAACAAAATGTAATTAAGGTATGTTTATTTTATTAATATTTTGTCTTCATAACATACTAACTATATAATCTTATATATTTATATAATGTTTTGTAGAAAGTAGTTGTAGATTGTAGTATAGTTGCAGATACATGGATTGCTTTGTTAAACCCGATTTATAAATAACAAAGTGAATTATTATTAGAATTATCTTCAATTGTAGGCATAGATAATTGCATAGCACATTACTAAGATATTAATATTTGCAGGCTAAAATATAGCGAAATAAGGCATCGCACAAGAATTTACTGACCACTTTTTGTATAACCACATCTAAAGCAAATAAATGACTTTATGGAAGGGGAGCCCAGAGAGTGTTTCAGCAAAATGCTTGCTAAAAAACCTTGGTCCTTTTTCGAAATCTGAAAGTGGACTCCTGACCACGGGGCTGCTATCCGAAACTTTTCAATCTCTCCTCATGCCGCACCAACTGAGCTATAAACTTTTCGCCCTGCATATGCTTGTTCAAAAACCCTCTGGGCTCCTCTTCCATTTAACTTTGATAGATATAATTTATGTTTTCTGTCTTGTTATGCGAAATACTCGTGTTAAAGGGTCACAAACTTTAAATGTTTACTGCTAATGTGATTAATATGTGGTTTTACGCTATAAAAATATTTTTTTAAAAGACGATACTTATCTATGGCAACACACCTTGCCATATCAACTTGATGTCATTATGAATGAGGTATTTGATTAATTCATTCGAGTATATACTTGATGGGTACTTCTTGCAGTCCATGTATTTATGTAGAAAGTAGTTTATAGTATGCATGCACGCATGTAATTGTGTTGTTAAATATTGCACGTAGTGTTATTAAATCTTGCCGCAATTTTACTTTTTATTCTTATTCGTTTATAAAACTTGAGCTTAAGCTAGCTTTCGAAACCCGTCCCTTTTTTCCTTCCTTAAGTATTATTATGCAAAATCCTTTCAAAGCTTTTACATAAAACGTTGGATGTTCAAAACTGAAGAATTACAAATAATTGCAGAAGAAAAGTATTTGAAACGAGACTGATGAAACTATTAACAAGAAGACGGAACTTGAAAATCAGCCAATACAAATGACTCAACGGAAGAGCTACCCAATGACTTATGCAATAGGATTTATAATCGTGCCAACTGGGAAACTCCTTGGCATTGAATAGAGGTTATTGTTTTGTTTGTTGTGGTTGTGTGTTGGCTGCCTCGCACGTTTAGTTATTACAAACGCGACTGCAGAGCGACCTAGGTCCAATAATTGGAATTATTGGATTAATATTTTTTCAATACATTTGTTCAAAAAATGCATTTACGATGCCTGTATACATTGTTCGAAAGTAAAAAATTAAGCACCATGCAACGGAACGTGCGGTAAAATAGGTACACACCTAAGTATCTGTTTTACCGCATACTCCGTTGTATAGCGCCGTGCGTATCCTTTACGGTTTATTTTTAATTTCCATAAAAAATATATAAGAAATCCACCAAGGAGTTTCACATTACGAGAATAAATAAGCTGAATAATCGAACCTCCTTGGAAGCGCTTTTGCTCAATACGTTTGTCTCACTTTAATACTAAAGAGAAAATGAGACGAAAGATGTAGTTCTAATATTCACTACGCGCTCGTAGCGCCATTTGCAATTCACGCCATTTTCATATTAGAAACGTCAAAGATTGTTGCGACTTTCCGACTGATATTTCTAAACGAGTAAGTAATAATAAATGAGTTCAAAAGAGGAATCCGATATTAATATTGTACTGTTTTCTCGCAAATGTGTTGAAAAACTTTGTATGACACACGTGCGGAAATTGGTATTTACAAACTCGTGACTATGGTAAGCCTTCGACTTCGTCTCGGGCTTACATTCGTCTACTCGTTTGTAAAAACCAACTTACCGCACTAGTATCATAAATAACTATTATTAATGGGAATTATTCAAGTTCGTTCTTTTTATATTTCTGTGTTTTTCTCTGCGTCATGTTTACTGCAAATAAACGTATTATCTTTCTTTTTTAACCGACTTCACAAAAAGGAGGAGGTTCTCAATTCGTCTGTATGTTTTTTTTTTTTTTTTTTTTTTTTTTTTTTTTTTTTTTTTTTTTTTTTTTATGTGTGTTAGCTCATAACTTTTTTCTGGGTGAACCGATTTGGATGATTCTTTTTTTATTTGATAGGTGGTGCTTCACATGTGGTCCCATTTAAATTTGATCAAGGTCTGACCAGTAGTTTTGGAGTTATCCTTAATACTGCAGATTTTTTCCACTTAGTTTATATGGATGATGTGTTAATAATTTCCTGTCACTGTTATTTACACACCAAGTAGTGGTATACGAATTTGTGTGGGGTAGGTACCGCAACTAAAAAGTGAAAAATAAAAACTTTTTTACAAAAAAAACAACCGACTTCCAAAAAAAACACTAAAAGACATGAAAAATAACTTTAATTTCGGAAGTCGGTGGCCAAACACGAAAATACAAAACCAAAGGCACCGACTTCCGAAATTAAAGTTATTTTTCATGTCTTTTAGTGTTTTTTTTGGAAGTCGGTTGTTTTTTACTAAGTAAAGTTTTTGTCTCGCCCCCTATTACAAGAGACTGGCAAATATGCTTTACTTTTTGCTTCAATTTTGCACCACATTTCGAAGCACTCAGGTGAAGTAATATTAAAATAAAACATCAAAGTAAATACTAATCAAAATAATTTTAATACTCACTCCTCAACCATATTTAACAATTTATCCATACTAATAGGATTGAAACTCCTACCACTGTCATTGGAAAACATGATCACGTTTCTTATAACATAACACTGCAGATTACCAATTTTATACAGCGGTCTACCTTCCCTGTTTTTGCCCGCTATAGGTACAAAAGTGATCCCTTTTTCGATACATCTAGATTCAAGTAATTCTGAGAAGCTTTTGGCTTGTGTGCTGGATGCTAAAACTTCTACGATACGGGAAGTTTCCTTTTGCTCGGGCATGGTGAAGCGCGGTGGCGGGGGAGGTTCCACTGAGTCGATGTCTGCGCTTCGATTCATCATGTCTAAGGCTTTGCGGAAGGCGTCTCGTACGGCGGGCTCTTTCAGGACTTCTTCTGGGAACATTTTCTGGGGAGAATAAATTGGTTGTGAAAATGGTATTGGTGTTTTTTTTTAAATATTTGTTCCTTTATTTAGATTAGAAAACTTAGACAACTAAAGGCACGTTTGCCATAGAGCAGTGCGGTTTTCAATGGCAAACAAGTATCAACTTTGTAAACGTTGAAATAGAGGCTAAAATAAACAAACTGAACCAAGTGCATCTGAGTGCTAAAAAGAGATGGAGCTATATAGGACTTAGATATTTCCTGATTTATAATTTACTAGCTTTTGCTCGCGGCTTCGCTCGCGTTAGTTTAGACTTTGACAATCAATTCGGGTTATAATTCAATTATGATTCGAAAGACACGTGGCGCCATCTATTATCATAAGAACGTTATTGTTGTTTTCCTCGGGAACAGTACTTTTTTCGGGATGAAAGGTACCCTATGTCCGTTTGCTGTACACCTGACAACGAATATACAAAATTTCAGGACGATCGGTTCAGGGGTTTAGGCGTGAAAAGGTAACAAACAAACGTACTTTCGCATTTATAATATCAGTTAGGATTTTTCACCTTGGCTTAGAAGCTTCTTGGAATGTAGCAAAAAAATAAATGTATAGCATAGTTACCTTAAAGTCCGTGTAAGAGTTAAGCACAGTAGCATGCGGCGGGTTGGTGTTGAGCCACGCGGCCAGCGCGCCCAGCCAGCGCGGCAGCAGCGCGCGCGCCGCCAGCGCCGCCACCGTGGCCGCGCCCACCAGCTCCAGCCACTCCACGCACCACAGCCACGCCGCTGCGGAATATAATATCGAGTTCAATGCTTAAATGAAAACAAAATGATCACCTGATTGAATGATGAATGATTAAAATGATCACCAAGATACACCGGTAGCCTCATTTTTATGTATTGTAATGACAGAAGTGTATTGATATAAAAAAATCTAGATGTAACATTGTGAAACATCGATATTGATACAGAAAAAAATCGACACCATTTGAGTGAGTAAACGAAAGACTCCTTTGATGAATTTATTGCTACTCAAAATAATTACACAATTATTATACATTTAAATGCTACGTTTGAGAAATGCACAGTTACACAATATCCATGTGCATAAATGAATATGACGTACAAACTTAACTACAACAACTTTATCCGCAACTTTATCCGTTTTACCCATTGATGTATCCCACTTTATTTGTACTGGGTATGGTCGGGTATAATGAATTGAGGGTGCGACGGGAGTTTACACTGGTCGCTTACTTAGTCAAGTTACTCCGAGGCATTGAGCATAATCCGGAAGTGCTGCAGCGCTTAAGTCTTTGCGTACCAGACCGCTATGTATGGAGGCGACGGCGCCCCCCACTGCTGGCCGTGCCGACAGCCAGAACCAACTTACTCGCCAAAACGCCACTAACCCGAGCAATTCGGGTCATTAACGATCTTCATAACAAAATTGATCTATTCACATGTAATTTGAGTGAATTCGCAAGGTTATTGTTGTTTATTTTATGTTATACCTAACGTAGATTAGTGTAGTACGAGTATGTTATTGTGGGATAGGATGTATTTTTATTGTCTCGTAACAGATATTTTATTGTATAGGTATGTAATTGGATGAAACGTTAGTAATGTTTCCTATACCTGTAATATGTTAAAGAACTTGAAAGTTCCAAAAAGTTTTGAATAGTAAATGATTTTTATTATATAAAGACAGCATATAAAGTGACCGCGCTATCGCATTAGGTGATGAACCTGTAATGATAGTTTTTGTGGGAGAAATAAATAAATAAATAAATAAATAAATAAACAAGTCGCTCATTTGGAGAAACATCGACGTAAATGTAATTTTTCCCATAAATTTGTTGTCGATGTATTTTGTGCTCGAACAGAGGCGTGAAATATTTAATATGTATTGGGATATATCACCATTTCAGAACGAGAAGGTAAGCCATTACAAAAAAAAAAACACTTTAAATCACTCTTCTGTAAAATTTTCAATGCAGCAGTTACGTCGATGTTTCTCCAAATGAGCGAAATGTCAATGTACGGTACGGTGTAACTCGTACAACAAACTATATGTATTTCTGTAAGTCTGTTCAAAAATAACATTAACAAGCCAAAAATTTAGTTTTAAAAATATTTGAGGTCGGTGTTTCTTGTCCGTATACTCTGAGAACACCGAAAAAAACTCAGAGCAGAGGTCTAATGTCTATTTTAAAGTCCAGACATAATCATATTAAGGTATAAAGATAATCGCACATTTTCATTTCTGCATTCAAATGCGTCTGAAGTCATCAAAATCCGTACAGTGCGTGATTCGTCAGTCCAGAACGATCACTACATAGTTAACCTTAACAATGTGTGGTGAGTACGTACTGTTCTCCCTGCCAACGAGCTCAAGCGGCGCATGCTGCAGACAGTGGTCCAGCTTGGGCACGATGTGCTGGTGCAGCATGGCCTGCAGCGCGGGCCCCCAGGCCCCGCGCCACGCGCGCAGCACGCCGCGCGCGGACCCGTCCGCCGGGTGCCACGCCGACAGCGCGGCCGCCAGGCGGGAGCGGATCAGAGGGTATACTGAGCTTGCTAAGGCTTCTCCTGTGGAAAAATAATGACATATAGATACACTACTCAACAAAGTCTAGGGATAAAGGGTATTTATAATGGAGCTCTTCCGTGGCTCCTAGTAAACCGCACAAGTCAGAACTTTGTTCACTTTAGACTTTTTAACTAAATGAAGAAAATACTAGCCTAAAAAGTAAAAAAAATGTAGTTTAAAAAAACTAAAGAACACGCTTTCATCACGTACAAAAAATTATGAAAGCAAACAAAAACAAACAAAAGAAAACCAAACAAACAAATATAAAGCAAATTTAAAGTTTAAACTTTATATTTTTTACTTATTAGTCTAGTATATTCTTCATTTAGTTAATAAGTCAGTCAACAAAGTTATGTCTTGAGTGGTTTTCTAGGAACCACTGAAGAGTTCCACTATCACCTCTTGGCTCCATCATCAGACACTCGTTACCAAGCCCAATCTATTGGACTCGCCAAACGAATCATATGAGACCAAACTCGAGGGGTTTACTAGTAGCCACTGAAGAGATCCACTATCCACCTCCTGGTTCTATCATCAGATCAGCTCCAAGATACCAAATTATAGTTTTGTCATCCGAACATACAAAGTATCATTTCGATACGACAATTAGAAGTCGGTTAAAATTTACTTCTAAGTTTTTTTACATTGTTAGTTACAAGTGAAGCTAAAATAAAAGCGTGTTTAAAACGAACGCCCAGATAACATTTAATAAATAAAAAAAATCCAGTAACTTTTTAATTATTGATGTGTTTAACTTCCAAAGGCATTAGCGACGGCTCTACATCAGCATGCAATGCTGAGTATCAGGTGGTCTATAATTGTCACCTGTGGAATATCGCTCCACACTCTGGAAAGATGTCCAAAAAGCTCTTCTTCAGTGTTATAATTTTGGGGACGGTCACTGAACGCTCTTCTCCCGAGAAAATCCCACGCATGCTCTATGGGATTTAGATCAGCGGACTCAGCAGGCCACTCTAATAACGTGACATTGTTCTCGCAAAGCACATTCACCACCAGCCTGGCTGTGCGCATGCGCGTTATCTTGCATGAACATGATATCTCGGCCATACTGCTGTCGGTGAGGGATGACCATAGGTTGCACAATCTCGTCACAATATTGATCCACATTTAAATTGCCTCGTATCAAAACGAGGTCCGTTCTTCCACCCAGGCGAATTCCAGCCCACACCATAATCGTTCCGCCCTGGTACTTATGAACTTCCTGATGATTCTGGAGTCGACTGTGGCGACGAAGAACTCGCCAAACACGCACTCTTCTTGAATTGGGATGAAATCCAAAGCGCGTCTCATCGGAAAAAGAACACGAGCCCACTGTGTGTCGGTCCAGTGCAAATGTGCACACCCTCACAATAATCGAACTCTAAGCGGTCTGTAAGCGTGAAGATTAACTTCATGCAATTTTCTCCTGGCGGTTTGGTCACTGATAACCACTTGACGATAGACTGGTCTTTCTACCAGCTAGCGAGCCGTAATTTGAGGCTGCCTTCTAGCAGTAGTTTGCAGAACGCGGTCTTGTATCTGAGTAGTGACCCCGTTATCTTCCTCTGTGGCTTTCAGCAACATCTCCCGTAACCCTGTAGCGCGTCCCTGATCGGCAAATTACGCTTGGATGCGTGTTGACAGCGTCGGCAGTTTCACGTAAACTGCGCCGTGCTTCCAGCATACCCGTAGATCGTCTCTTCGCGTTAAATGACGACGTGACATAATTTTATTATTAAAGATTATGGACACTAATATTTAAAGTTGTTAGGCTACGGTCTCTTTAAAACGTCAGGCGCTAACAACAGCGTGCAGCGACGGCGTGATGGACGACAGACGCTCCGCCTCTTGGGGTCTACTCTCAAAGCACAAAATCGGTAGTTTCGGCCGAAATTATGGGCGTTTCCTACTCCGTATCACCTACCGACATAATATTACTTCGGGGCCCGAACTAAGAATGGATGACAACACGATTTGACAGTTCGCTCATTTGGAGAAACAACGACGTAACTGGTGCTTTTAAAATATAACAGGAGAGTGATTTAAATTGGATATTTTGTTGTAATGGGGTTCAACATTTCAGAACGAGACGGTAAAGTCTAATTCTGAAATGTTGATAAATCCCAATACATATTAAATATATCACTCGTCTGCTCCTCTGAAAATTTTTTCGAGCACAAATATCAACAAATCATTTTTGGGAAAAATTACATTTACGTCGATGTTTCTCCAAATGAGCGAGTTGTCCTTACTCCTTATGTATATTTGTCCGTCCGAAAAAGTTAATTAATCGGGAGTATGGTTCATTCCGATGTACCAAACTACTTTTGGGTGGGCCTTTATCTTCGTTGACGGACTTTAAGAGTAGGCCCTCTGTCGCAGATGCATGGTCTGCCTCGTCATTCGAAATCGCCCGCTTAGAATACACTGAATGGATTGAGTTTATTTATTCTCGCCCCAAATAAAACGAAACTACTAGCACAGTTGTTGTTGAAAGAAGAAGAGGAAGATGATGAAGTTCTTGAAATGCTTATAAGCAATAAGAGAGTTAAAAGAAATAACATTTTTATGAACAGATATTTTAAGAAGAAGGAACCTATAATCTTTAGATAAATAGATATATTTATCCTTGCTAAATTTCTCCATTTTAGACTAAACAGTTAATAAAAAAACTCCTCGCAGGTCGCGGTGTCCAGCTATCGCTATGCTTTGTTTTGATACTGACGGACGCGTGCGGCGCGTGACCATGGGCCGTCGCAACTGGACGTAACGAGCGGTGTGCGAGCGAGACCGCGCCTGTGAATTCACGAACATAGCATTCGGCCGTCGTCGGCTACACGTCGTCAGGCGCGGTCGGCGTGTGGTCAGATAGACTGCAGCCTAATGTTACAAAACATCGACCGTTACGACCAAATGAAGTTTTCCCTCCATATACCAAAATGCTTGTTTTTAGGTTTTAATTTATTTTTAATTACGTTCAATTATTTAATTTAGGTTCAATCAAAATTTTCAATTTTTTGTACCCAGTACTTCTTCTAAAGAGTTTTCTTACAGAAGTTGATATAGTTGGTTTGCTGAGTAGTATAGATAGATACATTATTTATTTAGTGCACAGAACAGAAAAAGTTCAACACTTAGAAGCACAATTAAATGAAAACAAATTTCAAAATGCAATAAAAAAACTTTTTTTGTGTGTGGTTGTGTTATAGGTACACCTCTGTCTAACCCTTCAGGGAATACAGGCGTAATGGTATATTTATGTGAAATTTCAAAATTATAATTTAATTTCAAATTAAAGGATAGTTTAATAAAAATTGATAATTTTGGAGATTATTGATAAGGAAATTATTGTTCTCTGTTCAAATACAAATAAGTAGTCGCGCAACAGGTTACCATACGTAGTACCACGCAACGTGTGACGCGTGCACTGACCTGCCATGTCATGCCAGGGCAGCACCCACTGGTGCAGCGGCTGCGTGTCGTTGGTGGGGTCCCACGCGCGCACGCCCGCCAGCACGCGCGGCACCACGCAGCGCGTCACGCATGCGCGGGACAGCCAGGCGGGGGACGCGGCCTGCCACGCGGATACCGCGCGCAGCATGGGGGTTGGCATGCGGGGATTCCAGGCTCTGAGAAAAAGAAATTAAAAAAAATGGTTGTCTATAAAGTCGGTTAACTCGATAACGTGACAATGACTTATGCTTTTTCGTGTGTAAAGTTAGTAGTAGTAAAGTTACATATAGATGCACGTTGGAGCCCTCGGGAGTCGTCAAAAATACATAATTAACTGTCTCATTACTGTAATTAGTCACACATGCACTGTTACGCGTGTAGCGGTATCAACATCGGCACATGCGAAATACACGTCATACTGACGTCACGCAAATCCTGCATCGCGCAAGCAGAGTTTACCGCGCGACTAGCATATATACAACGTCCCGACATCAACCGTCGGGCAGTTGCCCACCAGACACAACACCCGTCTGGTCGGAGGATCCTCCCTTTTCCATAGAGTATGAGTGAGCTTTACACCCTGTTCCTCATACTCATACGCGCACTAAGTTATTATTGTTTTTGAGTGAGAACGAGACGACCGATTTGTTCCGGGGCGCACGACGGAATGATTTTCTCATTATTACGGCCCAAATAGACATAAACAATACTTTTGTGGAAATAAATACACTTACAAGTTACTAATTAACTAAATTGTTTTAGTTTTTTTTTTACTCTTTTATATTTCTGCCAATGTATCCAACATTGACAAATATAACATCATGTTGAGAACTCCTACTCTATAAATGCACATCAAAGACTAAAAGTGACATCTCGAGGAAAGAAACAATACCTCACGCTACGTCATACTAATCTCTCGACCGTGATTGGTTTTATTTAAAATATTGTTCCCATCCCCTCTCCTTGAATCATGTATGTAAGATGGCAAATACATAATTTACTCGTTAAAACTAACGCATCGTTTTTCATTATAAAAATCCTCAATACAATCTCTGAAAAACCTGAGTTTTCACAAAACCTCACCGCTGCTGGTACACATAACAATATTGATAGGAAAGTTTGACTATAAAATCTTTGAACTACCTGCTTTTAGTCGTCGTACACCAAAGTGACCAAAACCAGATGCATATCACAAAAATCAATAAAAAATATGACTTACTCAGCAGCCGCAGTAAGTTGCGGTACAAAGTGTTGCCACAATAGACTGTTGTACGCCTCTTCAGTCAGCAACTTCCTCCATTTCAGGAAGGTGGGTATGTGCTCGTCAGGGGCCGAGAGGGGTTCCCAGGTAGCGAGTAAGGAACTTAGCAGCGGGCTCACGATGTTACCCGCTATCGTGCCCAGGCCGAACACCTCGTATTCTACAGGGAAGGTGTCCTAGAAGAAATGTTTTGGGTATTGAGAAGCTGTATGTTCTTTTGTGAAACTTGCGATAATCTATATATATATAAATGAATCCCTATTTCCCTTGGTCACGCCATCACGCGTGAACGGCTGGACCGATTTCACTTTTCTTTTTTTTTGTTGTGTTCGTTATTGTCAGGAGAAGAATCTTATGAAATAAAAATATAAGGAAGTTGATCGGAACGTTACAAAATTTAAGAAAACTTAACGCCAATATTAATTTTACATAAGTGTCAGTTGTTTGAAATAACTGTCAGCGATTGACAGAATGCGCGCTGCAAATATCGTTTAACACAGATGGATCGGTTGATAAATGAGTCGATAGTTTTAGTTTTAGTCAATAGTCACAACTAAAACTAAACGACATTTATGACATTCATAGTTAAGACAGGACAACGTCTGTCGGGTCAGCTTGTAAGTTATAAGAACAAAAAGTAGTAACAACATCTTTACAAGTAGGATAAAGACAGATACGTTTGTCTAGCTACATACAAAAATAACAACTACAGATGTTAAATTATAAAGATTTAAGTAAGAGTGGTTGTCAGACTTTTGGGCTTCTGACTAGAGTGCTATAAGAATCTTTTGTCATAACATTGTCAGGACGGTGTTGTTGGTAAACATTTTTGTGAAACTGTCACAAAAATTGTATCAAAAAATAAGATAGTGGTGTAAGTTACGATTTTGGCCGCGCGCCAAGTGATCCTCGTACTGTAAACTTTTTTTTTTACTGTTTAACCCTGTGGTTGTACCCGTAACGACTATCGAAGATCTACGAATGACAGCCGGGACCCTTTCAAGGCACGGGACGCTCTCTAAGGGCCAGCGTAAATTTGGCGAAGCGCAGCGCAGCGCATTTGTTACTGCGAAACAAATATCGACCTTGGACCAGTCGAAATAAAGTTGAAAATAAATAAATCGCGCGTCTAGGCGAAAAGAGGCGCAAATCTCAGGTAATTCATTCTTAACTTAATTTTTAGTCTCACAACGTTGATATTTGTTTGGCAGTGAATATCGCGCCGCGCTGCACCTCGCCAGGTGTGTGCTGGCCCTAAGACTTCTATAGCTCCTATATTTCATTATACAGAGTGGTGACGACATAACGACATTAAATGAAAATACGATCCCCACTACTTAATCAAAACACTTTAAAATGATCAAATTCGGTATTACACCAAAATTCAAAAATCTAATTTTTCAAACAAACTAAATGCGAAAATAATCTAAATTAAACGCAACAGCCTTTAGAATATTGTTTACTAACCTCATCTGACGTGTAGTGTAAATAAATAGTGTGTGTAGTAGGCGCCGTTTATTTGGCGGTCCCTTGTGTGCGTAAAGTTTCATTCATGTAGGTAAAAATAATCTAAAAAAAATGGCGCGCGGAACAAACTCCAGCAAAAACCCTAGATGTATTTCTTTCCTTTTCTTGCACAATAAATCTTCCGAATGCGCAAGGAATTACGAACTATTTTTGCCTACACTTACTTTGTTTAGACAAAAATGTCGAATTGACAACGTAGCTATCTTCTCAGTTTACGATACGAAAGTGCGCTTCAGCAAACTTTGTTTGCTTAGGAATTATGGAATTAATTAATTGGAATTTTATCGTTATGGTTATTAGGTCTAAATTCAATCAGCAATACAATACAATATTGTATTATTTTTGAGTAGCGAGCCGCACATTGTATTTGGTTGTGTTTTACGCATGTAGGTAAATTAAATTGTTTTGATGTGAATGACCTAATGAACTTGAGTGGCGAAATCGTAATCTATTCACATCATGTGTCAAAACGGTTATACTAAAAAAATAATCCTGCGGCTATACCGTTGATTATAATTTGATAATTTTTGGTACACGTACCACTAACGCGATACCCAGTATGTGGTTTCAATTAATGTCGTATTATCCCCACCAGTCTGTGTCAGTCTATAAATTATAATTTTAAATATTAGAATATAAAAACACAAAGGTAGCCCACCGGTATCAGGAACAGGATCCAAGCTACGCCTGGTCAGGGCTCCAGAGAGAGGAACCTCCTAACAATGCGGGTCGTGACTACCACTTTCTGAGTCAACCCATTGATCCAGCTGCCCAACGAGAGCCTCCTCAAGTGTTGGTCGAGCCTATTGGCTATTAAGCCATTGGCTGTCACGACTATCGGCACAATGATCGCTGAGTCCACATCCCACATGTTGACAACCTCGCCAGCTAAGTCAAGATACTTGATTTGTTTATCTTTCTCGGTTTTCACGAGGTCCCCGTCATGCGAGACCGTTATGTCAACAATCATTGCGCGCCTAATATAGCTTATTTTTACGAGTAAATTAGATAGATATTTAAAACGCAACATACCTTCAACTCAGCCAGCACATCGTGGGCCTTTTCCAACGACACCTCAGGCTTGTTGAGCATCTCCACGCGCTCTAGTATACCTTCCACCTTGCAGATAACCTTGTCTTGCTCCGACAGCTTTATGTTGCATTCCTCTAGGTCTCTCTCTAGGACAACTATCTCGTCTTCCGCCGTTTGAAGCTCGCGGGCGTTTTGGATTATGTCCTGTCAAAAAAAAATGTTTGTACGTTCATAAAGACATTGAAAGGGTAATTAACTTCTTGAATCCCGCGTAATGAGACACAATGATTATCGATTGTGTTTCGCTCGATATCGCGACGTCGGGAGTTAAAGGTTGATTTTGTCGTAGATTTCGCAAATATTATAGCTCATGGTGGAGAAAGGCATATTACATAGATGTGGAATTATGGACTAGGAAAAACTAGTGATGTATGAATGTACGTAAGTGTATGATGTAGTGGTTATATCTCACTACTTTTCATGCAATTATTGTTTGAAATAAAATGAATAAATTGTAATTAAAAAATCATCGATGAAAATGTTATACAGGGTAAAATACAATAATAAATAGGGTAATTAGCTAGCGAAACTCCGCAGACGTGAAATATAAATGGGACACAAAAAAAAAAAATGGGATCGACGTCCGTAGGTAGTATAGTGACTTTAAATATCAGTTTACAAATCAGTTTTTTTTTTTGTGTAATCTTTACAGACGTGATGGGTATCGTAATTTTAACACGGCAAACCAAAAAAGAACTGTTCTTCTCAACTCATACTTCAAGTAAATGCACTAACAGAGGTTGTTGACTCCAAAAAACATATAATCAAATCCCTTTTTGTTTTTGTTTTATATTTACTATATGGATACCCATCACGTCTGCTGAGTTTCTCTAGCTAATTTAATTTAACCCTGTATATGTGAAGGTTATAAAATTAATCTCAAATGTCAAGTGAAAAACATTTTTACGATGATTCGAAATTTGAATTTCGGGTTTTAGTATTCAAATAATCAAATCATAGCACTCAATTTGTAAGTGGCACTACAAACAAGTACGTTTGATAATCCAATTGTTTACATTTTCATCAGCAATTTTTGGAACAGACCATATCTAGACCCACAGACCCTTGTCAATTAGCCCATATTACCTGTTCACAGCATTCCACCATCAGTTCAAGGTTGTGGACCAGCTGTGGCGCGGCAAAGTTGTCACACTTGCGTCGCGGCTCATGTTCGAAGCGCGGCGCAGCGGCTCTAAGCGCGTGGTAGCCGCTCAGCACTCGCTTTTCCTTGCCTGTCATGTCTATTACAGGCACGCGGGAGAGCTCGTTGCTGTGGAATGATAAATTATATGATACATTATTTTTGCATGTTTACTAATTTTATTCTATCTAAACTACTCATTTTATATTTAAGTCTGGAACAATGTGTTTCTATTGGGCGTTGATAGCTGCGACACAGTTTTTAAGTTTTAACAACTAGCATATTTATCTGCCCAACGATTGATGTCGGGACGTTGTATAATATAAGTAGTTGCGCGGTAAACTCTGCTTGCGCGATGCAGCATTTTGCGTGACGTCAGTGTGAAGCGTAGCTCGTGTATGGCGTTGTAGATGCCACTACAGTAGTTATCATCATTATCCATTGTAATACTTATGTCAATTGGTTTTTGTTCTAAATAAAAAACATTTTTTTTTTTACATTTTAAATAAGTGAATTAATAAATGTTCTGTGAACATAAATAGCAAAAGATATTTGTATTTTTTGGTAAATTCGTTTTATTTATTTTTTGTAATGGTAAAGAATTAATGACAAAAGTACCTGATGCAACTAACCATTATGTCTTATAATTAAAGGACTTTGAGGGAGAAAACTATTAAGATAATTTTGTCAAGAAATCACTGGGTAGTAAGTTACTTTTTTAGAGGAATGTCAGCCTGTGGGTGGTGCGTGAGCGATCGTCAACGGCAGGGGAAACTGACGCAGATAGCAAAGTACACTTTAAACTAACTTGCAAGTTGAAAGTGTAAAAAAACCACCAACCCACAGACAATTCAGTCAAATCTATACACATCACTGCCGCGTATGTATGTCTGTCTGAACGCGATAAACTCAAAAACTACCGAACGGATTTTCATACGGTTTTCACCAATGGACGGAGTGAATCATGAGGAAGGTTTAGGTGTATAATTCATTAAAGTTTTGTGTAAATTGACTGACATATGGCGATGATTGTTAAAGACATCGGAAACCTGAATTAACACATACGGAAAACCACTAAAGAAGAACAAAAAAAGACCAAGATAGAACATGATATTTGTTTACAGGGGAAATAGCGGGCGTAGGAAAATCTTGCATGTCTTTAACAAGAAAACCTAGGATTATCTCAACCCCAAATATTAATTTCTCCCCAACAATATCTAAATCTTGTATACCTGGTAATAG
Organism: Griposia aprilina; assembly: GCA_916610205.1. Classification (NCBI taxonomy): domain Eukaryota; kingdom Metazoa; phylum Arthropoda; class Insecta; order Lepidoptera; family Noctuidae; genus Griposia; species Griposia aprilina. The sequence goes on from OU744306.1 coordinate 7,364,820, forward strand.
TATGCATCGTGGGTTTACCCTCTTGTATGACGTCAGCGGCATCGCGGTAGAAGTAGCGACCCTTGTGCGACTTCTTCCAGTTGTAGTTCTTTTCTTTTGTCTCTTTTTCATCGCCCTTCTCTTTCAGACGACGGAGTTCCTCTTCTTTTTTGGCTTTTTGCTGCAAGATTATATTAAATGGTATTGTAATTTAATGTTTACACGTACTGGAAAATTGTCTGACTGTTTGAAAACATCACAATAGATCGCTGACTTTCGATAAGTTTTCTTTCATATAGGGCTAGTTTGTTTGTCAGTTGCATGGTATGGAGGACTTCAGTTTTTTTGGAACGAAGTTCCTTATAGCACAGTACGGACTTGGCGGATGCGGGCTAGGCGAAAAAAAGTATTCAGAATTTTCCGTCACGAGTTTCCGTCACGACCCTTTCTTTATTTGTATTGTTTGGTTGAACGCGCTAATCTCAGGAACTTCTGCTTGGAATTGAAAAAATCTTTTTGTGTTGGATAGTCCATCTATCGAGGAAGGCTTTGGGCTATATAACATCACGCTACGACCAACAGGAGCGGAGCATAAATAAAAAATGTTGCAAAAACGGGTAAAAATGTTTTTTTTTGAGAGCTTCCGTTGCGTGCGCTGCGTAAACGGTTAAAGTTACGCAAAAATCATTTATGACGGAAATGTTCCCCTTTAAAAGTTCTAAAAAAAAAGTTTGCGCGTCTATCTTTTAAGGTTAACTCAATATAACCCTTTTTATGGTAATATTTTTTTTTCTATGGATGTTCTAAATATATTACGAAAGGAACTTCGTTCAAACCGAGTGTTCCACGACACTCACGCATTTTTTTATTCTAACCAGAGCCATTTGTTAAAGTATTTGAATTCTCGGCGCATTTTCTAGTTGGGCGCCACTGTAGATTCTGGTTTTCAGGAGTTGCGGTGGATAGAAATAGTGTCGCGGGTATGTCAAAAGCTATTCGGTCTTGGCAAAAACCGTGGTTCTACTTGAAGGAAAACAATTGCATTAAACTAGTACTTACAGCTGCTTTCTCAGGTCCATAGGCTCCGATAGCCCCCCTTCCTCTCCTGACGGTTGCCTCCACAGGTGCTGAGATACCCTGCAGGTCTTTACCTAGACCCATGCCTGGTTGGTAACCCATCTGTGAAGAAACATTTATTTATTTTTGGTGTAAGAAACATGGTCCAAGGTATTAGAATAGAATCGAAAACTTTTATTTCGGACAGAGTCCATAGGCTACAATTAAAATGCAGCATGGAATAACATCCACCTCCGCAACATCGGGGAATCCCACCGATTTGCGAACACATTGAGAATACTGTTGGTGCTGCCGCGAACATTCGTCCTCAGGGATGCTCATCTTTTTCTAATAATGGCGGTAAAACCATATATGTTATTAAACGCAAGAATCTCTGATGTACTACAACACGGCAACCGCAGCAGTACTCTGTGCATTATTACATTGAATGCGTAGGTCGCTGTATGCGAACTGGCCATGTTAGTTATTAGGGACACAAATATTAGAGAAGATTAAAAAGTTGGGTTGAAGACCTATTTATGCATAAAACTATGCCTTGATAGTTATTGGTCAATGTGTGTGTATGTAATTTCACTGAGAACCATTTCCAATTTGAATCCAAATGAAAACAGCATTTATTTTATTGGTAGTCCTTCACTAGAACCTTTTCCTAAGAAATTCTACCATAAAGACATAAAATAAACCATTATGAAAGTTTTATTAAATTGCTGAAGAAGTAGCCTGAAAAATACTGACCTTCAAGAGCAGCTTAGCTCCAATACCCTTAGTATGCCTCTCCCAAGTCCCCACATTGCCTCCAAGGTTGACCGGCTTCATGCCTTGCCCCTGTCTTCTAATGCCAGCAGTCTCACTAGCATCCGGGGCATTCTGTTCATCTTCATCAGAGCTGTCCGCAAACTTTGGACGAGAGGTGGAAGCTTCTGATGATTCTATTTCTGTAAAATGATGTAACAAAATACTCAACAAGTGAGAGTTAGTTAGAGTTACCACTAGGCCACCACTGTGGCCCAGTGGTAACGGCTTCGACTTACGAGTTGTAGGTCGTAGGTTCGGAGCCTAACAGCCGCTTTACTGTAAATTATTTCATCACCACCGCTGTCAAAACAGTGAAGAAAACCATTGTGAGGAAACCGGCATGTCCTAGAACCAAAAATTCGAAGACATGTGACATCTACCAACCCGCACTGGTCCCGCATTGTGGATTTCAGCCAACTCCCTCTCACAGAGAGGAGGCCTGTGTCCTAGCAGTGGGAACATTCTATACTACATCTCATATATCTTCATTAATTTAGAAATATACTCTTTTTCTACTAATATAGCTGCAAGACCACTGTAGTTAAGATGTTGATAGACTATTGAAATGTATGCTAAATTAATGCAATGTACAAAAAACTTAGACTTATTAAACCTTTTTTTTCTAATTTGTGAGTATTTCTTTAGTTGGAAGCATAACCAATCGCCATATTCACAAGTTTAATTGTGATTAAGGGACTTTACATACTTACAATACAGTGTTTTTTTTAACTGGGCAGCATTGGGAAGTTTGAAACCCTATATAGGAGATATGGGAAAACTGTTTTAGGAACCATTAGCTCTTTTTTCATGACAAAATTTTTGGCATAATTAATTTATTGGTCAAGTGTGAGAGGTGTCCACAAAAATGAGTAGTAGATTCTGGCCTGTTTCAAAAAGCTCTTCATCTCTAATTTTAATAAGTTTAATTTGCACCAACCTTTAGTTTCCTCTTTCTTCTTGCCAGCCTGTTGTACTCCACCAGCCACAAACCCAATGGGTGCCGTGAAGTCTTTAGGTTTGCGAGACCTTTGTCTGACATTGTCTTCATTATCCTCCTCATCACTGTCCTTGGCCCAGACACCTGAATTAAAAGGAAGATACTGTTAAGTCAGTAGCTAATGAATCTTCTTCACTTATAAAATTACACACTTATGTATGAAATTGATCATGATGGTCGTAAAAATAAGCTATTGTGATTCTACAAACTGTAATTTGAATGATTTTAGAGCCTTACTGTTTTGGAAGATTGAATAAATCGTGAGAACTTGAAGATTGAAGAGCTTCAGTGAACTAGAACTGAATCAGATTGCTTGGTGACAGCTTAATCAGTATTTTTCATCCAAAGTTCGGTAATATTTGGCACTGGGTTATTTTTATATTTCACCCAAATATTGCTTCACACTAGTAATAGAATGTTTTGTAACCTGGATTAGAATACTTTACCGTAAATCTGGTGCTCTTTTTTAGCTCTTCGGGTTCTGTTTGGATTGAATTCATTGTCCAAATCATAGTCGGTGATTTCAAACCGCATTACTTCGTCGTCCGACATTGTTTTGGTAGGGTTGATCTAGTTAGATTGTTAGTGTTATTTCTTGCAATTTTTTTAATTCGTTTAGATAGTACTCCGTAAACACCAGCTACTATTTTGACAGTTGACTGGTTAACTGACACCGAATGACACTTGACATGATAGTTGACAGACAGTCCTGGTTTTGAAGGCACATGGCGTAACTAGGGCTTGCATTCATGAAAAATCGCCTAAAATCATCAATAAAATCAAATGCTCATGAGTCAATTATTATGATGAAAGATTACATCATAACATCTTAAAGTTACGGTTTTCTACTAGCTAAACTGTTGCACTTGCAACATTTTCAACGAGTTAGGTTTGAGGTAATATAATTATTATGTTATCAACACTCATATCGTAAAGTTCCTATTATTTGTTTTGTATTAATAGCGGTATCATCTTGAGTGCACCAGTCCAGCAAACGATTTTCAGCAATTTCCTTTGCCACTCCGCTGGTGGAGCCCTTTATACTCACCGTTGGTACCACAGGCTGAAAGACTGGTCTTTCCCTCTTCGCTCAAGATTGTTTTCGGATATGGATGAAAAATAATAGAACACATAACACATAACTGGCGAAATGTGTGGGTGTACTATAGGTACACCTCTGCCTTACCATTCAGGGAATACAGGCGTGACCGCGTGATGTTAAATAGAAAATCAAACTCTCTATTTAGAAATGAAAAATAGTACCATAATCACAGACTTGACCACTTCAATATGATCATAGAGCATCAAAAAATTCGTCCGCATCGCTGTCAGCAGGAAAAGTGTCCAGAAAGGCTGGCAGCATTGCCACAAAATACACCAGCCCTCTGGGCACGTAACGCACAAAACATAATTATATACTCTTAAGGAGGCGTGGCGAGTTGACCAACCGCTTGGCGATGTCTCGAAACACTTAGCACTCGGACCCCATGCAAGGTATATAATATGTTCTGTGTCCTCTGGCTCTAGCGTTTCAACCCCAAACGGCTCGAACTCGTAACACCCAATCAGGTTGAAATACTTGCGCTGTTTTAGGTTTTCTGCATCTGCTGCAGCCGCCCCAGAACAGCCCGCCGTGCTAGGAAGATGCTATGCTACATCATATTATTGTAGAGAAGTAACTTACGTAGACTCCGTGAGGTTTACATTGCGTCTGAGGTACAAAATGCAATCTCGAACTCGCGAGTTCTCGGGCCATTTTCCGAAATTCTACCTTGTTCGAGATTTTGACCGTTATAGTCGTTTTTACGAGCTTAAGCGCGCGCGCGACTTACCACATTATAGTTCTTGAGTTTTTTTTTTTTAATTATAAGTTGTAGGTGTAGTTTTTATTTTCATGAAGTTGTAGGCATGTTCATTTAAAAAAACGCAATATTTTCAAAATTAGGTGAAATCACGGTGTCAAAATCTTTCTCGCTCGCCATATTGCTGGACGATCTCGAATGACCAATTTCGACAACAGTCTTAACACGCGGAACTCGAGTTCCCAATCTCGCATTATGATTGAATTCCCTAATCGTATGTATTCGATTTACAATTTCGGAAAAAGGGTAAAAAGAAAACACAATTTATGTTATTCACATTTCTTTATTAAAATTCATCAATATTTTTATTTTAAGTATTAAAACTCACGTAACATTACATTCCATACTATGTGTTGTGCATCTAGAAAATGTATGTAACGGTTAACGGTATTAATTCCATTGGCAAGTAATTATCAGATTATAAGAAATTGGCAAGGTATGTCAAAACGGTTCATTAAAATTAGTTTTATTTTCGTATATTCGATAGAATTGGTTACGTATTTTTTTAATATTTAATTTTAAAAACCCACATGTCATGAAATACAATATTATAAAAAAGATAATATGAACACCAATAAACGATATTGCAGTTACAACAGAACCGCGTACAAGGCTCGATGTTTCTCGAAGTAGTCGAATTCATGAAATTTAGTCTTACGATACGATCACAGAAAATGTTTCGATAAAAAATTCGTCTTCACTGTAAACATTTGACATTTTTATACACGTCTTGTACAAATTTGCGCGAATAACAAATTGTTTGATATAGAATATAATTTTTAAAAAAATATAAATAATTAATATATATAATAAAAATATAAATATTATGCTTCCTTGGGACGGAAACGGACGACTTTCAAACAAGTTTTACATAGGACGTTAGTTAAAGGTAGTCTAGTGTGGACTTGATGGACTAATCTCGAGTAATTCTCGACGCCATCCCGGTCGCAGTAATATGAAATTTAAAACTACCTTAATATTTTTGAGCGAAATATGTTCTACAAAAATCAAATAAATTCTATCAAATTATAAAGTTGTAAGTATCAAGAGTACCTACTTTTTTGAAACGTCAATTAACAAAATAAAATTATACTTTAAAAATATAATAATCGTTTCACGAAAATAACTAATATAATATTACACATAATATTGAACATATATATTTTTCAATCAAACCATTCAAAGTCAAAAGTTAGTAAAACAATCTAAAAAAATAGTAATGTCCAAATAATAAAAATATTAAATCAGATAGTTAGTTTTTTTTCCGTTTGTAGACACTGTTTTCACACGCAATACCAATTGAGTTTATTTTTAACGCTTTTCAAAGTATAGGTTTGAACAATTTACTTTACACGACCGGTATTTCATGTAAACAATGTCTAAAAACATGAACTATGTAGTTCAAAACATGAAAATAATATTAATAAAAACACGCAGAAAAAAACGTTTACTTTTTCACAATAAATATTTACCAAAATTTTTGAACATTACAAAATCACAGTTCAAAATTACGTTGATGGCAATCCAGTTAAAATGTTAAAAATAATTGCAACTAACATTATTCTAGTAAAGTTAGGTACTTATATTAAGTATGTGATGCTTACTACAACTAGGTGTACACTTGATACACACGGCTACATATCAAGCTATACATTTCCAGTTCTAACTGATCTCGCATTGTATAGGTTTCTTGTACAATGAGAAGTCAGCTTATACTGAAAACCTATAGCTTGTTATGTATATGTAGTCGTGCGTACAATCTAAAATACAGCAATGTTTTGCAAATTTTGTTCGATATCATGTCTAAGACATTCGAACTATAATTGCGAACATTAACGATTTTAATTGCATATTTCTTTAAAGACTATATTATTTTATCTTTTTGCTAGTTATGCTAGGAAAGTGAAGATCTGAACAAGAGTTCTAATAAATAATTTACAGTTTGTAAAAAAATAAAATGCTTTTATAAATTGACTGATCAATGATAATCCATCTACAATGAATACGCCAGTATTGGCATTAAAATACTGTTAATTGACACCTAAACTAACATCAACAGTTGCGTACAACAACAATGAAATATGCAAAAATGCATTGTAATAAAAATCGTTAACGTTCTGATATAGTCATCTCTATTTCATAAAAAAACTGTCCAATCTTAATTTTAATATTTACATTACGTTGTATACTTTCGCTATATACCTAGAAGGCAACTCTCAACACCCACGGTGGATCATCACATGTTTCAAAAACACTTCTTGGACTTTATGAGAAAACATTCCCACACAATGTGCGACGAAAAACGATTGCAATGTCCCTACACAATGACCTATAAAACATTAAGTCGATTATCAACTTCACTGAACTCCAATCGATGCCAAACGCAAAAAATCGACTAAAAAGAATCGTTAGTGACGACACTAACTTTATTATGGCGAATCACGTTCGATTTTCAAACGAATGTATCATTTGTTTTTCCGCTGACGGTATTTTTTTTTACGTACATGCCTCCAGCGGCGTTGGCTCTCAGTCATAATGCCACAGCTTGTATGTAGCTTTCGTCTTCGTAGTTACCTGCCGATAGCCTTAGGGCATGTTCTTCGCATAATGAAGCTAGTTCTTTCAGCCATTCGTCGAGTATGACTGCGTTAAGAATTGACCGGAGGGTGATGGATTGGTTCCAGTAGGTGTCTTGTGTAAAGACTGGTCTCCTCTGCGGACTAGCGTAGGTGTTGGACTGTGGACTCTGGGCATTGTGTGGGGACGGTGATGATGCTGGAAAATTAATAGTGAAAATATAAGAGATTGAGTAAGATAATACAAAGTATACTAGACTATACATAAAACCAATGGATGTAGAACTGAAGTGTAAGTTGAAAGTTTTTTCGCGGCTTTACTGGCGAGAGTAGGATAAAAAGTAGCCTATATCATGTAACTTTCCTTACGATCGATTTAGTTGTTCTGTAAACAGTCGTACAAAAATGAGTAAACAATAAAACAAAGCATTCAAGGCCTGTTTCAGTGTCCAGAGAGATTATTTAGCATACAAAATAAACTCAGTTAAAAAATATACCAGATAATTTATCAGATCCCAACAAAGAAAATTACTTACAAGATAATCTCCGTCCAAACATATTGGAAATACTGTTGGAAAAACTTCGTCGTTTGGTCCCCATCCGTCGGAACGGTGAGTCATCCGGTTTTTGTGGAGAATCATGGCCGTGACCTGAAAGATGAAATGTTTTAGATTAGTAATAAGTAGCTTTAGTGATTTGGAGTGGTCAACTTTGCCCCCAGAATAAGCAAGTCAAAGTGGTAATGGACCGATACTATTAGCCGTAGAACCGATGACAGTTAAAAAAAAAAAAAACTGCACAAATAAGACCCACATTACACAAAAAACTAGAGAAAATACATGTACACAAAGTACCCAAAAGCCTCGTATTCAAAACGTTAAAAGTTTGACAATATTGTCCATTGCTTGATGTCAGGGCAGATCAAAACCAGAGACAATAATACAGTTCGCCCAAAACTTTATGAGCCCTCTGAACCTAGGCCCAAGAACGAAACCGCGCATGGTACAGATGAGTGAGAGTGAGAGTTCCCTCGGAAGCGTAATATAGTTATACATACTGCGCAGCCACTCGCTGCAACTTCCGTGAGATCATGAAGTTTTGCGGGAACTGTACGCATTGCGCAAAGCTTTGCGATATTGGCAAATGAAGACAACAAACAAACGAAACATGGAATGACGTACTTTTGTAACAAACAACAAATACAAGATAAAACCGTGCGTCGCATCTGTGCAAGAACAGCTAGACGGGTAGAAGTGTTCTTAAGTGGAGTGTGTGAATCGGGAAACGTAAGGTAGGATGTTCTCATGATAGAACAGCAACGATCTTCGCAGGTCACTGGATGAGAGTTGGCGAAGATCGAGCCAAATGGGGAGTATATGGAGAGCCTTATGTCCAGCAGTGGACTGCTATAGGCCAACAGGGATGATTATGCTGGTGCTTTTGACCAACAAAAGAGAAATCTAATTTCAAATCCAAATTTTCAGAAGCTAGGTGTACGGTTCCAATTAGTTGTTTCCTATATAGAAGAGCCGGCAAGAAACTCCACAGTTACTTTTTAAAAATAATTGGTTTTTACAATGTTTTCAAATTACAGTGTTAATAGGTAGGTGGTCCTTTGGGGTCGCAGGCGCACAGAGTGGGGACTCTGTCCGCCCACCGAGTGACCCCAGGGAAGACGGTGGCACAGTGGGCACGTGCTGCCGTACACAGCGGCTCAGGGGAGGCCGCTTTACGGTCTCCCCAGGGATGTGTCTTACAGGCGTTGCACAGGGGGGTTTCCGGAATTGGTATTTTAAGAGGAACCGGGACCCCCCCCTTATGTGCTGATGGTGATCACCGGGGTGGTTTTAGTGAGGTAAAAATCCCACACTCCCCGACCTCCATCCCCAGAGGTCGGGTGCCTTTTGAAGGTTTCCCCACGAAAAAAACAAAAAATATAGGAGGACAGTGTAGGCCTGTCAATGAGTACCAGGTACTTAACAATATAGAAAATGTTCTACAAATCTACAGTGTACAAGTTAAGCTTACAACATTCAAAGCGTAAGGAGATCTACTAACAACATAACATCACGCTTAAATTCACCGAAGGGTCGGGCAGAGATGTATAGTAAAAAATCTGTCAAGACTTTACCCAAATATGTTGGGGTCGGCTTCCAGTCTCACCAGATGGAGCTGAATACCAGTATGTTACTTGCAGCGACTGCCTATCTAACCTCCACAACTCAGTTACAGTTCGCGCAAAACTTTATGAGCCTTTTGAACGTAGGCCCGAGAACGAAACCGCGCATGGTACAAATGAGTGAGAGTAAGAAAGTTCCCTTGGACACCTATATTATGGATACTGCGCAGCCACTCGTGTGCAACTTCCGAGAGCTCATAAAGTTTTGCACGAACTGTACTGAGTAATAAGATACCCCTTTGTCAGACTTTCGGGCTTCTGACTAGCCTTAACGACTGTCAAAGATCTACGAATGACAGCAGAAGACACAGAGGGGTCTTGGTATGTAAAGATGGTCACCCATCCACGGACCAACCGCGGCAAGTGTAGCTTAACCTGGTCGATAGACTCGTGCGGCTGTTATAACTTAGCCACAAACCCCTCAAGAACAAGTTATATAGTAACACCCACTAACATTAAAGTTCTACAAAAAATAACAAGTGACTTACTATCATCATTGGTCGGGCCCCGTGTCTTCACAAGCGCCATCTCTCGCTGTATGAGGTAAACTCGCGCTTTGTCCACTAGCTCACCGCTATTTTCTATACCTTCTGTTAATTCGTCCACTTCCTCTTTTAGTTTACTTAAGATCTGGGGAATTATAAATTAAAGAGTTTATTTTTTTTATACAAGGCTCCAATCTCTGGAATATTGCACATGTAAATGAATTTTGCATAGAATTTACATTAAGTACTTATTTGCAGTAATCATTTCATCTGTTGAAAAACAAATATCACAGTCGGGTATTGTCATTCGTCACAATATAAGGACTGACGCCAACCTGGCGAGAAAGAGTTCTCACTGGGGAAAGTATCTACCTTGCGCGCGTTGAAATAGAGTCGAATATAGATAAACACCACAGTAGTGGTTTACTACTCCGCATTTCCACCGACAGGCAAGTTTATTTATTTTCGACTTTATTTCCAACAACGTAAGGTTGATATTTTCATGACCCTTCGCGCAAACATAGACAACAACTATACATAAAAAAACTCACTTGAAACAGAGAAGGCACGTTAGGCTGTAACACGAATCCGGGACACAGAAGTAAGGAGGTCAGCAGAGGTGTAGGCAGCGATGCTAACTTGGAGACCACACTCGTTACTCGACAATTCACTATTACTTCCGATTCAAGGAGGACTGCCGTTTTCTTTAGAAGACTGGCTAGTAATGGTCCTGAAAGTAAAATAAGAAAACTGTTATATTTAAGCCATTTATTGTAACCTTTATGACATTAAATATAAGATTCAAATTGCAATGTCTGATAGGATTTCGTGAAATGGGAAAAATAAAACTTGATTGTCGTTGGGTCACGTTTTTAAACAACCTTATGATACTGTGGAAGACAGTCTAATTCAATTATGATTGTTAATATTGACTCGTGGTACATACATACATACATAGATAACATCACGCCTGTATTCTCCGAAGGGTTAGACAGAGGTGTACCTATAGTACACCCACATTTCGCCAGTTATGTTTAAGTCCCATGTAATAGGGGCGAGCCTATTGCCATCAACCGGGCACAAATCCAGACTGCGGGCTAGTACCGAGAAATTCCAGATGGAAAAACCCAATAACACTTTGCCCGACCCGGGAATCGAACCCAGGACCTCATGCACCTAGTAGCAATAACATTAAAAAAAAACAATGTAGTTTTGACGTCGTTACTATTTTAATATATATGTATAGATATCGACCCTTACCGATTATAGATTCAGCACTAGCCCTCCAGTTTCTGATCAAAGGCACTTCCCCATCATATTCTCTCTCTTGCTTCGCAAAACTCCTCCTAAACAACTCTTCAGCAAAACCTTCATCTCCATCCACATCTTTATATATTTTAAAGCTCTCATAACCACTACTTTCACCCGTAGACGTCAAAGAATCATGTTCCTTTCCTTCGTTCACTATCTCGGTCTTTACTTCACTCTCTGGCTCATTCATTTGTTCATTCAAAGACGTCAAACTATGTTGTTCCTTTTCTGAACTGTCGCTGGTTTTTGTTTCATATCCACTGGTGCATGATATCAGGCTGTCCTGCTCTTTCGTTAGCGGGACTATGTCTGTCTCTTTCGTGTTGTTGTTCGTCTCTCTCTTCGGGCTTGTTATGCTGTCGTATCGAGAGGTCCAGTTACTGCAGGCTAGGATGCGGGAAACTATTTCGAATCTTGAGTCGCAAATGTAAGCATGGTAGTTACCGTATAGTGTGTCGTTGGGATTCTAGAAGGGAATAAAAATATTAATAAATTACTTGTCACCAGATGTATGAACGTAAACGAGGCAAAAGGAGTATGTCAGGATCGTAGCCGGTGGCGTTCTGTAGTTTCTGACTACCCCCATGGGAAGAAGGCGTGAGTTTATGTATGTATGTGTCTTACCCCATAGTTAACTTTAAGTTCATGGACTAGATGGCTCATCGCGATGTCGTCGTGCACTCCGTTCATTCGTCTGTCGTGCTCACTCTTCAGGTCGAGCACGCGTCGTCCACTAAGTGCCAGCTCGTCTACCCACTGCTTTGTCTGTAAAAAAGTTTGAAATTAGATAATTATACTTTCTTTTTTTTATTCGGGAAAACAAACAAATACACACTAAGAATTAAAAAGGATAGGATACAGAAATTATACAAATGTGAAATCAACCACGTTCTCCACAGATACACAATGAGACAATTTGGTAAATTTTAAGACTAGTGGTGTAAACAATAAAAAAGAGGAATATTAGTAGTAAAATATCAATAAAACATAAAGCTGTAAATAGTGCCGCATAAGTGGAACAATAGTGTCACATTAATTTTTCAATATGTTAAGTATCATGAGTCTAAACGTCCTATACGGTAAAGAAAACAGATCCTGCACTGCAGAAATTCTTATTAAAATTGCTCGTAAGGCGACGAAGAGGCGCACGCAAGCCGGCATTTGTTAAAGCTAAAGTGAATAAAGGAATGGCAAACTGACGCTCACTCCCGTTCCGAATACTTGCGCTTGCGTGCATGAATGCAACTACCCTGTGTGTATAGCGCAAGTAGAAGTGACATGTTCATTGAATTTAATCTGTTGTCTAAATGTATGTCTAGGGATATGTTCCTCTCTTGTTATTTTGGTTGAGCAATTTATGTAGACAAAATGAGATTTGATAGCAAATTACGAGCCACTTGCACCAGAAATCACTAAATGCATTTAGCGCTAAGCGAATTCAAAGCATTGTACTATTTCTGCCAATCATTTGAAGATGTCAGCGACAGAATTATGCTTTAAATACGTTCAGCGTTAAATGCATTTTGTGATTTGTGATACAAGTGGGCATTAATGATACTTAATCCGGCTTAAAGAAGCAGACAGAGTTCAAATTTAAGACCCACTAAAAGTAGCAGCCTTCCAGCGTGCCAGTAGGGTTTCCCGCCCGCAAAAAACATAATTAATGAGTGAGAGAAAATGTCCATAAAATAATATAAAAAAAGACAAAGTATGTATACCTTCTCCATAGGTCTCGCACAACACCTTGGCGAAAGCCCCAAGTACGCGACAGCAGCGTCCCTATAGGGCTCCGGATCAGCGATTCCATGCCTGGAGGAGACCATGAGGTGGAGGCCGTTCAGCAGGTGCTTGAACACCAGGTCTACCATCACATCCTCGCAGTTCAGGTCGATGAGCGTCTCCATTAAGGCCAGAGAGACTAGGGACAGCTGGAATGTGGGGGTTTATAAGTTAGATGTTTGGTTCCTAATAATTAGACGGTGATGAATACATTGATTTAATGGTCTCTATTAGTAAAAAAAAAAAACGTTTTTTTTTTATAATTTTTAAGTCTAACATTAATGTATTATTTACATAAACCTTCCGGAACAAATTCTCTAAATGATGGTGAAAACCACATTAAAATCCGTTGTTATCCTATGCTTACAGAAAACCATGAAGGCCTTCCAGCCATTCAGCAGGTGCTTGAACATCAAGTCTATCATAACATCCACGCAGAGATTCTCCATTAAGGTCAGAGAGAGTAGGGTATCACTGACATTAGGTAAGATTTTCTTTATTTTCTGACGTTATCAACTGCAAGGTGAAATTAAAATAACCCGAAAAGGAGTCATTGGATACATCATCAAGAACAACTTTTATAATGGATCCGACCTTGAAATTGGGAATGGAAAATTGTTTTTTCTATATATATTGCCAGACAATTGGCCAACACTAAACGCCAACGTTCTAGATATTATAATAACGTGTGAGCATGACAACACGAGATTCAGTATAGTGTCGTGTTGACTTGCCCCCGTAGTATCATGTTTTATGACATCATCAGCCAGTGGTCTTAACGTTGACTATAACACCTTAACTTCTAACAGAATAGACTTACCTATAACTTTCAGGCCTTTCAAATCTTGTAAGTTTAAAAACATCAGTCTGATTCAAGACGAAGAATAAAAAGCACATTTCTCATTGGCACAGACAATTTATCAGCTGAAGTCAAGAGTGTGACTAGCCTGACAGTTCCCCTCAAGTCTTCTCAGCAGTACATCGACGACTCAGACGCCGTCATATTCATACACGAACAGGAAGTGTAGTACCGCCCTCAGTAGGCCCCGCCGCGTCACACAGCGCAGTAGCAGCTCTAGGTACGCTATCACTTACCATTGTATGTTGTAGAAGTGTAAGTACTAACCTGAGAGTTCCCTTCCAGTCTTCTCAGCAGTACATCGACGATTCTGACGCCGTCATATTCATACACGAACAGGAAGTGTAGTACCGCCCTCAGTAGGCCCCGCCGCGTCACACAGCGCAGTAGCAGCTCTAGGTACGCTATCACTTACCATTGTATGTTGTAGAAGTGTAAGTACTAACCTGAGAGTTCCCTTCCAGTCTTCTCAGCAGTACATCGACGATTCTGACGCCGTCATATTCATACACGAACAGGAAGTGTAGTACCGCCCTCAGTAGGCCCCGCCGCGTCACACAGCGCAGTAGCAGCTCTAGGTACGCTATCACTTACCATTGTATGTTGTAGAAGTGTAAGTACTAACCTGAGAGTTCCCTTCCAGTCTTCTCAGCAGTACATCGACGATTCTGACGCCGTCATATTCATACACGAACAGGAAGTGTAGTACCGCCCTCAGTAGGCCCCGCCGCGTCACACAGCGCAGTAGCAGCTCTAGGTACGCTATCACTTACCATTGTATGTTGTAGAAGTGTAAGTACTAACCTGAGAGTTCCCTTCCAGTCTTCTCAGCAGTACATCGACGATTCTGACGCCGTCATATTCATACACGAACAGGAAGTGTAGTACCGCCCTCAGTAGGCCCCGCCGCGTCACACAGCGCAGTAGCAGCTCTAGGTACGCTATCACTTACCATTGTATGTTGTAGAAGTGTAAGTACTAACCTGAGAGTTCCCTTCCAGTCTTCTCAGCAGTACATCGACGATTCTGACGCCGTCATATTCATACACGAACAGGAAGTGTAGTACCGCCCTCAGTAGGCCCCGCCGCGTCACACAGCGCAGTAGCAGCTCTAGGTACGCTATCACTTACCATTGTATGTTGTAGAAGTGTAAGTACTAACCTGAGAGTTCCCTTCCAGTCTTCTCAGCAGTACATCGACGATTCTGACGCCGTCATATTCATACACGAACAGGAAGTGTAGTACCGCCCTCAGTAGGCCCCGCCGCGTCACACAGCGCAGTAGCAGCTCTAGGTACGCCATGGCCGCCGCTTGCTCGCTGGCGCCACTCTGCAATGGCGCCCCTTTCGTCTACGGTATGTTTCGCGTTAGTAGGCTTTGTTTATACAGGACGTATAGCGGTTGAGTGACAGTTTTTTTGGGAAAAGGTTAGGTAACATAAAAGGATGAGAAATTAGGGAAGGGATTGATTTGGAAATGTTGGCCTGGTTTATGATAAGTTTCGGTGAACTTATATGGTGGATAAAATTAAAAACATTCTGTTTAGTCTTTCAATGAATCTGGTAAATGGTACCTTTCTGGACACTGAGAAACAGATTCTTATAGAGTAGATGAAGTATCTACAAATAGATAATTTTGTTGGCTACCTATCAGGTATGCACAATTGCGAGATATTTTAGTTACGGCACATTGTAGATTTGTTTTTTTTTAAATAGAGACAAAGTTTAGTAAGTATTTAGGTGCTGGAAAGAATAGATTAACTGGAAAAGATGTTAGAATTTTAAAATAAAAGATATTCGAGCCAAATTCAAGAACAAAAACAAAATATAAGATTTTGGGTTAAACTACTGCCACCAAAATGGAGGAGTTTAATCGATTCATTGCTGCCACATATTCAGATAATACCGTCATAAAAAAAAAAACTCATAAAGTGTTGCCACAACAAAAAAGCAAAAAAACACACTTGACACATTTTTCGTGTCACCCCTTCACCAAATGTGACACAATATATTATCGTGTCCAGGAATGAATCGATCAATGGATGGTTACCGTCACTAAACCGCCGTCGGCATGGCCCAACCGGTGCGTCCCGCGTGTAATGACAAGCCCACTTACGTGATGTCATGCCGTAGAATATGGTCTTATGTCTATGGTTAAGCACATTCCAGAGGCTCGAACTTCTATGAAACACCGTGGTAATTGCGTAACACACTAACAGTAGGGATAGCTTTAATTTTGACAGTTCAACAACATTCATTGCGTTACTTACGTTATTGAGCAGACAAATTTTTCGAACATATGAAGCAATGGATTAGCAATAATATCCTTTTAAATTATTCAGATTGTGATTGATAGTGTGTTACATCATTAGGGTGCTGAATTGTTAGGGAAGAAAATGAATTGTACAATCACTGGTTTCTCAAGGATTGATCAACTTGAACGTACAAGTCTCTGATGAGTCAATAAGCCAAGTCATACCAAGTCTGATGTGTCTATGCTAATTTATCTTTAATTAATTATTTTATTGTTATTATTTTAAATTTTGAGGTGTTAGCCATATTGTTTAATTTAATAGGTATCGAAATTCTATTGACGAAATGAAAATTTATTATTTTTTAATTGTTGATGTGATTTATACGAAATTCAAATGTAATTTATTTTAGTGTATATACTGTAATTGTGTAATTTTTGTGTGTAACTTGTGTTGTACTTTTGTGTCTACATTCAGATACAAGTTACTTGTTAATGAATAAATGACTATGACTATGAGTAAATTTGACTCAGTGGATCAGTAAATAAATCTCATGTTGAAGGCCCAACACCGAGCAAAGCCGTTGTGATTGTTTGCGAGTTTCGATCAAGCATACTTGATCGAAGCTTGAGAGCAATAACAATTGCATATCTAACTATTTGACATGAGATTTTATAGCAGATTTAGGCCCACTTGCACCGTCAATCACTAAACACGTTTAGCGCTAAAAGAGTTAAAAACATAATTCTGTTTCTGTCAAATGTTTGAAGATGACAGAGACATCATGATGTTTAAATCGTTTACCGCTAAGCGTGTTTAGTGACTGGCAGTGCAAGTGGGTCTCTTACTGATCAGAGACTGTATGGTTAAGCTAACTAGGCTTTTTAAAACCAACGATTTTGCATTCTGAATGAAACGACGATATTTTTGCGAGAAGTTTTAAATTCTTGGAATGTGCTTTTTGTCAATGGATCAAAACGTGTTATAACTTGATGTGAAGTTTATGGAAAATATGTATTTATACTTGGACTGTTTGAGAGTGTATTTATCTTTATAAGATAATGATTTTGTAAACCATTTTTTTTTTTTTTTTGACTTCACATACTGAGCGGAACTCAAGAAAAAACACATTTTATAACCACATAAAGTCAAAAAATTCATTCTGATCATCACACTTCACGTGTTTTAAAACGTGATTAAGATGGTTAAATTTTAATGAAACAAACACATGGTTATATGAACACAGTACACAAGATGCCAATTAATATAATATAAATAAATATACATAATACTTTTACCTTACGCTGTCGTTTGACGAATTTATAATACAAAATAAAAAACAAAAAGCATACATTTTTTTTATATTGTAATATACAGGGTTGTTGGTAAACCCCAGCAACCTCTTAAGGGGTCATTGTACTCATCATTATAAATAACTTTTACTATGGACCAAACCTGAAATCGCGAAAAATATATCAGCTGTTCTCTACGTTTTTACGTGTTATGCGAACATAAATGTAGTGAAAAACTGTTTTTTTTTTTGCGATTTCTGGCTTGGTTCATAGTAAAATTTGTTTATAATGATGAGTACAATGACCTCTTAAGAGGTTGCTGGTGTTTTACCAATAACCCTGTATATTAGAAAATAAAATGTATAATTCAGGACATGCCTCTTTGATATATATTCACAAAATTGCTTGCGAAGTACACATAGTTACTTTATTTAGGTCCATTTCCACAAACCACTAAGTATTCGTTTAGTTCTAATAATTATTATTTAAAACATGATTCTGTCTCTGTCAAATTCAACTATTTTACAGAAAAAGACATCTGTTTTAAATTCATTGAGCGCTAAATTTATTTTGTGATTTGTAGTGCAGACGGGCACTGGTAATGTTCAATAATAATAATAAATATTATGTAAAATAGAAAAATAAAGTTCGTGTACATGAAGATATCTACACAAATGTATTCCTATTTAATCTCACCTGTCATAACTGAAATAAACACTGTTTAGTTAGTAATAATTATGTTATTAGTGTGTTACACATTTGTTTGTGCAAGAACTACAAGTTAAACTAATTAAAAAATTTGAATTACTTTATCATGAACGGGCGCCGTCAGTAGGGACTGGTCATCTCTTAGCTGCCACGACTTATTTTAATTTAATTTAATATTTGAATTGTTTATCTTTTTACTAGATGGTGCCCGCGACTTCGACTGCGATCCACGATAAAAAGTAGCCTATTTATCTCTTTAGATCATGGTCTACCCGTGTGCTAAATTTGATCCAAAACCGTTCAGCCGTTTTAGCGTGAAAGCGTAACAAACAAACAAACTTGCTTTCGCATTTATTGTATTATAGCTTGACCGATACCGCAGTACCGCGGCGAGACGGGGGGGCAGCTCAGGCCGCTCATTCGTCAACGCTCACTCCCCCCCCCCGCCTCGCCGCTCATACCTAAGTCGCGGTACAGCGGTATCGGTCAGACTATAGTTAGGATTACGAACGCTTTTAACTTTCCGCATCGTTCTCACATGCATAATTTCAACATGAATTATGTAACCAATATTTTGTAAACATATTTTGATTTAAAAGAGTGTCCGTGGAGTTTGCTAGTTTACTACGCTTTGGATTGGGCAACTAGCTTCATCTTTCTGACCATCCGACCCCTTGACAATTCAAAAGTGTCTGTAATTGGTTTATTTGAAATTATTACTTTGAGTTTGAGTTTATACATAAACATAACACTTGGATTGTGTTTAAATAAAATCAGAACAATATCACCAATTTCACACAAACATTAAAAAATAAAATGATTAAATATATAATTTTAATAATAATACTTTAATAAAATATAATGAAAATTGATGCAAAATTCGTTAAAGAATGCAGCTAGGAATTTGATATGGACAGGTATACTCAAATTGTAGTACACACAACAAAATAGTTAAGTATGCATAGTCTGGCCTAAAATACTATCTTAAAACGTCATTTTATTTGTCGTAATAATATTTCATCTCACGAAGCGACGCGTGCTTTATTTGTGTGACCAAATGTACAAACACCATGTGCATGTGTGTGTGGGGACCAGTAATGTCAGCCCGTAACACACACACACACACACTTCCGACTTCGCCATTGTCTCGGACGGTACCGAGAGCTCCTGCGCTCACACACACATTGCTAGCGTGTTTGTACACTTGGTTACCACAAGGAAAGCGCGCGTCGCATCATGCGATAAAAATAATGTACTCGCGTATGGTCAGTTTTTTTATCTATACAAACTACGATAGCAAAATTTTATAAATTTTCATTGTTTACTTTATTCTGCTCAACTAGACAATATTTGAAATCCGACTACTGCTTACTTATCACATTTGCCGTCTGTAACTGTGTACTAAACATCCCGTAAAACAGACGCAACCATAAAATGGGCACCCCTCAGGCTTTGAAGTGTCACAGATAACCAAATAATGGAGCTTATACATGTCCATAACAAAAACCAGTTGAAACTAGTCACATCTGCAACGCATATAATGGCTCACTCATCCCACAACCAGCGTGTGTGAAGTATTTACCTGTAGGAGAGCGGGGCCCATGACGGGGACTAGAAAGCCTTGGTAGAGTAGATCTAGTAGGTGCTTCTTTATTGAGGGGTGAGCCACCTGTGAAGAAAAACATTATGTTATGAAATACTAGCGGACCGCACATTTTTACGACTTGACAAAATGTCTTTATTATACTTATGTAAGTTTAACACAAATAACGCGCACGTATGTATTAATGTATTATGGTGAAAACCGCATCAAAATCTATCGAAGAGTTTATAATTATAATGCGGTCACACAAACACGAAATGCGATTTTAATAGAATAGAATACTCTTTATTATGTACACCATAATAATTACAGATATAAATGTAGAAATTTTACATAGGGTGACACAATGGCCGGTCTGATCGCTCAAAGCGATCTTTTACAGACAACCTTTGGGTGGATTAAAGGTAGAAGGAGAGACAATAATGCAGGTAGTCAGTGGTGTACCATTTACATATACAACAAATACATACATACATAAAACATATACTTATCTACATAATATAATATATACAATAAGAAACATGAAAAAAGAGTAAGGAAACTAAATGTAATGACAATGTTTAAGGAGAGAGGAAGTGTTTTTTAACCAGTATTTTAAAAGTGGACAAAGATTGAGCATACTTTATCGACATGGGCAAGGCATTCCATAACCTTACTGCTTGAACTGTAGAAGACTTGTCTTAAAAACTGGTGGAATGCATCGGCATCTCTAGTCTTAAGTTTTCCGATGACCTCAGGTATTTATTATGTGTGTCTGGAAGGAACTTGAAACGTTCTTAATTTAATTTAATTTATAATATATATAGTTTACCTGTGCCACAGCATTACAAAACTCCAGCGAGTCTATAAACAACGTTAGTTTATGAACATGATTAACGTCATCAGGAGTCAGTCGGTATATCTTGTCGCTGAGAGTACGAGGCAGTAGGGAGTATAGACCGCTTAGACCTGTGGGGGAAAACAGACACTATAAATAGTGTTATAAGGTTGGTATTTGATGAACACAAGACTTAATTACTGGTCGTGGTCACAGTGGGGTGTGTAATATATGGCATAATAACAGATAGTATAATATCACTTGAAATAACGTTCACATGATATAATTATCATATTATTATGATATAAAAACAAATAAACCTAATTTGATGTGATCTAATTTAATATTTCACATAACCTTTTGCTGTAATAACATTTAGTATATCGTTCATATAATTTTCAATTTGTATAATGCTCTTCTAACCCAAATGATTAACCAACAATAGAGAGGATCTGACGCTATGCGCCCGCTTCCGCGGCACAGTCGCTGCGCTCGCTCGCCTTCGCGCTCTAATGGTCACTGTTCTAACCTAACCTAACCCAAATTTAACTGAATATTATACTAATTGAATATTAATTCAAATGTGCATTATAGAAAATGTTCATTAAATCATATAAAATTAGGTAAAATTAAATTATATCAATAATTCATTATATCATTATTTTCATCATTATATTAAAAAAAGTATATTAAATTAAATTAGGTCATAATATGATCCTTAGAACTTTTGTTATTATTTCAAACGTTACACACCCAGTCACAGTGTGGGTGACCATCAGTGTTGCCAGATGACCGTCTCGCGTTCTCCCCAAACCTTCCCCAAAATCCCCCCAAAATTTAGGTTTTGAAGAAAAAATCCCCCACAAATGGCAAAATATTAATTTATTAATGAAATACAATTTTATACTATTTCTGCAATAGGTTCCATTTTAGAATATTTATTTATTTAATTGGATGCTTGAAAATTTTTATAACTTGTGTTGGTAAATTTTTCTTTCGTGTCATGAATCAAAATCATAAATTAGAAACAGCCGGAAGCCGTAAAAACATAATTGATAACGCTGCGCAAAATGTCTTTTGAAACTACTGATTTCATCATCACGGCTAGCCGCGGCTTTTCCCGGATTACAGTTTTGGTAATAAAAATCCCCCAATTCCTTCCAAACACATTTTTTTCCCTCCAAATATATCCCCAAAAATATTGTCCCCCCAAAACTATAAAAATAAAACAAATTTGGGGGGATTCCCCCCAGTCTGGCATCACTGGTGACCATTCGTTTTATACCGACTCACTTCGTGTCTCGGAATACACGTTAAGCTCCGGCTGTCATTCATAGATCTTTAATAATCGGTACGGGTAGTCAGAAACTTGAACTTCTGACAACGTCCATCTTACCAAGAGGTACTGTGTTACCCAGATAGGCAGTAGCTCCTTGTAAAATACTGGTGTAGTGACCATCAACCCACTACATGGTCCGCTCGGCTTGTGACCGCGTACTTATGTGTGACGTCAAATGGCGTGATCCTTTGTCTCGACGCGCAAGCTCCGCCTTCCTTTGAGAATGTACCGGAGAAATCATCAACGTGGCGCGGGCGCACGGCAGTTCGCGGCCGGCCGGCACTCTTCAGATGGTTGTCTACACGCGCACGCGTTTTTTAGCTTGTTTATGTATTCATTCTTATCTGCTCTAGTTTTCTTACCAATTTTGTATTTGCATTTAGATTATGAGTGTTGAAAATAAATATTAAATTCATTAGTTTCAAAGTGTAATAAAGTCGTTTATTTTATGTTCTCGTCATCGTAATTAGTGCACGGTAAAATCACCTTTCCGCCTATCATCATAACGCTCATTATCGCCTGCTCAAACACCTTACACTACAGTCCCTGGTGAAATTCCGGGATAACTATAACTGCCGTTTACATACCTCTTCACTGGTATTCAGCGGTATCAGGTTAGACTGGAGGGCGACCCCAACATAGTTGAAAAAAGGCAAGGCAGATAATGAGGTAAGGCAGATAATGAGGAAAGGTCTGAAACTATAACCAACCTGTAGCAAGAACAGGACAAGTATTCCCGGACAGCATAAAGTCGGCTAGCTGCGCACAGCGGGCAGACATCTTAGCGCACAGTAGCAAAGCGTCGCGGGCGGCTGACCCTGTACTGCCCTCGCGGTGTACTGATGATAGCAGGAGGCGGACTATTATGAACCTGGAAGATAATCCTTATAAAAATCTTAAAATTGACACAGCCTAAGCCGCTGGGTCAGGAAGCTGGAATGTATGCGCAAAAGTTCGTTCTAAAACGTAGGTGAGCACTAAGAAAGGGTTCTTGAAAAATGTATACACAAGAGTTCCTTCTACGAGTACAACGAAATGAGCACTAAGGAAGGGTTTTTGAAAAATTTATACACAAGAGTTCCTTCTACAACGAAATGAGCACTAAGGACGGGTTCTTGAAAAAGTATGCACAAGAGTTCCTTCTACAACGAAATGAGCACTAAGGACGGGTTCTTGAAAAAGTATGCACAAGAGTTCCTTCTACAACGAAATGAGCACTAAGGACGGGTTCTTGAAAAAGTATGCACAAGAGTTCTTTCTACAACGAAATGAGCACTGAGGAAGGGTTCTTGAAAATGTATGCACAAGAGTTCCTTGTATACGAAATGAGCACTAAGGACGGGTTCTTGAAAAAGTATGCCCAAGAGTTCCTTCTGCAACGAAATGAGCACTGAGGAAGGGTTCTTGAAAATTCATGCACAAGAGTTCCTTCTACAACGAAATGAGCACTAAGGAAGGGTTCTTGAAAAATTATGCACAAGAGTTCCTTGTATACGAAATGAGCACAAAGGAAAGGTTCTTGAAAAATTATGCACAAGAGTTCCCTCTACAACGAAATGAGCACTGAGGAAGGGTTCTTGAAAATTTATGCACAAGAGTTCCTTGTATACGAAATGAGCACTAAGGACGGGTTCTTGAAAAAGTATGCACAAGAGTTCCTTCTACAACGAAATGAGCACTGAGGAAGGGTTCTTGAAAATGTATGCACAAGAGTTCCTTCTACAACGAAATGAGCACTAAGGAAGGGTTCTTGAAAAATTATGCACAAGAGTTCCTTGTATACGAAATGAGCACAAAGGAAAGGTTCTTGAAAAATTATGCACAAGAGTTCCTTGTATACGAAATGAGCACTAAGGACGGGTTCTTGAAAAAGTATGCACAAGAGTTCCTTCTACAACGAAATGAGCACTGAGGAAGGGTTCTTGAAAATTTATGCACAAGAGTTCCTTCTACAACGAAATGAGCACTAAGGAAGGGTTCTTGAAAAATTATGCACAAGAGTTCCTTGTATACGAAATGAGCACAAAGGAAAGGTTCTTGAAAAATTATGCACAAGAGTTC
This sequence comes from Griposia aprilina, assembly GCA_916610205.1. Lineage (NCBI taxonomy): Eukaryota > Metazoa > Arthropoda > Insecta > Lepidoptera > Noctuidae > Griposia > Griposia aprilina. The sequence continues at coordinate 7,388,791 of OU744306.1, forward strand.
CCTCTACAACGAAATGAGCACTGAGGAAGGGTTCTTGAAAATGTATGCACAAGAGTTCCTTCACAACGAAAGTGAGCAACTAAGGAAGGGTTCTTGAAAATTCATCTACTAAAGGGGTTACATAGGGCATGAAATGTTGTATGGAATTTCATAATTTTTGCCGTTGGGAAAATACCATCGGACACACGGCTTGTATTAGTTATAATAAGCTATAAAAAAAAGTTGCCAGTCGCATTCGATTACGTTGATACCATATGATCGTTTCCGAATTTCATTACAATCAAGTACTTTTTTTAAATCAGTTCTGTAGATTAGTGTCTTTCAACCTGTGGGTCTTAAAACTTTACTCGCACAAGTAGGAGGTTGCAAATGGAGTCAAAACAACACTTTAGACACTTCTGTGGTTGATTGTGGGTATTCTGTCTAGCCAAAAGGTACCCAAACTGACAGACTCGCAGTCGATGCAAATATGTCTGTTTTAGGTACTTAATTAATTATTTAGCCGATACCTATTAATGAAAATAAGTAAAAATGATGCACGGATTCAATATTTGTACATACAAAAAAACAAGTTAGAAACATCGGAGGGTAGGGGGTCGCGAAAAATTTTTCCGTTAATACGAAGGGGGCCGCGCCATGAAAAAGGTTGACAAACACTGTTGTAGATATATAGTATCAATAGGACTTCAGGGAGACGTTATGTTAAGAAATCTTGCAAAGGAATGATATTTTAGCAAATCCGAAAGATTAATACTCATTCTAATTTTTTCGGAAATAACGTTTCAATTTAGATATTTTAAGTTACTTGAAGTCAGACGTGATTTATCATATGTATAATCTGACTTATTAGGCTTATTCATAACATAATGTATATTAAAAAAAATATTTTCAACTTACTCAGCCTGTGATCCTTTATGCGTGTGAGTCGTTAAGAAGAACAGATCTAGGAACTTAATATTCTGCATCAACGCCACGCATAGCTGGTTGAGGACTATCACTAGCTGACCTGAAACAAAACACATGAACAAATATTAGATTCGTCGATAAAACTGTTTTCCTGGGGATCACGCTCGACGCAAGGCTGCAATGGGGTCCTCATTTCACATCTCTTGCAGGACGGCTAAGTTCAGCAGCATATGCTGTGAGAAAAATCCGTCAATTTACTAATGTAGATACCGCGAGGCTAGTCTATTTCAGTTACTTTCATAGTATCATGTCTTACGGTATTTTACTATGGGGACGGGCTGCAGATATCGAGTCTATTTTTATTCTGCAGAAAAGAGCCATCAGAGCAATATATTGCCTCCGCAAGCGCGATTCTCTAAGGGAACTGTTTAAAGATATTAACATCATTACGGTACCTTGTCAATATATCTATGAAAACATCATGTACGTAAGAAAAAAATTAAATCATTTCAGTAAAAGAAGTGAAAGACATAACTATATGACTAGAAAGAAATAGGGACCAATTAGTTCAACCAGGTTTCAGACTGGCTAAAGTAGACTCATCCTTCATGGGGTACTGTTTAAAATGTTACAATAAAATACCTCCCCACATACTCCAACTGAATGAAACAAAATTTATATCTTATATAAAACGCACACTATGCAGCCAAGCATATTATAAGTTGGGGGATTACATCGCTGACAAAGATGCTTGGCTCAACGCTGGTCCTGCTCCACAGGGGGGCATAAATTAATTGATTAGCATTCGAAAATATTGTTGGAGCGGCTGAAGATTGTAAAAACAACATCTTTGCATTGTATAAATTCAATATCTTAAGAATGTATAATTGCATAGCACACGTGTGTGCACTATGTACCTACTATAAAGCCACCATTTACTAGGCTCGTCTTTCATTGACTTGAATGTGCCCTGGCGGCTGAGAGTATGTCATGCTCACTCAAATGTCTCGCTGGTGGTGGCGTGTGTGTTGGACCAACTAACTGCTCAAATTATGATTTTGTACTAGGGCATTTTGAAAGTTTGTATCAAAAAACTTCATGTACTTCCTTAGATAAAGTTATTATAAAAACAGCTTCTGATTTATAATTAAATCACGTATGCGTTGATTTATAGCAGTTCATAGAAAAGTAACAGGGTTTCGCAGAATATTGCGTTTTGGGCCCTAAACCCCCTTATTTAGTTGCTTTTACCTCCCTACAAAATAACGTTATTGTTAATAAACCTATTTATTAACAATGACTTTGTAGCGGTATCAACATTGCCACATGTGAGCTACACGTCATACTGACGTCACGCAAATCCTGCATCGCGCAAGCAGAGTTTACCGCGCGACTAGCATATATACAACGTCCCGACATCAACCGTCGGGCAGTTGCCCACCAGGCACAACACCCGTCTGGTCGGAGGATCCTCCCTTTTCCATAGAGTATGAGTGAGCTTTACACCCTGTTCCTCATACCTCTCTAACTTCTTCATTTTGTGTCAAGTATTAATAAATAATCATCAGGAAATAGTTATTATCCTTTAATAACTGCTATTATCATTGAATATTAACGCTATATCCTGTTGTTTCTAAGTAGGACTAAAACCATATAATTGGATGTGATCGTTTTTCTTTCCCAAAATTCCGTTTATTTTGCAGGCTTTATTTTATTTTGGAAACTGATTAAATTTGAGTAGGTATCTTGTTTGACTTCGATACAAAACATAGTTTTGCTGATTAACAAGGCATATTTGTTTTGCATATTTACGGCATGGTTAGATAGTTGGTTTCACCATTCAGTATCTCCGGAACAAAGCATCGCACGGCTTAGTATGTTTTACCAGTAGAAAGAGAATAAAATTTTGAATCGGTGGGTATATTTAACTCAATATCCCAAAATCACCGAGTTAGTTGGTTTTTGAATTAACCCGACGATATACAAGAATAAATACTAATACACACAAATAAACAAAATAAACTTTGTCAGGTGAACTAACGCTCGATAGAGGAGAAAAAGAATCCAGCAAATCAGCACTAGCTTGTTTCGCCCAACTTCCACTAACTATTTAGCCTTACCATTGCCACATATAAGGCAATATTAAAGACTTCCTGACGAATAAACAGACAAAAGTGATCCTAAATGGTTTCTATTTTCATGTTCAGATATGAAAGTGATGAGCATTGAACATTATATACCTTTCCCAGGTTTTTCGCAAATCATATTAGACTTCAGTGAAAAAAAAAACACCGGTCAAGTGCGTGTCGGACCACGCACAATGAAAGATTCCGTAGTTGGGATGAATTTATCCCAAGAACAAACTTAACTTAAAATATTTAAGAAGTTTCTCCCATACATCGATATACGCCACACTGCCTCGTTGGTCTAGTGGTCGCAAGCGCTACTGCTGAGCATGAGGTCCTGGGTTCGATTCCCGGGGCGGGCAAAGTGTTATTGGGTTTTTCCACCTGGAATTTCTCGGTAGCAGCCCGGAGTCTGGATTTATGCCCGGTTGATGGCAATAGGCTCGCCCCCTATTACATGGGAGTTAAACATAACTGGCGAAATGTGGGTGTACTATAGGTACACCTCTGTCTAACCCTTCGGGGAATATAGGCGTGATGTTATGATGTTATGTTATCGATATACGCCACGGTCAATTCTCCAACAGCAAATGTAAGTTTGTAATCGCAAAAAAAAATACAAATTAACGGTTTTTGGGGCTTTTTCCTTCACTTGTGTTGTGAGACCTAGGTAACCAGGAAGTAGTACCCTATAGGTTTTGATTTATTTGCGAGTACCAAAATAAGTCGCAAATATGCCGTACCTCAAACGGAAAAACGGTACCCTTAAAGGACCACTTCATTGTCCGTCTGTCTGTCAGTCTGTCAAGACCCTTTTTCTCAGGAACGCGAGGACGGATCAAGATGAAATTAATCTCAAATACGTAGGTCTACGGTCCCTTTGGAGCTCTAAAAAATCAAGCTTTGAAGTCTTCGCAATAAAAAAATACGGCCATTTATGCGACATATTTTGATACTGGCAAAATAATAAAAAACTATACTTAAGGTATTTCTCGTTTACCTAGAATCACGAAATATGGCAAGAAGTAAGGTCTGACAGCACAAATAAAGGAAAAAGGCAGAAAATAGTTTATTTGTAGTTTTATCACACACAAAATATTTTTGTGCGATTACAAACTTACATTTGCAGTTGGAGAATTGACCGTGACTAATATCGATATATGGGAAAACATATTTTTCAACTACAATGTTAAGTTTGTTTTTGGGATAAATTCATCCCAACTCCGGAACCGTTTATTGTGCATGGTCCGACAGGAACTGGGCCTGTTTTTAGGGTTCCGTACCCAAAGGGTAAAACGAGACCCTATTACAAAGACTCCGCTGTCCGTCCGTCCGTCTGCCTGTCTGTCCGTCTGTCACCAGGCTGTATCTTATGAACCGTGATAGTTAGACAGTTGAAATTTTCACAGATGTAAGTATTTCTGTTGCCGCTATAACAACAAATACTAAAAAGCAGAATAAAATAAATATTTAAGGGGGCTCCCATACAACAGACATGATTTTTTGCCGTTTTTATAGACAATGGTACGGAACCCTTCGTGCGCGAATCCGACTCGCACTTGGCCGGTTTTTTTTTATATTAACGTGAGCATTTTCGCTGCATAATTTGTCAGTTCAAAGCATCTACTGAAATTGCACAATTGCCGATAGAGCGAAATATTTTAGCAAAATGGTATTATCAGAGACCGGATGGTCAAATCTGTCCCACGCCATATCTTCAACCATTTTATATATTTACTAGCTGACCCGACAGACGTCGTCCTGTCTTAACTATGAATGTCATATTTCAAACAACTGACAGTTATGTAAAATTGATATTGGCGTTAAGTTTTCTTAAATTTTCTAAAGTTCTGTTCAACTTCCTTAATTTTTTCTTTCATAAGAACCTTCTCCTGACAATAATTAACACAATAAAAAAAGAATTAGCGAAATTGTTCCATCCGTTCACGCGTGATGCGATGACCAAGGGAAATAGAGATTCATTTTTATAGATATATACAAGCTGACCCGACAGACGTTGTCCTGTCTTAACTATGAATGTCATATGTCGTTTAGTTTTTGTTTTGACTATTGACTAAAACTATCGACTCATTTATCAACCGATCCATCTGTGTTTAACGATATTTGCAGCGCGCATTCTGTCAATCGCTGACAGTTATTTCAAACAACTGACAGATTTGTAAAATTAATATTGGCATTAAGTTTTCTTAAATTTTGTAACGTTCCGATCAACTTCCTTATTTTTTTATTTCATATGATCCTTCTCCTGACAATAACGAACACAAAAAAAAAAAGAAAGTGAAATCGGTCCAGCCGTTCACGCATGATGGCGTGACCAAGGGAATTAGGGATTCATTTTTATATGACACACAACTTGTTACCATGGAATCAGTACCGTACATAATTCTGAACTTGCGTTGACATTTTTCGTCAATTATTTAAAAAAAAATTGTTGGTCCATGTATTTCACTTTTCTATGAAACAACAGTTTTTATGATAACCTACTTATTATTTCTACGGTAGGGGGCCTAGAATGATGTGCTGAATTCATGTTTACATATTTTTCGCGTCGATGAAAACCTGTATTATTTCGCAGTGGTATTTTTATGTTTACAGATAGATTAGCAATCCGGTTTAACTGGTTTTATCTTCATCGGAATGTTCTTTATCAGTTTTGTTGCACATTTATTTATAATTTATCTATACACGTGACAGATATAGGCACTTCGGAGATAAAATTACTCATCTCCAAGATGTTTTGGAAAACTGGCTCTAAGAAGAGGAATACATCGACTTCATTTAAGATTATTCTTTAACAGTTGGATTAATTTTTAAACTTTGTCGAATATATAAATTTCGCAGATCATAGATAGAAACTGTCTATGTGCTTTATGTTTTTCTCTGCAAAGTCAAATCATTTATTTAGGCACATAAAAGGCACTTGAACGTAAACATTTACAAAAAAAAAAACTTCAAAGTCGGTGGCCAAAAACGAAAATACAAAACCAAAGACACCGACTTCCGAAATTAAAGTAATTTTTTAACCGACTTCAAAAAAAGGAGGAGGTTCTCAATTCGCCTGTACTTTTTTTTTTTTTTATGTGTGTTAGCTCAGAACTCTTTCCTGGGTGAACCGATTTGGATGATTCTTTTTTTGTTAGAAAGGACATACCTCAAGGGTGGTCCCATGATAAGGAAACCAGGATCTGATGATGGAATCCTGGAGAAATCGAGGGGAACATTCGAAAATCGTAGGAGCGCCTAGTGCGTTTGTTAATTTTTTCATTAAGTATTTTAAAGAACTACAATTTAATGAAGGTCTGGAATCGATCTGATGATGGAGCCGAAAGACAGTCGAGGGAATTCCTCAATGATTTACAGCAGGTACCTTGTGTTTGGGCTTGATTCATTTGTATTTATGAGAACTTTACACCTGAAGGGTTGTGATTGTCATTAGGGGTCCGATGATGAAGACGAAGGAGAGTTAAGGGAACTCCTCAACGGTTTACAGTAGCTACCTTGTGATTCGATTTAATTCATTTATATTGATGAGAACTTTGCACCCATATGGGTTATAAGTGCCATTACAGGTCTGATGATGGAGACCATAGACAGTTGAAGGAATTCTTCAACGATTTACAGCAGTTACCTTGTTTTTGGGCTTGATTAATTTTTATTGATGAGAATATTATACCTAGATGTGTTATGACTGTCATTAGGGGTCTGATGATGAAGATGAAGGACAGTTAAGGGAACTCCTCAACGGTTTACAGTAGCTACCTTGTGTTTGGACTTAATTCATTTATATTGATGAGAACTTTGCACCCATATGGGTTATAAGTGCCATTACAGGTCTGATGATGGAGACCATAGACAGTTGAAGGAATTCCTCAACGATTTACAGCAGTTACCTTGTGTTTGTGCTTGATTAATTTGTATTGATGAGAACTTTACACCTAGATGGGTTGTGACTGCCATTAGGGGTCTGATGATGAAGACGAAGGACAGTTAAGGGAACTCAACGGTTTACAGTAGCTACCTTGTGATTCGTTTTAATTCATTTATATTGATGAGAACTTTGCACTCATACGGGTAATAAGTGCCATTACAGGTCTGATGATGGAGACCATAGACAGTTGAAGGAATTCCTCAACGATTTACAGCAGTTACCTTGTTTTTGGGCTTGATATTTTTTTATTGATGAGAATACTATACCTACCTAGATGTGTTATGACTGTCATTAGGGGTCTGATGATGAAGATGAAGGACAGTTAAGGGAACTCCTCAACGGTTTATAGTAGCTACCTTGTGTTTGGACTTAATTCATTTATATTGATGAGAACTTTGCACCCATATGGGTTATAAGTGCCATTACAGGTCTGATGACCATAGACAGTCGAGGGAATTCCTCAACGATTTACAGCAGTTACCTTTTGTTGGGCTTACTTCATACGGTTCAATATTCCAAAATATTCAGGTCGTACAAAAATAATACCCAATTAAGATTGAAGTTTTTCATAGGGCAACCACTACCTACTAGTCAAGCTGATGCGTCAATTTGAGACTGAATTTAAGTTGCGTAATCGCGTCATCTCTAGCAATGCTCTTTCGTTGGTTGCTAAGCAATTTATGCTTGTCACAATGCATATGGTGAAATGGAGCTGATGGTGGCTCAACAATAAACTCCTCAATTCCTTGCATCGGGAAACGAAATATTTTGTAAAAGGTGATGAGCAGTTGACATTAGGCTATTATAACTTTGATAAATTATTATCTAACCCACTAAAAAGTGAAAAATAAAAACTTTTTGACAAAACAAACAACCGACTTCCAAAAAATACACTACAAAGTGAAAAACTTTTTTACAAAAAAAACAACCGACTTCCAAAAAAAACACTAAAAGACGTGAAAAATAACTTTAATTTCGGAAGTCGGTGCCTTTGGTTTTGTATTTTCGTGTTTGGCCACCGACTTCCGAAATTAAAGTTATTTTTCACGTCTTTTAGTGTTTTTTTTGGAAGTCGGTTGTTTTTTTTGTAAAAAAGTTTTTATTTTTCACTTTTTAGTTGCGGTACCTACCCCACACAAATTCGTATACCACTACTTGGTGTGTAAATAACAGTGACAGGAAATTATTAACACATCATCCATATAAACTAAGTGGAAAAAATCTGCAGTATTAAGGATAACTCCAAAACTACTGGTCAGACCTTGATCAAATTTAAATGGGACCACATGTGAAGCACCACCTATCAAATAAAAAAAGAATCATCCAAATCGGTTCACCCAGAAAAAAGTTATGAGCTAACACACATAAAAAAAAAAAAAAAAAAAAAAAAAAAAAAAAAAACATACAGGCGAATTGAGAACCTCCTCCTTTTTGTGAAGTCGGTTAAAAATAACTTTAATTTCGGAAGTCGGTGGCAAAAAACTAAAATAAAGATCCAAAAAACTTTTTTACAAAAAAAACAACCGACTTCCAAAAAAAACACTAAAAGACGTGAAAAATAACTTTAATTTCGGAAGTCGGTGCCTTTGGTTTTGTATTTTCGTGTTTGGCCACCGACTTCCGAAATTAAAGTTATTTTTCACGTCTTTTAGTGTTTTTTTTGGAAGTCGGTTGTTTTTTTTGTAAAAAAGTTTTTATTTTTCACTTTTTAGTTGCGGTACCTACCCCACACAAATTCGTATACCACTACTTGGTGTGTAAATAACAGTGACAGGCAATTATTAACACATCATCCATATAAACTAAGTGGAAAAAATCTGCAGTATTAAGGATAACTCCAAAACTACTGGTCAGACCTTGATCAAATTTAAATGGGACCACATGTGAAGCACCACCTATCAAATAAAAAAAGAATCACCCAAATCGGTTCACCCAGAAAAAAGTTATGAGCTAACACACATAAAAAAAAAAAAAAAAAAAAAAAAAAAAAAAAACATACAGACGAATTGAGAACCTCCTCCTTTTTGTGAAGTCGGTTAAAAAGACACCGACTTCCGAAATTAAAGTTATTTTTCACTTTGTAGTGTATTTTTTGGAAGTCGGTTGTTTTTTTTGTCAAAAAGTTTTTTCACGTCTTTTAGTGATTTTTGTTTTTTTGTAAAAAAAAAAAACACTTTTTAGTTGCGGTACCTACCCCACACAAATTCAAATACCATTATTTGGTGTGTAAATAACAGTGACAGGAAATTATTAACACATCATACGTATATAAACTAAGTGGAAAAAGTATGCAGTATTAAGGATAACTCAAAAACTACTGGTCAGACCCTGATCAAATTTAAATGGGACCACATGTGAAGCACCAGCTATCAAATAAAAAAAGAATCATCCAAATCGGTTCACCCAGAAAACAGTTCTGAGCTAACACACATACACTCGGCGTCACAAAAATCGCACCTCTTCGAAAATAAGTTTAAAACATGTCCCGCCAGTAACGAATACATTAAACCTTATTAATATTGGTATCAATTGAAAGTATGTTTACCTTTAAATTAACAACAGTTAGAATTCCTAAACACAACAGATCTCATTAGCACGTAACGTTAAAAAAAATGTTGTCAAAATACGCATTACAACGGCCACTAATTGCACCTCCCTACAAGGGTATAAAACGGGCGACCCGGGTTAAATGTGAGCCCCCCCGACCCTTGCTCGACGACGCGCCAGCCCGCGCCGTAGCTGAGCCTGTAGCTTTAAATTCCGCAGTATAATAATAATATAATTTAGATCCAGCCTGTCCCATCTTGCTGCCCTCCCCTCAGTGACGCCCTAAGCCGAGGTTCGTACCCCACAGGGGGTGCCCTTAGCGTGCGGTCACCTAAATTTAAGTATTGTTCGCCCCTGGCTGGAGGCTTTAAGTTAGTAGCTTAAGGCACCCACAGGTTTGCCCGGTTAAGTAGCCAGGACCTTAGTGGTCACAACTACGAGCTGCCTAATAGGAAAAAAAAAAAAAAAAAAAAAAAATGTGAGTCATTCGCTATTCAACCTTTAAAGTGAACACACGTGAACAGCTACAGCAAGAAAAATACCCCAGAAGATGGATACCACTGCAGATGAAGCCGCTCAAGTCATTGCACTACTGCAATCAGGGATGCGGCAATGTGATGTTGCTCGGCAACTGAACTTGAGTCGTTTTGCCGTTCGACGAGTGTTCCAACGCTTCCAAGAGACTGGTGGCTATATCCGAAGACGTGGATCTGGAAGACAACGGTGCACATCCGAAAGAGACGATCGCTTCATTGTTTCGACGTCTTTACGTAATCGGTTCTCCAATGCTGTTGAGCTGCAACAACAACTGCGATCAGCTCGCAGAACTTCTGTAAGCGTCTCCACGATTAGAAGAAGAATGCGGGAGAAGAAAATTGCAGCTCATAGGGCTGCTACAGGGCCAAAATTAACTGCACAGCATAGGAGAGACCGGTTGCAATTTGCCCGTGACCATGTGGATTGGACAATAGACCAATGGAGGGCTGTGCTCTTCTCGGATGAGACGAGGGTGTGTCTTTTCTGCAACGACAGGCGTCGAAGAGTGTATAGGAGGCAAGGGGAACGATTCGCGCAAGCCTGTATTCAAGAGACAGTGGAATACGGGGGTGGCTCGTGCATGTTCTGGGGCGGCATGTCAATCGAGGGTAAAACGAACCTTGTGTGCGTTTCTCGGGCTGGAAGTGCTCGCGGGCAAGGGTCGCTGACTGCTGCTCGGTACATAACAGAGATCTTAGAGGAGCAGGTTGTCCCTTATGCTGGTTTTGTTGGCAGTGGGTTCACGTTAATGCACGATAACGCCCGCTGTCACACCGCTTTAATTGTAAGAGACTACCTGCAAGAAGTTGGAATCCCTGTTATGCGCTGGCCGGCGCGAAGTCCAGACCTGAACCCTATTGAGCATCTTTGGGATGAACTGAAACGGCGAGTACGGGCACGTGATCCTGCCCCTACCACTCTCCAAGACCTCCAAGATGCCGTCGTTGCAGAATGGGACAACATTCCTCAAGAGACTGTTGTCACATTAATTCGGTCCATGAGAGGACGCATGGAAGCAGTCATCAGGGCTAGAGGGGGTAACACTAGGTTTTAAGTTGTTTTTAAGGACTTCTTTGTAATTTTTGCTGATAAAATAAAATTTAGCTTTTTAATCATTTGCATTTGCTTGCTTTTTTTTATTCCCTGGTAAACAAAAAACCAAATCCATTGATTTATTCTGAAATTTAAATGAATTGCCTTTCCAATGATACCTTACAGTCATATGTCTACCATTGATTAATAGGGTTAAAATGACTTTGAAGGGAATTCTTAAAGAGGTGCGATTTTTGTGACGCCGAGTGTAAAAAAAAATTAAAAATATTTAAACAGACGATTTGAGAACCTCCTACTTTTTGTGAAGTCGGTTAAAAATAGAATTGATTTTAGTTGCCCCTTCCAAATGGTAATTTCGTATGGAAAAGAATGGGCAAGAAACTCCACCGTTACTCTTTTAAAATATTTTGTACACAATAATTATATAATTATATGTGAAGACGATGCTTACTACACTTGTCAAGTCATGTCTTCTATGTCGTTGTAAACGTGATATTACATAATATATATATTATTTATGTGTGTTTGTCGTATATTTCCCTAACTCAAATAATCTCTGCATTACCTCAGTTGGAACTTCGCCATGTCGCGCAAACAAGTTCACCAAAGGAGATATTGCAAACAAATGCATAATATATACGATCGAAAACTAGATACATTGGCTTCGAAATTCTTAATACATATTTTGGAAGAATAAAGCCTGACCCGAAGCTTAGAAGGTCCTCGGAACTGTGTGGATCGAGCTTAGAAGTACTTACTCTCAAGATTAGGCGGAGGTAGCTCATTTCGGAAACCGCTCAGCAGCTTCAGTAGTGGTCTCAAGAAGGGTTCCGCTGCTATCACCTGTAAAAACCAATTGCAATAGCGTCAGCAGTGGTAAAAAATATCCATTACTCCTGTTCCTGTGGTTGTATTAAAAGCGATCAAGGAATCATGCCCATATTTCTCATAGACGACGTCAGTTTTTAATGTTTTTAATTAATAAGTAAAGTACAACTATTTTCTTAATATCTCTCGGGAATCATCGCATTTCCGAATACAAACGAATGCTAATTTCCATGTCCATCAATTATTAGATTTGTCGTGTATAATAATTTGAATTCAGAAGTACTTTACATGGACATGGAAATTAGCTTTCGTTTGTATTCGGAAATGCGATGATTCCCGAGGGACATTAAGAAAATAGTTGTACTGACTTTTTTCACTGACATCGGTGAAGTAATATCGTGAGGAAACCTGGATTTATAAATTAACAAGCTGACCCGACAGACGTTGTCCTGTCTTAACTATGAATGTCTTATGTCGTTTAGTTTTAGTTTTGACTATTGACTAAAACTAAAACTATCGACTCATTTATCAACCGATCCATCTGTGATAAACGATATTTGCAGCGCGCATTCTGTCAATCGCTGACAGTTACTTCAAACAACTGACAGTTATGTAAAATTAATATTGGCGTTAAGTTTTCTTAAATTTTGTAACGTTCCAATCAACTTTCTTATTTTTTTTTATTTCATAAGATCCTTCTCCTGACAATAACGAACAAAACAAAAAAAATAATTGTGAAATCGGTCCAGCCGTTCACGCGTGATGGCGTGACCAAGGGAAATAGGGATTCATTTTTATATACTTACATCTATATACATATAGATGTAAGTCTGAAATCGCCAATCTGCCTTGAGCTAGCGTGGTGAACAATGCTAGTGCCTTCTCTGTATAAGAAGAGACATTAGCATTAGCCATGCAGTGGGATAATAATAGGCTGGTTTTTTTTTTTTCTTTTATGTCTTTATGGAAGATGTAGTGACCAAAATTAAAAAGAGAATGCTTATATGGTTTGGTCATGTTGAGAAGATGAATGAAAGGCGACTAACAAAAGGTAGTCACAAGGCACATGTGGGTGGAAACGCCGTGGACGCCCTAGTAGAAGGACATAATTATAGTGACCTTATTGGTGATGTTCTTCAGAAAGGTCAGGTGCGTAGTACTCGCAACCGGCGTCCGTGTATGAACGTAACCGAAGCAAAAGGACTATGTAAGGATCGTAGCAGGTGGCGTTCTGTAGTTTCTGCCTACCCCCAAAGGAAGGAGTGAGTTTATAATGTATGTGTATATACACATACCGCAGGCCTCCACATATGTGGAGGCCTGCGGTATGATACACGTACAGCTATATTCCTCTACAACAGAGAGCATATTGTTTTGTCATCTCTATTCTCTACATAACAAAGATTATTTGTTATAATGTTTACGTAGGTACAAACATATTTCTGCATGTTAATTTTATGACGTAAGCATTGTGTAACGAACTTGGTCACGACTAGGTACACCGTGTTAAATGATCAATTGGTCATGCTTTCGCATTATTATTTAATCATTTTGTATTAAAATTACCTATGTATCTGTAACTAAATTCAATATTACCTAATCTCATATTTTTATTAATAAGTATAACAAAGTAACCATTATGGTTTGGCTTTATTATTACAAAACCAATCAATTTGCCTTAGTTTTCCGAATCTATCTATCTTCCCGGTATATCGGGGTGCAGCTGCATACCAGCATTTTACTTGGAGCGACTGCCTATCTGACCTCCACAACCCAGTTAGGAGCCATTTAATTATTACGTAAGCAGTTTTTTTTTTTTATCTACGCCCACAGCCCGCTTGTCAGAAACAAGAGTAAGCTAAGCTCTTAGCACCCCTCGGCCTATACTTACGTAAACATTGGTGTTTTTTTTATTTGTTATTCTAGAAATAAGGAATTTATAGACCATTAATGCCCATTTAAGTAATTTCCCTACTTGAAAGCAAAACAAAAATCCCCCCCCCCCCCCTCCTTTAGTGCTTACGTAATACTTGAATGGTCCCTTACTGGGTAACACGATACCCGTTCGTAAGCCTGGTTGTCAGGCTTTTGGGCTTGTGTCTGACTACCCGTAACGACTGTCAAAGATCTACGAATAACAGCCGGGACCAACAAACTTGCTCACCGATGAGGGATCTACTCTAGGATACCTGAGGTCATCGGAAAGCTTAAGACTAGAGATGCCGATGCATTCCACCAGTTTTTATGACAAGTCTTCTACAGTTCAAGCAGTACGGTTATGGAATGCCTTGCCCGTATCGATAAGGCGTGCTCAATCTTTGTTCACTTTTAAAATTCTGGTTAAAAAACACTTCCGCTCTCCTTAAACATTGTCATTACATTTAGTTTCCTTGCTCTTGTTTCATGTTTATTATTGTTTATGTTATATTATGTAGATAAGTATATGTTTTATGTATGTATGTATTTATTGTATATGTCGCAGCGATGGCATCACCATGGCTCCATCTTTTATTTTGATTAAGAAACTAAGAAGCTACGTCAATGTAAATTAATCAAACAGAAACGTCAAGTGTTACACTTGGGTAAGGTCGATACGGCTGTGGTGACATTTAATTGACAGCCGTCACATGACTGACGGTAGACATCTGTCAGTCACCGACATCTGTCATCCTGCGGAATATATGACGGTGACGGTGAGAGCGGGCGGATCCCGTCCGATCACCATGTTCGGCAAGCCTATCCCTTGGGAGAAGCGAGCCAAATACTTGGGTGTCACTCTGGACCATAGACTCTCTTTCGGTGAGCACATAAAGCAGGCGCGTTCGCGCGCCGCTTTCGCTCTCGGTAGACTCCACTCCCTATTAATGCACGCAGCAAATTGTCACTCAAGTGCAAATTGCGCATTTACACAGCGTGCATTCGGCCAATCATGACCTACGCGAGCGTGGTTTTCGCACACTCGAAACCCCACCACATCCATAGGATGCAGACCCTCCTAAACCGGTTCCTCCGTAGGGCAACCGGCTCCCCTTGGTTCGTTCGGAACGAGATCCTCCATCTCGACCTTAAAATCCCCACTATCCGTCAGTTCATGAAGCGCATTTCCAAGCGCTTCTTCGACTCCGCGGCCTCACATCGCAACCCTCTGGTTGTCGAGGCTGCCAGATATACCCCCTCCCGCATTAGTCGTACCCGCCGTCCAAGGCATGCCCTGTCCGACCCCGATGACCCCATAACCCTCCTCCAGGAGAGCAGTAGGGCCACCAGTACAGTACCCAAGAACAGACCGCCATCGTTCCGACCTCGCCGCCGAGGTGCTACGCGACGCCCCCGACGTAATTGTCGTGTCCCCCCCCCCCCCCCCCGACCCTTGCTCGACGACGCGCCAGCCCGCGCCGTAGCTGAGCCTGTAGTTTTAAATTCCCCTGTTAATAATAATATTATCTCGATCCAGCCTGTCCCATCTTGCTGCCCTCCCCTCAGTGACGCCCTAAGCCGAGGTTCGTACCCCACAGGGGGTGCCCTTAGCGTGCGGTCACCTAATTTTTAAGTATTTTTCGCCCCTGGCTGGAGGCTTTAAGTTAGTAGCTTAAGGCACCCACAGGCTTGCCCGGTTAAGTAGCCAGGACCTTAGTGGTCATAACTACGAGCTGCCCAATAGGAAAAAAAAAAAAAAAAAAAGAGCGGCCGGATTATTCTGTGAGACGCAAAGGCGAATGGTCGTGTTTTTACTGTCACCACGTGCTGTATCGAATTTACCGCGCTTCCAATTCGAATCTGTTCTGATCGGCTTAATCGTTAAACATTTTGGTAATTAGTGTGCGTGAGCTAATAAATACACTGTTCCTACGAGTTTTCGGAGTATTATTTTTAATCTACGGCCATGTGTGACCATACTGATAGCGAGGCGCCTCATCTAATCTCGTTATATATGTAAATGGTACACCACTGACACCTGCATTATTGTCTCTCCTTCTATCTTGAATCCATCCAAAGGTTGTCTGTAAAAGATCGCTTTTAGCGATAAGACCGCCCATTGTGTCACCCTATGTAAAATTTCTACTTTTATATCTGTTATTTTTATGGTGTACATAATAAAGAGATATTGTATTCTATTCTACCATAATCATTGTGAAATATTCTTTGTTTGTTGTCCAAAATAAACAGATACAAATAATCGCTAAGTATAAATATGCGATAAAGATGTCCGTATGTGTGTCCGTGGCATCACAACGGGCCCTATCAGATTGCCAGCGCTGCGGTACTTATTTTTTAAATATCGCAGCTTTAAGCTGAGAAAGGAGCCTTTTTGGCCTCGCACAGATTTTTAATTGTTTATTGTTGTTTTTATTGTTAGTTTTAAATGCTCCTTTTATATTTTATTTTTTACTCTTTGTATTTCCTGTGCGTGTACCAAATAAAATATTTTTCTTTCTTTCTTTCGATACATTAGGCTAATTTATATCTAATGACGTGTTTCACTAAAGATACATCAAACAGCTGATAATGTAGATAATATTACATAGAAACAGTATAATTACCTGTGTACTGTAATGACTGATAAGACTCCCAAATAGCTTGAGTTGTTCCAAACGCACTGCATTCTCGTATCTGTAATAAAACGATTTTTTTTTCAAATTATATACTGTTTTTTTTTTATTTATTTTTTGTAGATTCCTGCTAGCCGGCGTGGAGGTCGAAAATGTGTCCTACGGGGAAATGAATTATCCTATGTCCTTTAATCCAGAACATGGACATCCGTGGCGTGATTGATTAACAAACGCCCAAACTAACAAACATGACCTACAGGTTTTCACAGTTAAAACATTAGTAGCGTATTTTAGATATGGTGGTAACAAGTGTATTTTTGCCCTATCATTGTAGTAAGCACACACATAACATAACGCCTGCATAACGCGAAGGGTCAGGCAGACACCCACATTTCACCGGTTATGTTTAAATCCCATGTAATAGGGAGCGAGCCTATTGCCATCAACCGGGTTCAAATACAGAATCGGGGCTGCTACTGAGAAATTTCAGATGGAAAATCCCAATAACACTTTGCCTGACCCGGGAATCGAACCCAGGCCCTCATGCTCAGCTGTAGCGCTAGCGACCACTAGACCAACGAGGCAGACCATAAGAGATTGTAGTAAGGCCCTATATTTTAACGTTTAATTAAAATTCAGGCAATGATCTAGCAGTGAAGTGGCTGGCTTAGCTAAAGTATTAGAGCTCTAAACTAAACGTGGCTCGAGTAATTATTAGGCTGATGGCCCTTGGACTAGTAGCGTATTCAATGGAGTCATGGCTAACCCTTTTGAAGACGGAATACCACAGGCAAAGTCTAGGTTGATCTACCATTAAAATAAGGGCTATTTTCTTGGTTGGCAAACGCTGGCACGGATAGAGAAGAAAAACCTTGATGCCCTTCTGTCTGGTATCCAGAACCATAGACCATAGAACTAGATTCCTACCGGCGCACGGCGTGGCATCCCTTGATATGGACGACATCAAGCCGCTGCACAACGGGATACGATAGAGACAGATATAGAAAACAAGCGTCAGCGAGAATGAGATGGAAGAATATTGCACATTTTATTTAGTTTTCACATGTTCAACTGTATTGTATTCGAATCTTTATATATTCCTTTAATCATTTTAGAATGATAGTACCTAATATAGTTGAGTTTATTTCTGTGTGTGTTTTGTGTGTGTTTGTTTGTTTCTATATGGAGTCTGGATTTGTGCCCGGTTGGTGGCAATAGGCTCGCCCCCTATTACATGGTACTTAAAACATAACTGGCGAAATGTGGGTGTGCTATAGGTACACCTCTGCCTAACCCTTCGGGGAATACAGGCGTGATGTTATGTTATGTGTGTTATTTCTGTAATACATTGAGTTTTGTTTGTTTGTGTAGTGATACCGTTTTTTTGGTTCTGCTACTTGACGACAGAAGGTGTTAAATTCAGTTAAGAAAAGACTTTTATTTTGAAGAAGTTAATAAATAAAATTTTACTTTATTGATTTAGTAAGTTAAGAAGAAAACCGGCTTCGCTTCGGTTTCTCTCTTACAAAAATTGACACCTCGCCGCTCGCTGGATTATGGTCTATGGTAAAAAAAAAAACAGTATAATCTGATCTGTTATCATATTCAAACTCCGTACTACGCTAGGCCAGCTCAAAACCATAGTGTTATCACTGACGTGGAGTCGGCTGTACCTACATTTTTCCTTATAAAAACGTTGCCTATAGTTAAAGAGAACTTTAAACGTCAAAAATGTATAGTCAAACAGTCGCTAATCATTAGTTAACGTTAAGCAACGTTTATAAATAAACTCCTTAATGTCCAATATGAACTTATTGGCAGTGCAAACTCATTATTTACAGTTATTTTCCTATCTCATAGATATTGCAGACAGTACAAAAAAAAAACTGATAACAGATTACCAGAGTCCTTACAGTGACTGATTAATTGTGATAAGAATCCGCAATGACGACCACCAATCATATTAATAAAGTATTTTATCAAATTGTTTCAAGTTGATTATATCTGAAGAGTTCCTGATTAATCAAATTAATATGTGGGTTAATATTATTGAATTGATTTTCCTCGGTAAGTTACCGGTAACTGGTATGTGTGTAGATTGTGAGTTGATAATGTATGAAGATTTAGGTAGATAGGCTTCCTAAAAGTCATGTTTATTTTTAACCGACTTCACAAAAACGAGGAGGTTCTCAATTCGTTTGTATGTTTTTTTTTTTTATGTGTGTTAGCTCAGAACTTTTTTCTGGGCGAACCGATTAGGATGATTCTTTTTTTATTTGATAGGTGATGCTTCACATATGGTCCCATTTAAATTTGATCAAGGTCTGAAAAATAGTTTTTGAGTTATCCTTAATACTACATATTTTTTCCACTTAGTTTAATATGGATGTGTTAATAATTTCCTGTCACTGTAATTTACACACCAAGTAGTGGTATACGAATTTGTGCGAGGTAGGTACCGCAACTAAAAAGTGAAAAATAAAAACTTTTTTACAAAAAAACAACCGACTTCCAAAAAAAAACACTAAAAGACGTGAAAAATAACTTTCATTTCGGAAGTCGGTGGCCAAAAACGAAAATACAAAACCAAAGACACCTACTTCCGAAATTAAAGTTATTTTTCACGTCTTTTAGTGTTTTTTTTTGGAAGTCGGTTGTTTTTTTGTAAAAAAGTTTTTATTTTTCACTTTCTAGTTGCGGTACCTACCTCGCACAAATTCGTATACCACTACTTGGTGTGTAAATTACAGTGACAGGAAATTATTAACACATCATCCATATAAACTAAGTGGAAAAAATATGCAGTATTAAGGATAACTCAAAAAGTACTGGTCAGACCATGATCAAATTTAAATGGGACCACATAAGCATCACCTATCAAATGAAAAAAAAAAACATCCAAATCGGTTCACCCAGAAAAAAGTTATGAGCTAACACATAAAAAAAAAAACACAGACGACTTGAGAACCTCCTCCTTTTTGTGAACTCGGTTAAAAAACAACCGACTTCCAAAAAAAAACACTTAGAGACGTGAAAAATAACTTTAATTTCGGAAGTCGGTGAACAAAAACGAAAATACAAAACCAAAGACACCGACTTCCGAAATTAAAGTAATTTTTCACGTCTTTTAGTGTTTTTTTTTGGAAGTCGGTTGTTTTTTTGTAAAAAAGTTTTGTTAGCCTCTGAACGGGTTCTGAACGGCTATTCAATCTAAACTCTCATTGTGGTATGCATTCATAATCACAACTAACAAGCAGGACTGTTAATTGTGTGTTGTGTAATTAAGTAATGTAACAACTATAAAACTGTCTTAAGTAAGAATTTGAATACCCTAGCTATAACCTCTAATCTCTGTAGATTAAATCGAGATCGAATTAAAAAATAAAGTTAATTGACAGCAATTTACTTAATTAATAAACAAACCTCATCTAATTCAATTACTGTTTAATGAAAAAAAAAAAAACCGCGGATCGAATTTTCGTTCCAGAATCATCAGTTTATCACGGTATGTTCTATAAATAATTCAAAATCAATTTATACGCGATATAGACTCACGATTATCGATTCACTGAGTTGGATTTTATGCTCGATTTCGTTCATAAAGCATATTGAGAAAGTAACAACAAAGGGCATAGACAACTAAGCTTTCTATTATCGTTGACGTTTGCAGTTGTGTTACGTATTATGACAAAGAGAATTGGACAGGCATGTACTTCTGTCGTCTGAAAAAAGAATGTAGTATAATTTGAACTCTCGTTCCTTAAATTTAGGGCGAAACCATGGTTCAACCGTTTTGAATGCAAACTTTATTTTCCGAGCTTATTATTAACCAAGCCGTTTCATACAAAATGTATGAGAAAATCCATTATCTTCATTATTTCTTGTTTCGTGAATTGTTACCATGTTTTAATAGTTATTCGAGACAAATCCGACAAATCAAAGATCTTAAAAATCGGTCCAGCCGTTCTTGGTTATAATATAACTAACCCGACTATGTTTTATTTATATAGAAGAATATTGCTTCAGAAAACCGTCAAAATCAACAAATTATTTATATTTTTAAAGACCTGACCCAAGTGCACTGTCTGATTTATCTGGCCCAGCCCAAACCCTTAGACATAAAAAGCTGAAATTTTACACTGACTTGATGTAGACAAGGAAGAGTTTCCGTGGAGTTTCTTGCCCGTTCTTCCCCATAGGTACCTACCTAGTGCGCTTTGGAATGGGCAACTTGGACCCCTTGACAATTCAAAATTGGCTGTAATTGGTTTATTTGAAATAAGTGGTTTGGAGTTGAGTTGACTTGAAAAAGGCCGGATGTTTTAAAGTTCCCTTTAGTACTCAGAGCGAACAAAGTTACTGGCAAAGTGCTTATATAAAAATGCGGTTATTTAATTTTCATGACATACTATGTAAATCCTAGGAAGAGACTGAGCAGAAGGTGAAATTGCGTAAACAAAGATAACAATGGGTAGGTACCTACAAAGGCTTAATACATAATTATGTTTCCATGGCATTAATATTTCAGTTCATACGAATCACAATACAATACAAATTCATTTTGGAACATGAAGCACATTCTTTCCTTTACCTCAATACCCCATTATGTTCATAATATTAGGTATTATATTTGTTTAATATAATTACGAGTTCGTATCGCCTTGTTTTGTTTAGCATAGTGAGTGAGTCACACAGGAAATTATAATGTTGACATTAAATGGCATGACCCGTGGCTGGTTAAAATTATTATAATTAGGTGAGCAATTATTATTTAATTTTGTTAATTAGATATGGCAATAAACGCTTAGTCGTAAATATTGGTGTCACTGCTGTGATAAGAGGTTTTCTTATTGTAGATTCAACGACAATGGGGACACAGTTGTATGAGAATAATGCTTTAGGTAAGTATAATAGGGATGTATCCTGTCATGAAACACAATGGTAGTTTGTTATATATTTATTATCAGCATAATAGCAAGATAATGTGAATATTTGTGACATAATATTACTAAATGTTAATATTTTTTATAAAATATTCTGTATGTTTAATTTTAACTAATATTAAAAAAAACTTTTTACAATAAAAACACAAAATTGGATGCTAAGTTTAATTTTGGAAGTCGGTGGCAAAAAACGAAAATACAAAACCAAAGACACCGACTTCCGAAATTAAAGTAATTTTTCATTTTTTTGTGTTTTTATTGGAAGTCGAATGTTTTTTTTTATGTAAATAAGTTTTTATTTTTCACCTTTTTAGTGTGGTACCTACCCCACAGAAATTCGTATACCACTACTTGATATGTAAATAACAGTGACAGGAAATTATTAAAACATCATCAATATAAACTAAGTGGAAGAAAAAATACGCATTATTAAGGATATAACTCAAAAACTCCTGGTCAGATCTTGATTATAATCAAGATCTGACCAGGAGTTTGGTGGTGTTATGGGACCACATGTGAAGCGCCATCTTACAAATAAAAAAAGAATCATCGAAATCGGTTAACGTAGAAAAAAGTTCTGACGTAACACACATAACAAAAAATACAGTCGAATTGAGAAGAACCTCCTCCTTTTTTGAAGTCGGTTAAAAAGAGGTAAAATTTTTTGTTCGTAAGAGGCAATCCTTGGGAGTGCTAATCCGATTTCAAAAGTTATTTTGCTGATTGAAAGCTACACTATTGGTGAGTGCAATAGGATAATGTTTAAGGCGGATGCGCTAAGGTAGCCCGCGAAATTCCAGGGGCGGGGCAGGGGGGGGGGCACGGGGGTGGCAGGGGGGGTGTAGGGGTTTCCGGAGGTCCTCGTACCATAGGGTCCAGTTGAAAACCAGCGTCAGGCACTAGTTCTCTGGCATTTATGCTGAACTGGGCCTATTTGGCGCAGCCGTGAGGCACACAATACTGTTTTTAAGTTTTTTTTACATTTTTTTTGTTTTTGTTTTGTGTGAATGTTCCGTGCCTTAACCTGGGTCAAATAAATTTATTTTCTTTCTTTATTTTTCTTTTAAATTCAAATTTACTTACTTTTTTTGTAATTTACAGGTCAGTATCAGGTTGTATGTTGATTAAAATATGATTCCCGGCCGTAACAAATATGGCTTTACAGAATTATAATCATTAGAATCAGCAATACAACTCCTTAAGTTAGAATTGGCGTCAAATGTCAAGATTTCATGAAATAGTCGTTCATTAGGGTAATATGAACTTCTAGAGATGTATTGATGATTTCTGTGATTATAAATACATAATTGTTACGGCCAGGAATCACATTTAGATCAACATACAACCTGGGGGCCAAATCTGTCAATAACTAACAATGCAGAGACCATTGTGACGTTTGTAAATTAGTAGACTTGGCCCCCTGATACTGACCTGCAAATAGCAAAAAACGTAAAAAAAAATTGAATTTCGCGGGCTACCCTGGCGCTTCCCCCTTAATGGTTTAGTTGACTTCTACGCGGACGGAAGTCACGGGAAGAACCTAAGGAGTAGAAAATAATGAAGAGATTTTATAGGAAGTGCATGTAGCGTTAAAGTAAAAGATAAATAAACGTCAATTAGTCCGCGAAAGCACCATACGGACTTTCGACTTTATTTCAACGTGTACAATGTTGACATTTATTTTTCTATTAGTTTTTATCACGAGCTATTAGTTTTATACTTATGTTACTGCATACAGTAGCTTAACATTTGTACGTGCATATGCGAAGGTACCTTTTTTCATTGTAACAAGCAGGGATGTTATGGCGCTCCGTAACCGTAACCGAAAGTATCGGATATCCGAAATAAAAATATATCCGTAACCGTAACCGTATCCGTTTCACAAGTTTCGGATAGTTTCGTATAAGAGCGGAGTCTAACTAATTATTATAACATCTCTAAATAATTACTTACCTATATGACTGATTATCCAATGATAACATAGACTAGATAAAACCTATAAATAAAACCAAATTATTACATACTATTTGTGTTCATATTTTACTTCAATCTAATATCCGTAACCGAAACTATCCGAAACTAACGGATAATCCGAAATAATTACATATCCGTAACCGTAACCGAAACCGATATAATTTTATTCCTATATCCATATCCGTATCCAGATCTGAAATATCATAATCCATAACATCTCTGGTAACAAGACCTGCACCCTAATTGCGTCATTAAATACACTACCTATCACAATCTCAATAATTTTGAAGCCTTTATATTGCTAATACATTGCACTTGCATTTTTTTTTATATTAAAAAAAAAAATCTGCTCAGCAATGTAATTAACGCAATGAATGTTGTTGAACTGTCAAAATGAAAGCCATTGCTACTGTTAGTGTGTTACGCAATTACTTCGCTGGAAGTAAATAACATAATATGTACTTGTACCAAAGCGTACAACCGGCTTTGTTTCGCGTTATTCCACAAATTTAATTATCAGGAGATAATGAACAGCAAATAAATTACACAGAAAATGTACTTTTTTTACATTTAAAATGTCATGCTTTGTTGGTTACACATCTCATTTAGACGTTTCATGATCACCAGCTCAAAGAATAAGTGCAGTTATTAAGAAATATTTAAGACGCTGCCAAAATGTCTCAAGTAGCGCTCGGTACTTACGAAATTTACAAATGACCTTCAAAGTGGCAGTACAAGCGAGCGAAATATTTAAAAATCACAACAGCAATACATATTATAAAACAAAGTCCCCCAGCCACGTCTGTCTGTCTGTCTGAACGCGATAAACTCAAAAACCACCGAACGGATACGGTTTTCACCAATGTACTTTCATGAGAAAGATTTAGGTGTACTTATAATTCATTATAGTTTGGTGTAAAGTGGCCCAAATATGGCGATGATTGTTTGAAGGTGTCGAAAAAAGTCATGCCGAATGGGAGCTTCACTGGCGTGCTCCGTTTAAACAATGGATGAGTTTACAGCTAACGCTGAAAATCTCTACTTACTTGCCAGTACAAATGGCCCACTCATACAGCTTATCCAGCAGGTTTTCACTAAGCAGATACTCAAGGCAGGCAGCTGGACTGCTGGCAGTGTTGATCTCTCTCGCTTTCGCCTCCAGAACTAGAAGGGTAGCTAGCTGTTCCAGGTGGTTCACTACTCCTAGGACATCGTCGTGGAGGTGGTTCGGCTGCAAACGATTTAGATGATAAAGATGTTGTAACTTTTAAAATGGACGAGATTATTTTTCACCAGAAATGCCTCACATCTCTTTAATCGTAGCATAATCAGCCTATAATGTTCCCACTGCTGGGACACAGGCCTCCTCTCGGTAACAGGGAGCGGGCCGTAATCCACCACGCGGGCCCATTGAGGGTGGGTAGATGTCACATGTCTTTGAATTATTTTTGGTTCACGGACATGCCGGTTTCCTCACGATGTATTCCTTCACCGTTTTGAGAGCAGTGGTGATGAAATAATTTACACAAAGTAAAGCGCCTGTCTGGGTTCGAACCTACGACCTACAACTAGTAAGTCGCGGTCATCACCACTAGGCCACCACTGCTCCCTATCTCTTTAATAATTAACTTAAATTCAGTGAAAGCCAACGCACAGGTTGGATCTAGAAGTCTGAAATTTTGCACACGAGTTCCTTATAAAACAAAAGGAGCAGTGGTGGCCCAGTGGCGGCCCAACGGCCGCGACTTAGGATTTGTAAGTCGTAGGTTCAAACCCTGACAGGCGCTTTACTTTGTGTAAGTTATTTCATCACCACTGCTCTCAAAACGGCGAAGAGGTCCTAGAACCAAAAATTCGAAGACATTCGAAATTTACAAACCCGCACTGGGTCCGCGTGTTAATTTACGGCCCACTCCCTGTGGGAACATTTTAGGCTGATTATGTGAGCCCTAAGCGTTCTCAAAACGGAGAAGGAAAACATCGTGAGGAAACCGGCATGTCCTAGAACCAAAAATTCGAAAGACATGTGTCATCTACCAACCCGCACTGGGCCCGCGTGGTAGATTACAGCCCATTCCCTCTCGAAGAGAGGAGGCCTGTGTCCCAGCAGTGGGAACATTATAGGCTGATTATGTATGTTATGTATGTGAGCACTAAGGAAAGGTTTGTGAACATTCATCCCTAAAAAGGGAAAGAATTCCTTCATGCAAAATATTGATCGAAATTAGAAAGTGAGTTTGTCTGTTTCTTACGATTTTGTGGCAAAACTTCTAATCCCATTTTGATGAATTTTGACAGACTGGACGATTTTTTGAGAAAGACATAGTTCAGTTTTTATTTCTGCAAATTAACTTTGACGAGGTCAAATCTAGTAGGTATGACAGTAAAAATATGGAAAATAATAAACCCGCTTTTCAGTGAGAGAGTAGCTCCCTGCAGTGAACTTTGAACCTTATTTACCTGCGATTTAAGTATAATATCGTGAGCTTGCTGCCAGTGTTTGCAGAAGGAACTATAGCAGGCCTGTGGTTCGTAGTCATGCCGAGGGTCGAGCGACCTCGACAGCTGTCGGGCGAACGAGAGGCCCGTCGTACGAAGCCAACTCATAGTTGCTGATTATATTGGCTGGGACATCTGGAACAAATGTTGGTGATAATTTAGGTCTATTGTTGGTGTTGGCTTGTGGGAGCCAATGTTGGTTGTATCTGATTACACACTATACTGTTATTATAATTTCATCTTGACATGGTAAACTTGATTTGATTGAATGTATTAATAATATATATTATATTGTTAATAGGTATAGTGGATATTAAATAAAAATTATAAAATTTATTTGTTTTTTGTTTTTTTAGAATTGCCCATATTATAATGCATTTGTTATGAAACAATATAACAAATGAATTCCTTACAATGCTGATAATTATCAGATAATTATCAAGAAGCGTAATTATCTTGATAATTTCGAAACCTGCTTCTTCTACATTGGAATAAAAATACCATACTGTTACAATTCTGTCTACCTCATTGTAGAGGGCATGTCGTTATTTTTTATATCATAATAAACTAAAGGGGGAAGCGCCAGGGTAGCCCGCGAAATTTAAATAGTTTATTTTAATTATTATAATTCTGTAAATACATACTTTTTAACCGACTTCACAAAAAGGAGGAGGTTCTCAATTCGTCTGTATGTTTTTTTTTTTATGTGTGTTGGCTCAGAACTTTTTTCTGGGTGAACCGATTTGGATGTTTTTCATTTGATATGTGGTGGTTCACATGTGTTCCCATTTAAATTTGATCAAGGTCTGACCAGTAATTTTTGAGTTATCCTTAATACTGCATATTTTTTCACTTAGTTTATATGGATGATGTGTTAATAATTTCCTGTCACTGTTATTTACATACCAAGTATTGGTATACGATTTGTGTGGGGTAGGTACCGCAATTAAAAAGTGAAAAATAAAAACTTTTTTACAAAAAAACAACCGACTTCCAAAAACTAAAAGACGTGAAAAATTACTTTAATTTCAGAAGTCGGTGGCCAAAAACGAAAATACAAAACCAAAGACACCGACTTCCGAAATTAAAGTTATTTTTCACGTCTTTTAGTGTTTTTTTTGGAAGTCGGTTGTTTTTTTTAGTCGCGATTCATATTTTGATCAACATACAACCCAATACTGACCTGCACCCTAATTGCGTAACATATTATTAATCACATTCTGAATCATTTTTAACCGACTTCCAAAAAGGAGGAGGTTATTGTTCGACTGTATGTATGTTTTTTTTTTTTTATGTATGTTCACCGATTTCTCCGTCAATTGTGGACCGATTTTGAAAATTCTTTTTTTGTTTGAAAGGGCTCTCGAGGTGGTCCCATTGCCACCAAGTCAGAATCCAATGAGGGGATCCCATGGAAATCGAGGGAAATCCTCAAATTTTATAGGCACACGTATAGCGATTTGGGTATTTTTTATAGTAACTCGTACATTTGCTCTTGGAAAGCACCATTCGGTGAAGTGGAACTGATGATGAAGACCAGAGGTGGCTACCGGAACTTCTCAATAATAAGAATTTCACGGGTTGCGATTCGATTTTAATATGGTTGCTAAGCAATTTATGCTCGTCACAATGCATATGGTGAAATGGAGCTGATGGTGGCTTCACCATCAGGAGAACAGGAGAACTCCTCAACAATTAACGACCCTGCATCGGGAAAAGGAATATTTTGTAAAAGGTGATGAGCAACTGACATTAGGCTATTGTACTTAGATTTATTAATAACTGACTCACTAAAAAGTAAAAAATAAAGACTTTTTTTACAAAAATTACAACCGACTTCAAAAAAAACCCACTACAAAGTGAAAAATAACTTTAATTTCGGAAGTCGGTGGCAAAAATCAAAATACAGATACAAAGACACCGACTTCCGAAATCAAAGTTATTTTTCACTTTGTAGTGGGTTTTTTTTGAAGTCGGTTGTATTTTTTGTAAAAAACTTTTTTGAAGCTTATTGCTAATCCATTGCTTCATATGTTAGAAAAAATTGTTTGCTCAACACGTAAATAACGCAATGAATGTTGTTGACCTGTCAAAATGTAAGCCATTCCTACTGTTAGTGTGTTACGAAATTACCCCGCTGCAAATTGGAACAAATTCGAAAGAAAATTTGAATTTCGCGGGCGGCGCGCGGCTCTTCCCTTTGACGATGACTAGTAGATTAGTTATTGTCATCAGACTAATGATTAGCAGGCTATTATGACTCAATTAAGTACCAAAACAATGGCATTTTTCAAACAAAGAAACTCCTGTCTGAAGCAAAACACAAACTTATCTTAATTATATCTATATCCAGTAGTACGAGTACATATCTAGATTACTAATGTTTTAATATACAAGCATTTGTTTATAATTTAAATTCATAGCAGTGTTCGAAAAGATGTTAGTGGCACTGGTCAACAACATTGAACTATGCATCCTCCTTTATGATATGGCATGCATACTGATTATCAAAAGTGGTACAAACTATCAGTTGCATTTTTGAGTTCAAGCAAGAGTTTGGCTCGCATTACAGCGGGTTTGGTTCAGTGTGTGCTGCTTTAAGGCTCGTACACACAGGCGCGACGCGACAGCACGACACAAAGGCGCGGCTCGTCGCGCGGCAGGCGGTGTCTTTGTGTACGCTGTCGCGTCGCGCCAGTGTGTACGAGCCTTTAGGACCGTTTATTATTTACTGTATACATAGATACATCGGCACGATTAATGCCTTAGCAATTGTATAGGTATAAGGAGCGTGCTTTTGCATTGTTCAGAGGATATTGTACATCTATTTTATGTACTTTCCAATGCACGCGCTGCTTACTTGTGTAAACATAGCTTTATACTGAACGCAGACCAGTGAGCCTAGACAAAGTAACATTCGATTAGCGATGACGCTAGTAGAAAAGCCAAAAGCTATCGAAATGTCACGTGATCATAGGACAACGAAGAGAAATTAGCGAGACAGTGTTAACATCATTCGATTCTATGAAACGACTCGACATCGTCGAACGATTACTTCCATAGAGATGCGTAGCCAAGTGGCACTTTTAGACAAGCGTTATCGCCAGTTTTAGATTCGTATGATGGAAACATTAGCGAAAGCGATAGTGATTGTAGGAAATAGAATCGCTCCAAAGCGAATGACATTTGTCTAGGCCCTCAGATTAGTTTCCGCTATGATGTAATAATACACTTTATTTTTAGCATCATAAAGTTTAAACTTGCACTAAGGACATGGACATTAAAAGTCTCCTCGGGCGCCTTCGCGCAGGCTTGTTTGCACTTTAAGTCGCTAATTATAAAGTTTATTATTCAATATCTTCAGAATCTAATTTGCTTTGCAGCCTTTTCAGTCTGAACTGAGCCATATGTACAACCACTATGTGCCATAAATGCAAATAGTAGTAGTGGTTGTTGTAATTGAGTGACATTTGATTGACCACCCATATTTGTTCTCAAGGGCAAATTGGTGTATATTTACATGTTGTGCATACTTAATTCTCTATGGATGAGACAGTAGCAATTAAACGGTCCAAGTGTCCATACATTTTCATATAGGTACTTAATCATTACTTAAAATAGATGTTTGAAGTGAATGTTAAGGCTTTATGAATAAACAAAACTCAAGTGAGTTTACTCACAAAAACTTCAGTGTTGAGTTGACTATGAATATGATTTATTGAGAAAAAAAGAACCTCAGGGCCGAATTTTGTGTCTTATGCTCTCTATTCATAGACGTGTCTGCTAGACAGCTTACCATCTCATTATTTTATGATGATTCACAGTTCACATACATAACATCACGCCTGTATTCCCCGAAGGGTTAGGCAGAGGTGTACCTATAGCACACCCACATTTCGCCAGTTATGTTTAAGTCCCATGTAATAGGGGGCGAGCCTTTTGCCATCAACCGGGCACAAATCCAGACTCCGGGCTGCTACCGAGAAATTCCAGATGGAAAAACCCGATAACACTTTGCCCGACCCGGGAATCGAACCCAGGACCTCATGCTCAGCAGTAGCGCTTGCGACCATTAGACCAACGAAGCAGTCACAGTGTAAATAAAATATGACACAAGAATTAAACAAATATTGAAGTTATTTATTACATTGTTTCTTATAGGACCCCCCCATACTATGAGATAAGCATGCACAACTACACTAGCTGACGCAACTGACGTTGTCCAGCCCAAATTTCAATAATTGATACTTAGAAAGATAGAATAGAATACTCTTTATTATGTACACCATAAAAATTACAGATACAAAAGTAGAAATTTTACATAGGGTGACACAATGGGCGGTCTTATCGCTAAAAGCGATCTTTTACAGACAACCTTTGGATGGATTCAAGGGGCAAGGAGAGACAATAATGCAGGTAGTCAGTGGTCTACCATTTACATAAACAACAAATACATACATACATAAAACATATACGTATCTACATATAATATATATAATAATAAACATGAAACAAGAGCAAGGATTCAGTTTTCCCCAAATTTGATGATTTTCCTGGTAACTTTTCCAATGTTTATTTCCTTAAAAACCTAATTCGGACTTTTACGAACATTTTAAAACAAAAAATAGTCAAATCAGTCCAGCCCTTCTCAGTGATGTGCTTACCAACAAACAGCATTTCATTTTTATTATACATTGTAGATTAGAGTCGCTTTTCGTGTCTGTCTGTGACCGTGTTGTTTTTAAGCAACCCATTTTGACGCGGTTTGGACAATCATTCAGAAAAATTATTCCTGAAGGTTTATGGTAGGTAATAACGGGCTGGTGTCATAAACTCCACGTCAATGCGCGTATTTTGCGTACCAGAAGTCTTATGTGTATAATATACTAATATTGCAATCCCATAATAAAGAAATCTCCGTGTTTTAGACAAGTCGAAAAAACGTGTGAAGCAGGAGTGGGTTGCAAGTCTCAATTTATTAATGCTGATGAATGCTTATAATTCAACCCGCCATAATGTTAACATCATAGCAGATACAAAATACTTTTACCTTTACAACTTTCACACCATAACAATTACCTATAAGTTGTATGGTGTGAATTATGCGTATACCTGTGAGTGAATTCATTCATGAACAATGTCCGCTGTCAGTGAAACTGTGCCTAATTACCATTTGTTTAGATTCTTGTAATTTGAATGGAGATGAAATAGGAATATGATGCAATGTGATTTAACAGAGTTGGATTTTGTTGTTTTGTAATTTAAAAACACGACAATCACTAATCTGCATGGTCCTCACATAATCTGACCAAGATGTCTGGAATTTAAAAGGGACTGAAACCTCTGAGTTTGTTTCAGTATTTCCTGTCAGAGTTGTCAGAGGGGAAACACCCACCTCATCTAGTTTTATGTATATAAGAGTTTGTCGAAACCAATTTACGAAATAAACACAATTTACTGCCAAACTGTTGGAGTATTTAAAAGTAGAGTAAAAGAACACTATCTTTCCATTTTGTCATAGTTGCTTATGTATTTATTATTTAAATTACATTATATTTTTATATATTTTAGTGATATTTATTTTAGAAGTATGTATGTATGTTAGTATATTCTCTTATTGTATGTTTATATTTAAATTAGAAAATTATTTTAGATTTTATGTATTTTGTTTTCCCTTCTACTCTTACTCACGTTGTCTTCATCTCTTTAATATACTCTCCTATCGCAGGTATGCTGGAAGAGATTTCTTTAGAAATAAGCATCACCTTTGTACCTATTTTTCTGTGTCTTTCTTCTTGTCTGTTTATATATGTGTGTACATAAGTGGTCAAATAAATAATAAATAAGTTTATCATGTTGAACAAACTGGCAAGTTTCTGAAACCAATTGAATCAGTTAAATAAATAAATTACTAGAATACCAGCTTATTACTGTCCCACTGCAGAAAAGCCTCTTCTCATACACAGAAGGTATGAGCATTTATTTTGGGCTCTCGCTCAAGACGGGCTGGCAATTTCAGACTTATATTAACTATAAGGTAACCTAACCTAACTGCGTAACACACTATCAATCACAACCTGAATCATTTTGAAGGATATTACTAATCCATTGCTTCATATGTTCAAAAAATTTGTCTCCTCAACAACGTAAATAACGCAATGATTATTGTTGAACTGTCAAAATGAAAGTCATACCTACTGATAATGTGTTAAGCAATTACCCCACAGGAATAAAAATTAATTAATAGTGAGATAACAGCTAATTTCTTTTTAATCCAAAAAATTGGAACCTGCCTTCTGCAATTTTGGTGTAAGATAAGACTTCTTTATTTGTTGAAACACTGTATACATACAAGAGCATGCAAGATATTACATAGTTTGTGTCCAATCATGTTTAGCCATAAGTATCGGCGTACAAATATTTCCATAACATTGAAAAAAAATAACAAAATGTAAATCGAAAAATTACCTAGAATAGCCACACATTTTATAACTCGGAAACTTTATAGAGTAGTCATTATTTTTATGTTTTAATGTAAAAATTCTATATTCATATAAATGTCATATCAGGAAAAAGATAAAATTATTCAATAAAAAAATACTTTTTCAGCTAGAAATTCGGAGACACTGTAATATGCTTTTGTGAAAGAAATTTTTTCAATTGATGCTTGAATGCCTTACTATCTAGCTCCTTCCAACGTTTAGGCGATATGTTGAATATAGTAGGCGCCATGCAGACAATACTCTTGTACAACAAAGCATTTTTATCTCTATATATTCAGTGCTTGACTTGCAAGTAACTTAACAAAATCAACCAAACTGTTTCACTTTCACTGTGAAGCGCTAGACTATGAATCATGTATGATTTATCAGACAGAGGATCTGTTAACACATTGAACTTATATCCCCTTATATAAAAACATTACTTAAAGTTAAAAGGTATTTAAATGTGGAAAGGCAGACATTAATTATTAATTAACTTTAAGCAATTTTTATAAGGGGGTTAATGAATAAAATAGAATCTTAAGTATGGGTTTAGACCAAATATCAACTTTTTAATCAATACACAACACAGACAAGGTCACATAAATACTTAAAAATTCATTAAAATTGAAACATATCAATCATGTAAATTTAACAACATTGACCATGAGAAATATTTGTAAATGGACTTGCAGAACCAGCTGTTCAATTAGTCAATTCATTGTTGGCTTTAGAACATTGAATGTCTGTTATTTTCAACATTAGAAAC
The DNA here is from genome assembly GCA_916610205.1 of Griposia aprilina. Lineage (NCBI taxonomy): Eukaryota > Metazoa > Arthropoda > Insecta > Lepidoptera > Noctuidae > Griposia > Griposia aprilina. The sequence continues at coordinate 7,421,954 of OU744306.1, forward strand.
GGTTTTAACAGATTTATCATCTTCTTTATAAAGGCCTTAACCTAGTGACTAAGTATGACACAATCTTTAGGAGGAAAAACTTGGTCAATATTATATATTTGTTTAAGTTGTTTACTTTTTAATCAATGCATTGTAAGAGGTACATAAAGCATGTAGGAAGTGTCGTGGTTAAACCGCTGGCGACACAGCACAGCGGAACTGGCTAAGCGTTCGGACTATTCCTCTAGGTTGCAAGGTATAGAAGGAACCTTGACATTAGACTTATTACTAATCCACTACGAAATAATGTCATAGTAACTTTACCAACACCTATTACCACTAACATAGGAAATAACATAAATATACTCACGGCAAGGAAGATTCTCGAGTTGAAAATAGATGCTTTATGCCGCAAAATAAACCACAAAAGTTACATGATACGCAGTTCACTTCAGAGAATAACTCGATAGTCACTCGAGTAGCTTTTCTACAACACTTTTACAATTATTATGTTATTTCTATGACTGTCATTGCTTTTTTCAATAATGTCTAACTCAATAGCTGCAAGTAGTGCTAAAAAAACCTTTAAATCGCAGAAAAAAGAATGCAATCCAAGACAACCATGCATGAATGACAAGTAGTGATGCTACACTGCTACACTACAGACTACAGTATACCAATAGTCTTTTCGTAATTTTAGTCGATTTTACATAAGAGAAGTAGATTTAAAAATAGAAATAAATTTCACCAGGGGGCCAAGTCTACTAACTTACAAACGTCACAGTGGTCTTTGCATTGTGAGTTTTTGATAGATTTGCCACACAAAAACAGTTTTAAATCTAACAATGCAGAGGCCATTGTGACATTCGTAAATTAGTACAACTTGGCCCCCAAGTCTCGCTGAGGTATAGTGATTTTTAATAAACCTTCTTACATGGTTTCACAACGATCTTTTAGCGCGTGTCCAAAATTGGAACTAACGTAACCCTCTGGTTTTTCAATATGTTAAGCTTTTTATGTAAAGCTTATAATTATTAAGTGGCTGTAGATGCAGAATTAAACGTTATAATAAAACTTTTTTTTTTGTGTAGAAGGAATATCTTTTTGGTAATATTGACAAGACAGAAGTAACTGAATAAACATTGCTAAGCAACAACCATCGACACAATATTAAGGTTACACAATATTAAGGTTGTCATATCTTCGCACAATACAATTTCGCGAAACAATTTACTAAAATAATGTTTACCTACAACGCCCCCCTGTCAGTGTCATTCAAGCATTGCCAGTATATCTTTGTTCAAGCGCCAAAAGATCCTTGTAGAATGTGAATATCTTTAACCTTTTTCCATGGAATTAGTATGTTCTAAACCTTTCTCAGCCTTCACAGTCAGCCGACGCAGCCTTTTGTTAAAAAATAAAAAGTGACACTCCTAACATTCCGCTAGGACTAATAGTAATAGTCAAAGATAGAGTACATTTTATTGGTCAAAGAGCATCAAAGAGTACTTTATGTATACGAGTAGTAATAGTGTTCTTTCTGTGCACATCATTTTATTTTAGGAATTGCGGCAGTTTCAGTTTATAAAAAAAGGAATTCTTTTATAATAAGTATTCAATTTATACTTTATAATGATAAAAGCTAAGATAAAAGCAAAAGGTGCTTTAGCAACTGAGAAACGGTCCTCCACTATTTATACCAACGAACCTTCCATTGTGCCACATGCAAGCTTTAGCAAAGATTCGGTTGACGAGGCCCAAGTACATTCTTGTTCTCCTTTGGAATTTCATACTTTCATTCCTAGGGTGTGTAAAGAATGGTGCGCCTCTGCGGCAGTTATCGTAATCCGAAAGGCTCAAGGTATTTGTTTTTTCCACGTTCACACCAAACGTATAGTCGGCCACCGATTGTGAGCAGGCTCACTTATAGCGTAGCTCGTAATAACGTATTGTCCGTTCGTCGTGAACGATAAGTTGAATAGTATGTATGGAAAAGCAGTAAGCTGCGTCACGTTCGCTCACAGTCGGCGGCTGAACATACGTTTGATGTGAACGCAGCCTAAAGTGAGTGCCACCGAACCACAAACCGAACACTTGGCGGCATCAACTGCTAGTAAGTCGGTAGTCTTATTATTTTTATCGTTATTTTTGTCTGCAACGTTGGTGACTAGCTAGCTACCATATTATTTATTCGTAGGTAGCTAGACTACACTCTAGTCTAGTGGCTAGCTTATACGGCTGCGAATCATGAGGTCCCGGTTGGGGCAACATGAGGACTGGAACACCGTACCTACCTCCGAGATTGTGCCGGTCAGTTGCGCGCCTAAGCTCTATCCAGAGGTGTGTTCGATCGCCATCAGAATACACGCTCGCGTTTTCGCTGACTGGCCAATCTTTTTACTATGAAGTAATTTCGGTATCAGGGTTAACTACTTACCTAGTTACTAAAATACCTAGTAATTAATAGTACTAAAATACCGGTATTTACGGATACCTACCAACCTACGAAGGGGATAATAGAGAGTTAAACCAACCAAGTCACCCAGAGTGCTAAACTAGAAACTAACTCCTTAGAGTTAGTTATTAGTTTACACTCTGTTGTTGTTAAACTTCCTATCCTAATATTTCACAATTTGCTAAAATTCATTCGTAACAACCTTCAATCCTTTTTTTTTATAGAGAATATATTGAAGGGCCAAAGGCCCACTAAACATACAAGAAGTATGCCAAATATCGTCAATTTTGAAAGCTCAGAGTCCTATAGCAAAATCTTGTGGTGCCAGTAACAGCATACTACGATGCAAAGCAGCAACTCGTGGAAATATCAATTGTTGGAAGCACAGTGGGTGGCATCAAGAAAACTTATCCGTGCCTTTAGCCTCTGTGTCCCTTACCACTTTATGTTGACACGATTCACTTTCCGAAGAAGTGGTCTGACTGCTAAATTGGTATACGAGATTAACAAATTACTACCTATTTCAAATATTTGTGAAATAATTTTTGACGATTCGTACGTGCGGGAAGGGAATTATTATATTTTACTCGAGGAAAATTCGCAATTAAAATATTTTTCTCTGAATAGATGCAGGATTAATGACGAAGTCTGCAAGAAAATATTTGAAAAAAATCATATTGAAGCTCCTGCTGGGAAAACACTACAAATATTAGAATTAGGCTCAAATGAAATTACAGATGATGCGGCGATTTTTATCGGGTCCGTGCTTAGATCGAATCGATGTTTATTACACCTCAATTTATCAGGAAACAAAATCACTGACAGCGGTTTCATGCCAATCTTAGACAGTCTTAAGGAATTTCCAATGAAATCCGAAGAAATAATTACGATGAGACGCAGAAAAATAAGGTATTTACAGAGTTAACAGGCAGTGTATACAAGATGTCAAAACGATCTAAAATCTGAAACTACGAGTACTTATGGATGATTTGGGTTGCGACATATTGAAACGCTTGCATAAGAAGCAAAAAAATCGCAACAACGCAGTTTCGAAGAAGATGCTAAAATGATGACTAGAGGAATAATAGGAGAATTTCATGACCTTTTTTCGCATAACGATACGGAGTTTAAAGACGGCTCAACCTACTCCAAGGAAATTTCATTTTATGTTCTATAAATATAGCGTACAATGATTTGGCGTATCCATCAGTTCGAAGGCTGTGGGAGGTTTTGCGATATCAGGAAGGTATGAGCATTTCTAGCAAGTCCGGTAAAGATACAGGACTGATTAGGGTAACTTTAGACGGAAACAAAATTCCATAAACTTGCTCGGAGCTAGACGGCATTAAATTTTATTTAAAGAAAGTTATAAATTTGAAAACGGAATAGGCAAAAAAAAAACCAAGACCTCATTGCAAAGGAAAATTAATCATAATTCAAATAAAAGTTCTATACAAAATAGATGTCTAAGTAGAAAGCCACCGTAACCCAAAAAAGTTAGATTAGACCGCCTACCACAGTACAATGAGCAACTAGGCGGGTTGCGACCATTTTTTTAAAGTGTTAGGACTTCTGAGGTAGTTTTAGGCGCCGCGCCATCTCCACAAGCGTGAGAACCGCAGCGAGTCTCGCAATGCCATCAAATTCAGTAGAAACTATGAATCAATCTACACACGGCGGTATCTTCACGACGATAATTGGAAGGCACCGCTTGACTATCGCCGCGAGTTTTTTTCACCCGTGGATTTGGCGCCTTACTGTATGTAGGAGAGATGTTGCGTTTATTTATTTTTTTATTTTTATTGATATCGATTTCGCCTGATTGAAAGCGTTGGATGAGGTCCACGCTAAGTCCGTGTTTAGTCTAAAAAGCTCGTTTTAAGTTTATAATGTGTGTGCGTGTGTGTGTGTATGTATGTGTGTTTGTTTAGTCAAGAAGGGTATTTATTGCCTGTGCAGAAAAGACGTTCATAGTTTCGTTGTTTACGCGTGTAGTAGTTCCGTGATATTTTGTTATTTTTTATCCTAAAAGTATTTCAGGTATGCATCTCGATTCAAAACTAAGATTTAAGAAGAAATTAGTTAGCAAGTATGATTTTAGTACCTACCTATATTGCTCGAAGTGTGCTAGCAATTTCAGTTTCTATAAGATTAAACGGTTGCTTTAAGAATGAAAAAAAAAAAAAACATTTTTTTTATTATCTCGTTTTGAGTTTAAGAGCGCTTACACGGCTCCACTAGCGCCACTCCTTTAAAAAAATATATTGACACACGAAGCAACAAAATACGATCTAAATGAATGTGGCCGCTTTTGTTTAGATCGAATTTTGTTGCTTCGTGTCTCAATATGAAAGTTTATAAAAGGTATTAGAAAAATCTTGACACACCGAGGTCGCTTATTGAGCCGTTTTTCAAAATTCCTTCTGAGTCACGAGATAATACTTTTTTAAAGGAGTGGCGCTAGTGGACCCGTGTGCGCCCTCTTATGTTCGTTTTATTGTAAGTTTTAGATAACGTATCTACGTAGGGACTTTGGTTGTACACACGGCTACATATCAAGCTATACATTCCCAGTTTTGGCTGACCTATACTGGAATTGTATAGCTTGATATGAAGTCGTGCGTACTCGCGAGACGCTCCTTTCTTTGGCCTCTTGTGTCCTATCGCATAGCGCGCGTACCATAGCACCTATTACTATGAGAGCATTGTTAATTTTTTAATGATAAGAACTTACTTCAATCTTAAGTTCAAGAAGGTCGTTGTAAGTTTATTATAATTATTTAAAGTTCGTGAAATATTATTTTCGTTACAATAAAGATGTTCCCAAGAAAAGTTGTTTTTACTTACCTATAGTTTTCTATACTTTATATAAAAACACCGTATCACCATAGTGGCAGTCCCTGCTGCTGGTAACCTCTCCGTCTTAGCCGTGGTAGTGTCCAAGTTCATGGCTAGTGGCCCTCGTCTTCTGCTGCGAAAAGCCGATTTATGCTGCAAAGCAATGGTGAATAGGAAAGAGGACCTGCAGGACTCATTGGGTGCTGAATTGCTGAGCGATAGGTAATTGTTATTGCTTATAGTTTTCACGTCACGTCATAACATGACGGATTTGAACCATAATATTTTATAAGTATATTTCTAGACATTCAAGGTGGCTGTGCCCATCACACTCATTGATTAAAAAAAAAAACAATTGAATAATTAACGTCTGTCATTGTTATTGAGAATTTGTTAATGAAATAGAAAGAGAAATTGTTGTTTATTTAATATGGCAAAGCGAGCCGTATCATTGGTATCACTGAAGTCCGAAAGCCGTTCCGAACTTGCAAAGTCTACAACTACTTCCTTTGATGATGGTGTACAAAATGTGGAGTTTGAGCCCTTCATACAGATTTCATGCAAACTATTTGAATGTCCGATTTTGGTTAATGTTGCTAAGAAGATTCTAATCCGTAAGTATTTTTTCAAAATTATAAAAATAACGTAGATACCAACTCCTGCATATTCTTTGCTCTCACTCTCACTATGTCTTAGATAAGTGTAACTTTGACCAATGAGGATATTTTCGTTTTTTTTAGATATACTCCCCAAAGGTGCCAAACAGAGTTATAAATCGAAAACCAAACGCAGGAGGTCCATTCAACCGCCAGCAGATTTGCCCTCACCGGACTCTTCTCTGGAGTTTCAGCTTGAACCAGAACAGCACAAGTTACTTATAACAGCAGTATACGACGGTTCATACGAACTGGTAGAGATATTTATGTCTAAATATCTTTATGTGCCAATACCGAGAGTCCTGATGCAAGTAATAGCCTTAAAAGTTAAATTCACCCGAAATCTGAGTAAGTTTACCATCAGACAATGTTGTATTGACATGTACACAATTTACGAGTTGAATAAGATACTGACGATATCCAATATTACTGATGTATGCTTAGATCACTCCCCTCTGAAGGAAGCTAATTATGACATTCTTCTGAGTGATCCATCCTCTCTTCGAAACCTATCGCTGGCGAGGTGCAATATAAATGATATAGTCTGTGAACGAATAGCTTCACGGTTACAACATCTAGAGCCAGCTGAAAAAACCTTGATGATTTTAAATCTATCGTCCAACCACATAACTGATGTTGGGTTGAAACATTTAGGAGAAGCTCTCAGAAGTAATAGACATTTGCGGTATTTGAATATATCCGACAACCATATAGGTGACACCGGTGCCAAATATATATTCGAAGTGCTAGCAGAATTTCCTTTGAATATCGATGAAATTCAAGACAAGAATAGCTGTTATCTGCATTATTTAAAAAGTAAGGAAACACTATACTTTAGGTACATGCTGAATATGGTTAACGCCAGGAAATCTGTTAAGAAGGGTAAGTTAGGAACGCCACCGCGACGCAAGCCGTCGACGAAGAGGCAAAACGACACACATAACGATTCTGATGAGTATTTAAGAATGAAGGCTCGAGCAATGGTTCTAGAAACCTTAGGACCTTTCGAACATCCTTTCACTCCATCGATGGTGACAGTTAAGGAAGGACGAAGTTATTGTATAGGTAATTTTACTCTCTGTTACTTGAACTTAAGGTATAACAATTTGACATATGAAAGCGTCCAGAGATTGGCGGCCGTTGTTCGTCACCAGAAAATGTACCGGAGTGAAAAGTTTTGTGGGCTTCTGAACGTTTTACTGGAAGGGAACTATGTGCCCGAGAAAGCTGATGAGTACATATTAATCAAAAAGGATATGAATGGAACCGCGAGTAAGCAAAGTATAATACGATAAATGATACCGGATAGTAGGTACATGGCCCAACGCAATATGTAGTGCACACAAATTAACGTGTCTAGAGAGTGTTTATAATTTGGTTGCTTTAGTTGGGATAGGTTTTACAATTGTTTTATTTCTTTGAATTTCTGCTTTTTCTTTTCTGCTTCGAGCAGTGGTGGCCCGGTGGTATCGGCCGTGACTTAAGAGTTGTAAGACATGGGTTCGAACCCAGGCAGGCGCTTCACTTTGTGTAAATAATTTCATCACTACTGCTCTCAAAACGGTGAAGGCAAACATCGTAAGGAAACCGGCCTGTCTTAGAACCAAAAATTCGAAGACATGTGACATCTACCAACCCGCACTGGGCCCGCGTGGTAGATTACAGCCCGCTCCCTCTCGAAGAGAGCAGGCTTGTGTCCCAGCAGTGGGAACATTATAGGCTGATTATGTTATGCGTAGGCTTTTCTGTTTTAACGATAATCGCAAGAAGAGAAGCTAATATTTGTCAAGCAAAGTTGTCTTGTTGGTAATAAGTCACACAAGTAATAACACGCATTTATTGCTGAAATATTCATTTATTTGATTATAGATACGAGTAGTTACATGTGTATTTACAAAAAAAGTGTTTTTAAAGATAAAGCTCATGTTTTAAGTGATCTCATTAGGATTCTCGGACGTAACTAATTTTATTTAGGTACAACTAGTAGTTTTGGTAACTTTCGGTAACATCACATTTTCTAACCAATTATGGTCCTTATAAAACGAATTCGGTAAACTTAATTTAAACAAGCTAACACTTATAAATAGTCACTAAAACGAATGTATTAAAATAAACTTACGTACCTACTTAGTTTAAAAAGTCGGCACCAACTTTCGTTTGTCAAAATTGTGCTTAATACTGGCACCCAAGATATTAGGATAGGTCCTTAATTGCAGGGTTCTCATAACCTAAAACTTCATTTGTACCAGAAATCTATGCAGTTTCCCAAATTGGTCAACTTCTCAAGTAATCTGGTACAGTCTATAAATTTTGGCATTATTAATTTCTAGGTGGGAGATATTCTCTGTTGGGTTTTTGTGCTGGTCTACCCCTACTGCCTGAAGGGTTGAAGTCAGGCCCACTGGGTCTGCCTGATGGATAGCCTTGGCTACCTGGACCTGATCCAGGATAGGGTGTACTTGAGCCTGGGTAGTTGGATCCAGGCCCCCCTGGACCGCTAGAAGGTCCTTGTGGACCGTTACTCGATCCTGGGTAGCCTTGATAGTTTCCAGAGGGACCCTGGGAACCTGGGTAACTTGCGGACGGACCTTGTGAACCTGGGTAGCTTCCGGACGGACCTTGCGAGCCTGGATAACTACCGGATGGACCTTGTGAACCTGGGTAGCCTCCGTTAGGTCCCTGTGGGCCTGGATAGCCCCCAGATGGGCCTTGAGATCCAGGGTACGAGGTTGTCGACTGGATGCCAGGGTAAGGCGTTGATGGTCCGGATCCACCAGGGTAGCTAGATGGACGTGATGTACCAGAACCTGGGTAAGAGGAGGGTCCTTGTGGGGCTCTACCACCAGGGTAAGAAGAGTCGGGGTAATTATTGAAGTTATTGTAGTCTCCCGAAGATCCTTTTATAGAGTAATCATAGAGCTTGGCATTTAGTTCGTAAAGGCCAGGAGCAGACTCGCAGGTGAACTGGTTCCACCACACGCAAACAAAGTCTTCTTGAGAGAAGATGGTCCCATTAGGACAGAGGAAATCATACGTTATATTATTGGAGCAAACGTGAAAGACTTGGCAGCGGGTCTCGACGTCAGCGTAATACCCAGGCAGAGGTTGAGACATACAACTGAAAGAAGTTTCGGGTATGTAGGACAATACAGGATAGTCTATATCTGGCTCGCCAGGAATAGCCGAGTAGTCCCCACCTTCATAGCTACCAGTATCGCTGTCAGAGTAACTTGTAGTCCCGAAATTGGATCCAGAACCAGGATAGTTTTGCCCTTGTCCAGGATATCTTGCAGGGCCGCGGGAGCCTTGAGGGTAGGATGAGTCTGACTGCCCAGGATAGCTTCCAGATGGTCCACTGGGTCCTTGTCCTGGGTATGATGAACCAGGGTATCCTGGTCCCTGGCTACCTGATCCCGGGTACCCTGGTCTCTGGCTGCTTGATCCGGGATAGTTATTTGATCCTGTTGGGTAGCCTGTGGTTGATCCTCCGGGACCGCTGTTGTCGTCGCTTTGTGGTCTGATAGGGTATGATGTTGTGGTGGAGCCACCGTATCCCGGAGACGTCCCAGGCCGGCTAGACGATGTTCCGGGACCAAACGGTCTATTGGGTTTGTTGTAATCATATCCATTTTGAGCGGCGGCGAGGGCGAGTAGCACTGAAAATAAAAGTGGTCATTTTTAAAGGCTCCTACAGACAGGCGCGTCACGCGATGTGACACAAAGGCACCGGTTGTCGCGCGACGAGCGGTGCCTTTGTATCGCGTGCGATTCGCGTCGCGTGTCGCGCCAGTCTGCACGAGCCTTAATTGTTTTCTTTGTAGAGAGCTTAATAGTTTACGTCGAGTCACACAGATATAGTTTTAATATTATACGTGACACACGACGTGCTTCCAGAAGCAGTGTATATCCGGATCTCATTGACGTACAGGAAGGTCACCTATCTCAGACTGTGTTACTGACATAACCTCGTTGATTGACCAATATGCGCTCATTTACAGTGTAACATCTGATCTGGTCCAATTGAGAGTACACCCTCAGGCACAATAGGCCGAGATGAGATCGCGTGAGACACTGTGGTATCGACGAGGTGTCGCAAGATGGCCGCCTTGTTGGCGCGAAATAAATGAAGCGTTTGGGAATTGTCTTACATCTTATAATGTTATTTTGTTGATTGTACGTACTTAGTCTCTTTTTAAAAGATTTGTTAAAAGTCTCGGCTAAAATATTGATAAGAAAATTGGGAGATTAATCTACCATCGATTTTATACCTTTGCTTGTAGTGTACTAGCTTAGTTTTCTACACAAGGGGCACTGCTCTATGGGAAAAAAAAACTAAAGCCGACCATCACCTGGCTAACAGTGAAAATAGGTTTTTCCAAGAATTGATTATTAAATTATAGAAAAGAAAGAATCTGTCCGTAGTAAAAACGCAACTGAAGCTGTGCCATGGCGAAAATTGGTAGAGAAACTCGTACAAGAAACAATGTTCAACCAGAAAGAGCGCAAGTTGAAACAATACTGTAATCATGATGTATAATTTAAGTTACAGTAATTTGGTTTCATGTATCGTAAAACATTATCTTAGATCCGATCTGCAAATTGGCTTTACATGGAAGTGATTCCAAACAAACAATTTAAAGTTAATACCACAAGTGCTTAGTTTTAAACGCAATTTCCTAAGTAGAATACAGCAATTTGTTAGGTTTTATTGGTGGTATTTTGTTATAAAAGATTTGTTAACAAAGTGTTATTAAGTACCAAGTTTAATGTTAATTTAAAATGATTGTTATTATATTTAATTAAATAAAATTACGTTTCTAAGGTCCTAAATACGTTGAATTATATATATTAATCAACCAAGTTCATCGTCCTATTGATCTGAGTTTTGGGGTAGCCCTTTCCTGGTCCATTTCTACCCTGGGATGCCATAAGAGGTGCACTTGATTTCCACTTTGTGTCTGTAGGATCAGCACGGGGCGTATTTGCGTTAAAGACGCATAAGGCATGTAAGTGGGGATGTTAATGGTCATTGGAAGGGGATAGCTTGTGGGTTCCCCCATGGGTCTGTTCTTCGCCCGCTCTTGTAAAACCTTTTCATGCTTTGTGGTCCTAGGATATCATTTGCAATTCTTAAAATGCAGTAATGAAATGACACGAATGTGAAAATGATTTATCTAACAAGAAACTCAAATAAAAAAAGAATAATTAAAAACGAAAAACACCAAAAAACATATTTAAGGAAAATAAAAAAATGAATTAGGTAATAATAACAAATAAATGGGTCAAATCTATTTCGTAAACTAAATGCTAGTGACGTGACAGCAACAATTTAGTGACAAAACATAAGTTTGATTGTTCACAACGCAAATGGTCACTTGACATGGTCATGTTTCACAATATGCCTAATGGCTGTAACGTTTAATGGTCCTAGATGCGTTGGTTTCTAGATCGCTAGGTCATTAGGTTGGTCATTATGTAGATCTTGACTGAAATCTTGTTTAGTATGCTTGTTGCGGTTTTTCGATATTTTATTTTCACCGAAGCGATTTGTAATCTATGATGCTGTTACATTTCATGTGCAATTAAGTAATCCAATTCATCATTTCAGGCAATAGGAATACATGCTACTCGTGACTTCCAATCATGCATCACTTCCATTTAAGGTTTTGGAACTCTACAGCGCTGCTTCAAAAGCTAAGAACGCGAACCACAACCTCTTTGTAATACGCAAAGTTGCTCCAGTTTCTTACTCAGTCGTGGGTGTTCGAAATTCAAACAGGGAAGTGCTCTATATTCAAAATAGTTGGTTGCCGCAGTCTCACCACTAGATGGTGCATCTCTCGTGCTTTCCGTCACGATCACTATACAACAATGGAACAAGGAAGATTCGGATGGTACCAACTATAATGTACACTTGAACAACCGAACTGCAATTAATTTCGGTCTAATCACAAAGCCATAAAGTTTATATTGGAGCTGGGTTTAGTTTCGGAGCCGCATGCATTACGTTTGTCAGATAACGTGCGAAGATGCTATTTAATTCAGTGCTACAGTTTGTGTCGCCGTTTCTTCATTAGTTGTATAAGCTATTTTGCAAATAGGAAAGGCCATTGTAGATGTTAGTTTAGATAAGATACACGTGTTTTGTGTATTTGGTGAATTGTTAGATCACTAGAATGTATCTTTTCTTATTATGTGGATAACAATCACAACAATCTCTTGCGTATGGACGCAAGAGATGGTTATGGAGAACGCAAATGTTCATTGATTCGGAAATTTACAATTGTTTGTATGCGTTAGAGAAATGCTCTCATTAATTTAGCAGCTTATAGATACTAATATTATACCAGAGCAAGGGTAATTGAAATTTTTATTAGTTACGTAGGTACAATATGTGTACAGAGATAATTTAATCCAAGAAGGTAAACTGGCAGGTAGGGTGTATTTTTATTTCTCTATCAACCAACCGTAACTGTTTAATTAAGAGAAACTTTGATAGATTCGATGTATATATAATGTTCAAATAAACCCTTACAGTAAGAGAAATGATCGGATCCCATCACGACCCTTGTAATCTACTTAAAAATATATAATTTGTGCAATAGATACCAATTCATCGTCAACTTCGGAAACATTACTACGCACTAGTAGAGTTTTTCCGTCGTTGATGGTAAATTGGTGTCTATGCGCCCGCGCCGTTATTGCACAAGCTGCATTAGATGATGTCCACAGTAATGATATGGTAAATAATGTTAGGTCAGGCTCGGCGAGTAAATACTTGGGAACGAGTGACACTCAATCATGGACAGGTATTAATAGTTAGAGAGTAATAATGTGAGTTATTGTGGAAGCAGTTTGATTTGCAGAGATCGTTGGGAAAATTGGAACAGGCGGACTGTATAAGCTCGAATTAAATACAGGCTGGTCCAAATAGTGACGTCATAAAAAATATTTGATGCCTCATGCTTAGGAGTATACGAAAATTCCCCATGTAAGTTCCGTGATTCTAGATATTTCTCGAAGAATAAATATTAAAAAAAAAAACTTGTAAAAAATGTCGGAACCGCTTTCAAAAAATATTTATTTTTATTTTTACACGGCTTTTTCACATTTTTTTTTTGCAATTTTCTTTGTTTAATTATGGAATACTCTGTCACTCATAAAATAATCATATTCATCATTAATTTAAGATAGAAAAAATTTGATGCGTAGGTTTTAGATTTGGCAATGATCTGATAATATGAAGCTTTTTTGCTCAAGCCTACGATTTTGTAAGCGAATTTTCAAGATAAACTTCAGGGATTCGGCGATGTCTGGAAACCTACCAATTCATCCAACGATTCCAACCTTTAATTTGACAGTGAATCGTAGTTTCATTGTGGTCTTTCAAATCTTAATTACAGACATTTGTGACCATAAATCTTCAGAGCTAAGATTATGTAAGACGAGCGCTGTTAGGAGAAATTGCATAGAATGCATCTACACTCTACAGCTATTTCATGACGTCATTTTCTATAGTTCCTTGATTATTCTAAGGTGAAGAGGTTGTGTGCGTACGTGTTCCTTTATTAGTTAACATTTGGCGGTGAAGAAATTATTAAATTTTAGATTAGTAATTATATATAAGTTTCTTCCTATATTGGATTTAAACTGTTTTTGATATTTGTGTCTTCACAGATATCAAAAACATTTAGTAGGTAGTGTTTAGGACAGCGTTCTTCTCTAATGTGATTTAAAGACATCGACGAGCTACCTGTTACTATGGATTCAGTTAATGATTCTGAAACCCGTGCGTTGAAATTTTACGTGGGTTATTATAAAAAAAAAGCTATTCCATACATTTTGACCGCGTAGGTTTGCACGTTTATTTGAAACGGCAGATTTTTTTTTTGGTACCTTACCGGCAAAAAATCTCTCCGCTAGGAAGTTCAGAATCATGAGCTGAACTCATGAATCCTGTATAGTATCTACTTACTGCAAAAAGTTGACAAACGTAGCATGGTGTTGGTGCTTCACCTCTGGGCTTAAACTAAATCTGAAACAATTAATTAATTCATTATTTTACAGTTTTTCTTTAATCTGTTGAAGGACACTGCACGAGACAATAGAAGTTTTATTGTTATTACGTTTGGGGGCGTTTAGTGTCCCGCAAAGTGTTAATTTGGTCCTTCGAAGCAGCACCCATTTCACGACTTAAAAGACCAGCCAATTTGTATTAACAAGATTTCTACACAATTTATTTAGTTAAAAAAAGCTTAACAGTCTGACATCACCGATACCTAGATTAAGTCTATATCTACAGCTGAACTACCTTATTGTAGAAATCATTAAATGACAATAATAGCGATTGCCCACGGCTTTGCTCATCCGTTGAGTAAGCAAACAATGATTACGCAGGTAGGTGCCAGCAGCTATAATAATCTAATCAAATGTAATAAAAAGCACGAATACGTCGAATTAACTATGATGTGTAAGTGAGGACGGGATGTTGTCTGTCTTATTACAATATTTCTGTGCGTTATATCATTATAATGACCCACTTCTGTGATGTCTGATGAGCTAATATTTTTATTGTTAAGGTGGAACACGCATAGGTACCCCAAATTAGTCGGAATTTTATTTTGTGTACTTCTTCGCCAAACAGGCACACTCAGAAAAAGTTATAAAAAAATGATTTTTAAAACTCACAATTTTATGTACCTACTATACCATAAGCAGATGACCCCGTAATCAGCTGTAGCTACTTGAAATCACGAGTTTTTTTTTTTTTTTGTATCGATCGAATATCGATTCCCACACATCACGTCAGTGAAGTTTTGCCAGTTTATGTAATTGAACCCTGTATATATCCTTTAAAAATGAAAATAACTTCATCCCAAAAGGGTGGTGGTTTTATTGAAAAGCAATTCAATTAAAGTGCGTTGTGTGCTCTGAAAAAATACTCGATGGAACAGTTTCTCATTGTGTTGATTGACTTTGAAACCGGCAAGGTTTTTTCGAAATATCAACATTATAGTATTAACAACTTCCTTGCGATATGAAATACATGTGCCACGACACGACATACGCTACACACATAACATCCGTCGTTCCAGCTATTACTCGAGCCTTTTGCAAATTACTTGTAGACATGAAACTATCTCGAAGAGGAGCTGCATTCGTTATTTAATGTTCGCTCCAGGCAGAGGCTACAACTATTATATTTGTACTGTCTTTATCAGAATTTACGATTTGTTCGATTGTTTTGTGACTTGATCGCTCAAGTAATAAATAATATTAAGTTTTAAGGATGTTCTTTTCAAGGATTTTATATGAGGAATAATTTTGAATTTTTGTTGCTCCATGTAAAATACCTTGTATTCAGCTGCATCTGGTTAGACTCCAGTCTAACCAGATGCAGCTGAATACAAGATATTTTACAAGGTATTTTTTTTGTTTTTTGGGTAAAAGCTAGGCAGATTGATTGAATTTTGAATTTCTGGCCGT
Organism: Griposia aprilina; assembly: GCA_916610205.1. Taxonomy (NCBI): domain Eukaryota; kingdom Metazoa; phylum Arthropoda; class Insecta; order Lepidoptera; family Noctuidae; genus Griposia; species Griposia aprilina. Next base: position 7,437,368 of record OU744306.1, read on the forward strand.
TTGTCCATACAAAAACTGTCAGCTGTAAAATTTTTTTCCACTGTGAAAATATATTTGACGTTGGAAAAATCAGCACTAAGTATCACTTTTTTTCCAGGCGATATAGTGCCCTAACCGGGTGGAACTTACTTATATTGTAACAACTTAATGTCCACATGAATGCAATAAAGAATTTGAATTTGAATTTAACATGCTTAATATTAAGGATCTTAAATACACTTATATACACTTATATCTTATATACACTAAAATATATATTATGCACAAGTATATAAAGGAAAAGAAGGGAAGAGCTCATTAGGCATCAAAAAATTCGTTCGCATCGCTGTCAGTGGGAAAAATAAATATTAACCTCATGTTTTGAAAATATATTTTATTGTGAGCGAACGCGTTGATGTCTTTAGCTTGCTACGAACGATGTCTGTGAAAGTTCAATAAATGCCATTCCCTTTTTTAACCGACTTCACAAAAAGGAGGAGGTTCTCAATTCGTCTGTATGTTATTTTTTTTTTTTTTTTTTTTTTATGTGTGTTAGCTCATAACTTTTTTCTGGGTGAACCGATTTGGATGATTCTTTTTTTATTTGATAGGTAGTGCTTTACATGTGGTCCCATTTAAATTTGATCAAGGTCTGACCAGTAGTTTTTGAGTTATCTTTAATATTGCAATTTTTTTCCACTTAGTTTATATGGATGATGTGTTAATAATTTCCTGTCACTGTTATTTACACACCAAGTAGTGGTATACGAATTTGTGTGGGGTAGGTACCGCAACTAAAAAGTGAAAAATAAAAACTTTTTTACAAAAAAACAACCGACTTCCAAAAAAAACACTAAAAGACGTGAAAAATAACTTTAATTTCGGAAGTCGGTGGCCAAAAACGTAAATATAAAACCAAAGACACCGACTTCCGAAATTAAAGTTATTTTTCACGTCTTTTAGTGTTTTTTTTGGAAGTCGGTTGTTTTTTTGTAAAAAAGTTTTTATTTTTTTATAGATTTTTTCTTTATAGATTTCTGTTGCCTATGTTTGCATGACTGATAGGACAAAAACCTAAACATTGGTGCCGATTCTCTTGTCACAAAATTCTCTAAACTAGACTAAAAATCGCTAAAATTTTGTTTAGTCCTGTCAAAAGACGATATCTCATTCAGAAATAGACTAAAGTGACACAACTTAACTATATTTTAGTTTGACAGCACTAAGATGGTACTGATTAATTAGTTTAGTGAAAATGGCAATTTTGCTATTCTGAATTTGACGTTTTTAACCTAAAATTTTGGTTGTCTTACTAAATCTGGCTATTTTTAATCGCGATTAAAAAGGTGTGGAATAAAATTAGTTGTCATGAACTAAGATTCACCACAACACCTCGACTTCAGGGGCAAAAACAGTACTGTATTTTTTATTTTATTTTGCTTATATCTCGAAAACGGTGCGTCCTATCGCAAAAATAATGAAAATTTCGACCCCCTTTATTGTACCCTTAAACCCGTATACCTCTACATGTAAGTATTTTTTTTTTATATTTTCCGTACAAAAAGTGAAAAATTCCATATAAAACACGCCGAGGCTGCCACCCATGCGCGCCTCCGGCTCTAAAAAAAATTCACGGGATAGGGCAAACAAGTAGGTACCATGTGGAGTCGCGATTGTCAAATTAAATTTTAGTTGCGTCAAAATGATTTTAGAGATATTTTATTGCAGAATAGCTCTAAGATTCTCATAGCCAAAAGTAAGGAATTTTAGTGATAGTTTAGTTAGTTTAGTTCGGTGTACAAGAGAATCGGCACCATTGGCATCGATACATGGAGATTTAAACCTTTGTACGTCTCAAATGACTTGTGTATCCTTTTTTTTTTGTTTGGGTGGTAATTCATCAAATGACCTTTCCCGCTCTGGGCGGAGCGGAAGGGCGTGTCAGACTCTTACTGACTAAAACCCACCCGTGTTCCTTCAGTTGCCTGTGCGCCAGGGCCACGGGAACTCTTTCGAACAATCCGCGACCCCGGCAGGCACCGGCCCTATCGGACCCCGTCAATTATGCTGACATCTCTTTGAGGCGCGCGTGAAACAACGCGCCGACGACCTGGGTCTGGTGCTTACTGGACGGCGAGTTGCCCATTGCTCACCGTCCGCAAGCCCGCGCCTACGGTGGCCGGGAGTCGGCTATCGACTCCCAACGCCCAGGGTATCTCCTCCTGCGGCGACTGGGCCACCAGGTCCGGGTCCTGGGGGACTATCCTGCGTTCGCAATTTAGTTAACAAACATGACGTGTTCTTTAAATAAAATCACTTTAATACATAGAGCAATTTTTTAAATCTCATTTTGTAATCAATTTAATTAACACTTGTTTAAAGTTGATATTTGTTTAAATGGAATTAACGTGGATTTGAAGCAAGGTTTGAATATGGGATGGTAAAAAATATTTCTCCAAGCGCTATCTTGTTAGTTGCAACAGATCCAGTACTTATCAGCTACAACGATGTGGTTGGCTTGGGGTCATGTTCTGTAATAGCGTGTTCTGAAAATGTCGGGCTGATGGAACGTGACCGACGCATCACTGGGGGCCATCCACGCAATACTGCGCCCATTAGGACCAAATTGGTGATGGTAGGTAATTTCTTTGGTATCTATGTCCTTTTCACACTAACAAGATTTATCTAGGCGGGAAATGGCGCGTTACTAAACCACTATAGCTGAACGGCGTGGGAGTTTTTTATTATCATTTAGATTATTATTTCTGATAGTTAAAATCTTTTTCTTTTTGTACCTTCATATTGAATCGGAGTTCATCTTTTATGTGGAATATCATTTGGAGCTTTGTCGGAAAACCACTTCAGAACTAAGGTTTGGAATAAAAATGACAAAATGAATAAAAAAATACGAGGTATTTATAAACTATACTAACCACTCCAAATAAAGTGTTGGGTAGATTTAAGTACATATCATTTTAGTTGAAACTCTTCAATTATAAATTGTTAATTGGCATGCAGCGTTTATTGTGTTGTTTAATAATAACAGGGTTAAATTAAATTAGCTAGCGAAACTCCGCAGATGTGATGGGTATTGATATCAAACTAAGACAAAATAATAAAAAAAACGTTTTTTTTTTGGAGGTCGACGATGTTTGAATTTGGAGTTGAAAAAATCTGTATTTTTTTTTGTTTCATCTTGTTTAAATATCGATACCCATCACGTCTGTGAAGTTTACATAAAGAAAACTGATACGAACCCAAAAAAAAAAAAACCTTTTTTTTTTTTTTTTAACATATTTAGATATCGATATCCATCACGTCTTTGGAGTTTTGTCAGCTAATTCAATTTGACACTGTATATGTGACCCGTGTGAATTTTTATATCAGTGTTATATTATAAATTGTAAAACTACTACGTTTGGACCATAACATTTTTCTCTACTCTAAAAAATATTGCTCTGATTTCTTACTACATAAGTAGTCGGAAATGTGTGTGTGTGTGCCTGAGTATGTTATGTGCTGACGCTACTTGTCCTCACGCACACATTCCCAGCGTGTATGTACACTTGGTTACCACAAGTAAAGCGTGCGTACACGATTCTTGACGCACATGTACTGAAGTTTTTCGTCGGTTGTTAAAAAAAATACAGCTGTTTCCTACGAAAGTGCAATACCTACGCGATCAAAATTTATGGGATTTTCAAGCTTTTAAGGATTATTTTTATGACAAGTTGTACTTAGCAAAATTTTCAACAACATCCACGCAACCAGTCTTACCAAGGGGTATGGTATAACCCAGTAACTGGGTTGTGGAGGTCAAAGTGTAGGCAGTCGCTCCATGTAAAATTCTGGTATTCAGCTGCATCCGGTTAGACTGGAAGCTGACCCCACGGTCAGCTTCCAGTCTAACCGGATGACCTTGGGGTCAGCTTCTAGTCATATAGGGAAAGGCTAGGCAGATGATGACGACAGCAAAAATTTTGCATCCTTGTTAAGTCATCATAACTTTCGCGTGTCCTACTGTTACTTAACAAAACTCTTCAATTTGGGACTACCCGTATCTAATTATCTTTGTAACTTAGTGTTAATTAATGGGTGTGACGAATTAACTTGGAACAGTGATGTCCTAGAAATTGTATTTTTGTTAAATAACAATAATATCATCGTATCACGCGATTTATGGGAGACTAATAATATTATGAGTTTATAATTGACCGTGGCAAAGTTATAATTTCTTTTGATTAGTTTATTTTTAGATTAGAGATTAAGATTCTCTTCGCTGAACTGCGTTGGAAATCTCACGTCGAAGAGAAAATACAGGAACTCGACATACGTTATAAAAGTATCATGTATTGGTTACTCGGAAGGAAATCCTGCCTATCAATACATAACAAAATTATATTATACAAGCATATGCTTATGCCAATTTGGACGTATGGCATCCAACTTTGGGGCTGTACTAAACGAAGCAACGTTAAAATAATTCAACAATTCGAAAATAAAGTACTCAGGGATGCTGTAAATGCACCAAGGTACATTCGACATAACGACCTCCACCGTGACCTTAAAATGGAACTGGTCACTACCACCGTCCAAAAATTTGCTGAAGCCCATGAACACAGAATTCACCGACATGTAAATGTTGAGGTAATTCAGTTGCTAGACAACACGGACATAGTGAGAGGGCTAAGGAGAACTAAACCATTGGAGCTAGTTTAGTGTATAGATAGTGAACTATAGTACCAATGTTGTGATATACATGTAGCACATGGACATAGTGTTTAATTAATTAATAGCTGCGCCCCGCGGTTTCACCCGCATCGGTATGAAATATACTTTACGACCTATTCTCAGACCTACCAAATATACACAAAAAGAATTATAAAAATCGGTCAAGCCGTTTCGGAGGAGATCGATAACAAACACTGACACGAGATTTTTATATTTATTAGCTTATCAGACCCTAAGAGAGTGCTACGGAATTGTGTATAAGTGCAAATTGACACTAATTCTTAGTTATAACGTAATCTATCACGTAAAATAATAAATTAGAGTTAAATTGCACAATTAATAGTCTATTAGGTTAGATTGTAATAAATATTCTTATTAATACAGAAAAAAAAGAGATTAAGATAAAACATACATACATAAACTCTCGCCTTCTTCCAATGGGGGTAGGCAGAAACTAAGAGATTAACATGTTATAATAAAAACTGCTACAAGTAATTAAAAAATACTCACGTTTATTTTTATTTTTTAAATGATTCTGTAGCCTGAATCAAACGTCAACTGCGTCTTTTAAAAAGTCCGATCAAAAGCTCTTTATGTCGTTCCGTATCATTGGTAAATTGCAATTGTACATATTTACCTACGTACTAACTAGCAATAATCAATTAATGAAAAAAAAAAATGTTCTGTTAATAAAAAACATAACGTATTGCATCATGAAACAAATGGCCAATCATTTAGGAATTACTGTTTGTTGAAATGAGCTTAGCACCATATTCATTACGCTTTTTTTCTTTTTTTTTACAAAATATAACATAACCAATAGTAACTTGATTACACTTAATAAAGATGCATATACATTCTACGGAAATGACCGGCTAAATAGTAAAATTGAAATTGGTGGCTGCGGAAACAAAGTGTGCGAATCTAACGTTTATAATTACGATACCGTTAATTCATGAGATTAACGCGAAGAGCGAGTTTAATTAGGAGAGCGGTTCTGTCTATAATATTTTGGGTTAATTGCTGAAATAGCTCACCTTCATTGGTTATTTTTATAGGTCTATCATAGAATTAATTCAAACCTTAATCTACCGTATTTATTTGATAAAACTTTATTTATTTATTTATTGTATTTGGTTTTTTGGAACAAGAGTTATAAGTGCATTACTTTGTAAGTTCTTCTCACAGATAAATTCTTCTAAAACCTAACTGGCCGCCGCGCCGTGTTTATTCAAAGCTCCTTTTGTAGCTAAACCAAACAATTTTGAATTTAGAACGGATGCCAATAACCACAAGACATAATTTATAAACCCACGTACACACGGCTACATACATTTCCAGTTTTAGCTGACCTCGCATTGTATAGGCTTTTCGTACAAAGAGAAGTCAGGTTTTACTGGAAATGTATAGCTTGATATGTAGTCGTACGTACAAAAAATACATCTAAGATCAAATCTCGTTATTTCAATATAAAACAATACGCAGATCTCTGAAACTGTTACTACCTATTCAACCGCACCGCAATGCAATGCGTCGATTGTTCATACATATTATTAGTAACAAAAACCCCTCATTGTCACCGCAGGCGCAGGCACGCTTCAGAAAAACTATCAATGTGAAAAGAATGTTGCCAACATTGTGTACGTATGAGACGAAACTTTTTGTAATCGACTTAATTATTATTGTGATTGTAATACGGTGTGGAAGCGGTTTTGTTAAGAATTTATCTCAGTAGTTTGGCGGGGATTTATGATAGTTTTGAACTAGGTAAGACAGAACATGATAAGTAAATATCGAGTTCTCATCTGCCTAGCTTTTGTCCAACTATGTTGGGGTCAACTTCCTGTCTAACCGGATAAGCTGAATACAAGTATTTTACATGGAGTGGCTGCCTATCTGACTTCTACAACCCGGTATTAGTCCGAAAATGATTTTGATTTTATGGGTTGTATAGAGAATTCTTAGATTAAATCAAAAACCTTGTCCTGGTCCTAATTTTCGCAAAAATATCCTTCCTTCCGCTAGATTTACAAAGGTTTATCATAAAGTAGTTTTTATTGATGTTGACGTGGTCTTTGTATGCTTAACTTGTATTAGGTTGACACTTAATAATTATAGTGGTTTAAGGTAAGCTAAGTCACTAAATGATGGATTGCCGTTCTATCTTGTCCTTTCAAAACACATTAGAAAATTGTAAGATACAAAAAACGTACTAATTATTTCATTAAAGCCTTAGGGACACTTTCAAATTACGATACAAAGGTTACACTTCAAGAAGGCAAGAGGTATTTTTATTTTTTTATTTGACTCCCAAGTCACAGGACCTAGTTTGGGAGCCAGGGGATCTATTTTTAAGACCCTACTTCTGTAGGTTGTAAATATTTTAGTAACAATATTATCACTTCTTTTAAATAAATAATTAATAGTAATTATTACTACATATTTACCTAGATGATGAAGATAGAATATTAGAAGTCATCTAATAAAATTATGTTTTTTTGCGTTATTCTTTACATAATCTTCTCATTATTTGACATATTATACCTAAAATTCTAATTTCAACTCTTTATTAGTGGTTGTAATGGCAATCATGTCATTTGGTTTAAATAGGTTTTTATTTTATTTATCATTTTTAAAGATTCTTTTATATTTTGTGAATGTGAGAACGTTTTAGGCCTTGTAGACTGTAGATGATTTGTAGATCATTTTGTATTTTGTTAAGTCCCTGGTACTTGTTGACAGGCCTACACTGTCCACCAATAGCTGTTCACACTTTTGAAATCATTGTAAACGCCAAATATTTCGAAAAGAGTAACCGTGGAGTTTCTTGCCGGCTCTTCTCCATAGGAAACGACCAATTGGAACCGTGCACCTAGCTTCTGACGTTTCATAAGTGCCCATGTAGATTTATGTGAAATAAAATATTTAGATTGATAGATTGAATTTTTTTTTAAGAATATGTCATATTCTGTATTAAATATTTAATATATTTTTATTTTATATGAAAGTATTTTGATTTTCGTATAAAGTATAATGGGCTAAGATTAAACCAGTCCAAAAAAATATTAGTGATATGTTATTAGCGTAAAAAACTGGGCAGGTTGAAATTGTAGGGCGGCGCGGCGCCCGATGCTTTTTTATTTTGACATATTGGGTTCGTTTTTATTGGAAACCAAATATGGATACTTATATTCAGCAAACAATACTTTGAACTAATAAACAAAAAGGCACTCTAACTTTGAACGACATAGTATCTCACCACTTAAAATCTATTTAAATTCAATCCATCAAAAATATTCATTCACGAAAAAAGTCTACAAATATTCAGGACACTTCAAAACCGAACTATTTTCAACAAAAAAAACTCACCGAGTGCGTACGGAGCGCTTGCGCGAGTGCGCGGACTGTGGTGCGCTGCGTCCGCGCAGGCTTTTATCACCGTTGCTATAGCAACCACCACCGCTTACCAAGGGATGCGTACGATTTGCAAACGCAAAGTTTTGCAAACTAGGTCACTTAGCTTCTGCGAGACCTGTGGTTTACCGGCAAACTACAAACAGTTCCAACTTAGTTGCTGGTCAAACTACTAATTGTTTATTTCGTTGTTTGTGGTAATTCAAAATTCAATTATTCACTCACATTTTAGACGTTAGGTAATTAAAGTTAAAGTAAAGGCCGCGTATCTGGACCAAAGCAATTAAAATTACAGATGTTTGACGAATAAGTTCTCATGTCCGTCTAAGATTATTTTAGAAAATATCAATTACTAACCCTCATCATGTAAGTTAACATAACACCTGGCTCCATAATGATAAATGAAGGAATGAGAACCAACGGGGTAGTTGCGTAACGCACTAACAATAGGAATTGTTTTAATTTTGGCAGTTTAACAACATCCATTGCGTTATTTACGTTGTTGAGCAGACAAATTTTTCGAACGTATGAAGCAATGGATTAGCAATAGGCTTCAAAATAATTCAGATTGTGATAGATAGTGTGTTACACAATTAGGGTTCAAGGTTAAAGTGTACTTACACTTTCTTTTTAAATATGATCTAATAATAGAGAGGAGAAAACAATTGAAAATTTTAAATTGAAAGAATTGCTAGGTACTTACTTGTAACGCGATAGTAAAGTATAATTTACCTCTGTTCAACATGATTATATTTTCTTTGCTAGAGGAGCAAAATTCATGATGATTATTATTATTATTATATATTTAAATAATAATAATATTAAATAGAAAAAAATAGAAATACATAAGTAAATGCTTTATGTATATATTTATTGTAAGTATATGTAAATGGTACACCACAGACTACCCAGTGGTAGACACAGGTATTGTCTCTCCTTCCCCTTTTTAATTAATCCATCCAAAAGTTATCTTTAAAAGATCGCTTTTAGCGATAAGACCGCCTGTTGTGTCACCGTATGTAAAATTTCTACATTTATATTTGTAATTTATTTGGTGTACATATTAAAGAGTATTCTATTCTATTCTACTTTAACCGTTCCAGATTTAGTTTTCATGTGAAGTTCCAAAGCGGGTTGGGTTGGTTCATCTCCACTTTATAAATATTATTATGTTTATATACTAGGTACACAGTATATATATTTTTTTTTCGTATGCTGCAGTGGTTGTCATCATCACGTCAACACCAGCTATCGCTGAAAACCAGCGCTGGGGCTCTGTCTCGCACAGGGTCGTAGCATTATGCTGAGCGATCGCTGTTTTGCGTGGATGTGACGGATATTTTCCCTCAACTCGTAATTTTTTTGTATTTGTGTGTTTTTCTTTGCGTCATGTTTTCCGCAAATAAATGTATTTTCTTTCTTTTTTTTTCTTTTATCTCATGGACCGTTATCCAGTTATTATATTATAAACTTTACCACGAGAGTAACCATGGAGTGTTTTAGATTGATAGTCCTTCGAGTGGGAATTTATCGTGGGTGTGTCTGTGATCCTTTCATCTCAGATTAGTCTCGAAGGACCTATTTTTTTACCTATTTTATTTATTTCGTTTTATTCTATTGGGGAAACTTACAGATAACTTATACAGTATTCTTAAACAATATGCAATAAGCAATTGAAGGCCATTTACAAGTTTTCACTGATAAACACTAGAACTAAAAAACCAAAAAAAGAAAAGGTCGGTACAAAATGCCTATAACATAAATTAGGAAATAAATATTACACGATTGACTAATACAAACTAAGAATCATTTAGATGCGAACAATTGCTTTTCATCAACAAATGCTTAAGCCGAGAAACACTTCACAAATCTAGAATCCAGGCTGCTACTGAGAAATTCCAGATAGAAAAACCCAATAACACTTTGCCCGGCCCGGGAATCGAACCCAGGACCTCATGCTCAGCAGTGGCGTTAACGATCACTACACCAACGAGGAAGTCAAGTTTGTTATTTTAAATTTACTTTTAGGTAACCTTTTAAACAATTGAACAAAACATGTTTCCTAAAAATATATTTCAAAGATTTGTGAACTGTACCAATCGAACTTCAAAGTTCATATTCGATTGCAATTTCGAAACTGCCACAAGTTGTGTAATAGACACATATTTTTGTCATCTCATTGTCTCTATGGCGAAGTTATCGCAATCTGAATCCTAGATAACATCCTAAGATCAGCAATTAGAAATGATACCCGGTACTTTCTACAGATTGGCAGCTATTTCAACGACCATTTGTAATGCAATCGGATCGAATGTATCGATTAAGTTCTAGATACCACTCTTTTAATGAGTATCAGGAGAAGTCTATTATTTTGGATCGTTTTTTGTGAAATGCGTTTTTATACTACGGTATTCATTTGTAGGTATCAAACTGAAACTCTCAAACTCAAAGTATTTATTTCAGTTAAACCATTTACAGGCACTTTTGAACTGTCAATGAGTCGGTCAGTTAGTCATAAAGTTGAAGCTAGTTGCCATTCCAAAACGTAGATCTCTATGGAGAAGAACGGGCAAAAAACTCCAAGGACAATCTTTTAAATCAATATATTACAACATCCTGGGTACATTGTTATCTTACGGTAGGTAACAGCTGTATAGTATGAATTGTATCATTCATAAAAATGGTATGTGTTGCTCATCTTCACAGCACTAAGCAAGGTTATTAACCGCTTTATCCTATATTGGCTGTCACCAATAAAAATCTGAACTAAGCTAATCAAAATAAAGAAGCCAAGCTAAGCTGAATTAAGCTTTGCTATGTCCATCCGCCATATCATTCTAGTTATCATTAATAAGGCTTATTAAAGAGTGACGTTTACCGTAAATTTTTCCGCAAGTCGACTTCTGTCCATTTTACTTTTTTCAGAACCTAAGGCCGGTATTACAGAACCTCACTCAAAACTCGAGCATTACTTAAAACTCGTTTCAAGCTATTTGATTGGTTGAAACAAATTTTAAGTAATGGAGTCTTTTTCTCAAAACATTTATTTGAAATAAACCAATTACAGGCACTTTTGAATTGTCAAGGGGTCGGTCAGTCAGAAAGATGAAGCTAGTTGCCCATTCCAAAGCGTAGTAGGTACCTATGGAGAAGAATTACTACGTTCTGTAATACGGCCCAAAGACTACGCACACTAAAACACGATTAAGTCACTCACACTTGCTACGAATAAAATAGGAATATAAAATTAATATGGTTTGAACTGTGAACATACATAATGGCAACACATTAAATCTGTACCAAACACATTAGCACTGTGTTCATAGATCACGACAAAGGAGACAAGCCTATTCAGAGCCTTCTAAATGCAAATCCAACACATTCTTAAGCGAACATCTGCAAAGATGGTGCGTTTGTTGGCTAATGTGAACTGAATATTTCAGGCTTTATTGAAGACCTGAATACGTCTCTGTCTATGATATTGTGTACCTTTACTGTAATTACAATGGAATTAAATAAGATAATTTATTATGGAAGCTAATAAGTAGACAACAAAATAGGTCATCAACTAGGACGCTGGGCTATGCTTTCTTGGAATGGATCATCTATTACCCACACATTGATCGAAACCCCTTCGTGCCTTGGGGACAACGACCATGTTTTTTATAAGAAGACCTACTCGTACCTATGTATGTGTAAAAATGAGGCAAATGCGAGAAACAAACAATGGCAATAATTACAGCTTGCAATTTTTTTAAATAATCCTATTCCAAGATTGAACACTACAAAAAGGAAGATCGCATAAAGCTAAGCTAACTTAAGCAATGACATAAGACAAAATCAACTAAAAGGTTCAAGCTGACAGAAAAATGGGTCATTTGAAAACTAGAGTGACGAAAATAAAATGTAGGAAAAGGTTATAATTAAAAATCAGATTGTTCCTCAATTTATTCCATTCTTTCGTGACTCTCCATCAAAATTATGACACGAACTTTGCGAAGCTTTGTTTGGCTCTAAATATTTAGTGTAAAATATTTCAGGGATGTCTTATTGCGCTACTAAAAAAAACAAAACAAAAATGGCGAAATGTGGGTGTACTATAGGTACACCTCTGCCTAGCCCTTCGGGGAATACAGGCGTGATGTTATGTGTGTTATTTTATGTGTAAAAAAAACAACCGACTTCCAAAAAAAATACTAAAAGACGTGAAAAATAACTTTAATTTTGGAAGTCGGTGGCCAAAAACGAAAATACAAAACTAAAGACACCGGAAGTCGGTTGTATTTTAGTAAAAAAAAAAAACACTTTTTATTTGCGGTACCTACCCCACACAAATTCGTATACCACTACTTGGTATGTAAATAACAGTGACAGGAAATTATTAACACATCATCCATATAAACTAAGTGGAAAAAATATGCAGTATTAAGGATAACTCAAAAACTACTTGTCAGACCTTGATAAAATTTGAATAGGACCACATGTGAAGCACCACCTATCAAATAAAAAATGATTCATCCAAATCGGTTCACCCAGAAAAAAGTTCTGAGCTAACACACAAAAAAAAAATACAGACGAATTGAGAACCTCCTCCTTTTTGTGAAGTCGGTTAAAAATATATTAGAACGGCATTCAATAAGTTCGAGAAATATTCGAGACTTTTTGAATGTTGGTCTCGGTGTAACTTATTGAAAATAAAAGCAGTGCACAAACTAATTTTCTTATTAATGTAGATCATCTTCTAGTGTGATACTCCTTAATTAAGTGGTGAATAAATATTTTGGCAACCCTATGCTGCAGGACCATAACAAAAGATAAAAGAGAATCCACTATTATACTGCTACATAGCATTATATACAAATCGTTTCACGTCCATCAGAATAGGGCAACAAATGTTCATGCTCGTCTTATTTATTACTCAAACGAACACAAAACGGGATGAATATTTTGCAACTGACGCTCAACTTTGGCCTGAGCTGCTCCAATTTGTGAAGCATCGTGTGGGATTTAATTAAATAAAGAAATACGAGGAGAAATAGACTAGAACAATTACATTAATTGTGTTGATCTACGTGTCGCATGGTCTGACTGAACATTCACGAAGAGTAGGACCAGACGTTTCGCGTCACTCAAAGTTTATTGTCGGTATAAAGTGACGTTGTCAAGGGGTGCAGGTCAAATAGGTGATGTATCAGAATCAGAATCAGAACTTTATTTGCTATGTAAATTAAATAGATCGGCTACAGTTTACCTTACGGCGTGCATCATTTAGAAAGTCAAAAGTGTTTTGTCAGTCAGTCAATTAGTTCAAATGTGTATTTCAAAATGACCCTTCACGATGCACTTAGTTTATTAGACGAACGCAGAATACTCAATACGCGAAAGTTTGTAGTATTCTGAGAGATCTCATTCATATTTCGCACACGTATAATTCGGTAGTTACTGTCCACTTAAACTTAAATATGAGAAGATCCATCAAATAGGCCATAATAAGGTCAAGTTTATGCAACGCAATGCGTAACCACCATAATGACAGATTATAGTAAATTGTGATACTTTTGACCTCTGGGGCCTTTGCTTTCAGTGAGATATTCTATTATCAAACGGTGTCTCAATGTATTTTAGGATAGTGGATAATTTTTGAGGCAAAAATCGAATCTGAACTACTCAAACCCGGATAAAAAGTGAGAAGCCATACAAGTATTTGTTTTGAACCATAATTCAGAAACCCCTGCGACAATTCAGCCGTGGTTTGTTTGACTAAATTCATTTTTAGCTACCTTCCAGTAGGCAATGTACTAAAGTGTACTAAAGTTTCCTTACTCAAAAGTTCTCAGTAGGCAATTTTAGAATTTCATATTTGCCTCTAAAATGCTGAAATACCTTCTAATTTAAGGCACGTTACTTATGGGAGTACCTAAATGAACAAGTTGTCAAATTAAACTGATCAAAGATCGAAGTCAGCATATTATTTGACTGACCCGTCGATTTTGATACAGCAAAGACAAAAACCGTTTACAAAATTGTTATTTGTTTTCACATTTTGTAGTAGGTACATTAAATCGTGCTTATGACCCCTGACGGGTTAGACGGGGTCACAATTAGTGCCAAAACATTACATGACATGAGCATACAAGTTTTTATTGAAAGATGTTATTTGCTCAATAGTTTTTGAGGCCTTCCGGCTCGTTACTTGGTGCAATGCTTTTAAGCCAGTGCGTGCAGCTTACCTACTTCTTTTTAGATAATTAGTAGTTATATTATTTATCGCAGCTATCAACGCATTAATCAAAGCTACTGAACATGTTGCTGATGTATTGCCATAGAATAGAAAAAAGTTGTTATTCTACGCTCATACTGCTGCCTTACTATGACGTGTTAATACCATCATGGTTCAATTGAGAAAAAAGGATAGTGCTATCGGTCACATATAGCTCCGTCTCTCTTTCACGCTGGAACAATGATGGCTTTAACACGTCTTAGTACGGCCTCTGGTGTCGTTTATAGTGATCTAATTATATCAGATAAGATCACCCGAAGATTTCAATGTCTGAAATATAATGACTTCTTTTAGATGTATGTACTCAGGGCCTTGAATTAAGCAAAGACAGACTCCTCATTAAGCATAACTGCGGATTTAATATCAAAAATCTAAACCACAAACTTGTAGAAATGTATTTTGTCATCCGCCAAGGATGCAAATTATGTATTTAATTCAGATTCAGATGCTAAAGCATTTGACATCGCAACGTGATCATTTAGTGAAACAGTTGAAGATAAATCTTTTTAGATACGGAAATCTCGCTTTTATTTTTTAATAAATAAATAAAATAAGGCATAAAAAGAAAAGTGACACGTTTAGCAGGAGATGAGAATTTAGTAAGTAGGTACTTATCAGCTGCAGACCCTTTGCGAAACCGTATACCTAAAGGACAAACTCAGTCACAAGTACAGATTACGTGCAGGTTGAAGCCGTTGTAGGGGATCCCTACACTTACTGAAATAATAACGGGGAGAATCTATTGCGATGATGAAAAAAACTTTTTTACAAAAATACAACCGACTTCCAAAAAAAAAACACTAAAAGACGTGAAAAATAACTTTAATTTCGGAAGTCGGTGTCTTTGGTTTTGTATTTTATTTTTTGGCCACCGACTTCCGAAATTAAAGTTATTTTTCACGTCTTTTAGTGTTTTTTTTTGGAAGTCGGTTGTGTTTTTGTAAAAAAGTTTTTATTTTTCACTTTTTAGTTGCGGTACCTACCCCACACAAATTCGTATACCGAATCGTTCGTTCGTTTCGTATTCGTGTAATTGGTATGCATGTAAATAACAGTGACAGAAAATTATTAACACATCATCAATATAAACTAAGTGGAAAAAATATGCAGTATTAAGGATAACTCAAAAATGACTGGTCAGACCTTGATCAAATTTAAATTGGACCACATGTGCAGCACCAGCTATCAAATAAAAAAGAATCATCCAAATTGGTTCACCCAGAAAAAAGTTATGAGCTAATACACATAAAAAAAAAACGTACAGACGAATTGAGAACCTCCTCCTTTTTGTGAAGTCGGTTAATAAAACCGACCGCCGGCGTAAATGTTCGTTAAACACTGATTTATTGAAATATTTTTTTACATATTATATGCAATAATAGGTACAAATACTGTTTGTGCAAAGTGCTAAGCGTGTAAGTCTATAGAGTAATGTATGTTTCCGTACACAGGTTTAGATTGCAGAATAATCTGGTTATGGAAGATATAGGATCAAATGAAGATGCAAATTATGTGCTCTGTGAGATTTTGACGTGGAAACGTCTTTTCGCTTGGTGTACTGGTGGTAAGTTCAATATGTCTGGCCGACAAAAACATGTAAGATTTCAACCGCTAATAACTACGAGACCATAATTGCAAAAGTTAGGTTGAGCATTCAAAAGATAGAACAATTTTGAGGCAGGATGTAATTGTCTATGTTTTTCGCACTGTCAGGACCGGTCTTTATGGGCAATTTTGGGGAGATCTAAGGCCGAGATCAATAAACTTTACTTAGCTCGAGATTTTACTAAGACCATGTTCCGCTCCTAATTGTGTAACACACTATCAATTACAATCTGAATCATTTTGAAGGATATTGCTAATCCATTGCTTCATATGTTCGAAAAATGTGTCTGCTCAACAACGTAAATAACGCAATGAATATTGTTGAACTGTCAAAATGAAAGCCATTCTTTCTGTCAGTGTGTTATGCAATTACCCCGTCGGTCTTTATCTTGCACTTCTGTTTGTCAGTTGTGTGGCAGTGACAGGAATGACGTTGAGGCGTGTACGTGTTAAGTGACATTTATAGATCTCAGCCTTACGCCTTTGTCCAGCAATGGACGGTTTTGGGTTTAGATTTCCTACGATGATACGAAAATGAATGCAGAAATATTATAATTGTAATTAAGAGATAATTACAATAACCTAAAGTTAATTATAATGTTTATCGTTATTTCGGTTTGGAATAGGAACCGGATCGTGTCGCGTGAAACGTCAATACGAACATCGCCTGCGCCGGTGCCCGATATAATCTCATGAGAATTGTTCCGATTAAACACAGCTATGACTCTGCTAGATACGTTGTTACGTCGGTGTTCATTCTGTAAAATGCTCCAGTTTTAAGTAGAACTTCTTGTCAATAAATCCGGGGGCATTTCTTTGTTCCAGTTTGAAGGGCGAACAGTGTTAAATTAGACTTCAGGGCGAATACCAAAATTATGATATTAGTAAGCAGCATTTTTTTTTTGGGTCGGGAATTATGAAATGACCTCTCCCGCTCTGGGCGAAGTGGAAGGGCATGTCAGGCTCTTACTGACTAAAACCCACCCGTGTTCCTTCAGTTGCCTGTGCGCCAGGGCCACGGTAACTCTTTCGAACAATCTGCGACCCCCAGGCATCGGCCTTATCGGACCCCGTCAATTATGCTGACATCTCTTTGAGGCGCGCGTGGAACACAACGCGCCGTCGACCCGGGCCTGGTCCTTACCGGACGGCGAGCTGCCCATTGCTCGCCGTCCGCGAGTCCGCGCCTACGGTGGCCGGGAGTCGGCTATTGACTCCCGACGCCCAGGGTGTCTCCTCCTGCGGCGACTAGGGGCGTGAGGGCGCAATGATTGCCTCTCCCTCACGCGCTCCGCCTCTGCAACAAGAACAAGCAGCTATGACCAAAGTTGTGAAAGAAAATTTTAGTTGTACTTTGGAAGAAACTAAAATTGCATTTCTAGTTTTAGTTTTCATAACAACCTACACCCTAATTACGTAACACATTATCTATCACAATCTGAATTATTTTGAAGCCTATTGCTAATCCATTGCTTCATATGTTCGAAAATTGTGTCTGCTCAACAACGGAAAAAACGCAATGAATGTTGTTGAACTGTCAAAATGAAACCCATTTGTTATAATTATTATTATTATTTCCATTTTATTTCGGACCAAATCCATAAAGTTTTAGTGACAATTTTCTGAAGATCTATGTTAGTAAGTACCTAATCTAAAGACATTTCTTATTTAAATTATAATCGCCCCGTAACTATTCCCACCCAGTGAGGCTGTACGGGACAGTCATGTCGGGATGTAATCATTTTCAAAATGCTGTTGGTGCTAACGCGCAGTATTTGAAATAGTGACGCCACTTTTTTACGCACTATAGCGTGAAAACCGTCAACGCGCGCATTTGCGAACATTTGCGACGCACTGCAATGCCGCGACAACCCCAGCAACATTCTGAAAGCATTGTTATACTGAATACGCAGGACGTTGTAGGCTTGTTGCGTATACCGAACCCACAGGCCGCTCGAGTAAAAAGATTGACAATATGCCCTAAAGAGGGTTATCTTTACTTCTTTAGTACATCGAGCGAACCTACAGGCCAGCATATTGCTCAGATGACCCAGATATTTAAAGCTCTGCACAATTTTCAATGCCGTTCCATCAACCGCAATCAGAGGCACTGTACTAGGCTTCTGTTTTTCGGCCTTAAAAATCAGTACCTCACTTTTCTGTGAGTTGTACCTGAGACCATGCTCGGATGGCGTTCACAAATTTGAATCAGAGTCCTCAGAGCGAGGGGGACAGCGAGGGGGCCAGCAGAACCATATCATCAGCATAGCTCATGTTGTTGACACATGTTCCATCAATGTAGCATCCGACATGTGTCCTGCTGACCTCCTCGATCAACTGGTTCACATATTAACTGAAGAGGCCGGTAGACGTGAGGCCGCCCTGCCTCACACCGCATTCCAGTTTATATTCGTCAGATAGTGTATCCACCCATCTCATCATGTCAAAAGCCTTTGACAAATCGAGGAAACAGGCATATATTGGCATCTTTCTCTCCGTGTAATACCTGACAGTATGCTTAAGGCATAACGTAATTACCCCGCTGGTTTCCCCAGGAATCCATCCTTATTCTCACTATTCCCTGTCATCCTCATAAATCCATCCGTAGGAATTCTCACTGGGTGACAGGTTTTCTGAAAAAGATCGAATAGGATCTATTAACTAAACCCCACGAAAAGCAAATAGGTAGAATATAAAAAGGGAATAAATTAAAACCAAACATTCTAAATAATTAAAGACACTTTTTAGTTTACATTAATGATTTACCCCAATTACTGCAGAATCAACCGAAGATGGTGTTGTTTGCACATAACACATCATTGATCCTTAAAGTAGACCGACGGTCACAAAATCTTGACGACGTGAATAACTCTATTCTTCAGGTCCAATATTGGTTTACGGTAAATAATTTGGTAATAACTGAAAAAAAAACCAAATGCCATTTTTTTTTTCAAGATTTCAAGTTAAGTTGCGAATGTGACATCATATTGAATGGAGAAAAACTAGAATTTGTTAATCAGACGGTTTTCCTCGGAATCACACTAGACGAGAAATTACAATGGGGACCCCATATAACATCTCTTGCGGGGCGGTTAAGCTCGGCCGCTTATGCTGTTAGGAAGATAAGACAGTTAACAGATGTAGAAACCGCGCGTTTGGTCTATTTTAGCTACTTCCACAGCATTGTCATATGGCATTTTACTGTGGGGTCGGGCTGCTGACATTGAATCCATTTTTATTTTGCAAAAGAGAGCTGTCAGGGCCATTTACAATCTACGTCGTTGCGAATCTCTTAGGGAACTATTTAAAAATATTAATATTATGACGGTGCCTTGCCAATTCATTTATGAAAATATTATGTATGTAAGAAAAAATCTACATCTTTTTAATAAAATAAGTGATAGACATAATTTTAATACTAGAAATAAAGATAAAATAGATCAACCATTTTGTAGATTATTTATAGTACATACACCTTTTATGGGGTACTGTGTTAAATGTTACAACAAAATACCTTGTGATATATTGCAACTAAATGAAAGAAAATTTAAAACTCATATTAAAAGTACACTTTGTAAACAAGCATATTACAAAGTAGAATTAGAGGATTATATCCAAGATATGAATGCTTGGAAACATGCTGGTCCTGTTCCATAGGAAAATCTAGAGTACATATAGACAAAATCAAACTGGTTGCTAATTTAATTGTATAATTTATAATTTTCATGACATTGATTTTTACATTATGTAACTACTTTTACTCACACAGTAAATTATTAGTTGTGAAATTTTGGAAAAATCATTTACTTTTTAATATTTGTAAATATGTGAGCACCATATATCTATCTCATAATTAATTTACCTGTCATTGCGTTATATTTAATTCTTTTTACCTATTGTGGTATAGTAATTTAATTCTGGGTGCATCGTCTTCACATATAATTATATAATTAATTTTTAAATAATATTGTAAAACATTTTTAAAAGAGTAACGGTGGAGTTTCTTGCCCATTCTTCTCCATACGAAACTATACCTTTTGGTAGAATCATAAATATTGACGTTCAAAAGTGCCTTTTATGTGCCTATTTGAAATAAATGATTTGACTTTGACTTTAAGACTTAATAATAGACCCATCAATCAAGTCACCTGCGCGTGAGTCAATGCTTTTACTCATAGGTCAAAATTAGATCATGTTTTTAATAGTTACAGACTAGATGACGGCTTTAATGGTAAATCTGCCCTTAAGGCTATGACCTACTGGGTCATAATTATATGTATTTATAAAGCGTTTAGTTCACAATCTAATTATTTTATAAAACTAAATGTCAGACGGCTCAAGAGAAATTTTGTATTTTGTTTATGTCATCATTCATTTAAGAGGTTATGGAATCGAGTCTTGTTGAAATCATCGCGTCAAAATTCATACATACATAAACTCGGTGTGAGTTTATGTATGTATGAATTTCCTTCTTTCCATGGGGGTAGACAGAAACTACAGAACGCCACCTGCTACGATCCTTTCGTACCTACTAATTTTGCTTCGTTTACGTTCATACACGCCGGTAGAAACCTGCGGGGTAATTACGTAACACACTAACAGTAGGAATGGGTTTCATTTTGACAGTTCAACAACATTCATTGCGTTATTTACGTTCTTTAGCCGACAAAAAATTTCGAACATATGAAGCAATGGATTAGCAATAGGCTTCAAAATGATTCAGATTGTGATAGATAGTGCGTTACGTAATTAGGGTGCTGAACTGTATCAAAATTTGGTCCTATGATAATCGTATCATACTTATCGAAGTACCTAGATAATAATGTAAATAATGATGTAAATAAGTTGAAAACCAAAATAGATTTTAATTTGTTTTATAGGAAAAGTCAGACACAACACCAATTCTCCAACCAGATTTCTTGGCCTAATCCGTACAATAGGTCTTCAGGCAATTAAGCAAAAAACCGACCAGAATCATTGTTCTACAATGTTCTTTTACCCATGTCAGTTCAGGTCAACAGTAACCCCGTAATCTGAATTATTGTGTCGACATAATTTTAATTACTAATTAATATTTTAGCCCCTTTACTGCAGTTCTTTAAAGTTTTAACAATGAACAATAGATCCGTATCAGGTAAAGTTTCGATTTTTTATTCGATTATCGAGTGTGAGCCTACAATCGATTCAATAGTCACTGCCGATGTTGTATCATGTTGACGTGTTTTATGACAGGAAATAAACATAGATAATAATTTTCTATACATTTTCTGGGAATTTTGAGAAAAACTTAACATAATCTTATCGCGTGGTTCTCGTCATTGTTGGACGAAAAGTTTGGTCCTTCCAGACGCATTGACAATTTAGAGAAGGGCGCGATTGTAATTATACTTACTCTATGATCATTCGCAGCGTGGGCCTTAATCATTTGGCGACTAAAATCAATTATATTTTATTGTAAATGTTGCCGTTAAAAAGTGCTTTTATGTGCCTATTTGAAAAATACTTTGACTTTGATATTGTGGTTACTTACATCCGGATTAAGGACCTTAAACTCTGATTAAACTCTTAGGCAAAATAAAATCGGAAAAATTCGGACTTCCAAAATAAAAGTTGCACAACTTTAATTTTGTGTGTTATGATGATGTGAGAGAATATTTAACGCCCTTTCAAAATATACTTTGAAGAGTCGTCCAACTGCCTGGCGATGTCTCGAAGAAAATCAGAATCAGCATTGCCATACAACGTGGCAATGCTACCAGCCTTTTGGACACTTTTCCTGTTGACAACGATGTAGACGATTTTTTTAATGCCCTATGATTCTTTCCCCTCCTTTTTTTATATAAGTCTATCTAAGTATATTATCTCTCCCTGTTTTGTTATAAAAAGGTCTATTTCACTTTCATCCTTTGCTGAAATAACATTCGTTAGTTTCTGAAATTGCAGATCGTAGGACCAGATTTCTTAAACATGTGAACAGGGCTTTTTCTTTTTTGGGTTGGAAATCATCATATAACTTCTCCCGCTCTGGGCGGAGCGGGAGGGCGTGTCAGACTTCTACTGACTAAAATCCACCCGTGTTCCTTCAGTTGCCTGTGCGCCAGGGCCACGGTAACTCTTTCGAACAAACCGCGACCCCGGCAGGCATCGGCCCTATAATATCGGACCCCGTCAATTGTTGCTGACATCTCTTTGAGGCGCGCGTGGATAACAACACGGCGTTGACCCGGGGCCTAGTCCATACCGGGCGGCGAGCTGCCCATTGCTCGCCGTCCGCAAGCCCACGCCTATGGTGGCCGGGAGTCGGCTATTGACTCCTGACGCCCGGGTGTCTGGTCCTGCGGTGACTAGGGGCTTGAGGGCGCAACAATTGCCTCTCCCTCACGCGCTCCGCCTCCTCTTTCGCGAGCATTACTGCTTCGCAGAAGGAGGTGACGGCTTCCCATGCCCTCTCGCTCCGTACCATGGCCTGGACCAACGCCAGACGCGAGCGATCGCCGCCGCCGATTGCCGCCATGAGAACACGGCGGTGCTCCGCCCAAGCCGGGCAGACCTTCACCGTATGCTCCACCGTGTCCTACGGTCGATCCACACAATGGTAACACCCGGGCGTTTCCTTCCGCCTTATCCGAAACAGGAACCTCCCAAAACAGCCATCTCGGTGAGGACCTGCGTCAGGCGGAAGGTGAGGACGCTGTGGTGCCTCTAAGCCACTCCTCAAAGAGGGGACTTACCGCCGCAATTGTGGCATGCCCGATGTGAACAAGCCTAGCCAATATTTTAGTAGACAACAATTATCCAAACAAACTACCACTTAACTTAGGATTTACTCCCCTACAAAAAATCTATAACTAGCTGAACACCGTGCTATCAATTTCCCACGAACTACAGATCATCATGACAAAAATAATAACACATCAAATAAATAATATAAAAATTACGTAAACGTATTACATTCACAAATAAGTAAGTTCACCTATGACATGACATGCGTAGGAAATCCCACATTATAATATCGTTAGCAACGCGCCTTATGTAATTATCAATTATGAACTGTGTTGGCAAAAAACTTTGATATTTCCTTTTGAAATAGTTTTCAGTGTAATCTAGAAAGATTGCAATTTTATATGCCTACCTATTGCAAAAGATATCATCATTATAATGCTCCCAGGTGTAGGTACTTACCTACAGAAGTAGAACAAGTTGACATAAAATTTACGTGAACAGGCTGACCAAGCGTGGCGATAAATGCACGTGTCTTCTCTTTAAGAGAATAACAAATACGGGCTAGAAGAATTCCATAGACATGGGCCGCACAGAAGGAACGTGAGACGAGGACAGGACACAAACGTGGCGTCCCGTTCACGTATTTTCATTATTCTTTAACAACACATGCAGAAAGAACAAGACGCAGGCGCGTCGCTTTTCCCTAAAGTGACGAGACGCGGACACGGCTCAGACGCAGGGTGGTGCGGAGAGGGCGTGGTCGGTGGTCGCCGATTCACATCTCATAATACTTTATATACCTACCTCTTGAAAAAAAACCTGGATAATATTGTAATTCCTCCATTATTTTGTTAAATCTCGTATAACTTCGCTGCTTTCCCGCACCGGATGTATCCAGTACCGTCTTGTCCTCTAACAAGTAGGACTAGCGCTAGCACATCTTCCACTTCTGAAGAAGACATGTCACGTCGAACTCAAAATACAGGGTGACTGGATCTGGACCCGCCATAGCAAATTTGCCTATAGACCTTAATTTCCCTAGCTATTCTTTTAGTATTTTTTAAAAAAGCAACGTACCTACTATCTTATTTTTTAACCCTAGTTTGAGGGAATTTCCAAGGTATTCAATCAGCAATGTTTATGACTACCAACAAATAATACAAAAACTACAAAAATAATGCAAAAAAAAAAGCTATGAATGCTTGCATGTAAAATTTTGGAAAAATCTCATTAAAGTATAAACACTGACATATCTCCCAAACTATAAAACTTTTGCTAGGGAAAGTAAAGTTCAATAATTAGTAAATGACCTCCTTTATATGCGAATTTGCTATGGCGGGTCCGGACCCAGTCACCGTGTATATAATTATGTCAAAGCTCACAACTTCAAGACACCCCTGCTGCCCTCGAAATTCAGTATCAAAGACGGTACTGTATGAAGCATGTTCGTCCCGTCCGTGTCCGGGCGTCGACTCTTTTATATAATTTGAAAAGTCGCATCCGCATCTCGTCCGTGCCGCGTCTGCGTCCCATCCCTTCTGTGTGGCCCGCGCTATAGAGTTTATACAAGTTACAGGTACCTATTTCAGCGCAGTACCTATAGGCAACGGATTGCCTCAAAGACAAGATAAAAATATGAATCAGAAATTGCCATTGCGATTCATTATAACTAGGTTCAATGGAATTTTAATTTCCAAGATAATATTTATATAATTTAAAAGCTGACAGTCATAAAATTATGATAATAATAAAAGTGGTAAGAATTTTTTGATGCCCTATGATTATTTCCCCTTCCTTTTTTATATACCTTTAACTTGGGTAAATCATGCATCACATTAGACATAGGTAGGTCCTGAGGCCCATGTTACATCTATAACGACATTTGGCGGGGAAAGCGTTAAATATCAGCAATTATATTTAATTAACTAATTAACGACACACGAATTTCAATTACTTATCTAGGTTCCTACTAGCTGTATCATACAACGGTCGTGTGTAACTATGTATCAACGTCAATCAAGGTAAACGGGGCTTTATAATAAGTGTACGTAACATTATGTTATGGTGTCATGTAAGATAGTGCCCGAAGGGTCAGTTAACTTTTGCCGATGTCCGTAGGTAGTAGATTCATTTCAACTTTCAGCTTTCTGCTTTTGAGAACTTTTGAAAATTACATGGACACCTAAATAATCACGCTCTGCTTGGCTTCATTATTGGAAACTACTGAGGCCATTTATTAGTAAGCCTTCGGGATTTTGCAATTTTTGTGGATAAATATCGCAACTATCAAGTTATACATGGGCTTCGTCAGTACTATAGTCGGGTAGGTTGGTGTAGCCACGCTGAATAAAGTAAAATAGTGGCTCTGTAACCTGTAGACCTCGCGAGTCTGTCTTTGCATAGCTAAAAACTGAATAAACGTTCACCGCTTACTTTAAAACAAAATCCTTAAAACAAAAAGAGCGCGAAATGGCTGAAAAATTATTGTTTTTACGTTTTCAAGACCCATATCTCCGCCATTTTGAAAGTTTTCGAAAAACTGAATCGACAAAAAAAGTTCCATATAATTATCGAACGTGCTTACAAAATTTCACGGAAATCGGTTGAGGAATGCGACCTGTACATCAGTACAGGAGAACAGCCATTCGGACATACGAAAGTATTTTTCCATAGCTGAAACAGAGACGCTTCACGCTCGCTCGGTCAATTAGCCATTGTAGGTAATAAAAATAAACACCAAAATTATGAATGCATCAGATAAAAAATTAAGAAAGTCTAGAGAAAAGAGCCATGTTTGTATTCAATAGCGGACAATTTGTGAACAATGGATGATATCCGATGTTTGACAAGTGAATGTATTTCAATTATGTGTATATTGTTGAACCAAAGCTTAGCAAGAATACCTATAAAATCACGTTCTTATAATTTAACGGCTTTCTGTGTCTATGATCTTTGAGTATTAAAAAAGAAACGTGTGTGGTTTTTGGTTCTTTGATTGTCTAATTGTCCATCTCTACTAAATTTATAATAATAAAATTATAAAGAGGTACTCGTATTTGTGAGTTTATATAGATAGGGAAATCTTCATAACTACTGATCCGATTTCGAAAATTCTTTCACTGATACATATCTACGCTATTCAGTGGCATAGCTAGTTCTAAAGGGGCCCTATATCATAATTTGTTGGGGGCCCTTAGGCCCCTTCCCCAATGCAGCGAGTCTCAATAGGAGGGTATTATTATTTAACAAAATAAATAAAATAGCTTCGTGACTCGGGAGGTTAAGCGGTCATTGTGTCTAGAAAATTAAAGTATCCTAGCATTCGTTGAAGAGCGAAAAATTTAAGCATTCTGAACCGGGATAGGTTAATTTTTATTGTGGTTTTACTACGAGAATGCAAGAGCTAATGAAGCAAGATCGAAGATTTGAGCATCGATCTTACTCGGATAGTTTGTCTGTATGATGTTTTTACTAAATTAATGCCAGAGCTGGTGATTTGGATACCGCCTGCGCCTTTGTGAGCCATATTCGAATTACGTTCATCTATCATGAATTCACTTTATTTTCATTAGGTATCCATTCAATACGGGCCTGTTACAAATAAAAAATTGAGGTTTTTGATATTTTACGAAATTTGGTTACTTTCGTCGGGGGGGGGGGAGGGGATGGGGGCTGCAGCTTGGGAGCCCCGTATCATTGATACGCCCCTGGCGCTATTGCCGTGTGCCATATGTTTTATGTTAAAGCATGCGGACAAAGTTGCGTGCATAAGCCAGTTGAATATATAAAAACTTCTTCGGTCATTTAGGTATTTTATGGCAAAAGTCAATAACGACCACATTCAACCTAATATTCCTAACAATGTAAGAAAATTATGGCCGTGAAAACCAATACTCGCCTCATTGAAGTGACACAATCATCAGACTGGACTTGAAGTTCGGTGACCTCGGACCTCACTTAAAGTGTACATGTACTCGTATCAAAACATATTCGTAAGTTCGTAACGAACTGACTGGAAACATGACAAAACTACCATATTGAATGATGCCTGTCATATTGACGATCTTATCTTGATGATATTCATCTAAACCAGGCACTATGCAAAATCGTATCAAATCAAAATCATTTCTGTATTTATAGTACCTACCTAGTTAATTTCCACAAAACGGCATGGGAATGGATACTTCGAAGACACAAATATCAGAGGCGCTCGGTGTGCTGTCTTCGACGGAGATACCATGGCTTGTCTGCGTGAAGTTGCGTGACTCGGTGTCGATTTGAATAAAATGTAGTAGGCAGTAAGCACATGAGATTTTACATTTATTAAACTTACTTCCGCCCACGTGGTATTTCAATAAAAAGTAGCTCATGTCGTTCCCCAAGGTTCTAAGTATCCCCATACTAAATTTCATTAAAATCGCACGAGCTGTTTCGGAGATTTGCCAGAACAAATAGACTGACAGTCAGACTAAAAAATAAAATCAAAAAATGTATGTGCCGTATATACTTTCATATGCATTTAGTAAAAAGCTGCTATTTAGGCATTACAAACAGACACTTCAATTTTGTTTATTTGTTTTGTAAGATGTATAGATTTAGTGAGCAGAG
Source organism: Griposia aprilina (assembly GCA_916610205.1). Classification (NCBI taxonomy): domain Eukaryota; kingdom Metazoa; phylum Arthropoda; class Insecta; order Lepidoptera; family Noctuidae; genus Griposia; species Griposia aprilina. The sequence continues at coordinate 7,464,708 of OU744306.1, forward strand.
AGCGTAAATTTTACATAACAAGAACGGTAATGAAAGGGTGTTTTTATATTAGGTTGGGGAAAAAGTCTTTTCGCATTATAGTATGTATGAACTTGTAATAAAATCTCTTTGACTATTTGTATCTGGCTGGTTTTGGTATCATTGAAAGTTTAAATTTTAAAGAACATAATTCCAGATTCAAATTAGGAAAATGTGTGATTTTCATTTGTTTTTCGTACTGTCAAGATGAGTGAATCTAATGAAGAAATTCGATACATTTTAAAATTTTACTACAAAAAAGGTAAAAATGCAACGCAAGCCGCGAAAAAACTTTGCGATGTTTATGGACCTAGTGCAGTGTCTGTGAGAGTAGCACAAATTTGGTTTAAGCGTTTTCAATCCGGAAGTTTTGATGTCAAAGAGGCACGTCGCTCTGGTCGCCCTACTACGTATAAAATGGATGCCATTTTTGAAAAAGTGGAGCAATATATCAGTAGTTACGACGTAGCTGAAGAACTGGGAATTGACCACAAAACAGTTTTGCCACATTTGAAAAAAACTGGGTACACAAAAAAGCTCGATATTTGGGTACCTCACGAGCTCACTGAAAGAAACCTAATGAACCGTGTACTCATTTGTGATTCTTTATTACGACGTAATGAAACCGAACCATTTTTGAAGAAGCTGATAACTGGTGATGAAAAGTGGATCACGTACGACAAGAACGTGCGAAAAAGGTCGTGGGCAAAGGCCGGTCAGGCTTCACAGACTGTGGCGAAACCCGGGTTAACTCGCAACAAGGTGATGCTGTGTGTGTGGTGGGATTGGAAGGGCATTATTCATTATGAGCTGTTACCACCAGGCAGGACCATCGATTCTGAACTCTACTGCGAACAACTGATGAGATTAAAACAAGAAGTTGAGAGAAAGCGGCCGGAATTAATAAACAGAAGGGGTGTGGTTTTTCATCATGATAACGCTAGACCTTCCACATCTTTAGCCACTCAGCAAAAATTAAGAGAGTTTGGCTGGGAGGTGTTAATGCATCCGCCGTATAGTCCTGACCTTGCACCTTCAGATTTCCACCTGTTTCGGTCTCTTCAGAATTCTTTAGGCAGTGTCAGGTTAACATCACGAGAGGACTGCCAAAACCACTTGTCGCGATATTTTGATCAGAAGTCCCAAAATTTCTATAGCAATGGGATCATGTCCCTACCTACAAGATGGCAAAAAGTTATCGAACAAAATGGTACTACATACTTTAGTTAAATGTAAATAAACTATAATAAAAAAATAAAAAAACTTAAAAAATGCGAGGAATCTTTTTCCCCAACCTATTATTATATTATATTATACATAAACTCACGCCTTCATCCCATGGGGGTAGGCAGAAACTACATAACGCCACCTGCTACGATCCTTACATACTCCTCTTGCCTCGTTTACTTCATACATCTGGTCATACACGCACGCCGGTTGTAAGTACTACGCACTTGACCTTATGATATCATATTATATAAAAAATAAATGATATTTTAGAATCAGAGTTTTTTAAACATTTTTTCGTTAGACGTACAGTCTAACGCGTCAGTTTTTGGCTTGAACTATAGATTTTTTTAAATCAATCATTGGTGGTCCTAATCGACGGAATCAAAATATAAAAAAAGTGATCCGGCAACTGGGACCGCGGTCACAATTAATTGCGGTCCCAATCGCCGGAACCCTCGATTTAGTGCAGCTGTGGGTGGACACATTCCGCCATTTAGTGATGTCTTGCAGATAATACTAAGGGATAAAAAATCGTGAACATGCTATGCTATACCTATGTATAAGTATACCTTTGCTTCTTGATATTCCGCTGCGAGCGTCTGCGTCCAACCTCTGTAGCTACAACATGTTTCCAATAAACTGATTTGAAAGGCGTCAGGAACTCAGAAACAGAGCTACCCGGGTGATGGAGATGATCATAAATTTCGACTTTCGTGTGTCGACGAAACATTATTTTCGCTTTCCGCACATATAGTAATGTAGCTTCAATTTTTTGACTAACTAACTGACTCAATGACCATTCAGAAGTGCCTGTAAATGGTTTTATTGAAATAAATGGTTTGATTTTGGTAGGTGTCTTAGGTGCACTACAATGAAATGTCCAATACATAGAGTTATTGAAAAAAAAGAGAGACCTCATTCATGATCTGGATCAGGATAATGTCTGGCCTTCAAAAGAGACTGTGACCTCTGACTTTGTTTCGGCCTTTCTTCTCAGAGTAGTCAGATAGGAAACACCGACCTCAACTAGTTTAAAAAATATGATTGACGTGTCAAAGTGTTTGTACCAACCTACATAAAAGAAATAAAAATAATTTATCATTTATGGGTATATCCGTATGCCTCACAAAAACTGTTTTTATCCACTTCGACTGAACTAAAAGACTTCTACAACAATAGATAAACCACCACTTTAATTACTATACTCAAGTATGCGCAGACGCATAAGTGAATGTGTGAGAAAATCATTATTTCATACCAAATGTGATTCTCGTATTCATAAGTAGTTAATCCAGTCCATTTGTTTGTCAATCATGAATTTGTAATGTAATGGGAATTGCTTTTTTATTTAATTCGGATGGTAAATATTTCCTTTTTAGGGTTCCGTACCTAAAGAGTGCCAACGGAACCCTAATATTAAGGCTTCGCTGTCCATCCGTCCGTTTATCTGGGAGCGGGCAAACATGAACCGTAATAGGTAGACACTTGAAATGTTCTCAAAGTGTCTATTTTTATTGCAGCTATAACAATAAATAATAAAAATAAAGTATAAAAAAATAAAGGGTGTAGGTAAGTACCAATACAAAGAACGTGTTTAAAAAAAAATGTGCTATATTATATTATTATTGTAATAATTGTATGGTAGTACGGAACCTTTCGTGTGCGAATCCAACTCGCACTTGGCCGGTTTTATAATATATACGGTAATGATGTGCTAATGCACAGTGATATTCACCTACTTTGTAAATCTTTTTTATCACTAATACCCTTGAGTTGAGGAATCCATACCAATATTATAAATGCGAAAGTAACGTTCTGTCTTCTGTTGCCATTTCGATCCTTCCTCCTACTGCGGAGCAGTAACGCTCGCGAAGGAGGAGGCGGAGCGCGTGAGGGAGAGGCAATCGTTGCGCCCTCAAGCCCCTAGTCACCGCAGGACCAGACACCCTGGGCGTCAGGAGTCAATAGCCGACTCCCGGCCACCATAGGCGCGGGCTTGCAGACGGCGAGCAATGGGCAGCTTGCCGTCCGGTAAGGACCAGGCCCGGGTCGACGGTGCGTTGTGTTCCACGCGCGCCTCAAAGAGATGTCAGCATAATTGACGGGGTCCGATAGGGCCGATGCCTGCCGGGATTGCGGATTGTTCGAAAGAGCTACCGTGGCCCTGGCGCACAGGCAACTGAAGGAAAACGGGTGGGTTTTAGTCAGTAAGAATCTGATACGCCCTTCCGCTCCGCCCAGAGCTGGAGAAGTCATAATGATGATTTCCCAAATAAAATAAAAACATTTTTACAAAAAAACAACCGACTTCCAAAAAAACACTAAAAGACGTGAAAAATAACTTTAATTTCGGAAGTCGGTGTCTGGTTTTGTATTTTCGTTTTTTGCCACCGACTTCCGAAATTAAAGTTATTTTTCACTTTGTAGTGTATTTTTTGGAAGTCGGTTGTTTTTTTTGCCAAAAAGTTTTTATTTTTCACTTTTTAGTGGGTTAGATAATAATTTATCGAAGTTACAATAGCCTAATGTCAACAGCTCATCACCTTTTACAAAATATTTCGTTTCCCGATGCAAGGAATTGAGGAGTTTATTGTTGAGGATTTCTCTTGGTAAAAACCAGAAGAACTGGAGCTGATGGTGAAGCCACCATCAGCTCCATTTCACCATATGCATTGTGACAAGCATAAATTGCTAAGCAACCAACGAAAGAGCATTGCTAGAGATGACGCGATTACGCAACTTAAATTCAGTCTCAAATTGACGCATCAGCATGACTAGTAGGTAGTGGTTGCCCTATGAAAAACTTCAATCTTAATTGGGTAATATTTTTGTACGACCTGAATATTTTGGAATATTGAACCGTATGAAGTAAGCCCAACAAAAAGTAACTGCTGTAAATCGTTGAGGAATTCCCTCGACTGTCTATGGTCTCCATTATCAGACCTGTAATGGCACTTATAACCCATATGAGTGCAAAGTTATCATCAATATAAATGAATTAAAACGAATCACAAGGTAGCTACTGTAAACCGTTGAGGAGTTCCCTTAACTGTCCTTCATCTTCATCATCAGACCCTAATGACAGCCATAACACATCTAGGTATAGTATTCTCATCAATAAAAATTAATCAAGCCCAAACACAAGGTAACTGCTGTAAATCGTTAAGGAATTCCTTCAACTGTCTATGGTCTCCATCATCAGACCTGTAATGGCACTTATAACCCATATGAGTGCAAAGTTATCATCAATATAAATGAATTAAAACGAATCACAAGGTAGCTACTGTAAACCGTTGAGGAGTTCCCTTAACTGTCCTTCATCTTCATCATCAGACCCTAATGACAGCCATAACACATCTAGGTATAGTATTCTCATCAATAAAAATTAATCAAGCCCAAACACAAGGTAACTGCTGTAAATCGTTAAGGAATTCCTTCAACTGTCTATGGTCTCCATCATCAGACCGGTAATGGCACTTATAACCCATATGGGTGCAAAGTTCTCATCAATATAAATGAATCAAGTCGAATCACAAGGTAGCTACTGTAAACCGTTGAGGAGTTCCCTTAACTGTCCTTCGTCTTCATCATCAGACCCCTAATGACAGTCACAACCCTTCATGTGTAAAGTTCTCATAAATATAAATTAATCAAGCCCAAACACAAGGTACCTGCTGTAAATCATTGAGGAATTCCCTCGACTGTCTTTCGGCTCCATCATCAGATCGATTCCAGACCTTCATTAAATTGTAGTTCTTTAAAATACTTAATGAAAAAATTAACAAACGCACTAGGCGCTCCTACGATTTTAACCGAACCGCAACTAAAAAGTGAACAAAAAAACAACCGACTTCCAAAAAAAACACTAAAAGACGTGAAAAATAACTTTAATTTCGGAAGTCGGTGCCTTTGGTTTTGTATTTTCGTGTTTGGCCACCGACTTCCGAAATTAAAGTTATTTTTCACGTCTTTTAGTGTTTTTTTTGGAAGTCGGATGTTTTTTTGTTCACTTTTTAGTTGCGGTTCCTACCCCTCACATATTCGTATACCACTACTTGATATGTAAATATGGTGACAGGAAATTATTAAAACATCATCAATATAAACTAAGTGGAAAAAATATGCAGCATTAAGGATAACTCAAAAAGTTCTGGTCAGAACTTGATGAAATTTAAATGGGAGCACATGTAAACCACCAGCTATCAAATAAAAAAGAATCATCCAAGTCGGTTGACCCAGAAAAAAGTTCTGAGCCAACATAAATAAAACTAAACATACAATTGAATTGAGAACCTCCTCCTTTATTTGAAGTCGGTTAAAAAGTAGTTTCGTGTAAAACGTTGATCAAGCGTCAGACTCGAGTCATTTTTGTGAACAAAATTGATCAAAATCTGCGCACAGACTGCTTTTAAAATAAATGGTTACCCATTCGTCAGCGCAGAGAGTTGAGGGCACTGTCCACGTTGTTCTCTATTCTCGACGATATATACCTGACTTCCCAAATTCAATATTTATGTTCTGCTCATTGTAAAAATCTTCGTTCCACCAACAATCGTCTTCTACGATGTCCTTCTCACCGTTCTGGCTTCATTCATTCTTCTTTCTTTTTCCAGGCGGTTTTTCTTTGGAATGCGCTCCCTCTGAACATCAAGATGGCAACCAGTCTGTTATCTTTTAAAGTGAAGGCACGTGAGCATATCCGTCAGAAGTTGGCTTAATCACCTCAGCATTGATTTGCTGGATTCGTTTTCTCCTCTACCGATCGTTATTTTCTCCTGACAAAGTTTATTTTGTTTAGATGTATGTATGTATTAGTATTTAGGTATAAATATTTTTTCTTGTATTTTATAGTTGTTTCCAAGCTATCTATTCCGTATATTGCACCTGCCATGTTTAGTCTCTGCATCACCCTAAGGTTGACTGGTAGAAAATGCCTCGTCCGCCTTTGTACAGTATTTTTTACCAAAGCATAAAGTTTTAATAAATAAATAAAATCAGTCGATTTCGTGCGCGGCACCTTAACGGCTGACGGATTTCGAAATGGCATACTGGTAGACCATGGCTTGGGTTAGGACATAAGATTTTTCCCGGTAGTACATTCTAGTAGCAAACTTCCGACCTCTACGCGGACGAAGCCGCGGGCTAGAGCTAGTAAGCTTTATGTCAACACCGTTTTTGTTCTTGCTACTACTACACGATGGGTCCTATGATATTCTAAATCTATTGCATTGACATTATGGCAATCCATAACAACATCACGCCTGTATTCCCCGAAGGGTAAGGCAGAGGTGTACCTTTAGTACACCCATATTTCGCTAGTTATGTTTAAGTACCATGTAACAGGGGGCGAGTCTATTGCCATCGACCGGGCACAAGTCGAGACTCCGGGCTGCTACTGAGAAATTCCAGAATTCCTTTTCTTTCTTCCTCCTCCTTCAGTAGCATGATCACCTCATGGGGTATTTCAGTTATTTATGTACTTATGCAGGTAGCTCATAGTCATTTATGGACTACACGGGCAGGATTAGGACATCAAATAACAAAAGGAATATTTTTATTACATATAAAATTTAATTATCAAGTCAAAGGTAAACTCATCGTTATCACTAATAACAAGAAATATACAGTGTTGGGAAAGTAGACACCAATACAATCATAGTTGACTCTTATTGCCAGAGCATAAAGTTTAAAGTGCTTTAGCAAATTAAAAAATTAAAGCTAGTTCTCCATTTGGCTGCTTAAGACTGAGTAACTTCCCCGTTAACTTGAAAAAATGCGAGCAATTCGAGTCAATCTCAAATGAAGAAATAGCTTTAAACTAATTGCAAATACTACGGAAGCCAAAATACAAAAATATTCAAATTTAAATCTAACAATCCGATACAATTTTAATTGCTAAATTAATAACTGATTATTAAATAATAATATTACAATATATGAACATTTTAAAACTACTGAATAGACTTACGGTATGGTAAGGCCTCTTATACTCAAAATCGTAATATTTTATGTTGACGGTCATCGTCATGTCATCGCTCATTCAATCGCTTTGCTAGAGCAGTTTATATCAAAATGAAAGTCACCTAATTCTGTACATTCTTTCTTTCTAAACTTCTCATCGTTCCATAATAAAAGTCTTTCACGCATATCACTCTTTCGAATCAAAGTTCTACTATATTAAGAGATTCAATTAAAAATCCTAGGTATTTGGACGAAGCCTAACGCCAATGGGAAAACCAAACTTTAAGAAATTTTATCCCTAATCTGGACTAAATATATATGACAAAGTAGTTCTAAATCTATAAAATAATCAAGTCTATATCTACGTTGAACTAGATGGTATAAGATTAACTGATACATGATAATTTTGAAAAGTTTAAAAGGTATACTAATTTCAACATTGGCGATAGGCCTCCACTAAAGAAATAAGGCTTAAAACTTTACGTATTACTTTAGCACCACTACTTACATCAAAATAAGGCTGATAATTGATATATAGGTGGGAATGCCAAATATGAAATAAAAGCAATTTTTAATACTATTATAAGTTGACAACCACTTTATACTGAAGATGAAGAGCGTTCACTTTTAGTTCTTTTTTCAGAAGCCAGAGATTTAAAAAAAAAAAATGAAAGCATCGACACGAAAATGCTACATTTTTTTAATGCCAGTGTTATCATATAGCCAGGAAATAAAATTAAATTTACAGCTAAATATGAAGTTTCTCTCACTTCCAATTTGTGAAATCCCTAAAAGTGATCAACTTTAACAGCAACAGTATTCAAAGTGGTTGTTGCAGGGAGGTGTATTTGGTCCCAATCTGTGCTGAGATGTGCTTCGGTATCAGTAGCCTTGATCGTGAGGCCTAAAGAAGGCACGGCGTTCGCGCAATGAGGCAGACGCAGCGTCACAGGCCTCAGGAATACTAGGCCTTGAGGACCGCACATCACGAGTGGGGACAGCATCGCTTCACCTGTTTTTAGATTACAGTTTTAATATTTGGAAAAGGATTATGGATAGTGCTGGTTTAGAGATTTTAATGTGCTATGTGAAACTATTGAGTAAGATTGCATTTTTAATAGATTTAATTTGAAAGCTAGTATTAAATCCGGTTCAAGTTGTAATAATTAAGAAATGTTTTCTGTAGTGTGCAAAGGGTAGTTTTTAAACTGGCAGCTAAGGCTGTGTTGGGTAATTGTACCACGACATCGAGTTGAACACACAAACACAAATCGCAACACATTAATGCAGTTAGTTCTCAAGCAAAGCACGAAAAAATGGCAGAAAAAGCAAGGCACGACAGTAATGAGATAAAATAAGTATTTCTTAATGTAGATCTGATGAATCTACGGAAACATTATGAAGTATCGAAACATGAAGACATATAAAGCGAAAAACTTGAAACAAATAAAAAGACGTCATTGAACATATAGTACAGTGCACAAATATCATCAAACATTTGTTCAAACATACTATCACGACGGATGTAAGTAGCACAGTCGTTGACGTCTTCGCTCTTCGATCTCTAAGTACGAGTGTATTGTGTTGCAGAAACTGCGCAAATACAAATGCAATACATGTTTTATACAACCAATGTTAGTCTTATAAGTTAGTTAATATTATAAATATAATTAATGTGGTGTGGTATTGAAGCTACTAAATCTAATGTGCATGAATACATTTTATGATAGAGAAGGCGTTATAAATATAGATTATCCCATTAACATTATAATAACTAAACCAACCGACTACAATTTAGATTCTAGAAGATGCTACTTTAAAAAAAGACTTAGTTCACATAAATGTTCTTCATGCAATATCGTGCAATAAATATGTAAATATACATTAAATAACATTAATTGTATATCAAATCCAAAACATCGAATCTAATATTCGAGAGGAAAAAATCGAATAACAGTCACAATTCCCAGTCCTTGTGCAATATTTCCAGATTCCAAATCCATTCGCAAATATTAAAATGCCAATTAGTATGTGCAGACTACGACACTACAAGGTTTTAACGCGTGCTTCGTTACAAAAGCCTTTACCGTTGTCCATATCGATGGGAGGTCCCCCCACTCGCTGGCTCAGTCGCGGATCAGACACCGTAAAGTAGATCTTTTGCTTGATTCCCGGAGCTATCGCTTTTGGTGGTATTATTAATGAGACGCCCCATTGCCTGTCTTCTAACACCCCTCCTTCGCTATCAAATATACCCCATGTTGTATGTGGTCCATCAGGCTCAACTTCCTCTGGTTTGCTAGAACTAGATTCGTTAGCTTCGGACGTTGATGGTATTACCGTAGTGTTTTGCTGAATAACAGTAGTTTCATTCTGACTTGAAGACATGTTTTGTGAATTTTCTTCACTCGTTTCTGTACTATTTTCCAAAATCTGTTCGCAGAATTTCACGCTTCTGCTCGGTTTAGCAATCCGGTCATGTAAATCTTGTGAAGTGTACGGAGTACTTTGAGGCTTATTCTCAAAGTTCATACTACACTCTGATGCGTAATTTGTTTCCATGGATGTGGTCGATTCGTAAGGAATCGGTGAAGTGGTTACCTTTAGAGCGTTTGAAATGTGATCGGATTTTCCATGCAATCTAGGAGCATACATGGGTTCTCCTTTCAAAACACTGCTTTCTAAATTTTTTGATTTCTGTTTTTCTGCGTCTGTTTTAGAATCCGTTAGACGGAGTTTCGAGAAATCAATTTCTTGGAATGTCTCACTTTCTATGCCACTCTCAGCCTCTGTTTTTGTCTGATACACAGGTTCCCTGCGAGATAAGTGATTAGCATCACCAAGCTCGTATGGGCTACTTCTAGCGCTACTACTACTTCCATCTTGTTCTTCAGGCTGTGTCAGTTCTTTTGTTTCCTGTTGCGACTCGTATATTACACTCTCTTTCAAATCTCTCTTCGACACATAAAGTGGTTCCCTTATTTTAGCCGAATCACTTTCATTCGCTTCTTTTCTAGTTTGATAAATCATTTCCTTTTTTGCCTGGTTTCTTTGTTTTATTATTTCAAGTTTTTCTTCTAATCGTATGCTGTAACTTGATTCCTTTTTAGCGAGTAAAGCTGCTTTTTGTGACAAAATTTCTTGTTTAGATACGTAAGTGCATTCTGCGGAGGCTGGTCTTACATCAGGTCTTATATCCATCATTTCGTGGCGAGTGCCATATTGTGTATCAGAACAACTGGATTTTACTTCAGATCGAGTGGCGTATGGTGATTCGGTTTGGCCTAGCCTCGCCATCATTTCTGTCCGTGTAGCGTACGGTGGTTCACTCATACATTTACTCATAGGAGATGCCCTCCCAGGGAAGTTCACTGGTGTATGTAATCTCCTATCTGGCCTCACACCATAATGATTCTCATTCCAAGATGTGCTAGATGGCGGATCATATGTCCGTTTTCCATAAAGAGGTTCTTTACACGAAGCATCCATTCTTTGTTTTAACATATCTTCTTTTGTGCTGTAAGGAGATTCGGAAAATCTTTGTCGCAACATTTCTTCTTTAGTCGCATATGGACTATCAGGTGTTAGTCTCGTTCGTAACATGTGCTCTTTACTAGAATACGGCGATTCACTGTAAAGAGAATCAGATTGCTTGGCACTCTCTTGTTTGTTTGTGTATGGACTTTCTGAAATTAATTCATTTCTTGTTACGTAAGGACTTTCTCTGATACATTCTTCCCTTGACGCGTAAGGGCTTTCTCTTCCACATTCAGCCCTCGTGGCGTATGGACTCTCTCTTGGACATTCATTTCTAGTAGCGTAAGGGCTTTCCCTGGCACATTCAGCTCTGGTTGCATAAGGACTTTCCCGTGCACATTCAGCCCTTGATGCATAAGGGTTTTCCCTTGCACATTCACCTCTCGATGCATAAGGGCTTTCCCTTGCACATTCAGCTCTCGATGCATAAGGGCTTTCCCTTGCACATTCACCTCTCGATGCATAAGGGCTTTCCCTTGCACATTCACCCCTCGATGCATAAGGGCTTTCCCTTGCACATTCACCTCTCGATGCATAAGGGCTTTCCCTTGCACATTCAGCCCTGATCGCATAAGGGCTTTCCCTTATACACTCTGCCCTTGTAGCATAAGGTGGGTCCATTAAAGGCATCTCCAAAGTTTGCCGATTTCCATACGGATTTTCAAAACTCTGGTTGGACATTTCAGACCTGCTCGCGTAAGGGTTTTCAGTAGATGTATCATAAAGAGAAGTGTAAGTCCTTCGAGGTTTAGGAATAGGATCATAAACAAAATGTTCTTTACTTTGGTGTATCGGTTCTGGGGGTAACGGTTGTGTGGGGTGAAATGGTTCATGTTTAACTTGCTGTTGTCTTTGGTAGATGGGGTCTATTTTGGTTATCATATTAAAGCTGGACGACTGCCCGTAGATGCCTCTCCTATTATACTCTATGAGAGAGTTCTGTCTACGTAACAGCGGGGTAACTTTCGGTTCTGTTTCTATGTCACACATGGAGTTCTGCCTTCTGAGGGTCTTCATGACGGGTTTGGTGTCATAATCCCTGACGGTACAGATAGATCCGTTTCTTTCATCGCAAAACGAACTCTGCCGTTTCAGGATTGGCTTCAATACTGGCTTTTCGCAAGAGGACGAGTTGCTTCTTTGCAACATCTGATTCCTTATTTGCTGGTTTCTCATGTGTATGCTTATATCACAGAGGTCAGACTTCTCTCGTCTTAACATCGGCATTTGCGGCATATTGGGTCTCTGCTGTAAGTCACTTTCACACAGTGACTTTTGTCGAGACACCTTTTGTGAATTTTTCGTTTTCGAACGGAACAGATCGAGGACGGCGTTTTTAATGAACGATGGCTTTTTAGATAATTTCTTTTTAGTTTTTGGTGAGAACGTCTCGTCGCGCTCCACACTTGAGTTCATGGCATCTGATGAACTGCGGACACCCACAACCAAACACCCTCTTAGTTACTCAATGATAGATAGTTTGAGGACATATCAGATGGTTCAACATAATGAAACTCTAAGAAGTTTTAAGAAAATAAGTCTAAAAAAGAAATGGAACAATATTGAAATCTCTGAAATGTCCCAATGAGCACGACAATTTTCAAAAGATGAATTTTGTGATTCTAAAAAAAGCATATTGAAATAATGGTCTGGAAATATCCAGGAAATATTCGTACAAATATTTCATATAGATATGACATATTACTAGAAAGAATTATTTCATAGAAATGAGTGATAAGGAAATCGAAAAGTAAGAAGAAACGGCAGAGGATTAAATCAGAAAATCTCATAAGAATACATACTGAATTGAATAAAGAAAGAAAAAGAGATAAAGAAATTAATTCAATATGCTTTCATAACATAATCATCAAGTTGCACTAAAATGCAGACACGCACTGCCAATAGTTTGTTCCGAAACAAACAACTAGATACTTCTAATAGATTACAATGTTATTACAATTTACAGACTAACGCCCCGATATAGAGATATATGTTACAAAATATATGTATAAAATTGTTTATAATACCACATACAAAACCATAACTAATACTGTGGCCCGACAAGACATTGTTAGTCGTTGGTGAAGCGATTGGTGTTTGCATGTTAGAGCAAATTGTACAATAAAACTAAGTGGTCATACACACGAGCGGCTCGCGTCAACGGCAGAGGCAACTGCAGCCGCCGACAACGTGCCGCACGCACGCTCGTGTGTATGAACACAAAGGACAAATCTGAATGAGATTTCAGAAACATGCATTTTCTAAAAGAGAATCATTAATTTTGACATGTTTTGTGAGATTGTAGATGTATTGGGACCTATAGTGTAAATACACGCAGACGGAAAGTGCAGTACGATAGAGCTTACCTTAAGTTATGCATGTGTTGAGGTTTTCTGTAAAGCTCAAACGCTGATCCGCGTTGTTCTCTACTACCTGCTAGATCTGAAATAAATAGAGGAAGCTAAGAAAAAAATCTACCAATCACTTAGGGTCCGGTGTTTGATCAGTAGTCAAACATACTAATAGTTAAAATGCGTTAGTTAAACTAACAATTTGTTAAAAATGACATAAGTATAGTGTTTGACAAATGGTTAAGCTAACTATAGTTAAAAAAAATACAATTTGTTATGACAGTTAACCATGAGTAGACAGAGTAGTTAAACTTTAACTATTGTCAAGTTAAACATGACCATTAGTCGATTTAACAATTAGTCACTTGATAATAGTCAATAGCTGTCAAAGTTTAACTACTCTGTCTGCGCATGGTTAACTTTTATAGCAAAATGTCTTTTTTTAACTATAGTTAGCTTAACCATTTGTCATACAACATACTTATGCCATTTTTAACAAATTGTTAGTTTAACTAACGCATTTTAACTATTATTATGTTTGGCTACTGATCAAACAACGTGCCCTAAAGTAAATAGTAAGAAAACAGTAGTCAACGGTAACTTATTTCCATAGTAACCATTTTTTTTTAAATAATTATAAAGAATCTCCAGTGCTAATTGATTTGAATCATAGTCTTGACATGACTCCTGTTTCTTCTTTGCGAAGATTTTCTATTGACGGTTATACAGGGTGACGTGGACTTCGACGTGCAAACCTTGAATTCAGCTCATAATTCTAGACACCCTACGGTACAAATTGTCCGTCGGTAATCAACAAAAAAAAACTACTGTTTCATAGAAAATTGCAATACGTACGTGGTCAAACCGTATGGAAGAGCATTTTTTTTTTTAATAACCCTCGAAAATTTGCAACGCAGGATGGTTCAGAATCACGTACTGAATCCATTGTTGTGCGTCCATGTCCCTGCCACCCTGTATGTTTATCTTCAGTTCAATTTCACAACATTTACTTCCTTTCTAGAAATCATCGTCATTCTTACAATCTTCCATTTTTTTTGATAGCCTATTTTGTGTCCCACTTCTGGGGTAAGGCCTCCCCTTTTTGCTTCCAAACCTCCCCTTGTCTTGTGTGATCTCTGGTCATGTTGGCCCTGCAAACGTTATCAGATCGGCAAACCACGACGGCGATGTCCTCCCTCAGGCGTCCAGTGAGTGACGATCTTTGCCCATCTCTTCGAGTGCATTCGTGCGACGTGACTGGCCCACTCCTACTTCTATCAATTAAATTTGATTAAATATTGACTTACCTATGAGATGTGGATTGTGTGGCAGGTTGATAGCGCGGTGGTGTGAGGGTGGTCCCGAATATGGCGGGGACTGCGGCGGCATTTGCCCTCCGTACATGTTTTGCTGGAATCATATCATTCGATGAGCACGTAAACTCCATACTACTTACAATATCGGTACAGGTAAGACTTGTGTTTTTAGTCTCCATCAATTCGCAAGGTGTTGTAGATGGAAACGATAAAATTGTTCAAGAGAATGAAGGGTCCCATCTTTTTATTCCTTATGATATCCTATGATTTTGAAAAGCCAAATTACATTAATAGGTTACCGGATCATGTCGTCGTTGATACCCAAGAAGTGGTTAAGTACAAAGTGCAACACACTCACGCAGTACTTACCTGTTGGTAATTATTGTGGTTGTGCGGCCTGTGTGCGGGCTGTGAGTGCGAGTGTTGGTGCGAGTAGTGCGGGGATCCGGGGAACCCGCCCGGCGCGGCCGGCCGGGGGCCTGCGGGGCCCGCGGGGCCCACGGGGGGCTCCATGCTCTGCTAATGCGAGAGGAATCGTGTTGTTAGTACTGCAAGCTATAGCTAGCTGCAGTAAAGGACGGTGCAAACAAAACCATGCAAATTATTTAAAGTGGGTATGATAAATTAAATACAGGAAAAGAGTTAGTGACTCGTCCCATTAAAAAAAAAACACATAGGTACAGGGTTTTTCGAGAAAAGTTGTGATTAATAGAGTAGGAAAACTTTTAATTTAACTTTTTTAAACTTAACCTTTTTTATTGGATTTAGACTAAGCTTATTATCAAATGTTGCTGCAGACCAAAATGTTCAGCTGTAAATCTTAAATACATATGAAATGAAGAAAATTAAATGCAAATGAGAATACCAATGCAAGAAAAAGCATACATTATGTAACATAGCTCCAGTAAAGTATTCAAAACCAGAAGTGTATATCTAGACCAGGGATTGGTGTTTCATGGGGAACAGTTTAAAAAAAAATGGCTGTCGCGGTCCGTTTGGCAGACGATTAATAGCAATTATTTCTTAATTAAGTAATAAACAAATACTATGTAATGATCAAAAATAACAAAATAATTAATATTAATGTGTTCTTTTTTTACTTTGAACATCTGTCTGAAGTCTGGAGTGTCGACGGCAGAAAAAACAAAGCGCGGGCTAAATTCAATGAACTACAAAAAAAAAAATACTGTTTACTTAAGTTTCGCACCAAATAGGTCCGAATGCGGACTGCGGTTCACCATTTGGTGTTTTCTGATCTACACGATATCACAAAACTTGCTTACCCCATTCCTAGGATGGTGCGAGTTGTCCGGAGGCCTGTAGTGTTTGGGCTTGGGGGGAGGCACGGGCTTGTAGGGCGGTACGGGGGCCCCGCCGCGCCCGCCGTAGTCCGCTTGAGACGCAGAGTTTGTACGCCCACTGTGCGAAAAACATTTAGGTGAAAAAAAAGTTTACAAAAATTTACCTCGAGCATATGGGTGACAATGACAGTATCAGTAAATACCTTCCGGCCTCAAAATACTTAAACAAAAAACTTTTGACTTTGCTAAAGCATTAACTTTTAAAGAAATTGGAAAGAGTACCTGTTTCTTAAGACAAGCGGGGTAATTGCGTAACACACTAACAGTAGGAATGGCTTTCATTTTGACAGTTCAACAACATTCATTGCGTTATTTACGTTGTTGAGCAGACAAATTTTTCGAACATATGAAGCAATGGATTAGCAATATCCTTCAAAATTATTCAGATTGTGATTGATAGTGTGTTAGGCAATTATGGTTCTGATTGTGATTACGTCTTTGATCAGTCAATCTGTTGGCATCATTAGTAAATAATTGGCTGGAACAGCATCCACCAATCAAAAATTGACAAGAGATTAAATTAAACGTGCAAAAATCAGACACACAAATTTGGAGATTTGCACAAAACAAAGTAGTCAAAAGAAAAATTAGGGTGGTAAATGATAACTGATTTTATTTCTGTAAGTAGGTTTGTACAAACACTTTTACACGTCAATCATATTTTTAAACTAGATGAGGTCGGCGTTTCCTATCTGACTACTCTGAGAAGAAAGGCCGAAACAAACTCAGAGGTCACAGTCTCTTTTAAAGTCCAGACATAATCTTGGTCAGATCATGTGAAGACCATGTAGATTGGTATCTGAAATGGTCTTTTCCGGAAAGAACCACACAGATTGAGTGGACCTGTCCAGTCAGTGCACGCATTTGTCAGTAATCGTGCAGTGCAACTCAGGAAGTCAGGACTTAAGGAGCTCAAGGATTAGAAGTGTGTTTTACCATTAAAAGAAAAACAACAATCTGTACGCACCTGTATTTGGCATGATCATTGGTTGGCACATTGGGCAGCGACGGGCCCCGCGCGTGCAAGGACTGCGGCGTGTGTGGACTGTTGCCGTTCATAGGCGGCGGCCGGCTTATTTGAGGACTTCGGTATTCTGGCGGCCTGTTAGAAAAACTATCTCTCTGTATCACTAAAGTAATGCAGGCCACACACGTAACGATATACTTCCGAAAGTTTCGACTTTCACAAGTCTGCGTGACACCGAATGGCTTGGATACTTGTGCTAATTAATCACACGTAAGTTACTGTATACTTGCACAAGTCTATTTTATCGTAACGTGTGTGTCCTGCATAAGGTTTAACATTAGTTAAACCTTATGCAGGACACATACGTTACGATAAAACACAGAAAAATTCACAGTAAAACTGCGACTGACAGATTTAAATCTATTCTATTATGAATAGATTTAAATCTGTCAGTCGCAGTTTTACTGAAATCTTAGCAGAGACTTTTTCACTGACAATTTTTTTCGTGTCATAATTGCTAGTTATGTCTGTATACATAATTATTAACAAGATACTGATATAAATGAAAACAATTTGGTCTATCATCACATGACACATATTATAGTTTCTTATAAATTCTCTCTCGTAGACTAATAATATTACTTTTGCTGTCGGTAGACGAAATTAACAATTGAACCTAGTATTTTCTTCAGATAATACATAGGTACTTTATCATTTTTAACACTCGATATCACCACTTAACCCTTCGTATACGTTCTGGCGAACGTGAATCCACGCTAAACACAATGTAATTACGGCATTTAACCAGTTCATCCAATTACAACACACATTTATTTACACCACTACTTTTAAACCTTGTTTTCATCACACAAAACATCCGCACTACGAAATCTAAAAAAGAGGGTCTACTGGCTAAGCACGAAATCCGTCGTTTCGGACGAAGTTACGGGCGGTACTATTACTTATCACTTACGGACATTTGATTACTTCGGGACCCTAACTAAGAATGACGTAATTCACATACCAACTGTATCGGACGGGCCCGTACGTTCGTTACCGGATTTAGAGAGTACCTAGGCCTCCTGACACGAAACATACGTAGACATATTCCAAGATCCTAAAATTTAATTTGTCACTTGATTTGACGTATCAACTACTTTCGGACGGGCCCTTATGTTCGTTAACGGATTATGAGAGTAGGCCCCCTGACACGAATAATACGTAGACTTATTCCAAGATCTTAAAATACAATGATTATGTAATACAGAGATATCTAACACTATGAAAGTAGTAACAAGTTGCTGGTCCATTGTCTGGTAACCAAAGTTTTGGCCAGTTGACTCGACCTTTTTTGGGATTAAAAGCTGCCTATTGTGTTATTTTTTTCTGAACAACTTGCATGGTGTTTAAAATGGGATGAGATTGTGTTACATAATATTGCAAATCTTGGTGACTTTTGATTTTTTAAAGCTTACATATTTCTCTAATTTTAACCGACTTCAAAAAGGAGGAGGTCCTCAATTCGTCTGTATGTTTTGTTTTTGGTCTGTTCTTACGCGATATCTCCGGCAATTGTGGATCGATTTCGAAAACTCTTTTTTAATAGATTTATTTTTAAAATTTTATTAACTTTACTTCGATAGGTTTTCAGTTAGCTTCAATAATACGTATTTTTTCCACTTAGTGTATATTGATGATGTTATAATAACTTCCTGTCAGTCACTGTTATCTACATTTAAAAAAGTATTTTACAAAAATAAAACAACCGGCTACCAAAAAAAAAAAAAAATACTACAAAGTGAAAAATAACTTTAATTTCGGAAACCGATGGCAAAAAACGAAAATACAAAGCCAAAGACACCGACTTCAGAAATTAAAGTTATTTTTTACTTTGTAGTGTTTTTCTTTTTGAAGTCGGTTGTTTTTTTTTTTTTGTAAGAAAGTCTTTTTGTTTCTTTAGGATCTCACTACGTTTTTAAAATAGTTCATGTTTTTTTTTTTTTGTAAATATTATTCTAGGAACCAAGACATGTTGATAACCCGGATGAATCGCTTTTGAATTTTAAAAGCTCTATAAGTATCGATTGAGTTCGATTATTAATCCATAACATAACCATGGTAAGCCGATAGGGGCAGCTTCTACCGAAACGTCTGCAAACATAAACCTATCAAGTTTCTGACAAATTGACTCTAAACGGCAGTGTATATTGTAATGTTATAATAATATAATAACTTTCTGTCACTGTTATTTACATAGCAAGTAGTGGTATACGAATTTGTCCAGGGTTACCACAATTACTAAAGAGTTTATTTTTTTTTACAAAAATAAAACTATATAACGTGAAAAATAACGTTTAAGTAGTTTCGGAAGTCGGTGGCAAAAAACGAAAATACAAAACCAAAGACACCGACTTCCGAAAATACTTAAAGTTATTTTTCACTTTGTAGTGTTTCTTTTGTCTCTAGCCATTGCTGTCCCAGTGTTGGGCAAAGGCTTATCATTTATTTCAGTAATATATTACAGGATTTTTCTGAGAAGTAGTTAGTGTGGCCTGCTTCACAGTGTCCACATAGGCATTAACTATGAGATAACTTCCAAAATTGAACAAAATTGAACCTTAACTTATGCGAAGATGGTGAGAGAGGCAGTAACTATAATAAAACTGACCTGTAGTTCTGATCTGGACTTCTGTAGTCAAGCGAGTTGTGTTCGTGTGAGTTTGAATTCCGTTGAGGACTCTGTGTCATGTTACTCTGTGACATTGCCGTGGGGTTCGGAGGTGGTGGAGGCTCCATTTTACTGCAAAGAATAATTATGATTACGTAACTGGTACCGGCAGCAGGAAACCGCTGGATGCGTGAAGCCAGAATCAGTCGAAGTAGCGGCGCTTGGGGGCGGCCTATGTCCAGCAGTGGACGTCTTCCGGCTGAAATGATGATGACCTGGTACCGGTAGGCAGGCTTTGATAGTTAAGAAACAGTTTTTTTTTTTTTTTCAAATCTTTATAGCCTCTAGAACATACAAATCATTGGGTGTAGCACCGCCGAGTCCTTGTGGTGGCGGTCGGGGGCGGCGATCTCTCGCGTCGAGTCCTGATCCCGGCCACGGTACGGAGCGAGAGGGAATGGGAAGCCGTCACCTCCTTCCGCGAAGCAGTAATGCTCGTGAAGGTGGCAGAGCGCGTGAGGGTGAGGCAATCGTTGCGCCCTCACGGCTCTAGTCGCCGCAGGAGGGGACACCCTGCGCGTCGGGCGTCAATAGCCGACTCCCGGCCACCGTTGGCGCGGGCTTGCGGACGGCGAGCAACGGGTAGCTCGCCGTCCGGTAAGGACCAGGACCGGGTCGACGTCGCGTTGTGTTGCACGCGCACCTCAAACAGATGATAGCATCATTGACGGGGTCCGATAGGGCCGATGCCTGCGGGGGTCGCGGATTGTTTGATAGAGTTACCGTGGCCATGGCGCACAGGCAACTGAAGAAACACGGGTGGGTTTTAGTCAGTCAGAGTCTGACACGCCCTTCCGCTCCGCTCAGAGCGGGAGAACTCATTTGATGATTTCCTAGCATAAAAAAAGAGCATACAAAACATACGATCCGGCTAACTCTCTACGAGTAATGTAAGCTAGCAAGTTTTTCCCGAAAGGGGTTGGCAGAGGTGTACCTATTACACCCATCTTTTGCGAGCATTAGTCCCATGTAGGTTATATAACAGGGGGTGAACCTATGGACATTTCACGGACACAGCTCTTAACTCTGTTTAGTTACTCTGTTTCACCCAATAACACTTTGGTTGACTTGGGAATCAAACTGCATTGCCGCGAACGAACCATTATTAGTAGATGTTGAAGAATTCGCCATGTTTTTTTTAATGATAAATGATTTTATATCTATCAGTTGTTTGTACTAACACTTTTACACGTCAATCATATTTTAATAACTCGGTCGGCGTTTCCGATCTGACTACTCTGAGAAGAAAGGCTGAAACAACCTCAGACGTCATAGTCTCTTTTAAAGTCCAGACATAATCTTGGTCGGATCATGTGAAGACCATGTAGATTGGTATCTGAAATGGTATTTACACTTCATGACTTACATAGATGATGGTGCGACTTTGAGGTCATCAGGTGCGTTGGGCGGGAGGCGACAGGAACCCACCGCTGAACCATTGTTGGAGGCGCCGCTGTAGTCATACGATGAAGTACCATCGTATGAACTCTGCTGTAGGTAAACAAAAAAATAAAAATGACAATTTCTAGGCAAACCCCAAAACCTTTCACCGTCGAAGGGAATAAACTTCAACGTTGCCGAAACAAATCCAACAACACATACTTCCAAAACTGTTTTGCATGATAATCTTTTGATTATCTCAACTTTTATTTTTCGTTTTTTTTCCACTACAAGAAGAAGCACCAGGTTGCCCGCGAAATTCAAATTTTCTTAGGTTTTTTTGCAATATGCAGGTCAGTGTCAGGTTGTATGTTGAACAAAATATGATTCGCGACAGTAACACGTATGTATTTACAGAATTATAATCATTAAAACTATCAATACAACCCTCTAAGTTCATATAATCCTACAGAATGACAATTTCAAATATCAATCAATAGGATTATATGAACTTAAGAGGGTTGTATTGATGATTTTAATGATTATAATTCTGTAAATACATACTTGTTACGGTCGCGAATCATATTTTGTTCAACATACAACCTGACACTGACCTGCAAATTGCAAAAAAACGTAAGAACATTTGAATTTCGTAGGCAAACTGGCGCTTCCCCCTTAAATGGTATTTGTATTTCTTCCATTTTTCCTCATATACAATTTCTATTGCATAGTTATGAATTTGGGCTGAACCGTAATCGATATTACCTACAACTTCAATGGCGACGCTACAATGTGCAGAAGATAAGAATTGGTTTTGGAATATGTCCACACAATTCTAAAATTCTTCAGGTTTATTTATTTCTACTTACCGGATTAGAAGGATGTCGATGCCTATCCAACGACCCCTGTCCTTGACTAGGCTGTATGATCATACTCGTTGGTCGCGCGGTGTACGTCGCTGCCTCATCGCTTCCCGGGTCTTTAGGAGGTCCAAATAGACGCTCTTGAGCACTTGGACGATTTGCCTGAGAGAAGAAAATTATCATAAAACTTATAAAAAGAAGAATTTTCTGGGTACTGTAGATTAGTGGACGGAACATCTCTAAAGGTATGTAATAAACTTTCTGAACGCGCTGTGGCCGTTAGAGACGGCCTTTAAAACGCTTGCTGATCTTCCAATCTTTCAATCTTGACACTGTAGCTACTAGCTGCAAGACATCAACATATCCGTCCATCGGTTACAGCGAACGCTTCACTGATGTTTAGGTGGAGCCACGAGATGTTTATATGAACAACAAAGCGCGCGAGCGCAGCGTCGACACGCCACCACACGGATCGTTAATGTATTAATCGTAAAGACTTTAATATTAATTTATTAATGATCTCCTATTCGTTAGTTTGTTTAAATAAGATTTGCAACACAAAATGTAAAATTTCTACATTAATATCTGTGATTTTTATGGTGTACATACTAAAGAGTATTCTATTATATTCTATTCTTAGAATTTTAGCATTAAGTGTGTACATATTTCATCACGATTATTATATACAGTAAACTATCATCTGGAGTTTCACTTGAATACCTACCAAGCGCTACAACAGACTCAAAGGACTACAATATAAACCTACCGAACTTTTGGTAGCTTCTTCAAATCGCAAAATTTTATAATGTATTATTTATAACTAAGGGTTTATTAGCTTGGGCATTGACTGGCCTAGGTTGAAGATATGTGGGGATACTTACAGAAGTGTTGTGACGTAGATTGTGTGGCGGTCTTCCGGGAGGTGGTGCGGGCAATAGTACGCCGCCAGCTGGTCGGCTCACTGTGCCGCGAGGGGGCAGTTCTGGTACTGACGGAAACAATGCTTCATTATACAGGTGAACAAATATTGAGTGGATAGAATATTGAGGCTCCAACGAGAGCCTCTTCGAATGTAGTATATATTTATTTTATAATTGCTTTAATATTGTTGTATGTCACTAGGTAATATTTTTTTGCCACTTACTGTGGCAGGACACAGAGATGCCTTTATAATTTGTTGCCCATATGACTTGAGTACACAAATTTTGATTACAACAAGTATTAGCACGTCCAGGCAATCGAGTCGACTGACTGGAAATCTCAGGATGGGATGGACAATACTGACAAAGCTCGCTTAACGAAGAAGATTTAAGTATTCTATATCGGTAATACTATATTCAGTCAAACTAGCTGATTAGCTGATGCCCGCGACTTCGCCCGCGTGGATGTCAGAAATTATCCCACGAGAACGTGCTACCGGCGCAAGTAGACTATGATACTCCTTATAACATTAGCTATCTGCCAGTGAAAGTTCTGTCAAAATCGGTCCAGCTGTTTCGGAGACTAACCAGAGCAAACAGACACAGACAAAAATTTTAAAATTTGTTTTTTTTGTTGTAAGTGCCGTATTCCGTTTCCTATGCATTTAGTAAAAACCTGTTATTTTGACATTAAAAACCGACACATTAATTTTATTTATTTGTATAAATGACATGATTCATATTTCCCTATGCCTATTGGATTATTTGGTTCCGTATTAATATTTCGGTACTAACGTTCACAAACATTACAAATAGCTGCATCAAGCAAGATCGTGATGACCATTGATGTACTGAGACAATATTAAGATCTTGTACACACATAAGATATGCAATAAAGATTTGAATTTAATTTTGAGACCGGGCTAAAAAAAACTTAGGTAAGTACCAAAAATACACAATCTGGCAACACATAATTTAGGTAAGGTTTTTCTTAAGTTATAGCTAAAAATACAGAAGAAAACATTTATTGAACATATTTTCCCTAAATTCATTCTCTACTTATTCCTAACTAGCGGCCCGCCCCTGCCTCGCACGGTTTTGACGTCTTGACAAAATATCGAGATTTCGTTTTTCTATGTTATGTTAATATTAATGTATTGTAAACATAAATCTTTCGGAATAAATTCTCTAAATGACTAAATGATGAAAATCCGTTGCGTAGTTTAGAAGAATAACGCGGTCACACAGACACACACGAAAAGCAACTTTAATTTATAATCTTTATAGAGTATAGATATCCCTGTGATCGTCACGAACTTACCGGTTCCATATAGCGGTGAGTGCGGCGGCGAGTGCGTCATAGGATTGAGCTGGTACGGCGGGGCCTCATTATTACCCAAACTGTGGCTCTGACTGTGGTTCACCCCATTGGTTGGAGCCCCGTTTGTGGTCGCAGAGAAGCCGTACTTGCTGTCGCCATAGCCGCCTTGCTGTTTGTCGAAATATAGTTTATCATCATCCTTGGGAAACGTTTAGAAGATTTTGATATATTCGATATTAAACGTACATCATTTTGGAGCAAGTATAGGAAAATGTCAAACTGAGTTTTGGTATCATCGCATATTTATTGCCAAATCATTCGAAAACTAATCAGATTGATCCGAAAACATGTGAGTGAAACTGTGTTTACAAATTAATCAATTACGATCCTCCACTCTAACCTCCTTACTAATAAACGTATTATATTACACACCGATTTCTCTCTTTCAGTCGCCAGTAATTTGACTTTCGAAAGAAGAAGACAAAGCGTTGTGTAACTATACAGACGCTATACAACGTTTATTAGTAAGGAAGTTTATGAAGAAGTCAGTTTAAGAGAAATTAGCACATGTAACTTTAGGGTTAGGAACCTTCTTCTGTTCTCTTAAATTGAATTTAATGTTTTGGAATTCTGTCTGGTGTTACAAAAATAGAAATCACGTTAACTAGTTCCAATATCCGCATTATTTATGCTCAAGATAATAAATTTTCCAATCGAAAATCAATTCGGTATTCACCAAATATGACCAAAACACAATAAATCACACAAAATACATTTAGCAAATACAAACCGTATAAGGAGGTGGCACAGCGTCGGCCATATGGTTGATATCGTCGTCTCGATCCATATTATCTTGAGTCGTAGCTATTGAGGGGTCAGAAGACGACTTGACGAGTCTCGGGGCCGGTGGAGGACTCACTTCTAAGTCACTTTCAGGACTCGAAGCGTACGAAAGTCTATTCTCAGTACTCGAAGACATTGAGAACAAAAAGTCGTCCGATAACGGCTCAGGCCTCTGTTCCGTCATTCCAATTTGGTAACGTGTTTCGCCGCATCCGGGAGGTAGGTTATGGAATGGGGTGACAAGACAAGACAAATGAATGATGGTATTTAACACATTACAGAAGCTAAAAACGAGGTTTAGGGTCTGTCAATGGTTAATGGTTGTTCTGGGTTTTTACACACTTGGAGACCGATATTCAAACGAGTTAAATAAAAAAAAACAAATGAGTCGATAGATTCGTCCAAGGAGGCGTAATAAATGCAGAACTTTAAATGACTTTATATAAGTGTTTGAATATCGATTTAATAAAACACAGGTGGTATATAACACTGGTAAATTGTGACAATATACAAAACTAAAACACACTGGCAGTAAATATTTGACTAAAATTAAACAAATAAACAAACAAAATACATATAATAAAAAGTAGTGCTATAAGCAAATTAACATTAAGCAGTCAAGCAGCCAATATACAAATAATAAGCTAAGAAAGAGAAATGAATACTTGTGCTATAAATCTAAAATGGTAACTTTGGTTAACTTTGTTAGTACCTACAAACTTCTATTCTATACATACCCTAAATGCTGTTCAGAAATCGGATTGCTGATGACGGGATGAGCATCTCTTTCCGCTTCTGATTTACTTTCATTTTCTATTTTCTCTATCTCTTCCAACTTTAATGTAGGAAGGGATAAGTTTCTATACTTATTTAAATTTCTACCAGAAGGTATCGGTAACGTTCGTACTTCACTAAACCTCCCTGGATCAGCTGGAGACTTTTCACTACATTTGCAGTTAGGGATCCTACAAATTTGCCTCAACGGCCTTTCTAAAGTTTTGAACAAAGGTTTCGGATTCTCTTTCTGAAGTCGCGCCTTCCATTCAGGGACTGCATTGGTTTTTTTTACATCATTATCAGGTTGGAAAAATGAAGCTGGTTTGTACTGATCTGACATTGGAACGACTGAGGATGATCGTTGAACGTTTTGAACTGGTGATTTTCTCGTAGTTTCAAGAACGCTATAAGGTCGAAAACTCTGTGGTGGATAAACATTACTTTTGGCAAATAAGTGAGAGAGCTCAGGGTTTGCGTTTAGGGGAGTTTTTAATTTAGGATTTATTTTCCCCTGATAATAATTCTGCCTGTCATCGTAAGGGTAACTAGCTAAAGTATGTCTGTTTTTATTAGTGAGGTAAGTATTTGGCACACTGTAAGCATTATTAGGCATGCATGGGGTTAGAGTTTCAGAGTAATAGTAAGGTACTACATGATTTCTGTTAGCGTCATACAAATGGTCGTGATGTTTAGTGCTAGGGTTTAGATTCATGGGGGGTAAATTCTGGGGTGAACTGACGGGTCTTTGGGGCGAAGGAGGGTACATGTTCAAAGGATAGGATATGGGGTAAAAGGCTGGGTACGGCGAAGGGGGAATGGGGAAGTATATGTCCGACACCATTTCAACGTGCTACACCGCCGCAAGACAACAGAAACGAATTGGTTAATATATAATGTTTTATGATCATTGAAATGTGGATACAACCAAATGAGAACTTAATTGGCACCCAAACTTGGGTTTCGTTTTTGACACCATAATGAGAAAACACTAGATAAACGGACACATTTTGACGCCAGCCGATAATCTGCGGCCGCTATAATATACATATAGTTTATTTAAATATAATATTGCTTTCATGGGAAACCCAAACTTTAGGCAGAACCCCTTGCGAGTGATTTATGAAGCCATAGTTATGATGATTTGAGTAGATTTGTAACCATATTTTAAAGTAATAATAGTGGTATCCACATTTTAGATGCCGATTATTAAAATATAAAGATTCTAGAGACATTGAGAGCACATAAAAATTACCAAATGCACCAAATTGCCTTTACCAAGCAACCATCTTGAAGCATGATGCGTTTACTGTTGTAATATAGAATATGTTAACATTGACAAATAAATCACAGAGAGAAATGGATTGTTACATATAATACATAAGACCATACGTATATGAATTTAATATGTTTGGTTATAAAACAAGTGATGAAATATTACACCCAGTTTCTATAAATACTGATTTATACAGTGCGTTTCAATTGTTTGTGGCATAGCAGAAGTTGAAGCAACAATAAAAGTTCCAATCACATCTATCAGGTGATGTGACGATAGATTAACTTAACTGAGTTGATTAACTTTATATTTATCAGGCATTCATTATTGGCTGAAACGAGGTGTGGTTAAAAAAAACTAAACAATTGACACTATGAGTCTTCTGACACATTCAGAACTGACCTTTTATCTCAAATCGATACTTGTTTTATAACAAAACTGTCACCACCATCCTTACAATTAACCCAAATATTATCAATTTTAATACAGTTACATTCAAAATGCTCACCTTAGTCTCTGACACCCACAGTTGTTGCTGTTGCGTCCTTTGTATCAAGTCTATGAGTTTGCTGAACCATGTGTTCTGGTTCGCTTCACTCAATGTTATCGTGTGGGTGAACACGTGGCCCCATACTCGTTCCATGTGTTGGCACTGTTCTAGAAGTTTCTTTGATGATTTGTGTGCAGACCTGTAGAAATAAGAAAATGTTTCATTTGTATCTCTCGACAACATTTTAGTACTAATTCTACTTTAAAAATGTTTGCTGTATTTTGGTAAACAAAAAAGTTCATTAATTTTAGCCAATTTACTCGGAGTGATTTAATAGATTAGCCAATAAAAACAAACTAAAATCATCTTCTGCCTACCCTGGTCCCATGTTACTTGGGTCAGCGCAGTAATTTTTTCTCTTTCATTCTCCCCTGTCACCTCATCATTCACTCCCTTTACCTTCGTATTATCATGCCTCTCACAATTTTTTTTTTTTTTTAAATTCATCTTGAAACTAATTTATACACGTTTTACTTACTTTGGCAACCCAGCTCTAAGCTGTTTAATGATATGTTTGTTATCTGCTTTTAGGAATATCACAATAGGGTAGAACTGGGCATAGTTGAGCCTGTCCACTGCGTTAGGGGTGATGTCCAGTAAAGCATGCTTGCCCCTTTCCATGATCGTTCTGATACTGGACAGGCGGATTATACCGGCGGACTTCGTTTTGGTATCTTCTAAAGTGCTATCCATTTCTAAACAGAAGAAATAGTTAAATTAGAATAATTTGCTGACTGGATCTGGCGTAAGGTTTTAGTCAGGTTCCTCTTCTTAGTGAAAAAAGTTTTGGTTGAAGTTCTGTAACTTTATTAGCATTTAAATAAACGTGCGTTTGAGATACGAATAAGTGTTTGAGAGTAAATGCAGTATCTTAACTTTATTAGTGAAATCAAGTCTGTCTACCTAGACGACTTTATGATCCCAACAAACTTATGTAAACATTTGCGTATAAAAATGTCAGGATTGTACAAAACATCAAAATGGCAACTAAGGGACTTTAAGAAACCGTATGAACTATAAAAGAACAATTAAATAAGTAGCACTTACTTGGCGACGAGAATTTATCAGGACTCTCAGTCAACAGACGTTCTCGGGCTATATCTGCGACTGCACCCAGTACTATCACGGGTCGAACAAAGCCTGGTTGTTTGAGGACTACGCGTTCGTATGCTGGGAACTTGCTGATGCTGTCTGATAGTACTACTTCGTCCCAATGTTCCTGTAGGGCAAAATTAGTAAGATAAAGTGTTTCATGTGCAAATGTCAGAAAGAAAAGCGTATATAATGTGATTAGGAGCTTAACAGCGATAGAAAACTTATTTAAAAAATATTTAATGTCAAGTAAACTTGAAAAAACTAGTAACTGGGTCCTGACATTTATTTTAATATTCATACCACTAGTATAAACATACTTACTGTAAAGAAACTGGTGTTCTTTCCTAAATTTATGAACGCCCGTAACCTAGCCTAATCTTACGTTTTTAAAACCAAAACCAATATTTTATTTTCTCGTGAGCTTTGCTGTAAAGGTTATCGAACTTTTTACAAAAATCGATTATGGTACTTCTAAAATAAGATTTATTTTATTACTTATTTACCTTGCCAAGACTTTTGCTACGCCGATGCGTAGAGCGGCGTCTTCTAAAGAAGTTGTGTTTGCCATCGTTGCCGCTCATCTCTTTCTTGGTAGCGTTAAATTGCGCCGTTGCCAGCTCTTCAGCGCGAGCCTTGTTAGGGATTGTTCCTTTTTGAACCTCTTGGTTATTGCGACCTGAAACAGATGATGATAAATTAATTATAACTGAATACAGTAAAACACTTATATACACCTGCGGCTCTGTATGATGGCACCTATCAACATACAAATTATAAAGATATAACTTATCCATTCAATAAATTATATTTCCAGCGGTACCTACTTATTTATTACGGACCATACAACAATGTAGTATGACATCTGTTTCCTTACATTTAGCAGGCAATATTAAAGTAAATTAAAAAAACAAAATGTGCAAATCAGCCTGACAGTGCCACAATAGTAATTTATAAAAAAACGGTATTTAACGCCTTGGCCATACTATGTTATAGGAAATATTTTAAAGACAAATTATTTATACACAGGAGCATTTAAAATTTCAAGAAGTCCATCCTGACATTGATTACATCAGTCAAGAAATCATATTAAAACAGTAAGTATAAACGCCTTAAATCAATTCGTAGAATCTACAAGGGACACATTTGAGGTATTGCAGTATTATTTCTTAGCTTTACTTAAAACTTACCTATCCTGTAGACCTGCCAGGCCCCCACGGTGCCGTTGTGTAGCGTATCAACAACGTGGAACACATCGCCACATCTGAACGACATCTCGCCGTCTGTTGGCTCCGTGTAATGGAAGTGGGTCTTTATGTGGAAGGAATCGCCCGCTGAAATGACAAAACGCAAAATGTATTCAATAGTGGAACAACAAAAATCTTCAATTAGCAGTATCCAGAAGCAAATTTTGCTAGGATATAACCCCATTTTAATTTAAGCTCACCTCACAATATTAAATACTGTATGAATGATTCATACTTGAGAAGGTACCCACATTTAGCATGGAATGGATATTCAACCCATTTTTCTGAGATAAAAAGTAGCCTATGTCACTCTTCGTTCCATAAACTATCTCTATACAAAAAATCACGTCGTCACTCCATTGATGCGTAATATAAGAACAAACAAAAAAACTTTCGCATGTATAACATTACTAGCAACTCGCCTTTGCTTCGCACGGTTTTTTCGACTTAACACAACATCGAGTTTTCTTTATTTCATGTATATTTAAAATTAATTAATTATACAATACCTTCCAGAATAAATGATGATGAAAACTACATCAAATGCCTTTGCGTAGTAGACACGAAAAGCGACTTTAATTTATAATATATATTGATATAGATATAAAAGATATAAAAGTAAGATCTACTCACGCATCTGTCCGCTGGCCACAGCATTATATTCATCAGGTGAATGCTGCACGATGAGATCGATGCGTTCTTGCAGACTCAGTAGGAACAGCACAGCCTCCTCTCGGGTCACGCCTTTCATCTCCATGTCGTTCACCTGTTCGACCGCACAAAACTAGGACTCAATGTTCGTGTTATTCTATAAATTGTCTTAGGAAGTAATTGACAGAATTTAGATTTTTGTCGTGTGGTGTGTTCATAGCCAAATCCCGTTGGTTGTGAAAACGACGACTATGTCAAGATATTGGGCAAAAGTGGGTTGAGGTCTAGCTATTGAGGATCATACTACTCTCAAATTATTATTTTTTTCTTTCTTATTTTCTCCAAAAAAAATGGTCAGCGGCTCTTCCACATCCACAGAAGCCATGGATATCTTCATTTCTGCTACATACGAACGACTTTATGTCAAATTATATATATATTATATATCCCAAATTGTAATATTAGAAGACACAGAACTAATATTAACGACATAATATCTTTTTTCATAATTATTTTTAATTATTATAATATTAAGTCCTAAGTCTAGTCTAGGTCTAAGGTCCTAGAACCAAAAATACGGAGACATGTGACATCTATCAACCCGCACTGGGCCCGTGTGGTAGATTATAGCCCACTCCGGTGTCCCAGCAGTGGGAACATTATAGGCTGATTATGCTATGGGGAGACCTTTGGACACAAAAGCAGTCGGACAATGAATATAGGGGAAATAAAGGAATGGACACACAGTGTTTCTCTCCATAGTGACAAGCTACTGATTTATGCATATTCGTAGTATCTAGCGTTGCCTCTGTCTTAGTTTGCATACAAAAATCCAACAATCCAATATATTATGTTTTACCACAGTACGAATTTGAAAATAACGGAAACAGGAATGGCTCTCGCGAAACCGCCAATTTATACTTAGTATTCTGATAAAAGTAGATAGGACCAAGAAAACGATGGACGGACTGTGTGAAAGATGATATGGTTAGAAAAGGTGATTACCGACATGACGACTAGTAGAGAAGTATGGAAAAAAATACACGTTGTCCCGAACATGGGACTTGTATCAGAAAATTCATCATTCTCCCGCAAGGGATAAAAGTAATCAATGAAGTTTCTAAACCTATGTATAGACTATAGAGCAGTAAAATAAAACATAAAACACATACCTTAAGTATTTTATCAGCCGGTTGCAAGCCCTGTAACGCGGCCGGACTGGTCGGCTGTACGCCGGACACGAACACCCCGGACCGGTTGCCGCCACACAACCGGAGACCCACAGAGCCCTCCTTTTGGAAACTGATCAGCCTTGGCTCGCTACTGTAAAAGGAAGATACGGTTACTTTATAACCTTTATCTTATGGATCTTTGTTGGTAATAATTTTGAATGTTTTTTGATGTAATTTAACGTAATTTCAAGTGTGTCACTTCTTTACAAGGCATTAGGAATCCAGCCCAGATGATGATGATTGATAGTTGATGATTTCCCACCCAAAAAAAAGAAAAAAAAAAAAGCCCAGCACCCTAATTAAGTAACACACTATCTATCACAATCTGAATCATTTTGAAGCCTATTGCCAATCCATTGCTTCATATGTTCGAAAAAATTGTCTGCCCAACAACGTAAATAACGCAATGAATGTTGTTGAACTGTCAGAATGAAAGCCGTTCCTACTGTTAGTGCATTACCTACGCAATTACTCCGCTGTTTCGCACGGGTTTTTAAGACTTGACATAACAGAGCTTTCTTTATTTAATGTAAGTTTAATATTATATAAATAGAGTTGATTGTACAGAAAAAAATACATTTAACAAAACACACAATGGGTGGCTTTATCGCTTTCTGCAATCTCTTCCAGGCAACCTTAGAATGGACAGCGTTTGTGTGGACATAAAAATGGGGTTGTCATTTGTGCAAAATAATATGTATATAGATACATAAGTACTAAATATTTAAACAACGAAAATAAATGACGACAGATATTAATGTACTACTTTAAAATAAATAAAGAACTAAATAAAAAAAAACACAAAGTGATAATGAAAACCACATCAAAATACATTGCGTTTAGAATAACGACGTGGTCACACAGAAAGACACGAAAAGCGACTTTAATTTATAATAGGTATGTATAGATTCCAAGTGTGTCGCTTTCATTTTAAGGAATTTTGACGTAATTATTACGTGTAAGTATTGTTAAAAGATTTAAGAGTGTGAAAGTTTTGACTTACGACAGTTTATTTCTTTGATTATTCATTGCTTCTTCTTCATATAGTTGTCTTCTACTGCTGTAGTAATCTGTAAAGTTTATATTGATATTATTATTTTAAAGTTTCTAAACAAAACTGGATTTGGCTGAATATTTAAAAGAACACACTAACATCTCTCAGATTCCTTGTCTCCTATTTATTATTGTCATAATACTTTAAAGCATTTAGTGCAGATTTAAGACTATCATCATATTCAACAGATGAAATTTCATGGCCCATGGTTAAGTTACCCACTAATCTAGAAATTGAGTAGAATTCAAATTCAGAATGTTATTTTCTGGTCCTTCCAAACCTTCGATTCCTGAATGTGGTCTTTCCGTACCTTCATTCCTCGGCGGCGGCGGTCTCGGCGGCTGTTCGATCTGTTCGTGCGACATCGGGCCTCTTCGTGCGTCTCCGCCTCTGACCGGCGCCGCCACATATAGGTTCTGACCGCTACTCGAATACCCTGGAGATGCCTCTGCAGCTCCATATACGTTGTGGGGACTGGCTTCTGTTAGAATATAAAAAATCTTGATGAATATTTCGTATCCAGTCTAGAAATGGACTGACGACTATTTAACCCGTATTGTCCCACTACTGGGCAAAGAATTCCCACGAATTCACACGTCCCTCCACTGCAATTGCCGACGACAATGAAGAAAAAAAATTACTACTCTTTGTTTTTATAATAAATATGTATAGCATCCACATTTTATTGGCAAATTGTCATGTAAATATGCATATTACAATAACATCCACCACAAAGTATTGTCGGAAAGAATTTGCTAAACTTACAAATATTTGCGAAGGACACAGGTTTGCATTAATTTTCCCAATTATTAACGGTTATTACACGATTTACATACGATTAAAATCTAAAATGCTTTTCTTGTCTTGAAATCTTGAATAGAAATGAAGACAAGTTGGTCATAAAGATCTGTTGATAGTGTCAAGTATAAGTGAGCATACTTAATTACATATAAAATATTATATCTATTGAATACTTGTTTATTTAATTATTCTGTTCTTATACTTTTTGGTTTGTTACCTACTGATCCAAAGAATGATAAGCTGATATGTCTGACGATTTTTTTTATGTCTAGTATCCAGTATCCTGGACAACGAATATCACTCACAATATCACTTATGATGCAGTCGAGCTAGAGCTAGAGGCCTATGCGAAAAATTTAGCATAATATTAGATTTGAATTTCTACTTCTAATTCCCTGTCTAATGATATCGTAGCTTCATGCAAGAAGTGCACAATTGTGAGCAAAATAAAGCTTTAGTAGATTAAGAATTTAAAAAAAATTCGGTGTGAGTTGGTTTGGCACTCACGAAAATTGATGTGTAAACATGTGAGCTCGCATCAGTTTGGTTCACGCGCTCACTTAGACACGGGTCTTACGCTGACGTCATCTGACGCTCGAAGTCTTACGCTTACGCGTCTGACGCTCGAAGTCCCAGCTAGCCCCTACCGTAGAACGAGCGCTAAGATGTTTACACATCAATACAGCACCTACAATAGTATGTTAGTTACCTCCTAAGTACTCAGTATTCGTAAAAAAGGACAAGTCTTCGTAGAAAAGTACAAACTTTTTAAGGATATACTCGTAGATGTCAATATGAGAAGTAATATACTTGGTGTCAGGGACATGGACGCGAAAACTGAAACCATGAATTCAGCACACGATTCTAGACCCCCTAGTGCAGAAAATTTTCGTAGAGAAGTGTAATGCCTACGCGGACAACATGTATGGCACAGCATTTTTTTTTTTTATAACCGGCTTATAATTTCAATGCAGGGGTTAGATGAAACTAGACTTAAAAAAAAAGAATATCATTCACTTACCAAGACTATTATAATTATTCTGATAATTTCCATTCGTGACCGTCTCTTCCCTGATCAGTTCCCTCGTCACGACCAGATTCAGGCGGTCCTTACAGGACTCTATGAGTTTCCTGGCTTCCTTCAAGGTCATGGCATCAGTTACTGGGGTGTTGTTGATCCTGGTCACCATGTCCCCTTCGCAGAGACCCTGGCCACCTTGGTTCAACTGTTCTCTGGCTCGCAAGGTTAGTTCTTTTACGTATAGCTTTACTCCTAATACTATTCCGAAATCTGAAAGAGAGAAATGATAGGATAAGATCTAGTGTTTGAATGAGAGGAAAGCAAAAATAATTTTGGCTATTGGGTATTATAGTAACAAAATGAACTTCGTATTTCCTAAAATATCAATACAGGGCCCGAGTTTTTCATCATTGTAATATTTCAAACTTATCACCATCATTATTATTCAGCCGAAACACGTCTACTGCTGGAAATTGGCCTCCCCATAGCGTCGCTACATCGACAGACCCAAACTCATACTGGGGTTTTCCAGTCGTTTTTACGGTAGGTACCTACTTAGTACTTACAAGATATACAGGTAAAGCTTAGAATATCGGTATTGCCAAATGCCTTGTAATTTGGGTTAGGTCACGTGGAAGTCGCTTTGCCATCTGGTGAAACAATTGGAAAACCTAAACTTTTACCAACCTTCTTTCTTCCCATTCCTAGTAAGTGACAGTTTGATAGTGGTCGGCGCGGTGGGAGGCGGCGCGGGCGCACGTCGCCGCACCACCAGCGACACGGTGGCGCCACTGTCGCGCAGAACTTGTACTGCCCGTGCGTACTCCACATTTTCTAGAGGCACGCCGTTCACTGATACTATTCTGTCATTTACTCTGGAAAGATACAACATTTGGATATGAAAAATCTGCAAAAAATATTGAAAAAAATATTGCCAATAATAGTTGAGGTCAAATCAATACTATAAGCTGGTCAATAGGCAGGAAAAAGCAGTGTAAGGTAAATGATGCGTAAAGCCACATCTGCCGGGAGAACAGTCTTGGATGAAACCAAGCGTGGTGTTCACCCGAAGCAGGTTCCTCCGACAGGCAGTCCTCAAGAAAACACCTTATTATTTGAAGAAAAAACTGTTCAAACTTTGCAAGTAGAACTTGATTACTTGGCTAAGTATACACAAGATAGCTTGTATTTACATAAGCCAATAAACGAATTGTTATTCTTTCAATAAAACAATATATAGTGCGAAGACTAAAACGAAGGAAACCTTTTGAGTTAGTGTAGTGTAAAAAGTGTAGAAATAATAGTGACAATGACACACATGAACAAAGTGTTTATATCATTATATCAGACTCTAAGAAAGTGGAACGGACTTGTACTCGTAAAGTACAATCAACACTATTCTAAGTTTTACAATACTTATCACGTAAAATAATCAGTTAGATTAAAATTGCTTATTAGTCACATAAGCTAGATTGTAATTAATTATTAAGAACCTGGTTCTTTTTAATAAAGGATTTAAAAAAACTACTCACTGCAGCTTATCTTCCGCCGGTCCTCCTCTTAACACATCAGATACTGCAATAGACGGGTCGCCGCTAGCGAAGTGAGGGTTGTCTCTACCACCAGAAACCGCGATACCGAAGCCGTAGCCCGGCACCCGGTTGAGACGGACTCGGTGAGTCTCCCACCCTGCGCTGCGTTCAGCTGTCTGTAAGGTAATTTATTCAGGTTAGGAATGTGGATAATGTCATCAAGTTTTTTTGGGAAATGGATAACCGTGAAATGGAGGTTGAAATCGGTAAGTAAGGTGTACGGTCCAATGTAACGACCCAACCAAAGGTGGTATTCAAGGAATTTAAAAGAAAAAGCCTACTGACTGATGGACTCATAACTAGAGAGGTAAGACTTGCCAGAATAGTTAGCCAGAAAAAAAATATGAAAACATAGCATAAAAATCGATACATATTATACAAACGAGAGCATCCTCGCTTACCCATGAAATGTTCAGAATGTAGCAGACACTGACATTTAAATGAACCATGTAAAACATAAAATCATTAAAGCTAACACAGCTAATACTGCTCACACAAGACAAAAGGTCGTGATAAATCAGTACTAGAACAACGATGTAGTAGATTACAAGGCAAGCCTAGGTTTATCACTAGCAAGATTAATAAAGGCCGTTATCCTTAACCTGCTATACTAAGATGGATGACGAAGCTTAGAAACAAGTTACTGAGTAATCATGGTAAAGCGTGGTGGACTAATTATTTTGTTGGGTAACGAGATAATTAAATGAACATAGTTCTCGTAAGTCGTAGCCCTAGTAAGTAGCTAAGTAGAGCTGACTATGTGACTGACAATAACAGCAGAAAAACAGGGCAATATCCTGAAGACTTTTCAAAAAGCCGTTGTCATTTGCATTAATCTTCCCAAACAACTAACTCTTTTCTTGTTGAGGGTTGTTTAATATTGAGCTAAGTATCTCAAAGCAAGATCAGTAGTGAGAGATCATTCAAAAGTGATTTGAAGTATATTAAAGACTTAATTAGAATTTTTGTCATGCCGCATTGTTGCGACTCTACATACAATTAAATCTCTTTAAAATTATTTATACTCCAGTACCTAGCTCACATTGAAAGCAGTTTCAGTGTATATCTACTCGATTATAATAACTCCTAACAGTTTGCAGAAGATGCAAACAATATGATCATTTTTATACCAAGATCCGCTTGGAAAGTTGATTCAAATCTTATCGTCCCTGGCCTCGCAAAGAATTCAAATATCTAAGATATATAAAAGATAATATTCATACACACAGCCTGATCGTTGATTGCTGTTTATGTACAAGCTTTGCGCATACGTTTATACTATATAATGTTACTTATACATAACTTTATGGGCACAGGAGCCTTGAAATGTCCGAGCTTATCACAAAACTACTGACTTGAATACACAATCATATTATTTCTGCTATGGTCTGTTTAATTAATAATAGTTTAACAATAATAGTCGATCTGAAAACGAAGATAACATAGCAGGAATATTTAATATATGTTAAACTTATTTGTCAATTTGATAGATATCCTTAAGATAATTATGGCGTGTGAACCGAATTCCTAGTGACTGGCATCACTATAATTATTCATTAATTTATCTTTATTTTCGTCTAAGATCATTAATAACTGATTGAGGAACTGATTAGGTATTCCTAATCATTTCTACCATTCTATAATATAGTTGTTTCATCGGTCAATCCTGTTGCAGATAATCTTTTATTTATTTTACTCTTAATTACAGTCCCTACTTAACTTATCCGATGCCATGCGTCAAATTGCCATGTCCGAAAACTTTACTAGGTAGGTACCACAAAAATCCAATCTTATTCACCAACCCTGTCTTTCTCATTAATAATTCTCAAAAAATATAAAATCACGATTTAGGGTCCCTAAGTAAAACGAACACGACCTCTAATAACACTGTCCCCATTTCACCCCATTAAAGCTGGCATGAAACATCTCAATTAAAACTGAACTCGCTGCAACGAACAAAGAATTGCAATTTTCCCCTCGATAATGAACAGATTAACCGTTGAATTCAAAGAAGCTTTTGTTCCCAGTATCAACGTTTTGACAACAATGTTCATTGTGGACGAGGTATTAATCTGCCGGTTTGCAAACACAAATACTAGTGTTTACATCAATATGCAAGTCAGTTCCTCTTACTTGGCAAACAGTGTAAATGACATCGTGTCAATAAACATTGTGTAAAGAAAGGTGGAGCCAATAAATATGACGTCACTGGTAGGTAGTTAGTGTAATGTGCACGTACAATTAGCCTACTGCATAGGTATCGTTGCAAGATGGTGTCTTCCGAAAAGAACCTACGACTCAGAAGTATGCAGAAAGATTGGCGTGCAAAGCCAGTTCAACTTTATTGAATAATAAATGTAATAAAGAAGGACGAATGAGATCAAGTCAGCAATATCCTTTTCTAGACAGGTGTTGTTATAACAACACCTGTTGCAGCTATAAAAACGATGAATAAAGATACATAATCAGCTTATAATGTTCCCACTGCGGGGAATAGGCTTCTTCTCTTCGAGAGGTAGTGGACTGTAATCTACCACGAGGGTCCAGTGCGGGTTAGTAGATGTCTGTCTTCGAATTTTTGGTTTTAGGAAATGCAGGTTTCCTAACAATGTTTTCCTTCACCGTTTTGAAAGCAGGAAATTCTTTACACTAAGACCCACGACCCACGACCTCCTATTCGTAAGTCGGGCCCATTACCAGTGGGCCACCACTGCTCTACGAATAAAGTTGTTTAGAAGAAACTAAAGTAAACGCCAGAAACAAAGAATAATTCCAACAATTAACTATTTATTAAGAAGGGTTACGACTATTTACTTAGCGTTAAAGTGGATAAAGTTTATAGTCATCAAGCGCTTTGTAGCGACCTATACCGAGTAATACCGAGGCAGTCGCTGAACATAAACATAAAGCCGCGATTCCCACGCCGTCGGGAGAGGTTGCCACTCCTTGACAAACTACGAGATTGCGTTGGATTTGAGTTCACTCACGCGCAGAGTTCCCTTTCTGAATCATTCGATTCGATAGACGATGTTTGTTCATCTCTGACTGGTTTTGAAAGATTATCGACTGATTTTACTGCAAATGGGTGTACTAAATTATTTCATGCTAGGACATGTTTGGGAGGGGAGACCTATGTCCAAATGATGATGATAATGAAGACAAATTTATTGAAGACTACAGTAATTATATTGAAAAAAACCTCAGCGTGCAAAATAAGCAGAAACATTTCATATTTTTTTAACATTATCATTCATATATCTTCAAATGATGTATGTATGCAGGTTATGCAAATAATATTTCATCACGGAATCATGAACCATGCTACAGATACTCATCTATAACGCACAATAATTAGTGTATTCTTGCAATGTTGAGTAATAGTACCGAATCAGATAGCCACCGTGGCTGCGTGACCATTATGTTTTTCTTTAGTTTATGATGTGCCAATAAATCCACCATTGTAATTCGTATAATATTTTCATTCACTAGCAGGAGGAAAAGTCTGAGACTATGTAGACGCACAATTTCAATGTGCGGAGGAAAGGCTATGCTGTTTTTCAAAACCACTTGTCTAACATAAATACATTCTTGCACTGCCTTCCTTTTTGATGGCGGGAAGGCCTCTTTAGGGATATTCTCGTAATAGCGTGCTTCCAATAGGGAAATAGTAGAAATATCATGCACCCAAGATGTAGATGATGGTACGGTTATTTCGGTTTTATCTGACATTACTTGACTATGCGTAGCAATCGCATGTGCGAAATTCTGCGAAAGCTTACGAGGGAGTGAAACTTCTGTTAGTGCTATCTATATACCATTACTAGCCTTATATTTATAACATAAATAAAACGTACATTCAAGTCATTAATATTCGTTTTGCGTGCATAAAAGAAGTAAATTATTCTATTGGTACCAACACAACCTTGCTTCCTACGCGAGTCTGTCAAAGTTACGCATGTTTTAAAACAAAAATAATATGTTGTATCAATGTTATGCCTTCTGTAAGCCCACGTTTGATACGCTTCAACGGTGATTACCCAATTCCTATACAATGGTCCATAAATGTAACTAGTAATGCTGAGAATTGATGCCCAACTACAATTTTTAAGAATTGAAAGCTTTTGATTATGAGTGATCTCATTTTGAAAGGGACTATAATGCAATAAGTAACATCTACTTCAATTAAACGATAATTTTAACAAGAGAAGTAATGGAACGATCCTTTCATTATATCTTCGGCTTCTTTGTGCGGCTTGCACTGTGACGGGTATTAGCACATAGGTACTAGTAGGGAAGTTAAGTTACAAAGGAGTTGAAGCTATGCGGTTAAAATGAAGAAGGTGGAAGAAGGGGCCTAGTAAAATGTGCTTCTGATGGTACTTATATAAAAAGTTACCCATTGTTTTTGATTTGATGTACGTCGGCCGGATGTGAAGGCTATTTTTAGAGCAACAAATGCAATTTTTAGAGTCTAAAGCCAACATCAGCGTATCCATAGACCGTGACGCCTTAAACTGCAACATGTCTATTCTCGTCACAAGGATTCAAGAACACAAAACATATTGAAGGGTCTGTGGAACCTCGAATACAGGTAGAGCTTTCGACAAGTCGCAACATGTTCAAACTCGAAACAACACATGACTCATCCAAGGAGTCGGATCCAGCCAGACGAAATTAAATAACACGTCTACCTATGATAAAAATTAAGCCCTGGCATAAAGGCAACCGGACATAAATCGACAAATAGGTAATGTTAAGATAATTAAACTTTTTTTTTCTTTTTGGACTGCCTCGTTGGTCTAGTGGTCGCAAGCGCTACTGCTGAGCATGAGGTCCTGGGTTCGATTCCCGGGTCGGGCAAACTGTTATCGGGTTTTTCCATCTGGAATTTCACGGTAGCAGCCCGGAGTCTGGATTTGTGCCCGGTTGATGGCAATAGGCTCGCCCCCTATTGGGACTTCAACATAACTGGCAAAATGTGGGTAAGCTATAGGTACACCTCTGCCTAACACTTCGGGGAATACAGGCGTGATGTTATATATGTGATGTGTATTTTATTAATTAGGTAAAGCAATAGGTATTACAAATAAGGCACACAAACTGTGACCAATAAGTAATCAAATCAACAAACTTTGATTAAAATTTGAATGCTTGAAGGTTTAAAAGGAACCTCATCACTTTTCCTCATAGGAATAACAAATGGGTATAACATTTTAGTCTGCATCTGCATGTCAATAATATAATAATTGAGTGCATGAAGCTATCCGATTATGTTAACAGTTCAAGGAGGCTTTATTCTATCGTTTACCACAATAAAATCTGTAATTCAAACTACCTACAACGGTTACGCAAATGAATGAGCAACTGATCAAATAATGAGTTTAAGTTTATATCATTAAACAAATTACCCTAATTAAATAAAACAACATACGTGCTCGTTACAATATAATACAAATGAAGATTTCTCAATAACACCAAGCCTCTTCGACATTATTAAACAAACTTTTTAACACAACATAAATAAACAAGACGAGTCCGAAAATTTTGCCCATTTACGGAAAATCATATACAAAGAGCCACATTGGGTAACTTTAGGTCAAAGTATGTTAAGACTGGTAGGTATATTTCACCTACGCGAAACCAAACAGGTAGATATTATGCAATAGAAATCACATAAAGTCAAGCCATAAGTACTACTAATATTTAATAGTGCGTCATATTTATAGAGTGGATCGAATTTCAACAGCAACTTCAGTCGGGGCGTTCCGCAAATACCAATTATTAGATATCATGATTTTTTTCACAAACAATTGGTCATTTTGGGTATATGTGAAGGGCGACGTGATCTCCGAAGAACGGAAGACAAGCTTGAATCAAAAGAATTACATAAAACGAAAGAATGCAAACGACTTATTACGTGGAGATTTTAAACGTGGGAGGATAGATATCTTTGGTCAGGAAACATTGCTTTTTAGTGTCAGCTTTGTAAGAAGTGAAGATACAAAAGTCCACATTTGTCACACTTTGTGCGAGCATAGAAAACTACCTAAATAAGAAGCTGCGTGAAACAATCTCATGAAGGAAATTCAATTTCGTAATTTCCTCGCTACACGATTCGTACCGTACCACGAAGTAAATATTATTATATGTATAGATTCGTACACTATGTCATTCTTTACTGTTTAATATGCTCAATCGTTAGTCATTCTCATCACCTGTTGAAGTATTAACCACGAAAATACCTTTAACTTTATGATACCTAATGTCATCAATAAAGCGGCATGAATAGTGACATTCATTTGTCACAAAACAAAAATAAAAACGAAGTAAAGATTCCAACGCCGCATGAGACATGAGTCACTCCTTACCCGGAACTCCTAAACTCAAGTTTATAAGCTTAGAAGTTAATATAGGTAGTAAGTATTATATAGTTATAGCAGCTAATGCAGTCGCTGATACATTTCGTGCCCTTTATAACCCCAGGACGTAATAGTAAATGTAATTGTCATGACATATTTACTACACGTATTTCGCAAATGGTCTACGACCTTTTAGCGAGGGGTGAACAGAAATGTATGCAGTAATAACTACATGTGGAACAAGACTATTGTTAGTAAGGTGCTATTTCGTTACGTCACAGGCAAATCCAGTACCTATAGAACTTTTGGAACAGCTGTTTCTAATGACAACATGCTTTGTTCCATACAGAGGAGGAACGAAGATTGAGGATCAAAGTGTCTCTAGTCAGTTCAGACCATCAAGTCTAGGTGAAAGATATCTCTACGATGTTTTCTACCACCGAAAGTTGGCGGTGTGGTGTCTTTGATTCACAGAAAGTACATAGGTAGGGAGGTATATGACGTTTAAAAAGGCTAAATGGAACTATGGGCATTTAGTACATCCATTACAGTGTCCTTACTCCTGCTGGGTAGAATTCGCGAGGATGGCGTTGGGACCATATAAAGACCAAACTGCTACATAACTTTAGTACTATATCAAGTGCTAATGAATTAAAATAAGTCAATAGATACCTTAGATCTCGTGCTCTCATAATCATGAGTTGACGACTTTCCCTCACGTTACATTACTAAGTAAATAGATACGCTAAATAATTCATTCAGAACGTAATGACGATTAGCCATGCATTTGACAGTTGACAGCCATTGCACAAGCAATTACGACTATGAGTCGCATGTAATTTGAATAATGGGTAGGTAACAACAATTGACTACCAACTTAAATAGTCCGTATTTTCAAATCATAACTGTCATTCATTGACAGTTAAATTAAATGACTCTAAGACGTCAAATTGACGTAGGGAGCCAATTTTCTTAACAATTAATTTCCCTGGCTGTACCAACACAAATGCAAATAATAGAAGAAGTTAGGGTTTTAGCCATGGACGAACAAAAAAGTCGGACTGATTTTCGTTAACAAAAACTGTGTTACTCAAGTC
Organism: Griposia aprilina; assembly: GCA_916610205.1. Classification (NCBI taxonomy): domain Eukaryota; kingdom Metazoa; phylum Arthropoda; class Insecta; order Lepidoptera; family Noctuidae; genus Griposia; species Griposia aprilina. Next base: position 7,508,250 of record OU744306.1, read on the forward strand.
GGCCAGTTCGCTGTACGCACACATTCTCACATTAGGCGGCCGACGACGGTCGGCCAATGCACGCGTAAACGGCAACACCGACACATAAATAATAATGTAATTCAGACATTAAACGGGACTCAGTTTTGTCTTAGCGGAGTTCCGTCCGACTTTTCTTGTTCGTCCGTGGTTTTAGCTAAGTTTTGAACGAATTCAATTAATGTTAAGAATCAGTTCAACTGTTTATGACACCTAACACACTAAGTTGCATAATAATAGTGGAGCTTCTCGGTAATGTGGATGTAAGTTAACTGTATTTCTGACTAGAGATTAAATACAGTTAGATAAGTTGTAAGTTCGTACAGTCGCTAGACGTAGGCTACTACCTAGATATATATGTCGCAGACGAATTTTACTGTCGAGTCCAGTGTTTTCCATAACCGCTAGCCGTTTTACAAAAGAGTTCCGTTATGTAAAACAGCTAACCAACGATCAGCTGGATTGTCATTGCGTTACGTGTGCAACAAAACGGTGGATTCGATGATCCATCTACGACAGATACATTACAAGAGGAGGTAAGTACATTCTTTGCCGACCTGCTTCACGTTGTAAAATATATTCATGATATTTCAGTGTCGGTAATTTATTAAGTTTCATGCAAAAGATAAAGAACTAAATATTGATGAAAAAAACGGGTCAGAGGGTCGTCTTAGGGGATGTCCAAATAAAATATGGAATAAATAAGCCCGCGCATATAATATTCTCTTTCTTTGTTAATATAGGTTGAATGAAGCCATTGATGTGTTTAATACCTACTCGATAAGTATTACCTATTTATTCTTTGGATAGTATATACTATTTAAGCTAGCAGACTTAAAATAATATTAATAGTATGTACTTATACCTATATAAATACTTAAAAATAAAAAAGAAGGAAATAACTACTTAGGTAAGTAATAAATACCGTCGAATGGGGTGAATAGGGATGCAGGGGTGAATCGGGAGGAAACTTTAAAGGGATTTTAACATCGTTAATTATAATACAGTAAACACATTAGAGTCCTTTTCTGCAACAAACTATATCATTTCAATGCTAAAATTCCTCAAACGGGGTGATTTGACGGTATCCAGTTGCCACAACAAACCTAGATAACAAACGAAGTTAGCTGATGGGTTCAATCGCAAGGAATCTGTAATGCTACTATTAGCATGACAGATTCCTTGCGATTAGTTTAATAAATTGCTCTCTGGTCTGCAATTTTGAAAGATGACTAGAAATTACATCATCAAAATTACGCTAATGTATAAGTAGATACCTAAATAAATACGAATCAAAAAGCGGAAGATTTTGACAAACGAACACTTGAGAGAAGAGCTACCTGAAGGCATTTAAATAAACAATAAATTTCATAAGTCAGTACCTGTAACTTTTCAAATCCAATGTTATCCAATTTCATGTTGAAATTATTTAGATTGATGTCGTTTAACTCACTCATAAGTCACTAAACTTTGTAACAGAAGCCTCAATTTCATTACCGCGCTAATTAAAAACACTTCACTTGAACCACAACACTATTTTAGTAACAAAAAAATAAATGAGGCCACGGAGAATTTAAAAAGAAAAAGCTATTTTTTAATACAATGGCACAGAGCTTTTTGAATTTAGAATTCAAATGTCACGCCGAAGGTTGTATAGGCGTCCACCGGTGACGCCCGTCTCACGCCTTATGAGATTACGAACGAATGCGAACAGCCTTCCCAAACTCCGAGGGCACTAAATACTTTAAAATGAACTCAACGCGAGGTATAAAGGTATCTGTAACTGGCGCTCGTTTCCCTAACTAACGCGGCTGGTTAAACACCAGTAAAGTTGAACGTTATGTACTGCTATGCAAATTGAGGTTTTGTTTACTTGTAAGTTAGTTTCGTTAGTACCTACCCAGTGGCGTGGCCCTAGATAGAGCGTCGAAGAAAGTATTGACCAAACATGACAAGTAGCGAGCTCTTTAACATAGAGCGTAGGTTTTGCAAGTAATTTGAGTACCTTTTAAGAGCTTACTTGGATAATAACAAAGTTTCACAAGTCCTCAGTTAAACCTTTTGATACAAAGTGCGCTTTATTTAAGTAAGTACCACTTGATTTCTTAGATTTTCACCTAATCATCTTAGACATACCTACCATAAACTTTCGTTTCCAACAATCTACTACTTACCTACAACAAATGAGCAAAAGTATATTTTCTGTCGTAACAATTAATTTACAAAATATCGTAGCAGTAACGTAGACCTTCCGAAATTGCCGTATCTAACAGCTGATGAGCTGGCATGGCCTTCCAAACTGGAACAAGTCCGGGGAAAGCCTGCGCTATTCAACTGCCACCGCACGCGCATAGTAAGCCACTTATCGGTACTTTTAATTAAAACATTTGTATGTACGCATCGCTCGCACTTTTCCTCTTAGTTGAAGAAAGCTTAATAATACTTATTATTGAGATCGCTTGATTTAGAGGTGTGATTTGCGATGCTTATAGCAGAACTTTAAAACAAGTGCAAATACTATTAAAATAAATAAAAACAACTAAAAGTCTAAACAGCAAAAGACCGAATGTGAACAAAAGAAGAAATTCCACCACTTGATCAATTAATGTCAGGAGTTGTAAACATTTCAGGATGAGGAAGGATGCAAGTGCAACATTGGCTAAAGAGGACCAGAAAAAAATGGCTAAAAGTACGAGATCTTAAGAAGCGTATCATTTTGGTACGTAATTGGGGGATGAATAAACAGATATATTACGATGCTAAAAAATAAGCGGGGCAGCTGATGTAAGTAATCTATTGAATTTTCATCCCAAGGGTTATTGTCCTTTGTCCAGTTTAAAGTTATGTAGGTACCTAAGTCAGTTCTAGTCTTCATTACAGTCTGCCTCCTCGAATACCGACATTCGCGATATTATTCCACAGCGATACGACAGGTCTCAAATAAGTAATTGAATTCCAGTTACACTTTGTATTTCACAAAGCTGTCGAGTTCACAGTAGAGTGTAGGTATGCGGCCACATCATTATTCACCCAGCGATTCGTATACCAAAGCTACAAAAACAACAGAATGTCACACGCATCAACAAAATGATGACACCCTTATGTCAACGCTATAAGGTTCATCATCGTATGAAGATCGATTTACCCATCAGCTGTTGTAGTTTTGTTTTAACACAGAAACAATGGACATTCTATCTACACCGGATCGGTAACATTATCTGGGGCTTTTCAGATTGTTTAGCCTTTGAAACTGCTGCGTAGGGTTCAAAATTTCTTGGCAATGCATTCTGTATCCTAGAATTGATATTAATACCGTCATTATGATGCGTCGCAGCGCCTATCGACAATGTGTTATTGAATATCAAGTATAGACATTTGAGCTGATATTATGTATTTTAGATAACCAAATATGGGTGTTGGTATTCTGTGTGTTCGAAAAAAGAATGTTATTTGGTCTTTCTGAATTTGGAATGACGGTTTTTGAATCAGGAACCCTAATTACGTAACACATTATCTGTCACAATCTGAATCATTTTGAAGCCTAATGCTAATCCACTGCTTTATAAATTCGAAAAATGTGTCTGCTCAACAACGTAAATAACGCAATGAATGTTGTTGAACTGTCAAAATGAAACCGATTCCTACTTTTAGTGTGTTACCTATGTAATTACCATGCTGTAATGATAATGGAGGCCACAGAACACTACGTACTCCTGGCGGAGATGCGAGGCTTGGATTTAAAAAGATTTGTAGGTAAGTACCTAATATGTATGGTAAGCAACGGTATAGTATAAAGTAGTGTGGTAAGCAAGGACCATTGGTGGTAAGAAAGTGAGTGTATTGCGCAACTTGATTTATTAACCCCCGTAAGCTTTAGATTCCGAAGAAAGCGATAAACGGGCACACAATAACGGGTGACGAAATACAGTTTTGGTGAAAATTACAGATTTTCATGACGGTTTTGTTACAATATGACGGAACTGCTTTACTAGGATACCAGTTTTAGTGGTTGATTTAGCGGCTGGCAAAACAAAGACCTAGGTTCGAGTTACGTTTTCGTGAATTGATTCTTAGCACAAACATATTTTTTTGGAAGTTGTTTTTTTTTTTCAGGAATATTAATATGAGATAATTTAATAAAACATTTAGATACATTTTACTTATTTATTATAACAAAATGTGGGTTGACTGTATCATCACTGGTTACACTATGAAAAATTCAGAAAACCTGATAGGTATGTGAAAGTTTATTTAACTTAATAAGTAGCTAAGATTGCTATTGAATTCATTGAATACTCAAAACATAAAGCATTTATTTCAAATAAACCAATTACAGGCACTTTGGAATTGTCAAGGGGTTGTTCGGACAGAGAGATGAAGCTAGTTGCAAAGCTTGGTAGGTACCTGTGGAGAAGAACGGGCAAGAAACTCCACAGACACTCTTTTAAATCAAAATATTGGTTACATCATTTATGCATGTGAGAATGATGCATAATGTTAAAAGCATTCATAATAAAAAGATCAAAACAATTAAAATATTAAATTAAATTAAGCCGTGGCAGCTAGGAGATGACCAGTCCCTACCGACGGCGCCCGTTCACAAACATGAAGCATGGATTAGCATCACTCAGCTCAACCATTTTGATGGGAGCTAAATGATCCAACACTTCGCCACCATCAGCGACACATTAGAGCGAGTATGACATACTCTCGGTAACCAGGGCAGATTCAAGTCAATGGAAGACGTACCCAGTAAATGGAAGCTTTATAGTAGGTATGCACATAGTACTCACACATGTGCTATGCAATTATATGATTGAGTTTGAGTTTGAGCCAATTTGTTCAGGTCAGTCCATCTTGAAATTAGATATATTATAATTTAAATGCTATGTGAATTGACATTGGTTAATTGCATAAAAATTTGACAATCAATGGTAAGAAATTAAAATACTAGTAGTGCACTTAATACCTTTGTAGACATTTGTGTTAAACATATTTTTCAAGTTATATAATTTAAGGATAAAACAAATAAGGCCACAAATACAAAAAATATGTAATATTTATTCAATAACGTCATATTATTATCAAAAGAACACCTTGTAAAACTATTTGAATACATTATAGTATCCAGTTACATCCTAGTATCATGAATATCCAGGAATTGTGGACAAATTAGTCCCTTTAAATCCCAATAACTCATCAGGGTTTGCTTTCAATTTCTCTATAATAGAATGTTTATTAAATCTTATATCATTTACATATTCTTGTTTGATAATCCTCATTTTCTCTACAATCCTGTTACGCAGAGGTTTTTCTATGTCTGCATCCTGTAACAGACTAGCCAGTTCTGGCAAATTATCAGGTAAGGCAATTTCGTTTTCTGTATACTCAATTGCGATAGTTTTACTCCTTGTTTGCATTTCACTGTGACTTTTATTTGTCTTTTTTACACAAAAATGCTTTTCCAAGACTGTTTCAACCGTTGACTCCTTGCCATCATCATCAAATACTATCTTTGTATTCAATTTACAGTCACACTCGTTGTCTTTTGATTCTTCTGTATAAAATTTTCGTTTTTTGCACGAACTGGGTCCAGCTACACTATCTAGGTCCAATAGATGGCCATACTTCAACTCAATCTTTGTCATAACCTCTTTGCAATTATTGTAAACAGTTCTCAGCTCTTCTAAGTCATTTTTATCTATTTCTGTCGCAATGTTTGTTTCGTCGTCGCATTCCTCCGAGGTCACTGGTATTTGCGCAATCTTTTTAGGTTTTTTTCCCGATTTGGACTTCTTTTTTCGAACATTATCCAATGGCTGTTGTGATGTTTCCTTGCTAGTCATAACGGGAGACGTGCTTTCATCTGTTTTAATAAGTTCTCGGACATGATTCTTCACAATAACATACGACTTTTGCTCCAAAAGCGGTTTTCGAATGATGGCGACTTCCACTGGCGTCTCGCTATCTTCATGAACGACCATCATTAAATAGTGTTTAACTCTTGAAACTAACCTATATGTTAATGAATTATTACGCTTTTATTCACGATTTACTCAACATTTTACTTAAACACGTGCTTCCCCAACAAACTTACGCCCACGCCCCGACAATTTGACGTTGACAGTTGTAGAACCACAGACTACATAGAGATACTACGCACTCTGTAGACCTTGTAGAGACGAACGTGACGCGCGGGCTCGCAAAGAGCGCAGTGGCGCCCTGGCATTGCGTTGCGCGTTGATCGAACGCCGCGCTATCTCCATAGCTCACAATCGGTAAGTCGTCTCAATAGTCGACTAAATTAAAACGATTTTATAATATTTAGTTGTATTTTATATTATTTTATTACACTGACTACTATGAACACATATCAGATTCACGTTTTCCTTTGTGAGGTGTGTCAATTATTTTTGATGATTAATCAGTTCATATCAATGAAGCAGAACCAATTGGAGTCATTTATTTAGCATGGAGATAGACTTTGGAGTAGAAAATAATGAACAAATAAAAAAATACGTAATACAATTAAATTAAAAAATATTTATTCAACAATATCCTTGTTTTTCCTTTTTTTCTTTTTCTTAGGCACATAATCTTCTGCAATATGCTCTTCAATTGTTTCAACATCTTTTCTCTTTTTTGATTTTTTTCTCTCTACTGGTTCCTCAATTGATTCTTCAAAGCCCGTCTTTTTTTTTTTCTTTTTTGATTTCTTAGTTTTTTCTGGTTCATCTGTTTGAGTATCAACATTTTCTGAATAATCTAAAACTTCTTGTGCAATCTGTTCTACATCTAAAAGCTTTTGTTTCTTCTTTTTCTTACTTTTCTTTTTACTCTCAACAGTAACTTCTTCACATTCAGGTACTATAATTTCATTTTCAACTATATCATTATCTGCTGTATTATTATAAGAAAATGACTGGAAACCAAATGCTTGATGACTTTCTACCACATTTTCATCATTACTTGCGCCAGAGAACCCTTTGAAAGAATAGTCAGCTCTATCATCATAACTTGTTTCGTTACAGGTTATATTTAATTTGTTTTTAGATTTTATAGCAGCCAATTTTCTTTTGAAATAATCCTCCATACTGCCTTTTTCTGTGAAAACTTTTTCAGTGGTTGTGATTACAGTATTTTCTGCAGTTTCATGTTTCTCTTCAACTTTTGGTTTGTCTTCATTTTTTAAGCTTTTCTTTCCAAAAATATTGGCCAAGTCCTTTTCACTGTAGCGAGTTAAGTCTTTTCCACGTGTATATTTATGGTAATGCACTCTTGCTTTACTTTTCTTGGACTTAACTTCTAGAGATACACCACTGTGTAGTTTTTCATCATTAGTATCACCTGCAATTAAAATGATAGAATTCAACACCTGGAAATTGGGCACCTAAACAAATGGACACTATTGTCAAAGGAAAAAATGAATAGTTACACAGATAACAATAATTTTAGAGGTCATATAAGTGTTTTTATCTTACACATTGTGTTTTTATCACTGAAACTCCTCATGTAAAATTATGGACTTTGCAAATTTACAGTAGGTACTCACCGTTTGATAAATTAGCCAATAAAGAATTGAAGTCGTCTTCATGTTTTGTCCATTGGTCGTTCTTGTCCTCAAAACCCAAACCTCTGTCATCGTTCTTGTATCTAGCCACAACATGTTCCACAATTCCATTTTCTTTAGCACCTAACCCCTTTCCTTCACTCCATCCCATTTTTTCCAACATTCGCTGGCCGAACTTCGTTGAATCATCGCTCCAAGCATTATTTTTAGACCGTAAATTAATCACTTTCTGTTTACGCCGGGGTGCTGCTAACATAGCCATGATTATTGTATTTTTATAAACATTGCAAACGTGAAACGTGATTGGTGATGTTCTAAAAACAAGATGGATGGCGTGCACAGATGGCGTGGTGATGTTGGTGGCGGAATATGCGGAGTGCGCGATGTGCGCACAGATACGATACGTGACGTGATTGGCCGAAAGAGAGATGAAGTTCGCTCGCTTTATTGTGGAAACAACCGTGTGATTGGTTTGGGTATTGTAAAGTTGGCACTAGTGCCCGGAGCGCGGTTCAGCGATACATTAGTCCCAATTTTGAGCATATATTTGAGTTCCGGTTACCATAATATTTTGATACTTCGTAGTTTCAGCATGAGATCCTTTGTTTAAATCAAAAATGAAATAAAAGAATAAAAAAATAAAAAAAAATAATGATCAATTTTAATTTGCAAAACAGTAAAAAATCAGTATACTGAGTTAGCAAGTACCCAACTCTAACTGTGTTACCCGTCCTTGCGGTAACTTGCGCATTATGGAGTGAGTGAATTAACGTCAATAATAGCTGGTGTGGCTCATTAGCAACACATCGGCTTGTAACCTTAGTCTGTAAAAAACTGCCTCCCAGTGCCATTTCAAAATTATATACCTAAGTATTATTATTAAACAATAAGTACGCTTTCTAAGTACCTAATATGTAAGGCTTCTAAGCTGTAGATAGGAAAACTTCATGGAAATTGATCTACAAGAATCGCGTCGCGCTGTCGCGTCGCGCCTGTTTTCCCACAAGTACCACAATTAAAGGTCAAATGAGAAATTCCCTAATCGCCACTCTTGGCAGAGGGGTTGGTGATTGTGCAAAGTTTTATTATTACTTTAAAAATACAATAGGCTTACTATAAAAAAAAAAGTTTTACTTATAAATAAGTACCTACAGCAAAATTCTAATTCATAGGTTCAAAATGCCTGTCCAAGAGTGTACAGCGAAATACTCACGATGTTGATTTAATTTTACACTGTGGCGCACAAAAATAGTAACGCAGTGTAAATATTGCTGACCAAAAATAATAAATGTCTTATTTTATAATTCTTTTGGATAAATTATGTGTCTAAAAATGCGAATCCCCAATAAAAAAGTGTCAAAACTTGCAAGTTACAAAACAAAAACATTTTAGGAGTTTTCCAAATTATCGTAGGGTTGATTATTCATAAATCAAAGCGCGACTAATTACCTTCCCTATTACAGTTGCATCATTAAGCGATCAATAAACGCAGCCTCCATCGTTTCGGTACACAATACTTAAAAGAAAAAAAGTTATTACAACTTGTAGAATAACTGTCGCAAATGTTTCGGCAAGCACTCGCTCGAATGATGAAGATTTGTATCATAGCGGATTTTTTAAGCCGGGAGATCTTAATCCGATGCGTCAAATGCAGGAATATCGGAGCAGCGACATGGCCTACACTAATCGCGCCGGATCCGCACCAGAGATGATAAGTCTTTGGAAGAAGGTCGGAATAGAGAATGACACAACGGATGGAACATCGCTACACTTCAAAATAATGACGTATTATCTTCGCTCAGAGTTTGGTAAAAACAAATAAGTTTTTATTTCAACGATGTGAGCCGGTCCACCTCATATGAGAGTATAGGATTGATCTGTTGCTGAAACATATTCGACGAATCACCCGGTGTTTTATGCCTTCAAGAGGTGGAAGTGAAGCATCTCAATTTATTCAACGAAAAATTTGAGAACAGCAGTTAATCTGGACTTTATAAAAAAAGACTGGAACCTCGCTGATTGACGGCTGCGCAACGTACTTCAAGAAAGATGTTTTCGTATTGGAACAAGTTACTCTTGTGGAGTTTTATCAGCCAAAAGTATCAGTCATGGGTCATCATCACGTGGGCATCATGGTGAAGCTGAGGCCGCGCAGCATGCCCAACACGCGCCTCGTGGTAGCCAACACACATCTTCTGTGTCACCCGAAGAAAATCCGACTCGCGCAGTTGAGGCTGTCACTCCTCGCTGAGATCGATAGAGTGTCTTACGAATTTAACGGACGGAGCTCTGGGCTCCTGCCAATAATATTGACTGGAGACCTCAACTCGCACCCAGACAGTAACATTATAAGGTTACTGGAGTCAGGCCAAATTAATAAGTATAATGACTGGATTGACATTGAGTGGAAAAATATTGGGATCACGGATAACTGCGAACACTTGGCAGTTTATGTGAACAGAATTCAAAGTTTACCTACTAAGTGAGGAGTTAAATAATAAATAACTCTGAATACTGCAACCGCTCCAGCCTGCGCAGGGGAACAGTGTCCTCCGCAACCAATAAGCTACACAGCGCTATGTACATCAACATGTTCACTAGCGAGATTCTTTCACATTCGCTAGATTTTCAGTTGAGTATGCGACCCTGCTAGAATTCGCAACGATCACTTGTTTCAAGAGTGTTGCCACGATATTGAGGACTGTACATGTACTTAATTCAAGAGAGTCTACGTTGACTATTTCTACTTTAACGCACCGACAGTATTGCGGCCATTAGGACGCCTGCGCCTGGTGCATTTCGGTCAGTTTCCGAATGAGTCTTCTGGGTCCGAACATCAATCGCCCGTTGTTATATTCGAGCTAAACGCTGAGAAGCCATACTAATAACCATAAAATACCACGGCGAATGAGAGATGGCCTGACAACTACAGCTAACAATGATCGGCCACCAAGGGTCGGTTACAAGTTACAAAATTATCTACTTTTTATAATCCCGAAAATCTGCCCGAGGACCCCCTTCTCCCGTGCAGGCTCAAACAGTTACAGTGCAAAATATATTTTAATGTCAATTTATAGGAATTAAGTAATATATTTATTACCACAGGTGTGAGCTTAAATTTAAAAGCTCTATCAATATTTTAAATCCCATATTTACTTATAAATGTCGTTGTGAACACCATCACAATAAAATCCATTCCAAGCCCGGTTCGCGATTGGTTATAAACCAAAACCGCTTTGTTTCTAATTTTAAGCGAGTCAGCCCGCGATACGCCTATTACGTCACGACTTTGAGTACGCGTGATCCGACGTCAAACAATTGTTTTTTTTTTTGGTGGAATCGCCTTCATGTTGGGAGAAATATTGTACACGCAGAGCTATTTTGTACATTTTTTTTTTACAAAATGCCTTTTAGGTGTTTTTTTTTGCCTGCCTGATTAGGTAAGTATTATAAACCTTAATTTTATGGTAATCTGTCGAATTTATATGTTTAAGAATCTCAAGTTACTTATAATAAATTAAACTTAGCAATGCAAGTAAGTATCTCTGTTCTGTCTGTAATGAGCCTAATGACTGGACATTTAAAGACTTTTTCTGACATTATTAATTAATTTATTATGTGCCTACGTACACGATGTTAAAATTGTTTTGTCTCTTTACAGTGACAATAGTTCAATATTTCTGTGTGGTTTTTAAATGTACACGAAAAGACTTTTTTAAATTCTAATAAGCGTTGTAAGACGTACACATGTTATGTTGGGTACCTACCTTATGTACTAATATATGGCGTTGTATTTCCAATATATATAGGAATACTTACTTTATATGTAGGTAAATAAGTAGATACTAGATAATTATGTACCTATTTTAATGTTAGATATTGTATTGACATTTTTTTTTAATGTGTATTATTACTCTTTTAAGTAGGCATTAAGGTTACATTACAATTTGCATTTTCTATTGTTGCCAAAACTGTTGATTTTTAATGGTACCTACCAAACTTCTCTGTGATGCGAATTTATGTACAACGCTTGCCTTTTATTAAATAGATGTATCTGGTAATTTAAAAATAAGTGTCCATTTAGGATTGTAAACACAGTCCATCTCAAAATTGTTATGAAAGACTATGTTATTGGTGTTGTGTTTAAGTATTTTAAAGCCTTTATGGTATCTAATATTATATACATGTTACATATTTTAAAATGGTGTTTTATTTATTTTAATTACCATATTTCGAACGCCTTCTGACTAAATAGTCCAGTATTGTGTAATAAGTTCCTTAAAAATAGTTTTTATCAAAAATTAAGTCTATGAGAAAGGTTTATTTTTAATTAGAAATAGGTATTTCTAGTTAAAAGTAAACCTTTCTCATAGTCTCAATTTTTTCGTTTAGCTGTTATTAATTATTGCTACCTAGCAAAACATACACATACACATTTACATTCATTAAAATATTTATAGAGTTCTTTAAGGATCTTTTAGCACGTGACCAAAAGTGGAACTAACGCCGCCATCTTGGATTTTTTAATACATTTTCCCAAAAAGAGATTCAGAAATGTTTACCGACCTGTCAATGTCATTAAATATTTATTTGTATGCAAACTAATAGCGTGTGGTCGAATTGTTGTTGAATGTCCACACCTGCAATAGTACCTATAGCAGTAAAAATGATTGGCCTAAAATATTATTGTTAATTTTTATTTTATGTATAATATTTGTGTTATTACTTTTATTGATGCATTATTTAGCTATTATTTTTATTGAATACACTTCTGATTCTTTGCCATTCAGAAACACAAGTGAAAAATTATAAATATCTTTGTGATTCTAATATTGTTTGTGCTCTGGAATCAAATAAACAGACATATGTACCTATTTTAATAGTGGTATACTAAAATAACAATTAATAAACAGTTTTAGTATTTTCAAACTGTTCGTCGGTTTTTGAAAAGAAAGCTTGTTCATTCCAAACAAAAAAAAAAACATAATCTAAAGAACCATAATTTCTAAGTGTATACAGACTAACCTTTGATTATATAATGTCATTACATTTTAATAATCAAAGATACTAACATAAAAATAAATAATGCCATCTATCGGGATTCGGGACCCATGAGAAAGTTTTTGCATGCCATCTTGGGGCCGAGGCCCGTAAGCTTTTCGTTATGAATATTGGATTTGCGTATGTAAAAAAAGCTATTATAGTGTTATTGTCTATGATTTAACCGCCAAAAGATGAAGTGAAGAAATAGATTAAACCTGCAGCAACCATCTTTTTAAAATCGATAGACGATAAAATCGATAGTGATGGGAAAATGTTAGATACAGTCAGGGTAATTAATTCTTAAGAACATTATCACTCTACGGCAATTTGTCGTGTAAGTGTGCATACACACGAGTGACACGCGTCAACGGCAGAGGCAACTGCAGCCGTCGACAACGTCCCGCTCGTGTATATTTCTAACAACTGTCATTCTTTAACAGTAGTATGAAATGGATATATGTGCTCAAATACACGAGCGACATGTTGTCGACGGCAGCCGCCGACGCGTTGTCGCTTATGTGTATGAGCACTTATATCCATTTCATACTACTGTTAAAGAATGACAGTTGTTGTTTGAATAAACGAACCCCTGCCTTTATATGGAACTGGTAAGTACATTTTTAGGTAGGTACTCATTTTAAGTCCCTAATCCCCACCTTACGATTTTCTGGAAATTTACGGAATTAGAATATTTACGCAGGTAATAATAAAAGGAAAGTAAGTGACAACTGGCAACAGTGGTGGTCCGAGAACAGTGGTCGCCCAGTGGTAATGGACAAAATGAGGACCGAAACATCGTGAGGCAACCGGCATGTCTTAGAACCAAAAATTCGAAGACATGTGACATCTACCAACCCGCACTGTGCCCGCGTGGTAGATTATGGCCCACTCCCTCTCACCGAGAGAAGGCCTGTGTCCCAGCAGTGGGAACATTATAGGCTGATTAATATGCTAAGTGATAACTTACTTTCCTTGGCAGGTGGAGCAGAGCCCTAACGGAATGGTTGCTGAGAATCGGTAACAGGAGCGTTGGCAGACTAATGGCCAGGTGGGTGGACGACTTACAGAAGATCGCTGGGAATACTTGGATGAGACTCGCACAGACCAGGGAAGCATGGCACAAAAAGAAGGAGGCCTAAGGGCAGTGGGTGGAACAAGGCTGCCAATGATGATGACAATGAAGTGGCAATTTTATTGCATTCCAGAATCTGAGAAAAGCGTACAGAAAAATAATTATTGAACGGAAACTAGTTGTTATGGTCACTGCACCGGTTGGCAGTGCTCATTAATGTCATCATGGCATCGAAGTTGCAGTGATCCCGAAACTAGCGAAATACTAACGATGAACGATTGAGATTCGATTACAAACCGTAGAGATGCAAGTAAAACCGTAAAAGGATTGAAATATTCGTGGACTGGACCTTGCTCTCTTTGGTCACACCAATTACGGTTAGCGTTTCGTTTTATGCAGCGCCAATGCTGTGATACCAGCTCCTAAGTGTGTAAAATTAGAGGTAAAAACTGAAATTCTTTGTTCTGATGTTGCCATAATTACAAACTTATGTGGCCAACTAAATATTAAATTGCATTAACCACAGGTGTCTGTTTCTCACCACTAGGTACAGTTCTCATTTCCTGGGAATGATCATACGTTTATGAGAACTAATAGGAAAATAAAGGGATCCCTCTGTAAACGAAACCACAATTGCAATGCAATTTAATAACTTGTTTGGTACCTACAATCTTGTTTACATCTGTAAAGATAAATAAAATTGGAGTGTCTGTTTGTAATATTAAAATAACCGCTTTTTACTAAATGCGGATGTATACACGGTACCTACATATACCAAAACATTTTTTTTCAAATTTTGTCTGTCTGTTTGTTCCGGCTAATCTCCGAAATGGCTGGACCGATTTTGACGGGACTTTCATTGGCAGACAGCTGATGTTATCAGGAGAAACATAAGCTACTTTTTTATCTCGGTAGCACGTTCCTGCAGAATAATTTCCGACGTCCACGCGGGCGAAGCCGCGGGCAGCAACTAGTAACCCATAAAGATCGAGCCTTTATGAATAAACACAGCCAAGTTTCACTACCATTAGGTACTTTAAACAGCATTTTTCATAGCCCATTATTAAAATATTGTAATAGTGAAAACATGGCCATAGCAGGCGCAATGTTTTCCACCGACACAGCGGTCTCGCTTAACCAGAGCGAGCGGCTAGAAGAAAGCTGCTAGAGAAACATTCCTATGAAAACGAGTCTCTCAGTACATTGCAGAAGTAAGTACTAGATAGTCTAGTTAACTATTAGAACGGGACCACTTCCTCAGTATAATTACCTTCGAGTCTTGGGGTCCTTAAGTATGGACAGGATGAAGTAATTTTGCTGGACGCGAGTTTAATCGGTTCAGTTACAAATTAAGCGCAGGTACAGGTATTTTGTTAGGTTAGGATATAGTTGAATGTTTTTCCTTACATAAAATGTTATTACTTGATTAATAATTGGACCCTGTTAAGCAGAAAAGATCCAACCAGCAATTTGTCCAAAATCGAGTTATATATATATAGTTAGAATCTACGCATCGAACTTTATATACGCAAAAAAGATCCAAGCAGTCTGATCACTTTCACCAAACAAACCTCTATGACACTACATGTACCAAAACACATTTAACGTTTTAAAAGAAAAACAAAAAAGATACATGACTCTTGGATCTCAAAAATATTAAATGTATTATTTTACATTTGTGGTGTTACATTTAAAATAATGCTAATTTACTGTGTTATCATTAGTAACTTTCCATTTTTGTATTCCTCTACTTGTAACTTTTATATTCACTCCTAAACTTCAAATCGTATTTACTCAAAAGTAACACAATGTTGGTTGGATCTTTTCTGCTTAACAGGGTCCAATTATTTAGTCGTAAAAATGATAATTAGGTAACATCGAGAGGGTTGGAAAGAATGGGGGACACCTTGAACCGAGGGTATAAAACTGGTTAATTAACTAAGAAAATTTTACTTTTTGCAGTCTGAAATCTGCATAAAAGTAGGTGGAGTAAATATAAAAGTACTTAACTTGTCTAGTCTTGAAAAATTGACCACTACTGACAAGTGGCTACTGAGGGTATGGTCCGGATTCCAACAAAGCGGAGACGAGACGAGCGGAGAGGAGATGTTTTTTAAACAACCAATATTATTTCGTTATTCACACATACAGATAGCCTAGCATTCGAGATTTAAAATCTATTTCTCATTTCAAATACCGAATAAAAGAGCATTACCTTTCCATTTAACTGTGAGAATTTATATATTTATATATACGTTTATTTATTTTAGCATTATGTATTTATTTAAGTATATGTTATTGTTATTTATTTTTTTATTATATGAAAGTATATTTAATATTCTAGTTTAAGACGTCACCAATCAAATTCTTCTCTTCTTGTTTTCACACACTATTGTCTACATTTCTTTTTCATTTCTCCTTTCGCAGGTCTGCTGGAAGAAATTTCTTAAGAAATAAGCAGTACCTTTGTACTTAACACTAATATGCCGTATCTGTATCTATTTTACTGTGTGTACATAAATAATAAATAAATAAATAAAAACATCTTTTCTCGTCTCCGCTTTGGACTTCTCCGCACATCTCCGCTTTAGTGGAGTCCAGGCCTGACTGCACTGTAAGTCAACATCCAAGCTAATGTCATTGTTTATAAATTATTTACGATACCTAGAAACGATAGATCAACGACGTGACGTTACGAAACACAAATAAAATAAAATCAGTCCCTACCACATCACAGTATCACGATGAGATGATCTATTAATCGATTTGAATTATTTATAAAATGCTAATCAAAACAAGAATCGACTAAATAGAGAGAGTTGTTCTGGCCAGTGGCTAGGTACGCGTTGTTTATGGTCAGTGAAAACGCGCGAAAACTCCGCGCTTGCGTGATAGCATCCATAAAAGCGGAAAACGTATCGCGACTTACTTCGTGTAGTTCCTTATTTTTATTGCTGTTACATAGTTCTGTTCACTCGATTTCGAGTCATTAGTCTCAAGTCTCATTTTATGGCGATATCTTGCTTAAACGTCTTATATAATACTTAGATACTGTCAAGGGCGGATTCAGGGGGGGGGCACAGGGGCACGTGCCCCTCGCTTCGCTCGCTCTTGCAGCCCCTGGGTCTCTTAATTCTTAAACTTTACTACCTATGTCGACAAAGTTACTCTTACTTCTGTATCTTATTCATGGTCAAAAGAAAATCAATCCTATCCGAGGCGGGGTGCAAAAATTGCATTTTAGTTTGTTGTTATTCTTAAATGTTATTGAAAAAAAAAATGAATCCCAAAAACAACATAGTGCAATAATAGATGTGGGAGACACATCTTGATTGTCTGGCCCATGTGGCCCTCCCAGAAATAAATCCTGGATCCGCCCTTGGATACTGTCTGTAAAGCTGCAAGTCTCTGCTCGCAGCTTCACGGCACACAAAATCGGAAGGAAAATTGGATACTTTTATATCAATAAAACTCTTGTTTAGAACGTATCATAATTAGTCAAATTAAAAGGCACTACAGTACAGCATCAATGCAGCAAAAAGAATGCCGAAAGGGACTTTTGGCAGGCCAGAAAAAAGGTTTTCTGCTGGTTGAAGATGCTCAGTTTTCGGACCAATTCAAGTCCAAAACCAAAAGCAGCCTTGAACTTTACAATCATTTCTATAATGTTTACTATCTCAAAAAGTCTTCTGCAGTTTAGTCTCCCGATACCAAGATATGCACATAAACAAAACTATAAACCCTACACATTACCGTGCTACTTGCTCAGTCAATTGCAAAGATATGCGGGATATCATATTTCCTGAACAATGTCAAAATGGTGGCAAGCATTGAGGCAAGCTAATCAAATTCGACTCTTTACGAGGTGTTTCAGGAAACAAGACACCCTATTCAAAGTACTATAAATGTTAATCTGAGCTATATGTAGGTGAATGCCCATATTGCCTCCATATTGCTTAGTCAACGTGGTCATTTTGCATCTCGCAGTTATTTCGAGATTTAGACGGGAAGTACTGCAGACGACCTATATTGGTGGCCGGTACTTCAATGGAGTCTATATTTGTATGAATTGAACTTGTCTATTACAGCAACAGTTCATTTTTAATGAAAATTCTTAGGTCCGTATTACAGAAGGAAACAAGCATTGATCTCTTGATTAAGTCTAGTTTTAATTTTAGAACGTTCCACAAGCATCTGATTCATTGATCATACGAGTAGTTCAGCTGAGTTTGGTTTTATTCTAGATCGTTACTTAGTGAATTACTCGGTTCGTAAATCGAACCCAAGCAGTGATTGGATCTTTAATCACCGAAGTGTGGTCGAAACCACGCTTGAGCATAGATTGTCATGTAAATTTTTGTTCTTAACAAGTTTATCAGCTTGTTCGAGTTTATTATTGTTGTTGTGGAATTGAAGTATTAGTATTATAATGTATATACACTCGAGAGCAATGAATCCGGGTCACTTAAAGAATGTTAAAAATCTCGGAAACTAAAAATGATAGGTTAATGCAATAAATTGTATTTAATAGACAATGTAATACTCCTTAAATGAAAGTAAAAAAAATATGAGTCACCATACATTTTATTAACACAAAATTACATAAAGAAAAAAACTGCTGATCTCTCTTTAAAACAAAAATAGGAAACATGAAATTTTTGAACTTTATTACGATTTTCTTGAATTTTAATACTTCGTATTGCCTCCTCGTGCTTCCATTACTGCGTTTACGCGGTTTGGCATGCTGTACACCAAGTTCCTTATACGATTTTGGGGAATATTCTCCCATTCCTCTGTGAGAGCAATTTTGAGCTCACGAAGCGTGATTGGGGGAGGGTTTCGTTGTTTTACGCATCTGCCTAGCTCGTCCCAAGCATGCTCGATCGGGTTGATATCCGGGCTGCGCGCTGGCCACTCCATACGAGTAATGTTCATCTCTTGAAGGTAGTCATTCACAATCCTACCTGTATGAGGTCGGGCATTGTCATGCATAAATATAGCATCCTCACCTAAATTGACCATAAATGGACCAACGTGATCATTGAGGATTTCTTCCACATATCTTACGCTAGTTAAAGAGCCGTTTTCTATGATCACCAGCTCTGTGCGACTTTCAGAAGAAATTCCGGCCCACACAAGTACAGACCCACCACCGTAGGCTACTTTTTCTTCGATGCATGCTTGCTTGAATCTTTCCCCTGGTCTTCGATACACTCTGTGTCTTCCATCGTGCTTGTAGAGCATAAATTTTGATTCGTCGGAGAACATAACTTTTGACCAATCTTCAATACTCCAATTTACGTGGCTCTGGGCATATCTTAGTCTTGAAATACGATGCCCACGCTCCAGTTTAGGGCCGTTTGCAGGTCTAAGGGGTTTTAAGTTAGATTCAGCAAGCCGACGTCTTACTGTCCATGCACTTGGGTTACTTCCTCCGAGGCGTCGAAACTGATTTGTGAGTTCAGTTCCTGTGAGAAAGCGATTTCGAAGCATGGTGTTCACCAAGTATCGGTCTTCTCGTGCTGTGGTACACCTGGTTCTGCCCGTT